>OV815287.1:47500-2657974 GCA_929108145.2 Limnephilus rhombicus | reverse complement strand
GTGTTTCCTCCTTCCTACAACATGGGTCTCTTCAAGACCCATGTTCACTCCTTCCTTTCCTCAAAAAGACCCTCCACACAGCATCTTCAAAGATGACATAGGCCCTGGGGGAAATTATTTTCCTCAGGGCCTCCTGTGTGGAGTTAATGTAAAACAAAAAAAATTACGCTGGTTTGTTCAGTTTGGCGCAGTTTGTTGTAGGTTTTTTCCTGATAAATAAAAACGCCTTCTTCCCAACATTCTGTGTATTTACTGATACTAAAACTCTTATAATTAGGAATGTAGGACAGTCTGGAGGCTAACGTCCTCTCTTTTATGCTCTCAAAATCCCTCCATGGCTGGAAACTTAACTGCTAGCCCAACTCGGTTCTCAACATGGAGCATGGAGGGGCAAACCTATACACTAACGACATCTGTTAGATTAGCCTATAATCTCTAAGAACCATCAGCTAGAGCCATCTATGTCCTGTAACTCGAACTATTATTACGGTTGGTGCTAACATTATAAATGTATTTAACACCTCAATCCTCGGGGCTATTTTGTGGGAAGGTCAAAATATTTTCGCTTTGCAATAAAATCCAAAAAACGAAATATTTCTGAACGCATCATAAAACTAAAAACTCTTTTTGAAAAGTGATGAAATATGCTTTCAAATTTCATTATTTGAAATATAAACATTAAAAAAAAAATTATGCAAACACAAACAAGTTTTGAAAATGGCCCACCTTACGTTTTTCGAACTAAAATTACTAACTAACGAAAAATATAAAAACATACGCATATTTTATTAGCCAAATGTATTATAAATGTAATCATCAACTCACTTTTTCGTCGTTTCATTGAAAAAATAATTAATAAAAAAATTGCGGTTAGAAACTTCATAAAGGTGAAACTTAGAAACTTCATAATGTAATCATTTTGGAATTACCTTTTTGATTTGAATATAAAGCGAGTTGTTTTCTCTTTCTATCGGCGTTTAGATCATATTTCCAACCATTATAATAAGTTATAAACAACGATTTTGATGAGACCTACATGAGTTGTTCCGAAAACCGAACAAATTATCCTGACGGATTAACATTTTGGATGCATATCGTTGATTTGTTTTATAATAGAAATAACGTACTTATAATAAAATACTTCCGATCTTATATCCGGGTTAAATCTTCTCCGCAGGAAAAACTAAACACTTTTCCACAAATTATCATCTGGTCAATCCACGCTATGCAAGTGCACTATATAAGTAGAATAAATACAAAATAATACAAGAACAATATGTCAACGTACCAGAGACCAAATGGGAAAATAATTCACCGACTCCAGATATTTTCATATCAGAGGTTTCGGCTCGGTAGAACTCCCTAGCTGGACCGATAAATACTACTGATCCCTCAATATAAATATTTAAAAAATCTTTCGTAATCCTACATGTACTTAAAATGACTGATTTTTGCATTTTTATATATAAATTCTTTGACATATCTAATAAGCCTAAATTTTGAATGAGAGAGCTAGGTATAATGCCAGTAGCCGAAATAACAAGTGGTAATATTTTTATAGTCTGAGAATGCCAAATTCTTTTAATTTCATTTCCTAAATCTGTATATTTTCTTATTTTTTTAGAAACAGATTTTTAAATATTACAGGAATTTGGAATAACGACATCAATGATGTATTAAGTTATTTTTTTAAATTTTGTTGTGTAAAACTATATCGGGTCTATTATGACTAATTATTCTGTCTGTTAGTAGAGTTTTATCGTAATATATTTTATAAAATTCATTTTCTAAACATGAATTTGGTTCGTATTCATAATATGGTGCTATATTACGGCAGTCAATCAAGTTATGTTTAATTACCAAACGTTGGTGAATTATCTTTAAAACCTGATTGTGCCTAAATGTATACTCGGACGGCGTTAATACAGAACATCCCGATATAATATGTTATATAGTTTCCGAAAAAGCCAAACATTTTCTTCATAAATCATCAATATGATTTGTATATTTGATTATATGCTTACTATAATTTTTAGTATTAATGACTCTGTCTTGAATGGCATGCTTAAATCCTTCTATTTCTGCGCTCAACTCTCCAATACTCAACCATTTATTTGACGAAAGTTTGTCAACATACGTTTGGTTGAGATAATTAAAGTGTTTTGCGTGAATAATTTTATTTGACCAGGAATCTAATAATTCCTGGTTAGTATTTATAAGATTGTTGGCATTCTCGTCGTATAAATTTAAAAGTGTATTGTTTCTATCTGCCTTGCAAATTATTTAATGTAAAGATTAATTAAATGCATTTAACGACGCGTTAACGAGTTGCTAACATCTCTCATCGTCAAAGTGGTTTTCTTTCTTTTGGGGATATTTATATATTACAATAATAAGGACCAAGGTTTCTATGGTCGCTCAAGGGGTTAGCATAATTGAGGTCGGATATTTGATAGTATTACGGAGACTCATTGTTAAGTTCTCCCTTGTGAGAAAGGAACCCTAAAGCTGGCCTAAGTACCAACGTCTTTTACGCCCATTGTCCAAATAGATATTATGGTAAATTTATATTGTAAGCATTTCAAATTGTATAGGTCTGTATAAACTACTTATGAAGGGCTGTGCTTGTACTAAGAAAGGTTAAATAATACATCCTTTTCATGTACCCGTATGACTTCATACTCCATTTCATGTCTTGCTTCCCTTAAAGGAAATGTACACGCAGATATCCTATAATCCTTACCTACTTGTATATCAGTTTGTTATTATTTAATTGTTATTGTGATTATAATACTACATATCATGACTTATTATGTGTTTATATCCTCTTCTTCAATAATCACAAATTCCCTTTGTGACGTCTATTTAATTTAGTGAAAATAAATAACTTTGTATACCGACATCACTATTTAATCTAAATAATCGGCAAGTTTCGAAACCAAGGAATTTCGAAACGAAACCAACCAAACCAACGCCAAACCAATTACACATTTATTCTTCATCAGGATAAATACACCTTCTATGTACATATCAAAAACTTTTATAAATCTCCACATAATGAAGGAGTAAAAAAATAAGAAGAAACCATTGGTTTCAAAACATGTTGATTATTTTTAATAAATTGGTGCGTAAAATTTTTAATATTTTCATTAAATGTTTATGTTATAGTCAATCCTCGAAGCTCCGGCGCTCCTAGGTTTGACTAGTCAATTCTCAGGTCTGACTTGAAGTCTTAGGGCCAGTTGTTTCGGAAAAAATCACGTCTGATGAACCGTCAAATCGCAAATGAATCGTCAATCAACGAAATTTGGGTTGTTTCACCGTTCTTCAAGTGAAATTTCAGGGAAAATTTGACGAAATTGTAACCGGTCAAATTCCGCCGGTTAGTGGTGAATTGATGGAAGGCGCGTGGGCAATCGTGTGAAACTTTGCTATCTGACGGCTTGTGCAGCTCTGTGGCACTCTGCACTACCGAAACTAGCGATTATGGCTGGACTGTTTTTGCATAAAACGCAAATAAAACATAACGATCAAAACTTCAGGATGGCAAAAGAACAAATGAGTTTCTGGGAAGAAGTTTAGATATCTTTTCAATGTATAATATTGTCTAAAATCGTTTGTTTCAGAGATTGAAAATGACGTAAACACTGGTGAAAACATTGAAAAAAATACAAACTTATTTCTTGTGTAAACCGATGATGTTACAATCTATTGCCATCTTATTCGTGTTACATTTATCCTAGAATAATTTATGAGTCTACAATAATTTATAATAAAAGAAATCTTTTCCTCGTGATTGACATTTCCCAATCCTTCCTGATTATTTACCTTGAGAACATAGAGATTTTGTTGTATGTACGTGTGACAACTGAAGGTTCCTTTTGATTTCTGTCAACTTCCGATTTCATACAAGATATAAAAAAAGTTGAGTGTGTTAGTGAATTGCAATTATAAAGAATTGTATACTTACATGATTTTTGGCCAAGTACCTACATTAAAAACAGCGCTTCGGGCCACAGTAGAGTTCATAAATACAGAATAAAGGACTGGCGCCATCACAATATTCTATATACATATGTTCAACCCTCACAAAGAAAATTGCAGTTTGGGAACTGGGGTCATGACCTAGCATATTAACATAAACCTTTACCTGATTTTAATAAGGCGATTAAAACACAATATGTCTATATAAGACATTTAAAATATGTTGTGTAAAGGAATCTTGAGTTAATTACCTCCAATCATAGCTGTATTAAATGTACAAAGTCATACCTAATATGAACAGTATTTTATAATAAAAATCCTTTTAAGTACAAAATAAAACGAAACCATGTCAGTTTCAAATGTCTATTTATTTATATAAGTAAAACTTCTTCGTTATAAAAGTTGTAAGTAATAAGTATATGTATAATAAGTCAGTAATTATATTTAATTGGCTGATTTATGCGGGTTGATGACGCGAAACCTAATCTGCCATCTTATTATGACAAGCAGTAATATGAAAACAATGTAGGTACCTACATCAAATTAAAATTACATTATACAATGGTTCTTGCCGAGGAAAACCATTTATGCATTTCACGTGTCTTACATTACATTTCACTATTGGTGAACCACTATAGTTCCTTGGTTCTTTTGGTTCTGCTTGGAGGTACCAACCACCAGTATCCAAAACGCAGACTCATCAAAATATAGTAAATTCTGTTGTATTCCTCCAGAACATATGCATTTCTCATTTGGACTGCAATGACCCTAAAACAAGAATCATAATGTATTGGTAATACGTTAGCATTTTATAAATAAAACAGGCAAACTTATTATTTCAAACAATAGCACTCCCTATAAGAACACTTCGGAGCGCGCCACGCCGGCCGCCGCGCCGCGAAGTAAACAATAGCACTCCCTATAAGTACACTTCGGAGCGCGCCACGCAGTGAAGTAAAGACCGCAAGTAAGACTGCGAGACTTTCCTGCGCGGCGGTCTGAAGCGGCGCTCCGTAGTGTCCTTGTGGAGAGTGCTGATAGCTGACATATTACAAGTGTTGATATATCAATAATATCGACAACAAACCGACCGAACGATATTATCATATTGTCTGCATAGTTATTAATTGTATTAATTTACTATACACTTTAAACAATCGCATCAGACGTTGTTTAAGATAAGATATTTTATTCGCAAAAAGGTCAAGTATATACACAACTAACCTGTATTTCAAGACGTGTTATGTAGTCAAGCATAGTAGGTCACCCCAAGTTCGTAGGTCACCCCAAGGTCATAGTCACCCCAAGGTCGTAGGCCACCCCAATGTCGTAGGTCGCCCTAAGGTCGTAGGTCACCCCAAGGTCGTATTTCACCCCAATTTCATATATCACCCCCTAGGTCATAGGTCACCCCGTTCGCTACGTTTGGTAACTTAGCAGGGATACCTGGGTTCATTGGGCGAGGTTTGTCCTGTAGTTTTACTTCAGTCGTGTGGTCTAAAGCACACTCGTTTTTTTTTAAATGCGAAAAGTATTTATGGTTTATAATTTAGGGAGTAGGTAATTAAATACCTATTTATAAGTTTTATGATATCAGAGGAAATTTTGGTTATAATTAAAATTAAATAAGAGAAACTTAGAAACATATTTTGTTCACAGAATCACTACACTCAATACACTTGTATTGATCGCAGATTGAATCATCAATCAGTGCTCAATACACATCAGAAGGTTAAATCAGTTTAATTCAAATTCGTTTTTATTCTGAAGTTGGTAAGAGATGGGGGGGGGGGGGTGGATTTTGGCATGCGATACTTGGTTCGGTATTTCTGAAGGTTATTATTTATAACTGAAATTTTGTGTAAGGCATTTTATTAACGTGAATACAGCACAAAAGTCCCAACTGCTCCCAACCGCCTGGAGCCAGTGAGACTATGGCATCCCCAATTTGGGTAAAATATGAGGCTGAAAATACAGGGAAGGGAAGAAGATGGGGAAGATAAGGGTAGGAAGAGGACTATTCAGATCTAGTCACCAAACACGGCTAAAGCCATTTCAAGCAACTTTTCAATTCTGAATGGTGTACACCAGAGCGATACTGAGAGCATCTTCCACTCTAGAGCGTGCCGCAAATATACCTTATACCTAGTAATTTAAGTTATGAAAATACAAAACAATAAAATAAAATTTACTTGCGCTCGCCGAAATTTAAACCCTCGACCTTCGGATTGACAGTCGACTGCGCACTTATTATTGATGTTGTTAGGCTCATGGCATTCAAGCGTAAAACCTTAACCACTCGCACCCATAAGCTTGTTTTCACGACAATATAACATTACCAGACATATGCAGGGTGTCCGGGGGTAAAGTGCATTAACTTCGGGAGGTGATTCTACATAATAGTACAAGAGTAAAGATAAAGAACTTTTTTAGAAATTCCAACTTTTAGGGGTAGTTTTGAGGTGAAAAGATAACATTAATCCGGCGTGTGCGGCCAGATTTATTATTTTCCGCTCTTACGACACGGGCCAATCGAGTCGGGCGCCCGGCAGGCTCTCAGCAAGTAATATCGTACCTCACACCAAGGATTTTTAGTAGGTACGTCTTTTTGTATGGAAAAAACGTTGGAATTTCGGAAAAAGTTGTGAATCTTTTTTACTCCTACCATCATGTAGAATCACTTCCCGAAGTTAATGTACTTTACCTCCGGACACCGTGTATATGTCTGACGTATGAGTACCTGACTTACCATTCTTACCATCCGTCTGTGATCTGTGCCGGAAGAAACCATTATTATTCCATACTCGTTAAAGTTTGCTATAATTGACAAGGCGTTCCACTCCCAAACGCCCAGCGTTCACTCCGACGCCATTGGATCAGAGCCGACCAATGGCAGGCCAAGATGTTGGCGTGTTGAATAATGGAGACTGCAGATGTTGGATCAATGCCGCATAATTAAAGGGGGATCACTCACTGTGAACGTATAATTTTGGGTAATGAATGGGTCGTGCTAGTGTTGGTCGCATTGTATTGTCGAACGACACCTATTGTTTGAAAAACGAACGTTTTACTCATTGCACAGCGTGGTATTTATTTACACGAACGAAAAATACATACTCAAACCCCATTACAATATACATAAAATGTCATGGTGTAATGATACCGTTGAAGTATATAACACTCACACATGCTTTGAGCCAAAGTACATAAGAACCCCTAGCACGGTCGATCGGTAAGGATTGTATGGATAACTTTCGGTAACTTCTCATCGTTCCACAGCATTTTTTTACATTAGCTCTGCACAGAAGGCCCCGAGCAAAATAATTTCCCTTTAAGCCTGTGTCTTCTTAGGAGATGTTGTGTGAAGGTTTTTTTAATGAAAGGAAGGATAGGAAGTCCTGGGAAGAAAATAAGTATGAGGGATGGGTAGGAATCTAGGAGTCAGTACGTCCAGGAGTGACGGACGTATGAATCCTCCAGTTACAGAATTAAAACTTTTTTTGTGAAGCTTTTTTAGGTAATCACTGTTTTAGATTAATCTTTACTACGAATCATTTTACATTATGATTACAAAAAAATATGCTTTGAATAAATTGAAGATTTTCCTATTGTTTCGCTTGAGTAGAAATAGAATAAAAAAATTACTTACTTTATAAAAAATATAAGCGCAAACTGCTAAAAATATATTTTTTTTCGTATTTTTGGGGTTTTATGATATGTTGTGCTACCTCCTCCTTTAGCCAAGGTTTCGGACAGCGTTACAGTGTCCATCATCAACGCAACACCTGCCCTGATGGTGGATACCCATGCTGTTTTATTAATAAGATTATTTGTGTCAGTTTCCCTTTATTTCATTTTCTATTTTTTATAAAATTATTCAAAAAGTTTAAAAAAATCGGAGTGCGCAATTTACACACAGTAGAAGTGAAACTAGAAAGTCGTTAGATGTCGCTTTCTTTTCTTATGCCTGTTTTTAAAGTGGTTTGAAGTTTGGATATTGATTTTACAAAAATAAAAATGTTTATTTTTATGGATTTGGTAGGTTTCGAACCTCCGTTCGCTGGATGTCTCTCTGGGTGCTGAGTCGGGCGCTTCATACCTTCATGAATTTATTGCTTTATTTTAGAACCGAGTACCGTCAAATAATAATTTTTTGTGACGCATTTCCGTTTCATCCTAATTTCAAATCACTAACGGGGCTAAAGAAGTTTTACTTCAATAAAAACCACTTTTGCACTAAAATCGTCCGTTTTTAGACTCCGTTTGCCAAGCGATTTTATGCCTGTTAGCTATATTCGTGGTGATGGTGAACATTTATTATATAGCACAGGACGGGTTCGTGCAGATATCTTTTCAAGTGACTTGATAACTAAACTAAAACAAAACCAATCTAAACGCGTTTCGAAAGAGAAATCAATATTTTGTTCGGAGATAAATTGACGTGTTACATGCAACCTGTTCGCACTAAATCGATTCCATTTAGGGACCCTGTCACCTTACAACACCTCTGGGGCCACTTTCACGGCTTCTTATGTGTTCAACACTCATTAGGTCCTGTAATGTTGAACATAAAAAAGAACCCCACAATCGTTCAAGCAAAATGTACCTCGTTAACTATAAAGCTGAAATTTCGCGAAAGGGAAGCTCTGGCGTAGTGAAATTTGCACAGCATTTTCTGACTGAAATTTCTAAATCAATTTGGCCATTTTCTATGGGCAAAACCTTATCCATCGTGAGCCTTAGTATCGTTATTTATTTTTGGGGTGTTATTCCGTGTTGCGCTACCTCCTTCTTTAGCCTACGTTTCGGACGGCGTTATAGTGTCCATCAGGGCAGATGTGTGCACATCTCGTATTAACACGGTAGATAAGGAGAGATTTTTTAAAAATTATAACTAACTAGCTGGTTCCCGGCATGCGTTGCAACGCCATATTCAAAGAAATAAATTGTTTCTCCCTGCGTGTCGTTTCCCGTACGTCCCCGTTCCCCTTCCGCATCCCCTACCCTCCCGCGTTCCCCTTCCACCTTCCCCGCCCACCTTCTCCACTCTCCCGCTCCCCCGTCCCCCTAACCCCCCTCCCGCGTTCCAAATATTCAGTCGCAGTAAATTCAGTTTTCAAACACCTATTACTATTTTTTATTCAAAATTAAATTTTTGTATATTATAAGAACAATCAATCAAATTTGGTACCTAACATAAGTACCTATTTAAAATATCTATAATTTAAAAAATCCATAGACAATCCTTTTACTACAAAAAAAAAACAACTGTCTGCTAAATTCAATGTTATCGAACGTGCGAAGTTAAAATAGTTATTAAGTTTTCTGAAATTATTCAATTTTCTGCGCAATTTTCTTAATTTTTCTTTCCGTAAGAACTTTATTAGAAAACTTAAAAAAAAAGATGAATGAAATAGTTAAAATCGTTCTGAAATTATTGCGTGACCAAAGGAAATTGATTTTCGTTTTAAATTATATAAATGCCGCCAAAATCATGCAAAATTTAATTATTTAAAAACCCATATAACATATAATTTAAAATGAAAATGAACAAAATAGCACATAATATACCTACTGTTATTTAATACTCGTTTATCTTTTAATAAAATAAAATTTTAAAAAAATGGTTTAAGTATTTGGATTCCAAAATAAGAATATCATTAATGTTTTATCTCTATTATATTATGTTTCAGCTGTCTCCGTGCCATGTTATGGGTAACCGAATAAAACAAAACAGCGACACAACAGAATATGTTAATAGTTAGGTGTTGAATTTGTTATTTTTTTTTCCTCAATCTTATTTCGTTGTGGAACCCATTTCAAGATTCTTTAAATAGCTATGAAGTAAAATTGATGCTCTCAAACTAAAAAATATCACAACATATAAATATATATCCGTCAAGCAGTAGGTAGTGTTTGCTCCGAGTCAACAGGCACTCGAACGCAATCAATAGAACTGTTCCGTCCTCTGCGCGTATAATATTTTATCTGAGAGCAAACATTCGAAACTAGGCTTCTAGGCTAAGCACCACCTGTCTGTAGAAATAACTCCTACTCATAAATAAAATCATAAAGGTTCATTGCATTTCAGTACCTCTCTGTTTATTTAATAACATGTCGATTGCATTGTAATCTTGTGACTGCTATCTGTATATACAAGTAAATTACATTTAGAAACCGACTGATTTCTATTAACTTAATAAAATTTAAAGGATTCCCCGCCATATAAAACAGATTGACGGTCTCCGTGAACGAGGGGTAAAGCTCTCGACTAGCAATCTGAAGGTCGTTGGTTGAAATTTTATTTGATTGATTGTGCTATTTCACAATTGATTTATTTAAAAATACACGTTATGGAGTGGAATATACTCTCGATACCGCCCTGGTGTAAGACAACCATTCAGAATTGAAACGTTGCTTAAAAAGACTAAGGCTTTAGACGTGTTTGGTGATCAGATCTGAATAGCCAAATACTTCCCAACCTTCTTCATCCCCATCTCCTCTCCCCCCCCCCCCCCCTCCCCACCCTCCCACTACCATGGTGTCACTGGTTTCAAATGCTCGGGAGCAGTTGGATATTCATATAAAAAAATATATCAGAGTGTGCAATTCACACGCGGTAGAAGTGAAACCTTCAGAAAACTAAGGTAAACAAGAGTGGGGAGGCTACGAAGCACCGCAAAAAGAGGATACCGATTATACTATCTCATTCTCTCTCAGGCTAAATCTTATAGATGTAGCTGTTTGTCTCTTTTTAGTGTCGCTAAAGAAGTTTTCAATTAAAAAAATGCTGTGAAAACTTCTTAGAGCCATTGTGGTTTGAAACTCTATGAAACGAAAAAGCAACACTAAAATGCGGGAGAATGAGATAGAATAATCGGTCTTCTCTTTGTGCAATGCTTCCTAGCCTCCCCAATCTTGTCTACTTTAGTTTTATGAAGGTTGCACTCCTACCGCACTGCACATTTGTAATTTTTTTTAGATTATATTTAGCTCTTAGGTTTATTTATTCGCGGGTAGATACGTAATTGACATAAAGTGGAAATCTCAGTACATTGATAAAGGGATCCCCGAAATAACAAAAAAATTATAAGTGCTTTTTAGTTGAATGGATATAATACAGGATTATGTACTTTATATTCTAGAACATGCCCATATCAGTATTGTTGACATTGACATTATTAAAGTGTTCTCAATATTTTGGTATTCTCATTTAGGTACTCGTAGATAATATACATTTATTGTTGCACTAGAAATGTAAATTAACTCATACAAGTTAATAGTTATGAGTCCTCTCCCAGACTAGTCACATCCGGTGTTCCTCAAGGACCCCGTTTAGGACCGCTACTCTTTATTGTATTCATAAATGATCTCCAATTTGGAATAAACATATAAACAACCACTGATATCTCCATTACGTTCTCTCCATCACTTTATATTCTCTCTCTCTAGTTTCAATCCTGGGATTGGTTTGCAGCAATTTCATCTATTCGTTTCTTCCACTCTTCCCTGTCTTGTGCGGCTCTTTTGAAGTCTGCATATGATAAGCAGCGCACGTCCACCAGCAGGTCCTCCAGGTACTCTCGGCGTGGGCGTCCCCTAGCGTTTGTCCCCTCGGTCATACCCTCCATTATGGCATGCAAGAGGCCTTCTTGTCTTATTGCATGGCCGATCCATCTTGCGCGCCTTTCGGACAAGGTCCTGAGCAGGTGCCTTCCTCCTTCGATTCTTTGGAGAACCTCCTCATTTGTGATGTGGTCTCCCCAGGAAATTCCTAGTAGTTTTCTATAGGACCACATCTCAAAAGCCTCTAGTCTCCGTTTATCTCTTTCGGATAGGCACCATGTTTCGCAGCCGTACATCAAGATACTCCATACATAGGTCTTGATGAGGAATATTCTCAGTTTCAGGTCTATATTATTTGATTCTATTATTTTCGACCTTTTATTGAATGCAAGCCTAGCCTGGTGTATACGGCTGTCGACCTCACTCTTAGACCGACCGTCCCATGTTATTTTGCTCCCGAGGTAGACAAACTCCTTGGCGTTCTTTAGTGGAACTCCTGACATCTCTACTCTCATCTGATGTTGCGTTCGGTCTACAGTCAGCAGCTTTGTTGTGTCTTTATTTATCTTCATGTTGTAATTGTTTTGAAGAATGCTTTGCATGGTTGTTAAGGCCTCTTGCAGTTCTTCTTCGCTTTCAGCAACCAACTTTGTATTATGAAACGCAAATTATATATGTTTTACGTGAGAAGCCCAAAGAACCCAAATCAGTAATTTTCCATGAATGACACGTAACAGAAAAATGGGTTTCAACGCTAAGATAATATGGAGTTCTCTATTAAGTGCACATTTTTGCACGAATGGGTTTTTAGTCTGTCACTGGATTGGCCACAAATTTTCAGGGGAAGCATTTATCACATTTAGTCCAAAGGTGTTCCAATCATAGGCCAACTAAGTTCCAAATCACTATTTTATTTGTTCATCTAAAAATTGAATTTGTATTAATGTTTGTTTTTTCTTTTTTTCCAGACATAAACGGAAGGTGGCGAATCTGTTCCCTTGCAAGAGTGCCGCAAGGGGAGTACCACCTCCCGCCCCTGCTGCCCTTTATGAAGACCTCGCGGACCTCGCAGACCTCTCTCACAGACCTCCCGACTCACAACTAGAGGTTAATTTTATACCAGTTATTATGACTCCAGATACTAATATCTACAGCCTGTATATCGGACGAATATCTACAGCTCATATGTTGAACTAATATCTACGAACTTCAGAGTGTTGACTAATATCTACAGAGCGTAGGTTGAACTAATATCTACAGAGCGTAGGTTGGACTAATCAGCTCAATGTGTCCAATAGTCCGATATTAGGGATTTTTACGTACATACTTACATAAATTAAGTTTTTTAAACTGCATATTACGCAATATTACGTTATTCCAATATGCTATACATAATTGCAAATCCAACCTCTGCCAGTGCTGTAGATATTCGTCAACACTTTGGTTCTCATAGATATTAGTCAACAGTTTGAGCTGTAGATATTCGTCAACACTTTGGTTCTCATAGATATTAGTTCGATTTTTTCAGTTTTTGAAACTCCCGTAGATATTAGTAGACGCCTCCATTATTATGCCCCCTTTGTATCATACCAAATCTGCCACCATTCGATAAAAATTGCAAAGTTGAAAAAATCTTAAACTTTGTTCCCGGTGACCTGATTATGAATGTCTGCTAAAAGAGACTTTCTATAGTTGACGAAAGTCAAGTATTTTTTTACTTGTCCTATCCAAAGAACTGTTTTTGATCTTCTAGCTTCTAGTTTGTATTTCTTACTTCCTCTTACTCATTTTAACATTTTTTTACATTCTCCTTCTTAATTTTTTACATTCTCCTTCTTAGGTATATTTGTCGAAAGGTCAAAATATTTCGGCTTTGCAATAAATTCCAAATAAATGGAATATTTCTGAACGCATCCGAAAACTAGAAACTGTTTTTGAAAGGTAATGAAATACGCTTTCTAATATTATAATTCGCAATGCACACATAATTTTTAAAATATACAAATTTTGTATGCAAATACATATAAAAAAATTAAAAATGGGTCACCTTACGTTTTTACAACTACACTTACTGATATCGAAAAAATAAGAACACAGGTATATTTTTAGACAAATATATTATAAACGTTATCATTTACTCACTTTTTGGTCGTTTCATGTGAAAACAATTAATAAAAAATTCTCAGTTTTTTAATTTTTTTTTTCGAATTGCGGCGGAAAATTTTGATTCATTAAGGTGTATATTTCAATTAATTTGGGGTTAACTTTTCGATTTCAATATAAAACGTGGTATTTTCTCTTTCTGGCACCGTTTAGATCATATTTCTAACCATTATAGTAAGCGAGATACAACGATTTCGGTGAGACCTATGAAAACCCGAAACCTTCCGAAAACCTAACAAATTTTCCTGAGGGATTAACAAATTCTAGCCTCTTCTTGTTGCTTCTGGCTTTTTTCTTGTTTATTCCTGTTCCTTCGTGCTCTTTCATCTTCTGTTCGTATATTTTTTTAATCTATTACAAAATAATATTAAAATATACCATTGCGCTTATTAGATTTCGGCACCATTGTTATTTCGAAACTTATAACTAGGCCGCCGAAGTTATCTTTCAACGAGCAAACAAAAGTTAATCTCCCTTATCTTGTGGATGAGGAATTTCATTACGTGAGCAAGTGGATGGCTACGTACTATCTGTGCCTGCCATGACTCAACTATTATTCAACAGAATTACGCTTCTAACAAAGATCCCCGAGGTGACTAATTCGGTTCGGACTTTGCACCTCCTAATTTGTTATCTGTACAATATCAGTTGCCTAAATGCATTCGCTGATAGCTCTTTTATCACCGTCCCCGCTACACATACCGTTTGTGAGAAAGATGGAAAGATTGCAGCGGAGCAGAAAAGGATTTTTTCTAGACAAATAATTTTTTTTTTTTTATCTGAAAACTAAAAGCTTTGACTTTTAAAAAATTCTATTTTACTTTTTTTTTTTACATAAACTCCACACAGGAGGCTCTGAGGAAAACGATTTCCCTCAGGGCCTATGCCATCTGGGATGCTGTGTGGAGGGTCTTTTTTAAGGAGAGGAAGGAATGAACATTGGTCTTGAAGAGACCCATGTTATAGGAAGGAGGAAAAACAGAGGCCGGCAAATCATTCCACAGCCGAGCTGTTGAATACAAGAACGAGTCGAAAAAAATTTCTCATGTGACAAATGTCAACCGTGTACAAATGTTGGACACGCGTTTGGCGTGTTTCCCAACTATGCACCGCTGCCGAAGGGATCAATGATGCTAGTTCCTCGGAGCATCTTCCATTGTAATACCGGTAGAACAAGGATAGCATTCCCACCCGACGCCTGTGCTCAAAAGATTGCAATCCGTCTGTTAAGATGGGAGAATCTATTAAACGGACCGCCCGTTTCTGCACAGAGTCGAGGGTATTTTTCAGGTATTTTGGAACTCCAGACCAGAGGTGGCTGCCAAATTTAACCATGGGGCGCACTTGTGATTTGTACAGGGTTAGCAGTTGTGTACTATTAAAGTATCTGCGGGCCCTGTACAGTACGCCCAGTTTTTGGGAGGCTAACTTTACTCTGGCTTCGATGGAGCCCCCCTACTTGAGCTGGTCACTTAGGGTTACACCAAGCATATCAATGGAGGGCCTGTTCGGAAGATTGCTTCCGTTGAAAGATACTAGATTTTCATTTCGATTTTATTATCATGATATAGAATAGCACTTTTCCTACATGACATTTTTCACATGATAACGGGTCGTTTCTACCACTCGTTCTTGAGTGGAATGATTTACCGGCCTCTGGGTTTCCTCCCTCTTCAGGACCCATGTTACCTCCTTCCATTCCTCAAGAAGACCCTTCTCACAGTATCCAGTAGAGTACATAGTCCTATTTTCCTCGGTGCCTCCTGTGTGGTGTTCAAAAAAATAAAATGAAGTTTTTAATTCAGTTCACCGGTACTAAATTTTGTATTTTGTTTGTTCCAGATGCTAGACGTAAAGCTCGGCACACACTTTCCTAGCGGCTACCCCGTGTCGCGCAGCCCCCCGGTCTTCCTGCGCTCCTCGCCCGGTCCGGAGCCCTACCGGCCCCGCGAGCACGAGCCCGTGTACGAGGAGCTGCATCGCCGCCGCGGGGACCCCAACGACAGCGACGGGGACTTCGCAGGAGACGAGCTCAGCCTGGCGGGGGAACTGCCCCCAGCCCCCTGCATCTCCACCATACACCGTGAGGTCTCCAGGAGGCCTAGAGGCAGACCTCCGACCTCCCTCCCCCACCAGAGAAAACCGCAACAACGCCCGCATAACAGAGCGGCTGAATTCCACGAAGGTTTACTCCTTGACGCCTTATTAAGGCTTTACCCTACAGTAGGGACTGTCGGAGCACCAAGGGCGCAAGCCTGGGACAATTGCGCACCCCATCGCAGGGTGCCTTGTGATGCTCCTTGTGCCCCGTGCGCACCTTACGGCCCGTGCCCCCCAACAGCCTGCAGCAGGGACTCTCTGGGATCTGACTCAGGATATAGCAATACCACTGGCGGCACAAGAGCCAGCTCTAGGGCGAGAAGAGACATGAACTTCTCTTAATGCAAGTGATGCAAAAACGTTATTTAAATCGAGTGTGATTTTGTGAAAATTTGCGAAATTAGAGGGTTGCATAAGGAGCAGTCTGGTAATGTACAGAACGAAGCACAGTAATCACAATACAGATTAACTTAATTGCATTGTAAGAAGTGAACACAAAACAGATCTTCATTAAGTAGGTACTATCAATTTGCGTGATTTTAGAGTTTATTTGTATCTAACAGCCATTTATTTGTACATTTAACTATAAACATTTCTGTTTGGTGAAGAATTTCAGAAGGTCTGATGGTTTCGATGTAACTTCTTCTAATTCGCAATGTTCACTCCGACCGTCAATCTTTGTGTAAATATAAAAATCTTGTACTATAATTATTATATTTTGAAGTGCTGTGAAAACGTTTCATTAAAACTTTAATTTAATTAATAGCGTAGGCAAAATAATTAATAGATCAAATAATATTCGAAGAAGCTGTAAGCTGAGTAATTATAGATTATAATAGAAATTGAAATTCAAAACTAAAACATGAAGGCTACCATATAAAAAATTTTGTTAAATTAATTTTCAACTAATTTGGCTTAGAAAAAACCTTTTGTTAGAAATTTAGGTAGATCATCAAAAATCACATTTTTTAATTGTTTACACGGGCATATTTTTATGTTGTTTTTAAAAATTGTTTTTACATTAAATGTGAAACAATATTATGTACATTAATAACACCTTCGATTTAATCATTTAATGGAATAATTTTAATGTAATTTTTAGTAATTATTCTTGTAAAATACCAATATTGTAAAAAGTTTTTTTATATGACTTTGTATAGTGCCTATGTAATAAGAACCTACTTTATTTATGTAATCTAAAAATAACGTCAATTCATACAAACTTTTTTATTAACTGTTTTTTTATTGGATACTTGATCCACTTTTTATCAAAAGGGTGAATCAAGTTAAATTTTTTTAATTTTTGCAATTTTCAATTTTTTTTTACACAATTTTCATTTTTGTCACTAAAAATATTATTTCAAGAATAACATTTTTATCGGTACGATTATTATGTAGTGATTATCGTGAAGGGCCATTAATGTGTGATTGTATCAAACATGATAATTAGTTAATGCCGTTTCTCATTATCCTTTGATTTACTTTAGACAGATAAAGATAAATGTGTTTTTTTTGTGATTCAATGGTAATTTATTTCTGAAATCGGATGTATCATTCAAATTAATTGCTTTTTAACAATATATAATTGTGAGTATTTAAACCCTGTGCGGCAAAATCAATAGATTTTTTGTTTACAATGGCTCCACTGAGGAAAATAATTTCCCTCTGTGTTGAGGGTTTTATAAGGAAAGGAAGGTGAGGAAGATCTGTAAAGGAAAAAGTATGTGGGGTGGGTGATTAGGATTAGGAATCAGGTCAGGGTGTCCAATGGCCGTGTGTAGGTTCAGCTCGAGTGGGCTCTTGAACTCGGGTTCAAAGAGACTACTCCCAAAAAACCCGGTCCAGGACTCGGACCCAAACCCGGAACTCGGAGTCGGACTCGGAGCCGGAATCCGAATGCTTCCACTCGCGAGTCGGGAGCAGGTCCCGGGTTCGAGCTCTTTTGCGGGTTCCGGCTCCGAGGACCGCAACAGCGACTGTCCGCACCCAAGAACTCGGACGCGGGACCTGCTCCTAAAACTCGAGTACTTTTAAAAGGAAGCACGCTTTGGAGGCCTCCGGCAAAATGCAGAACTTACCCATCTCTAATGACTAAGAGTGACGGACGTAGAAATCCATCCATCCCACGATGATGCAGATCTCCCTCAAACAGTATCTCCAAATCCAGCCCGTCACACACTAAGTGAACAGACGCATCCGCCACCAGACAATCCTCAACCCATGAACACGGGCATCCCTGTTAAGTCACAAATGTAGCAAAATATTTGGGGTGACCAAAAAGAGAAAATAATCAATACACTTACCAATTAAAACGAAATTCTCACATTGCTATTACTATTTACTACTCTTTTAGAATTGTTTTTTTTTTAAATCTCCGATATAGATATACCTAACACAGGACCAGTTGTTTGATTCTGGGTAATAACTTTACTAAAAAGGTTTTTAAAACTCCATGATCGTTTACTAGTCAAATCATCGTTTTTGGATTCATTCTAATGTCAAAAACCTTCAATTTTAACTGTTTGGAATGCTTTGTTTCAAATTTGATGGCCAAATTTGATGGCCAAGTCTTTGGCATCGTCACAAATCAGCAATCAGCGCAATTATTTTGACATTTGAAGGATCCTCTTACATCGCCGTCTGTAACATTTTAATGACCGTCCTTTGTTCGAACAACCAAACGTAAAATTGAACAAACCGCTCTCGGGTCGATTCCGTCGCGAACCGCTCAAAGGCCAGCCAAGTAGTTCAAAATGACTCTGATCGTCGATTTGCGAAGACGTCAAATATGACTTTCTATTTTATGGTCCTTAACTAGGATACAACCGACCCTTAATTTTTATAAAACAGTTAATCGAAATATTTTTCACTTCACATAATTATAATTATATAGTATTATTACATTACGCACACAATAGACATAATTCACGTCTCACAGTCCACTTTTGTACCATATTTCCGATACTGTTAGTATTAATACATAGAAGCCTTATCTACATCATTTCAAAATGTACTTATATAACTATTAATGAAGTACATCTTTATATAATCTTCCGATAAATGACCCCATTTTTTTATTTGTTTTGCAATGCGTTATTACCTTATCTGAACAATAAAAGGCTTTTCAATCAGTTACATATTCATTTTATCCCGATATTTATAACATTTTCAAAATTAACTAATTTTATGATAAGGCCCTCCGTTCATGGAAATACTTACAAACTACATAATTGCGACGCAATCACAAGTACCCTGCATATAGATGTACTACTATTTAATGCTGGTTTCCGTACACGGCGCTACCCGAAATATCATTTTTCACGTGATGTCGAGCGATGTCAAATGACTTTTTTTCCAACATCAATCCATGCCTTCTCCACTAAATCCTTTCTTACATATTCTGGTAAAGTAATTCTGGTAAACACACATTTTTTCCACTTCCAGAACAAATCTAACATTACTTTCATGTTCCGACGCCATTTCTATCAAACTTCAAACGAATAGGTATCAGACACAAATGATGCGATGCGTCGCGTACGATCAGCACCATCGGTATCGTGCAACAGATTTGAAACCGAAAGCCGCCGCGTAGCGCCGTGTACGAGAACCAGCAAAATCGTACGGGGGGTACTTACGATCGGCGCGCATGATACGCGCACGAGGATCGAGTAGCTTGTAAGTAGCGCCATGTACGTTCACGCTTGTTGTCAAACAATAAGCAGGCATAAAGAAGACAAAAAGCTTAACGTGATTTATTTTTCGGTTATTATGTCGTGTTGCACTACCTCCTTCTTAAGCCAACGTTTCAGAAAGCATTATAGTGTACAGCACAGGGGGAGATCTGTAATCAACTGAATTACATATCTGTCTTGATGAAGGACACCGTTATGCTGTCCGAAACGTTGGCTAAAGAAGGAGATACCACAACACGGCATAATAACCCAAAAATATACCCGATAATTCTTTTGGCCGTGAAAATCTCAAATTAAGATTTTTTAAAGGCTGTTTCTCAGTGACGTTTGTGAGAACATCACTGACGGAAATGAATACATTTTTAACACCTTTATGCAATGCAGTTATTTTGTTTGGGTCAACTCTAAGTATTGTGCAACCTGTAAAAAAAATCGTATACATATTTTATTTTATTAATATTATTTTGAAAATCAGTAGTATCGGTTTTTAAATATAAATGCATTTACGCCAACCAAAATAAAATGATCTTTTGTAAAATTTGTATAATTTATTATCTTTTAGTATTTTTGTTGATGTTTTTTGATTTATAAATATCAAAGTGAAATTACTATTGTAGGTCTCTGTAAAAATGTATCATCCGAAGTGTAAATAGACTTTTTTAACTTATGACAACTATAAATATCTAGGATACTAAATTAAAGTAAGGAGAAGGTTGTGTGGACGTTATCCAAACTGAAAATAAAGTTTTTTTTAATTAATACAGATGTTTCTTTCAATTTTCCTTTTTCCTATTATGTGGTGCTGGAGAAAAAGGCTCAGGATTCCATGGACAACCAGACGCACACGTGTGTCCATTCTGGAACAAATAGGTATCCACAACAGGCTCTCAACTATCTGCCTACAACGTATCAAAAGCGTCGATGACACAGAGCCAGTTTACAAGCCACTATCTACTAAGTTTAAAAGCGGGTAAATCGGCGAGTGAGATTGTCATGATGACACACAAAACTGTCCTCTCGCTCAGTAGGGTAGGAAACTGAGGTCGCTGCTAGCGCCAGTAACAAGAATAACGACGCCTGCGTGAACTAATTCTGTGATGTTTGACAGTCGAAATCAGCTGTTTATTGGCAGCCATCTTGAAAAAACATAAATAAACCAATCACGAGCAAGCGTGTGGCGAGTAAAGTTGACGACCTTTCAACTTTTTTCGTAGATTGCCAATAATCTGCTAGTTAGCAAGTAACACGATGACACTGAGCGAGTTTACAGATAGTGAATTTCCCATAGTAGCTTGTAAACTCGCTCTCTGTCATCGACGCTTTAGACACATTGCTCGCCAAACTGAGAACACCAACTTGGAGAAACTCGTAGTCACCGCCAAAGTGGAAGGCAGAAGAAGAGGAAATGCGCTGGAGTGACCAAGTATTATTGGCGTCTGGTACGTCGGTGTCCGCAGCTCCTCACGCAGCGCATGACCGTGAGGAGTAGAGGAGCCTTGCCCACCGTGGAAATTGGAGTAGGGGTTATGATCCTCAGCAGTGAGGAACCGACTTGAGAAGAAGAATTCCTCCTAAATTTAACTACTAAAAGATTATCGTGATTAATTTCAGGTTATTGTGCTCCTTCTTTAGTCAACGTTTCGAACAGCATTAGTGTCAGTTCTTGGGGTAAATAATATACAAAGCTCTTATTGCCTTTTTTTCATTAGATCCACAAGGAATCCCTGAGGAAAAAATCCCTCAGGGCCTATGTCATCTTTAGGAATGCTGTGGAGGGTATTTTTATAGAAAGGAAGGATAAGAGTGTGGGTAGGAATCTGTCCAGGAGTGACGGACGAATTAATCCATTCCTCCCACTGCAGTGCAAGGCGATGGGTCGAGAGAGTCGGGCTGAAGAGTCTAGATTAACCAGTCTCTCCCAATCCGATCCGCCGCGCAGTAGGTGGGCAAACGCATTGTCGAAGTCGCCAAACTTGGTGTGACCTATTGCAGGGGTGTTGGTTACCCAATAAATGGTTCCCGGGGCAGGGATACCCGAACTCACCTTCCAAATTAGTCTGCTTTAGGTGACTTGCGGGGTAACCGTTTCATTCTAATATATTAGTTAGCGTTATAAGGTCAGATACGATTTTGTAAGTGTCAAAAGACTGTGCTTTATTAATGTGTCTTAGCATTATTACTGACAGAATTTCCAGGAAATGAAGTATCAAGATTGTCTTCGGTACCATGCCATAATTCCAACACCTTCTGGGGCCTCCAAAAACCAAGTTTCCTCTTGAGACAGGCAGTTTATGAACGCTGCCCGGTTTATATTGGCCGGACGGACGGGGTGGATCTTGCAAATTCGGAAAGTGAAACGTCCAAATTCCGGAAACTGCATATTTATTTTACTAATTATCATAAATACTGAAATACTGACCCTAAGTGGGCGACAACACATAATTTATTTATTTATTTCAACGCCATAAAATGGCTATTACATCCTGTGATACATGATACACAGTGGTATAAATAGTGGTTATACATAGGTTATGATTATAACAAACAAAAAAGAATATGAGCTCATACAAAATACATATAAAACACAACTTAATAAATAATGACTTACATATAAAACACACACTACATTACAATTTAAACATCTGCCCTGATGATGGAAACATTAACACTGTGCCTAAAGAAGGATGAAGCGCAACTTGACACAATAAGCCACGAAACCCACAACCATAAAACCGTAATTATCACATCTAATATTTTTAATAAATTTTAATAAATGAATCTACATTTAATACATCGTTGGGTAATGTAACAACTAGGTAACTCATAAATCTGCATTTTTGAGTTACGTACATTTTTATTTTATTTTATTATAATCTTTATTTATTAAGTTACATAGGAGATTGTGCTGTGCCTGTCTCACTAGGAATTCCTGTGTTGAGAGCAGGTGCATTTTAACATAAGTAGTTTAACACAAAAATAAGGATAACAACAACAATGTTATTTATATTTAAAGTAAAAGTACAAGGACAATCAGCTTCGTACCAATGGGAAAGCACGCAATAGGAGGTTCTAAAAATATTGTTAATATATGATCTGTCTTTGCTAGTGATCCAAGACTTGGTATCTGATTTGTAACGTTGTTTTGGCGAAAGGGATAAGTAAGAGATTTTGCCCTTTGGTTCTCGTATCACGAACAGTTTGGATATTGTCAAAAACAGTTCTATGTTTGAATAGATAAGTTTGTATATTTTTGACATAAAGTTGCCTAATATCCAAAACACCGATTCTCCTAAAGATTTCATCCGAACTGCTTGTGATCGGTAGTTTTAGAATAATCTTAATAATTAGTTTCTAGTCTTTAGATATCGGATCAATGGCGGCAGCGTTTGCTCCTCCCCAGGCTTCGATACCATACTCGATTAGAGATTGACATAGTGCATAGTAAATTGTTTTGAGTTGGTTCAAGTTAAGAAAGTTGCGAATTTGTCTAAAGAAGTATATAGATTTTCTAAGTCTGTTTGCTGAAGTGATAATAATATGTTCTTTCCACTTTAAATTACTGTCAAAAATGGGTACTAAAAGCATATCTCTATTTTTTCGTCTATGAATGCAACAAACAAAAAAGTCGTAACACGATCATTAAATTATTTGAATATGTTTTTTATGAGTATCTCCATAAATCGGTATTCATCTTTTATTTCTATAATTAGGTAACTCCAGAACTAAATGTTTTTTCCATGTTTCAATTAGGCAACTCTTGTAGTTATTCAACTAGTTGTAGCACTAAAATTAGTGGAATTGCTTAAGACGCTTTCCTTGCATTTTTGCACGTGGCACCTAGGTAAGTCAATCAATTTTTGTAAAACTAAAAAATGCTTAGTCATTTTCTCATTTCCAAAATATAAGTATTACGGTTCCCAACACATCAATCTACGATTTATCAATACTAGGATTTAACATTATAGATATAGGTATCTATTGTTGGGGAAGTTTACAGACTGGGTGGAAATGGTTCCCATTAAATTAAGACGCGCGTGGTCGATATAATGATATTGATTTATTGCACAACGAGAATATTATAATAGGTTTTGTCTATCTGGGAGCTGGCTATTGAGAGAGCGAGCCTGCCTACTACAATCCATAATGCTACGAACACACTTGCTCATTAGAAGCCAAAGAGCTTGCTACCTAGTAGCATGTGTGTCAGTGACGTTGCTAGTAATGAGCATGCTCATTTGAAGTCAAATTAGCATGCTCACAAATCAACAGCCATTTGATTAATAAGCATTCTCATTAGATTATCGGGTGGAAGGGAAAGCCTCTAAGCATGTGTGAACAGCATGCTCATTTCAATCCGATCTCAGTTCGCACCTGCGCATTCTTTGCAAAAATGGCAAAATAGCCTGCTGGGGAGACGAAAAAACCTTGTTTTTTTGTGATTTATTGTGGGAATCACGAATATATTTGGAACACAAGATCACTAAAATACCCACAATAGATTTCCGAGTTCCCCAAAAGCTCCTTTACCTTTACCTCCAAAATGAAACCACATTCTATTGAAATTAGCATTTATTTTTTAATATTTAGTCATTTTCGGATTTGTTGACATCTTGGATCCAAATCAAACGTCTCATTTTTTCAGGTCAGAAGATTCTTATGTAATTGCATTTCAAGCAGTAATATTATTTTGTTTAGTTCTAAGCGAATGAAACTTTCTATTTGACATGAGCATGCTCATTAAATGGCATGTGTTGGTTTTGAGCACGCTCATTCACGAGAAAGCTCAAACCAAGCCTGTTCATTATTGAGCAAATGTGTACAGTTGACTATTTTTGACATGGGCATACTCATTATTAAGCATGCTCATAAGCCGACTTGTGTGAGCAAGTGTGTCAGTACCTTTATATACTATGTCATCTTCTGTCTCGCTCATGCACACTGCTAGTCAAACTAACCACTAAACATTCCTACAATTATGAATATACAACAACCGATTTATCAGATTGATTACCGTCTTATAATCCAATTTCCCAACAAAGCTGTTTTAGAGTTACTTAGTAATTACTAAAACTAGGTAACTCTAAAATTACTAATTACCCCACGATATGATGTTTGCTTATTCGCACTATTATCTATGGTGACATACAGTTATGTGGCAAAACCAATAAATTGCAATTTTTTGTATCGGTTGACTAATTGCTTATTTATAACTTACTTGAAACTATTATAAGAAATTTAACACGAGGCTAACACGAAACCTTAGCATTCTGCTTGATTAGCCTAATTAGTATGATCAGTATGGATAAGATAAATAACACTTTGTAAATCAATACAAAGCAAATCAGACATTACTTTACAATCTATTTCTATACGTAAATATTTAGGTGTTTACTTGGACAGCTAATTAATTTTTGAAAAGCATCTAACAAATTATATCTACAAGTTGCTAGGTTTCCTATGAAGAATACCTATATAAAGTTTTTTAAAGTTCTAATACTCTAGAAATTTTGTTTTGTTCAGTGGTCAGAAGTCTATTGGAGTATGCTTCCACAATATGGAATCCTTAATATTAGGTAAACGTAGATTTAGTAGAAATAATACCTTTTTTTATATTAACTCCACACAGGAGGCCTTGAGGAAAATAATTTCCCTCAGGGCCTATGTCATCTGGGATGCTGACAAAATGGCAAAGGAACCCAAGAGAATCATAAATAGGTCAAATTCGAGCACGACCAGCAGATCAGCAGAAAGCTGACTGCATGCCCGCGTGGCAGCAGGCAATTCTGGTCACTTGCGGGCTCAATAGGTCGCAATTTCTGCAAATCCAGTCTGCCACCTCTTACCAGACCTGACGGCTCACTAGCAAACACCGCCACCGAAAAGGCTAACTTACTAGGTAAAATGTTTGCGGATAACTCAACCCTCGATGACCAAGGTGACAGCAGTCCCGACGTCGTTTCCTCACTGCGGTTTTCGTATGAAAAAGCTGAGGATCCGGCATCGGGAAGTACTCCACGTTTTACGAGGGCTTGATGTTAATAAAGCTAGTGGCCTGACGGAATACCTGCCCTGGTACTGCAGAGGTGCGCTGCAGAAATAGCTTCAATTTTGACGAAGCTTTTTAAAATGTCCCTGAAGACTGGCTCTGTGCCCTCTGGTTGGAAAAAAGCGGTTATCCATCCTATTCCAAAGAAGGGTGACCGCTCCAACCCGGCCAACTACCGCCCCATAGCGATCACATCAGTTCTGTCTAAGGTGATGGAACGTGTGATCAACGACAAACTGCTCACATACCTCGAGAAGAAGAAAATTATTAACGACCGTCAATACGGATTCCGGCGGAACCGCTCGTGCGGTGATCTTCTCGCGTATGTGACGCATGTTTGGGGGCGATGCCTGGAACGTTTCGGTGAGACCCAAACGGTTGCACCGGACATCTCCAAGGCCTTTGACCGGGTTTGGCACCGAGGACTTGTCAACAAACTGCATTCTTACGGACTTCCCGCATCCTTGTGTACGTGGATTGCCGACTTCTTGAGGGAGAGGTCGATTCAGATGGTAGTCGGTGGTTTCACCTCTTCCTCACAGCCGATAAATGCTGGCGTCCCGCAGGGATCGGTTCTGTCTCCGACTTTGTTTTTGTTGCACATCAACGACCTTTTGTCATGTGCACCAATTCACTGTTATGCGGATGACAGTACAGTTCATGATAGCTTTTTGTTTGACAAGCCCCCAAAGGGCTCACAAACTCCAACAGCTCGTAGGGCTTTGAAGCAAAGAATGGACGGTTACCTCGAGAGTGTTTTCTCTTGGGGTAAAAATAATCTCGTTGAATTTAATATTGCAAAGACCCAATCTTGTCTGATTACGTCTAAAAGGGATCGAAATGAAAATCTAGTCTCCTTCAACGGAAGCAATCTTCCGAACAGGCCCTCCATTGATATGCTTGGTGTAACCCTAAGTGACCAGCTCAGGTATGGGGGCTCCATCGAAGCCAGAGTAAAGTAAGCCTCCCAGAAACGGGGCGTACTGTATAGGGCCCGCAGATACTTTAATAGTGCACAACTGCTAACCCTGTACAAATCGCAAGTGCGCCCCACGGTTGAATTTGGCAGCCACCTCTGGTCTGGAGCTCCAAAATACCTGAAAAATACCCTCGATTCTGTGCAGAAACGGGCGGTCCGTTTGATAGATTCTCCCATCTTAACAGACGGATTGCAATCTTTAGAGCACACGCGTCGGGTGGGAATGCTATCCTTGTTCTACCGGTATTACAATGGAAGATGCTCCGAGGAACTAGCATCATTGATCCCTTCGGCACCGGTGCATAGTCGGGAAACACGCCAAACGCGTGCCCAACATTTGTACACGGTTGACATTTGTCACATGAAAACGGGTCGTTTCTTCGACTCGTTCTTATGTTCAACAGCTCGGCTGTGGAATGATTTGCCGGCCTCTGTGTTTCCTCCTTCCTACAACATGGGTCTCTTCAAGACCAATGTTCATTCCTTCCTCTCCTCAAAAAGACCCTCCACACAGCATCCCAGATGACATAGGCCCTGAGGGAAATTATTTTCCTCAGGGCCTCCTGTGTGGAGTTAATGTAAAAAAAAATATATATATATATATTTAGGCTTTTTTATATATATATTGTGTATATGTATTTTTTGTTAAAATAAATAAATTAATAATTTTTTTTTAAAAAGGCATTTTAATAGGCGGTGTGGGTTGGGTGAGGAAAGATTTATTGGATAACCAACACCCCTGCCATAGGTCACCCCAAGTGGTTCTATACGTTTGGTGACTTAGCAGAGGTGACTGGGTTCATGGGGTATGATTTGTATATGGTTCATGGCGGCGGATGTTTGCTCACCTAATGTGTGGCAGGTCGGATCGGGACAGACTGGTTGAGGGAGTCCTTTTCACCTCTCCAGCCGAACTCTCTCAACCATTCAACTTGCACCGCAGTGGGAGGGATGGATTCAAACGTCCGTCACTCCTGGATACATTATCCCCCAGATTACTACCATCCCTTAACATTTTTCCTTCCCAGAACTTCCTGTCCTTTCTTTCCATAAAAAGACCTTCCACACTGCATCCCCAAAGATGACAAAGCCTGGGAGATTTTTTTCCTCAGGGCCTCCTGTGTGGAGCTAAAGTTAAAAAAAAGGCCTGTGAAAAATCTCGGGACAAAATAATTGTAGCGTTTGTGAAGTTGAATCATTGGCTTCAAAAGAAGAAATATGCCTTTTTTTTTCAATTATTTCTGGCTTTCACCCTTCAAGGGTGTTCTAGGCCATCATTTATAATTACAGAGAAAGGAAAGGTGAATTTATATATTAATTTTATTTAAATGTGCAAATTTCAGAATTTTATGGAAGATTAGAGTAGAGTTCAGACTTAGAAGAGATGAGATGTTGAATGGAGGAGAGGCAATTTTTGATAACGCTTGATAGAAGAGAGGATATTTATTTAGAGAGGGACAATCAAAAAATATGTGATCTAAAGTTCCCACATCTAGACCACAGAACGTACAATCTGGGGAGTCAAGCACATGAATTTTATAAAGGTGAGAAGGAACGGAACAATGTCCGATTCTCATACGAATAAGTAAGGAAATTTCTTTTTTGGAAAAATGGGGGAATTTTTGAAACCACGGTTTTGATGGGATAGTCCTTTGTATTGAGGCGTAGCGGGCACCCTTGGATTGACTAGCAATGTTCCAATACTCTGTCCAAACATTGCGGGATCTATCTTTGATGATGGAAAAAATATCAAACAGGGGAATATGGTTTACGAGGGTAACGGTAGGGTTAGACGCTCCTTGTTTTGCCAAGGAATCAGCAATATCATTACCCACTATGCCAACATGTCCAGGAATCCAAATCAGAGTGACAGTTTTTCCAGAGCTTTGAATGGAGGTTATCAATACTCGAATAAGACATACAAAGTGATCATCAGGATGAAGAAGAGGACTTGTTTTAAGTTTTTGGAGGGAACTGAGAGAGTCAGAGAGGACAAGAGAATGTTCAAAATTATTTTTTATTATATATTTGAGAGATTCAATAATCGCAATGCACTCGGCAGAAAATATTGAAAATTGGTTTGAAATTGAATAAAATATTCTTTCATTAGAATTATTGTGGTAAACGTTAATACCAATACCACAGTTAGGAGAGTCCGGAGATTTGGAGCCATCAGTAAATAAAAGAGAAGAGTTGGGCCATTTAGAAGAAATAATGTCATTGAACATATTATTGACAGTACGGGCTGGGAGATTGGAATGACTTTTAAGGATGCCGATCCCCTCTAAAATCGTTGGGGATAGGGTGACGTGACTATATTTTAATTTGTACAAAGGAAGAATATCATTTTTGATAATTTGAAGCTCTGAGAGAGAGCGAAAATTTTTACAAATGGCAGGGAGAGGTTTAGTTCGAGCTCTGATTGTAGATGAATGTGTTGAGTCGTTGAACAACGAGACTCTGGGAATAATCTGATGACTTTTAGAATTTAAACATTTAAGAACAAATTTGTCAGCAAATAATTGACGCCTTAAATAAAGAGGAGGATCAGAACATTCTACTTGAAGGGAATTGATGGGCGACGATTGCATCGCGCCAGTTATTATTCGCAATGACTTAGATTGAATTTTGTCTAATTTACTGAGTGCATTTTTGGATGCAGTACTAAAAAGTGGGCAGGCATAGTCGAGATGACTTCGAATAAGTGCATTGTAGAGCAACTTAATGCAGATAGGATGAGCACCCCACCAAACGCCAGTCAATGATCTGATAATATTTAAAAAAATTTCACATTTAGTAACTATATTATTAATGTGGGAAGACCATTTAAGTTTCCTATCAAATGTTACTCCCAAAAATTTTACTTCGGAAGCATTGGGGATTGGCGAGTTTTTAAATAAAATTTGAACAGGGGGATTATTATGACGATTTGAGAAGGTAACACACTGACTCTTTTGTACTGAAAGTTCAAGACCATTTAAAGTAAGCCATGTGCAAAGGGCATCCATGGCTTCATTAAGATATTTGACGGCGGATGGAATGATTTTGGATGATAAGAAGAAAGCTATGTCATCTGCGAACTCAACGACTTTTACTTGAGGGGGAATGGTGACATGCATATCGTGTGTGTATATATTATACAGTAAGGGGGATAATACATCGCCTTGGGGTAAACCCTTCCAAATTGACCTACTCTGAGGAGTAACATCTGGTAGCTCAATGAAAATTTTCCTATCGAGAAAAAGATTAATAATAGATTGGACAAACATGAGGGGTAAGCCAAGGCCTAAAAGTTTTTTTTTAAGAATTGGGATGGAAACATTGTCAAAGGCGCCTTCTATGTCTATAAAGACTGCAAGACATACTTCTTTGTTAGAAATGGATAAATTAATATCAGTGCTGATGATGGCAAGGTTATCTTGTGTAGATTTCTTTTTCCTAAATCCAAATTGGGATGGAGAGAGAAGATGATTACTCTCGACGAAAAATTCTAACCGGTTTTTAATTAATTTTTCATAAATTTTACTAAGGGTGGATGAAAGAGCAATTGGCCTATAGTTGGATCCAGAATTGGGTGATTTGTTTAATTTTAGAATTGGGATGATTATTTGAGAACTCCAGTCATCAGGTATTATGCCAGTCTGGAAGATTTTATTTAAGATGCTTAAAAAGTGATTTAGAACATTATCATTACTATTTTTGATAATGCTATAAGGTATACCATCTCTGCCTGGAGATGAGTCCTTGACTGTTGATAAACAATTTTTTAATTCAATTAAAGTGAATGGAGAGTCAAGCCAATGATCAGACATAGGAGTGTTGTGGATTGGAGTTATTTCATCTAAGTTAGGTACAGAAGGGGGGGCAATTTTGTCCAAGAACTCGTCCATCCATTTAGAATGAGAAGCTCGAGGAGATGTTGGACTGAAGGAGGATCGAAATCTTCGAATCATAGACCAAACTTCCGAAATTGGAGTGTTCGGAGATACTGAACTGCAGAAGTTGTACCACCCGGATTTTTTTTTTGACCTCAATACCCTTTTGGCATTCGCTTCGGCATTTTTGTATATGAGATAGTTCTCCATAGTCATATTGTGACGATAGGAAAGAGATTTAGCTTTCCGAATTCTCACTACTTTGGAACATTCCTCATCCCACCAGGGAGTTGGAGGGAGTTTTTTGAGAGATTTGGTTTTAGGGGGAGGATTTGATTTATTGATTGCAGTTACGAGCATTGATTTGAAGTTATCGTAGTCATCTTTGACAGATAATGTATCGGTATAGGATAAATTTTGTATAAACTTATCCATATGTGAGTTAAATTCGTCCCATTTGGTGTGTTTTGTTTTAATCTTTGTCGAAATATGGGACTTGTCTGAATGGAAAGAAGTTTGATAAGTGATGGTGATCGGGAAATGATCACTGGAGCAAGGGTCGGGGGACACCACCTACGAGGAGAGAGGTGCCAGATTAATAGAGCATATGGAGAGATCCACTGCACTGGGGTTTGTGTTGGGGCGAGAGATTCTAGTAGGAGATCCGTCATTCAAAAGAAAAAGGTTGGATTCATCTAGGAAATCCATCACACTTCGACCGTCTCGATCACAGAAAGCAGAACCCCAGACGGGAGAATGGGCATTAAAATCACCCAATAAAAAGAAAGGAGGGCTTAGTTGACGGACAATTTGCAACCACGCTTGTTTATTGAAGTGCGATGTTGGGGGAAGATAGATAGAAACAAAGGAAGTGTCCTTTATTTTAGCTGCAACCATTTGAAAGTCAGCATTGGGGGGTTTGATATTATTTATTGGGAAAAACGGAAGGGATTTTTTAATAAAAAGGGCAGCACCTCCGCCCGTACCTTCCGGGCGATCATCGCGGAGACAGGAGTACCCTCCCACATTAAAGTGGGTGGATGGAGTAAACCATGTCTCCGAGACAGCAGCCACAGAAACAAGGTTTGAATTTAATAGGTTAAGAAGGTTTGATTTGTTAGAAATAGCACTGCGGCTATTCCACTGAAGAATTCTGACATCTTGAAGAGCCATTTTGAATAAATGATTTTAATGTGGAAATAATAGAAGCAGCGTTGGACGGTAGATTAGTTTGAGAAGAAATTAGGTCAATTAGAAGCATAATAAGAGTTTGAATAAATGAAGAATTATCTTGGGAGAGTTGTTCAGAAAGCTTTTGATAGTTTGTTGAGGATGAATTATAATTGTTTGCGCACCCATTTGTGGCGTGTGAAAGAGGAGAACCATTGGGATTTAAGAGAAGTGAGTTGTGTTGTTGCTGATCGTATCCACGAGCCTGTTTAGAGATAGGGTTTTTGTATGTGAATTTTGTTGAACGGGAAGATGTTGAGGAGGAGGCGAGAGGGTTGGATGAAGAGTTACTGGATAAAACCTCGGAAAATGATTTTTTGACAGGCGGGAATAATTTAGAAGCCTGCAGAAAAGACAAGTTCTCAGAGGCCATAGAAATTTTTATATTTTTTTGGCGAGATTGTTCGGGGCAAGAAGAGTTAATGGCGGAATGAGCGCCTAAGCAGTTAAAACATTTAGGTGAAGAGAGAGAAGAACATTGGTCAGCCGAGTGGTTTTCTCCACATTTGAAACATCTGGGAGGGGATCTGCATGCAGCTTTGGTATGACCAAAACGGCAGCAGTTGTAACATTGAGTGGTGGGATAAGTGTATATTTCAACTGGTAAGGAGTTGAAAAATAAATAAATATGGGAGGGAAGAGATTGTCCTTCGAATGTGATGACGACAGATTGGGAGGGCTTCCAGGAAACGATGCCCTCAGAGGTGTCCTTATAATTTAGCCTCCTGGCTTTTATGGGATTGCCGATATGTTGGGGGGTTGAAAGTGAGGACAGGATTTCTGGAATGGACAGATCGGTCGAGATACCCCTGACCAGGCCCATTCGAGTGACATTGAAAGTTGGGATGTACGCCTTGAATTTAGAATTTGATGAAATAAATATATTTTTGATAAAGTTGTTGGCGGCTGAACCTGACAGGAATTCAACAGAGATTCGGAAGCGACCCTCGGCTTTAACACCTCCAGGTTTAATCGAAAGGTTCTTGTTATTTGAAAGAAATTTACCAAATTCAAGAGGATGGATGGTTTTACCTTGTTCAGTTTTTTGCGCATATACAATGTAGGGGCCACGGGAATGAGTAGAGTAAAAGATTGTTGGAGGAGGTTGAGGAAGAGCTGGAGGGGACTGAGAAGACAAAGGCGAATCATGTTTTTTTGGGGAAAGGGGACTAAATTTTCTTTTTTTAATTGAGGTTAGGATGACAGATTCATTGTCTGAAATGTTTGAATGTTCTGAAAAGTCTATTTTATCTGAAATGTCTCCATCTGGAGGGTCAGGAGGGGGATCTGGGGGCTTTGTAAGGGGTACAGGAGGGAAATCCTCCTCCATTGTTCAAAAAATTACAGCTAATATAAAAAGTGACAGAAGTAAAAAAATTATATAAATATCTGAAAATGAGCAGCAAGAAGTGACTCCTGGAAGATCAGGGGGGAGAAGATTCCAACACACTAAACTTTTTACAGCCAAAACACAATAAAAAGATTGGTTTAAGAATATTTTTTGAAAGAGCAAAACAAAAGAACTGATGACAGCCAAATGTTATTGTTGCGAGTCCGAAATATGCCTTTAGATTGTTTAGAAATTAATTACCCTTCGAATGTTAGTAATCTTGAAAAATGACGCCATCAGAGCGGGTTCGGACGTTGCAATTTTAGTAGATCAACTGGGCACTATTGACAAGTGACAAGTGACAAGTGACAAGCTTCTTTCAACAAAGTTAGATAAGTGTTTTCATACAATTTTTGTCGTTCATTGAAAGTTGATCTATATAACGTCTAAACCCACAATATCCGAAGATATTATAAAAATGCAAGTAAAGTACAAAAATATTATATTATATTCTTACTAGTCGAACAAAAATAAAGTACCGCTTATGAAACGGATAGCCATTCAAAGAATACGTATATGAACGGGCCACTGAAGTATGTCCACAGGACCTAGTTCCTAATAACGTATCTTCACTCTATTAATTCATCTTAGCATCTGTCAAGCATTTGAAAAAAAATAAGTAGGCATTTCGAATAAAGAATTATTAATTTGTAAAATACTTTTGGTTTTAAAAGTTAAATTAACTTGAGTAATGCTACTCATTTCGCAGGAATACTTCATATTACTAATTTATCCGTTCGCCAAAAAACGATATTAGTATATAACAAAAAATATAATGTATTGTAAAAGCCCCGAATAAGGGCGTTAATTAATAAATAATGGTATTTTGAATAATACTTTTTTTAATTTTCTAGTTCTCCTCCAACAATTATAAGAAAACTCTCTTTCAAAGATTTTCCCACCGTTCCAATCACCTATATAAAATCACCTGTATAACAATATTAAAGAAATTATACATTATGTAAATAGTATTATTTAATAAAACTTATATATTCAGATTTAGCGTTCATTGGTTTATATGAACATATTTTTTTAAAGCCAGAATATTTTTACCGAAGTTCCTTATTCTAGGAAAATACCTTCAGAGTTGCCAGCGTAGGTATATCGATTTCTTATTTATTCCTTGTCAATATCGGTTTGGCTGTCAACGTGAAACCGTGCTTGGGACATCGATAAATCATCGGAAGTTACGCCTATCGATCCAGCACAAGTGTGCACAAGTAATTTTTTGATATTTTACAATTTACTGATAAAATTATAATAGTGGTGGGTATTTTCGGTATCATCTTGGTGGAAAACCAACATTTATAATCGATGCGTTTGCTTTAAAGAGCTTCAGCCGTGTTTGGTGACCAAATTTAAATAGCCGTTTAGGTACTTCCCCACCTTCCCCTTCGTACTACCTTCATTCTTACAACACACCCAAATTAAGATGCCATAGTCTCACTGGGTCCAGACGGTTGGGAGCAGTTGGGACTGTTGTGCGGTACTCACAGCAACAACGAAAAACTCACATACCTCACTTCATGTTTTCCTTACCGCCCCCGTAACCATTTATTGCATAACCAACACCCCTGCCATGGGTCATCCCAAGTTTCGCTGCTTTTGGAGACTTAGCAGTTGTATAGGTCTTGGCGGCGACTCTATATTAATATTTATTTATTTATTTATAAGTACATGTTACATACATAATAAATTTACTTCAGGAGATACATTAGGACACCATACTAGGCAGCTGCCTGTATCATGGTGACCAACATATTATATCTAGATGATCTAGAATCTATACAATCCGTAAATCGGATCGGAAAATAGATGCCCTGTCGGATTTTTATGTAATTTCTAACGTTATTTAGATATATAGGCCGTCGTCACACGAGATATTATTCACACGAGATAGATAAGACATTGATAATGCGTAACTCCATATAAGCTCAAATTGCTCCCCTTCGTTACCAGTTTAGTGCTGAACATCGAGTTAACTAGTAGTTGTGGAGTTGCAGTGAAATATTTTCAAAATGTTCGCCTTAATTCTCGTTGCCGCCATTTTTGGCTTAGCTAACGCTCAAATCACATCGCCCGGAAATTGCTCAAGTACAATTCCAGTTGTGGCTAATTTTGATGCTACAAAGGTAATAATCATAACTATTTATCAATTCTTAACGAAAAACTGTGACATAGACGTATTTTCAATATTAAATTATACGGTCATGTTTTGTTGTTTTGTTATTTTGTAAAATTAAGTAATATGGTGCCAATATTATCTGTCTTAATATTTAATTTAATTCAGAGCGTGTCTTGTTTTAAATATAAATAAAAGTTTAGAAACTTATATTAATATTTTCGTGGGAAACCACATTCGCCATTTTTATTTGTCTGAATTCGGAGTATATCTACCTACTTATAATTTTTTGAAGTAGAACTTCTTTAGCGCCGTTAGTGACTTGAAATTCGGGTGGAATGGAAATGCATCGCAACTCGGTTCTACACAAATACTCTGTTCTAATATAATGCGGTAAATTCGCACCTCGGCGCGTGCCTTCCATAGCGTAGTTGGCAAGGTGCCTGACAAGTCTCAGTGGCCAGAGAGACAGACATCAAGTGAACGGGGGTTCGAATCCTACGAAATCCAAAAAACAGCATTTTTATTTTGTGAAATCAATATCCAATCTTCAAACCACTTAAAAAAAAAACAAGTAAACGAAAAGAAAGCGAGATCTAGTGACTTTCTAGTTTCACTTCCACCGCGAGTGAATTACACACTTTGATTTAATTTTTTAGCTTTAAAGTGATTTTATAATTTTGTATTATATCGTAATTGAAATTTGTTGCTTCTACTGAAGTGTAAGTTTACAGATTACATTTTAAGTGTAAAGTTTAAGTGTACAGGAAATGAGTGTACATCAGAACTTTATAATAAAAGTTAACACATTCATTAAACATATAAATAATAAGTTATTAAATTTTTTTGGTTTGTCTTGCACAATAATATTATATATTTCTCGAATACAATTTTTCGCTTCGATCTTTTTCAATGTGCTGGTGAGTTATAATTTCCAAAATTGTTCAATAAATTTTAAAAAAAATAACTGCGTAAATACCTAATTTATTATTTCAACCTTAATACGCGTTATACACCATTCGGTTTTATATTTTAGCTTACGTACTTAAGAGGGTATCACCAGAGAAAACCAGAAATACCTATGTCATTTTTAAATCAGATTTTAGACGTTTTGACTCTTCCCTTCCACAAAAAAGTATAAATGGATTTCGAAAGATTGTTCTTTTATCTAGCATTCGCATGTTTTAAATTTTGAGAAAAAATGTTTATTTTTAGTGTAATAAGGTTATTCCATAGGTCGTTGGCAGCTTTGTTAAATTTTCAAATAAGATTTTGTATTATACCTGCACGATCGTAAGAACAACTTTCGACGAAATGTGGATTTTCGTCCGCTGGCTGGTTAAACGCTCTTAATTTTATTTCACCGTCTTGATTTCTTATCCATAGGATAGCGTATATATTAATAAATGTACAAATATTATCCGACATATAGCGAGTATTCAATGTTTCTAGGTTCGAGTATCGAATTATTCTCTGGATAACCTATCAAAACCAAACCAAAAACCAAACCAATGCCAACTCAGAATGAAACCAACTCAGAAATACCTCAGAAAGATCATTAAAAGCTGTGAAAAAATAAATTCAAAATAGCCGGTAACCCTAACCTAACTTAAACCAATTTTTTATCATCACTCTGAATGACCTTTCTGAGGTGCTCCTGAGTTGGTTTCATTCTGAGTTATCCGGTCACCTATTTCTTTAGATTATTACTAAAAATGTCAATGCCGTGAAATTTTGTATTATATTGTGCACATACACGAGCAATTGCGGATTTTTTAAATATTTGTTCGAAATGAGGGCAAATAAAATAAATCTGATTGTCGGGTTGATCTTGACGGAATATGAAAATTTAACAAATTTGTGAGCTCTGGTGAGTCCAGGACACTATTTACAATTTATTGTTTACACACAAACAGATATTTTTCATATTATTTGAGAATATATTGTATTGAAACTTTTTGAGAAAAACACTCCAGTAAAACGGCAAATCATAAATCAAACATAGTGTGATTTATGATTTTATGATGTGTGACGTGTGATTTTAAATTTTCACGGCCAAAAGTATTTTCGTTATTTATTTTTGAGGTGTTATGTCGTGTTGCGCTACCTCCTTCTTTAGCCAACGCTCGGTTGGCGTTACAGTGTCCATCATCAGAGCAGATGTGTGCAAAAAAATTAAAAAAAAAAAAAAAAAAGTGTTAAGACCTTAAATGAATTACATTACTGACAGCAGAGCAAGAGAGCAGCGAAAAAAAATAAAGATAGAAAATAATATAGAAAAATAAATAATAAAGATATATATAAAAATAAAGATAATATGATTGAGAAAAGAGAAAAAGAATGCACACCTAATTTAATTATTGCCAAATATTAAATTAAACAAATTAAGAATTATTACTGAATAAGTTTTTTTAGTAAATGGTACTTTTATATTTTGAATAATTTGTTTGTAATTCTAAACCATTTATATAACTCTAACTTTTTTAGAAAATTGTTGGGCTATTGTGGAGTTAGTGCACGGGATGAGTTGTGAATTGGATCAAGAATATTATGATAGTCACATCAACAATTATTATATACAGGTCTAAAAAGGTATAGAAATCTTCCCTGCTAGGATATAACGATACGGAAATAAAATAAAAACATTACTCTATATACTTAAATCTAAAGTTAACCACAAAATAATTGAAATATGTTTATTTTATATTTTTTTATTATTTCATAATTGTTTACATGTTACAGTTTTCGCCATTTTTTAACTACCATACTAGGCTATTGCCCGTGTTGTGGTAGTCATACATTAAATATTATTTTATGTAAACAGTTAATAAAATATAAGAAGAGGAAAGAAAAAAATAACATATTTAGCTATAAATAAAACTAAAAACAAATATTAATCGAAATAAAAATAAAAATATAAAAATCAAAAGTAAACTGAGAAATAAAGAATGAAAAGATAATTTAAAGAAGATTGAAATAAACATAAGTAAGTATAATTCTTGTTGAAAGTATAAGAGGAATGTTAGCGTTTCATACAAATCTTAGTTTTGGATTTGAGATCAAAACACCCAACCAAACTGAAAAATTATTTTTGTAATAAAAAGGTATATGAAATATCTAGTACGGATGTGAGCTACAATATTTATTTTTGCTTTAAATTATTTTCGTGTTTCATAAGTTTAGAGGCAACATGGATAATTATTTGTTAGTATATGAAAAACACCTAAAAAAATAATTTTTTTTATTTATTTAAAAAATATGTTGAAATATAAAATAAAACGGAACACAAATTTGTCGTTTATATTATTAAAATTACTATCCCAAAAATGCATTTTTAACGATATTTTATTTTTTAATTTATTTTCATCATATTTTGAAAATAGTAAAATGTAGTAAAATTATTTTTTTAAATGTTTTTCATTTGCTCACAAATAATTGCCCAAGTTGCATATAAAATCATGAAACACGAAAATCTTTCATAGCCCATATCTTATAATTTAAAAGCAAAAATGAATAAAGTAGCTCACATCCGTACTGGATATTTGACATACCTTTTGATTACAAAAAAAAATCAGTTTCGTTTAGTATTTTGAAGTCAAATTCAAAATTAAGATTTGTATGTAACCGGCAGAAACGAGCAGCGCAAACGTTCCACTTAATTTTCGTTATTTGCTTTTGGGGTGTTATGCCGTGTTGCGCTACCTCCGTCTTTAGCCAACGTTTCGGACAGCTTTGCAGTGTCCATCAACAGGGCAGATCCGGCAGATCCACTTAATGTATGTAATTTATAATATAAACCCTTATGAAACCAAAGTTGCCGACCACAATTGGAAAAAAATATTATGAAACTTTACGATTTTTTTTATTTATTTTTTTCATGAAACGATAAATAAGTTTACAATCCATTTGTTTAATAAAATATGGGTAGGTTTTTTTATTTTATTTTTCGTTACCGGTAATTTTAGATAGAATAACGTAATGTGAGCCATTTTTAAAACTTTTTAAGATTGCATTTAAAAAATATATATTTAAAAAAAAAACTTTGTTTTTTCTAATAATAAAATTTGAAAGTGGGCCCCAAATTCATATGTTGGGATATAGGTGTTATAGTTTTTTTGAAGTAAAACTTCTTTACGCCCGCTTGACTTGGGGAGTAAGCTGGTGAATGCGTGACGAGAGCGTTACGAAAAGCGAGGAGAACGGTAGTTGAGAGGGAGATATAAATTAGTGAAGATAGAAAGAGATGGAGTTACGTTTCGTATTTATTACCGTAGGGGCAAGAGAGAGAGGTTCGAGCACACATTTTCTTTCTCTCTTTCTCTCTTTCTCTCGTATCCAGTTACGTTTCGTATATCGACACAGTGCAGACCTATTGTGTGTATCACACTGTAGGAGCAAGAGAGAGCAGTGCGCGCGCACATTTTCTTTCTCTCTTCCTATCGTATCCAGTTACGTTTCGTATATCGACACAGTGCATACCTATTGTCTGTATCACACTGTAGGAGCAAGAGAGAGCAGTGCGCGCGCACATTTTCTTTCTCTCTTCCTATCGTATCCAGTTACGTTTCGTATATCGACACAGTGCAGACCTATTGTCTGTATCACACTGTAGGAGCAAGAGAAATCAGTGCGCGCGCACATTTTCTTTCTCTCTTTCTCTCGTATCCAGTTACGTTTCGTATACGACACAGTGCAGACCTATTGTCTGTATCACACTGTAGGAGCAAGAGAAATCAGTGCGTGCGCACATTTTCTTTCTCTCTTTCTCTCGTATCCAGTTACGTTTCGTATATCGACACAGTGCAGACCTATTGTCTGTATCACACTGTAGGAGCAAGAGAATTCAGTGCGCGCGCACATTTTCTTTCTCTCTTTCTCTCGTATCCAGTTACGTTTCGTATATCGACACAGTGCAGACCTATTGTCTGTATCACACTGTAGGAGCAAGAGAGAGCAGTGCGCGCGCACATTTTCTTTCTCTCTTCCTATCGTATAGATGGAGCTAAAGAAGATTTAATTCAGTTGGGTGGTCTAAAACACACTCGTTTTTTTATGTAAAAATTAAGCAATTTTTTTTCTTACATTAGCTCCACACATGAGGCCCTGAGGAAAATAATTCCCCTCCGGGTCTTTGTCATCTTTGGTTATGCTGTGTGGAGGGTTTTTTTAATAGGAAAGGAATGAGAGGAAGTTCTGGGAAGGAAAAGAGTATTAGTGATGGGTAGGAATCTAGGGGCCAGTGTGTCCAGGAATGAGTATGAAAGCATCCCTCTCACTGCGGTGCAAGGCGATGTTCCGAGATAGTACGGCTGGAGAAGTCGAAGGGACTCCCTCAACCATTCTCTCCCAATTCATCCTGCCATGCAGCTGGTGGGCAGATGCATCCGAAGCCAAGACCCGGACAAACCTCACTCCACGAACCCGGGCGCCCCTGCTAAGTCACCAAGCTTAGCAAACCACTTGGGGTGAACTATGGCAGAGGTGTTGGTTACCCAATAAATGGTTCCCGGGGCGGCGGTACCCATACCTAAAATTTGTAAAATCCAGAATATTCGACCTGTTCGTTATGATTTTTAAAACAGCTTTTCTTTTTTCAGTATCTAGGAACGTGGTATGAGATCTACGCACACCCACAGGTGTGGGAAACTGACCTGACTTGTATCACAGCTAGGTACTCGCCTTACACGAATGCGTCGGGAAACGCCAAGTCTGATTTGGTTGTCAACAACACTGGGCTCCTTATGGACCAAACCTCCAAAGAAAGGAAGATGGTCATCAACATTGGCAATGCCACCATAATCTCAAACGGAAAATTGGAAGTCCAGTTCCCAGAGATCAATAGTAAGTCACATTGTTTTTACTAGCTGGTACCCGGCATGCGTTGCAATGCCATTCAAATAAATACATTGATTCTCCCTGCATGTCCTTTCCCGTGCATCCCAGTTCCTTTCCACTTTCGCCGCCTTCCCCCTCCCTCGTCTCTTCCCTCTCCGCGAACCCCACCTCCCCCCTGCCTTTCCTCCCTATTATATATAGCCTATGTTACTCGCTGATAATGTAGTTTTCTATTGGTGAAAGAATTTTTAAAATTTGTTTAGTGGTTTAAGCGTGAAAGCATAACAAACAAACACACGCACTTTCGCATTTATAATATTAGTATGGATGGATAGATGATGTGTGTATTTTCGATTTTGATTTTATTATTTCCCGTACCCAAGATTTTTGTATTATTTCCCGTACACGAGATTTTTGTATCATTTCCCATACACAAGATTTTTTTATTATTTCCCATACGATTTTTGTTTTATTTCCCATACACAAGATTTATTTATTATTTCCCGTACACAAGATTTTGGTATTATTTCCTGATCACAAGATTTTTGTATTATTTCCCGTGCACAAGATTTTTGTATTATTACCCGTACACAAGATTTTTGTATTATTTCCCATACACAAGATTTTTGTATTATTTCCCGTACACAAGATTTTTGTATTATTTCCCATACACAAGATTTTTGTAGTATTTCCCGTACACAAGATTTTTGTATTATTTCCCGTACACTAGATTTTTGTATTATTTCCCGTACACAAGATTTTTGTATTATTTCCCGTACACAAGATTTTGGTATTATTTCCTGATCACAAGATTTTTGTATTATTTCCCGTGCACAAGATTTTTGTATTATTACCCGTACACAAGATTTTTGTATTATTTCCCATACACAAGATTTTTGTAGTATTTCCCGTACACAAGATTTTTGTATTATTTCCCGTACACTAGATTTTTGTACGCTCATCACCGCCTTACTCAAATACTATAAAGTTTAAAAAAATGAAGACAATATAAGATAAACTCAATCGAAAATCTGGAAACAGAAAAATCAGAAAAACATATTGACACCTCTGGAACTCGAACCCAGGACCTCTTGCTTTTCTTTTCTTTTGTCTTCATTTATTTAAATATTACAATTTGAGGTTTTACTCATAAAACTATAAAGTTTAGTTTATTTTTTTAAATACATGTTTTTAATTTCACTTTTGTTTTCTTGTTTTTTTTTTTTATTATTACATTACATAAGATACATTTATGTATGTAACAAAATTAACACAGTAATGATATTTCATAATAGCTGAACTTATTTAAAAATGTTTATAAGTGTCATTATGTCTTGTAATCGATTTTAGTTTCTAGCTAGACAGATTGCCCGTTCTAAGGAACCAAATGCTTGTGATAATGCCAAAAACTCTTAATTGTGAAATCGGTTTAGTGATTTAGGTCAGTCGCCGTTTGGACAATTTGACAATTTTGATCGTGTGTTAACATTTTTGATTTTATTGTAGTTTTCAATTATTAATTTTATGTACACATTTTATCATTCCAGATAGTCCTCCATCACCGTACTGGGTTCTTGATACGAACTACGTCTCATACGCATTAGTTTATGCTTGCAGAAACAACGGAACAAACAAATTTGGTAAGTGAAGAATATTTTAATCATTAACGTAAGGAATATTTAAAATTAATATCTTTTCATCTCCTCGATTATTATATTATTTTATTTTTATTTTATTAGCGTTATAAACAGTCTGTAAAAAATTCATAAATGACAGTGATAAAAATAAGTATGTCATAGACCAATAAAATAACGACAAATTTCAATTTAGAACGATAATTCAAAAATATACAATACCTACACCATATTTCAATATCTTTGCCTACATCTGATATAAACAATTATGATGATATCTTCATACTTAAATCTACAAAAAGTAATTAACTGAAAATTTTCAAGGGAATACAGTTAAATTTTGATGCATATCAAAAATATATTTCAGGAAGTGATTTTATTTGAATTCGAACTGCTAAAAGTAGGAGAGAAAATATGGTGATACTAAAAATAAAAAAGAGAAATACAGAAATCAATGAAATATTAAGTTATTAGTTAAACAAGTGGCATTCAGTAGTGTTATTATTTTATGCATGCTGTGAATTTATCAAGGTTTGTATTAAACACATCGATATTTGGGCATAATCTGTTAAAAGTGCTACAGCTTACAAATACATTTTCAAGATAATTTGTCTTGCTCTTAGGTATAAAAGGTGTCTGGAGATCGAGTAACTCTTAATGGACATCTGAAATGAATATTTTGTAGTAAGTACGGGCTATCAATGAAGTTATGAATAATCTTATAGAGCATTAATAGGTCTCTGATATCTCGGCGTTGATCAAGAGATTTAAGGTTTACGGGGACATAGTTTTCATCATTTCGCACGCGATAAGAGACATATTTCATAAACTTTTTCTGAACTCTTTCTGTATTTGCTTTATATGTAGAACAATGAGGGTTCCACACTGTAGAATCATACTCCAGATGGCTTCTAAGATAGGATATGTAGAGAGTCTTAAATGTTTGTGGATTTTTGAAAGCTGAACGTAAGTAGAGTAGAGTAACTCTAAGAATAAATCCCAACATTTTCAAAGCCTTCGACGTGATTTACATAATTTATTTAAAATGTTGATACATAATTTATTTAAAAAAAACTGTTATTCAACAGCATTGCGCTTTTTTATTTCACCATTTGGCCGATCTCCACGTTCTGCTGGGTTAGGTTTAAATGCAGAGGTGACTCTAGGGGTCCAGAAGTGGAAGGTCATGTAGAAAAAGATGATAATATTATCATACACTATCAAAATAAATACGATAATATTCATTTGATTCTCAACTCGTGTAGGCACCTCACGAGTTGAGAGTCAAATTACATTTAATATAGTAAATTATTTCACGCGACAAGCGTACAATATGCAAAATCAAATTACGTTTATCAAACCATCCCTTTCAGACGCATAATATTCATCTTGCTCTCTCCCTCACTGCAATGACCCAAACTGTCTTCAAAATCCGAAAACATTTTTACTAGGCGACATAGGGCCATCTCGTTTATTGTATGGTGCGTAAAGAGACAGAAGACGTAATATCGGGACATTTGATAAATTGACTCAGCTAATCATAGTGCGTGAGAAAGAAAGCTTCCATTTAAGACGTTAGATGTCACTGTTCGCCGCTGCCTGCTATTTCGCGGGGCATTTCAAGTAGATTAAAATAATACCAGTTGTTTTGATTTACATAATATTTCATAATACATATCATGTTTTGTCATCTTATAAGTTTGGATGGTTTTTGACCAATTGACCTAAGGGAAGGACCGCCACTGTATAAATGCCATTCGTACTGGGAGATACTTACAAACGACTCTAGTTTTGTGGGCATCGCATCGTTCGTGAGTATCAGTCCATCCGCCGGGCTATTGCTAGCGTTCGCACACGACGCGACTTGTTGACGACGGGTTTGACGTCAACTACTGACAGTGCTGGTAGCACGCTACGCTAGTTGCATAAGTATCTACTTACTCTTTTGACAGCGACTAATAGCCTTCAGATAATATTTATTTTGTTGTATGGGTGAACAAAAATCTCCTTTTGATCATTTTTATACTTATAATAAATATAGAGAAGAAAATTATTGTCTTCATCGCTCGAGTCACGGCTGCAGGTGAAAAATTATCAAGTTCAGTATAATTCAGGTAGCGCCGTGTTCTTTAGATTTAAAGAGTAGCATATCAGTAGGCGACTTGTGGTTGTATCCCAGTCACGTAGCTTACAAGTATTTCTGTTTACATAGGGCCTTAACTGGGCACGCCTGCAAAAGGCGATCGTGAGCATATCAACACAGCCACGCAAAACTAGTAATAATAATTAATATTTCGATTATGTTTTCAACATTTTCAACTACATAACATATTGCGTCTTCCGCAGGGATACACAAGTACTCCACGAAACGCATAACTTAAATTGCTACCATAGCTCGTGCAGTTTGGCAGTAGCTCATCGACAGTCGTTTCAATTTCTCTTTTGTTCCTGTTATATGTGATTTTACGGACAAGATTAAAGACTCGACTAGTTATTGTTCCAGACAGTGTGAGACACACAAGTACTGTAAGATAGACCGGAGGTTCCAATCCACAGAGGCGCAGGTTGTCGCTCCTTTCACCACGTGCCAACTGAGATCTTAGTCTTTTGCCGCTATAGAGCTGTTATGGTTTACTTCAGAGACTCCTTCCGTTTGACATAGCCGGGTCTGGTCCAGAGAGAGGTAGGGTAGTCTGTTGACCAGGGAGAGGCAATTGTTAGAAGGGAAAGAAAGCGAATAAAGGCAGGGTTGAAGCGAGGTAGGGCGAGCAAGCAGAGAGAGAGAGGTGTAGACGAGGCAAGTGTTGCTGGTTGCTGGTGATCAAGGGCTTGTGGCCCGTATTTATAAGAGGTTTGACAACGCTACCGCTGTTACAATTCCGGGAATTAGTGAAAGTGAAAACGCCCGGGCAGTGCCGATGAAGGCCGCTTTCTCTGTTTAAACCCCTCTCTTTGCTTGCTACTCCTTCCCTAACTTAGATTTTTATTTATTTTACAATCGTACTCAATTTTACACACAATTAAATCATATTTGAATTGGAAACCGAGCTCGGAGAGCTCGTTCCCGCTAGGCCGACTTTGTAGAATGGGACCGTGGCGCGTTGTCGCGGTTGGGTTCACGTTCCCTGTTATGACATTGTAACAAATGCTGACACAACTTATGCTAGATGATCATTTTAGTATCTAATATTGTCATTTTTTCCACAGTTTCCAGCTGGATTCTCAGCAGGACACAAAATCTCCTTGCCGAAGACGTGGTCAAGGTAACCGCGGCCCTCAACAATGTAGAGGTGGCGGCAGCTGGTCTGTCGTGGCAGAATTACAAAGTCAATGACCACACCAAGGAAGGCTGCACGGAGAGCGGAGCCGGCATCGCCACCTTCACTATTTTCACGGTCCTAGTATCATCCTTCGCCTCCAAGTTCCTGTGAATCATACTTTGAAGGCTCAACAGCGGCATCACTCAATGAGGAGTACTGTTCAATACTTATCTTACAACATTCATCTACTAATACATTCAACAATAAAAAAAAACTTTAACGTAACTTCCCAAGCGGACGGTTTATATGACATCAGATCCGAGCCGTAGCGCTTAGGTTTTTTTCCAAACTTAATATGTTTTCAGAATAGACGGTTATTTAACGTTGTTCTTTTAGGGCAGGCGATATAAAAACCTTTCAAGTCTTGATTGAAAATTTAATCTATAATATTAACAAATGTTTTGAAAAGTTTGAACCAAGAAGGAGTAGGTACCTATAAAATTGAATGTTTTTGTTTAATTTATTATATTTATTTGTAAATTTTTCGTCTAATAAAAAATATTTAAGACATAATGAAGAGACTTTATTATTTAAGAGATTTATTAATTTGTAATTTTTTTTAAAGAAAGTTACTTTATTCAAAATTGTGTTTTTTTGAAAAAATAAAAAAGTATGAAAAGATATGAACAGTTTGATAATGCCTTCAGAAGGCAAACAGCTGTCACTCGTAATAATAATTACGTAGCGGAACTTTTTTATAAATAAACTCTTTTAAATTAAATAATCTTAATATATAAAACAAAGTCGGGTTAGTTACACTATTTATAACTCGAGATCGGCTGGACCGATTTGGATGATCTTTGATTTGTTGGATTTGTCTCCGCCCCGGATAACAGAATAACTATTAAAACATCGCAAAAATTCATATGAATAAAATTATTTTTGTCATACATTTTGTATGGAACGAATTCTCATATTTTGAAAGAACTGCGGCAATATTGTGATAGGTATAATATTTAACTCTGCGTGAATTCCAAAAATTCAAAAACACTGATTGATTTGCTTTTGTTCTTAATCATATAATGTTGCCCCTCTTTCTTACACACTAAATGTCAATAGTCGAAAATGAGACAAACGGTGAACGTGTGAAAAATACAATGATAATAAATCTCTGAAATGAAACGCATTTTTTTTACGTAAGCTCCACTCAGGACCTATGTCATCTTAGGGGATGCTGTGTGGAGGGTATTTTTAGGGAAGGTTAGGATAAGAAGTTTTGGGAAGCAAAAAGGCATGAAAGGTGGGTAGGAATCTGGAGGTCAGTGTATCCGGATGTGAATCCATCCCTCCAAATGCGGTGCAAAGCCGGACCTGACCGGAAGGCGTACATGACCGGAATTGACCTTTTACCTTGACCTTTCCTTTCCTTCATTGGTCGAGAGAATCCAGCTGGAAAGGTCAAAAGGCCTCCCTCAACCAGTCTCTCTCGTTGGCCCGCCACGCAGTAGGTGGGCAGACGTAATCGCCGCCAAGACCCGCACAAAAGTCACCCCATGAACCCGGGCACCCCTGCTAAATCACTAAACGTAGCGAACCACTTGGAGTGACCTATGGCAGAGGTGTTGGTTATCCAATAAATGGTTCCCGGGGCGGCGGCACCCGTACCCGCTTCCTTTCAAAAATTCCTGGAAGTAAGTGGAAAAGTAAGAAAATCACAAAAAATATAAATCCGTACACAACACACAACGCCATCTCTGATACTGAGAAAAACAAAACACGGACAGTGATCGATAATATTATCGATTAAGCAATTATAATTGCTTCATTGTGAAACTTAATTTAATTCAACAGTTACTGATTCTGAGGCGGTACGAAGTTTGTCGGGTCATCTAGTAATAAATATACAAGAAATTAAAATTAAAATTAATTGTTGAAATTAAAAATAATATCAATAAATAATTAAATTTTACTCGTGCCTATGATGTAACTGAAATGTATATTTAAAAAAAATTTATCATCTTATCTTCTTCCCCTCCGCACTCCCTACAGTCTCAGAACATACAAAAATTGGGGATGCCATAGTCTCACTGGCTCCAGACGGTTGGGGGCAGTTGGGACTCTTGCGTGGTTTTCAGATAAAAAAATGGTTCCATGCCAACTCAGAATGAAACCAACTCAGAAACACTTCAGAAATGAAAAAATAATTTTAATTTAGCCGTTAACCCTAACCTAACTTAACCTATTTGACCAAATTTTTTATATTTTTTTAACACCACTCTTAATGGACCTTTCTGGGGTGCTTCTGAGTTGGTTTCATTCTGAGTTGTCCGGTCACCAAAAAAAATATATCATAATAAAATGACTTTTTCAAATTCAAACGTGTCTGCCTGTTTGTTCCTGGGATTGTGCAGATGTACACCATCTGTCGTTTTATCGGCAAAGCTTTTTTGTAAATTACCAAATAATCTAACATTACAGATTTTACGAGTTATTTCAAGAGACATCTACCGGACGGTGGAATAATAACGTTCCTTACATAAATTAAATTATTCTCTAATATAATTTGAGTTTTCCGTGTAAATAATAAATTTAAAAAATTCCATGTTGTGATTTCTATAGCAAATATGCTTTTTTACCTTCACTTGAACTTTAAAAAGGGATTGATTTTTTTGTTTTATTCTTAAGCCCTTTTTTATGCTGGGAGTAGTAAGTCGTAAGAAGAATGAAGTAAAAAAAAGAAATATGAAAAATTAAATGAAAAATTAAAATGTACCAAATAAAAATGCGTTTATTTTGTCATCCTCTTTTCATCATGATTTATTTTGGTAAAACAGTATAAAAACAAATATATTGCAAAAGCGATGAAGAAATATTTGACTTTTTTAAATATACAGGGTGAAACAGGACGTACCCGATTCCTACAATATTTGGACTAAAAAATGTAAATGAAATTTTGGTCTCCGGTGATATTTTTGATGTTTTTTTTATTTATCTTTTCTACAAAAAAAAAATGGTAGGTGTTGGACAGTTGGAGGCGGGTGAGGGTTTGGTCGGTTGCTCGACTGAGTGACCAAAGACAACAAGCGGAAGAATTTTTTTTTGTTTGAATTTAAAGAAAAAAAATATTTTTTTTAAATGTCAACTAAAAAGAAATCACCGGAGACCAAAATTTCATTTACATTTTTACTCCAAATGTCAGGAATCGATGGTTAAAATCTCTCGGGTTCGTCCTGCTACACACCGTATATTTTTTTATGTGAATACGGCATAGGAGTCCCAACAGCTCTCAACCGCCTACAAAGACTATGGCATCCCCGATTGGGGTATGTTGTGAGGCTGCAGGTAGTATGGTGAGGAAGGAGGTGGGGGGGAGGAAGGTGGGGAAAGTATCTGGCTATTCGGATCTAGCCACCAAACAAGGCTAAAGCCATTTCAAACAACGTTTCAATTCTGAATGATGGTTTTACACCAGGGCGATATTGAGAGAATCTTCCACTCTGGAATTTGCCACAAATATGCATTATATTTTTTTAAATGATTGAGGCCCTGAGCAAAAAATTTCCCTCGGGGCCTATCTGATCTTTGGGGATGCTATGTGGAGGGTCTTTTTAGGGAAAGGACGGAGAGGAAGTTCTGGGAAGGAAAAATATATGAGGGGTGGGTAGTAATCTGGGGGTCAGAGTATTCAGGAATTAAGGACGTATGAATTCATTCTTCCCACTGCGGTGCAAGGCGATGGGTCGCGAGAGTCTGGCTAAAGAGAACTCCCTCAACCAGTGTCTCCCGATGTCTCGGGAAGGAGATAGGGAAGAGGAAGGTGGGGAAGTACCTGGCTATTCAGATCTGGTCACCAAACCCGGCAGAAGCCATTTAAAGCAACCTTTCAATTCTGAATGGTGGTCTCACACCAGGGCGATACTGAGAGTATCTTCCACTCTGGAACGTGCCGCAAATATATTACATATTATTTTAAATGCAGTAGAGGGGCAAAATCATCCGCCGCCAAGACCTAGACAAACCTCTCCCCATTAACCCGGGCAACCCTGCTAAGTCACAAAACGTAGCAAACCACTTGAGCAGCTTGTTAACGAACACCTATGGGGTATTGGTTAACCAATAAATAGTTCCCGAGGCGGCGGTACCCAAATTGTTTCTTTCGCACGTCGGGATTTGAACCCGCGAACTGCGGATCGCTAATAGAGAACCTATTCTTACTCGTAGCAATATTTATTTGTTGACAATATTTCAATATACTACTATATTTTTAAATATTTTAAAATCTTGAAAGCTCTGCCAAAAATATGGGTCTCGTAGTAAACCAGCAAAAGACCAAATACATGACTGTAGGATGCACCCAACAAATCTCTCATGTGGAAACCAAAATTTCGAAACGGTACCAAGATTCACATACCTAGGCTCCCTGATAACAAACGACAATAATACCACAGAGGAGATCCAGAAGCGCATAGTGAACGCAAATCGATGTTATTTCCGCCTACAAAACCAATTAAAGTCCAGACTGCTGTCCAGAAACACGAAGATATTAGTGTACAAAACACTTATCAGACCAGTACTTACGTACGCAGTTGAGACTTGGGTACTAACTAAGAGGAATGAACGAGCACTGGACGTTTTTGAAAGAAAAATTTTGAGGCGCATCTTCGGACCGGTTCTAGAAAATGGATTTTGGCGCAGACGTTATAACAATGAGCTCTATACTTTGTTTAATGAGCTAAACGTCGCAAAATTTATAAAATTGGGAAGACTTCGGTAGCTGGGTCATGTGGAGAGAATGACCGAGCATCAAGCACCAAAGTCCCTGCTGAACTCAAGACCAATAGGGCGAAGGAGCCTGGGAAGACCAAGACTAAGATGGAGCGACAACGTCCTCAAAGACATTTCTATCTTGGAGCTTCCAAACTAGACATAGCTGGCACAAAACCAAGATGAGTGGAGGAAGACTCTTGAGGAGGCCAAGACCTACCAGGGGTTGTATAGCCAATAGTGATGATGATGACTATATTTTTACGAATAAATCATTTTAAACATAAATATTTGAATATTGGTTTTTGTAACTACATACGGTAGGAATTTGAGATTTTCTTGAGTTTCGGAGTCATTGGGACAACTACATCCCCAATAAGGAACTCCAGTCCAATTTTTTTAATCAATAATGGACATTTATTTTTATTTTTAGAGTTAGTTTTAATAGTTAAAATAATTGCCAAAATTTTAATTTGTCAAGATCCCCGAAAACCACCGTATGTGTAATAAATCGTATCACTCCCGATCACTCCCGAAAAGTTACTATAAAATCGGGCAATCAGCTGTTCAACTGGCGCCATTTTGAAATTCAGAGTTCGAAGTATTCTCCCTAGAGTAGCATTGCTATTTTTTTTGTGCAGTAGTTTTTGAATTTTCAATAATAGAGATAAACTAATAAGAGATACCTTTATTTTTTAAACTGAATTATTTAGGCCTAAGTAATGTTTCAATAAACACAACAACTAAATCTCTATAAACAGTATGTAAATTATTGTAAATAAACGAATTAGATGAAACGTTGTTAATACGATGACTTGTGTCATACCTACATTCCCATACAATGACTTTACGGTGTTCAGTGACGTCACATTTAAAACAAAAACATTTAAATTCAATAAACATTTCAATATCTAATACCAACTCGACGGCGTGTTTCTATGACCCGATTAAAAATGGACTTTTTAATAATTTTTTAAAAAGTCTGCGTTTAACATTATTAAATTAAACATATATTCAGAATCAGCGTTTATTGGTCTATATGAACATGTTTTTTATAGCCATAATATTTTTCACTGGAGTTCCTTATTAGAGTAGGTTCAGAGGAAAGGGGAGGAGATGAAAAAGGGGAACGTTATGGTGAATAACTAACTGATTTGTTATGGTTTAGGGAACGTACCCATACTACGTGACCAACTTTTTGCAATTTTAACCCCCCCCCCCCCTCCCACCGGGGGCCAAAAACATAAGCAACCCGCCGCTCATTTGTATGGAGCGTGACATTTTGAAGACCCCCCCCCCCTAAACGTGTCACGTAGTATGGGTACGTTCCCTAGTTGACATAAGATAATTGTTTTGGTTATTGAACAGTTGAGGTGATCTTGCAATCGGCCTCGCTGTGGCTGGTCTCCCTGTAGTTATCCCAAGCCAAACCGGTTGCGCTCTCTACGGAAGGGTTGATGGCCAGGATCTGTTGAGGAGTCAGCTTCGGTTTCCTGCTCAGGATCCAGCTTGAAACTGCAAAATTAGAAAGGAAAACTATCCGTTTTATTCTATTATAAAGGGTGTATCAGCAGAATTTACCCAGCAATTCCTGAGTTATTTTGAAAAAAGATGTACATGTCGTTTTGTTGCCTGGTCACATTTTTTTAGTTATTTTCTTGTACGTTAACTCCACACAGGAGGCCCTGAGTAAAATAATTTCCCTGTGTGGAGGATCTTTTTAAGGAAAGGAAGGGCAGAAAGTTCTGTGAAGAAAAAAGGTATGAGGGATGGGTAAGGCTAGAGGAAGTGGGGAAGAGAAGGAGAAAGGAAAGAGGAAGGAGGGGAAGAATCTGGTTATTCAGATCTTGTCATTAAACACCGCTAAAGTCTTTCAAGCAACGTCACAATTCTGAACGGTGGTCTTTCCCCTGGGCAATACTAAAAGTATCTTTATGTTCTATGTACAAAACTGGACGCCAGAAGTTTCACGAACAAGAAGAAGACACGCTGAACATGGTACAAGGTTCAGTAAACTTAATTATAATACTATAATGGATCGGTACCCGCTGCCGAACTTTAAGAGACAAGAACTCTCGGAGACAAGAACTGTAAATTTCATTAAAGCGCTGAAATGAAGGTGTAATAATTGAGTCCTACCATTGATGTTGCCATCCCCAACATCCCTGCAAGAGTAGACCAAGGAGTAGCCAGTATAGTCGGTTGCAAGGACCCAGTACTTCCCGACGATGTTTCCTGAAAATACCACAATATTCAATTACTTTCGCATAATACCATTATTCGCCTTACGTTCCTTTGTTCATCCGCTCTACATGCCCAAACCATCCAAGCTTTCCTTTCTTAATCTGAAACATTACGCTTTCATCTTCCCTGCATTATTTCCGTATTTTCTCATTTTTATCACGGTGATATAAAGTTTTCACATATGTAGTTTCACTTTCAAAGAGAGAGATCTCATTTCTACGGCATTCTGTCTACTTTCCATGCCTCACTGCATATGCTTTTATATCCAGGGATATAAAATAATATTTATTATAATTAAATAACGTTTAAAATGTTCAATCAACTTCCTTTAACCCGTCTGCTTGGTTCAATATATTCGCACCTCACAATCCGGAAGCTTCAGTTTTGCGCGAAAAATCAGAAACCGTCAATCTGGATCAAGATTGTAAAATATCTATGCAAGATAGCTTTCATATTTCAAAGACAATAAGAAGCATTATTTCATTCTCTTTCTGGTTAAAAAAAATACATATGTTTGCATGAGAGGAAGAGAGATATTATATAACTAGCTTTTAAAATGTAAGTTCGCTTGGGACGTTTTTGGTCTTATGAAAGTATAACTCGATTACGTGTTTTGGGATGTATTTATTCCTAAACAAGCAGACGGGTTAAATGTAAAGAAAGCTAAAAGCCTCGCAATTTTTCAAAGGTCACGTCTCAATTATCCAAACAGTTCGGATGAAATCTTTAGAAGAATCTATATTATGGACATTTATTAGGCAACTTTATACCAAAAACATACTAGCATACCTTTTCAAACCCAGAACTGTTTTTGACAATGTTCAAACTGCTAGAGATACTGGAACCAAAGGGCGTTATCTCTTACTTATCCCTTCCACTAAAACGTCTTTAAGCCATTGAAATTTTAAAACTATGCAACAAGCTATATAACAGAACACAGCTTATTTTAAAATTAAATTACACTCTGTATTGTATCATCAGCTAAGACAGAACATAAGATTATATCAAAACCACTTTATAAGAATGTATTTCCAATGGTTCATTGCATTGTGTTGTTTTTTGTATTTTTGTTTTAAATTGTTTATGATATAAACCGCGTCTGCTCTCAATACAAGGGCATATGTATTGAGAGCAGTACAAAGTGTACATAGATAGCATAGAACCTTTGATTACATTTATATAATCAAAGCATAGAACATATTCAAAACAAATTTATAAAATATCTTTCCTTCAAATCCAACAATAACTTTGAATGCACATTTAAAACTTTGCAACTGTAGAACTATGGTTGCGTGTTGTAAGATATTTATTGAGTTCTACTTTAAGAAATATAATTAGCAAAAAATGAATTTATGTATGGACAGCGTTACAGATTTACACAACTACTGGCAAACTAGAAAAACCAAACGAACGTCGTTTAACTGTCAATGGTTCTGAATTCAAACATTTTAATATTATTTTAATATGCTTCTGGAAAGATAGCTACTTTTTGAAAACATTCCAAAGCATGACGTAGCAGAGGCTGGCTGCTACAGGACTCCCTCCCCAGACAACGCAGACATGGCTGCGGTGAAAGGAGGAACGGGTTGGTTGTGATGCGCCGGCTGGTGGCTTGGCTCTGATGCTGGTTGCTGGTTGCTACTTGCTTGTTGCTTGTTGAAAGGAGAAACGGTTAGATGACGAGGTGGTCGGGAAATCGAACACGCCTTCCAGAACGAGTGGTTGTGTGTGTCCGATCATGACTGCCATCGAACAATGGAGGGGTTGGTTGTGATACGGCGGCTGGTGGCTCTGATGCGGTTTGTGGGTATGATGCGACTCTCTCAAGATCTTGAGCAATGTATGCTGGTTTGAGGCGGTCGATGCTCACGGTGATTAAAGGCGAGCAATAGCTGATTTGACATTTATACACAAAATTTTAAATAATAACATTAACTGTACCGAACTTCTTTCCCTAGTTAATTTTAACATACCATTTAAGACGAACACGCCATATAGAACTATTCCGCACGCTTAATTACAAGACAATGCAGCATCTAATTTGCCAATCAATCGTGCTCTTCATATTTTCAATAATAGTGGTCTAAATTCTAACATCGATATTTTCTCCGATTCACCGCCCAAATTTAAAAAGAGTATTATGTCAATAATATAAATTGTTCAATACTCATACATACGTACACACACCCTCACACACATACACACTCACCCTCCCACTACATAAATCAAACGATTATTACTTAATATGCACACCATAAAAAGACATTTCAGATGAAACTCATACCTAGGTTCCCACCATGAAATATAACTTTTAATTGTAAATTTTTTTCACCAATGTATCTAATGTACTGTTTGTTTCTGTTTTTTTTTTAAAATTATAAAATATATTGCAATAGTAAATATTAAAAAAAAACTAAAATGTACCATAAAAAATTAATAAAATATGGCTCACCGATGCTGGGGAACATGACGTTCAGTTTCCCCTTTCCCTCCGCATCGGGGGCAGAGTTAGCCGATCCGGCTAACCTCCAGCTGGTGCCCCCAGTCACCCTGGAGTTCAGAACCTTCACCACTCCATCCTCCAGGGTGTACTGTGCCGTCACGCACTCTGCGTCCTTCTCGAAGTACTGCTCGTAGCGGTGAATCTCGTACCAGAGGCCACCGTACTGAAAACAAATAATTAATTTTTAACTTCATGAGTAAAATCTCAAATTATAATATTTAATTAAATTAAGACAATATTAGCGAAACTCAATCGAAAATCTGTAGACAGAAAAATCAAAAAACGTTTTGGCTCCACTGGGACTCGAACCCAGGACCCTTTGCTTACATGGCAAGTTCTCTACTAACTGAGCTACGGAACCTATATCCAATTCGGTCACTTTTAACTCTATCATACTTCGAATAAGAACTACCAACATTATCTTCATTTTCTTAACCCACATATTATTGACTGCTATCTTTATATATGATTGCAAGATTCATCAATGCTATCTACATAGTATCTGGATAAATTTTTATCCATCTTTTTTCCTTGTTGAATTTGAATGAAAATATGTTTTATACTTTTGTTATTCAGCGGTGCTTTCTCTGTGTACACCCTTCGGGGACACTTGGTTATATTTTGTGTTAGTAGGTTTACCTGATTTTCCCTAAACCGACTGCGTATTGGGTATAAGTATGCCGGCGGCCAACCGTCGCGCGTCGGGGGATCAATAGGCCACTTGCATCACATTTTTTAAAAGAAAATTCCGGTTTAGGCAAATATTCTAAGACATTCTGTATTTTTATTTTTAATCGTATTTTTGAAACCCTGGAGATTTTTTAAAAATTTAAATCCGAAAAATCAGACCATTTTTTATAAACCGGAAAGACGGGACATAATTTTATAGGTGCGAAAAAACGATAATTACATAGCCGAAAATCATTTTAAAAAAAAAAGAACGTTTTCCACACGAATAACACAGGAGAATAACGAGGCATACCAAAAATATAAAATCTCATAAATATTTTTGTCCTTGATCCATCTAATTGATCATCATTCATTATAATGTTCAACGTCTATATTACTAAATCAAATGTAATATACTTGTACTTGTAAATTATAATAATAATAAGAATATTAAAAATTTGATTGTGTTAAAATCCGCACCATTATCATTATACCTCTAAAACACGTACGGACAACGTAAATTGTACGGGGTTCTCGTCATAACATCTGTCAAAAAATCAAACCAAATGATACGTTCGCGGAGAACAAACAATAAATCTAGTGAACGTTAAATGTCAAATTCAAAAATTCGCCTAAAATCAAAGTGATGCCATATAAAAAAAAATCAGTGTGGAATTTTATAAAAATAATAGGAACATTTTCGGCGACGGGACATTTTCATGTAGTGACGTCACAAGCCCAGATAATGGATTTATTTATTTAAAAATAATAAAAAAATGAGCATTTCTAAAAATTTGTATTAACATTTTCGTAATCTTAGTAAAAAAATCTATCCACACGTTTTTTTTCAAGTCGTTATTAAGTCCATGCAAGTGGCCTATTGTCACCGAACAGAAAATCACCTACGTGTTGGAGTGATCAATCCGGAACGTGTATCTCTCTTTGTCTCTTTCTAACTCTCCATGCAATGTAGTAACATGAAAAATTGATTTCTTTTACCTTGACCTTACAGTAAATACGACTACTCCTTCAAAATTAATGACTAACTTTGTTTGTATCTTTCTAATAATCAATTAACAAAACAGATGTTTTTGATCCTACTCCTTAGATCCTTGGCACACTTACATTAGTTACATATTACTAATAAAGGTGCTTTTAATTTTATACAACTGATAAACAATCATTTATAAATAATTGATTATCAATTGTGTAAAATTTAAAACACGTTTACGTACACTATAATATACAAGGTGTAACAGCAGATATCCGAAGGATTTTAACTAGCTATTCCTGAGCATTTTTGGAGTTAAAAAATAAATGTCATTTTCCTTTCCGAGGATGTTTTCTTATCTATTAACAAAAATCAATCACATTCGCCACTGATCCAAATCCATGTGATGAAAAATATTTTTAATTAAAAAAAATGATCAGACAGCAAAATGACATCAACGTTTTTCACTCCAATATGCTTAGGAATCGCTGGTTAAAATCGTTCGAATACATGCTGTTACACCCTGTATATTATATTACACGGCAAGCGTTGCAATGCCACTCAAAGTTTGTGTTTTAATTCTTTTTTATTGAAGTTCCCTCTGTGCCGCTAAACTAAGTCAAATATACACACTTTTCAAACAACTCGATCGAACCGTCCTTTAGGGCGAACCTCCCTCCCCCCCTTCCATGAATTGTTTCAAGCTGCAGCCAGCGTGGTAAAGATTGCCCTTCGACGGGAAAGGACACCAGAGGGGCGACTACGGTTCTACTAAAAGATATGGAATTGTCCTTCCTTAAAATTAGCTACCTTTTTCTCTCAGATAACAGCGAAAAAGAGGTTAATTTTAACGCCTCAGTCCTCGACCTTTGTCAGAGTGTGAAAATATTTCCGTTTTGGAAATTGAAATCCAAATAAACGTAATGTTCATTAATGTACCCGAAAACTAAAAATTGTTTGGAAAGCGTGATAAAAACGCTTTCAAATTTTATAATTTGAAATAAACGTATAATTTTTGAAATACGAAAGTTTACATGCAAACATAAAAAAAAGTTTTAAAAATGGCTCACTGTACGTGTTTTTTCAAACTAAAATTACTAATAACTTAAAAAAAATAAAAACACCTTAGTACATATTTTAATACATAAACGTATTATAAACGTCATCGTTGACTCATTTTTTTGTCGTTTTATGTAAAAATAATTAATAAAAAATTTCCCAAACTTTCATAATTTTTTTTTTCAAATTACGGTGGAAAACTTTGGATTCATAAAGGTGTACATTTTAATTATTTTTTGGTAAATTTTTAGTTTTGTATATAAAGCTTGGTGTTTTCTCTTTCTAACACAGTTCAGATCATATTTCTAACCACTAAAGAAGATGTTATGAAAATATTTGCGTAGGACGTCAAAATGTTATGAAGATATTTAACCTTCACATTGGAAGCTAAAATGTTAGGAATATAATACATGGAGAGCATGAGACAAGTGTGATTATCACTAGAATTTCTCAGGCGTGGACCTTAAGTAGGCGGCTGTGTAATACTTTGTATGAGGATAGGTTATTTAAATGAAATAGTATTGTGCTTTGACACAGTTAAATTAATTTATTAATTATTACAAATAATAATCAGGGCTAGACTAAATTCTGAATGGGCATATTATGGAGCGTTAGTACCGTTTAATCTTGAGGAGTTGATGAATGGGTGAATGCCATATGTAGGCGATCCATGCTGCTGCTTGCTGCCTTCGGAGATGGGCGGTTAGTTCCCTCCGCTGCTGACATGTGCTGAACGGCAGGCTGGAGCGACGAACAGGCCTCCAGTCCCGCGGTTTCCCAGCGACGTCCCGTCCAAGGGCGGTTGCCAGCCAGCCGACTATGTTGATGGCGGCCAAGGTGGGCGATCTTCGGCCGCATCCCTGCGAGCACCTCTGGCTCCTGGTATAGTCGGAAGGTCTTGTCATGACTGTGTCTGCAGATGCTGGATGTGGTTTTAATCCAGCAGAAATAATGTGCTCCCATGGTACTCCGCTGCTGATCCAGGATTTTAATGATTGTCCTGATGGTCTTCAATAATGGATGCCGCTGGTGGGCGCGAATTTATCAATCTTCACATGTTAAAATAATGGCGAACTATTAATATTTGATTACGTCGACCCGCCACAGGGACGGTGGCCATGGTCACCTGTGGCTGCTCAAAGAATGCACAGCTCCAGGCCAGTCCTGCCTAGTGAACCCCTCTCTGCAGATCCTCAGTGTCACCAACTGAGCAAAGGTAAGCATTTCAATGCTACCAATATAATGATGTTGAATGTTAACAAACTTCACACCAAAAGTACCCATACACAGATAGTTCACTTGTTACATTATTTTTATGTAACATTTCCGCCCTTCCCACACAAAAAAAAAAAATTATCCATAATTTTTTTTTTTTTAAAACACTCCCTAAAAAAACACAAGCCCACTGTAAATCTAAGCTAAACTCAAAGCAAAAATAAGCATATGTAAAAACTATACAATAACAGATGATTATAAACCATAGTAGATGGGTGCCCGCATGTGAAGAAATGGACGATCCAATGCCATCTGGACGAACTCTCGAGGTTTTCGCGAAGCTAGAGGCGAACGTCTTCAATGGAATTGAAGCACCCAACTCTGTCACAGCGACCCCTGAAAAACACCAAAACAATTCTGTAGGTATTTGCAAAAGAAAAATTTAAAAAACAAATTCAAAACAGAATCAAGTAATCCAAAAGGCAAGATTGTATTTTTACATAATCATAAATGTATTCTAAATTTGAGAACACAAAAATAAAAGTATGAATTAATCATAAAATAAACATTCTTTTGTAAAAATATTATTGTACACATACTAAATTTACTTGTAAATACTGTTGTAAAATATATACTATTGTAAAATATGCTAAACATACTATAGGAGACATACTTTACTAGACATACTATACTAGACATACTATATTAGACATACTATACTAGACATACTATATTAGACATACTATTGTAAAATCTTACGGATGAGAAGCAAGTGTAAATTAATGCGAACAAACAAAGTTTTGAAACTAGAATATTATGAAACTTGGTTACGATTGATTAGTTAGACAATAAATGTTGAGATTGTGACTATTACTGTTTTATTTTTATTTTTATTTTAAGTATTTGGTAAAAGCGTGTTTGCTGAATGTATGGGGCTCAAAAACATTATCTGTCTCTTTCCAAGAGCTCAATATTAGATAATGTAAAAGGATTGATTTTGTATATTGTGACTTGATGTGAGAATTGTGAAGTGATTTATTTATCACTTTTAGTAGTAACGTGGTATGCATACATAACTCGATTTTTCAATAGAGTAATATGATAAGAGCGAGTTGTTAGAATTGACAATACTTTAAATCGAAATAAACCGAACAAACTCGAGACATTACACGCTGTTACTTTGGTATGTCCATTAATGATCAGCGTGACAACGGCCCTTCTACCTTCTGCAGGGAAAACATCCGCAGACAATAGATCCTCCGTCTTCACTCTGATCGGTTCCGAAACGTCAGGCAACGGCCCTGCTATGGCACAGACTCTCATATCAATCTGTCCATAGTTACTCCGTCTCCTGGAATGAAGATGAACGATCGAAGAATTCGAAACGTTACGAGTAGGTAGCGGCATACACTACTCTCATCTCTTCGGAACTTGTAAACAAAACATGGAAAAGTATCAATCTCCGAATTGTACTCCCATAATTTTATAATGATGTATTAACTGAGTGTAAACATGTTTCTCGCGGTACTTCAAGCACGGCAGGAAAAAAAACCCTGGTTAAACAACATCGACGTCCATTAAAAAAAAAAAAAAATTTTTTTTGAATTCTCTAAGTCCACAAATATACTAAAACATTATGCCCGTAATTGAAAAAAAAAATGAAATAATTATCAAATTTATGAAAATATCATGATTGACAGAAACCAGATATTAAATTCATCCAAAACAATTTTCCGAATTGTTGTCATAATCCTCTTAATGTAGAAATAACACAGCTTTGTTATTGTTGATAATTGATGTTGTTGTTAAATGATGTTGAAGAAAATGTATTAATTTGTGCCAAACCTGGATTTAAAAATTATTTGAATAATGTTATGACGGTTTAAAAATTCCTGCATTCTTACGTTATTTATAAATGAATGTATCCTCTTCGCGTTGACTATTTAAAAAAAAATGTTTGTAAATTTGTTGCTGTGATAAGATATAGTAACAATTGTCACATAATATTTCGTAGCTAATGAAATAGAATGTAAGACCGTTTTCTATTTAGCAAAGAATAATTATTTAGAATGAAAGTGAAAAGTAAAGAAAATAATTCACAAACAATATTATGACAGAACTGTCATTTTGAGATTGTAAACAACGTTATCTATGAAATGTCAACAGTGTATTATTTTGACAGGTAACAGCTGTTGCTTTGAAATCGGGTCCCGAAAATATTTAAAACGAATAATAATATTGAATCGTAATAATAATACCATATAAGATATTTGAATATAATAGAATAGTTTTTAAAAAACTTTTGCACGATATTGACAATTTTCACAATTTCATTAACCCGATGAAAACATAGTATTGCAAATTTTTTTATATTTTTAAGTTGGTATTCACCTTTGTAACTTCACTGCATAATATAACCTCAATAATTATAATATAATGCAAGAACATTTGCTCAGCAAATGTACGTCGTGATACTAATGACATTAAATCAATTTGAAATACCTGTGTAAAATTAAGACATTTTATAATGCACACAACGACTTTGATATCAACTTCGTTGAGGTTAAAAACAACGTACGCGAAACGACAATTGATAATAAAGCGACGCACACGAAAATTAAAAAAAAACTTAATAGGTATAACGCGTATCTGTAGATAAAGAATATTTAATGTATTTAATATACATAGTAATGCATTTACACAACCGTAAAATTTTCCAATAGTATGTATGAAATAAAATCGCCATAATCGCAAACAACAATATGATTGTTACATATGAATTGAAAATCCATCTTTACAAAAGAAACCATGCGGGAATCTTTAGGTACAATTGAAATGTGACATAGTGTCGAACAAGAAATTTACCATCAAGTAAAAAAAATATTTATGACTATATTATCCCAATAGAATATATCAAATTAAGTTGAGCGCCATAATGTTATTGAGTACCTACAACGAAAAAAATTATTGTCGAAAATAATTCATATAGACTGCGTAAAATATATGATGCATTGTTATTGAAAATACGACAGAATTGATAATTAGCAGAAAAATAAATTGCAAAATAATAAAGAATAGCAGGTAGCAAATATGTAACATTATTATTTGTAAGAAGTTGAATTTGAATATTACTCTATCAGAATTTGAACTTTAATTAGATGGCAAGGTAGGTAGGTAGATTGAACAGAAATTAGCATTGTAGATTTGCAAAAAAATGTTACAATAAACTGATATTAACTGTGAAGATAATAAATGATGTTTTTACAATGATTTACACATCTATCGAAGTTATTTTTTCAGAGATTATAAAAAATAACCCTCTCACACAAAGTATTAGCCAATCGAGCCCAACAAACGTTGGAGCGCCAAAATGTTATGAAAATATTTGCGTAGGACGTCAAAATGTTATGAAGATATTTAACCTTCACATTGGAAGCTAAAATGTTAGGAATATAATACATGGAGAGCATGAGACAAGTGTGATTATCACTAGAATTTCTCAGGCGTGGACCTTAAGTAGGCGGCTGTGTAATACTTTGTATGAGGATAGGTTATTTAAATGAAATAGTATTGTGCTTTGACACAGTTAAATTAATTTATTAATTATTACAAATAATAATCAGGGCTAGACTAAATTCTGAATGGGCATATTATGGAGCGTTAGTACCGTTTAATCTTGAGGAGTTGATGAATGGGTGAATGCCATATGTAGGCGATCCATGCTGCTGCTTGCTGCCTTCGGAGATGGGCGGTTAGTTCCCTCCGCTGCTGACATGTGCTGAACGGCAGGCTGGAGCGACGAACAGGCCTCCAGTCCCGCGGTTTCCCAGCGACGTCCCGTCCAAGGGCGGTTGCCAGCCAGCCGACTATGTTGATGGCGGCCAAGGTGGGCGATCTTCGGCCGCATCCCTGCGAGCACCTCTGGCTCCTGGTATAGTCGGAAGGTCTTGTCATGACTGTGTCTGCAGATGCTGGATGTGGTTTTAATCCAGCAGAAATAATGTGCTCCCATGGTACTCCGCTGCTGATCCAGGATTTTAATGATTGTCCTGATGGTCTTCAATAATGGATGCCGCTGGTGGGCGCGAATTTATCAATCTTCACATGTTAAAATAATGGCGAACTATTAATATTTGATTACGTCGACCCGCCACAGGGACGGTGGCCATGGTCACCTGTGGCTGCTCAAAGAATGCACAGCTCCAGGCCAGTCCTGCCTAGTGAACCCCTCTCTGCAGATCCTCAGTGTCACCAACTGAGCAAAGGTAAGCATTTCAATGCTACCAATATAATGATGTTGAATGTTAACAAACTTCACACCAAAAGTACCCATACACAGATAGTTCACTTGTTACATTATTTTTATGTAACAAAGAAACAACGATTTCTATGAGACCTATGTGAGTTGTTCCGAAAACCGAACAAATATCCTGAGGGGTTAAGGTTAAAGACAATTTCTTATCCGTAGATCCGAAATCGCCCCTAAGAAGTTGGAGAAGAGAAGACAGTAATAAATATAAAAAAATATAGATAAATTAAACCATTTAACTTTGTTTTGAACCACTTATATACTTGAGTAAAGCCGACCGGTTTCGGAACGACCGTTCCTTCTTCAGGGCAAAAGTATACTGATTTGACAGTTACGAAATATGGATGGGAACAATGTATTATTATGGTAGGGGTGGAGCCGTTGCTCTTTATCTTTAGTATTTCTCAAAAAATTACCGATATTATTTCTTGTATAAAAAGCTGGTTTAATTTTAGAATTATATATTTTATATATTCCGGAATCAGACCATAAATTGACTAATTCTGGAATATATAAACTCAAATGTAATGATTATCCCTCATTTTATATAGGAAAAACAACTTGTAATTTTGAAATCAGAATCAAAGAACATTTAAGGTGACATAATAATATTTTTTCTGAGTTCGATAACCATACGTTGAAAATAACCATAGTTTTGAAAAAAATGCGGGTATAAATATTCTTCATATTAATCATAAAGGAAAACGCTTAGATAACTTAAAAGCCTTGGAAATAAAAAAAATAAAAACTTAAAAATATTGAATCTATTATCAACAAACAAAAAATATTGTCTTATAACCCAATCGTGGATATGTTCCCCTACCCAACAACTCTTCATTAATACCTAGCAACGGCTCCACCCCTACCATAATAATACATTGTTCCCATCGATATTTCGTAACTGTCAAATCACTATACGTTTGCCCTGAAGAAGGAACGGTCGTTCCGAAACCGGTCGGCTTTACTCAAATATATAAGTGGTTCAAACAAAATCAAATTGTTTCATTTATCTATAATGGATAACCACAAAGTTATAGCTGCATTCAAAAGTATAAAAAATATATTTTGGTAATCTTAAAATGTTCCCTCACCTTTTCAACGTTGAAATCCGGAACGACATTTTCTTCCTTACACTTGCCCTGGATGGTGATTTGACCCTGAACTATCGCCAAAGCCGCAGTGAGAACCAAGAAAGCCTTCATTTTAAGCTAATGTACTAAATCCAAAAAATACTGCAATCAATGGTCACGCGCCAAACTGTGGAAGATTAGTGACTGTCTTCTACCTAAACCATCGTCTGTTATATAATATATTTCGCCAAACCACTTGTTTGTTGATCCGTAAATATGCAAAATAACATCCAGAGTTGTACTGGTAAAAAATTAATATAAAAATATTCAATGTATCAATGGTTCCGACAAAATATCCTAAATGGACAAAACATCCCCCAACAAAATATCCACTAAAACCTAACCTAACCTAACAAAAAAATGGGACAAAAATAATATCCTGTAAAGACTATAAATTATTGTTATCCGTGTTATTTTTGTCCCATTTTAGTATTTTTCAGCAATATTTATTGTCTTTACAGGATGTCTGTATTATTTTCGTCCCATTTTTTTAGGTTAGGTTAGGTAGGCTTAGATTTTAGTACATATTTTGCATACAATAAATTATAGTATTTATTGTCATAGGATGTCTGTGTTATTTTTGTCCCATTTTTTTAGGTTAGGTTAGGTTAAGTTTTGGTAGATATTTTGTTGGGGGATATTTTGTCGGTAGGATATTTTGTCGGAGGATATTTTTTCGGGAATATTTTGTCTAAGATATTTTGTCGCGGGAAGAAAACGCGCATTACCTGTATCAATTAACTTATCGAAGCAAATAAACCTCATATTAATATTCAATCGCAACGAATCTTTTATTATGATATTTTCTACAACGAAAAATACTACAACGAGATTGTTAACATTCAATAAGTAAAGACGAAGCTATACGTAAAATCCTATTTAGATTAATCTGTACTACGAATCGGTTTTGATTATGAATATCAAAAATATGCTACCGATAAATTTAAGCTTTTTCTAATTTTTTTTTAAATTGGAATTACAATAAAATTATTATTTACGTAACAAAAAATATAAGCGTAAACTACTAAAATGTTTTTTCATGACTTAACTATGAAGTAAAGAAACAATTTTTTTTTTTAAATATCCCTTTATGGCTAAGACTACTTTTGACGTTTTGAATGATCAAAATTTTTTTCATTCATATAAAATTATGCAAAAAATAAATAAAAACCACTTGGCGCTTACTTACCCGTGCAAATAAGACGCTCGATTTTAAATTTTGAAGGTATGAGAATCGAAATATTTCTAGCGTTTATTCCGCTTAAGAGGAATATAAACGCTAGAAATATTTCGATTCTCATGCCTGCAAATTTTAAAACCGAGCGTCTTATTTGCACGAGGCAAGTAAGCGAAAAACTGGTTTTTATTTATTTTGTGCATAATTTTATAAGAACGAAAAAAAGTTAGAACATAGAAAACCTTAAAAATAGTCTTAGCCGTAAAGGGGTATTTTTTGAAAATTGCTTTTTGTATTACTTCATAGTTAAGTCATGAAAAAACATTTTTTTTAGTGGTTTACGCTTATATTTTTTGTTATGTTAATAATAATTTTATTGTTATTTCAATACATAGAAAAGCTAGTAAAAGCTTCAATTTATCCGTAGCATATTTTTTGAAGTTCATACTGTAAGCCGAATCGTCGTAAAGATTAATCTAAATAGGATTACACGTATAACTTCATCTTAATCTTAATAAATTGAATTGCTTTCCAGACTTATCCTAAAGACGTTGCACGTAAATTCAATTGGAAAGGTTTAACTTAAAGACATCATTGATGTTGTACAAATATTCAGGTGGAACTTTGCAATCACACTAAAATATCAAATCAATCCGCACAGGAGGCCCTAAGGAAAATAATTTCCCTCAGGGCCTATGTCATCTGGGATGCTGTGAGGAGGGTCTTTTTGAGGAGAGGAAGGAATGATCATTGGTCTTGAAGAGACCCATGTTGTTGGAAGGAGGAAAAACAGAGGCCGTTGAAAATAATGTTGAATGTTCATTTAAAATAATGTCAGAAAATGGAATTATGAGATTGACGATAATTACGAAAATCAATTAATTAGGTGGCTCAATTGGTGGAGACGCCAGTCCCGATAAAATTAATGGATCGGGATTCGAGTCCTAGTCTTTGTCTTTTTCATATTTTCGTTGAGAGTTTTTGAATATTATCTCCGTTAATGATTAATCGAGCTTGAATTTCTTTTTTTGCACTTTCAAAAATTTTCTTCAATATACGAAAAACATTTTAATTTTTTTTGTTCTAAAAACATCAATTTTAAAAACACTTTTGATCATTTGAACCAAATACTTACCTGATTTCATCAAAAAATCATGGAAATGTAATATTTAAAGGTATCACAAAGTAAATACTATTATATTCAAATGTTAGATTTACTCACGCACATTTTAACTATGACGTTGAACAAACAACACCTTATATAACGAATTTAAAAATTAAATTTGTGAAAACAAATTTCTTTGCGTTCCAAAACTTGCTTGACAACAAAATATTTGATAAACACATTTAAGTATTAACTACATTAATCTAAGAAATATATTTGTGTAAGTATTTATTTTCGTAACAGACCTTGATTTACGTAACGCATCCTAATCTAACTATTCAATATTCATAATTCGTCATTTTTGCTTGAAATATGTTTACATAACTTAGGACGTACTAGAACTCCTATAATTTCTTTAACGCTTTGTGGTATTTAGCCATATTGGCCGTCAGGCTTCCTTCATCTTACAGCGAACCTTTCTCACAGCCTTGCAGAATCCATTATCAGAGAAAATATGGATAGAGGAGGACATCTGTCCTGGTGATGGACGCTGTAAGGCCGTCCGAACTATAGAGTTAAGAAGTTAGTAAGCGCCTTAGAACTGCTAACTACTCCAAAATAGTCCAAAATTCTACGATTTTATTTGTTTTTTTAACTGGATTTAGCGAGAATGAAAAGTATTTTTTGCGCATCAGGTCAAAGAAGGATCAAAGTATTTTTCAAGCTCTGAGAAATTAGTCATATCAATAATTGAAGTTGGCCTTTTAGCAGTGTAAATAAAGACGAAATATGCTTTTAAAGCATACACATACACGTGCTATATAATGAAGGTCTGTGAATTCGTCAACACATAAGAAATAATTCTAGGTTGACTGTAGAAGTGTAAAAAATAGGCACTTGCGTGTACACGTGAAAACACACGGGTATCCGTTGGGTAAATGTTATTTTAAAAATACCAACAACTACTTTCCGATCTTCAATTAATTTTCCTTTTTTTAATTTCTCTTTAAATTACTTCAGGTTACGAATAAATTTTGACTAAATCTCGGTGTTAATCTCAGTAAGCGGAGAATACACACATTTTTCAAACAACTCGAGCACCACCCATTGAAAATTTTGTATACAAATTTCATAACACCAACAATTTCACAACAAATCACCAAAATTTGGTCGCAATCGGATAATTTGGATAGGAAATAATTGAATAACGCCAAAGCTCACCATTATATATAGAAACCGTTGCGGGCATATGCAAAACAAATCACCAAAGTTGCTTCGAAATCGGGTGAATATTTTAGGAGCGCGTAAGTGACATTGAAAAATTCATTTTTATATATTACTAGCTGACCCAGACACGCGTTGCTGTGGCTAACGAAAAGCAATGCTATCTACTGGTTGATAACCCAACCTTTATAACCAACGCCATCTATTAAGAATGTAAGGCTGATATAAGTATAATGAGCAAAATTAAGAAAGGGACCCTCAGATGGTTTGGGCACGTAGAGCGAATGAGCGAAGAAAGTAGTGTAAAAAGAATATATGATGCAAATGTGAATGGTAAAAGAAGTCGGGGGCGCCTGAGGAAGACATGGCACGATCAAGTGAATCAGATACTTGAGACGGGCCATGTCAAAAGTCAGAATAATAGAAGAGTATGTATGAGACGATGTATGAATGTGAGTGAGGCAAAGAGTGTGTGCCAAGACCGAGTTGTTTAGCGGTCCGTCCTCTCTGCCTACCCCTGCGGGGAAACGGCGTGATGGTTAGTTAGTTAGTTAAAATTATTTTTTTAAATGTTTATCATTTACTTACAAATTGCCCAAGTTGTCTCTAAAATCATGAAATATTAAAATCTTTAATGTCCTTTATTTAAAACCTTATAATTTAAAACACACATAAATAAAGAAGCACATATCCGTACTTACTAGATATTTGACAAACCTTTTGATATCCGGCCGATTGCGTTAAAACATAACTTTGTTATTTCGTCTTAAATTCGTCGAACATAACTATTTCATTCCAAAGGTTCGGTACCACATAATACATACATACGCAAGTTTAATTTTTTGTCATATGCTCCGCTAATGCACGCAGACACCATATGTCTTCTCTGCTTTCACACGCCAATCTTCTTTATGGGTCTATACCTGTCTTGCTCATTTCACGGGCAGAGGGCACTCCAGCATCTGCAGATTGTCCCAATAGAAATATAGCTTCATGTGACGTCACGCCAGGGCATAAAAAAATGTGCACGAATTCCTTTCTCTCATGGGAGGGAGTTTAGACAATTGGTAAAGATTTTGTAACGAATTGGTGGGAATTCTTCGTGAGAGGATGTACTAATTTACACTTGACGTATATCGATGTTCGGCAGTGCAGTGCACATATGCACTAAGGAAGGGGCCGCCTCTGATAACAATATAATTTTTCAAGTCGGTTGGGTATTTTGGCTTCACATCCAAAGTTAAAATTTGTGTGAAACGGGCCGCGAACCCATTCCCTTTATTTGATTTCGTAATTTAATATTATATTTCAGTTCTTTTCTTATAGTCAACAAAAAAACCCCAAACAAACTCATCTAGTTAGAGTACACATTTTTTTAAGTTAAACTTCTTTAGCCCCGTTATTGATTCTTTTTTTAAATTTTCTTTATTCATTGCTTTGAATGGTTACATCATGTGTGGATTTTTCGACCACCATGCTTGGCTCATGCCCGTGTTATGGTGGTGATTCGGATGAAACGGCAATGCGTCACTGAAATGTATTATTTAGCGGGTCTTCGGTTCTAATAATATAATGCGGTAAATTCGCGCTTCGGCGCGAGAGTCCGATAGCGCAGCGGGAAAGGCAGTCGACAAGTCTCAGCGGCCAGAGAGACAGACATCTAGCGGAACGGATGTTCGAATCCTACGAAATCCAAAAAAATAAAAATATATATTTTTGTGAAAACAATATCCAATCTTTAAACCACTTTAAAGTAATTAGGCAAAAGAAAACAAAGCGACATCTAGCGGCTTTCTAGTTTCACTTCTATCGCGTGTGAATTGCACACTCTGATTTTTTTATATAAATATTAGTTATACACGTGATACGAACAAATATTATTGTGTTGGTACTTGTGAAATCATTGCATAAAATAGAACAATTTTTTGTACAAAATGGTTTATTTTATTTTATTTATATATCAAAAATATTTACTAACATAAGAAGAAATTTAAACATGATTATTGACGTTGGAAAATGATGTTGAGTATTCGGTGTTCACGCAAGCTTGCAAGATTCGGTCGAATGGCTGGTCTGCCTGTAGTTATCCCACGACAGTCCGGAGGTTGACTCGATTGACGGCTCCATGGACACCACTGACTGGGGAGACAGGGTGGTTGTCCTACTGAGAACCCAGCTGGACACTGAAAATAGGATAAATTACATTTAGTTACACTAACAGAAAATGCTGAATTGCAGACCGAATAGACAGTAGGAACGAATTTGATCTCATTTTTTACATCAAAATTATTAATTGTTTCATTGTTCAACTGCTTTTCTTCATCTTATCTCTTTCAATATCCCCTCCGGTAGAATCAGAAATAATGACCTAATCGTTCTCAACCAACCCTCAACTAATTATGGATACTATTATTCACTATTGTCCAGAATATATAGACTGGTCAACTCAAGTCTAGACTCGAAATGATTTGTATGTAACTAAACAAGTGAAAAAATGTTATAATTATTATGACATCTTTGACTCAACTTGCCACTTCTATTTTCTTATGTTTATCTCTGTCTTTTGTTTTTGCTTTCATATACACCATCTTTTATTTTATAATTTACATTTTTCTTCTAATTTCTTGTTACATTTTTTTTAAATTTAAAAAGAATAGCAGAGTTGTTAACTCCTTAAAATGTAAACCCCTTATCTAGTAAAATGGTGAAATCAATAACATATTATTAAATTTAAAATTAGAAGCTACATTCACGCAGGATGATGAGATGTTGGGCGGCCTAAATGTAAGTGGCTGGGTGGTGTGGCGACAAACACAACATTGGTCAAAAGGAACTGGATTTAGGCAGCAAGAGATATGTAGAAGTGGAAAAGACCCCAAGCATTCTACCCATGTTTATCGTGATATATTACCTCTCTTGTTGTTGTTGGGCAGATTGTTGCAGGCATATACCAAGGAGTATCCCTTGTAGTCGGTGCTCAGGACCCAGTAGTCGGAGAAGCTGTTACCTGAAAAAAAATATCATTACTAAGTTTTTGTTCTGTATAGAATTCAAAATAAATCAACACTGACATACTGACAACCTAGTATTGTCAATTACACGGGCAGATTTGTCGGTAGAAAGATATTGCAAAAGACAATGTCAGACTATCCAAAATGTTCAAGAAGCAGTATCCTGTATCCTCCCTACGTAGCCTCTGTGAATCTCCAACTGTATGACTACCGCCATCTCCGAATGAGCACATTACTAATTATTTAAAGTTTACTCTTAAAATACACTATCTGCAGTTATTCCATGTGATAGGTATGGAATTGTGATGGGACTCACCACCAGTGGGGAAGTTAACCACAAGCTTGCCCTCGTCGGACTCTGGGTCTGCGGGAGCGGCGGTTCCCTGGATTGTGACCTCGACCCCCCTGGCAACCATGCGGTTGTTGACGGTGACGTTTCCGTACTCGTTGAGAGTGTAGGTGGCTGTCACGCAGTCTCCATCAGGCTGGAACTCACTGCCGTAGCGGTAGATCTCATACCAGACTCCACCGTACTGAAAGAAAAATATGTATTGGAGGAGACGTTGTCTTATTGCAGGGGTTTGAGAGCACCATGCCGATAGCAATTATGAACCTAACTTCTCCATTCCTCTGGACCTCTGTTATATTCAGGGATTCTGTGTGGAGGGAATTTTAAAAGGGCCAGAAAGAATCCGCCAAAGTAAGTGTCTATATTATAAGAGGAATGACATATTATTTACTGCAGAATTGAGCACAAAAACGTGTCTCCCAGCTGTGCGCCGGTGCCAAAAGTATTTTTGATATTTTTTAGACAAAATAGCTGTAGAACAAATTCAGCATTATACCTACTTTAATCAATCAGGTTTTCCAGTTATAGCAGACATAAATTAAAGATTATCCCATTCGCATCTACCAAAAATAATAACTTTTGTTTGTTCCACTAATTTTGTTTGTTTTTCGTTGTGTTCAATAAAAGAAAATTATTTTGATACTCAGAAGTGCAGCGTTCTACAAAACTTCCTATTTATCCAATAAAATAAAAATATTATTATAATTTTTACTTACTGAAGGAATATCGAATTTGTCCTGGACTGTCACGTCTCCACACTGACCATTGCTGACAATCTGTGCTGATGCAGCAACGAAGAGAGCTGCCAAGACTACAAGGAACTGCATGATGAAGAGTTGAGAATTAGACAACTTGAGAACTAGACAGACTCTAACAAATGAATGTGAATAATAATCAAAAAAATTAGTATTTATACCGTGAAGCATCTTTAAGATAGCTAATAGCTGATTAGAAGACGTTACATATTAGAAATAATATCTACATCGGATCATAGTCACCTCCTATTATTACATAAAGGGTTTTTTATTTAAACCTATATCATTTTATATAATTTCTTGAATGACATCTTACATAAAAGCGTGTTATGTACTTATTTGTGTATCGGATTATATTAGATGGTTAAATGATAAGAATTGTGTTTACTTAATAGGTATCAATGTAATCAGTAAACATATCTTGCTGAATATTTCCTCGTATCTCATTGATTTAATAACATCTTCTAATTACCTAATATACCGAGTCAGAGCGACCTCCTGGCCGAAGATAAATAAAAATGTATTCATTTTAAAAGGTGCTCCTTATTCCTGAGTAAAGAAAGACTCGCAGTATCAGTATCAAAATGTTGTTTGTTTTGGTGTGATTAGCACCTAACCGTCAGGTTTCCCAATATTCTTTTTCCCCTAAACCATATCCTTCCATCTTAAAATTGAAGCCTTGTTCTCTCTTGATTTACACCAAGAAAAATATTTAACCCATGAAGAAAATAGTATCAACGACTCTTAACGAAATTACGAAACCGATAGATACTGAATATAAAAAGGTATCGGACGCAACTGAAACCTATACCTGTTATTAAACTCGTGTTACCTTATTTAATAAGCTCTCAATAGCTCTTATATAAATATTTTTGACTTACATAGCATATTTTTGTTCTTGACGCGCTCTGTCTCTAGTTTACTTGACCGACATAGTATATCGCCAATCCACTGAATACAAATTAAAATTTCACATTGATTTATTTCATAGTTGAAATATGTTGCTATGACAACATAACTGTAAAAACATTGAAAGCCGTACGTGTGATAATCAGCAAGCCAACTGCTATATTAAATAAATGTATAAAAACACTATGCGATTTGACGTGTGAACGTGGATGAAACGAGGAGGAGTGCGTGTTAAATTAATTACCAATCGGTTAAATATCAAATTTTCATCGCAATCGGTTAAACGGTTTAGCAATTTATAATTTCATAATGCCACAGCTCACTGGTATACACAGAAACCATCGCCGGCATGCGCACATTAAATCCCCAAAGTTTCATCGCAATCTTATAATGCTAATGCTCACTATTGTGTACCAAAACCATCGCGGGCATGCACACATCAAATCGAGGGGATGCGCACTTCTAATCCCAAAAGTTTCATCCCAATCGGATGAACGGTTAAGCAATGCATAATTTCATGATGCCAGAGCTCACTATTTTATACAGAAAGAATCGAGGGGATGCGCACATCAAATCCCAAAAGTTTCATCGCAATCGGATGAACGATTTAGCAATGCATAATTTCATGATGCGAGAGCTCACTATTGTGTATCAAAACTATCGCGGGCATGCACACATGAAATCCCAAAAATTTCATCGCAATCGGATGAACGGTTAAGTTAATAAACTATATTTTATTGCATTGCCCTCATGATGGACACTGTAACGCTGTCCGAAACGTTGGCTAAAGGAGGAGGTAGCGTAACACGGCATAACACCCCAAAAACAAACAACAAAAGTATTTTATCCCATTCTCTTTGAAAGAAAAAAATGTTGAAAACAGTATTACAATTAAAATCCATTCATAACAATGTGAAAACAAATGGAATGCGACAGTGCAATTTGTTTACAAATAACATGCAAAAATAGTATAAAGTATCTGGGTGTCACAGTAGATAGACACTTAAAATGGAAAGAACAAGTCCAAAATACAGTAACCAGAATAGGAAAACTTATTTACGTCTTTATTAGACTGAGAAACATCCTATCATCCATTATGATTAAAACTATCTATTTCTCTCTTGCACAATCTTGTTACATAAAAGTATTTATAACAAGGTGTGTGCACCCTCTTATATACACTCTAATTATGGTTTCGGTGTTCTCTAGTGCTTGCCCATTGACATTTGGGCATTGGTAATATTGCGAGCCCTGCAATATTTTCGAATGCAACAGTTGCTGATCCTGGACAAATTGAAATCAAGAGATTTGAAAAGAGAGCTCATCATTCTTTGTACTGCAGCCCAGAGCATTGGGCGATCCTCTGGACCGAAATACTTTTAAATAATTTTTGTTTACTTTTGTTTAACTAATTTCTTTTGTGCACAGATGCCTGCAGGTCTGGAGTGATTGGTCTCCCTCCATCCATCAGCAACCACATGAACTGACACTCATGATGGTTGCTGTAAAAACTTTCTGTTTTTGATTAATTTCTTTTGTATGTACCACTAACACCTGTTTGACTGTCCTTGAGGTTTTCCTCAATGGGCTGTAGAATTGTAGCTTGACCATTACAGTACAGTCTGTAGGCGTGCCCACATCCGTCACCTAACAAAGTATATAGGGGCATTGAACGTCTAGATTCGTTTTATTAAATGTAGAGTCGTTCATTCAAAAAAATTAGATTCTTGCGAGAGCTCCGAAGGGGCGACCATAAGTCGCCTATACCGGGGCGGGACAGTGGTGGGTACTTCAATGGACCGAAATACGACGAATCGTTAAATCGCTACGATTAAGATCATTGATGTTGGAAGTGACTCTAGCCATCTTGGAAGCTGACTTTAAAGTATCCTGGGAGGATGATTGGCCTCTGAAGTCATCAGCCTGTCCTGCTTCTGGATGGTCCTTTTGGCTTATAGCCAATGATCTGCAGCCCTGCCACTCTCACGATGTGAGATTCCTTCTACAAAACGAGGAGTTTTCGACAAACCACGCTTCAGCCACACTACGACTTATCACGGTATCACCATCAACCTATTATCTAAGCAAGCCCTTTATTCCAGACAGTTTTAGAATTAGGATGTTCTTTTTTTATTTCACAATATACTTTTTTATTTCGAATACCCTGTTTCGTACTAGAACCTAATCCTTGTATTTGGCATGTGGAGTCCTCATTGCTCATAATAATCAATATTTCAATAATCTACATTGTTGCCACCTCATCCCAGGTAACAATCTATTCTACAATATGGAATAATCGGATGGGGTGGGACCTTCAAAACTAACCTCTTACATGTAGAAAAGGTACAGAGGTTGATTTTAAAAGTCATCTTAAGAAAACCATCTATATTTCCAACAACACAACTATTTGACTCTTTTAGGGTTCATAAAATTAGGGTTAAATAAAATTTTCAAAAAGATCTCATTATTACAAACTCATAAAGATCATTTCAATCCATCAACAACAACATTCACAAACATGAACAACCGACCACGATCACGTGGCAATTTAGCAATCCCAAAATTTAAAACGAGTGCTTCTCAACACCATTAGGGGCCATTCATTTATTACGTAAGATGATTTGGGGGGGGGGGGGGGTCGACCATGTCTTATTTTTTCTTACAAGGGGTCGGGAGGGAGTTCGATAGTTCTTACGTAAGATCACAAAAATGCGCAAAGTTAAAATTATTAGTACCTTTGTAAGTACACTTTGTTAGCGCACTTGAAGTGAAATGTCACAAAACTGCGCTATATAAATGTAATGTTATTATTATTATTACAAATAAACATTTCTGAAAATTGTTACTTTGAAAAATAAACATTAAAACAAACCAAACGTGTATTCATTTTTTTCCTTTAGATTCTTACGTAATTAATATTAAACAGGGGGGACGGGATCGGCCTATTCTTTTTTTCTTATAATAGGGGGGAGGGGGTCAAAAACTAGCAAAATTCGTCTTACGTAATAAATGAATGGCCCCTTATGCTTATCAAGGTATAAAATTTTTCAATACTTTCCCGTATAAAATCACGTCTGAAAACCCGACACTCATTATAAGTTTTAATTTCATCATCACAATAATAACAAAAATAATATCTAGAACATATCCTCTAAACATATTTCATCAGCTTTTCAAATTGAAAGCAAAGTACATACGCGTTATTTGTAGGCACCAAATTGTTACAACTTTATTATACATATGTACCTACTTTTGCAATACTGTCAGCCCATCCATTTCAAAAATCTTTTTTTTTAAACCAACGCTATGTACCTACCACCTACTTACTATCGTTACACCTACCTATTGAGTAAATTCAATAATATTATATTTATTTCTGATGTATCTATGCCTGTATTATCTTACATTGTATATTCCAATTTAATTCAGGTTCATTATGTCGACTTGTCTTCATGTATATATTTTTTTAATATAAGTTCTTGTAATAACATACTCTCAACACGAGAAATGTTTTTCTCTTTTGAATTGGGTAGTTTCGTTAAATAAATTAATATATTGTAATTAGTTTTAAGAACCAATGTTTTACTTTAAATCTGTATATGTATGTATTTTTTAAATAAATAAATAATAAATATGACATAGAGTTTTTTTATTTAAAATTTAAGGGAAAATCTCCCATGGTTCGTAGAAAATGCGTTTTACAAGGTTGTAGCTCATACGGGCCTTTACGAAAAAAACTAGTCGAGCCTCTTTCAAAATTTCGAACGCGTTACGTAGCTTAAAGTAAAATACTGCAACTTATATTGCAGTTAATTCAAATCCAGTGGAACACGGACTTCAGGCTACGTCACGAATGAGATAATCTTGTTAACAGCATTTTCTACGAACCTTGAGAATCTCCCAGACTTTTAGATCACGACTTTTGTTCTTCTCTGTATTATGACTAGGTAGGATCCGCGCTGAATCAAATGTATTATTTTGTTTTTGTTAAAAGCACCGTACATTTTTTCAGCCAGTAAAATATCACTCTGTTGACAATCTGCTCACATTGCATGGTCTGGAAAAGACTACTTGGTAGTTTTACAACTATTTCTACATTTTTAAACTAAGTGTATTCTACTATAAGATATGGAGAGACAGAGGCACAACGAAGACCAACAAGGTAAAACTAGCCCGCGGACTGATTATAGTGATTATCCCCATATTTCTGTACGGTGTGAAAACACGAAAACTCTGCGTCAAAAAAGATAAACAACAATGTCAAAGGAAACACGCAGTCAGAGAAGGGAAACAAATAGACGCCCTAGAAATGCAATGCTGCAGAAAAATGCTCAGGATTCCATGGACAGCTACACGCACTACATTATACTCTAGAAGAGCAAGACATTCACTACAGGATATCAACTGTCTGTCTACAACATATTCTAAGATACTTTGGACACGTTGCTCGCCAAACTGAAAACTCCAACCCGGAGAGACTAATGGTCGCTGGCAAAATGTAAGCAGAGGACGATCACCAATGCGCTGGAGTTACCAAGTATCATAGGCGACCGGTATGTCGGTGTCCTTGGTTCTTCGCGCAGCGTTGAAATGCGCGGAATAGATGAGCCTTGTTCAATAAAGAAATTAAAGCGGAGGTCACGATCCACGGCAATGGAGTAACGACTTAAAGAAAAGAATTTTTTTTTTACTATTGTGGCGGTTCCTGCTCTCAAGAAAAATACAATTTCGAGTGCTGGCCGACGCGTTTCCTGATGGCTATTTCCAGAACCGTCATTACGTTCGCTTCTAGATTCCGCTCAAGCCATCAACTCTACATAATAGTTTACATATTTTTATCTATACAATAGTTTACATTTCAAGTATAATTTAATAATGTTGGCCTCACCGGGTGGCTTGCCCGTACTAAGGCCCCATTTTATAATAGAAAAATTTAAAAATATGAAGTACATAATCCATATCACAAATGCAGGATCTTCGCATAATAATGGATGAGAAACTAGACTTCACGGTCCACATTCAACCAACTGCAAATAAGGGTATGAAAACATTAGGATTTCTATTAAGAACAATTAAAAACTTTGAATTGTTACAAATCGTTAAACTATTGTACACATCCCTTAGAAGAATAATAGAACATAACTCCATATTCTGGTCGCCCTTCTACAAAATTCATATTTATTTATTTATTTACGCCTATTTAGGCTTTTACATACATATATATAACAATATTAATGAAATTATACTAGTAAATAGTGCAGGAAACTACTGTTTAAAACACTTGCACAAAAATAAATACAAAGTAAAAATATTAGGTATTGAATTTGAACCACACAGGATGTAGGTACAAAATACAAAATACAAAAAATCCGAAATAGTTTTTTTCTTTTAGCCAACAAAATACTGTCAATGTGTTAGTCAATTTTAATAGCTTAATCAAAATATTCCCCTATTTGATGAAAGAAACTTCAATAAGGTATGCTTATATAAAAAAAATTGATGTACTAAATATATCAACAACATCGGAGTATTTGTTTCCAAGCTGTTGAATCCGTCGCATAGGAGTATAATATTGACTTGTTGACTTAGAATTGCTACAATAATATGGTAGGTACTGTCTTGTGACTGACCTGCCTGGAGTATGAAAAGAAATTACATATAATAAATCAGGGGTATCAAACATTGAATTTATGATTTTATACAAACAGGTTAAATCGGAAATGATTCTACGATCAGATAATTTTATTAAATTTAATGAACTAAGTACGATATCGTAATTTAGGCATTCACTAGGAATGCCCATTTTAAAATTCACATATCTTAAAAATTTATTTTGGATTCTTTCAATCGCATGTGAATGAACCTCATAATTTGGGGACCAAACCGTGGAATTGTATTCTAAATGACCCCTTACGAGTGACATATATAATGTTTTTACAGTATTGACATTGTTGAAATCACTAGATACCCTTTGTACCGGACGTGTCGACGAGGGAAAGAAGATTCCCTTCCGGACATCTTCTTCCTTTATTTTTAAGAAAGATTAAATATATTTTGTAGACGAAGACGAGGATGAGTTCCCTCACAGGCCGTCCTCGTCTCTTTAAATAACGTAGGATTAAGGGTTAGAGGCAAATAATATGCTAATAATTATGTTCACAATTAAAATGTACCCTGTTTGAATAAAGACCAGTTCCCTTTGCCCCAAGAACGGGCTCCTCCTGGTCGTCTTGGCCGGGGGTGAAATCCCCCCGCGTGGACGGGCGGGCACGGCTTCCTACCCTTCCCCCACCACCTACCCACCGGGCGGACCGATAGGAACGCTCCGTCCGGGGGAGTAGGTATTCCTTTGCCCCAAGAACGGGCTCCTCCTGGTCGTCTTGGCCGGGGGTGAAATCCCCCCGCGTGGACGGGCAGGCACGGCTTCCTACCCTTTCCCTCACTTACCCACCGGGCGGACCAATAGGAACGCTCCGTCTGGGGGAGTAGGTATTTTTGAATCGGAAATACACGAAAGGCTCCGAATGTTTTGTCAAATTATGGGAGTTCGGTCTAATCTGTCACCGAATAAATGATATGGACAGATAGACCGGACTCTCCTCTATGTTAATAAATATCTCTGATGAATGTATAATTAATAATGATTTAGATATTTAAGTTTCCCTGACAAAATGTGGGTGCAGGGACCCCATTGAAAGTTATTTGACATGCCATAATAAAATTAAATAAATTACTAGGGGAGAGGTCGTGGGGGTCAGACATAAGAGAAGGATAAGGGGAAGAGCTGAGACAACAGAGAACTCTGCTGTGTAGCCCGCAGCAGAGGTTATAGCCCGCCAAAACTCGAACCGCCGGAAAAATGGGCAAAAGGTTCGAGCCCACCCGCGCCGGCGGCAAGGGCAAGGGGCCGGCTATAAATACAGCGGTACCCCGGGAACATCGAGCATCAATCGACAATCGCATTCTGCTTTTGCCTGCGCTAGCGATAAGACGTCTGTCTCGTACAGTTATATTTCTCGCTCCCGTCTGCTGAAACAGTTCGAATATTCTATTCAATTCTTTCTTTTGCATTGTGCTCCGCACATGTGATTGTGATAATTGCGTACACTATTTGTTGCCTAAATAAAATCTGTTGTGATATCTCGGAACTATACGAGTGTTTTTATCTCGGGGAGAATTTTCCACTCGTGGTTCCGTTTATACGGTCCCTGCCTGCAGTGTGTGTTCGTGGTTTTCAGTGCATCCGGTGTTGTGGTGTTGGTGCTAGTGCTTTGGTGAAAAAACCGTGTGTCGAATGGTGTTTAGTTCATCAATATTACCGAGAGTCTCCTCAAAAGCAGTAAGTCATTTCCATTTATCGCTACATTGATTGATCTATTCTACAGAGTTCATCGCCTCCGTTTCATTCCAGTAATATCTTGTTCCAAATTATCACAATACAGATTAATATTGCCTTCTACAATTCCCCGTAGCAACAGCTTTTAACTATTGTAAATATTAATTCCCCGTCGCATTTTCAAACAAATTCTCTGCATAGTAACAGATCAATACTCATTAAAAAATATTAATTTACCGTAATCACAGAGGTGCCCAGCGCCAACGGCTATTAAAAAGCAATTAGTAACGCCCCGAGCAAGTTAATTCTCAGAATTTTCAGTCAATTAGAAAAGCGCTCAGCGTAGCTCAGCACATCTTTGACTGAAAGTTAAAATAAAATATTTTAACATGTCTCATTTTGAATCAGACGTAAGAATGTTTATCGCCAACCGGGTTGGCCGTGATCTTTCTTCTGAGGAGAAGGACCACTTAGCCAAGATCGTCCTTCGGACTTATCTTGAAGAGTCCGTTGACTCTTCACCAAAAACTCTTTACCCCGAATCCAGTCAAGGTTGTTCTCGCGCCTGGGAAAACCACAACGTAGAGATGGAGGACTGTCAGTCGTCGTCCGACGAATCCGGCTACGAATTAGTAGCCAGACGTAAACGCTCAAGAACAAACTCAAATGAATCACTGACGCCGGTAAATTCTCCGCGATCGTCTCCCGTATTAAAGAAAAAACACCATCAGTCACCCAGAGCCGACGTGGCTACTAATAATAAATTTACCTCCCTGAGGTCAAAATCTCCGTCCCCAGATAGAACTGTAGAGCCTACAGCTAATGACGATACGCCAAAAAAATTTGCGCGCATCCCACCTATCGTACTACATAAAAAATCTGAAACTACGGCCCTTCTTCGCTCGCTTGAAGATAAGGGTATCGATTTCATGGCTAAAAATATGGGGAACGGTCTCCATATCATAACTAAAGTGCCGCGCGACCATCATGCAGTCACGCGCTACCTATTAACTAAAAAAGTGGAATTCCACACCTTTAGACTGCCCGAAGAGAAACCTCTGAGGGTTGTCCTGAGAGGCATACCTGAGGATGTCTCCACAGAAGAAATAAAGGAAGAACTAATCCGTAAATACCCGGTACAAGCGGTCCACCGGATGAAAAATGGTAGAACCAAGGCACCTATCCCCCTCGTGCTCGTCACTCTGACGAAAAATGAAGCGGGCAAAGACATCTTCAATTCGCTGACGTCGATCTTCCGTTTGAAGATCCAAGTAGAATCACTTAGAAATAAAGCTAGAGTAGGACAATGCTTCCGTTGCCAGGCGCACGGACATTCGGCAACGTGCTGCCATGGAAGTGAACGTTGCGTCAAATGCGCGGGTCAGCATAGGTCATCTGACTGTAAAAAGTCTCGTGAGACTCCGCCAAAGTGCGCTTTGTGTGAAGGTGCGCACACAGCCAACTATGGAGGGTGCCCCGCAAGGCCCCAAAAGAATTTCAACTTTATTTTTATTTATTTTATTTTATTTGGAAAACCAACAGTTACATTATTTACTTAGGTGTATTTATATATGTATATGTTATTGAACCAATAATAGGTTTTCACTGGTGTGTATTAATTAGAGAGATTAAAAAGTTATAAAAGTTATAATAGTTATAATAGCTTATTGGGATGGGATGGTGGGCGGGAGGGGAAGGGGACGGATCTAATCTGGGAGTGAATAAGTTATTTGTATAGGAGTATAATAGTTTGTATATGTTTAGAAGTTATTTATTGTTTATTTTTTTTAGAATTTGGGGTGCTGTGTTGAATAAGTCGAATTCATTGTATGAATTGTTAAAAAAGTGTGAAACGCGGTTAATGAATGTGTTTTGTTTAGAGTTAGTATTGCATCGAGGTGTGTTAAGTGTGTGATTTAGTCTAGTTTGTCTGGTGGGCACTCTTAATTGAATTCTTTCAAGTAATTCAGGGCAATCTATCGCAGAGGTGGCTATCTTTTGCAAGAATATTACGTCTGCAGAATTTCTACGATTTTCTAGTGACGAGATTTTGAAAAACGTGGCTGACTCCACATAACTTAGATGAGGACGATATCCCCGAAAATCAAGGTATCGTAGAAAACGATTTTGTATTTTCTCAATCCTTTCTAACTTTAATAGGAATAGAAATTCCAATTACTATAAAAATTACAACAACAACAAAATAAATAGTCGTAATAGTCAAAACAATAACCACCAACTTAGCCAACCGCAAAGGCAACCAAATAGTCAAATCCCAAATCAGACCTCACCTACAGCCTCTTTGGCGGAATTCCCCCCCCTCCCCCCCTTCTCCCCACTCCCCCCACCTCCGCCAATACAGCTCCACCTCCCCCCCCCCACCGTAAGTGGCCTGAGCCACATTATTATAAACCCCGTTCCTCCCAGAGGGAGAGACGAGCCCCCACAAACCCGGGGCCCAGTCAGCAACATAGGTTAGAGCGAGAGCCCCAACCAGCCCAAGCGTCTCAACGCGCCTCCAACCCTGACCTACCCCCGCCCACTTTAGATCCAGTGCATAGGCAAGCTCTTATCGAACAATTGGCGACGATTACCAAAGAGATGGCTAGAATTCAATCAATTTTAAATTATTACGATGTCTAGACAAAATGTTAAATTAATCAATTTGCAGACGGCCTATTGGAACGCCAACGGCTCTGTCCTAACGCACAAGGAGGAAATAATTGAATTCCTACAAGATTACAGCATCGAAGTATTCCTCATTAATGAGACCTGGCTTAAGCCGTCTAGAAACTTCAGAATTCCAAATTACATAACCTATCGTGACGACAGACTAGCCAATAAGGGAGGCGGAACCGCCATCTTGGTTAAGAACAACATTGACCACCGTCTAGCGCATTCATTCTCTAGTGTTAATATTGAATCCACATCGGTAATAATAAATACCTCTTCCGGACCACTTAAATTCATTTCAATCTATGTACCTCCTAACCGTCAATTAATTCCATCCGAATTAGACAGCCTCCTGTCCGAAAATGTCCCCACTATAATAGCTGGGGATTTGAATGCAAAACACGGATCGTGGCATTCCAAACAGAATAACACAAAAGGAAACGTGCTCGCAAAGTACGCGAGTACCAAACCTATCGTAGTCGATGCCCCTGATAGACCCACGATTCATCAGCACAACGGTAATCCGGATGTGATTGATATCGTTCTACTTAAAAATACCAGTCATTTACACTCCCTCCGAGTACTAAACGAACTTACTTCAGACCACGATCCAGTCCTTCTAACTTTAACAGGAGGCTCTAACCCCCTGGTCCCCGATAATCCTCCTCGCACTAAAATCAACTGGAAAAAGTTAACCGAGCTGCTAATTAAAAACATAGTTATACCTACATCAATTCCCGACGAAGCCTCCCTAAATGCCGCTACCTCCAATTTTATCCAGACAATAAAATCATGCATCACCGAGGCGTCCGATGAGATTCCCAACGTCACAACACGTCACGGAATACCCGAAGAGATCAAAGATCTTATTAGGGAAAAAAATCTTGTTAGAAAGGAGTGGCAAAGATCTTGCAACCCGATAGTGAAACAACATTTAAATCGACTCAACAGAGAAGTGCGCGATGCCCTCAGCGAATTTCGCAACGAGCGTTGGCACGATTTCATTTCAACTTTAGAAGACGATAGAGCAGCTTACTGGAAGCTCTCCAAAGCACTAAGACGCCCGAAAACTAAAATCTCCCCGATTCAAGGCCTCAACGGAAAAGTTTACTCCGCTGCAGACAAGGCAGAAGCCTTTGCAGATAGCCTTGAAAGTCAATTCTCTCCAAACACCGATCACGACGATCCTGCGTTCGTAGCAAAAGTGGATTCAAAAGTAGAAGCAATCTTAAATCTAGACCCTGAAGACCCCCCAATCAGGTGCACAACTCCTAAAGAAATTTTAAATATAATTAGGAAATTAAAGAAAAAGAAGGCCGCCGGGCCCGATGGCATTTCAAATAAGATTTTAAAACATCTATCAACTAAAGGCATCTGCGCCATCACAGCCATCTGCAACGCGTCACTTCGGCTGCGTTGCTTTCCTAAGGATTTTAAAGAAGCTGACGTAATTTTAATTCCCAAACCAGGCAAGGATCCATTATTAACGGAGAATCATCGGCCAATTAGCCTCCTTCCATGCCTAGGTAAAATCCTGGAAAAAGTAATACTAGCACGACTGAATGCATTCACAAATAAAAGTAAATTCTTGCCAGACTTTCAACACGGTTTTAGAGCAGGTCATTCCACCTCTCACCAACTCCTACGTGTGGTGGAACACATCACGGAGGCATTCAATATCAAGAAAAAAACAGTAATTCTCTCACTCGATGTCAGTAAGGCTTTCGACAAAGTCTGGCATAACGGCCTCTTATATAAAATGTACTCTCTTGGTTATCCATTAAGACTTATTCAACTAATAGCCAGCTACCTAAGAGATAGATCCTTCAAAGTCAAAGTAGAAAATGTATTCTCCACATCCCGCCCCATATCAGCTGGGGTTCCACAAGGCAGCCAACTCTCACCATCCCTATACAACATCTATTGTAGCGATATTCCTAAACCCGTGGATCATAATGTTAAAATCACTCAATTTGCGGATGACACTAACATCATTTCTAGCTCAACTGACGAGGCCACTGCTACACGCCGCGTACAGATACAAACCACTCTAACTGAAAAGTGGTGTAAAAAATGGAGAATATCTATTAACCCGACTAAAAGCGCCGCGACCGTTTTCTCAAAGACACGGCCAAGACGGCCCCCATTCATTAGACTGTTTGGGGATAATGTTCCATGGGAAAAGTCAATTAAATACCTAGGTGTAACGCTAGACTCCAAGCTCACCTGGAAGAAACACATAACTGGAAAAATCAAAGCAGCTAATAAATGTCTATCTTCACTCTATCCAATGATGGGAAAAAAAAGTCGTTTATCAACGGACAACAAATTACTGTTATATAAAACAACCATAAGGCCTGGCTTCACCTATGCTTGCCCCGTTTGGGGGCACGCGGCCCCCAGTCTCTTAGAGAAGATTCAAATATTTCAAAACAAAGCCATTAGACTTGCCTTAAATGCGCCTAAATGGAGTAGAATTTCTTGTCTCCATAAAGACTCCAACATTCCGTTGATAAAGGACTTCATTTTCTCACAAGCAACTAAATTCTACGCCGGCCTACCCGGCCACTCAAACCCCACGATTAACACGCTCGCGAAATATAGCGAAAATGAAAATTTTAAATATAAAAAACCCAAGATAGTCCTCCGGAAGGAATAAAAAAAAACCTGCTTACAGTCGCAGTATAGTTTTAATCTCACTTTCAAACCAACCATTATAATAAAATACCAGTAAAGTATCTATAGATAATCCATTATATAATTATGTTAGAGTCAGTAAACTCATGTTTAGGAACTCTGTAAAATGAATCAATCAAAAGTCAAAAAAGAACATCGAGCATTCGACAAGAAGCGTTTCCAACGCACACACGCACTTGACAAACTCGATCTGGTACCGTCTCAAGCACTTCTCCGCCTCTTCTGCCTGACCTAAGGACCTCTTCCCGGACTTGACTTGAAAAACTTGGATTTCATTTCTGCCCCCCCTTTTGGACGCTGCCTCTTCCTCTTGTGGGCCATTACCGGGGCGTTATTGACGAGCATCTTGGCGGCTACCCAGGACTACCCAGCACCCCTATTTTACAGTCTATGTGAGTGGCGGGAAACGTCGCTTACATAGTGGTCCTTCGAGCCGGATCCAGTCACCAGCCGCTACGATGCCCAGGTCCTTGCGGTCAGGAAGAGGTGGAGAAGAAGACGGTGCCGATCGCCCCGGCCTGAGCCCCGCTGCTCCGGTCGCGGAGCAGGCAAGAGCAGAGGAAGACGCCCCTGCTCCGGAGAGCGCCTCCGCTTCACAGCGAGCCCTCCACAGAAGACACCCTCCGCCTGCTACAACGAGAGCTACGGGCGGAAAGGAAGCGCAGCAAGCAGCAGGCACGGGACTCGGCTCGGCAAATGGAGCGGCTGATCAGCATGCTGGAGGCGTCACGGACCTTTCAAGAGCCAGCAGAGCCTGCCCAGTCAGCCGGGGCATCACAGCCGAGGCACCCCGGCGATGCGGGGGAAGCGCAGCGCTGCTGAGCGAGATGTCCTCGAAGATGCCCTTCGCCCTACGCATCGCCTGGCTGGAGAAGGTCGCGGACAACCCAGAGCAAGCGGACGTCCACCAGTTTGCGGCCTTTCTGAAGCGGCTCGCGAATGCGGTCCCGCGCTCCGGCCTGGTCGACCCGGCCAAGACAACCCGCCCGCGCCGCGAGCAGGTGCACGCACAGAGCGCGGGATATGAAAAGAGTGCAGTGAAGGATTGGGAAAAGGGCGACAAAAGTGAAAAGGGCGACAAAAGTGAAAGGGGCAACAAAAGTGAGAAAAGTGAGAAGAGTGTGAAGTGTGCAAAGTGTAATGGCGCCCACACATTGAGCGAGTGCCCGCAGTTCGCCGCGATGGATGTTCCCGCTCGGTGGGAACTCGCGAAAGTAGTGCGCGTGTGTAACAAGTGTTTAGAAAAGGGCCACTATACCCGTTATTGCAAATCTAAAGTGAGCTGTGGAGTGGGCACGTGCCGTTTCGCCCACCACAGACTATTGCACGACGGGTCGCGGTACCCCGCAAGCAGTGACACCGTGAATACGACGGTGGCCCACGGGCCAAGTGAAGTGTTCCTGAAAGTGGTGCCAGTGAAAGTTTGTGGCCCGAAAGGGCAAGTGTTGACGCACGCGCTGCTCGATGACGGGTCAACAGTAACCCTTATCGACGCGGCAATAGCAGAGCAAGTGGGAGCAAGCGGGCCTCCCTGTGGACTACGCATACACGGGGCCTACGGGACCTGCTGGTCAGACAGCAACTCTCGGCGAGCGAAAGTATCAGTGCGAGGCGACAGTGGGGAGTACGCCATCTCCGCCAACACGGTGCGGGATCTGAACTTGCCGTACCAAGCAGTAGTGGGCCACCGGCCAGTGCAGCCGCGTATGCTGATAGGACAAGACAACGTGCATCTCCTGGTAGCACGTGACCAGCAAATGGAAAGCGGCGGCCGCATGTCGACACGGACGGCCCTCGGTTGGATCATGCATGGAGGACGTCGAGACATCGACGGCGGCATCACACTCAACATGTCAGCCAAGGCAGCGGACCCGGACCACAGGGTGGACAGGCTGGTCAAGCAGCATTTCGCCGTGGATTCGCTGGGCGTGACCGCCGCGATCCGGGTGTCCGCGGACATCCAACGAGCAGAGGCACTAATGAAGAGCACCACCCGCCTAGCAGGGACAAACCGGTGGGAGACCGGATGGAGGGAGGACGACGCCTGGCTGCCCGACAACCGGCAGTGCGCAATAAACCGGCTCGCCTCGCTTGAAAGGAAATTGGGCAGGGAGCCCCAATTGGCGGCGGCGTACACAGGCAAGATAGAGCACCTCATAGAGCGGGGATATGCGGTAAAGTTGTCCGAGGAGGAAGCAAACACTCAATGCAGAAGGAAATGGTACCTGCCGCATTTTGCCGTATCAAACACGAATAACCCCGGGAAATTGCGGGTGGTATTTGACGCCGCTAGCCGTTGCCGAGGTACGAGCCTGAACGACCGGTTGCTAACCGGGCCCGACCTCCTGTCCTCACTGCTGGGGAACTTGCTGCGGTTCCGCGAGGGGAAGGTCGCCATAGCAGCCGATATAGAGGAGATGTTTTTAAGGATCCGCATAAAAAAGGAAGACCAGATGTCCCAGCTCTTCCTATGGCGCGCTAGGCCACAGGAACCACCTAGCACCTACAAACTGACGGCAATGATGTTCGGCGCAACGTGTTCCCCGAGTAGTGCGCAGTTCGTGCGTAACCGAGTGGCCGAGCAAGGCGCCGCTGAGTTCCCCGATGCCGCCGCTGCAGTGCGGTCTAAATTCTATATGGACGATTATTTGGACGCCGCCGACACCGTGAGGGAAGCCGCGACGCTGGTTCGAGAGGTCGGTGCCTTGCTGGCTCAAGGAGGATTTTACCTCGCTAGCTGGGCATCCAACGCGCCCACCGCCATCCAGAGTGTTCCAGCAGAAAAAAGGGCAAAGTCAGCCGTCACCATAAGCAGCGGCGCCGATGCTGAAACGGAAAAGGTGCTGGGATTAGCGTGGGACCCTTGCAGCGATGAATTCATCTACAAATTCAAGGAGACCGAAGCAGCTGAGCTCGTCAGACACCCAACAAAGCGGCAGCTGCTGAGCACCGTTATGAAAATCTTCGATCCGGTGGGGTTTGTAGCCTGCCTCACCGTGCGATCGAAGATCCTCCTACAAGATGTCTGGAGGTCCAGCGTTGGCTGGGACGAGCGCATCCAGGATGCGCATGCGACACGATGGGCCAGCTGGGTAAAAACGCTGCAGGAGAATGACATCCGAGTCCCGAGGCGCTGCTTGCAAAGAAAGAACGGGGCATTCGAGCTGCACCTCTTCTGCGACGCCTCGGAGTCTGCCTGCTGCACCATCGCGTACCTGGTCGAGGGGAACCCGGAGGGCAAACGCGCTACCTTCCTGGCAAGTAAATGCAAGGTGGCGCCCCTCAAGCCTTTGTCTATCCCGCGGCTCGAGCTTCAAGCAGCGCTGATGGCCGCCCGCCTCGCGGCCAGCATAAGAACAGAGACGCAGTGCCGCATAAGTCGGACGACCTACTGGACAGATTCCACAACGGTTCTATGCTGGCTACGAACGGACCCCAGGAGCTATTCAACATTTGTCTCCAACCGCTTGGGTGAGATCGACGATCTATCCAGTACCAGCGAATGGAGATGGGTCCCTACAAAGTTCAATCCAGCGGACATCGGGACACGCGACGTGGAGGTACCGGACCTCACACAAACTGGAAGGTGGTTCTCCGGACCACCCTTTATCACTCTCCCAGATACTGAGTGGCCAGTGCAACGCGGTCACGGGATGCAGCCGGACGAAAGTGCCTTGGAGCGGAAGCCCAAGTTTGTGGGCCTTACCACCGTAGAGGAGAAGGCCCTGCCGGCTATCGAGCGCTTCTCATCATGGCTCCGACTGATCCGCTCAACAGGATGGATGCTGCGGTTCATCAGGCGGTGTCGCGACGGACCCTATCGCGCCCTCCATGAAGGCCCCCTGCGCGCGGAAGAGATCCAGGAAGCTGAAGTCCGCTGGGTCCGGCAATCTCAGAGGGATGCCTTCAACACAGACATGAGGGCGCTGCGCATTGGCGCGCCCACACCCACCGGTAGCCGACTCAATGCCCTGACACCATTTCTCGGGCCTGACGGAATCCTACGAATGGGCTCCCGGCTACAAGCCGCTAAAAGAGTCGTGCAAAGCGTACGGACCCCGATCATACTAGACGGGGATGACCCCTACACCCGCCTGCTGATCCTCCACTATCACAAAAAAGGGGATCACGCAAGCACAGAGCGAACCATGTCCGAGCTAAGAAGTAGCTTCTTTATACTGAGACTACGGACGAACCTCAGGCAAATTGCGCACACCTGCCCCGAATGCCGCATACGAAGAGGGAGGCCCCACCCGCCGCTAATGGGTCAATTACCGGCAGCCCGACTAGCCCACCATGTACGCCCGTTTACCAATTGCGGGCTGGACTACTTCGGGCCGATTGACGTTACCATCGGCCGGCGGCGGGAAAAAAGATACGGGGCCCTGTTCACTTGCCTCTCCACCCGAGCGATACACCTGGAGATCGCCCACTCGCTGTCAGCAGATTCCGCCATCATGGCCCTCAGAAGGATGACCGCGAGGAGAGGACAGCCCGAGGCGATCTACTCGGACAACGGAACAAACTTTCGCGGGGCGGACCGCGAGATGAGGGAGGCGCTAAAAGAGCTCCAAGAGGACCCCCGACTGCAGGATCATCTCTCCACGCAAGGAACAGAGTGGCACTTTCTCCCGCCAATGTCACCGCATATGGGGGGAGCTTGGGAGAGACTAGTAAGGTCTGTGAAACGAGCACTGGAGGCGGTCCTAAGAGAACGAGCACCCCGGGAAGAGACCCTCTTGACGGCAATGGCTGAAGCAGAGTATGCCGTGAATAACCGGCCGCTCACCCACCTGTCCGTCGACCCCAGAGATGAGGAACCACTAACGCCTAATCACTTCCTGCTAGGATCTGCAGGTGGGCGGCCGCACCTGTCGCTTTACGGCCCGAAGGACGAGGAGATCTGCCTACGGAAGCAGTGGCGCATCAGTCAACAGATGGCGGACATGTTCTGGCGACGATGGCTGAAGGAGTACCTCCCCACCATGGCAGAGAGGCCAAAGTGGCAACACCGCAGCGCCCCCGTGCAGAAGGATGATCTGGTCCTCATCGTGGATTCCACCCTGCCCCGCAACAGCTGGCCCAGGGGACGAGTCGTCGAGGCGATTCCCGCAGCAGATGGCCAGGTGCGAGCAGTACGCGTGAGGACGAGCACGGGCGAGTACATAAGGCCTGCAGTGAAGATCATCGTCCTCCTATCAGCCACGCCACCTCCGACGCAGCTTCCAGCGGCAGGCAGACCACGTGCACCAGCGGGCCACAGAGGATCCGGCCGCCAGGGACACCGACGTCGCCGCACCCGTCCTAGCTGAGTAGGGCACAGCTGACGCTGCACCGGGGGGAGTGTACCGGACGTGTCGACGAGGGAAAGAAGATTCCCTTCCGGACATCTTCTTCCTTTATTTTTAAGAAAGATTAAATATATTTTGTAGACGAAGACGAGGATGAGTTCCCTCACAGGCCGTCCTCGTCTCTTTAAATAACGTAGGATTAAGGGTTAGAGGCAAATAATATGCTAATAATTATGTTCACAATTAAAATGTACCCTGTTTGAATAAAGACCAGTTCCCTTTGCCCCAAGAACGGGCTCCTCCTGGTCGTCTTGGCCGGGAGTGAAATCCCCCCGCGTGGACGGGCGGGCACGGCTTCCTACCCTTCCCCTACCACCTACCCACCGGGCGGACCGATAGGAACGCTCCGTCCGGGGGAGTAGGTATTCCTTTGCCCCAAGAACGGGCTCCTCCTGGTCGTCTTGGCCGGGGGTGAAATCCCCCCGCGTGGACGGGCAGGCACGGCTTCCTACCCTTCCCCTCACCTACCCACCGGGCGGACCAATAGGAACGCTCCGTCTGGGGGAGTAGGTATTTTTGAATCGGAAATACACGAAAGGCTCCGAATGTTTTGTCAAATTATGGGAGTTCGGTCTAATCTGTCACCGAATAAATGATATGGACAGATAGACCGGACTCTCCTCTATGTTAATAAATATCTCTGATGAATGTATAATTAATAATGATTTAGATATTTAAGTTTCCCTGACAAAATGTGGGTGCAGGGACCCCATTGAAAGTTATTTGACATGCCATAATAAAATTAAATAAATTACTAGGGGAGAGGTCGTGGGGGTCAGACATAAGAGAAGGATAAGGGGAAGAGCTGAGACAACAGAGAACTCTGCTGTGTAGCCCGCAGCAGAGGTTATAGCCCGCCAAAACTCGAACCGCCGGAAAAATGGGCAAAAGGTTCGAGCCCACCCGCGCCGGCGGCAAGGGCAAGGGGCCGGCTATAAATACAGCGGTACCCCGGGAACATCGAGCATTCGACAAGAAGCGTTTCCAACGCACACACGCACTTGACAAACTCGATCTGGTACCGTCTCAAGCACTTCTCCGCCTCTTCTGCCTGACCTAAGGACCTCTTCCCGGACTTGACTTGAAAAACTTGGATTTCATTTCTGCCCCCCCTTTTGGACGCTGCCTCTTCCTCTTGTGGGCCATTACCGGGGCGTTATTGACGAGCATCTTGGCGGCTACCCAGGACTACCCAGCACCCCTATTTTACAGTCTATGTGAGTGGCGGGAAACGTCGCTTACACCCTTAAAATAAATCCCAACATTTTCAAAGCTTTATTGGTTATTATTTCTATATGCTTGATAAAGTTGAGTTTCGTGTCAAACCAAATACCTAAGTCATTGATTTCCGAGACAGATACCAACGACATATTGTTAATGGAATAATCGAAAAATATTGGATTCTTTATTCGATAAAACCTCATAATTTGACATTTGCTTATTTTAAGTTGCAAGCGGTTATCATGACACCATATAATAAATCTCAACAAGTTATTTGACAATATATGGCAATCATTAATGTTTCTGATTGCTTTAAATAATTTCAGGTCGTCTGCAAAGATTAATACTTGAACATCATTGAAAATATATAACACATCATTAACAAATAATAAAAACAGGATTGGACCTAAATGTGACCCCTGAGGAACACCACTCGTAGCAGTGAATTTGTACGAAGATGTACCATCAATTTTAACAGCCAGTAATCTGTTGATGAAGTAACTGTTAAACCACTTATATAGTGAACCGCCTATACCGAGTTTTTGCAGTTTATTCAGCAATAACTCATGATTAACTTTATCGAACGCCTTACTCAAATCGGTATAAATAGAGTCAACTTGACATTTACTAGACATGCAATCAGATATATAGTTTTGATACGTTAATAAGTCAGTGAGGGTAGATTTTCCAGTAGAGAAAGCATGTTGTTCAGGAGAAATGACGTGGTTTAATCTGAAAATAATTTTTTAAGAAGAATTTCAAAAACTTTAGGAATTGTTGATAAAAGGCATACCGGTATATAGTTAATTAATCGTGTTTATCACCTTTTTTAAAAATAGGTGTTAGGTAGCTGAATTTCCATTTAATAGGAAAACATCCTGTTCGTAAAGACTGATTAAAAAGCAAAAATAAGGGATACGCTAGATTGTTAGCACAATTATTCAGAAAAACAGGAGCTATTTTATCTGATCCACCGCTTTTACTTTGATCTAGTAATTTAAGTTCAGTCAATATATCATTATATTCTATGTGGATACCAGATAAATTAAGATTATGATCAGTGGTAAAATTTGATACTGTACTAGCAGAAACTGGTGTATCACATTCATAAACACTTTTAAAAAAATCAGCAAAAAGGTCAGCGATACTTTGAGTGTCTTTGGCCTTTTTACCTGCATATTCCAAGTTGGCGGGTATACCAAAGTTGTTATTTTTCATTGATTTTGCATAGTTCCAGAAATACTTTACATTATGATTTATTGAAGTTTCAACATTATTAATAAAAGAATTGTAGCAAATTTTTGATAAGATTTTGCAATCTTTTCTAATGTTTTTAAATTCAATATAATTTGATAAAGACCTGTCTTCTTTATATTTCTTATGTAAAACTTTTTTAAGGCCAGTTAATTGAACAAGTTCTTTATTGAACCATCTCGGATATTTTGATTCTTTGAAATGAATAAGTGGGATTAGATCTGAAATAATTTTATCCAGCAAATGATAAAATGATTCAATATTTTTATTAATATCGCCTTCTTTAAGAAATGACCAATCTTCCTTGTGGAGACGATTATTTATGTCCTGATAATTCGCATTTTTAAAGTTAAACGTAGGAGTTGAAATTTTTTGATTGCCTTCTTTAGTACAAGAGATAATTATTGCTAGTGGGGGGTGGTGGTAGTCTATCGGAAGAATAGACTCCAATGATTTATTTATAATCACATTGCTCTCATTTGACAAAACTAGATCAAGAACACGATTATTAATATTACGTACATGGTTGAATTGGGTTAAATTAAAAAGTAAAGACATATCTAGAATTTCTCGTTCATAGGCGGTTGCTGATATTGAATTAAAGTTACTGTCTAAATTGTTAAAATTGCAATTAGGTAGGTTGTAATCACCGCAAATAATTATTTTATGATTTGGGTATTTTGTTATTACTAACTCTACATCTTCACAATGTTTTTTATAGATTGATATGTTAGAATTAGGAGGGATATAAACAGAACCAATAATAGTTTTCTTAAAATCACCACTTAACAATACGAACAATTGTTCTACTGTTCATAATATTGAAAGAATTCAAAGAAAATTTCTGCGTTTCGTAAATTTTAAACTTAACATCCCTTTAGAGTACATAAATTACCCGTCGTTAATGAATATTTTAAATATTCCACCTTTAGAAAAAAGACGAAAAATAAACGACCTAACCTTTTAATTATAATTATTAAACTCTAAATTCGACAGTTGTGAACTCCTGCAATTAATAAATCTACATTTACTCGTACCTACCCGAACAACTAGACAAACATTAACATTTTATATATGTACATCTCATTCCAACTATGATTTGCATTCTCCAATACAACGTTTACATAGTCTTGGTAACAAATACAACAATATGGATGTATTTGACAATAATTTGAACTTAGCAAACTTCAAACGCCATATGTGCCAATTATGTATTACTATCTATCCCATAAACTAATATGAACAACAATTTTAAACATTACCAACTTTATGTCAACTCCTATATTTTATGGACTATATTTTGTTTCTTAAATTTTATGTTACCTGTATTTCCTTAACGTTTATATTTTATGTAACCTGTATTTTATGTAACCTATATTTTATGTTACCTATATTTTATGTAACCTATATTTTGTTTTTAAGATAAATTATGTTACTTGTGTTTTGTAAACTCATTATTTTCACTGTAATTAATAAAAACAACATGTACTGCATTCTATGTAAATGCCCTATCGGCGCGTTTAAATAAATAAAAAAATTAAAATTTTGGAAAAATATATAAAGTTGATAATAGTTTTTTTTTTATGAAAATCGGCATGTAGTATGAGTTGTGTTTATGAATGATGGGTGTTTTATAATGGTTGTGCGTGTTACATGTAATGTTTTATTATTTTATGTTACAAAATTTCATATTTCTTTTATGTTACAAAAGTTCATTTTCATATTTTAATTTTGTATCTGAATTTATTTTTGTTTTCCTGAATTTTTGTTTCAAGTAAAAGACTGTTGAACGCTGATATTACATGATATTGATGGTGTCTAAAGCTTGTGTTTACCGCCGGAGTTTGTATGTTTTCTTTGTACGCTTGTCTAACTGGTCTGTGTTATGTTCTTTGGTGTTTGTTGAAAATTGTAGTTTAGTAGTGTTTTAACGTGTAATTGACGTATATTTAAAATGTCTAACCTTTTGAATATTGGGTCTGTATCAGTCAGTAAATGTTTTTTAAGTATTACCTTTAAAGATGGTATTCTGTGCGATTTCTATATGATCGATAGCTGAGTTTGTTGCTCCTCCCCAAGCAATTATTCCATATTATAACATTGATTGATAAGTGCGAAACATAATGTTTATATTAATTTGTTTTATTTTCTTCACGTTTCTCATGTTTAGGAAAATGTGTATTTTGAGGAGTTTATTTGTGATTTGTTTAGTATGATGTGTTCATCTAAGGTTATGGTCAATTATGTTTCCTAGATACTTTATTTAGTCTGTTTTTTGTCTGTCCCGTACTATTTTTTTTTTTTTTTACAGTGAATACCGCACAAGAATCTCAACTGCTCCCGTCTGGAGCCAGTAAGACTATGGCATCCCCAATTGGGGTATGTTGTGAGGCTGAAGGTAATGGGGAGGGGAAGGAGGTGAGGAAGAGGAAGGTTGGGAAGTACCTGGCTATTCAGATCTGGTTACTAAACGCGGCTAAAGCCATTTTCAAGCAACGTTTCAATTCTGAATGGTGGTCTTACACCAGGGCGATACTGATAGTATCTTCCACTCTGGAACATGCCGCAAATATACTATATATTATTTTAAATGAATTAATTGTGAAATAACACAAATTAATCAAATAAAATTTATTTGCGCATGCATATTTAATTTGTACGTTGTAAATTTTGTTTTCTCTCCTTCAGTAATTGCTAATATTATTAGGATATAAAGGTTAAGGTAATTATGTAACTCTGGGACCGTCAGAACACAGACCAATAAGACCTGTTTGTCTCATATCTACTGATAAAATCGAAGGTTTAGTCATACTCATATAACAACAGATCATATAACAACACACGTTTTTCTTTATCACCATAACAGGCTTATGTTATAAAAGCGTGATACTTATGTAAAACAAATCCAAACAACGGTTTTATGTTTATCATCTACGATAACACCTATCAAACCAATTCATCTATACACAAAAAGACTTCCGCCTATCGCTTGGAGATTTAAGATTTATTTTGATTGCCTAATCCGTTACATGTTGTTATTATTAATACCTTAACTGTAATCATATACTAATCATGTAATCAAAAAAAAAAATAATGCCATGAATCACCACTTTAACATATTCTTTATTTATGAGTTTGTCCAGTGTAAATATTTGACAAGTTTTATTAACCGGAAGCATTATGCAAATAATTCTGGTCATTTCTGCGAATTTTTAAATGATAACGATTTCTGTGCTCTTGTATTTTTACATGATATAGTTTTGATTGAGATTCCAATGTAATAAATACGGTGAGAATCATATTTAGAATTATAAAACGTCTTTCTTAATTTCCATTTATGGACTCTGATAAATAATTCTCTCATTCACTTTACTTGTATATTATTTTTTTGTCATATAAAAATATAAGATAGATCACGAAATTATTAAAAATAAAATTTATGATTGCCTATATTCAAATCTATCATATATTTTCTTAAAAACAAATTCGAACATTCAGATGTGAAATATATCGAAAAAAGATTTTTTTTTTTTTTGTTAACCTAATGTGAACTAAACTAGGCAATTTGACTGTCGGTGCCTGGGTTCATGGGGTAACGTTTGTATATGGTTCATGGCGGCGGATGTTTGCTCACCTAATGTGTGGCAGGTCGGATCGGGACAGACTGGTTGAGGGAGTCCTTTTGACCTCTCCAGCCGAACTCTCTCGACCATTCGACTTGCACCGCAGTAGGAGGGATGGATTCAAACGTCCGTCCCTCCTGGATACATTATCCCCCAGATTACTACCATCCCTTAACATTTTTCCTTCCCAGAACTTCCTGTCCTTTCTTTCCATAAAAAGACCTTCCACACTGCATCCCCAAAGATGACAAAGCGTGGGGGATTTTTTTCCTCAGGGCCTCCTGTGTGGATCTAAAGTTAAAAAAAGGCCTGCGAAAAATCACGGGACAAAATAATTGTAGCGTTTGTGAAGTTGAATCATTAGCGTTCAAAAGAAGAAATTTGCCTTTGGATTGTTTAGAAATTAATTACCCTTCGAATGTTAGTAATCTTGAAAAATGACGCCATCATAGCGGGTTCAGACATTGCAATTTTAGTTGATCAACTGGGCACTATTGACAAGTGACAAGCTTCTTTCAACAAAGTTAGATAAGTGTTTTCATACAATTTTAGTTGATCAACTGGGCACTATTGACAAGTGACAAGCTTCTTTCAACAAAGTTAGATAAGTGTTTTCATACAATTTTAGTTGATCAACTGGGCACTATTGACAAGTGACAAGCTTCTTTCAACAAAGTTAGATAAGTGTTTTCATACAATTTTAGTTGATCAACTGGGCACTATTGACAAGTGACAAGCTTCTTTCAACAAAGTTAGATAAGTGTTTTCATACAATTTTTGTCGTTCATTGAAAGTTGATCTATGTAACGTCTAAACCCACTATATCCGATGATATTATAAAAATGCAAGTAAAGTACAAAAATATTATATTATATTCTTACTAGTCGAACAAAAATAAAGTACCGCTTATGAAACGGATACCCATTCAAAGTATACGTGTATGAACGGGCCACTGAAGTATGTCCACAGTCCACAGGACTCCATTAATTCATCCAAACATCTGTCATGCATTTGAAAAAAAAATAAGAAGCATTTCGAATAAAGAATTATTAATTTGTAAAATACCTGCTTTTGGTTTTAAAAGTTAAATTAACTTGAATAATGCTACTCATTTCGCAGGAATATTTCATATTACTAATTTATCCGTGCGCCAATAACCGATATTAGTATGTACATATAACAAAAAAATAGAATGTATTGTAAAAGCCCCGAATAAGGGCGTTAATTAATTTATTTTGAATGATACTTTTTTTTTAATTTTCTAGTTCTCCTCCAACAATTATAAGGAAACTCTCTTTAAAAGATTTTCCCACCCTTTCAATCACCTCTCTGTTTTAGTTTCGATTCAAATTAATATGTATATACTTATGTAACTTCGATATTCATTTATATACTTGTACGCCTGTCTCGACACAGCTATATCCTAGTGAGACAGGCATAAAAAAAACCCAATCTACATATACTTTTTTATAGATAAATAAATAAATTTAAAAAATTAAAAGTTAGTTCTGTGATGGGAAGGGGTGGGGAAACTGCGAACCGCGAGCACTTTTGGAGCGGGCGTAAAAATTAAAATCTTATGCTTAGAATGCAGATAAAATTCCAGTTACGGATTCATTTGTTGGCGCATTTCTAAAGGAAACCATTATGGTAGTTTTTTTTTTAAATTTGTATTGGAACTAGCTGAAGGCCCATGATGAATATATACGTCAAATCCTATTTAGATACTATTTAGATTAATCTTTACGACAAATCGGCTTACAGTATGAACATCAAAAATATTCTACGGATAAATCGAAGCTTTTACTAGCTTTTCTATGTATTAGAATTACCATAAAATTATTATTTACATAACAAAAAATATAAGCGTAAACCATTAAAAAAAATGTTTTTTCATGACTTAACTATGAATTGATACAAGAAACTTTTTTTTTTAAATACCTCTTTATGGCTGAGATTATTTTTGAGGTTTTTTATGTTCTAACTTTTTTTTGTTCTTACAAAATTATGGACAAAATAAATAAAAACCACTTTTTCGCTTACTTACCTCGTGCAAATAGGACGCTCGATTTTAAAATTTTGCAGGCGTGAGAATCGAAATATTTTTGGCGTTTATATTCCAGCGGCCGAGAATTCAAATATCGTCAAAAGATAGACTTGCGATCGTACCCTTGCAAACTGTACAGGGCGGTTCCAATTAGAAAGATTAATTTTTCATCATACCAGCATTTTTAACAAATAACTCAATATCGATTTCCTTCAAAATTTGCTGTGACATTTTTTTTTTTACATATATACCTAAATTCAAGTTAGCAATAAAAATGCTCAAACGCGTGACGATAAAATTTTGTACCCCCTCTTTGCAATTATTTTTTGATCATAAGTGTTTTCAATTGTTCAATAATGTCTAAGCAAAATAAGTGCGTAAAAATCTGAAATATGTAAGTTTTAAGATTGTGAATAAATTAGTACTGCAACGGAAGTGTCTTAACGGAAGCAGAAACGGAAACAGATGTCAAAGGTAATTCTTAGCGGAAGCGGAACCGGAAGCGGAAGTGTTAATACTATGAAGATAAAGCAAATTTTTTTTTTTTAAGATTTGTTTGATTAAATTTGTATTTTGTACTTTTAGTACTCGAATTTAAACAGAGGTAAATTATATTTAATAAAAAGTAATTTGGCTGCTTTTACACCTTTGAGTCTGTTTCGGTGTTCTTCATATATTAAACCAGCTCCACTTAATAATTGCTCACTGGCTAACTAGGGAGCTGATAAGTATTGGCGAACAATTGGCAACCGATGGGGTATTTACTTTCCACCACATGAGGGGATCCTCATGGAGAGGTAATCTCTTCTCTTTTTTGTACTCCCGAAAGTGTGACTGTATCTCTAAAAGTAAATTGTCACCATCGTCAGTTGTAGAAGAGTTCTCCTCCTGGTCTTCATTTACACTTAACATCGATTCCAATATTTGTAATGATGATGATGATTTTGAAGTAGAAGGCTGCACTTCGATATCTTCAATCGCAAATTATTCTTCGTTTAGAGCTCTGTTGTAAAGTTTGCGGAACCAGAAACGGAAACAGAAGTGAAAAAAACTTGCAGAACTTCTGGAAGGAAGCAGAGTTCTGTTTCAACACTAGAATAAATATACAAACTGAAGTACTTTCGTCACAAAACACATGCGCAGATTTTTTTAATGATTTTATTTGTACTAAAATTAAAATTCCAGATAATTTATTGATTTATTTTATGGTGTGTTTTATGACTTGATGTATAATACAACATTTCATTTTTAAATTTAGGAAATCTGCCAACGATCAACGGTGGATATAACCTTATTATAATAAAAATCAACATTTATTTTCAAAATTTAAATCCTAACATTAGGGAACGTATCCATACTACGTGACACGTTTAGGGGGGGGGGTCTTCAAAATACCACGCTTGTTACCAATGAGCGGCGAAGTGCTTAACTTTTTAGCCACCGGGGGGGGGGGGGGGGGTAAAAATTGCAAAAAGTTGGTCACGTAGTATGGGTACGTTCCCTTACTGGTAAAATAACAATTCTTTGAAATCAATTTATATTTCTTTGTAGAAAGGGGTCGATGCGTCTAGAATTAGATTTAAAAAAAAAACGTATTTCTGGTTGTGTCGTCCTCTTAACTGATCTATATTTTTATTTGAACAATTTCTTTTTAAGGTAACTAAGGTACCTACTACTTGCAAAAAGTCCTCCAAAACACAGGCGAACTCCTAGCGCAGAGGAATGCAGTAATAAAAATTCCAGTTCATTCATCTGCTGATGCTTTTCGAAGGAAACCTTTCTTAGGATCCGAGTGGAAAATTCTAGGTGCATACCATACGCATAGATGGTATGCGTACGGTATGCATACCGAGTGGAAAATTCTAGATGCTTACCATAAAATTCTAGATGTATGCATACGCTGCAATTTTTGGACGTAAACCATTTGCATGATCTGAGTGTAATCCTGAATAAATCTGGGGAATCAAATACAGATTCAATCTGAAGTTGAAAAAAAAATAGTTTTGTGTTCTGAATGTAAGCAAAAAATCCATTTTCGGATTTATCGGCTGGTGAATTTCGAAGGAAACATTCTCATTTGTAGTTAAAATTCTAAAGTAAGGTAATGGGTAGGTACATATAAACCTAAAAGGTGAGTTACAGATTACCGACATCAATCATCAAATATTAATTTATATTGCGGATCTATCTGTCTTTTTTTTACATTAACTCCACACAGGAGGCCTTGAGGAAAATAATTTCCCTCAGGGCCTATGTCATCTGGGATGCTGTGTGGAGGGTCTTTTTAAGAAGAGGAAGAAATGAACATTGGTCTTGAAGAGACCCATGTTGTGGGAAGGAGGAAACACAGAGGCAGGCAAATCATTCCACAGCCGAGCTATTGAACACAAGAACGAGTCAAAGAAGCGACCTGTTCTCATGTGACAAATGTTAACCGTGTACAAATATTGGGCACGTTTTTGGCGTGTTTCCCGACTATGCAGAGTAAGTCTGTCAGAGCAACTATGGTTTAATGAACTCGGATTTGTTTGAATTTTGGTTTGTTATTCAAAATTGGATTATGAGAAGAATTCAGACAAGTGATAAAGTACCTACTTTTAATATAAAAATTTAATGAAAATTGTTTTTATTGACATTTTCAAAATTGGAACTGATTTGTCAAAAATTCAAACTAACCTGTGATTTTTCATGCTAGTGTATTGTAACCCAGATGCTTACCGCGTACCAACATCAGGAACAAAAGACGTTGTTGCCATTATTTAGGAAACAGCCGGTAGCTACCCGCTACACATTAATGAAACAAAATGTTAATTTTTTTTTTGATAATGTATAAATGAAATACACTTTTATGTGTTGCTACGTTCGCCATCTCGCTTTATTTTAATATGTTGACATTTACCGTTTTTGAGTAGCTAAAAGGCTTGTGAATAATTGTATTTATTGAAATAATAAGTGATTTGTGTGTCATTTTTTTCACAAAACAAGAGCCAAGAGCGATGTATGTGTGGCAGCTGGTGACAGCTTGTCTGATAAACGAACTTGTGTGCAATATTAAGATATGCACCGCGTCGTAAAAGTCGGGTTCAGACGGCTAACAATAATGCTCCTTATATAGATGGCGATAAGGTTTAAATTCCTGTTTAACCCCAGCCTCCCGTTTAGATGCATTCACGAAAAAACATTGCAAAAAGCGTGTTTTATTTTATTTTGCAAAGCTTTGACACAAATATTTAAATGTTTTATGAACTTTTTCTAACGAATTTAATTTTTCACTTTATACAATAAATCGATTTCCAAAAAGGGGTTCGTAAATAGTTGATTTTGAACTTTAAAGCAGTTTTTATAAGCTTTGTAACAGTTTGAAATTATAATGCAATTAGAATCACTTGATGAAGTATGTACCTAATAATTAAGTTGGTGGCTACGCATCAATTCAAATTGAAATTTGAATTCCTAATTGGAAATATATCTTTGAACAACATTTCGAATTTTGACAGTTGAAAAACACTGTTGCGTTTTTTTCGTTTTAATACGAAAAATCTAATTTTTGACATTTAGTCAGTTATATTTTTAGTTTTTTGTCCTCTTTTGAGTTCGTTTATTGCTGACCAAGTCCAGTAAGTGTTATTTTTTTTTTTTATATCCTTTTGCCCCAATGGCCTTTGCCATGGGGAAGAAACCCCCTGATCCCGCTCCCCCTGACCCTTCAAATTTTGACATTGGTAGTGAGGTAGAGATAACAGACCTTCAAGTTCCATCTGGAAAAAGTTCGGTTTATGGGCGAAATTCCTAAAAAATAAAACTAGTTATTTTTATACTAATTTGGGGTCGGGGAATCCGAATCTGAAAGAATTAGGCGGCGGCAAGCAATATTAACTGAACTACACGACTTTAAAAAATTTTATACACATATAGGAAAATAGCCATTTTGGAAGTATTTTGACACACGTAGTCACGGCAAAAAAACATCCCTGTTTTCAAGTAGTTTAGCGGCTACGCTAGGTTTGTGTAACATGGTTTGTGCCCCTTTGTACCGCCTGCTCGCGTCACGGCAAAAAAACATCCCTGTTTTCGAGTAGTTTAGCGGCTACGCTAGGTTTGTGTAACATGGTTTGTGCCCCTTTATACCGCCTGCTCGCGTCACGGCAAAAAAACATCCCTGTTTTCGAGTAGTTTAACGGCTACGCTAGGTTTGTGTAACATGGTTTGTGCCCCTTTATACCGCCTGCTCGCGTCACGGCAAAAAAACATCCCTGTTTTCAAGTAGTTTAGCAGCTACGCCGGGTTTATGTAACATGGTTTGTGATACAAAAGTGAGTAAAATTTATAATTTATAAAAAATAAGTACTTAAAATATAAACATGTTATTTTACCTTATTAATATTACTGCTTAATGGCAACACTTAATTTTGTGTTGAAAAAACATCTATGTTATCTTGTTTTTCTATGATCTTTGTACTACGTGTGTCAAAATACTTCCGAAATGATTATTTTCATGTGTGTGTGTATAGAAAATTTTAAAGTCGTGTAATTCAGTTAATATTGCTTGCCGCCGCCTAATTCTTTCAGATTCGGATTCCCCGGCCCATAGTTAGTATAAAAATAACTAGTTTGATTTTCTAGGAATCAAAATGCTTCCAAAATGGCTATTTTCCTGTATGTGTATAAAAAATTTTAAAGTCGTGTAGTTCAGTTAATATTGCTTGCCGCCGCCTAATTCTTTCAGATTCGGATTCCCCGACCCCAAATTAGTATAAAAATAACTAGTTTTATTTTTTAGGAATTTCGCCCATAAACCGAACTTTACCCTCTTCTACTCCAAAAAAGAGGAAAGTTTGCGACCTTCCAAAAACTGATTCTTCGTAGGTCTCAGTTCCTGTAGCTTCTCCTCTTTCTTTGTATCCGACTTCAGCAAAAGCTCCCTTCATAGTTTATGTTCAAAACAACTCTCCTGGCCACTCTTTACACCCCCTTGAATTTAGTAAATTCATTGGAAGTAGTTTAGAAACCCTCTCAAACTGTAGTTCTGACATTTGAAGGACAGTCCCTTCCCTCTCACGTTTATTTATTCCACAACTCTCTCCCGGTGGAAATTTATTCGTACCCGACAATCCAATGTTTCAATTGTTGTCGGTTTGGCCATTCGAAACAATCGTGCCGCTCCTCTTCCCGCTGCTTTAAATGCGCAGAAAATCATTTAGCAGATCAATGCTCCTCCCCTTCCAATTCCCACACTTGCGTCAATTGTTTAGGCTCGCACACAGCCACTCATCCATCCTGCCCCGAACTTTCTCGCCAAAAAAACATAAAAAGTTATATAGCCTTTGGAGGCATAGAAGTAAGAAACGCTATTAGTAGCCTTTCTTACTTCTATGCCTCCAAATTAATAGCTCCTTCTAAAAAATCTTTTGCTGAAGTTGCCTCTCAACCCCAAATTAGTGCTCCTTCAAACTTGTCTTACAAGAAAACTGTAATGACAAAACAAACTTCTCGTCCAATTAAAACCCCTGGATATGATCAATTTGGCCATAACTCCCTGCTCTTGTTCCCAAATGGTAACATCAGCTCTCTATTTCCTCAAAACCCCGTCTTTACTAACTCCAATTCAACTAACAGCAGTGCTTTCAATCCTGATCTAAATGCAAATTCCATAAACAACAATACTTCTAATGACAATTCTTCTTTTATTCAAACTCTTCTCATGCTACTTATCTCTGTTATTAGCAATAATAATTCTCTACCGTCCAACGTTGCCTCATTACTTTCCTCTTTGTATTCTCTTCTTCCCAATGGCTGCCCCAACAGCAGCAATTCTGCAGTGGAATTATAGAAGCGCCACCTCCAATAAGGATGACCTCATCCGCCTTCTACATTTACACTCCATATCGATTGCTGCCGTCTCCGAGACTTGGTTCAAGCCATCTTAACTCTTCAAGGTGAGTGGCTATCAATGTCTGCGGGACGACTGCATTGATGGGAAGGGTGGTGCAGCCCTTTTCATCAAAAACTCTCTCCCCTTCTCCCCTATTTCCATTAAACCCCCAAATTCATCCTTCCAATTAGTGGCAGCCACTGTCTCCAATATTACATTTGTATCTCTCTATATCCCTCCTTCTACCCCATTTGACCTTCCACTGTGGGTTCACATGCTTGGCAAAATTTCATCTCCCTTGGTCATTTTGGGTGACTTCAATGCCCACTCCCCACTCTGGGGTTCTTCTTCCTCGGATCCCTCAGGTATCAAATAAATTGACCTTTCAGACTCCTTGAACATATGTCTCCTAAATGAAGGATCGTCAACAAGGTTTAGTCACCCTGGACAGAATCCTAGTGCGGTGGACATATCCCTCTGTTCCCCGAGTATCTATCCACTAATCTCCTGGCGAATTACTTCAGACCCCTGCGGCAGTGACCACTATCCCATTATTTTGAATTTGGCTCAACGGTTGGATACCAATCACTTTAAAAGTAAGCCCAAATTTATTACAAAAAAAGCGGATTGGTCCCGTTTCAGAGACTCTATCCAGGATCTTTCCCTCTCCCTGCCTTCCCCTTCTTCTGATAATTGCTCCTCCTCTTATAAATCTTGGACTGATTCCATTCTAAAATCGGCTGACAAGTCTATCCCCAAATCAACTCCTGTAGGCTCGAAGGCTCGCCCTCCCTCTTGGTGGGATGAGGAATGCCTTAGAGTGCTGAAGGAGAGAAAACGGCCAATAAGACATACTGCCAACAGATGACTATGGATAATTACATCTCAGCCAAGAATGCCCAAGCTGTTGCTAAACGTACATTCCGTTTCAAAAAAAAAACAGCTGGCGTAATTTCTGTAACAATATATCCCCTGCTAGTCCAGAAGGGGAGGTTTGGTCCATGATTCGCAGGTGTAGATCTCCCTTTTCCCTGCCAAAGCCATCTCGTAATTTTGCTATTTGGATTGATGACTTTATTAATAAAATAGCTCCCCCTTATGTCCCTAATTTTGATGAACTTCCTTATTTGCCTTTCACTTTAAAAATCTTCTTCATGGTTAGATGCTCCATTTTCCTTTGATGAGTTGTAAAGAGCCATTGAAATCCTCAATGACTCAGCTCCGGGCAAGGATGAAATCCTAAATATATTCATCCGTCATTCTGATGACAATTCTCTTTCCTACTTTCTTTCTCTCATCAATGTCTTTCTGGATTCTGGCATTATTCCCCCAGACTGGAAAATTCAAAATATCATTCCCATTTGCAAAAGTGGCAAAGATCCAAGCATAGGTTTGAGCTACAGACCTATCGCCCTCTCTTCTACTCTTTGCAAAGTATCTGAAAGAATGATTAAGAATAGATTGGACTGGTTCGTAGAAAAAAATCAAATTCTTTCCCCTTCCCAGTTTGGATTTAGAAAGGGTAAAAGTACCCTTGACAACCTTTCCTCTCTTGTTACAGATATCAAATTAGCATTTACTAAAAATTAATATTGCATTGCAGTGTTTTTAGACATCTATGGAGCATATGACAATTTTCATATCCCCATCCTGAAAGAAAAGTTACTGGCAATAGGTATTCCGCCTAAATTGGTAAAATTCATTGTCAATTTGTTCTCCCAGAGAACTATTTTTGTAGATGGGTCTGAATCCCCTCCCCACATTAGACACATTTTCAAAGGTCTCCCCCAAGGGTCAGTCTTAAGCCCGATCCTGTACAATATTTACACATATGATCTAGAAAAATCTATTTAATTCTTGTGCGACATACTCCAATATGCTGATGACTTGACTTACTACAAAATATCCCGTAATATTTTTATCGGAGCATCAGCAATCAACAATGCTCTTAGAAAACTCTTGGTGTGGTTAAATATTAATGGCCTTGAACTTTCCTCCTCCAAAAGCAAAGTTGTCATCTTCACTCGTCGTCGAAAGCTCCCAGAAATTCAGGTGAGATTTGGCGATGAAATCATCCCCATCTCTAAAGAAGTAAAGTTCTTGGGAATGTTTTTAGACTCAAAGCTTACTTGGAATTCTCACATAAATCATGTCATCATGAAATGCGAAAGCAACATCAATCCCCTTAGATTTCTGTCCGGAGCGTGGTGGGGATCACACCCATCATCTTTAAAACTCCTGTACAATGCTCTCATCCGAAGCCATCTTGATTACGGATCTTGTCTGTTTGATCCAATGTCCACTTCAAATTCGCTTAAATTAGATAAAATTCAGTCAAAATCTCTTCGCCTTATCTTAGGAGCCATGAAATCTTCCCCAATCAACGCAATGCAAGTTGAATGCTGCGAACCTCCATTAAATATAAGAAGGCGATGCCTAGCAGAAAAATATATTTTCAAAACATGCTCAATAACTTCTCATCCCTTGATTCCCAAACTTCAATCGTTAAAGTATGAGGTTAATTTGAATCCATTTTGGAAAAAAACATTCTCCTCCCCTTCTCTATAATTGCTTCAACACTTTCCTAGATGTTTCCACAAACTCCTATCGCAATGAATCTCTCCCCTTATACTCTTATCCCTATGAAAGTCTTACTTTCTATCCAAAGGTGCACCAATTTATAGGAATATGTAAAAAAAATATTAAAAACTCAGTTCAATCCAATAATGCAGAATTCAACAAAATTATTGAAAATAACTGGCCAAATTATATAAAAATTTTCACAGATGGTTCCAAACTCAGTTCGGACTCCCATTGTGGGGGCAGTGTCTATGCTCCTCACAGGAAATTGTGTTTCCCACACAGACTTCACAAAGAATGTTCCATTTTCTCTGCTGAATGCATAGCTATCAAAGAAGCTTTACGTCTCGTCAAATCTCTCAACATTAGAAATGCCCTCATCCTTTCAGACTCACTTAGCTCATTACAAACAATAAGCGCATCCCCTCTCAATTCCAATAGCGACTCTCTTACCTGCTCTATCAGAGACCTCCTGCATTCCTTGTCGCTGGCTCACGTGTCAGTGGTCTTGGCCTGGATCCCAAGACACCTTGGTATTGTTGGAAATGAAAAGGCTGATTCTATTGCTAAGGAATCCATTGTTCATGGTCCATTAAGTAGTATTCCTATTCCTGTTAGAGACTATTTTCCTATTTTAAACAATAAGTTACAACGCCAATGGTACTCTGAATGGAAATCATCCTCTCTGTTAAAAGGTCACCAGTACTCTTTAATTCAACCTTATATTTCTGTTAAGCCCTGGTTTCACAAATACACTTCCATGCCTAAAAAATACACCTCTTCCATTATTCGAATGCGTTTAGGTCATACTTGTTGTCTTAGCCATCTCGCCAGATTCCACATAGTCAATTCGCCTTATTGTGATTGTGGTTCAGAGGATACTTTAGACCATAATTTTTTTGAGTGTCCTATCAATGACCAATTTCCAAACTTCATACCTGAATTGTTAAAACTTAAAATTGAATTCCCTACCAGTGTACCCTGCCTTCTTAGTCTCAACTCTCCTGAAATTCACTATTTGTTAGCAAAATTTATTTACAAAAATGGCCTCAACATTTAAGCATCAATCACATTTCTTTCTCTTCCATACGTATAGATTTGTTTCTTGCAGTGTCATTATGTACAGTTGTACAGGTTCCTATTTTTGGGAATCTGTACATCTTCCTACTCTACAATTTTGTAATGACTATTAATACCAATTCTGTGTGTTACTCTGTATGAAAATGGAAGTATGGAATATGTACAGGTTCCTATTTTTGGGAACCTGTACGTCTTCCTACTCTTCAATTTTGTAATTACTATTAATGCCAACTCTGTGTGTTACTCTGTATGTACAGTTGTATAGGTTCCTATTTTTGGGAACCTGTACATCTTCCTACTCTACAATTTTGTAATTACTACTAATACCAACTCTGTATGTTAGTACAACTTGTATAATCATATGAATATTTGTCTTGGCCCATTGTCTATATTTGCTAATATAATTTATCTATTCCATGTAAAAAACTGAAAATGTAACTAATTTTAAAAAAATATGAAAATGTAACTAATTTAAAAAAACTGATAATGTACCTAATTTAAAAAAAATCTGAAAATGTAAATAATTTAAAAAAATTGATAATGTAACTAATTTACAAAAAAAAATCTGGAAATGTAAATAATTTTAAAAATATGTAACTTACTTTAATAAATGACCAAGATCAAGCCAAATAAATAATTTTAAAAAAAATCTTTGAACAAATCGAATTCAGCATTTCTTTTGTTGCCCAAAATATACTAGGAACAAGAGAATTTTTCATCAGCAGTTCCAAGTAGGCAGCCAGGGAGTCCGGAAGTTTGTTTCGACGAGAGAAGACGTATACTTCGGTGAGATCGCCATTACCTGTGAGCTAAAACTTCGGTTAGTTTTGAGTTTATTGATTTACCAGACCATATTTTGTTCTATTTGAACTGGCGCCCCCCCCCCCCCCCCCTTGTAGTAATTTTGACATCTTGAGGTAATTTTTTCATCGATTCATTTATTAGTTTTCTAACGATTTAGTTCCTTTTTCTGAAGGCTAAACACGACCCTGAGATTTTTTTTAAAGAATTAGAATATTATTATTTTGTTAGAGTCTCATGTTCTGATTTTATTATTTAATAATATAATTTAATTGTTGCCACAACTCTTTTATTTATAGCTATGTTTTATTAAGTGTTTTATTTATTAATTTACTCATCATTACAGCTTGATACTCTATTTTTTTCTTGGCTTATAAAAACTAATAAAATAAAACACTCGAATATTTATACTCGTAGTATTTTTAAACCAAAATCAGATGATTTTGCATTGCTTAGTAGTGCTTCACCTAAAACGCAGTACATCTTAGGTATGTCCGCTGGACCTAGTTCAGTGCAACCACGGCATTGTCTCAGTAAACTATCTTCACTTTTTAATTCTAAGTGGTCAGCGGTGCTAAGTAAAAACGCAACGTGAAAAAAATATTTTTAACGATTCTCGTTTCCTAAATAAAAATAATGAGATTGTTAAAGTTTTTTTGTATATTTATTGTATAGTTTAAACATAGTGCATTAAGTCGAGGGGTTTGGAGTGGTGGTAGTAGAATTCCTCAGCTCACAGGCCTTATCGTCCTGCTTGGTCTGCCTGTAGGTCTCCCAGTTGAGACCCTCGGTGGCCTCGATCTTCTCGTTCATGGCGATGATGGCCTGAGGAGGTAGAGTCGCAGTTCTGCTCAGAATCCAACTTGACACTGGAAAAAGACAAACCACATTAGAAAGATAAAAACAAATATATTTAAAATTCTACCCACAGCAAAACTGTTCACTGGTACTGGACGTAAGTATTATATATTTATTATTTTTTTTTATGTGAATACCTCACAAGAGTCCCAGCTGCTCCCGTCTGGAACCAGTGAGGTCTGTTGTGAGGAGGTAGGTAGTGGGGAGGTAGTGGGGAGGGGAAGGAGTTGGGGAAGAGGAAGGTGGGGAAGTACCTGGCTGTTCAGATCTGGTCACCAAATACGATTAAAGCCATTTCAAGCAACATTTAAATTCTGATGTTTAAATGGTGATCTTACACCAGGGCGATTCTGCGAGTATCTTCCACTCTGGAACTTGCCGCAAATATACATTATATTATTTTAAATGAATTAATTGTGAAATAACACAAATTAATCAAATAAAATATATTTGCGCACGCCGGGAGTCGACCCCACGACCTTCAGATTGCGGGTCAAGAGCCTTACCCCTCGACCACAGAGGCCATCGTATTTGTTAACGATTAGTGGTTCGTCCAAACGAAGTATTAATAAATATTTTGACGTTGATGTGAAGCATACTTATCTACTGTTATTGTCTGCTCTATATTTTGCTATGGACTGGCTAATGGCCGAGTTGACAAAAATGTGCCGGATTGCCAAATAGGAACATTTCCGCTTTGTATGATGGTAGAAGGCGTTCTCCAAATATTGTTAGATTATTCGTAACCTAAAATTTGTAAATAATAACTCACCACGTTTCCTGTTGTTGCTAATATCTGCGCATACATAGACCAAGGCGTAGGATGTGTAGTCGGTTTTCAACACCCAATATGGTGAGACGGCATCTGTGGAGTAAATAAATTTTAAGTTAATTCGGCAAAGAAAATCGTTCTGAAATGAACAATACACTTTACTTGCCTTCAGTACAACACACACTTAATTTCAGATTTCCCCACGAGCACCATCCTATGAGTACCTACTTTCACTGGTATGGTCACACAGTCAAGATTTAGTTAAGAAGTACTCACTGACAGAAGGGAATGTGACAATCAGCTTGCCCCCTCCCTCTGCGTCAGGGGCCACAGCAACTGTGCCCTGGATCTGAATGGCTGTCCCGAGGAGTACCATCCTATTGAGGACCTTCACCACTCCATCTTCAAGGGTGTAGGTGGCGGTCACACAGTCTCCCCCTAGCTGCTGGAACTGTTCGTATCTGTAGGTCTCGTACCACACCCCGGTATACTGGAAAGAAAATCAAATTACACAATCTACTGTAACAAGCTACTTTTTATGGTTAGGTCACAATTTGGGTCACATGTCGCATCTGTGGGTCTGGGGGTAAACAATATTACCAATAGCACCCCTTGCCCTAATAAGGAATATGAGTCCATTTTTTTTATCAATGTCCACATTCAAACTTAAATACCAGTATATTTTTTTTTACGTTTGTTTTCGTAGTCGAAAAAATTTTCCAAGTTTGAATATTTTTTAACCCGCCAAAACGACCGCAATTTATTTGATCAATGTTTGCCGTCTAACCAAATAGGGTTGTTTTTGTTAAGGGGTATTCTAGTCTAGAAGCATGATTTGTAGGTATTTTTTCAGGTGCAATAAAAAAAAACAAATAATATTTTTACCAGTCATTATTTTACGAAATATTTAATAAACATTAAAGAATACATAAAAAAAATCACATTAAAAAATTCAAAATTCTAAAAGTTACAGGGTGTTGAAGTGGGGGTCTCAAAAAATGGCGTGTCCTGGTTGACACGATTGCAATCCTCCTAGTAATCTTAAAAAAATAATTCTTAATCCAAACAAATGCTAATATGGCCTATTATGGGTAATAATTTAAATTTTGTTATAGTTTTGGTTAGTGCGATAGAGTAATGTATGGTGTTTAGAGAAGGCTCACACCAAATTTAAAGTTAATTAGTTCAGTAGAACTTGAGATATCGTGTCGACCGTCTCGAAAAAAGTAGTTTCGAGAAAAATGCGTTTAAAGTTTTGTTATCTGTTTAGATTCTAGTTATATTCCGTCTAAACCGTGACACCAAAATGGCTCTAACTTTTAAAATAATTCGAATTTCGAAAAATCCTTTTAAGGAGATATTTTTGAATGTCTAAACTATGGTAATATGAAGAATAAAATCTAGACTAGTATACCCTCCAGGTTTCATACTGAAATTAGTTTTTAATTTGTTAGTCCCGCCGAAACATCGCCATACAAAGCCGTACCCACGTTATTATCGATTTTTCCAGATCATATTATCGTCTTATTTACTTCCTAGAAGCTAGCAACATAAAAGCATAAAAACACGTTCATCTTTATTTCTTCAAATATTTGAATGTCACATAAACCGGCTTGACAATGACAACCGATACGTTTTGTTGTATAACAAAATGACGAGCCTGTCAATGATTCATTGTAGGTTTATGCAGGGGCGGATTGAATATATTCTTTCATTATTCAAAATGAATCTCTTATAATATTAAAATCATTCAAATAATATGAAATTTAAATAATCATACTTGTTTAAAGCAATATTTTAATCTACCAAACATATATCGACGATTAGTTTTAGCAAAAATTATCTACTAATCAATGGTTCACATTGCACATCGCGCTAAGCCACAAGAACAACGAAAAGTTGATAAATGTTCTAATGAGACCTAAAAAAGAAAAAAACTTATCTTATCAAATGTTAGTCGGTGCTCAGATTTATTAATTTTCAAACCAGAAATATTTTTATACAAGACAGAATTCATACCATATTATAATTCATACTTCTCATACATTATTATAAATCAATAGGTTATCTGGTAAAGCCATGTTTCAAAATTTTAATTTTAGTTCGAATAAAATCATTAAAACAATCAAAATATACTTGCTTGTGTGTATGAGTATATGAGATGTCTATATATTGCTATATTAAGCATAAGAAATGCTTGAAATTTTCAAAATTCCTTCTTTATCCTCCCGCATAGGTTTCTGGATTATTAGGTACAACCACTTTTAAATCATTACAAAAACTCTTGCGAAACTGTCAAAAAATAAAACTGTAAAAATTGAGAATGACATTTTGCAAAACAATGATTGTTAAAACCGGTGACAGGCCGGAGATGCGCCGGCGCGCGCGTCACATGCGCATGCGCGAGAATATAATTCAAATATTTGAATAATATTTTCGTCAAAAAACTTTTGGTCTGCGATTTTGGCCCTTCTATGTACATAATTTGTATGAAGAACAGTGTCAGAATCGCTTGCGCCAACAGTACTCTATGATACGCCTTGAAGTTTCATTCACCTTGCAACACCAGAATATTTTTAAAACGATTTCTTCTATGACAATCACCTGTCAAAATTTTTCGCGATTTTAACCGTCGCAACTGACGCGTGTTCCGCGACTAAAACATCGTAAAACCTATTAATTTACGTAATAAATGCAAGTAATGTTGTTTTGGTAGATAGTTTACTGTGATGTGAACGTGTTTCAGTCAATAAACTATACAATAGCTCAAAATTAATCAACAAAACATTCAATTCAAAGTTTAAAATGGTGCTTTTTTGTGTTTTTTCGTGAATTTTAGTGAAATGGCCTGGCCTTTGACCGGCAAAATTCAATTTTCGAAACTCTTTATATTAATGAAATTATTTTAAGTACTCGCCTAATACTTTAAATCGAATCAAGAATTATAGATATTTTAAACGGGTAGGTACCTATGTTAGGTACCAAATTTGATTGATTGTTCTTTTAATATACAAAAATGAATATCTTTACATAGTATAAAATGAAGTCGCTCTCGCTGGACTACCTTGGAAGTATTAAAAAAAAAGTTCAAATAGTGCTTTAAATCAAGATATTTGTAATGGTGTGTAGAAGGTGGTATAGAAAAAATCTTAGTGACCCGTCAAGTGTCGCTAAGATTTCTTCTGTTCTAATGTTCAATAATTAGACGTGAACATTCTTATCTCTTCCGTTTATTGTGAGATCTATGCAAGACGTTGCCTCCGTGAAGCCCAAAGATATTGAAATATAAGTAGATATGCTATCTGCTGTTTTTACTATGTGGGTCTGCGCTTCCGGGTATCGCCGATATTGTTTACCAATTAACAAATAAACTAAAAGAACAAATAATTAACGAATAAACCAAACGAACGTTAAACTAAATGAACGAATTCTTTCCATATTCAAAATATATTGTTAACCAATATTAATGCACATTTTCAAAAAATCAACGAAATGAACAATTTCTTTTTGTATGAAAACTACTCTAATTAGGGCTTAGTCCGGCGACAGTTGCGCGGACACCATAGCATATCTCTTCTGTATTTGAATATCTTTGGTGAAGTATATATAACAAAAGGGAATGAATGGACAATAGACACGCCCTTTCATGCTTCAATCGTGCTCTCTCATTCATACACTCCTGTCTCTCTCATACGTTAAGATATACGTTCAGCACAAAAATTATGTTAATATTATTATGTAATTAAAATAATGCGACAAAGAAACAAATATTGAAGAAGTATACTCATTACTTACGTTAAACTTTTTTTATTACCTGCTTCAGAGAGTATCGACAGACCCGCCCCTGTGTTTGTCCTATTTATACTTCCTGGGCTTATACCCACATTACGTTATTATAAAATCATAAATCTGTGCTATCTATTTAATACATCATTATCCGCGAGGATAAATAACTAACTCATTACTCGTAATTTATTATATAAACTGATTAATGTATCTACCTAATATCAAATCACTAATGATGGACATATATTGGACATGACCGACAGATTTAAATAATGAACACTTTTTTCGAAAATAATTTACCGGTGTTTCTGCAAACGACTTCAATGATTAACTTTTTTCATTTAAAAAAAATATACAAATATATTATTTAATTATTAGTATTATTACTTTCATCTCCAAGGATCAAAACAGAAATAAAGTTTCGAATAAAAAACTCTGTACAAATTGTATAACGCTCCAGTTTTTCCAAATCTAGAGTTTATAATTTTTGAAAGCCCTCCACTAAAACCACAACAATAAATGTATTGTAGATCCGACGAGCATGAATTTGGATGAACATAAAATAAAAGGACTTTACAATATTTCCGTCTCACAACATACGAACAATTAAGATGGCATTACCAGAGAAAACCAGAAATATGTCATTTTCAAATCAGATTTTAGACGTATTGACTCTTTTCCACAAAAAATTATAAATGGATTTCGAAAGATTGTTCTTTTATCTAGCATTCGCATGTAATAAATTTTGAGAAAAAAAATTATTTTTAGTATAATAAGGTTATTCCATAGGTCGTTGGCAGATTTGTTAAATTTTCAAAAAAGATTTTGTATTATACCACACCCATTTCAAATACTATAATCATGCAGTAAAATAAATCAATACATTTTCTAGCAAACGCATGTTTTAGAATTTTAATTTTAGTTTCAATAAAATCATTAAAAAATATGTACGTACATGTGTTTCTTGACTAAAATTGGTCCATTTGTGTATTTATTTGCTCACTTACAAACTAATATATTTCAGATTTTTTTAACATTCTTATTAAATTTAGACATTATTGAAAAATGATAAATACTTATAATCAAAAAATAATTGCAAAAAGTACATTATTTTAATAGTTTTATCATCACGCCTTTCAGCATTTTTGGATGAAGGTATAAATTAATGCTAATTTGGATTGAAATAAATTCGATATTGAGTTATAATTTTAAAAAGCTGGTACTTAGAATAATTAATCTTTCTCATTGTAGCCCTGCACGATCGTAAGAACAACTTTCGACGAAATGTGGATTTTCGTCCGCTGGCTGGTTAAACGCTCTTAATTGGGGATGCCATCGTACCACTGACTGCTGTCATTTAAGACTCTTGTGAGGAACTTATTAAAAAATTTAAAATAATATAAAAATGGTAGTTACGTCTGGAACCGAGAAGTTCTGCTGAACTCCTATAGTTTCGTCACATCTTCCATCAATAGTAATCTGAGCTGTGGCCAGACAGAGGGCGCTTGCCAAAATAACAAAAATAAACATTTTAAACATGTCGAAAAAAGGTAAAACGCGACTGTACTATTCCTGAATCCAAATGGCAGTGACTGATCTAATACTGGCTGAATGTGTTATATATATAGTACCTAACCATGAGCGCCTGTTTTCTAAATATTATTGTAATCTATCAAATCTATTTTCACCTAAATTGTAATTTGTAATCAGCAAATCCCAGCAGGTACCAGTTTAAAGTCCTAAGTAGTTATAGTAGGTACTTTAATATTATTTCAAGATCCTAATTTCATTTATTACGTAAAACCATTGTTTTCCAATTCACAATAAAATTAATATTTGTGCCATGTTTTAGAGATAATGGACTAGATTGAGCGGTAGAGGATCAAAATTGAACATTCTGCAAACATGCCCTACTGTCGCTTTTTCGATTCTGTATGAATATTTTGATTGGTTTTTTCATTGTGTCTTCATAATTTTTTTATTATGGGGTCGTCCATTAATCACGTGATGTTTTTTAACTTTTTTTACCCCCTACTCCCCCCCCCCCCTAGGTGATATGTGGTAAGTTTTTAGATTACCCCCCCCCCCCTCCCCATACCCAAAATCACGTTTTTTAATACAAAATATATTGAAATTTTCAGAATATTATCGCGCGAAAACTAAATACACGGGATATCTCATTATACCCCCCCCCCCGCTCCTTGTGATTTTCCGAACCCCCCCCCCCCCCCCCCCCCTTCGAGCTTCACGTAATTAATGGACGAAACCTATGTAGGTATCCCCCGTTTATGTGAAAAATCACCTTAATATATACATACTAGCAGAATAATTGCTGCTAGGCCCTGCGGGCAGCAGGCAACATGACAGTGGCTTTGTAACAAACTTCACGTACGAAATGGTTTTGCATAAGGCGCGGCGCCAGAGATATCTCGAAGTCGGGTTCTTTAATTTCAACCGTACAGACGCTAGAGTATTAATACTATCAGATAAGACAAAAATAAGTAATGTGAACCCACTAACTGTCGGTGTATGGGAAATACTCGTACTTATAACCCAAAATTCTAAATTACGTCAACAAGTATCTAAGTATAAAACGAAGTTTTTAAAGTAACAGTGTTAAAATGTAGGTATCTGTGAAAATATTATGGTAAAAAGTAAAATATTGAATTTTTATGATTATTTTTATTTTAATAATTTCAATTTTTTAATACAGTTTCGTACGTTTTAATACAGTATTGTATTGAAAAGTGAGACACGAAGGCATTTAAAGAGTTTATAAGAAAAGTGTTTCAACATCTGCATCATTCAGCCTTAATTTTAAGTCTTTTATGTAAAGTCATATTTTGAATGTCATTTGAAGTTGTTTTGGTAGAAGATTAAATCTATATTCAATTACAAAGTCTGATTTCGTAATTAATTTTCGGTGTGAAAGATTAATGTAGCATCATCCGACCCATCTACAAAGGTAGTAGGTGTGAATAGTGAAATCGAAAACTAACTAACTGACCATCCAGGGGATAGGCAGAAGGACTGACCGCCAAACAACTCGGTCTTGGCACACACTCTTTGCCTCACTCACATTCATATATCGTCTCATACATTCTCTTCTATTATTCTGACTTTTGACATGGCTCGACTCAAGTATCTGATTCACTTGATCGTGCCATGTCTTCCTCGGGCATCCTTGACCTCTTCTATCATTCACATTAGCGTCGTATATTCTTCTTACACTACTTTATTCGTTCATTCGCTCTACTTGCCCAAACCATCTGGGGGTCCCTTTCTTAATCTGAAAAATATACTCATAGTAACGAAGTCTTGAAACAATTGGAATTACAGGAAATCTACAAAAAATATTTGTTAATTACTTTGAAAATAGAAATATTTGTGTAAAATTTTTAGATCATTAGGTATAGCAAAAAAAATAACGTTTTCACAGGCGTACCACAAGGGTCCATACTAGGCCCTACTTTGTATTTTATGTATGTTACTGCAATGAAATTGATTTTCTCTCATGTAAAACATTATTGTTTACGCTGACGACACAGCATTAGTTATTTCAAACGAGGATTACTTTACTGCAAATTGACTTTGTCACTCTTCAAAAATGGTCACATGTTGTAGTAGTTTTAATAATCAATGCTAAAAAAACTAAGCTTTTGCACATCAGATCTCCTCATGCTAACATCACCATTACTATTTATTTAATTTACCCTCGTGTAGAGTAAGTATTAGAAAAAAATCCCCAATTATTCCCGTTACAAAATTTCACAGCATTGACATTTTTAGTAATAACTTCAATAAATATCGATATGAAGTATCGCGTACGATCGATTATTTATTTATTTATTTTATTTTGCAGAAACAAACAGTACATAATTACATAGTAGAAAATAGTTCCAAAGTTATAGAATTTAACACAATAATTGGTACCAATGACATGTCGCTGTTATATACTTATGTTTTTATGTGATAAATTATACATTTTACCTAAATTAAGTTAGTAAATTATTGAAGGAGAGGGGTGTGTGTGAGTATTTGTATGTGTGTGTATGCGCGTGTATGTGTGTAGATGTGTGTGGATGTGTGTGTTATGGGTGCGAATTCAGTGTGCTAGAAATGTTTTTCTTAAATAGAGGGAGGGAATCAAAAAATATATCGGTGTTTGTGGTTTTTTTAATTGAGTTGAATCTTTGAAGGATGCGGGAAATGGGGGAGTTGGCTGCAGCGTTCGTATTATTATTGGTTGTGTAAAAAAGGTTGGTGTGGCGAGTTCTTTTAGATGGGATGTTAAAATTTAAGATGTTAATTTGGGATAGAAGTTCTGGGCAGTCTAATTCTTTATGTATTATTTTATGGAGAAATGTCATGTCAGCTACCGTTCGCCTGGATTTCAGGGATTGGAGAGTGCCGATATAATTATTGTTGTATTTGTAACCGAGATACTTAATAAATTTTATTTTGTTATGATCGAATAATTATTAATATGATAGTGTGGAATATACCGGGAGCATCTCCAATCCTTTTCCTATATTGTTTTAAGAGCTGCAAAAGATTTTAATGATTTAGGCACGTTTTTAAAATACATTTGTAACAGTATTACATTAAACATAAATATAAATGGTAGGCAAAAAAAGCTATATAAGCATTAATTGAGCTTGCCTTTTAAAGGCAGCTTCACTGACGCTAAATATGTCGAGATCCGAATTAATTCTGGTCAACAGCAAGATTGCTCTCCCGACTGGAATAACCATTGGCAAGTTAGTTCTGCAAGCCGGGAGATAAAACAGTCTATGCTGTCGATGACGGAGATAACCATAGGTAACATAAAAACTAATGCTCTCCATGATAGCCGAGTTTTCGAACCTTCCACGAATCAGTCTGAAGAAATGTGTTACAATGAGCGCATCCCTTCTGACCCGTAGAAGGTTCACACCGTAAGTAACCCGCCTCACTAGACAAGCTCTGTTCTGAGACGGGTACAAATAAAAGCATACATATACACAGTCATACACACATACATATATGTATACACATACATGCACATAATCATAAAAACATAAGTATACAGAATCTAGATAAAATTATTGTAAATTGTTGTTGGTTATAGTGGGATGTACCTACATAATGTCGTAAAACCAAAAATATAAAAAGAATTATTGAAAATTGTTAGGTATAAGGTTATCATGGAATGTACATAGTGTCATAAAACCAAAATCCTAACAGAATCATTGGAAATTATTATAGGTTTTTCATGGAATGTGTATATAAAGTTTCATAAAATCAAGAATTTCGTTAAAACTTTAAAAACACATATTAATGCCAAGATCTAAATCTAAACATAGTAACAATTCCGCAAAATAATATAAATAAACGTAGGAGGTAATAATAAACTTAACGTGCGTAAAACACGAGCAGCAAAGGAAAGAATAAATCTCTATAAATAAAATAGCACATATCTTGTTTAAAATATTTTTAAAATCTAAAAAAAAAAAAAAAACACATATTATATTTAATGCGGGCTATGTACCTATACAGAGAATGAAGATTAGATTAGGATGAGTAGTAACCATGTGTTGAAATGTTTATATAACCTTTTTATGTTTTTTTTAGTGTTGCAATAAGTGGTTTCTTTTAGGAAGGTGTTGAAAATGAGAGGTGCGAGGTAGGATTCGTGCTTTTTGGCAAAGGTTGATTTAATTTTTGGTACTATAAGTTGATTATGTGATTTTGCTCTTGTGTTTTGTGGGTGAGTTATGAGGCTGGTGAGGATTTTATGCAGTTTAATTGAATGATCTTTTTAATGAATAGTTTCCTTATATCTAGTATGTTATTTGTAATTAGAAGATTTTCCGTTGGATGCAAATAGGGTTTTTTTTAACATGATCCTAATTATTTTTTTATGAGTCGTGTTAATTATATTCTATTACTTTTATTCTTCTGGACACAAATAGATTTACATAATTTCTGCAATTTTTGTTTATATTGAATGTGAGACTTCTTATCATTTTTACACATGGAGATACTTCCTTTTTATTTTATTGTATGTTTTTGTTGCTACATTTTTTTTTTTAAGAAAGACAAACATTCCCGGGTTACGAATAACCCAACAATGCTTGAAAATCTCCTACTACCCCCACAGAAAGCCGAAAATGTTGCTTGTGTTGTGATGGAGGACTTAGCCAGCCGAGGAATCGAACACGCGACGCCCGGGTGGGACCCAAGCGCTATGCCCACTCAACCACTGACCATTGTATTACGTATTTTCTTTTCTCATTGAAATATATTTTCTTCATTGTTTGATACTCAACTTATAAACTGTAATGTAAAAGCCCATCAGGGCGTGTAATAAATAAATAAATATATTCCTCTTCCTCTCCCCTTCCTATAAGCCAAAATTAACTTTAAGATAAGTACTTAATTAAAACTTAATTTCCAATGTACTTTAGCACAAGAAACTTTTGACTTCAGCTCACTTGTATATATTATCACTCTATGTATATTATGTAAAAGCTGTTTGTTTCTTACAAATAAATAAATAACCCCTAAATTGTTTCTCATGATTTTAATTGCATCAATAATTCTGTAATATATTATTCATTGCAAAATCTACACTAAACACAATTTGTAATTTCAACTATTCGGCAAAAGCATAAAGTAATTTGGCCGATAGATGGGAATGTTCAATTCTGTACAAACTACAATTTCTATTGTTTCCCTCATGTGATCTGAATTACTCGGCAAACAGATTGCTTGCATACAGCTGCCTGAACAAATGATTATTACAATCACGATTAGGTACCTAGGTACCTACTAACCGCTGACAGCTAACCGCGGAATTAATTCCTCTAGCACGCCATGGCGAGCCGATTCATTAGCTCTGGTAACACTGCCAAGTCATTTCATTAGCGCGCTGGTAGACTGCTGCCGGGTCCCGGCCGGTTTTCTCCGGCCGGTGCTGATTTGAATGGCAATGGGCCGTTTTCTGGGTAGTTCCAAAATATCCGCTAGATAGAAGGCGTCCTCCTGCAATCAATATAAGCGATATACCTACGGACCAAGATTGCCAATTTCCCAAATTGCCGAGAATTTCTACGAATTTAAACTGATTTTACTGATAAACAGATCCGGTAGATGTGTCTACATCTACCGGATCTGCCGGATCTGCCCTGATGATGGACACTGCAACGATGTCCGAAACGTTGGCTAAAGAAGGAGGTAGCGCAACACGGCATAACACCCCAAAAACAAATAACGAAAATGCTTTTGGCCGTGAAAATCTTAAAACTTATCTTAAACTGATTTGATATTTTGTGGAGAACCTTGGTGAGGAGAAAATGCGTGGATTTACAATATTATGAGAAACAAATACAGACTAAAAAAGCATTTCCAGATTATCCAACCTTGTAGAAAACTAATGTTTACAATAAAAAAAGAATTGTTACGTGAAATTTTCAAACAATTTTTAATTTTTTAAACCTTAACAAAAGAAGAAACCCGAAAATGGGTAAATAATTGCTAATTTCCGTAGAATTTTGTTTTATTTTGGAGGTAAGGGAACTTGTGGAGAATTTGATAATTTGTTGTGGGTTTGTTAAACATAATATTATAATAATATATCTTTATTCAACAAAATTTGCAGATTTATAATTAAAAAACGTACATATTCAGTGTTAATGTTTACAATGGTTTATATGAGTTACATATGTACAAAAGGTTAACAACGGAAAATAATATAAAATGAAACAGTAGGTACTTAAAAAATAGATAATAGTTATAAATTTAAGTTTCTCGTAATCCACCTCACTAGGCTAGCCTGTGTTATGCATAGGCAACCCTACTTTGAATATTTAACTGAAGCCGGAATATTATCAAGATATTAACTGTCTCAAATATTCGAGCACTGACGCATGTAGAACTCCATAAAATTTTCAATAAATAAGTTCACAAATTTTCCCCTGTTTATCACTTCCAAATTTTTCTGTCCAGAGAAATATTAAAGGAACTAGATACACCTTTCCTCGGTACTCGTATCAATTATCAACGGTAGAGAGTAGGTATGGTTCCATCTAAAAATAAATTATTGGCTCACACTTTCGGACTTGCGTGATATAAAATAATACAGAACAGAAATCATTATTTCTAACAAACAAAAAAATTACAAAAATTGCAAAAGAAGGTGAAATATAAAAAATATGACAAGGTCCATTCCCAACGACAATTTTATTGTGCATTCTACGCTAAATGTTTCCTCGCATTTTTATACGGTATGGTACTTATTCTTTATATTGGGAATTCAATTATTAGAAGATTAACAAGATATTACATTAAATGACTGAATTAAATGAGATTTATTGTCTACAAAGGACGAGTGATTTAAATTCATCTAAGGTGGTTGCAGATTTTAAACGTATAATGGAATTAATCCATTATTTCGATATTATGACAAAATCTTTAAATCACCTCAAATGGCACACAAAACGTATGAGATTTGATAGTTTTCCCTATCTTTCGTAGTGCGCCACCTAGCGGCAAAAATCGTGCGAAAACGGCCCATTACTTTTTGTTGCACTGGGCGCACCAGCCCATGCGGCGCGGGTGATATGCACACTAGGAACATAGGCATAAAATATTATTTATAATGATAAGTTGGCATTTCTTTTTTTTATCAATAAACTTGTAAAAAAATATACGATAATAAGTTATAAAAATCGTCTTAAAATGATCCTATAAAATCCCGGACGGAGATATTCGAGAACAATTTGAAGCCGCGGGGTGACAGTGGAGGTTATCCACCTCTTACCCGCCCTGGTATAAGTAACTGATGGTTACTCCTTCAAGGCTCTCGCAAGGCGACAGTGGAGGTAATCCACCTCTTACCCGCCCTGGTATAAGTAACTGATGGTTACTCCTTCAAGGCTCTCGCAAGATTCTAATTATTTATTAAACGAAGCTACATTTATTTATTTTGAACGAATCTAGACCTCCAGTGTCCATGCATACGTTGTTAGTAAGCAATATGCAAGTGCTTAACAGGAAAAACAAAATGCAAAAAAATAGGTTAGTAAGACAAAGATAAATTAAACAGGGCAAAAGAAAAACTCATTCATGAGACTCCATGACGCGGCATTGCATCTGTAAAAAACCTGCAAGCACCTGCATAAAATAGAGAACATAAGAAATACAATAAATCTCAAATCAATTGGCAAGTACCAACAAAAAATGTGAATGGCTTTCGGTCTGATCATAAACTACACTTAGCTTCCGTGTCCCTTAGCCAACCACTCAGTGAAGCCTCAAAGAATGTTAACTGAATATTTGGGGTAAAATACCCGAAGACTAAAAGAAAATTCAGCGTTGGGTAGTCAGAGGCAGGACAAAGGATAGTCAAGGTCGTCTGATCAAACCTCAAGCCTGCACATGTCATTGGGGGAGGCGCAGACAGATTTGAGAAGGATCTGCAAAATCAATAATGTAACTAAAGATGAAGCAGGGACGAGGTCCAGCACACCTCCATATGGGGATAGGGAAAAAAATAATTTTGGAGTTCAGTTCATCCAAAAAACATTGAAATAGTTAAAGACAAACAAAACAAAACAAGGAACATGGCATAAATTAACAGGTAGTATAGTAAATATAAACAAAACAAATCGCAAAGCAATTATATACATTTTTGAAAATATAATGAACAAAATAACATAACGCAAATGTAAAATATAACATATAACTCATAATATATAATAAAATAAAAGAAATAACATATTACAGAAACACAAAACACAAAAATCATAAAAAATAAATCCAAGTGGTAAATGTAAAGGAATAATGAAGAGTGTCCGTGAATTCAGAAGCAAAATACACCTGGCGACTCAGCGACTCTAAGAACAGGCCATCTCTCAACCCAGACTTTCGTGAATTTCCTCAGGCACTCAAAATTCACCTTATTCGAGAAGAGATCTGTATTCCAAGCAGGTCTCGTAAAACTTGTAAACCATCAATCATTTCGTCTCGAGCATCCGTCAAAATCTCACAGTGCCACAAAATGTGCTCGGCTGTTTGGTCGGTATCACCACAAGCGCAATTGGAATGGGATGATAGAGCCAGTCTGTGAAGTCTACCCGATGCCCAGAAAGCAATTGGGTGATATGGTGGTCCATTAAAAGATATGCCTCTTCCATTCTGATTTTAACTGATGGAACGAAGGAGAAGGTCCATCTTCCCATATTCGATCTATCGCAAGGTAACAAGAGGTAATCCACCTCTTACCCGCCTTGGTATAAGTAACTGATGGTTACTCCTTCAAGGCTCTCGCAAGATTCTAATTTTTTTTGTTAAACGAAGCTACATTTATTTATTTTGAACGAATCTAGACCTCCAGTGTCCATGCATACGTTGTTAGTAAGCAGTATGCAAGTGCTTAACAGGAAAAACAAAATGCAAAAAATAGGTTAGTAAGACAAAGATAAATTAAACAGGGCAAAAGAAAAACTCATTCATGAGGCTCCATGAGGCGACATTGCATCTGTAAAAACCCGCAAGCACCTGCATAAAATAGAGAACATAAGTAATACAATAAATCTCAAATCAATTGGCAAGTACCAACAAAAAATGTGAATGGCTTTCGGTCTGATCATAAACTACACTTAGCTTCCGTGTCCCTTAGCCAACCACTCAGTGAAGCCTCAAAGAATGTTAACTGAATATTTGGGGTAAAATACCCGAAGACTAAAAGAAAATTCAGCGTTGGGTAGTCAGAGGCAGGACAAAGGATAGTCAAGGTCGTCTGATCAAGCCTCAAGCCTGCACATGTCATTGGGGGAGGCGCAGATAGATTTGAGAAGGATCTGCAAAATTAGTAATGTAACTAAAGATGAAGCAGGGACGAGGTCCAGCACACCCCCGTATGGGGATAGGGGGAAAAAAATTAAAAAAAAAAAAATTGGAGTTCAGTTCATCCAGTGAAACATTGAAACAGTTAAAGACAAACAAAACAAAACAAGGAACATGGCATAAATTAACAGGTAGTATAGTAATTATTAACAAAACAAATCGCAAGGCAATTATATACATTTTTTTAAAACATAGTGAACAAAATAATATAATAACGCAAATGTAAAATATAACATATAAATCCTAATATATAATAAAATACATGTTAATAAAATAAAAGAAGTAACATATTACAGAAACGCAAAACACATAAATCATAACAATTAAATCCAAACGGTAAATGTAAAGTACCTAAGTTGTTTTACAGCTACTCAGCGACTCTAAGAACAGGCCATCTCTCAACCCAAACTTTCGTGAATTTCCTCAGGCACTCAAAGTTCACCTTATTCGAGACGAGATCTGTATTCCAAGCAGGTCTCGTAATAACTTGTAAACCATCAATCATTTCGTCTCGAGCATCCGTCAAAATCTCACAGTGCCACAAAATGTGCTCGGCTGTTTGGTCGGTATCACCACAAGCGCAATTGGGATGGGATGATAGAGCCAGTCTGTGAAGTCTACCTCTAAACTCCCCATGCCCAGAAAGCAATTGGGTGATATGGTGGTCCATTAAAAGATAGGCCCCTTCCATTCTGATTTTAACTGATGGAAAGAAGGAGAAGGTCCATCTTCCCATATTCGATCTATCCCATCTTATCTGCCATTCACTCAGCGTTTTTATTCTCATCATCTTTAGAAGTTCAGGGAGAGGCACTGCTCCACCAGGTATTAATTCAATACCAAGGTGGTTTACAGGTCTTCCTCTTTTCAGACACTTCTTTGTCAAAACTTCCCTAATTTCTAAATCAATTGGCAAAATGCCAGCCAAAATTGGCAAAGCATCCGATGAAACTGTTCTGTAGGCTCCTGAAAGCGCCAGTAAGGGGATTCGCTGGCCCCTCTTAAGCGCTGAATGAATAAGTGAATTACCAAGTCGATGTTCCCATACACAGGCACCATATGAGACTTGTGTCACATATACGCATCTGTATAATAGACGGAGCGCAGGGAAACGTAAACCCCATTCAGCAGTTGAGATTCTTCTCAGTTTTAAGAAGAGAGCCTGGGCCTTACTAGAAACGCTTTTAACGTGAGTCAAGAACGAGGACGATCTGTCTAATGTAACGCCTAAATATTTAGTACTCTCTACAAAACGGATTGCAGTATCTCCCATTTTTATGAAAGGGTTTCTACCTCTACTGAGGGAGCCTTTCATAAGGAGACCCACGCAAAGGTAACAGGAAAGATTTATGAAAAATGTCAAATGAAATTTATTTTTAACCTATTTTTTTATGACATTTCGTCAAATACTCAAAAAATCATCAGCCGTTATAATTGCATTAAGTTAACATAATTGAATACAAAAATAAAATGTCAATAGTTCGTTACACTCGCATTACAAATGACTGCCAGGCAATGTCCCCTCAACCTAGATTTGCCTTCAACGCCAGTCATACAAAATCGCACTAATGCTCTAAGGTTTTTTACGCGTATACACGTAACAAAATTAATTCGGGGACAATTTAACAATATGATCTCCTTTGTACATCGGGATGGATCGATATTCTCACAAACGTAGTTTCCTCTTTAAATCTGTTAGAAATGAAAAACATTCAATTTTCCATCGTGTGAGTTCGAATTTGGATGCGAACGCACAACGGTAACCGGCTGCCGTGTATCGGCGCGCTAATAAATCTAAACGTAGGACACATCGATCGGTAGACATTTTCCAAATTGCTTCCGTCGTACTAGAAATCTCATTAACAAAATTTGTTGAAATTAGTGCAGAATCCGGATAAATAATTATTGTTTAATTAAATTGGTTTTGGTGTTATTTGTTATTGTGCATTTGTTAACTCCAAATTGAATTCAAAATTAAAATTTATTTTTTAAGAATATAGCTTTCCAACTTTAGCATAGATACCGTAGCTCAGTTGGTAGAGCTGTTGCCATGCAAACAGAAGGTTCTGGGTTCGTGTCCCAGCGGTGCCAATATCTTTTTCTGTTTTTTCTGTTTTCAGATTTTCGATTGAGTTTCGCTATTATTGTCTTCATTTAATTATGTATTAATAACATCATTATACCTAATCAACATTCTAACAAATCTCTTTTTATAACAATTTATATCATGTTTACTTGAAAATAAAATCCCAGTCGATAATTATACAGACTTTGTAAAAGCGTTTGACAAAGTTAACCATAAAATTCTTCTCAATAAACTTTCTAAATTCTGAATTGATGATAAACTATTGGAATGAATAAAGAGCTACTTCATAAAATTCCTCAAGAAAAATTTAATTCTATCTACGACAATCATGGCCACTAGCTTATTACCTCAAGGGTCGCATTTGGGCCCCAATACTTTTCTTACTTTTTATAAATCACTAGCTTTTACCCGCGGCTTCGCTCGCATGGTTTTAGGGGGAAATCTATAGGTACATATAAAAATCAAAATATGCTAGCTTCTGGGTTTGTAGTTCACGGCATGCGTTGCTATGCCACTTAATAAAGATATTTTTTCTCCCAGCGTGTCCTTTCCCTTCGTCCCATTCGTCTTCCGCGTCCCCTTCCCCTCACGCGTTCCCAGTCTGCCTTCTCCGCTTTCCCTCTCCCCACTCCTCTCTCCCGCTTCCTCCGTCCCCCTCCCGATTTCCCCTCCCGCCTCCCGCATTCCACACATTCAGTCCCTGTACATTCAGTTTTCAATTTTGCCACCTATTGCATTTTTTAATACAAATTACATAATGTCAGGTCAAATCCCCCAAAGTTTCATCGCAATCGGATGAATGGTTTAGCAACGCATAGTGGACATACCTACAAACATTTTTAAATTTTTTTATACATAGATAGATAAGAAGACTGGTCACTGTTTTTGAAAATAATGAAAACATTTATTTGTCAATAGATTTTTACAAATGTATACATATTTCTTTAAATATGACATTGATTCTATTGACAAATGGGTCACTGCTCATCTATACATTTAGGATTTCTCCCGGAATGCTTTTGGTTTTCAGCAGTGCCTTTTATTATAATATACGTTATAATAAAAGGCACTGCTATTTTAAATTATGTGAATATGTTCAAATTGTCAGACAGAAGAATTTTCAGAGATTTTTTATTTCCATATAAAATTCTAAATAATTTTTTTATTTTTAATTTTTAACTTTATGAGTAAAACCTCAAATTGTAATATTTAAATAAATGAAGACAATACAAGCGAAACTCAATCGAAAATCTGGAAACAGAAAAATCTGAAAAACATATTGACACCTCTGGGACAAAAAAAATATTGTCCCAGAGGTGTCAAAATGTTTTTCTGATTTTTCTGTTTCCAGATTTTCGATTGAGTTTCGCTTGTATTGTCTTCATTTATTCTAAATAATTTATTTGAAAGTCCGGTATTGCTTGAATTGATAAGCTTCCGGATTCTACTACGTAATACCAGAAGTCGGGATTTATTTCAGTGCAGAAATTCTGGAACTAACTACCATATGTATTCCTCTTTGCCCAGAATACTAATGGAGGGAAATAATTATACCAAGTCAGCGGACATCTTCAATGTATCTTTAAACAAATACAAAATACTGTTACTGAGGCAGTTCAGTTATGTACAATAAATACTATATTTCTTTTTAAAATAAATATATACCTATTATATTTCATTGTAAAAGAAATATGTAGTATTTATATATTATTTAATCACAGTGTAATTTGTAAATTTCATACGTATGTAAAAGCCCCGAAAAAGGACGTAAATAAATAAATATATTTTTCTACGGTCGAATCCATTCTTAGATGTGGAATACGAACTTTACGAGTAGTATTTCTATTAAATACTAGCTGGTCCCGGCATGCGTTGCTATGCCATTTAATAAAGAAATTGTTTCTCCCTGAGTGTCCTTTCCCATTCGTCCCGTTCCCCTTCCGCCTCCCCTTCTTCTCCTGCGTCCTCTTCCCCTCTCGCGTTCCCACTCCGTCACCTCCACCTTCCCTCTCCCCAGTCCACTCCCCCCCCCTTCACCCGTCCCGCAAACCCCCCTCCCGAGTTTCTATCCCCCCTCCCAGGTCCCCTTCCCCCCTCCAAGGTTCCCCTCCCCCTCATATATCAATCCCAGTACATTCAGTTCTTAAACAGCACGCTTGCCACCTTTTACAATTTAAATTTCCATTTTTCATGTATATTAAATTTGGTACCTAACATAGGTACCTATTTAAAATATCTAAAATTCTTGATTCGATTCAAAGTATTAGGGGAGTACCTACTTTAAATAAATTTATCAACTTAAAGATTTTCAAAAATAGAATCCTGATTTAACAATCACTGTTTTGCAAAATGTCATTCTCAAACACGCGAACTGTCAAACGTGCTATGTTTTCTGAAATTATCCAATTTTCTACACAATTTTCTTAATTTTTCTCTCCGTAAGAACCACCCTCGTACTTCAAGGAATATTCTAAAAAAATAATTAGCGAAATCGGTTCAACTGCTCTCGAGATTTGCGCTTAGCAACACATTCAGCGATTCATTTTTATATTATAGATGTTCAAAATTTGCGAAATGCAATAATAAAAAAATATATCACACCAAATACATACAAAGAAAAAAATTAAATACTGTAGGTTCGGTGCAGAGAGCCTACTTCCAATAAAAGATCTCCTTTGTTACATTTTCCTATTATGGACAATGCGGAAGAAAGCTTTTACAAAAAGCCACTGCTACGCGGGCACAACACAAGTTTTACAGAAAGAAAGGGGCTAAAAACTCAGCGGAATTTTAAATAAATGTCGAAGGAACTCTTGAGTGGGTAATCTGTACCAGTGATTTTTAACAAGCTTATTAAAAACTTAAAATTTGAGAATAATGAGAGACCCTGCTCCAAATTGATAAAGCTGTGGTTGATAAATGATCAATCCATCTACTCGTATCTTTGAATACCCCTTTTTACATTAACTCCACAAAGGAGGCACCGATGAAAATAATTTCCCTCAGGGCCTATGTCATCTGAGATGCTGTGTGGAGGGTCTTTTTGAGGAGACGAAGGAATAAGCATTAGTCTTGAAGAGACCCATGTTGTAGGAAGGAGAAAACACAAAGGCCGGCAAATTGTTCCACAGCCGAGCTGTTGAACACAAGAACGAGTCGAAGAAGCGACCCGTTCTCATGTGACAATTGTCAACCGTGTACATATGTTGGGCACGCGTTTGGCGCGTTTTTTTTTTACATGATCTCCACACAGGAGGCCCTGAGGAAAATAATTTCCCTCAGGGCCTATGTCATCTTTGAGGATGCTGTGTGGAGAGTTTTTTTTAAAGAAAGGAAGGAGAGGAGAGTTCTGGGAAGGAAAAGGGTTAAAGGGGGTGGGTAGGAATCTGGGGTTCAGTGTGTCCTGGTCATCCGCCTCCAAGACCTAGGCAAACCTCACCCCATGAACCCGGGCACCCCTGCTAAATCACCAAACGTAGCGAACTTCTTCAAGCGAATTTCTTCAATTAAATTTTTAAAAAGAACTCTAAATGTACTCGTACTTCGAAATAAATATTACTCGTGTACGTGTAGTTTGCAAGATTATAGACGATATATATACTGATTCGGTGGATCCTGCAGGCAAGCTGTCTTGTGACAGCTCTGTGGGACTACCTATCTGATAAAATATCTTGTAATAAAAAAAATTATCATATCGAATAAACCAAAATTCAAATTATATCGAATAAACCAAAATTCAAATTAGCAAATAATTTAAAAATTCAATAATTCTTGTCGCTGGCTCACGTATCAGTGGTCTTGGCCTGGATCCCAGGACACCTTGGTATTGTTGGAAATGAAAAGGCTGATTCTATTGCTAAGGAATCCATTGTTCATGGTCCATTAAGTAGTATTCCTATTCCTGTTAGAGACTAATTTCCTATTTTAAACAATAAGTTACAACGCCAATGGTACTCTGAATGGAAATCATCCTCTCTGTTAAAAGGTCACCAGTACTCTTTAATTCAACCTTATATTCCTGTTAAGCCCTGGTTTCACAAATACACTTCCATGCCTAAAAAATACATCTCTTCCATTATTCGAATGCGTTTAGGTCATACTTGTTGTCTTAGCCATCTCGCCAGATTCCACATAGTCAATTCGCCTTATTGTGATTGTGGTTCAGAGGATACTTTAGACCATAATTTTTTTGAGTGTCCTATCAATGACCAATTTCCAAACATCATACCTTAATTGTTAAAACTTAAAATTGAATTCCCTACCAGTGTACCCTGCCTTCTTAGTCTCAACTCTCCTGAAATTCACTATTTGTTAGCAAAATTTATTTACAAAAATGGCCTCAACATTTAAGCATCAATCACATTTCTTTCTCTTCCATACGTATAGATTTGTTTCTTGCAGTGTCATTATGTACAGTTGTACAGGTTCCTATTTTTGGGAATCTGTACATCTTCCTACTCTACAATTTTGTAATGACTATTAATACCAATTCTGTGTGTTACTCTGTATGAAAATGGAAGTATGGAATATGTACAGGTTCCTATTTTTGGGAACCTGTACATCTTCCTACTCTTAAATTTTGTAATTACTATTAATGCCAACTCTGTGTTACTCTGTATGTACAGTTGTATAGGTTCCTATTTTTGGGAACCTGTACATCTTCCTACTCTACAATTTTGTAATTACTTCTAATACCAACTCTGTATGTTAGTACAACTTGTATAATCAGATGAATATTTGTCTTGGCCCATTGTCTATATTTGCTAATATAATTTATCTATTCCATGTAAAAAAACTGAAAATGTAACTAATTTAAAAAAAATATGAAAATGTAACTAATTTAAAAAAACTGATAATGTACCTAATTTTAAAAACAATCTGAAAATGTAAATAATTTTAAAAAATTGATAATGTAACTAATTTACAAAAAAAAAATCTGGAAATGTAAATAATTTTTAAAATATGTAACTTACTTTAATAAATGGCCAAGATCACCCTTAATGGGTGAAAGCCAAATAAATAATTTAAAAAAAAATCAATAAAATCACAAACGGAAGTAGGTATTCCTTTCTTTGTAAATTCTGTCAATTATATTTTAATATTATAAAGATACTGTCACATTTGGGACTCGAACCCAGACTTGCCGGGTCGGTGCTCTACCAACTTAGCCAATGTGTACCTATCTGATTTGATCATTTTTAATTGTATCTTCGACCAAGAACTACCAACATTATCTTCCTTTTCGCATATTTTTATCGGCAGATCTTTATGTATGATTGCAAGATTCAACCAGAACTAAATGCTACCTAGATAGTGTATTGTAATGTATTCTTAATATATTTAAATTACAAAGGTATACTATATTGTCCTCCACGCTAGGAGTTCACCTGTGTTCAAGGGCGGATTTAGGGGGATTCCATCACAGTACAGAAAACTGTCTTTAGTAAACATTTAATTTTTCTATTGATTTGACGCTTTCATAATCCGTCCTATACATACTTGAACTTGTAGAAATAAACTTGAAGAAGTATGATACTTCAAGTTTAATTGTTGTTCAACAGTAATTGTTGATTTTTTTTCCCGTCCGCCCATTGTGCCCCCCTCAGAAAAAAATCCTGGATCCGCCCTTGCCTGTGTTGTAGAAGACATTTTTCAATTGTAAATTATTAATAGTAAATATTAAAACAAAAATAAAACTCAAAACCTCAAATTTTAATATTTAAATTGAAGATAATATTAGCGAAACTCACCCGAAAATCTGAAACAGAAAAATCAGAAAAGGATATTGGAGCACTGACCCGGCAAGTCATAGGCCCTGGGTTCGAGTCTCAGAAGTGGCAGTATCTTTTTCTGATTTTTCTGTTTCAGATTTTCGATCGAGTTTCGCTAATATTGTCCTCATTAATTAAATATTAAAATTTGATGTTTTACTCATTAAGTTAAAAAATAAAAATTATATTGTTGTTGTGCAGTTGACTGTGCAGGCTGCATAGTGCATAGCTTCTTGAAGCACAGCGACTTTGTCCGTATTCAATAGACAGTAGTATTTCATTCCAAAGTTTTGATGATTAATAGCTGAAACTATCCTCAAATAGAGCAGTTTATGTCCGAGGAGAACGAGTAAATAGTATCTTTGACGTCTACTGTGTGCACGAGAATCACGGGACTGCACGGGTCAACTGCAGGTGAGATAATCAGGAATTCATTCAATTCAGTTCACCTTCGAATTCGTCAAATTGTATATTTGATGAAGCTTTCTTTTGTTGGACATATTTAGAATCCGATGCCGACAGAGGTAGGGCGAGATATGATCCCAATGGCAAAAGCTAAAAGTCGCTTCTAATATGGCTTATCGCCAACTATTCCGCCTACCGAGATACTGCAGCGCCACGGAAATGTTCTTGGAGGAACGAGTGCACTCTTTCAGAGCACTTCTCTGCAACTCCATGAAGCTTATAATTCAGACTATGCCAGTCGAAGAATACCATCATCACTGCACAATTGCCTGGATGGGGAGTGGGGTCAAATATCCCCCATAAACGGATATTTGTATTTATTATTATATTAAACATTTTCATTTCTTTTCTGTTTCTTTTATGTATTGTTATTTTGTCCATTTTTGTACTCTTCGGACTGTATTGCACCTCACTACCCCTGTATACATTCTGGAATAAACGATGATTATTATTTTGACAAACAATGGTCATCTTATGCTGAAATTATTAAAAGCACTTTAAATGTAATCTTTATATTTTATTACGTAGATGGGTAGACCCCAAAGTTTACGCAATATTATCAATAAGTCAGGCTCTGATCATTTTTTTAAACGCTGTTAATTAAAAAGTTGTCTCGGGAATCGTCATACCTATATAGACCATCTTATTCTCAAATTTTTCTAACAAATTTACTCTTCTTTCAAAAAGGTTCGAGCGATTTTTTCAACATATATATTTTTTTAAATATACGACAAAAACGAAAATTGACTAAATTTTGCTGTTTTCGCCGGGTAACGCCAGGCAGCAAGTTCGCCGAGATCATGCCGAGATCTAAATTTTGGTTTTTACATCACTGTGGTAATTCAAATGATATTCAAACATTCAAAACTACCCAACCTTTTGCAGTGAGTTTTGCTGAATTGTTTAGCATAGCATTTGTCAGGATAATCACTTCAATTGAATTTTGAATCTCGTGCCCGTGATTTAATAATCAGAGAGTGGCAGCACTGACTGTTCTGTTATGTGCAGGGGCGTAAATCTTGGCTTTAACCTTGAAACTGACAGGAGTGAACCAAATTCTTATAGATAAAGCTGAATTTTATTATAGATAGGTCTAAGTCTAACTTTAAACGTCAAATTGCGTCATGCGATTATCAAACGAACATGAATTTGTGTTGTTGACATCACCATGGGCATATTTCATTTAAAAATCGTTTACAGGAATTCCAGAGGTGGAAAAATGTTTCAAATGTGTCCGCAATTGATCCAGAAATCAGGTAATTACATGAGACATTAACATTCAGCTTAATTTATCTGTAAATCTATTTGAGGTTAAATGACATTTGGGCTTAAGTTCGGTTTATGGGCGAAATTCCTAAAAAATAAAACTAGTTATTTTTATACTAATTTGGGGTCGGGGAATCCGAATCTGAAAGAATTAGGCGGCGGCAAGCAATATTAACTGAATTACAGGACTTTAAAAATTTTTATACACATACAGGAAAATAGCCATTTTGGAAGCATTTTGATTCCTAGAAAATCAAACTAGTTATTTTTATACTAACTATGGGCCGGGGAATCCGAATCTGAAAGAATTAGGCGGCGGCAAGCAATATTAACTGAATTAAACGACGTTAAAATTTTCTATACACACACACATGAAAATAATCATTTCGGAAGTATTTTGACACACGCAGTACAAAGATCATAGAAAAACAAGAAATATACAAAAACATGTGCCGGCAGTGTTACCAGCTCTCAAAAATATTTATCTCTATATCAATAATTTCCGACACGATAATTCTTCACATAACACATTAACCTGATGAATTACGACTATCTCAACGGCGTATTCTTAAACCAAAAGTATGAAAATTCGTAGTCTTAAAAATGCGTAACCTAACCTAACCTAACGTTAGGTTTGTGTAACATGGTTTGTGCCCCTTTATACCGCCTGCTCGCGTCCCTAACCTAACCTAACCTAACCTAACCTAACGCTAGGTTTGTGTAACATGGTTTGTGCCCCTTTATACCGCCTGCTCGCGTCACGGCAAAAAAACATCCCTGTTTTCAAGTAGTTTAGCGGCTACGCTAGGTTTGTGTAACATGGTTTGTGCCCCTTTATACCGCCTGCTCGCGTCACGGCAAAAAAACATCCCTGTTTTCAAGTAGTTTAGCGGCTACGCTAGGTTTGTGTAACATGGTTTGTGCCCCTTTATACCGCCTGCTCGCGTCACGGCAAAAAAACATCCCTGTTTTCAAGTAGTTTAGCGGCTACGCTAGGTTTGTGTATCATGGTTTGTGCCCCTTTATACCGCCTGCTCGCGTCACGGCAAAAAAACATCCCTGTTTTCGAGTAGTTTAGCGGCTACGCTAGGTTTGTGTAACATGGTTTGTGCCCCTTTATACCGCCTGCTCGCGTCACGGCAAAAAAACATCCCTGTTTTCGAGTAGTTTAGCGGCTACGCTAGGTTTGTGTAACATGGTTTGTGCCCCTTTATACCGCCTGCTCGCGTCACGGCAAAAAAACATCCCTGTTTTCAAGTAGTTTAGCAGCTACGCCGGGTTTATGTAACATGGTTTGTGATACAAAAGAACGTGCCCCTTTATAACGCCTACTCGCGTCAAGGCATAAAAACTCCACAATACTAGTTGGTGTACCTCCCTAAAATATTTGAGAATCAATTATAAAAAATAAGTACTTAAAATATAAACATGTTATTTTACGTTATAAATATTACTGCTTAATGGCAACACTTAATTTTGTGTGGTAAAAACATCTATGTTATCGTGTTTTTCTATGATCTTTGTACTACATGTGTCAAAATACTTCCGGAATGATTATTTTCATGTGTGTGTGTATAGAAAATTTTTAAGTCGTGTAATTAAGTTAATATTGCTTGCCGCCGCCTAATTCTTTCAGATTCGGATTCCCCGGCTCATAGTTAGTATAAAAATAACTAGTTTGATTTTCTAGGAATCAAAATGCTTCCAAAATGGCTATTTTCCTGTATGTGTATAAAAATTTTTAAAGTCCTGTAATTCAGTTAATATTGCTTGCCGCCGCCTAATTCTTTCAGATTCGGATTCCCCGACCCCAAATTAGTATAAAAATAACTAGTTTTATTTTTTAGGAATTTGGCCCATAAACCGAACTCTACCCGACATTTGTATTGATAAAATTTTCTTTCAATTTTACTTTAATAAGTATAATTGTAATACGTACGCCTCGTACGTCATACATATGTCTGTTAATGTTATATTATCGTTAAAACAAGCTTATGGGTCCGAGTGGTTAATGTTTCACAAATATTGTTTCAGAAAATGTTCCAGACTTTGAATGATTTTGGAGCTTTACGTTAGGAACACCTTATAACATTGTTTGGCAGACCATAACACTGTTAATGGCAGGTAAAATTAATAATGCTACTTATTTATATGTTCATATGAACAGAAGTGAGAATACTTTTCCCTTGTGATAAACAAAGTATGTCATCACAAGGGAAAAATACTGTATATTCGGTTCACAAACTTTGTTTAATGTGATATATTTTTTTCAGAACACATGATGCGGTTTTTACTGTGAGATGGCTGAAATGGGTCCCCGATGAAGGTATAGGTACTGTGTTTAATTTCGGTTGAAAGGAAATTTAGAATATGTAGATTTTTTATTTTATTCTACAAGAACTGTACGGTGACTGCTGGAAAGGAAAAATGGCTAAAACGCTATATAGATGTGACATTGAAGATGAATGTATATAAACAAACAATACAGCTATTGTTTACGTTAATCTTTAATGTCACAGCTGTATGGCGCTTTAGCCATGTTTCCTTTCCATTCCTTTGTCGATATTCTATTTCAAACCATTTTTCAATTCATCGAATTCACCGAACCAGTGTTTTTATGTGCTATTATCGATTGTCTTTCTGAAAATAAAAAGAATTTAAACATGTACCCCCGAGTTATCATTTTTCAAGCAGAAAAATGTAAATTCGTCGTAGAAAACCATAATCATTATTTGAAAATGTTTTCCTTTTATAAGGAGTTCATATTTCAAGTATTTTAGGTTTTTTACTAACGCATGAATTTTTGATTTCCTCAGGATAACAGGTTTCCATCTGACAAAGCTCCCTGCTGAGAAAATGAGCTTTAAAAATTTATGTAAAGCTCATTCCCTCAGGCTTTGTCAGATGGAACGTTGTTTTCTTGGGGAAACAAACATTTTTCTGCTTTCAAGTATTTTTATTTTTAATAATTTATTTGGCTAATGAATTAATAAAGTAGGTCGAATGCAATTATATTGTCTATGGTGGCAAATGGCCTTGAACTCCTCTATGTTATTGTCTTTGGTGGACCATTTTATTTTTGGTTAAGTTGGTGACAGTGATGACAAAACTTCTAGTATGGAGAAGGCCCGAAGATATCGATCTAGGGATTGGTTTATTTATGGTTATGTGTTTTGCGCATGGTAACACTGAGTTGTGTGTAAAAATTGGTGAAATCGTAGGGCTGATAGATCGAGAAATTCATATGAATATCAATATTAATAATTATAATAACTTTAAAAATGTCTTCAAACAACGTGAATGATAACAAAGTTTCCCAGGAAAATATAGACGCGGCCGAAAAATTCAAGAATGAAGCCAACGAGTTTTTCAAAAGTAAGTGCATGAATATTTAATTATCATTTTCATTAGTCAGCTAATCAATTAGTTGTCTTATTTTGTTTTATTTTGATGTCTTGTGATATTAGTTCGTGTTTGAAATATCAAATAACATGTTCCGTATTGTTGTTTTTCTGGACAATGTGAAATACATAACCTAACCTCAATTTCAGATCAGAACTACGATGAAGCGGTAACCGTATATTCAAAATGTATCGAAAAGAACCCGACTAACGCGGTTTATTACGCTAATAGAAGTATCGCCTACCTGAGAACGGAATATTTTGGATATGCATTGGCAGATGCTTCCAAAGCCATAGAGCTTAACAAATCATACCTGAAAGGGTACTACAGAAGAGCTGCTGCTCATATGAACTTAGGAAAATTTAAATTAGCACTTAAGGACTTCGAATATGTAAGTATAAACGATTTTGTCTTTCTATTTTGTATTTTGAATGATACAAAAAGAAAGACAAAATCGCTATGAATAAAGCCTGTTTTAGGTACACCAGCATTACACACAACATTTACAGACTGCCGTATGACGTATAACCAACCACGATGTGTGACAGTGAGCCATGGTACTAATGGCCGTCATACATATCAAGTTTACCATCCAATTTGTATGAGACTTGATCAAGTAAACTTGGCCGTGTTTGGACGTCAATTTGCATGATGAGTGTAGCTTGAAGACAGAATCGATTTTCGATCAAATTCATGCATACTTGAATATGTGTGGCGCGTTCGTCAGTTCAGTCAAACGCAATGCGACCACTACAGAGTACACTTCAAATATAATGGAACGTGTGTAGCCATTATGGACGAGCTGCAAATTGGATCAAGTCTCATGCAAATTGGACGCTAAACTTGATCATGTACATCATAACGGAGTATTGGGCTCTCCACACGACACTGCATGCAGGGACTTTGCCGCAGAGAGTCCCTGCATGCGTCTCGTTCAGAGACAGCGCTAGTTCGCTCAAACTCATGCTCTCTGCAGGCAGTGTCGTGTGGAGAGCCCATATGAATGAAAGTAGACTGAATTCTGTAGAAATGAAATCCCTGAGACGTATTTCTGGTAAAACTAATTATTATTAACCATATTACAAATATGGAGATCTGAAAAGAATTCAAGGCTGATGTAGGCGTAATTACAAGAGTAAGAAATTATTAGATTTGGACGGAGAAAGGAGTGGCCCTTGAGGTAATTTTTCACAAAAATGGCACTGTACAAATCATCCACAAGGCAGAAACACTTGTAGAAGAATTGTTACAATCAATTTAAATACTTGAGTCAGGTTATGTCAAGAATCGGTACAACCAAAAAGTATGTATAAATTTAACAAGGAATGTGTGCCCAGGTAGAGTTGTGTAGCGGTCCACCCTCTCCCCTCTCTGCCTATCCCTGAAGACAAATGGCGTGATAGTTAGTTATTATTTCAAAGACTTGACGCTTGTATCGTCTGATTTCAGGTTACCAAGGTGGCGCCTAATGACGCCGATGCCAAAATGAAGTACAATGAATGCAATAAGATTGTCAAGAAAATGGCTTTTGAAAGGGCTATTGCCGTTGATAAACCGGAGAAATGTATTGCAGATTCATTAGATTTTGAAGCAATGAGTAAGTAATTCATCTTAGAAATTATTTTCCTTTTTTTTATTATGGGGTATTACACCGTGTTGCTCTACCTCCTTCTTTGGCCAATGTTTCAAACAGCATTACAGTGTTCATCATCAGGGCATATGTGTAGATATTGCCCTGATGATGGACACGGTAACGCTATCCGAAACTTTGGCTAAAGAAGAAGGTAATTGCACCACGGCATAATACCCCAAAAATAAATCATGATGATACTTTTAGCCGTGAAGATATATTTTTTTAAATGTTATAATTTTACTGACCAAATCACAGTTGACCTCAAAACAATATATGTATTTCCGTATGTGGTTCAAGTAATACAATCAGTTCTAGAGGTTTTAAGATTGTTTGTTTTACTAATTTTATACGGTCTTATTTTGTCTTGAAATAAGATTAAGATGAATATATATGTGAAATCCTATTTAGATACTATTTAGATTAATCTTTACGACAAATCGGCTTACAGTATAAACATCAAAAAATATGCTTCGGATAAATCGAAGCTTTTACTAGCTTTTCTATGTATTGGAATTACAATAAAATTATTATTTATGTAACAAAAAATATAAGCGTAAACCACCAAAAAAATGTTTTTTCATGACTTAACTATGAAGTAATACAAGAAACAATTTTTAAAAAATACCTCTTTATGGCTAAGACTATTTTTGAGGTTATCCATGTTCTAACTTTTTTTCGTTCTTATAAAATTATGCACAAAATAAATAAAAATCACTTTTTTGCTTACTAGCCTTTTGCAAAAAGATGCTCGATTTTAAAATTTTGCAGGCATGAGATTCGAAATATTTTTAGCGTTTATATTCCTCTTAAGTATAAATTGTACAGTAATTGGATAAAAATCTGTTGTACAATTAAAAAAAAAAAAATTTAAAAAAAATTAAATTAACCAAAACATTATTTTAAAAACAAGTCACTAACATTCCCGGATTATGAATAACCTGACAATGTTTTAAAACTCTTACCACCATCATTATAATTGTAAAATGTTGCCTGTGCAATGATGAAGGACTCGGCTATCAGAAATGATTGATAAGTGGGAATCCTTGTATTTGTTCACTCGGCTTTACTGGTTTTCTTCTGATTCGCATACCGTTATTGCCAGATGTAGTATTTAATTTAAATATCTCTTAATTTCAGCAATTGAGGACGAATATGATGGACCAAAATTAGAAAATGATGTGGTAACACCTAAATTTGTGACTGAATTAATGGAATATTTCAAAGCCCAGAAAAAACTCCACAGAAAATATGCATATAAGGTGAGAAACAATAAATGTCTGTTCGTCATATTATATGTACTCACTAGCAGTTAAAAACCCGCTCTGCAGGTCTTTGCTGCTAGGCCCTGCCGGCTTCTTTTGGTACGGTTTCGCCCAGTTTGAGTGTTGAATAGGAACTGGTTCCAAAAATAGCCGGTTCCTCAGATCCACTGTGATCCAGTAACAACTAGTCACCGGGACAAAGTAACCGCGATAGGCACTGACGTCATATGTATAGCCACGTGGTACTATTTATTATTCACTCAACTACCAGTTACAATAATGATCATATTACTGTCAATCTCTCCATATCCGGAGAGATACTCAAAATTACAAATCCATGGTACTTATACCTGCCACAAGCAGGTCTGTCTTCATGCGATCTGTTAATGTAAGTGCTTTAATTCTGTTCTATTACAAAAGTAGCTTTTTAAAAAACTTCAAGTACGAAGATGGTTTTGCATACGGCGCGGAATCAGAGTTGCATTCTTAGCCGGATTCTTAAATTACAACCGTACAGTCTCTGACCTATTAATACTGTTTGATTATTAATTATTGGGAGACAGACTATGTGCAGTCAGGCCCTAGTATTTTGTAATGAATCCCACATTTCACCTTATTCTTCTGAAATTCCCCAATCTATTATAAATTAAACAAGGTTTGTCTTTAAGTTTTTTGGTTGTCTCCTGGTTCTCCAACACTGATCTCCGGGAATCTTAACCCCTCAGACATATTCTGTCATAAGATCAGAAAAATTCCGCTTTACAATAAATTCCAAATAAATTAAATATTACCGAATATATCTGAAAACTAAAAACTATTTGTGAAAGGTGATAAAATACGCTTCCCAGTGTAATTACATACTAAAAATAAACATATAATTTTTAAAATATTACAATTTTGAGTCCGTCCATGAAAAAGTTTAAAAATTGGCTCTTACATTTTTTATCACTAAAATTACTGATAACGAAAAAAAGAAAGACATTCTAGAAAGAGTTTCTTAAAAAATAATTACACAAGTTTCCATAATTTTTTCTCAAATTGCGGTCAAAAACTTTGGTTTCGTAGAACTTCAGATTTTAATTTTTCTATAGTTCCTTTCTTGTTTCCAATTCTAAAGTGTGGTGTTTTCCCTTTCTAACATGGTTTGGATCATATTTCTCACCATGACAGTAAGGTCAGGGAGATACAACAATTTCTATGAGACCTATGTGAGCTATTCCCGTAAGGGAACAAAATTAACCTGAGGGGTTAAGTCTTTTTTCCATCAAAGCGGGACATTGTCACTACAGATTAATCAAATGATGAATTCAACTCAATTTGTTGATCAACTGCTTATGGGACCCTTTATCTGAAACTATGAAACTATAAATTGTAATGTAAAAATCTCCATCAGCAGCATTTGTTGTGTTGTATTGGTTGCGAAATGCGTCTTATCTTTGTTTTATCTTATTCATAGAAGCAGTCAAAATACAAATTCAAACCGCTTTCATAATATGAAAGGTAGCTTTAATTTGATGATAACAAACCTTTAATAAATTAATAAGACAAAATCTATACACGTAATTGGAAATAAACTGAAAATCTATTAAAAAAAAATCATATTTGTTTCAGTAAAAATTTGTTCTTGAAAACTTCTGTGATTCTCATTTTTTAGTTTCTAAATATCCCAAAGCTCTCTCATTACAATTTCTTCCAATATTCTTTTGAAAAAATCCAATGATTTTAATTTTCCCTTTTTCCGTAAGAAAAATAATACAATTTTGTAAATCCAAGAAAAACTTAATGAAAAGTTTCATGCTAAAATAGAATCCTGAAGTTTACAATTGTTTTGGAATTAACAGACAAAAAACTTCATTTAAACCTATGTAGGGGGGGTTGGGTTGGTGGAAAACACAAGATGTTAACCATTGAAGAAAAAAGTTAGTTTTCAGCAGTTAGTTCATCATTATTTCATGAAAAGCGCACTGACTCCAGCAAAAGAAACAATATTTACAATTAGCATCCTCGCATATTTAATCGCACATCCACTGATTTAACCCTTTCTCATCCAAATTAATTCCTACAGATATCAAAAATAAATAACATATGATAATGTGTACTTGAAATATTAGATTTTTTTTTAAGTTTTTTTTTTTTTTTACTGATAGTTTATGAAATATTCAACGTCATTTTAAAACGACAGTGGTTCGGAGAGGTAAATGATGTATTACTATAAAAATGGACCATGTTCTGCAAAGAATATTTTTAAAAAATACATCAATTAATGACAATATCATGTCTGCTTATCACTTGAAAGTATTATTGATGTATTCTTGTCATCAAAACACATATAACACATAATAAGTATATATGTTATCAGATAAAATAGTCATACAAAATAGTCAAATAGTATAACCTCAAAGGAAGCTAAAAACAAAAATTATATCAATGTTTTTGTTGTATTTTCATTATAATATGAAAGAATGTACGTTTTACTGTAAATGAAAACGGAAACATACATGAAAAAACATAAATACCTTGTCCTTTTTAATACCGCAATTCCCTCGGATCATAGCTTTTCAAAAGGTGTGATCAACGATTCTTGTTTACGATAGAAGTGTGTACACAATGCAGCTAAAAATCAATGTTCCTAGGAAGGATTCACTAAATTATTTGTAAAAAACTGCAAATAAATTGGTTCAGTAGTTACTTAGTAAAAAAAAAATATTACATGTCATTTTAAAATGACTCTGGTTGAGAAAGGGTTAAGTGGGGAGCTCCAACAAAAATCAACTCTCAAATTTTAAACCTGCGCAAAAATATGCTGCAGTCATTGACATTTTCAAATACCGCAATGACAGTAGTTTGGTTTTGCAGAGAAAAAGGAACACTTCTATACCAATAGTATGTTTATATCTGTTTCAATAAAATAGTATTTTTTAATTACTATTTAAAATATTAAATGTATGACTACCACAACACGGGCATTAGACTAGTGTGGTAGCCAAAAAAAAAACAAAAAATATGTAACGAATAAAATTTTATGAAATAAAAATAAAAAATAAATTATGACTAAACCTGTAATATTTATTTATTTATTTTATTTATTCATTTCTATGCTCTTACATACAGTTAATAAATACAATGACATAAGTTAATACATGCAATGACAATGACATTAGGTGGAAGTAAAACAAAAAATATTCTTACCAATAGTATGTTTATATCTGTTTCAATAAAATAGTATTTTTTAATTACTATTTAAAATATTAAATGTATGACTACCACAACACGGGCATTAGACTAGTGTGGTAGCCAAAAAAAAAACAAAAAATATGTAACGAATAAAATTTTATGAAATAAAAATAAAAAATAAATTATGACTAAACCTGTAATATTTATTTATTTATTTTATTTATTCATTTCTATGCTCTTACATACAGTTAATAAATACAATGACATAAGTTAATACATACAATGACATTAGGTGGAAGTAAAACAAAAAATATTCTTAATATGAAACATAGCAGGTAGTAGAGTGAAATATGATCGGCAACTGTATGTAAATTGTTAAAACAAATGTAGTTATGGATTGTGAACACCTCACTGGGAGAACCCGTGCTGAGGTGTACGCATGTATTATTATGCCATCATAGGTGGATAGCACAGTATCCCCCTTGAGACTCTCAAGGAAGAGATACGATTTTAGATTTTCACGGCCAAAAATTATTTTGTTATTAGTTTTTGGGGTATTATGCCGTGTTGCGCTACCTCCTTCTTTAGCCAACGTTTCGGACAGCGTTGCAGTGTCCATCATCAGGGCAGATGTGTAATAGTTAGGGGTGATGTTAGTACTTATCTACTTAGGAGCGATACCGTGTCTCCAGCTCCACTCCTCTACGAGCTGGCGCTACAATATACTTCAACATGTTTTTTTGCATTTAGCCTTGATGTAATCGTCAATTACCGGATACCAAGATCTATTAAGTTTAGCTCCGTCGTCTCTATTAATATTTATAGGATTTTTGTGTATTTCAATTGCCTCCGTAATCAGGCATGCTCTATGAGTTTTCGGTCTTCCCAGGACTTCAGGAACAAATCCAAAGTAATGGCCGGTTTCAATTAAATGCTCGGCGATTGCCGATTTGTCAGAGTGGCCAAGTTTACATGCTCGAAAGTGTTCCGATATCCTTTTGGAGATCGTCCGCTCTGTCTGGCCCACATAGAACTTATCACATCCGGAACAGCTGAGTTTATATACTCCATCTGTTTCCAGAGGAAACTTGGTCTTTGCAGGCCTCAAAAAGTCTCGTATTTTTGTCGTGGTTCCGAAGACAGTCTTGATGCTTTCTTTTTTCAATAGTCTGGCAATTCTGTCTGTCACATTGTGAACGTAAGGCAGGAAAGCGCAGCCCTTTGACTCTTGTTCAATTCTGTCTTCGTTTGGTGCAGATTTGGCTCTTATGATTTGCCTTGTCTGCCTTACTGGGTAACCGTTACGCTCCAGTGCATCGGTCAGTTTTGTAAGTTCTGCTCCGATTTTTGTTTTTTTTCACATATTCTGGTTGCTCGGGTCACCAATGTATGGATAAGTCCTCTCTTCTGCGCTGGGTGGTGATGGGAATCAGCATGTAGATACCGATTTGTATGAGTTGGTTTTCTCAAGGAGGACTCCGTAGTACCACCCATTGTGGCGGTATTGTACATATAGTAGGTGTGGGTAGCTGTGTTGAGATAGTCATCATAATATTATACATACACATGACACAATGTAGTAAGTTGAGGTAAGTTGAGCATCATAATATACTAAAGTCGCAATGGATAATACATTATAGTAAAAAGAAAAAAAATAATATTCATGAAGTGAACTTAGAGAGCAGTTGAGACGAAAAGAGAATAAAAGAAAAAAAACAAAAGTAGATGATATTAGTGCCAATATTTTAAAAATAGTTATGCAATATTAATCTCTTTTGTAGATCTAGTGGTATAATTAAATATTGATGATAGCTTTGCTTAGATCTATACAGGGTGTAATCGCATGTACCCGAAAGATTTTTGGAGTGATAACAGCACGTACCCGAGCATATTTGGAGTAAAAAATGTAGATGTTGTAGATGTCATTTGGCTGTCTGATGATATTTTTTTCAATTAAAAACAAAAAGTATTTTTCCATCACACGTCGCAATTGAGTAGTCGGGTATAGCCTAGTGGGTCACATTATAAGCATTCCATCTCGTTCCTGCAGCAAGATAACATACGAAACAGTGCGCTTGTCACGTGATCCCTTCACAATAGGAAAGTGATCAGTGGCGACGTGTGATTGAATTTTTTTTTTTGAATGGAAAAAAAACATCAGTCAGCAAAATGACTTCTACTTTAAGTACTCCAAATATGCTTCGGGTACGTTCTGTTACACCAGGATGTACATGCTAGGCTACGCTAAGCTCAACATGTCAACCAAGCCGATATGCCGGAGAGAGTTGTATCAAGTTAGCGAGAGAATATAACATTGGTAAATCCACGATATCTAACTTGAAAGGTAAATTTAGTATGAAGAATAAAATTTTCAACACAATTCATTTTGCTGGAGTCAGTGCAGTAAAAGATTCAGGAAAACGCCAAACTCTCAAATGTTCTGAAAATCCTTCGGTTTCTTAGATTCCAGCAATCGAAAAATTCTTTAAACCAAACAGTCTCAGTTTTTTATTGTTTGGATTATAGAGACTACATATACTCGTATATACATACTGTATTATTATGATAATCAGGGATATTTAAAATCTGTTTTATGTGGTTACTTTTCAATATAATCTGGTTTTGCTATATTTTTGACCCTCTGATTACATGATAATTTGCAGATAAGGACTTACGTTATCAAAACTGTCAAAACACAATTGTCATTTTTTGTTTAACTTCTGTGTGCTAAATTATATGTGTAAGTAATAGGCATCCTCGGTGACATGAAAGTAGATTGTTTAAATCACAGATTCTCAACCTTTTTTTGCCCACCGCCCACTTTGAGAATATTTTTTATTTCTAGCGCCCCCTGACTAAGGGGGCGAAATGGGATACCACGACGGGGTTACATTTGCCACAGCGGAGGAGGCGTAACGGGATACCACGGCGAGGGGGGCGTAATGGGATACCACGGTGGGCCATAACGAGATAGGGAAAATATTTTTGTAGATTTTTAATTTATTTTATATGAATACCTAACAAGAGACTCTGCTGCTCCTGTCTGGAGACATTGAGACTATGGCATCCCCAATTGGGGTATGTTGTGAGGGTGAAGGTAGTGGGGAGGGGAAGAGGAATGTGGGGAAGTACTTGGCTATTCAGATCTGGTCACCAAACAGCCATTTCAAGCAATGTTTCAATTCTGAATGGTAGTCTTACACCAGGGCGATACTGAGAGTATCTTCCACTCTGGAATGTGCCACAAATATACTGCATATTATTTTTAATGAATTAATTGTGAAATTAATCAAATAGAATTTATTTGCCCACGCCGGGATTCGATCCCGCGACCTTCGGATTGCGAGTCAAAAGCCTTACCACTAGACTACGCCGGTCGTCCGTGGATGGATGGCCCCTCGTGGGATGGGATGGGGCAAGACAGGATGGGATGGGTTTTTCTGGGTCTCCTACTGCCCCCCTGAAAGTCTGTAACGCCTCCAATTTTCTCTTGGTCTTCTACCGCCCCCCTGAGGGTCTGAATCGTTATCGCCCACGTTAAGAACCTGTCGTTTAAATGATTTTAAAGGTTAACACAAAGATGGTTCACAGATAAATGATTCAACTTGTAGAAAGCATTATATAGTGAGTAATTTTCACACCAATATCAAACGGTGCTCAGAAATTGGTGTTACTTCTTGAAAGGACATGAGAAATTTTTTTACACTTAGTGAGAATTACATGGAAAAGTTTTGTTTTGTATTTTTGAAATGTCTATTTCAAAGAAGCCATTTATTAGATTATGAATCAAAATAAAAACTGAACAGAATAAACACGCGGGTTTAGCAAGTTTAAAAAATCCTATTGTAATTTTTTTTTTACAGCATCTCCACACAGAAGGCCCTGAGGAAAACAAATATCCACCAGGGCCTCTGTCATCTTTGGGGATGGCTATGTCAGGGATCTTTTTGAGGAAAGGAATGAGAGGAAGTTCTGGGAAGGAAAATGGTATGAGGGGTGGGAAGAGGGTAGGGAGGGATCTGGGGTCAATATGTCTAGGAGTGATGGACATGTGAATCCATCCCTCCCACTGCGGTGCAAGGCAATGGGTCTGGTTGGAGAGGTCTAGGTTAGGTCTCTCTCAACCAGTCTCTCGATCTGGCCCGCTACGCAGAATGTGGTCAAACTTATTCGCCGCCAAGACATAGACAAATCTCAACTCATGAACCTGGGAACCCCTACTCACTCACTAAACCACTTGGGGTGACCTACGGCAGGGTGTTAATCTAATTAATAGTTAATAAAATCCTTAGAACTATAAATGCGAAAGGGTATTTGATTTTTTGTCCTTCTTTCACGTGGCAATGGAGCGACCGATCGACATGCTTTTTTGCGTAGGGATAGTTGGAAGACTGTGTAGTGATATCGGTTACTTTTCATCCTGGTAAAATATTTCATTTCCATGAGGAAAATTCTTTATACATACAGTAATTTCTCCTAATACCGTGCGAGCAAAGCAGTGGGTACAAGCTGGTCTACTATAATTTGTTCTGAAATTGGTTTTGCAACTTATTAAAAAAAAAACATTTCAATAAATTTGTACGCTTTCTTGACAGACTGTATGTGGATTATTAATTTTCATAAAAACTGTATGAATGTTGTGAAAAGTGCTGCATGCAACCGTGGTTCTGTAGACATCACGATCGCCGTGAAAATGTTAAATCTCATTTTCTAAGCATCCGGATTACAATAATTAATTTCAGATTCTGGTGGACATCAAAGCGTACATGCAGAAGCAGCCGTCGCTGATCAACATCTCTATAGCGGACGATGACAAGTTCACGGTGTGTGGGGATATCCACGGGCAGTTCTACGACCTGATGAACATCTTCAGCATCAACGGGCTGCCCTCCCCCTCCAACCCGTATCTCTTCAACGGGGACTTTGTGGACCGGGGATCCTTCAGTGTGGAGTGCATCTTCACGCTGTTCAGCTTTAAACTCTTATACCCCGACCACTTCTTCATGTCTAGAGGTTAGATGTTTATTTTTTAAGATTACATAAGTAAACATAACAAAAGAAAAAGAATGCACATTAACCCCTCCGCAACGTAAGCAGATATAAGCATTAGAAATAGGACAGCAGTCAAGTACAATAAGCGTGTTTATACGTCAGCGCGTGTGTTTCCATAGAAATCGTTCTAACTCCGTTATTGTTTTAGTTACATCCCTAAAACAAAAAGTAAAAGGTCGATAGTAGATCAAGCTGCACATCCCTATCAAGTTGTCTATGGAAATACATAACAGGAATCAGCTGTCAGTCGTGTAGTTGACAAAAATATTTACCCGCGCGAATTTGCTACGGGCGGCTCCACCGCGCTCCACATTTTAAATTTTTATTAAATATTTTTATATGAAATGATAAAAAAGTGAGGTGACTTTATTACACATATATACAATAGAATAAGTAGTGTTGTTTACATAATCTGTGATTTTAGTACCGTTTTCACATAAAAACATCACGTGAGTCATTTTTACCTATTTTTAATGTTTGCGTTCTAAATTTTAATATTTACAAATGCTAATATTTATTTGTAATATAATAATTTGAAAGCCTATTTTGTAACCTTTCTAAAACAGTTTTTACTATTCGGCTACGTTCAGAAATGTTTCATTTATAGACCTTTAATTGTGAAGCGGTAATAACAAAAAGTTTTCTTAAAATGTCATTTTGTTAGAGACACCAAAAGCGAATATTCTCGAAAATTAGGAGGGGTGAATAACAACTTAATGAAAGCAGTTAAGAAGAAACATAATCAAAAACAAAAAAACCTGTTATACAGTGACCTCGTTATAATATGTACTGCTAAAATGTACAGATTTATACTTCAGTAGAAGCATATTAAGAATATCAGCGACATTGGCATAAAAGTTACTATACCAATGTTGTGTTATCTATTTATAACAGAATTGGTATCTTGATCTAATGGTAGGAACATTACTGTGAATCAATGTTAATATATCTGGGTTAGGAGGTGTTGAAATTGCGTGATTCTGAGTTGTCCGGTCACCATAAAATTAATACACCTCAAAAATGTGCACATATTGCGAATATATTGCATAGTGCTGGTACCCAAAGAAATAAATTGATTCTCCCTGCATGTCCTTTCCCGTGCGTCCCCATTCCCTTCCACCTTCCCCACCTTCCCTCGTCTCTTCCCTCTCCGTGAACCCCACCTTCCCCCTACCTTTGCTAAAATATATGAAATACACACATTTTCATTTATATAAATTTCATAATGCCAGAGCTTACCAATATAGCCTATGTTACTCGCTGATAATATAGCTTTCAATTGGTGAAAGAATTTTTAACCCTACCTTTGCTAAATATATGAAATACACACATTTTCATTTATATAAATTTCATAATGCCAGAGCTTACCAATACAGCCTATGTTACTCGCTGATAATATAGCTTTCTATTGGTGAAAGAATTTTTAAAATCGGTTTAGTGGTTTAGGCGTGAAAGCATAACAAACACATTCCAGAGTTTTTTTTTTTACATTAACTCCACACAGGAGGCCCTGTGGAAAATAATTTCCCTCAGGGCCTATGTCATCTGGGATGCTGTGTGGAGGGTCTTTTTGAGGAGAGGAAGGAATGAACATTGGTCTTGAAGAGACCCATGTTGTAGGAAGGAGGAAACACAGAGGCCGGCAAATCATTCCACAGCCGAGCTGTTGAACACAAGAACGAGTCGAAGAAACGACCCGTTCTCATGTGACAAACGTCAACTGTGTACCAAGTGGTGGATATCCTCAGTGTCACTGGTGGAAGACCACCATTACAAACCAAAACATTGCTTGATATGGCTTTAGCTGCATTTAGTAAACCAGATCTGAATAACCAGGTACTTCCCAACCTTCCTCCTCTCCATGTCCTTCCCCTCCCTACTCCCTTCAGCGACATACCCTAATTGCAATCTTTAAAGCACAGGCATCAGGTGGGAATGCCGACCTTGTTCTACTGATATTTTAATGGAAGCTGCTCGAAGGAACTAGCATCATTGATCTCTTTGGCACCTGTGCATGGTCGGTAAACACGCCACACTCGCACCCAACATTTTTACACGGTTGACATTATTGTCACATGAGAACGGGTCGTTTCTACGACTCAAACTCCTTTTCCTTGATTTTCCGGCTCCTATGACGTGGGTCTCTTCAAAAACAATGTTTACTCCTTCATCTCCTCAAAAAAACCCTCCTTACATAATCCCTAAAGATGACATGGGCGCTGAAGGAAATTATTTTCCTCAAGTCCTGTGTGGATTGGTGTAAAAAAATCAATGTTTTAACTGTTTATTTGAACGAATACGATGTGAACCTTCCAGGAAACCATGAGTCCTCCACCCTGAACCAGATCTACGGCTTCGAGGGGGAGGTGAAGGCCAAATACTCGGCACAGATGGCCGATTTGTTCACCGAGGTGTACAACTGGCTGCCGCTAGCACACTGCCTCAACTCCAAGGTCATGGTCATGCACGGAGGCCTGTTCTCGCAGGATAATGTCACGCTGCAGGACATCGCCGACATTGACAGGAACAGGCAACCACCACAAGAAGGTATTACCATAAAAAAAAAATTACAGAGGTTTTTCAAGGGATCGGGGAAAAAATTGGGACATTTTCTAAATTCAGTCCGATCTGAGAGATCATGTGTTTTTTTTTGTTGTGTTTCTCGTTCGCTTGGGTTGGGAGGGCCCTTCTTCCCCAAATCCTCCTGACTTGTGGGGCCTCATGTTTCAGTAGTGTGGTGACTGCGTTTGTGTGCTAAACTTTCTAATTAAAGGGTGTTTATCGGAAGTGACCTGCCAGGTAAGTATGTTTCTGTATCCATTTTTAAATATTGGAATTAGATAGAACCTAAGAATTCTTAATGAATTGTCCAGGGCCCTTGAGGTGCTTTTTCACAAAAACGATGCTCTACAAATTCTCCAATTATTATTATTATTATTGGGAAATTGGTTCTGCTGTGACACCTAATTAGAAATGAGTGTGGAATAAGTTATTAAATCTATAAAAATCCGAAAACTTCAATATTTATTTATTTATTTATTTATTTAATACAAACGGCATAAGTATGCCATAAACATTAATTACATGTCACAAATTCATATTCAAAATATTAGTAATGGTAAAACAGTGTATGTATAACAGTTAATTGTGACGATACATTGGGAAGTGACACCAGAGATACATTTACATGCAAAAATCTATAATAGAAATAAAATTAATAGTGACTAAAAAAATATGATAGCATAGCCGTCTTGTACCTCTGTTCCGCGCAGTTAAATAGATCTATCACATCTGCATATCTATTAGTAACTTCATGCAACCTAGGTAAAAGTGAGTGTTTCGTATACTCAGTCCGATTATTGTTACATTTAAAAAGGGTTTTAGAACGAGTGGTTCTCGTGGGAATATGAAATTCAATGAGCTTAGTTAGATCAGGACTGTCTATTCTACCATTTACAATTTTGAACATTAATATTAAGTCTGATATAATTCTTCGATCTGACAGTCTTAGTAAATTTAATTCTTTCATCAAGTAATTATAATTTATGTTTTCAATGGGAATACCGAGGTTAAAATTAATATATCTTAAGAATTTGTGTTGAATTTTTTCGATTGAATCTGAATGTATTTTAAAATGGGGGGACCAGATCGAGGAGTTATATTCGACTTGACTACGTACTAAGGATGTATACAAAAATTTTTAAAGTTGAAATATTCTTGAAACCTCTGGAATTATCTTGGACATGTGATGAGACATCCAGAGAACTATGAGATATTACATCTCATAATGCAGGGAAAGATTGCCGAAAGACGGGGCCCTGGAAGAAGGAGAACCTCATGGCTGAAAAACCTGAGACAGTGGTTTGGGCAGTCTACCGTAGAGCTGTTCCGGGCCGCAGTAAACAAAGTCCGCATAGTCAACATCCGTTGACCAGACAAGGCACAAGAAGAAGAAGAAGTGAAAAATAATTTCGGCAGATATATTTAAATATCATTTTATGCTGTACTGCTACCAAACTAGCAAAAAATGCTAATTTTCTGGTTTTTTATAAATGTTTATATATTCTTACACATAAAATTGTACTTGGCTCTTGAATAAATATATATTGACACTTCAGGCGGGTGAAAACAAGGAACCCATTTGAGAAAATGGAATTTGTTTTATACCGATATATCTTTGAAAATAATATGTACGCTTGAATTCATTTTTTTATGTAGAATAAATAAATAGATCGATTTGGTGTGGTGGATCTCAGACCTTTCATGTGACTTTAGGGGCGCGACCTTCAGAGTGTTAAATCAATGCAACTGTTTACAGCTTTCATTTTTATCATGAGGTACAGAGCCTTAATTATCCATCGAACTATCAAAAAGATAAACATTAATTTTGACCCACTCCTTCGAATACTTGGAAATTGGTTGTGCGACTAATCCAAGTTGTTTTGAATCACGTTCCATCAATGTTTGCATCTGCTTTTAATAAATACACAAACTATAACTATCTTCTTCCCTTGCAGGTGTGATGTGCGAGCTCCTCTGGTCAGACCCGCAGCCCGAGCTAGGCCGCGCGCCCAGCAAGCGCGGGGTGGGCTGCCAGTTCGGGCCCGACGTCACCAAGCGCTTCCTGGAGCTCAACAAGCTACAGTACGTCATCCGCAGCCACGAGGTCAAGAACAGCGGCTACGAGGTGGCCCACGACGGCAAGTGCATCACCGTCTTTTCCGCGCCCAACTACTGGTAAACTCCCTTTGATAACCGTTCATTATAAATATAGGTACTCCTCACTTAAAGACCGAGTTTCATTCCTACAACTTAGGCCATCTGCTCATCGATAAACTGAATAAAAAACAGTTGGCGACTCAATAATAATCGCTATCCATAGGGAAGTACTTGTGAATTTCATTCGCGGTCTGCACACAGGCGACTTGTTAAAGACCAGTTGTCAACGGCGACGCAGCAACCAGATCAGAAAAATATCAATTTTGTTCAGGAGGTCGACAAATTGAGTTGTGCCAAAAACTGAGTTGCCATTTTCAGTTTCTACATGAGCGAAGGCCCCGAGAAGAATTCGTGAAAATTGTAAGCGAGGAGCTTAATCAATTTTATTTATTTTTGATAAGGAAACTGTAAAATGTAAAAGAAACTTTGTTGAAACATCTTTAAGATGTCAAATTTAATAAATTCAAAAAAACGCACTGGTGAGAGCTGGTTGCAAGCCCGAGGAGTCCTTAAAGAGGTAGGTAGCGTGTGATTTGAGAAATCTGTACAATGAAAAGGGTTATCTATCCTAGGAACCAAAAAAATCTTCTAAAGCTTGGACACGTCATAACTGATGTGGATTTTACTGAATATACTTCATTGTGGATCCAGCTATTAATTATCACTGTGCAATCGCTGTGCATATAAAAATATGATGCCCAAATTTAGCCTAAAGAACTCTGATTTGGGTAAATGAGGATAAATACAAACTACGGAATACATTGTAGAAAAACGTTTCTTACACGAATTAAAATACGATGTTATGAAAATTTTTGAGTTTTGCCATTTTTCCTTTTTTTATTCACTTTCAGAAGGCGAAACAGCTGTCACTAGTAATAATAATTACATAGTAGAACTTGTTTATAAATAAACTGGTTTTTATAAGTTGGATAATAATATTATTGAATATATAAAAGAAATTAAAATTAAAATGGAGTTCTACAAATTAAACTTGATAACAATAAAGCCATTGAACCTACTATAATTTATCCATGTGATATAAAATATAATTTCGGTGAAGCGAGTAATGAAAAAAATAATGTTCTTTTTTTTATTACATATTGATAATGCAATCACTTCACGGAGTAATAATCTGTGTCTATTCTTCTAGTGACACAATGAACAATCTGGGGGCTTTCATCAACATGACCGGCAAGGACATGACTCCCAAGTTCACCTCCTACAAGGCTGTGGTAAGTTTTAGTCACATTTTTTCTTGTTTTATTATTGATGTTAACCCCTCCGCAACGTAAGCAGATATAAGCATTAGAAATAGGACGGCAGTCAAGTACAATAAGCGTGTTTATACGTCAGCGCGTGTGTTTCCATAGAAATCGTTCTAACTCTGTTATTGTTTTAGTTACATCCCTAAACCAAAAAGTAAAAGTTCGATAATAGATCAAGCAGTACATCCCTATCAAGTTGTCTATAGAAATACATAACAGGAATCAGCTGTCAGTCGCATAAATGACAAAAATATTTACCCGCCCACATTTACTACTGGCGGCTCGTCCACGCTCGACATTTTTATTAGATATTTTTATATGAAATGATAAAAAAGTGAGGTGACAAAGGTGTTTATTACACATATATACAATAGAATAAGTATTGTTGTTTACATAATCTGTGATTTTAGTACCGTTTTCACATAAAAACATCACGTGAGTCATTTTTACCTATTTTTAATGTTTGCGTTCTAAATTTTAATATTTACAAATGCTAATATTTATTTGTAATATAATAATCTGAAAGCTTATTTTGTAACCTTTCTAAAACAGTTTTTACTATTCGGCTACGTTCAGAAATGTTTCATTTATAGAGCTTTAATTGTGAAGCGGTAATAATACAAAATTTTCGTAAAATGTCATTTCGTTTAAGACACCAAAAGCTAATATTCTCGAAAATTCGGAGGGGTTAAATGGCGAATTTCGGAGGGGTTAATTTGAACAAATAAATAAACCACCACCAAATAGGAATTAGTAATTGGCAGCCATCTTGACATCAGTGTCTGGGCTTTCAAGAGTGCTATATATAACCATTGTTTTCATGATTTTAACAAAATAATTATTTTCTTTCAGCCACATCCGAACGTAAAGCCGATGGCGTACGCCAACCCCCTCCTCAGCATGATGTGTTAACCCTATGGATACGCAATAACAAACTACATACTACATAAACAAACAACACACACCCGTAGTACACCAAGCCTTCAGATCGAGTTGTATTCTCCCTAACACACATATCACAGTGTACAACCAACAATCCTGAATCCAACTTGTTACATTATTATTATTTTTGTATTCAAATTGTATGTCACTTCTAAATTAACATTGTTCTACGCAAATTTCCATTCCATGCATTTCGATTCTTTTTATTTTGTGTACAACATTGGACGCATCGTTATGAAGGTCTGCATAATGCGGCGTTTACATTATTCGGTTGGGCCATATCCCGTTTTCGGCCACCAACTGCTGTAAACTATTATTCGGTCAGCAACCTAGGCCAATTCGGTCACCGATCTAATTTAAACACGCCATAACATGCAAACTGTAAAAATGCACTGTGACGACCAATGATTTGTAGCCGTAGCTGTACAAGCCTACGTACTGTTGGTTTTTCTACGAACGATCAAGCTGTTATGGCTTGTTCGTATTGGGAGAGTATTTTAGTCGACTAGCGAGTAACTTGCTACTTGACTCGACGAAAAGCTTTTGCACTACGTTCAAGTAGAGTTCATTAGTGAGTCGCGCGTTGCAAGATGACAGGCTGCCACGCAACAAAGTAAATGCGCTAATTAAGCTGATTGTTTTGCTAATGCTTATTTTAGAAGAGGTGGAAGAATAAATTAGTGGGATGAAAATAAATAAACTATGGACACGAAAAGAGCAGCATAAATAAAGAATTTTAGAGTAGCATCTTTGCTCCGACGGCACGTCATTTCCACGTATCTACAAATGAACTCTGCTAAAATGACGGGTTCGTCCATGTCAGTGCGCAGGGACGCATGGTGCGGGACACTATTCGCCCGAAAAAATAGAACGAAATGTATTGACTCTACTAAAGAGATGACTAATCTACTCTACTAAAATTGTGGTGTTCGGACGCATTTAGTTACTAATATACTCGCTACTCAACTAAACTACTCTCCCAGTGCGAACGGCTCTTAAATTTTATGTACGCAGCTGTTGCATATGTGATGGATGAAATTTCACTAAAACTCTTACATTGTACGTCCGCATGACGAGATTGCTTTGAAAAGGCCTCAATTAATTCCATCATGGCAGCACTTTTATGACGTTTGCGTTTACTCGGACTTTACTGGTTTGGTTTCTGAATGGATTAAGCGATATGTCACTATGAATGTTTGTTCTCCGTGATGGGAATTAGCGTAGCGTGGTTGAAGCAGTTTAATACATACCATTTGCAGTTAGTTATCCAAGCATTAAATTATATATTTTCTAATTATGAATGATTATTATTTTAATATTGATTCGCCACTTTACGCGCCGTCGTAGATAGTAAAAATTTTAAAGTACAATAAAACTATGTTTAGTTAGAGATAGGGTACTTACTATAATTATTATTCAAAGTTATTATTATAATTATTGCATTGTTTCAATACTTCTTTATTGATTGATAATATTTTTACAAAGAATCGATGATAATAATTAGGGATCTGAATTTTTGCATAATTACTGAAAATAATTTTAAAATTTAAGCATTTTTAAAAAAGAAAAAAGCGCAGAGGTTACGTTAGGTCATATTATCTTCATACCATAGTTGAAGATATTTTGAGTAAAATCCTTGATGAGAGACCACAATTCAGAATCAAATGGCTTTAGCCATGAACGATATCTAGATTTGAATAGCCAGGTATCTCCCAATTTCTCCTCTAGCCCTCTACCTTCCGCATTTCCTTCCGTTTCACAACATTCCCGAATTGGGGGTACCATGGTCGCTGGCCACTGGCTCTATCAGTGGGAATTTTGAGCGTAATTAACAATAAAAAGTAAAAAGACTCCATTAAATAATCAGGTCTCTAATGATATACCTAGTAAGTGCTAATATAGGCAAAGGTTCTTACGTTTCGTTTTATTTATTATTTTGTTATATTCTCCTATATTTAGGAGATCTTGTGTATTCCGCCATTCAAGAAGATTTTCTTGTCACCATTTTTTAGTCAATTATTATTATGTAAAATTTGTATTGTAATAAATATTATAATTTTTACTTTTACAAAACTGAAACCCTAGTGCACTAATGCTCTTAATGACAATTTGTTCCTTTTATCAACATTGGTATAATTATTGCAATAAATGAATTGTCTGGATGGATCTGTCAGAAAATTATTTTTTACAAAATGTGATTCTTTATCATCTTCCGAAATTGATTTTATTTTGTTAAAATAAATATTTAACATTAATTATTTATTTTTAATTTCTTGTTGAATGTCACAAAAAGTCATTTTTTCCTTTCTGTGGGATACTAAAATTATTTCTTAGTTTGTAATAATTATGTATGAATGGAATGATTTTTTGTTTCCTAAGGACATCAGGTCCTTAACCCATTGCATACCAACAGCCTTCATCCTTTAACCTCATCTATGACTGTCACATATATGTGACACATGCCGCTAAGCTATGCAATGTAAAGGTTAAATTCGGTCAAACTATAATATTTTTAGCCGAAATTCCAAATGACAGCACCTATAGTACGCGCTAAACTTCAATACTGACCTGAACTTAATATGGTCCATTCTCACGCAGGTAGTCACTTTACTGACTTCACAATGACCGTAAGCGAAATAGAAAGATGTCTAAAACATATGTGCGACATAGAAAGGTGTAAACGGGGAGGCGTGACACTTTTGTGACCTTGAACTCGCCTCTTGCGACGATTTCTGTATCAACGTTAGGTCGGCATTAAACTTTGGCGCTTACTGTAACTCTCGATCAAACAACTGATTGTTATAGGTTTTAAAGACCACTTTAGTGACACACGATAAAACAACCGGACATAACTAGATGATAACAGAATTGCAATTTTCTATCCAAAATGGGTTTAAGAAGTGACTAGTAAAATAAAGAACAAAGCGAACCAAAGAAAAAATTTATTCGATATATATTTGGCTTTCAAATCTATGGATCTCCTATCCATTTCTACTACCCCAACACTTTAAAAGACCGATAAGTGTTGTACCGAATAATATTCTGTTTTAACGGAAACATTATTCTTGCAAGCAGTGTACAATAAACCCTCAATATTTTGTTTTTGAAAGGACCCATAAATAAATTAAAATAAGCATTGAAGATATAACTTTCTCAATTTAACAATCTGACAAACAATCTCAATTTAACATAATATCTATGCAACTGTTGCATATATGATCCATCAGTTGCTATCTCCGCACATGGGTGTCACATATGTGATCCATGAAGTTTCAATAAATATGTTGTTTCAAAATGTGCCGTTGTGTGTGATGTAAAAGTAACTTTGAATTTTTTTATCCATAATGATCAATAATGTATGATTAATTTCTCCTGTTATCAGATAATTGTTAAATAGCTAAACAGTTAACCCTGGAATCTTTTGATTTCAAAAACCATTTGATGGTTAACCACTGGAGCGACAGCGCAATTTTAAACTTTTCTCTCCGATTGCTTGAAATTTTGGCAATCATTTTGAATATTTTCGCCCACATAAAAACAAAAATCATACCTCCGAATTTTAATATGAAGTCAAACAAACTGATTATAGTTCTATACAGCCAAAGAAATTTATAAAAAAATAATATGAAATCGTAACCTTCTACTTAATTTTTTTTTTTTTACATTAACTCGACACAGGAGGCCCTGGGCCTATGTCATCTTTGGGGATACTGTGTGGAGAGTCTTTTAACTTGTTGAATGCCCGAGGAACAACACGGAAATTTCACGACCAAATTTTCAATTCAAATTTCATGAATTTGAATTGAATGTTTTGTGGATTAATTTTTACCTATCGTATATTTTATTGACCGAAACACATTCCTAGAACAATAAACTATGTACCAAAAAAACATTACTTGCGTTAATTACGTAAATTGATAGGTTTTACGATGTTTTCGTCAAATAACATGATTCGACTTTGAGCGAAAGAATAGCGCAAATCTGACATTTTGATGTCACAGATAAAAATTATTTTAAAATATTCTGGGGTTACAAGGCGAATGAAATCTTTACCCATCCCATGGGGAATGTTGGCGCAAGCGATTCTGACTCTGTCCTTATACAAATTTTGTACATAGAAGGGTCAAAATCGAAGAAAAACGTATTTTTTCCCTGCGCATGCGCACAAACTGCGCACATCCCCGCGCTACGGCAAATTAAATATAAATTATTTCGAGTGACTAGGCGAATTGCGGGTTTCGCTATGGTAAAGGATGATAATAGAGCAAGCGTATCTGACCTTGTTCTTCATACACTTTCTTTATACATAAGGGTCAAAATTGCATTTCAAAGTGCCGCGGCAAACCAGAGGTTAAGGATAGGAAGGAGAGGAGAGTTCTGGGAAGGAAAATGGTTTAAGGTGTGGGTAGGAATCTGGGGTTCGGTGTGTCCTGGTCATCCACCACCCCTGCTAAATCACCAAACATAGCGGACCACTGTGGCAGAGGTGTTGGTTATCCAATGAAGGTTCCCGGGGCGGCGGTACCCATTCCCGCCTCCCAAATTGAAATTACTTATAAATAAGGGAAAATTTGCCAAAATTGGCAGCAAAGCAATCCGAGGTATTTTATATAGAGCCGTGTTGTGGCAAAAAGCGCTTCAGTGGTTATAAACTTTTAGTTGAGTGAGAAACACAAGACATTCTTATTGAATTAGTGTTTTTTATTATTGTACAAGTTTGATAAGTAATCTAATAGAATAACACTTTTTTTTCTCAGGGCATTCAGATTAAATACATAATTGTAATTATTATGAATAAGGAGCATAATGGTTCCTTGGATAAACATTACTGCCTGTACCTAGAGCTAGGGGAGCATAATATTGCCAGATTGTAATAATTTCGATACAAATCGTAAATATTGAACACTGTATATATTTTTAAATAAATTAACCGTTTACATATTTGAAAATTGATCTTCTTATTTATATTTTTCCTGACATTTCCTTTCATTCCACTTCCATCTGTTTTCTGAAGCTTTAAAAATTCATAACAAAAAGAAGTGTGCAATTCACACGCGGTAGAAGTGAAACCTTCAGAAAACTAAAGTAGACAAGAGTGGGGAGACCACGAAGCACTGCTCAAATAGGAGACTGATAGGCTACGAAGCACCGCGCTAAGAGGAGACCGATTACACTATCTCATTCTCACAGGCTAAATCCTATAGATGTATGTGTTTGTCTCTTAATTGTCACTATTTTTCATTTCATCGAGTTTCAAAACACAACGATGCTAAAGAAATTTTCACTTCAAAAAGTGAGCTCTGACATGAAATTTGCTCAGCAAGCACTGTCATTTACATCATGAGCTGTGGAGCTTTGGAATATCAGTGAAATCGTCGAATAATAAGACTGGAATATTTTAAATTTATCCTTTCCTAAAAAGTAATTACAGTAATTTATTGAATGTTAACTGGGGAAGAAAAAATAGTATAGTACATACCTGCCAAACTTTAAAGCTGACCTGATGTCTATACAGAAATCGGCGCTAAAGGCGATTTTATTCAGACGAGAGGGGGTTCCATCTCCCTACCGTGGTAAGGGGTTCGTTGGGCAGTTTAACTGTACCTGCGCAAGAATGGATCGTATCAACTTCAAGTCAGCTTTAAAGTTTGACTCATACTATACATAGTTGTAAGGTCTGGCCTATGCGATATGTGATCCAAGACTTTCATAGTCAAAACGCGTTGCATGATAGGATAGATTGCGTTGAAACTGCCAGAAATTTAAAGCTTAAATTATTTACCTACCCATCAAAATTATACAAGAAAACTCTTTAAAATATTTTTATTTAAATCTCAACAAAAAGTATTAGAATATTATATAAATTAGCTAATTAATCCAGTCTTCTGTCAGTGGTTGTCCTATGGCAGCATGTTGGCCATGATCTTCACTAGCGTCTGCTTGTCGAGTTGGCAGCGAGGATAGAGAGTCACACAATCAGTTTTGATATTCTTCCCTGCTTCTACGGCCTCCTTTATTGCCGTTCCATCCAACATGTTTTCCACCAGGGAATTACTGCGAGAATAGATTAAATAATATTACGTACATACATTTAATTCATTAAAAAACTTTCACAGGTTACAAATAATCTGACATTATTTGAAAATAATTTCCCTCGGGGCCTCTGTCAACTTTGGAGATTCTGTGAAGGTTCTCTTTATGAAAGAAGCCAGAGTAAAGTTAGCCTCTCAAAAACTGGACGTACTGTACAGGGCCCGCAGGTACTTTAATAGTACACAACTGCTAACCCTGTACAAATCACAAGAGCGCCCCACGGTTGAATTTGGCAGCCACCTCTGGTCTGGAGCTCCAAATACTTGAAAAATACCCTTGGGCAGTCCGTTTGATAGATTCTCCCATCTTAACAGACGGATCGCAATCTTTAGAGCACAGGAGTCGGGTGGGAATGCTATCCTTGTTACACCGGTATTTCAATGGAAGATGCTCCGAAGAACTAGCCCGCGCGAAGAACGCGTGCCCGAACATATGTACACGGTTGACATTTGTCACATGAGAACGGGTCGCTTCTTCGACACTTTCTTGTGTTCAACAGCTCGGCTGTGGAACGATTTGCCGGCCTCTGTGTTTCCTCCTTTCTACAACATGGGTCTCTTCAAGACCAATGTTCATTCTTTCCTCTCCTCAAAAAGACCCTCCACACAGTATCTCAGATGATATAGGCCCGGAGTGAATTTATTTTCCATCCCTCATTAGCCCATAACCTGACCTAACCTAACGTAACCTATTTGTGAACGAACAACTCAACAATACACAATTTTACCTCCTTTGGAAAGTCATTAAGCGATGAAAAAAATAAATTGCCCATAATCTAACCTAACATAACCTAGTTGGTGACCGGACAACTCAACAATATACAACTTCATCACCTCCTTTGAAAAGTCATTGAAAGTGATGAAAAAAAATGGTTAAATAAGTTATTAAAAAGAGTGACGAAGTTACACATTGTTGAATTGTCTGGTCACTGTATGAATCCACCCCTCTCACTGCGATGCAAGGCGATGTTCCGAGAGAGCCCTGCTGGAGAGGTCCAAGGGTCTTCCTCAACCGGTCTCTCACGATCAGGCCTGCCACGCAGTTGATGGGCAGACATATCCGCCAAATGCATCAAGAAAACTACTTGTCTATATTATATTGTATACAGCAGCATATAAGTAGAAAAAATTGATACTAAATAAATTTGATTGATGTCCACACCAACTTATTAAGAAAGGTATTTTTGAATTCTGGTTTAGGCTTAAAATTGGTAAATAATGCCCAAAAAATTATAATAATTATATTTTCGGATGGTTGGAGGATCAACTGTCAATGTACCATTAGGTACATTATAGTATATGCAATTCTACTTAATTGGTAACTGGTTTATCGGGACAGCCGGTTATTTGGGACAAAACCCAAGGAACAGAAACCAAATAAAGAAACTGATACTAATTTACTTTGATTATCTGGGACATCATTCCGTTTAATTGTGACAAATTCCCATCTACCGAGCAATTCTATATCTTTTGTGGGGTCGTTATGGAGATAACGGACGTGATCTCCTGTCAGATTTGTGTGATTTATTTGCATTTTTATGTGCAACGTAGGTACATTAAATGAATAAATAATCATGCATACTTGCAGGAATTCGTGTTTAAAAAGATCTAAACTAAAATATGTGACAGTAAATATGTAAAAATCACACAAATCTGACAGGAGATCATGTCCGTTATCTCGATAACGATCCCACAAAAGATATAGAATCGCTTGGCAGATATCTGATGCATGTATAATCAAATAGAAGCATAGGTACCTAGACAGGCTGGCTATGAACCTGTCGACATCAGTGGCGTTGCCCACAGCCATGTTGTCCAGGGAGGACTGGATATAGGAGCAGGCCACCCTCTGCGCACAAGACGAGGAGTCCACATTATGCTTCTCCAGCGTCCGCTCCACCTTCGAGATCAACTCCGTGAAGGCACTCATCTCTGCTTCTATGCCTGGAAAAGGTAACCAAATTATATCATATCTTTTTTTGATATTGACAATTCGTAGTAGAATTCCATTATAACAATTTTAAACTTTTTTCCGCTCGATTTTAAATTTAGTCTTAAGAATGTTGTGATTGTAAACGCAATTAAAAATAAAATACTTAAAGAGGTCCTTCCTTTATTATGTTATGGTGGGTTTCTTCATTTACCGAGAATGCTAATGCAATGTAAATTGTAAAAGTAAACGGTCAAATGCATAGAAAATTTTAAATTTCGATCGCTTAATTTTACAATTAGCATTGCATTTAGCATTCTCGGTAAATGAAGAAACCCACCCTAAGTGTTGATTATTGACAAATATTAATTTGTTTCAAGAAGTACTTAACGTGTTTGTTAATTTTTTTTTTTTGTTTTATAGCAGTAAAATAAAAAAATATATCTTTTTTCACATACTTCAATCGTTGTTTTTTATTTAATTTAACATGTGTAATAAGAATATTGTGATTGAAAAAGCAATTAAAATTAAAAAATACTCAATTAATGAGGTCCTTCCTTTATAATGTAAGTGTTGATTATTGAATATTGATTATTGATTACTCATACAGGCAATTGCGTCTCTGTACGAGGGAAGCGTTGCGTGTGTTAGGGTAAACGGTGGTTTTACGGGGTGGTTTGACATCACAAAAGGTGTCAAGCAAGGCTGCGTAATGTCACCATGGTTATTCAATCTATACATGGATAATTGTATGCAAGAATTGAAAGAGGTGGGATTGGGCGCGAAATTGAGTAATCTGAAAGTATGTTGCCTGTTGTATGCTGATGATGCGGTGCTGATTTCTAACACTATGGAAGATCTACAGTCTCTCGTATCTAGGATGAACGAAGTATGTATGAAGAATGAGCTAATGATGAATGTAAGTAAGTCTAAAGTCATGGTGTTTGAAAGGGAGAGTACGAAAACAGTATGCAACATAGTTGTGAATGATGAATATTTGGAGCAGGTGGATGAGTTTGTGTATCTGGGTAGTATGTTTACGAGAGATGGGAAGGCTGAAAGAGATATTGAAAGAAGGGTGAATGCCGGTAACTCCATTAATGGTGGACTGAATGCCGTTGGCGCTAATAAAAAACTGTCAAAAAAAGCGAAGCTAGCAGTCCACAATGGAGTCCTGGTACCTACCCTGATGTATGGCAGTGAGGCATGGAACTGGCAGAGGAAGGATGAAAGTAAACTGAATGCTGTTGAAATGAGATCCCTGAGACGTATGTGTGGTAAAACAATGTATGATCGTGTGAGAAATGTGGATATCCGCAAAGAATGTAAGGCTGATGTAAGCATAATGAGTAAGATTAAGAAAGGGACCCTCAGATGGTTTGGGCATGTAGAGCGAATGAACGAAGGAAGTAGTGTAAGAAGAATATACGACGCGAATGTGAATGGTAGAAGAAGTCGGGGACGCCCGAGGAAGACATGGCACGATCAAGTGAATCAGATACTTGAGTCGGGTCATGTCAAAAGTCAGAATAATAGAAGAGAATGTATGAGACGATGTATGAATGTGAGTGAGGCAAAGAGTGTGTGCCAAGACCGAGTTGTTTGGCGGTCCGTCCTCTCTGCCTACCCCTGCGGGGAAACGGCGTGATGGTTAGTTAGTTAGTTAGTTAGTTTGATTATTGAAAAAAAATTCATGTTTTGTTAATTTTTGTAATTTTTTGTTTGTTTTATAGCAGTAATATAATTTTCTTTATGTACTTCAAGTATTATTGTTTATTATTTCATTTAACACGTGTTAACTGTTTGAATAAGTGTAAAAAAATTATCAAAATTTGAGTAAGCAATAGGTTTTTAACATGTCTAAAAAAGATTCGGTTTCGGCAGAAACTGAGACAGATACCGAAGATTCGGTTTCGGTAGAAAGTCCTGTTTCGGTCAGACACTAATAATATTATTGCATATACATATATGGGCTCAATCAAATAATTCCTCCTAATATTTTAAAGTATAACTTTAAAGACTTTCTTTAAATGCTGTTTAAGACAATGCCCGCGAGATTTTTGCTCTATTTTAAACGAGTCGTGTTTTATTAAATATTTTCGCATCGATTTTGTCGCTGTAAATGTTAGCGCTCTCCTCTAACATTCGCAATTTCGTATCTCTTCCCTCCACACAGCATCCCAGATGACATAGGCCCTGAGCCAAATTATTTTCCTCAGGGCCACCTGTGTGGAGTTAATGTAAAAAAAAAAAATCTCTCCATCTTATTCTTTTCGAGCCCGGTTGCGGAGCCTTAATATAGCATAATCAAAATGATAGATTGAAAAAAATATTTGGGTTTGGTAAAGATTCACGGAGGAGGGAGGGTGGTGGCTAGAGAATTTCAGACATAGGCTATTTTCGCCTATAAAAAGACCGTCACACACAAAATTCTCCCGGTTCGGGCCACTCCACAGGAAGCCATAGAGCTACGAAAATATAAATGACAGACCGTGTTCAATATTTTTGTGACAATAACCTTCTTTTTTTGCACGGTCGGGTTTCACCCCCCATCATTTCATAAATAAGTAATCCATGGTTCCACAACTATATAGAGCAGCTCCGATGAGAAAGATTGATTATTCTCCGCACCAGTATTATTAAATAATAATCCAATATTGCTTTAATAAATATATACCTACATTCAAGTTAGCAATAAAAATGCTTAAACGCGTGATGATAAAATTATGTACTTTTGCGATTATTTTTTTTATCGTAAGTATTTATAATTTTTCAATAATGTCTAAGCAAGTAAAAAAAATCTAAAATATATTAGTTTGTAAAACCATAAATAAATTGGCAAACTGAAGTATTTTAGTCGCAAAAGGGTGTGCGGTTTTTTTATTGAGTTTATTTTAACGTAAATGAAAATTCTAAAAGTAGCTTCCCTATTAGTAGTAGATAATTTATTGATTTATTTTACTATATTTATGATTACATGGTTTGAAATGTGTGGTGTGTAATACCTACAATAGTTTGTTTGAAAATTTAACTAACCTGTCTACCCTTATTATGATAAAAATTAATATATATATTATTTAAAATTTTAAAACATAACTTAACTTGATAAAATAACAATCTTTCGAAAACAATTTTTTTTTGTAGAAATACGTCTAGAATTTGTTCTGAAAATGACATATTTCCGGTTGCGTCTGTTTATTCCCTCTTAATAGTTAGTTTGGTTACATTTCGCGTTAGCTGATACTTCAAAAAGTGTGAAGTTACGATTGTGCAATATTAATTTCAAAAAGTGTGAAGTTACGATTGTGCAATATTAACTTTAAAAAGTGTGAAGTTACGATTGTGCAATATTAACTTCAAAAAGTGTGAAGTTACGATTGTGCAATATTAACTTTAAAAAGTGTGAAGTTACGATTGTGCAATATTAACTTTAAAAAGTGTGAAGTTACGATTGTGCAATATTAACTTTAAAAAGTGTGAAGTTACGATTGTGCAATATTAACTTTAAAAAGTGTGAAGTTACGATTGTGCAATATTAACTTCAAAAAGTGTGAAGTTACGATTGTGCAACATTAAGGTTAAACGTCACGTACGTTATAATCTTTGCATTCACAGATGGCGCCAATTAAATTATTTTAGGTTTTTAATACTTTTTGCACGTTACGCTTTAAAATATTAATGTAAAATAATTGTTTGCGCCCGTACATATTTTATATGAATATAAATAAATAGTTTTGTCCATAAACAAACCCAAATCTTCCAAAAAAGGCTTAAAAATACAATATTGGATTGAGTCACCGATACAAAATTGAATTTTTCAGCCTTTCTTGAAAGATTTGGGTATGGACAAAACTATTTTTTTTTTTTTATTTTCATAAAATTTTATTAGTTAGAGGTTTTTTGTTTTTTTTTTTGCTACCACACTAGGCTAATGCCCGTGTTGTGGTAGCATATTATATTATTATATTCATATTAAAAGTGTACGGGCGCAAACGATTAATATCACTTAATATTTTAAAGCATAACGTGCAAAAAGTATTAAAAACCTAAAACAATTTAATTGGCGCCATCTGTGAATGCTTAGATTATAACGAACGTGACGTTTAACCTTAACCATTCGTTTTGTTGTGGGTGGTTTGGTATATTTATGGTTTTGTTATAGGAGCAGGCAAGAGTCGTGTATTTTAATTACGTGCCATCGCTTGGAATAAAAAAATTCCGACACGAAAAGTCCTTCATTTTCTAAGTGGGTATGGCGAATGTTGCTTCCATACAATACAAGGACAGAATTGGTTCATATTTATTTAGAAACTTGCATAAATCAGTTATTTCCAGATTCCATCGGATCATAAATATTTATTAGACCTGTTGCCGAGGGAAACAGACTAGGCTCAAGGTTCGTAGAAAATTTATATTAACTTGATTTACAAAATATAGAAAAATGTGCCTGTGAAGTAGTAGAGATCAAGTCTTGTAAAAATAGTTGAAAAAAAAGTAAACGATTTAAATAATAAAAGATTATTGACTTTAATATTTTCGTTAAATATTTGGTAAGGACGCAATGAGAAACTCCAGTCCCTTTTTTATCAATAATAAAATTACATTCTAGTATTCCAATATTTTTATTGTCATAGTTAGTTAGTTTTAATAGTTAAAATAATTTTCAAAGTTTTAATTTTTCGGGTCTTCCGAAATCGTACCAAGTCTGTGGTTGTCTGTTACGCCACCGGTCTCAAAAAGCCTAAGTTTTATCGTAACAGGCACTATATTTTATACGGCGGCGCGGCGCCACGCCGCGCCGCGTCGAGCGACGAGCCGTTTTATTCTTTAGTTTATGAAGAATACTAAATAAAATATCAGCATCTCGTCGCTACTGTTTGTATTTTACCAAAGGGCAAAAATACATCACCTGATGACCACACCTGATAAACCATTTACGAGTCTGCAAGATCTGCAAACTGCTGTGACGCTATCAATTTAAACCAGGGTTTCCCAACCTTTATTTCGCCGAGCCTCCCCGAACCAAAAAAAATATTTTTTAGCCCCCCTTCAGTGGCGTAGCTAGCATGGGCATGGGGGGAGTGGCTAAAAAAGACCGTCAGTCACAAAATTCTCTCCGTTTCGGTACGTTCAGAATATAAAATCCGTATTAAATTTTTTGCGACAATATCCTTCGTATTTTTTTAATAATCGGGTGTCACCTCCCGTCAGGTGTAGTGTCACCCCCCCCCCCCCGTCGGGTGGCACCCGGGGCGGTCCACCCCCCCTCAGTTAACAAAAGTTTCAACAAACAAACACATTTATATTAACTAAATTATTAATTTGAATTTCAAATAGGTACAATACAGATACAATATATTTATATATTATGGATCTTTAATATCTTTAATAGAACAGTAGGTACCTACACCTTCAAGCATTAATTACTTTTACATTTACATTTCTTAGTGGTCTTTGAATTATACATATTATTCTATTATTATTTTTTATTTATTTAACTTCTATTTTTATAATTAGATAATGTCTAACAACTTTCAAAGTAATTTTAGAACAAATAAATAAAAACTTTTAAAGTACTGTTGAGATACTCGAGCTTGCATGCTCTGTATCAGTTGGTCGATCATGGTCTTTGCTAAAGCTTTGCTTTGAATAGATTTTTTTTTGGAAATGCAAACGTACCTAATACAACCCCCCTAACATTTCTCTACGCCCCCCCGGTTGGGAAGTCCTGATCTAAACAATAAGAAAAAACTGCATTTTGTTGCGGGATCATTGTGATGCAAGTACAATAGATTAATGTATGTGGTCTATTAATTTAGGGTGCTACAAATTTAACCTAACTAGTAGGTTGAATTTAAAGTTTGATTACACTATGGTGATTGAACTGCACATTTTCTTTTAAAATTACGTGATAATTTCCAGAATTTTTCCTTACGTTATGTTAGAATAATTATAATCAACAATATTATTATACCATACGTACGTAATATGTATTGCCACATCTGATATATAGTATTATTATCTGAAAGACTAAATTTTCGATTGTTGTAAACGAAAGTAGTGCCTTCTGTTATTTTAAAAAATAACCGTTGAAGTGTCAAACAGTTTCCCAGTCGAGAAAATGTCAAAAATTCAAATAACAAAACTTTGATTTTTTCAGTTTCGAAATTTTCCATTTTTCCTGGAAGAAATTTTTGAATGTTTAAAACTTGATCATTCTCCAAACATCGCAAAACAAAATCAAAAAGATAAATGTTTTTGTAACAATTTCTGGCCGAATTTTCCTATAAAAAAATCCATTTTCTAATTATCCGAATTTTTTTTCATGAAAATAAAAACTTCTAAACATGAAAAATTGCCAACCACACATGATATCAAAAAATCAATTTTTTTAAAGATTTCCCGACCTATTATCCCACAAATTTTCCGATTCTTCCGGAAGAAATATTTTGAGAAAAACAAATTTATCCAAGATCAATAATTTCTCAACAAAAAAGTTTTCAAACTTCAAATAACAAAATCAAAAACATAAATGTCTAAAAGTATTTATAAAAATTTCTCGACCTATTTTACAATTTTCTTAGGAAAACTTTTCAAATTTTTCCAAAAAATTTTAAATTAACACTGTTAATTTCCATACTTAATATTGAAAAAAAAATTCGCGGCCTATTTTCCGACCGATTTTCTGATTTCTTCGGAAGAAACTTTTTCATAAAAATAAAATTTTTCAAGATCAAAAATTTCCCAATATGAAAAGTTTTCAAACTTCAAATAAAAAAATGAAAAACATAAATACAACGTTTAACCAAATATAACATTTTGTAGCGCGCCGTTTTTACGCTTGCCACTACACCATCTCTTTCCCCCGTACAGCGCCATCCTGCTCACCCAAAACTAGGCGAACCAGGCTGCGCAGACGCCTTCTGCGCATTTCCTACTCTCGAGTCGCTACATAAACCACGCCCCGCAACAAGGAATGGCCTATATAAAGAGCTGCGAGCCCTAAATTAAACCAGTTCGTCTGTAGCTCGCTCTTGACTAGTACGCTCTCTTAGTTGCGCTTCGTCCTTTGGAACGACCCTCTAAGGAGTATTCTACTACCATAAGTAAAGCACCAACCAGACCCCGACTGCTGCCTTAGTTGCGCTTCGTCCTATGGTACGACCCTCTAAGCAGAACCACAGTCAGTTTTGTTGTTCCCAAAGACTAAACAGCAAGGTTCCCTCCGATCCCTTGCTCAGTTAATTATTATTATTGTGAATTGATACATTGTGACTATTTTTACTATATGTGATCTGTGAACTTACTTTAAATAAATAACATTTTACCAACAATTGTGTTATAATTTTCCAAAATCAAATTTTTGAGGTGTAATAATTTTTGGGTGACCGGACAACTCAGAATCATGCAACTTTATTTATTAAAAGTGATGAAAAAAAATATATATTGGTTGAATAAGTTTAGGTTATGGACTATTTTTAATTTTTTCATAACTTTTTACGACTTTTCAAAGTTAAAATTGCATGATTTTGAATGGTCGTGGGTCATCCGCGTTCATGCGAACTCTGTCGATATAAAAAATCAGAGTGTGTAATTCACACGCGGTAGAAATGAAACCTTTTCCCTGTTTATTTTAAAGTGGTTTGATGATTGGATATTGATTTCACAAAAATAAAAATGTGTAATTTTTTTGGATTTCGTAGGATTCGAACCTCCGTTCGCTTGATGTCTGTCTCTCTGGCCGCTGAGACTTGTCGATTGCCTCGCCCACAGTGCTATCGAAGGCCCGCACCGGTTCTAATATCGCATTATATTAGAACCGAGGACCCAAATAATAAATTTCAGTGACGCATTTCCGTGTTATCCGAATTTCAAATCACTAACGCGGCTAAAGAAGTTTCACTTCAAAAGGTATCAACACGGCCACCATCTTGAACCGGAAACAGAGCGTAACAAACAAATTTTCAGGAAGATAAAATTCCAAACGGTCGAAGTAAAACACGACTCGAAACGGTAAAAATAGCATGATATAGACGGTTACTTGAAAAGAATATACGAAGTGGCCCAAATTTATCTCACCAAGGGGGGGGGGGGGTCTAGATTGGAAGAAAAACTGCTCACGTAATTAATGTATGCCCCTTACAACGATTTATAATGTATGATAAAATTTGTGTAAATTATTTAACCAATAATAGTTTTCACCGACATATAGGTATTAATTATTTAGTGAATATAAAGAAAAAGAGTTACATTATTAGCTTAAGTGGATGGGATGGTGGGAGGGGGGGGGGGAATGGATCTATTATGTGTAATTAATAGTACGAGTATGTACGTGTAAATGCTATTTATTGATTTTAGGTTTGAAAATGTTAGGTACTGTGTCGAGTCGACTAAGTTGAATTCACTGAATGAAATGTTAAAGATGTGTGAAGCGCGGGTAATGAATGTATTTTGTTTGGAGTTAGTGTTGCATTGGGGAATGTATAAATTGTATAATGCTTGGTTTTGTCTGGTTTGTCTGATGGGCGCTCTTAATTGATTTTTTTCTTGTAATTCCGGATAATCTATCATAGAGGTAGCTGTTTCTGTATGTAAATAGTACATGTGCCGAATTTCTACGACTTTCCAATGACGATTTCTTTAAGAACGGGGCTGACTGAAGAAAATGGCAGATATTTAAAAATATTTGATACTCACTCCTTCCATATCCTCCGCCGTAGGAATAGGAGAAGGCCTGCACCAGCTTGGGCAGGATCAGCACGGCCCCCAGCCCGATGAGGGACCCCAGCAGGATCCCGCCCAAGTCAATCTTCAGGGGGCCGTACAGTCCCGGGGACCCGGATCCTGATGGGTAACCTCCCTATAAAATAAAACACCGTGTTCGATTCATTTTACATATAATTATTTATAATTTTATATATATATATATATATTATTTTTTTATTGAAACATATAACAAGGTTACAATTTTACAACATAATATAAACATCAATATTTCAATCACACTCCTAATAAAGCAGCTGCTTGTGTTTAGGAGAGGACAACTAAATATATATAAATACGTATAATTTTTTACCAATGAATACCCTTTTTCCTACTGTGGCAGGCGAACAATGCAACGCTGATTACTTTCTATTGGCTGCTAGGGCTGCCACCTCTCCGGGTTTGACCCGGAGTCTCCGGGTTTGCATGGTGCATGTCCGGGCTCCGGGTTTAACATTGATATCTCCGGGTCAAACCGGGCGGTGGCAGCGAAACGACAAACGTCATCACGGCGCGGAGTGCGTCACTGTCTAACTGCGTGCGGTGAGTCGGCGGGCGCTGAGCGAGCGGGGGGTAGCAGGCAGGGAGCGGGGGCGGGCGGGGACCGTATTTCTAATCCCTATCGCACTTCAGTCGCTAGCATGACTGAATCGCGGTTCGGGAATGCAAATCTCGCGAGATTGGGGCTCAAGTGAGATCCCGCGAGTTTATGAATAACAATACTGCGAGATCTCGCCAATTTCGAGATCTCGTGAGATTGGCAGATTTTTTTGTTTTTTTTTGCAAATAATCACAATATTTGAATAAATTAGGAAAAAAGTAGTAAAAATTATAAGTTAAACATTTATTTTCACGAATTTTTCAATAGACTTTTATGCATAAAACATTGTTTGAAGTTTTTGTCCATAATTTTTTAATAAATTTCTAAGTAGTAAACTTTGACATACTTATCTATCAAATAACAAATGAAAGAAACAACCAGTCTTTAAAAAAAACATTACAAATGTTAATTTACCATGACATTTTGCCTTAATTAAATAATTCATAGTAAAATAAGTTTTTTCTTCTAGCACAGAAAACTTATTTTTTGGCACCATTTTAATCAAATTAAAATACTTAGTTTTTACCACTTTTATTGTTTATAAAAACATTGTCTATATCTATTATTTTTCCATTGATACCATTGTCTATGTCTATTTTCAAAATTAGTAGGTATTAATAAAACCCTGAAGAAGTGAGCGTTGCTCACGAAATATGTTGGTTTTTATAAACAATAAAAGTGGTAGGTAAAAACTAAGTATTTTATTTAATTAATTTGAAAATAAGTTTTATTTTAATAAAAAAACTATACTTATTTCTAAAATCTCCGGGTCTACTGTTTTTGAAAGGTGGCAGCCCTATTGGCTGCTCGTACGCCACACGCCGAAGTGTATATTTTATCATCAGTGACGCGACGCCGAACTAAATACCAATTCATTCTGTTTCCGATTGCCGTCGACTCAACTGCTCGCGAATTGCTCCACTGTTCGCTTCCCACGTTCTGATAAATAATCTTGTAAACAAATGTAAATTATGCTGTTGGACATTGTTTAATAAACCTTTTTATTTGATTTACCATTGCAATAAATCTTTAAAGGCGACTTGAGGCATTCGAGATGTGGATCTACAGAAGAATACTCAAAATAAGCTGGATGGACAGAGTTACGAATGATGATGTTATGGTTCGGATGAATAAAGAAAAATAAGTTATTAAAACAATAAAAATCCGAAACTTCAATATCTAGGACGTGTGATGAGACATCCAGAAGAAGTAAGAGATCTTGCATCTCATAATGCAGGGAAAGATTGCCGGAAGACGGCGCGGACGGAAGGAGAACATCATAACTGAAAAACCTAAGACAGTGTTCCGGATAGTCTACCGTGGAGCTGTTCCGGGCCGCAGTAAAAAAAGTCCGCATAGCCAATATGATAGCCAACATCCGTTGAAAAGACAGGGCGTAAGAAGAAGAAGAATAAATCTTTATCCCAATATTACAAATCCAATCCGACCTACCTCTTCGCTGTTCCGTAGTTGGACCTGCCACCTCTCTATTAACTCCTAAATTCTATCCTCTAAGAGGGCAATTCCAACATTATCCCACCTGTATGCCGCTGCCCCCATAGCTGGTGATGCCGAACCTCTGCGTCCTCTGCTCCAGGGTCTCCCTGCTCTCACCCTCCTGATGTGCCTGCTTCCCCTCCACCCCCTGCCCCTGGCCCTGTCCCTGTCCCTGTCTCCTCACCGCCACCCCCTCCGACGCTTCAGCCACTTGGTCCAATGCGCGATAGTAGCCAGAGTTGGGGTGGAAGCCATTACTGAAAAAACAAACGAATAATATATTTATGTTAAAAAATCACAAAAAACATTTTTAATGTTTTTTTCTCGTCAGGGTGGTTACTAATGGCCTCGATAAGGGTCTCCTGCAAAGTCCAAGAATCCAAAAATTATATTTTTAATTTTGCTGTACTTAAAAAAATACCTACGCCTGGTTTTAACAATTCCCCCGTTATTCCAAAAAACATCTCGTCTCTTCTCTAAGTCTGAACTCGACTCCAATATTCCATATACCTAATACTGAAATTTACACATATATATATATATTCACCTTTCCTTTCTCTGTGATTTTAAATAATGGCCTACAACACCCTAGAACGGTGAAGCCATAAATAATTGAAAAAATGCCATAAATTTTGGTTTGTTGGTTTCAACCAAGGTTTGTAGAAAATGTTTTTAACAAGGTTAACTCGTCAAGGGGATAGAGCGGTGGCGGTGATTGACTAAAAATTCGTGACGTGGCTTGCAGTCCATGTTCTACTGGGAGATTTGAATTAACTGCATTTCAATAGAGAACTCCAGTCCAATTTTTTAATGAATAAATGACCTTCTAACTTAAATAACTGCATTTTTATTTTTAGAGTTAGTTTTAATAGTTATAATAATTGTCAAAATTTTAATTTTTCAAGATCCCCGAAAACCACCGTACTTATGGTGAATCATGTGACGTCATCACATCACTCCAATTTGCTATGGGATCGGCCAATCAGCTGATCAACTGCCGCCATTTTGAATTCCGTTGTTCAAAGTATTCTCCCTAGAAGAAGCATTACTATTTTTTGTGCAGTAGTTTTTGAATATTTTCAATAATATAAACTAATAACTATACTGAATATTTTCAATAATGATTTTCACGGCCAAAAGTATTTTTGTTGTTTATTTTTGAGGTGTTATGCCGTGTTGCGCTACCTCCTCCTTTAGCCAACGTTTCGGACATCGTTACAGTGTCCATCATTAGGGCAAATGTGTTATTGTTGTGGTGTAGTGGTGAAATGTGTGCTTATGTACTTGGAAGCGATACCGTGTCGCCAGCTCCACTCCGCTACAAGCTGGTATTACCGTGTACTTCCCAACGGTTTTTTGCGTTTACCTTTGGTGTTGCCGTCAATTATCGGAGACCGAGAACTATTGAGCTTAGCTTCGTCGTTTCTATTAATATTAATGGGGTTTTTTGTAGATTTCAATTAATAATAATAACGTAGTATTTATATAGCGCAGTTTAAATTGCCTCCGTAACCAGGCGTGCTCTATGGGTTTTGGGTCTTCCCAGGACTTCAGGAACAAATCCAAAATAATGGCCGGTTTCGATTAAGTTATCGGCGATTGCCGATTTGTCAGGGTGGCCGAGTTTACAGACATTTTTTTGTTTTTTTTAAATTTTTTTCTTCAAATTCAAACAAAAAAAAATCTTCCGCTTGTTGTCATTGCTCACTCAGCCGCGTAACCGACCAACCCCTCACCCCGCCGCCAACTGTCCAACACCTACCGTTTTTTAATGTTTTTGTAGAAAAAATAAATAAAAAAACATCAAAAATATCACCGGAGACCAACATTTCATTTACGTTTTTTTCTTCAAATAAAGTCAGCAATCAATTGTTAAAATCCCTCGGGTACGTCCTGTTACACCCTGTTTAGTGCAATTGCATAGCGTGGATTGACTAGATGATCATTTGAGGAAGTGTGTGAAAGGGTTTAGTTTTTCCTGTGGGGAAAATTTAACACGGACATTCAAATCTGGTGCATAAAATTTTTGTATTAACCACCAATCAATTGTCTTGTATCTACCGTATTTAATAAGATGTCAATGCATATTAAAAAAAAAACACATCAAATTTCACTGGAAATCCTGAAAAAATGGTTAATTAATCAAGATTTTTGAAGTGCAAACTTTTTTATCACCGTTTTGATTTGAAACTCGATAAAACGAAAGCGAGCGATACTAAAAATAAATAAACACACACATCTGTAGGATTTAGCGTGCGAAAGAATGAGATAGCAATATAATATTTATTTATTTGACGCGTACTCGATTCCAATATAATACGGTAATTCCACTGCCCCACGCTAGTCTTTTTTTTACATGAGTTCCACCTATGTCATCTTTGGGGATGCTGTGTAGAGGGTTTTGTTAAGGAAAGGAAGGAGAGGAGAGTTCTGGGAAAGAAAAGGGTTTAAGGGATGGGTAGAAAACTGGGGTTCAGTGTGTCCTGGTCATCCGCCTCCAAGACCTAGACACACCTCATCCCATGAACCCGGACACCCCTACTAAGTCACCAAACGTAGCGAACCACTTGGGATGACCTATGGCAGAGGTGTTGGTTATCCAATAAAGGTTTCCGGGGCGGCGGTGCCCATTCCCGCCTCCCAAATTGCAACGTCTCCTTTAGTCTAGTGGTACAAAACACCTGACGGACCTTAGCGGCCTTAGACATTCGAAAAATAAATGTGCTTCGTAGTCTCCCTACTCTTACTTGTTTACTTGTCTGAAGGTTTCACTTCTTAGAAGGTTATGATAAAAATTTAATTCTGCAAATATAAATAACTTTTGCGTGTTTCACCTATGTGTTGAGTGGTGTATCGGGCAACAGAAATTTCCTATTCCCATTTCTAAGGTGTAATATTTGTAATCGAGGCAATTTATGTTAATCTGTATTCAAGACTTCGGTTCCAAGATAACTCAGAATCTCGCAATTTCAACACCCCTTTGAAAAGTCTTAAAAGTTAAAAAAAAAAATTAAAAATAGCCCATAACCTAACCTAACGTAACCTATCAAACCAATGTTTTAAATATTTTTTCCATAACTTTTAATGACTTTTCAAAGGAGGTGTTGAAGTTGCATGATTTTGGGATGTCCGGTCACCCATAACTTCTTTGTTTCATTTGTTTTCAAGAAATCGACCTGCACATTTTCTGTAGCCTTTTCTAGACTGAAGTATGCATTATATGTTTCTAAATACCTATCTGTGAACATTAATAATTGGTCTGTTTTTTGTTATCCTCTTATGTATAGTATGTTATTAAGACTGTTTATGTTCCTTAAATAAATAAATAAATTATTAGTATTGGTAACACCATAGTACACGACAGACCTAAGAGCTCTAATAACCGAATAAGGTTAAATAGTGATTATTCTTTAATTCCAATTTATTAACAAGTAAAACGTGGGGGCAGTCGACACTGTTTATATTTTAGCCCAATGAAAGGAATTGCGATTCATCTAAGTCTAACGAGTCAGTTGTCCGACGACCAGTGGCGTAACTACCAAAGGGCTAGACGGTGCCGTGCACCGGGGCCCCCAAGCTCAGGGGGCCGTCGGACCCTGACCAGCAAACCTCATACTGATACATAGCTACAAATTCTCCCACCTTTGTAATGTAAATAAAATAGGTTGCAACACAACACGGTAGTCCTGTCGGTCAGAGAGTTACCGTTTAAAATATTAGTAGATTATGATAAGATAATGATCTCGTTAAATTTGTGAAAAACTACAGAGAACCAGTAAAAAGATATTGAACTTTGAAATTTTTTGCATTTAACATTCAGGCTTATGAGAAATCACAGTTTTTTTTATTTCATTTTCATTTAGATTCCATTAAAAATTGAGAAAATGTGAGAAAATATTATATAAAACACTTTAAGACACATAATTACTATTCGGAGCAAGTGTTAGTAATAATTGATGAATAACTGTCAAGAATGCTCTATTCTCCCTCCAACACGATTTCGCCTATACTAAGGACTACGCTAGTCAAATATATGTGTTAAAATAAATATAAGACAGTGTTTTTTACATTTGACTTTTGCCGTATCGGCAGTAGGTACTACTCGTACTTTAATCCTTCAGAAATTTGGCGTATTTTTCAGATGGTAAAAATATTTCCGCTTTACAATAAAATGCAAATAAATGGAATATATCTGAGCATACAACAGTTTTTGAAAGGTGATGAAATGCTTTAAAAATGTATAATACTTAATAAACTTATAATTTTTTAAATATAAAAGTTTTGCAAGCAAACATAAAAAAGTTTTTAAAATGGCTCGCCTTACGTTTTTTCTAACTAAAATTACTAAGAAAAAAAAACACTATGTTTTATTAGACAAATGTATTATAAACGTTGTCCCCTCATGTTTTTGTCTTTTCATATGAAAATAATTAATTAAAAAATTCCCAAAATGTCTTTTTTTTTCAAAATTCAAAACTTTGGTTTTATAAAGGTGTACCTTTTTCTTTTTTTGTGTTTATTTTTTAGATTTTACTATAAATCGTGGTGTTTTGCCTTTCTAACATCGTTTAGAACATATTTCGTACTCTGATAGGGATTTGCAGCGATTTATATGAGATTTATGTGAGCTGGGACAAATATGATCTCCTGCTATTCAACTAGTAGCTTTGTACCTAAAGTATTTAAATACATTTATATTTTGACTTGACAAAACCTAAACCGTTTAGTTTGGGCCCCAGTTTTTTTGCACCAGGGCCTTTGGTTAACTAGCTACGCCTCTGCTGACGACACTCATGAAATCTGTCTTTCATTTGCCAATCCTTACCCAAGGTGTACTAAAAAGGACGCTGTAAAAAGGACTGTCACCGGCGTGAGTGTCCAGCACCATTCTTGATCTAAGTCCAGCACACATAGTATGTACAACGCAGGTGTTGTTAATGTGTTTTGAAACCGCTGAAAATTTTATTTTAAGAATGTACCCAAATTTTTATCTGATACCCGTTGATGTCAATATCCACATAATGATACAACTCGATTCATCGATTGCCCACAACGAAGGAAAATGTAAATTTCTTACTCTGGATTATAGCTGTGACTGGACACCCCATCCGCCGAACCGTTCAGCGCTACAAACCACACGACCGCTACCACAAAACTCTTCAACATCTTCAGGTGATTAATTTGCTTATCGGATGTCGGATGCTTCCCTGCAACTGAGCCGTAATTCTATCACAACAGCGTTATATAGATGACGATCCGTTATACATTTTGGACAGAAACAATGGCTGGATGAAGTAATCCAAAGTAAGTACTCTAGGTATTGTTAGATCTAATTCTCCATTATGCCTTTTCCTTTCTTTTGTTTTGATTCCGCCAACATTATGCTCATCTTCCTGACTTCCAACATGTTGTCATAATCTCGCTTTCAGTGTCACAATGCATGTGTGTTGCACGAAGCGAGACCATTCCGATTATCTTCCGCGGAGGCATAGCCGTTGACATATTATTATCAAGACAGTTTGATGATCGTTCTGGGTTTCCGGCCGGAGTCATCGGCACTGTTTTATTGTGAAGTTTTTGCACAAATCAGCACCCCAATTACCGTGTTGATTTAAGCGTCTGAATTTACATATTTTTCTTTGAGGTGTTCGACACCTCTTCGAAATGCAATCATTGCACCAACTTGCGCATCTGGTATTATGTAGTTCCAAAATATAAGGTTATTTCCCTTTAGTGGGAAACGGCAAGCACCTATGTAACACACTTTCTGCTCATCAATTAGGTTTAATTATTATTAGTATTATTACAGGTCAATTATTATTTTAATTTTATTCTTTTCAAAGTTGCGGTAGGTACCTTCTAAGTAGTCTATACTTTAGTTCTCTTTAGTATTTGTCCTACCTGGTATAAATTAATGATATTGCTTGTCCATCTCTTGTCGATTTCAACACCTCTGCCATAGGTCACCCCAAGTGATTCGCTACGTTTGGTGACTTAGCAGGGTGCCCGGGTTCATCGGGTTAGGTTTGTCCGGATCTTGGCGGCAGATGCGTCTGCTCACCAACTGCGTAGAAGGCCTGATCTGGAGAGACTGGTTGAGGGAGATCTTTTGACCTCTCCATCAGGACTCTCTCGAAACATTGACTTGCACCGCAATGGGAGGGATTGATACATACGTCCGTCACCCCTGGATACACTGATCCTCAGATTCCTACCTACCTTTCATGCCTTTTTCCTTCCTCTCCTTCCTCTCCTTCCTTTCCTTAAAAAGACCCTCCACACAGCATTCCCAAAGACGACATAGGCCCTGAGGGGTATTATTTACCTCGGGGACTCCTGTGTGGAGCTAATGTAAAAATAAAATATATATATAGGTATATATAAATCTCCAAAATGGCGATTTATGTACCTAGTGCTCTAAGGTAGAGAAATAAGTTCTGGATTTTCTCCAGATAATATTATGATGATCGTACTTACATTTAGATATAGGCAGGTACTTAAGATCCGAGACATTTTTTTACATATCTTCAACGCATGAAAATTGCGGGAAATTCACTACCTTAAGGAATGTTGTTTTATCAAATTCCCAATGTTATTTTCTGACCATTCTCGTGGCGTTCTTAGTGACATGGCGATAACCGTTAATTATTTAGTGCATTGCAGCCGATTGTCTTATTAATTAAAGTATCAAACAATTTTTTTTTTAAATAGCTACATTAAGGTCTTTAAATGTTGGCTGAAGATCTGAACTGAATCTGAAGAAAATGAACTTACTAGTATACTTAAAACATCATAGAAGTTTCTGGAAAACCTTATCCAATCAATGAATTTAAACCACAGAAGTCGCTGAAAAACTTATCCAAAGCATAGTCCCCCTCAGCACAGGATCTCCTAGTGAGGAGGACTACGAATATATTTTATATTTCATATATACATCTAACTAACATGTTTCATATAAAAATGTAAAAAATATTATATAGTTACTAAATAAATTAAAAAATTAAAAAAATTAAAAATTAGACAAACTAAATCTATTACATCTCTGGGAAGACATTTGATTGACTAGGGCCTAGTCACTACACAATCGATATAATTTTTATTTTATCGGTTTTTACACCCATATAACATCTTTTGATTGAAGAAAGAAAGTTATACTGTTCTATCGACGGGGTGGGGCTCGTTCAACAAATTTACCCACTTTTGCCCAGGGTTCTATGATTTTGTCGCTATCCCACTGCCTTTCCGCCACACAAAATTGGTTTCACAGAACAACTGCTGCTAACTGATACCAATTGTAAGAAAAAAATCTGTCCGTATTGTTTGTACGTTTGAATCAAAGGCATTCTCTAGATAACGATCTACCTAAGTACTGGAAAATATTTTGGCGACAAAAACATTTTTCGACCTATTCTCCGCCATTCTTCCTTCCGTGCAATTAGCACTCCATTGTCTTTCCGTAAAAACTAAAATAAAGTTATTTAAATTTTATTTGCGCGTTGGCTTTCCCCACATTTATTAACCAAAACAATTGCGCAATTTTCGCAAAATGCCGATCAAACCTTAGATAAGAGCATAATCGCCCAGATATGATTTGAAGAAGAAAGATACATTCATATTTGAGATTGCCTTAAAATAAGTTGAAATTAACAATGGCACTCATTTGGAAAAGCGCCGCTGAACGGAAAAAGCTTGTCAGTGTTGAGGAAACTCTCGCGGGTGACGGTTACAACACGCTTTATTTAAGTAGGTACTGGAATACCTCCCCTGCTATTATTTTTTAATATTCTTTTGTGGCAACACCGCGGTGTTTGTTCAGAAAATTTGATTGTTGGGCTAACCTTCGAATTTTAAATACTATTGTAGTGATGTGAAATATTTAAAATTGTGCAGGTGGGTAGGTAGATACTGACCTGTTCTTCTTGAGACAGCGAATGAATTCAAGGTCAGAAGTTGAAGGTCAAGTCAAATAATAAGGTCCTAATCAAGTGCTTAAAATAATTACGAATTCTAAAGCTTTTAATAGAACAAATCACAATAATTTTTGACCCCTCTTTCGTTACGGGTTGTTGAATTACGGGGTTAATTGTTATAATTTTAGTTTTGTAGTTTGTAGGTACTTTGGTACCTACCCAATTATTTAAATGACCTCACGGTCACTCCGATTCCTGTGTAAGTTTGTGACGATTGTCATCTGAATATAAAATGCTTTACAAAGCTGACATATCTGACGCAAATCTAAAGCAGCTTTGTTCGACTTGTTTATTTAACATTTCACGCACTCCGAAATACGTGCGACAACAAACAAATAATAATTAATTTGCGTGACAATTGTCTTTATTTGAAGTTTCTCTAAGATATCGTTTTCATTACGTTGATCTACGCAAAGGAAGAAGTATCCAGTTATCTGCTTATATATGAGTATTTTCAAGCCATCATATCACACCTAACGCAAAATAACTAAACTTATAATGTCAGTTTTACATCGAATATCCATTAAAAAATGCACAGATAATCCCCGCCCTTGTGTTTGAATTTAGTGCGGGACCCACCCTTTTTTATAAAAGGAAGGGTCTTTCAGGTGATTAATTAGTTAATACACTAAGTAGGTACTCGTTTTAAATTGATTTTTCAGGTTTATTATTTAATGAGAAAGTGCTATCAAAACATCAATCATGTCAAAGTGTTATTTATTTCTAAAATGTCCCAAAGTGTTTGTGATCATTTCCGTTGTTTTGTGCCTAAGTTTTGTTGTGAGTGCTGCTGGTGCCGTAGGCAATACTTCGGATCCATTCCTGAAAATGGATGAAGATCGCCTGATGAAGGGCAGGTTCCTGGGAATAAGGGCTGGGAAGCAGCCAAAGTTTCTAAGCTTCAACACTTTGGACGACGAGATCTCTGTGAGTTAAATCTTATTGTATTTGGCATTCACCCTTCGAGGTTTTTTGGTGGAATAGGTTCAAAGGACAAAAAAATTCAAAGTAGAAATAATATTTGTATGACGTTCAAGCAATATTTTCAAAAATTGAATTTATTTATTTATTGTTGTTATACGCCCGTAGGGGCTTTTACATAGATTATAAAATAATATTTAAGATATCGAAGATTACACATACATAGAATTTATACCAAAAGTTATAAAAGTGAATAAACTTTTAAGAATATACAAGTAGTTTTTAAAGAAAAAAACCACTTGTATATTCTTGCGTAAAACCGTGAAATATTTTAAACAATGTAATATTTAACAATAACATGGAATAAAATATAATATAAAACATTACAATAACACATCAAATCGTTAAATATATTATACCCACGTTACAATAATTTGTAGGATTCCACAAAGTGTTGGTTTAAATTGCATTTTAGAATGTAAAGGGAGTCAGCGAATACATCATCAAACTTGTTGCCTAAATCATGCATCCTATTGGTAAGTGAGTTTGATTGATAGTTGGTTGTGTATGTGTTGCAAAAGAATGTTATATTTTGTCTAGTATTCCTTGTCGGTACATGGAGTTTAATACTAGAAACGATGGCAGGGCTGTCAATTAGGTTGTTCATAACTCTGTACAATAAAATTAGGTCTGAAATGATTCTTCTGTCAGACAGCGTAATTAAATTTAGTCGATTCATTAAACTTAAATAATTAATGTTTTCTATTGGAATTTTGAGTTTGAAATTTAAGTACCTAAGAAATTTGTGTTGAACACGTTCTATTTTGTTAGAGTGTACTTTATAGAAAGGGGACCAAATAGGTGAATTATATTCTACTCGACATCTAACTAATGAAATGTAGAGTGTTTTCATGCAATCCATGGACTTAAAATCAGTTAGGGTTCTACAAAGGAAGCCAAGAATCTTTAAAGCCTTATTAGTTATATCACTCGAGCCTAAGATGCCTAAATAAAACAAAAGACCCAGCCTGCTCACATTGCGCAGGCAACCATAAATATCAAGAATGCAATAACAAACAAGAACCACCAAAATGCAAAAATTGCATCTTAAACAACGAAAGAAGATCTACAAATAATCCAATTAATCACAGTGCGAACAGTGATAAATGTGAATACAAACAGATTATGATGATAATTGCTCGTCAAAAAATAGATTACTAAAAATGGAAGATTTTATGACGGAAAATATTGACCAGCTGTACAAAATAAATGAAAATGTTTGTGATACTAGCGACGAGTGCAACGAGGTTCTGAACGAGTGTAATCCGCTGTTTAGTATAATGCATATAAATATTAGAAGTGTTAACAAAAATTTTTAGTGCAATTAGATTTAATTTTAAAAAAGCCGGGAGTCATAGTGTTAACCGAATGTCACTCCAATAACAATATTCACTATGATATACCGAGTTATAACTGCATTGCGACAACACTAGAAATCAACAAAAACTCCGGAATATTATTTATTATTCATTAGAAATACATTGATAATACGGAATATTGAGGAAGTTGCTATTGACAAGGTAAACTGTTTACGTGTAGTATTATGTGTAAATAAACTGACAATTAATTTAATTGCAATATACAGGACACACCTGTCAGATCTTTCGCAGTTTATATGTCAACTAAATGAAATTCTGTGCAAAACTCGGGATTTATTTACGTTTTTGGTTGGTGATGTTAATGTGGATATATCTGAAAATCATCGATCTCACCTAAAGGATGAATATATTAATATGCTAACTGAGATGAATTTTAAATCATGAATTAACAACTTTACTCGTGACGTCGCCGGGCAGAAACCTTCCTGTATTGATCATATGTGGGTAAATAGTAATAATACTAAGAGATTTCAGTCTATTGTATATAAAACCGGTATAACAGACCACTATATGTGCTTATTGTATTATAATGAAATAACGCGTACTAATCAATTAAAAAATAGAGAATATACTAAATTAGTGTTAAATAAAGAGCTTCTTCGGGAAAAAATCTCTAAGGAATCCTGGACATGTGTATTAGATAGCAGGGATATTTTAGAGAGTTCTCGCCTCTTTGAGGAAATTTTTACAAAACATATAGAGCCATGCACCGTTTCCAAGTTACAGAAGTTAGTTTCTAAATACCGCCCAATAAAACCATGGATTAGCCCTGGATTGGTGAAATCTGTGCGAGAAAAACAACGTTTATTCATTCGTTATAAAAAAAAATCCTTGCAATTATATATTAAAAAATATCTTTGTCAAATATCGAAATATGCTTACAAATTTAATAAGGAATACTAAAGAACAATATTATAAAACAAAAATGTCACAAGTAGAATATGATTTAAAAAAATGTGGTCGACAATCAATGAAATTATTGATAAGAAACGGAAAGGGTCGGAAATTCATAAACTGGCGTACAATGGTAATTCTATAGACGTAAAAGATGAGCCGACTCAATGTGCGAACTTATTTAATAATTTTTTTGCAAATGTTGGAAAAAATTTAGCACAACAAATTAACCCTTTAGCTGCTAACAAAACCACTGAGGTTTTTGAGAGAAATTTAACAGATATAAATAAAATGCAATTTCTTGAACCCACCTCGGAACCGGAAGTTTTAAATATAATTAGTTCACTGAGAGGTGGCTCAGCGCCGGGATATGATGGAATAACAGTAGAAACCATAAAAAATCTTAAAGATTTTCTAAAAATACCTATCGTGCATATCATTAATTTAAGTTTTTCTGCTGGAAGATTTCCAAATAACTACAAAAAAACTGTAATTAGTCCGATCTTTAAATCTGGCAACCCAGAGGAAATGACTAACTACCGACCAATATCTCTGACATCTAACATTTCTAAAATAATTGAAAAAATAGTTAAAAAGAGACTATTCCTATTTCTAGAAGAAGAAAAATTCTGCATTCTAACCAATATGGCTTTAGACCTAAACTAGGAACTCATGATGCCGTTGCAAAATTGACTTCTCTAATTATGGGGAATTTAGATAGACGTCGGAAGTGTCTGGGAATATTTATTGATCTAAAAAAGGCTTTTGATAGTGTGTCGCATTCTAGGCTGATCGCTAAGCTAGAGAAAATTGGACTGGAAGACAAAGCTCTATCTTGTTCCAGAGTTACTTAAAAAATAGAGAATAATACGTCAAACTAAATAATTCATTAAGTGAACCCTTGACTTCTGAATATGGAATTCCACAAGGCACGGTAATCGGGCCTATACTTTTCCTTATATATGTCAATGACATGTTCAGTCTCCCTCTTAATGGAAATGTCATCTCATATGCGGATGACACAGTCATCATAATCGAAGGAATAACATGGACAGGAGTGAATATAGCTGCGAATGCTGACATTAACATATTGAAGGAATGGTTTGATGATAAGTTACTTAGTCTTAATATAGAAAAAACATCATATATACCTTTTCACCTTGCTGATCCTGTAACTGACTTCAATATTAGAGTAATAGTGCACAGTCGTTCGTGTAAAGGAGGAGAATGTAACGATAATTGTAAAATCCTTAAGAAAACCACAGATGTCAAATATCTAGGGATCACTATAGAAAGTAACATGAAATTTAAGAAACATGTCGAAAACTGTGTCAAAAGAATTAGAAAACTTACTTACATATTTATACATTTAAGAAATATCCTAAGTCATTGAAATATTAAAATGGTTTACTTTGCTTTTGTGCAGTCAGTACTGCAGTACGGCATTATCGCATGGGGAAGCATCTATAAGAATAATCTTTATCCGATAGTAACGACACAAAAAATGATCATCAAAGTTATTATTAAAAAACCAAGAATTTTCCCAACCAACGAACTTTTTGAAAAATTTAAGGTCCTACCGGTTTCAAAACTATTTAAAAAAAGTGCTATTTTAACAGTTTTTAAAGAATCTGAAGTGTCCTCAACACGAAGTATAAGACCTAGAACATATGGGAACTTATATGTACCTAGATGCAACACGACAGCTGCACAACACCATTATGAATACGTAGGCCCAAAGCTATATAACGAATTACCCAATGCAATAAAAAGTGAGAAAAACTATCTTAAATTTAAAAAAAAACTCGCGTTGTATTTATACAGATAAGCAACAGATTATCTTATTTGTATCGATGATTTTCAGATACAATCTGTTTCCAATATTTTGCTGATATTATATTTCTATAATAATATGTATTTTTCTAATTTTACAATTTTTTGTAATATCTTACAGTATTTTATTTTCATTTTTGTAACAAATTATCTATAAGCAGTTCTAAATATAAGTACATAGACTAGCTCCCCAATTAGACCCGAGAATATTTCTCTACTGATTGGGTAACCATAAAAACTGATAATGTACCATAAAACTGATAATGTAACATTATTATTGTAAAAAAAAAAAAAAAAAACATCTATATGTGCTGTGAATGTTAAGTTTGAATCGAATATAACTCCCAAGTCGCGAATTTGTAATACTGGTGTTAATTTAACATTATTTAAATTATAATTATGTAAAATATGAAAATGAGTTCTGGAAAATCGTATTACTTGACATTTCTCAATATTCAAAAATAACATATTTTGTTCGCACCATTTAAAAAATTCATCTAAATTAGCTTGTAAAATTAGGCAATCATATATATTTCGTATTCTTTTAAACAATTTTAGATCATCTGCAAAAAGTAGCACTTGTACATCTTTAAATATGTTTACAATGTCATTAATGAATATTAAGAAGAATATTGGGCCGAGGTGGGACCCTTGCGGGACACCACTTGTGGCCTCGAATACATAGGATTCAATAAAATTAATCCTGACACTAAGCACTCTATTACTGAGGTAACTGATAATCCATGTCAATAAACTTCCTTTGATGCCTAACAGTCGGAGTTTGGATATAAGAATGTGATGTCGAACCTTATCAAATGCTTTACTGAAATCGGTGTATATAGAATCCACTTGTTGTTTCAGACTAAGGGATTCGGATATGTAATTATTATAGATAGTTAAATTACTTAAGGTAGATCGACCTCTGATAAAGCCATGTTGGTTAGGAACAATAATATTGTTGATAGGTTTTACAATGGTATCTAATACTAATGACTCGAAAAGTTTGGGTAAAGCAGACATAATACAAATAGGTCTATAGTTTGATATATCGCTTTTGTCACCTTTTTTATGAATAGGCGTTAAATAACTCTTTTTCCACAGAGCCGGAAAACAGCCAGATGCTAAGGATTTGTTAAAAAGTTTGTGTAAAAAGGAATACCATCCGGTCCAGCAGATTTATTACTATCTAATGAGTTTATGCCCCTTTCTATAGATTCTAATTTTATGAAACATTGGCTTAGGTTTAATGACTCTTCCACTGAAGCACTGGAGACTGCATTGACGGGAATATCTTTGTCGTAAACACTTTTAAATGAGTCAGCAAAGAGATTAACTATACCCTCGATACTGTCGGCACATTTTCCTTTAAAATACATGCTATTAGGATATCCACAGTTGTCGTTTCTCTGAGATTTAGTAAAATTCCAGAATTTTTTCACATTGTGACGACGTACCTCATTTTCTGTTACGTTAACATAGTTATTATAGCATTTTATTGATAATTCTTTACATTGTTTTCGTAGTTTAGTAAATTTTATATAATCGTTTAATTAAATTAGTTAATTCCCTTGAAAACCATTTCGGATAATTATATGATGTGAAGCTAACCCTGGGAACAAATTTTTTTTTTTTTTTTGGAGTGTAAAATGCATAGTTACACAGAGTATGTTATTACAAGTACTTATATTAATAAAATATATATTCATGAAGACAAGTGGACATAATAACTGAAAGTATTGTCAGAGTAGGTACATATAATAAAGTTGTAACAATTTGGTGCCAGCAAATAATGCGTATGTACTTGCTTTCAATTTGATATGGTGATGAAATATTTTTAGAGATTATGTTCTAGTTTTTTTTTTTTTTGTTGTTATTATTGTGATGGTGAATTTAAAACTTATAATTAGTGTCGGGTTGGTCTATTAGTGTTTTTATTTGGGATTTAAAAACTTTATAATTTTTTTCAGACTTGATTTTATATGGGAGAGCATTGAAAAATTTTATACCTTGATAAGCATAATGGTGTTGGGAAGCACTCGTTTTAAATTTTGGAATTTCTAGATTGCCCTGTGATCGTGGTCGGTTGTTTATGTTTGTGAATGTTATTGTTGATGAATTGAAATGATCTTTATGAGTTTGCAATAATGAGTTCTTTTTGAAAATTTTATTAAGACTGAGAACCCTGAAAGAGTCAAATAGCTGTGTTGTTGGAAATACAGATGGTTTTCGTAAGATGACTTTCAAAATCAACCTCTGTACCCTTTCTACAGGTAAGAGGTTTGTTTTGAAAGTCCCACCCCACCCGATTATACCATATTGTAGTATAGATTGGGCAAGAGAGAAATAGATAGTTTTGATCAAATTGGATGATAAGATGTTTCTCAGTCTAATAAATATGTATATAAGTTTTCTTATTCTGGTTACTGTATTTTGGACTTGTTCTTTCCATTTTAAGTGTCTATCTACTATGACACCCAGATACTTTATACTATTTTTGCAAGTTATTGGTAGGCAATTTTCATCGTTGCATTCCTTTTTATTTTCACACTGTGATGAATGGATTTTAATAGTTATATTGTTCTCGACATTTTTTTCTTTCAAAGAAAAAGGAATAAAATAAGTTTTCTCCGTATTAAGTGAGAGACAATTTAGGTCAAACCATGTTTTGAGTATGTTTATATTGATATTTGCTATACTCATTGTTTCCTCCCATGATTTACCTTTAGTGATAACTACAGTGTCGTCTGCATAAGATATGATATCTCCAACTATGGGAAGAGTGAACATTTGATTTACATATATAATAAAAAGGATAGGACCGATGACAGTTCCTTGTGGTATACCAAATGATGAGGTTTTAGGTTCACTTAGTGTATTATTTATTTTGACGTATTGTAATCTCTCTTTTAGATAGCTTTGGAACCATGACAGTACTGTTCCGTCCAATCCAATTTGCATGAGTTTCTCATTTAGTTTGGAGTGTGATATGCTATCAAATGCCTTGCGTAAGTCGATGAATATACCAAGACACTTTTCTCCATTATCTAATTTTTGTATTATTGTTGAAGTTAATTTAGCAATTGCATCTTGAGTGCTGAGATTGTCCCTAAACCCAAATTGGTTTGGGCTCATTATCTTTTTTTCTTTTATGTAATTGTTGAGTTGTTTTTTAACAATTTTTTCATAGATTTTTGCAATGTTTGATGTGAGTGCTTTGGGACGATAGTTGGAGATATTTTTTTCATCTCCAGATTTATAAACAGGGGTGACAATAGTCTTCTTATAGTTGTTCGGGAATACACCCTTCTTTAGACTTACATTTATTATATGAGCAATCGGTTTGCTGATTATCTCATGAACGGCTTTTAATGTTTTTACGGTTATATTGTCATAGCCAGGGCTTGCTGATCCTCGCAAACCCATTACAGCGCTTTCGACTTCCTTATCAGTTACTGAAGCAAATGTGTGGAAACCTTCTTCAATAGTTAAGTTGTGCTCTGGTTGTTGTGTTTGTTTGTTGTCTAGGATAATATTACGAGCAAGATTAGGGCCGACATTAGCAAAATATTCATTATAAATGTTACCACACAGTTTTGGATTTTTTTCGGCGTCAGTGTTGATTCCGTGATGAGTAATTTCTTTAGGTAACTTTATTTTCGTGCTTTTGTTGGTTATTGTATTGATGATTTTCCAAAACTCTTTGCTGTCTTGACCAGCATTTTTTATTTTATTACGAAAATACTTTTCTTTTGTCAGTCTAATTAAAAGCGCAAGTTTGTTACGGTATTTCTTGTAGAAGGTGTTGATTTTTTCATCATTAGGGAATTTTCTAGACTGGTGGTAGTATTTTTCTTTATTTCTGATTGAAATTACTAGTCCATGGGTTATCCATGGCTTTATCAATCTGTGTTTAGATTTTGGTTTAGAAACAATTATTTGTGTGGATAGGTTTATGTGATTTTGGAAAACTGTTTCGAAATTCTCAGCACAGGTATTTGGATTTTCCGATTCAAATATTGATGCCCAGGTTTCCGTTTTAAGATTTGTTCTTAAAATTTCCATATTTAAATATTTTTTTTCATATTTTTTCTTGTCAATTTTGTTAGAGTTGGAACTTCTTTTATCAATGTTGGTAACAAATATACAGGTATAGTGATCGGTTATGCTGGTTTTCCATAATATTGACATGTTTTTTTCATTGTTATTTGAGTTGCACCATATGTGATCGATGCAGGAAGGAGTTTGTCCACTGACATTCCGTGTTGCATTATTTATAAATGATTTATAGTTTAGCGATGTCATTACATTTATATAATCTTCCTTTACCTTACCTTTTGCCTCATTCAAAATGTTCACGTTAAAGTCGCCTGTGACAACGTTACAAATACCTTTTAGTTGTAGCAATAACTGTTCCAACTCTATAATAAAACTGTTAGATATTTAAATCTATAGAGGTATTTAATCTTATCTATAGAGGTATTTAAAATCGAGTAAAAGTGTTCTAATTGATCATTTATATTATTATCCTCATCTAAAAAGGACCAATCTGTTTGGATAAGGTACTCAGTAATATGATGGTATTCAGCTTTGGAAAAGTTATACGATGGGGCACTTGTTTTTTTTGAAGATGTTAAAGGCATATTTGTTATGATAATGTCCAATGGTGGGTGGTGTTGATCTAACGGTAATAATAATTCGTTGGATAGCTCAACTACTATTTTCGAATCACTTGAAAACACTAAATCCAACATTCGATTGTTAAAGTTGAAAATCTTGTTTGATTGAGTTAGTCCCAAGAATAAAGACATATCACGAATTTCAATGCATTTAGCACACTGTAATTCGGCTTGGTTTGTAGCAGGTCCATTGTCATCTTGGCTGGTCCAGTTAGGAAGGTTATAATCACCAGCAATAATGAATTTTGCTTTAGGATATTTGAATTTGAGTACTTCTATGTCCTTCTAAACCGCAGTTTGTTCTTTTTTTATTTTTGGAACAAATAATAAAAAATAACAACAAAGGAGAAAAAAGAATAATCCGATCCTACTATCCTACTAATATTATAAAGGCGAAAGTTTGTATGGATGAATGTTTGTTACTCTTTCACTCAAAAACTACTGAATGAATTTTAAAAATTCTTTCACTAATAGAAAGCTACATTATTTGCGAGATCTATAGACTATATATATATTGGTAAGCTCTGGCGTTATGAAATTATTTATCATACGTTTTCTGTCCCTAACAAAATCGATTTATTGCAAACGTCGGAAAAAAAGCAAACAAATTGTCGCCTTGGATACGATGTTTTTTTTTTAACTAGGAAATTCACCCTAAAAGAGTGCTTTGTTGGCGTCGTACTTAATTACTATATCTAAAAATGAATCACCGAAATGTACAGTTTGGCAATTAAGTGTAGAAAATAAATTATGGCGCTGCGATCGTTTTCTAGTTTTAAATAGCAAAACCAAGATGGCTCATAAGACAATGAATGTATGTTTTAAAAAAACACTTCTGTCAAAATGCATATTTCATAGCGTATTTGTATTTTTAAAAAAATTGCACAAAAAACTGTAATATAATAGAAGTAAAATAAAACAAAACAAGTTTTAAGTGGGCGTTTATTTCGATATAAAAACGTAGGTACTTAAAAATTTAAGTCTATTAATTCAACATCCGACATGTAATTATTGTCTTTGTCCTCGTGTGATTCTTCTTCTTCCGTATCTTCATCTTCATCTAAACGCAGTTCATCGATATCATCATATATAGTACTGCCTCGTGCAAAATATTCTGCCTCAATTTTCATCACGTGTTTGCAATAATTTTTCCAATCATCAGCACTTATGCTATTACATATTATTATTATTATGCCCATTTTCCGTTTTCCCGGTGTTTCAAATTTTCCATCTGCCTTTTCCCCTTCCTTGACGATTCGTCTTACCGTTGATTCAGATTTACCTGTGTGTGAAAAACATCATTAAAATTATTATTATAGATGGTAGTTTTAAAAACACACACCAGATAATATTTACTTAGAAAGAAAGAAAGAGAAAACGAGAAAAAAGTAACTTTTCTACGAGTTTAAAGAAGTTGCATATTATTATTTTTTTATTGAGTTATTCCCTTTTTCCTGTGGCCGCATATTAACTGTCAAATCGAAGTGTCAAATTCGGGTTTTTTAACATAACCTCAAATCAGATTGGTTATTATCGCTCGAAAATTGGCATAAATCTTGTAATACTAATGAAATTTATTAAACAAACTATACTACGTACCAGTCATTTCTGCAGTTTGTTTGAAAACATCTTCTAAATCAGACAGAAGCTTCTTCGCGTGATACTCGGCTAGGCAGCGTTGAAAAACGCAGAATATAACCCCTCTTGCATCACTATGTAATGGTTTATTCATTTTAATTAAATTCAGGCAAATGATAAATAAAAATATTATCAAATCAGCGATCTTCTACTCAGATTTAAGACAATAAATCAACCGTAACATGCGATAACATGACAGCCATAGGAAACGTCATATAATTCGGTGCTGCCATAGTAATGAAAACTTTTAGTTCCAATTTATTTAATTTCTACACTTAATTGCCAAACTATATGTATACGCATAAACCCGAACGACTGCACCAAATTAGATAATTCTTTTTTTTACTACTACACCTATTACTCGTTTTAGGTGATATTTTGAGGATTTTATTCCTGCTTCATATATGCCTCCAAAGTGAGGTGCAGAAAGGGGATGAAAATACCACTTGATTTGCCGCATGGTGGCAGCAGATGTGAGGTAATCACGAGCTGATAAGTATTTGTTAGCGCCGACAAAGTTTGTTCCGTTACCACTAATGATATGAGGGAGCGGGCCGGATCGGCAGAGACGGGTCGAGAAATAAAAGGCGTCAGTTGGTGTAGTGAGTCAGTCTTTATTTAGCTACGCAGCGAGGGTCGAGGAAGCGGAGCGGAGTGACAGTGGTGCCGTTAGTGATGTTGATGCGTTGCTGATGCGTGAATATGGTCAGGAGACTACGGCGGTGAAGATCACAGGTCTTCAGGGAGCCGGCGTGTTGCTCTACACCGAGGCGGTGTAGAAGTGACCTTGGTCCAGGCGGTCGATCACCGTCGTGTTGGCGGGATATGGCAGCTGTGTGTCCTTTGAGTTGGCGCACACACGTGACGCAGGAAGGAACCTTGAGAGGCGATGAGGGTTGCACCTATATAAAACAGCAAGCGCGTGCTTGGTAGTCGATAGGCGCGAACGGGCCGGACAGCGAATGGTAGTTAGAGAAGGAATCCTCGAAGGTGTTGGAAATGTTCCTGGAGTCACACTGGACACACGTTATTCACTTGCTGCTGACTGCGCGGGCGGTTGCCCGCGAGGGCTGGAGAAAGTGTTACGGCACTGAACTAATAGTAATAACTACTCGGGGTGTGTTACTCGACCGAATGAATGAAGGGACTGACTGAGACTGAGTGAGCGAGCGCCGAAATGAGTCGCTTTATATACTAGTGCGATCGGCAGAGTAGCTTGCTAGCGCGCCAGGTAATATTGCGAGAATTCACGCAAAGTGGAGGTATTGCCCGAACGTTCTGCGGGCATTTGTATTGCACAGCCACAAGTTCGAGGCCTTTCGCGTAAGTGGCGAGATTATTAACCGCTGTAGGTAGGTGTGACGGCAGTACATTGCGCTGTGTGCATTATTCTCGTGTGTTCGTACAGCGCCAGTGGCGGCGCAATTAATTCGGCGCAAGTGGGCGCTACAGATACAAGAACATAATCCCCGTCTGGCTAAAAAGCGATCCAAAGCTGCTAAGAAAGCTTCCGTGGATGATACAACTTCTAAGTGTACTGCCTTGGTACTCAAACAAATAAATAAGCACAGATAAGCCTTCAAAACTTTGGCTCCTCTACGCCTACTTTTTTTTTGGTTTTAGGCAATTCACCCTGAAAAGAGTGCTTTGTGTCGGTAATAGTTAAAGTGGATAAAAAAATTCGGTTAATCTATTGGGAAAATAATAAAACAAATTAAATATTGGACTCATTTAGATCACTAAAACAAATTAAATATTGAATTCATTCAAGTTAATAAACTTACATAAAGCTGTATGAACACGAGAATTGTTAAGAGATAAAAGGTATGAAATGTTAAGGGGGGCCTGGTGTGTGATTTTAATAAGCCGGCGGTATATGTTCTTGAAAGATGAATGGTTTTTACAGTTAAAGAAAACGTGGTCGAGGGTTTCCTTTTCCACACCGCACTGGCAGACCGGGTCATCTAAAACTCTAATTCTAGACAAGTGAGATGCAATTGAACAGTGACCAATTCTCATTCTCGAAATACATGAAATGAATCGTTTTGAAAGTTTTTTACTGTGAAACCATGGCTTAGCAGGGATATGGTTTTGAATTCCAGCATAGAAAGATCCAGTTCTTATTTTGGAGACTGCCCAATTTTCTTCCCAGGCACGAGTCATGTTGGATTTAAGAATCGGGAAGACATCGGAGATAGGAATTCTAAAATTTAGTGGGATAGTTCCGGAATCTGAACCAGATTTGACGAGAAAATCGGCCATCTTATTACCCTCGATACCCAAATGGGCAGGGACCCAGGCTAATATCGTCTCAAACCCAGATTCACTTAGAGAATTGAGAAGATTTTTTATTTTACATATAATATTGTCTTCCGGATAACATAGAATATTTGACCTAATTTTAGTTAGAGCACTTAGCGAATCAGTACATAGTAAGGCTCGATGAAAATGGATAAAAATTTATCCAGACACTATCGAGATTGCATTTAGTTCGAGTTGAATCTTGCAATCATATATAAAAATAGCAGCCAATAATATGTGCGTTAAGTAAATGAAGATAATGTTGGTAGTTCTTAGTCGAAGTATGATACAGTTAAAAGTGACCGAATTAATATGGGGTCCGTAGCTCAATCGGTAGAGCTGTTGCCATGTAAGCAAAGGGTCCTGGGTTCGAGTCTCAGCGAATCCAATATCTTTTATGATTTTTCTGTCTCCAGATTTCGATTGAGTTTCGCTAATATTGTCTTCATTTAATTAAATATTATAATTTGAGATTTTACTCATAAAGTTTAAAAAATTAATAATAAATATTCATCCTAGACTTGCAGAAAAGTCAATAGATGTCGCGTATTAAAAAATAAAATTGATAAAAATTTATACAGACACTATCTAGATTGCATTTAGTTCGAGTTGAATCTTGCAATCATATATAAAGATAGCAGTCAATAATATGTGCGTTAAGTAAATGAAGATAATGTTGGTAGTTCTTAGTCGAAGTATGATACAGTTAAAAGTGACCGAATTAAAATGGGTTCCGTAGCTCAATCGGTAGAGCTGTTGCCATGTAAGCAAAGGGTCCTGGGTTCGAGTCCCAGCGGAGCCAATATCTTTTCTGATTTTTCTGTCTCCAGATTTCGATTGAGTTTCGCTAATATTGTCTTCATTTAATGAAAAAATTATTCTTTACACTGATAAACAAGTGCTTCGTAGTCTCCCCACTCTGATGTACTTTAGTTTTCTGAAGGATTCACTTCAACCGCGTCTGAATTGCGCACTCTGATTTTTTTTTTGATTCTTCAATAATTTATTTTTTATTTTTATTTCAGGTGGAAATGCAACTTTCAGTGCCTTTTCTGACGATCCCTGTCAAGAGAACTATTGACGCTGCTACAGGATTAATGGGGGTGAGTTTATATTTTATTTTTCAGTAATTCACGATAAATAGCAGGAACCACGCAGCATTTCTTTTCTCAAACTCATTTCCTTCCAATTTTCTTCGGCTCCACAGTATTTCTAAAAAGGAATTGTCATATTTTCACTGATTCCGGACCGTTGGCAGTTATTGTACGGTTAAACGCAGATTTTTTGTTTATATTAATTAATTCGACATCCCGAATCCCCTTATTCTGTTTTAACCCTCAATTACAAACCGTTGTCAAATCGACGAAGCCTTAAATAAATGAATTATGTTTGTATTTTTTAAAGTTAAAGAATTAACAGGCACGCGCGCATTGTGGAATCAACGAAGGTTCGTAAAAACATATATCGTAATTGGAAATGCTGTATAGGCATGTATCTACGAGGGCTGTCCGGTCTCCAAGTTGCTGCGGTCGCGAGGAACAACTTTACGCGAGATCCAGTAACACTGGCGTGTAGCCTGGTTTCCCTGGTTTATCTCTACCTTGCTGCACTCTCTGCGACACTTAGTCTTGTGATGAATTGCATTAATCAACAGTGAAAATAAAAATATATCGTAGCTTCCCACTTTATGAATGATTTAAAAATATCAACATTACAAACAAAACAGACGCACTTACGACATCTATCGGATTAAAATTGATTGAGTTCATATTGACTGTAGACATCTGTAAAAATTGAGTTTATATCAGGTTTCTAAAAATAAAACACAGAGGATGTTAAAATTGTCACGGCGCAAGGATTTCCCCTTTTTTAGGCGTGAAAATCAACACATGTGTTTTGTCAACTAACCAAATTGGAACGAAGGTAATAAAAATTGGGCTGAACCAGTCAGTGAATAAAGGGGAGAGTACCAAATGAGAACAAAGGATCGAACTTTGAACCGGGTAATTAAGGAAATAATTAATGACTTTTCCGTTCTCACCAAACTAAGGGATCAACAAACTGAAACGTAAACAAGAGATGAAACAAGGATAAACGTTCAGTGGCCCGCGTTTAAAGATAAACATTAGGTGCATTTATGTGATCGTTAACCATAGATCTCGAATTGATTTAGAAGCTTTAAGTTGTGGAAAAATACACGTGAATAACGATGGAAAATTTTATAAATAAAATATTGGATACAAGGTGAGGAAAACTTAAAAGAAGCTATTAGGTGAATTTTCATACATAGTACGACTACTTATGACGGCCGGGGATGCCAAATTCGAGGAAAAACGTACTAAAGAAAAATGAAAATGTTAAAAACAATGGAAAATTATTGTTATTAATTTCAGATAAAGCGGAGATATTAGAAAAAAACAATTTGGAATGAAAAATCATAAAAAAAATGGCGGTTGTGACGAGAGCTGTCGACCAAATGAGAGGGCGGTTCAGGTGTATTAATACAAATTACAAAGGATTTGAGATAGTGCCGTGTACCTAGCTTTGATTGACAATAACGGTTTTTGATTGACACATTACGGGTGATTTAATTCAGAAAAAGGAATCATTTTACGTAATTTGTGATGTTGGGTAAATCATACAGCTGAACGGGACTGCTGAAGAAATAAGACATAACAAATGGTTGTCGATCTCACGTGTGTAATATTTTATAAACAATGAAAATTTGAACACCATTTTTATTTATACAAGGACTAATAACCGTTATAAATGCGATTAAGAACAATTAGGAAATGCAATCTCGTTCTCGCGAGATCTCGTTTTTGCGAGATCTCGGCCTTTTTTAGCGAGATTGATCTCGGACGAAAAAAGGGGGAGATCTCGCGAGTTTAACGAGATTGCACTCGAGCATAAAAACGCCTTATTCGAAGCGCGGACTGACACGGATGGAGTTGCGATCTGTCGGTTTCGTTCGGTGCGCGTGAAATTTCTAATAGTCTGACTAATTGGTATATTTTGTTAATTAATCTGTAATATCTAGTGGATCTACTGAGTAGATATAGTTTTATTTAATTGATAATAATATCTCAGTTTAATAAACAACTCAACTTAGATAATAAGTTTCATTTTTTTGACTTCTCGTTGTTTTGTTTGTTATAAAAGAACTGTTTTTTTACTAAAAGATTTTTATTTGATATTAGAAGAGAAGACTGGTTGTTGCTTTTATTTGTTATTTGATAGATACGTACGTCAAAGCTTACTACTTAGAAGTTTATTAAAAAATTATAGACAAATACGTCAAACAATGTTTGATGCATAAAAGTCTATTGAAAAATTCGTGAAAATAAATGTTTATCTTATAATACTTATAATTTTTATTATTTTTTTCTTAATTAATTCAAATATTGTGATTATTTGCAAAAAAACACACACAAAACTGCCAATCTCGCGAGATCTCGAAATTGGCGAGATCTCGCCGTATTGTTATTCATAAACTCGCGGGATCTCGCCTGAGACCCAAACTCGTGAGATTTGCATTCCCTAAGAATAACCCAGGGCTAATGAGATGTTGAGATTTGAAAAAACCTATTATATTTTATTATAGACACATAAAAAGGAATTTATGGCCGAATACGTAGAAATTTTAACGTAAACAGATGTCAACGCGTATAATTTATACGATTCTACGCGGAAAAGAGACGCATTTTGGGAGGGATTTGAACGAAGCAGTTAACTTGACGGATATCCCAGGGTCAAATTGGGAATATCTCCTATAAAGATATGAAAAATGATATATTAATTAATAATAGATAGAAAATGAAATTTTCCAAGAGGCAGCAAACATAGATAACAATAGGGTGTAAGGTAAAAAGGGTAAACAACGGCAAATAGAAGATGATCCAAGTATTCCAATAACTTGGAATTGTATCGGTTTTCCGATGAAATTAATAAATACGGCTTGGAATATAATTATTTATAGGGTTATGGAAAATAACATAAGAATGAAGGAAACTCATAGAAAGAGCGTGGTTAATAAAAGATAATTCAAGAAAAAAAAGTAAAATTCAAATCTACGACGTAAATAGAGAAAATACAGTTTTAAATGAAAAAGTTCATAAAGGTGACAGTAAAATGAATAAAGAATCAATAAAGTGTTATCTTTCGAACAAGACAACAGAAAATTAACAGGTTGATTATAGCTAGGATTATAGCTAGGATTATAGCTATAGGATTTATAAAGCTTGAAAAGGGAAAAGCTAGGTTACAAGTAATATGTACATAAAACATTTGAAAATCACTGGATAGTCATGTAAAATGTATTGAAGGATTATATGAAATATTTGAGTAATAAGGGATGGATACTTTCACATGTATCAATCATTTACATGAAAAAGTTGAAAAATCACGGGATAGTACTAATTTTATCAAATGTTGAACCTTGGGGGAAAATTAAAAATACAGTTCAACCAATAGGAGGCAGTGGTCACTCCTTAAAATAAGGGCCATTAACCAAAATAAACAAGATAACGAATCTCTTAAATAAAATCGTCAAAAACCTGGAGTTTGAAACCAAACAAACAAGCCTGGAGTTTGACGGCTCTCCAAAACCAAATCGTCAAATAAGATCTCAGTATACTAGTATGTATTGATATTCCCCACTTACATTATTATTTTTTTTTTTTAAGTTTTTATTCCAGCAGGGCTGGGAGGGTGGTGCTATCCCAGTCTGCCATATTACATAAACTATAGTATAATATATTTTACAGAGTAAATAAAAATCTAAGAAAAATAAAATATGATAGCGTATTAGGTTAGGTACCTAACGAAAGCAAAAAATGAAAATAAAATTCGAACATAAATAATAATAATAAAAAGTAATCACAAAATTAAAAACAAAATAAAATTAAACAAAAATTAAACAGAAATTAAAATTTTAAAAAGAAATATTGTTTTTTTTATGTATATATTCGGTTACCAAGCTTAGAATTGTGCAGAATTCTTTGTGCGAGATCCGATCTTGGGATGCGATGCAATTAGCTTCGCATTGCAAGTTATAAACCTTCACAAAACGTATGTTTACTTATATATCTATTTATGTACTGTTCATTGAATGAGGCGAACTCACTTACAGCTAGTGTTTAAGACCTGTCGGGTCGCGCTCGGCTCATTTCTTGAACGTGGAGGTGTGGATTCACGACCCAAATCTCCACACAACACCTTGATTGTATATAGGACGAAACCGGTTCACCCTAAGTAAATAGTAGACTTCGGTGGAGCAGGAATTTGGAAGTTTCGGGACTTGGGAGGAAACCTGAATGACGTACATGATGGCGAAGGAAGATTCAATTGGGACGCGATAACTTAGGTATCAATCAGTTGAATCGTGCCAAAAGATTGTGCGAATTTCTAGTTAAATTCCGATCATCTTGCTTACTTGTAAGAGGATATGGAGCCAAATTTTGCCAGTAAATAATTATTCTGAGTTCGTCAAATATACAATTAACTAATTACATTAACCTACTAAATCCATCTTTAAATGTACTTTATAGCAGCAGAATCATAATGGAGTGATGCCAAACAGACACAAGAATCAATCATAATCAAATTTACTAACAATTAACCATTTGAGTTATATTTAATTACCTGTTCAATTAAACATGTATAATGTCGTTTAGTACAGTTTATTTACGAATTTATTAGGATGTAGGGAATCATAATAGTGACAAGGGAAAGTTTAGCTCATTTAGAGGAACTATTTAAACTTAGATTTGCAAGAGAGAGACCAATACAATTTGAAGCTCAACGCTCTGTGTAGAATCAAAAAGGTTACCACAAAAATGAAAGTAATTAAAGTCCTTTATCATAAATCAAAAAAAAAATACACAACGTTTGATGGAATTTAATTACAATATAAATACGAAAATATTTACGTTCAAGGTCGTAAATAACGTATTAATTAGTTAGGTAATATACTAGTTAAGTACATATGTCTATAAAGATATGTAGTACAAGAGAGCTTCAAGTAGCTTTCTGTAGTTATCAAATAAAATAAGGGTCAAATTTTCATGGAGGCTTGTGTGGCATACAGGAGGAATTTTCCATCCATACTGCACGTATGCAAAGCCTTAGGAAAATTTAAATATCGTTCAGAGCCAAGAGAAAAGTTAAAAGAAAATTCTATATATCTCTATAACAAGAGTGAAAAGGCGAAACATTACAATTGTCTTGCTGTGGACCAGGAGAGATATATAAATGAGTTCTATATGTGTCTAAAAAGCCTATCATGACAGTCTCCATCGCGAACGGCTGCCACGCCGAGAACACGCCGAGACCAAGCATCACAAAGGGTGCAACGTGGTGGGGATTTGACAAGGGGAAATCAGGCTATACGCCAGTGTTGCAGGATTGCGCGTTTTTACGCGCAATCGTTCCTCGCGACCGCAGCACCTTGGAGACCTTATTTTACGGACAGCCCTCGTATAATAAGTATATAAATAAGGCGTGTAATCCAGGGGTTGTTTTGAATATTGCAGAAGTTCCCGTCAGCGAACCTGAATCTCGCGGCCTTTGGGCTGGCAGGGGTGGTTATTCTGGGATCGGTATTCATCATTCCCACCCTGGCCAAGTTCATGCAAGTGGACCACTTCACCAAGGGAAACGCCTTCAAGAAGAGTGAGTACCTAACACTAATTCTACAGCGGGGTCTCCTCCTACCGTGAACATTAACATTTTTTTTTAATGTTTTTTATTTTAAAATTTATTTTTTTTTTTGGTACAGTACATACAATAGATACATAAATATAATGAAAGTATATAAAAAAAAAACTTAATACAATTATTAAATACAGATATACATATTTTTTTTAAATGTTCTCCCATAATAAGCAAATGCTTGTGTGTACGGGAAGAAGTATTATTTGTTAGGTTATTTTGATTTTTTTTTAAAAATTTAGTTTATATTAAGAATAAGAGAAACATATGTGTGTATATGTATATATTTTTTTAATTATTATTTATTTTTTATTTTTTTTTAGTTAAGGTTTTCAGTATATTTTTTTAACTGTGTTTTGAAATTTTTGAAACTGTCCTTAAGGGATCTTATATTTTCTGGTAATTTATTAAAGAAATTTGTTCCTAAGTATTTATAGTTTTGTTGACCCAAAGTTTTTTTACAAATGGGAATTGGTAACATGTATTTTTGCCTGAGATTTACTGTGTTTTTGAAAGGTATGGATTTGTTTAGGATATCCTCTTTGTAAACTTGTAAGGTTGAATGATACAGGAAGAGAGTATTTAATTTTCTGACTTTAAATTCTTTGAATATTAGTTCAGATGAATAAAGAAATGATTTTTTTAATATTATTTTAATTTTTAGTTTTTGCGCAATGTAAAGAGATTGTGTGTGAGTTTTATAGGCGCCACCCCATCCTATTATACCATATTGGATTATGGATTGATTGCGAAGTACGTCATTCTCGGTAGTTCTTTACTTAGAATGTGTCTCAAACAGCTAAAAATATATGTCAATTTTCTTACTCTGTTTTTAAGAATGGTTATATGAGGTATCCATTTTAGACATTGGTCAATAGTGATTCCTAGATATTTGGTTGAAGTTTTCATTTCAATATTAGTACACAATAAGTTACAGTGGTGTTGTTGAGTGTGTGGTGCAGAATGGATCATTATGTTTATTTCATACGGCGTGTTTGGTTTTTTTATGAAAAATGGTACGTAATGTGTTTTTTTAGAGTTTAATGTTAGTAGGTTATTGTCAAACCATGTTTTTAATTCATTCATGTCTATGTTAGCCTTTTTATTCAGTTCTAACCATGTGTTTGCTTTTAGAAGAAGCACTGTGTCATCTGCATATGAGATAATTTACCCGTATTTAGCAACTTCAAATATATCATTATTTTGCTTAGACATTTCCTTGAACATTATTATAAACATTAACAATGGGGGTGTGGCCTTGCACATTTTTTAATGCGTCTGCAGTAATGCCACACCCCCCCCATTACAAATGTTCATGTTCACGGTCCGAGGAGACCCCGCTTTAAATACATCCTATGTTCTGTGAATATTAGCACATTTTTGTATGCGTCTGGGGTAAGGCCTCGCCCCCATTTCAAATGTATATGGGTTGTTCTTCTTTTTAACCTACACAACTTTTACCACTTTGTCACATTTCCACCTAAAGTGAGGAATTTGTTTTTTCAATAAATGAATTCTCTCTGGATAACAGAGTGGAAATTGTTGCAAGGGGGGAAGGAGGCCTAAAAAGCCAATCGGGGGTGGCAAACACGAGCTGCCTGTATACCTATTTCGAATAACAACCCACGTGACAGAATTAACGTACGACATAAAAGTTGTAGGAGACAAGTTTTTGAGATTTTTTAAAATATTTTTTTAAATATAAAAAAAAAATAATCGCTGTTAGGGAACGTACCCATACTACGTGACCCGTTCAGAGGGGGGGGGTCTTCAAAATACCACGCTTGGTACAAATGAGCGGCGGCAGGCTTAGGTTTTTAGTCACCGGGGGGGGGGTTATAAATTGCAAAAAGTTGGTCATGTAGTATGGGTACGTTCTATAGGTTATACCTTTTGGAGTTATATAGTTTTATATTTTATGTCGTCATGTAATTGTACGAAATACATTTTTTTATTTTTTTGAAATATACATACAACAGATTTACAGAAGTAAAATATAGTTCTTAAAAATAATTACAAATAAAGTTATTTCTTGTTTATGAATCCACCCAATTTAAAAGAGAAAAACATTTCTCGTGTTTGTTTGGGAGTCGTGCCATTACAGAAAAAGATAAAGAAAAAAGATAAAAATATTGATAAAGAAATTTACTAACATAGCAGTTACTGAATTAGATAGTTAAAAGTAATAATATAGATGTAGTAAAATAAAAAATAATATTATTCAATTCATTTTCAATACAATTTTCTTAATGGGTAGGTGTTAGATGGTAGGTACATATAGTTGATTCTAACTATTGGATTAGCTGATAATATTGCGTGTTAAGTGTAGGTACATAATGTTATGTTGCGACAATAATAGCTTCATTTCAGTTCAAATGCTGATGAAATATTTTAAGAGGATATGTGAAAAATAAGAATACATTAATTTATATATACAGGGTGTCCGGGGGTAAAGTGCATTAACTGCGGGAGGTGATTCTACATGATAGTGCAAGTAAAAAAAATAAATAACTTTTTTTTAAATTCCAACTTTTAGGGACAGTTTTGAGGTAAAAAGATAAAATTAGTCCGGCGTGTGCGGAAAGATTTATTATTTTTCGCTGTTACGATACGGGCTTCAGCAAGTAAGATCGTACCTCACACTCAGGATTTTTAGTAGGTACGTCTTTTTGTATGGAAAAAAAATGTTGGAATTTCGGAAAAGGTTGTTAATCTTTTTTACTCCTACCATCATGTAGAATCACCTCCCGAATTTAATGCACTTTACCCCCCGGACACCCTGTATATATAATATATATTTATTTATTTTGTTAATTTTAAAGATGAAATTAAGTGAAACTAATATTATGATTAAGACTTGATCAATTATTCTTTTTGAAAATTTTGTTTAGACTGAGAATCCTAAAAGAGTTAAATAGTTTTCGTTATTTGTTTTTGGGGTGTTATGCCGTTTTGCGCTACCTCCTTCTTTAGCCAACGTTTCGGACATCATTGCAGTGTCCATTATCAGGGCAGATCCGGTAGATGTGTAATTTTTTAGAGGTGAAGTGTGTGCTTATTTACTTCGGAGCGATACCGTGTCGCTAGCTCTACTAACTTTCACCAGTACAAAATAACCGTGATAAGCAGTGGTGTCATTGCCGCGGAACGGAATAGAAAGTTCACTAAATCGTGGTATTTAAGCTAGCCAGGGGCAAGTCCGTTTGCGAATTACCGACGGAAGTGGCTCCATCTCTTAACGCATTCTAAAATTAGAAATCATAATGGTAAGAATTTTAGAGTTAGAATTGCAATGGTTAAAGCGAATTTAGTCAATATAAAGGTATAAAAACAAAATGGTTTACCATGAGCTGGCATTACTATACACTTAGATATGTTTTTTTTTAAATAAGCATACATTTCACAGTATACAAATACGATGAAATAAAATAAAAAATTAAAATGTAAAAAAAAAACATTTTGGTGGGCACAAATGCAAATTAAACGACCGACTTACGTGGTTAACACAAATATGTAGTATATAAATAAAAATTTCTACCCAAAAAAATGTTTTTATATGGTGATTAATTTTTATTTTATTAAATAAGTAGATTTGGAAAGATTATTTTTTTAATAATTATAATTAACTAACAAAAAAGTGCCAAAGTTAGAGTTAAAATCTTGAAAGTTTTATTTCATTATTAACCATTTTATTTTATTATTTAAAACAAAAATAAATAAAATAGCACATATCCGTACGATATTTGCAAAACGTTGTGATTAATTTTTTTTTTATTCAGTATGGTTAAGTATTTTGAGCTCAAATCCAAAATTGAGTCGTACGAAAATGGCCGCGCAGCCGTTCATTTTAATATTTTCTTTTCACTTTTATCAGTAGGTTTAAAACAGTAAAGAAATTTTGGTTTCTGAATGTATTGCGAATCTCAAATTCATATATCTCAAAATCAATAAGAATCCGAGCAGTAAGTAGATCATTGTGTTAACATTGGCTTCAACATTTAGCTTGTGCAGATTTTCTTTATTTTTTCAAACTAAATACAATTTAGAATGTTATGTTATAATAATGTGGAGGAGAAGTTTGAAAAGATATTTTTGACCAACATTAGTGAATATTATAGGAACAAATGCGTCTCTCAAGATCTGCGAATCGCTGAAAAGGACCAAAAAAAAAAAAACAATTACAACGCAATAGTTTTTAAACTTTCTTTTAATATTACAAAATACAAACATGCCAGAACACACGCAAAACATTAAAAACACGGATAATATCAAAACTCAACATAATACACAACACAAGAGAGTAAATGCACATATGACATGCAAAATAAGGAGAGATTCACCTTGCGATTGCACGTCCTCACCATTGTTCAGCGGATTACTTGAGTGTTTTAGTCTGACTATTATTACTGCCCGATTTAGCTACCTTCAGAGAGGAAGCTTCTGCTGCCAACTGTTTAGCTGACATCTTCACCTTCCTGGCAAAATCGGCTTCCGAGTACTGAGTTTCCTGGTGGCACACCGTTGGTCTTCTGGGCTTCAACCCGGTCATTGCAAATGGAGGAGTGTATTCTATATCCCAATCCGAACCGCTATCCTCCTCGCTGTCTTCATCACAGTTACACTTGGGTCCTTCCACGAATGCTGGGGCCTTTCCAATGACAGCGTCTATAGCGTTAAGGTCTGTGCAGTAAACATCCTCGTAGGCACAATGGCATATCTCTTCTAACGCTGATTCCAATGATTTTTTAATGTCTTCTTCGTATCGTTTACGTTCTTTTGCTATTCTCTTAGCTGCTCTTTCTGGGGTTGGCTGTTGGACTATCTTGAAGATTATGGGGTCACAACTCATGAAGGGGTCTTCTCCGTCTTCTATCTCAGAAACGTCCCTTAGCGGATGTACAGTAACTGTGATGATATCTCCCTGCCTGCTGACTTGAAGGGCTGCCTTTGGTTCTATGACATCATCCTCAAAATCTGATGGACATTCACCCTGATCAACATCCTGCTTGTTCTCCACAATCCTCTTTTTCTTTCCCCTGCTTGCTGACGCTCCTGCTTGGGACGCCGGAGCCAACTTAAGTTTCATTAGTTTAAGAACACTTTTGCCCAGTGCACCTGGCCGCCAACCCTTCCTCGGCTGAAATCGAAAAAAACTTCCGTTGTTTTTTAAAACATATTATCTACCCATTTTTTATGTGAGTAAAGAGGGTGTAACAGGACGTACCCGAGGGATTTTAACCAGAGATTCCTGAGCATATTTGGAGTAAAAAATGTAGTTGTCATTTTGGTGTCCGTTTTTTTTTTTTTTTCTATTAAAAACAAAAAAAATGTTATTTTATTACACTGCGCTACTGTTTCCATCATTGCTATGAGAATTATTCCGTTGTGATGTGTTTGAGCGATACGCGCTGTTTCATCTGGTAAATATGCTGTTAGAACGAGATGCAACGCTTATCAAGTGTCCGCTAGGCTATAAACGCGCTACTCTTTTAACTAGTCAGTTGCGGCGTGTGATGGAAAAAAATAATATTTTTTAATGTTTAAATGACAGCCACATTTTTTACTCCAAATATGCTCAGGAATCGCTGGTTAAAACCCCTCGGGTACGTCCTGTCACACCCTGTACAATTATCAAAAGATCCGACCTCAGCAAGATTCCACAGCCAGCCCATGGTGGGAGGTACTCCATTGAAACCCACTCGAGTTCCAACACATTCCTTATGTCCAGCAACTATACCTGAAATCGGAGAATTAAGAAATGCAATTAGATTCTCGGCTTGTAACCATAATTACTAGTTTAAGGTATAAGAACATGTATGGTATGGGTATGGGGAAGCAAAGTATCTAGACGAAGGGGGATATGATTATTTGGATCTTCTTACCTGGATATTCATCCCCCACTGTGTAGATATACCTTTTGCTCCTGTACGACTTTCGCCTTTTCTTTTTACCTCTTTTGTCAGGTCCGGTAGATGTCGACATTCTGCGAAACCTTCGATGTTAGACCAATCGATATCTATGATCAATATGTATATTTTATAGTTTAATATGATAGTGAGATCATTTTTTTTAGTCAATTATTACCATATTGTAAGACTATTATAAATAAAACCTACATTGCGATTTAAACACAGGCTTTTTAAAATTAACTCGATACTGTGTTATCTTTGGGGATACTGTGTGGAGAGTCTATTTAAGGAAAGGAAGAAGAGGAAGTTCAGGGAAGGAAAAGGTTGTTAGGGTAATAATCTGGGGGTCAGGATGTCCAGAAGTGACGGACGTATGAATCCATCCCTCAATCGGCCTCTCCTGATTGACCTGGTACCCAGTTGGTGGGCAGATGCATTCCCTGCCAAGACCTGGACAAAACTCAACGGTTAACGCTAAGTTCCCGGACGGCCTGTGTAGTCTAGCGGTAAGGCTTTTGATTCGCAATCCGAAGGTCGCATGATCGAATCCCGGCGTGGGCAAATAAATTTTATTTGATTAATTTCACAATTAATTCATTTAAAAATAATACATTATTGTATATTTACAGCACGTTCCAGAATGGAAGATATTCTCAGTATCGCCCTGGTGTAAGACCACCATTCTGAATTGAAACATTGCTTGAAATGGCTTTAGCCGTGTTTGTTGACCAGATCTGAATAGCCAGGTACTTCCCTACCATCCTCTTCCCCATCTCCTTCTCTTCCCCACTACCTTCAGCTTCACAACATACCCGATTGGGGATGCAATAGACTCACTGACTCCAGACGGGAGCAGCTGGGACTCTTGTGAAGTATTCATATTAAAAAAAACATAGCGTATCATTTGGGGTGACCTATGACAGAGTGTTGGTTATCTAATAAATGGTTCCCGGAGCGGTAGCACTCGCACCCGCCTCCCAAATTAAGGCTTTAATGGAAACAAAGGGTTTGTTATTTAAATGTTTTATTGTTAAGATATTTACGTAAAATTTTTAAATTAACTTCGCAAGTTGCTATAAGAAAATAATTATGTGCTGTTTACGTAATTACTCTCTGTAGTGTAGAAAATAATTACACTTTGACAATTTCAAATCATTTGCTACAAGGAGGCTTTGCATTTGGGCTACTAGTACAAGTTCCACTCTTGGATCCACTCAGCATCTTAGTCAGTCCTTCGTATAACATCCTCTCGACGTTTGGCGGCTTGTTGGACTGCGCTGGACTAGTGCGCAGATAACATGGGCCGGGACATGCCCCCATACCAGCCTCCCTGTCCTTGCAAGTGATGGTGTTGGAATAACCGCCGCATACTTCGCAAATGACAAACTTGGGTTGATCAGCTGCGATCGCTCCACATTCCATCGGCTCTTCGGGAATCTCACCATAGTTGCATCCACAGCACCCTCCACACTCATTCCCCTGTTTCTTCGCTGCTGCTGATCCGCCAACCTGGAACGGCTCCTTACTCTTCGGATCCCCTAGCTTCAGTGACTCTCCTTGGCTCAAGTACGACTGGATCATCTTTGTTAGCTTGCAGTTGGCGTTTCCACAAGGGAGAGGGCCCTTTTCTTGTTCCTCGTCCGATTTACGTAATTGATCCCCAGTGACAAACATAATGCATTCCTTATCTAAACCAGCAGCCTTTAATTCTTCAGACACTTGTTTTTTCCTCTCACTAGCTTTGACAATATCTGGGTCCTCTATTTCTAAACTTTCATAGATAACTCCAATTGTGGCCAACTGATCAAGGTCCGTGTTCATTCCGTATTTCTTGCACTTGTTGGAAGCATTTCCTGTTCGGTTTCGGAACATAAACCCTTTCCTGCTGTTGGCAACTTTAAAGCATGTGATAGTCTTTTTACCCAGATGAGTCAAGCGAATAAGACAAGTCATTTCCCCTATATTTGAGCCACTGATCTCGCTCCTAAGTTGTTGCACAGTTTTGACTGTCGTCGGAGGTAGCAACCTGCAAGTTTTGGAGCTTTGTGTTACTAACTCGAGGAACTCTGAATCCCACAATATTTTAGCTGTTCCCACGCAAGCTCTTTTCTCTGTGTCATCGTTGGTCCAAACTGCTATGTCAAGGGGGAATAGTTTGAACGTCTGTTTGAGGCCATCCGGGTTATGGGCAAATACAATAGAAGCTCCGGCATTAAACACTTTCCCCTTGCGTAGCTCATCTGCATCAGGGTCCATTGATACTAATGTAATCGTCGAATCCGTGTATTTTTCCTTAGTGTGGGGTTCAATTTCGATTTGCCAGTCTTCTGTCGGATTGTTTGGGTCATTTGAACTCTGCGGCAATAAATCATTTTCGAATTCATTTTCATTTACTATAAATGAAGCGAATTTACCAAATTCCAAATTCACCGTTAACTTTTTATCACTCGTCTTTAGTTTTCCTGTTTTGCACTGAAGACTTATACTTTGTATGAAAAATTCAATCATGTACATTTCTTCCATGGCCGGTGAACCTGCAGAGAGACGTATCATTTTATAATACATTTGGAGGCAAGCAATGTTAACAATTATTAATTTAAATTTCATTTAATTATTTTGTGCGCATTTCTAGACTCCCGCTGCATTTAATAACGGTTTGGCGAGTAAACCATACAATTATTATTATTTTAGGTTTGTATATGTTTTATTTTTATTTTTAGCATTTTGTTTCTGGTGTACTATTTTCCACTTATTGACAACAGGCTCCTCCTATTGGGCATGACGACTTGTGCTTAAAATCTGGGCAGAACTGTTTGTGGTTTCCACTTCTTGCATTGGACAACATCTTGGTGAGTCCTTCGTAGAGCATCCTCTGTATATTGGGATTGGTATTCTTTTCTCTTCCCTCCTTGTCAAGGTTGCAAGGCCCAGAGCACTCCGGCTTATCCTTATCCTTGCACGTCTTGCCATCATACGATACTCCCCCGCAGACTTCGCACACGACAGACTTTTGCTTGTCTGAGAAGATTGGTATGGCGTCTTTCTCCAAAGGAATATTTATGTATTTGCAATTACAACAGCAATCGTCATTATGCTTTAAACCCGGCGATGATCCAGGCGGGCAGGACGCTCCAGGGGAGTCAGCCTTCGTTTTTGATTTTGGATCTTCCCCCGCAGCTCTCTGGATTAGTTGTGATAATTTACAAGACGGATTACTGCAAGGAATCGTCATAGTGCGGTTCGGCTTCTCAAATCCACGCATTTGATTTCCTGCAGTATACGGGGGTTCGCAGGCTGTTTTGCTGGCCGCTATTATTTTACTAATATCTGTTCCGTCTGTGTCCACGTTGTCTAGCTGGAGAGAGCAAACAATCTGATCTGGTACACGGCTAGTATTAATCCCGTACTTTTTGCACTTAACTGACGATGCCGCCACGCGATTTCTAAATAAAAAACCATCTCCATCGTCCACCTGTCTAAAACGAGTGATTATTTTGTGCCCTAAAGCTGTCAAGCGGACCATGCAGCAAACTTGACCGATTACAGAACCACTGATCTGACTTCTGAGATCTTCTCGCATCTGTAATGTCAATGGAATTTGTTGCAGTGGTTGTTCTGGATTCTGTGCAGGTTTGTTAGGACAATTACCAACCATGTTGATGAACTCTGAATCCCAAGATATTTTCGTGGTTCCAACACACGCTCTCATCTCTGATTCATCATCGGTCCATACCGATAATTCCAGAGGAAAAAGCTTGAAAGTTTGTTGCAGTGCAGGTGGATTGTGAGCAAACATTAAAGACGCTCCGGAGTCAAATGTCCTCTCAGTCACTGTATTTTCGGAATAGTCTTCGTTATCCGATTCATTGGGATTTTCTTGTTTTGTCGTTTCATTAGTTACCAAACAGCACTTTTCCGGTAAGGTTGGTGCAGAGATAGTTTGGTCCTGGGTAGCCTGGGCAGGTGGTGGTGGAGGAGTTACTTCTAATTCATCATCGGATATGTCATCTACTAATATATCATTAGCGAATTCATTTTCATTAACGAGTAAAGAAGCAAACTTTCCGAAATCGATGCTCACTGTTAATTTCTTGTCTTCCGCTGGGATGGCTCCTCCGGGCGGAGTTTTTAGGCAAATTGAATTAATGTGAAATTCGATCAGATAAAGTTGTTCCATATTGACCAACCTGTTGAAAGATTTTCAGGTCATTGGAATATTGTAAACTATGTAACGTCAGTCTATTTTATTGTTTCGTTTTATTTTCCAAATTTTATCACGAGTGTCTTAAATACATAATATATTACTGCCAAAACCGAGCAATGAATTTTTTAGTTGACATAAAATTTTTGGTGTTTTCAGCGACAAAATACGTAATGTATCTACAACAGTTAGCAAATTGTTTTGTTTCAATGTAATCTAATTAATACCTGTATTTTTCCTTGCTGACGGTAACAAATAGATTTTTTGCCAAAACCAATCCAAATAATGTAATATAAAAATGTAATTTAAACTTAAATTTCGTAACTTTTCAAATCAACATTTCAACTTTTGGCCATTGATTTTTTCAACAAAACAAAAAATCAAAGTGTTTGTGAAAAATATATTAGAACTGGAATTCAAAATGCGAATTACTGATGAACATTTTTTAAGGAACCTACCTAACAATAATTACCTGTTATTTTTTTATATTTTGGGTTTGGAAAAAAACTTCTATAAGAGGGTTGGTTAAGTTACCTACTTTAAAAAATATCTAATAATATTTTTAATGTGTCTTGATTATTTTTAGGTGATAATGAAGATGAAGTGAATCCATCAATAGCTTTCAAATTGGGAAGGGCCCTGAGCGACCATGGGGCCCCAGCGGACGTGTGTGCGCAGCGAGCCATCTGCGCCCTTGTGCGCAAATCCTCGGGAGCGACCAAACAAACCAGCTCGGAAAAAATTGTGGACGGGCTTGCCAGGTGAGATAAAATAATTACATGTATTGCGTTACAGTATGATATTGCAGATGCATTATTTGATGACAGAAGCCTAGTCCTTTTAGTAAAGATTAACAGAATTGTTATTAGGTCTTTGGCGATATTTCCTTGTTTCTTATTTTTTTGCGTTAGCTCCTCCTCCACACAGGAAAAAAATCAGGCCTTATGTTATCTTTGAGGATGAAGTGTAGAGGATCTTTTTAGGGAAAGGAAGAAGAGAAAGTTGTGAGAAGGAAAATGGAATGAGGGATGGGTAAAAGTCTGGGGCTCAATGTGTCCAGGAGTGGCGGACGTATGAATCCATCCCTCCCACTTCGGTGCTAGGCGATAGGTTGAGAGAGAGCGGCCCGTGAGGTCAAAGATAGCAAAAAAGTCTCAACCGATCCGGCCCGCCACACAGCTGATGGCACCAAGACCTGAACAAGCCTTACAAAATGCAATTTGGGAGGCGGGAATGTGTACCGCCGCACCCGGAACCTTTATTGGATAACCAAAACCTATGCCATAAGTCACCCCAGGTGGTTCGCTACGTTTGGTGATTTAGCGGGGGTGCCCGGGTTCATGGGGTGAGGTTTGTCTAGGTCTTGGAGGCGGATGACCAGGACACAATGAATCCCAGATTCCTACCCATCCCTTAAACTCTTTTTCTTCCCAGAACTCTCCTCTCCTTCCTTTCCTTAAAAAACCCTCTGCACAGCATTCCCAAAGATAGGGAAAGGGAAATATAGGGAAGTATAGGTAAATTATTTTCCTCAAGGCCTCCTGTGTGGAGCATATGTAAAAAAAAAGCCTCGCCCTATGAAGCCAGGCACCCCTGCTATATCACCAAAGATGTCGAACCACTTGGAGTGACCTATGGCAGATGTGTTGGTTATCCAATGAACTGTTCCAGGGGCGGCAGTACCTTAAATTCAATCAAATTAACATAAACCAGTATTAAACTTTTATGAATGTATTTTGTTAATTTGTTTTGTTATTTTCAGTAATGAATGGCTGCTAAGTTTGATGAAAGGGACATTCGTGTCAGAGGCCATCGCTTCTGGTTACAGTGGCGAGAGCTGTACAGCCAGGTTTCCCCGCTGTAAAATAAACCAGGCGGCTCTGCACAACATTGCCAAGGCTATTTCGAAGAGTATTTTCGCCAACGACTGATTTTCTGGTTCTTCGGTATTCGTAAAGCGTCTGCACCTGACGTATAATGACTGATTTCTTAAGATGGGCAAAATGTAAACCTATCAATAATTATAATTACATTTCATTTTTAATCTTAGCTCATCTTCATGTATAAAAATGAATGTTTCTTTGTTTGTCCCTTATGCGTCCTAAACAATTCGTCGGATAGCCGTGAAACTTTGGTGATTTATTGTACGCATGCCCGCTAAGGTTTTCATGCATTTAGCTTTGGCGTGGCATGTGAGCTTTGGCATTGTGAAGTCATTTTCTACTCCGTTCATCCGATTGCGATGAAACTTTGGCGAGTTGTTGTGCAAATGCCCCTGAAAGTTTCTACATATACTGGTGAGCTCTGGCATTATGAATGGGACGCAAGAGGAAAACGAGGACGCATAGGAAAGGACACGCAGGGAGAAACAATTTCTTTCATTATGTGGCATTGCAACACATGCCGGCTACTCGTTAATTTTAATATAAAACTCTCACTGGCTGCCACCGTTGGTCGACATTCCATTTTATTTTATAAATACAAACATATCTGTGCAGTTGGAGGCATTTCCATCGTAAATATTGGGCCTACCAATGTAAAAAAATGTTCCTTCGTTTGTTAGTTCCTATTTTGACCGCCTGTGAAGGATATTCTTGTTGTATACCTGTATTTGAGTTAAATTAGACCAACTTTTCTGCCAGACTTTTTCTGTGGAGAATGCCACTGCCGAATAGTAATAAATTGGATTATGAACATATAATATGTATTTGGGGTGTTACGCCGTGTTGCGCTACCTCCTTCTTTAGCCAACGTTTCGGACAGCGTTGCAGTGTCCATCATCAGTGAAAATCCGACACATGTACCTCCTTCTTTAGCCAACGTTTCGGACAGCGTTGCAGTGTCCATCTTCAGTGCAAATCCGACACATGTGCCCTGATGATAGACACTGCAACGCTGTCCGAAACGTTGGCTAAAGAAGGAGGTAGCGCAACACGCAACACCCCAAAAAAAATTACTAAAATACAAAAAAATATAAAACTATATAAAAAATATAAAACATAAACTTAAATAAAACTGTAAATACGCGAGAATTGTTGAGTGACAGCAAATATGGAATACTGAGGGGAGAAGGGTGATTTTAATAAGCAAACGATATATGTTTTTGAAAGCAGAATGTTTTTTACAATTAAAAAAGACATGGTCAAGAGTCTCCTCTTCCACAACGCACTGGCAGAGTGGACTATCGAGGACTCGAATTTTGTACAAATGCGCTGCAATAGAGCCAATTCTCATTCTCGAAATGCAGGAAATAAATCTTTTGGATTTTTTTTGCCGTGGACCCAAGGTTTACTTGGAATGTGATTTTGAATTCCAGCATAGAAAGATCCAGTTCGGGTTTTCGTATTTAACCAATTTTCTTTCCAAGAACGAGACATGTTGGATTTAAGAATAGAGAAGACGTCAGAGATTGGAATTTTAAAATCTAAAGGAATAGAACCAGAGATTGTTCCGAGTTTAGCAAGAGAATCGGCTTTCTCGTTACCCTCAATTCCTAGATGACCAGGGACCCAAACCAATAGATATTTAGAGAATTGGGGATGTTTTTAATATTACAAATAAGGTAGTCTTCTGGACATCGAACGATATTTGAGGATATTTTTAATACTGCACTAAGAGAGTCAGTGCACAGTAAGGCTGGACGAATATTGAGAAGCTGGATTTGAATTAAAGCTCAATAGCGAAACATTCTGCCGTAAATATAGAAATTTCTTTAGGCAGTTTATAAGACAGATTTAAATAGAATTCAGGAATATATACCGACACACCACAATCTTTAGGCAGTTTATAAGACAGATTTAAATAGAATTCAGGAATATATACCGACACACCACAAGCTTTGAGATCGGATTTGGATCCATCTGTGTAAATGAGGGAAATCCAGGAAACTTTGATGATGTAATGTTTTTAAAATGTTCGTCAACATTTTGCAACGTATTATAGGAGGTTAAAATGTTCGCCCGAAAGTCAGAAGTTATAACTTTGGGAATAAAATTGATAGTGTCAAACGGGATACCGAAAATGGGTAGGATTGGATCTTCTTGTAGATTTTGGAGGGAAGAAGACAGAGATCTGTATGAAAGAAAACTTTTTACTAGGAAAGGGAATCGATTTTTATCTGTCAATCTTTTGTTGTCATTTAAATTATTATACAAAATGATTGAGACTTTGTCCTAAAGGATTACCAGATAAAGATAAAGATAAAGATTTGAAAATATATTTATCAGCAAGGAATTGTCTTCTCAAAAATAAAGGTGGATCTACACATTCTACCTTGAGGGAATTAATTGGAGAAGATTTCATCGCTCCAATAATCAATCTAAGCGCTTTGGATTAAATTCTTTCAAGTTTTTTATCCAAATATTTAGGAAGTGGGTCGAAAAGAAATGTACCATAATCCAAATGGCTTCGAACTAGGGAATTAAACATTAATTTAAGAGTAGTAGGATGAGATCCCCACCATACTCTGGAAACAGCTCGCATCATATTAAGGCCCTTTTCACACTTCGCAGAAATATTCTGAATTTGTGGTAGCCAGGAAAGATTATGGTCCAAAATTAGACCAAGAAATTTTATTTGCTAACAATTTGGAGAGAGACATTCAAGGGCGGATCCATCTTTGTCGCCAGGGGGGGTCACATAGCGCCAGGGGGGGGTCACACAGTCGTGGTCAAGTCACTAGAAGTTATAATTTATTTTTCATAATAACAGATACAAGTAAAAAGTAGGTACACCTAGGTCCTGGACCCAGCCCAGGGGGGGGGGGGGGGGTCATGACCCCCATGAAATGATTTTTTTTATTTACAAAAAAATATTTTTTGTAAATAAAAAAAATTATGCAAATATAAAGCGTAATTATTGTATTATATAATTTTTTATACTAAAACATTATGATAATATCGATCGTCCAGTTGATTAGTCAGATATCTCCTAAAAATGGAAATTTAAGTTGAGTGTGCAGCTATATTATGTAAAATGTACCCTCTCTCTGGTACCATACCCAGATTACTCACAAACACTGTCGAATCAATTATAATGTGGCAAAAACTGTAGTGAAACAAAATGTTGATGTTTTCTGGATAACTAGTAGGATATTTCAAAATGTCATACTAATGTACCGGAGACCGTAATACGCCCCGGTATTATTTTACGGCATATTACGACCGGTGTTATTTTAATATGTAAAAACAGATATGGTGAGCATTCGAATATTGCTTTCCTCATTATCTCAAAACTTAGTATTTGGAGATGTCTGACTAATCAACCGAACGATCGATATGTAAATTATCGTAGGTATCGTCCATCGAAATATAATAATAATTTTTATGTTTAATACTTACCTGAGTTATATATAGTTATAATATGTTTAGGTACCTAATGTGTGTAAATAAAATAAACTAAATATTTCGAACATGTTTTTATTATTTTGACATAGGCATTGTAATATTATAATAAAATAAAGTACTTAATAAAATATAGGAAAATTTTATTCGTAAGCATTTTAAAGTCTTTTTAGGAAAAATATAATGATAATATGTGTATAGATAAATATAAATATTTCTTCGTTTGTACTACAAAACGTTATTTTCTAGGTTTAAATTCACTTTATGAAATGCCATTTTAAAACGATTGCATTGGGAAATTAAACAACAAATAATTTTACGTTAATTATTTTTCAAACACATTTTACTCAATGAAGACAATATTAACGAGAGCCCGGTAAGGCTGAGGTCCTGGGTTCAATTCCTAGATGCGACCGAATCTTATTTCTGATTTTTCTGTTTCAATTTTTTGTTGGAGTCGCTAACATTGTCTTCGACGATTAAATATTGCAATCTGAGTTTTTACTAATTAAGTCTTATCTCCACCCCCACAACACAGGCATATGCCTAGCATGGTGGTCGAAAAATTCACTAATTATATAACCACCAAAGCAATGAATAAAGAAAAAAAAAGAAAAAATTAAATTATTCCAAAAATATTTTTTTTTTAAAACATATTATATATTTTCGTTATTTGTTTTTGGGGTGTTATGCCGTGTTGCGCTACCTCCTTCTTTAGCCAACGATGTCCGAAACGTTGGCTAAAGAAGGAGGTAGCGCAACACGGCATAACACCCCAAAAACAAATAACGAAAATGCTTTTGGCCGTGAAAATCTTAAAACTTATTATATATTTGTTTAAATTTGAAGAAAAGTGATTTTCTAATGTAACATTGGTCCTCGAAAAACGAAAAAATCCTTTCTCGAATTCGAAAGATAACTCAATTTTGAGGAAAAATCGCACAAAAATATGAATATTCAAAAAAAACTGACATTGCCATTTTAAAAACAAGTCACAGCATTATTAACATTTTCAAAAATAAACTACCTAATTCCAAAAAATATACACTTGTACAGGGAGTAACAGCACGTATCCGGAGGATTTTAACCAGCGATTCCTGAACATAGTTGGAGTTGAAAATGTAGATACCATTTTGCTGTCCGATGATATTATTTAAAAATAAAAATATTTTATCCACCACACGACGCAATTGAGTAATTAATCATTGAAGAATCTACAGCCAAGCTGGTCATTGGATAAGCACTCCGTCTCGTCCCATCAGCACTGTAATACACTAAACACTGCGCGTATCACGTGATCCCGATGATGGCGACGTGTGATTGAAAAATATATTTTTTTGTTTTTAATAGAAAAATATACCATTAAACAGCAAAATGACAAATACTTTTTGTACTCCAAATAAGCTCAGGAATCGCTGGTTAAAATTCTTCGGGTATGTGTTGTTACAGCCTGTATAGCAATACATAACATAATAATTATAACATTTAGATCTAAAACTCGTCACTTATTACGCAGATACAAAAAATATCACTTCATTGCTGAAAACATTAAATCACAAATCAGTAATTTCTAAACTCAGGTAAAATCTGACGCCCCATTATAATTTTTATTTTGTTATGTAAGTAAAATGTCATTTTTTAATTTGTACCGATTATTATGTATTATCAATAACACTTTCCTTTGTCATTTTTATTGGATTTATTGCAACTCTTCTACATATTTATTTTATAGCCATTTTATAACTAAATATCAATATAGGTAACAACCAATTCCAAGAGATTGCTGCAAAAATGATATTCTTTTATCTACTCGTATATGAAGTTTCCTACCAGCCGTCTTAATACTATTCCTACTAGTTCCATGCCAAACCAGAATAAAGTCAACTCAACAACTCTTTGAAAAGTCATTAAAAGCTTTGAAAAAATAATTTTAAAATAGCCGTGAACACTAAGCTAACGTAACCTATTTAACCATTTTTTTAATATATTTTTACCATCACTCTATATGACCTTTCTGAGGTGGTTCTGAGTTGGTTTTATCTGAGTTGACCGGTCACCATTCTTACTACAATGCTAATAAATAAATATGTAAGTATATGTTTTAGATAAGATTGAGCTGAGTTTAAAACATCTAAAAGTTTTTTTTATTTCCCTGCTAACTGTAAAATATTATTGGGTATGAAAAAATATTGCTCCCTCGGACATAGTACTTTATGGGGGCATACATTAATTACGTAAGCTCAAAAGGGGGGGGGGGTCCAGCAAAATCTCACGTTACTTTATCTCATCAAGGGGGGGGGTACAGATTAAAAGAAAAACTGCTCACGTAATTAATGTAATATACCCCCTAATCTTTAAAATTTTATCAAGATCAACATATCCCGATCACGTGAACCAACCGCCAAACCATGTGGCTTAGCGAAAATTACAAAATTAGTTTTTAACCCCTCTGGCCTTGAGCCTGTTTAGTCATAATTCATACAAATGGTATATTTCTGAATGCATCTGAAAACTAAACACAGTTTTTGAAAGGTCATAAAAAATCCTTTCATATTTTATAATTAAAAATATAATTTTTTAAATATAAATTTTTTTATTCAAACATAAAAAAAGTTTTAAAAAATGGCATACCTTTCGTTTTTTCCAACTAAAATTAAAGCAAACGGTTTTATTAGGCAAGGAGTGTTTTTTACGCACCAGATTTAAATGTCCGGGTTAAATTTTCCACACAGGAAAAACTAAACCCTTTCACACAGTTCCCCAAATGATCATCTAGTCAACCCACGCTATGCAATTGCACTATATAAGTATTATAAATACAAAACAATACAAGAACAACATGTCAACCTACCAGAGACCAAATGGGAAAATAATTCACCGACTCCAGATATTTTCATATCAGGGGTTCGGCTCTGTGGACTTCCTAATTGAACCTATAAATCCTACTGATCCCTCAATATAAATATTTAAAAAACCTTTTGTAATCCTACATGTATTTAAAATGACTGATTTTTGCATTTTTATATATAAATTCTTTGACAAATCTAATATGCCTAAATTTTGAATGAGAGACCTAGGTATAATGCCAGTAGCCGAAATAACAAATGGTAATATTTTATAGTCTGAGAATGCCAAATTCTTTTAATCTCATTTCCTAAATCTGTGTATTTTCGTTTAATCTCATTTCCTAAATCTGTGTATTTATTGTAAACATTATCATTTCCACATTTTTTTTGTTGTTCCATGTAAAAATAATTAATAAAAAATTCTCAAGTTTCATTTTTTTTTCTAATTGCGGCCTGAAACTATGGTTTCATAAAGGTGTACATTTTAATTATTTTGTGGTTAACTTATTATTTAAATTTTTTTTTAATTGCGGCCTGAAACTATGGTTTCATAAAGGTGTACATTTTAATTATTTTGTGGTTAACTTGTTATATAATTTTTTTTTCTAATTGCGGCCTGAAACTATGGTTTCATAAAGGTGTACATTTTAATTATTTTGTGGTTAACTTGTTATATTTTAGATTTTACACAGTTAGTACAATGTAAAACATAAAAGTATAATAGTATTAATTAAATAGGACAAATGAGAGATTTCTTACAATCAAACTGATTGATCAGTTTTGTAAGATTTTAAAGATTAGCATTGTAAAATTTAAAAAAACTGAATAAACATATGTACTTAAAAAAAAATATATATTTATATATATATATATATATATATATATATTTTTTTTTAAGTATATATAAGTAAATATATATATATATATATATATAAATAATTTTTTTTCTAATTGCGGCCTGAAACTATGGTTTCATAAAGGTGTACATTTTAATTATTGTGTGGTTAACTTGTTATATAATTTTTTTTCTAATTGCGGCCTGAAACTATGGTTTCATAAAGGTGTAAATTTTAATTATTTTGTGGTTAAATTGTAATATAATTTTTTTTCTAATTGCGGCCTGAAACTATGGTTTCATAAAGGTGTTCATTTTAATTATTTTGTGGTTAACTTGTTATATAATTTAAAGCGTGGTGTTTTCTCTTTCTAACACCATTTAAATCATATGTCTAACAATGACAGTGAGGGAGAAACCACAATTTCTATGAGACATATGAGTTATTCCAAAAAGAGAAGAACAAATTTGCCTGAAGGATTAAGATTTGTGGCAGAACGATGTTCTTTTTTTATTTGTCTAATTTCATCATTTAAAAAAAGTTATTTCAAATAGAGCTGTTACTTTTCCCGGTCACTTATTGACGGCCCGTCAGCTAATTATACAGAACTTAGTCTAAAGATGGAAGCATTTTTTTAACTACGTTAGATATAGCCTCAATCGAAGCCTCACTTTTCTAACTCTATTCGCACCATCCTTATTGGAAGAATACATTTTTCTTATCACATTCGCGCCATTCTAGAGAAGCTCATACTTATTCTCTGCATAATTCCATTCGGACTACTCTTGAGTAGCTAATACAATATTTGTTTAACATATTCGCACCACCCCGAAGTAGCTCAAGACAATGACGTTACAGATGTATTGTATATATCATTACCGTGACAATCCACGATTACGGTACCGTGACGGCATAAAAAAAAAGCATAAAATGTACGTTCTTTATCCTAATAATGCTGCAGCTCTTTCTCACACATTAAATAATGGTGAGACAAAAGTTGAGACACAACATACGTCTGTCGTCTGTTTCCTCCAAAGTATCTTCCTATAATGGATACAGATATATCTTATTAGGGTTCAGCTACGGCGACGAGAATTACGTTTCATTTTCTTTATACGTGTGAGGGAGATGTATGATAATGATTGTATTTTTCTTTTGCAGACATACGTTTTCCGTTTGACTCATTTTCGATTGTTGTTATTGTGTGTATGAAAGAGCTGCTGCACTATATGTATAAGAACAAAAGTAAAACCATCGGCGCATTGAAGCTCACACTTTAATATTATCCTTGTAAATGTATTCCATACTTTCAAAATTATCGTCACGGCTAGTAGTATTGTAGGGGTCTACGGAGACGTCACGGTGAGGTGTGTGAGAGAGATGTAAGAAAAGTTTTTTTTTTCTTTTGGAGGAAACAGACCTACGTACATTGTGTATCTCATCTTTTGAAAAAGCTGCAGCATTATTAGGACAAAGAACGTAAGTTTTACGATTTGTTTATGCCGTAATCGTAAGTCTCCATTGGCTCAAACAACTCAAACCATTATTCTAATACCGACTTTCCTACCCTTTACTATTTGCGCTAACTTGATCAGCTCACGCCATGCTTTGTAGTAAAATACTTACCGCAAAGGCATGTCGTTTTAACCGCATACTAAAATGTAATACGCCAATCGTTCGTAAATCACAATAATTATGCTCCAATTAGAGCTATATTTACGTTAATAGGTAATATTTCTTTTTAACCTACATAGGTACTACACAATAAATTTTGCTGTTAGCTTAACTATCTTGGCAACATTGCCGGTGAGATTCTCTAAACTCCCGTCTATGACAACTTTCAAAATTCTCTTAAAACTAAATACAGTGCCTACTCTCTCAGTAATCCGCCGCTTGATTTTCCGACAACTTTTATAATCCGCTGGTATTCGTATGTCAAGTCCAGGAGTCCGCCGTATACCTAGACTTGAGCACTAAGCTTACGCGACCGATGTTATCTTACTCTTGCAAACTCAGTCACTATACCGCCGTCTTGATTATTAAATTATATTTCGATTAATTCTCTGTGTATTCCAGCAACTGACGAATGTGTTTCTATTCGTTTCGTTCTGCCATGTTGTTTGTTTGAATAAGTTTACAAAATGGAGTCTTCTCACAAGCGTAAGATAACAATTTAACATTAAACCAAAAAATGGAAATTTTACGAAAGACCAACAGCGGTGTTCGTTTTTTAGTAATATTTTTTTTATGTATGCACTACAATCCGCCGCTTTCACCTATAGAACACTTGCTCAGTTTTTGCAGTGGCGGATTAGTGAGAGAGTTCTATACCTACAAAAAAATTAAATAAAAAATTTATTTTCTTAATTATTACATCGGAGGCACGGCTGCTTTGAAGATACTTAGGATGTGGTAGTGTCCTCCATTCTGTGCGTAGTCCACTGGGGTGAGACCAAAGGCATCTTGCTGCAGATGGGAGAGGCCTACCGAGAGAAGATACTCCACAGTCTTTTCGTGACCAAGGAGGGCCGCCTGTGGAAACAATGTTGAGAATGTAAGATACTGATTCTGGTATGTCATAGCCTAACCTTAGTCCTCTTAACCTGAATTTAGTAATCTTAAGGAACACTTGGAAAATAAAGCATTTGTGACGGAACTCTTATCTTGCACACTGAGCCACACAATTAACAATACAAAAAGATCACTAGAGTCGGTTTAGTACTCTTCAAAGATTCTAGCGCCGATGATAATGAAATAGACATATCAACTATAATACCACAGGAATATAAATCAGTTTAAGGAAATCTAAGACATGATCCACAACCTTCAAATCTACACTTCAAATTTGTCACAGACCGAGGAACCAAGCAAATCTGTCAATTTTCATGGAATTTGAGTTTAGGTACTTACTACTATGAGAGTAATGTGTTTTTACAGCAAATCAAAGATCAATATCAACAGGTCAGTGGCTGAGTTGGCACCTCGTCTGGGTCCCACCCAAGAGTCGAGTTCAATTCCTGGGCTGGCTAAGTCCTCCATCACGACACAAACAAACATTTTTGGCTTACTGAGGTGGTAGTAGGAGATTTTCAAATTATTGTCAAGTTATTTGTAGTGACCGACCGAAGGTTCGGCTTCGGTTTCGGCAAGTTTCGGCAAAAAAATCTAGTTTCGGCAGAAACCGAAACTTTTTTAGACATGTTAAAAATCGATTGTTTACTGTTATTTGTCTTATTTTTTACACTTTTTTTTTTTTCAATTATTTCTGGCTTTCACCCTTCAAGGGTGTTCTAGGCCATCATTTATAATTACAGAGAAAGGAAAGGTGAATTTATATATTAATTTTATTTAAATGTGCAAATTTCAGAATTTTATGGAAGATTGGAGTAGAGTTCAGACTTAGAAGAGATGAGATGTTGAATGGAGGAGAGGCAATTTTTGATAACGCTTGATAGAAGAGAGGATATTTATTTAGAGAGGGACAATCAAAAAATATGTGATCTAAAGTTCCCACATCTAGACCACAGAACGTACAATCTGGGGAGTCAAGCACATGAATTTTATAAAGGTGAGAAGGAACGGAACAATGTCCGATTCTCATACGAATAAGTAAGGAAATTTCTTTTTTGGAAAAATGGGGGAATTTTTGAAACCACGGTTTTGATGGGATAGTCCTTTGTATTGAGGCGTAGCGCGCACCCTTGGATTGACTAGCAATGTTCCAATACTCTGTCCAAACATTGCGGGATCTATCTTTGATGATGGAAAAAATATCAGACAGGGGAATATGGTTTACGAGGGTAACGGTAGGGTTAGACGCTCCTTGTTTTGCCAAGGAATCAGCAATATCGTTACCCACTATGCCAACATGTCCAGGAATCCAAATCAGAGTGACAGTTTTTCCAGAGCTTTGAATGGAGGTTATCAATACTCGAATAAGACATACAAAGTGATCATCAGGATGAAGAAGAGGACTTGTTTTAAGTTTTTGGAGGGAACTGAGAGAGTCAGAGAGGACAAGAGAATGTTCAAAATTATTTTTTATTATATATTTGAGAGATTCAATAATCGCAATGCACTCGGCAGAAAATATTGAAAATTGGTTTGAAATTGAATAAAATATTCTTTCATTAGAATTATTGTGGTAAACGTTAATACCAATACCACAGTTAGGAGAGTCCGGAGATTTGGAGCCATCAGTAAATAAAAGAGAAGAGTTGGGCCATTTAGAAGAAATAATGTCATTGAACATATTATTGACAGTACGGGCTGGGAGATTGGAATGACTTTTAAGGATGCCGATCCCTTCTAATATCGTTGGGGATAGGGTGACGTGACTATATTTTAATTTGTACAAAGGAAGAAGATCATTTTTGATAATTTGAAGCTCTGAGAGAGAGCGAAAATTTTTACAGATGGCAGGGAGAGGTTTAGTTCGAGCTCTGATTGTAGATGAATGTGTTGAGTCGTTGAACAACGAGACTCTGGGAATAATCTGATGACTTTTAGAATTTAAACATTTAAGAACAAATTTGTCAGCAAATAATTGACGCCTTAAATAAAGTGGAGGATCAGAACATTCTACTTGAAGGGAATTGATGGGCGACGATTGCATCGCGCCAGTTATTATTCGCAATGACTTAGATTGAATTTTGTCTAATTTACTGAGTACATTTTTGGATGCAGTACTAAAAAGTGGGCAGGCATAGTCGAGATGACTTCGAATAAGTGCATTGTAGAGCAACTTAATGCAGATAGGATGAGCACCCCACCAAACGCCAGTCAATGATCTGATAATATTTAAATTTTTTTCACATTTAGTAACTATATTATTAATGTGGGAAGACCATTTAAGTTTCCTATCAAATGTTACTCCCAAAAATTTTACTTCGGAAGCATTGGGGATTGGAGAGTTTTTAAATAAAATTTGAACAGGGGGGTTATTATGACGATTTGAGAAGGTAACACACTGACTCTTTTGTACTGAAAGTTCAAGACCATTTAAAGTAAGCCATGTGCAAAGGGCATCCATGGCTTCATTAAGATATTTGACGGCGGATGGAATGATTTTGGATGATAAGAAGAAAGCTATGTCATCTGCGAACTCAACAACTTTTACTTGAGGGGGAATGGTGACATGCATATCGTGTGTGTATATATTATACAGTAAGGGGGATAATACATCGCCTTGGGGTAAACCCTTCCAAATTGACCTACTCTGAGGAGTAACATCTGGTAGCTCAATGAAAATTTTCCTATCGAGAAAAAGATTAATAATAGATTGGACAAACATGAGGGGTAAGCCAAGGCCTAAAAGTTTTTTTTTAAGAATTGGGATGGAAACATTGTCAAAGGCGCCTTCTATGTCTATAAAGACTGCAAGACATACTTCTTTGTTAGAAATGGATAAATTAATATCAGTGCTGATGATGGCAAGGTTATCTTGTGTAGATTTCTTTTTCCTAAATCCAAATTGGGATGGAGAGAGAAGATGATTACTCTCGACAAAAAATTCTAACCGGTTTTTAATTAATTTTTCATAAATTTTACTAAGGGTGGATGAAAGAGCAATTGGCCTATAGTTGGATCCAGAATTGGGTGATTTGTTTAATTTTAGAATTGGGATGATTATTTGAGAACTCCAGTCATCAGGTATTATGCCAGTCTGGAAGATTTTATTTAAGATGCTTAAAAAGTGATTTAGAACATTATCATTACTATTTTTGATAATGCTATAAGGTATACCATCTCTGCCTGGAGATGAGTCCTTGACTGTTGATAAACAATTTTTTAATTCAATAAAAGTGAATGGAGAGTCTAGCCAATGATCATACATAGGAGTGTTGTGGATTGGAGTTATTTCATCTAAGTTAGGTACAGAAGGGGGGGCAATTTTGTCCAAGAACTCGTCTATCCATTTAGAATGAGAAGCTCGAGGAGATGTTGGACTGAAGGAGGATCGAAATCTTCGAATCATAGACCAAACTTCCGAAATTGGAGTGTTCGGAGATACTGAACTGCAGAAGTTGTACCACCCGGATTTTTTTTTTGACCTCAATACCCTTTTGGCATTGGCTTCGGCATTTTTGTATATGAGATAGTTCTCCATAGTCATATTGTGACGATAGGAAAGAGATTTAGCTTTCCGAATTCTCACTACTTTGGAACATTCCTCATCCCACCAGGGAGTTGGAGGGAGTTTTTTGAGAGATTTGGTTTTAGGGGGAGGATTTGATTTATTGATTGCAGTTACGAGCATTGATTCGAAGTTATCGTAGTCATCTTTGACAGATAATGTATCGGTATAGGATAAATTTTGTATAAACTTATCCATATGTGAGTTAAATTCGTCCCATTTGGTGTGTTTTGTTTTGATCTTTGTCGAAATATGGGACTTGTCTGAATGGAAAGAAGTTTGATAAGTGATGGTGATCGGGAAATGATCACTGGAGCAAGGGTCGGGGGACACCACCCACGAGGAGAGAGGTGCCAGATTAATAGAGCATATGGAGAGATCCACTGCACTGGGGTTTGTGTTGGGGCGAGAGATTCTAGTAGGAGATCCGTCATTCAAAAGAAAAAGGTTGGATTCATCTAGGAAATCCATCACACTTCGACCGTCTCGATCACAGAAAGCAGAACCCCAGACGGGGGAATGGGCATTAAAATCACCCAATAAAAAGAAAGGAGGGCTTAGTTGACGGACAATTTGCAACCACGCTTGTTTATTGAAGTGCGATGTTGGGGGAAGATAGATAGAAACAAAGGAAGTGTCCTTTATTTTAGCTGCAACCATTTGAAAGTCAGCATTGGGGGGTTTGATATTATTTATTGGGAAAAACGGAAGGGATTTTTTAATAAAAAGGGCAGCACCACCGCCCGTACCTTCCGGGCGATCATCGCGGAGACAGGAGTGCCCTCCCACATTAAAGTGGGTGGATGGAGTAAACCATGTCTCCGAGACAGCAGCCACAGAAACAAGGTTTGAATTTAATAGGTTAAGAAGGTTTGATTTGTTAGAAATAGCACTGCGGCTATTCCACTGAAGAATTCTGACATCTTGAAGAGCCATTTTGAATAAATGATTTTAATGTGGAAATAATAGAAGCAGCGTTGGACGGTAGATTAGTTTGAGAAGAAATTAGGTCAATTAGAAGCATAATAAGAGTTTGAATAAATGAAGAATTATCTTGGGAGAGTTGTTCAGAAAGCTTTTGATAGTTTGTTGAGGATGAATTATAATTGTTTGCGCACCCATTTGTGGCGTGTGAAAGAGGAGAACCATTGGGATTTAAGAGAAGTGAGTTGTGTTGTTGCTGATCGTATCCACGAGCCTGTTTAGAGATAGGGTTTTTGTATGTGAATTTTGTTGAACGGGAAGATGTTGAGGAGGAGGCGAGAGGGTTGGATGAAGAGTTACTGGATAAGACCTCAGAAAATGATTTTTTGACAGGCGGGAATAATTTAGAAGCCTGCAGAAAAGACAAGTTCTCAGAGGCCATAGAAATTTTTATATTTTTTTGGCGAGATTGTTCGGGGCAAGAAGAGTTAATGGCGGAATGAGCGCCTAAGCAGTTAAAACATTTAGGTGAAGAGAGAGAAGAACATTGGTCAGCCGAGTGGTTTTCTCCACATTTGAAACATCTGGGAGGGGATCTGCATGCAGCTTTGGTATGACCAAAACGGCAGCAGTTGTAACATTGAGTGGTGGGATAAGTGTACATTTCAACTGGTAAGGAGTTGAAAAATAAATAAATATGGGAGGGAAGAGATTGTCCTTCGAATGTGATGACGACAGATTGGGAGGGCTTCCAGGAAACGATACCCTCAGAGGTGTCCTTATAATTTAGCCTCCTGGCTTTTATGGGATTGCCGATATGTTGGGGGGTTGAAAGTGAGGACAGGATTTCTGGAATGGACAGATCGGTCGAGATACCCCTGACCAGGCCCATTCGAGTGACATTGAAAGTTGGGATGTACGCCTTGAATTTAGAATTTGATGAAATAAATATATTTTTGATAAAGTTGTTGGCGGCTGAACCTAACAGGAATTCAACAGAGATTCGGAAGCGACCCTCGGCTTTAAAACCTCCAGGTTTAATCGAAAGGTTCTTGTTATTTGAAAGAAATTTACCAAATTCAAGAGGATGGATGGTTTTACCTTCTTCAGTTTTTTGCGCATATACAATGTAGGGGCCACGGGAATGAGTAGAGTAAAAGATTGTTGGAGGAGGTTGAGGAAGAGCTGGAGGGGACTGAGAAGACAAAGGCGAATCATGTTTTTTTGGGGAAAGGGGACTAAATTTTCTTTTTTTAATTGAGGTTAGGATGACAGATTCATTGTCTGAAATGTTTGAATGTTCTGAAAAGTCTATTTTATCTGAAATGTCTCCATCTGGAGGGTCAGGAGGGGGATCTGGGGGCTTTGTAAGGGGTACAGGAGGGAAATCCTCCTCCATTGTTCAAAAAATTACAGCTAATATAAAAAGTGACAGAAGTAAAAAAAATTATATAAATATCTGAAAATGAGCAGCAAGAAGTGACTCCTGGAAGATCAGGGGGGAGAAGATTCCAACACACTAAACTTTTTACAGCCAAAACACAATAAAAAGATTGGTTTAAGAATATTTTTTTGATTTTTTACACTTATTCAGACAGTTAACACGTCTTAAATTAAATAAATAAAAAAAACAATAATTGAAGTATATGAAAAAATATTATTTTTTTATATTACTTCTATAAAACAAACAAAATTTATAAAAAATAACAAAGCATGTTATCTACCTCGGGTGAGTTCGTGGCTCGTATGTCACCCGCCATCATCAGCAAAATATTCAATTAATGAGGTCCTTCCTTTGAGTGTTGATTATTGACAAATGTTTGTTCTAAAAAGTAGTTAACATGTTTTGTTATTTTTAATAAATTTTGTTTGTTTTATAGACATTTTTTAATATGTTTTATATAAAACTAGCTTTTTCACGCGGCTTCGCTCGCATGGTGTAGGGGGGGTTCCCACTCCGCCTCCTCCACCTCCCCCCTTCCACCCCCCCCCCCCCTCCTATACCTATACGTATTTAAAACATCTAAAATTCTTGATTCGATTCAAACTATTAGGGGAGTACCTACTTTAAATAAATTTATCAACTTAAAGATTTCCAAAAACAGAATCCTGATTTAAAATGTCATTCTCAAACACGCGAACTGTCAAACGTGCGATAGTCGTTAGGTTTTCTGAAATTATCCAATTTTCTGCGCAATTTTCTTAATTTTTCTCTCCGTAAGAACCATCCTCGTACTTCAAGAAATATTCTAAAAAAAGAATTAGCGAAATCGGTTCAGCTGCTCTCGAGATTTACGCTTAGCATAAGATAAATATTATTTTTAACATACTTCAATTATATTTTTTTTAAATTAATTTAACACGTGTTAACTGTCTGAATAAGTGTAAAAAAAAGACAAATAACAGTAAACAATCGATTTTTAACATGTCTAAAAAAGTTTCGGTTTCGGCCGAAACTGAGACAGACACCGAAGATTCGGTTTCGGGTCCTGTTTCGGTTTGATTTGGAAAGTCATGTTTCGGTCGGACACTAGCTATTTGTAACCCAGAAATGTTTCTTTAAAAAAATGTCTCAAAGACAATTTAGAAATTCTATTTTCTCTGGCCATCCTCTTACAGTATCATCAACATCGGTGCAACAGCGTTGAAAGAATCCTACTCGCTTCTAAGAAGCACCATCACTGCACTTTCGACCTCCAGCTATCTCCCACCAGTTCTTTATGCTTGAGATGCAGTGTTCTTACACAGTGATATGGTATTTTATTTGAAATGTTAAAATTTTGAACATAATTGGAGGTCACTAACCACATGAAGCGCAGTCCTGCCTGCGGAGTCCGTGGTGGCCAGGTAGGCCCCGGCCTTCTTGTATAGGCTGAGTCGGTGTACGAGTCCTCGAGAGGCAGCCGCTATGACCTCCTGCGCCGTGCGCTCCCAGTCCGCGCTGCCGAGGTGAGCTCCGCACTTCATCAGCGTGGCCACCGAGCCCTCCTGCTCGCAGTGGATGGCGTCCATCAGAGGGGTGTTTCCGTACCTGGATTGATTCGGAAATTACTGGTTGATTATGAAGACTAGAACATGCCAATACCAAAAGCATTTTATCCGGGAGTTCAACAAGGTTCAAATCTTGGACCACTTCTAATCAAAACTTTAAGTTAATACATTGAGACGTATTAAGTAAAAATAACTGTCATCAGGTTTTCCACAATCTTGTATTATTTATCAAAGTTTTACAATGGTTGATTTGAATGATTTTTTATGTTGTATTATTTATCAACGTTTTGTAATGGTTGATTTAAATGATTTTTTGAAACCAAGAAAATTGAATTAGCATGAAAGAAAAACACCCCCCATTATTAATCATAGTTTCAAAATATTTTTAACATGAGGATTATTACTATAATAATCTTTCTTAAAGCTGAGTAGATGTGCATTTCGAAAATTCGTTTTTCATTCACGACTAAAGTTGATTTGGAAAAAATCGAAGAGATCTGCAAATATTTGTATTTGAAATCAGCATTACCTATCCTTCAAATGAACATTCGCCCCACCGTGCAAGAGCCTTTCCATCACAGGAATTTCTCCCAGACAGGCAGCAACATGAAGGGCCGATCTGCCATCGAAATTAGATGAACACACGTCAGCGCCGAAATCTAAAAAAAATTGATACATATAAATGATCGGCAATTGAAGCCCTACCCCAACCGAACATTGAAAGTCGCTTGCACAATAAAAACAGGAAAATACAAACAAAATCGTATAAGCAAAAGCCATAATGGGACAAACCAATTTTTTCTATTGTGTAGTCGGGTCAGGTCGTGACTTAGTTATTAACTCCTCAATTGTAGCTGGTAGGTACGTATCAAAGAAAAACATGCCAATTTTTGGTCATAGATAAATGATGGATACCAACAATTATGGAATTGTGATATTTTTTTGCCAATAAAGGCACTAAAAGCCAGGAACTGTAATATACCAAATGAATAATCGACCACGTCGAACGCTTTGGTTTGAATTCCGCTTGCTGATTAATCTTGCATGGTTAAAGATTACGAACAATGGTCTCTTTACTTACGTAGCAGGTTATCAACTAGGTCTGGTCTGGAGTTGACAGCGGCGTACGTGAGTAAGGCTGGCATGACGCTGCTGGCGGCTACTGTAGCGGCTTCGTTGGCTCCTGTGACCCCCACGCACCTACCCACGGCGTCAATTATTGAGAAATCCTACAAGCAAATCCAACATTACAAATTTATAGGTGAAGCAATTATTAACAAAAAATATCAGGAAGGACTAGAAAAATATAAAAGCCCAACCATGAAGACGAGAAAATCAACAAACATGACAATATCAACACACACGAAGATTTATTTATTTATTTATTTAAACGCCCATAGGGCTTTTACATAGAATGCAGTACATTTTTTTTTAATTACAGTGAAAAAAATGGGTTTACAAAATACAATACACAATACAAGTAACATAATATTTGTTAAAAACAAAATATAGGTTACATAAAATATAAGGGTTTAAAAAAAATAAAATAAAAAATTTAGGTTACATAAAATATAAGCGTTAACAAAATACAGGTAACATAAAATATAAGAAACAAAATATAGTCCATAAAATATAGTAGTTGACATAAAGTAGGTAATTTTTAAAATTGTTGTTCTCATTGGTTTACGGGATAGGTAGAAATAAATAGTTGGCACATATGGCGTTTGAAGTTTGCTAAGTTCAAATTATTGTCAAATACATCCAGATTGTTTAAGTATTTGTTACCAAGACTATGCAAACGTTGTATTGGAGAATGTAAATCATAGTTCGAATGAGATGTACGTATATAAAATGTCAATGTTTGTCTAGTTGTTCGTGTAGGTACATGTAGATTTATTAATTGCAGGAGTTCACAACTGTCGAATTTAGAGTTTAATAATTTTAATAAAAAAGTTAGGTCGTTTATTTTTCGTCGGTTTTCTAATGTTGGAATATTTAAAGTATTCATTAACGACGGATAATTTATGTGCTCTAAAGGGATGTTAAGTTTAAAATTTACAAAACGTAGAAATTTTCTTTGAATTCTTTCAATAGTATGAATATGAATTTTATAGAAGGGCGACCAGACGGGGATGGGGAAATACCAGATGGGGAAATCATTATATAACTAAAACACAACTACCCACAGGCCGCCTCAGGACAGGAATCCCTGATGAAGAAGACTATTGGAGGTTACCACCGCTTACCCGTCCAGGTATAAGTAACATATGGTTACTCCTTCAAGGCTCTCGCAAGGACTCTAATTTTTTTAAAGAATGAAGCTACATTTAGTTTAGAACGAATCTAGACCTCCAATGTCCCTGCATACGTTAGTAGTGAGCAGTATGCAAGTGCTTACATAATAAACTTAATACAAAGGTGTTAGTAAAACGTATATATATATATATATATATATATATATATATATATATATAATGGTATGAAAATATGATAGAAAGCAAGACGAAGGACGCAGGGGATTATACCTTGGGTATGCTGCAAACACCTGCAAGAAAGGGATGAAAGGAAAGACAAGCATGGTTAGATAAGAAGTCTCTCTGCAGTAGGGAGGGTTCCCTCTCGTCATCTGGCAGTACCAGCAAGAATGTGTGTGGCGGTCAGTCAAACCATAACGAGACAGGGCATCCGTGCCCCTTAGCCAATTCCTCGGTTGTGCCTTGAAGAAAGTACGTGGGAAGTAGGGGCAAAATGCCCGAAGATCCTAAGGACTAAAGCATCGAGTTATCGGAGATGGAGAGGACTAGGAATAAACTAATATATTTTGTATTTGAATAGCAAACAAACCACGGAAACAAATAACTGTTGTTGCCATAGTGCAAAGAATTGGAGCCACCACTCTATTTTTTTCTTGAACATCTGTTTTATATTTCTTGCATGAGGTTTTTTCAATTGTTATCAAATCGGCTATTGATTAAGTAAATCTTTTTTTCATCTGCTATCAGTTATTGTTCTCATAAGGTATTGTTTGGGAAATATAATAAAACGCCATTCTTTATATAAATAATTAAATCCATTAAAAACCGACTTTATTAAATAAGTACCATAAACTGAACAAGATATAATTCTATATTCGGCCCCTTATACAGAAGATTGCACATGAGCAAAGACTTGCTGTCCAAGCCCTCAAGTCAACGTCCAATATTTGTATTGGGTTCAAGGATTCTGAAACACATATAGCGGGTTGCTGCCTGTCTCCCTGCCCAATCACACTTCCTTTGTAAACCTGGAATATTAAAAAAAAAGTCCTAGGGTCTACTAGATCACACCTAATTTTTATTTCATCTGAATGTGCTGTAGAATCTCCCATCAAAATCTATAAATCAAGTCGCTTAGAAGACCAGAAGAGGCAAATAATGAACCAAGATACTTTATCTCACCTTCCTTTGTGATGTGCATCCAAGTCTTTCATAATTTATCACGAGTATTAATGTAAAATAATAGTAATCATTCCTGAAGTCATACTATTCTAGAGGTTCCTAATGATAAACTTAACCTGTCTGACGTACCATTGCTTTACTTTTTCCGTTCGTCAATTCTCCTCGAATGCTTGTCTCCATCATCTAGAAAAAAAAACATATTAATAAATACTGTTAAAGCACAAAATTATATACAAGAGATGAATAGAAGTAACAGCAATTTTTAACACCATAATAGTCAACCAATTTCGGAAACAGGAACAATTTCAGTAATTAAAAAGTGACCTATAAAAGATATATGATAGATGATGAATGTAAAAGTTATTTTAGAAACATTTTTTTAGTTTCTTCTGTGATTCAATTCTTGTTTATTTGAATTTGAACCATTTTATCGAGAAGGGATATGAGGACTCACCATGCACTTTGTTTTATAGTCCCATTCATCCTTTGATAGCACGTACGAAAGTTTGGTCAAGGCAGCTTCTGGAGTCATGTCATATCCAGATACTATTCCGACCTCGTTTGCAAACTGAAACAATGAAATATCAAAAAAAAACATTATACGGTTTGTAGAATTTGTGTTGGCAATTTTTGATACAACATTCCTGCACTGAGAAACGTACAAATATTTTGAAAAGTTAAGTGATAGTACTGCTCCTAGTAGTTTTTCAGTGATCAAATCAATTAGAGATCCCCTCGCACTAGGCATGACCACATTGTTTTACACGTTTTAATAAAGAATTTTGATTTGTGTACCTGCCCAGTCTTGTAAAGAGCGTTGACGCTTCCTCTGGAGCATTGGGTGATATTGACTATAAGGACTCCTCTCTCCACGGCCCCCTTCAGCGCATCGCGGATGTCTGTCCTATTGGAGGGGATGTTTCCAGCACCGTACGTCTCCAGGACAACTCCTGAATACAAGAAGGAACAATAAATTAAAGTTTAGTTTGTTTTGTTTATTGTGTGGATACCTAAAAAGAACACTGACTAAGCGAAGGATTCCATTGTTTTACTGCCGGGGTCAGTGGGATAACGGAATCTCGGATTGGGGCATGTTGAGAGATTGAAGGAGTGTCGAGAAAAGGAATGTGGGAAAATGTTATATGCTGCTTTTGGGAAGAAATAACTAAATTCAACAATGTTATTGTGATATAAAAGACGTGCCCAGAATAAGATTGAAATAACAAATTTCTGTTTGATGACCTCGAGAGTGATTCTTCTGTCCTTGGATAGAGCCTTGTTAAATCACATGGAGTGACATATCACAGAGTTTAGAATTTCAGGATAAGGATCAAAACTACGCAAGCAGCGCCCACCCGAAGTAAACAAACGACTCACAGATATTAGAGTGGGTACCTCAAAAATATTGACCGATTGTAAATATTGCGTAAAATTGTGAGGACCCCACCAACAAAGAGGCACGGCGAAGTCAATCACCAGACATATCATCAATTAATGACTATTTGTTTTTAATGCTTTCGAGGCGTGTGTTTGATCACAGTTTAGCAGAAGACAACTAACGAGTCTAAATCTATGTTTTCTGTTTTCTGGCAGATAGTGGGAAAACATTAAGTTGTAAATAATTCAATTATCACATCGATAAAGAGTCGGCCATATAAAGCACCTAGTAAAATGGGTCACTAAGGGCGGTCTTCAGAAGGTTAAAAAACAATTAATTTTGTAGATATCTACCTATACTTTTATGACGTCGTATATTGTTTACGTTTTACAATTTTGTATTTTAATGCGTAATTCGGAACAGTTGGTCGACGAGACGAAGTTATTTCAACCTCATCGTGATCAGCGCTTAAAGCCCTTCAATTTTGGCAATAGGCAACCCGCTCACCGGGAAGAAAAGAATATCACCTCACTTGTGCATCTCTTCATACAATTGTCGCAAAAAGAGAGAGAATTATTCTCTCGCAGTTTTAACAAATATAAAACTGGCTTTACACTCGTAAGTAAAATTTACGAGTTACGTAAGTTTTTGATAAGTTACTCACAGGAGCTTTCACATATTCATTCCACTCAGAAGAAAACCGTAAGTTCGCGCGGATGCGATTAGACCTGTCAAAAAACTTACGTAAGAACGACTTATGTAACTTGTTATAAATTACGGTAAGTGACTTACGGTCTTTTACAGTGGTAATTTGGCCATAAGTCACTTACGTAAGCGACTTACGTATAAGTCACATACATAAGCGACTTGGGGGGAAAATGTAAAGGCAGTCTTACAATACGATATATTATCTTGTATAACACGATATATATTATCAGCGTAGCGAGTGGGTACGTCGCCACTCCCTAAATTCAATGTCGTAATTAAAATAATAATAAAAAAGAAATAAACAATCTAGCTTTAAAAACTATTTCTTTTAAACTGGATCAAGTCAACAGGAAGAGATTTCATTAAAAAAAAATGGAAATAATTATAATTGTAATTTCCAGAAAAGTAATGAAAATACTAGTGTTTAATTAGTCATACCTTTGATGGGCGGCTGCAGATATGCCCTGACGGCAGCTCCCGTGATACTGGGGAAGACGCGCACGGGGGCCACGTCCCGGTTGAGCTGCTTGTGCGCGCGGAAGGCCTGGATGGCCGAGGGCCGGAACACCGCGCGGCTGTCCACCTGCAGCGTCAGCCCCGCCACGGCTAGAGGCTCGCAGTTCGGAGAGTTGAACGCGTCGAAGTTGTCCGCAGACACTTTGGAAGTCCTGGTTGATTAAAAGGATTTCTAAATAAAAATGAGCCACAAACACTCGCTAAACAAATCGCTTAATAAGTTGGGGCTTTCATGCTGATACAATGAATTCAATGGCTCTTTAGAATATTGACATTTTCCTAGGAATAGCCTGAGCTAGAACTGTAGTTAGAACTAGCCCCGTATGTGTGTGGGGAGGGGGAGGCAAACTGGGGCGCATATATTTGATTGAAAATAAACTTGATTCAGAAAGCGCCTGGCATCCAGCGTACAATGTTATCTAGATTATTCATTCGATTTTAAAACGCCCAACACATCCATCCATCCATTTGAACACATCTTAAGTTGATGTATGAACGTATCCTAAGATGATACGATGAATGATAGTACATGTTATGTCTCTGCCAGGGGAATCCCCGTCGCATCTAAAACTAGGGGCTACACGAATAAACTCGAGCTGTCGGCCACTCATCGAGAGGGGGCGCCACTGTCAAGTTTCTTCCCCGGTTTGAAAAAGTCGTAGATCCGGGGCTGGCTAGAGCCGTATGGTTTGGTGACATAACCTGCCTTCGAAAAGTTGGGTTAGCCACCTGGAGACACCAGAGCCAAACTGTTAGCCATCGGAACCGTTGAAAAATTGACGATTTTTACCTATTTCCTCTGAAGAGCTTGTTCCCAAAGAACAGCGTCACTTCTGGAATATCGTGTGTACTGGCTATGATAAGCGCTGATACAAAGTTATCAGCTCCATCACTCCTGGGTTCAAATATGGGGATCTGAAATAAAAAGAAGAACTCGTCAGATGACTGCTAAGACACGAAGAATTGGGCCCTCACAAAAACAGCGAAAAGGTATTGAGGCAAAATTCTACAGCCATACCTAAAATGGTTTTGAGAAATTGTGGATAAAGTAGGTATGTACGACCACAATTGTGAAGACCGGCAAAAGTGGAAGTATTTCATTTTCTCAGGTTTAGAGAGCCAAGGCTCATGCAATACACTCCTTCTCGTTTCGTTTGACAAAATATTATCTAATGCTTTAAATATTACCTGAGATCCAGTTACCACAACCGGCTTTCCAAGATTCTCCAGCATGAAAGAGAGGGCTGATGCAGTATAGGACATGGTGTCGGTTCCGTGAAGAATAACGAAGCCATCAAATGACGTGTAGTTTTTCTGCGAAAAAAAGACAACAATCAGGGAAAATTATAATTTTGACATGACTCCAAGTTTCATTCAATGGTGCCGGATTTAGATTTCAGATATGATTGACTGATGCGATATTGTATACATTTCCAGACGACCGACACGCTAAAGACTAAAGACCTATTAGTTTTGATCTGTAGGCAATACTTTTTCAGACTAGCGTCATGAAGAATTTTGGCTATATTACAAAAATATGCAACCGACAAAATATGAAATGAATTTATCACGGTTTCTAAAATAACATGCATATTTGAAGTACTATAGATTGACAAATCTTAATACTTAAAAATGAATGTCTCTTTGTTTTTCCGGTTGCGTTCCTAAACCATTCTTCTGATTGCATTGAAACTTTAGTGATTTGACATGCGCATGTCCGTGATGGTTTCTATAAAAAATAGTGCGCTCTGGCGTTATGGAATCATTTCCTATACTACTCAGCCGACTGCGATGAAACTTTGGCGAATTGTTGGGCGCACGCCCGCGAAGGTTTTTTATGTATACTGGTGAGCTTAGAAATGTACGGGGGGAAGGGGAGGCGGGAGGTGAATGAGACGAATGAGAAAGGGCACGCAGGGAGAAAATTTTTATTTATTTAAGTGGCACTGCAACGCATGGCGGGAACTCGCTAGTTACTAAATAAATACGGAGTTCTTATTTGATGTTCAGAATGTTATTGGATATTTAAGGAAATGCGCTAATAAATAATTCCATGGAGTTGTGTTTAACTTTAGCTACTTATATCGTAATATGAACATCATGAAATAATTTTGGCAAATTTAAATACTTACAGCTATTTCTCTTGTATTATTTTCCGGATAATTTAAATGTTAAGAAAAAAAATCTCGCCTCGCAATTTTGTCCCCTGGCTTCGAGTAGGATAGGATAAAATAATTCTGGTAAGTTAGGTCATGGTCATCTACAATATATGCGTACTTTACAAGACTTAGTCACTACTTTAGTAAGAGATCCGGATGTTCCCGATAATGCCAACCAATTTTCGTAAATATGGGTTTCAACCAATTTTCTAATCTGGCTACTACTGTCTTTTGTTGGATGAGAGCTTTGGTTGACAGTTTTAATTCTTTTGCAAAAAAAAAAAAAACACATAACTTTGTTTAAGACCACTTTTATTTTAAAACACTCTACCGGTTTCAGAAGCACCCTTCCTTCGTCAGGAGAATATTATAACTAAACTATGATACAGAATGTTAGGTGTTTGAGTGGGAGGTGAGCAAAGGGGTGGGGGTAATTGCGGGATTTCCGGAAAGAGCAGAGCGGTTAATTGGAAAAATATTTAGAATGGGACTGAAAGATAAATTAATTTGGTTATTCATTTCACACACTTCCCAAATGATCATCTGGTCAATCCACGTTATTGCACTATATGTATTATAATTACAAAACAATACAAGAACAACATGTCAACCTACCAGAGACCATATGGGAAAATATTTATTATTTATTTAAATATTTATTCAAAATACTAGCATTATTATTTAGGGATTTTCTGATTTCTAGTGCTTCTAAATTATCTAATTTTTTGCTTTTATTGTTACGGTGAAGAATTTTAACCCCTGTGTCCTTATTAAAAGTGTGATCTGTAGAAATTAGGTGATTAGCAAACTCTGAAAAATTATTATTATTTAAGCATCTTAAATGTTCAGTGATTCTAATGTTTACATTTCTAGTTAATTTACCTATGTAGAACGAAGGACAATCATTGCAACATAGTTGGTAAATGCCTAAGTGGCTTAATTTATGATCTCTATCTTTAGTGTTTTTTAGTAATTTACCTAAATTGTTATCAGTATAGAACGCGGGCTTAATGTGGATTAATTCTTTTGGTAACTTGGTAACTGTACCATTTATAAAGTCATTGTTCATTTAAATTACTAATAACAACAGGTTACCAGATAAAACGGGAATTATAAATTAATTTCGATAAGATATTTCCACGCCTTCCTTCCTTCTATTCGCACAATCATCCGTGACTATCACCTATCTCACAATTAGCCTGCCCAATAATTACATAATGTTAGAAGATGACCCCCTGAGAGATAAAACATTACACCAAGACGGTAAATGAAAATATACCAAAATAACAATCTAGTAAACAAGATAATGCATGGTCATGGACGCGCTTTTCTAAGTATCTGGTGCTAATCAGATAAAAAAATTATTTGTAATAGGTACTGTTGTTCACTATTTGACAATATTAGTGTGGTCTTTCTCTCAATTAGCATAGTTAAATTTATTTATAAACAGTTTTATGGTAGTGACACACAGAATAACAACATGTCGTCCAATAAGTTTAATGATACGTGTAAATTACAATATTATTGTTGGGTTTTCTACATGTTCCCCACCTCGTTATTAAATCTACATAAATAACTCGTGACCCATCAATATTAAAAAAGATAATTATTTTTTTTATTTTTTTTTTTATTTAATTACAGAATACATTTTGTACAAAAAATTTGAGTAGACCCACAAAGCTGTCATATGGCAGCTTGTCTGCAGGTTCTAACATTATAAATAATTAGTTTATTATAAATTCTAACAAGGTGAAAGGGACACTAACGTGACATGTAACATGACAGGGACACTGAGGTGAGAATCAAGGTGAAAAAATGTAGTTTTGAAGATACATAATATGTTATTGAATGACGCTTATTGAGAAAAAGATAAATGGGAAGGCTTTCAGAACGGGTTGATTCAAAGAATATGAACAATTGTTAATATTCAAGTTCTGAGAAGATTCACACAGAAGACCCCGAGAGAAAAAATTTCCTCAAGGCCTGGTGTCATCTTCGGGCATGCTGTGTGAGGGATCTTTTTATGGAGAGGAATGAGAGGAGGTTCTGGGAAGGAAGAAGTTATGAGGAGTGGTTAGTAATCTCGGGATCAGTGTGTCCAGGAGTGACGGACGTATGAATTCATCCCCTCCAGTGCAAGGCAATCGGTCGAGAAAGCGTGGCTGGAGAGGTCAAAAGAAAAGTCCTCTCAATCCGGCCTGCCACGTAGCAGGTGGACAGACGCATCCGCCACCAAGACCCGGACAAATCTCACCCTATAAAATCGGGCACCCCAGCAAAGTCACAAACATAGCGAACGACTTAGGGTGACCTACGGCACAGGTGTTGGTTATCCAAGAAATGGTTCCCGGGGCGGCGGTACCCATACCCGCCTCCCAAACTAAGTTCTGTTATTCAAGGACTGTGAAGCAACCGACCCACGATTAAATAATATCAGAACTTTCTTAACTTATTTGAATAGAACTTTCACAGAACTTAAATTTTTGCTTTAAAATTTGAAGAATTGTTCAATTTCTGTGAAACAGCCTGTCCTCAGAAAATTTGTGACAGTCAACATACGATGATTGGAAGCATTTATGAAAGTCAGGTTAGGCTAGGTTAGGTTAGGTATGTGAAATATCTGATTAGGTTGTAAATTTCTACGGCTGTCAATTGCTTTTTCTATGGGTATCAGGCCAGTTTCGCCAATTTGTGACAGCTCACAGTTAAAATCTGATATCGGTTCATAGAAAAAGCAAATAGCAGCCATAGAAAATCACACAATCTGACAGGAGATCTCACAAAAGATATAGAATAGCTTGGCTGGTTTTAAAAAAATAATGGTCATTTTATGAAGATTTTTAATTCAATTTGAACAATTTATCAAATTCAAAGGTAAATTAGTGAGTTTTGTGAAAGTTTAACTCAAGTTTTGTTATTATTTAAGCTATGTACCTCATCTGGAGTATCCCAGGGGTCTGTTCTGGGCCGACTTCTTTTCATCCTCTTCACAAATGATGTCGCTAAAATAATCGAATCATTTGGCCTTCTATCTCACTGCTACGCTGATGACCAACAAGTTTACTTTTACTGCTTACCAGAGGAAGTAGACAGTCTAAAAACTCGCATAATTGAGTGTCTACAAGCAATCACCTCATCTAGAAGCGATGACCTCAAATAGATTAAAACTAAATCTAAAGAGATTACCTTTATTAGAGACGACCTCAAATAGATTAAAACTAAAGAGTTAAGGAACATATAAGACCGTGGTCGTCAAACTGCGGCCCGCGGGCAGCATGCGGCCCGCGGCGCATATTTGTGCGGCCCGCTCAAATATCTGGCGTTTTTTTTTTAAATATTTTTTTTTCACGTACAATTATACTTTCCGTTTTTTTGCGGCCCTCGCAAATATCTGCCGTTTTCTTTTTAAATATATATTTTTTTCATGTACTTACATTTATACTTTCCGTTTTTTGCTTCCCACTCAAATATCTGCTGTTTGTTTGCTTTTAAAATATGTTTTTTTTTTCATGCACCATTGTACGATCCGTTTTTATGCGGCCCGCACATATATCTGCTGTTTTCTTTTTAAATATTTTTTTTCATGTACAATTTTATAGTATCTTTTTTTTTCGCGGCCCGCACAAATATCTGCCGTTGTCTTTTTAAACATATGTTTTTTCACGTACAATTATAATATCAGTTTTTTTTGGGGCCCGCAAAAATATCTGGCGTTTTCTTTTTAAATATATTTTTTTTCATTAACAATTATACTATACGGTTTTTTTGTGGCCCGCACAAATATCTGGCGTTTTCTTTTTAAATATATTTTTTTTCATGTACAGTTATATTATCCGTTTTTTTATTTTGTGTACGTTCCCACATGATTTTAAAACGTTGATTTTAATTGATTGACATTTGATTTTAAATCGCCCAGTTGGTTTTTGAACACATAGTGTACATCATAGGTTCTCAACGTGGGCGATAACGCCCCCCTGTGGTCGTTGGAGACTTTAAGGGGGGCAGTAGAAGACCCAGAGAAAATTAGAGGGCGTAGAGATGGCACAGTGTAGGTAAAAAAAATGGTCTAAAAAAGACCAAAAAAACACGCTTATCATGTACTAATTAAAGCAAAGTAAACTTTAATATTGGTTAATTTTTGTTATTGTATGTATTGTAATAATTCTTATCGCGTGTGCGCAAATTCACACATTCAATAGTTCGGGAAGTGGATGAAAACTGAACTGAACGATTCCATTACGTGCATTATTATTATTAAGAATTGACACTACATCACGAACACAAGAAGGAAGGAGGTAGCAACCTGGTACTTAAATCCAAAAAAAATGCTTTTTTAACTTGTTAAAAAAAGGTACAACACCCCCCCCCCCCCCCCAAATCATAAGTGTGCGGCCCGCAGTGATACCTCACATTGTCCTATGTGGCCCTTGACCAGAAAAGTGTGACGACCACTGATATAAGATGTTTAAATAATAATTATTATTCTGAATTTGCCAACCATATTTTGGAAACAAGTCATTCTTTTGACATTAATACAGGTCTTTAAATTTTACATACTAACACTCCGGGCACACAATTGGATAATTTAGAAATTTTACAAATTAGAAAAAGCATTAATAGTAAATTAAATATTATAAATAACCAAACATTTTTTTAAAATAGCCATCTTTTAAATTTATTTTCTTATTAATACTTACAATTAATTATAATTATTTTTTTTTTAGATTTAGACTCATTAATTTAATTATTTGTTCTTAAAAGTTTTTATTATCCAAATGCAATTTTATTTTTCCATATTTAATTTTGTATAACTATTTTTATGATTTGTAAGTAATTAATCACCTCTACTTTTTAATATTTTGTTTATGTTATAGTTTATTCTAATTTGTCTATACTTGTTTGTCATTTATTTTTCTTTATATTAACATATTCTGATGAAGATAACATTGTTATCGAAATATGTAGATAATATAGTGGTTTATACAAAGTGATCTGTTATTCATTATATAAAACTAAATCCATCAAAGACTGAGTTTCTTTGGACCGCCACAAGCAGACGTCAGCATAACATTGATAACTCCCCAATAACCATTTCAGGAAGCGACATCACTCCAAAGACATGCATAAAACTACTGGGTGTCAATCTGGACGCTGATTTTTCCCTTAAAACTCAAGTGAACAGAACCGTAAGCACGGAGTTTTTTCAATTAAGGCAAATTAAAGCAGTAAGGAGAAACCTGCCAACAGAGGCCACTAAATTACTAGTCAATTCGTATGTGGTTTCATGTTTAGATTATTGCAACGGAATATATGCAAGTCTTCCAAAATATCAAATCAACAAATTACAATCCGTTTTCAACGCTGCGGCAAGACTTATCACCGGCGATATTCCCATATTTCAGAGCATCTAAAAAATCTTCACTGGCTTAAATGTCCTGAAAGGATCCAGTTTAAGCTCTGCTGGATGGTATTTAAGTCCCTTAACGGAATGGCTCCGGCTTACTTATCGGAATTGTGTATTCCAGAAAACTCCAATTATCGACAGTCAACCCTGAGGTCAGCAGCGTCATCAGCTATCGGAAGGTTAAAGGAACCAAAGCGCACACCAGATACTAAGTTTGGTGAGCGCGCTTTCGGAATGTCAGGACCTAAAGCCTGGAATGGACTGCCACATGACTTAAGAATGATTTTCAGACAGTCTTATCCATAAACTTAAAATCTTTCACCTTCACATTGAATGCCCGTGACACTGTAAATAACTAACCTGTAAAAAAATAGAAAAAAAATGAAAGCGTTTGTAAAAGTCATTTCATGAACATTCTCCAGCTCTAAAGAGTCCTAAATTCTCCAGTATTTTAAAATAAATACCAACTCTACTTTTGCCACTAATCTATTCATAAATGTAATACTAACGGTGATGAGGGTAGCAAATAATGTAAAATCATGCAATGTCCAGTGTGTTAACTGTAATGTCCTCCGCGTGCAAAGCCGTATCTTCTCCAAGCATAAACTTTCTAATTAAAGAGTGTTTATCGGAAGTGACCTGCCAGGTAAGTATGTTTCTGTATCCATTTGTAAATAGTAAAATTATTTAGAACCTAAGCATTCCTAATAAATTGTACAGCGCCCTTGAGGTGATTTTTCACAAAAACGGCGCTCTACAAATTATCCAATTATTATTATTATTATGTGAATGATGCAAAAGGTTAAGGTTTAGGTAAACGACTGATTAACGTTGGAACACAAATTTGTTATATGTAAATTTAAAATTGTAACTCAAAAAACGCTTTATGTTTAACCAGAATCTCAAAATTCTCTCAGCAAAGGCGATTCTGCTTTTATTTCAGCATGTGAATAGCCCTATATCACGTACATAAATAGACTGAACCATACATACAATACTCGTTTTACGTTAAACGAAGGACTAATCGTATCTAAGCCTTTAAACAAATATGGACAAAGAACGCTGTACTACATAATACCTATATGTTTGTTACCTGCCGAAATTAAAAAAACGTACAAATATAAAGTTGAAAAATTGGCTCGCTGAAAGAAATGGTTTGTATTAGACTTTAACACAAACAATTTCTAAATGCATAGTAGTATAGTAAAATAAGTTTTATTTTTATCTTACATAAGATGTTAATCTTATCCTGACGAAGGAACCTTCGATTTCGAAACACGTGGATAATTTTGATTAAATAGTGGTGGTTTACATCTAGTTTCATCTAAATTAAAATAAGTTTACTCTAAATTCATTAAAAATTGAATTTTTTAATGATCTACATTAAAGATATCAATTTTTTGACTCACATATAAGTAAAGTATCACATATACATGTCGTAGATATTTGCTACACCTTTTAATTAAAAAAATAATTTTTAATTTAATAAATATTTTGGCCTCAAACCAAAATGAAATTTTTGTATGAAAAAGGGCGCGCAGTCGTTTCCCTCAAGTAAGTATAATTAATCCACGAATAACACTCTCCCCCTTTCTAATAAACGTGATTTAAATTTACACAACCATTTTTGTAAGTTAAACGGTTGTTTATCAGTCGTATAAAATTTAAAAAAACTTTTATGAGTAATGCCCTCTGAGTTTAGTACTGTTTTGTTTAGTAAGCATTTCAATCAGAACTTTATTACTGATAATATAATTATCTATGTGTAAGGTCTGTGGATTGACCTAAAACGGGGTTTCCCCGTTTCCCTACATCCTATGACTCGTTGAAACTTTGAAAACATTGATAATACAACCGTAGAAATTTGAACTAGGGTAAACCCATAACCCAGAATAGATTGGAGAATATAAAATTCAAAGTTGAAGAATTAAGTAAAAACTAATAAATGGAAGTGATTTTAGGTGGGAAGGTATCTAAACTTGTTTACGAGAAATAACCATTATTAACTTTTTTTATATTAGCTTCGTACAGGAGATCCTGAGGAAAAAATCCGTCAGGGCCGGTGTGGATGCTGTGTGGAGGGTATTTTTTATGGAAAGGAAGAAGAGGAAGTTCTGGAAAGGAAGAATGAATGAGGGTTGGGCAGAAATCTGGGAGTGACCAAGAGTGACGGACGTATGAATCTACCTTTTCCACTGCAGTGCAAGAAGTCGGTAGAGAGGGTCCTGCTGGAGAGGACAAAACGTATGCTTCAACCAGTCTCTTCGAGAGCTCTAGACAAACCTCACTCCATGAACCCGAGCACCCCTGCTAGGGCACCAAATGAAGCGAACTCCTATGTCGTGTAAAAATTATAGTCACCGTTCAATTTTATTTCTTACCTCAATATCCTTGGCGATTTTGATCCAGTCATCAATAGACATGTCGGAAGAGTCTGTCAATGGTTCCCATTCGAATATCTTATAGATTATTCTCATCCCATGATGTTCAATATCTGAAAATAGGCAACTGTTTGCTTAGACTCAAACTTTACTAGGACATAACAGAAGTCGAATAAGATATTAATGATATTTTCAAAATAATAAGATATGAAGGTTAAAAACAAAGTTACTATGTTTCATTTTAATTATAATGTCAAACCAGAAAGTGTTTGCTTTCTACGGAATACCAAAATATCATGTTCGCCGTTAAGTAAATTAAAGTATTCTAACTAAATAAGGCTCGTCAAGGTTAGGGAGGTCATCTATTATATTGATTAATATTTAAAATGAAAACCACACCACATTTAACATAACAAAAGTTGTGTGTTTAAAACAATATAGAACATGTTCAATGAAAAGACAGCTTTTATGAAGATACGACTTCTACAAAAACTAACCTGGAAGAACCAGCGTAGACTCCCAGCCAGGTTCTCCGATCATTTTGGCGGCATATTCAGCATCGTGCATCTGCGGCAGGACCCTTACCCTTTGGGCTAATACACCAGATGCTGGAGCTAGAGCTGTAGATGATATTCAAAATAGAGTATATATATTTAAATAAAAACCATTGATGATGAAGGTATCAACCCATTTCTTTTCTGTTAATTATCAATATCTTCGTAACTTCTCTGATCTAATTGACCAAGCACTGGCACGGAAGAAAGAAGCCGTTGAAATTTGTATCTTTAGTCGCATTTACAAAATTCCCTGGACGGATTCCCTGGTTCTATAAAAATACGGTCATAATTAACTGACCACAATTCACTTATAAAGCGCGACCGCATTTAACTAACCCAAACTAACCTGAATTGGTAATGTATATATTTATATATATATCAATGATTGGTAACTGTTATTGGTAACAACCCAACCTAACTGTATCGTGGTTGAATCGTGGTGGAATTGTGGTTGGTGAATTGTAGTCGGTGAATTGCGGTCGTTGAATTGCGGGCGAAGGAGAAGAGGGAAAATTATAAACCAATACACCACCAATTACAAATTATCTGTAAATGTTCAATCAATAAATAAATATATTTTGTCTTATGCATCTTACCTCCACTATTGTCTCTCTGCATACCAATCGTCCCCCCAGTGTAGATCACCAAGACTCTGGTTTCCTGGGAGCGAACCTGATAGATCCCGTCGTCTTCAATGCTGTTCTTGCTCTTCAGGTTTTTCAATCCAATCTGGTCATGTCCATTCTTGGAGATATTAATAACGTCATCTTTGTCGTTGAGGATTGTGTCGTTTGAGATGCCACGGTTGGTATTGGCACCATTTGTACCATTGAGGGGATTGGCACCATTCGTGCCATTAATGGAATCGGCTCCAGGTATACCATTTGGAACTACGCTCCCGTTCGTTAGTCTGTAGCACCCGCTCATTGTTTTTCAAGTAATAAACTATTTCAATAGAGCAGGTATGAAGAATGAGGAATGTGGAAAGGCCTCCCCTCTCCTTTTTTCGATAGTGCTCTGAAAAGTAAAAACTACTTATCAACAAATAAGTATTACGAACAAAAGTTGCATTGTGCATTATTCTCTAAGTGAGACCACTGGAATGTATATATTTGTGTAGATGCCTAAAAGATTATATTCAATAGGCGAGATAACAGACGAGACGTTTTCCCATAGCGTAATGGTCTTCATTCACTGACGCCAGAAGATATAGACTTGCCCTAACATGAGATGAACTGGAGACAACCCACGTGATAATTATTTTGGAACCAGGAGAGTTCCTGAATAACGACATCATTCGTTCAGTACATTGACTGCCGGCGAGCGAACATTGAAATAACGAGATCTTTCACGGAAAAGTTAAGTTCGCTAAAGTAAGGTAACTGTTTGCAGCGCAATCCGTTGTGGAATTTTTTTGCGCAGGGTTAAGTGTGTTTTTCTAACTGAGCCGACTTATGGGTCCGACAGATCTAGCTATAAAGCGCCGGCATTATTTGGTTTGGCCTATTTCAGCTTATCGCTCGCCATACATTCCCATTGGGATATGCAGAAATACGCCAAGCCAAGTAACGCCGGCGCTTTTATAGCCAAGTCTGTCACTAGTGTAATACTATCACATAGGGTTGGGTAGCGATATAAAATTACATAAATATTCCAAGAGAATCAGGGATGTGCCTTGTGCACCCTCATAAAATAAGCACATAATTGTTTCTTTGGCTTTTGTAATGTTATGCATTCCTCCGTGGTATTATATTTTTTTTATTTTGCTCAGTTTCAAAACATATTTATTTATTCATGGTAAAATTATTGTAGATACCCTTAAAGAAATATAACTTTTTTCAAAGCATATTCAAAAATACGTATCAATTTATTCTTGCACAAAATTATTACTAGAACACACACTAAAAGTGTTTACGTAATAATATTTTTATTAAATTACGTGTGAAATAATTCAAATAAATTAATTAGTAGGTACCTGGCTAAACAGATCTGCCCAATAAACACGTTTAGAGCCATTTACAGCAACCAGGGCGATACTGAGAGTATATATTTATACCACGATACTGAGAGTATACGATAAAGAGAGGTGGTGCCAGGCGCAAGTAATGAATATTGTACGAGTGTGAATTATTTTAGTAAAATTATTTGTGTTAAAATTATTTCATACTTAACAAGGTTAACTTATTATTTCAACATGAAAAAGATGAACGATTTGCCTTCGCTAGTAATCAGTAGGTAACTAATATTTATTGTTTTACTTTAAAAAGGATAGGATGTGGGATGACACTGCCTTAGGCATTAGGAATAATCCCACCGTGGATGGTTCAAGGGAAAATGCGTTTAGCAAGGTTAACTTATCGAGGGGGTAGAGCGGTGATTGGCTAACAAATCGTGACATAGCTTGAAGTCCATTTTCAACTTAGAGATTTGAATTAAGGCTCCGCAACTGGGCTCGAAAAGAAGAAGATGGAGAGATACGAAATTGCGAATGTTAGAGGAGAGCGCTAACACTTACAGCGACAAAATCGATGCGAAAATTGCGAAAATGTTTAATAAAATACGACTCGTTTACAATAGAGTAAAAATCTCGCGGGCATTATCGTAAACAGCATTTAAAGAAACACTGTGATTTTTTCATACATGTAACTTGTAAAATAACTGAAACAAACTTGTTTATAATAATTTTTGGAGCATACTTGGCGAATATTTTCTATCGAGGGAATTTTATATAATTTGCGTTTCGGCGCGGGCAATGTCTAGATATTATCTTCAAGAATAACATATATTTTTTAAGAGCTTTAAAACTTAACGTGTTTAAGGGAGATGTGTAAGAAATTGGTAGTAATTCGGGTAGCGGGCCGTTAACTGCAATACAAGTGGCAGTGTTTTACTTCTAGTTACGTCACGCGATCAAAATTTTGAAAGCGACCCGTATGAGCTAACCTTGTTAAATGAATTTTCTACGAACCTTGCATCGTACCTACGTAAATATGATTATTTCACTATTCTTATAGTCTGTGAAATAAGAGTAACAAATATAAAAAATGGAACTACAAAATTTGTAGACTGGCAACACCAATTTACCTGTCAAATATTCTTTTAAAGTGCAATGACACTGAAAATACAGGACACTGTACACCCATTTTTAAAAAAATCACTTTAATACCTTTTTTAATAAAACTGTAGTTTACACAGCTTTAAATTACCACCTCGGCTATATTTTTAGTATTGCCATTTGAACAACAGTGGCGCCCTCCTATGTTTTCTACTCTTATTTGACGAACTGTACACCCACGCATCATTATTATTGTTTTTTTTTTATTCTAGGAAGCTGTAGGTACGTACTATAAGGACAAGAACATTAAAATATTTATTGCTAGTTTTTCACCTCAGTGTTAGGAATTTTTTGGAAATGAAAGGGATCTAATAAAAAAAAGTCTTTATTTCTTTAGTCCTACATAAATTTGAAAGGATTTTGAATGACTGATATGGACCCTACCAGGTTTGGTCTTGTGAAGTTGATTGTTAAGTGTGATGGACCTTACAAAAATGGTCCTACAGCTTTTGTTAGGAGCCCTAATAAATAAAGAAATTGTGCATTCGGCACAAAGCAAGCATTCCTTTGTGACGGGTCAACAATCTTCAGACCGGTTCGGGTTTACCTTTACCTGCCACCTACCATCATGGAATAATGTTTTTAATAGCTCACATTTTTGCGAAAAAATGACTCGTGATTTCACAGGGAGGGAGGGCCCTGAGCCAAACGACGCCAGGCGCTGGTAACAAACCTCAAGAGCGCTTTATTAGGTGTTAGGTATTATCAGCGCTTTGGCTTCTTGACAAGTGGCGCACGGAGCAAACAGCTCAAATTGCGCTTGCACAGAGCCGGCCCTGGATGGTCAATAATTACAAAATTGCACACTTTTTACTGAAAGTGCATTCCACAAGGTGCAGTGTTTTTATTGTGTTTCATTATGTAAAAATCAAGTAAGGAACATCTTAGATTGACGAATTGTAAATTTATTGCATGGGTACTTACATACTGAAACATAAATAAATCGACATAAATACCAACCAAAAAAGTATTTGGGGCAGTCATTTACTCATGTTTCGATTAAAAAAAATGTGCGAATACCTCAAAAGAGTCCCAACTGCTCCCAACCGTCTGTAGCCAGTGAGACTATGGCCTTCCGTTCATGGAGATACTTACAATCTACGTAATTGTGACGAAACCACAAGTACCCTGCTGATATACCACTTTTTAATGCTAGTCTCCGTACACGGCGCTATCCGAAATGTACTGAACTTGATCATTTTTCACGTGCAGCTGTGGAGTGAACACGCTGTCATGCGATGTCATATGACTTTTTTTCCAACATCAATCCATGCCTTCTCCACTCAATCGTTTCTTACGTATTCTGGTAAAGTATAATTATGTAAAAATGCATTTTTTCCACTTCCAGAACAAATATAACATTACTTTCATGTTCCGACGCCATTTCTGTCAAACGTCAAACGAATAAGTATCAGACACAAATGATGCGAGAGTCGCGTGCGATCAGCACTGTCGGTATCGTTATACTGATAGGAAACCAACAGCCACCGCGTAGCGCCGTGAACGGGCACCAGCAAAATCGTACAGGGGTACTTACGATCGGCGCGTATGAGTATCTTGTAAGTATCTCCGTGAACGGAGGCACTTAGGCATTCCCTATCGGGGAGTGTTGTGAGGCAGAAGATAGTCGGGAGGGGAAGGAGATGGGTAAGAGGAAAGTGAGGAAGTAACTGACTATTCAGATCTGGTGACCAAAAACGACAAACCCATTTCAAGCAACGTTTCAATTCTGATATACGACATCTTTTTTCAGACCGATTCCCGTATAGAGACCAAAGACAAAAATTTTCGCTTTACGCGATCGCTATTTCATGTAGTCTACGATTTCAGTTGGCATCGTAACAAACAAAATGGTTCATGTTTTGTTACTGTGATGCCAATTGAAATCGTAGATATGAAAATAGAGATGAAAATAGCGATCGCGTGAAGCGAAAAATTTTGCCTTTGGTCTCTAATCGGGCAGAAAAAAGATGTCGTGGTTAACGGCCATTACAAGAGGGTAACACTGAAAGCAATTACCACTCTGAATCGGTAGTAGCGAAAATAAACTAGGTATATATTATTTTAAATAAATAAGTAATGAAATAACACAAATTAATCACTGGAACCAGTAAGATTATGGTATCCCAAATATGGATAGATATATTGTGAGGCTGAAAGTGGTGGAGAGGAAGGAGACGAGTAGGAGGAATGAAGGCTACTCAGATCTAAAAACACACTAAAGCCATTTCAAGTATCGTAATTCATTCAATTCAAAAAAATTAAAAATGTCACCGGAGACGAAATTTTTATTTACATTTTTTACTCCAATTAATGTCATGAATCATTGGTTAAACTAAGTCAAGAACGTCCCTTAATCAACACATAACATATGAATTTAAGTAAATTATAATTAAACAACAAACATAATAATGTTGTCAATAACGTAATAAATGTGAAACAATACAATAAAATGTTATGTTAATTTTTTTAATTAAACTTACTTGCGTATGTCGGTTTTTGAACCCGCGACCTCCGGATTACTAGTAGAGAGGTTGAGAGTCTTGCCCCTCGACCAAGGAGGCCGTCGACAATGGAAACCTTTTCTTTAAATTAATTTCCATGTAATCTACCTGTTGGAGAACGTCTTCACAAATAAACTTTTGCTTTCATAGTTTTAAGAAAAGATGAAAAAAGCAAGAATAGAAGCATATTCTCTTCCTCAATGGGGGTCTGTTTCTTGAATGGAGTTTTTTTATTACCCCGAAACAACATTTTTTGCTACGGCCATAACCGTGAATGAATGCATTTTTTTAATTTTTTGGACCTGTTCAGAACCCTACTGTGAATCATCCGTAAAAAAGGCATCCCATCATAGATATTTGAAAATTATTATAATCCCTGGTACAATAATCAATATTTCAATATTATATTATAAAAGAAAGTCCAAAAAAACGTGCGGAACGCAAAACTCAGAAACGAGTGCCGGTACGATCAAGAGAGTTATATGGTATGGTAGATCACTATCCCCCCTAGGGAATAAGGGTATTCGTTTTTACCTAAAGGGCTTGCTTTTGAAGATATAAGGGCTGAAAGTTCTAAGAAGACTCTCGAAACTTCAAGAAGAGTCTGGAAGATTCCGGAAACTTCTAGAAAATTCGATAAGACTCTGGAATGTTCTGGAAGAAATGGAGGAGTGTGTCAGTGTGTCTAGAAGGTTCCGGAAAATTCTAGAAGGTTCCATAAAGCTGTAGGAAGTCCTAGAAGGTTCGATAGGGCTGTACAAAGTTCTGGAAGGAGAGGCAGGGTATGTTGGTAAGTCTAGATGGTTCCGGAAAGTTCTAGAAGGTTCGATAAAGCTGTAGAAAGTTCTGGAAGGTGTGGCGGAATATGTCGGTGAGTCTAGAAGGTTCTGATGGTTCACGAATGCTTTAGAAAATTGTGGGAGGAGAAAGTTCTAGAAGCTTTCAGAAATAATAGGCGGTGACTCTAGAAGGTTCGATAAAGCTGTACAAAATTCTGGAAGGAATGGTGGATTATGTCGGTGGGTTTAGAGGTTTCCGGAAAGCTCTAGAAGGTTCGATAAAACTGTGGAAAGTTCTAGAAGGTTCCGTAAAGCTGTAGAAAGTTCTGATATTACTGGAGAAGTGCGTCGGTGTGTCTAGAAGGTCCCTAAAAATTCTAGAAGGTTCCATAAAGCCGTAGGAAGTTCTAAACGGTTCGATAGGAATGTACAAAGTTCTGGAAGGAGTGGCGGAGTATGTCGGTGAGTCTAAAAGGTTCGATAAAACTGTAGAAAGTTCTGGAAGGTGTGGCGGAGTATGTCGGTGAGTCTAGAAGGTTCCGGAAAGTACTAGAAGGTTTGATAAAGCTGTAGAAGTTCTAGAAGGTTTGATAAAGCTGTAGAAAGTTCTAGAAGGGGTGGAGGAGTGTATCGGTGAGTGTAGAAGGTTTTGGAAAATTCTAGAAGATTCCACAAAGCTGTGTGAAGTTCTAAAAGTTTCGATAAAGCTGGAAAAGGTTCTGGAAGGTGTGGCGGAGTATGTCAGTGAGTCTAGAAGGTTCCGAAAGTTCTAGAAGGTTCGATAAAAATTTACAAAGTTCTGAAAGGAATGGTGGAATATGTCGGTGGGTTTGGAAGTTTCTGGAATGTTCTAGAAGGTTCGATAAAACTGTAGAAGTTTTAGAAGGTTCCGTAAAGCTGTAGAAGGTTCTGATAAGAGTGGAGGAGTGTGTCTAGAAGGTACGCTGTATCTAGAAGGACCCGAAAAATTCTGGAAGGTTCCACAAAGCTGTAGGAAATTCTGGAAGGTGTGGCGGAGTATGTCGGTGAGTCTAGAAGGTTCCGGAAAGTTCTAGATGGTGTGATAAAGCTGTAGAAAGTTCTAGAAGGTTTGATCAAGCTGTAGAAAGTTCTAGCAGGTTCCATAAGGCTATACAAAGTTCTGGAAGGAGTGGCGGGGTAAGTCGGTAAGTTTAGAAGTTTTCGGAAAGTTCTAAAAGGTTCGATAAAGTTGTACAAAGTTCTGAAAGGAATGGTGGAATATGTCGGTGGGTTTGGAAGTTTCCGGAATGTTCTAGAAGGTTCGATAAAACTGTAGAAGTTCTAGAAGGTTCCGTAAAGCTGTAGAAAGTTCTGATAGGAGTGAAGGAGTGTGTCGGTGTGTCTAGAAGGTCCCGAAAAATTCTAAAAGATTCCATAAAGCTATAGGAAGTCCTAGAAGGTTCGAAAGGGCTGTACAAAGTTCTGAAAGAAGGGGCGGAGTATGTCGGTGAATATAGAAGGTTCCGAAAAGATCTAAAAGGATCGATAAAGCTATAGAAAATTTTGGAAGGAGTGGCAAAGTATGTCAGTGTGTCTAGAATGTTCCGAAAAGTTCAACAAGGTTCGATAAAGCTGTAGAAAGTTCTAGAAGGAGTGGCGGAGTATGTCGGTGAGTCCAGAAGGTTCCGAAAAGTTCTAGAAGGCTCGATAAAGCTCTAGAAAGTTCTGAAAGGAGCGATGGAGTGTGTTGGTGAGTCTAGAACGTTCTAGATAGTTCTGGAAGCCTCCCTAATGCTCTAGGATGTTATGGAAGGAGAAAATTCTAGAAGCTTCAGAAATGAGTGGCGGAGAGTTTCGTCGAGTCTAGAAGTTCCTGGAAAGTTCTAGAAGTTTGAATAATCTTTATCTTCAATATACATTGTTAAAAAAGTGTTCAATGTGCATGCCGCTAAAACTCAAACACGAGTCCCGGTATGATAACGGGAGTTATATTGTGTGATAGCCCTCTATACCACATCCATGAAGAAAGTTATCGGTTTTACCTGAAGGGTGTTCTTTTAAAGATATAAGGGCTGGAAGTCTCGCTCCCTTGAAATTTCTAACAGTTCAAAACATTCCAGAGTATTCTTGAGCATTCCAACACACTCCGGAACATTCTGGAATATATATAGGAATATACTGGAATATCCCAGATCATTGTGGAACATTCCAGAACACTCTGGAACATTTGAAGTTTTTTTATGGGGCTACCCATATGGGGTATATAAAGCAAGATCCGTCGTGGATTGGAACGTCAATTCAATCTCACATCAACTCCGTGAGCGAAGCCGGACACCCAGTCAGAGTATTTGAGAGCATTCCACAACGTTCCAGAACATTACGCAACATTCTGGAAAATTGTGGAAAGTTCGGGAATAGGGAATCGGGAACATCAATGTGAAACATTTCAGAACACTTTTGAATGTTGTCCTGAGCGAAGCCGGGTAACTCAGCTAGTTTTCAATAATTGTGAGCGTAATCGTGAACCAATATATTATGTAATTTTATTTTTGTGAATAACTTACTGAGTAAACAAAAGACAGTTCGACATTCGAGAGTCGCTAATATTGTCCAATGAGTAAACAAAACATATCATTTAATTATTTATAACTTTTAATCTATTTTCGTTTAGTTTATGAAAATAGTTTTATGTGATAAACTTTATGTTACGAAAATTAAATATCACCACTGCACTGGTTGCGACCGCTGCGATTCATGGTACTGACACACATGCTCATTACTGAATATGCTAATTAACTGTCCACATTTGCTCATAAATGAGCGATCTTGGTTTGAGCATAATCACGCTCTTTGAGCATGCTCAAAGCCAACAATTGAACATACGTGCTCTTTAATGAGCATGCTCATGTCAAACGAATGTCAACAAATGGAGTCAGTTCCTATCGTCCAGAACTAAGCAAAATAATCTTTTTGCTTGCAACGCAATTATTTAAGAATCTTCTGACAAAAGAAAATAAAACGGTTGAGTTGTGTACAAATCCGAAAATGACTAAATAATAATAAATAAATGCTAATTTCAATAGAATGTGGTTTCATTTTTGAGGTAAAGGAATTTTGTGGAATTTGGAAATCTATTGTGGATATTTTAGTGATCTCGTGTTCCAAATACATTCGTGATTCCCATAGTAAATTCCCAATTTGAAAGGTGGGAATGGGTACCGCCGCCCCGGGAACCTTTATTGGATAACCAACACCTCTGCCATAGGTCACCATAGTCTGCCGTAGGTCAAGTGGTTAGCTACGTTTGGTGATTTAGCAGGGGTGCCCGGGTTCATAGGGTGAGATTTGTCTGGGTCTTGGAGGCGGATGACCAGGACACACTGAACCCCAGATTCCTACCACCCCTTAAACCCTTTTCCTTCCCAGAATTCTCCTGTGCTTCATTTCCTTAAAAAATCCTTCACACAGTATCCCCAAAGATGACATGGCCCTGAGGGAAATTATTATCCTCAGGGCCTCTTGGTGGAGTTCATGTAAAAAAAAGTCTCCCCAGCGGGCCATTTTTGATATTTTTTTCAAAAAATGCGCAGGCGCGAACTGAGATCGGATCGACATGAGCGTGCTCATAGTCATAAGCTAGCCTGTTCACACATGCTTAGATGCTTCCCCTTCCACCCGCGAATTCAATGAGCATGCTCACAAAACAAATATCTGTTGATTTGTGAGCATGCTCAATACTAGCAACGTCACTGACTACATGCTACTAGGTAGCAATTGCTCAAAAATGCTCTTTTGCTACCAATGAGCATGTTGTGTGTCCGTAGTATTAACCCTGCTAAATAATCGGTAGGCCTTGAGTCAAGCTTACGTCCACTGACCCAGCATTTTAAAGGTAAACAATATAATATTATACAATCAAGGTCAGTGACTCAGGGTTAAGAGGCAGATTCATAAGTGTCAAAAACACGAAAAAGAATATTCATTGGAGCAACAACTATCGCGAAACCAAAAATTACTTGACGTTTATCAAGTTGCATTTTTAGCCAGAGGTACTCGTATAAAGTCTTATAATACAGACTTTGACAATGCTTCCGATTTTATAAATTTATTCTCATCGCATCTTCTTCCTCTTGCCATATTCGGGAAAGGGACCCATCGCTTCGAAAAGGCGCCTCGAGGTACTTTATGATAATAATTCAGCTACCTCCGTTTGTTATCCATTATTGCAGGCCCAGCATCTCCTCGTTCAGCCTCTGTGGTACTTATATTAAATTGTAAACTTTATTGAGGGTGTAACCAGAGAAAACCAGAAATGTGTCATTTTTAAATCAAATTTTGGACGTATTGACTCTTTTCCACAAAAAATCATAAAATGATTTCGAAAGATTGTTCTTGTCTAAGAAACGCATGTTTAAAATTTTGTGAAAAAATGTTTGTTTTTAGTATAATAAGGATCCATAGGTATCATAAGTATCCATAAGGATCCATATCCTAAGGATCCATAGTATCCATCTTAAGGATCCATAGTATAATAATGATCCATAGGTCGTTGACAGATTTGTTAAATTTTCAAAAAAGATTTTATATTATACAACACCCATTTCAAATCACATAATCATGCAGTAAAATAAATCAATACGTTATCTGGGAAACGCATGTTTCAAAATTTTTATTTTAGTTTAAATAAAATCATTAAAAAATATTTACGTAGGTACATGTGTTTCTTGACGAAAATGGGTCCGTTTATCAAAAAATAATTACAAAAAGTACATAATTTTAATAGTTTTATCATCACGCCTTTCAGCATTTTTGGATGTAGGTATAAATTAAAGCAGATTTGGAATGAAATAAAATCGATATTGTGTTATAATTTTAAAAAGCTGGTACGGAGAATAATTAATCTTTATCATTGTAACCGCCCTGCACGGTCGTAAGAACGACTTTCGACGAAATGTGGATTTTCGGCCGCTGGCTGGTTAAACGCTCTTAATGTTGTAATTATTTGGAAAACCATGCTATTTCCGTATAACTTAATTATCACGAAATGTATATTAAGAACTAAATTATTTGCATAATCAGCTTTATTGCTTTTAAATTACGAAACCGGCCTACTCGCATAAATGAACGTCTATCACGCCCGTCCAAGGACATTTGGGTACATATTATATACATATTTGTTATATCATAAATAATATGATGTATTAATAATATTTCAAATATTACTTAAACTAATCCCAGGAAGGGCTCGTACAGACATCATCGACGTTCGTCCTCTTTATTCTCATGGGTGTTGTTTGAAAACAAAAAAGACAGAAGATATTAGAACATTGGTTCTCAACGTGGGCGACAACGCCCGGTGGGCGGTAGAAGACCAAGAGAAAATTGGGGGGCATTTCAGATTTTCAGGGGGGCAGTAGGATACTCATATAAACCCATCCCACCCCATCCCATCTTGCCTCATCCCATTTAGCCCCATCCCATATCCCATTACGCCCCCTCCGTTGTGGTAAATATAATCGTGACGACAACTGTTTCAGATTTTCAGATTTACGAGTTAGGGGGCGCTAAAAAAATATATATTCTCAAAGTGGGCGGCGGGCAAAAAAAGGTTGAGAATCTATATAATAGAACGATAATGTCACGTACGATCTCTCGCTGGGATTAGTATACCTATTATCGACATTCCTAACAATAATGTTGAGAAATATCGAACCGATGTAACGCGTTCGATCACAAAAATGCACGAGTATGGAATGTATCAAGAACATCTCCTATCCCCATCCTATATTCCTCTTCTCTTTACTTTCTTATCAGTTGACAAAATAAAACTCCTTTATCCAACCAACATTAGCACAAGAAACCCTTGTACATATTTATCTTTGTTAATACAATAATATAATAATTTTATTATCAATAAAAGTTAAGCATGTGTCTTTTATAAAAATAAAAATAAAATAAATGTAACACGGATATCAAAATTTATATCTTTGCTCGGTTTACTTTGACGAGAATCAAACCCCAAGCGTTCAATTTATAGTATTGGTTTTGGATAGTTACCCCCCTACAGTTTTCACGTAGTATTTCATAAATATGGTTTCGAATCATTTTTTGCTAACAAAAAATAAAAAATGCATTATTTGGCTTATATTTGTCTTTATTAATACGGCGCTTGCTGCGTGACAGCAAGAGGGCATGCATTACAAGTGGAAAAAATATTATCAAGATAAAACTTATGTCAAAATATAAACGGAACCGAACGTAATTTATGGAAACGAAAGTCTTGTTATTTTTATAAACATTTTTCATCTCAATCATCTTCAACAAACACGTTCCCTGAACTTTTTCACTTATTTGAATGTACGAGGGTGGGTTTTTAAGTTTGCGGATTGGGTAAGGAGTGGAAATAAAAACAAAAATTATTTTTTTCTTCAACATATTCACCTACTACCCTAATACATTTTTCCGATCTTTAAATTAACTTAAACGAACTTTATAACAGCGCGGAACTCAATTTTCTCCACATTTCACAATTTCTTCCCGATTGAAGTGTTTGGTCGACGATAGCTCAAAGACTAATGACCTAATTACGATAAAACCCGGTGTTTATCCTAAAAATGAGTTGTTCCATTAGTACCTAATTCAGCGGTACCCCCATTAATCACTTACCTTCCCATTCCGCTAACTTAAAAACCACCCTCGTCGCTCGAAAAAAAACGCGAGATTTCTAGATTGACTACGTGATAAAAACCTATCACGTACTATCCAATTAAAACAATAATTGTTGTGTGACATTATGTCAAAATTTGAGAATGACATTTTGCAAAACAAAGATTCTTAAATAAAAATTCTATTTTAGAAAATATTTAAATTTGCGAATTTATTTGAAGTACCTACTTCCCTAATAATTTGAATCGATTAAAGAATTATAGATATCTTACTAATCGTGCCACCTATTGCAATTTTTTTCATACAAATTTCGTAATGCCAGAGCTCTGAGCTATAGCCTATCAGCCTTACTAAAAAAAACCACAGCACCCCCGATAACCCGCATTGCAGCAGCAACATGAATAAAACAAAAATACACTAAAACACGATAACATTACTAATAAGGTTTGTTCTTAAAATGTATTTTATAAATCTGGCAAAAATGTAATTTTTCATAGTGTAAGTACTAAATTGTGTGTTTTCCTTCATAACCGCCAGGTGGGCGTGGCGGCGCGGGCGCCTGCGCATTCGTCGTTCGGGCTGAAAGCGCGAAAAAAAATCACTCCTCGGATGTGTGTGTAATATTATTACTTACTCAAATGTGATCGTAATTTCTAATAATATGACTAATTCACTATAATATTCGTATAATTGATATATTTACCGAGTTTTTAATAAGTTTTAGTCAAGTTATAATAAAAATAATCATACTTTGAAAATTGCAATGTCAAAAAGTATTTTATATTTAACATGAAAATTCAAATTTACATAAACGTTTTTATTTTATGAGAATTTCATAAAAGTGGTGTTTTTTTATATTAATATCTAATACATGTTTTCCTAAACGTATCAAAATAATTAACGTCTTTAAAAATGCAAGAAATATGTTATAAAAGTCAGTATCATTTTTAGGTTAGTTTTTTGGCAATAAAAAAAAATGAAATTTTTTATTACTATTTTATTGTATGCACGAGGAAAAAGTGAGGTGACAGTTTCGTTCCAAATTCATTATAAAAGGTCTGTATTTTTTAAATTTTGTTTTTTTATAAATTTCTGTACACTTTCATCAAATATGTTTTGGTAATATAAAAATTCCATTTTTTTTCGCGTGTGAATCTTTATATATTGCAGTATTTTAAAACTAAAGCGTATTTCAATTACACAAATCTAAAAGGTAATTTTATCTAGTTTTCATAAATGGTATTTGTTTTTACGACACCTTCAAAAATAATAAATATATACAACATTCAAAATACTTAGGAAAAAATCCAAATTTCATTCAAACATCATTACTAAAACGGAGATAAACTACCCTCTCAGACTGTGTAAACCAAGTGTATTTTTTTCCATGAACAATTTTTTAATTAGTAATGTTTTCACATCCGCGGCCGTTTGTCAATTGAATAAAATTTTCACTGGGTTTTTTAGTAAGGCTGTATAATATTTATATTATTGAAAAGTTTCATTAAAATCCCTTCAGTAAAGTAGGAATTAGTATTTTATACATATTTGAATTTTAATATCAAAGGGATGTCCGTAGTAACCTAATTTAAAAAAAAAAAAACATCGTTTCCAAGGCGACAATTGGCGTTTCCAATAAATCGATTTTGTTAGCGACAGAAAAAGGATGATAAATAATTTCATAACGCCAGAGATTATTCATAACGCCAGAGCTTACCAATATATATAGCCTATAGATCTCGCAAATAATGTAGCTTTCTATTAGTGAAAGAATTTTAAAATCTATTCTGTAGTTTTTGCGTGAAAGAGTAACAAACATACATCCATACAAACTTTCACATATTAGTAGGATGGTCTCTTCAAGACCGATACAAACTTTAAAACTTACTTTTTGTACTCTCTCTCTTTTGTAATATTAAACTGTCGTATAATGTATTTATCAAACTCATTTGTATAACTTTTTATGATAATGCAACTCATGTATTTTTATTTTTCAATGTGTTCTATTTACTCTGTTAATTTTGCTACGTTCTTTAATACTTGCTTTAGAATAAACTATGTATGTTAGAGTTAATAATAAAATCAACATAGTAAATACACATTCCTCTATAACTACTTTCGTAGTACCTTAAGCACTTCTGATTTATCATTATTCATTATTGTACTAAACTTATTGACACGTTTGTACAACTTTTCATGATAATGAAATTATATGCCTACGTATTGTAACTTATATCAATGCTCAGTTTATTATGTTGTGTACTAAGTATATGCTTATAATTAATACTATGATAATACTAAACTATCCTTTCCTATGTAATGAACGAGAATTAAATAAGTTTCAAATTCTCCAAAACAGGGCAATGAGAATAATACTACGGCGACATAGATTTTCAAAAGTAAACAAAATGTTAAAGGAACTGAATTGGCTAACCGTGAAACAGATGCTGACCTTCAATACGATGATATTTATACATAAAATAATTTACAACATTTTAGAAAAATATTTCTCAAATAAAATTATATTCAACAACGACATTCACATATATAACACAAGGACGTGCAAAGAAAATCAGGCTTCAAAAAGGACAAGGCGAATACGCAGAACAGTTTACTGTACAAAGGGATGAAGTTATATAACAAGCTACCAGAAACTTTAAAGTCCACACCAATTGGAAAGTTCAAGACGTATTGTAGGAGCCACATAAAATTTAGTTTGCAATATGAAAATATTATAATTAATTAGAAATTTGTAAACTTAAATGTACAAATTACTAAAATAAAAATAAAATTAACAAGTAAATAAATAGTTATACTCCTGAATAACTGATGTATCTGTCGGCTGCCGATCGTAAAATCAGGCAGATAATGCTGCGTCTAGCCACTTCGTGAAGTGCCTGGCGACAGATCGTCAAGTGCCTCATGAGCATCATGATCGGCCTGATTGCGACATATCTATAATAACGTGTAAAAGCCTTCTAGGCGTGAATAAATCTTACTAGTATTATAAAGGCGAAAGTTTGTATGTTTGTTACTCTTTCATGCAAAAACTACTTAATGGATTTTAATCAAGCTTTACAATAATATAGCTCATACATCAAAATAACATATACGAGCTCTGGCATTATGAAATTTGTATAAAAAATTGCAATAGGTGGCACGCGAGCTGTTTGAAAACTGAATGTACCGGGAATGAAGAAGGGGGGAGGGAACCCAAGAGGGGGAGGGGAACTCGAGAGGGAGAAGGGGGGAGTGGAGTGGGGAGAATGGAGAGGAAGGTGGAGGAATCGGAGTTGGAACGCGAGAGGAAGGGGATGCGGGAGAGGAAGGGGAGGTGAAAGGGGAACGGGACGAATGGAAAGGACACGCAGGGAGAAACAATTTCATTATTAAATGGCATAGCAACGCATGCCGGGAACCAACTAGTAATAAATAAATAAATATTTTCCACCACAAAATATTTTCAAACTATTATCATATTATGCTAAATATTGCATCAGTGTGCATGTTGGTGTCTAGGAATGTACCCTAGATTCGAGATAACTGGAAGAGAACACGTTCAAAATAACTCAGATTATGAAATACACCACGCTGCCCTTTTACTCTGTTTTAATCTTTTTCACTCGTAAATATCTGAAAGCAAACTTAAAATACCACATCCTAGGATAATGTAGCGGTTCGAAGTTAAAAAATACAATAGACTTATTTTTGTGATTTGTGCAGCTAAAGTTACAGCATATCGTAACCAGATTTAAAAACAGCACTCACGCATATGTATTTCTTGCATACTGCTTGATTTTGAAACTTGTTACTCGACTTCAGAAACTAAAAAAATCTATGTAGGTACTTAAATGAAAAAAAACTAGTGTGCTTTAGACCACACGACTGAAGTAAAACTTCACTAACTTATATCTCCTCTCAACTTCCGTTCGCCTCACCCGATCACACTTTTAATAACTCTCTCGTCACGCATTCACCAGCTTACTCCCCAAGCCAAGCGTGCGTAAAGAAGTTTTATTTCAAAAAGGATTTGAAAAAGAATAAAAAGAACACACTGTAAAATTTTTCCTGGTAACTAAAAACTTTTATATCGTACCTACCTATATAAAAGACGTACAGTTTGTCAAATAAGAGTACAAAATATATGAGGGCGCCACTGTTGTTCAAATGGCAATACTAAACACATAAGTTAAAGTAAAGCCATGTAACCTACATTTTTATAAAAAATTAAAAAGGCATAATAGTGGAAAACATATTTTTTCAATGCAGTATAGATACCCGCCGATCTCAAAATTAGAATTGCGTATAGGTATATTATCATTATACCTTTGCAATTTTGTGTTAACACAATGAAGAATAACTATAATGTAATAAAATATAAAGCACAGTTTAGAAATTGCCCACATTTATTTAATACTAGATAAAGTATCTAGCGTTGCCTGGGCTTTAAATCATGTCTCTAATTTTAGATCTGAATATATTTAACTCAATCAGATCTAAAAGTAGTGTTACTAAACTCACCATTAGTGATTCTTCCTTTCTATCTATTGATAAATTTAAATTTATGTCAAATTAAATTAAAGCAAATCGCTTTATAAATCACCTTTTAATCAATTTTATGTCATGAAGAAAAAATGTTTTTTAAAATGTGGTTTACTGTGTTCTATACATTCAGCGTCATTGCACTTCAAAAACATATATTTGACAGTTAAATTGGTGTTGCCAGTCTACAAATTTAGTAGTTCAAGTTTTTATATTTTCTACTCTTTTTTGACAGACTATAATATAATTTAAATATAATAGATGTTGGCCCTTTGTCACTAATGTCAATAAGAACACGTAAGAAAGACAAAATACTGTTTCTCAGTGACGTTTAGCAAACGTTTGTCAGACGTTTATGTTATAAACGTGAACTTGTGATAATTTCATATTCGATTCACAAACCACCAAAAAACGAAGAATTGAATGAATATATTTATAAAAAATGCTTAATTCTACTTAACATTGCGATTTTTAAAGATTATTTTGTAAGCATGCAATGTTTTCATTCAAAATTCCTTCAATAACATGCCCGCAACCGAATACAAAATCAATAACTCAAACACAAAACATTACACAACGGCCGATGTAATTACATTAATAATTAATTCACTAATCTGCCTATCAGCGCATCGGTAGTATCACAAACACAATATAGTCCACGGTAAATAGATCAAAAACGATAAAGATCTAAATAAAACGAAACCGCTCAGTTAATACTAGAACGCAGAAGAAAATAAAATTGTCAGTCAACTTACTTATGTAAAACAGCTGAGCGCTAAAAAGTGCGCGGTTAAATTCAAAAAAAGAATTCACAGACAAATTATTTTATAAAAATCTTTTACGAAAGTAGGCAAGTACCTAATTAACTAGATAAGTGCTTATTTACACAGAACCCGCGGGGATCAGGCAACTAGCGACCGCATCGACCAAACACGTGTGAAGTACTGAAAAATATCGGAGTAGATGTAGATCAGTAGAGTGTTGGACCAGCCAGTGTAAATATAACTTACAGGTTGTCTTCGGTCAGTGATACATTTTATGTATCTACAATCTGCAATATTTATTTAAATATTGTATAACAATTCTGCAAAAATACGTCAATCGTACGTCATGCAGAAGTAAAAAAACATGATTCTGGGAAGCACGTGCGTTTCAGCTGAAATTTCTCTCTGAAAGCTGTTTGAGGATAAAAAAATCAAGAATGACGTTTAGTTACACCAAGATATGTTTTTTTAAAGAAAGACAAAAATATTCCCGAGTATATATGGAAGGGCGGATCCAGGATTTTTTTCTGGGAGGAGCACAAGGGGCGGACGGGCAAAAAATCAACAATTACTGTTAGAAATAAACTTTAAGTATGATACTTCCAAGTTTATTTCTACAAGTTTAAGTATGTTTAGGAAGGTTTATGAAAGTGTCAAAACAATAGAAAAATTAAATGTTTAATAAATAGAGTTTTTGCTTCTAAGTTTGTACTGTGATGGAATCTCCACCAAGGGCGGATCCAGGGGGGGGTCATGAGGGTCATGACCCCCCCCTCCCCCCCTGGGCTGGGTCCAGGACCTAGGTGGACCTACTTTTTACTTGTATCTATTATTATCAAAATTAAATTATAACTTTTAGTGACTTGACCACGACTGTGTGACTCCCCTGGTGCTATGTGACCCCCCCCCCCCCTGGCGCCAAAGCTGGATCCGCTCTTGATCTCCACAGTACACAAAAATACCGTCTTGGGGGGCACGTGCCCCCGTGCCCCTAAATCCGCCCTTGTATATATGTATAATTAATACCACCATCATTGTAAACGAAAAATTGCTTGTGTTAGGAAGATTTAGCTGGCAGAGGAATTGAGCCCGCGACGCTTGGGGGCAACCGGACGCATTTGTTCACTCAGCTACTTATTATTATATATGCAACGCTGTCCGAAACGTTGGCTAAGGAAGGAGGTAGCACAACACGGCATAACACCCCAAAAAAATTAACGAAAATACTTTTGGCCGTGAAAATCTAAAATCGTATCTCATTATATACGTGATCTATAGGTATATGATCAGATCTCTGCCAGTATATAAGGTCTTTGATCTCTGCACTGTTTTTTCTAACTGAATAAATGAAAAGCATGGGACAAACACTAATATGGGCAAATTGTTATGTTATCAGTTAAATGGATATCTCAAAGCCCCAGCACTCATTTTGGAAATGATATTAGAATCTAAAATCATCTGGCGTGGAAATTGCGGACAGGGAAAATGTGCATTGTGCGTAAGTATTTCTTCTTTATAATTTCATTGAATAATACTAAAAAAAAAATCGAAAATAGTAATTCTAGCTTGCTGTTAGTTTATATTTATTTATTTATTTATTTATTTAATACATGAATTATCGACAGTACATATAGTTTTTTGTGATATTTCACCCATTCACATTCACATTGTGATATATACCTACCTATGAAGTAGACTTAGTAAAAATATAGGTATAGTCTGTCAAATAAGAGTAGAAAATATTAAAACTGAAACTACTAAATTTGTAGACTGGCAACACCAATTTAACAGTCAAATATTTTTTTGAAGTGCAATGAGACTGAATGCATAGAACACAGTAAACCACATTTTAAAAAACATTTTTTCTTCATGACATAAATTTGATTAAAATGTGATTTATAAAGCGATTTGCTTTAATTTAATTTAACATAAATTTGATTTTAACAATAGATAGAAAGGGAGAATCACTAATGGTGAGTTTAGTTATTAGTTACACTACTTTTAGATCTGAATGAGTTAAATATATTCAGATCTAAAATTAGAGACATGATCTAAAGCCCAGGCAACGCTAGGTACTTTATCTAGTATTAAATAAATATGAGCAATTTCTAAACTGTGCTTTATGTTTTATTACATTATAGCTATTCTTCATTATGTTAACACAAAATTTCAAAGGTATAATAATAATATACCTATATGCAATTCTAATTTTGAGATCGGCGAGTATCTATAATGCAATGAAAAAATATTTTTTTCACTATTATGCCTTATTATTTTTTTATAAAAATGTAGGTTACACAGCTTTACTTTAACACCATGAGTTATGTGTTGCCATTTGATCAACAGTGGCGCCCTCATATATTTTCTACTCTTATTTGACAAACTGTGGTCAAAGGTCAAATGAGATAGGTGCGAGATATGATTTCAGTTTTTCACGACCAGTTGGCTGGTTATTGGGTTGAACCGTGTTTTGTTTTCAATCCACGTTTTAAATAATATTTTAGTGTTATCCTTTTACTTCTCTCTCTCCTGATGATAAACACAATATGACACAATAGGACGCACAACACACAACATTCGCTCAAGACGGCCAAAATATAAATAAAAGTAATATACATTCTCTTGCTCTTTTCTCAGAAAAGTTCAATACATTGTTCTATAAACTTATAGTAGGAATTTATGCAATAAAGTAACAAAATGCACTGATTCATAAAGTAAATATTATGTATAAATCTAAAGCGAAGTTGTATGTAGGTATATGCCATCACGAATAAACGGGAGGGCGTCGCGACGTCATTCTGTTTCCATGGAAACAGGATTGCCAACCTTTGAGATCATAATCTTGCTCTAAGCAAGAACCGAATCTTCATCCTGAAACTAAAAATTGGTTCATTCTAGAATCTAGTAGGAACTGGAAAATCATTCTAACTAGATTTATTATTTTAGTATAGCTAGATTTATTGCATGTATATTAAGCATAGCAAATGTTTGAAACATTCAAAATACCCTCTTTCCACCCTCGCGAAGGTTTCTGCATTATTACAACCACATGACAATACATCTGAAAAGTTTTTTAATCATTACAAAAACTCTTACAAAACTGTCTAAAATGTCACAATTTGAGAATGACATTTTGCAAACCATCGATTGTTCAATCAAAATTCAGTTTTCGAATAAATTCTTTAAATTAATGAATTAACATTAAGTACTCACCTATGATACTAACCAAAATCGAATACTTTGAATCTAATCAAGAATTACACGTATTTTAAGTAGGTTATTATATTATAATATAAAAAAGTAATGTGTGTAATATATGAAAAATGAAATTTTATATTTAAAAAAATTGCAATAGGTGGCACGCGAGGTGTTTGTAAACTGAATGTAACGGGACTGAATATAATTTGGAACGCGGAGTGCGGAGGGGAAAGCGGGAGGGGGGTTGGCAGGACCGGGGAGCGGGAGAGGGGAGAGGGAAGGCGGGAAAAGTGGAGGGGGAACGCGTGAGGGGAAGGGGACATGGGAGGGGAAGGGGCTGCAGAAGGGAACGAGACGAATGGGAAAGGAAACGCAGAGAGAAACAATTTCTTTATTAAGTGGCTTTGAAACGCATGCCGGGAAATCACTAGTTTCTTTATAAAATCCTGGCGTATAAAATGGTTAATGTTGAATTAGCACAAATAAACATAATGTAAACATCGTTGTACTTACTAATAACTTCGCTAGTGAGAAATGTGTTTCAGCCTAAAAAGATGAACGCAATTATTTTCAAAATTGCGTCATTTCTATCTTAGTTATAAAACTTTGAAATCATCGATATATATGGTGTCCGGAATCTGCTTCACAGAGAACACATAACGATATATATGGTGTCCGGAATCTGCTTCACAGAGAACACATAACAAAAACAGTTTTTTTTTGTTTTCGAACATTTTTTTTATAAAGTTAGATTTCGGCAAGTAGATTTTTAAAAAAAACGTTCGGAGCCGGGTCTACCCTTAGATGTTTTTTAAAAGAATGAAACAACTGAATTAACCCTCTAGCGACCGATTTTTTTTTTTAATTTCGGTATGAATTTTATCCTCGAATTCGATTTATTCGAAAACTAAAGCTCAAATTTAAAAAATATATATACTGTAAAATCGATGTAGATTTTGTCCAAAATTTTTAATTAAATAATTTATTAACCAAGATAATCATTACATAGAATAAAATGAAGTCGCTCAAAATGTATGTGCGCGTTAATCTTTTAAACTACGCAACGGATTTTCATACGGTCCGATAAATTCAAAGAAAACATATTTTTGTGCGATTTAAAACGGCTGGCGGGCCGTACTATAAGTCACTTTTGAAACTCGTTCTACGGAAGAAATTGGAAAATAGACCTAGAGTAAGAAGGTATTTGATTTTCCCTTTTCAAATATCCAGTGTTGCATTGCAAGCATTATACTATTAGTGGCGAGTTAATTAGTTTATATGTATAATACATGCTTATTATAGTAGAGAAAAGCCGATAAATTCAAATATTCATTTCAGGCAGCGGGCAGCTGGCAAGCGGGTGGTGTGGATTTTATAAAGATTGGGTAATGGCGTTGTGTTTCGTTAGCCACAGCAACGTGTGGCCGGGTCTGCTAGTATAATATATACAAATACATTTTTGTTGTTGGTATAAACCACCTAACTGGTATAAGCGTGTTCCGTGGTGGCAGGAATTTAATCGAATTTTAATATCTTAAGGAAGTGAGAAGAAAAAATAAACTGAGACATAACGAAAAAAACGCGATGTTGATTCACCAGTTTCCCGGGTGTACTACGAGTTTCCGGACACCGTGTATATGAACCAAATGTCAGGATCACCGTCCAAAAATAAAATTGGAGTCAATGGGTCAGGATCACTGTCCAAAAACTTAAATCATGCCATTTTGTTGTTTACTTTTTTCACATTAACTCCACACAGGGGCCCTGAGGACAATAATTTCCCTCAGGCCTCTGTCATAATTTGGGAGGTGGGAATTGGTACCGCCGCCCCGGGAACCTTTATTGGATAACCAACACCTCTAAGTGGTTCGCTACGTTTGGTGATTTAGCAGGGGTGCCCGGGTTCATGGGGCGAGGTTTGTCTAGGTGTTGGAGGCGGATGACCAGGACACACTAAACCCCAAATTCCTACCCATCCCTTAAACCCTTTTCCTTCCTTTCCTTAAAAAGAAATTATTTTCCTCAGGGCCTCCTGTGTGGAGCTCATGTAAAAAAAATCTTTGGGGTTGTGTGGAGAGTCTTTTTGTAGAAAGAAAGGAATGAATCCGGATCTTGTAGGAAAAGGGGAAACACAAAGGCCGGCAAAACGTTCCAGCCGAGTTCACAGCCGAGCTGTTGAACTCAATAACGAGTCATAGGAACGATCTCATGTGACAAATGTCAACTGCGTGGGTCAACTGGGCGCGCGTTTGGCGTGTTTCCCGGCTGTGCCGCGATAAGGAATCAATGGCGCTAGTTTCTCAGAGCATCTTCCATTGAAATAGCGGTAGAATAAGGACAGTATTCTCACCTCCGCCTGTGTTCTAAAGATCGCAATCGGTATGTTAAGATAGGAGAATCTATCAAACGGACCGCCCGATTCTGCACAGAATGGAGGTTTTTTCAGGTTTTTTGGAACTCCAGGCCTTGCGATTTATACAGGGTTAGCAGTAGTGTATTATTGAAGTATCTGAGGGGCCTGTAGGTACAGGACGCCCAGCTTCTGAGAGCCTAACTTGACTCTGGCTTCGACGGAGCCCTCGAACCTGAACAGGTCACTTATTTTTCAATCAAAATTAGTTTTTCTATGTGAATACCGCACAAGAATCCCAATTGCTCTCAACCTTCTGGAACCAGGGAGATTATGGCATCCCCAATTGCGGTACCTCATATATTAAGAAGTACCTACCTGGCTATTCACCAAACACGGATAAAGCCATTTCAAGCAATGTTTCAATTCTGAGTGGTGGTCTTTCACCAGGACGACACTGAGAATATCTTCTTACAATGTACATTTTTTTATGAATAAATTATTTATGAAACCACAAATTCATTTAATTGAATTTACTTGCACACACCGCCCGGTATTCAAAGAGCCTTACCCCTCTACCAAAGAAGACCATAGAGGTGTTATTATTAATTATAACCGTGGGATAAATTACCGACGAACCTATATAGGTATTTTTGTCTGCGTAATATATGGATTATGTTTCAACATTACTTTTTAGTTATGAATATTCCTAACTTAAATAGTGGGTGGTTAAAGGTTGCGATATTATCCATTATTAGCTATATTTATTATATTACTAGCGAGTACCCGGCACGTGTTGCAATGCCACTCAAATTATAGACGGCCGGCGTGGTCTAGCGGTAAGGCTCTTGGCTCGCAATCCCGGCGTTGGCAAATAAATTTTATTTGATAATTTGTGTTATTTCACGATTAATTCCTTCAAAATAATATATAATACCTATATTTGCGGCACGTATTAAAAAAACATTTTTTATATCGGTGAATACACCTAACTTTACAACAACTTTTTCATAAAAGTAACCAAATATCTCAGTACGTTTGGTGATTTATCAGGGGTGCCTAGGTTTATGGGTTGAGGTTTTTCCGGGTCTTTGCGGCGGTTGCGTCTGCCCACCAGCTGCGTGGCAGGCCAGATAGAGAGAGGCCGATTTAGGAAGATACTCTCAGTATCGCCCTGCTGTAAGACCACCATTCAGAATTGAAACGTTGCTTGAAATGACATTAGCCATGTTTGGTGACCAGATCTGAATAGCCAGGTACTTCCCTGCCTTCCTCTTCCCCATCTCCTTCCCTTCCCCACTACCTTCAGCCACACAAACATACTCCATTGGGGATGTTGACGACTCTTGTGTGGTATTCATATAAAAAAAAATCAGAGTGTGGAAATTCAAACGCGGTAGAAGTGATACTAGAAAGTCGCTAGATATCGCTTTCTTTTGCCTGTTTATTTTAAACTGGTTTGAAGATTGGATATTGATTTCACAAAAATAAAAATGTTTTTTTTTTATTTCGTAGGATTCGAACCTCCGTTCACTTGAGGTCTCTGGCCGCTGAGACTTGTCAGGCGCCTTGCCCATATCATTAGAACCGAGTATTTGTGTCGAAATGAGTTGTGACGCATTTCTGTTTCATCCTAATTTCAAATCACTAACGGGGCTAAAGAATTTTCACTATCACAAACCTCAAAATTATTTTAAAAAAAACATTTGTTATATCGGTGAACACGCCTAACTTTACAACAACTTCTCTTATTTTCATAAAAGTAAGCAAATATCTCAGTACGTTTGGTGACTTATCAGGGGTTATGGGTTGAGGTTTTTCCAGGTCTTTGCGGCGGTTGCGTCTGCCCACCAACTGCGTGGCAAGCCAGATAGAGAGAGGCTGATTTAGGAAGACCCTTTGACTTCTCCAGCAGGACTCTCTCTACCCATCGCCTTGCACCGTGAAGGAGGGGTGGATTCATCATCACAGCCGGACTCCTAGATTCCTACACACCCCTCAAACCTTTTTTATTCTCAGAACTTACTCTCCTTCACTTCCTTAAAAATACCCACCGCACACCATCCCAAATATGACGCAGGAGGAACATTATTTTATTTGTCGAGTTTATATAAAAAAATAACCCTTTTAAAAGCTTTAACGCAAAACAAAAATTTTGACTTAGGTATTTACTTTTCGAAATGCATCATTAATATTTGTGATATTTGCCGGTTCATTTTACCACTATTATGATTGATTGGCAATAAATATAATATATTAGCAATTAATTGCAACTATATTTGACAGGACGGTTGGTGAAACTGGATTTATCTACATTCTACATCTATTGTTTACAGTTTACAGTTTACACTGATCACCGATTGTAGGTTCAATCGTCCAATGATGGTTCAATGCCAATAACGGCAACGGTCCGATACATTAAATTATTATTTATTATACTGCGTCTCTGCCAATCAAAGTAAATCAGAGATGAACTGGCCAACAAATGACCATTTGTTGGCAACATACAAATACATGTTTGTAAAAACATACAAATACATGTTTGTAAAAACATACAAATATTCTCTCCCCGTGCCGGCCAGTAAATTTTATTGCGTATATTTTCTTTCCTGAATTAAATTGAATACGCTGCTATCTTATTAGTAATAATAAATAACTCGTGGAATTTAAAAAAATACAAGTGTGCCGTTCACACGCGGTAGAGGGGACACCATTTGAAAACTAAAGTAGACACGAGTGGAGATTTTAGGTTTGGCTGCCGTTATACGATACGATACGATACGATTGTACCACCCCAGCCCGGAGTACTCCTGTCCCGGTGAGACCGGTACACCAGGGGGCACTGATTTGTTAGGACTAGGAACATGTGCTCTGAGGATGGGAAGGAGGTTGGAGTTCAATCTACCGGTATACATGGCAACCTAATAAGCCAATATTGGAATTTAGGCTGGGCGGGAATAAAGGAATGGATTGAGCGTTATAATTTTTTTTCCTATTCCATGTGCGTTCTTTTTGCCTCTTCTGGGTTTTTCTTGTCTCTTTTTGTCTCTCTTGGATCTTCACGGATCTTCTTAGATCTTCTCGCCTCTGCTTGGTTCGTCTTGTTTCTTCTTGCCGCTTCTCGAATCTTCTCGTCTCTTCTCGGCTCGTGCTGCTTGTTTTTTCTCTTCTTGTTTCTTCTTGGACCTCCTCGTCTCTTCTCGGCTCTTGTTGGCTCTTCGTGGGTTTTCTTGTCTCTTCTTGCTTCTCCCTGTCTCCCTGTCTCTCCTGTTCTTCTTGGATCTTCACGCTTCTTCTTGGCTTGGCTTGTATCTTCTTGCCTCTTCGAGAATTTTCTCGTATCTTCTTGAATCCTTTTGTCTTTTCTCAACTTTTCTTGGCTGTTCTTGCTTCTTTTTGTCTCTTATTGACTCTTCTTGGCTCTTCTTGGATCTTATGGGACCTTATCGTATCTTCTTGACTCTTCTTGCTTCTTCTTGCATCTTCTAGTCCCTTCTTGGCTCGTCTTGAATCTTCTAACCGACTCTTCTTGTCTATTCTTGTGTCTTCCAATCTCTTCTTGTCTCTTCTTGACCTGTCTTGTATCATCTTGTGTCATCTCGTATCTTGTCTCTCCTTGGCTCGATATGACTCTTCTTGAATTTTATTCATCCTTCTTGGATCACCATGTCTGGCTTTTCTTGCATCTTCTTGGGGAATTTAATCGACCAGTGCGTAGGTGCAGGAACAAAGGAGATGATTGAACGTTGGTTTCTCGTTTCCCACTTCTTTATGCTCCCCACTTCTTCTGCTTCCAGCTACTCCCTTCTTTAATTTTGCCCCTCTACCAGTCTCTTCTTGTTTATTATTTTATTGTCGTGGCTCTTATTGGTTCTTTCTTGACTTATTAATTATTTTCGTTCCACTTCTTGCATTATATTGCTTCCACCAGTCATTTTTTCTGCTTCTTGGTTCTTCTGGCTTCATATGGTTTCTTCTAGCTTCTTCTTGGCTGTCCTAGTCTCAGCTTGCATCTTCTTGCAAACTTCTTGGTTCTTCTACCGTCTACTTGCTTCTTGCATCTTCATGGCTCTTCTGGGATCTCGTAGTCTCTGCTTTCATCTTCTTGCTTTGTTATTATTTTTTTTATTAATTCTTCTGGTTTTATCTTGCTTCCTCAATTTCCTTCTTGCTTCGCTTGACTTTTCTTGGCTCTCCTAGTCTCTGCTGACATTTTCTTGCTTCATCTCGACTTTTTTTCTTATCGTGGCGTTTCTCGCCTCTTCTTCCAACTTACAGATTTTTCTTAGTTCTTCATACTTTCCCCTGCCTATTCGTGGCTCGTGCTTCGTGGCTCTTCTTGGTTTTTCCTGTCTCTACTTATTTCTTCTAGCCTCTTCTTCCTTATTCTTGGATATTCGAATCAGATCAGACAAGCTTTCGGATTGCACTTAATGCTGTAAGTCGGGATTTATTTCAGTGCATGAACTCTGAGACCAGCCATACGTATTCCTCTTTTCTCCTGGATCTGAAGACCGTGCAATATCTAAATAAAATAAAATAAGAACCTAACCATGAAAATTAAAAAATATATAACTTCTCTGTTAATTCCGTGTATAATACAAGGGACACCCTCTGAAATGTAATGACAAAAGACCCACTTGAAATAATCAAAATAATCTCTGCAGGACTAAAAAGACCTCATACGGGGACGAAACGCGTCAACAAGCATGAACATAAACAATTAAAATAAATATTTTAAAATCAGGCCGACTGGGAAAAAACAAACATTTAAGAAAAAAAAATCAAGAACGCCTCTCTATAAGTAAGTCGTGGAATTTAAAAAAATACAAGTGTGCAGTTCACACGCGGTAGAGGGGACACCATCTGAAAACTAAAGTATACACGAGTGGAGATTTTAGGTTTGGCTGCCGTTGGTCAAAAATTCGAAGTTACGCGACTTTTGGGACAATGATTGCAGCATATCATTGCATGCAAAATTAAATAAGTCACAGATAGGTTAAACTCCTCTCCTGAACCCCACAGTATTGTAAACAATAGGAAGTGTGTTGAAACCATCGATACCTCAATGGTCGGATCGTGTTAGTATCGCAATTAGAGTATTTGAGTAATAACGTAAGTACTTTTTTTTCTTAGACTCAATTTAAATCGTGACGTAAAATGGCGCGTTCTTAGACTCAATTCGACTCGTGACATGTAAAGACGCCTACAAGCGTATATGTAAAATATAATACTACATTCTCTAATAATTTGCTAAAATAAACACTCAGTTTTCATACCAACTTCTTACATTTTTTGGTCAAACCCCTACATTTTCACAGCTGATAGCGGCCCCTAAAACCGCATTAAAAATATTTTAAAAATGTGTCATTTATTATACTTTCGGAAACATATGAAAAGCCGCCCTACTTGTGTTATTTGTAGAAGATGCTAGGCTTATATTGCACAGAGCTTACAGACACACAATCTACTTACAATAAACTACTGATCTTCTATATATTCAAAACAAATTACATCCCATTGTTGAGTTTGGCAACCATAACATTCTGATCTGAACATTCTGGCATCCTTTGGTTTCTATGTTTCCTGAAAAATTGAGGGAAATTATTTTCCTCAGGGCCCATCCAGGGTGTGGAGTTGATGTGAAAAAAATGCAGGTGTTATAGTATAATAGTAATATTAATTGAAAGTAATAATAATAATAGAAAATGTTTGGCTTTTCCGGAAACTATAGAACATATTATATCGGGATGTTCTGTATTAGCACCATCCGAGTATACATTTAGGCACAATCAGGTTTTAAAAATAATTCACCAAAGTTTTATGATTAAACATAACTTGATTGACTGCCATAATATAGTATCTACCATATTATGAATATGAACCAATTTTTATTTTTTTATTTTTAACTTTATAAGTAAAATCTCAAATTATAATATTTAATTAAATGAAGACAATATTAGCGAAATAGCTGGGTTCGAGTCCCAGAGATGCCAATATCTTTTTCAGATTTTTCTGTCACCACATTTTCGATTGAGTTTCGCTAATATTGTCTTCATTTTTAAATATGAACCAAATTAATTTTTAGAAAATTAATTTTATAAAATATATTATGATAAAACTATACTAATAGACAGAACAATTAGTCATAATAGATCCAATATAGTTAAACATGTAAAAAAAAAAAAATTAACTTATATCATTGATGTCGCTATTCCAAATTCCTGCAATATTCAAAAATCTATTTCTGAAAAAATAAGAAAATATACAGGTTTAGAAAATGAGATTAAAAGAATTACTTTTAATCTCATTTTTAGGCATTCTCAAGACTATAAAAATATTACTATTTGTTATTTCGGTTACTGGCATTATACCTAGCTCTCTCATTCAAAATTAAGGCGTATTAGATTTGTCAAAGAAATTATATATAAAAATGCAAAAATCAGTTATTAGAAATACATGTAGGATTACGAAAGATTTTTTAAATATTTATATTGAGGGAGTGTTTTGAGCCGAACCCTCTGACATGAAAAAATTTGGAGTCGGTGAATTATTTTCCCGTTTGGTCTCTGGTAGGTTGACATGTTGTTCTTTTATTAAAAATAAAAATGCTATAACAACTAGCTTCAATAATCACATTGACACCGGTGCACGATATCAAATCAATGCGTAACAAACATCTGCACGCGGTTGACATTTGTCAAGTGCGAGAACTGCTCATCTCATTTTTCATTGAATCCCTTCACACGGCATTCCAATGACAGGCTCGCTAAGGCTCTCGACTAGCTATCAAGCAAAAGTTTATAGTTAGTTTAGTTTTATTATATTCATTTCTCTTTCATTCAAACCATCCACACAGCATCCCCAAAGATGACCTGAGGGAAATTCTTTTCCTCAGGGCCTACTGTGTGGAGCTCATGTAAAAAAAAAAAAGTTTTTATTCCAGCGGGACACCCAATCTACCATATTCTTCGATCGAGGATTGTCGAAGACCATATTACATGAATAAAAATGAATGTAAAAATGATATTAAATAGGTATACAAAAATAAAAATAATTGAAGTGTTCTTCAAGATGGCTGTCTATTTTGTGTTCCATCCGACCCTGCGGAACAAATTTTCAATTAAAAGTTTAATAAGTTTTATTGCTCGTGCATAACTTTGCATGCGTTATTGTGAATCAAATAGCATTGTTGACAATTTCGTTCTCTCAACAATTAGGAATGTAGGTATACCAAGTCGAGATATAACTACCAAAATCTGCTTATGATTAAATAGCAATTCAAAGTACCTACCTGGCTACATGATCGATCTAACACAAATAACCCATGCGTTGTCATAGAAAATTTCAATCAGATCATGTTTGCCACTGAAAATATCCAGGCACTTTTATATCTGATATACCTTCCTAGTTTTCGCGATGACAAATTTATTCAATTTCGTTTTCAGGGTGTGATGATTTTTCAACACTATGTCCAATAAATGCTTTAGAAAACATATCAGAAAAGTAGGCACAATATCAGATACTGGATCATTTTAGAGAGTGGTTACCTAGACAGTATATTTATTTATTTGTAAGAAACAAATAGCGTATACATAAAATACAGAGTTAAATACCTAAGTATTAAGTTAACTGAAGTCAAGCCAAAAAAGTATCTCATGTACCTAATATTGCTCGAAGATGGAGTTTTATTGTATTTTAAAATTAATTTTAGGTGAGGGGAGAGGAAGAGGAATATATGATAAGGATAGGAGATGCTCCCGCTGCATTCCACGCTCTTGTACTAATTGTGTTACTTGTATTGCTATGAATTTTGTGTTATGTTGCGCACATATAAGGAGAAATGGGGATTTTTTTCTAATGTTGGTTCTTATGTGGGCAAATGAAATAAATTGAATTGCTTTTATGATCTTGATGGATTATGAATTTTTATTAAATTGGTAAGCTCTGGCGAGTCCGAGCCATTATTCAGAAATTTAAATAACAAGGTTTGGTCAAAAATTAGACGTCGTGTATGAAGGGAGTTGAAGTTGTGAAATTTATAGATTCGCTGTAATTTGAAAAGTCTTAGTTTTGTTTATAATTTTTGTGTTTCTTCTTCTTCAGGTCTCCCGACGTTGGCGATTACTCTGGTAAATGTATCTCTATCTTGCGCTGCCTGGAATAATTCCTCCACACTTCTCTTACCGGTCCACTCTCATACATTTCGCAGCCAAGACATTTGTCTCCTTGTACCGCCTCAGAATCAATAACTGTTGTGTTATTTTATTAACTGAATTAAATTCAGTTTTTTATTGTTAAAAATTACACAATGAAGCCATTATCGATGCGCAACTTTCCATGTTTTGTTTTTGTCAGTATCAGAGATGGCGTTGTGTACAGATTTATATTTTTTGTGATTTTTTTACTTCCATTGCGTTTCATTTTCTTTATACGTGTGAGGGAGATTTATTATAATTATTGTATTTTTCCTTTGGAGGGGTGCAGACATACGTTCAACATTTATCTCATTTTTACTATTAAAATTTGGTGTGTAAGAAAGAGGGGCAGCATTATATATTTAAGAACAAAAGCAAAACAATCAGTGCACTCAAATTCGAAGTTTTTGGAATCCACTCACTATTCAATATTATGTTTATCACAATATTGTTGCAGCTCTTTCAAAAGATGACAATTCGTTCCTTATAAAATGTATGAGGAAAATAATTTTCTTTTTCGTAAATTTTTCCGATGTTTTAATAGCTATTCTGCTATTCGTGGCAGAGACAAATCCAACAACTCAAAGATCATAAAAATCGGTCCAGACGTTCTAGAGTTATAAATGGTGTAATTCACATACCTACTTCGAGGTATGTGACCCAGATATTAAAGTTTCCTGACTTTTACTAATGTGAGCAGCTGTCTGCTCTAGCCCGCCTGAGAATTTCTGTGATGGTGATTATGTCGGTCCATGGGACTTTGAGCATTCTCCGGTGAAGCCACATTTCAAAAGCCTCTAACCTGTTCACGGTATTTATTTTCAAAGTCCATGTCTCACATCCGTACAGCAGGACCATACACAATTATGTACCTATTTAAAAAAATTTATTCTTTCGATTCTTTCAATATGGGCTTGGTAGAAAGGAGTCCAAATCAGTTGGAATTACAATATATTTTTTGCAGGCTTTTATTTAATAATACACTGAAACACTTTTAAGTGAACTTGATTACTGGTCTCAGCTATCTCAGTGGCAATGTAATTCCTGCACGAACCAATAATGACCATTTCGAAAATCAATAATTACAGTTCATTATAGAAAGCAGTGCGCTTTGTTGCGATTATTATGAGGTATTTGCTGTACCGACAATACGATCTGCTGCAATAATATTACTTTTATTGTAATAATAATTGAAGGACGTCCATTACATTAAAGTGGCCTAGTTCCTCATTTAGCTTACGGCAGGTAGAGCGAGATTTTTTAATACGCTATTTTATTAGAATTTCGTATACATAATATTATTAACATTTTAAAGATAATCATTCTTGATAGGTATATCTACAGGCAGGGCCGTAGCTAGAGTTGAATTTAAGATAGGGCAGCGGTAATTACAGGTAGGGCGCAATTAAAATGATCTGATCTGGGTCGGGGGGGGGGGGGTGCGCTCCGGGCGGCACTTTTAAGGAGCGGAAAAATTTCACAATAAATAATAATAATATTTTGTTAAAATTTTTATCATTTCTTTCATATTTTTGTTGCGTATATGATTCAGACCGATTGAAATGGGCACGGAATTTTTCATTACTTATTCTGTGACAAACATGGGGAATCCCCTTTCTTCAAATAAATTTATAATAATGTCATCTTGATAACTGTAGCGACTGGCAACACCGTCCGGGTCGAATTTTGTTTTGCGCTTGGATTTTTTATGACTAATATTCGGTGAGAATGATTGAGAGAGGTCCGTGGGCGATGCACGACAATTCTAAGAAAGTTTCATGGATCGTCAAATCCAATGGGTCATCAAACCATCCATGTGTTCCAAGTACAAAAAATAAAATAAGTACTCGAATAAAATCACAAATTCAATAATTGACAACCCTGAACTCCTATACTTGATTTTTTTCCATTTAATTCGCAAACCAACATCAAGGCAGTATCTACCGTTTTATTGTGACTACTCCGATACGGAATCACGATTGCATACGCATATTCCCGTCCTGCATACATAGAATTTGATTTTATGATTATACTGTAAGGATGTTATTGACATATTTAACGTATCAATCACTAGATATAAAAAGGTCTTAGAAGAATTTATATCGGAAAGCAGAACAACAAATCTTATTACAAACTGCCTAGTTCTGCTTCGTTTGTGTATTGCACTATTCTCAAACTACTATTTTTCTATCTTGCATGGTGGGTATTTTGTTTTCTCAGATGTTCTTTCAGAGTTTCAAACCATAATGATGCTAAAGAAGTTTTCACTTCAAAAACAGAGTGTGCAATTCACACGCGGTAGAAGTGAAACCTTCAGAAAACTAAAGTAGACAATATTGGGGAAACTACGAAGCACCACACAAAGAGGAGACCGATAGTCTACGAAGCGTGCACAAAGGAGGAGACCGATTATATTATCTCATTCTATGCACCCGACTCGCGAGTGGCTCGGACTGTCGAGTTCCGGGTTCTACTGGACCGGGTTCTCTAGGAGTAGTCGATTTGAAAATGAACAGGAGTAGGATCCGGTTCCCGCGAAGAACCCGAGTTCAAGAGCCCACTCGTGGGTGGTTTGGTATATTTATGGCCCACTCCACTACTCCAGCTGAACCTACACATCGCTAGGGCAGACAGGTTTTTTGGACGACCCATTTTCATGTAACAAGCTACCCCGGTGATGCCACTATTTTTTAAAGATGTTATCTGTTATTTTGTTTACTGGTATTCTCTCCATTAAACGTCAAATCGGGAAGTTTTTTTTGAGGTTAGGCTGTGTGATATTAAATATTCAGAGGGATTAATACTAATGAAAGTCTGCAGATTTTAAATAAACAAGTGTAAAGAGCTTTGTCCGATTCACGATGCGCCTGACAAAAGTATTATGCAAACAGCACATAGGGTTTATGTTTAAAAAGCATTGGGTTTATCAGGGAAAAAGGGTACCAGTAGAATATGGAGTTGATTACATTAAATCTGCAGGAATTGAAGTTCTTGATGCTAACAAATTTGTTGAAGAGAAATATTCACCCATCAAGTAAGTTTTTAACACAATATATTCTTAATTTGATAGTACAGTACACCCAGTTTCTGAGAGGCTAACTTAACTCTTCCTTCGATGGAGACCCCATATCTGAGCCGGTCACTTAGAGTTACACCAAGCATATCAATGGAAGGCCTGTTCGGAAGATTGCTTCCGTTGAAGTAGACTAGATTTTCATTTCGTGATGTTATCCTCAGATAACATTGCTTTTAGATTGCTTTTAGACGTTATCAGACGTGATTGGGTCTTTGAAACATTAACCTTCTTACCCCCAAGAGAAAACGCTCTCGAGGTAACCGTCCATTCTTTGCTTCAAATCCCTCCGAGCCGTTGGGGTTTGTGTGCGCTTTGGGGCTTATCAAACAAAAACGGATAAGCTTCATTCAAATATGTTTTTGAAATATCACTTCGATTCAACTTAATTATTATAAAAGACAACTATTTACATTGGGGGAGATGGAAAATGCTGCAGGTATCAATCAAACATTCAATATTTCATGTGTTTTGATTGTTCGGAGATGCTTTTTTCTTGTTTGACGTAGTCATATTGAGCATGTCCAGCGATTCTAAAAGTTTACCATGAGCTCTCACACTGGCGTTGCGGGTTCAATTCTATGCTAGCCATCCTCCTCATTGCACAAGCAAGTTTTCCTCTTAATTTTATTATTATTCCCCATATTTTGATTGTGGTAGGAGAAATTCAAATAAGGTCAGGTTGTACGTAACCTGAGAATATTTGTCTTTTTAAAAAAATATATATAAATGCATACTTTATTTCCACCAATGAAATGACTCCTGTTGCCACAACCTGAACAACCTCAGTATCCCACTTTTACCTCCACCAACTGTCCCCCAAAATGAAGAAAAAGAAGACCCATGAAATTAAAACATCCCATTAACATTTGTTAACAGTTACAAACCAATTGGTATAGTGGACCCTCCCGCCCCTCGAGACCACACCCACCCTGATTGGAAGGAGATTGAATGCCACATTTACAATGAAAAGAATGCCCTGCTAGAAGCATTAAAGCAAGCACAAGTCCTCACCAAGACTGTGACCATCGAAGAAACCCTTCCCGAAGCAATTGAAGATGCGGCGCGGATCCCACAACCGGATGAGGTTCACAGCCAGGTGAAGAAAGCCATCCTAATGGCAAACGTGTTTGATTGCGAGCAGGTGAGACTGCCCAAAATCAAAGATCCTCTGAGGCCTGCTTACAATTTTGCAAGAATTTTGGGCATTGGAGATATTAGGAAAAAGTTAGTATAAAAATGTATAATAATTGAAACCTATGATTCCCAAAAAGATCTGTACCGCCCCCAGGTAGCACTTGAAGAGATGACTTAGGACAGGTTGTTTCACAGAAATTAAAATGTAGCACAGTCATCAAATGGCCATTCAGCGCCATTTTTTGACAGTTGAATGGCTCCCGTTAAATGCCTATTCAAAGTCAGTTTTAGCTTTTTGAACAAATTGTGATCAGCGGAAGAGGAGAACTGTCAGCTCATTACGGCCATTTGATGGCAATGTTACATTTCAATTTCTGTGAAACAACTGGCCATTAACCCCTCAGGCTAATTTGTTCAGTTTTCAGAACAACTCATATAGGTATCAAAGAAATCGGCATGTGTCCCTCCCTTACTACCATGGTTAGAAATATAATCTAAATTGTGTTAGAAAGAAAAAACACCACACTTTATATTCCAATTTGGGAGGCAGGTATGGGTACCGCCGCCCCGGGAACCATTTATTGGACAACCAACACCTCTGCCATAGGTCCCTCCAAGTGGTTCGCTACGTTTGGTGACTTAGCAGGGGTGTCCGGGTTCATGGGGTGAGGTTTGTCCAGGTCTTGGCGGGCGATGCGTCTGCCCAACCGCTGCATGGTGGGCAGGATCGAGAGAGACTGGTTGAGGTAAGTCTTTTATCCTCTCCAGCCAGAATCTCTCGACCCACCGCCTCGCACCGCAGTTGTAGGGATGGATTCATATGACTCCCGGACACACTGACCCCCAGATTCCTACCAACTCCTCATACCTATTTCCTTCCCAGATCTTCCTCCCCTTTAAAAAACCCTCCACACAGCATCCTCTAAGATGACGTAGTCCCTGAGGGAAATTATTTTCATCAGAACCTCCGGTGTGGAGCTAATGTAAAAAAAAAATCTAAAAGTTAAAATGTATACCCTTACAATAAAAAGTTTTCGACCACAATTTGAAAAACATTATGAAATTTTAGAAGTTTTTTTTATTAATTATTTTTACATGCAAGGACAAAAAATTGACTTGGTAATGTTTATAATAGATTTGCCTGACAAAATATGTGTTTTTATTTATTCACTAGCTGGTCCCGGCATGCGTTGCTATGCCATTTAATAAAGAAATTGTTTCTCCCTGCGTGTCCTTTCCCACTCCGTCACCTCCACCTTCCCTCTCCCCAGTCCACTCCCCCCCCCCCCCCTTCCCCCGTCCCGTGAACCCCCCTCCTGAGTTCCCCTCCCCCCTCCCAGGTCCCCCTCCCCCCTCCCAGGTCCCCCTCCTCCTCCCTGGTTCCCCTCCCCCATCTCTCCCTCCCTCCCGCTTTCCATAGCAATAGCCGCTTCCTCGCGTGCCACCAATAGCAATTTTTTTATACAAATTTCATAATGCCAGAGCTCACCTGAAGTTTTATAAAAACCTTGTCCTGACAATAACGAACACAAAAAAAAAGAATTATCCAATTTGGTGCAGTCGTTCGAAAGTTATGCGCTTAGCAACACATTCAGCGATTCATTTTTATATTATAGATTATCAGTCATTTTAGTTAGAAAAACCATAAGGTGAGCCATTTTTTTAAACTTTTTTGACCTTCTGACAAAACAGGCCTGAGGCCTGAGAGGTTAAAGTACATAAATGTATGCTACCGCTTTCTTGATACGTAAGATAATTTTGTTTACACCTGTTAATTAAAATTTATTTTAATTTAATTCCAGCATTATAACAACAAATAGACTTTTGACCATTTTGGAAAGAAATTCCGACGGCATTGCAAAGGAGAGATTTGTATCTCGAGACCCTGACATTGTGACCAGCTTTGAAAAAGATGGAGACCTTTTCCAGTTCCAGTTCAAGTCGGATGTCCTCCTCACATCCACCAAACCATTAAAGCCAGCTATACGCAACTTAGAAACTCTAAAAGAAGCGCAAATACCAGATCTGTATCCTGTTCACCACACTATATCAATTGCCAAATACAATTTCTATGAATTTGAAGACATTTATCGTAAGTATTTTAACATTTTCTCCATTATCGGCTATTTATTTTTAACAATTATTACAAGCAATAATTGTCAGCCTGAGACACTCATTTACATTGAAAAATCTTCCGAGAAAAGATACTTGCCGCCAACGGGACTTGAACCCGTGTCCTTCCGATTGCCGGTCGAATGCTCTGACCACTGAGCTATGGCGGCTTATCAAATACCCACCAAATAATTCAATATATACTAGTGTTTCATTCAACAATTACTGCTTGTTATATTTTTTCCACCTGAAAACAACCAACTTTATTTTTGCGAGGAAGACATTGTTAGTGTTAAATCCCTCGCTAGGTGGCGTCGAGACAAATTATGTCTGCATTTATTGGGGAAATACTTAAACTTGTTAAATATTAATTATTATTTTTTAATTTATAAACTAACGTTTAGACAAGATTTTTATGCATAGCACAAAGGGTAACAATTATTACAAGCAATAATTGTCAGCCTGAGACACTCATTTACATTGAAAAATCTTCCGAGAAAAGATACTTGCCGCCAACGGGACTTGAACCCGTGTCCTTCCGATTGCCGGTCGAATGCTCTGACCACTGAGCTATGGCGGCTTATCAAATACCCGCCAAATAATTCAATATATACTAGTGTTTCATTCAACAATTACTGCTTGTTATATTTTTTCCACCTGAAAACAACCAACTTTATTTTTGCGAGGAAGACATTGTTAGTGTTAAATCCCTCGCTAGGTGGCGTCGAGACAAATTATGTCTGCATTTATTGGGGAAATACTTAAACTTGTTAAATATTAATTATTATTTTTTAATTTGTCATAACATAATTTGTCTCGACGCCACCTAGCGAGGGATTTAACACTAACAATGTCTTCCTCGCAAAAATAAAGTTGGTTGTTTTCAGGTGGAAAAAATATAACAAGCAGTAATTGTTGAATGAAACACTAGTATATATTGAATTATTTGGCGGGTATTTGATAAGCCGCCATAGCTCAGTGGTCAGAGCATTCGACCGGCAATCGGAAGGACACGGGTTCAAGTCCCGTTGGCGGCAAGTATCTTTTCTCGGAAGATTTTTCAATGTAAATGAGTGTCTCAGGCTGACAATTATTGCTTGTAATAATTGTTACCCTTTGTGCTATGCATAAAAATCTTGTCTAAACGTTAGTTTATAAATTAAAAAATAATAATTAATATTTAACAAGTTTAAGTATTTCCCCAATAAATGCAGACATAATTTGTCTCGACGCCACCTAGCGAGGGATTTAACACTAACAATGTCTTCCTCGCAAAAATAAAGTTGGTTGTTTTCAGGTGGAAAAAATATAACAAGCAGTAATTGTTGAATGAAACACTAGTATATATTGAATTATTTGGCGGGTATTTGATAAGCCGCCATAGCTCAGTGGTCAGAGCATTCGACCGGCAATCGGAAGGACACGGGTTCAAGTCCCGTTGGCGGCAAGTATCTTTTCTCGGAAGATTTTTCAATGTAAATGAGTGTCTCAGGCTGACAATTATTGCTTGTAATAATTGTTACCCTTTGTGCTATGCATAAAAATCTTGTCTAAACGTTAGTTTATAAATTAAAAAATAATAATTAATATTTAACAAGTTTAAGTATTTCCCCAATAAATGCAGACATAATTTGTCTCGACGCCACCTAGCGAGGGATTTAACACTAACAATGTCTTCCTCGCAAAAATAAAGTTGGTTGTTTTCAGGTGGAAAAAATATAACAAGCAGTAATTGTTGAATGAAACACTAGTATATATTGAATTATTTGGCGGGTATTTGATAAGCCGCCATAGCTCAGTGGTCAGAGCATTCGACCGGCAATCGGAAGGACACGGGTTCAAGTCCCGTTGGCGGCAAGTATCTTTTCTCGGAAGATTTTTCAATGTAAATGAGTGTCTCAGGCTGACAATTATTGCTTGTAATAATTGTTACCCTTTGTGCTATGCATAAAAATCTTGTCTAAACGTTAGTTTATAAATTAAAAAATAATAATTAATATTTAACAAGTTTAAGTATTTCCCCAATAAATGCAGACATAATTTGTCTCGACGCCACCTAGCGAGGGATTTAACACTAACAATGTCTTCCTCGCAAAAATAAAGTTGGTTGTTTTCAGGTGGAAAAAATATAACAAGCAGTAATTGTTGAATGAAACACTAGTATATATTGAATTATTTGGCGGGTATTTGATAAGCCGCCATAGCTCAGTGGTCAGAGCATTCGACCGGCAATCGGAAGGACACGGGTTCAAGTCCCGTTGGCGGCAAGTATCTTTTCTCGGAAGATTTTTCAATGTAAATGAGTGTCTCAGGCTGACAATTATTGCTTGTAATAATTGTTACCCTTTGTGCTATGCATAAAAATCTTGTCTAAACGTTAGTTTATAAATTAAAAAATAATAATTAATATTTAACAAGTTTAAGTATTTCCCCAATAAATGCAGACATAATTTGTCTCGACGCCACCTAGCGAGGGATTTAACACTAACAATGTCTTCCTCGCAAAAATAAAGTTGGTTGTTTTCAGGTGGAAAAAATATAACAAGCAGTAATTGTTGAATGAAACACTAGTATATATTGAATTATTTGGCGGGTATTTGATAAGCCGCCATAGCTCAGTGGTCAGAGCATTCGACCGGCAATCGGAAGGACACGGGTTCAAGTCCCGTTGGCGGCAAGTATCTTTTCTCGGAAGATTTTTCAATGTAAATGAGTGTCTCAGGCTGACAATTATTGCTTGTAATAATTGTTACCCTTTGTGCTATGCATAAAAATCTTGTCTAAACGTTAGTTTATAAATTAAAAAATAATAATTAATATTTAACAAGTTTAAGTATTTCCCCAATAAATGCAGACATAATTTGTCTCGACGCCACCTAGCGAGGGATTTAACACTAACAATGTCTTCCTCGCAAAAATAAAGTTGGTTGTTTTCAGGTGGAAAAAATATAACAAGCAGTAATTGTTGAATGAAACACTAGTATATATTGAATTATTTGGCGGGTATTTGATAAGCCGCCATAGCTCAGTGGTCAGAGCATTCGACCGGCAATCGGAAGGACACGGGTTCAAGTCCCGTTGGCGGCAAGTATCTTTTCTCGGAAGATTTTTCAATGTAAATGAGTGTCTCAGGCTGACAATTATTGCTTGTAATAATTGTTACCCTTTGTGCTATGCATAAAAATCTTGTCTAAACGTTAGTTTATAAATTAAAAAATAATAATTATTTATTTTTATTTTGACTGTAATATTAACATCATTTTCGGAACTACAACCCTTGGAGTATTTCATTCTTGCAACCTCTAGGAAATTCCTCCACTCCTTAGGGACCGTACCCATACTACGTGACCAACTTTTTGCAATTTTTAACCCCCCCCCGGTGACCAAAAACCTAAGCCCGCCGCCGCTCATTTGTACCACGCGCGACCCCCCCCCCCCTAAACGTGTCACGTAGTATGGGTACGTTCCCTTACTACAGTTGTAAGCAAAAAGGCGAGTGAAAATTTTCAATGGTCACCTAGCAACCTAGCAGTGGAAATCCGCTCCACAGGCGGCTTCTGGTTCGGCTTCGCCCAGTTAGTGTTGGTGACCACTTTATAGATCCAATACGAACTGATTCCAAAAACAGCCCGTTCCTCGGATCTGCTGTAGCTAGTCACCGGGACAAAGTAACCGAGACAGAGCAATGACGTCATATGTAATATATAGCCACTTGATACAACATGTATTACCGTCAATCTTTTGATGATACCACATATTCACAAATTCTTAGCAGTTATACCTAGGGGGGAGACATCCCCGTCCGACCTGCTGACGGAAGTAGCGACATCTCGTGTCAAATTCTTGAATTCAAAACCGAATTATAACAGTAGCTTTGTGTGAAATTCCACATATACAGATATGTGGCGTGGCGCGTATGACTTGGCGTCCGACATACACTCGTAGCTGGGTTCTGAAATTCAACCACGCAGACACTATGGTATTAATACTGTTCGATGACAAACCAAAAATACCTTTAATAATAAGTTGGTATGGATATCAAACGAATTTATTTAAGTTTTTTTTTTAAGTAAAACTTCTTTACGCACGCTTGACTAGGGGAGTAAGCTGGTGAATGGACTAGGGGAGTAAGCTGTGAACGAGAGCGTTATGAAAAGTGTAATCGGGCGAGGCGAACGGTCGGGCGAGGCGAACGGTCGGGCGAGGCGAACGGAAGTTGAGAGGGAGATATAAGTTAGTGAAGTTTTACTTCAGTCGTGTGGTCTAAAGTACACTCGTTTTTTTTTTATATTTATACGCTGGTGTATATAGTAAATCGACAAGTAGTTTTTTCCTTGATTCATTTGAATGAAAATATGTTTTATAATTTTTATTATTCGGCGGTACATCCTATCTGCACACCCTTCGGGGACACTTAGTTATACTTTAATTAAAGGAAAACAATCACTTTGTTTGTAACCACGATTTATTGATTTAATTTTTATTTACCGACCGGTTTCGCTTAATACAAGCATCTTCAGGGTAAAAATTAAAACTGATGAAAAAATACATTGTGTGAGCTTATATATACATACAGACAGAGACAAAACATAATATAAAGTAAGAGTGAGAGAGTGTAATTAACATCCTACATAGTGATAGAGAGAAAGAGACGGGTATATGAATAATTACATTATATCTACCGGGACAAAACGTCATTTGAACAGGTGATTAAGGAATAAAGTGGCTACGGGTTTTTTTAGTTTATGGGAAATATTCCTAATATCGGACTGTTGGACACATTTAACTGATTATTAAGGATATGGGTTTTTGTTTTAACGGCTTTCTTTATTTCGAGTGCTTCTAAATTATTAAGCCTGTTACCATGACCATTTCTGTGTAAAATCTTAACACCGGTGTTTTGATTGAAGGTATGATCTTTATCAATAAGGTGATTAGCGAATTCCGAAAATCCATTATTATTTAAGCATCTAAGATGCTCTTTGATTCTAATATTGACATTACGCGTCGTTTTATTTTGCCAAACTCATTGATGCAATTTTAAATAAAAAACAAAAACAAATAGCCACTAAGAATTTCTTATTTACTAATCATAATAATATAAATAATAATAATAATCTTTGTTACCAATGGCGTCGTATTTTATTCATTAATCAGTTCTCTTCCTGCAGTGTAAAAAATCTACCTCCCGAAATAAGACCGGCATTTTACACAAACAATAATTTAGGAAAGTTTTTAATTAATTCGAAAGATAAGGACGAAAAACTAAGTCATTCCGGAATATATAAATTAGATTGTAATGATTGTTCATCATTTTATGTAGGTAAAACGACGCGTAATGTCAATATTAGAATCAAAGAGCATCTTAGATGCTTAAATAATAATGGATTTTCGGAATTCGCTAATCACCTTATTGATAAAGATCATACCTTCAATCAAAACACCGGTGTTAAGATTTTACACAGAAATGGTCATGGTAACAGGCTTAATAATTTAGAAGCACTCGAAATAAAGAAAGCCGTTAAAACAAAAACCCATATCCTTAATAATCAGTTAAATGTGTCCAACAGTCCGATATTAGGAATATTTCCCATAAACTAAAAAAACCCGTAGCCACTTTATTCCTTAATCACCTGTTCAAATGACGTTTTGTCCCGGTAGATATAATGTAATTATTCATATACCCGTCTCTTTCTCTCTATCACTATGTAGGATGTTAATTACACTCTCTCACTCTTACTTTATATTATGTTTTGTCTCTGTCTGTATGTATATATAAGCTCACACAATGTATTTTTTCATCAGTTTTAATTTTTACCCTGAAGATGCTTGTATTAAGCGAAACCGGTCGGTAAATAAAAATTAAATCAATAAATCGTGGTTACAAACAAAGTGATTGTTTTCCTTTAATTAATATGTCAAACCACAAAGTGACTGCTTTCTACCAAAATAGTTATACTTTGTTTAAGTAGGTATGTATACTGTATTTACTGTATTGGCCAACTGTCATAGAACCCAATCTGGTGTACTTTTTACTATAGGTTGATAAACATGAAAGGTCTCTTAAGGATGCAGTGTTTGCCTCCACTGTCCGACCAACCAAGTTTGGACCTCTCAAAATCCCATCTTCTGGCAGGCTACTTACATTGATGCCACTTTGCTGATTGATTGTCCCAACTACATGTCCTGCGTAGCAAAGTACTTTGTCCACCGACCACCATTTTACTGTACAGCTCCTTAGCATTCGTCTAAGGATCTTGTAATAATATTATTATTACATAAACATTTTGCTAACACCACTTTCTTTTGGTTGAAGCGAACTGGTTTTAGTCCAAACTTTTCCAGGGTAGATAGGTATAAGTTTATATTTTACACTGTTGTGCTTGGAACAAACTAACCACTTTGAAAGAAGTGAGGTACTCGGATCTTATAACTTTAATGTCTCCAATAACTAAATGTCTTGTATTTTACAGCTATTGGAGAAGGCATCAAGTCATACCACCCGCACACAACTTTCCTGCATTACAACAAAAGCCAAGTAAAGAATCTTCATGGATCCATGGTATCAGAAGATCAGGTATTAGGGAGGGGTCTCATACACTCTTTCACCATCGCTTCTGCCTACGCCAAGACTTTATACGGAGTAAGTTACTTCATTTCTTTTATTTTTAAGTTTACATATGTTTAAAAATTATAACACAGTAACTGCATCATCATTTTCTAAATGTCATCCCTGTCTAAATAATATGATTTATCCAATTCCAGAAAGATGTCACCTTACTACCAAAACCAGTTACAATTCAGTGTGTACAAAGTGATGGTTGCAACTTTTACTTAGGAGTTTTGCAGCTGAACAATCTAGACCTGAATGGAAACGAGGGAACTAAGAATGTGTGGTACAAAGCACCAATCATGAAATTATATGAGAACTCCGGATATTCCAAAGCCATTCCTGTGCTGGAAGGTTACAATCCCGAAGTGTACAATTACCTACATGCAATGTACAAGAACCAATGATTCTATACGAGAACCAAAGATTCTGTACAAAAACCAATGATCCTTTACAATAAGTTGTAGTATTACTGATTTCTATTTGAACATAAATCAAAATATATTAAAGATATTATATTTGTTTTTTTTAATCCCGATTTAAAAGTAAAAACTATCACCATATTATGAATATGTATATATAATAATAATTATAGTAGTCCGCACTTCAACTCAGATTTGAACATTTTTGTCTCTAAATTAAAAGTATGGCAAATTGTCCAAAATTTTGATAGTTTTATAGATATTTCAAAGCTGAAAATAATTGCATTGATCTAGAAATCCCATAAAGAAAAAACTGCAAGTTTCATGGAAGCCAGGTTCCACCATTTGAGAGTTTTTGTTAGACAGAGTTTAATCTTCATATGGTGGAGGAGAGTGGGTCGAGCTCATTGCGGAATGCTGAGGTTATTCTGCTAGTCAATGGCATCGGCGGTCACTTGGTTCAGCACAGAGGTGCCTCTGGGAAACTAGTGAATGCATATAGATTATGGAATAAGTAAATAATTGTTTTCATTATTTATTTTTAAAGAAAACAGTATAATTTAAAAAATCTGTAGTTTATAAATGTGATATTGATTTATAAATTATTAAACAATAATTAGGAAATGACCACACATCTTATTTAGTAGTGTTTTATATAAATAAACCTCTACAAATGGATACAGCACGTCTCTTAATATCAGTTCTTGGAGGATCATTTTAAATAAACTGTTTTATCTTTGTAAAACCCTCTTTAATGGTGATCGTAGAATAAAGAACAATACAAGAAAGGCCACGAGGTGTCGTTAAAACTTAAATGAATAATGCAATTAGGAACATCTATTTTCTGTTTGTCGTACTTAATTAGTTTAATTACCCATTGACATCTCAATGTTCAGCTCTGCCGTTAGAGGTCTCCCGAGTACCAAAACGCTTCCATACCGACTGAAGATTTGTTTATAGTATTAGTGTAGTCGTTCGCCGTTATGATATAAAAAGTCTGCTTTTAGAAAAAATCTCGCTCTCTCATAATTATTGCCCTTGTTATTATACCCTTGTTAGAAGATCAGGTGTGGGGATCGGGCTGCATTTTATAAATTCAAAAAATGTTACAAAATGTTTTTTTTTCAATTATTTCTGGCTTTCACCCTTCAAGGGTGTTCTAGGCCATCATTTAAAATTACAGAGAAAGGAAAGGTGAAATTATATATTAATTTTATTTAAATGAGCAAATTTCAGAATTATATGGAAGATTGGAGTCGAGTTCAGACTTAGAAGAGATGAAATGTTGAATGGAGGGGAGGCAATTTTATGTAACGCTTGGTAGAAGAGAGGATATTTATTTAGAGAGAGACAACCAAAAAATATGTGATCTAAAGTTCCCACATCTAGACCACAGAATGTACAATCTGGGGAGTCAAGGATGTGAATTTTAAAAAGGTGAGAAGGAACGGAACAATGTCCGATTCTCATTCGAATAAGTGAGGAAATATCTTTTTTGGAAAAATGGGGGAATTTTTGAAACCACGGTTTTGAAGGGATAGTCCTTTGTATTGAGGCGTAGCAGGCACCCTTGGATTGACTAGCAATGTTCTAATATTCTGTCCAAACATTGCGGGATCTATCTTTGATGATGGAAAAAATGTCAGATAGGGGAATATGATTTACGAGGGTAACAATAGGGTTGGACACTCCTTGTTTTGCCAAGGAATCTGCAATATCATTACCCACTATGCAAACATGTCTAGGGTTTTTCCAGAGCTTTGAATGGAGGCTATCAGCACTCTAATAAGGCATACAAAGTGATCGTCAGGATGAAGAAGAGGACAGGATGTTGATTCAATTACAATTGTCTTAAAAGTTTATTGTGAAAATAATAGACTCGACTAAAAGAAATCAAAGTGTTTGAAATCTACAGAAGGTTCCATTATAAAAATGTACCTGACCATGAAATAAATACTAACAGGTGCGTTTGTGATCGAAAATTCTGAGGACTTTCCATTTAAATTTCTTATGCATAAACTGTTTGGCAAAAGAGAGACAAAACATTAGCTAAATGGGCTATAATCAAAAGTGACTAAGTCAGTGGCGACAGTGAAATCTGTACGGAAGGCAATTTCTATTGTTCTTTATTCTATGATGATAGAAGCATAAGCCAAAATAATAACAGGCTGGTTTATGTACCTCTCAAATAGGTGGATTAGTTTTGTTTTCCAGTCTCAAGTGATGGTTGACTAGACAATGCATTCAACATATTTTTAGAAATTGGGTTCGTGAGAACATGCAGAACATTTATTAATTTTAATCTTACACATTTTAGGCCCAATAGAACTAGGTTGCTGAATATTTTCACACCAGTAAATGAAACATTTATGTAATCATAATATTACCTAAACGGTCACCAGTCTCCACACAAATACATCAAAAAGGGTTGTTTTAACCACTTTAAAAATAAATTAAATAATATTACTTTTTTTAACCATTTATATACACCGACCGCTTTCAGAACAAAGAAAAACTGTTCCTTCCTCAGAGCAAAATATACTAACTTAACATTACAAAAGTAAGTGTTGAAGTGGGGGTGGAGGCGTGACTAAGTATTAGTGAACGGTGGGTGGAGGAGCTAGAATAGACATTGAAAGGGAACATGACATGTTTAAGATGGGACTGTAAGATAATATTTTCATTTATTAATAATGAAAAAATAAAATATTATCTTACAGTCCCATTTTAGACATGTTCCCTTTCTGATATGATTTTAGATTTTCACGGCCAAAAGTATTTTTGTTGTTTGTTTGTGGGGTGTTATGCCGTGTTACGCTACCTCCTCCTTTAGCCAACGTTTCGGACAGCGTTACAGTGTCCATCATCTTCTTCATTCACATACATCTGCCCTGATGATGGACACTGTAACGCTGTCCAAAACGTTGGCTAAAGGAGGAGGTAGCATAACACCCCAAAAACAAACAACAAAAATGTTCCCTTTCTATCTTCTCCCACCACTCTTCACTAATCTCTAGCCCCAGTAATATATTATGTTCACCCATTGTTTTTCATGTACATTTTGAAGGAACCTAAACCAACCTTTTCCAAAACCGGTCGGCATATATAAAGAAATGTAAATAGTTCAAACAAAGTAACATTGTTTCATTTATTTACAATGGATAACCACAAAGTTATAGCTACATTCAAAAGTAAATTTAAAAATACACTAGTAATTCCCAGCAGTTGCAAGTTTGATAAAATTTACTTCTTATTAAATATGTACACATACACCTACTAAAATATACAATATTGGATGTCAAAGATTATCTCAGTAGGTACTCAATTCGAAATACTGATGGGCATTATAGAGGAGAAATATTCAATGCCTACAAGATTCGTTCTTGATGTGAAATAGAGAAGACATGCATATAGGTAAAACCACACTAAGCCCACGCAACGCGACGCGACGTAGGTAGACGTCACCATTTACATATCTGGACTACTTACCATCCATACATTTTCTATGGAAACGGATGCTTTAGAATCAGACTAGCCCCACGCAACGCAAACCGACGCCCCCTATGCGACGCAGATCTTCCACAGCCAGATCGGCGTGGGCCATGTGGAAGGTGGAGGGGGTATGGTCACGCCTATAATAATAATAATAATAATAAATTTGGACAACTTATATAGCGCTGTTTTTGCGAAAAATCGCCTCAAGAGCACCTACTACGAGATGATGTTACAACTTTTTGGTGTTATCTAACGTTATGTTTCGCTATATCTGTGGTTGTTTTTTTGACAGATATTATTCAAAAATGGATGACAAACAGTTCATTGAAACTGTTAGACGGCACGAAGTTATTTATAAAATCAAATCACAGGATTATAGAGATTCTGCCGACGCAGTGCAGCTTGGGAGGGAATTTCAGCCATTCATGGCATGACTTTCAATATTATACCCCTATAATGAATGACAATCAAACCTTAGACACACTGCCAGTCTTTCTCTGGTCCCAATTGACTTTCGAAGACGTGTGTTTTCTTTTTTTATGTCATATTCAATTATGCTCTGAAGCTCTTCAAATACCACTTTCCTCATACGGAAGCATATGAAGAATCGTCCGTCATCAGATTCTAGTTCCTTTACTAAAGTATGGAACTCTCCAAACATTTGTCTTTGTTTGTTAATGTTGTGGACCCAAATACTTCTCACTTTTTTATTGTTCTTTTTACGAGAATATTGATTTAATAATAATAATCGTAGCAGATCATCTTCAAATTCGCTTTTAGAAGACATGGCAAAGCTATCGTCTGCTGAGAAGAGAATCACATACACATAACCTAAAAAATAAATGTCAAATGTGTCGAATCAAACGCGCCTGCGCACAACCAGAGACGTACGTACGTCGGCCAGTGTGAACGGGACAGGAATAGACAAGAACGTTGCGTTGGCTCAGTATGCTTCTCGCTTCAATGTATATCTATGGGGTGATCGTTAGTAGGTATGTTCTTTATTTGAAATATTGAAGGACATTATAGAGAACACACATTATTTGATGTCTATGGGGTGATTACTAGTAGGTTATGTTCTTTATTTGAAATATTGAAGGACATTGTAGAGAAGACACATTATTTGATGTCTATGGGGTGATTATTAGTAGGTTATGTACTTTATTTGAAATATTGAAGGACTTTGTAGAGAAGACAGTGATGTCTATGGAGCGATTACAGTGGTACAGTATTACAGCGGGTACACAATGTCTAATATTGAAGGGTATCATAAAGAAGACATATTATTTGATCTCCATGTATTTTAATCAATGTTTCACATCAAGAACCAGAGGAAACCCTTTACGTGTGAAGACAAGTGGTTGTATCTCGACACAAGTTAGTATGTAACATTTAATAATTTATCAACCAAGAAAACAACAAGTATTGATTTTAGTGTCCATTGCTTTGAACCAAATAAATGTGCTAAGGGTTAAGACACAAATTAAAATCAAAATAAATAATCCTCTTATAACTACACAACGAAAAATGAATTTTAAACATAAATTTATGATGCTGCAGAGAACACGATCATCTTACGAGAATATTTTACAGAATCCTTAGTACTTGCTGGTTGACAGTGGAATGTCTTAATTCCTTTAAAACACAAATATATCATTACATAGTTAATAGGCCGCGCAATCAGAGTTGACCCAAACCAAGGGTTATGTATTGGTGCAAGTTTGAAACATGCTGTATGTAAGGAATGCATTTGTGAGTACTGTGTTCGATTCAACTCCAGTTGCGATACCTATATTTATTTCTTGACTTCCAATTGACACATTCCTGAATCGCAGCTTACATTTATTATGCCAATGAAAATATCCATAGTTGATAGGTATGTAATTATTTAATTCTATCAAATATAAAATATAACCAAATGAGATATCTGCATTCTCTTTGACATAGGACATATTATGATTGGAAAAAAACTATGTTTCTAGACACCCTATTTAATATTTTATTTACAAAAATATATATATATATGAATCATTACAAATTAATTAGGGTGTGACGAATTTCCATACTATGTTTCTGATATATGCGTATTTCACTTGGTACTTTTAAGGGTAGCTCTAGTCTATTAGCTGATTAATCCATCTATTCGCCACATTGCTGGCAGGAAAAAAATTTTATTATAATAATTATAAGTATGTAGTTTGCCAGACATATTTCGAACTACCCTCTGTTGATTTGACTGGCGTTACACCGAGAAGAATCTCAAAATTAATGATACATCTTTGAGAACACTTCTGTACTTCATAAAGTAGACAAATTTGCTTGGTTTGAATCATATTTTGGACACAAGAAGTACATGTTTTAATAGAAAGTGTAATAACAGTATTTGAACCATTAAAAACTGAATTAAAATATAATTCTATAGTTTTCTGTGGCAATTTATGTTTCCAAATTGAATCACTATCACTAAGTCATAAAAACATAATATGTAAATAACAAATTATTTCTGAAACAAATTGCTTGTTATGTCCCTGAAGCATTTTCTAAAGCTCAATATAAATTCTTTTTTAAATATAATCTAATCTGAAGGTTGAATAGTCGACGACATTTTAAAATGTAGACACGCTAAGTCTCAAAGATTCACTGTTGCTGGGAAGGAAAGCGTTATGATTCAGGAAAGATTTGGCAGTGATGAAAGAAGGATCTACCCCACCAGTTAAGGAATAAGTGCTTGCGTAATAGCTGTCGCTTCCCCAAGCACCTGAGATCTCGGCACTTAACGCATCCTCTCTAAGAATTTCCTCAAACAGTTAATAATGTATTTTCAACTGCTTTTGATTTCATCATAGATATTTTCAAATTCCATAGAAAAGACCTCAGTCATTGGTACGAAAACCGACGTGTAAATTCTTTTGAGACGAACTTGACGCGATCACTTATATAATTCAGTTTAAGGTCCATTGTATAATTTGAGATGCGGTGCACTTGTGCGGCGAACTTCAATGCTCCGGGGTGAATTTCTGTACCCTGCGTCGCCTCAATTCATTGGCTTCATCATCATCACTAGAAAAGAAGAATGTAAAGTACATATTCAATTACAATTGATATTACTTATTACATTAATAAGTTATTACAAGGACAATCTTATTGTGTCCATCATCAGAAGAGCGATTCTGTATCTTTTATGGATATAAAAAGGGTTTTGCGTAAGGCGCGATGTCAGAGTTGCATTCTTAGCCTTCTTAAATTTCAATCGTACAGTCTCTAGGCTATTAATATTGTTTGATGATGATTAAGGCGGATATAAATGGTCATAATTACCTTTTTGAATTAAGATTATCATCTACATTTTGAGCAGCGTTAATTTCTGAGCTCCCATCCGGAGTCTGCGCTTCTGAAACTTCCTCCGCTTTGTTTTCAACCACCTCTACCGCTGCAAGCACCACCTCTGCGTCACCAGCCTCCTTATTCAACATCGTCACTTTCACCTCCTCCTCTTTCTGCACTCCCGACGTTCCGGGAGTATCGTTGACAGACACATGACTCTCCGCCTCTTTGGGAACATTAGTTTCTGCTTGAGGAGCTTCTGAGCTGATTCCGGAAGGCCCAGAGTCTGCCGGTTCGCTGACGGGTGGAGGGGCAGCTGCAGCGGCCGCCTCCTCAGCGGCAGTTTGAGTACCAACTTCTTTGCATATCGTCGGGTAACGATTGGCAATGGAAGAGTACTGCTGCATCATCATCACGGATGCATCCAGCATCGTTTGTATGTTTTGCAAGCACTGAAATAAAATAAATAGCCAAATTGGTAGAATTCATTTAAAATAATGCTACGGTCCTGCCGCTGAGAGTTCCGTTGTAACCTTTCTTTCTGTTACATTATTCTTTTAGAAAGAGGGAGTGGACCTATCAGTGGTATACCTGTACCTGCCATCATTACAGTAGATTATAGAACATTATGACTAAAGACTACCAAAGACTTGGGAGTGAGATGGGCCAGACAGGTGCACCGAATGACAAGCACACGAGTACCGAAGAAGGTTCTAACAGGACACCCGGGAGGTAAACAAAAGGCAGGCAAACCTAGACTGAGATGGGAGGATGATATCAGGAAGGATGCAAGAAGACTGCTCCATGTTGCAGATTGGAAGACAACGGCCGAGGACAGAGGGCGGTGGAGGCTTATCTTGAAGGAGGCCAAGGCTCGAAATGGACTGTAGCGCCATTGAAGAAGAACAGGCCAATATTTCTATTTATTGTCTTATGCACTATACAAGAAATTTTCAAATCACTTTATATATATGTCGCAGGCCGATCGTAAAATAAGGCAGATCATGATGCGCCTAGCCACATCGTGAATTGCCCGGCGGCAGATCGTGAAGTGCCTGAGTACAACATGTACACCACATATTTAATCAAAATTAACATTTCGTTAATTGTTTCAAACCAAAAGTTTTTCATCAGGATAAAATGTATAAAAATTGTGATGTACTTCGGTATTATTTTGTTCAAAAATCATACCTAATGTCTTGCAAGTTTGTAGTACTGAGCCAAACCTGTTTTTGATTTTTTACATGAAACTTGGAACTTAATTATTACCTGAATTCTAGCTTCAATGTGTTCTCTCCCTCTGCCCTCCATGCGTGCCAGCTCAGCCGGGGTGAGGGTGTTAAGGTTAGGAGGCATGACAGGGGGCGGGAATGGGAATCCCATAAAGGCTAGAAACAACAATAAAAAGTATATGAGATGCACTTATTTCACTATATTATGTATTTAAATATGTAACAAAGTTGAGGTATAGTATCAGTAGGTACCTACTTTCATAATATATTTTTTTGAAATGTGTACTATTTTTCACTAACGGCAACTTTAGGAAATGCAGCAGGTTTTGATAGGTGGATCGGTGAAGGGAATAAAATAAATTGAGGTAGATACTTTACTGAAATATTATATCAGCAAATTTGAAAGTGTTTCATTTTTAAATATGTAACGAAATTGAGGTAGGTACCTGCTTTCATAATATGTATTTTTTAAATGTGTTCTATTTTTCACTAATGGCAACTTTAGGAAATGCAGCAGGTTTTGATAGGTGGATCAGTGAAGGGAATAAAATAAGAGAGAAATAAATTGAGGTAGGTACTTTTCGGAAATATTTTATTAGCAAATTTTAAATTGTTCCATTTTTAAAGTGTAGCAAATTTGTAAAATAAAGCAGTAGTTACGTTTATGTATCATGAAAGTCAACATAAATTATAAGGTAAAAGCAGTATCTAGGTAAATATTGACATAACTCACGTGGTAAATTAGCCATGTTAGCCACGCCCGGCATCCCCGGCATGCCAGGCATACCCGACAGACCCGGCATTCCTGGCATGCCCATCCCAGGCATTCCGGGCATGCCAGGCATGTTGGGATTAGGCATGGTTGGGATGGCCCCAAACGGCCCCTGCTGCACCCTGAACTGCTGCAGATTGCGGGGTGCCTGGGCCTGCGGGGCGGCCGGGGGTGGCTGGGGAGGCGCGGGGCCCCCCTCTCCAGCAGGGCGGGGAGCAGGGGCGGCAGGGGCAACGGGGGCCGAGCCCTGCAGGATGTTCAGGCGGCAGGTGGGGCAGGTCTGCTGGCGCTGGAACCAGGAGCGCAGGCAGGCGGCGTGGAATATGTGGTTGCACGGCAGCTTCTTAGCACCTGGAATAAATACAATTACATGCAATAATAAAAAAAACTAATTTCTGTTGTCGGTGCATGCGTGAAATATTCCTAGGTGTTCCTGCATAAGTGCATAAAATCGTTCCAATGAACTTTTAATATTTAAAATAGTAACTGATAAGTATAAATCATATCACACAAGCAATAAAGCAATACCAACATTATTTTTTTAATTTCAAATAATTGTTTGTTTTATTTAAATATTTGTCAGGTGCTTGATAGAAGATGTCGTAATGTTTCCAGTTTACTAACATTCAAAAGGGAAAAGGCAATTATGCTGAGGCAAAAAAAAAATTATAAATGCTTTCAGCTTCACAAATCCTACAAATAATTATATGTAATATCCCATGATTTTTCACGGGTCGGCGCTAGTATTTAATAAAATAATATGGAAATATTTGGTAAGTCAAGTCCATAAATATGTAAATAAATAAAATACTGGAACAGAGTTTGTAATGTATTCACGATTTAGAAGGATAGATCTCCAATTTAAAAAAAAAACATAAACACAACCTACTCGTATTTGTAATGTTTTGCTTTTTGAATTATGGCCTTTTAGTATTAATAGTAATTAAAAATCAATAAACTATAACTAATACATTAGAGTCCCTTAAATATACTGTTGCCTCTCTTCTCCCTTACAAAATATTCTGGGGTTGCCAGGTGAATGAAATTTATGCCCATCTTATGGGTAAATGTTGGCGCAAGCGATTCTGACCTTGTCCTTCATACAAATTTTGTACATAGAAGGGTCAAAATCGCAGACAAACATATTTTTTTCCAAATATTTTTTGCGCGCATGCGCACAAACCGCGCGCATCTGCGCTTCTCCGGCAAATAAGAGGTTAATGCTGTCTTTCTCAAACGTCAGTCTTCGATGCACTATTTTTATAGAATACAACTTTCAATTTCATGAATACATACAACAATAAAATAATTATAATAGACAATAGACAAAAATGTGAGTAATAATGACATAATTAATCCCAATTAGATCTTTACTGAAAGATTCTTAAAACTACACATTATTTTTTTGTATGAGATACTACACTACTGCTTTATCCAGTAGAACTATTATAGCAACTATTATATTATTATATTATATTCCCAGATTGAGGAACCTGTGACACCTGGATTGAGAGTCAAGGTACTTGCCATTCTGCCGTAGAAGTTATATACTTTTGAAAAACTAATAAACATACCTGTATTCATCTCTTCACGGCAAATGATGCATACATTATCCACTGCGGCAAGTTCGGCACGCGTAGCATCCGGGTACAGTGTGTTCATGTTGCGTATCGCACGCCGAGATAATATTACATCATTGAACGCCTTCTTGAAATTTCTGAAAATATGTACATATTTACATAAAATTAAGATTTTACTTTGCATTCATCAAAAATATTAATTTGTTTGTTCATTTTAAAGTTTGGTTTAAAAAGAATAATACTGTTTTACAAAAAAAATATGTTCATGTAGAAGAAAGTAATAAATAAAATAAAAACAAAATCAAAGTCCACTCTAACGCATTCCATAGAAAGCAAATTCTGAACCTTTGGTATTATTTTATTACACTATTAAACTCTCTTCTAATAAATGAGTTGTAAAAATTAACATTTTGTCTCCATTGCAAACTCATATTTTTGTCAAAATATAGAATAATTTTACCTACCAATAAAATTTATATTTTGTTTCCATCGATGCCTGGAATCCATTATGAGAGAGAGCTAGCTCTTTCGCCCTTATAGTTTCAGTTTCGCGCGTGTTTATTCCCTATATTTGCCCCTTTTATTCGACTTACCACATTTTCTCTCTGCTGGCAACACTAGTGACGCGCATCTCAGATCACGTGATGTTATTGTTTGTCATATGACTCGTAATGCACCAGGTAGGGATTACCTGGATTCCAGGCATCGATGGAAACAAAATATAAATTTTATTGGTAGGTAAAATTATTCTATTTTGTGTTCCGTATCGATGCCTGGAATCCATTATGAGATGTGTTTGCTCTCACCTGGTGATCTGAAAACTTAGCGTTATATGTGATGCTATTTACACTGGAGTAAAGAATGGAGCCATTGAGTGCTGGAGGTGCTCACTTCTGGAGTGCGCTATCTCCTTCTGGTAGAACTTCCGGAAGGTGTGCTCGGACTTCCAATTCCCTCTAGCAAGAATCTCCTCTATGGGGTAGTCTTCCAACCAGTTTAAGGAGGCTACAGCCGAGCGTACACTTCCCGGGGTTGCGTGGACTCCAGCTTTTCTGAGGACTGATTTGATCCATCCCCCTATTATCGTTTGCGTTGCCGGTTTTGTTTCTGCTGATGTGGTCACAAATAGGTTCTTTAGTAGTGGACCTCTTCTGGCTGTAGAGAGGGCAACGACTTTTCTCAACCATTTAAGGAGGTTGATGTTATCTTTTTGTGAGCCCGTCAGTTTCCAACCTGATTGTTTATGGTTGGCTGTGTCGGTTTTTGCCCCAAAAATTGGCCACAGGGTAATAGAGTTCCTCTTGTCGATGAAATGTTCTGGGGTGATTCTGAGCAGTGTCAAATCATGAACTCTCTGCCTGACGCCAGGACGAGGAGTATTGCTGCCCTCCGTGACGCTTCAAACAGCGAGTCTTCTGTGGGGGAATTCTTGACCAGCCAGTCTATTACTTGTCTGGGATACCAGATAGGGGCTTTCTCCTTGGTCCTCCTTGCCATTGAGATTGCCTTGAGAACGTGTCTTACCAAGAAATCAAAGCTGATTTTTCTCGCATTCTGAGCTGGGCCGCAGAAGGTAACAATGGCTGACTTGTGGACCTGAATGGTCCCTGGGGCTAGGCCTCCTTGAACAAATAGGTGGGCTAGATACCTGGCAACCGTAGTTGGTGGGGGATTGTTGACGTCCACACCGTTTTGAGTGCCCCATTTACGCCACCTATCCCACGCAGGTTTGTAGGTCTTCGGTGTAGACTCTCTCCAGGATGACTTGAGGAGTTGGCGTTCTTCCTGACTCCATGTTGTCAGGGCTTGTTCCCACCCGCAATTCTCCAGACCTCTAGTTCCAGATCCTGAATCCTGGGAGGGGGTAGTCCTGTCGATGTGTCTATGAGGACTCCCTCTAGGTTGCGCAGGCGTATGGGAGGTTCGTCTGTTCGCTGTTTTAGGTCGCTTCTCCAGAAAGTCTTCTCCCATTTTGGGACGACTAGAAGGAACATGCCCTTTGCCTGATTTAGGTGGGTGAGCACTCTCGGAACGAGGTTTGGTGGAGGGAATACCCAAGCTAGATTGTAGTCCCAAGGTTGACTGAACGCGTTGGGAAAGCAGGCTAAGCAGTCGCTTGAGTCTCTGGAGACGTATGTTGGTACCACGTGAGCAGTGGCTGAAGCGAACAGGTCTATTTGAGGGCGACCCCATTTTTTTAATATCTCCTTCGTTGCCGGACTTAGTAGATGCCACTCTGGAAGCGGTGCGCCCCGAGAGAGACGGTCCGCAATTCCGTTGTATCTTCCTGGAATGTATTGGGCTGTCAGAGATATCTCCATCTGGTCTACGAAATCCAGTAGCTCCCGCGTTGTTTCCAGAAGGGCTAACGATTTTGTACCCCCTTCCTTGTTGACATAAGCCACTACTGTCTTGTTGTCTGTCTGCAATAAGACATTCGTCTTGTTAAGATAAGCCATTGGGCTTGTCCTTCCAATGGCTGCTAGCCACCACTGTATATCCTGCCGTGCTGCGTTGGGCAGAGCAACGGGCCGCGATGGTTTCAGGTGCTGTATGCGGCGGCTGAACCTCTGCAGTCTGCGGCAATGCAAGCGACCACGAGGGATCACGAAATTTGCAAAGTTGAGTCTTCCCAGTAGACCGAGAGCCTGCCTGGGAGAGCAACTGCCGACTTCCAAGGGAACCTGCAAGGCTTGGCGTAGACCAGCGCACTTGCGGTCGGAGAGAGACTTTTGATCTGCTCTCGTGTCCCATGTTATACCCAGGAACTCCAACTTCTGCGTGGGTGTCAGGACACACTTGTCCGGGTGCAGTCTGCGGCAATGCAAGCGACCACGAGGGATCACGAAATTTGCAAAGTTGAGTCTTCCCAGTAGACCGAGAGCCTGCCTGGGAGAGCAACTGCCGACTTCCAAGGGAACCTGCAAGGCTTGGCGTAGACCAGCGCACTTGCGGTCGGAGAGAGACTTTTGATCTGCTCTCGTGTCCCATGTTATACCCAGAAACTCCAACTTCCGCGTGGGTGTCAGGACACACTTGTCCGGGTTTATGCACCAGCCTAGCTGTTGAAGTGTGTGCACTATAGCAACGGCTTGGGAGGTGAGAAGTTTTCTGGACTGGTTTGCTACTAAGAAGTCGTCTAGGTAGACTACAATCCTGAGTCCCTTTTTCCTTAGTAGTTCTGCTACCCAGTTTGAGAGCAGCGAGAAGATCCTTGGCGCTGATGACAGGCCGAAGGGCAGACACGTCATCTGAAGGAGCTCTCCGTTGTACACGAGGCGCAGGAACTTCCGGTGTGATCTTGCGATTGGCACGTGGAAGTAAGCCTGGGAGAGGTCGACTTTTATCAGCCAGTCGTCGGGTTGGAGGAATTCCGGGACCCGAAAATGACTGAAGAGTCTGAAGGGCTTTGAGTCTATGAAGACGTTCAAGGCCTTCAGGTTGAAGATGGGCCTGAGGGTGTGGTCTGATTTGGAGGTAAGGAACATACCTGACAGGAAGCTTGGGGAGTCGTCTGCTGCCTCCAGGATTTTTGACGCTTTCATCGTTTCGATGTGTGCGGTTATGCCTGGAGACAACCTTGTCCTGAAATTCTGCTTCAGCTCGGCCGATGGGAGCGCCCGAGGAGGTTTTGATATGAAGTGTATCCTTGCTCCTTTTAGAATGTTCAGGATTAGCGGTGATGCTCCCAGCTCCCTCCACACCTCCTGATATGCCTTTAGGCGTCCTCCCCAGAATGGCTCCGGCCTCCAGTCACCTCCATCGCCTTCTACCCCGATCGCTGGCCGCCTTGCGAGAGGGCTCTGGCTTTTTGGCGGGCTGCCTGTACGTCCTGTCTTTCTCTGGCCTAGGGGCAGGTCGAAAGGGCTTCCTAGGTCGGGAGTGTGGAGCCTCTATCACCGGTCTTGCTGCTTGTGAGGTAGAGGGTTGAGGTTGACGGGGGATATACAACGAGGATGCACTACCGAATATCTTGTCTCGTCCCCCGTTTGCCACGATATAACTTGCTAGTTCCTCTTTATGGAAGAGGTGACTGGCGCTCGGAGGAATCCTGGCAAGGCCTTCCTTGATGTACGGGTCCCTTACTCCCTCTAGCAGGGCCTTTCGCCTACTTTGTAGGCATTCCGTTCGCCTTCCGCATAAAATCTGTAGGACGTCGTCCGTGGTCTTACTGTACTTGGCAAACATCCCCTGAATCTTGTCAAACAGAGTTGCAGGGGTCAAGCAGGTGCCTGGTTCGGATGCCCAGTTTACCAGTGCCTGCATGTTTCCTCTGACCGACTCTGTTTGGGATAGCACTGCATTGGAGAGGGCTCCCAGGGAACGGTCCAGGGCTGGCGCGAAGGAGTTGTTCTTATCAAACCTCCTAGTTCTTCATTTACCTCCAGCTCTACGAAGGCGGGCGTGGCGGTGTATACTTTCTGTGTTTCGGCATAGCGAACACGCGATCATTCCTCCGAGCCAAAACGCTGAAGAGCCGAGATAACTGCGACTCTTCTTGCGCCCGCCTTCGGAATCGGCGATTCCTTCACCAATGTGCTTGGATTGCAGAACTCCAAAACGTTTTTCTGAGCGGCTAGGCTGGCGGGCATCTCTAAAAACCCCGATTCTACCTCTTGCCGCATCTCTCCCGCGGAGTCTTCTTTGTCCGAGACCGTTTTCTCCGCGAACTCTACCCGATTCCCAGATAAAACGTCCGTCATGGCCGACATCTGTTGCATCAGGATGTCTACCCGAGGATCCCGATAGTAATGCCTTTCTTCCGAAGTGTCGGATCCAGAGCTTTCGCGCGGCATTTGGCGTTTCCGAGAAACTCGTGCTTGATCATTGTTTCCGACCGGCGAAGCGTCTTAGTTGTCGATATCACTCATTTTGTTGCACAGTTTAAACACGTAAACAACCGAAAAAACACACTAAATAATTAGTCAATTTCTCAGAAAACTATCTATCACGGTATATTTAATGTTTAAACTGAAAGAGCAGGGAATAACTTCGATTTTCGACTCAAAATTGGTTTTTTAAGTACAGCGAAACACGAAAACTGCTTTCGGCGCGAAAAAACGGCGTCATATGACAAACAATAACATCACGTGATCTGAGATGCGCGTCACTAGTGTTGCCAGCAGAGAGAAAATGTGGTAAGTCGAATAAAAGGGGCAAATATAGGGAATAAACACGCGCGAAACTGAAACTATAAGGGCGAAAGAGCTAGCTCTCTCTCATAATGGATTCCAGGCATCGATACGGAACACAAAATAATTAAAGTCATATTATGTTATTATAAGATTTAAAATGCAATAAAAACTGTTTTTAAGATTTTTTTTGTACATTCACTCCACACAGGAGGCCTTGAGGAAAATAATTTCCCTCAGGGCCTATTTCATCTTTGAAGATGCTGTGTGGAGGATCCTTTTGAGGAGATAAAGGAGTGAACATGGAAGGAGTGAATTGTAGGAGGGAGGAAACACAGAGGCCGGCAAATCATTCCACAGCCGAACTATTGAACTCAAGAACGAGTCGTATAAATGACCCATTCTCATGTGACTAATGTCAACCATGTACAAATGTTGGGCGCGTGTTTGGCGTGTTTCCCGACTATGCACCGGTGCCGAGGTGATTAATGATGCTAGTTCCTCGAAGCATCTTCCATTGTAATACCGGTAGAACAACATTCACTGACGCCTGTGCTCTAAAGATTGCAAGCCGTTTGTTAAGTTAGTAGAATCTATCAAACGGACCGCCCATTTCTGCACAGAGTCAAGGGTTTTTTAGGTATTTTGGATCTCCAGACCAGAGGTGGCTGCCAAATTCAACTGTGGGATGCACTTGCACAGGCTTAGTAGCCGAGTATTCGGCCGCCGAATATTCGTCGCTTCGGCCGAGAGCCTAGCCGAATATTCGGTATTCGGCAAAATCACTATTCGTGTCGTCTCTAGTTTATATATTTGTAAAAAAGTATATAATCTACCTTAAAATTTTCTCCAGAATAGTTACTTATATTCAAAGAATTTTTTCTCTCTCATATTATCCCTTTGCAACCAGCGCACAATAGGCCACTTGCATAGATTCATAACTTGGAAAAAATCGTGTGGATAGATTTTTTTACAAAGATTACGAAAATGTTAGTAAAAATTTTTAGAAACGTACAATTTTTTTTTTAAATAAATAAATAAATCCATTATTTGGGCCCCTGATGTCACTACATGAAAATGTCCTGTCTCCGAAAATGTTCCTATTAATTTTGTAAAATTCCACACTGATTTATTTTTTTTATATGGCAACACTTTGATTTCAGGCAAAAAAAATTTAATTTGACATTTAACGTTCACTAGATTTATTGATTGTTCTCGGCAAACTTATCATTTGGTTTGACGTTCACTAGATTTATTGTTTGTTTGCTCTGATTTTCGGCAATGTAATTAACATTTTTTCGCACCCATAAAATTATGTCCCGTCTTTTATAAAAAATGTTCTGTTTATCAAAAATTGTTTTATTTTTTGGATTGAAATTTTCAAAAAATCACCAGGGTTTCAAAAATATGATTAAAAAAAAATACAGAATGTCGTAGAATATTTGCGTAAACCAGAATTTTTTTTTTTAAATGTGATGCAAGTGGCCTATTTCCGAAATTTGATGGGCCCCACTAATGTTAATTACGATCCCATAGAGCTGGGCGACTTACTGGTTGAAACACGTTAGCGTGAAGTTACCCTACACGAGCAGCTCCCGCACATTCTATGGACATCGATTCCATTCCCAAAAACAGATTAATTTTCAATATTTACATAAAAAATGTATAATATTTTCCATAAAGTTAAAGTAGTGTTTTTTTACAATAAAAAAAACTACTCAAACTGCGCGGTAGGCGGGCGCATTGAAGAATGATACAAAACTAACTTAGTTATTGTTTTACAATGGCTTAATTATGAAACCAAAAGCAATAACTCTTATCTCATTGATTATTTTGTTGCCAATTGAATAAGATTTATTTTAGTACGCTACAAACATTTTTATGATGCAAAATCTCATGAAAATAAATGTTTTAAATATGACTGATTTCAAAATGTATTAAAATAATTTTCAAAGTTGCCAAAAAATATATTGCATTAATACGATGATAACAAAATAGGGCAAACAAAAATACTTGTATTTGTCCCTTTTTTTATGTGAATACCTAACAAGAGTCACAGCTGCTCACGTCTGGAGCTAGTGAGACTATGGCATCCCCAATCGGGATATGTTATGAGGCAGAAGGTAGTGGGCAGGGAAAGGAGATGGGGCAAAGGAAGGTAGGGAAGTACCTGGATATTCAGATCTTGTCACTAAAGATGGCTAAAGCCATTTCAAGCAATGTTTCAATTCTGAATATGTAAATAAAATTTTAGTCTCCCGTGATTGTTTTGTTGTTTTTTTTTACAAACATAAAAAATCAGTAGATATTGGACAGTAAGGGTCAGTATGAGGGGTTGGGCGGTTACTCGGCTGAGTGACCAGTGATGACATGTGGTAGAAATTATTTTTATTTGGTTTTAAAGAAATTTTTTTTTTTAAATGTCAAAAAAAGTCATCGGAGACCAAAATTTCATTAACATTTTTTATTCCAAATAAAGTCAGGAATCAGTGATTAAAGTAAGCCAAGTACGTCCGTTAACACCCGGTAAAGTACTGAAATTCTTTCCCAAACAGATTAAGAACTTCATTGGCCTCTTACTAATTTTAATAGCACAAAAGAGCGGTAATGATTCTTCCAGTTACGGATAAAACAGAACATTATACATTTAAGAATAGATAAGGTTAGGTTAAGTTGTTTGTTTGTTATTTTCCTTCATTTTTCTTTAATGTTCTATTTTGTCACTATTCTGTTTAGTCATAGAAGCGGTTCTCCTACCTCATTGTGTAGTACATGGGTCTGAAGGCAAACAGCGGCAGGGTGTACTTGCGCACCATGATGGCTACGAAAGAGACATACAGCAGCACCTTGAAGAAGCCCACAATCAACTCCGTGTACAGCAGCACCACCGCCTTGTTCTCCCAAGGACTCTCCCAGCGGGCATCTATGGCGTGCAGCAAATACTGGAAAACAGGTTAAAATAATTATTTGTTTTGTGTAAAATACGTCTAGTGGGCCGCCCTACACATAGTTGGGAGAAACAAATCCAGAGGTTATGTTACGGATGTAGGTCGCTGAAGAAATGCAGCACAGAGTCGATGCGATGGCTCCCTGATGAGGGAAAGAGATGTATATATGTATGTAAATATTAATAATATATAAAATATTATAATTAAAGACATTTCCACATTTTCAGCGTCATGGTCATTTGGCGGCACTAGCATGTAGCTCAGACTTTGTAACACAGAGTTAGATTGTGAATTGGGTTTACCTTGACGGAGATGTTGAAAATCATGATGAGGAGGATGGCATACTCGAAGCCGAAGACCAGTTGGACCGAGGCTCCCTTGGCGATGGTGGACTGGTACGCATAGTAGATGAAGAACAAGTCTAGGGCGGCCAGCACCAGCAGGAGACTCTGAACCCGGATGTGGAAGAGCAGGCCGATTACAGGACTTCGTTCCATCTGAAAATTCAGATGCGTTAGATATTTGTACAAATATAACCATCTATATATACATATATGCGGCTGTTGCACAAATATATAGCCAGTATCCAAATATTCTAATCAGAGAGATCTGTGAAGTTTCAAATAAAATATTGTGTCAAAACATGCTGCGTGACGGGATGGATTGTGAAAAAGCAAACATTATATAGATTAACCACTCGGGCCTCCACCATACTTTGTCAGAGGGTCAAAATATTTCCGATTTACAATAAAATCCAAATAAATGGAATATTTCTGAACATATCCGAAAACTAAAAACTGTTTTAGAAAAGAGATAAAATTTGCTTTCAAATTTTAGAAATTGAAAAAACATATAATTTAACAAATAAAAAATAATTTTTTTTTTTAAATAACTCTTCTTACGTTTTTTCCAACTAACATTACTGATAATGAATGTATGTATGTATTTTTATTTTTTTTCATTTATTTATTTATTTGTTATAAATAAATGAAAAAATAAATTTAAAAAAAATAAATTTTATTAGATAACTGTATTATAAACCACCGCACTTTTTGTCGTTCCATGTAAAAATAATTAATAAAAAATTTAAGTTTTATAAAAGTGTAGATTTTACTTCTTTTGTGGTTAATTTTTTTTTATGTAAAGCTTGGTGTTTTCTCTTTTTAACACCGTTTATAGTTTATATAATATTTCTCACTATTTTTTTTTTTGTTTTTAAATGAAAGACAAACATTCCCGGGTTACGAATAACCCAACAATGTTTGAAAATCTCCTACTACCACCACAGAAAGCCGAAAATGTTGCTTGTGTTGTGATGGAGGACTTAGCCAGCCGAGGAATCGAATACACGACGCCCAGGTGGGACCCAAGCGCTATGCCCACTCAACCACTGACCGGTCAATACTATGATAGTAAGGGAGACACAACAATTTCTATGAGACCTATATGAGTTGTGCCGAAAAGCAAACAAATTAGCCTGATGGGTTAAAATAGAATAAATCATTTTGATGGCCTTAAAAATTAATATTTCTTGGAATACATCATTTTTTTCGATTAAATCGTTTTTTTTTCACCAGGGCGATACTGAGAGGACCTACCACTCTGGAATGATACAACTGAGGCTCCTAGAAACAAAGACGGAAGTGTCCACTTTGTTAAATTGTTGGCAAACTAAAAAAAACGTTTAATCAATCCGTTATTCATCAATATGAAGGAACATTTAATATTATGTTAGTAAACCGGTTCAAGAATAATATTTCAAATCATTTATGTATCTGAATGCCATAGTTTCTTTAAAAAATGCATTTTTTTGATGGACACTTCCGTTTTTGTTTCAATCATTTGGACACTTGCTGTTTTGTTTCACAAACAGTTGGACACTGCCGGTTTTGATTTAAAAGACAATTTCGAAGATGTTGCAGTCAATGTAAGAAAACAATATTGAAAAGAAGATTTTTTTATAAAAAAATTTATTTGAAATGGAAATAATATGAACAGCTTAGTTCCTTAATGAATTTATCAAATTTAGAAATATTCATAAATTCCGAGAAATAGATGTTAGATTTTTTTTAAATAATGAAATTACATCCACTATGAAATAGAAAATAATAGAAAATTTGGTAAAGTATGGACAAGCCGCCGCAAGCCGCTATACTTTAAATAGGCATAAAATTTGAAAAATAAACTACTTTTAAACTTAATTACCACAAGAACCATCGGTTTCAGTCGAAAAAGTAAGAGTAAAGCAAGTAAGTAAAAGTTCAGTAGACAGAAAAATATGCATTAAAATTCGATTTTCATTAAAAGTTTAAAAATCACCATCTCCATTAAGGCCATGTTTTGTGTGGATTTGACATATGCGAAGTTTCGTTTCAAACTAAAAACGGATGAATTATTTAATTTACCTAAACTAAGAACCTAATAACCTATTTTGTGTTCGTAAATACTCGTAGTTGTTTCTTGTAATAATTGTTGAAATAAAGTATAATTTCCATAATCTGTGCATAAAAATGCGGTGGCTTATCCATAAATTAATGAAAATTTAACAAAATCATAAAATAAAACAAAAATTAACTAAATCATTAATGAGTCTGACAAGATTTCTGCTGATCCTTGAATGAATCTATAACAAATAATTTTTAAAAAAATCAGTTGTTATTAATTTGAAATAATTTATTTAGGTATAGTTGTCAAAACTCATGGCCTAGCTGACTCGATCCATATCCTTACAAAAAAAATGTGAACAAATTCAGACAAATCTTCAAACGTCATATGTATTTAGACATTTGCCTACAACATAACGGCGATTTACCTTTTTTCTTGGTAATGTTTGCCTTCCATTTGTGTGGTTGTTTGACACGTTTCCTCGCTGATTCTGGTGGCAAAATATCGGGGAAAGCTTCCATTCTTGGAATATGTAATGTCCACTAACAATAAACGGTTATTACAACCCAAAAAATAACTTATCAGTGTACGATTCATCGACGCTTTTGCAGGAGTTTGTATGATTTAAAGTATGGCGGCCATTATGAATAGAGCATCCTGATTGGCTATTTGAAAAACTGCCACTTTTGTTTCGGAAGGAGGTGGACACTGCCATATTTGTTACAACAACAAAACTTTAAAGCCAAAATACTATGGTTTAATGACGTTTATGTTACAAACAGATATATTATGGAGATAGAATGAACTTTTCTCTATGAAACTGCATATTCAACTCATTTTTGACGTGTGGTGGACACTTCCGTCTTTGTTTCTAGGGGCCTCAACTACTCTTTGCTTGTATTTCAATGGAAGGTGCTCCAGTGAACCAGTGAAGGGAAACATCCACAACAAATGGTCTCTATTAATTTTCCGCATGACAAAAGTTTTATCGATCGGCTAAGTGTTACTCAAACTCTACCCTTAAATTGTATTTTTTTATGTTCTGAGGAATATTTGCCATCATAGTCTATATTAAAATTATCAAAATCAACAGGCTGCATTCTGGAATGCCTTGATTCTTGATATGTAATAATAATATTCAACAGAAAACAAAGACATTCTGAACCAAGTTTTTATAATCGAAATATAACCAAGTAAAACAAACAAATATTTTATGTTTGTACTTCAAAAACAGCATTGTCATGAAAATGCCATTGTGAAATCAGGTTCAAATAATACAAAATCAGTGTTTTAAATAAGAATTCAGTCCAAAGTATGAATTATTAAAAACAGAGTACTTCTGAATGATTTAGACCCAGATGTTTTCACATTGAATTCATTTTGTTTATTTTTACATTCATCATTTCTTACAATATTTGCCACATTATTTTATAATTACATATTAGAATACATATACATATTATGCCGTGTTGCGCTACCTCCTTCTTTAGCCATCGTTTCGGGCAGCGTTACAGTGTCCATCATCAGGGCAGATGTGCAATTGATGGTGGTGAGGTGTGTGCTTATGTATATAGAAGCGATACCGTTGTTGCCAGCTCCACTCGTCTTCGCTTCTATATACATAAGCACACACCTCAGCACTATCAATTGCACATCTGCCCTGATGATGGACACTGTAATGCTGTCCGAAACGTTGGCTAAGGAAGGAGGTAGCACAACACAGCATACAGAACATCAGCAACAATCAGAAAGTAAATAACGAAAACATATTAGTTTTATTTTTCATGATTTTTTTTTTAATGGAAAACTTTTACATACCAGTTTTGTAATATTCTTGCATAACTTCTATATATGTATTAACTTCTTGATAGCTGACGCTAAATTTTCGCCATGCGCCGGTTGATTCTATTTCCATAATAACTTAGTCGTTTTTGAAAAATGATTTTTCGTAAATTGTACTGTCTTATCAGATAATGTATTTATAAAATAGTATATAATCTATCATAAGTAATTCCCCAGAATAGATAAAGAGGAAACTGGGCAGCATTTAGCCAATATCAACATATTCCCCAGTTTCATTTCTGGATTTTGACATTAGGGGGCATACATTAATTACGTGAGCTCAAAAGGGGTGGCGGGGGGTCCAGCAAAATCTCACGTTACTTGAAAAGAATATATGAAGTGGCCCAAATTTACCTCACCAAGGGGGGGGGGGGGGTCTAGATTGGAAGAAAAACCGCTCAATTAATGTATGCCCCCTTAGTGCAAATGTTTTTTAATATATGTTACGTTGCACATGTAGGTACCTAGCCCCAGCTGGCTATGTACACAAAATATAGTACACCATGTCTCCGGAAGGGCAAGCAAGGAAAGCCGTGTATTTCGCGCGCATTGTCAACGGTGCGAAACAACATGTCGACTGATGTCGCATAGTAACACTTGCCACAATAATTGCACCCATAGCTGAACCAACTTGGCACTGACAAGGCTGCCAGCGGAACACGCTGTGGCCGCCCCATTCCCGAACCTGATGACCACGCTCCAGCTTGCACATGTGAGTCAGCTAACCTTCGTTTCCCCCAGTGCCTAATTACTCGTAGTTTCTCACCCCCCACCAAACAAGAGCCCGAGAGAGATTTACTAATTAGATATGATAATTGAGAATCCCTGTTTTTACTATTGCATCACCTGTATGTTACCCTCTAATGCCGCACTCCGGCGCAGGTTATGTGTCAATAAATGGTATTTCTCTCTACTTCCTTCTTTCATTGGTATGGTCTGACCTACCCAGGTAACTTGATTTTAGAGAGGTAAGTCAATAGGAAATCCACAACCTGAATGCGAGTCACAGCTTTTTACCCTGCAGGAGAGGTAAAGGGATGTTTGATTCCATGTTCTAACTCGTATTTAAATTAACCTAACTCAACGCTGCCCCCGCCCTAACACCGGTAACCCAACATATAATATAGATATTAACCACTAGCGTGTTGGTACGTTTTGCTTTTTTGATAAGTTACTTCTTAAATGAGTTATGAATCTCTCAAAAAATCACTAAAATTGCTTGGTTTGAACGCCATCAGCCAAAAATTCAGTGTACAAACTAGATAATGTGTTTTAAAAAATATCAAAACAAACAGACATAGAATATTTTCCTCTAATACAGTTTGTAAAAAAAATCTTAAAAATTAGTTCAGTTTTGTAGGAGAAAAATAGGGGGTACAAAACCTCGATTTTGACGATTTTATTTAGGTATTACCAGCCTGAGGTGCAGACGTCGCTTTCACTCGTATTCGAGGGGTGGTAGTAAAATACCTATTATTTAAATTTCCTCGTAATACGTAGGTTTGGCAACTATGTAAAAATTTTAAACTCTGTATGAGTTACTTACAAAATCAACCCGGTCCTCGGCAAGCCAGTGGAAGGACTTGAGGAAGAGCAGCATTGTGAAGAAAGCCACAAACTGAGGATTAAAGTCATCTCTCAGAACGGTGAACGCCAGACAGGTTTCTGTGATGGCATACCAGGACCTTTCCATCAAATGCTGAAATAAAATACATGGTTAAAATAATGCTCAGTAAAATATACGCATTAAATAATCTTCTTAATATATCAAAATTTATGTTTCTTTGTTTGTCCCTTATGCTTTCCCAAACCATTCAAATTCACATGCGCGAGAGTGAGACAAAATATGTAACGCTGGTGCCTGGTATGTTTGGGTCAATCAGCTATCCTTCAACTTCAACTTCAGTGTAATCTTAGCTGCGGTGTCGAGCGCACACTCCATATTTTTATCCCTTTGTACGATTTAAAATGTCAAACAGACAACGTAAAAAATCGGTTAAGAAAATTCGCAAAGTAGTGACTTTAGAAATGAAACTAAAAATAATCGAAGCGATATTAAATGGTGGTAAATTTGCAGTTGTAGGTAGGGATTTCAAATTGCCGGAGTCTACAGTGCGATAAATTGTGCAGCAAAAAAACAAAATTAAAAAGGCTGGCGAAAGCGTTACTCCGATTACAGCGACAAAAGTTTTGCGAACCGGAAGTTTATTGATGACAGAATGGAAAATTTACTAAGCAAATGGATAAAGGACCTTAATCAACACCATACGCATGTGAGCCATAAGCTGTGAGCACCCAAATAATTATGAATAAATCACTAAGTCTTTGGGAACATCTAAAATCTCAAATGGAGAAGAAGCTTTTAAAGCAAGTAAAGGTTGCTTTGATCGGTTTGAAAAACGATTGAACTTGCATGCCTTAAAATGATTGGCGAATCGGCTAATGCAGACATAGAATCAGCTGAAAATATCCAATAGAGTTCCGTGAAATTGTGCTTTGGGGAAATTATCCACCAAATTTAATCTTTAACCTATTCCCATGCGAATATTAAGTGTTAAAATAATCGAAAAGGCTCTTTCTCTTCATAATCAGTGCATGCAGTTGTTAGAAGAAAATGACGAAGATTATGAGTAAGTGAGGGCTGTAAAGCGTGGTTGTAATGGTTATAGACAAATTTTACACAGTAAACGTAGAGAGGCCAAACAAGGAAATCTAGATTCTTTTTTACAAAGCGGAAAAAAAAAAAGAATTATATTTTATACGACATTCTTATCTCATGTTTATTTTAAAAATAAAACGTCTTCTAGAACCTTAAAATGTTTTATGATAAATCCCCCATTAATTGCATAATTTTGCCTTTCGGGGCCATGTCTGGAACGCATCTCCCGCGATCAACGGGGTATACCGGGGCTTACCTGTACTCTTCATTCAATTGCGATGAAACTTTCGTAATTAGTAGTGTGCACGCCTGCGAAGATTTCAATACATAATGGTGAACTCTGGTGTTGAGTTAAATTGTTAATCCTTCATAATTGATTATTAATAATAATAGGATAATTCGTAGAGCGCTGTTTTTGTGAAAAATCACCTCAAGAGCGCTGTGTAATATATTAGTTTTGATAAAATTTATAGGAGCAAGACAAGTAGATCGGCGATCATATAGTGACTGGAGTCCACCAGAGATAGTGTCGCGGTCCTCGGAAGAGACTAGCACTTCCATGACGCGGCCACACTGACGCAGCATCACTGATTGTAGTGTCACTGAGCTTGGAACTCTACCTTAACCCCTCAGACCTTAACCCTGTTAGAAGATCAGAATATTGCTTTGCAATAAAATCCAAATAAATAGAATATTTGTGAATGTATCCGAAAACTAAAAACTTTTTTTCAATTTGCGGTTGGAAGCTTTGGTTTCATAAAGGTGTACATTTTAATTCTTTTGTGGTCAACTTTTAGATAGCGTGGTGTTTTCTCTTTCCAATACCATTTAGATCATATTTCTCACTGTGATAGTAAGGTAGACATAACGATTTCTATCAGACCTAAATGAGTAGTTCTGAAAAACATACCAATTATCCTGAGGGGTTAAGAAGTTTTGAAAAATCAATTAAACTTTCAAAAAATAAAACAAGCAACAATTATGTGTGTTTCAATTAAAATGCTGGGTGTTTCAATTTTAAAAAGTTAAATTTTAAGCGAAGCTGCATAGTAAAAACTAGGTTAGCTACTATTCATTTATGTAAATTACTAGAAACTAGAAATCCGAAGATATTGTGATTACACTATTATTAAAACCTTTAATAACCTTAATAGATATGTAAGAACGATTCAATGAAGAATATTACATCACTCCATTACTAATCCATAAAGTTGACGATTATTCCAAGCTTCAAGCCGTGGTGGTTTTAGCTTACTCGGCAAGATGCCGAGATATTTTGCAATATATTACGAAATATATACAACTCTTCTATGAATTATGTAGTACACACACGAATATACATTAAAATAAAGCCAAATCACAACTTACCTCAAACTCTGCGGCTCTCAGTTGACCAAAGAACACTTTCTTCATTAATTTTCCCATCAGAAAAACCATTATAAATGCCTGTATGTAGATTACCTGAAATGTTTAATGTATTAATGTATTGTTCAGCAGTGTCTTAATAGATATGTATTTACTGACAAATGATTGCGGACAGGCAAGATTTTGTTTAACTCAATTTACAACTCTGAAAATAAAAGGAAATTTTCGAGCAAAAAAAATTGGGTAACAAACTAATGCAACATTTGCTTGGGTTATCTAGTGAATTTTAATAAAAGTGTGAAATTATTCATATTCTTGAAATTTGATTAATAGAAACTATAAACTATGACGTTTGATTTTTTTCATTGTTTGTTTTTGGGGTGTTATGCCATGTTGCGCTACCTCCTTCTTTAGCCAACATTTCGGACAGCATTGCAGTGTCCATCATCAGGGCAGATCCGGCAAAAAAAAATAAAAATAAATTACACATCTACCGGATCTGCCCTGATGATGGACACTGCAACGCTGTCCGAAACATTGGCTAAAGAAGGAGGTAGCGCAACACAGCATAACACCCCAAAAACAAACAACGAAAATACTTTTGGCCGTGAAAATCTTAAAACGTATCTATGATGTTTGATGTTTAGACACGAAGATGTAAAAGATTTGATGGTAGGTACTTTATGAAAGTGCAACATATGATGGAAAATAATAATAAGTAGATGTGGATCTGCTTTGCAACATCTTGTTTCTTAGTAACTATAAAAAGAAAATGTTGTAGCAAAATCGAACGAAACATCATACTGTAATTCATAAAATAGTTTGTTATTGTCATAATATAAAAACCAGATGAAGTCGGCACAAAATTTCCTGAGCTTGGCATCAAGAACTTGGATTTTGACATTAGTATTGTAAACAATTTTTGTACCATTTGATAAAATATTTTCTTATCAAACAATTAATGGAACACCTACAAACTTTATTTCAAAAGGCTAAATATTTTTATAAGTTCCATTTAAGCGGTTTTTACTTACAGCCATGCTAAGATTAGATTTGGTGATATAAACGACAGATGGATAAAACTGTTTCTTTTGGATGTACGCATTTCCAATAACGCCCGCCGTTAGCGTCAGGCTTAACATCGTTAATCCTAGTGCCCTCATTTTGAAGTTTTTTCCGATATAAAACCTTAGTTATTGTATAAAACTCATTAGATTGGCACAACACAATTTCACTTTTCCTAGTTGTCAAATGTCAGCCACACAAATACAAAAAGGCTAATCCACAGACAAAATGACAAATAATCGCAGAGAGATTCTGACCAATGACAATGGTTGTTACGTGGATCAATTGTCATTGGCCATATAGGCTGAGATGTGTTTGAGATCGCGCGGAAATTTTAAAATATTATTCATAATTAGTTTTATTTCATATAATTATTTATTTATTTTTGCCAACTGAGTATCGGAAATTTTTGCAAGGCATGGTGAAAGAAGCCGAAAAAGGTTCTTATTAGCTCGAATGAAGGCATAGCAAAATTTATAAAATGCTTGGCCCTTTGTACTTGAGGTAAATCTAAAATTAAATTATTATATAATTCAACTTCATATTATATTCGAGCAGGATTCTAGGCTAGTGGGAATAATATAGTATTCCCAATCTCGGTAATGTTTATAAGCATGGCAGTAAGAATATAAGGCTGAAGGTCGAGGAAATGGGAAGATGTTTTCTCCTGACTGTAGGATTATTATCAATATTTTGCGTCACATAAGATAATACATTTTGATATTGTTCAACCTAATGAAGGGAAAATAATACATTCGGTGGGTATCCAAGTTAGCAAGTTACACTTGAGTTCATTTTCAAAATAAAAGAATTAATTGCTTTTAATGCAAACGTAAATTAATTGCTAGTTTTTTTTGATAAACTTATAACATATAAAAATACCTATACTCAGTCAGGAAACCGGTAAATAAGGAGGAAAGCGATTCACGCTCGAAATTAATTAAAAAATTGTGACATTTGCCTTAGAATAGTGCTTTTTCCCAAAGACGTTTTATTTCAAATAAAATAATGTGTTTTTATTGCTTAAGAAATACCAAATATTACTAAAAGAATTATGATTTCTCAATATTCAAAAAATTACACGGCTTCAAATTGATGATATTCATGTATGTTTTGTAATTGTTAAGTAATAATTTGTCACCCACTGTAGGTTCCGAGGATATTTGCGGTACATTCCAAATTCGAGAGTAAAGATATTCTACGTAACGCCCCGATGAAAGTCCACCATTCAGAATCGAAACCTTGGTTGAAATGGATTTGGTCGTGTCTGATGACCAGATTTGAACAACCAGGTAATTCCAAACCTTCCTCTCCCCCATCGCTCACTCTTCTCCTTCAACCTCAAAATAATTCCGTAGTTAGTCTCGACTCTGAATATTTGAACTCGGCTATTTTTTTCAGCTCACCTTTACGCAGTGTTGTAAACTCAGCTTTTTTAGAGCTATATTTAACTGTAAATCGAGGTCGTCAGTTCCAAATCGAGGTCGTCAACGTCAAAAAAGTGGTTTAGCATCAAAACTTTTTCATATATTTTAGCTCTTTTTTTCTCTCATCCTCATCTCATACTTATCCATCAAAAGTCAAGTTGCCATCACTGCTTTTATGACGTGTTTCGTAATTCAACTTTATCTATGATATTTACATGAGAAAATGGGTTCCGAAAATGTCAAAACGGACTGTCATAAGCCCATTATATTTTGGAACTTTGTTTAGTTTTTATCTTATACACAATTAACCACAGTATTTACCTACATCGTATTGAACTACTGCGACGATTTTTTCAGTGTTTTCTTAAATTACTCTCAAATGATCATTTTACAATTAAAAAAAAATGATTGAAGTAACTGCAAAGTTATTGAATGGTTCAGTGTATTTATCAGGGGAACTGGTGGAATGCCTTATAACATTCTACCATACAACTCAACCGGAACATAAAATATCTCAAAGCCACAGGTGAGCACGGTTATTATTGGTTTTTAGCAGTATGAATAGTATTATAGTCAGAGTTGAGATGATTTAAATCACCTGATTTAAATTAGAGATAAATCGCGATTAAAATCAAGGGCTAGGCTAATCAAGTGATTTTTTTTCAACATCAATGATTTAAATCACTACTTTTTTACTGCAAATCACAATCACAAATCACCCTCCTAAATGCCTGTTCAGAAAAGGCTTGTTGAGAATCATTACACGCGTAGGTATTCACGCGTAGGCGAGGTACTAGGCGCCTATAAATTGCATCCAGAAGCATAGCGCGTGTTTAAAATACGGGTGTAACTCGCTCATAGTACCAAGGCAATGTAGTGGGTGCGTTCCACGCTCCTTCTGGACGCTAACGTACGCGCTTAACGATTTGCTTCTTTTGGACGCAAACACACGCGCGTAATGATTTGCTCCTTCTGAACAAAGTGGCAAGTGACTTCCCCCTGCATTAACTATGGCACACACACTTGCTATAACGGTCTACACAGTGTGCGCATGTTAGTTTGATGAATAGTATTATTGGTCGATAAACAAGTCATACAGAAAAGCGTACATATTGATAGGTGATTAGCAATATATAATATGAAAAAATGTATAACTGAAAAAGAATTGTAAATAATCAAGCAACTGCTAGGTGCAGTTGCTTCGCTGGGATCAAAAGAATATTTTCAGCATTCAATTTGGTGCACAGTAAAAAGAGAAAAATATTAGGAATGAGAAGGCGGGCAAATTAGTCTTCCTTTTGAAAAGACTAAATTTGGACAAATCACAAAACCAATATAAACAAGATACCAAAATGATTTAATTTCATTGTTAATATTCTTTTTTCATTATTTGTTTTTGGGGTGTTATGCCGTGTTGCGCTACCTCCTTCTTTAGCCAACTTTTCGGACATCGTTGCAGTGTCCATCATCAGGGCAGATCTGGTAGATGTGTGAATATTCTTACTTTTAAATCTTTTTAATTTTCTTAGTTGTTGATTTTGTATTGAATAAGAAAATACTATTGCTAGTGTTAAAGATCTAGGTGTTAACTTAGACAGCAAATTAATTTTTGTTAAGCATGTCGAACAAATTATATCAAAATCCTACAAGATGCTAGGTTTCCTATTAAGAATTTGTAAAGTTTTTAAAAGTTCTGATACTCTAGAAATGTTGTTTTGGTTATTGGTCAGAAGTACATCTATGGGTAAAGGTTTTTAAAAATTACTTTACCGTACTTATATGTGTAACTTATTTTTATTGCACAGACGATGGTGAAAATAGAAGCAAATTCTATGAGCATTTAGATACGAATTCGAATTTATTATTGAATAAAAATATTATTTTACTGGGTGATTTTAACCTGAATAATAAACCTGAAGATATTTTAAATGATTTCAAATATTTTTGTTGCTCAAATGGATTAACACAGCATAGTGAAGTGTTTAACAGTTATGACAATATGGTGGACCTCGTCCTAAGTAACCTTTCCGTATGTGAAGTGACGAGAAGCGAGGAGCCGTTCGTCAAAGAAGATCGTCATCATCCAACACTGGCCATCATGGCGAGTCACGACGTAATGGTCACAACAATCACCGCGCCTGCACTCACCCCGCCTCGTCTGCACAACCTACCAACTGCTACTCGCTATATAACTTTAAGCGTGCTGATATAAAATTGTGTCAAAACATTCTGAAACATTTCTGGGCATTTCTTAAAAGCATACACTCTGTTGATGTTGCGATAGATTATTTTTATAATGTTTTAGCAAGTGTTTTTGATTTATGTCTACCAATTAAGAAATCAATAAATGTGAGTGTAACCTACCCGATATGGTTCACAAAATCAATTATTGACAAAATAAAAAGCAAGGGAGTGCATCGCAGAAGGTATAGATGGCACAAGAAGCAGTCCGATTACTTGTTGTTTTCTGCGGTGCGATCCGAGCTCAAAAAAGATATTACCGTAACTAAACAGCAATATTTAAAAAGAATTCAGGACGGGATTAAAGACGATGTCAAATGTTTCTGGGATTTCATAAAATCACAGAAAGCAAACTCCAGGTCGCATAATGGCCTGAAGAGTGGAGACGAATTTATAACAGATTCAGAATCTATTTGCCAGATGTTCGCAGATTACTTTCGGTCTGTATATGATAGTAAAACCCCGGGTCTCAGTACGGAATTTACGAAAACAGAAATTCCGTGGAACTTAGGTGATATATCTCTTGGATTAACTAATCCGAAAGAGGTAGAAGCCTACATTCGTAAGCCGAAGACAGACCGGATGGAATTCCTTCCAGTATTATCATTAGCATAGCGCCAATGATAAGTGAAGCCCTTTTTTATATATTTAACTCTAGTATTTTGACTTCTACGTTCCCCCAAATATGGAAACTGACCCGAGTCAGTCCTATTTTCAAGGCTGGAGATAAGACAGACGTCAAAAACTACAGACCGGTAGCCGTATAATCAGTGCTGCCCAAACTTTTTGAAAAATTGATTTGTGACAAATGAAGTTACCAGATTGCGCCATTCATTGATGAAAGTCAACACGGTTACCTTCCAAAGAAATCAACAATCACAAATCTGCTTAATTTTTCGCGGTTGGTAGCCACCAGTTCGAGGCACCAAACAGATGTAGTTTACACCGACTTTGCCAAAGCATTTGACCGTGTTAATCATGATATACTTTTGAGGAAAATGTTTAAAATAGGCTTCGATCTACCAACACTGAACTTTTTCTCATCGTATTTAAAATCCAGAAGCCTATTTGTTTCGACAAATGGACATAATTCAAAAAAATTCCAAGCGCAATCTGGAATTCCTCAAGGGTCTAACCTCGGACCTATGTTGTTTCTAATACTTATCGATGACATCCAAAACGTGTTAGGAACGTCAAATGTCTACTATTTACTGATGACCTTAAAAGTATGATGGAAATAAGCTGCCAACAAGATTGCTTTAAAATGCAAACCGATACGGATGCACTATCTGAATGGTCGTTGGCAAACAAATTAGATTTTAACACAAAGAAATGTGTCACAATGTCCTTCACTCGTTGTAAAAACATTATAGTTTACGATTATAAAATAAAAGGCTAAACGTTATCACGTGTAAAATCCATGAAGGATCTCGGTGTCGTCTTTGATCCCGAACTGACATTCTCTTGCCATATATCGCAGCTCACTCAGTCTTGCTACACACTTCTTGGGTTCATCATCAGGACTTGTAAGCAGTTTGATAACCAAGAAGCTATGCTAACGTTATTCGATGGCATACTGAGAAGCAAGCTGGAGTACGCGAGCGATGTTTGGGCACCGTACCACCAGAAGTACATTGATATGTTAGAGCAAATCCAGAAGAAATTCCTCAGCTATGTTTATATGCGGAAGCATGGAACCTATCCAAGTTTCATGCACCATATTGACATACTTGAGGAAACTGATTCTGTGAGTCTAGAAACTAGACGGAAAGCAAGTCTTGCTATTCTGTCTTTCAAAATTTGGAACAATTTCATCGATAGCCCATTTCTCTTGGGATGCTATGGTTTGTATGTACCAGACCACTACAGCTGAAGTCGACATCATGACTTATTTAAAGTACCGAACGGCAGAACAGACATCTTGGCAAAACATAGCATGACGAGGGGAGTGGTACTGTTAAATGAAATTGCAAACCATTTGGATGTAAGTGACTGTTCTTTATATGCCTTAAAAATATTATTGAAGAGTCACTTGCCTAAATGCTGATATGGTAACTAAATTGTGCTGTAATTGGAATTATTCTGTTGTACAATAAAAAATAAAATAAAGTCCACTGGAGTATGCTTCCATAATATGGAATTCTCAGTATAAGGTATACAGAGATTTAGTAGAAAGTATACACAATAAATTTTCGAAACATTTACTCAAGAAATACAACAAAGCTACAAATAATATGTTAACTTTATACAAAAAAGATGCACATTTTCAGATCTGTTGTTTCTATATAAACTGCTAAATAATAAAATAGATAGTCCTGAATTGCTATCCGTCATTGGTTTAAATGTCCCAATGAGGCGTACCAGGCACACTCCCCTTTTTCATCTAAAAGCTAACAACACTAATGCAGCAAGTAACTCACCAATTACTCGCGCAATCACAACTTATATCCACTATGAAAAATTACTACACTTAGATATTTTTCATGATTCCTTGCAAACATACAAAACTAATTAGACAGGGGCACGCCGGGGAACTTTTATTACAAATATTTTTTTAGAAAAAACCTTTTGATTCATCTTAATTACTATAAGACATGAATTTTATTTTATTTATTTTATTTATTTTTATTATTACATTTATTACATACAAGATATAACAATATAAAAGGAAGCTTTGACTGTCCAACTAGGAAGGTTTCCCGTTTTAGGACAGTCAAATTGGCAGGTTGCGTGTACATAATTTCACATTAATGGATTCAATAATAATTAACAATAATGGTACATATTGGGGGAGTTACTTAGATATTAGGTACAATATCAGATATAAGTTGTGTTATTCTAGGTATACATCAGTAATAAACAATAAAATCCAGGTAGGTACATGTAAAATATAAAATAAAATAAAAATATAACATATAAATGTAAGAAAGAGAAATAAAAATAAAAATAAAAGTATTTTTTTAGGAAAATACAAATTAGCAGTAATAAACAATAAAATCCAGATAGATACATGTAAAATATAAAATAAAAATATAATATATAAATGTAAGAAAGAAAAATTAAAAAAATATATTTTTTAGGAAAATACAAAATACAAAATCGAAGAAATTAACTCAGACTACGTTTTTTAATAATTTTTCAGAATCTGTCCTACCTAAGTCTAATAACCATTTTGTAATTTTAGTACCGAAGGATGATAATTCACACAGTTTAAATTGAGAGGGGATTTTGTTGTATATTTTTGGTCCCAGGTATGAGAAAACTTTTTGATAAGCCGCAGTATTGCTTGTAGGAATGGAAAGGTCGTTTCTGCTCTTACTTCTGGTTTGATGATTATGATCGACTGTTATCGTTTTGCTTATATTTTTGTGGACGCAGATTGTTATTTTTTTTATGTAACATTGTCGAACATCAAGCACATTAAACTCCTTGAAGAGAGCATCGCTCGAGTATTTGAAGGGTTTCTTCATAATGACGCGTAGAATGGATTTCTGTGCCTTCAGTAGCGGGTATAATATTGTTAATCCTGTTCCACCCCATCCAATGCAACCGTAGGTTATGACGGAGTTACAGAGCCCGTAGTATATTTTTTTAATGTCTTGAGTTTTTATAATTTCCCGCAATGCTATAAATATATAAATAAGCTTGCGCACTTTATTAGCTGTGTTTTCAATTTGTTGTTTCCATTTAAGGTGGTTATCCACTATTATACCTAAATATTTAATAGATTTAACACATTCAAGGGTTTCGCATTTACAAGTATGGTTATTATTTCCAAGGCTACACTTAATATTATGTATTGTGAGGTGATGAGGTGTTTTGGGTTGCCCTGCAAGGGTAGCACTAAATGTGAGATATTTTGTTTTTTGTATGTTTAGTGTAAGCAAATTACTGTCCAGCCACTGTTTTACTCTGTTTATACCTGTGTTCGCAAGGTGGTGTGTTTCTATCCAATCATCTCCTTCAAACAAAATAACTGTATCGTCAGCGAACGTGATAATTTTGCCACCAATGTGTTGGTTACAAAGTTCGTTTATGTATATAATAAAGAGAAGGGGCCCAAGTGTACTTCCTTGTGGTACCCCAAAAGTGTATTTTAGTGAAGTGCTAATAACCTCGTTAATTCTGGTTTGTTGAAATCTATTAGATATATAACTTTCTATCCATTGAAAAGCTTTTCCCTTTATTCCTATATTTCTAAGTCTCTGTAAAAGAATTTTATGAGATATTGTGTCAAATGCCTTGGCCAGGTCCAGGAAAAGGGCAATAGTTTTCTTGCCACGGTTCATATTCCCTGCAATAGTTTCCGTGAGACATGCGATGGCATCATCCGTTCCCTTACCCGACCGAAAGCCGTATTGGTTTGGACTTAGAATGTTATGTTCCTCCACATATTCGTTTAACCTAGTTTTGAAAAGCTTTTCAATGACTTTGGATATCGCGCTTAAAAGAGATATTGGCCTGTAGTTTTCTACAAGAGATTTAGGTCCACTTTTGTGAATTGGGACAATTATTGATTTTTTAAAGTGATCAGGAAATATTCCTGATGCAAAACTTAAGTTGTAAATATATGATAGCGGAGCAGAAATCTGATTTTTTATTTTTTTTAGTATTTGTGTATTTAGACTATCTGGACCCTTTGCGTGTGTAGTATTAAGGCTGTTGATTATTTTTAAGACCTCTTCTACAGTAGTTGGTTTAATATCAAATGAAAAAAATTGTTCCTTTGTTTCAATTGTCGATGCTAAAGAGTCTTCCGTTTTCTGGGTTTCTAATAAATTTTTTTTTGCTAGATTTGACCCAACAGATGCAAAATATTGATTAGTATGACATGCAATTGATTGATTGTCAGTTATAATCAAATTTCCGGTGTTTAATTCAGTTACCGATGTACTGGTATTTCTTTTACTTTTAGTTATGTCTCTGACAACATTCCACATGTTTTTGCTGGAATTATCTTTATCAAGTAAGAATTTATAATAACGCTCTTTACATTTGCGAATAACGGTTTTGCAAATATTACGGTATCGGTAATAGTTTTGCTGTTTAGTATCGTTCAATGGGTCTCGTTTAGCTATTTTATGAAGGTGATTTCTTTTGTGTATAGATTTAACAATGCCGTTGGTAATCCATGGGGTGAGATGTATTTTACTATATGGAATGCGTTTAATTATTGTGTGTTTTGTTATGAATGTATTGATTTCATTAATAAAATAGTTTAGAGCATTGTTAACTTCAGTCTCTTTAATAAACATATTCCCAATTTTTATTTTTAAGATCATTTAATAAAGCCTCATAATTGATAATCTGTTTGTGATTAATTTTATGTTTTTTGGGTATTGAGTTTGGGATACTGATTGCAGTGGTGTAGCTCTATAAATCCTTTATACTTCACATCAATTATTATTACAGTTCTAAAATTAAATTATTAAAATAATTATTTGAAAGATATTTAATGTATCAATCGGCATTCGTTATCCAAGCCAAATTGTCAAAATGGTCGCGTGAACAAATTCTCTACCGACAATTACTGAATTACTCCACGCGCTTTGTTATGCTATTTTGTGCACTATGCCTATGCGCATTAAAGTCGTTTTCTGTGCGTTGGATGCTCCCATCGAATGCGTATACTGCTTCAGGCAAAACTTGGCAGGCAGAACTAAACGCGCATGCGCAAATATCAAACTTTTTCTAATTTCGTGGATGCGGAATGGAGCAGAGAATCCACTGTTGCTGGTATTGGTGCGTTAACGTGACATTCGACACACTAGCATTGAGAATGGTGTTGTCATTATGTATGGTCCGCGCATCGTGTTTTGTTGTTTTTGGCCGCTGAGGTTGGGACGGTGTCGTTAAATTGCAGTATTTATTGCTGTTTATGGCTAGAAAAAAATAAGCTCGAAGGTTTTTTTAATGCTTAATAAATAAATAACAATTATTATAATATTTATTATACGCCTCGAAAGGAAGGGAAGCGCTGCATCCACAGTATGTATGGAGGGACCGCGCCCGGTGTGCAAGTAAATTTGTTGGAATGAATTGTGTTATTATACAATTTATTCATTTAAAATACTATAAAATATATTTGCGACAAGTTCCAAAGTGAAAGATACTCTCAGTATCGCCCTGTTTGTGAAACTAGCATTTGGAATTGAAATGTTGCTTAAAATGACTTTAGCCATATTTGGTGGTCAGATCTGAATTGCTAGGTACTTCCCCACCTTCCTCTGCCTTATCTCCTTCCCCTCCCCACTACCTTCAGCTTCACAACGTACTCTAATTGGGGATGCCATAGTCTGACTGGCTCCAAGCGGTTGGGAGCAGTTCGGACTCTTGTGCAGTTTTCACATTAAAAACCCTAAAAAAAATGTCAAGAAGCAGAATAACAAGAATATGTATGAGATGATGAATGAACGTCAAAGAAGTTAGGAGTGTGTGCCAATTCAGTTGTGTGGTGTTCTGCCCTCATTGTCTACCCCTGCAGAGATGCGTGGTAGTTAGTTGGCTTTAGGTATATTTTACTCTCCCTAATTATATTTATTGTCATTTTTGGTTTTAGTGACATTTTGGAGAATCTAGGATGGGCGTCAGCGCAAGTCCACTGCTATTACTCCACCAAAGATAAGAATGAGCCGCTGTCTCCAAAGGGACTGCACCGAGTGGGTTCCATTGGCAGCACCAGCACCTCTCTACAGACCTCCAACGGGATCTTGGGACAGCTGGTGCTGCAGACCAATCCCAAGATATTATTCTGCGACCTGACCATTCCTGTTGGTGAAACCAGATCATGTAAGTTTTTTTCACTAAATTATACTGTCAAATTATTTTTGATTGGAACAGGGGTAAATGTACAAAAAATAGGTCGGAATAAATTCGGTGTTTGGGTAAAATTCCTAAAAAATAAAACTAGTTATTTTTATACTAATTTGGGGTCGGGGAATCCGAATCTGAAAGAATTAGGCGGCGGCAAGCAATATTAACTGAATTAAACGACTTTAAAAAAATTTATACACATACAGGAAAATAGCCATTTTGGAAGCATTTTGATTCCTAGAAAATCAAACTAGTTATTTTTATACTAACTATGGGCTGGGGAATCCGAATCTGAAAGAATTAGGCCGCGGCAAGCAATATTAACTGAATTACACGACTTAAAAATTTTCTATACACACACACTTGAAAATAATCATTTCGGAAGTATTTTGACACATGTAGTACAAAGATCATAGAAAAACAAGAAATATACAAAAACATGTGCCGGTAGTGTTACCAGCTCTCAAAAACATACCTTATAAATCGACCAAGTCTTCTTCGTCCGTCGTATTAACACATTAACCTGATGAATTACGACTATCTCAACGGCGTATTCTTAAATCAAAAGTATGAAAATTCGTAGTCTTAAAAATGCGTAACCTAACCTAACCTAACGTTAGGTTTGTGTAACATGGTTTGTGCCCCTTTATACCGCCTGCTCGCGTCCCTAACCTAACCTAACCTAACGCTAGGTTTGTGTAACATGGTTTGTGCCCCTTTATACCGCCTGCTCGCGTCACGGCAAAAAAACATCCCTGTTTTCAAGTAGTTTAGCGGCTACGCTAGGTTTGTGTAACATGGTTTGTGCCCCTTTATACCGCCTGCTCGCGTCCCTAACCTATCCTAACCTAACGCTAGGTTTGTGTAACATGGTTTGTGCCCCTTTATACCGCCTGCTCGCGTCACGGCAAAAAAACATCCCTGTTTTCAAGTAGTTTAGCGGCTACGCTAGGTTTGTGTAACATGGTTTGTGCCCCTTTATACCGCCTGCTCGCGTCCCTAACCTATCCTAACCTAACGCTAGGTTTGTGTAACATGGTTTGTGCCCCTTTATACCGCCTGCTCGCGTCACGGCAAAAAAACATCCCTGTTTTCAAGTAGTTTAGCGGCTACGCTAGGTTTGTGTAACATGGTTTGTGCCCCTTTATACCGCCTGCTCGCGTCACGGCAAAAAAACATCCCTGTTTTCGAGTAGTTTAGCGGCTACGCTAGGTTTGTGTAACATGGTTTGTGCCCCTTTATACCGCCTGCTCGCGTAACGGCAAAAAAAACATCCCTGTTTTCAAGTAGTTTAGCAGCTACGCCGGGTTTATGTAACATGGTTTGTGATACAAAAGAACGTGCCCCTTTATAACGCCTACTCGCGTCAAGGCATAAAAACTCCACAATACTAGTTGGTGTACCTTCCTAAAATATTTGAGAATCAATTATAAAAAATAAGTACTTAAATATAAACATGTTATTTTACGTTATAAATATTACTGCTTAATGGCAACACTTAATTTTGTGTGGTAAAAACATCTATGTTATCGTGTTTTTCTATGATCTTTGTACTACATGTGTCAAAATACTTCCGGAATGATTATTTTCATGTGTGTGTGTATAGAAAATTTTTAAGTCGTGTAATTAAGTTAATATTGCTTGCCGCCGCCTAATTCTTTCAGATTCGGATTCCCCGGCCCATAGTTAGTATAAAAATAACTAGTTTGATTTTCTAGGAATCAAAATGCTTCCAAAATGGCTATTTTCCTGTATGTGTATAAAATTTTTTAAAGTCGTTTAATTCAGTTAATATTGCTTGCCGCCGCCTAATTCTTTCAGATTCGGATTCCCCGACCCCAAATTAGTATAAAAATAACTAGTTTTATTTTTTAGGAATTTTACCCAAACACCGAACTTTAGCCAAATGTAATTTATGCGGATGAACCTCGATATGAAAAATTATTATTATAAAACAAAGTTATTGTAAAATTAAGATCTTTTTTTCGTCAATTTTCATTTTATATCCGCCATTTTTGCAATCAACAACTTTTTTTTGCAAACTGTGGTTCATGCGCATTCTACATTCATTCTTAATATATATACTCATAACTAGTGTCCGACAGAAACAGGATTTTCTACCGAAACCATACCCGAATCTTCGGTATCTGTCTCAGTTTCGGCCGAAACCGAAACTTTTTTGGACATGTTAAAAAGCTATTGTTTACTGAAATTTGGCTTATTTTTTACACTTATACAGACAGGTTACATGTGTTAAATGAAATAAAAAAGAATAATTGAAGTATGTGAATTTTTTTATATAACCAATTACTACTATAAAACACACAAAAATTAACAAAACACGTTAACTACTTCTTGGAATAAAAATTTGTCAGTAGGCAATACCTACATTATAAAGGAAGGACCTAATTGAGTATTTTAATTTTAATTGTGTTTACAATCACAACATTCTGATTAGACATGTTAAATTAAATAAAATTAAAAAAACAATAATTTAAGTATGTGAAAAAATAATTATTTATTTTTTGATATTACTGCTATAAAATAATTAAAAATTAACACATAACCTCAAAACACAATCACGCCGGACCGGCCGGCGAACTCAGCTGATGATGGCAGGTGTCACACGAGCCACGAACTCACCCAAAGTAAGCCGAATGACGCGCGATAATTCACGAACGCAGAGTTTCGGTGCCGCCGAAGATTTTCTGCCGAAACCGAAACTGATGCCGAAACCGAAACTGATGCCGAAACTAGATTTTTATGCAGAAACTTACCGAAACCGAACCTTCGGTCGGTCACTACTTATAACGATTTTTTTTAAATTCAATTTTTCAAATGATTTCCAAGGGTTCCAGCCGAATTGGTCGGACCCTCCGCTTGTAGCCGCTATATCTCTCTCTCTCTCTGGTTTCAATCCTGGTATTGGTTTGCAGCAATTTCCTGTATTCGTCTCTTCCACTCTTCCCTGTCTTGGGCGGCTCTTTTGAAGTCTGCATATGATGAGCAGCGCACGTCCACCAGCAGGTCCTCCAGGTACTCTCGGAGTGGGCGTCCCCTAGAGTTTGTCCCCTCGGTCATACCCTCCATTATGGCATGCAAGAGGCCTTCTTGTCGTATTACATGGCCGATCCATCTTGCACCCCTTTCGGACAAGGTCCTGAGCAGGTGCCTTCCTCCTTCGATTCTTTGGAGAACCTCCTCATTTGCGATGTGGTCTCTCCAGGAAATTCCTAATAGTCTTCTATAGGATCACATCTCAAAAGCCTCTAGTCTCCGTTTATCTCTTTCGGATAGGCACCATGTTTCACAGCCGTACATCAAGATACTCCATACATAGGTCTTGATGAGGAGTATTCTCAGTTTTAGGTCTATATTATTCGATTCTATTATTTTCGACCTTTTATTGAATGCAAGCCTAGCCTGGTGTATACTGCTGTCGACTTCGCTCTTAGACCGACCGTCCCATGTTATTTTGCTCCCGAGGTAGACTAACTCCTTGGTGTTCTTTAGTGGAACTCCTGACATCTCTACTATCATCTGATGTTGCGTTCGGCCTACAGTCAGCAGCTTTGTTTTTTCTTTATTTATCTTCATGTCGTAATTGTTTTGAAGAATGCTTTGCATGGTTGTTAAGGCCTCTTGCAGTTCTTCTTCGCTTTCAGCAACCATAGCAATATCGTCAGCAAACCTTTTCATATCCACCTTTTGCCCGTGTATCTTTACACCTTTTCTGTGACTCATTCTCTCTCTCAAGTCATCAATCACACTCTGTATTTAAGTGTTAAAAAGAACAGGTGACAGAGAGCATCCCTGTCTCACACCTTGTCTTATACTGGCTTCTTTGTTTTAGTTTATTTAGGAAACAAACAGTTATACATATTTTAATAAGAAAGTAACATATTACATGGTTGCATTAACCAGCGAAGTTTCCGCTAAAATTTATGATATATATAAAAACATAGATTAAAACATTAAAGAAAACATGAAGTGGTAGAAAAAAAAGAAAAAAAAAATATATATATAGATATATACAAATCATATAAACCCAAATTAAAGCATGTGGGATATGTAAATCATCCAAATATTATTATTATTATAAAAGAAGGTAAACCAACATAATGAGAATGAAAGAAAAAATAACATGCAGCAGGGGTGGAGAGTTCGTAATTAACAATTTGCTTTAATTTTTTCTATTATGAATTTAATAAATTGACCTGAGTACAAATGGAAAATATCAGCGTCGTAAAAGATATCATTGTATTTTGTGCACGTCCTTCGGAGAAATGAATGTTGTGTGTAATTTGTTTTTGAGTGTGGGATGTGGAATAGTTGGTTTAACCTTGTGTTTCTTATTGGACAGTGGAAATTAATGTGTTCTAGAAGATAGTTGTTGTCAACAACGTTGTTAATGATTTTGAATAAAAATTTCTGGTCGGATATATTTCTTCTATCTTCTAAGGTTGATAAATTATAGAATGTTAATGAGTCTTTTAGGTTTTCTGATGTTCAAAAGGATTTAAAGTCTAGGGGTTTCAATATCTTTTTTTGAATTCTTTCTAACCTTTCAATATTAACTTTGTATTGGGGATGATTCCATTTGACTGATCCGAATTCTAATATTGAGCGAACAAAAGAGACGTACAGTATTTTGATAACGTGTGGTGACCTAAATGGTTTGGTCACTCTTATGATGAATCCTAGAAGTTTGTACGCCCTATCACAGATGGAATTTATATGAGCTCGGAAAGACATTCCGGAGTCCATTATTATTCCTAAGTCTCTCACTTCACAACATCTTTTTATCTCTACTTCATTGATTTTGTACGGGAATATTAGGGGGTTTATGCTTTTGGTGAATGATATTGTGTTACATTTGTCCAGGTTAAGGAACAGTTGGTTATTCGCACAATATATTCCAAGCCTATTAATATCATCTTGCAATTCTAGGCTGTCATTAATATTAGTGATTTTTTTTGTAAATTTTAGTGTCATCAGCAAAAATTTGGAATTTGGAACTTTTAAAGCATTTACCTATATCATTTATATATAAAATAAACAAGAGAAGTCCAAGATGTGATCCTTGCGGGATTCCTGAAGGTATATTGTAAAAACGCGAGGAGAAACCCTTAGCTCTAACTGCTTGACTTCTGTTTGTTACATACGATTTGATCCATCTGAGAAGGTCACCATTAATCCCGAGTTTTAACAGTTTCTTCAGAAGCAGTTCAATGGTAATTTTATCAAATTTGTTATTTTTTTTAAAAATCCGTATAGATAGAGTCTACTTGATTTTTACCACCCATAGAATTTAAAATAAAATCTGTGTATTCCAGAAGGTTTGTCTCGACCGACCGTTTTCTGAAAAAGCCGTGTTGATTTTTGGATATATGATTATTTTGGATATATGATTTTTTGGATATATGATTTGGATATATGATTCTTATTATTCTTTCTTGATTATTCTTTTGTATCATTGTCACATCTAATTATAGCGGCCTCATTCTTGTATAGCGCCTGGATTATTCGTCAATTCTCTTCAGAATCTCGAAGAGTCTTTTCCATTCTACTTTGTCAAAAGCCTTCTCCAGGTCTATGAATGCGATAAATGTCTTTTGGTTTCTTTTTAAACGACTCAAAAAGGAGGAGGTTCTCAATTCGACTGTTTTTAAACGACTTCAAAAAGGAGGAGGTTATCAATTCGACTGTATTTTTTTTTTTTTATGTTTGTTACCTCAAAACTTTTGACTGGATGAACCGATATTAATGATTATTTTTTTTATTTGAAAGCTGGTGCTTCCCGTGTGGTCCCATTTTAATTTGGTCCAGTTCCGATAATGGCATCTATGAGAAAACCATATAAGTCTTAAATTTGCATTAAGTATGTGCGCGACAAATGGACGAATAACTCAATATCACGCTAACCAATTTCGATGATTCTTTTTTTATTGGAAAGGATGTACTTCAAGGGTAGTTTGTGAGGGTTTGGTTAGGTTCTGATTATGGGATCCATGACAAAGTAACGGAACTCTTCAATTCTTAGGAGCAAATTAACGATACCTCGGCCGAATCTCTTTGACCCTAACGTCGGTATGGTCAAATTATGTCTGACTCATATGAGCAGCACGTTTAGAAGGTCTACCCATATTCAGACAAATTAGTTAGAGTACTTCAGATTCACTAAAAATCAAAAAATAAATAAAAATTTTAACAAAACAAAAAAACGACTTCAAAAAATGCACTAAAAAGTAAGAAAATAATTTCGTATTCTTCTACAACTTCATAATCAACTTACTTTTTCTAATCATCAATATGTAGGTACGATTGTTATTTTTGGAGTCGGTGTCAGCAAAGGTACCCGGCCCGGCGTGTTCACTTGACGGCTTCCCTCCCGCCGGGGCCCCTCTCTCGCCTCGTCAAGTCGCTTGTGCGACACAAGCACATCTCACCTATAACTATATTTGTAGTTACAAACGTACCTTGACTGACAGCGACTCCAAAAGTAACAATCGTACCTACATATTGATGATTAGAAAAAGTAAGTTGATTATGAAGTTGTAGAAGAATACGAAATTATTTTTTTACTTTTTAGTGCATTTTTTGAAGTCGTTTTTTTGTTTTTTTTTTAATTTTTGTTTATTATTCTTTTTTCTAGTAGTATTCGTTGCCACAATATTGCTTCTCTGGTTCCTACACCTCTTCTAAAGCCATACTGGTCTCCGGAAAGGATGATTAGTTAATATTTTTGAGGCATAGGATATTAGGATAAGAGTTCTGTGTTGTTCACATTTCGTCGTGCCTGCCTTCTTTGGTAATGTGACAATTAGGCATTTCTCGAAATCCTCTGGTATCTTTCCAGTCTTATACATTGTCTGTATCATTTTAAAAAGGGCATCTATAGTTCCTTTTCCTGCTGACTTAATTAGTTCAGCCGGAACGTCATCAATTCCGGGTGCTTTCCCGTTTTTGAGGTTTTTCAGTGCGAGGTCAAACTCTTCTCTAGTGATTGGATCTCCCAAATCATCTGTGTCTACCTCATTTTCTCTTTCTATCAATGTTTCGTTGTCATTATTTCCCTTTCCATTGTACAGCATTTCGAGATATCTTTTCCATCTCTCTCCTATTTGGTCATTTTCGAAAAGTATTTTGCCGTCTTCTCCTTCTATTGCATTACCCTTTCCAACTCTCATCCCAAAGAAGTCTTTCACCGCAGCGTGAGCTCTTTCTACATTTCCTTTCTTGAAGTCGTCGTTTATCTCATCGCATTTATTCTGGTAGAATGTTTCTTTGGCTATTCTTAACTCTCTATTTATTTTGTTTCTCAGCACTTTGTATTTCTCTTGTGATTCAGCTCTTTTATCATTTTTGAGCTCTCTTCTATCCTTTATCATTTAGGATCTCATCGGTTATCCATTCCTTCTTTGCTTGGGGTTTTTCCTTGCCTATAGTTTCCTCTGCCGTAGTTATAATCTTCGTCTTTATCACTTTCCAGATCGCATTCACATTCTCCTCTTCCATTAGGTTGCACTCTTGCGTCTTTTCCCATTTGAAATTATTTCTCTTTTTTAATTTTTTCAGTTTTAGAAGACTTTTGGCCATTACCATATTATGGTCACTATCTATATCTGGACCGGAATAGCTTCTACAGTCTTTTATTTGGTTTTTAAATCTATGTCTAACCATTATATAGTCTATTTGCAGTCTTTGTCTGTCTCCAGGGGATTTCCAGGTGTATCGCTGTCTTGGGTGGTGTTGGAAACAAGTGTTTGCTATCACTAATTTGTGTTTTTCGCAGAATTCTGTCAATCTGTTTCCTCTGTCGTTTCTTGCACCCAGCCCAAAGGGCCCAATGCAAGTTCCTTCACGTCCTTCTCCTACAACAGCATTCCAATCTCCTAGGAGAATCAGATTTTCACCTGCTTTTATCTCTAATATAAGTTTATCTAGCGAACTGTATACCTCCTCCACTTCTTCTTCGCTACGACTAGATGTTGGCATATATACTTGGATAATTACAGTGTCTACAGGCTTAGTTTCTATTTTGACTAGAATAATTCTTCCGCTATATTGTACATATCCCTTAACCCGTCTTCCCCACTCCTTGCACAGCACAACGCCTACTCCTCCTTGGCCAGGTTTATCCTTTATGCATCCTGTGTAGATGATTCTGTAGTTGCCGCTCCAGAAGTCTCCGCAATTGGGCCATCTTATCTCTGCTATACCTAAGGCATTTAAATTTACGTTTTGCATCTCAGCTTTCAGATTATCCAGTTTGCTGTTTTGCAGTAATGTACGGACATTCCACGTTGCCCATCTCGCTATTTGGTTCTTTGTTATTGACTTTGGTTTCGCTATTGACTTTCGCTATTGTGTTTCTAGCATCTCTAGCAGTCCCCACCCGGAGATCCGAACGGGGGATTATCTATAGTTCCTTTTTACCTCCGGAGAATTTTACTTGAGATTGGGTATATATACGCTATATCTGTATATAGATATTCTAATCAAACTTTCAGTAGTGTTTTTTCTCGTTCAAAAGTAACAAAAGTTTCAAACGAAAATAAATTTTGTCTTTGAATAAAACACATTGAAAAAAAAACCTGGCTGGACCAGACTCCCCCTTAAGCACTTTATAGTAGTTAGATAATAATGGGAAGTAAGTAATTCAGTTAATCGAATTTGAAAATAGTTATTTTATTAAAATTAAAATCGATTGTTCACTTGGCGGCCATTTCTATTGAAGGGAAAGTTTTAAGGTTAGTTTTTTTCTTCTCTTATTTAACCCAAAATATGAACTTGTAATTCAGAAAAGGGTTCTTAGTTTGGGTTTAATAAAAATACTATCGAATGTTATTAATACCCTTCCGTCTGTGCGGTTAAATTTCAGAACCCGACTTCGATTCGCCGCGCCACAAATAATATCTGTGTACGTGAAATGTCAAGCAAAGCTACCGTTTTAATTCAGTTTTTAATTCAAGAATCTGTCAAAAGATGTTACTACTTCCGTCAGCAGCTTGCATGTGGACGTTTCCCCCTGGGTTAAGTATCTTTCCGGATATGGAAAGATTGACGGCAATACTTGATGAGTTATGAATAATAGTATCACGCGGCAATATATTACAAATGACGTCATTGCGTGTCTCGATTACTTTGTCATTATTACTTTGTCTCGGTGACTAGCTGTCATTGGATCACAATGGATACGAGGAACTGGCTATTTTTGGAACCAGTTCCTATCGGATTTATAAAATGGTCATCAACACTGAAACTGGGCGAAGCCAAACTAAAAACCCATTGGATCATAGGAAGAACTGGCTAATTTTGGAATCAGTTCCTATCGGATTTATAAAATGGTCACCAACACTCAAACTGGGCGAAGCCGAACTAAAAACCGCACGCAGGGCCCAGCAGCAAAAACCTGCATAGCGGGTTTTTAACTGCTAGTTTTAGTATAATTATATGATTATGAAACTTGGCGCAAAGAAAAGATCTCAAATTTTCCATTTTTTATAACGATATAGCTACTAAAATGCATTGCTTTCCATTTCTGGAAACTGAAATATTTACTTCTAAATATTACCTAATTGTTACAAAGTGTTTTTTAAAAAATGTGCATATTAAGTGTGTCCCTATTTTCTGCAGATTTACCAGAACAAATAATCTTTTGTATAATTATCTAGTATGATAATGTGATTTAAAAAACAACTTAGATATCACACAAAACTGTTGTTTGGGTGATGGGGAAATTGGGTAAGTGTATTATCCCCTCCAGTGCGGTAAGCCCAGAAAAAATAAAATATCACGCCTGTAAAAAATATTTTGAAGCGCAATGTTTCCTACTTATGAACCCCTTTTCGGAAATGGGTTTTATTGTATAATTTGGCAAATTAAGTTCAGTAGATTGTGATTGAATATAATCTGGTGTTAAGTGGGAATTTCAACCTTGTCGCCATCTGTGAAAAGGTGCGTGATTTCGCATTACGTTCTGAATGTTACACGCCGAGGTGCATCGCATTAAGTTAAGCCGCGTCTGCCTGTCTGTTCACGATAAACTCAAAAACTACTGAACGGATTTTTATGCGGTTTTCACCAATAGAGTGATTCATGAGGAAGGTTAAGGTATATAATTTGTCAAGGTTTTGTGTAAATTGGTTGAAATATATAAATAGTCCAGTCGGTGGGGAGTTTTGCCTTTGCGAAAGGTCGTGTAGTAGCTATTTTGATATATGTTGTTAAGATCGGTTAAATCTAATGTAACAAAAAGTTTTCGACCTTGGGGGGGTCGAGCGCGAGCCGCCATCTTCGATTGAAGGTGCTTTGTTAAAGACAAAGAAGATGGAATTTCTAATATTTTTTGTTTTACATTTTTTTTTGTAAATCTAATAGGTAACGAGTTACAGTGGCGGAAATTTGAATATTTTTCTGAAAATGGTGAAATTCCCAATTTTTGTTTTTTTTTCCGGCTATGTTACATAATTATAATAATTTTATAAACTCATTTCCACACCACCATGGGGTAGAGAAAATGGCGCCTTATTATTGTGGTTTCACAAGTAGGTCTTTTTCTTGTTGAATGTAGCTACAGCCCATTTCGAGCTTTGGCCTCCTTCAACATAAACCTCCACCGTCTTCTGTCCTCGCCCGTCCCAATCTAAACAACATATATCAAAATCGCTACTGACCTTTTCAAGCTAAAGGCCTTTTGTATCCCCCATTGACTGGACTAAAAGGAGAAAGTCTGTAGTATATGAAAACAAAATGTTTTCAGGTGGAAAAAATATAATAAGCAGTAATTGTTGAATGAAACACTAGTATATATTGAATTATTTGGCGGGTATTTGATAAGCCCCCATAGCTCAGTGGTCAAGAGCAGCTGACCGGCAATCAGAAGGACACGGGTTCAAGTCCCGTTGGCGGCAAGTATCTTTTCTCGGAAGATTTTTCAATGTTGATGAGTGTTTCAGGCTGATAATTATTGCTTATAATAATTGTTACCCTTTGTGCTATGCATAAAAATCTTGTCTAAACGTTAGTTTATAAATTAAAAATAATACTGTGGTGGACGAGCGGGATGGCAAGCGGGCAGTGTGGATTTGATTTGTATGCAAATCTACAATTTTATGCCGAGGTTGATGAAATTTTGCACATTTGATTTGGAAAATTCTGTGTAAAGCCCGGGCATCGCCGGGGACTTCAACTAGTACTAGTTAATTTGCATAATAATATAATATATTTGTGCATTAAATTCCAGTTGTATACCGTGAGGTATTACCTATGGAAGCGCCCCCATCCTACCGAGGCTTCAGCGCCAAATATTCCTACAAAATCACCATAGCCACGCAGCGAGTGAACTCCCCCATAAAGATGATCAGGATCCCCCTCAGAGTGCTATCCGTGAGTTCCATCACAAACATGCCGGATGTGGCGGGGCTGTGCTGCAACGAGACTACCGAAGAACTTCAACCGGCAAACCCGTTCTTGGAAGAGAGAAAAGTTGAGACTCCATTGGATATTGCACTGCAAGTATTACAGGTAAATTAATTTAAACTAACACCCATTTAACGATGACATGAAACTTCAATAAATTTGTGTTAAAGCTCTCACTGTCTTTAACCTTCCTCGGTTCTCAAATGCTGTATACACTTAAGACCTTCTGTTCATATTGACCCGATTTCAAAAAATATAAAGCAATGATTTTAAATTAAATACAAAATCTAATTATTTGTAGTACATATTTATTAAATAAAAATGTTTCCAGTCTGTATTAGTGTCACATTGAAACATGAAATGACTGTTTTTTTTTCTTTGAAATAAGAGGTAATTCTAATGTATTTTTGGTAGCTGAATTCGGGAAAATTATCAAAAAAATTCCATCACGTAAGGTTTTTCCGGAAAACTCAAAATACTGTGGGATTGCCTATCGGTGAAAAACGGGGTTTATTGCCGAAATATATATTTTTTATTATCTCCAACTTATTATAAGATAATGTTATGTTTTATAGACTGAAACAAAACATTTAGTAACTCATGACGATAAAATTAGTCAGCGTTGAATCATATATATCGGGATTTTCCATAGTAAGTATGATGAGAGAATACCGAAATTCCCAAGTTGCCCACTCCCTTCCATGCCCTTTCATTTATTTATTTCTGTTCCAACTTTCGTAACGTCTGATTCAAAAATGACTTCATGAGGTTGTGTAAATTCTTCTGAGAGTTTTTGCCATATTTGTGGTGAATTTGTAGTGAAAATCCAACAAAGAAATATTACTGATTTTGTTAAAAAGGTGTATTTTGCGTATTTGGTGTGAAAATAGGGGACCAGGACGAATCTTGGGCCCCGCATGGAGTTTGTTCAGGGTGTGTTGAAGGACTTGGAATGTGGTCAAAAGGTAAAGTTAGATCTTTTCGTTTTGGTGTTCCCATGATCTGGAGAGAGCCTCGAAACCACAGCAATAACTGCTACTTTTGTGCAATGTGCAAGGGTATGGTACCAAAAATAAAAAAAAAACAAATTTTACCCAAACATGGATTCGGCACTCCGCCCAGTCCCTCACGGACCTGGCATTCCTACACCACAAGCACCCCAAAGCCTAGACGATTTGCCATCATCAGAAAGTGAATCAGAAGAAAGTTCTAGTGATGAGTTTCAAGTAGGCGACTCCAGTGGACCTCAACAATTTTAATATAACGTCCCACAAAAGAAAAAGCACGAAACGAAGCTTCGAAACTAAAAGAAGCAGATTTTATACCTATAGATTTAAATGGAGTATCTTGATGTACGGCTGCGAAACATGGTGCCTATCCGAAAGAGATAAACGGAGACTAGTGGCTTTTGAGATGTGGTCCTATAGAAGACTACTAGGAATTTCCTGGAGAGACCACATCACAAATGAGGAGGTTCTCCAAAGAATCGAAGGAGGAAGGCACCTGCTCAGGACCTTGTCCGAAAGGCGCGCAAGATGGATCAGCCATGCAATAAGACAAGAAGGCCTCTTGCATGCCATAATGGAGGGTATGACCGAGGGGACAAACGCTAGGGGACGCCCACGCCGAGAGTACCTGGAGGACCTGCTGGTGGACGTGCGCTGCTTATCATATGCAGACTTCAAAAGAGCCGCACAAGACAGGGAAGAGTGGAAGAAACGAATAGATGAAATTGCTGCAAACCAATCCCAGGATTGAAACCAGAGAGAGAGAGAGATTTATAATTGTATATAATGTAAATAAAATATTTTATGACTTAAAATGAATTAAATTTGTATAATTTGATAAATTTTTTTTCTTTTGAACAAACTTAATTAATTTTGAAGTTAATTTGGTAGGCGGGTATGGGTACCGCCGCCCTGGGAACCATTTATTGGATGACCAACACCTCTGCCACAGGTCACCCCAAGTGGTTCGCTACGTTTGGTGACTTAGCAGGGGTGCCCGGGTTCTTGGGGTAATGTTTGTCCAGGTCTTGATAGCGGGTGCGTCGGCCCACCTTCTGCGTGGCGGATTGGGAGATGCTGGTTGAGGGAGACCCTTTACAACCGGTTACCGCCGTCCGGGCCGCTCGGTAGTACAGGGGCCCGACCCTCAGGCTCACGACTGAGGGTGGGCTGCCCCATCAACGAGTGTAAAAACCCCGCCGCTGCTGTTGTGCCGGTTCGTGACCGGAGGGGACCCAGCAGTAGCGTTTGGGGCGCATTGGGCGACCTCTCCAGCCGGACTCTCCCTACCCATCGCCTTGCACCGCAGTGGGTGGATTGGATTCATTCGTTCATCACTCTTGGACACTCTGATCCCCAGCTTCCTACCCACCCCTCATACCTTTTCCTTCCCAGACCTCCCTCCCCCCACACACCCTATAATAAAAATAAAAAAAATCAAACAATAAAATCATGACAACACAACCAACACAAATTAACTGCATTACAGCGGCGAGTAGTAGGAGACCCCGGCGCAGGCCAAAAATGTTGGTGAATTACACCAACATTCGCGGCCTGCATACCAATTTAAACTCTGTCCACCACCACCTTTTTTCTCAACGCCCCAACCTACTATTTCTGTCTGAAACGCAGACAGCTGAGCCTGTAGATGCCTCCTATCTGGACTGCCCGGGCTTCACCCTCGCAAGCAAGTTCAGACCTAAAGGAGGTTAAGTCTCTATAGTCGAGCTGACTATAGAGTCAACTGTGTGCGACTGTTGAATCTGGAAAACTCCAGATTCGACGTAATGTGGGTACGCGTCAATCTTGCCAGTACGGTAAGATTCTACGCATGTTTATACCGCTCACCGAACCTTAGTGAATCAGACACGTCCGAGCTCTTCAAACATTTAAGCGACACTATCGATGACCTCTTGCCCCGCTACCCTACGGCAGAGTTTGTGGTCCTGGGGGACTTCAATGTTCATAACGAACAGTGGCGGCTGGTGCTCATAAAAATTGGAAGTGCGCTAAAATAAAAAAATAATAATAATAGTCTTTATTCCAGGATGTGGGGAGGTGAGTGCAATCCCACACATCCCATAGAGATATCCCATAAAACATGGACCTACCTACTCTAATTAAAATAAATTCAATTATGAAAAAATCATACCTATTTGTAAATTAGGTCGATCCTCCATTGTCTCTGAGTGCATGCAATACATTGTTAAAGAAGAGAAAAAGAGTTATAAAATAAATACTGATCCATCAGTATTTGTAAAGTCGCCGCGATCGTAAATTCAATAACAGTTCATTCCTTAATTTAAACTTATCTAGAAAATTGTATGGAGATACTCTGGGACGAAAATCGAGTTCAGAAAATAGAAAAAAAAAATTCAGTTTATCACACATCCGAAAGTCTTCCTAACGCTCCGAAACTCGAATGAATATATACTGTCATAACAAATGTCGGCATTGTTATGTTGTTACGCTGTAGTTGGTCGATGCTGAGTAAAGCATTGAATGAAAAAGAGTAGACATTAAAATAAAGACACGATATGGATAATAATGACACAAACGTGTCCCCGTTTAACATGCTACAGAACGAACCGTTCCTTTTGATGTGGTGGAAATTTTTCGAGCGCCATCCAAGTTTCGTAAAATTTGCAAAGCATTAAACCTACCTACGATTTTGCCTCAGTAAAGAATTATGGAAGAACTCCTGTGATCGATTTGCAAAATGAACCACCAAACTGAATATAGGCACACAACGATCTGCTTTGTTACACGCGCAGTCCAGCAGGCACCTATAGGTACTATGAACTATGATGTATGCATTGGTGATGAGACGTGTCGGAAATAAGTATGTTTTTTTTTGGTGCTCGGGAATTTTTAGATTACCAGAAATTTTGGGAGTGTGGCGTTCCTCCGCACCTTAGAGCTGGCCGCCACTGATAACGAACCTTGGTTGAAGTTCTCAGGATCAACAGACTCGGCTAGACGCCAAGCGGAATCCTTTGCCCTTTGCTACGGATTGGAGCCAATGGTTCAGGAGCCTACAAGGGTTCCTGACTCACCGTTCCAATCTGTTAGACCTATTTTTTAGAAGCAGTGCAACGAAAAAACGCACCTTACCGAGCCTACAACACATCTAGAACATCCGAAGACAGAACAGCTTACAACAAAATGGCAAAGGAAACCAAGAGAATCATAAATAAGTCAAAATTCGAGCACGACCAGCAGATCAGCAGAAAGCTGGCTGCATGCCCGCATGGCAGCAGGCAATTCTGGTCGCTTGCGGGCTCAATAGGTCGCAATTTCTGCAAATCCAGTCTGCCACCTCTTACCAGACCTGACGGCTCACTAGCAAACACCGCCACCGAAAAGGCTAACTTATTAGGTAAAATGTTTGCGGATAACTCAACCCTCGATGACCAAGGTGCTGACCCGACGTCGGTTCCTCACTGCGGTTTTCGTATGAAAAAGCTGAGGATCCGGCATCGGGAAGTACTCCATGTTTTACGAGGGCTTGATGTTAATAAAGCTAGTGGGTCTGACGGAATACCTGCCCTGGTACTGCAGAGGTGCGCTGAGAACTGGTCGTTTCTTCGACTCGTTCTTGTGTTCAACAGCTCGGCTGTGGAATGATTTGCCAGCCTCTGTGTTTCCTCCTTCCTACAACATGGGTCTCTTCAAGACCAATGTTCATTCCTTCCTCTCCTCAAAAAGACCCTCCACACAGCATCCCAGATGACATAAGCCCTGAGGGAAATTATTTTCCTCGGGGCCTCCTGTGTGGAGTTAATGTAAAAATAATCCCTGCGGAAGTAGTGTAAGGCGGGTTTTGCCTATATTTTAATTTCCACTTTGCGGAAAATCCTTACGTGATGGGTCGAAATGGATGGCATACTCGAATTCAGCATACCGAAATACATATAATTCACACATTACCATTTAAAAAAAAAATTTGCAACTACAGGCCGAAACCATTTTGTCTAGAAAATCAACAGCACCCTTTGTTGCATTATAGTCCATAATCATTTAAGGTTTTTCTGCTCTAAATCATGTATTTCAATTTTGTTATGGTTTGTGCTCAACAAAATGACTTTGTTTTTTTTCGGAATGTATGAGACAAGAATCATCTTTGAATTGATTGGACCTTTTTCATACTCGGGTAACGAGGAATCAGAGGAACCAAAAAACATAAATTTCTTAACATAAGGGACTATAACGATAACATAATTTTGCAATGCTGATAATAAGTGAATGAATTAATAATAATTGTCATTATGGCATTATAAATTACAGTGAAACCCTCTTATGAAGTTTTCCAAGGGACCGGAAAAAACAAACTTCTTAAGCAGGAAAACCTTTTATGTGGGAAAAATTGGGCCAAATTTGGGCTGAGGGATCAAAAAACCAAACTTCTTAAGAGGGTTTCACTGTACATATATTAATTTATAATCAGTTAAATTTCAGTTTCGGGTCATAACGACCCGAAGAACCGAGAAAGGTTAACTAACTCAGTAGAGATAGTACCCTGAGTCAAAATGGATGTATAAGGTTGACACTGCAATTGTAGTGCTTTGTACCGTGCATGGGCATGATTCTTCAATACTGCAAATGTAGGGATCCAGCCCTTAGTAGTTGAGAAAGACAAATAACCTGACAATATATGAATTTCTCCTACTATCATCATTACAAGTGGAAAGGACTTAGCTAGCAGAGGAACTGTACCCATGATGCCTGTGTGGCACCCCGAAGCTTTTCTCCGCTGCCAAGCTGGTTTTGGTTAAGACAGTTTGAGCATGTCTCATGTTGTTTACCCTCTTGTTCTGCAGCGTATCTTTGAGGAAACTATTAAAAAATCGTTTCTCTGAATATAACTAGCTGTACTGGGGGAATGCTTCTAGTAGATTATCTATTTTTTTATAAATGTATAAGCACATTGTATGGTAAGACAATACAATTTACAAAAACATAATTTTGCAAAAAACAAGTAAGTTATTACGGAAATAGAATCAGCTGGGGCTCGGTGAAAATTTAACGCCAGCGATCAAGTAGTTAATATACCACATCCAGGCAGTAAAAATGCTCCACAGAAACTTTATGATATAGATATATAATATACATTGTGATAATAATGTTAGTCTGTAGGAACTAACAACAATATTATTTTTTACTCATATTTTAGCTTGTTAAAACATGTCAGATGAATCAGAAATTTCTAGTATTTTAAAAGCAGTTCCAAAGATCAAACAATATATTATTGTATCAAAATAATTAGTAAATATAATAATTGATTACTGGATGAATCTGCAAGTACCTATTCTGAATATATTATGTGTAATGTTTGGTATTATTTACATTCAGACACTATTAGTTCTGTCGGGGTACTTCTCAATAACTATAGGTTCTTGTTTATTATGATGACTCAAACTGGTTTATTATGAGTTTACGTATTTACAATAATTATGCTACAAGTATAACGACCTGTCTACACTAGTGGCTAATTGAATCTGGGCGGTAGGCTGGCCAGAACCAGTCTCGACGGCTACCGCTTACTCGGGTACCCCTGTCGCCCATCGATAGAAGCACTTTCCCTACTGGCATCTGTCAGCATCACTTAGAAGCTATTTTAATACATTACATTATGCAATTGAGAACATGCAATGACTAGGGCAGTCCAAGGCATCGCTTTTGTAGATTTGTTCCTCTTTTAGCCTCCTGCACAGCTAGTTTTATAATTCTGCAACATGTTTGAGAAATCAAAACTGCTATTATTGGAAAAACCATTGATTACCATGTTTTAATATTTCCAGAACATCACAGCCAGAAGAAGTCCCAACTTCTACATGATATCCAACGCTCGCGGCAAGGTTGCTCGATTCTGTCTCTTCAAATCCGCCTACAAACTGGGCGAGGACATTGTGGGCACTTTTGACTTCTCCATCGGCACTGTGAAGTGTATGCAGGTGTCGGTGGCCCTACAGTCGGAAGAGGAGCTGAAGAACAAGGATGTCCCCAACGGAACGGAGGGCGCTCTGAGAGCCATCACCTTTGCCAGGCACCACGAGGTCACCCTTGGACTTAGCAGATCACAACTTATATTGCCCATTCCCCTGCATATCACACCTGCATTCGACACTGACATAGGTAACACACATTTTACAATAATGTATAGTCTGTCCCAAAGATATTGAAATACAAGATGCCTATGATGACCGCCTGACTGTTGGCGGACTACCGTCTAATGGGAATAGTTTGAATACGGAAAGAATTCATTCATTAGTTGACTTTTTTAAGGTGTGCAGTAGTATTGGTTAACAATATCGGCAAAGCCGATAACACAGTCCCACCCAGTAAAAACTGTCTTTGTTCTGTCCAATGAGAGCACCATTGTAAATTCTCTTTTTATCACATTGTTTATGAAAAATAGCCTCCATGGTTGAAGGATAAGGCTTTTGACTCGCAATGTCGCGGTATTGAATCCCGGCGTGGGCAAATAAATTTTATTTGATTAATTTATGTTATTTCACAATTAATTTATTTAAGGCCGCGGGATTGAATCCCGGCGTGGCAAATTAATTATTTCACAATTTATTCATTTAAAATAATATATAGTATATATGCGGCACGTTCCAGAGTGGAAGATACTCTCAGTATCGCTCTGGTGTAAGACCATCATTCAGAATTGAAACATTGCTTGAAATGGCATTAGCCGTGTTAGGTGACCAGATTTGAATAGCCAGGTACTTCCTCACCTTCCTCTTTCCTATCTCCTTCCCCTCCCCACTACCTTCAGCCTCACAACATACCCCAATTGGGGATGCCATATTCTCACTGGCTCCAGACCGGAGCAGTTGGGATTCTTGTGAGGTGTTCACATAAAAAATGAGAGGCTACAATGGAGCTATCGGTGGTATGCCTATAAGACTTTTTTTGGCTTTTTTTAAGTGAATACAGCAAAAGATTCCCAACAGTCTGGAGCCAGTGGCATCCCTATTTGGGGTATGTTGTGAGGCTGAAGGTAATGGGGAGGGGGAGGATATGGAGAAGAGGGAAATGAGAAAATATCCGGTTATTCAGATCTGGTCATCAAGCGTGGCTAAAGCCATTTCAAGCAACATTTCAATTCTGAATGGTGGTCTTAACACCAGGGTGATGCTGAAAGTATCTTCTATTCTGCCGAGCGATTCTATATCTTTTGTGGGATCGAGATCTCCTGACGGACGAGATCTCCTGTCAGATTTGTGTGACTTTTTATGGCTGTTATTTGCTTTTTCTATGGGCCGATGTCAGATTACAACTGTGAGCTGTCACATATTTTAGTTTATACCCATAGAAATAACAGCCATAGAAAATTTCTGACAGGAGATCTCGTCTGTCAGGAGATCTCGATCCCACAAAAGATATAGAATCGCTCGACTGAAACATGCCACAAATATACCATATGTTACTTTAAATGAATACATTGTGAAATAACACAAATCAATCAAATAGAATTTTATTGCGCACGCTGGGATTTGAACCTGCGACTTTTGGATTGCTAGCCGAGAGCCTTAACCCTCATCCACGAAGTCCGCTTGTCATAATTAACTAGCAGCATTTAACCAGCTGTCCCATTTGTGACCACAGCGACTTCAGGACGTCCGAGGCTTTACCAATGTTTTTTTTGTATAAGAGGCCCAAACACTGACAGCCAATTTCGTTTAAATTTACTCATTTGGTTTTATTTTTACTCAAGTCACTAAAAACACAGCAGTCAATTAAACCATCTTTATTTCGCAATATGGTAGTCAAAAACTAGAGAAAATCAGCTTTGTAATGGTAGATACTTTCAGTATCGCCCTGGTGAAGAACCACAATTCAGAATCGAAGCGTTGCTTGAAATGGCTTAGGTGTGTTTAGTGAGGATGCCATAATCCCACTGGCTCCAGACAGTTGGACCTTGTGTGATAAAAAAATTATTATGAACGATTGAAATGTAATAGCCATTTTCTTTTTCAGTTTCATTAAAGTGGAAGCTCCACTTTGAGTTTGTGACCAGCACTTGCCGGGAGCTGAATCTGTCTGAAGACGGGGGCGATTGGAACGCCCCTATAAATGTTCCCATTGAGACGATGGTTTGGAATTTACCCGTACGGATTTACCCCACAATTCCAAAACAAATTCCACACTTTTGCCAACCTAGCAATGTCTGTACTTTAATTATAAAATAATATATTATAACTTTAAAATACTCTTTATTTTAATGGTTACATAGTTATGTATTTATAATAATTCTATTAAAATTAGTATTAAAACACAATATAATTTATCTAACAAAGATAATTCAATCTTTTATTGCTGGCTTTATTAAATGTTGAAATTTTTTACTGCGTCAGAATGATTTGTTTTTATTCTCAACACAGTTTGGCTGTGGAAGATTTGCCGACTTTAGTGTTTCCTCCCTCATACCAACATGGGTCTCTTCAACTCAACCCACTTTCACTTCATACATAAATCTTCTGCAAAGAATATTACATTATGTGAGTGGATATCATCCTAACTGATATTATAAACGGGAAAGTGTGTTTGTATGTTTGTCCTTCTTTCACGTTGCAAGAGCGACCGATCGATGTGATTTTTTTGCACAGGGATAGTTGGAGGACTGGAATGTGACACAGGCTACAATTTGGGAGGTGGGTATGGGTACAGCTGCCCCGGGAACCGTTTATTGGATAACCAACTAGGCTTGTTGAAAAAGTATCGATATTTTTAATTCAAAATATCGATATTTTTAGCCGATATATTTTGATCCGATATATCGATACAAAATATCCAAAATCGAAAATTATATCAAAAACGATATTTTTTTAAATTTATGTATTTAAAGTCACTAGAATCCAAAACCGTATAGGAACGAACGGAAAAAAGTAACTCTATTGGGTCATGACATCTGGCGGTTGAAATTTTAACTATTAATAGCTTACAAATCTATTGTCTTTGCATTAGTATTTGTGATCACCAATACTATCCCATGTGTGTAGGTACATACATAGAAATGTATGCTATTTTTCGCCATTTTTTTCTAAGCCACTCCTATGTGTTGGTTCCCAATTATCTGTGATTATTGACTATACCTTGTTCCAAACACGAAGTCCTTTTTGACAGATTAATACGCCAATAGAATGTTACTGAGACACATACAAACTTTGTATGCATCTCAGAATACATATAAGTTAGAAGACAGCTTTTTAGTTTTTGATATGTTTGTAATTATTACGTAATAAAAATGAATAGTGATAAAAATATCTTAATTTTTATTGAGATTTTTGTACATTAAAAAAAGCAAATTGTGTACAAAAATTACTATCGATAATATTGAGATGAATACACTTTTATTGCAACGCAAAATCTCTTGAAAATTTGACCGATATATCGATATTTTTTCCTCAATATATCGATGTCGATATTGATATTTTAATAAATATCGATACATGGATATTTTTTTTCACTTTCGACATCCCTATAACCAACACCTCTGCCGTAGGTTTGCTACGTTTGGGACTTAGCAGTGCCCCCGGGTTCATGGGGTAAGGTTTGTCAGGATATTGGCGGCGGAAGCGTTTGCTCACCTACTGCAGGTCAGATCAGATATATCCTACTGCAGGTCAGATCGGGAGAGACTGGTTGAGGGAGACCTTTTGACCTTTCCAGTAGGACTCTCCCGAACATTGCCTTGCACCGCAGTGGTACGGATAGATTAAGACGTCCGTCACTCCTGGACACACTGACCCCAGATTCCTACCCGTCCCTCATATCTTACTTCCTTCCCAGAACTTCCCATTCTCCTTCCTTTCCCTAAAAAGACCCTCCACACAGCTTTCCCAAAGATGTCCTATGCCCTGGGGGGAATTATTTTCCTCAGGGCATCCTGTGTGGAGCCAATGTAAAAAAAATGCTACTTTACTACGTGTGTGCCATAGTTTGTTTTTTTAATGTCCAGGAGTGTTTGGAGCAATCTTTTCAACCGGTGGGCCAATACATCCATTTTCAATTTATTCGCGGGTCGCAGGGGGAGAGTTTTTCATAAAGCAATGTGTTTAATTTTGCAGTCGATGGTATCGCAAACCTTTTTATATTTTCTAAAATCGTAATATTTAATAAAACAACCACAGAACGCGAAACAAAGCAAAGAATTTTTTTATCTCCAAACTTAAAAAAACCAATAAATTCTTTTGATTTTATCAATCTAAAATAATATTAAATGACATACCGCCGTTGCACACACTATATAATCCTATGTGGATTTTATAACATTGAGGATTGATCAAAAAGAACTGTTTAAAAAATTAGGGATCCATATATTTTTTTTTTTTAATAATTTTTTAATCATAGAGTTAAATCTGACATCTTGTTTATTAAAAAAGGTGGACTTTATAAAAAAATTTCACTAAAACCAACTTATTTTTCTTAAATTTTACATTTGGGATTTTTTGTGCACACTGTATCCTGTGCACAGGATATTTTGTGTAGCAAATGAAGGAACGGCTGCGCTGCCTCTTTTATTTGAACTCAAATTTAGATTTGAAGCCAAAATACCCAACCAAATTGAAACATTATTTTTTTAATCAAAAGGTATAGCAAATATCTGGTACAGATATGTTCACATTCATACATCGAGATTTAATAATATGTACCGTTAATAACCAATTTACTGGAAATTCAGTCGTGAACGGCTATTTATTGTTAAAAACACCAAATGGCATTGTAACATAATATTATAATGGACAGCATTTATTTTTAGGTCAGGAATAAATCAGTGTTTGATGATTTACAAACATTACTCGACACGTCAATCAATGAATTGTTTCCGATTCCGTGTAAATAAACTGAAGTAAAGTTCATTCACAACTCCTATTATATTATTATGATTCCCCAACTCCGTGACATTCCACGATTCGACCGGGTACGGCGAGTCCAGCTAAATCAACTCTCGGCATTATGTTATTATGATTCCCCAACTCCGTGACGTTCCACGATTCCACCGGATACAGCGAGTCCAGCTGAATCAACTCTCGGCATTGAATCAGCAGGAGTCAAACTGAGTTTGGTTCTGGCTGATTCAACGACTCCGGCGGAGCGCCACAATGAGTTTGATCCGGCGAGTCCGGCGGAATCAACTCTCGGCAATGAATCAGCTTGAGTCAAACTGAGTTTGGTTCCGGCTGATTCAATGCCCCCGGCGGAGCGCCACAATGAGTTTGATTCGGCGTGTCGGCGCGGAACCGCCGGAATCAAAGGAGTGAGTCCAGTGAATCGAGAACACTCAGCCGAATACGGTTCCAGAATTAATTCCGTAAAATGGGTGAATCGACACACTTCTAATACTACATATTATATATATTGGTTTTTGGCAAGTTACAGGGAGAAATTAACCCCTTGCAAACTGTAGTAATATCACCTAATGGATTTTTTTTTACCCGATGATCGGGCTACCTCAGGCAAGATGAAGGGCATTAATAATTTTTTTTGATGTTTTGTTTGTCTGTAAGTGGTGAAGACAAATTCGTAGCAGTTATACCTAGGGGGGATACGTCCCCATCCGACATGCTGACAGAAGTGGTGACATCTTGTGATGAATTCTTGAATTCGATACCGAATTACAACAGTAGCTTTGTTTTAGCGGCGCGTATGGCGTGGCGTTAGAGATGCACTTGAAGCCGGGTTCTGAGATTCAAGCACGTAGACGCAAGCCTATTAATACGATTCGATTTATAGATGGTGTACTTTTATATTGCTGACAGAGCATCGCACTCACCGCTCTGTTCAGCTGAAATAAACAAACTAATTACATATTATTATTGTGCGTGCAACTGTGATATAAAAAATTCTTGCAATTGTGTGCAGCTGATTCAAATTGGACGGAATAAAATTTATTATATAGATTTTCAAATGGAAGGTATTTCTAGTATTATCTTTATAAGAGAAAAACACATTTTTTCCAAGAAAAATAATTTTAATCGGAATCACTCAAGCTAGACATCTCTTCTTCATTTTTCTTTTCTTTCTTGTCCCAATCCTTCAGTTTTGCTCCCATCATGAAGTCCTCTCTGAAAAAGAGGTAAAAAAAAATAAGACATCACAATAATTTATGTAAATAATAGAAAGATTATTTTGAGAAGCGTACATAAAGCCACGAGGGTGGGTTTTTAAGTTCACGGAATGAGGGGTAAGGAGTGGAAATAAAAATCCAAAATTATTTTTCCTTTTCAATATATTCACCTGCTACCCTAATACATTTTTCGGATCTTTCAATTAACTTATGTATACCCTCAAAAAAAATGATTTGTCTTTGTCTAAAAAATACGCTGAAATTGCATCCTTCACTTCTTCATCACTTGAAAACTATTTCCCATGAAGTTCTTTTTTCAAGTTTGGAAATTGGTAATAATCACTGGGAGCCAGGTCAGGACTGTAGAGTGGGTGTGGCAAAATTTTTAAGGCCACCTTCTGCGGGGCAGCCATCGCAACACGGCTCTTGTGAACAGGCACGTTGTCGTGCAGAAGGAGGACACCTTTGGTAAATTTTCTTTTTTCCTTGATGGCTTCCTTTCATTGCTCTAGGATTGAAGCGTAGTAATCTCCGGTTATGGAGACACCTTTTTCTTTGTAATCGATCAACAGGATTCCTTCCTCAACAGAGTCCCAAAAGACTGTCGTCATGATTTTCCCAGCCGATTGTGACACCTTAAACTTCTTGGGTGGTGGTGTGCCTTTCTGTACAACTGCATTGAGTCCTGTTTAGACTGAGGTTCATAATGATGAACCCATGTTTCATCGCCAGTAACAATTTGAGCCAACACTCCATCTTTGTCTTCCCTAATAATGAGTTGTTCAATTAGTATGTATCTAATTTGGCGACACCCCCACTAATCACTTACCTACCCATTCCGCGAACTTAAAAACCTCCCATCGTATGTTGCCATTAGCTATAATAAATGATTTTTATTTTTATAAATTTCATTGCCAGTATTTTTCTTTCTGGCAAGATTTAATACATTTTAAAAATCACAAAACAGGCACTAAATAAGGCCCTTCTTCCACAGGGATGTACAAGTATCTGGGTGGCTATTCTCTAAGCCAGGTCGCTCGCAATCGCCGTCGAAGGTAGGTACATTGGTCAACTTGGTTATTCTCGAGCCTCGTCGAAGGTATATACTTAGACGCCAAATGTCAAAAGTCATTCAACACAACAAGTGGGTCGAACCAGTCGATACCGAGTAGCGAGTTTTGACAAACTGAGTTTTGTGACAAATTTTGCTATTTTGACAGCTATTGTCTGTCAAAATCTAGTATTGTTTTCCCGCACTAACTTTTGCATCCGCAAAGACATTGTATGTTTTTATAAAGTCGTTTTAAGGTTCCATATTACAAAGGCTGATTTACCAGCGATGTTTTGGTTGCTTGTAATTTATCCTGAACTTCCAGCCATGTCGAATATTGTCAACTTGTAGAAATTAAATGCGGCAAAAATATGTGAATCAACTGTTTGACATTTCAAACTTACACCATAGAAATCTCAAAAAACATCAAGAACATAGACAATATTCACAGGGCTGCCAATATAATCATCTCTTCGACCGTTCGACGTTCAAGAATATGTAAAAATGAAACATTCGACAAAGTTTGTTGCGATGATGAGTAATTTTTCGCTCGTAGATGGCGCATAACGAGTAACGATTGATCGTTGCTGGGAATCGCACCCCTGATACTCGACAATTCAAATGTCTTAGCGACTACCACCATATGTCTGCACGGAGAATGTAGTGATTAACAGATAACAGAACAGTCACAAAAAAGAAGTTGATGAGAGAATAGGTTAGGTTTGTTTGTTCATTTTCTTAACTTTTCTTCAATGTTCTGGATAACAGAACTGTGAAAAAAATAACACGATAAGAGAATAGTTTAGGTTTGTTTGTTATATTTCTTCAATGTTCTGTTTTGTCACTGTTCTGTCATGGAACCGAATGTAGCAAGGAGTGTGTGCCGGAACAGAGGCATATTGCATTCATTGACAATGGTGTGGTGGCTGGTTAGTTATAGAAAATGTTAAACTCACCTAAACACGTTCCACGTCGATGGTTCTTCCTTTTTAACTTCTTTCTTAGCTTCTCTCTTTAAACTTTCCGACTGATTAACATTATCTGATTTACTTTGTCCCATTAGTTTATCTAAGAATTTCGTTTTGTCTAGTGATTTCATAACCTTATCCTTTTTACGTTCCAAAGGTCCCGCATCTGACATTTTCCTTTCTATATCCTTCTGTTGATTTCGGACGGCATTGAATAACTGCACAACCCCTCGGGTGGCAGTTTTAGATAAGATTTTTTCTCTTTCCTTTTCCAGAACTGTGGGTTTTACTCTGAAGTTTGGAAGATTGTCTCGTCGCTGAAAAAAATATGTGCATTTTATTAAACTAGAGATTTTTACTATAGTAGGTATTTGGCCTTCACTATTCAAGTATGTTCTTGGCCGTCGATTCAAAGAGCAGAGAAATGAATCTTTAGGATATTGGTGATAGTGATGTTCAAACCACAAAAATTAGGTGTCCTATAACCCGTAGTTTGCGCATAACTCGAATTCGAGCCCTGGGTAAGTACTTTTGAATTTCATTGATTGGCTGGAAAAGGAATTTCATTCTAAATTATTGTTGGTTCAGAGATATTAGTAGGTTGTTATTAAATGGAGCACTTTTATTGGGCAGTGTTTTAAAAAAATTTGCTAGCAATGTTTTAAAAAAATATATTCATTCCGTGTGATTATTCGAGGCATTGGGAGTACTTGTGTTTGCGAAAATAGTGAGTATAGTGATTTTTAGAAATCTCACACAGTCAGCGACCTTTCTCGAGTTTTTTTTTTTTTTTTTAAGTTTCTCTATTCTTTGAATTGTTCGTTACATGAATTGGGGATTTTTCGACCACCATACTAGGCACATGCCTGTGTTGTGGTAGTCGATTTTCATATACAGTATATTAACAGATGCAATATAAAGAAATGTGTGAGAATATAAAAAAATTAAATTAAAATATATAAATATAAAAAAACTAACTAACTAACTAACCATCACGCCGTTTCCCCGCAGGGGTAGGCAGAGAGGACGGACCGCCAAACAACTCGGTCTTGGCACACACTCTTTGCCTCACTCACATTCATACATCGTCTCATACATACTCTTCTATTATTCTGACTTTTATCGTGCCATGTCTTCCTCGGGCGTCCCCGACTTCTTCTACCATTCACATTTGCATCATACAATATACATATTATATAAAATAATATTAAAGAAATTTAAAGAATACAAATGAATATAAAAGAATGTAAATGACTAAAGAGTATGGAAACAATAAATTACTATAGAGTATAAAAGAGTATGAATGAATATAGTAGAATATAAAAATAATACGAAAAGTATAGAACATAGAAAGCAATACATGAAAGAATATAAAAATTATATAATTATAAAATATATAAAGTCGAAGTAAGTACTTTATCGAGAATGTAAAAAAGAAATGATAACGATTATAATGAAGATCTGTGTGTACGTGGTTATATTGGTAGGTACATTATTTCAAACCAATTTTTGTAGAAATAAATTTTGGAATAAATTTATGTTTCGAGTCCGGCGAATTACACTGGTCACTAGAGTAAATTATTATTGTTACAGTGATTTTCTGGTGGCACTGGGCTCTGAGTACATAAACATGTAGATATAGGCACTAGTACACAGTGGTGCCAAACAGTTTTAAAGAATTAGTTTTTAAAAGTATTTAAACTTTTGGCTATTTATATTATAGTGATTACAACCAAAAAAAATTATTAGCGGTTTATAAACCGATATCAATTTTATTTACAAAAAATAACTAAAAACTTTAAAAAAACGCAATTTCGCTTTACTAAAGCGCTGGTGTAATAAAAACAAAAGAATACTTAGAGTGGAAAGGGTTAAGCAATGATTTTCTTCTCTCACATTTTATAAAAAAAGTTGAAAGCTTTATTATATTTTCACAATGAAAATAAAATAAAATGATGCTATCCTCCAGATAAATGAAGTAATAATGACATATTATATTTTACAAATATCAATAATTTGCAGATGATGTTTCCACAATGGCAAAACACATTTTCACAGAAAATGAGGGTTTGAGGGTCAAGTGTGCAAAATTACATCAACCACAGAATGAAACTATAGAATTGTATAAAAAAACAAAGCCAGACTGCTAGCCCACTCGCCACAGACACTCTTCTATAAACATATATAAAAAATATAGATTAGTAGAATAACTAAATTGTACCAATTTTCGTAACCAGATTTTTTTTCTTTGTTTCACCTAGTTATTTTTACATTAAATTGATTGATTTTTATGCGCATAACTTGCATAGTTAACAAGCCACAATAGATCTATCGTATTATGGGACTGTCGGGTCACCAATATGGGCAATTTGGTGAATATATTGTTTATATGTTTTATCCAGATCTGGCAGTTTATAGACCTTGCCCACGTCTGAAAACTGGATGCTTGTTTAAATATGTGCGGAGGTGTTTAAATAATAACTCTTTAACGCGAGTCACAATGTATTTACGACAGAAACTTTATGTTACAATAATTTGTACAAGTTTAATATTATTCTTGCTTTGAGGTAAAGCAGGTAGAGAGGGCGAACACTAGAACCGGAATGGTTTTGCAAAACAAAATGCGTTGTCACGCACCTAGCGGGCGAGTGGTGGCCGGTGATACCACCGTGCAAAATCTAACAAAAATGATATTTTACGGCTGTTAGATGCCTCGCTACAGTATTTTATATTCGTTTAGTATAAAAACATTTATAAATCCTATTTTTATCCAGACCGCGACATTAGCGACAGGCGAGCCAATTAGCTTGCGCACACAACAGATATTTTCAGACAGCTACTCATGCAAACCAAGGATTAAATGAGGTAAATCAAGGAACTGTATTTCTCACCTTAATATTGTCTTTCGAGTCTTCTTCCTCACCAGGAATGAGTAACTTCAAACCATCAATGTCAGGTTTCTCTTCCTTGATTTCTCCATCTCCGATAACTTCGAAAGCATCCTTCTCTGCAATCTTAGCCTTCTTAATGTCGGAGATTTTTTTAGCTCTTGACAGCACTAGGGACCTCTTTCCTTTGGGTTTATTTGTCTTTAAAATCTTGGCTAAAGAGTCTGCCCATCCTGCGTTTTCATTTGGGTCGTCTTCGCTATCCCCTCCTTCCTCCGCACTTCCGGATTCATCATCACCTTCTTCATTCATTGATTCACCATTTTGAGATGAATCTGAGTCCTCTTCACTGTTTACTTCTGCTTCTGCTTCTGCCTCTTCTACTTCTACTGATGAATCGCTGTCATCATCTTCAACATCTATAATCATAAAAATAAAAAACCATTTCTTGAATTAGTTTAGTTTAACAGCTTGTGCGCCGACAAGGCTCATAAACCTGGGATTTTGCACCTTAAAAAATGCTCCTGGCATACTAAAATATATTTTATTCGCTAGACTAATGTTTTTTTTTTTTTTACATTAGCTTCACAAAAAGCCCTAAGGAAAATAATTCCCCTAAGGGACCATGCCATCCTTGGGCATGGTGCAGGCATCCTGTGCGGTGGGTCTTTTCGGGAAAGGAGAAGAGAGGAAGTTCTGGGAAAGAAAAAGGTAAGAGGAGTGGGCAGGAATCGGGGATCAATGTATCCAGGAGTGACTGATGTGAATCCATACCTTCCACTGCGGTGCAAGGCGATGTTCCGAGAGAGTCCTGCTGGAGAATTTAAAAGATCTCCCTCAAACAGTCTCTCCCGATCCGGCCCGCCACGCAGTAGGTGGGCAACTACCGCCAAGACCCGGACAAACTTCACCCCATGAACCAGGGCACCCCTGCTAAGCCACCAAACGTAGCGAAACACCTGGGGTGTCCTATGGCAGAGGGGTTGGTTATCCAATAAATGGTTCCCGGGATGGCGGTACACATACCCGCCTCCCAAATTAATATTAGTATATAACATATCCTAATATTATTTTATCCTGTCATTTTGTCACTGTCATTGTCATTTAGCTTTATGAAAATATAATAAAATCATAAAAAAAAATTAAGATTTCTTTATTTAACTTGTGTACATAAAACAAGGGAGAGAAATACATTTCTTTGATTTTAGGTAGCTTTCTGGGTAAAATATTTATTCTAGTATCCGGCTGGCAGTGGCAAAACCATTGGGAATGTATGGCAAGCAATATGCCGAAATACGCCAAGTCGAATGATCTTTTATAGCTAAGTCTGTTGGCCCCATAAAACAAATTTGACCGGTTAAATAATGATAATTTAATTGTTTTGCCTGAGCGGCTCTGATTGTTCACTTGGCGGTCATTGTCAAATTATCTGTTTTTTAAACTGAACTGAAATACTACTCGTATTAAGTATTTTCTAACTGATACAAAATGTTTGTAAAATAAATCTGCACATTACGAAGTATTTAAATAACAAAATCTTAATTATTAGGTAGATAGAGCTCGACTTGAATTAATGAAAACAATTAATGTTTCCATACAATTCTACAATGCAATATTTGATAACACAACAAGTTCTACTTCAATAACACAATAACATAACATACCAAAAGAAGCAGCTAACACTGCTAACGCGAAGCCAATTTCTTGGTTTCTTGTTAAATAAGGAGGCATTATGCGTCCGCTCCCCAGAATAAACTATAAAATCACTCGAATACTATATTTCCCTCAAAACGAGTCGTATAAACAAACCAAATGGTTATGTGTTAGTATAATGGTGAGAATAAACAAGCTGAAAATACCAAGCACAATTAATAATTCAAGCAGAATATGCTGATATTTAATTAGTCAACGATTAGGGGAAGTATTGAAATATGCATTTTAAAAAAATCTGTGTTTACCTTCTATTAGAGCCGTTTTTATATTTTTATAAGACGTCATTGTAAAACAACTGTGAATTTCACTTATATGGAGATATTTTATTACAGCTACAGTTTATTTTAACATAAAATAATACCACTAACTAACGTAAACAGAAAACGCGCGTGTTTATGTCGTAATATTTCAGCATTCAGGTTAGAGGTTATGTGGCACGCTGTGGTCGCTGTTTGACAGTTCGGATTGTTTTTTGTTTTAAGTTTCGGATGACCACCTTAGGTATATCTAGCCATATCCTAAAATAGTTCTGGGTCATTTTTGAACAAATTGTATTAGAACAACTGTGTTATTTTAAAGGAGGGCTTAGACCATAGGTTCTCAACGTGATCGATAACGCCCCCTTGGGGGCGTTTCAGACCCTCAGGGGGCGATAGAATACCAAAAGAAAATTGGGGGGGCGTTTCAGACTTTCAGGGGGCGATAGGAGACCCAAAGAAATCCATCCCACCCCATCCTATCTTGCCCCATCCCATCATTTCCCTATACCATTACGCCCCTTCCGTTGTGGCAAATGTAACCCCGTCTTGGTATCCAATTACGCCCCCTTCGTCGTGGTATCCCGTTACTCCCCCTCCGTTGTGGCAAATGTAACCCTTTCGTGGTATCCCAGTACGCCCCCCCCCTCGGTTTTGGTCAATTGCTGTTTCGGATTCACGAGTTAGGGGGCGCTAGAAATAAAAATATTCTCCAAGTGGGCGGTGGGCATAAAAAGGTTGATAATCTATTGTCTAAATCGTAGGTTCTCAACGTGAGCGATAACACCCGCTTGGGGGCGTTTCAGACCTTCAGGGGGGCGGTAAAAGACCAAGAGAAAATTGGGGAGCGTTTCAGACTTTCAGGGGGTGGTAGGAGACTCAGAGACCCATTCCACCCCATCCCATCTTGCCCCATACCCCATTACGCCCCCTCCGTTGTGGTAAATATAATCGTGACGACAATTGCTGTTTCAGATTTTCAGAATCACAAGTTAGGGGGCGCTAGAAAAAAAAAATTCTCAAAGTGGCCAGTGGGCAAAAAAAGGTTGAGAATCTACGGCTTAGACTAAACGAACAAATACTCAGGCCTTGTGCGCACTAGCGGCTAGCCGCTTAGGCGGTCAACCGCGCGGCTAGCCACATTTTTATTTTAGTATGAAATTTTTTGGCGGTTGGGTGCGTACGGATATGAGCGGTTGCATACTAAAATAAAAATGCGGCAGGCCGCGCGGTTGACCACCTACGCGGCTAGCCGCTAGTGCGCACAAGGCCTATTTCTAGTCTGCTCTTGCAAATTATTTTAGTGTAAACAATTATAAAGCATTCCTTCGGTGCTCCCAGTGATTAGCCGAAATTTAGTAGAACGCTCTAAGAATATTCGTTCGTTTAAAGTAAACACCGTAAGTTCACCCGAACAATTTTCCTAGAGTCCTAGAGCATTTATTCGTGTTCGGACGCGATCGCTCCTCGAGGCGATATATAGTGTTCTTGGAACTTCTTGTTCTTGTACTAATTATGGATTACAGTAATAAAAAATGTCTACAAATGATAGAAACGTACCAAAATTTTTTAGAGAAAAAAATGTTCCCATTCTAGCTCGATGACACAGAGCGAGTTTACAAGGTTTTCAGATTAACGGCGCTCAGTGCCCGGTTCGACCGGCGACAGTAGACGCCGAGGTGTGGACAAACAGAACGCAGATAAAACCTGCGCTACCTGCGCGGTAGCCTGATAGCAGTTGTCAGTTTTTTACGAAATGACGAGTTCGACAGACGACGATTTTTTACTCTTGGAGAATCCTTTCTTGAAATTAAGGAATAAAACAATTGGTATCTTTAAATGTGAAAATAACCTCAGGAGGTTATTTTCACATTTAAAGATACGACGACCTCCGTAGTCCAGTGGGTAAGACTCTTGACTATTTGTGTTATTTCACAATTAATTCATTTAAAATAATATATGTATAGTATATTTGCGGCATGTTCCAGAGTGGAAGATACTATCAGTATTGCCCTGGTGTAAGACCACCATTCAGAATTGAAACGTTGCTTGAAAATGGCTTTAGCCGTGTTTGATGACCAGATCTGAATAGCCAGGTACTTTCCAACCTTCCTCTTCCCACCTCCTTCCCCTCCCCACTACCTTCAGCCTCACAACATACCCCAATTGGGGATGCCATAGTCTCACTGGATCCAGACGGGAGCAGTTGAGATTCTTGTGCGGTATTCACTGTAAAAAAAGGAGGACATGATAATTTGTTATGTACATATCTGAAAGGAATTCACTTGTGATATTTGAGGTTATTTTATAATGTTATCCTGTTGATTTCTTTCCAGCACTTGTCAACAACATTTCGGTTGCTATGTAATGTGTTTCTTTTATCCCAGATTGGCGATTTGTTGAAAACAGCGGCAATAATAGGTCGCTATTTTTGATATCACATTCCCTTCAAACAAGCTTCACCAGTATTGCCATGTCCCAAAAATGAAAATGTTTCAATGATAAAAAAATTCTAAACTGAAGTTTTACTACATTCCTGATTTCAGGATTTCTCCGTGTTATCAAGGGCTGGGTCCAAGACCTAGGTGGACCTACTTTTTACTTGTATCTATTATTATCAAAATTAAATTATAACTTCTAGTGACTTGACCACGACTCTGTGAACCCCCCCCCCCCCCCCCTGGAGCTATGTGACCCCCCCCCCTGGCCCCAAAGCTTTATCCGCCCTTGCGTGTTATTCCTACTAAAAATCGTATCCCACTAAAAAGTACACACTTTTGTTAATTAATGACATGTTCGACATGGTTTTTTTAAATAACCATGGAGGTGACCATAGAGGACACCAAATCATGAGAAGATACTAAATCCGTGAAAACATGGCAAAAACCAAGTGCTTGGCAACATTGAGTTTCACTGACCGGCGTCACCGGCGAGCAATTAAGAATTCATTCCGGGAAAGCTTATCGGCGCCACCTTGCGCGGACATAGATCTGAACCTGCCTTCACTATGTCCGGCCTGATACGCTGACATACAAACATTCTTGTCGGCACGCCTGCGCCAGTCAGCCGCCCATGCGCCGACTAATTAGAAAACCGAAACCCGCTTTGTTTCTGTTCGTAGACTACTATCTACTAAGTTTAAAAGCGGGTAAATCTTCGAGTGAGATTGTCATGATGACACACTAAACTGTCCGCTTGCTCAGTAGATGCTCAGTAGCGTAGGAAACTGAGGTCGCTGCTAGCGCCAGTAACAAGAATAACGACGCCAGCGTGAACTAATTCTGTGATGTTTGGCAGTCGAAATCAGCTGTTTATTGCAGCCATCTTGAAAAACATAAATAAACCAATCACGAGCAAGCCTGTAGCGAGTAAAGTTGACGACCCTTCAACTTTTTTCGTAGATTGTCAAAAATCTGCTAGTTAGCAAGTAACACGATGACACTGAGCGAGTTAACTATCAGATAGTGAATTTCCCAGATAGTAGCTTGTAAACTCGCTCTGTGTTATCGACGCTAAGGGAGTGGGGTGGCTAGAGAAATTCTGAGAAAAAGCAACAGGTGTCTCTAAAAATAAAAATAAATATCATGTATTTAACAATGTTTGATCAATATTTTGTAAGGATTCGTAAAGCCTCGATTACATTGAGCGAGTTTACAAAATACTAGCCGGCAAATTCACTATCTGCTAGTAAACTCCTTCAGTGTAAAATCTGCTGGTTAGCTAGTAATATGATTACACTGAGCGAGTTCACTATCAGATAGTGAATTTGCCGGCTAGTAGCTTGTAAACTCGCTAAATGTAATCGAGGCTTAAGGAACGCTATGGGATTACTTTTAAGTTTATTATAGTTAAGCGCACTTGAAATGAAATAACACAAAACTGCGCCATATATTTTAACTAACATTTATTTTTTTTATTTTCGATAAATAATGTTCCATCAGTTACAAAAATAACCGGTTCCTCAGATTAATATATCGGCGGTTCCAGTGACATTAAAGGAGCCAGCTCCTTATATTCGAGATGATTGTGATATACCTTAAGGTATTTTAATGTCAAAAATTCACGGAACTGAACAAATGTGCACCATCTACAATAAGGTCGCCAGCGTGGGAGTAGGCGGTAAACACAAAGAGCTTAGTCAGTCAAAGTACCGGAAATAGTCATATAGTTTTAGAAAGCAACGAAGGATGAGATGAAATTATTTTTACGGAGGATAATGTAATAATAAAATTTGCAGCTAGCGGCGAACACAGAACGGCGAAAGCAATTAAGGACCCTAATAAAATTTGGAAAGTTGGAACTTATTGTCGGCAGGGACACACACAACAATAAAATAAAATCCAATATCACCGCGTCGGGCGAAGGCAATAAACCTTTTCCTTTAGCCCACGAAGCCGCTGCCGCCGATGGAATTACTTTTGGAGATCTACCCCAGAGCAAGAAGGAAGACACGAGCGAGAATTTCACCACGTCAGTCACCATTTGCCCGGCCTAGGGGTTGGTACTCGACTCCGCTAACGGAGTGTCCCGACCGCCGGGAACCGCGCGAACCGAATCCCAACCAGGGATAAAAAAAAAACAGTTGCGTTTTGCAACCCGACCAGGGCTTTGCACGCGACCCCGCGCAATTTCCCGACCAGGGAAATTACCAGACACGCTCGCGGATTCCAACCAGGAACCGCCGATACGTTCGCGAACTTCTACCAGGAAGCCTAACCAAGTGACCGCGAAAATTCCGACAAGGGATTTGTGCAATTTCCACTTTGCACCAATTTTCACTACAAAGACTTTCGCAACTTCCTACCTGTGCAATAACAAGTGAAAAAAAATAGAACTTAAGTTTAAAGTGCCTAGTGACTGTGTGCTTACGCGGAAACTCCATCATCAGCAACCAAAGGGAAGTGACTGAACATTTTATTTAATTTAACCACCGAAGTGATTAGATTCTGAACAATTACATAAAGACTTTTCCGTAGAATTAAGCAAACAGACTTTCTAATTTTAAGACTAATTAGTTAAGTAGTTTTAAGACTAACACTAGATTAATAATTAACACCTATTTTTTTGTGTCCTAATAGAATAAATGTGTCGTTTCTTAAACCAGTAGCTTTTTAATTTTGTTCCTCCTTAATTTAAAGTTTATAGTTTTAATTTGAACCCGCCGGGTGTATCTTTATGTATTCGGGATAGGAATATCTAGGTCATTTATTGTTTATGATCTAGCCAGCATATCTAATTTTCTATGGCTGGGCCATAAATAAACCAATCGCTGGGCTGTCATCTTTCAAATCAAAAACGATTGTTGCGCGGCGTTTGGCGGCGTTGTTGTGTATAAGCGTTTATCGTAGATGTTTGATTTTTAATTAATATCTGAATGCAGTTTTTCTGACCCTTTATTCAAAGCAAAACTAAAAATGTTTTACCACGTAAGTTTTCTACGTACTTTCATTATTTTTTTCTTAGAGCAAGTTATAGTTTCCTTGTCACCGACAAAGCGAAATGTTGTGTATTCTTCAATCCACGATACACTTCGCAACATTATTAATAATTCGAAATCCATAGTAACCAAATATCCTAGTAATCTCGTACGTGTAAATCATAAACCCCAAAGTTTACCGATTTTTACCATTACTTTGACAGGATAAAAATGTAGGTTAGGAGGGAAATATACCTATAAAGTTTATGACAAAAAGGAATTTAATTTATATTTTAGATATCCCTGGAGCATGAAATATTGTTACATCCAAGATATTTTGGTTTACAACTTCTGGAGACAGTAAAACAGAAATTATACTCTGAAGTGGAAGGAACCTGCACCGGAAAGTAAGTTAATGACGTTCAATCACCAATAATAATAACATACACCTCAGTTAGTTCACCTCAACCTCTAACCTCTCGAAAGTTACAGTTTTAAAAATGTACTTTTATTAAACTCTGCTGTACGATTTTCAATATCTACGTCAAAAAATGCTAAAAACAATTTTTAAAAGCCCATTTGGTTAAGAGTTTATCATGGCTTGTATACCATAATCTGTACAAGAAAGGCGTCAGTGTCACGCAATCATTGGTAAACAATATAAAAGTAGATGCTGCTCGCCTTGTTTTATCTGATGTTATTAATTACTTTAGTAGTGTCAGATTCAATATAATACCCAAACATATTTATTATTCACAACTTAATCCTTAAAAAAAAAAAAAAACTTTATTTTGTTTTATTTTAAATCAGATCTCAAAACTATGGTCACCCTAACTCTAGCTTCACACTACTCGCGAAGTTGAACGAGATTAGCCGAATACGATAGTGCGGAGAGGCACTTCGTCTTACTTCGTCCAACCTTGGCTCGCCTCGGGCGACCTCCATTTTTTGTCGGTTTTTGCGCCCGAGTCAAAGGACTCGAAGTGCCTACACGAAGTGCCTCTCTACACTACTCGGACTTCAGTTCGCTTCAATACGTCGTCGCAAGCGCACGTCCATGCTAGTAATTATTTTTTAGCTGTAAAAAATACAACAAATTAAAAAAAGAATATTCTTTTGTATCAATTTATTTATTTATTCCCTGTAGTTCTCTTGTCATAGTTTAATTGACCAAACTAACCTAATTCTGTTCCGGTGCATTGCAACTGCAATCATCCACCATCTTCTTTTCCTCCTTTTTTTATAAATATGCACATAGTTATTTATTTATTTATTAATTAATTTTTTATAAGAATATTGTACATTGTTTAGTTTTTTGTGTTATTTCATCCGCCATGCTAGGGATGTCCCTGTGTTATGCGGGTGAAGTTTACAGATTGGAAATTATACATTTGTAATGGTTGATAAATTAGGGTCGGACAGATGTCATGGCTCAACACAACATGACAAGAGGTATGGCATTGCTTAATGCCCTACCAGCGGATATAGATGTGTTCGATATCACCGTACCATGTTTTAAAAAAACTATATTCATGTATTGTTAGTTATAAGAAAATTAAAATTGTACCGTAATTGGACTCACCTGTCTGTCGTACAATAAAAAAAAAAATTATAAGTTGTACAAATTAAATTGAATTGCAAAATTTTATAATAAATATAATTGATTATAATAATAGCATATTTATATTTTTAGCATATATTTTAGGAGCTAGGTATATGAAATGTCTTCAAGCTGACGTGGTATGCAGTGTAGGTAAATTATAATACGCGAGCGTGCACATTGCAACGGCAGCAGACTTGAACGTCCATGACGTGCGAGTCGTGACGGCACCACCGCGCGAATGAGTTTCTCGCAAAGTTGAACAAGTGTGTAGTGACGTACTTCGAACTTCGGTCAACTTTCCCGAATATTTCGTCGAGGAACTTCGCGAGCAGTGTGGAGCTAGGGTAAAAGTCTACATTAATGTACTACCTAGCGCCATCAGTTTAGTAGGTACCAGTAGGTACCCATAATCTAATCTCAATCTGTAAGAAATACAACAATATTGTTCTTTCAAAATCTGTATAATTTTGTGTTATTTTGTTAACTTGTATAATTATTGTTAACCTCAACACAGGCTTGTCCTAGTGAGGTAACAAATTGTATTGTAAACATTTTTACCTGCAGTGTAAAGAAGCAATAAATAAATAAATAGTGTCAGGTTCATAATATCTGAACATAGTGTCAAATTCGTTATACATATATAGATGTGTGTTGGAAATCTGAAAAGTGGTAAGCGAAAGACAAGGCAATTGTATATGCGTAGCGTAAGGTCGTGTCCTAAAGGTAAGTAAATCGTATTAAAAAAGTTGCAAAATGCCACTCTTGTGTGTTAAGAAAATATTTCCATTACTCGACAAACACTTGTAAAAGCCAAGGAATAAAATTTCATTTGTAAATACAAGCAAATTATTTTTATTTATAAAAAATACAATTATTTCCCGAAGATTTTATCTCCATAGCTAACAATTAAGTATAAGGACAATCTATGACAGTAGTAGTAGTCTCATATACATTCCGTATTCGTCATAGTGTAAGCGAGTAAGCGTATCTTGGCATCTCGTGATGTAGAAAGTAGTTTCGGCGCAATTTGAAAAAACCGCCCAGTCCTATATCTATGTTGTTCATACACACACATTATAATATCATACATCACATTCTTTGAATGTGTGTGTGTATGATATTCTATCTTTATCATACATGAATAACTTTTGAATTAAGAATTTACTGAAAACACAAGAGTGTTTCTTACTTGCTACATGCCATCTTGAGACAATGGCGAGTCTATTTATTACATATGATGTCGTTGGTCATATTCTAATAATTAATCAGCTTTATCTAACCCCATTTTTATAATTCTATCATTGTTGTTTCTATGTACCAACTTTCATTAGTGTCACACCCAAAGATATTGAAATACACGAGATATGCTGTGATGGCCGCCCGACTGTCGGCGAACTACTACCTAATGGGAATAGTTTGAATATGGAGAGAATTCGTTGATTTTTTGAAGGTGTGTAGTAGTATTGGTTAACAATATCGGCGACACCAGGAAACACAGTCCAACCCGGTAAAAACTGCAGATAGCACATCTCTTATATTTCAATATCTTTTGTCACACATCACAGCTGGATAGAAGTGATAAGGTGAGAAATATCTGAAGTTGGCTTTTAATTCTTCAACGCTTCATTCTTCCAGATATGGTTTTGTGATAGCCGTGACGACGATAGACAGCATCGGAGCAGGTCTCATTCAGCCGGGCCAAGGGTTTGTGGTGTACCCAGTAAAGTACAAGGCCATTGTGTTCCGGCCCTTCAAGGGAGAGGTTCTAGACGCCATTGTTACTCAAGTCAACAAGGTCAGATTTTCAAAACAAAATTAACAAGTTCTCTTTCTTTCTGATCTTCACGAAGTCTTTTACATTTACAGCTGTTATGTCTCTATCAATGACTATAAATATATATATATATATATATATATATATATATATATATATATATATATATATATATATGACCTCTGAAGTGAGGTATCAGATATTTGACTTAACCCAATATTTCAACTCGATTTAACCTGCCGTGCGATTTTGTATCTTTTGTGGATACGGAATCTATTCCATACGTAATCGCTTGTCAAATTTGTGGTTTGTATCAAAGAGTGCCACGATGGATTTCATTGATATACTTAGCATTGTAAACCAATGGGAACAATTTAATTAATTTTGCATTTATAGGAAATATGATATTTATATAACAGTAAGCCAAATGATACTATTTTCATAATAACTGTTTTTTTTTGCAAAATTATGTTTTTGTTTATTGTACCGTCTTACAAGATAATTGGTTTATATACATATATATAAAAATTATACATTATCTATCTTATGTAGTTTCCCTGGATAGCTACTTATATTCAGAGAGATGTTTTTTTTTTTCTCTCTAATGTTATTTATTGTCTCTTGAGTTTTATTACATTTTCCGTCTAAAGCATTCTTCACAATAAAAAAAAAATCAAGAGAGTTACAATAAATACAGTAATAAGTACATATACTTAACAATATATATATATATTACAGTAATAAGACTTTTGAAAATCAGAATTATGACATTTGACATGTAATTTTTCATCACGCTTTTTCACAGATAATATAAACATATGGTAAATATTTCCCTATCGAGTCCACGCTCAAAATACACTTTAAAAAATTAAAACAAATTGTACTAGGTAGATTACAGTTAGTGATAAGTAATTCAGTAACCGGAATTGAAAAATATTGCATTTTAATGGTTATTTTGTTATCTTTAAAAACGCGATATGTCATTTCTCAAGGAACGCCATGTTGTTAATAGGCCACGTGGAAAAAATCGTGTGGATAGATTTTTTTACTAAGATTATGAAAATGTTAGTAAAAATTTTTAGAAATGTACAGTTTTTTTGTTTTTTAAATAAATAAATCCATCATTTGGGCTCGTGACATCACTACATGAAAATGTCCCGTCTCTGAAAATGTTCCTATTAATTTTGTAAAATTCCACACTGATTTATTTTTTTTATACGGCAACACTTTGATTTCAGGCGAATTTTTTGATTTTGACATTTAACGTTCACTAGATTTATTGTTTGTTCTCTGCGAACTTATCATTTGGTTTGACTTTTTGACAGATGTTATGAAGAGAACCCCGTACATTTTAGTGTTTCAGAGGTATAATGGAAAACATTTTTTTTTTTTTTAAATGATTTTCGGCTATTTAATTATGTTTTTTTGAACCCGTAAAATTATGTCCCGTCTTTCCGGTTTATAAAAAATTGTCTGATTATTCGGATTTGAATTTTCAAAAAATCGCCAGGGTTTCAAAAATACGATTAAAATAAAAAAATAAAAATTCGGAATGTCTTAGAATATTTGCCTTAACCAGATTTTTTTTTTTTAAATGTGATGCAAGTGGCCTATTACGACAGCAAACGTCTTGTGTGATTTTTCGTGTTTATGAAACCGAACAAAATAATGATAATTAGCATTATTTATCATTTCCGAAGATTCCAATTCGTACTTGTTATTGTCTAACTGACAGAAAGTGATTTTTTCTTTAAAAAATACGTATTTCATCATCGTAAATAACATGGCGGTCCTTGAATAAACAAAAATTTTAACAAAACAAAAAAACGACTTCAAAAAATGCACTAAAAAGTAAAAAAAATAATTTCGTATTCTTCTACAACTTCATAATCAACTTACTTTTTCTACTCATCAATATGTAGGTACCCGGCCCGGCGTGTTCACTTGACAGCTCCCCTCACGCCGCGGCCCCGCTCTCGCCTCGTCAAGTCTCTCGTGCGACACAAGCACATCTCACCTATAACTATGTATGAACCTACCTTGACTGACACCGACTCCAAAAATAACAATCGTACCTACATATTGATGAGTAGAAAAAGTAAGTTGATTATGAAGTTGTAGAAGAATACGAAATTATTTTTTTACTTTTTAGAGCATTTTTTGAAGTCATTTTTTTGTTTTGTTAAAATTTTTGTTTATTTTTTGATTTTTAGTGTTAATTTGTCTGAATATTGATAGGCCTACTAAACGTGCTGCTCATATGAGACAGACATAATTTGTCCATAACGACGTTAGGGTGAAATTAAGAGATTCGGCAGAGTTTCGTTAATTTGCTCCTAAGAATTGAAGAGTTCCGTTACTTTGTCAAGGATCCGATAATAAAAACCTAACCAAACTATCCTTGAAGTACATCCTTTCCAATAAAAAAAGAATCATCGAAATCGGTTGGCGTGATATTGAGTTATTCGTCCATTTGTCGCACACATACTTAATGCAAATTTAAGACTTATATGGTTTTCTCATGGATGCCATTGTGGGAACTGGACCAAATTAAAATGGGACCACACGGGAATCATTAGCTTTCAAATAAAAAAAGAATCATGAATATCGGTTCATCCAGTTGAAAGTTCTGAGGTAACAAACATTAAAAAAAAAAAAAAATACAGTCGAATTGAGAACCTACTCCTTTTTGAAGTCATTTAAAAATGACGTTTCGCATTTTTTAAATTTAAAAAAAAAACATTAAAACGCAAAAATTTTCAATTGCGGTTACTGAATTACTTATTACTAACCATTACCTACCTAGTTCAATTTGTTTTAATTTTTTAAAGTGTGTTTTGAGCGTGGACTCGATAGGGAAATATTTACCAAACATATTCGCAAGTGACGAAATGATAAGTCAGAATAATATTATGATACATTACTTTCTTGCCAAGTGAATAAAATATATTTTAGTATGCTAAGAGCATTTTTTAAGGTCCAAATACCATAAAATTGAGCTTACTAGCAGATCCATGGTAGATTTTTTCGCACACTAGAAGTTAAATTACGAAATGAAAAAAAAAATGAACCTTGATTGTAGCACATACTCTGTACAGTTTGTCAAACGATTTCCTACCTTTTGATATCGACTGTTTTGGTAAAACCGTTCAAGTTCACATTTTTTTGGGAATGTTACTTTTTTCATGTACAACATGGTAAAATCATTTTTGCTGATTTAGGCATTTTTAATACTAAAAAATGATATTCTGGAGAAAAATGCTCAGGATTACATAGACAGCCAGACGCACAAATGTGTCCATTCTGGATAAGCTAGACATCCACAATAGGCTTTCAACTATCTGCCTACAAAGTTTTTAAGATATTTTAGACACTTTGCTCGCCAAGCTGAGGACAAAAACTGAAACTGATAATCATTGGCAAAGTGGAAGGCAGAAAAAGCAGAGGAAGGTCACCAATGTACTGGAGTGACCAAGTATCACTGGCCAAGTACCTCCATGTCCGCAGCTCTCCGCGCAGCATAGCTCCACGAGGAATGGAGGAACCTTGTCTACCATGGAAATTGGAGTAGGGGTTATGATCCACAGCAATAAGGAACCGACTTAAGAAGAAGAACACTAAAAACTAAATTTAGCGTAATTTTTTTTTAGGTATTTCGATAAACCATGGATGAAATAATAGAATAGAATAGCAATATTTTACATCAAAATTTTGAAAACAAGTAACTACTTTCTTATGAATTCTAGATTTTTATTGGTTTTATGAATTTGTAAATATTTGTTTTTATAGTCTCCTGTAAAATTTCCTTTAATGGCTTGAAGGGTTTTACCAAACCGTAATGGTGATAGATTCACAACAATGATAATATTGTTTTTAGTTTCTCGCTCACTGCTTCCATCAGTATGAATTTATGTTCTTTTTGTCTTCAGGTTGGGATGTTTGCTGAAATTGGACCTCTGTCGTGCTTTATTTCACATCATGTGAGTTCCCAAATTAATTTTACGTTTACGATGGTTCAGGATTTGAATGGATTTAAACCCCCTCTCGTTGATTTGATTTTAAAACTTACATCTGGTGGTATCTAAGTATCTAAACGTTATCAGCCTTACTAAAAAACCCAGTGAAAATTTTATTCAATTGACAAACGGCCGCGGATGTGAAAACATTACTAATTAAAAATTTGTTCTTTGAAAGAAATACACATGATTTCCACGGCCTGAGAGGGTAGTTTATCTCTGTTTTAACCATTGATGTCCGAACGATATTTGTAATTTTTCCATAGTATTTTGAATGTTCTATATATTTCTTATTTTTGAAGGTGTCGTAAAAACAAATACCATTTATGAAAACTAGATAAAATTACCTTTTAGATTTGAGTATTTGAAATACACTTTAGCTTTCAAAAACTGCCGTATTTTAAGATTCAAACTCGGAAAAAAATTTCCTCCCACAACATTTTTGACCAAAATGTAGAGAAATTTAAATAAAATCAAAATTTAAAAAACACAGTCCTTTTGTGTAATAAATTTGGAAGGAAACTATCACCTCACTTTTTCATCGTGTATACAATAAAAAAATAATAAAAAATTTCAAAGTTTTTTTTATTGCCAAAAAAATAACTTAGAAATAATACCGAAATTTTAAACAGATTTCTTGCATCTCTAAAGACGTTAATTTTTTTGATACGTTTACGAACACATGTATTAGGTTTTAATATTATAAAAAATTATCACTTTTAAGAAATTCTCTTAAAATAAAGATCTTAAAATGAAAATTCTATCTTTTAAGTAACCTATAAAAAACAATATTCTGACAGTTCAACTTTGAAAGTACGGCGTTTGTACAATAACTTGATTAAACTGAAGTAAACCACACAAATAACATGGTAAATATATCAATTATGTGAACAGAAGAGTAAATTCGTCACTACAATAGAAATTATTAAGTAAAATCACAAATTTTTCGATATCCCGCCATAAAACACACCGAGCTGTTTTGTCATCGCGGGCTGTCACGGGCCGACGAACTAATGCATAGGCGCGCCAATAATGCCCCTTGCGGAGAAAAATTAAAACAACATTGTTTCCTAGTAAATTAAAACCATATACAACGTTGTCACATCTTCAATGCGTTTTAACAGCGTGACCACGAAAGAAACGTTATTGGTAATAAAACATCTTTTAGTGTATACGAGCTCTATTTATGTTATTGCAATAACACAGTTAATCGGTCGCGCTGTGGTTTTTTTTTTAGTAAGGCTGTATGTCTTTGCCTTTTGTATAATGGTCCTTTACTAAAGGGTATTCGGATGGCAGAATTATAGTCAAAAGACTCATTTGTTTGTTTATTATAGTACAAGATTATACATGTATATACATAGTTCATCAATTTTTTTGACTGCCCAACTAGGAGTTTTCCCGTTTTAGGACAGTCAAATTATTATGGATATGAACAAATGGAACATGATTTGTACAAAAAAGAAAGAGAATTGATGAATAAAAAGAGGAAATAAAAAGAACAGAAAGAATATAAAATATGTAAAATAAAAAAAGTTTAAAACCTAGTAACTGTTATTTGTTTAGCATAGTTATTAAAATAATATAAATTTAACAAAGAAAAGGTAAATAGGTACATATAGGTAACTAAGAGGAATTAAGAGGGTTAAAACATTTAGGTAACTTCTGTATGCATTGCATATTAATAATTCTGTAACACTATGTATTATCTTAGATGATAGATGATGATGCGGAGAGTTTGGACAAGTAAGCACACTCTTTATAATATACAAGTTGTCCTGTTTTCATGTCATCTCTGTCATACACGCTGACTTCAGTCGCACATACACTAAAGTTGGGCTAGTTTACACAAATTCAATTGTGACATTGTCATCAAAAATAGCACTGAATGGCCATCAATTTGATGGCAATGTTACATTTTAATTTCTGTAAAACAAATGGTCTTTAGTAACTCAGATTGCATTGTAGGCAAATATTTGATATTATAGTGATTTATTTAAAAAGAGTCAAAAGGCTACGCTTTCTTGCCATGTGATGGACGGAATTACCAGGATACCGAGAGAAGAAAGCGGTCAGAAGGGATGCGCTCATTGTAACACATTTCTTCAGACTGATTCGTGGAAGGTTCGAAAACTCGGCTATCATGGAGAGCATTTGTTTCTATGTTCCCGATGGTTATCTCCGTCATAGATTGTTTTATCTCCCGGCTTGCAGAACTAACTTGCCAATGGTTATGCCAGTCGGTAGAGCCATCTTTTTGTTAAATAGAATCACTTCGAATATCGATATGTTTAATATCAATGAAGCACAATTCAGACAACAAGCTCTGTTGTTATTAGTATGATTGTGCTTCATTGAAATATAAATTACTTAAACCTGTAAATTTTAAGTCTTAATACTCTTTTAAAACGCATTAAAATTTTATTTTGTAATGTTTTAAAATGAATAAATAATTGAATTAAATTGAATCAGTTTTGGTATCTGGTAATTGACGGCTACACCAAAACTAAATGCAAAAACCATTTAAAATTATACTGTAATACCAATTCTTAACGGTTTGGGGCAGGCAACACGGTATAGTATCTACAATACATAAGCACACACTTTACCACAATCTTCGATTACACATCTGCCCTGATGATGACACTTTAATGCTGTCCAAAACGTTGGCTAAAGAACCTTCTAAGTAGCGCAACAAGGCATAATACCCCAAAAAAAATCACTATAATACTTTTGGCTGTGAAAATCTCAAATCATATCAGACAGTTGACAGATTGTTTTGGGTGCCTAGCTCTTGCGTGAAATAGAATCTATTGTTCTTGTTACAGTCCATCCCGGCAGACATGCAGTTCTGTCCCAACCAGAACCCCCCTTGTTACATGACTAAGGAGGAGGATGTGGTCATTCAGGCTGAAGACGAGATCAGACTGAAGATCGTGGGAACCAGAGTTGATGCCACGGGAATTGTGAGTATTAATCCACCAATCAGCTGAACTTCCATTCATTTATGCATCTATTCTTCCCTATTCTCATACATAACTAACTGACCATCACGCCGTTTCGCTGCAGGGGTAGGCAGAGAGGACAGACCGCCAAACAACTCCTTCCTGCCCCATTCACATAGTCTCAAACATGCTCTTCTATTATTCTGACTCTTGACATGGCCCGACTCAAGTATCTGATCACTTGGACGTGCCATTTATTCCTCGGGCGTCCCCGACTTCCACCATTCACATTTGCGTCATATGTTCTCCTTACACTCCTTTCCTCGTTCATTCGCTCTACATGCCCAACCATGTTATATTTTGACTCTTTGCCAAACCCAACTCATATTTGATATGCCCAACTCATATTACATTTTGTCATCTTTAAAGAGACCCATGTTGTAGGGAGTGGCAGCTTTTGTCTTTTGAATGAGCTAGAGAAGCTAAGGATGAAAATTATTTTTTTTTTTACATTAACTCCACACAGGAGGCCCTGAGGAAAATAATTTCCCTCAGGGCCTAAGTCATTTGGGATCTTTAGAGCACAGGTGTCGGGTGGGAATGCTATCCTTATTCTACCGGTATTACAATGGCAGTTGCTCCGAGGAACTAGCGTCATTGATCCCTTCGACACCCGTGCATAGTCAGGAAACACGCCAAACGCGTGCCCAACATATGTACACGGTTGACATTTATCACATGAGAACGGGTCGCTTCTTCGACTCGTTCTTGTGTTCAACAGCTCAGCTGTGGAACGATTTGCCAGCCTCCTGTGTGTTTCCTCCTTCCTACAACATGGGTCTCTTCAAGGTTCATTCCTTCCTTGACTCAAAAAAACCCTTCACACAGCATCTCAGATGACAATGTTTGGAGTTAATGTTAAAAAAAAATTTTTTTGGTAGAACAAGGAAAGCATTCCGACATGACATCTGTACTGTAAAGATTGCGGTCCTTTTGTTAAGATAGGAGAATCAAACGAACCCGTTTTATGCTTAGACTCTTAGATAGTTTTTTAGGTGTTTTGGCAACTAAAAAACACTACACTATTCCTTTGCTAACAACCTTAATTGTCAACCAGAAAAAAAACTAAAATTGATAGTAACCATATTATTATTTTTAAATGTCTTGTTAACTCATTCTTTTTTTTCAGTTTGCGATAGGAACCCTAATGGACGACTATCTGGGACTTATGGGAAATTGAATGCATTTCTCGTCATCTTGTATTCAAAAAACCCGACTATGGAAGAATGCCATGAAGACAGCGGCACCCCTGTCTCTATTTTATCAAATTAAATTTTGATCATAAATAATGATCACAATTGCTGAAAGAAGAAATGGAATCTAAAAACTTAAAAGTGCAAAAGTACTGAAAAATCTAAAACTACAATGATTATTTTCATCTGAATAATATTTTGAAAGTTTTAGATTATTTTTTAATGTAAAATGAAATGACTTTTTAAGTGATCACTTTTTTGCTGGTTGTTATTTTCTTCCTTTTTATATTTACTGATTTAGTTATAAGATTATTGTAAATAAAATATATTTAAACTCAAAATTAATATTTTTTGTTCCCAACTATCAAATAATTTTCAAAAGTATCCATATGTAAATATGGAGCAAACAGTATGGTCTAGTCTTATTCTTGACAATTAAAATGTATATTTCATAACTCAGGATTGAAAATATGATGCAGACTGAAAATAGTTGCATTGATCTAGGAATTCTGGACATAAAAAGCTGAGCATTTTTCATGATGACGGAGCTTATCATTTCATTTGTTAAGAGTTTTGCTGCTTCACAAAAACACACAGAATCTCTACATATTATAAAGTCCCCCGCGCCGTCTGTCTGTCTGTCTGTTCGCGATAAACTCGAAAACTACTGAACGGATTTTCATGCGGTTTTCACCAATAGATAGAGTGTTTCGTGAGGAAGGTTTAGGTATGTAATAGTGGTAGCTTTCATCGAAAACGCTGCCTAATCCTTTTGGGATATAACAAAACAATATATGGTGGGATATTCCTCTTTTATAGATCTGCAAAAAAGTCCGCGAAGGCATACATCTATCTTTTACGGATAGCTTACTATATCCATTCTATCTTCTTATGTTATACTGTTCGTTTGTCTCGCTATAACTCGAGAACGGCTGGGCCGATTTAGGTGATTTTGGTTTTGAAATGTTTGTCGTAGTCCAGGGAAGGTTTAAACGGTGAGATAATATGAAAAAATTGTGAGGAAGATAGTAAAAACAACAATTTCATTTTCTCATATAAACAGTTCCACTGTTCTACCTACTTTCAGAAGCACAACGTAATCTAGAATTGGAATACAAAAAAAAAAAAAATTCTAATTTTCATATTTCAGTCGTCTGTCAAACGTTACCATTTTAAATCTTCTATCATCAGTTTGTCAGTGCGTGAGAACTTTATTTACTGTTTTAATATGCTAACATAGGTCGTCGAAGTCAATCAAATGGGCACCAATAGATAGAGTGTTTCGTGAGGAAGGTTTAGGTTTGTAATTTGTCAAGGATTTGTGTAAATTGGTTGAAACAACGATAATTGTTAGAAGTGTCGGAAAAAGTCAAGCCGCCTGGGAGATTTCATCAAAAACACTGCCTAATCCCTTTGAGATATAACAAAACAATGCATGCTGGGATACTCCTCTTTTATAGATCTACAAAAAAGTCCGCGAAGGTATACATCAATCTTTTACGGATAGCTTATTATACCCATTCTATCTTCTAAAAAAATGGTCACATACAATGGGATAATTGGAAAGTTATTTAGACAGATACAGTATTAATTAGTAGTGTTCAATATCGGTACTTTTACTACCCGTCGGTATCCGTTACTTTCACAAAAAGTAATCGTTACTATGTAATCGTTACTCGTTACTTTGATTACTTTCGGGTAGTAACTACTACAATTATCAAATCGTTACTGAATGCTTTGATTACTTTCGGGTAGTACCGACTACTAGTATCAATTCGTTACTGAATGCTTTGATTACATTTGACTACTTTCGGTTCCGGATACCGCCGGAAACTTTTATAGTAGATACAAATCGTTACTGGTTACATTTTGACGTTTGTGTATTTCGTTAGCATGAATAGCGCGTACTTTGTTTATGAATTATTAGGATTCTACATTAGGTATTTATAGGTACTTTGAATGTTTTGAAGAGTGTTGTGTGTTTAGATTTTTTTAAACTTTATTTTTGATTTTATACAAACAATCAGAATACCAGAGAAGATATTTCATATGGAATACAGCTATATAATATATTATATTTATGTGTAGGTACATACCAAAATATTGCAGCATCTCTCATCAGTCGGTATTGGATAATATTAAACTTATTTGCACAATCGCAATCATCGGGTATATATTATTGTTATTTTATCGAAAACAAATAACACCAAATAATTTCAATAACAACTTTATTACAATAATATAAACAATTTGAAATGGAATCCATTCCCCATAGTTACAACAAGATCCCGGTTCTTTTTTGTTTACGTAGGCAATTTTGATCATAAATTACATTGGATTGACGTATCATTTTCCTTTGAAATTCGAAACGTAATTTTACATGCGAGTTTTGATTTTTGTTTTTGAAGCTTTGGGGATTAGTTAATAAAATACTATTAAAGGCTGATGGTAATTTTTTATACATTTTATTTATTATTTATTTACATCTCACATAATATCATATTATAACTATGATAATAGATGTTATAGGCGGTCTTTTTACTTGGCGTAAATTTCTACAAACCAAATTCATCTTTATAATCATAAAATGAATCAATCAAGCGCATATTGTATTATTATTATTTTTTGTTAACTCCACAGAAATTTAAATCTTATAATGTGTGAAGGAAAAAAAGCAGTGTTAAAATTATTACTGTGAAAACTTTTGATAGTCGTAATAATATCTAATATTCATATTTTTTATACCGCTCGAAAATTGTAGTAGATTCCTACCGTCAAAAACTTGAATACTTAGTATAAATTGGTAGCAATATATTATATCAGATAGCAAGGTACACAAACATAAATATCAACTGAAAGCATTTTTTTACCGATGTAATCACCGTAGTATTTTTTTGTCTCTGGCAATACCGTTCCTAACCCGTTTACGCTTCGAATAGCTGGCTCTGGCGTGGTAGCGCCTCCAGCAGCACAAATAGAAACAACCAAGTAGTCGGTACAAAGTGTGGTTTATTTATGAACAGCTGGCTCTAACGTAGAGCGCCTCTAGCGGCACAAATAACAACCAAGTAATCGGTACTGAAGTATCCGCATCGAAAGTAATCTTTTTGAAGTATCAATGAAAGTAATCATATCGAAAGTAACGGATACTCTTCGTTTTTAGTAGTCGGTACTTTGATTACTTGGTGAGTACCGATTACTTCAGTACCGAATGATTACTTTTCATGCATCTCTAGTATTAATCCTTATTAACTTAATTACGTTAGTTACCCCAAGCATTTCATTCTCATTATTATAATCTTTCACACCATCTCTACGTATGTATTATAAATTAAAGTCCTCCGCGGCATCTGTCTGTCTCTTCGCGATAAACTCAAAGACGGCGGTGGTTACAAAGGTTGGATTTTACGAAGTGTTTTATTGGCCACAGCAATGCGTGGCCGGGTCAGCTAGTTATAAATAAACACAATATGCACAGATATGATTTTAGATTTTCACAGCCAAAAGTATATTTGTTTTTGGGGTGTTATGCCGTGTTGTGCTACCTCCTCCTTTAGCCAACGTTTCGGACAGCGTTACAGTGTCCATCATCAGGGCAGATTTGCCCATGGGGGGTTGATGTTGTACATTTTTTTAGCAAGCAATTCTTTTGTATTTAAGTACCGGGTTGCTTCTTGTATTCATGATGTATTGTCAATTCTTAATAATAATAGACGTAAGATGATAATATTACATTAAAAAAAAATGATGTTGATCTGTAATGGAATTTTTCAATTCAATTTTCATCCACTTCCCGAACTACCGAAATGTGTGAATTTTCGCACACGTGAACAGGATTTAGCCTGTGAGATAATGTCTCCTCTTTGTGCCAAGTGACCTGGGACGATTTTTATGAATCTGTATCATCCATCATCCTCGTGGTCGTCGAGCTTTCCTTCTTTTTGTTACACTTTGCTTGTATTTCAAATAAAAGTTTGATAAACCAAACGCAATAGCCGACACAAGTTCGGCGTCCGCCATGCTCGGGTGTAGGTAGTGCACTGACGCATTCACAAGCATGTAAACGACTTCCAAATGCCAAGCGAGATTTGTGGACGCTTGGAGCTTGTGGAGGCTTGCCAAGCCTTGGCAAGCGTGGAAACGTACCATAAGAATCCAAGAAAATTGTGTAAGTTCGAGTGATGTTGCTTTGAAAAAAGAAGGATTCCGACTATCATGGAAGCAGGTTGTTGGTGTACATAATGTCGTTTTTCGTATTCATTCATTTGTATTACCTCGAGATATTAAAGGACCGGAAAAAAAACTTCTTTTAAGCGGGAAAATCTTATATGTGGGATAAATTGGGCCAATTTTGGGCAGAGGGACTGAAAAATAACTTCTTAACCCATCAGGCTAATTTGTTTGCTTTTCGGAACAACTCATAGAAATCGTTGTGTCTTCCTTACTTATTAGTGAGAAATATGATCCAATCGTTGTTGGAAAGATAAAACACCACACTATCCAAAAATCTGAAAGTTAACTACAAAAGAATTAAAATGTACACTTTTATGAAAGCAAAGTTTCTGATCGCAATGGGAAAAAAATTATGAAAGTTTTTATTAATTATTTTTATATGAAAAGGCAAAAAAGTGAGGTAATTGTAACGTTTATAATACATTCGTCTAATAAAGTCTGTTTTTATTTTTTTTCGTTACCAGTAATTTTAGTTAGTAAAAACGTAACGTGAGCAATTTTTAAAACTTTTAATGTTTGCATTTAAATTTTTTATATTTAAAAAATAACATCTTTATTTCTAATAATAAAATTTGAAAGCATGTTTCATCTTCACTTTTCAAAAACAGTTTTTAGTTTTCGGATACATTCACACATATTCCGTTTATTTGGATTTTGTTGCAAAGCGGAAATATACTGACAGAATAATGTCGAGGCCTTAGGGAATAAGCATGAAATCTTCTTCAGAGGGAACTTCAGCAAGTTTCACTGTATATAATATTAAAGTGATTATGTTATGTGGTCCTTAGCCGATGTGGTACAATGGTAAGTGATTGGTCATCCTTTTCCTTCCCATACTTTATTGTACTACATATTATCACCCCATTCCATTAAACCCCATTTCGTTTAAAGTATCTACAGTCCATTCATCTGAAGCTGTATGATTGTTTTCAAATGCCAATAACTTTAAATTTCTTGTCATTCAAGAGCATATATAAATTAAATAATTGTAGTCACCCAACTTTAATATCGACCGGACGTTGAAACAGAGATCGTCGCAATAGGTGAAAGTGGCATTCCTCCCCACCCATGCCTTTCTCTGTCGCACACATCTTTTTATGCATCTTTTTCGTTCGCTTACGATCATTATAAAGTCAGTAGTGACTGTACCTGCATGAGAATGGATCGTATCAAGTTCAGGTCGGCATTAAAGTTTGGCACTGTATACTATACTTATTTATATAAATAAAATAAAATTTTGTTTGGGTCATGTTTTTTTAATTCATTTTCAATGAATTTTGATAATTGTAACAATTCCATAACAAAAAACTATAATCAACGTTAATTAATACATACATATATCCAAAACCAACTTTGGCCTGCACAAAATCAGTGACTAAAAACTCCTTTGACTAAAAAATATACAAACATGATGAATGACTGCATCATTTTATACTCTTCCAATGACTTAAATATTTAATTAGTTGTGTACGATTTGTCTGGCCTTCATACTTATGAGTCGAGGAGATTGCCGTCTCGGAGTGGAGTGATTGACTCTCAGCGGGGTGTTGGCTTTCCTTCCATCTTGCAGAGTGCTTTGCGTTATCTTGAATGCTTTATTCGCCTTTACACTCAGCGGCTTCTTTATCGGGGGAGTAGTGCGGGGAGTTTTATACAATCCATTTGGTTTGATTAGGTTCGGGGTATTTAGGTTATCAGTCAGAGGGAAACTGAGCTTTTCACTCATCGGCGTGCAGACATCATATATGACTTCCTTCAACTGCGAAGATAAATTAAGGTTTTCTTTCACCTTGGCCATTGTAACTGGCGAACGGATTTGTTTTGATCGAGATCTCTTTGAAACATACCCGGGACTCTTGCAGATTTTCCGTAAGTTTTTGTTGTCCAGTGCTGATGACGAGGTATCGGTGTCCATTGATGAATTATTGTTAGAATGCTTGTTCTGCGCTTCGGCCGATGAGTATTTCCTAGGTTTTCTTGCAAATCCGGTGTGCCGCGCTGGTTTCGTAGTGACAACTCTCTTTTCCAGCGAAGTGTCGGAATCTGTCATGCCGTCAAATAATCTAGCTTTCGCCATTACCATGCCGACATTTTGACTGCGTAACTTGGCGACTGAAGCCCTCCCTGTGAGAGGATTCTCCAAGTTTTCTGCACTGGATAGAAATGAATTGGCATTCTTCCATGCTGATTCACTAGAAACATTGGTTATTCTTTCTTTTGTTTCCTTAGGAGACTGTTTGACCATTGAGACATCTCCGTGGAATGAAGAGGCTCGTTTGGTGAAGTTGTTTCTCGTTGGATAAGGTTGATTTGGCACTGGGTTCAATGGCTGATTACTAACAGAAAGTCTTCTTTTACTGGAATCTGAATGCGAGCTTCCATTTAGAATAGCGGGGCTGGGGTGAGATAAGCCGGTGTTCACCGTATTCGGCCTGCCCCGTCTGAGACTGACGTGAGGATAGAATGGATTACCACACATGGCTTGCGAAGAGACATTCCACGTTTGCGTTCTGGTCAGTTTAACTACGTTTTCTCTTGATCTTCTTCTGAGGGTTCCTATCTTCCTGGCGCTGGGAGAGCGAATAATCTTATGTTCATCACTCTGCCGGATCTTGAGTTCCCTGCTGAGTCTCTTGGCCAGTTGTTCAGAGCCAGGAGTGGCCAGAATGGCAGCTTCTTCTAGAGTTTTCTCATATTCCGTCTGCACCTGCTTCACTGGTTCATTGACATTAGATTGATCTATGGCCGTCATAACGTTGAATTCTTGCGATATCCTATTTTCAATTGCAGATACTCTATTTTTGATGGCCTCATATTCACTCTTAGGTATTCTCACATATTCACTATCCTTATTATCTGAAAGATCTATATTTTCATCTCCATAATCTGTTTTGATATTAAAATTACTTAAACTATCGAGTGATTTGCGACTCTTTTTAGTTACGTCGTGTGGCATTTCTTTTAAAGTGTTATAGTCATATTGTTTATCTTTAGATTTCTTTCCAATACTTAATCTAAGTTTTTTGTGCTCCTTGTCACCTCTGAAAACCAAAAAGTACATTATTGATAATGTTTACATTAGTGAAGTACGCAAATAAATATTCTTTAAATTATTTTAGATACTCACGTTACTCTTATTGGAGTGCAGGTTAATGTTCGCTGAGGTAAATTATCTAATATCTCCTTCCTGAAACAAAATAATACCATTGAAACAACATTTGAAATACGTGCATTTTTTATTCACTAAAACAATTGTATGGGACACAGACTAAAACCATAGTAAAGATATATTTACCTCTTCTTGGCAGACAATCCCAGTTGACTATCCTGTTTTCTCTTATTCATCCCCTTGTTGAGAACTGGTGTGGCAAGAGGATCGGGTGTTGATGATTTGCTGGAGGTAGTACTTACACCAACCATCTTACGGAGGCCATTCAGCATGCCTGAAAACACCCACAAACAATTTAAACATTTGCATACATATTTCAGTGGCGTGGCAATTAATTCCCTGGCAAGTCTGTTAATCGGACTAATAACTTTAAAAATGAATGATTAAAACTGAATAAAATAATTTTAATATTTTCATTCATAATTAATTATTGATTTACAAACAATGCTGGTTGCTACACCACTGGTTATCCAAATTTACATAGAAAAAAGGTAGGGAGAAAATAGAAAGAAAGAAAGAATATAGAGTGAGGATTGAAAGAAGATCTTGAAGAAAGCAAGACAGAAAGGTAAAGCAACAGTATTGAAACTGGTTCCGGGATGTATCCTAAGTTACTAACGTGTAAGGGACCCACTTCTCCTCTTCTTCTTCTGTCTCTGCTCCTCTTCCTTCTCCGTGTCCTCGTCCAGATGCGTGACGGTGGCGGGAGGCACTCGCCCTATCAGACTTGCATTCTCTATGAAGAACTAGAACACAAAAGACACGATTACTATGGTATTGCAGTGAAACTCTCTCATAAGCTTTTTGAGAGACATGGAGAAATATTTTTTATACTACTCCCAGCGAGAGATCATACGGACTTCATCAACAGTCGCCCTCTCCCTTCTGGCACATTATTAGAAAAAGAAAAATCAGAAAATACTAGAGCGATGATATCACCTACAAGCTTTCGCTAGAACTAGTACAGTGAAACCCTCTTAACCACTGGAGCGACGGCGCGTTTTTTATTTTTTTCCTCGGATTGCTCATGATATTTTGGTGACCGTTTTGAATATTTTCCGCCCACCTTAAAAAAATCATACCTCCGAATTTTAATATGGAGACATACAAACTGATCATAGTAATATATAGTCAATGAATTCCCCTATCTTTGGTTGATTATCACATATTCCTAGGATTTACAAAAAAAATATTATAAAATCGTAAACATACGCAACTATTCTCAGGATTAGCTCCCTATAAACTCGCCTAGGTAGTTCAATTTTCCCTCCACATAAATTATTTTCTACTAGGTTTTTTTTAAATGGTCTAATTTATAATCACAATCTACATATGTATATAAGAAAACTGAATTTTGATACGTTGTGAACTATTTTATGTTCCCTTTGAATAATTTTTGACACAAATTTGGTCGAAAAATGGCGACACTTTTAATAAGACTAAAATGGAATACATAAAGGACTCACCAAAAATAGCTGTAGTACATCAAACAGATACATCAATTATCTTAAATCCACAATACCAATTAACTCGATTATCGGTTTATTTATATAAAATATTGCATTGTCAAACAGAGTCCTTTCGGCAAAAAGAAGGCAAGAACATAACCACGAAACTTTATTTTCCAAATAATCACTGAATTTTAAAGTTTGAAACGCATTGAAACAGTTGAATGCATTGCTATTTCAATTATTGTAACACTGGTATTCAAATATGTTAGAAAAATCCACTAAAACACGATAAAATGCAGCATTTTACACGAACACATTCTGACCTTTACAGAAATCTTCTGAACATGAAACTTTGTTTACCAATATGTCGAATCTAAGTAGAGTACACTGCCATCTTTTGTTACGAATATAAGAATGTAGTATCTTTCCTCCTACTAAAAAACGTCAAAATAAAACCGCGGGCGTATTTGAAAATATTACAAAAAATTTTTGAATGCACCTAGGGAAAATTTTCTGAAATTCAGCAGCTAAGCAAACTTAGGTTTTGTAGTTGGTGCTGAAATTCAGCAAAAAGCGTTCCAGTGGTTCACTGTATATATCGATAATCCAGTTGATTTGAATTGAATATGCAGTTAATGTAAAAGTGTACCCTCTATCTCAGGGGCTCTTAACTGCTGGCAATCTACCTCAATCCTCAATATTATTAGACTCCGGTCGATCGACTCTGATAGGCTGTAGTGCCAGGGGGGGAGAGGGGGGGAGGGTAGAAATCCGATCATTTTATGCCGATTTTTGTATCACATGTGACGAGTATTCTATGTAATAGGATTTTGCATCCTCATCACACAAGGCAGGTTTTAATTTAAAATAAAAGAGTCCCGAAATAATAAATACACACGGAACAGACTCAGAATTTTGCGGCATATGACGTACAACTCAAATGCAGAGCTTCACTCGGTACACAGCGAATCGCCAAGTTGTTATTTAATTTATCGTGAACATGAAAATAGTTTTTATTTGATTCTGTCAGTACATAAATAGTCTGCAACTAGAATTTTATAACTGCATTTCGAATAAGAGAATGTTTTTCCTTCGAAATGTATCAGTGGATGAATCCACAACTAGAATTTTACATTCTGAACACACAACTGGTTTAAATTAAATCTGTAAGCGGTGAATTAAAACTACAAACAGAAAATGGTTTGTCTTTGATTCTGGCACATAAATAGTCTGTAACTAGAATTTTATAACAGCACTTCGAAGATAACGTTTTCCTTCGAAATGTGTCAGCAGATGAATCCAAAACTCGAATGTTACACTGTGAACACAAAACTAGTTTAAATTAAATCTCTATGCGGCGAATTAAAACTACACTCAGAACACAAAAAAGTTTATTTTATTCTGGCAGCACAAATTTTATAACTGCACTTCGAATAAGATAATGTTTTCCTTCGAAATGTGTCAGCAGATGAATCCACAACTGGAATTTTACATTTTCAACACAAAACTGGTTTTAATTAAATCTGTGTGCGGGAAACTAAAGCTAAACTCAGAGCATGAAAATAGTTTCCCTTTGATTCTGGCAGCACATACATGGTCTGTAACTTGAATTTTATGACTGCACTTCGAATAAGAGAATGTTTGCATTTTACATTATGAACTGGATCAAATTAAATCTGTGTGCGGCGAATTAAAACTACACTCAGATGAAAATGATTTTTCTTTATTCTGGCAGCACATACATAGGCTGCAACTAGAATTTTATAACTGCAGGTCGAATAAGAAAATGTTTTCGTTCGAAATGTATCAGCAGATGAATTCACAACTGGAATTTTACACTCTGATCGCATAACTGATTTTAAATTGAATTGAATCTATTCATCGCACTCATTTTGTATTATTTATTAACCCCTCTGAAAATCGCTAATAAATATGCACTTATAATGTCTCAAACGAAATGACATTTTACGAAAACTTTGTGTTATTACCGCTTCACAATTAAAGCTCTATAAATGAAATATTTCTGAACGTAGCCGAATAGTAAAAACTGTTTTAGAAAGGTTACAAAATAAGCTTTCAAATTGTTATATCAGAAATAAATATTAACATTTGTAAATATTAAAATTTAGAATGCACACATTAAAAAAATTTGAAAATGACTCACGTGATGTTTTTATGTGAAAACGGTATTAAAATCACAGATTATGTAAACAACAACACTTATTCTATTGTATAAATGTATAATAACACTTTTGTCACCTCACTTTTTTATCATTTCATATAAAAATATTTAATAAAAATTAACAATGTCGAGCCGCCTGTAGGAAATTTGGCGGGTAAAATTATATGTCAGACCGCGCGAATGACAGAATATTCTTGTATGTATTTCTATGGACAACTTGTTAGGGATGTACAGCTTGATCCACTATCGACCTTTTTATTTTAGGGATAACACTAAAACAATAACGGAGTTAGAACTATTTCTATGGAGACACACGCGTTGACGTATAAACACGCTTATTGTACTTGACTGCTATCGTATTTTTAACGCATATATTTGCTTAAGGCCAAGTGTAATCATTTATTAATTTTAAATAATGATAATATTATTACGCAAATCGATAAACATAAAGTTTTTAATGTGAAAAATATTTTTTATAAATTTTTAAAATTTACATAGGCTTAGCATTTATCAAAACCAAATCAGAAATACGACCTTATTCTGACCGTTTTTCGTAAATTTTACAAAATATTTTTAACTGCTGAATATCCTCAAAGTCTACCTTTAGGGGTTTTCTTTAAAACCTCGAAAAAAAATTTAAAATGAATAGATAAATAAGTTTTTAGTTAAATTTTTTCATAAACACCAATTTTCGTGTTTTTTTAAACGCTGAATACAAAACTTTGGATTCGTTTATTTACCAAAACGTTACGAGGAATTGTTGGTATTATATTTCTCCATTTTTTAAAGACAATTTTATAATTTTAATCTTCAAATTTAGAATGAAAAACAGGATTTTTAATTACTAGCAAAAGCCCTCTGTCGTGTGGCGCCCATTTATCTTTCTCTACACGGTAAAATTTTGAACTAAAACCATTTTTCAAAAACTTTCAAAAGATGGCAGTAATCAATCAGGGTGAGAATCTAAGATATTATTACATTTATTTTTGGAAACTATGATACTTAGATACTATCTACCTATACATGTAGGTATCTATTCGTTTTAATATAATAACCTGACTACTGTTTTATATCGACGTCAAGCTAGTAGAGTGCAGCTGTGCCAAATTTTAAATGGTTATTATATTATTATAATAATACTTAGGGAACGTACCCATACTACGTGACCAATTTTTTGCAATTTTTAACCCCCCCCCCCCCCCCCCCCGTGACCAAAAACCTAAGCAACCCGCTGCTCATTTGTATCAAGCGTGACATTTTGAAGACCCCCAATAAATACAATAAAATAACACGGAAGTGAGTGGTAGAAGAACTCCGTGATGCCCGGTGGGTAAGAACTTGGCTATTCAGATCCAGTCACCCAACACGTCTGTCGCCATTTCAGGCAACGTTACGATTCTTTTTTTAAATATATTTCTTATCTATTTTTTTAAATAGATAGCACTAACAATCTAAACGAAATTATTTAAAAATGATATATTGTGGAATAACACAAATTAATCGCATGAAATGTTGATAGGTACTTGCGCACGCCGGAATTTTAACTCGCGACCTCCGGATTCGTCTCCTTCTCCTCCCCACTACCTTCAGCCTCACAACATACCCCATTTGGGGTATGCGGGGTATGCCATAGTTTCACTGGCTCCAGACGGGAGCAGCTGGGACTCTTGTGAGGTATTCAACACATAATAAAAATAAAAATCTCTCACTAGGTATTTATACATTTTCTGAGGTCTATATACATCGATATATTATATCTTTATGTCTACATTTTACAATCTGAATTCTGAAATGTGGTCTTTCAACATCTTTCACTAGGGTCATTTGCAATGAAGCACAAAACATAGGTACGACTGCCATGTGTCATGTTTTGTGAATGGTGAGCCAGCGTCATCACGTAACGGCCATGTGGATAGGTAGGTAGGTACTATGCATGTGTTTGTGACTCAAAGACTGCGTTTGTCGAAAAATGAAGGGAAGGAGTTGGGGAAGAGGAAGGTGGGTAAGTACCTGGCTATTCAGATCCGGTCACCCAACACGGCTAAAGCCATTTCGCGCAACGTTCCGATTTTTTTTTTAAATGTATTTCTTTAAAAAATATGTTGTTACCTATTTTCAACTTTTGAAGATTGTTCCCACCAATGTTATATATCATTGAAAAAGAAGATAGCACTAATAATCTAAACGAAATTATTTAAAAATAATATATTGTGGAATAATACAAATTAATCGCATAAAATGTTGATAGGTACTTGCGCACGCCGGAATTTTAACTCATGACCTCCGGATTCGTAGCCAACGATCGTAACCGTTCAACCACCGAGGTCTGGAATATCGATACGCTTTCAAATGTTCTAGTATTATTATTATTCGTGATTACGGTTGCTTACCCTTGGTCGGAAGTCTGCCACGTGTAGACATGTATACTTGTATGCAATACGTCTCAATGGAAACATCAAATGTTTTTATGGTCGTTTTTTATTTTAGTTATTTGCTAGTAGAAGTGTCGACTGGTGTTCAAATTTGAGCGAGAGGTTCAAATCCCAGGCCATCCAATTTCTTTTCTAAGTTTTTAAACGTTTTTGAAAGTAGATGGTAAAAACCTTTTTTACGGTTTTTTGTAGGTTTTGATCAAAGAAAAAAAAAATTTTGTGGACTGATTTTATAAAGTTTCTTGAAATATAATTTATTTATTTACGCCTTGAAGGCTTGTACAAGTAACATCGGTAAGTTGTACAGTAGCATCATAACATAACAGTTTATCATGATCCATTGTTAGTTTTTTACGGTTTTTTTGTAGGTTTTAAAAGACATTTTAAAATAGGTGAATTATAGAAAAGAAAGTTTAAGTGGACTAATTTTTTAAAGTTTCTTGATATGTAAGTAATAGCTTTACCTACGATAAAAAGTTATAAATGTACGTACCTACTCGTATTTTTATTTTTGTTTGTGATTTTTTCAAATAGGTCCATAGTTAGGTACCCATTGTCCTAATACAATCCTTATTTGTATCTACCTACATTATATTTAAAACTTTTTTTTTTAAATTTGAATCAATCACAGATGTTGGTAAATAAGAGTTAAATTTATTTACATTTTCTCCTAATTTTATTTGCTTTGGTGTAATAAAAATAGTGATGAACGGGACGTAGTAGGTAGTTACTCCCATTATCGTCCTGGTGTAAGACCACCAAACACAATTATTGAAACGTTACTTGAAATAGCTTTAGACGTGTTCGGTTACCAGAACTAAATCACTAGGTACTTCCCCACCTTCCTTTTTCCCAACTCCTTCCCTTCCCCGCTACCTTCAGCCTCACAACATACCAAAATATACAACTATTATAATGACTTCAAACATGCTTCGAGTAGTTTTTTTTCTGAAAACATTGCCTAGTGGACACGTGCGTGCATGGCACCCCTAGCCGGCCGTATTCCGACCAGCGACCAGATGCGACATTTTGAAATAAATACACATAATATTTATTTTTCTAGTGGCATCTTTCGGATTTTAACGAAACTTTTTGAAAACAAAATAATCTCAAAATGAATGATAGAGACCGCTTTGTCCGCCAGATTGCTCTGATGCTGTTTTGTACTAATATTATACCTATTCCTCTTCGCGTTAAGTTGCTGAGGGATCGTCCATTAATCACGTGAGGCTCGAGGGGGGTGGGGATATAATGAGATATCACGTGTATTTATTTTTCGTTGAATGCGCGATAATATTTTGAAAATTTCAATATACTTTGTACTAAAAAAATACACGTCATTTTGGGTATGGGGGGGGGGTAGTCTAAAACCTCACCACATATTACCAGAGGGGGGAGGGGGTTAAAAAGGTGCTAAAAAACATTACGTGATTAATGGACGACCCCTGACCGATTAATAAACTTCGTATCGCCTGTTACAACTCGGACTGACTGACTCATAAATAAACCAAATCACACTAGAAACTAGATCGATAACTTCGGGCTTTTGAAGGGCCAATTTTCGACAATATTTCACCATGAATATGCAATAATTTGACTTTTTTTTTCTATGTGTACTTGTGACGTCATAGACCATACATGAGGATAGAGTAAACAACAACAAAAAGGCGCGACCATTGACAATATAAGTTACAAATAAATAATAACCAAAAAGGCATGAAAAATGCGCGGTCTTAAATTGGTCATATTAATTTGAACTAAAACAAAAATTGTGAATAGATCTTTTTACATCGGCAAATTTTTCTGGAGATCAACTCAAAAAGCACTTCTGATTGACCGTTTGAGCACCCCTGCTCTATCTAATACAATTATCAAATTACTCTAAACACCACCAAATTAATTATAACGCAGAAAAATTTGTAGTAAATTTAACAAAATGTTGTTTTTTTCTGGGTCACTAATAGGATATTTCAAAATGTCATACTAATGTACCGGACCGTTTTGCCTCCCGGTATTATTTTATAGCATATTTAATAAAATTAAAATAATGTAAAACACAGAAATAATACTTGATTTATGATTTGTGTAAATAATATTTGATTTATGATTTGTGTAAATAATATTTGATTTACGATTTGTGTAAATAATATTTAATTTATGATTTGTGAAAATAATATTTGATTTATGGTGAGCATTTGAATATTGCTTTCCTCACTATCTCAAAACAAATATTTGGAGATGTCTGACTAATCAATTGGACAATCGGTATGGGAAAACCTTATACGCACGTGGGAGAAAATTATGCCATTCTTACAGCCTTACTAAAAAACCCAGTGAAAATTTTATTCAATTGACAAACGGCCGCGGATGTGAAAACATTACTAATTAAAAATTTGTTGTTTGAAAGAAATACACATGGTTTCCACGGCCTGAGAGGGTAGTATATCTCTGTTTTAACCATTGATGTCCGAACGATATTTGTAATTTTTCCATAGTATTTTGAATGTTCTATATATTTCTTATTTTTGAAGGTGTCGTAAAAACAAATACCATTTATGAAAACTAGATAAAATTACCTTTTAGATTTGAGTATTTGAAATACACTTTAGCTTTCAAAAACTGCCGTATTTTAAGATTCAAACTCGGAAGAAAATGAAAAAAAATTTCCTCCCACAACATTTTTGACCAAAATGTAGAGAAATTTAAATAAAATCAAAATTTAAAAAACACAGTCCTTTTGTGTAATAAATTTGGAAGGAAACTATCACCTCACTTTTTGATCGTGTAAACAATAAAAAAATAATAAAAAATTTCAAAGTTTTTTTTATTGCCAAAAAAATAACTTAGAAATAATACCGAAATTTAAAACAGATTTCTTGCATCTCTAAAGACGTTAATTTTTTTGATATGTTTACGAACACATGTATTAGATTTTAATATTATAAAAAATTATCACTTTTAAGAAATTCTCTTAAAATAAAGATCTTAAAATGAAAATTTTATCTTTTAAGTAACCTATAAAAAACAATATTCTGACAGTTCAACTTTGAAAGTACGGCGTTTGTACAATAACTTGATTAAACTGATGTAAACCACACAAATAACATGGTAAATATATCAATTATGAGAACAGAAGAGTAAATTCGTCACTACAATAGAAATTATTAAGTAAAATCACAAAATTTTCGATATCCCGCCATAAAACACACCGAGCTGTTTTGTCATGTCTCGGGCCGACGAACTAATGCATAGGCGCGCCAATAATGCCCCTTGCGGAGAAAAATTAAAACAACATTGTTTCCTAGTAAATTAAAACCATATACAACGTTGTCACATCTTCAATGCGTTTTAACAGTGTGACCACGTAAGAAACGTTATTGGTAATAAAACGTCTTTTAGTGTATACGAGCTCTATTTATGTTATTGCAATAACACAGTTAATCGGTCGCGCTGTGGTTTTTTTTAGTAAGGCTGTTAATCTCCAAGTGACTGAAGTGACTTGCAGAAGTTCTGAGGCAGAGATGAAAATGGCATTGCAACTTCTTTTTCTGCTAATGGCAGTGCGATTCTACGCCGGGACGTAGGTGTAATGCCCACTTGAATACGCGGAGGCATTCAAGTTTAGGTGGTTACGGAATTATTGAAGTGGGCAGGGCTAAGATCTGTGTCTCCTTACCTTGACTAGTCTCACATGCTGCTCCATCCTTTGTGGGGGATAAGGGGAGGGAAGAGGCATCACACTGGGAGCCAGGACTATGGCCAGGTTATTGGCATCCATTTTGTTGACATCGCTCTTGGAAGATACAAACCTAAAAAACTGGAAACATTTCAATCTATTATTTATTTGAATTTTAAATGTTATTAGAATACTATGCTAAATTTTACACATATATATATATTAAGACCCATTCGCACTGGGCAAGTAGTTTAGTCGAGTGGCGAGTATATTAGCTAAATGGGTCCCAATTTTCGTAGAATTGTGGTGTTCAATACAATTAATTCAAATACAATCAGCTCTTTAGTAGTCAATCCATTTCGTTCTATTTTTTCGGCGAGTAGTGCCCCCACCATACGTTCCTGCACACTGACATGCGCGAATCTGTTGTTTTAGTAGAGTTCATTAGTAGACGCAGATGTCGTCCCGTTGGAGCGAGGATGCTACTCTAACATTCTTTATTTTTGCTGCTATTAATCTCTTTTCTGGTCCATAGTTTATTTAGTTTCATCTCACTAATTTATTCTTCCACCTCTTCTAAAATAAGCATTACAAGTAGCGAGTTACTCGCTACTCGAATAAATTGTTTGCCAAGTGTGAACAAGCCATTAGGGAGAAATTTTTATTTATTTATTGCTTCTTCACAATTTATGTACATATATTTTTAGCATGTAATTATTAACCCCACTAGGGTTCGCCTGTATCGGGGTTAATAATTTCACAATTTAATAAAAATAACACACGCAAATATCGGTCATGCAAAACAGTTAAGTAAAAGCAAAATAATAAAATTTAAAAATAAAATGATAAACAGAGAAAATAATAAGTGATAAAAATATATGAATTAATAACAAAGTGTTGAGAGATCAGACAAAATGTTCTCATTCATTATATCATTAGTTCATACCATTTTCAACAATAGATAAAATTTAAAAAAATATATGTCCTTAGGTTTTTTTTTTTATAAATATGTGTAAGAATAAAAAATGAAACAAAACAATGATTTATAAGCGATTAGAGCGAATCTTTCTTATGCAATATTAAAGTGACTATCAAATAATTATGAAATAAATATGAAAGAAACCGTTTTGATCACAACATTATTGTTTTCATTCCATTTAAGTGACCGTTTTCATTAAAATATGATTGTATTTTATAATGTAAGTTACACCTTAGAAATGCCATCCGTGTGATCATTTAGTTTTGACAAAGTTATAGGATACGATAACCCATCTATATTTATTTATTTATTGTTTCTTTACCTTTTTAATTTAGGTGTTATTGTTTAAATTGAAATTTTGAACTTCATTTTGACTTGAGATTAACAATTTTATAGAGTACACAAAATAATGTGTTGAAAGACAATATTGTTACAATAATATTTCTCACAGAATGGGCCTCTACTGCACTATAGGAACAAATACATTATAACGTAAAACATGTAGAGTGACCATATGTTGAAATTAGCTTTGAAATAACATTTTTTTTTGCAAGTTGTTTAATCTATTTTAGTTATTTAAAATTAGGTTCGGTTAGAAAATTAATATGTAATGGTAAGTTAATAAGAAAATAAAAAATAATATATTAACCCCTCCGCAACGTAAGCAGATATATGCGTTAAAAATACGACAGCAGTCAAGTACAATAAGCGTGTTTACACGTCAGCGCGTGTGTCTCCATAGAAACCGTTATAACTCCGTTATTGTTTTAGTTACATCCGTAAAATAAAAAGTGAAAGGTCGATAGTGAATCATGCTGCACATCTCTATTCAAGTTGTCCATAGAAATACATAAAAAGAACATTCTGTCAGACGCGCAGTCTGACACATAATTTATCCCGCCAAATGTCCGACGGGCGCCCGACATCGTTAATTTCTATTAAATATTTTTATATGAAATGATAAAAAAGTAAGGTGACAAAAGTGTTTATTACACATTTATACAATAGAATAAGTATTGTTGTTTACATAATCTGTGATTTTAGTACCGTTTTCACATAAAAACATCACGTGAGTCATTTTCACATTTTTTAATGTTTGCATTCTAAATTTTAATATTTACAAATATTAATATTTATTTGTAATATAATAATTCGAAAGCTTATTTTGTAACCTGTCTAAAACAGTTTTTACTATTCGGCTACGTTCAGAAATGTTTCATTTATAGAGCTTTAATTGTGAAGCGGTTATAACTAAAAGTTTTCGTAAAATGTCATTTCGTTTAAGACACCAAAAGCTAATATTCTCAAAAATTCGGAGGGGTTAACAGTAAATATACTGTAATAAATAATCAATATGCTATTAATTTAGAAATGACAATGTAGAAAAAAATCAATTGGCAATCCTCGGCTAATACGAATAATTTAACAATTTTTTTAAAAGTGCACAAGGAATTAGATGACTTAATATATTCTGGAAGGCTACTAAATATGAGTGGAGCCTGATAGAAGTAATTTCTTTGACCAAAAGAAGATTTAGTTTGAATTGCCACAAAGTTAAGACCAGACCCAATTCTAGTAGTACGAATTTGCTGAGTTCTTTCTGCAATATTAATATTATTAAAAAATTTACAAAGTGTTTGTGTATATACAGCTATTTTACATTCATGACATTACATTCCTTATAAAGTATATGAGTTGGATATCTAAACTTTTTCTTGAATATAACTTTAAGGATCAGTTTTTGGGCAATGTTAAGTGGTTCTATATAAGTCTTTTGGCAAGATCCCCAGCACACTATATTATAAGAAAGTAGAGACTGGATTATTGCAAAATAAACCGTCTTCAATTTTTCCTTGTCTAGTATATGTCTGAGTTCTTTAACCTTTTAACCGCTAAAAAAATATACCTAAGCAGTCGTCCCCACGCGGCACTTTCTTTTTCGAATGTCATTTTTACATAGACCCTTTTAGAAAACAAAATCATTGTCTGGATTAATCCTAAAAACATTAATAAATCTTGATAACATCATCCTCCAATATCGAAGTATCAATAAACATTAATTTGAGATCAACTGAAATGAAGATAACGTTATAATTGCGTTAATATAAACACGCCGTGAATATCAACAAACAAAGCAATCTCTAACATGGCCGCTTCTAGCAACGTATGACGTAACATATAGCTACCTACTTGCTCGTGTAGTGAAATACGAGACGCGTCAAGAAGGGCCACTGCGCCGATGCTCTATTTTTATTAATTGTTTTTATGTTTAATTCGTAGAACTCCATTTAATTTTTTGTTTTTTTAATTTAATTAAAATTTAATTTGATAATGTTATAATGTTTGCAAAACCATTTTCAAACTGTAAACTGAAACAGCTGTAACAAAAATACACACTAAAATACTTGCAGATCTTGATAATAACGTTATCAATTTTATCGATTAACGTTATCAATTAACGTTATCAATTTTAAAAGATGCTATGGTTTTAGTTTATAGATACTTCTATAGTTAACATTTTATTGATATTTATGTTGTGAAATTATTTTATATTGTTTTCACTGATAAATTTGCATTAATAAGATCGACATTTTACGGCAGTAAATCGCCGTAAAACGTTAATTTATGCGGTTGATATCGACCTAATTCGTATTATTATTTTATAAATCTAAATTGGTTTACACCGGAATGCCGTATTTTTACGAATTTACTTCGATTATATGGATTTAAAGAGCCGGCTGCGGCGGAAATCGGCCGCAAATTTCTATTTTCGATGAAATTTACCGTATTTTTACAAATTTACTTGAAATATCTGAATTCACAGGGCCGGCCTCTATGGAAACGGCCACAAATGTTTGATTTAAACAGAAATGGTGGGTATTTTTACGAATACTATGAACATCTTAATTAGAATGGACGCTTGCAACGGAAATCTGCTGCGAAATTTCGATTTACGCGGAAATATCGTATTTTCTGTGAATCAAACGGGTATCTAAATTTAGAGGGCCAGCCACGACGTGATTCGGCTGCGAAATTTCGATTTACGCAGAAATATTTTGTATATTTACGAATTTACTTCTAATTCCTGAATTAGAATTACGCTAATACGCTAATTCGCTACGTTTGGTGATTTAGCAGGGGTGCCCGGGTTCATGGGGTGAGGTTTGTCTAAGTCTTGGAGGCGGATGACCGGGACACACTGAACCCCAGATTCCTACCCACCCCTTAAACCCTTTTCCTTCCCAGAACTCTCCTCTCCTTCTTTTCCTTAAAAAAACCCTCTACACAGCATCCCCAAAGATGACATAGGCCCTGATGGAAATTATTTTCCTCAGGGCCTCCTGTGTGGAGCTCATGTAAAAAAAAAAAAAAGAATGGCCGCCTGCAAAGGAAATTCGGTGCGATATTTCGATTTTCGCGGAAATATGGTATTTTTGTGAATTTATTTCAAATAGGTATCTAAATTTGGTGGGGCGGCCGAGATGGGATTCGGTTTCGGAAATTTCGATTTACGTGGAAATGTATTGTATTTTTATAAATTTACTACGAATATCTAAATTTTAAGAACCGGTCACGGAAAATATTCGGTATTTTTGCGAATTTATTACGAATAGGTTTCTGAATTTAGAGGGCCGGCTAGGTTGAGATGGGAAAGTCAAAGGTTCAGCAGAAGAAGTTGTTGGCTGAACTGACGGGATTGAGACATAACTTTCATAATGCCCAACAAAAACAATATCTGTATCGTCATCAGTCATCACTTATTTCAAAAACACTTTCCGAATCTAACATTGCTTCAATATCAATTTCAGATAAGCCATGTGTCGACAATTTGAGTGTTGTTAAAAAAAAAGTTTTAAAATTCATACGTTAACACACAAAACAAGATGTTTTTAAAATTGAATCAGTCCATTTTTAAATAATACAACAATTAAATAATTATGTACACAAAAATAAAGTAGATTTCAAAGTGGATATCGACGCACAAGTATTATTACTAATACGCTACGGGGTCCGCTCAAAAGAGACAATCAGATTCGCGCGCATTTTCAAAACTGTGACTGGCGGCCGGGGCCGCGCTCTCGGTTTTATTCATTTACCAACATAAACAATGAAGTAGTTGATAAACATTCTCAGAGAGGTCGCACCACAAATGAATATTCTTATTTTTAATATAAATTTCGATCGTATACGGCATACATGTGCTTAGAAAACGAAGTCGAAACTTGAAAATGACTGAAGTCAGCCGCCGCGCGGTGTGAGCCACCTGATGAAATGACTTTAGTCAGCCGCCGCAGTGAAAAGATTAAAGATATAGGTAAGTCTCCTAGTATTATTTACCAACATATTAACATGATTGTTCCATCTTAAAAATTTATCTATTTTTACGCCAAGGTATTTGATGCTGACTACATTTTCTAAATGGTTGCAGCTACAAGTTTGCAAACAATTGTGAATTATTAAATTATGAGTGGCGGAAGGTTGACTTTTACTTGAAATGCTAAAAGTGAAATATTTGGTTTTTTGTATGTTCAAAGTTAAAATACTATTATTTAACCAACTATTTACCACTCTTAAACCTGTATTACATTTGTTGAATGTTTCATCCCAAGTTTTACCCTCAAATATTAAGGTAGTATCATCTGCAAAACTAACGATGTTACCAGGAATATTCAGATTACATAAATCATTTATATATATTAGAAACAATATTGGCCCAAGCACACTACCTTTCGGGACTCCAAAGGAGATTGATTTACCATTGCTTAATATTTTATTTATCTCTACTTGCTGCGTTCTATCACTAAAATAAGATCTGAACCAACCCATTGCTGTACTATCAATGCCTAGAGATGATAATTTTTTAAAGAGCAATTCATGGGAAACTGTATCAAATGCTTTTGATAAGTCCAAAAACACCGCTAAAGCTTTGTTGCCATAATCCAGCGCGCTTATAACTTTGGTCAGTACCTTCAATACAGCATCACTCGTACCTTTATTCTCTCTGAAACCAAATTGATTGTCGGAGAGTATTTTGTGCTTTTCTAAGAATGAAACTAATCTTGACTTTACCAATCTCTCTATTACTTTTGAGAGAGTATTGAGCAAGGATATGGGTCGATAATTGTTAACATCTAGCTGATCTCCACCTTTGAAAAGAGGTATAACCTTAGCAATCTTACAATGAGAGGGAAACATGCCATTTTTAAAACTAATATTAACAATATGTGATATGGGACCAGCCAATACAGAAGCGTTTTGTTTATACACCATTGTACTTAAGCCATCAATACCACAGGAAAAAGACATTTTTAATTCATGTATCACTTTTGTAACTTCATAAATGTTAGTAGATTTAAATTCAAATGTGTCTCCTGTTACTTGAGTACTAGGTATAAAATTGTTTACAAGACACATTTCGGTAGTTTTGTTTGCGCTGCACAAATTTTTGGCGAATCTAGGACCAATATCGCTGAAGAAGTTATTTACGTGATTGGTGATTATATTTGGATTCTCCTCCATTGAGATAATATTGTTATTGATTTTTAATTTTTTTATAGACAATTGTTCCTTTCGTATATTTACAGCCTCCTTTATAATCTTCCACTGTTGTTTGGTATTTCCATTGACGTTATCCAATTTTCTTCTGTAATATGCTTGTTTTGTATATTTTATAATTTTTGTACACCAGTTTCTATATCTTCTGTAATAGTTCAGCAATTGAATATTATTTAACTCTTCTCGACATTTGTAGTGCAATTTGTCACGGGTTCTGAGGCATTTAATAATTCCATCATTTATCCAAGGTTTTAAGTACTTCATGTTATGTTTTTCACTTTGTACAGACAAACAATTTTTCATGTGCATTTTTAAACACTTTATAAAATTTTCAGCAGCTGAATTAACATCTTGAGATGATAGGACTGACTGCGATGATTCCTCCTTTAATCTGTCCTTCAAAAGATTGTTATCTATGACGGTTTTGATTTTCACATTATCCTTTGCTATTTTCTTTAGTGTAAAGCTCATAAATCTCAGCAATATCACATCATGATCTGTTATGCCAGTAGTGAAGACAGCTCCTTGTGGTTCGAATTTAGATTTCACCATAATGTGATCGATGCAGGTTGAACTGGTAGAAGAAACTCTTGTAGGTGAATTTATGATTGGTTTCAAACCATGAAAAGCCATAAGTGAGAGGTATTTCTGAGTTTTCATATCGCTCAAATCCAAAGTATTAATATTTATATCCCCACATAAAATGATTTCCTTATTTTGGATAGATGTAGAGTCAAGCAGTTCGCTCAATGATTCAAGGAAACAATCTGTTTGAGCCTGGGATGGAGATCTATACACAGCTATTACACACAAGTTACCCGATATCTGCATGCTTAGGCAGTTTGCGCCAGGGAGAACAACTTCATCAACGGTCGCGTGAACATTTTGTTTTATATAGGCAACTACACCATCGTTCTGCAAACAGTTTTTATTTGTGTTGTAAACAGTGTATCCAGGGATGTTAGGTATATTGGTAATTTTTTTTAGCCAAGCTTCTGTAAACACTAGTACCTCAGGACGGTGTTCAATCCCATCCAGCATAGTTATGGTTTCATCAAAGTTTTTATTTAAACTTCTGACGTTCAAAGAAAGTAAAGAAAACTTGGAATGTTTAAAAAATTTTGCAAGTTAATAAATCTTTAATAATTAAATTAGGTTCTGTGATGTCACTCAAATCAACGCATTTTCCTAAATCGACATCCATTTTTAATGATGTAAATATTTTCGGTGCCTTTATTAATCAAATTCTATAATAATCTATTGAGGTCGTCTTTGTGTTTTATTTCCTTGATTTTTTTGCCATCATCTTCTTTCATTAGAACCGAACCATTTTTATACCAAATGTATTTATATTTTAATTCTTTTCCCTTTGTTTTGGCTTTCCAAAGTAGCTCTTTAAAATAAGGATTTAGTGATTCTCCTAGGAATATCATGTTTTCACGGTTCGAAATCACCTCCTTATTTGCCAATAATTTTAATCTACATTCTGGATTTCTAATTTTTAGGATAATTTTTTTCGGATGTCCTGGTCTTCTGTCATATTGCCTTATTGCTGAGGTAATATCATCTGAACTTATTTTAATATTAGCACTTTCAATTAGTTTGATAGCAGTTATTTTGGGATGTTCATTAGTTTTTTCCTCAATTCCTGTAATTTCAATTTGGTCATCAAGGTTGGACTGTTCTAAGTAAGCCAGTCTAGTTTCCAGTTGCTTAATGTTTTCACTTTTGTTTTCCAAATCGATTTTTAAACTTTCTACTTCGCCTTTAACGTGATTTATGGAGTCTAAGCGAGAAATGATGTCGTCATAATTTTGACTAATAAATTCCGTAATTTACAAATAATTTTCCCACGGGAATGAAATGTTTTTGCAGGATGAAAAGTAGCCAATATCACTTCCCAGATCTCAAACAAACCCTACGCACAAAAATCACATTGATCGGTCGCTCCATCGCAACGTGAAATGAGGACAAACAAACACATTTTTGCATTTATAATATTAGTTAGGATTATTTTCTCTTTATTACTGTGTCATTATTACTGTTCTTACTCTTGAACTTACCTCCATTATATAATGTAAAATGAACAAATATGGCACGGGTAGAAGAAGCAGCGCATTCTGAATGGCGCTCAGTCTCAACGTGTCGGACAGCAGAAGGCACCGCAACAGAAGCTCCTGCATGTCGCTGGCGATGACGGGCTCCGGCAGCAAGCGCAAGTACAGCTTCAGGATGCCGGCAATGTCCACAGCATGACAGGTCTTGTCGATTCGCCCGCCGCTGTCCAGGATCCTCTGGAAGATCGGGAGAAGATCAATTGTTTGACTTTGTGCGAATAGAAAATTCAAGATCTAGTGGGCCACGAACCATTATTTGTATGAAGCTGTGTACACAAAAGTTGTCACCAACATCGTTCACCCATCCACATACAGTGCCCGCCTTTGTTCCTATCTACATACCAATTAACTTCCATTGGCTCCGCAGCTTTGATATTGTGCAGTTTGATTGTAGCTCGGGTGCTACATTGAGAGAAAAGCTTGTAGAAAACTCTTCAGATATAAATCTGATGGCAAATGCAAAAGGCCATTGTGTGGTGTCATCACATGCAGCTATTCACAAGTGTTAAACATTACTGTAGTCGCAAATATATTGCGAATCAATTGCAAATTATTTGGTCCTTCGAGCCGGATGAAGAAAGGTGTATATATATATACATAGTCCACCTAATTTTGGAACTAAATTAATAAAAATAAAATTATCATTGAACATAAGCACACTGGCTGTCTTCTGTGTATTTATCAAAGGAGAAAAAAGAAAGGAAAACAAAAAACATAAAATTATATAATATTAGCATAATAGGACAATCTAGTACTGATAGCTAACTCTATGATAAAAACATTGCTGAGTTTTGAATTCAGATAAGTTATTCCATGGGCAAGGGACCCAACTTGACCACTGGACGGACAAGACGCCTTTGCTTGTTCTGTTCGTAGGATCAAATAATGTAGTCGCAAATATATTGCGAATCAATTGGGACTATATTATTTGGTTCTTCAAGCTGGATGAAGATATGTATATATACATAGTTGCGTCAACAATTGCACTTACATCACAATACGTTATTTCAATATACTTCACAAAAACATTGTTTATGTCACTAACTTCTAAAATACTGAGCTGTAGCATCATGATTGAGCTTTTTCTGTATAAAATTTCTAGGTCAGCACAACTATTTTCAGGTGGTAATTTCGTTTCCATTATTATTTTATTTTATTTAAAAAGTATAAAATAAATACGCATTGTATTTCCAGGCATCTCATAAACTCATTTGAACTCAAAAATAAGACAAGACGCCATATTGTTTGTTCCATTTTTTTGTGAGAAAAAGTGACTTGAATCCGGATAGTAACTTCTAGTATAAACATACAGTATATTGCATCAAATATAAAATTCATCTTAATATATAAAACAAAGTCAGGTTAGTTACACTATTTATAACTAGAGATCGGCTAGACCGATTTTGATGATCTTTGATTTGTTGGATTTATCTCCGCCCCGGATAACAGAATAAATATTAAAACATCGCAAAAATTCACGAAAAAGAAAGTTACGAAGAAAATGAATTTTTTATACATTTTGTATGGAACGAGTTCTCATATTTTGAAAGAATTGCAGCAATATTGTGGTAGGTATAATATTTAACTGTGCAAAAATTCAAAAATGTCAAATGTCAATGTGCTGAATGTTTTGCTTTTGTTCTTAATCATTATAATGGTGCCCCTCTTTCTTACACACTAAATGTCAAGTCGAAAATAAGACGAGCGGTAAACGTATGTCTCTGCACCCCTCCAAAGGAAAAATACAATAATAATAAATCTCTGAAATGAAACGCATTTCTTTTACGTAAGCTCCACTCAGGACCTATGTCATCTCTAGCTGTGTGGAGGGTCTTTTTAAGGAAGGGTAGGATAGGAAGTTCTGGGAAGGAAAAAGGCATGAGGGGTGGGAAGGAATCTGGAGGTCAGTGTATCCGGGAGTGAATCCATCCCTCCAACTGCGGTGCAAAGCCATATTGACCTTTACCTTGACCTTTCCAGCCGGACTCTTTTTCTCCGGAGAGAATCCGGCTGGAAAGGTCAAAAGGCCTCCCTCAACCAGTCTCTCTCGATCCGGCCCGCCACGCAGCAGGTGGGCAGACGCATCCGCCTCCAAGACCCGCACAAAAGTCACCCCATGAACCCGGGCACCCCTGTTAAATCACCATACGTAGCGAACCACTTGAGGTGACCTATGGCAGAGGTGTTGGTTATCCAATAAATGGTTCCCCGGGGCGGCGGCACCCGTTCCCGCTTCCTTTCCAAAATTAGTAAGTGGAAAAGTAAGAAAATCACAAAAAATACAAATCCGTACACAACGCCATCTCTGATACTGACAAAAACAAAACACGGACAGTTGGACATCGACATTGTGTCTTTTAAACTTAATAAAAAAACTTAATTTAGTTCAACAGTTATTGATTCTGAGGCGGTACGAAGTTCGTCGGGTCAGCTAGTATTTATATAAAGATAACAGATTGATAAGAAGTGAAGTACCTACATCATTGTCAGTCAGTGAAAACTAAACAATGAGTTATAAGGAGAACTAATAATATACTTAACACAAATCAAATCTGAACAAATAACTCATGGAATTCATCCATCTACTCGGGGTTTGTCTCGAGCCAAAAAGCGCATGGCGCTTGTAAAAACCTCAAGGGCGCTATATTAGGTATTATCAGCGCCTTGATTTCTTGCGCTTACTCCTCCAATTGCGCCTGCACAGGCCCACTCTTCATCTATTCAAAATCATTACTAAACACATTCAACATAGTAATTTATCACTGTTTTATGATCTAAGGGGTTGCAAAATTTAGATTCATAGAAAGTCAATCCATACCTTTATTTCTTTCTGCCTGGTTTGGGAACCGGCCTTCCGGAAGAGTCCTTCAATGTGGACATGGCACTTCAGCATATTACAAGCCTCGTAGACTATTAATGGCACAGTCAATTTACTTCCACAGCAGGTTACTGATTGAAGAGGTACGGTTGTTATATCAGCGCCAAATGTAACGGCAGTTCTCTATTGAGGAAAATAAATACACAAATTTAAACAATGCATCAAGCGCGCAATAAAATTTTATATAAATTTTCGTTTTGTTTCAGACTTGGATGACAAACAGACACCTGCTTTGTTAATTGGTCAAATGTTTTCATGGCTGCATTCAAACAACAGTTTTAACAAATTTTAATTATGAAAAATTGGACATCATGATACAAAAAAGCTTAGAGGAAATTTTTTCCAAAATTGTGCAAAAATAATATCTGACAAGCAAAATCATAATATCAAACATAACTTTGTTATATTATGATAACTGGTGTAACTAGTAGAAGAAGATCACTTATACAAAGTATTGAAAAATGTAAGGCTTATAAAAAAAACTGTACACGACAGTTTTATTGCTAATTACCTGCACAGATTTGCCGTTTGACTTTTTTAGCCTGTACTTGATTCCGTGATTTCTTAATTCTTGCAGTACGGCGCATTGTAGATTTCTCACGTTTCCGAGGTCACTGATAAACATTGTGAATATAACAATAACAAGGTGTATTAACTTAATCTTAAGTAGTTTATAACAAAGAAGTCATTAAAGCGACGACCGCCTAACATCCTATCAATATCAAAATTCAAAATTATTCAAATTTCAAAAACGAGATTTACAATCACCGTTACGCTTTTAGTCTATGGCATGTTGGCATGTCCATAAATACCAATCCCGGCGTGTCTATGGTGCCCCCTTCCCCAGTTCATGTGTCATGAATTTTAAGTGCTGCCATAACAATAATATTTATTTATTCCTTGCTCAAAGTGGCTCACATCATCAGTGTGCTGGTAATTTTACAAATTCAAATAAAATGTAATAATAAACACTATTTTTGACGATATTTTTTTAATTATTTTATTAATGGAGATATTCACCAACTAAATTGAATAATGTCAAAAAAAATTTAAAAAAAATTTTTAATCATGATTTTAGCGACTCTCAAACGAAAATTTGAAACAGAAAAGAGTCAGATACGTTTTAAGATTTTCACGGCCAAAAGCATTTTCGTTATTTGTTTTTGGGGTGTAATGCCGTGTTGCGCTACCTTTTTCTTTAGCCAACGTTTCGGACACTGCAACGATGTCCGAAACGTAGGCTAAAGAAGGAGGTAGCGCAACACGGCATAACACCCCAAAAACAGAAAAAGAGTCGGTCGCTTCTAGGATTTGAATACAGGACCTCAGCTTTGCCGGGGCTTTGCTCTCAAACAATTTTATACATTACAAACAAGAGCTATATTGATAAGATAACTAATATTGTAGTGTTTAGTCAAAACATTTATTTTATATTGAAAAAATACCTAGTGAAAAAACAATAAAACATATTCCAATAAAAGAACATGTAAAATCTTCTAATATTTGATTTTCCTAGAGCAGCAGCTGACCAGTAGGTAGGGGGCTGAGTAGCTACTAGCATAGAGCCCACAGACCCCCCTCCCAGTGACGAAGTCACGATACAGGAAAGCCTGCTGATGGCCTGCTGTCTCCTCGATAATATGTTTACAAATATGTAATAAATGTCTACATTAATAGTTGAGAAACAATTATATCAATTATAAATATTATATTTTTGCGGAAAATGCACTCTTCTTCGGGATCTCGTATGTATGTGATCTCGTTTATGTTCTTCCGTAGTTCTTGCAGGTGGTAAATTATTGTCATTTATCTCTGTCTCCGGCTGGTTGAAAACTCCATCTTCTATAATATATGCTGTTTTCAGACGATCTATAGATATTGTCTTGTCCTTATCCTTTATTTTGTGGGTAAACGCATAGATCAGCACCCGTGTCGATCAGAAATTGAACCTTAGTTTGTTTGTCTGTGATGAAAAGGCGACTGGATATTGGGCTTACACTACTGGCCGCTATCAGAGTGCACCCTGGTCATTTCCTGAGTGGTACGTACACTTTATTGGGTCTCTACAATTCCACGCAGCTGCTCCAAAACGTCTATGTGTCCAGCACATGCCGTCACGCTGGTCTTTGCTCTGGCTCGTTGAATGCGGTCGTGGGGGATCTCGGGAGCGGCTGGAGGAGCGGACCCGTCGACCAGGATTGTAGTCTCGCTGACGGACCGCAGATATTTCGTTATGCATGACAGCTCTCAAGTCGTGAATTTCTTGGCGAAGTGTCATTGTCAGCTGTTTTATCTTCGTATCTAGGTAGGATTCGACAGCGTTTGCTACTGGTAACTCTGCAATGGTTGGTCTGCCTGTGGCTTCAGCTATGACGTCAGCAAGGTCTGCGACTTTGTCCAGGGCGACATCCTTCTGCGTTGCTAGGACCACCTGCATAGTGTGCGGTAGGCGGCTCATCCAGAGGGTTCGTAAAACATCATCCGGAACTGCAACTCCTGCCAGTGTCTGTAAGTGCCGTAGGAATTGTGATGGCTTGTGGTCCCCCATCTCTTCATGTTCTAGCAGTTGGCGGATTTTCTGCTCCTGTGTAGAACTAAGACGGCGTACCAGCTCGGTTTTCAACTTTTGATATGCTCCTTCAGATAGTGGGTTCACAATGCACCCGCACCACTGCGGCGTATCTAGGATCTAATGCTCCCAGGATGTACCCGATCTTGGTCTTGTCTGTATTGATGCCGGTGGCTTCGAAACTTCTCTCCGCCATGCAAAACCACATCTCTGGGTCGTCTGGGCAGAAGGGGGGAATTCGGACAGCAACACGGTTGATCTCCTGCTGTTTCCCTTGTGGTGATTCACTCGGCTCACTCATTCTCGTTAGAGCACTCTTCAGCTTTTAAAGTCCTTAAAATCACGTCGGAGCCACCAATGTAGTGTATAGTCAAAACATTTATTTTATATAAAAAATATCTAGTGAAAAAACAATAAAAAATATTCCAATAAAAGAACATTTTTTTTTTTTAAATTGTTTATTTGGCTTTCACCCATTAAGGGTGATCTTGGCCATTTATTAAAGTAAGTTACATATTTTTAAAATTATTTACATTGCCAGTTTTTTTTTAAATTAGTTACATTATCATTTTTTTTAAAATTATTTACATTTTCATATTTTTTTTAAATTAGGTACATTCTCAGTTTTTTACATGGAATAGATAAATTATATTAGCAAATACTTATAGACAATGGGCCAAGACAAATATTCATAAGATTATACAAGTTGTACTAACATACAGAGTTGGTATTAGTAGTAATTACAAAATTGAAGAGTAGGAAGATGTACAGGTTCCCAAAAATAGGAACCTATACAACTGTACACACAGAGTAACACACAGAGTTGGCATTAATAGTAATTACAAAATTTAAGAGTAGGAAGATGTACAGGTTCCCAAAAATAGGAATCTGCACATATTCCATACTTCCATTTTCATACAGAGTAACATACAGAGTAACACACAGAGTTGGTATTAATAGTCATTACAAAATTGTAGTGTAGAAAGATGTACAGATTCCCAAAAAAAGGAACCTGTACAACTGTACATAATAACACAGCTAGAAACAAATGTATACGTATAGAAGAGAGAGAAATGTGATTGATGCTTAAATGTTGAGGCCATTTTTGTAAATAAATTTTGCTAACAAATAGTGAATTTCAGGAGAGTTGAGACTAAGAAGGCAGGGTACACTGGTAGGGAATTCAATTTTAAGTTTTAACAATTCAGGTATGAAGTTTGGAAATTGGTCATTGATAGGACACTCAAAAAAATTATGGTCTAAAGTATCCTCTGAACCACAATCACAATAAGGCGAATTTACTATGTGGAATCTGGCGAGATGGCTAAGACAACAAGTATGACCTAAACGCATTCGAATAATGGAAGAGATGTATTTTTTAGGCATGGAAGTGTATTTGTGAAACCAGGGCTTGACAGGAATAGAAGGTTGAATTAAAGAGTACTGGTGACCTTTTAACAGAGAGGATGATTTCCATTCAGAGGACCATTGGCGTTGTAACTTATTTTTTAAAATAGGAAAATAGTCTCGAACAGGAATAGGAATGCTATTTAATGGACCATGAACAATGGATTCCTTAGCAATAGAATCAGCCTTTTCATTTCCAACAATACCAAGGTATCCAGGGATCCAGGCCAAGACCACTGACACGTGAGCCAGCGACAAGGAATGCAGGAGGTCTCTGATAGAGCAGGTAAGAGAGTCACTAATGGAATTGAGAGGGGATGCGCTTATTTTTTGTAATGAGCTAAGTGAGTCTGAAAGGATGAGGGCATTTCTAATGTTGAGAGATTTGACGAGATGTAAAGCTTCTATGATAGCTATGCATTCAGCAGAGAAATTGGAACATTCTTTGGGAAGTCTATTTGGGAAACACAATTTCCTGTGAGGAGCATAGACACTGGCCCCACAATGGGAGTCCGAACTGAGTTTGGAACCATCTGTGAAAATTTTTATATAATTTGGCCAGTTATTTTCAATAATTTTGTTGAATTCTGCATTATTGGATTGAACTGAGTTTTTAATATTTTTTTTACATATTCCTATAAATTGGTGCACCTTTGGATAGAAAGTAAGACTTTCATAGGGATAAGAGTATAAGGGGAGAGATTCATTGCGATAGGAGTTTGTGGAAACATCCAGAAAAGTGTTGAAGCAATTATAGAGAAGGGGAGGGGAATGTTTTTTCCAAAATGGATTCAAATTAACCTCATACTTTAACAATTGAAGTTTGGGAATCAAGGGATGAGAAGTTATTGAGCATGTTTTAAAAATATATTTTTCTGCTAGGCATCGCCTTCTTATATTTAAGGGAGGTTCGCAGGATTCAACTTGCATTGCGTTGATTGGGGAAGATTTCATGGCTCCTAAGATAAGGCGAAGAGATTTAGACTGAATTTTATCTAATTTAAGCGAATTTGAAGTGGATGTTGGATCAAACAGACAAGATCCGTAGTCAAGATGGCTTCGGATGAGAGCATTGTACAGAAGTTTTAAAGATGATGGGTGTGATCCCCACCACACTCCAGACAGAAATCTAAGGGGATTGATGTTGCTTTCGCATTTCATGATGACATGATTTATGTGAGAATTCCAAGTAAGCTTTGAGTCTAAAAACATTCCCAGGAACTTAACTTCTTTAGAGATAGGGATGATTTCATCGCCAAATCTCACCTGAATTTCTGGGAGCTTTCGACGACGAGTGAAGACGACAACTTTGCTTTTGGAGGGGGAGAGTTCAAGGCCATTGATATTTAACCAAGCCAAGAGTTTTCTAAGAGCATTGTTGATTGCTGATGCTGCGATAAAAATATTACGGGATATTTTGTAGAAAGTCAAGTCATCAGCATATTGGAGTATGTTGCACAAGAATTGAATAGATTTTTCTAGATCATATGTGTAAATATGGGGTGAGGTTTGTCTAGGTCTTGGAGGCGGATGACCAAGACACACTGAACCCCAGATTCCTACCCACCCCTTAAACCCTTTTCCTTCCCAGAACTCTCCTCTCCTTCCTTTTCCTAAAAAAAACCCTCCACACAGCATCCCCAAAGATGACATAGGCCCTGAGGAAAATTATTTTCCTCAGCGCCTCCTGTGTGGAGCTCATGTAAAAAAAAAAAAAAAATATTGTACAGGATCGGGCTTAAAACTGACCCTTGCGGGAGACCTTTGAAAATGTGTCTAATGTGGGGAGGGGATTCAGACCCATCTACAAAAATAGTTCTCTGGGAGAGCAAATTGACAATGAATTTTACCAATTTAGGCGGAATACCTATTGCGAGGAACTTTTCTTTCAGGGTGGGAATATGAACATTGTCATATGCTCCACAGATGTCTAAAAACACTGCAATGCAATATTCATTTTTAGATAGTGCTAATTTGATATCTGTAACAAGAGAGGAAAGGTTGTCAAGGGTACTTTTACCCTTTCTAAATCCAAACTGGGAAGGGGAAAGAATTTGATTTTTTTCTACGAACCAGTCCAATCTATTCTTAATCATTCTTTCAGATACTTTGCAAAGAGTATAAGAGAGGGCGATAGGTCTGTAGCTCGAACCTATGCTTGGATCTTTACCACTTTTGCAAATGGGAATGATATTTTGAATTTTCCAGTCTGGGGGAATAATGCCAGAATCCATAAAGACATTGATTAGAGAGAGAAAGTAGGTAAGAGAATTGTCATCAGAATGACGGATCAATATATTCAGGATTTCATCCTTGCCTGGAGCTGAGTCATTGAGAGTTTCAATGGCTCTTTTTAACTCATCAAAGGAAAATGGAGCATCTAACCATGAAGAAGATTTTAAAGTGAAAGGCAAAGAAGGAAGTTCATCAAAATTAGGAACATAAGGGGGAGCTATTTTATTAACAAAGTCATCAATCCAAATAGCAGAATTACGAGATGGCTTTGGCAGGGAAAAGGAAGATCTAAACCTGCGAATCATGGACCAAACCTCCCCTGCTGGAGTAGCAGGGGATATATTGGTACAGAAATTACGCCAGCTGTTTTTTTTTTGAAACGGAATGTGCGTTTAGCAACAGCTTGGGCATTCTTAGCTGAGATGTAATTATTCATAGTCATCTGTTGGCAGTATGTCTTATTGGCCGCTTTCCTCTCCTTCAGCACTCTAAGGCATTCCTCATCCCACCAAGGGGGAGGGCGAGCTTTCGAGCCTACAGGAGATGATTTGGGGATAGACTTGTCAGCCGATTTTAGAATGGAATCAGTCCAAGATTTATAAGAGGAGGTGCAATTATCAGAAGAAGGGGAAGGCAGGGAGAGGGAAAGATCCTGGATAGAATCTCTGAAACAGGACCAATCCGCTTTTTTGTAATAAATTTGGGCTTACTTTTAAAGTGATTGGTATCCAACCGTTGAGCCAAATTCAAAATAATGGGATAGTGGTCACTGCCGCAGGGATCTGAAGAGATTCGCCAGGAGATTAGAGGATAGATACTCGGGGAACAGAGGGATATGTCCACCGCACTAGGATTCTGTCCAGGGTGACTAAACCTTGTTGAGGATCCGTCATTTAGGAGACATATGTTCAAGGAGTCCAAAAGGTCAATTAATTTGATACCTGAGGGATCTGAGGAAGAAGAACCCCAGAGTGGGGAGTGGGCATTGAAATTACCCAAAATGACCAAGGGAGAAGAAATTTTGCTAAGCATGTGAACCCACAGTGGAAGGTCAAATGGGGTAGAAGGAGGAATATAGAGAGATACAAATGTAATATTGGAGACAGTGGCTGCCACTAATTGGAAGGATGAATTTGGGGGTTTAATGGAAATAGGGGAGAAGGGGAGAGAGTTTTTGATGAAAAGGGCTGCACCACCCTTTCCATCAATGCGGTCGTCCCGCAGACATTGATAGCCACTCACCTTGAAGAGTTGAGATGGCTTGAACCAAGTCTCAGAGACGGCAGCAATCGATATGGAGTGTAAATGTAGAAGGCGGATGAGGTCATCCTTATTGGAGGTGGCGCTTCTACAATTCCACTGCAGAATTGCTGCTGTTGGGGCAGCCATTGGGAAGAAGAGAATACAAAGAGGAGAGTAACGAGGCAGCGTTGGACGGTAGAGAATTATTATTGTTAATAACAGAGATAAGTAGCATGAGAAGAGTTTGAATAAAAGAAGAATTGTCATTAGAAGTATTGTTGTTTATGGAATTTGCATTTAGATCAGGATTGAAAGCATTGCTGTTAGTTGAATTGGAGTTAGAAAAGACGGAGTTTTGAGGAAATAGAGAGCTGATGTTACCATTTGGGAACAAGAGCTGGGAGTTATGGCCAAATTGATCATATCCAGGGGTTTTAATTGGACGAGAAGCTTGTTTTGTCATAACAGTTTTCTTGTAAGACAAGTTTGAAGGAGCACTAATTTGGGGTTGAGAGGCAATTTCAGCAAAAGATTTTTTAGGAGCTATTAATTTGGAGGCATAGAAGTATGAAACGCTATTGGAGGCCATATAACTTTTTATGTTTTTTTGGCGAGAAAGTTCGGGGCAGGATGGATGAGTGGCTGTGTGCGAACCTGAACAATTGACACAAGTGGGGGAAATGGAAGGGGAGGAGCACTGGTCTGCTAAATGATTTTCTGCGCATTTAAAGCAGCGGGGAGAGGAGCGGCATGATTGTTTAGAATGGCCAAACCGACAACAATTAAAGCATTGGATTGTCGGGTACGAATAAATTTCCACCGGGAGAGAGTTGTGGAATAAATAAACGTGAGAGGGAAGGGACTGTCCTTCAAATGTCAGAACTACAGTTTGAGAGGGTTTCCAAACTACAGACTCAGATGATCGATCTTTGAAATTAAGACGCCTAGTCTTAATAACTTTTCCCGAAGATGCTGGAATAATGAGTTCTGAGATAAGCTCTTCTTCAGATAGGTCTACAGGAATACCTCTAACGAGACCCAAGCGAGAGATATTGAAAGAAGGGATATAGGCTTTAAATTTTTTTGCAGAGAGGGAGTCAATGGAATTTATGAATTTATTGGCATTCAACGCGGATGTGAACTCAACACAAATGCGAAATCTGCCCTCTGATCGGATACCACCTGGGGAAATGCCAAGTGGTTTTTTTCCAATGAATTTACCAAATTCAAGGGGATGTAAAGAGTGGCCAGGAGAGTTGTTTTGAACATAAACTATGAAGGGAGCTTTTGCTGAAGTCGGATACAAAGAAAGAGGAGAAGCTACAGGAACTGAGACCTGTAAAGAATCAGTTTTTGGAAGGTCGCAAACTTTCCTCTTTTTTGGAGTAGAGGATGGAACTTGAAGGTCTATTATCTCTACTTCACTACCAATGTCAAAATTTGAAGGGTCAGGGGGAGCGGGATCAGGGGGTTTCTTCCCCATGGCAAAGGCCATTAGGGCAAAAGGATATGAAACAAAAATAAAATAACACTTACTGGACTTGGTCAGCAATAAACGAACTCAAAAGAGGACAAAAAACTAAAAATAAAACTGACTAAATGCCAAAAATTCGATTTTTCGTATTAAAACGAAAAAAAACGCAACAGTGTTTTTCAACTGTCAAAATTCGAATGCGATAAAAGAACATGTAAAATCTTCTAATATTTGAATTTCCTAGAGCAGCAGCTGACCAGTAGGTAGGGGGCTGAGTAGCTACTAGCATAGAGCCCACAATATTAACATTTTTTTACGGAATGGGAAGCTTAACATTTTTTTCTAAGTAAATAGCTTGGTTTCATTTTAAATAACTAGGCAACACTCTAGCAAACATTCTATTTTTGGCAAAACCTACATCTACAATCACATTTTTAAAATGGATCTCATGCGACACTTGTTCACAAACATTAAACCAAATATTTGCCCAAAATATGCGTCCGCAAACAAAAATGTGTACAGACACGCCCCATTTCTCATGTTTGCGCGTAAATTTGGTTCAATATTTGTTGAAACTCTTCTTAAGAGACCGCCTTTACAATATATCCATTTTAGGTACCTAGGCATATTTAGATAGGGTATGTAGTTACATTCTCCTTCCTGTGAAAGTAACATAATGGGCCTTAAAGACGATTTAATTTGGGTGAGCAATAGTAAAGTTATCAATCTGGTTGAGTTGAACGTTGAACACTTGATCGTAAAGTTGAACCGGGTGGATGTGCATTGTATTCGATAAGATTTACATTCAACGGATGACACAACGGTTTTTCATGTATGTACAGAACTGTTTTAATTAAGTGAAGCTCTTTATAAGAAAGAAGTCTAATAACCGTGATTTTGACAATTTGAATACCCTACCTACATATGAAACACTGTGAGAAATAGTGAAGGTGTTGCGGATTTTGCCCACCAACAGGCGCAAAAATAAACATCCAAGGATACCAGTGAAGGTGTTGCGGATTTTGCCCACCAACAGGCGCAAAAAATAAACATCCAAGGTTATTAATCTATTTATTATTCTATTTCAAGGATATTAACCTATTCACTATGGATTTCCAAGTAAAGTCTTTAGAATATATGACAAAAGCAAAGATAATGATAACGGAACTATTAACTATTTTCAATGATCCATCGAATAATTTCACAAAAACTCAAATAGCGAAAGTAACGCCGAAAACGACAGACATATCGGGAACTATTGGAGAAATGGCTGTTACTATGGGAATTATAGTTGGTGAACTGACTGCATCCAAAAATCAAGCAATCATTCAGCCACAAGTGGAGGAAAAAATAAAGAAACATGAACCAATTGTGATCATTAAACCGAAAAATCAGGAACAGAAGAACAAGAAAACGCAGGATGAATTAAAGAGTCACATAGATCCAGTTAATGTGGGCGTGGCTGGAATCCGAAATTTTAAAAAAGGATCAGTCATAGTTTAACTGAAGAACACAGAATCAACAGTAAAGATCCAAAACGAAATCATCAATAAGCTTGGGGATAGGTATGACATTGATATTCCTAAACCCAAAAATCCAACGATAAAAGTGATAGGAATTACAGATAAATATACCGCCGAAGAAATTGAAAACAATATAAGGATGCAGAATGATTACATAGATAAAGAAAACTCTAAAATATCAGTCAAATTTATAAAAGAAAACAAAAAAAGTAGTGGATACAATAATTTTACTGTATTCATAGAAGTAGATGGAAAAACACACTCTAAAATGTTAGAAGAAACTAAGATAAATATTGGATGGAACAGATGTGCGGTCTACGATCATCTCTCTGTTCTGAGATGTTTCAACTGCAACGGATATAGACATAAGGCAGGGGACTGTAAAAATAAAAAATCTTGCGGAAGATGTTCAAACGAACATGATACGTCAGAATGTAAGGAAAATATTGACATAATGAAATGTATTAACTGCAAACTCACAAATGATAAACTTTCATTAAATTTGAACGATAACCATCAGGCATGGAGCAAGGAGTGTCCTATATACAAAAGAAATATAGAATCAGAGAAGAGAAAAATTGATTTTTTAGGATTAAAAGAAAAGCAACTGTATACTACTTAAATATTGCAAGCCTTTTGGCCCATGTAAATGAAGTTGAATTATTATTGCAAGAAGTCAAACCAGAAATTTTAATGCTAAGTGAAACGTGTATAACCAACGATGTATACAATTCCGAAGTATCATTTATAGGGTATTCAACTGTAAGATGCGATTCACATAGTCGACATACAGGAGGAGTGATTATGTTCATTAAAGATTGTATATCTTTCAAAATAATATCAAATGAAGTATTTGATGGAAAAAATACGTGGATTCTGGCAATACAAATAACAAAAAACTTGATTAAAGGAACCTACTCTGTATTATACCACTCACCAAACCAAAGCCATTCGAAATTTTTAGATTTCTTCGAAAGTTGGTGTATTAAAAATATGAAAAACCAAGATATGTTTACATAGCTGGTGACTTTAATATTGAAATGAAAGTAAAGAATACCTACAGTAATAGACTCCAAAGTTTAGTGAATGATCTAGGAATGAAACAACTTGTGACAAAACCAACGAGAATATCAAACGCATCAGCAACCATTATTGATTTGGTTATATCAAATCATTTTTACTTGAACGTAAAGGTTGTAGATACACCAAAAATATCAGACCACGAAAACATAATAACACTACTTGAAACGAGTGTAATAAAAATGAGTCAAGGGAAATTATGTTTAGAGATAAAAGGAACTATGATCACTTTAAATTCTCTGAAACTTAAAAAAATGGTATCTCACAAATTACTGAGTCTAATTCGTTAAATGACAAAGCAGAAAATTTCGTCAAAATTTTGACGACCGCAATCGATAAAAATATGCCGATAAGAAGGGTTAAGTTTAAAAATACTAACAGATGGTATTCGACACCGTTCCATAACCTTCAAAAACAGAGAGATAATGCATATAAAGCGGCAAAATTGGAACCATCCAATGAAAAATGGAATGCATATAAAAAAAATTCGCAATTTTTATTCAAAACAAATTAAAAAAACATAAGTGCGATTACTATAAACAAAAATTAGAAACACAACAGAATGAGCCAAGAAAACTTTGGATAACACTAAAAGAAATCATAAAGGGCAAACAAAAAGAAGTTGTAAAATCGATTGATTTTCCAGATGGAAATGAAGAAGAAATTGAGAATATAGCGACCAAATTTAACAAGCACTTTATATCGAGCATAGATCTTATAAGCGAAAGTATTCCAGAATGTCCTGTTAACAACCTAGACATAGACAGGCCTGTATGCATCGATGAAGAGTTTAAGTTTAAAAATATAGATTTACCATACTTAAAAAGAGTCTTAAGTAACATGAAATCGAAAGAATCTCCAGACGGTATAACAATAAATATAATCAAAGACTCCATTAATGTTATTGGCGAATCGATGGTCCAAATTATCAATGAATCTCTGAATAGTGGAGTGTTTCCCAAAACTTGGAAGACATCTGTAATAACTCCTATTCCGAAAATCGATAACCCAAAAAAATTTGACGAATTCCGACCGATAAATTGCTTACCCAAATATGAACAAATACTTGAATACATTGTAAAGGAGAAATTAACTGATTATATTGAGATTAATAAAAAAATTAAGAAATATTGGAATTAACGGAAAAGAAATTAATTGGTTTGTTGATTATCTATCAGAAAGAACGCAAGTAACAAAATATGGTGGAATAACATCGGATCCACGTCATACTAGCAAAGGCGTTCCACAGGGATCTGTCCTAGGTCCATTGTTATTCATTATATATATATAAATGATATTGTTAAAGTTTTAAAGCATTGTGCCATTAAATTATTTGCTGATGATACACTGTTATATATAGCCAGAAAAAAATTACAGGATGCCATTGAAGAGATACAAAATGACTTAAATAATGTAACGCTTTGGTTAAACATAAACAAACTAAAACTGAATGTTATGAAAACTAAATTTTTGATTATTGATAGTCAAGGCGGAACTGAACATGCAATACTAACCATTGATAACATAAATATAAAAAGGGTTAAGAATATTAAATATCTGGGTGTAATATTAGACGATAAATTAAAATTCGACAAACACTTCGATTACATATCTAAGAAAATTGCTAAAAAAGTTGGCTTCTAAAAAAGGATTAGGAATTCCTTGGATCTCAAGACAACGCACCTTGTATATAATTCTATTGTAACTCCTCATTTAAATTATTGTTCTAGTGTCCTATTCTTATGTAACGAGACCCAAAATAATAAACTACAGGTTATACAAAATAGGGGAATGAGGATGATTCTGAAATGTAATATCTTTACTAGAGTTAAAACTATGTTACAAAACTTAAATATGATGACAACTAAACAACATATAATATATAATACGTTAACAATGATGTACAAGCTTAAAAATAACATGCTCCCTAAATATCTGCAAACTAATATTATGTACCATGAAAATATTCACAATTATCCTGCGAGGAGTTGCCGAGACTTCAGGCTTCCCAAAACTAAACTGACGTGTACACAGAACAGCGTGTTTTATAAAGGTCAAAAACTTTATAATAACCTACCAAATTCCATAAAGGAAGCCTCAAGTCTTGGCACTTTTCGTAAAACATGTGCTACATACATTAAGAAAAATTTATGAATTGTATTTATTTGCATTAACTGTATGTCTTAAACCCTATTGTTTGTATTTCTAACTGGAGTAACTGTATTTCTTTTTAAAACTGTATTCTTTCCGTTATAATTTTATGACTATATCTATTTTATTATGTATTTTATATGTTTTTTTTAATACTAGATGTATGAAAAAATTTGCTTACATCTAAATAAAGTTACAAAAACAAACAAAAAAACAAACAAACGGTTGAACTTGAGTGGTCTGTAAGGCCCTTAACAGTTAAAAAAAGAATCGCGATCACGGTGATAATAATAATAATAATTGTTGGATGATTTTTATAGGGCCATTTTCGTGAGAAAATCACCTCAAGGGCTGATAATTATTATATCTCAAAGCCAGAAACATAAAGAGCAAAATGACATCATTCAGGGAATGAAGATTTGTGTCTGAACACCAAGCATAACCCTTGAAGAACTGGGCAAACCTTACCCCATTAACCCGGGCACTCCTGCTAATTCATGCATGTACGAGTTATTTGGGCATGTACGAATTCATGCGTAAAAATCTGTTAGAAAGTAATTTTACTGACATTTTAAACAGGTGAAACAGGAAAATACCATTGAATAAAGACAAAATCATTGAAGAAAACGGGCATTACAAAAAAAAAGGAAAATAATATTGCAAGTATGACCACACTCAAAATAGATGGCAACACTAACAAAATGTTGATTACGAAGAAGAAGAAGAGGAGATATTTTATATTTTTCTGTTGATCGGAAACGGTTTAACGTGGGCTTTGTAATTCGTGGGTGAGACTTCACCAACAATTTGCGAAATTCTAAATCAATTGGTGTTTATTCAGTGCTATTAAAAAAATCTGTGTTTATAAAGTTCCAGCGCACTTATAATTTTCCTCGAAACTTGTCGCGCGTGTATTTCAAGTGATAATGTATGAGAAAAATTGCTGATTAGAAAGCAACATGGAAGTTATGACAGTTCAGCCATGAATGCAAATAAAAACCTTTCAGGTAATAATACACATTGCATTATCTGCTATCCGTTAATGATGTTTACAGTTCCTATGGTTGATGTCTAACGATCGTCATTAATAACACGGGGTAACGGTTAAATTCGCGCTGGAATGCTTCTATTGACATTTTTTGCAAATATGTATGTACATAATTTACATCCTATTCGTTGCATACGGTTTAGAAAATCGTTCATATCCAGTCAGGAAATCACCAATTATACACCTCGTATGCCCCCAAATAAGAAATTGATCCACAATAAACGATAACATGTCAAAAACTATGGAAATATTGAGGAATCTGCTGATTAGTATCGATAATAAACAAAATGCTAAATGGTTAAAATCGTGATAGGTCCATCTGGTATGTCCAGAATTCATTAAATATCATTGAAATCAATCAAATTTACACTTTCAACCTTGATTTTCAAAAGATATTTTACCTTTTTAATACAAAATTTGTATTGTTTATATTGTTTGAAAAAAGTGGTTCCACAATAATTTTATGAACATACGGGGTCATAAAACGACAATGCCGTAAAACTCACCTGCGTCAAAATGTTTGTTCAGAAATGTAAACAAAACATGCTCAAAAGTGGAAACAATACATTGCAGGTTGCTGAGCAATTAATTATAAATATATTGCTTTCTATTCTGTTGATTCAAAAACCCAACACAAATTTTCATTTTGTGCAAACCGGTAAACTTTGATTTTACAAAAATACCGATTAATAATTTTACATTTTAATGATAGGGTTTTCCACTTATTTCTAATTGTTTACAAGTAAACAAGATGGAATGATTGCCTTTATCATATGCTGGCGTGTGTTTTGTTTTTAATCAAAAAGCCAAAAATCCTCTTAAATTATGATTTACAGATAATACAAATATATTCGTCAAACATTTTTACGTATTGTAACAAAGTATAAGTAAATGATAAAAAAATATCTCACTAATCAAAGGGTTTAATATACTTTTTTATAAATGCAATCTTTATATGAGTATGGATATTGAAAGAAGGGCGAACGCTGGTAACTCCATGGAGGGCTGAATGCCGTTGGCGCTAATAAAAAATAGTTAAAAGAAGCGAAGCTAGCAGTTCACAATGAAGTCCTGGTACCCACCCTGATGTATGGCAGTGAGGCACGGAACTGGCAGAGGAAGGATAAAGTAAACTGAATGCCGTTGAAATGAGATCCCTGAGGCGTATGTGTGGTGAAACCATGTAAGATCGTGTGAGAAATGTGGATATCTGCAAAGAATGTAAGGCTGATGTAAGCATAATGAGTAAGATTAAGAAAGGGACCCTCAGATGGTTTGGGCATGTAGAGCGAATGGACCAAGAAAGTAGTGTAGGAAGAATTTATGACGCAAATGTGAATGGTAGAAGAAGTGCCATGCCTTCCTCGGGGGACGCCCGAGGAAGGCATGGCACGATCAAGTGAATCAGATACTTGAGTCGGGCCACGTCAAAAGTCAGAATAATAGAAGAGTATGTATGAGACGATGTATGAATGTGAATGAGGCAAAGAGTGTGTGCCAAGACTGAGTTGTTTGGTGGTCCGTCCTCTCTGCCTACCCTTGAGGAGAAACGGTGTGATGGTTAGTTAGTTCTGTTATAATTTTCACCTTTATTATTTATTTTAAGTGCTTGCTTCCTTCCTTCCATAAACAAGAAACATACCATGGTTATTTGTTTTATTATTAGAGGAATGCAATCACACAAATATTTATCTTTAAATATCAAATATATGTTATATTGTATGAAAACATATATTACCTCATGTGTAAAAAAATGTTAGAAAAATATTTATGATGCATTTATTTGTCTGTCAGTGACAGTGAATATATTTATCTACTTACAAATTTTTAAACTTTAAAAAAATTTATAACCTATTTTCCTATCCATAATGTACTGTCTTTTTTTTTACATGGTATTGGGTGAAACCCATCCCCTGTTTAAAAACGGAAATAAGCGTATTAATTTGAGAAGAAAGTGCTGCATTTTTCAAATAAATAAAATTGTTGGTTTCATGAATTTGCACAGCAGCTTCTTAAATTTATTTTGGTTTAATTTTGTATGAATTTGAATAAATGGATTAGATACTGCTTGATTTGATTATTAATTTGATGATTAAATTATGAATTTGATGATTCGATTATGAATTTGATGATTTGAGTATGAATTTGAATAAATAGATTAGATATTCATGTATATTGATTTTTGATTTCCAGGCAGCAGCTGTCCACCTCATACCAGCGCCATGCCTCTGAGAACGGTCCCGGAGTGCTGAGAGTTGAGGGGGGAGCGCTGTGACTGCTGTGTGGGGGACACCATGTTCAGGGGGCGCCACAGCCCCGAGGTGTTGCCGGGCCTGCCGCACAAGTGCTCCCACTGTAGCGACACCAGCTCTGCCTACAGCGGCTCCGACACCATGACCTCCGTACACTCCTCACTGGAGCTGGAGCTCGAGGTGGACCTCTCCGGCCTGCTGGAGTCCATCGTCGACTCTGACGAGGAGGAGGATCTGGAGGAAAGCTTGGACAGTCTCACTGTCCGCGACGCCGTCCGAGAATGTCTGGAAAAAGATCCCTCCGAACGAACCGAAGACGACCTGGAAATACTCCTGGAATTCACCCAGCATTTAAAAGCGTTCACCAACATGACCCTCACGGTGCGGCGGGCCCTGTGCTCCGTGATGGTGTTTGCAGTAGTGGAGAAGTCCGGGACCATTGTGATGAACGACGGAGAGGAGCACGACTCCTGGTCTGTTCTCATCAATGGTCACGTGGAGGTGCTGCATCCCAGCGGGGAGATGGAGCACCTTCACATCGGCGACAGCTTCGGGATGGCAGAAGCTACCATGGAGAAGCTCTATCACCGAGGAATAATGACCACCCGCTGTGATGACTGCCAGTTTGTCTGTATTACCCAGACAGACTATTTCCGCATCCAGCATCAGGGAGAGGAGAACACGAGGCGACACGAAGAAGGCGGGCAGCTGGTGATGATAACGGAGATACGCGGGGACCCGGTGGACGGGGCGCGACAAGGGCACGTGCTCATCCGCGGCTCAGCAGAGCACCTCATGCTGCAGCTCATTGAAGAGAACCCTTGCGATACTACTTACATCGAAGACTTTCTTTTGACTCACCGAACATTCATTGAGAACCCGCTCATTGTTGCCAGCCAACTGCTGGCTTGGTTCGACGAACCTTCTGTGCGGGATCGAGTGACTCGTGTGGTAATTCTGTGGGTCAACAACCATTTCACAGACTTCGAGATGGATCCGCACATGATGGACTTTCTGGAAACCTTCGAGTCTCGCCTGGAGAGGGAAAAAATGGAAATCCAGCTGAGGCTTCTGAACTTTGCGTGCTCGGCTAAAGCACGAACGCGGAGTGTTACCTTATCCCGTTCCTCACGAGATGAACCGCTACATTTTACCATTCTGGGTGGATATGAAAGAGGCTTTGGAATATTTATATTAAAAGTGGATAAGAAAACCAGAGCCGAAGAGGTCGGTTTAAAAAGAGGAGATCAAATATTGGATGTAAATGGACAATCTTTCAAGCACGTCAGCCATGCCAAGGCTCTGGAGATCCTCACTGGCTCTACTCATTTGTGCTTGTCTGTGAAGAGCAATCTTCTGGCCTTTAAACAAATGCTGTTGTTACCGGAGAACTCTCCCCGACAGCGGGGGTACAAGGCGTCATCAGAGATGATGCGCTGGCAGACCGACCCCCGCGCCCGCCTCTCCACTGTGGAGCTGCTGGGAGATGATCCCATCTCCTTTGCTCCAACATTCCAATCTCCCAACAAGAAGCCACCACCACCCTCCAAAAAGGATTCCGTAAAAGGCTTCATGACTCTAGGTCCCAAACGACGATTGCAAAAGGCCTTGATGAAAATGAACATTCTCCCGAAAAATACCATTTCGGACGGCCTTCTTACAGACGACAGCTGCCTGCCCAATACCGACACCCTCGGCAAAAGCAATAATACTTTTTACAATTCTCACAGTAACCCTGATCTCATTTCTATATGTTACGAAGAATTGCAATCGTCGGATTATCCGGAGCATGTACTCAAAGTGTACAAGGCCGATCAAACCTGCAAGTATTTATTAGTTCATAAGGAAACCACGGCGCACGAAGTAGTCATGCTGACTCTACAAGAGTTTGGCATTGTGGATCCCAGTTCACATTTCTCTCTGTGCGAAGTGTCTGTCTCGGAAGGAGGCATTATAAAGCAGCACACCTTACCTGACCAGTTACAAAACTTAGCCGAGAGAATAGGACTCAGTTCCAGATATTACCTGAAGACCAATGGAGTGACAGAAACTCTAGTACCTGATGATATGGCTCCCGAACTCTTGAGAGAGAGCGTTGTTCATTTCTTACAATTAAATGCTGTTGAAGTCGCTATTCAGTTAACTCTACAAGACTTCAGTATATTCCGTCAGATCGAAAGCACCGAGTATGTGGACGATCTGTTTGAACTTAAGAGTCGATACGGCATTCCCATGTTGGCTCAGTTTGCCGAATTGGTGAACAAAGAAATGTTCTGGGTAGTAACGGAAGTTGTCAAAGAGCAGAACATTGTCAGACGGTCCAAGATTATCAAACAGTTCATCAAGGTAGCACGCCAGTGTAAAGAGTGTAAAAACTTCAACTCTATGTTCGCTATTATATCCGGTTTGGGACACGGGGCAGTTTCACGGTTAAGACAATCTTGGGAGAAGTTACCGACCAAATACCAAAAATTGTTTTCAGATCTCCAAGAGCTGATGGACCCCTCCAGGAACATGTCCAAGTACAGACAGCTGGTGACCTGCGAACAGGGACGTTCTCCTGTGATTCCCTTCTATCCCGTAGTGAAGAAAGATCTCACCTTTATACACCTGGGAAACGATTCGTGCGTAGAAGGCTTAGTTAATTTTGAAAAGCTGCGCATGATTGCCAAAGAAGTGCGCTCCCTCACCAATATGTGCAGCTCTCCTTACGATCTCCTCACCCTTCTGGAGCTCAGCAAGCAGCCTCCGTCTACAGCCATGGTGGCCCTGAACCAGATGACAGCCGGCAGCACCCAGCAGGGGCAGGTTACAGTCAAACGGCGGAAGAAATCAACTGCCGCTCCCAATCCCAAAAAGATGTTTGAGGAAGCGCAAATGGTCAGAAGAGTGAAGGCATACTTAAATAAGATGCAAGTGGAGACCGATGAGGAGAGACTGCATGCTCTGTCGGCCGAGTGTGAAGGCAGCGGGCTGGCTGCGGGTCCTCAGCGCCGGCGTCACCCTTCCCCTTCCCTCTCCACCACCAGCAGTGCCAGCTCTGCGAGCGAAGGAAAAAAGGGGTTTGGGGGCAACAAATTCGGCGCAGCGTCCCCTCAAGCCGTGCGCAAGCTCTTAGCTTTGTCCGAGCCCGCCAAGACTCGGCCCCATCAACCTCGGGGGCCTCCACCTCCTTCGGGCCCATCTCCGTGCGCGCACCGCCGCGTGGGCTCCACCAGCAGCTCGGGCTCCAGCTGCCACCTGCACCACCACCGCGCCGTGCACGAGCGCTCGCACTCGGACACTCCCACGCCGCTGCCCTCGGTGGACCTGTCAGCGGAGAGCAGCAGCGTCACGTCGCTGGTCAACCTGCCGCTGAGGAAGGCGGGCTCGGGGACCTCTAGCGACAGCGGGCACGGTTCTTGCATGGTGGTGCGACCGCCCCCTCCCCCTCGCTTGCCGCCCCCCTATAACCTGGCGGCTCAGCTGGCCCGGCTGGACCGCCTTGACCGCCTGGGACGGGCCCACAGCCACGAAGGCGTTACGAGGCCCTATGATGGCTACTACCACGGCCCGCCGGAAGATGACGATGAGGACCAGCAAGTTTCTGCGGTTTGAACGCCTGTAAAACTCTTATTTTGATATTACTCCCTTTGGGAGAAAATACACTTTGAACGCTCGTTGATTAATTCATCTCTTATAATTTCGTGTATCGGTGTCCAGTGTATTGTAGCGCAGTTCATAATATTTATTTCCACACTCTCCGGCACATTTTGTCTTTTATTCTGTGTCTTTATGTAATTTAGTTGTACATAGTTATTTTTCGTCGCACGAACTGTGTGATTTTTACTATCATTATTACTAGATTTATCTCTAAACATTAAACTGAGAAGATAATAAAATGTTTATTATAATATCTAGCGAGAGGCTGCGATTGCGATGGGTAGACTTTAGCTATGGCACGGCCCTGATTGATTGAGTAATATTCTGTGTTCAAAGGCGCCCTGGAAATGTTGGCACTTTGTTTAATTTAAGAATTTAATTCCGCACAACTCATATTGCAATCTTGTATATTATTATTGTGAATGTTGCTATTGCGTCAAAAAACAGAAAGAAACCTTTTTTTGTCTCTATATATATTTATACTACTTATTTTAGTATCAATCGTAAGATAGGTTTTTCTTGTATCAAATATTGTGAGCTTTTATTATAAATTTTTAAAATCATTAAACAAGTATTTGTTTGCTCTTATGGTTCCGCCGCTGAGAGTTCCATTATAAATCCATCTTTCCTTTACTTGCTTTGTTTATAAGTAAGCGAGGAGAGCTTACAAAGGAACCGTTGGTGGTAGCGCTTTTATGCATGCAAAGATTTTCAGTATTTCTTTTTTTATTCCCTCGGAAAATATAAGTAAAAAGTAATTCTTTAAATTTTGATCTAATAAAATATTGAATATTTAATAAGAGTTTATGTCGCCCTTTGATGTTTTAGGAACGTTTTGGAAACAGATCTAAAATTTTATTGACTTTGTATTGATTATAAATTGCATATTTTCTCATGATTAGCTGTCATTAATGTATGTATGTATTACATTTTCCGCAATGATTATTTAATCTCTGAATCACACCTTTATCTCTTTACTGCAACTGTAGGGAAATGATTAAATGGCGAGGAATGTACCAAGTGGATTTCATGTGAATATTTCTTATCTTTCAAAACTACTGCCCTAGCCAAGGACCAGAAAACTGCCGTTGTATTAATTTAATGCCAGTAATCCTGTAATAAAATCACTTGAGGTTTAATATTCAGATTAGATTACCTGTTAATATGGGTGTGCTGTAATAAAAAATAAAAATAAATCTTTTCCACAGTTTTGTATTTTTAACAATTTTTTTTTCAACTTCTATCATTTTGAATGGAAAAAAAATTAAATGGTTTCATGTTTGTTGTGAGTGAGTAATCTCCTGACAGCTTTTTTTTTTATAAAAACACCAGATTTTGAGAAAAATATTAACCGGAAGAATTTTTTTGTCACAAAATTCTGCTGCTGATGGAAAACAGGGATGAACAGATCCCAACTCACTTACTTTCTAAAGTTTTCAGAATTGTCCCAAGTTTGATAGAAAAACAAGTTGATCATACAGAATATCTCGCAAGGGATGATTTGAAGTTATTCTTGCTCAATCCGCAACTTTCACCAAAAGAATTTCCTCACAATTATCAATGTTTCAACACAATGTAATTCTGGAAATTGCTGAATATGCAGAAGTTTCTATGAAACGTTTTTTTAATTTATACAAAAATGCTCTCTTTGATTACTTTACTCATGTAAAATGCCTTATGAAATAACTAGTGTATTTGCCTGATTATGCTTCAACGACAACAGTCAATTAAACTGGAAATTTTGCCATTTTATGTTGTTTGACTTTTGAGATATTAAGATCTGTGTTACACTAATGGCCGTTGTTCCCAACTTTTCGATCCATCAATCCGAGTCTCCCATCAGCCAAGTGATTTCTTTAGTAACCCTCGAACCGCCTGCTGGTCGGAGAGTTGCATTGGGAAGAGTGTATTTGTGCATTTGAGGAGTGTTATCCAAAATTTCGACTCAACAGTTGATCAGTAGGTTTGGGAACAACGGCCATTACTCCTCTTTCAGCCAACTTTTCAGAAAGCTGTGTAGTGTCCTTCATCAGGACATATTTACTCAGACGATGGACGCTGCAAGGCTGTCCAAAATGTTGGTTCTAAAAAAGGAGGAAGCACAACGTGATCTATCGCATCATAATCTGGCCGGGTACTTTAAAAAAAATTATAAATGAATTTAAAAACTTTCCAAAAATTATTCCCTTAATTTTAGTATTTACGGATTAAAGTATAGTCCCTATATTCCGAACAATTAAAAACAGAGCCTTGTTCGGTTTATCGAATTTTCAGGATACTGAAATCTTTAAGAAACAGCTGGATTTTGGGTTTAATTGAGAGTTTGATTTTTCCAAAACCTTTTAACGAAGATGCCACACGGTCAAAATTTTAATTCTTTTACCTTTCAAATCGGATGCTGTGGATTTACCAATGTTATAATCCCTCGTTAACCTCGTACAGCTCTCCCACTTTAAAGTCTCTTTAAAATTATACTATTTTCATCAATGGTTAACGTCTTGTGTTTTCCACCCAACCCACCTCGCCACCATCACCACGTGGTTCAGATTCCTAGAGGTTCGGTTTATACCGGGTTCGGATATAGAGACTATACTGTATATGTATATGTATTTGTAGCATTTATCGGATAATCATGTTATAATATTCCCTATTACATAATGTAAATTAAACAATGGGTTTATTTATTCGACTTCCTGGTTGAAGCCAATATAATATATTATTATATGCAAATTATAAAGATGTAGGGTAATAATTTTGATAAAAATGTTTATTTGCCGAGTGATGGTCAGTTTGAAAAAGTATATTCCTTGTAGTATAAATTCGTTTTTTCATATTTACGATTGCCGTTATGTAGGAATTAAATCTTTTCCAAATTTGAAGTCGATATTATCTTTTTTAATATTTACCTTTTCAATTTTCATAAATTTTCCATTATTGAAGCTTTATAAAATTTGGATGCATTGAAATTTACGTTAGTCTTTTTGTATCAACGGTATTAAAGTTTGTTAATAACTCAATTTGTGTATTTCAACTGTGAACCGGATAAAAACTGAGAGTCCTGACGATAGAAGGGTTCTCCAGTATCACGTAACAGAATTTATCCAAAATTACTTACAGGAAAGTTTATTTTGAAACTTCAGATTTCAGCTTGAATGACCTTACAGCTATATCATCAGTTAGGAAGATATTAATTAGTAAGATTATATTTTCGAAACAAACGCAGTATCTCCAACTTGTAAAACAAATATTTTGAATGTGTAGGGCCATAAGTTAAGGTACCCAGTGAAGTGTTTTGATTGAAAATCCAAAGATTAATAGCTTACATAGGTAGTTTATAACGATTAATTATTGTGTTTTGTTGACTCTGTTCAGTTTTCCAATGGGAGTTAATCCTATTTTGTCAATTACATTCAACTTAAAATAAAAATGCTATTTAACGGGATATATGTGCAAAATACGTATAAGCTTTCTAATACAGGACCAAAATGAACCCAAATTTAAACACCTACATAGATAAATTTGGCTTTCCGGCATTTAACTAACAAATTTAACATCGTGGAAGACTCCCACTGAAAAATTGGATAAATGTTGATGTTACCCTGTGAACTTCCCAATCTAGTGTTGGTCTGTAAATTTATTTGTGTAAAATGTTGTATTTTATAAGCGAAAGACAATTTTTAATTTATATTTAACATTTTACGAATTGACTTGGTATCCGAACGAAGTTTTTGACGGCCAAGATAAAATTCTGACTTCGAACAAATAGTTTAATTTTAATTTAATCGGTTGATCGGAATTATTTTATAATGAATCTTGTAAATACTTCCACTCATTTGAGCTCTGACTCGTTATTAACATTTGTTATTAGTTTTAAGATGCAGTTCAAAACTATAAGATAAATACTACCTACTTAATTTAACTTCCAACATTAGTATATTTTCAATAATGGCTTTCTATAAACTAATATCATCAAGGAGCTTGTTCATTTGAGTTCTTATCTCATAAGCCATGATTCAGACTCTGGTTGATGTGCAAACGTATATTGACATTCATTTTTCTCATTTATAAACATAAAAACTAGTATTTTTATTCTGAGTGTTGTGATTGATTGTTAAGTTAGATGAACCCTTAATCCATCAACAGATCAATATTTCTTTTAAAATTAGTTCCCATTTGCACTAATTATCTTTGCCATTTTGACCTTGGGCACTTTGATAAAAAAAATTAAAAATCTCAACTCATTTGAATCACAAAAGATTACTCTCGTGGACTTCTATTATACCACCGTCCTTTATATGATATGTCAAAGTTGTCGCTTAGAAATCGGTACTGTAAAGCCCTTCGCTTGTGGAGAAACTGAAAAAAAAAACCAGTTGGCAATTCAATAGCTATCCACAGGAAAAGAACTTGCAAATTTAATTGGCGGTCCGCACACAGGCAACTTGTTAAATACCAGTTGTCAAGGGCAACACGGCAACTAGCTAATCGCCACGGCCGGCACGTTTCAATTGCCATGTTGACAGGTTGCCCATGATAGCGCCTCACAACCTGTAAAGTTTTCGAGTAATTTGCGATATGTCAGAGCAGAAAAATATCGATTTTGTCGAGGAGATTGATAAATTATTTATTAATTATATAGGGTCTTTCATTAAGCGCTTCCTATCTTTAAATTTAAATAAAACAAAGTGTGTGTGAAATATCATCGAAATTTTTTATTAATTTGAAAGGCCTATCGATGCCATTATATATGGAAAATAACATTCAAATGTCCGCCGTGGCTTTTCTGGGTGGTGCGCATCCGAAATATCCATGGCTCTTGCGCATAAATCAGGCTGAATTTGACCGATGGCATGGGTTATGTTGGTTTTGAGGGCTGTTGTGGTTTGTGGCTTATTTGCACAGACCTGCGACTTAAGAAAACCCCACAAGAAAAAGTCTAATGGGGTCAAATTGCGCGATCTCGGTGGCCGGTTCACATCACATCCACGGGGAGATGACCTCACCCTCAAATCACTTGTGCAGGATGTCCATTGTGGCATGAGCTGTGTGGCACATAGCGCCGTCCTGTTGACACCACAAGTCATTGGTGTCCATATCATTCATTTTAGGCCAAAAAAGTTGGTAATCATCAACCTACAGCGCTCGCCGTTGACGGCATGGCCAACCTCGTTCTCAGAGAAATATGGACCGATGACGCCGCCAGCCCAAAATCCACACCAAACAGTGATTTTTTTCAGAATGCATTGGACGCTCTTGGAACTCTTAAGCTGCAGGTCTATGTGAATAAGCCACAAACCACAGTGGCCCTCAAAGCCAATATAACCCATGCCATCAGTCAAATTCAGCCAGAGTCATGGAAAATTGGACATTGTGGATGCGCGTCACCCAGAGAAGCCGCGGGGGACATTTGAACAATGTTATATTCCATACATAATGGCATCGATAGGCCTTTCAAACAAATAAAAAATTTCGATGATATCACACACACTTTATTTTATTTAAATTTAAAGATAGGAAGCGCTTAACGAAAGACCCTATAGTTTTGTTAAACAAGCTGATATAATTACTGAAATCGTAAAGTTGAGCTGCGCCGTGAATTGAGTTGCCAACCAGTTTTTGGTTTCTCCATGAGCGAAGGCCCTAAGCTTTTAACGGTCTGGTTGTGCCGATAGATAGGCGCTCTGAGGCTAAAAGGGTTAAAACGTCTAATTTTAATAGTCTGATAATTTTTTCATTAATCTACTCTTATTTTTGTCATTAAAATGTACTCAAGCAGAGACAGCGGGCACGCCGATGGTTTTAATATGACACAGGTTATTTGCCGTATCTGGAAATAATAATGTTTCGACTCTGACAATATTCAATCACTTTCCTCGATGTAACTCTCAATATACATACTAATAAGTTTGGCTGTTGAAATTGTACCTCTCGAACCATTGTCTAGGCAAGCCTTGACTTCTTTTAAAACTGCCTTATCCATCGTGGTTCAATTACTATCTAACACAATGTGCCCTAAAACATTCCATACCTGCATTTTCGTATTGAAAACGACGGCTTGATGCTTTAGGCTGGGATTACACAGACTGCTAGAAGCAGTAGATATCCACAGCTTCAAGCAGTTACTACATACTTCTCATAGAAAAGAACAACACTGCTGTGTATTTGGAATATGGATTCCTCGTAGCAATTGGCGTATTTCCAGCCCAGTCGACTCAAAGTTTTGATGATATACCTATCTGTCTTATCACACACCGTATATTCTAAACAATCTTTTAATATTGTGAAATAAATTGTTATTAAACATAGAATCTCTGTTGAAAGTTAGTAGGTATGTTAGAGTAAGGTTAACTTTATAATTCCAAGCACTTAAGTATTGTTTCACAGTGTCACATGCTTAATCCGACTGTAATTTTTATATTGTAAAAACAAATGTATCTATCAACATAAAGTATTTATGAAAATAAAAGATTCTATATGTAAAAGTGTGTGTATTTTATATACCTATATTATTTTATTTATTAATTTTCGGGAAATCGACAGTTAACATTTTTTCAGTTTGTACATAAGTATTAAATAGCCAAAATAAAACCAATTATGGAGATTTCCTCCTTGTGACTTTACCCCTACTGAGACAGCATAATAAGTAATAAGTAGATTAAATGTGTAAGGAATATGAAGCCAAAAATTATATGAAACAAAAAATTATGAAACAAGTAGTAATAGGTATACAAATGTATTAAAAATAATAACTCCTCTTTTTGTAGTAAATGTGTAAAAAAATAATAAATCAGTTTCTTAAAAATTTGCACCTGATGAGAAGTCTCTTCATCAACATTCTTCTATTGACGATGCCATAGCTACGAGTTAGGTTAAAGTTCTTCCTAGAAAGTGGCCAAATATGTAGAGATATATTCGATCAACTTTAGGAAACAACGTTCTCAGTTTTGCGCATTTACTGGATGATATATTATTGGGTATCTACCCACTCCTGTGTAATTATTTAAATTGCAATAAGAAGTCTTCCTCTAGCGGGTGGAGGACTTTAGCGGGAATGACGAGGCTGTGAAGGGGCTTGCCAAGGTCTGTGGAGCTCATTTCCCTGAGGGAGCAGGCCTTTATCTGCTGCTCGGATGAACCCACCCGGGCCACGCCCACTACTAATGTTTCTGGTGAAATATCTGAAAATTCATTACAAATAAATTGAGTAACTACTTGTCACAGTTACTACCTCATGGCTGAGGGGGAAGCGGATAGATTGTGTGGAACAGGAAGGGAAGTTCTGAGGATTGGAGGCAAATGGTGAGGCAAAAACCCACCGTGGGATGTGGTGCTGTAATGACGAAGACTTGTTTTTTAAACATTTTTGAATTCATACAAGACGATGGTATTTGGTAAGGTACAACCATGAACTATACAAACTGTTAGAGCAGTGAATAACAAGTTTATAAAACTGGGAACCTCTTCTGGGCAGGACAATATACCGGGTGACTTCTCCTACGTAAACTATTGTATCTTGAAAATCCCGATTGTTGAGGAGAGCAGTACATACACTAGTCCCATTGAGAGATTGTACGTGACTTCATAGTTGTATCTTTTTTGTTTTCAAAACGTGAGAAAGAAGAGGACGAACATTGAAGACGTCAGTACGAACTCTACGGAATTAGTGATAAAAAATAAACTTTCTAGTGCTCTCCTCTTTAATCGGGATTTGGAAGATACAGCACTTTTACATAAGAGGGGCCGATATGTGTTTGGACCAAAGATATTAAAATACAAGAGATAAAATACAAATGTTTTTCTTCTATACTCACTGCGAAAACACTGTTTCTTACATATCTTTCTAATACTATAAAGTGGAAAGATTTGATTGTTTGTTTGCATTGAATAGGCTCCGAAACTACTGAACCGATTTGAAAAATTCTTTCACCAATAGAAAGCTAAGGATGTATATAATGGTAAGCTCTGGCGTTTTAGCAGCAGGGAGGAAAGGCAAGGGGAAGGTGGGGTTTGCGGAGAGGGAAGACATGAGGGAGGGGGAAGGTGGAAGGGAACGGGGTGCACGGGAGAATACATGCAAGAAGAATCAATTTATTTCTTTGAATGGCATAGCAATGCATGCCGGGTACCAGCTATTCGATAATAAATTGATTCTAGAACCTAGACTACTACTATTATCCTACTGTATCGTGTAGTATATATATATAATTATGTGAATGTTAACTTTACTTAATACTACATATATGAATAATCATGTACCTACATACCCATTATAAACGAAACCCGTCAATTTGTCTGTCCTAGAACGGGAGACCTTCCTAGTTGGGCAGTCAAAGCTTCTTTATACTGTTAATGTATTCTTTAGAACAAAATAAATAAAAATAAATGCTGTGATGACCGCCCGACCGTCAGCGAACTACTGATATTTTGGTTGTGATGAGGGTGGTTTGAAACTCAATTTTAGGTTCCTTTTGTTCCTCGCAAAATTGTGAACAAGATGTCGAACTCGGAACATTTTGTCAAAAATCGGATATTGAAATTGTACGACTCTTTTCTTATATTCAATATCTTTTGTTTGGACACATGTCCTGCCTAGAATTTAGCTGTTTGAACGGAAGAAAGCTAACTACAGAAGCTGCTATATATTAAACCTGCAGGACGAAGGAGTGTTGAAAGGGTAGCTGGAGCTGGATAGTGAGGAGAATAACATCACAGCTTTAGACATAATGAACTAGGGGGAAACAGCAGAAGTGGGGGCGGCTAGAACTCCAAGGATTTTAGTGCCGATGATGCATATTATATACATAATCATTTCTTTGAAACAGTATGATTCATTATAATAATATTCATAGTAAATTCTATGAAATGTGAAGTTTCCTTAAATAATGACAATGAAAACATTGAATGGAATAAACTTCATATTGTTCAAGGTTCCATGATAACTTAACAAAGTGGCATTTCAACACCCCTTTGAAAAGTCATTAAAAGTGATAAAAAGAAAAATAGCCCATCACCTAACGTAACTTATTTAACCCTAGAAAGATAATCTTATTTTGACCTACTTTAAAGATAATAATACGTCTTATGTAAAAGCCCCGAAAAAGAGTGTTAATAAATAAATAAAGACGTACCGAAGTTCAAATGTGTATATTTAAAGTATTATCGTACTTAAACAGTTTAAAGGTAGTTGAATAATTAGTTTAGGGTTTTTTTTACTTTAAATAAAATCAGAATAACTATAAAAAATAACAAAATGCTGTAAACCTCTTACAAATGAACTATAATCAGCTCCACACAGGAGGCCCTGAGGAAAACAATTTCCCTCAGGGCCTATGTCATCTTAGGGGATGCTGTGTGGAGGGTTTTTGTAAGGAAAGGGAGGATAGGAAGTTTTGGGAAGGAAATAGGTATAAGGGGTGGATAGGAATCTGGGTCCTAGTGTGTCCAGGAGTGACGGACATATGAATCCATCCCTTCAACTGAGGTGCAAGGCGATGGGTTGAGAGATACTGGCTGGCGGGTAAAAGATCTCCCTCAACCAGTCTCTCTCGATCCTGCCCAACACACTGCAGGTGGGCAGACGTATCGGCCACCAAGACCTGGACAAACCTCACCTCATGAACCCGGGCACCCCTGCTAAGTCACCAAACGTAGCGAACCACCTGGGGTGACCTATGGCATAGGTGTTGGTTATCCAATAAATGGTTCCCGGGGCGGCAGTACCCATACCTGCCTCCCAAATTTTTATGTCTAAATTGTATTTTTTTTATATGCTATGAAAGTTTAAATATTTTTTTAAATTTATAAACCAACGTTTAATACAACATTTTTTATGCATAGCACAAAGGGTAACAATTATTATGAGCAAAATTGTCAGCCTGAAACACTCATTTACATTGAAAAATCTTCTGAGAAAAGATACTTGCCGCCAACGGGGCTTGAACCTGTGTTCTTCTGATTGCCGGTCGGATGCTCTGACCACTGAGCTATGGCGGCTTATCTAATACCCGCCAAATAATTCAATATATACTGGTATTTCATTCAACAATTACTGATTATTACATTTTTCCACCTGAAAACAACCAACTTTTTATTCAAAGTTTAAATGCTAATCAGTCGTTATTCTTAAAAATAATAATATTTTTTATGTTAAATCACATTTATAAGAAGTCTGAAAGTTACAAAAGATTATTTATTTATTTATTAAATATACACGGTATAAATATGCCAAAAACACTGATTAAATTAAATTAAGAAGTGACACCAGAGATATAATTACAATTTATAACGTAAGTGTATTTATTTCTCCGTAATTATTATATTTACTGTGGTGACATAGCCTCCCCGTGCAAGCTCTGTTCGAGCTAACTGAGATAGACAGAGCGCTACGTTGCGAAATAAAATAAAACAGCAATACTCTTGCTTACGTCGCAGTGATGCAGATTATTTTTCTAGGGTTAAACCAAGTTGTTTTTATTTTGTTGTGCCACTTTGTTAAGTTGTTCGGTCACCGCTTGTCAGAAAGAATAAAGAATACCCCAAGAGATGCAAAAGTTAAAGTAAAAAAAACTGTTAGTTTTTCCTTTATATTTTTTGACATATTTTGACTACTCGTGATAATATAATTAGGTAACTCTTATTCCATCAAAATGTTTCCCATTCAAGTTGTGAGTCAAAGCAAGATTGGCAACATTCTTTTATAACAGGCAGTCCCATCCTTGACACCTAATAATTATGCAAAATAGAACAAAGGATTTAATTTGGATCATGTCTATCCTTTCTTTACTTTGTGGTTGTCAATTCTGGGAGATTCACTAACAAACCACAAACACCACATAATAATAGCATTATTCATAATATTATCTTAATTACCTGATGGTTCATTTCCTTTTCTGCTTTCAACAATTTCCAATAATTGTTTGGAAGCTTCCATGACAGACATAAATTTAGGATCCATGTATTTTCTAATCTTTTTTGTCAAACTTTCTTCAGTTGGCTCTTTGACTTTGATATCTGAAAATAAATGAATATGTTTTCATAACTAATTAAGATTTGAGATTACGATATCCTGATATGGTTGATGATACCCATATTCTGAGAATTTAATATTTCTTGGTCTGCAGTAGCCCGGAGAGTGGCTTGGCTGTATGCAATCTTCATTAGGTGGAGTGCTCATTGGCTCCCTCATATTGGAACGGATTCAGAAAAAGTTTCTGAGATTTCTCTACATGAGGGAGTGCAGCCACTATCTGTGGCTCTACCCGATGAACTTTCTCTGGGCATGCTCGGATTTCATTCCCCACAGCTCAAAAGAGAGGGATATGCCTTCACCCTGAAGGTTGGTCCTACAGGCAGGAAGATATAGTAATCTATGATGAAAATTCTTCCGGTAGGAAGGAGTATATTGCTCCTGAACCAAATCTATTCCGATATCGACACATTTTTCATCAGTGAGGAGTAATTCAAAAGGAAAATCCTACTGATTCTTGAAAGAATCTCTCCTCATTGACACAATCTCCAACACCGACTGAAATTTTTTGTTCTGGTTTTAAATATTTGTAAACTATTTGAAATTTTTTTTTCTTGATTCAATGATGCGGAAACTTGGAAATGGAAATTAACCGACTTCTCGACATACGATTGAGCTGAAACTCGGCAGGTAGACTCATTGTCGATGACAATGCATTCTGTCAACTTTTGTTGACTATTACGCACACACACATGACCATATATGCATTTTTATGAAATTCAACGAAATTAAAGCACCTAATATATGAAATAAATGTCAGCCTGATTTAACCCGAATTGAGGGCGGTTGTTTCATCTCTTGGAAAAAAACTGAACACCTAATGAATATGTTAAAGTTGAAGACAAGATAGGGTGTCCCAAAAGAAAGTTCATATTTGATCGGCTCACTGCATAACGCAACACATCTGAGGGGTGCGGGGCTCATGTTAATCGAAAGGTCGACTTTTAAGAATTCAGTCGCTGTGGAGAGTTTCTCGGGAGCAGACCGTGCCTTATGTATGCGTGAATTTTAAAAACAGTGATTCGGCGACTAGCGCAAAGAAAGTTCGGCAGTTTATGTGGTTTGCTAACATAAATGATGCACGATGAATGGGCATGCGAACAAGCAAAACTGCTGTTACTGGACTAAACCTGAAACGCAAGCATAAAAAACCCCTGCATTCACCTAAAGCAACTAGGTGAATGCTGTGCTAGGGCTGCAATAACAACGCAAGGAATAATCGGCCAATACTTTTTTGAAGACGAAAGGGGACACGTAGTTAGCATCAAATCAGAGAGTTATGTGGAGTTGCTGGACAATTTTTTGGTGCCTGAAGTGCAAAACTTTCCTGGTTATAATCAAAGAACATGGTTCCAGCAAGATGGAGCAATGTCACACACTTCTATGCTACGAGTTAAAGAAATTTTCCCTCAAAAATTGATCTTCAAGAAAGGTGACATAAATTGGCCTCCACACCGCCCTGAATTTTTTATTAGGGATTTTCTATGGATTTTTTAAGTGAAAACTTCTTTAACCTTTCCTGGTCTGTAATGCGTAAATACTACACATTGCTTCTAATAACTTTTATATCTCTATAAATATAATGAATTCTGGGTTCAGGTTTTAGGTATTCCTCCGTTATACATTTACACACTGAATTAAAAAATAATATTTTTAATAATTAGCAAATTTAATTCAAAATCAGAGATATTTTGTTAAATATCGGGAATAAACCACAAATACAATCAACCGTGTGCCAGTGTGGACCGAGATACGCGAAGAGTGTGCGGGGGGAGATGACACGCTATGTGACGTCTCGCTCTACTTTGCTATACGGGAACACGAGAAACAGAGACCGCCGTGTTGTGTTTCGACCGTCGATACCTGCGACCGCGTAGTAGCTAAACATACATAGCTGTATATATGTATTGGGTAGCAGCCCAGCGCCTCAGTCGTTCGCGGGCAATCCTTTGAGATGGTTTTCTCACCCGTTTTTTGAGCAACGGACGATGGTTTTTTCATGTTTTCAGCAATTAAATTACAATTATTATCACTTGTAACACAAATTACGAAAAACAAAAGCGATTAGCTATGAATGTTCATATATTTCCGATATAAAATCGATGATTTTAACACGCGAATTGATTACACAGCACCGGAGTGCGCGTATTTTTTTAGCACAGTAAGGGAAAGGTTAACAACGTTGTGATTTGAAACTTGATGAAACGGAAGCGAGCGACACTAAAAAGAGACAAACACATACATCTATAGGATTTAGCCTGCGAGAGAATGAGATAGCAATAAAATATTTATTTATTTCACAGGTACTCGGTTCCATAATACAATAAATCCATGGTCCCACGCAAGTCTCCTGTAGTCTAGTGGTATAAAGCACCTGACAAACCTTAGCAGCCAGACATTCAGCTGACCAAGGATCAAATCTTATGAAATCCAAAAAAAAAAAATTTTTGTAAAATCAATATACAATCTTCAAACCACTCCAAAATGAACAGGCAAAGAAAACAAAAAAGAAAGAGACATCTAGCGACTCTGAAGAAGAAAACACAAATACTAATAAGATGACCAAATGTAGAGGAAAAGGTGCACTGGAATTCACCGACAAAAATATGGAAAAACTCATCCTTCACATTGATAAAAAAAGTGTTTCGTGGTCTCCCCACTTTTCTCTACTTTAGTTTTCTGAAGGTTTATCTTATGAAGATATCTCGAATCAAAAGTTTATGCCAATAAACCGGGTACAGTTACAAGAAAACGTTAGACACGAAATAGAAGCCATCACGGAGTCGAAGTGAACGTGCCGAGATGTCGTAAGGAATTTTACTGTTCGTTTAGATGAGTGCCGTGCACAAGAAGGCTTACGTTTAGATGACAATATTTTTAAAAAGTGCATATTTTTCTAAAATGTGTATTTTGATAATTAATTAAGGTTTTCTTGATAAACGCCTCACTTTTATTTAAACCGCCATATTAAATATGAAATTTCTTTTGGGCACCCTACGTTACAGTACACAATCTCATTGTATTCATTATTACTAATAAGAATGATATATATAAACCACACCTTCGTTAGAGATGAAATAACCGGCAGCCACTACTTTCGAGACATTATAATGTTGGACCTAATCTTATTTTCATTTTTTGGCTGAAATTGGAAGAATGAGATTAATATAACAAATTCAATGAAAATTACCAACCTAACAGACATAATGTGTGAAGTCCTCTAGCATAATTTGATAGGATTTTTTCAAAGAAGCTATCTGGTTTCCAGGTTTCCGTCCAATAGGGAATAGAGATTGATTCTCCGAAGCTATACAACTGTAACCCGCAGCACCCAACAGCGTTCAGGATAGAAGCATTGTGGACTACCTGAAACAAACATCTTTAATCTTAAAAGTAGAAAATCAATTTGTCGAAGTAGAAAGACTCTAAAAGTGGCATTTTTATGTCTGGGATCTGTTCTAAGGGCCAGTTATTTCACAGAACTTGTACAATTAATTAATTAATTTGGGAGGCGGGTATGGGTACCGCTGCCCCAAGAACCATTTATTACCTCTGCCGTAGGTCATCCCAAGTGGTTCGCTATGTTTGGTGACTTAGTAGAAGTGCCCGAGTTCATGGGGTGAGGTTTGTCCGGGTCTTGGTGGCAGATGCGTCTGCTCATCTGCTGCACAGCGGGCCGGATCGAGAGAGACTGGTTGAGGGAAGTCTTTCGACTTCTCCAGCCGGACTCTTTCAACCCATCGGCTTGTGCCGCAACTGGAGGGATGGATTCATACGTCTGTCACTCCTGGACACTGGACCCCCATATTCCTACCCACCCGTCATACCTTATTCCTTCCCAGAACTTCCTCTCCTTCTTCTTAAAAAGACCCTCCACACACCATTCCCTAAGATGACATATGCCCTAAGGGAAATTATTTTCCTCAGGGCCTTCTGTGTGGGGCTAATATAAAAAAAAAATCAAAAATTTCGAAGTTAATAATCAAGTTCTGTTATTATTCCATTACGGGCCAGTTATTGGTGGTTATCATTAGAGGACAGAACCAGTGGCGGCTCATGACTTTTGGGTGTGCTAGGGTGTTATTACTAAAAAAAAAACAAGCATTACGGATGTTGTCATAGGCGAAAAATTTTTTTTTTTTTTTTCAAAAATCGGTTTTTGTATGAAGATTTTTCATGAAATCCGTGCGGCGCACGGCCAAACTGAAACTTCCTGAAATTTTTCATACAAAAAACTAATTTTCAAAAAAAAAAAATTATTTTCGGTTACAACAACATCAATAATGCCATTTTTTGTAATATCAGCCCTCTAGCACACCCAAAAGTCACGAGCCGCCACTGGACAGAACTTGAGTAGAAGTTTCACACACTTGATGTCATTTCCAACATGAGCTATGGAACTCTAAAATACACCAGTTTAACTGTTCCAAACTCCCTGTAAGTGACATTTTTTTTTCCATTCTCAACGATAGAACCCGCACTGTTTGGGCTGAAAACTGCATAATGTTAGCCAATACAAAACAACCTCTTATTTCTCAATACAAAGGGCTAACTCATCAAAACCGTAGTTCGATTAGTTCCCACATTTTTCAAAACGACTTTTCTTTCTAATAAAAATTTTACATTGCTCCATTCCTTCTCACCTTTTTTCACATGTTGGACTCCCCGGATTGTACCTTCTAGGGTCTAAAAGTTTGAACTTTAACAATTGCGCTTCTCTAAACAAATATCTTCTTTTCTATCACACCCTGTCTAGAATTACATCTCCGTTACTCAAAATTCTGTCACTTCTAAATCTGAACTCCACTCCAATTGTTTAAATTATTTTGTTAAAATTTGTTACGTTTCCTTTTCCATCTATTGAAACGATGTCCAAGAATACTTTTGAAGGGTGAAAGCCATATTATACAAAAAAAAAAACTGATACAAATACAACTGCATATTATTTGATTCATATTTTTGAACGAAGCTGGGTATTAATAGATGAAAAATCTTGTCTTAATCGGGCATAAGACAGCAGATGTTAAAAACAATTTTCAAATTAATCAAGCTAAGCTTTCAATTTGGGAGGCGGGAATGGGTACCGTCTCCCTGGGAACCTTTATTGGATAACCAACACCTCTGCCATAGGTCACCCCAAGTGGTTCGCTACGTTTGGTGATTTAGCAGGGGTGCCCGGGTTCATGGGGTTAGGTTTGTCTAGGTCTTGGAGGCGGATGACCAAGACACACTGAACCCCAGATTTCTACCCACCCCTTAACACTAGAAAGACCGGAGCCTTCATATTGACGGCAGCCCGAAGTAAAGTTACGATATAATGCTTGTATTGGTGTGATTTTTTTTTACATTTCATGATTTATGGTTTAACAACTTATACCTACAAAGACCGCCGCCGTCAATGTGACGGTTTGGGCCATAATGGTGAGTTTGTTTACAACTTTCTTTACCCAAGTTAACAACATACCCATTCCTCCTCGTTAATGATAGTACTATTATGTCTGTCTCTTTTTTTTGGTATCGCGTATCATTCGAACTCGATCTGTATGTTGATTGGTCACTATCACATAATTTACAAAAATACCCCAAAAATATATCTCTCGCCCAAATTTATTTTTCGGCTTGTTGGAGAAGGACACAGTATACAAATACCAGAGTTGAACCAGCTGCGTTTGCTTCTGAAGAATTGACAGAATCATTTATTGGATAATCCATATAGGTTACCCCAAGACGTTTGCTATGTTTTGTGACTTATCAGGGGTGCCCGGGTTCATGGGGTTAGGTTTGTCCGGATCTTGGCAGCGGATGCGTCTGCAAAACAACTACGTGGCAGGCCAGTTCAGCAGAGAACGGTTGAGGGTGATCTTTTGACCTCGCCAGCAGGACTCTCAAAACATTGCCTTGCACCGCAGTGGTTGGGGACAGATTCATACGTCCGCCACTCTTGAACACACTGAACCCCAGTTTCCCACCCACCCCTCACTCCATTTCCTTCCCAGAACCTATTTTTATTCCTTTCCCTATAGGTACCCTCTACACAGCATACCAAAAGATGACAAATGCCCTGAGGGGAATTATTTTCCTTAGGGCTTTTTTGTGGAGCTAATGTAAACGAAAAAGAAAAAGAAACGGAAAATAAAACTCCCGAAAGACGACAGTGCCAAATTAATAAAAAATATAATAATAACAAAATAAATGACACGTGTGATAATTGTAAGAAATCCGTTTGCGGAGAGTGCATTTGATTCTATATAAAACGTAACAATTCGATATTGTACAAACGTAACACATGCTTGCACTAAAATTACAGCATTTTTTTCCAGGAAGCCCCGAGGAAAAAACTCTCAGGGTCTTTGTCATCTTTGGGGATGCTGGGTGCATTTATGTTTGCATTGGTGCTTTTATGAAAAGGAAGGAGAGGAAGTTCTCGGAAGGAAAAAAGTGTGAGAGATGAATAGGAAAAATTCGTAAATGTATCCAGGAGTGGCGGACGAATGAATCCATTCCTCCCACTGCGGTGCAAGGCGACGGGACGAAAAAGGTCCTGAGGAGAGGGAGAGATAAGTGTCTCCCTCAACAAGTGTCTCCCGATCCGGTCCGCTACGCAGTAGGTGGGCAAACGTATTCGCCAGACAAACCTCACCCAATGAACTCGGACACCCCTGCTAAGTCACTAAACGTAGCGATCCACTTGTCCTGTGGCAGAGGTGTTGGTTATGCAATAAATGGTTCACGGGGCAGCGGTACCCATATCCGCCTCCCAATTTAAAAAAAGTGATCAGCCGTCAAAGTGACGGTCGTGGTCTTTATAGGTATGGAGCAGTACCCGGTCTTTCTAGTGTTAAACCCTTTTCCTTCCCAGAACTCTCCTCTCCTTCCTTTTCCTAAAAACACCCTCCACACAGCATCCCCAAAGATGACATAGGCCCTGAGGAAAATTATTTTCCTCAGCGCCTCCTGTGTGGAGCTCATGTAAAAAAAAAGCTAGTGGTAGCAGTTGAGCTGCCTATAGACCGGGAGGCGAGATAGGTAAACCCTACGTGATCGACTACACGGATGAAACTACTTTTAAGTGATAATGGGCATTTAGAAAACCTTAAAAAAGCTGGTCTGCCGGTGCGCCTCTTGGCAGGAGCCGCGCAGTCATGGAAATAGTCAGCGATTTTTTTGGTCAAAATTACGTCATCGACTACACGAACGGGAATGGTCTCATATGATAAAGGTCGATTAGAAAATGAGAAAAAAGCAGGTCTGCCAACCGGCAGCCTGGCAAGTTCGGAGGCAGCCGGCGTCAAAGTGGGGAAAAAATTGGTCGATTTTACGTCATCGACTACACGAACGAAACCAATGAATAACTATAGTCCAGATCATTCCATATAAGAATTTCGCGGTCTGCCGACCAGCAGCCTGGCAAATTTTTGTGTACGATTTTTTAAAGTTTTTTTTTTTTTTTTTAATTTTTCGTTTATCTTTATTATTATTTTTATTTCACTATATTTTTAAAAACTTTGAATGCCATATTTTAAAAAAATAAGCGTAAAATATAAAAAAAAAAATTTAAAAGTTCCCAGTGTACTCATCCGTCAGGCGAGCCTTTAGACGCCAAACCACTTACGAAACCTGCCGCGGTGCCCCTCACCGCTGTCGCGTGTTAATATTTTTGTACAAATTTATAATAATAATAGTCCTTTTAAGATTGCCTAATAGTCCATTCAAAGTCAAAGAAACATTCTACCAGAATAAATGCGATGAGATAAATGACGACCTCAAGAGAGGAAATGTAGAAAGAGCTCACGCTGCGGTGAAAGACTTCTTTGGGATGAGAGTTGGAAAGGGTAATGCAATAGAAGGAGAAGACGGCAAAATACTTTTCGAAAATCACCAAATAGGAGAGAGATGGAAAAGATATCTCGAAATGCTGTACAATGGAAAGGGAAATAATGACAACGAAACATTGATAGAAAGAGAAAATGAGGTAGACGCAGATGATTTGGGAGATCCAATCACTAGAGAAGAGTTTGACCTCGCACTGAAAAATTTCAAAAACGGGAAAGCACCCGGAATCGATGACGTTCCGGCTGAACTAATTAAGCCAGTAGGAAAAGGAACTATAGATGCCCTGTTTAAAATGATACAGACAATGTATAAGACTGGAAAGATACCAGAGGATTTCGAGAAATGCCTAATTGTTGCATTACCAAAGAAGGTGGGCACGACGAAATGTGAACAACACAGAACTCTTAGCCTAATATCCCATGCCTCAAAAATATTGACAAATATCATTCTAAAAAGAATCAAACCAAAAGTAGAGGACATCCTTTCCGGAGACCAGTTTGGCTTTAGAAGAGGTGTAGCAACCAGAGAAGCAATATTGTCGCTACGAATACTACTAGAAAAAAGATTAAAAAGAAACCAAAACACATTCATCGCATTCATAGACCTGGAGAAGGCTTTCGACAAAGTAGAATGGAAAAGACTCTTCGAGATTCTGAAGAGAATTGACATCAAATATAGAGATAGACGAATAATCCAGGCGCTATACAAGAATGAGGCCGCTATAATTAGATGTGACAATGATACAAAAGAAGCCAGTATAAGACAAGGGGTGAGACAGGGATGCTCTCTGTCACCTGTTCTTTTTAACGCATATATACAAAGTGCGATTGATGACTTGAGAGAGAGAATGAGTCACAGAAAAGGTGTAAAGATACACGGGCAAAAGGTGGATATGATAAGGTTTGCTGACGATATTGCTTTGGTTGCTGAAAGCGAAGAAGAACTGCAAGAGGCCTTAACAACCATGCAAAGCATTCTTCAAAACAATTACAACATGAAGATAAATAAAGACAAAACAAAGCTGCTGACTGTAGGCCGAACGCAACATCAGATGAGAGTAGAGATGTCAGGAGTTCCACTAAAGAACACCAAGGAGTTTGTCTACCTCGGGAGCAAAATAACATGGGACGGTCGGTCTAAGAGCGAGGTCGACAGCCGTATACACCAGGCTAGGCTTGCATTCAATAAAAGGTCGAAAATAATAGAATCGAATAATATAGACCTGAAACTGAGAATACTACTCATCAAGACCTATGTATGGAGTATCTTGATGTACGGCTGCGAAACATGGTGCCTATCCGAAAGAGATAAACGGAGACTAGAGGCTTTTGAGATGTGGTCCTATAGAAGACTACTAGGAATTTCCTGGAGAGACTGTGATGTTTGTCTTTTCTACTCTCTTATATTTGTCTGTATTTTATTTACTCCTGGGCACTTGGCACCAGTCGTAATATTCTTCTTTTCTCTTGGCTCTGATCGATATTTAAATTCTTAAGGCTTTGCATATGTGTGGTGGGGATGGAAAATTCCTCCCCTACGTCACACAAGCCCTTATAAATTTGGACCCTTATTTCATCTGATAACTACAGAAAGCTACTTAAAGCTCCCTTGTACTACATACCTCTAGCGATATATGTACTTAACTAATAAATACGTTATTTACGACTTTGAACGTAGATATTTTCGTATTTAGGTTGTAATTAAACTCCATCAAACGTTGTGTAATTTTTTGATTTATGATATAGGACTTTAATTACTTTAAATTTTGTGGTAACCCTCTTGATTCTAAACAGAGTGTTGAATTTCAAAACTGTATTGGTCTCTCTCTTGCAAATTTAACCTTAAGTATTTCTCTAAATGAACTAACTTCCCTTTGACGTTTATTATGATGCCCTACATCCTAATGAATTCATGAATAAACAATACTAATCGAAACTACACATGACTAATTGAACAGATAATTAAATATAACTCAAATGGTTAAATGTTAGTAAATTTGATTATGATTGTATCTCGTATCTGCTGGGCGCCCCTCCGTTTAGATTCAGCTGCTATAAGGTACATATAAAGATGGATTTAGTAGGTTAATGTAATTTGTTAATTGCATATTTGACGAACTCAGAATAACCCTTTTTCTGGCAAAATTTGGCTCCTGCCTCCATCAAGTAAGCAGGGTGATCAGAAGTCAACCCAAAATTCGCACAGTCTTTTGGCACGGTTCAATTGATTGATACCTAAGTTATCGCGTCCCAATTGACCTTCCTTCGCCATCATGCACTGCCTTCAGGTCTTCCCCCAAGCCCAGATACCTCCAAATTCCTACTCCTCCAAAGTTTACTATTTACTTAGGGCGAACCGGTTTCGTCCTATATGCAATCATATACTCACGGGTTTGTGTGGAGTTACGGGTCGTGAATCCTCCCTCCACGTTCAAGAAATGAGACGAGAGTGACCCGACAGGCCTAAAGCACTAATTGTAAGTGAGTTCGTTTCATTCAATGAACAGTACATAAAAAGATATATATGTAAACATACGTTTTGGGAAGGTTTATAACTCGCAATACGAAACTACTTGCAACGCATCCCGAGCTCGGATCTCGCCCATCGGATTCTGCACAATCCTCAGATTGATACCGAATATATACGTAAGAATAGTGTGAAATATAAATATATACTAGTACAATAAGATCTTATCTGGCGATGTGTTCTGGAGATTCGCCATAACTCCAAGCTTTTGTTTGGTTTTGTTGACGGTTTTGTTTGAGAGATCCGCCATCTCTATGGTTTGATTAATGGTCCTTGTTACAGAAGCGAACACTGCCTTCTGTTGGTTGAACTGTATTTTTTTTTTTCTTTCCCTCCCCTCCAATGTTCAACTTTTGATAAATTCTTGCTATCCCGTGATTCTCAATTGAATCATGTAAATCCTCATTACCCCTTATTAAGCTATCCCGTGATTTTTCAACTGTTTCATGTAAGCCTTCATTACCCCTTATTAAGCTATCCCGTGATTTTTCAACTGCTTCATCTAAGCCTTCATTACCCCTTATTAAGCTATCCCGTGATTTATCAAATGTTTCATCTAAGCCTTCAATACACCTTTTTGAACTATCCCGTGATTTATCAAATGCTTCATGTAAATCTTCAACACACCTTTTTGAACTGCTATAATAAATCTGTTAATTTTCAATTGCTTAGGTCTGTAGATACCTCTTTACGTTCAAATTAAAATAGTGTTTAAATTTTTTTTTTTTCTTTTTGTTCCTAATAATTGCGCAATATAATAATTTTATCCCGTTCCTAGAAGTTAATACCTAAGTACGATATCCACTAATCAAGGTCATTTTTTTTTCTTCTTTTTACTGTATTCGAACTAGTGCCCCAGTGACCGACTTATTTTGTAAACAATTTGAGCTTTGTAAACATTCTCGACGGCCTCGTGACCTAGATTCAAGCGTATGAGGTATGTTTACTTTAGACATTCCGGAGACGTGTGAGATGACTCTAAAATTTTCTTTGTTTGATAATGATGTACTTAGCGCAATTGTCTAGTCTGATACCCGATTACGTATACATATTTATTCATTTATATATACTTTGTCTCAATAAATAATTTATAATATTGATATGTATATACATAAATTTTATGATTGAAATAATTTCTAATATCATAACTTATTTCAAATGCTCTGGATTTTCTGAAATTATATTAATACATACATAACATTAAATATAAAATATTGATTTGTAAATTTATCACACATAACTACTTTTAATAGTTATTGATGAATTCAGAGGTAGGAATCGATACCCTTTTCCTCTTTTTATATAAGTGTTTTTCTTTTTGATTTTGATTATAATTTTTCTTGGGAACAAAATTACATATATATATGTTTATATACTTACATATATAAATATAAAAAATATACTTATTATACTTATAATATTTTAATATAGTTACATATCACATATTAAGCGAGTAATATCTTGGTCAAATAATTAATCCAAATACCAATGTTTGCTCCATTCCGCTTTCTCCTTGGAATCTGTAAAATTTTATAACGGAAAAGACTTACCCCTACCAAGGTTTTTTCCGACCGGGAAATACACGGTAACCTTGCTGCGATTTTCCTAAATTAATTTTTTATTTTCCTAAATTTAATTAAATCTTTTTGACTTCAATTTTTTTTTTTTTTCATTTAATCTAATTAATTAAAATGATGTATGAACTCTATCGTTCTAAACTGTATTTTATCTCAAAACTCGTTGGTTAGATAACACTTTAAATGATAGTTACTTCACGATTAATTTAGAGATGGTAAATTGTTGTTAAATTAAATTTTTATCCCTCCGAACTTTTATGTATTAATAAAATATTATTTTGTTTTATTATTATTATTTAAGATAATTAATTTAAATATTTATTATTTGTTAGAACACTTTCACTTAGATTGAACACACGTATTTAATTATAACTTCATCACGCTAAATTATCACATCACTTCAGTTATTTATTGCACTAACATTAAACGCGAAATTTCTAAGTTTAAAAATACGATATTAAGTGATTATAAAATCCGAATTTTCCACTAAAACAAATTGTATTTATCACGAGCACTTTTATTTTTCACAAGTAAATAATGCGTTGGCTTTATTGTTATTTTTCACTGACTCTAACTGCAAAGTATTTTTTTTTGTATATCACTGACTAGAATGTGAAATTTTTCTAAGTATCAAAATAATTATCACTTAGAATTTTTCCACTTTAAGTCACCCACCGTTTCGTCACGTTCCGCGAAGTTACAACCTTTTCGACCACGACGTAGACTGTCCTCAACTGGCATTTGTCTAGACTTTTATACCCCTCTCAGGTCCAAAAGATCGTATCTGAATCTCCTATAATAAACCAATCTAATTACTATCAACTCGTAATTTCTTGAAACCTCTCCATTATTGTCGAATGTGGTCTCTTAGTACCTTCCGCGTCTGATACTTTCAATTCTGTCTCGTACTCTCATACTTACAAGATCCGGATTTAGTAAGATCCATGTTTAATGGCCCAACTTCCTTTGTCCTGTTGTTCATACAAAATTAGCTTGAATTTAATAATTTTAAAGTTCTATTTTCATCTATTCCGTAACATGTCCGTGCGTACGGCATCTACCATATGTTCCAAATCTGTCCCCAAATTCGCCTATCAGAGATATCTTCATGTCGAAGTCTTTCTCGCAAATTGTTCATTTTTATTTTATTATTTTTCCTCGAGTTTTTCTGTATTCTATATGAACCTTTCCATTTGAAACCGAATTTTCTCTATTTACGTCGTATATTTGAATTTTCCATTTTTTTCTCGAATTTTCTTTTATTCACGACACTCTTTCCATGAATTTCCTTATTTATCCTTACGTTATTGTTCATATCTCTATAGGTTTTTATATTTCAAGCCGTATTTATTTTATTCACTGTTAATCTAAGATTTCCTTTGTTTTTCTCTGTCGTATCTCCTTTCCCCTCACTTCCCCGTACTTCCCTGATATAACCATATCGTTTTTTTGATGTTTGCTGCCTCTTGGAAAATTTCATTTTCTATTTGTTATTAATAAATATATCATTTTTAACATCTTTATAGGAGATACCCCCACTTCGGCCCTTAAATTCCTGTCATTTTTATTGCTTCATAGAGATCGCCTCCCAAATTTTGTCCCGTTCTTACGCAAAATCCCATAAACCATATGCCTTGACAGTTGTATACATTAGTTCCTGTACCCACCTGGCAATAAATCCTTTTTTATTTCAGTGTCGTTAACTTTTACGAGAATTCTTTAATGTAAATATTTCATAAGACCCATGATAATTTTTATTACCTTTTTAACGGCTAATCGTCCTTATATAAACAATTTTCATGTTCGAATATTCCTTGTTTATCACAACAAAATACATCTGAAATCGACAACCATTGTAATGCCTCATTTTTTTTTCTGCAATCGCGTACTATGTTACTCTATAAACTCCATTTTAATTACGTAAAACGACTCCTTTTCCTGAGTTTTTCTATCGCAATGTTTTCAGCATTTTCCACTCCCCTCCGTACTGCACTCTATTTCTTCTCTAACACTTGTTACTGCTCTAGACATCTGAAATATACCCTCGCCTATTTTTTAAACTCTCATTTTTTTTTGACGTTTCCTCCCTAAATTTTTCATCGTAATATCCTAGCTCCGTCTAGAATTGATAACAATAATTTTCCATTGTTTTTTCAACATTTCCATTTCCTTTAGCACGTTTTCCCTCGAATCGATCATCTCCGGTCGTCACAAACAATCGTATTATAGATGAAATCTCCCTAACACCTTACAACACGTTTTCGTCACTTGCTATGCAATTTTTCACTTAAAATTTTCAAACGTTGTTTACGTGTATCCTTTTTTCCGCACCTTATATGCTTTAATGCGTTCGAGAACTAGGGTTTCTGATCCCTGGAACGTACCGGTTAATGATAACATTTCTTGGGGTCACCGTACTTTTGTCCCTGAACAGATTATTTCTTCCCATGGAGTTTATTCACCTCTCGGTTTGGTGGGAACGTCAAACTCATTAATTACATTACTAATTGCCAAGTCCAAAGGTCGTTCCTTTGTTCTAAAAATGGGCTCGGCCCTCTTCTTGTTGATAGGCTAACTCGGTTTTTAATCGTTTTTGCTGTAATTCAATTGGCTGTCAATATATCACGGCCTAAAGCATACTGGGGAGTCCCTGTCTTTGATTATTTGTTGATACCATCTGTGATTTTTTTATCAATACTCGTCTCACTTTGTCTAATTATAGATCCCTACCGTAAATATGAATTCACTTTACTCTAATCCGATAGATGTCGTAGACGTGTCCGTTTTATAAGTAATTGATATTTTCTTTTTAAATTAAAGTGGGAAGCTACGATATTTCCTAATTTTCACTGTTGATCAATGCAATTCATCACAAGACCACATCACAAATGAGGAGGTTCTCCAAAGAATCGAAGGAGGAAGGCACCTACTCAGGACCTTGTCCGAAAGGCGCGCAAGATAGATCGGCCATGCAATAAGACAAGAAGGCCTCTTGCATGCGATAATGGAGGGTACGACCGAGGGGACAAACGTTAGGGGACGCCTACGCCGAGAGTACCTGGAGGACCTGCTGGTGGACGTGCGCTGCTTATCATATGCAGACTTCAAAAGAGCCGCACAAGACAGGGAAGAGTGGAAGAAACGAATAGATGAAATTGCTGCAAACCAATCCCAGGATTGAAACCAGAGAGAGAGAATAGTCCATAGTAGTTAGAAGTTCGAACAACCAACCCACCGTCGCCGTAAGAGCTGCGTTCGTCCGAAAAACGACGGAAATTTCTGAACCCCGTCCATTTCATATCGGTTTCGCTTGCCCTGCTGCATCGATTATATCGAATACAAGATCGAAACTAACGAAAACCTGTAGTCTACATCATCCCATTTATGACTTCCTTCGCCTGCCGACCAGCAGCCTGGCAGTTTTTTGTGTACGATCTTTTAAAGTTTAAAATTTTTTTTTAATTAAAAAAAAAATATTTTCAATATCTTTATTATTATCGTTATTTGAATATGGTTTTAAAAACTTAATGCAAGATTTTAAATAAAATAAGTAGTAATCATAAAAAAATAAATTTTGAGTATTCCGAGTGTACCCATCGGACGGGAGAGCCTTTCGACGTGAAACAACTTACTGGAAACTGGCCGCGGAGCCCTTCGCCGTCAACGCGTGCCCATATTATTAAACAAATTTACAATAATATAAGTCTTTTTAAGATAACCTAATAGTCCATAGTGGTTGGAAGTTCGAACAACCACCGCACCGTCGCCATAAGAGCTGCGTTCGTCCGAAAAACGACGGAAATTTCCGAACCCTGTCCGTTTCATATCGGTTTCGCTTGCCTTGTTGCACCGATTACTTCGAATTCAAGATCGAAACTAACGAAAAACTGTAGTCTAGATAATTGCATTCATGACTTCCTTGGTCTGCCGACCAGCAGCCTGGCAGTTTTTAACGTACGATTTGTATTTATTATTATTTTTATTTCAATATGGTTTTAAAAAATTGGAATGCCAGATTAAAAAAAAATAAGTGGCAATGATAAAAAAATTAATTTAAGTGTTTCGAGTGTACCAGCCATGCTATAATATGGGCACGCAATGGCAGCGAAGAGCTCCGCGGCCAATTTCCAGTAAGTTGTTTCGCGTCAAAAAGCTCTCCCGTCCGATGGGTACAATCGGAACACTCAATTTATTTTTTTAAGATTACAACTTATTTTATTTAAAATCTTGCATTCTAAGTTTTTAAAACCATATTCAAATAAAAATAATAATAAAGATATTATTTTTATTTGAATATGGTTTTAAAAACTTAGAATGCAAGATTTTAAATAAAATAAGTTGTAATCAGATATTAAAAATACTTTTTTTAATTTATAAAAATTTAAAACTTTTAAAGATCTTACACAAAAAAACTGCCAGGTTGCTGGTCAGCAGACCAAGAAAGTCATAAATGGGATAATCTGGATTACAGGCTTTTGTTAGTTTCGATCTTGTATTCAATGTAATCGATGCAGCAGGGCAAGCGAAACCGATATGAAACGGACGGGGTTCGCAAATTTCCGTTGTTTTTCGGACGAACGCAGCTTTTATGGCGACGGTGCGGTGATTGTTCGAACTTCCAACCACCATAGACTATTAGGTTATCTTAAAAAGACTATTATTATGATAAATTTGTTTAATAATATGGGCACGCGTTGGCGGCGAAGGACTCCGTGGCCAGTTTCCAGTAAGTTGTTTCGCGTCGAAAGGCTCTCCCGTCCGATGGGTACACTCGGAACACTCAAAAATTTTTTTTTTATGATTACAACTTATTTCATTTAAAATCTTGCATTCTAAGTTTTTAAAATCATATTCAAATAAAAATGATAATAAAGATATTGAAAATATATATTTTTTTAATAAATTTTTTTTTTTAATTTTAAAAGATCCTACACAAAAACAGCCATGCTGCTGGTCGGCAGACCAAGGAAGTCATAAATGGGATGATCTAGACTACAGGTATTCGATGTAATCGATGCAGCAGGGCAAGCGAAACCGATATGAAACGGACGGGGTTCGGAAATTTCCGTCGTTTTTCGGACGAACGCAGCTCTTACGGCGACGGTGGGTTGGTTGTTCGAACTTCCAACTACTATGGACTATTAGGCAATCTTAAGAGGACTATTATTATTATAAATTTGTACAAAAATATTAACACGCGACAGCGGTGAGGGGCACCGCGGCAGGTTTCTTAAGTGGTTTGGCGTCTAAAGGCTCGCCTGACGGATGAGTACACTGGGAACTCTTAAATTTTTTTTTTATATTTTACGCTTATTTTTTTAAAATAAGGCATTCAAAGTTTTTAAAAATATAGTGAAATAAAAATAATAATAAAGATAAACGAAAAATTAAAAAAAAAAAAAAACTTTAAAAAATCGTACACAAAAATTTGCCAGGCTGCTGGTCGGCAGACCGCGAAATTCTTATATGGAATGATCTGGACTATAGTTATTCATTGGTTTCATTCGTGTAGTCGATGACGTAAAATCGACCAATTTTTTCCCCACTTTGACGCCGGCTGCCTCCGAACTTGCCAGGCTGCCGGTTGGCAGACCTGCTTTTTTCTCATTTTCTAATCGACCTTTATCATATGAGACCATTCCCGTTCGTGTAGTCGATGACGTAATTTTGACCAAAAAAATCGCTGACTATTTCCATGACTGCGCGGCTCCTGCCAAGAGGCGCACCGGCAGACCAGCTTTTTTAAGGTTTTCTAAATGCCCATTATCACTTAAAAGTGGTTTCATCCGTGTAGTCGATGACGTAGGGTTTACTTATCTCGCCTCCCGGTCTACTAGTTTTCAGCAACCTTTGAACATTTATCGTGATTGATTTTTAATGAATGTAATAATGAGTGCATACCTGAAACGGAACGTTCATTTCTTTGGCTCTCAGCAACATGTCCGTGTGCGTGGTGGCCCCCAACGGGTCGCCCACAACCAGGAGAGCCACGTCTTTTTCTGCAGCCCCTGACAACATGTCCATTGTTCCACTCTCACACATTTCTCTGTCAGCGATAATCAGTTCTCTGCCGTAAAACTCTTCCTGTAAACATAAATCAGTCTTATTAGAGAATGCTAACTAACTCAGTTCTTCATCTTCTTATAGTGGAGAAGAGTTGTTCGCGGAGGTCGAAGTGGGATAATGAGGTTAACCTGTCAATCCCATTACAACAGCATCTGGAGTCATCTGGTTCAATACAGATGTGACTCCAGGAAACGGATGAAGGGAACATCCTTTTAAAAAGTGTTTATATGATCACATTCACACAAATCAGAATCCTTTGACTAACTAACCATCACACAATAGAGAACTCCAGTCCAATTTTTTTTTTTATAAATAATGACCTTCTAACTTAAATAACTGCATTTTTATTTTTAGAGTTAGTTTTAATCGTTAAAATAATTGTCAAAGTTTTAATTTTTCAAGACCCCCCGAAAAGCATCGGAAATATGGTAAATCGTGTGACGTCATCACTCCTGAAAAATTAGTATAGGATCGGGAAATCAGCTGATCAACTACCGCCATTTTGAAATTCCGTTGTTCGAAGTATTCTCCCTAGAAGAAGCATTACTATTTTTTTTGTGCATTAGTTTTTGAATATTTTAAATAATTGAGATAAACTAATAGAGGTACCTCTATTTTTGATACTGAATTATTAAGGCTTAAATATTGTTTCAATTAACACAACAACTAAATTTCTATAAACAGAATGAAATAAAGAATAACATGAAATGTTGTTAATACTGATGGCTTGTGCCTTACCTACATTTCAATTGATTTCAATACAATGTGATACAATGACTGGTTAAGCGTGACGTCAGCGCTAACCATTCAATCGTACCAACTTTACAGTGTATTTTAACGAGACGTTAAAAATTGCACTTTTTAATAATTTTTTAAGAACTCTACGTTTAATATTACGAAATAAAACTTATATATTCAGAATCAGCGTTTATTGGTCTATATGAACATATTTTTTTAAAGCGATAATATTTTTCACTGGAGTTCCTTATTCTACTGCAGGAATGGGCGAGAGGATAAACGGCCCCACAATTCTGTCATGGCAAATACTTCATTCACATACATACATCTTCTCATACAAACTCTTCTGTTAAACCAACAAGTGACATGAAACGACTTAAGTATTTGATTTGCTTGATCATGTTAAGTCTTTGTGAAAAATATCTAATTTCTACTTCCATTTACTTGTGTCTTATATTTGGTAAATATTCCATTTACAGCCGCACTTTTATTAGGCACAGATTTTGGGAATTACACCACATTTCAACTTAATTACTACAAGAAACAACTAATTACATTTGGATGGATGATAAAAGATGGTAAAATTCCATTTATATTCAAAGTTCAAAATTTCCCATACAAAACGATTCCCGTGCTGCCATTTTAAATTATTTTTTTTATGCATTGACATTTATTTTTATTAGTTTTTATATACATGTAATATAATAATGAATAATTACATTTTCAGGTTACAATCGGATTACACTCAAATCATTAAATCACAAATACAAAATTTTAACATTTGTTTTAACTAAATATGCACGAATTACTGAGTTTACCCAAACTAAGAACATAATAACTAAGGGTCGACCGAGATCTCGGTCTCGGTCTCGGCATTCTCGGCTACAAATTCTACCGAGAACTCTGTCTCAGTTCTCGGCGAAAAATCTCTGAGATTCTGGGCCATAACTGAGACCGTTGTAAGTGGGCACGGTGTAGGATAATGGGATTCAAATCTACCGCGCGCGTCCACATTCATCACTTGTTGTAAACAAACAATTGTAGTTAAAGGAAGTTTGTTTGAATTTTGTTTGTAGTAGAAAAAAATAAGTTCTTATATGTGTTGTTGTGATTAATTATAATTACTAGCCAGAATAACTACATAAACTAGTTAAGTGAGTATTAAGATCATTACATATTATTTTATACGTATGTTGGAAAGCTGGTAAGTGTGCCAAGATTTTTTAGATTCAGTGGCCACATTCATCAGAACACATAGATTCGCTGATTTGTATGTCCATTGCTGTTTTTATTAGAACTTAGTTCATAAACTGCCAAAAACAGCAATGAACATACAAATCAACTAATCGATGTGTTTTGATGAATGTGGCCATTGATTCACGGATAGGGTTTGTTAGTGTGTGTTATTTCGATTTAATGTGTTTACTAAGTAGGTATAATGTTTTATTGTTGCTGTACTATGCAAAATTGCGCACATAATTTCTTTTTTCATTTATCTATTCTCGGTCTCGGCCGAGAACGAAAAACCTGTCTCGGTCGACCCTTAATAATAACCTATTTTGTGTACGTAAATAGTTATTTTTTGTATTAATTGTTAAAATGAAGTGTAATTACCATAATCTGTATCTAAAAGTGCGGCGGTTAGTTGAATAATTACCAGATTTTCTTTCGTCTGATAGATATGCCAAATGAAAATAAAAAAGTTCATGCAAAAAAAAACATTTTAAATCGGTTTCCCAATTTAAGTCCGTTCCTCATTGCTGAGAATAGTGACCCCTACCAAATATTAATAGAGGGTATGGCTCCTCTACTCCACAAAAGTTGCGGACACCGATGTACCGAACGCCAGTGGTACTTAGTCAACTAAAAATAAACTCCTAATTTAATTTGAAAGTAATAAAATTGTAATTAAAAGCAAACATTATTTCCGCAGGACAGAATGATACAAGGTGTAAAATAATAACCTACTGTAGCAAATCATATGGCCATTACCAAAAATAACGCTACCTAATTTATATTTAAAGATAATATAACAAAATTTAACTTTACTAGTGATTCTTTGCCGACTGTCAAAATAGAGGTGTAGGCTTCTAAATACACCCGATCACATTTTTTGATTATTTCAAGTCCTTTTACGGTCACATCTTTGGCGTCTCCGAGGCCCAATCCTATTAAATAAAACATTTTAAATTAATAAATGTCAACGTAAACAACTCCACAACGTCAAAATTGCAGGTTAAAAAATGTGCAAGTGACAGTTCGTTATTTGGCTGCAGAGTGTAAAAAAATATTTAATTTTAATCTCGAAAACTAGCAATACTGAAATGCGCCTAAGTAAAGGGGAAAGAGGCGGTAGTCAATGCACAATGTTTTTAAACGTAAAATTGACAGCTTTTTATTTTCTGTGAAATGTCTCTGAAGAGGCATGTTTTAAATTTATATAGGTATTTCAAAATAAAGCCGTTCTTAACACGATTAAAACAGTAGTTTTGAAAGAAAACTGCATTTTTACAGATGTCACGTACTTGTGGAAAAACTATCAAGAATTAAAAATATTCATAAGTCAATTTGTTCAGGCTCAAAATGTATGTGCGCATAGATCTTTTAAACTACGCTACGGATTTTCATGCGGTTTTCACCAATAGATAGACGATTCAAGAGGAAGGTTTATATGTATAATACATGCTTATTATAGTAGAGAAAAGTCAAGAAATTCAAATATTCAATTCAGGCAGCGGGCAGCAGACAGCTGGCAAGCGGGTGGTATAGATTTTATAAAGGTTGGGTAATGGCGTTGTGTTTCGTTAGCCACAGCAACGTGTGGCCGGGTCTGCTAGTAATTTTTGTGGCAGAACAATGTTTTCCGGGTCAGCTAGTAAAATTATATATTTTTTGCATTATTTACCAATTTCAAACTTAAAATCGACTTCAAAAATACCCTTTAATAAGTTGGTTTGAATATCGAAAGATTTTATAGACAGTGTCGATTTTTTTGTTCTTATGCGCTGGTTTACACAGAATATAGAGAAGAAAGTTTTTCCTTAGCATTTGAATGCGCTGGTTTACACAGAATATAGAGAAGAAAGCTTTTCCTTGGCATTTGAATGCGCTGGTTTACACAGAATATAGAGAAGAAAGTTTTTCCTTGGCATTTGAATGAAAATATGTTTTATACTTTTTTTATTCGGCGGTATATCCTCTCTGCACATCTTCGGGGTCACTTAGTTATAACGTACCTAGTTATATTTTGTGTAATTATTATTATTTTTTTATTTATTTAATAAATGTTACAAAAATTACATGTTTTTGTGTATTCTATAAAGTTTTTTGTGAAAAAAATATACATTTTTTAATATGTCTTACACCTTTTTTTTGAGCAAAGCTCATGTTAAAAAGGCGGAGACAACGGATGTAGATAATAATTTTTATATAAGTTTAAATAATATATAATTTTTTTTTTAATATACATATAGATCAATTAATGGATAATTAACAGTATACAAAGAAAAAATCGTATATATCATATAATATGCATCTATAGTTTTATATAATATATAAAACATATAATAGAACGAATGTAGCAGAATGAAGAGGAGATAAAAAAGAAAGGAGAAAAATAAAAGAAAAAGGATATCAGATATTACAATTGTGTTTAGAAATAAAATATTATAAGATGTAGTGATTGTGATAAGTTATATATAAAGAGCTTTTATTGATTTTTTGAATTTTTTATAATTTGTTTCCAATCTTAAATTAACTGGTAATTGGTTAAACCGTTTAACTCCAATGTATTTATAGTATTATTGAGCTGTGGTGGTGTTACAACGCGGGACAGTCATAGAGCCCAGGATATTTGTTCTAATGCTGTTTGAAAAAGGAGTGGAGCTCTCATTATTGAAGCATTCTTCGTGTATTTGTAGAATTGTAATTTTTTTATAAATAACATGAAGTGAAGGTACTTTAAAATCTTGAAATAATTTGATAGTGGGATAATCATATGGCTTTTTTAAAATTATTTTTATAATTAATTTTTGAATGATTTCCAATGGTAAAAGAGAAGTTTTGGATGCACCGCCCCAACCAACAATTCCATACTGTAGCACTGATTAGATATATAACGTATTTATTTATCCGGGGGGGGGGAGGGAGGGGGGGGGAGGCAATAATTGTCATGGAACCAAAACAAATATGAAATCAAACTATCGAAAGTTGTAGGTGTAAAACAACAAAATCCCTGGTCCGATAAAGCATTTCCGACATTGTTGATCGGCCCACTAACAAACAACAGTTTAGGTCCACTAAATAATATGCTTAATTTGTGCTAAAATCTGTCATAACAGTTATTAAGACTATGCGTATGTTATTACGAGCTGCCTTCGTTTGGGTTTTTGCGACAACAAAATGATCTAATGTTAATTAACTAAATTATTAATTAAATCGGCTTCAAGCTGGTTACAGCTGACACACAGAAATGTTTTGTAACTTGCCGGCTGCACTGCAAAACAGGTTATTACTACTTATAGGTAGGGTATTACTTATTACGTTATTGTCTAATAAAAGTCAAGCTGGATAGCGTCTTGAACAGTTGTTAACTGACCGAACTTGTGTGATACTTGTTGAAGTAAAAACTTCTTTATCACCGTTGTGATTTGAAACTCGATGAAACGAAAAATAGCGATACTAAAAAGAGACAAACACATACATCTATAGGTTTCCTGCTAGAGAATGAGATAGTATAATCGGGCTTCTCTTTGTGCGGTGCTTCGTAGCCTCCCCACTTTTGCCTACTTTAGTTTTCTGAAGGTTTCACTTCTTCTACTGCGTGTGAATTGCAAACTCATTTTTTTATGTAACTAGTGATTCAGTGAACAGTAGACCTCACGTTCAAAAAAAATATTTCTAATTTTCTCTTTTTTTTTTAAATAATTCAAACCACAATTTACTCTGAAATTGTAAGATTTGTAAGTTGGTAATTAATACCTGCCTGGGTACATAATTATAAACTATATATTTTATGATAAAAAATATTTCAAATAAGGTATTACGTATACAATTTGTTCAAGGAAACGTCACTATCTCAAATTAAACTTCTTTTTTTCAAACTTTCTTCAGGTAAGTAAGTAACAAAATTAAGGGCCTTTAACCAGCCAGCGCGCACATTTCGTCGAAAGATGTTCTTACGATCGTGCAGGGCGGTTCCAATGAGAAAGATGAATTATTCTCCGTACCAGCTTTTTAAAATTATAACTCAATATCGATTTTATTTCATTCCAAATTTACTTTAATTTATACCTACATCAAAAAATGCTGAAAGGCGTGATGATAAAACTATTAAAATTAAAAACTTTTTATAATTTTTTTTAAAATATAATTTTTCAATAATATCTAAGCAAAATAAATGTGCAAAAAATTTGAAATATATTAATTTGTAAGACCGTAAATAGATAGACAAAATATAGAAATTTTCGTCATAAATAAGTGTTTGGATATCTTTTTTAATGATTTTATTTAACCTAAAATTAAAATGTTGAAAAATGCGTTTACTAGATGACGTATTGATTTACAATAACGTATGATTACATGATATAAAATATATGTCTTGTAAAATAAAAAAAATTCATTTGAAAATTTAACAAATCTGCCTACGACCTATGGAATAACTTTATTATACTAAAAATATTTTTTTTCCTCAAAATTTAAAACGCGCGTTTACTAAATAAAAGAACAATCTCTCAAGAGACAATACCTACGTCTAAAATTTGAATTAAAAATGACATATTTCCGGTTTTCTCTAGTTAAGAGGAATACAAACCCTAGAAATATTTCGAATCTCATGGGTGCAAAATTTTAAAATCGAGGGTCCTTTTGCACGCAAAAAACATTTTATTTGGTGGTTTACGCTTATATTTTTTGTTACGTAAATAATAATTTTATTGTAATTCCAATTCATAGAAAAGCTAGTAAAAGCTTCGATTTATCCCTAGCATATTTTTTGATGTTCATACTGTAAGCCGATTCGTCATAAAGATTAATCAAAATAGTATCTAAATAGGATTTCACGTATATATCAGCGGGTGATTCGTCCAGCTCCGTTATGGAGCAACTTATGAAGATCAGCGACCAGCTGGCTGCGCTTTCCTACTTGCCGGCCGCCGCTAAGGAATTGCGGGACGAGGTCAGTGAAGTGAAACTCTCAATAGACTTCAGTAGCAAAGTAGTTGAGGATATTGACAAAAAATTTCAACATTGGAGAGCAAGCTTAAGATGGCCGACCTACTGAAAAATGAAGTGGATTCCCTGAAGGCCTGCATCGCCAACATTCGGGAAGACATGGAGCAGCGCGACCAGTGGGCACGCCGCTCAAATATTGAATTAGTCGGCATTCCTGAGAAGAAGAATGAAAATTTAATAAACATAATAACCAGCCTTGCCAAAAAAACTGGTTTCGACCTCGATCCAAAAATGGATATTGATTTTGTCACCCGGGTGGCACCGAAGGAGTCTAAGAAAGGGCAACATAAATCAATAATCATCAAGATGCAAGCGAGGTACCGAAAAGATGATTTCTTGGCCTCAATCCGATCGAAGCGAAACTTAATCAGCAGTGACATCGGTTGCGGCGGTGATTCCCGTGTTTACGCCAATGACCACCTGACGAGCGCATCTAAACGGCTGCTACACCTGACGAAGGAAGCGGCCAAGCTTAACCACTATCGGTTTGTCTGGGTCCGGAATTGTAGAATCCTTATTAGGAAAACAGAAGGCTCGCATATAAGAGCAATCCTCAAAAATGAGGATTTAAACAAAATTATATAAAACTTCAAAATATTACCACCAAAATATTAAAATATTACCATAAAAAAAAATTAAAACATAACCATCATAATATTACCATTTTTACTGTTAATTTTTCATTTACGTAGATATGTGCTTTTAATATGCTCCATAATCACAGGATCAGGTTTTGGAACTTACAATAACTCTTTATTATTTTTATTGTTTATTTTTACAAGTTACGGGTATTATAATAACTGTGGCATTAATTTTATTGACAATTTCTTATATTAAGTATGTGCTCTTAATGTTTATATCTATGCTTAACCTATATGTTCCATACAAATGTATATTATCGGTGATTTGAATATTTATTATCAAAATTTTAGAGGTCTCCGAACTAAATCCCATGTTTTCCTAACCGGTGTTTTAAATGCCAATTATGACGTGATATGCCTGACTGAGACATGGCTCTTGCCAAGCATATTTGACTCTGAATTATTTGATGAACGCTATGTAGTGTATCGTTGTGATCGCGACTATGTTTCGTTAGACCAGGCACTCGGCGGTGGCTCACTTATTGCAGTACGCCGCGAACTACCCACATGCCCCTCACCCTTCCTCCCGCCCATCAAGCGTTCAGAGACAGCTACAGCTACTCTTGCACTAGACTCTGGTGCAAGTGCTTCTAAACTACGAATATACTGTTCGTATTTCGTGCAAGGCGCAGAGCAGATTAAATCATTAGGTGACTTTTTTGAATTTATATCTATGTTGCATACCAATTTCCCCAAAGATGAATTCCTTATATTAGGAGATTTTAACATACGACATGCCCCGTGGCTTCCGCCTTCAACCGCAGACGGTTCCCTGGTACTTAATCGATCCTCAATCGATGCACTGACTTCAACTCTTTCTGATTTTTTAGACTTTACCGGTTTCCGTCAATTCAACAGCCAGCTTAATGTAAACGAGCGTGTTCTGGACCTGGTGATATCGAATTGCGCGTGCACTGTAATCGGGTGCGACATGCCGCTAGTGCCAGAGGATGCACACCACCGCTCGCTGGAGGTGTCGCTGCGCATATCCCGCGAGCTGTCCCTCCAAACGCCGCGCTCGCGCACGGTCCGCTCCTATCACAACGCTGACTATGTGCAGATTAATAGCGCCTTAGCAGCCGTTGATTGGACAACGACTCTAAACAGCAGCAATGTAGACTCAATTACGGCACGATTATATTTTGAATTAAATAAGGTAATTGTCGCGCATGTACCATCTAGATCAATTAACATAGACTCCAGGTATCCTCCATGGTACAGTCCCGCATTAAAAAAAGTAATTAAAGATAAACTTAAATTTCATAAAAAATACAAAATTTATAACCGTAACTCTGACTATCAAACTTTCTCTCTTCTCCGAGAACGACAAAAGTGTATGGAAAAAGTGTGCTACAATAATTTTATTAATATGGCTGAAATTAATATTAATACCGATCCCAAACACTTTTGGACCTTTGTTAAATCTAAGCAAAAAAACTCTGAAATTCCTAACAATATGTTTCTTCGCTCTCAGCATGTATCGGGTGGGGAAGATATAAGTAACTTATTTAACATGCATTTCCAATCCTCCTTCGAATCCCCCGCCCCGTGCACCTCGTCTATAACTCGAATATATAATCCAAACACCTCAGTTCTCAATCTTAATAATGTTAATGTAAACACTGAATTAGTTTGTAAATATCTTAAATCATTAGACCCTACCAAAGGCAGTGGGCCTGATGGTATACACTCTGTATTCTTAAAGAATTGCGCTAGTGTTCTATGTTATCCGCTAAGTCTAATATTCAAAGCTTCATTATCTTCTGGAATTTCTCCGCAGGAATGGAAAAGTTCATACATTGTGCCTATATTCAAAAAAGGAGACAAGCATAATATTGAAAATTACAGACCAATCTCTAAGTTAAATGTAATGGGTAAACTTTTTGAAAAAATAGTTTTTGATATCATTTTTCCTTGCATACGACCACACATAATTTCGAATCAACACGGTTTTGTCACCAAAAAATCAACAGAAACTAATCTATGTGAGTTTGTTCACACAGTCCTTGTTGCTATGGATAACGGATATCAAGTCGATGTAGTCTACACAGACTACTCCAAAGCCTTTGATAAAATCCCACACAGCATCTTAATTGAGAAAGTCGAAGCAATGGGTATACATGGTGACCTCCTTCGTTGGTTAGCCTCTTATCTCGACAATCGTACGCAAGCTGTAACTGTACAAGGATTCTGCTCTAGTTTCGTCCCCGTAACCTCAGGTGTTCCCCAAGGATCTCACCTTGGCCCCCTCTTATTCAACATTTTTTTGAATGACGTTAACAAAACTATTCGTAACTCTCAACTGTACCTATATGCGGATGACAAAAATATTGTCAAAATCATTAAGTCTAAGATGGATTGTCTAGAGCTCCAGAATGACCTTGACTCTCTGGTTAATGTATATTGTCTAGAAAATCGCCTTCTTTTGAATGCAGATAAATGTAGTGTTATATCTTATTCTCGAAAGAAACACACAATATTATATCCCTACATTATTAAGAACAATATTTTAAACAGAGTAAATGTAATAAGAGATCTTGGAGTTCTATTAGATAGTAAGCTTCTTTTTCAATCTCACGTCGAGCATATCACGTCGAAGGCTTTGAAAATGTTGGGATTTATTCTTAGAGTAAGTTCAGCTTTCAAAAATCCACAAACATTTAAGACTTTCTACATATCCTATGTTAGAAGCCATCTGGAGTATGCTTCTACAGTGTGGAACCCTCATTGTTCTACATATAAAGCAAATATAGAAAGAGTTCAGAAAAAGTTTATGAAATATGTCTCTTATCGCGTGCGAAATGATGAAAACTATGTCCCCGTAAACCTTAAATCTCTTGATCAACGCCAAAATATCAGAGACCTATTAATGCTCTATAAGATTATTCATAGCTTCATTGATAGCCCGTACTTACTACAAAATATTCATTTCAGATGTCCATTAAGAGTTACTCGATCTCCAGACACCTTTTATATCCCTAAGAGCAAGACAAATTATCTTGAAAATGTATTTGTAAGAAGATGCTGTAGCACTTTTAACAGATTATGCCCAAATATCGATGTGTTTAATACAAACCTTGATAAATTCACAGCATGCATAAAATAATAACACTATTGAATGCCACATGTTTAACTAATAACTTAATATTTCATTGATTTCTGTATTTCTCTTTTTTATTTTTAGTATCACCATATTTTCTCTCCTACTTTTAGCAGTTCGAATTCAAATAAAATCACTTCCTGAAATATATTATTGATATGCATCAAAATTTAACTGTAATCCCTTGAAAATTTTCAGTTAATTACTTTTTGTAGATTTAAGTAAGAAGATATTATCATAATTGTTTATATCAGGTGTAGGTATTGTATATTTTTGAATTATGGTTCTAAATTGAAATTTGTCGTTATTTTATTGGTTTATGACATACTTATTTTTATCACTGTCATTTATGAATTTTGTACAGACTGTTTATAACGCTAATAAAATAAAATAAAATAAAATATTCATCTTAAGGTTAAATGTCACGTACGTTATAATCTATGCATTCACAGATGGCGCCAATTAAATTATTTTAGGTTTTTAATACTTTTTGCACGTTACGCTTTAAAATATTAAGGTAACTTAATTGTTTGCGTCCGTACATACTTAATATGAATATAAATAAATAGTTTTGTCCATAAAAAACCCCAGATCTTTCAAGAGAGGCTGAAAAATTCAATTTTGTATCAGTGACTCAATCCAATATTTCAGCCTTTCTTGAAATATTTAGGTTTGTTTGTGGACGTTTAACCTTAAACCATCTAAAGAAAATCTAAATAATTAACACGAGGATTTCACGTTTGAAAAAAATAATCATTACTGAACCAGAGTTAAAGTAAGGCAAGTGGGCGCAGCAGATTACAAAGCTCAAATAAATTTACAGACAGATGAAATGCCAAACGGTCGGGTTAAAACAGAACTTTGCTACGCTCAGTCAATGATTTTTTCGAAGACACCAAATTAGCGATTTTTGATTTTATATTTTAAAAAGAAATACAAACGTTTCCGTGATACGAATATTGAATAAACTGACAATATTTGAATTCTACTTCCTTCGTGATTAAAAAGTTGAAAGTGTTGCTTGTGCAATGATGGAGCTTGCAGATGTTGAATTCGCGAAGCATTATTATCTGTTTTCTAGCCAAGTCAATGGCAAAAAAACTTAAATTAGACATGTTGGAAAATGGAACTTTATTTTTTTTATTTTTTTTTTTTTTAAATTTTATTGGTTACAGATTTTTTGTTTTTTTTTTTTGCTACCACACTAGGCTAATGCCCGTGTTGTGGTAGTCATACATTTAATTTATTAATTAAAATGAACTTTTATTAATAAATTATTTATTTATTAATTTTATTTATTTAATTAAAATGAACCATGAACTCGAAAATCTAATTGAGCATAAAGTCATTGTGAGATGCTGTGGGTAACAAATATCGTGATGTGCTGGCAATGTAGAAATAATGCCAGACGACAGGATATCGAAATTAGGGGTCTTTGAGCCCCAAATTCGGTTCCTACTCAACAAAGTGGTGTTTCAACACCTAACAAAGTTCGATGGTCTGTAGGGAACCCGCTTGCACAGCGCGGGTGTAAACTGTGCACCGTCAAGTTTATGTTTAGACTTAGAATTCAATACTTTGTTTGTGTGAAAGCACTATGAAAACCAATGTAATGAAAACAATCTGAGAAATGGCTTTAAACGTGTTTGGTGACCAGATCTGAATAGCCAGGTACTTCCTCACTTCCTTTTACCTCAACTTCTTAACCTCCCCACTTCCATCAGCTTTACAGCATACCCCAATTGGGGATGCCATGGTCTCACTGGCAACAGAAGGAAGCTGTTGAGACTCTTGTGCGGTATTCACACAAAAAAATCAGAGTGTGAAATTCACACGCGGTAGAAGTGAATCTAGAAAGTCGCTAGATGTCGCTTTATTTTCTGTTGTCTGTTTATTTTAAAGTGGTTTGAAGATTGGATATTCATTTTACAAAAAATAAATATATTTATATTTTTTTTGTATTTCGTAGGATTCGAACCTCCGTTCGCTGGATTTCTCTGGTCGATGAGATTTGTCACGCGCTTAACGCTTAACGCCGCTGCGGTATCGGAGGCTCACGCGGAGCCGTGAATTTACCGCATTATATTAGAACCGAGGACCCGTCATGTAATAAATTTTAGTGTCGCACTTCCGTTTCACCCGAATTTCTAATCACGACGGGGCTAAAGAAGTTTTACTTCAAAAACATAAAAGAGGAATTGTACGTGTGACGTCATCGTTCTAGTACCTTCTGTCTTTTTCGTTTTCAAACGAGACACGTGAGACGAAAGGGGACGAACATAAATATCATTAATCATCCATAACACGAACTGCCTTTTTATGGGTGATTTTAATGCTGATCCAAGAACATTATTCGGGAAAGATTTATTATCCTATCGCAAAGAAAACAAATATCACTTCGATGTTGAAAAACTGCCAGAATTTTTTTACACCTATATTAGTGATGCACACAATACGACGAGCTGGTTATATTATCACTGTATAGGTACGGCCACAATCCAAAGATGACCAAAAACATTTACGGTGTTGAATGGATAAACCACCGGCACAATCATGCCAATTTGTTTAGAAACAACAGGTTTAACCTCGACGCAGGAAATTGCCCCCGTTAGCTTTGAATCCAGTAAAATGGAGAGCACATAATACATCTCAGATCATGTCCTATTCTGTAACGGCATCATTTGTAACAAATCGCATTGAATGTAGCAGCGGTGTCGAATTCTGAAAAAGTCGGGATGCAAAAATAACCTTCATAAAGATGCCATCAACGATCTGTATGCGATGATTGCAGAGTGACTATGCATTGCAGCTAAAAATGTCTTCGAAGGACGCAAACATAATAGCACAACAGCTAAATATATTATTTCTGTATGGAACGACAATGAATAGATTCATTATGAGCATTACGCAATACACTTATGAAATGGATTGAAAACGTAAAATCCGGGTCGGGTCCTTTGGCAGAAAACAGAAAAATATTGAGAACAAAATTCATATCGGAGAAGTAAATGTAAAAAAAACAGTGGAACAAAAAAAATTGACAAAATATCAAGACCAGCAATTGAGGAAAGAGATATGACGGCCTCCGTTGTCGAGGAGTAAGGCTCTTGACTACAAATCCTGATTCAAATCCCGGCATGCGCAAGTGAATTTTATTTGGTTAATTTGTGTTATTTCAAAATTTCTTCATTTAAAATAATATATATATATATAGTATATTTGCAGCACGTTCTAGAGCAGCCCTAGGCAACCCGCGGTCATGTATGACGAATTTTTATATCGTTATTATTTTTAATTTTAAGCATCGGGTAGGGTGACCTGGTCTACAGTGGATCGGTATGGTACAGTGGATCACTCCAATATCTCGAAAGATCTTAGTGCCTGTGCGTGTATGTTTGGCTCTTAGGTAGGTGCGCCTCTACGCTACTAAACATGTCAGCACTCGTCCGGCTGCGCAAGCGAATAAACGTGTGGTGCTGTATTTTGTGTTTTGGTGGTGGGAGAAAAAAAATCATGTGAGTATATTTTTGCGTACCATTTCATAATTTTTTCCATGATACATGTTAGCATATTTTAGTTGTTATCAGTAGTTATTACAACTTGTGTTAATACCTAGAAATATGTCTTATGCAAAGGGGTAAAGTCAGAATAATATGTTTAGTGAAAAATGGAGTGTTGTTCTACAGTGGATCAGTGGATCGCCTTACACAGTGGATCATGATCCACTGTGTACTATTGCTGCCGGATTTGTGTTGATAGTTTTTTGTTTTGTTTTATAGGAAGCCTCGGAAAGGGATAAAGTAAATAAAAATAGGCAAACATACGCAGATCGCCTGAACTCTGAAGCCCTGATACTTCAAAATCAAATCAGTCACAGGATTCTAACCAAGTTGAAAAATCAACGGCTGGCTTACGTTCCCTATCGGACTGCAAGAATCTTAGCAATTGTTTTCAGATGAAATAATTAGAACCACTGACCAATTTAGAGCACCACTGAAAGCTGGACCGAGAACCACAAAAAGGAAACCAAGAAGACTGGGGAAAAGTATGAACGTGGCAGATACTCCGGAGAAAGATGAAATTATGCGGATTAAAAAAGCGACCGAAACAAAAAAAAATCAAAAGAACCAAAAGTAAAGCGACAAGTTTTACAAAACGATTCCAAAGATGACTCTGAAATAGTATATCAAGAACCTCTGATGAGGTGGACTGGTTTATAGAAGATGAAGTGGAAAATAAGGAAAACATTCTGACCGAAGACATTTTACAAAAACATGGATCTCTACCACGTAAACCAAAAGGAGGTGAATTTGTTCTTGTGCTATTTAAAAAAAGAAGCAAAATGTTGTTTATGTAGGGAAAGTATTACATACTATGAATGTCAAAAAGGGGTATAATGTTAGTTTTCTGCGGTTAAAAATACGCTCACAGCAGCAGTTCGGAATGCCAGATGTGCTAGACTTATCTTTTGTGAAAGAACATGACATTAAGTTAATTTTGCCTACACCAGTCGTATGGGGTATCTACATCCAAATGACCATCATTATATCAATTTTCTGTTAATTTTCCTCTCTTAAACCTGCGCTAAGTTTTATTAAATTATTTTAATTTTTTTAATTATTGTTTTCGTTCTCTTTTTTCTTTTTAAAACCAGTATTTTTTTATCTAGCCATGGGCTATTTTGATTATTCTTCACTTTCAATAATAATAACTGCTTTATTTCTAGTATTTATTTTTTATTTAAAAGAAATCCCATCCTTGATCCACTGTTAAATATAGGTTGATCCACTGTGTACCACCAAGTTCCACAGTGGATCATTTTCCCTCATCGCAAATAAGTACACGTTACTTTCCTCCCCGTTTAATGGCGGAGATTAAACTATTGCACTTTACAAGAATGATAAACGATAAACCATTGTGAAAGTTTTCATTACAATGCCTCAACTGGTGTTGAAGTTATATGTCTCCAAAAAAAAGTGATCCACTGTTGACCAGGTCACCCTACTTCAGAATATTTAAAAAATCACATTTAAGTTATAAAAACCAATAAAGTTTCTATAATTACACCAAATACTTATACATGTATTCTGCCGATTTATATTTCGATTATTTTATTTATATTAAAATTATTTATAATACTTACGAAAAAAGCATTTATTTTGTTTATTTTTAAAGTACATGTTATACATATAAGTCATTTACATAGAGTAGAATAAAAAAGTGTGTAATTCACACGCTGCAGAAGTGAAACTAGAAAGTCGCTAGATGTCGCTTTCTTTTTCCTGCTTACTTAAAAGTGGTTTGAAGATTGGATATTGATTTACAAAAACAAAAATGTTTATTTTTTCGGGTTTCGTAGGATTCGAACCTCCGTCCACTGGATTTCTCTGGCCGCTGAGATTAGCGAAGCACTATACCGCTGCGCTATGGGACGCGCTAAGCGAGGCGCGAATTTACGCATTATATTCCGACGACCCGTAAAAAAAACAAAGCGGCTAATGAGACCAGACCTATCGTCGTTTCCGTATTATATCTCAACCAATGCGCCTTGAGCGCAGTTTGATGCTTCGCAGGTGTTGTAGTGCGTCATTTCCGTTTCATCCGAATCTCAAATCACTCTAACGGGGCTAAGGAAGTTTCACTTCAAAAATGTTATTATTTTGTAATGTCTGTATGTGCGGCCCTTGGGAAAATTTTAGGTCGTCAACGCGGCCCGGGGTGCCATTTGGGTTGGAGAGGACTGTTCTAGAGTGAAAGATAATTGAAGTATCGCCCTAGTGTAAGACCACCATTCAGAATGAAAGGTTGCTTGAAATGGCTTTAGCCGTTTTTGGTGACCAGATCTGAATAGTCAGGCACTTCCCCAACTTTCTCTTCCCCACATCCTTCCTCTCCCTATTACATTTAGCCTCCCAGATAACCAGCGTCGGATACTCACCAAGGCGTCCCGAGTTCAATCCTTTGCTATTCATTCACCATCATTGCACAAGCAACATTTTCCGATTATATAAAAATGCTAAGTATTCCTAAATCTTTATTGTGAACCATTTTGACAATTATTAGGTCCCCCTTTGAAAATTGTTGAAATATTTCTTTCCAAGTCCCGTGTCTTCAACGTGTAGGTACCTACTGCTTTGGCACCTAGCTGGGGGTTAATTTCAAACTGAGAGATGGTCGAAGTGAGTTTGAGAACCTTGTTATTAGGGTTATAGTGATCACCTACCTAGGAGTCCACTGGTTTTGTCAAGGGCCGCCAAAATTTTGGCTTAGGGCCGGCCCTGCATACAACTATAGAATTCAAGAGAACATCAAGTCATCGTAAGTTTCCATGGGTAAGTATCAAAGACTATAATGTAGAAAGATGAGAGAATGTCATGACCGTGTGGGTTCTCCAAGGGAAGCGATTTAGAGAAAACTGAGGAAGGGGTGGACTGATTTTGTTGAAGAAAATTAAAGCAGGACTGGAGATGAATTATGAATTGCGAAGGAACAAAGTCAGATGAGAAATATTGTGGAGCAGAGCAGGGAGAAGGACAAATCCCCTCGTAGAGTCTAGTTTGTACCTAACACCGTGATGATAATAATGAATCTGTTTTTTTTTTTAATTCGATAAGCACATGAAATCAATCTAACTGAGCCAGTAAGACTATGGCATGCTCGGTTGGGGCTAGCTAGGTAGTTCTGCAGCATGTGAAGAGTGACAATGGGCAAAAAGAAGGTTGGAAATAACTGTCTCTTTAGATTTGGTGTATACTATAGTGATTTCAGGATAATTAACACATCTGCTCTTTAGGAGACAGGTATGGGTATCACGCGCCGCCCCGGGAATCATCACTTGAATAACTTACGTCTTTTTCATATGTAGGTCGCCCTAGGTGGTTCGCTGCGTTTGGTGACTTAGGACTTGGCAAGGGTCCGCCACCTCTCTAGCCAGGTATGTAGAGGGCGGTTAAGGGAGAACCTCTTACCTCTCCAGCCGGACTAATCGCTTTGCACTACATGGATTCATACGCCTGTCTCGAAGTGGGAGGGATGGAATCATACGTCCGCCACTCCTGGATACACTGAATCCCAAATTCCTATCCACCCCTCATATCTTTTTTCCTTCCCAGAACTCGGTCTCCTTCATTTCCTTAAAATACCTTCCACCCAACATCCTCAAAGATGTCACAGGTCACGAGGGACATTATTTTCCTGTGAAAATTGCAGTTATAAAAAAAAAAACTAAATTAAAGATAATATATTTTCACACGAGTTCTAACGAGCCTGAAAACTCCGCCAATAAATTTTCCAGGGTGAAGTCAGAGCGTGGAGTGGGTGGGAGGGAGGGGAGAGGGCAACACTCTCTAGCCCCTCCCCCCCCTTCCCACCCACACTACGGGTGATGTATTGTTTTCCTCGTTTCTCATTATCAAATATCCGTGTCACTCACACAATTTATTTTCTAAATCTACATAAATATTGTGGTCGTAAATTTATTTCACAGTTGTTCTGGATCCTACAGCAAACATGAGAAACGGCAAACGAATAATAAAACAAGATTCTCATTTGCATGTTTAAAATAAGCATGATTAGCATTATTTTCCGCTCTTTTTCCTATTTGAGTCTAAAACCCATTGTTTCGATATAGCACTTTCAGGCCAGTGGGCAATTTCACTATCTGAAAATTCCCGACCGCCCTACCAACCTACCTACCTACTAATTTTCTTCGGGCCTCCTTTATTATCTTTACACTCCTATAACATGGATCTTGTAGATAATCGTTCCGCAGCCGAGCTGTTGATAGGTAAAAAGAACCCGTTCCCATGTGACCAAATTTCAACTGTGTACATATGTGGGCGCGCGTTTGGCCTGTTTCCCGACTATGCAGCGGTACCGAAGGGATAAATGACGCTGGTTTTTCGGAGCATCTTCAAATTGAAATACCGGTAGAGCAAGGCTAGTATTCCCACCTGACGCCTGTGTTCTCAAGATTGCAATCCGTTTGTTAAGATAGAGGAATATATCAAACGGTTCTGCACGGGTGTTTTCGGTCAAGTATTTTGGGACCGCAGACCAAAGGTAGGTATCTGCCAAATTCTCGTGTGATTTGCTCAGGTTCAGCAGTTATGGTACTGACACATGCTCATAAATGAGCATGCTCATTTCCCCTTCCACCCGCGAATCAAAGAGCATGCTCACAAATTGATTTGTGAGAATGCTCATTTAGGTGTGACACACATGCTTCTAGGTATCATTTGCTCATTAGTAGCAAGAGAGCATACGACTACTGAGCGTGTGTGTCCGTAGCTTTATGTACTATTTACTTAGGGCCAGTTGTCGTGGAAAAATTCACGTGTGATAAAGTCATCAAATCGTCAAAGTCATTCAACAAATTGCCAAATTTTAAATTTAGTTTTTTTTGGGCTTTAGATTAATTTGCTATTATATAAAATATCGTAAATATGTAACCAAACAACATTATACTTAATATTTATTTTTATTTTTAACTTCATGAGTTAAACCTCAAATTATAATATTAAATTAAATAAAGACAATATTAGTGAAACTCAATCGAAAATCTGAAGACAGAAAAATCAGAAAAAGTTATTGGCACCTCTGGGACACGAACCCAGGATCTTCTGCATACACGACAAGTGGTCTACCAACTGAGCTAAGGTGTCGATATCCAATTCGGTCACTTTTAACTGTTTCATTCTTCGATTAAGAACTACCAACATTATCTTCATTTTCATAACGCACATATTATTGGCTGCTATCTTTATATATGATTGCAAGATTCAAACCCGAACTATCCAATTTGGGAAGCGGGAATGGGTACCGCCGCCCCGGGAACCTTTATTGGATAACCAACACCTCTGCCATAGGTCACCCCAAGTGGTTCGCTGCGTTTGGTGATTTAGCAGGGGTGCCCGGGTTCATGGCGTGAGGTTTGTCTAGGTCTCGGAGGCGGATGACCAGGATACATTGAACCCCAGATTTCTACCCACCCCTTAAACCCCTTTCCTTCCCAGAACTCTCCTCCCCTTCCTTTCCTTGAAAAAACCCTCCACACAGCATTCCCAAAGATGACATAGGCCCTGATGGAAATTATTTTCCTCAGGGCCTCCTGTGTGGAGCTCAGGAAAAGAAAGAAATATGCTATCTAGATAGTGTCTGGATAAATTTTTATCCATTTTATTTTTATTGGATAACCAACACCCCTCCATAGGTCACCCTAAGTGTTTCGGTACTCTTGGTGACTTAGCAGGGGTGCCCGGGTTCATGGGGTAAGGTTTGTCCGGTCTTGGCGGCGGATAGAATGGTTGAGGTGGTTGACTTCTCCAGCCGGTCGGTAAGTACTATCTCGGAACATCGCCTTGCTGAGCACCTCAGTGGGAGGGATGGGTTCATACATCCGTCACTCCCGCACGCACTGACCCCCAGATTCCCACCCACCCCTAATATTATTTTTATTCCTAGAACTTCCTTTCCTAAAAAGACCCTCCACACAGTATCCCCAAAGATGAAGTAGGCCCTGAGGGGAATAATAATAATTTTCCTCTGGGCCTCCTGTGTGGAGCTAATGTAAAAAAATCCAGTAATTTTACACGGGTGCACTAGTAAACGGTGTAATTTCGGTTGTGAGTATTATTTAATCTAAATTCACAACTCTTATTCTTATTATATTTTCAGTACACATAATATTATAATTAATTTATGCCGACGTTCTTAAATAGTTTTTGGTCAGCATAGTTATATATTTTTTAAAATATTTAAATACACGATGCCCGGAAACTCGTAGTAAAAGCCAGAAACTGGGGAGTCTACAGCAGAGATTTGTAGTCAATTTTGTGGTACACCTTTTTTTGATTTGAGCTTTCGTTTCCGAGTAAATTGAGTTCGAATATGAAATTTATTGTCAAATTAAAAAAAAAATCCTTAAATATATATATAAGCAATCACTAACGTCTCATTTTGACTAAGTTCCGAGTTTGGGGGCCCTGCACTAAGTTTGGGGGCCCTTTTTGAGAGCCAAAAACATACAGGAAACAAAACACAAAATGATGTTTCTATACTATGAGTTCCGGTCGACTAGGCAAGTAGTTTAGTCCAGTACCGAGTAATTTAGTAACTAAACGTGTCCGAACAGCATAAATTTAGTAGAGTAGTTTAGTCAGCGGTTTAGTGGAGTCAATCCATTTTGTTATGTTTTTTCAGGCGAGTAGAGCCCCCCACCATATGTTCATTAGAAGTCGCAAAAATGTAGTCTCGTTGAAGCGAAGATGCTACTCTAAAATGCTTTATTCTCTATGCTAGTAATTTATTTTTGTATCCATAGTTTCTTTACTTTCATCTCATTAATTTCTTCTTTCCACCTCTTCTAAAATATCCATTACAATCAACTTAATAAGCATATTTACTTTATTGCGATGCAGCCCCTTCACCTTTCAGTGCACTGCTCACTAATGTACTCTACTTGACCGTAATGCGAACGCTTTTTGGTCAGTCAAGTGGCGACTTTCTTGCTACTCGACTAAACTACTTGCCTAGTTCGTAGGGTAAAGACGGAAAAGGGTAAAGTTTATAGCCAGGCTGGGCAAAATACATGCTTTGCTGTAATTAAAATACTAATTACAAAATACTTTTTCGCATGTATTTAAAATACAAAATACTTATAAGTCGTGTATTTGAAATACAAAATACAGTATATTAACCATTTTTTTTTATTTCAAATACAAATTACAAAATACATTTGGTTTTGGTAGAACCTTTGGTAAACCAAAGTAATGCATATAAGATCACCTAATGCCAAATTTCAATTTAATCCTAATATTATATCTCATAATTTTAATTGCATTCATAAAAATATTCCAACTAATTGTAAATGTGAAAGCTTAGAATTAGTTTCGGAATACGTGTATCTTGGTGTTACTGTAGATTGTTTTTTTAAATGGGACAAACACATAAAAAAAACCTGTAAAAGACTCAGATCGATTGCTGGCAGAATGTACACATTAAATTTTTTCCTATCAATTGAAACACTTAAAATAATTTATATGTCACTAGCAGAATCTATTATAAGATATGGATTAACAATATGGGGAAAACTTCTATAACCAATCTGAAACAAGTGCAAGTTGTACAAAACGCAATTGTAAAATTATTGGTCGTCCCTAATATTTTCAAACAGAGACAAAATAAACCGTTGCTGTTTCAGAGTGCCAAAATTTTACCTGTTAAGGCAATACTTTGGCACAAAATTATAATTCAGCATATATTTACCCCGCAGCATAAAGAGAAATTAGAACATAAATACAGCACTAGATTCACGCGTAACTTAACAATAAGTACGGACAGAGAACGTTTGAATATATCATACCGAAGATATTTAATTTATTACCTGACACTATAAAGCAATGTAATTCTATGAATAAGGTTAAATATATGGTGAAAAATTGGCTATCGGAAAAAAAAAGATTTATATTGATTTTGATATGTATGAAAAAATGTTGTATCTGTAGATATAAGATGTAAATTTTAAATTTTAAAAATGTATAAATATGTAACTAAAATATAAGCACCTGTTGACAAGCCGATTCAATTGGCTTAGCAGGACTTGTTTGTTGATTATATTATGTATTATCTATTATTTCAATAAAAAAAAATATAATAAAGAACTAGTCGTAAGTGCCCTTATCTAAGGGTGCGTTTCCATAGAAGCAAAGCTGAGCAGAGTGAAAAGACATGCAAAAAGTGACCAATCATATTGCTCAGAAGACACATCTCGTCTCCACTTGTAAAGTTTTGTGGTATAGGACCCAGGTGTTAGATAATAATAATAACATGACATTTGTATAGTGCAGTTGTGTTATTTCACTTCAAGTGCGCTCTACTGTAATTAACTTAAAAATAATCTGGTATTCAGTCAAATTATTCATACAGTGCTTGATCTATTACTATGACACAAAAATGTACAATACAAAGCAATGACAAGTATAATATCGTAATACGATACAGATATGGTAGAAAATGTATAACAACAGTGCTATTATAGCACAGGACGTGTTGCCAACTTTAAATATTAACATACATATTGCTCTTGATTCTAGCGTTTTTAGTTTACGTATTAGATAATAGACATAGATATGTCAGTTTATTTTTCATTATCATTATTAAGTTCGCTAAATATATTTGAAAATGTATTTTGAAGCCATAAGTATTTGAAATACAAATTACAAAATACCTCAGCTTCAAGTAATTGAAATACCAATTACAAAATACATTTTTAGGAAGTAAATGAAATACAAATACAAAATACGTATTTGTATTTCAAATACAAGTAATTCAAATACTGCCCAGCCCTGTTTATAGCACATAACATAACAGTTAATTTACAAATATCACAGTATAGAGAGGGTATCTTGCTGGATGTAATATACCTCTGCCTCTATACCGTAGAGTCCACAGTCTACAGTCTACAGTGTCTACGGAATGTTTTCTTAGTCTTGTGAAGCTTATTATGCTCATTATGTTATCAAGCTTGTGTTTGTCTTTAATTAGTGATAATATCTTGGGAGGCGGGTATGGGTATCGCCGCCCCGGGAACCATTTATTGGATAACCAACACCTCTGCCATAGGTCACCCCAAGTGGTTCGCTACGTTTGGTGACTTAGCGGGGGTAACCAGGTTCACGGGAGGAAGTTTGTCCGGATCTTGGCGACGGACGCGTCTGCCCACCAGCTGCATGGCAGGCAGGATCGAGAGAGAATGGTTGAGGGAGTCCCTTTGACTTCTTCAGCCGTACTATCTCAGAATATCGCCATGCACCGCAGTGAGAGGGATGGTTTCATACGTCCGTCACTCCTGGACACACTAACCCCCAGATTCCTACCTACTCCTCAAACCCTTTTCCTTTATACAGAACGTATTCTCCTTCTTTCCTAAAAAGACCTTTAACACAGCATTCTATTCCATCCACAGAATTATTCTCCTCTGGGCCTCCCGTGTGGAGCTAATGTAAAAAAAGATCAACCATGTTCAATGTAATTGTATTTGTGAGCGCTTTGATGTGAATCACTGAAGACAAATCTAATAAAAAATTGCTCAGTTTTCTGAAAGTTCACCCCAAGTGCGCATGGAGTACCCAGTTTTGTTTGGAAAATAGCGTGAATACATAGATACGTAAATTAAAAGAAATGACGTTCGTCTTTATAAAGTTGAGTGATGTCAAACGCAATCTCGGCTCCAATCAACCAAGGTGTGTGGTTTGTACCGTGCGGTGTGTACGTGCAATCGACCAATTCGCCCCGGGGCCATGGCAACGCGAACCAAAACACCCAATGAACTCTGCTAATCTCGCATTCATTGGAAATTAATCCATAAATCCTCATCAGTCTGTTGCTGACCATGGTTGCTTGAGTTCACAATAGCCCGAAGAAAATTGAATTCGCCAATACAAGAGGTAAGGGATGATTTGTTTTATAATTTGCTATTAGGGATTTAAAATTTTCTCGCTTTGAATCTAACCTAAACTTTATTGTAGTAGTTTATTGTGAATATGGAATAAGATTTAGATATATTGTGTTGTGGAATGATATCATTTTTCCAGTAAGGAAAATTGCAAAACATTGTTTCATCGGTGGTGTAGTTAAAGCGTTGGAAAAATTACAAGTGTGCGATTCACACGTGGTAGAAGTGAAACCTTCAGAAAAATAAAGTAGACAATAGGCTACGAAGCACCGCAAAAAAAGGAGACTGATCATTCTATCGCATTCTCTCATGCTAAATCTCGATCAGGCTAAATCCTATAGATGTATGTCTGGTCGCTTTGTCGTTTCATCGAGTTTCAAATCACAATGGTGCTAATGACGTTTTCACTTCAAGAAGTACAAAATAATTTATAAATATTAAAACAGGACAGGGAACCTGCTGAAGAAGACTGTGGAAACTTTCACATTATTCTTGTATTATGCATTATACTTACATCGTTTGCAAACTTCGCCATAAAAAAGCGTCTGGGTACCTAGCACGGTCAACAATTTTATCGATTATACCGGTAACTTGTCATTGTTCCCGAGCAGGACTGCAGATCGCCAACGAAAAAAATCAGTGCACAAACTACAAAGTGTTTCTAATTAATTATGTGAACTGTTGTTTGTTCGTTGGTGATCTGCAGTCATGTTCGGGAACGATGACACGTTATCGACATATCGATAAATCCTTTGGTATCTTGCACGATATCAGTAATGTCCAAAGATATTGAAATATAAGTAGATGTGCTATCTGCTGTTTTTACTATGTGGGTCTGCGCTTCCTTGTTTACCAATTAACAAATAAACTAAAAGAACAAATAATTACCGAATAAACCAAACGAACGTTAAACTAAATGAACGAATTCTTTCCTTATTCAAAATATATTGTTAACCAATATTAATGCACATTTTCAAAAAATCAACGAAATGAACAAATTCTTTTTGTATGAAAACTACGCTAATTAGCGCGTAGTCCGGCGACAGTTGCGCGGACACCATAGCATATCTCTTCTGTATTTGAATATCTTTGGTAATGTCGATAACCAGTTCATCGCTTGCTCATGATTCTCGTTTCCTAAAGCCTCAATTACATTGAGCGAGTTCACAAGCTACTATCTGGGAAATTTAACTCGAACTCTCTCTGTGTAATCATATTACTATCTGACTAGCAGATTGTGGACAATCTACGAAAAAGTTGAAAGGTAGTCAACTTTACTCGCTACTCGCTCAAGAATACTCAAGATAGCGGCCTACCAACAGCTGATTTCGCAACAGTCAGAATTAGTTCGCACGTGAGTTGTTATTCTCACTACTGGCTAGCGTGTGGCGCTACCTGCGAGCTCAAGTTTTTTACAAAATGTCGACCGAGTTGGTTCGCGCGTTCTACTGTCACTACTGAGCGAGTAGACAGTTTTGTGTGTCGTCATGACAATCTCACTCGCCGATTTACCCGCTTTTAAACTTACCGGCTAGTAGCTTGTAAACTTTCTCAATGTAATCGAGGCTTTACATTATTGAACGTAGCCAACGAATAAACATTAGCTCAAACGACCAAGTGTTCTTATTGACAAGTTATCGACATTATCGATAAAACCTTTATCGATTGACCGTACTAGGTACTAGGATATTGTTGAATATAAAATGTTAATCATAAAATGTTGTGGATTGTCAATAGTCGTAGATAATAAATATATATAATAGATATAAAACCTACTTAAAATTCAATGAGTCCACAAATAAAATCTGTAACAATAATAAATAATTTTAAAAAATTACAATAAGTACCTACGTACCTGCTAAATTTAACAATAGCATTAATTTGAGTTATTTGAAATTATAACGCAATTAAATGTAGATCCATGAATTTAACACAATTTAAAGAATAATAGTTTCAAATTTAATTGTCTAAATTGTTAAATAAAATAAATTAATAATAATAAGCCTTTTTATTCTGGACTTCTGTTAGGTATGTATTAGACATGATCTTATTTGTTATAGTATATCCCGAAGCTCAGTTTGCCTCTTGGCATAGGCCTCCTCTAACATTTTCCATTGGGACCTGTCACGCGCTATTCTTCTCCATTGATGTCCAGCAGTGAGTTTTAGGTCATCTTCCCATCTTATGTGTTGACGTCCTCTACTTCTCTTGCCATCTCTGGGATACCAGTCAGTGACATTTTTGCACCATTTCTCTTGTGGATCGCGTGTTATGTGTCCTGTCTATCTCCATTTTTGTTGGTCTATTCGGGTAACTACATCGGCAACTTTAGTTTTCTCCCTTATTGTGCTACCTCTCACTCTGTCCTGTTTCCTTGTTCCTGTCAAACTTCTCTCCATGGCTCTCTGGCAGCGTTCCAACTTTTCTCGGGGTGAGTGCCCAAGTTTCACATCCATAGGTGATGACTGGAAGTAAACACGTGTTGAAGACTTTCCTTTTTATTTGCATACTTAGCTCCTTAGATTTCAAGACTTCTTTCAAAGACCAGTATTTCTTCCATCCATTTGCTACTCTTCTCTCGATTTCTTTAGTGGTTTGATCTTTGTGAGATATTATCTGTCCTAAATAGATGTAATCTGACACATATTCGAGTGGTTGGTTGTCAATTTTTATAGTTACTGGTTCAGAGTTTGTAAGCAATTTTGTTTTGTCTTTGTTCATGCATAGGCCGACTTTCACACTTTCCTCGTTTAGTGATTCTATCATTCTAATTAGGTGCATTGGGTTTTCCTCGAATAGGACTATATCGTCTGCAAATCTTAGGTGGTTAAGTTTTACACCTTGTACGTTGATACCATATTTTTCCCAATCTAGTTTGCGGAAGATACTTTCCAGAGCAGCCGAGAACAATTTTGGTGATAGAGGGTCTCCCTGTCTTACTCCTCTCTCGATCTTGAACTTTTTTCCCAAGGTTTCTAGTTGGATCCTCGCTTCGCAATTCAAGTATATGTTTTTTATAATATTGATGTAGTTTAAAGGTATCCCCTGCTGTATGCTGTCGAAAGCTTTGAAGTAATCGACGAATGCCATGTATAGTTTCTTATTATACTCATTATATTTTTCCACTATTTGTTTCACCGTGTGTATGTGGTCCAGGGTAGAGTATTTTTGTCTAAAGCCGGCTTGCTCCCGTGGTTGATTTTCGTCTAACTTTTTACTTATTCTTTCCAGGATAACTTTGGAAAATACTTTGTATATATTTGACATCAAACTTATAGGTCTGTAGTTCCCTATATCTTCCTTTTGTCCTTTCTTGAATATAAGAATAATGTTTGATGTTTTCCACTGTGTAGGTATTAGACCAGTTGTAAGTATATCATTGAATATTGAAGTTAGTATTGGTAGTAGTTCTTCCATGGTGCCTTTAAGAAGTTCGTTTGTCACTTTGTCTGGACCTGGGGCTTTTTACATCTTCTGACTGTATATGGCTTTTTCTACTTCTCTGGAAAGTATTTTTGGTTCAGTTACAACGTTTTCCTGCTCTTTATTGACGTCTTTCTTCGGATCATGTTTTTGTTTGTCGTCTGGGCTTGAGTAGAGGTCCTGGTAAAATTTTGTGGCTATTTCGTTTATGTTTTTTCTATTTGAAGAAGTATTCCCCCTTTTGTTTAATTTTGGCATCCATTCTTTATTTGATTCTCTCAATTCTTTAAGCGCTTTTTTCACTCCCCCTGTTTTCACTATATGCTTTTCTAATGTTTGCAGCCTCTTGGTCTTCCTATCTTTCCTGATGTTTTCTCTGATTTCTTTACTTAATTTTGTTATAGTTTTAATGTTATCTTTTTTAGGATGTTTTGAAAATAGGTGTTTTCTTTCTTCTATAAGTTGCAGCGTTGTGTCACTTAGTTCGTACTTGTTTCTTCTGCTATTTTCAGCTTTTTCTTTAGTTAGTAGATTTTCTAGCTTTCCATATTTCGCACGAGCATCAGTGTTGCTCAAAGTTAATTCTTCAGCTGATTCAATTAGGGATTGTGTTATTTTCCTTAAGGTTTCATCGCTGTGGTGTTTTGTAGTGTGTGAAGCGAAATGTTTTCTAGATTTATTTGGTGGTTCTATTCTTATATTGCTTCTTACCGTACGATGATTTGTATTGAAATTGAATTTAGTTAGGACCGATGTATCCGTGAAGGCTTTTGGATAGTTTGTTGTTATGTAGTCAATTTCGTTTTTGGTTTTGCCATCGGGGGAGATCCATGTCCACTTATTCTTTTGGTTTTTCATGTATAAACTGTTCAAGAGCGTTAGGTTGTGTTGTAATAATAATTCAACCAAAAATTCACCATGTGGACTTCTTCTACCTTGGCCAAACTTTCCCAAGACATATTCTTCCTTGCATTGCTTCGTCCCGACTTGAGCACTGAAGTCGCCCATTAGAATAATGTGGTTGTTTTGATACTTTGTTAATATCTTTGTTAATTCTTTATAGAAAAGTTTGATTTCTGTTTTTGTTGCTTGTTCTGTTGGAGAATAAATTTGTATAACTGACCACACTTTTGGTATCCCGGTATGTCAATGTTAAGAATGGCTATTCGATCAGAGATTCCAATTAGGTCTTGTATGTATTGTTTCATTGACCGTTTGATTATGAATCCTACTCCTCTTTAACCGGCTGTTTCGCCTTTGTGGAATAGTATGTAGTCAATGCGTTCCTCAATCTTTTCTCCTAGTCTTCTCATCTCACTAATGCCCAGGATATCCCATTTTATTTCTTCGAGAGCTTTTTTTAGCTCGTGTAGGCTTTCTTCGGTTCTAAGGGTTCTCGTATTTAAAGTTGCAATATTGAGTATTTTGTTTCTTCTTGTTGTTGTTAGAGGGTGGTGGTCTATAACTCCCGCGGGGACTAGCCGAATTGGGAGACTTTTTGTTAATTGGTTTTGATTGTTAATTTTTGTTGGTATTAATATTGTTTGTTTCCGATTTTCCGAGTCAATTATTATTTTTTTGCAGCATTTAGTTGGGAGTCAGAATTTGCCCGGTTGACATAGTTAATATTTGCTGATTGCTTAATATTTTGTTTGTATTTACTTTCTTTTGTGCTGTTGACTTGGGAGAATCCGAAGTTCCTCTTTTCGCTAATGTTTTCCTTCGGTTTTAACACTATCAGTTTGTCATATTTTATGTAAGCGATATTTCCCTTCTTTTTTTCATCTTCTAGTTGAGGTTGTAGCTGTTTTCGTTTGTCCAGGATTTCCTTCGAGTAATCTTCTTTCACATTAATACCTGACGGGAGGTTTGTCTTGTTCTTGAGTATAAGATGTTTTTTCCATTGGGTCGTGATAGATGCTATAACCGGACGTTTCTGGTTTTCGCTTTGTTTCCCTATCATTTCTTTAGTGTCCAAGTGTACTCCCGTGTCTACTATGAATATAATATTATATATATAATATAATATGAATAATTTCAAGTTTCAAATTTAATTGTCTAAATTATTAAATAAAATAAATTAAAGAATATATAATTTTTTTTATATTTTCGTTATTTGTTTTCGGGGTGTTATGTCGTGTTGCGCTACTTTCTTCTTTAGCCAACGTTTCGGACAGCGTTATCCTTCATCAGGGCAGATGTGGACATGAGATGCTGTCCGAAACGTTGGCTAAAGGAGGTAGCGCAACACGGCACAACACCCCAAAAAAAAATAACGAAAATACTTTTGACCGTGAAAATCTTAAAGCGTGTCGAAATATTTTTTAATTTAATTGTGAATAGTACCCGGCTTCCTCCGTAATTTGGATTATCGTAGGTGTTAAGGTACGCACTTGACTTACATTAACCAGTGATTCTTGACTTTTTTGGAGTAAAAAATATAAATTAAATATTGGACTCCGGTGACATTTTGATATTTCTTAAAAATAAAACAAAAAACTCTTCTAGGTCACTGGTCACTCAGCCGAGACCGTTCAAACCAATACCTGTTTTTAGTTGAAAAAAACATCACGAAAAATGTCGCCGACACCAACATTTCATTTAAAATTTTACTCCAAAAAATGTCAGGAATCGCTGGTTTAAGTAAGTCAAACAACTCTGTGTGTACAATTTTACTCACAACCACAACTGTTAATGTTAAAAATATAATTTGAAAAAAATAAGATATATTCCTGAATTAAGTTCTTAATTAGATACAAGATTTAGGCAGCACAGAGTCAAAAATATTATTAAAAAATTTTATTTGATAATTATGTATTACGAGCACCTCATATATTTCTTTTGTTTCCAAAATTTTATTTATTTTTTATTTTTCTTTTACTTACTGTTTTTCGTGTTTAATCACTTCGAATACACTTTTTCTTGTTAATTAATTGATTCAGAACCTATTACTCCACTGTATAATAAGGAACTCCAGTGAAAAATATTATGGCTTTAAAAAAATATGTTCATATAGACCAAGAAACGCTGATTCTGAATATATAAGTTTTATTTCATAATATTAAATGCAGAGTTTTTAATAAATTATTAAAAAGTGCATTTTTAAACCTCTTCGGAAAACACAGCGTTAAGTTGGCATTACTGAAATGGTTAACCGTGACGTCACAGTTAACCTGTCACCTGTGTATTGTATTGACATTTGAAATGACTTGAAGTGCACACGTACCTATGCAATTCAACATTTCGTGTTTTTGGTTTATTTTCATACTGTTTATAGAGATTTAGATAAATAATAGTTATTGTGTTTATTGAAACATAATTTAGGCCCTCAACAATTTACGAAAAGGGCTATATTTGCGGACAATCTGCAATAAATGTTGTCTATTTGAGGTTAAAGTCGTGTCATATTTTGATGTTTGTTTTTATGTATTTTCAAATTGTTTTTAGTATAGGGCTTTTTATACAAGTTGTTACACACTCGTCATGATCAGTGTATTATAAATACCAGTGTTTCTGTATGTATTATACATAAAACAATGTACCGACAAAGTAACACCTGACACAAAACACGATGTCACATGTATTTGCAATGAAAGAGATGATTTATTGTTTTTATATTGCACTTTGATTAAATACAATAACAGAAGCGGTGAAATGTGGACATTTTACCAATGTTTTTCTATATTAAAAGCAGTTAATCTTGAATAAAAAACACACCTCACACCTAAAAGTCATTATCCGCCATGTTTATTCTGGGTTCTTCACAGTGTTACCAGCAGTTAGAAGTGAAATTTCCCTAGAATTTCACATTTACGCAATTACCTACGTAGCCACCTGATTGTGTAACACTAATCCTGTTATATGTTAATTAATATGATAATTAATTGGAAAGATATCGGAACTTGGTAAATATACTAATAATACCGTGATTTTCCAAATAAAACACTTTTTGCTACGTGAAGTAATAATTTAAAAGTACGAATACACTCACCACTGAATTAGAAACTGAATTCCAAATTTAAAAAAAACAATTTGCAAAATAAAAATCATAAGCAACCCGCCGCTCATTTGTACCAAGCGTGGTATTTTGAAGACCCCCCCCCACCCCCCCGAACGTGTCACGTAGTATGGGTACGTTCCCTAATATCATTTTGAGTTGTCAGTGTTAAAAATAACATGGCATGTAAGTACATGAAAAATAATTAAGATTCATAGGAATTCCAAAAAATATATATACGTATATATATAAATAATACCAGTAATCAGTGGCGGTCCTTCCCTCAGGACAATTGGTCAAAAACCTCCCAAAATTATAAGATGACAGTAAAACAATATTATTATGAAATATTAAGCAAATCAAAACAATTGGTATTATTCTAATGTATTTGAAATGCACCGCGAGAGAAAGCCGGCAGCGGCAAGCAGTGACATCTAACATCTTAAATGGAAGCTTCCTTTCCCACGCACTGCGATTGGCTGGGTCAAATTATGAAATGCCCTGGTATCATATCTTCTGTCTCTTTAGGCACTACACAATAAATGAGATGGCACTATGTCCCTTTTTTTAAAGTTTTCGGATTCTGAAGGCGGTTTGGGTCAGAGCCGTGAGGGAGAGAGAGCATGCTGAATATCATTCGTCTGAAAGAGATGGTTTGATAAACGTAGGTTGATTTCGCATATTTTACGCTTGTCGCATGAAATAATTTACTATATTAAACGTACTTTGACGTATGTGGGTGAATTTGACTCTCAAACTCGTGAGGTTCCTACAAATGAATATTGTTATATTTAACATGACATTGTATCATAGGTAATATAATTTTTTTAAATGACCTTCCACTTCTGGACCCCTAGAGCCGCCTCTGCCAGTAATACTGTCATATGTAATAAAATTTTGGCCAGAGTTCGAAATTTCCCTAGATTTTGTCCTGATTTCCCTTATCCCTAAAAAATATTTTTCTCCCCTAGATCTAGGGAAATTTCCCTCGACATAACATCACTGATTCAAAATGACAACTTAAAAAGTAAAAAAATTAGACCACCATAGATACGGTGCGTTTCTGGGAGTCTTTAAAAATTAAAACTTTGACAATTATTTTAACTATTAAAACTAACTATAAAAATAAAAATAAAAATGCAGTTATTTAAGTTTGAAGGTCTTTATTCATTAAAAAAAATAAAAAAATTGGACTGGAGTTCTCTATTATGTAAATGCAAATTGTGAAGCTTAACTTTACTACTTTATGAATGATAATGTATCTACCAATCTAACATGAATATGTCAATTTGACTGTCCTAGAACGGGAGACCTTCCTAGTCGGAAAGTCAACGCGCAACAACAAATAAAATAAATAAATAAATGAAACAATTCAACTTTGTTTGAACCACTTATATAATGAGTAAATCCGACCGGTTTCAGAACAAACGTTCCTTCTTCAGGGTAAGCGTATACGTTTGTTCTGAAACCGGTCGGATTTACTCATTATATAAGTGGTTCAAACAAAGTTGAATCGTTTCATTTATCTATAATGGAATACCACAAAGTTATAGCTTCATTCAAAAATATAAATAAATTTTCTTCAAATTTAGCAAATTCACTTTGTGGCACCATTTTATTAATGAAATAATTAAAAACACTTTGTTTTTACCACAATAAACTTTATTTAAAAGTCAACATGTTTCAAGAACGATGTTCTCTTCATCAGGACATAAAATGTACTAAATACTAAATGATCAAACATAGAACGGCGTGGGTAGAAATGGAAGTAGTGGGGGAGGAGAAAGGTGGAAAGGGGAGGTGCTTAGAAGATCAACAAGAGGGAGGGGGGGGTGGAAAGGGGGTGCTTAGAAGAACAAAGACAAAAAATTACAATGGAAATATGTTTAAGATAGGGTTACTCACAAAATTAATTTGATTGTTAATAATATTTAAATTTCTATTGACATTTTTCCTAATTTCTAATATTTCTAAAAGATCTAAGTGAAAACCACTAACGTTAGTATGTAAAATTTTAAAACCAGTATTTATATCAAATGAATGGTTAAATTCAATTAAATGGTTAGCAAATTCCGAATAATTATTGCTATTTAGACATCTCAAATGTTCCTTAATCCTCGTTTCAAAATTTCTGCAAGTTTTACCTACGTAAAAATGATTGCAGTCATTACAATTCAATTGGTAAACTCCAGATTTTTTCATTTTTTGGTCTTTGTCCTTGTTATTTAAAATATAATTTTTTAATTTATTATTCGTATAAAAAGCAGGCTGTATTGTATTAGGAATTTTTTTCAAGATTAAATTGGAGGTTTGATGATTTACAAACAATATTTTTCTCCATTGTTTTTTAATATTATCAGTAAGCAATGGGTAAATGTAAGACAAATGAAATTTTTTCTTATATTTTTTGTTTAATAAATCGTCTATTAATTTGGAGTTATAACCATTATTAGAAGCAATTATTTTAATGGTGTTAAGTTCAGCTTTGAAATTATTTGGGGATAATGCGATATTAATTAATCTATTGATCAAATAATGGAAAGCTAAGAGTTTTTGTGAAAATGGATGGTTAGATGAGTTGTGTATAATTATATCAGCGTATGTTTCTTTTCGAAAAATATTAAATTCAATCTTATTATTAATTATAGTTAGGTTTAAATCTAAGAAATTTATGCTACAATTAATTCCTATTTCTAATGTAAATTTAATGTTTTTGTGAATTTTGTTCAAAAAATTAAGGAACATTTGAAGTTGTCTTTTGGTACCGGTCCATATAACTAAAATATCATCTACGTAACGTTTGTAAAAATACACATATTTTAGTAATAAGGCAGAACTATTAAAGATTTTATTTTCTAAATGGTTTAAAAATATATCTGCTACTAACGAACTGGTACTTGACCCCATGGCCAAGCCATCTTTTTGTTTGAAAATTTTATTATCAAATTGAAAGAAATTTTGGTTTAAGACTACATTAAGACATTTAAGTAAATCCTGGGATAAGTCATTAGGTAATTTGGAGGAATTCAGTAAGTTATTTATAATTGTTTTGCTTTCTTCAACTGGGACACTTGGAAACAGGTTAACGACATCAAAAGACACTAATAATGCATTATCCGGGATTTCCAAACATTTCAAGTGATCAACTAATTGCAGGGAATTCTTAATTGTATACTTAGGTTGAAAAATATTTGATTCAATAATAATACTATTCAATGTTGACGCCAGTTTATAGCTAGGAGCATTGCAATTGGAAATTACAGGTCTGATAGGTTGAGTCTTCTTATGAATCTTTAGTAAACTGTATAATTTGGGAACTTGTGGATTTTTTACAGTTATTCTTTTATTTCTAAATAAATTAACGATTTTATCACTTTTGCAAGATTTTAAAGTGTCCATTATCAATTCTTGACATTTATTAATGGGGTTTATTTTTACTATTTCAAAGTTATCGCCTTGTAGAAAGTCCATAGTTTTTTCAATGTAATCACTTTTGTTGATAATAATCACCGAGTTTCCTTTGTCCGCTTTAGTTATGATGAAGTTTTTTTCCTTTGTAACCTTCGATATATTTATCGCGTGCATTTGTTCTGACGTATACTGTATTTTGTTAAAGTTAGATTTAGAATTGATGTTTTTTATCACTTCACCACATTTGTATTGAAAGGATTTTGCCACTTTAAATAATGCACAATTAATATCTACTGCCAAATACTCGAGTTGTTTGTTATTATTTTTTATGTGAATATTATGGTTTAAACCTTTTGATAACAAATTTAGTTCTTCTGTTATAAACTTATGTTGAGTTAAGTTGATGACATGGTTATGGAATTTATTTTTGTTTTTTTCACTTATATTAATATCTATATCATTATTAGTAGATGAGTTTATTATTAAATTGTTATTAGCAGGTGTTAAAATATTGTTGTTTTTACACAATTTAACAAGTTTTTTTATAATTTTTTCTTTCTTTTTGAAAGCTTTAATACTGGCTATAAATCTAACATGATCATCTAATAAACACCATTCAACCGGATGCAAGTTACTAGCGAGATCCATGTGTAACACTTTGATTTGGAGTTTAATATTATTACGTTTTTTAAAAACACTTTTTAAATCTTCTTTCAACCAGGCTATCTTAGCCTTTTTGGAAGAGTTAGACACTGTTTTGAATTTTAAATTAATGTAATTAGGAATAACTTGCCGTTTTTGGCACTCACGTAGAAAAAATAAATTTATTCCAATAATTCTATACTTGATCATTAGTTTTTTATACACTTTTGCTTTTTTAGCCGTACTCGCTACAATCACTTCTTCAAATTTAGCAAATTCACTTTGTGGCACCATTTTATTAATGAAATAATTAAAAACACTTTGTTTTTACCACAATAAACTTTATTTAAAAGTCAACATGTTTCAAGAACGATGTTCTCTTCATCAGGACATAAAATGTACTAAATACTAAATGATCAAACATAGAACGGCGTGGGTAGAAATGGAAGTAGTGGGGGAGGAGAAAGGTGGAAAGGGGAGGTGCTTAGAAGATCAACAAGAGGGAGGGGGGGGTGGAAAGGGGGTGCTTAGAAGAACAAAGACCTGTAATTTCCAATTGCAATGCTCCTAGCTATAAACTGGCGTCAACATTGAATAGTATTATTATTGAATCAAATATTTTTCAACCTAAGTATACAATTAAGAATTCCCTGCAATTAGTTGATCACTTGAAATGTTTGGAAATCCCGGATAATGCATTATTAGTGTCTTTTGATGTCGTTAACCTGTTTCCAAGTGTCCCAGTTGAAGAAAGCAAAACAATTATAAATAACTTACTGAATTCCTCCAAATTACCTAATGACTTATCCCAGGATTTACTTAAATGTCTTAATGTAGTCTTAAACCAAAATTTCTTTCAATTTGATAATAAAATTTTCAAACAAAAAGATGGCTTGGCCATGGGGTCAAGTACCAGTTCGTTAGTATCAGATATATTTTTAAACCATTTAGAAAATAAAATCTTTAATAGTTCTGCCTTATTACTAAAATATGTGTATTTTTACAAACGTTACGTAGATGATATTTTAGTTATATGGACCGGTACCAAAAGACAACTTCAAATGTTCCTTAATTTTTTGAACAAAATTCACAAAAACATTAAATTTACATTAGAAATAGGAATTAATTGTAGCATAAATTTCTTAGATTTAAACCTAACTATAATTAATAATAAGATTGAATTTAATATTTTTCGAAAAGAAACATACGCTGATATAATTATACACAACTCATCTAACCATCCATTTTCACAAAAACTCTTAGCTTTCCATTATTTGATCAATAGATTAATTAATATCCCATTATCCCCAAATAATTTCAAAGCTGAACTTAACACCATTAAAATAATTGCTTCTAATAATGGTTATAACTCCAAATTAATAGACGATTTATTAAACAAAAAATATAAGAAAAAATTTCATTTGTCTTACATTTACCCATTGCTTACTGATAATATTAAAAAACAATGGAGAAAAATATTGTTTGTAAATCATCAAACCTCCAATTTAATCTTGAAAAAAATTCCTAATACAATACAGCCTGCTTTTTATACGAATAATAAATTAAAAAATTATATTTTAAATAACAAGGACAAAGACCAAAAAATGAAAAAATCTGGAGTTTACCAATTGAATTGTAATGACTGCAATCATTTTTACGTAGGTAAAACTTGCAGAAATTTTGAAACGAGGATTAAGGAACATTTGAGATGTCTAAATAGCAATAATTATTCGGAATTTGCTAACCATTTAATTGAATTTAACCATTCATTTGATATAAATACTGGTTTTAAAATTTTACATACTAACGTTAGTGGTTTTCACTTAGATCTTTTAGAAATATTAGAAATTAGGAAAAATGTCAATAGAAATTTAAATATTATTAACAATCAAATTAATTTTGTGAGTAACCCTATCTTAAACATATTTCCATTGTAATTTTTTGTCTTTGTTCTTCTAAGCACCCCCTTTCCACCCCCCCCTCCCTCTTGTTGATCTTCTAAGCACCTCCCCTTTCCACCTTTCTCCTCCCCCACTACTTCCATTTCTACCCACGCCGTTCTATGTTTGATCATTTAGTATTTAGTACATTTTATGTCCTGATGAAGAGAACATCGTTCTTGAAACATGTTGACTTTTAAATAAAGTTTATTGTGGTAAAAACAAAGTGTTTTTAATTATTTCATTAATATAAATAAATAAATTCCTGTCAAGTTCAGGACCTGAACTTGACGGTTCCATAATCCTTTTGTACGCTCACGACTCTGTGCTACAGCTAAAGGAGTACTTCGCAGCAAACGAATCGACGGTTCCGCGACTTTTCAACCTGCGACAAAATATCACCGACAATATATCCTACAGACAAAAAATCCGCCAACAAAATATCTACTAAAACCTAACCTAACAAACAATGGGACAAAAATAATAGACATCCTGGAAAGTCAGGTTAGGTTAAGTTTTACTAGATATTTTGTTAGGGGTTGTTTTGCCCGTAGGATATTTTGTCGGGGATATTTTATTCGCGGGATGAAAACGCGCATTACCCGAATCTTCATTTCTTGTTTTTATTTATTTTTCTTGAACGAAAATATATATTCTCGCCCCAGTGTGCGGTGCGGCGGAAAGAATTTTAAAGTCGGTAGCGTCTTAGGTAATTAACTTTTATAAATCTAACCAACCACTTTTCCCTCACAGATAATCACTTCCCCCTTTCAAGATCATCATGAGGGAAATAACCAACGCCAACAGCGCTAGCGTGGTGCCCCCCGAGGGCCTGCGCCCTCCTCAGGGCCTCAACGCCGCCATGGAGGGCCTAGCACGGGAAGTCCTGCTAAAGGCCCCCACAGACCTTTTCACTTTCGCAGCGGACTACTTTGAAAAGCTGATCAAGATGAGGGACCAGTTTACTTTTGATGGTAAGATTTGAAGATATTATTTTCACTAACGGCCGCATTTTTAGTTCCTACCCGATGGCAACTTGACCAAAGTAAATATCGATAGCGGAAATTTGAAATACTGTAAGTGTAAAGGATAATAAATCGAAAAATGAGTTAAATATGTCCTTTTCTCCGTCACTTAGTTTCTCCTTCGATCTGCGCCGCCGAAATATTTCCTGGAAAATAAGTGCGTCTTTTACGACGTGCGTGAGGATTTCTATTGCTGAACAATTAAATATAAATATTTCCTGGAAAATAAGTGTGTCTTTTACGACGTGCGTGAGGATTTCTATTGCTGAACAATTAAATATAAATATTTCCTGGAAAATAAGTGTGTCTTTTACGACGTGCGTGAGGATTTCTATTGCTGAACAATTAGTTAAATATGTCCTTTTCTCCGTCACTTAGTTTCTCCTTCGATCTGCGCCGCCGAAATATTCCCTGGAAAATAAGTGCGTCTTTTACGACGTGCGTGAGGATTTCTATAAATTGAATATTGTTGTTAAAGAAATTTGCAAAATATGTTTAGTATAAAAAAGATTGAGAAGAAGATAACAATAATAATCGAAACGAAAAAATGAAAGAGAACAAGACGAAGAAAAACAGAAAAGGATAATGGTCGCAACTGGGACTCGAACCCAGAACCTTTCGTCTAACCGGGAGGCGTATTTTCAAAACTTATGCCCATTCAGTCGCTGTAGCGACAATTTACATTTTAAATATACCTCTATATTGGATACGATTTTAGATTTTCACGGCCAAAAGTATTTTTCTTATTAGTTTTTGGGATATTATCCCAAAAACTAATAACAAAAATACTTACCTCTATATTGATAATTTTTTAACATTTTGCAAAAAAAAAATGTTCTAAAATCTAGATAAAATAATCTTTACAATGTGTATAATATTAGAAATTAATAATTTTATTTCTAAATATTTAAATTTTGATTTTGAAAACGTAAAGCGACTGAACCGGTATATGTTTTGGAAATACGCAACCGGGACGTGCGCTTTTACCGATTCCGCCATTGCGATAATAATAAAATATATTCTTTTAAAGTTGACGTGAGATTTTTATTGACCCCCCTCAGTTTAAATGAGATTTGATGAGATTTCACTGGACCCCTCCCCCCATTTTGAGCTCACGTAATTAATTTATTTCTCTTACTTCCCTACCTTCCTCTGCCACATCTCTTTCCCCTCTCCACTACCTTCAGCCACACAACATTGCCTAATTGGGGATGACATATTCTCACTGGCTCCAGACTGGAGGAGTTGGAACTCTTGTGCGGTATTCACATCCTACTTTAATATTATAAAGACGAAAATTTGTATGGATGTATAGATGTCTGGATGTACGTTTGTTACTCTTTCACGCAAAACCTACTGAATGGATTTTAAAAAATCTTTCACTAATAGAAAGCTACATTATTTACGAGTACTACAGGCTATATATATTGGTAGGCTCTGGCTTTATGATTAATCTCTGGCGTTATGAAATTATTTATCATACATACGTTTTCTGTCCCTAACAAAATCGATTTATTGCAAACGTCAGAAAAAAAGCAAACCAATTTTCGCCTTGGAAACGATTTTTTTTAATTTTTTTGATTAGGCAATTCACCTTAAAAAGAGTGCTTTGTTGACGTCGTACTTAATAACTATCTCTAAAAATGAATCACCGAAATGAATGTATGCGCAAAAACTCGAACGACTGCACCAAATTGGATAATTCTTTTTTTTTTCGTTCGTTATTTTGTATAAAACTACCGTTAAGATCTGGCATTATGAAATTTATGAATGTATCGGGAATGAATGTATGAGGTGAGAGGGGGGAGTGGGGAGGGGGAGGGGGTGTTGGTAATGTGTTGGTGGAGGGGGTAAAGGGGAGGGGGAGGAGGTTAGGGGAGGAATAGGGGGAGGGAAGGAAAGGGAAAGGGGAAGGATGGAGGAGGGTGTGGGGAGGGGTAGGGAGTGGGGGAAGAGGGTTGATGGGGGGGTGTGGTGTGGGGAGAGGGAATGTGGAGGGGTAGGGGGCGAGGGGAGGGATGGGTGGAGGGAGAGGGGAAGGGGGTTGATGAGGGGATTGGTGTAGGAAGAGGGAATGTGGAGGGGTAGGGGGTGAGGGGAGGGATGGGTGGAGGGATAGGGGATGGGGGTTGATGGGGGAGTGGAGTGGAGAGAGGGAAGGTGGAGGAGGCGGAGTTGGGTTGGGCGAGTGAGGAGGGAAGGAAGGCGGAGGGGTGGAGGAAGGTGGGGGGAGGTGGAGTGGGGAGGAGTATGGGGTGGGGGAGGGGTCAGTGGAGAAGGAGGAGGAGGGAGAGGGGGGTTGATGGATGAGTGGAGTGGGGAGAGGGAAGGTGGAGGGGGTCAGGGGAGGGGGGGTTGATGGGGTCGTGGAGTGGGGGGATGGGTGGGTGGAGGGGGAGGGGGGTTGATTGGGGGAGTGGAGTGGGGAGAGGGAAGATGGAGGAGGCGGAGTATGAATCCCCTAAAGCGAAGCCACGGGAAAAAGCTTTTTAAAAATAAAGGTCCCAATGACCGAGTTGGTTGAGGCGTTGTCCCGTTAAGAAAGAGATCCTGGGTTCGATTCCCAGTTGAGACCGTTACCCTTTTATTTTTCAGTGTCTTGTTCAATTGCGCGTTTCGTTTAGTTTAGTTTTATTTCTATTATCTTCATCAATGATTAAAATAATCTTCACTGTACAAATGAATGCCACCTTATCCTTATACGTGTTTAAAACACAGCAGCAAAAACCTAGTAGGTAAATACCTAATGAAGCTAGTCTAACAGCATTAGAAAAAAATAAATAAATATGTAGTTGCAATTTTTTAAACGGTTTCGTTGCTTTCCTAGATTTTCGTAAGCAATCATCCCCAAATCCTTTATCCCCAATTTGGGAGGCAGGTATGGGTACCACCGCCTCGGGAACCATTTATTGGATAACCAACAGGTCACCTCAAGTGTTTCGCTACGTTTGGTGACTTAGCAGGGGTGCCCGAGTTGGTGGAGTGATGATTGTCCAGGTCTTGACGGCGTTGCGTCTGGCCAGCGGGGCGGCGGGATTTGTAGAGAATGGTTGAGGATGACCTTTTTACCTTTCCAGCAGAACTTCATAACTGTTACCTTCCTAAATCTTCCTCTCCCTCCTTTCCTTAAAAATAACCTCCACACAGCATTCTCAAAGTTGACATAGGCCTGGGAAATTATTTTTCAGGAGGACCTGAGTGAATCTAATGTAAAAAAAATCCCTCGATGTTTTGCGGTATGACCGTAACATACGGTGTATATTTTGGCAATTTGATTATTGAGCTCAAAACTATAATAAATGGACAAGTGCCTAACTAACATTTTGCGGAATTGAGTTTTTAATAACCATATTCTTGATTCTTGCACTGGTCTGTACGATTGAGCGATCGTTAATGTGTTTTTCCCCGGCGATGATTGTACTCACTTCTTTATGCATATTGTTACGTTATTTTTTACAGGTAGACCAACCGACATAGCGCATTTGGTTTCCACTAATCTGAATAGCAAAGGCAATACAGATGACATTAATTCAGTTGGAAAAGTTCCTACAGAAAATAAGGCAAATGACACACTGAAAATGCAGACGAAGAATCTATTAAAGAGCCAAGAAAAATACGATTTCCCAAATAAAAGACTAAACGATAAACTTAAAAGTGTCAGCTTGGACAATCATTTAATTTCAAATAATGGTAAAAATACTTACCCAGTCGAAAAACGCGTGAAGTTAATCAGAATTCCTTCATATCCTAAAAGTCTTGAGAGTGAATTCGAAAAAGATATAACAAGACAATTAATAGAAATGGAGAGCAAAGAAAATATTGAAAACATAACGCCTGGTCCAGAATTTTTGACTGAAGTGATTGAAAAAACCTGTAACGATAGCTCAAATGAAGAAACTGGTGAAAAAATGGAAAATAATATTATTGAAAGTACAGATGACGTGATAAAAGCAGTTTCAGAAGTAGAAAAAGAACCAGACCAAGGTGGTCAAGTAGAACATGAAATGTCTGACAAGATTAAAATAAATGACGACTTTATAAAGGAAGAATCTGTAGAAAAGGCTGAGAATGTAAGAGAAAGTAAAGATGATATTAAGAGTGATTTAGAGGAAGTGGTTGCGGAAACAATAGTAGATGACCATGTAATTAAAATAAACGACGATTTTATAAAAGAAGAGTCTGGCGAAAAGATTGACGATACAGAAGAGAGTAAAGGTGATGTAGAGAATGCTCCAGAAGAAAGTGCTGCAGAAGATAAAGAAGTAGAAACAGGAAGTGCAGACACTGACTGTAAAGTTTACGTGGAAGAGGCAATGAAAAAAGACGACACAGAAATATTAGAAGTTCCACAAGAACTAGCAAAAAGTGGTGAAGCAGAACTTATAGATGACGAATACAAAGTTGACACGGTAAAAGAACTTGAAAAGGACGACAACGAAAAGTTAAAAGTTTCTGAAGAACTATCAAAAAGTGTTGAAGTAGAAAATACGGCTGACGAGGGGAATGGATTAGACAAGGAAGATTCAGAATCTTCAGAAGAACTGAAGCTAATTGATGAAGCAGAAGCTATAGATACTGAACGTAAAGTGGGTGAATTAGAAGAAGACAACGCGGAAACGTTAAAGGTTACACAAAACGTTACACAAGTATTGACAAAAAGTGTTGAAGCAGAAAATGAGGTAGGTGGGTTAGAAAAGGATGATGCCAAAATATCAAATGATACGCAAGGACTAAAACAAAATGATGAAGCTGGCAATACAGAAATAATTGAGGAAATGGAGGAGGAAGTTAAAGAATCTAAAAAGAATGAAAATGAGAAAGAATCTGATCTAACTACGTCCCCAGGACAGATAGAAGGTAATAAAAATGATGATGACGTAAAGAAAGATTCTACTGAAAATCAAGTAAATGACGACGGGGATGCCGAATTAATTGTAACTGGAGTTACTGAGCCGTACGAAGAGAATAAATCTTCAATTATTAATGAAAGCAGAACATTTCTACGAGAAGAAAATAAATTAAATGATGATAAAATAATTTCTGATAGTAAAGAAGAACAGATAACCAAAGAGGAAACCTTACTAGAAGAAAGAAATCCCACAACTACCGTGGAACCATTATCAATTGATGATAATTTTAAAGAAATAACTTCATCATTTATCCACCATGAAAAACTCTTGGCCGACAATCTTGTTCAAGTGAAACATCACGATGAAGCCAACCACGTAAAAATATCCGACGACGAACACGGTTCAAATCAAGATGAAAATATATTTTTCAAGGCTATTAAGAATGCGGCAAATACCTTACTAAGTTCTCAAAAAATATCTATAGATAATCAAGAGGATGTTGCCGATACTAACGAAAATAATACAAATGGAAATAATTCTGGAAATACTTCAACCCTACTAGAAGACATCACTTCAATAAATAACCTGGAGAAAAATGATGTAATTCAAATAATGCATGCATCGGTTGATAATTCTTCTGATAAAGTTTCTGTGAGGGGAAAGCGATCCATATCAGTCCAGGAATACGACCCAGAAATCGGTATAGGGAATAGAAGCTCATTTACTGATGTGACAGAGAACGAACTTCACTCACTGGATACTCAGAAAACTGACACTGAGGATGATGACGTTTTTATGGCAAATGAAGATTCTTTCATTTCTGATGAAAAACATAAAGATGAAGCCGTACATGGCGAAACTTTAATTTCTGATGGAAAACAAAAAGATAAAGCCGTACATGGAGATGATTCAATTTCAATAAACGAAACCCTAGAAGAAAGCGCACCGTCTGCTTTGAACGATGAAAAGACAATATTAGATGTTCAAAGTCCATCCATTGGAGATGACGTTATGCCCGAAGACATAGCTTTGAACAGTAAAGCTAATCTTCAAGATGAAAATCCTGATATTTCAGAAGAAATAATTCCAAAGGAGCATAAATATCAAGATGAAAGTAGCGCTGTGGAAGTGTCCAACGTAGATGTTATTACTGAGATTGAAAGGCAGGCAGAACCTTCCATAAATGAAGAAAGTGATATAATACTTAATGCTTTTGAGAAACTCGACAGTGTAAAACTTCCAAACTCTGAGGAAGAATCAGAGAACAAGGCTAATAATACTCCTGAACCACGTGCTGCTGCAAGCGAAAAGACGATCCATAACGTAGAAGAAAGTATTCAGATTGATCAGAAAACTATCGAGATTGTGAAAAATGAAAGTATAGAAATTAAAGCTGTAGGTGACGAAGAGCAAAACATTAAAAATGAAATCAATGAAGCGAACGATTTGATTACAGAATTGAGTCCAAACAAAAATGAACACATCGAAACAGAAACGATTGTCATTGACATTATACAAGATCAAACACCCAATTTAGAAAATGTTAATCTGATGAACTTAAAAGTGGGAAACATATCTGAAAATGTAGACGATGACATAATTAACAACAGTGAGACAAATGAAACAGATGTTAAATTAGAAGAACGCGAGAAAGATGCTGCTATCCAGAAAGAAGAAGTTATCGTTCGGATAAAAGAAGAAGATCAATCTAAAGACAACATTACCCTTACTGAAGAAGCACGGATCGCCATGGAATCATCAAATCATGAAAACGAAAAAAGTGAAAATGTTGGTTCTTTGATAGAAGAAACTTCTGAAAATCAAAATGATAAAAGTCAATCTGTGACCATTGAAAGTGAGTTAGTAAAACCGAATTCAGACTCGGAGAATCAACATAATACATCATCTTACTATTCGGATGGAAACAATATGCTTGAAAAGGCTTCGATAATAATACAGAAAGTGTACAGGGGTTTTAGAGTTCGTAAGAATTTACCCAAGCAATTAGTGAACGAAAATGAACCTCAAATATCTGCACCACTGTCAAAGGTAATGTTTTTAATTCATGTTCCATTTTTGCGCTTCAAACTGATAACGTTGAATTATTACTTTACAGTTTGTCAAATAAGAGTAGAAAACCTAGGAGGGCGCCACTGTGATTCAAATGACAATACTAAACATATAACTCATGGTGTTGATGTAAAGCTCTGTAACTTACATTTGAAAAAAAAAATTCATTACAATATAGCTACCCACTGATCTGTAAATTAGAATTGCGTATAGGTATATTATTATTATACCTTCGATATTTTGTGTTAACATAATGAAGAAAAACGATTATGTAATAAAATATAAAGCACAGTTTAGAAATTGCTCACATTTTTTTAATATTAGCGTACCTAGTGTTGTCCGGGTTTTAGATCGTGTCTCTAATTTTAGATCTGAATATATTTAACTCATTCAGATCTAAAAGTAGTGTAACTAAACTCACCGTTAGTTATTCTTCCTTTCTATCTACTGTTAAATTCAAATTTATGTCATGAATAAAAAATGTTTTTTAAAATGTGGTTTACTGTGTTCTATACATTCAGTGACACTACACTTAAAAATAATATTTGACAGTTAAATTGGTGTTGCCAGCCTAGAAAATTTGTAGTTAATTTTTTTATATTTTCTACTCTTATTTGACAGACTATACATTATTGTTGCATTAATTTTTTTACGATTGCTGATTTTATTTTATTTTCAGGAAAAAGATGAACAGATTTTTGGCGAACTTAGTGAGCACGAAAAAGATGAAATCATCGATAATCCGAAAAGCCTTATGAGGACGATATCTTATCAAACTGCAATGGACAATAAGCTGTATACGGTCTCCGAAGAAAGGAATTCATATTCAACGGAAGAAGAATCATCTACGTTTTCAAGTGCGGCCACAAAAATTCAAGCTGGAGTTCGTGGTTTCCTGACGAGGAAATACTTCCGAAATAAAACTGGTAATTCTACCGATACCACAGCTCCTTCCATCGGAGAAGACAGCAGGTCGTTTGAGGAAATGGGAAATTCTGGTGACCCAAATACGGACGATACTGTCAACCAAATGATTGTTGCTACCTCATCTATTTTGCTCGAACAATTGGAACACTTCGAAAATTTGGATCAGGGTCTCGAAAATAAAACTATACCTGATATAAATTTAATCGAAGCTAATAAAGAAAGTGTGGAATTTATAGGACGCTCCAACCAAAACAGAAAGCGCTTGAGGAGAGAAGACGCAATTCAAATACAGTCTCCATATAGCAGCGGAGAAACACCGAACAATATTAAACAAGTTAGCAAAGCTAGTGAAGACGAGGAACCAATTGGAGATCTGGCACAGAGCATTATCACTGAGATCGTATCAAACACTTATACACCTGTCGTCCAAATAAAGCAAAACACCAGAAGCCCGCAGCTGACACCTCTCAGTGAGCCATTAAATAGTAGAGAGTCGGATGATGAAAGGGTTTTAGTCGCAAAAATTGCAGAGTCAGAAGAGGAGGTAAGTGCACATTTATCACATTTATTGAAAATCGTACTGAATATAATAAAAAATATGTGAATATTATTTTTAATGCTACTTTGCTTTTTAGACTGACATTGGAAAAGATGTCTACAATAAAACCAATGATCCAAAAGATGACAGCAAAAGTGAGAATACTATTGAAATACCAGAGCTGAATTTACATTCCGACGATGATGAGGAAGAAAGCCAAGCCACAACTATTTCGCCAGATGTTGGGATGGAGGAGAAAAATATAAAAAATGAGTCTGTTGTGAAAGAGGACAGAGTTCGCAACGCCTTGCCAAGGTACATTAGTACAGACGTTGAGACGTTAGTCTCCAAGCATTTCAAAGAAAATATGGAGGATATTAAAGATGAAGTGGAAGATATAACTTCACCCACAGTTTCAGGAATCGAGACCGAAAAAGAGCAACAAAAAATCGATGTTTTGGATTCTGTAGAGCCGCCCGTTGAGGAAAATTATATTCATACATCCATAAGCAGCGCGGATAAAGTAGATTTAGATAAGTTTTCAGCTATTCTGCACTCTGGCGAGTTTCACGACACGCTCGTTTTGCCAACTAAAGTTGAAAGGAAACTAAGTATTCAAAAAGGTAAGATGGCATAAATTTATAATAGTCAGATTTGCACATTTGTTCCGCTCTGTGTTGTCCTGAGTCATTCATATTCCGAATTACACATTGTACACGCCGGTAATCTTGTTTGCAATCACATCAAAAATATGTTGAGCCAATTTTCGTTCCTTTTGGCACTTCACCAAATGAATATCTTACAGAATGCCTGTCTTCCTATGACGGATCAAGAGCTGTTTATCGTGTTGACAGAAACCTATGACGTCCCTATGACGTCTATTTCTCAGTAAATCGCAACGTATTAATAATTCTAAGCAAACTTTTCTTCCTCAATCACCAAGCTGGGACAAAAGGAAAGACTGTCCCACCGCGAGCGGCTCACTAAGATATCAAAAAATGAGAGTGTCGGCCACTCTGCAAAAATAATGATGCGGTTATTTCTGAAAATGTGGCCAAAAGCACGGAAATTAGAAATACATCATTCTTTACACCCAGTTTGTTCTATTTTTTGTACACTTATGTAACGTACGACTTGCAGAAATAAGACACCAGCACGTGTTTAAAAAATATTAAAAGAAAACATACTTCAATGCTACGAAAGTATCACTGAGAAATGTATCTCGAGTGATTTTATTTTCTTAGTTTAATAAATTATAACATTTGAGTATTGGCATTAGGAATCGTGGTAAACTAAATTTAAATTAACAAAATAAGACTAGAGAATTCTGGAATTGTTGTGATAATAAATGTAGCAAACGAGGCCACAATTTCCAAAAATGGTCGGTAACCAAAATCTTAGATTTCCACTGCACAGTGTGTCAAGCTATTATAAAGAATCCGTATGGCGTCCGTATATTTTCAAACAGAGCCATCAACAAATTATAGGCAAATTGTTGTGAGCGTAGCTTTACTTTTAATTATGGGTAAGGAACGAAGCGATCGCAAGCATCGTTTCGGTTGTTTTATCGTTTCGCGCCGTTGCGGTTGCTTTCCCTTTCCCATAACGCATTGTTCGCATGTGTATATGTAGCCTGGACGTGTTTGCTAAATATAATATGAAAATTGCGAATCCTTTTGTCAACTGGATGAATTACAAACATTTTGTTTTTAGTTGGCCAATGAAAATAACCTTAGATTTCCAGGTATCATTTTTTGTGTTAGGGTTTCGGTCTTTACTACGCTTACCTTCTAAGGGAACGTACCCATACTACGTGACCTGTTCAGGGGGGGGGGGGTCTTCAAAATACCACGCTTGGTACAAATGAGCGGTGGGTTGCTTAAGTTTTTGGTTACCGGGGGGGGGGGGGGGGGGGGTTAAAAATTCCTAAAAGTTGGTCACGTAGTACGGGTACGTTCCCTAACTTGGGCCCGAAATTTCAGTTGATCCTTAAGCTCGTCAAGAGAGATATTTACATCCGTCAAGTTGTTCTCTGGTAGTAGTCCTGACAAGATAAGCAAACTGTTACAATTACAAAAAAAACTGATTTATCAGCCATAGGTTTTTCAGAACCCATTCTGAACCCAAAAATAAATGATAAAAATATATTTACTCACGTATAAAGTGTGCAGTTCACACGCGGTAGAATGAGACCTTCAGAAAACTAGAGTAGACAAGAGTGGGAAGGCTAGGAAGCACCGCACAAAGAGGAGACCGATTATTTAAGAAGCACCGCACAAAGAGGGGACTGAGGGATTATTCTATCTCATTCTATCATAGAGGTATGTGTTTCTCTTTTTAGTGTCGCTATTTTTCGTTTCAAATCACAACGGTGCTAAAGAAGTTGTCACTTCAATAAAATATTTATATGTAAAAAGCAAAAACTACTCAAAATATAAATCAGTTTCACAGTGCATTAAAAATTAAGAACATTTCCATACTTTTAATTTGAAATTAATTCGGAAATTGCAAATAAAGAATACATTATTACATCTCTGGTTTTTGATGAATCATTTGTGAGTTGGAGGTTTTGGAGGGTGGATCGCTTATCCCTCTTAACGACACAATTAAAAAGTGTAACACTCTTGTGTCGCGCGACCCTCTATCGACTGATTTGGATATGACCTAGACGGGACCAATAAATTAATTTTCCGATAAATTATTTGAAGTATTTCAATATTGGAAAATGTTTTGAAATTACCTACCGAAAGAAAGACCCTTTGTTCCGGTCGCACATTGGTATGTAATTTTTTTTTTGTAACTTTTATGTGTATTTATCTAATCCGATTTCTCTAAACGAAAGACAAAAAGTATTCTACAGACAATATTTGAATTTCTTCGACTTCCATCATTATAAGTGGAAAATGTTGATGAACAATGATAGGAGATTTATCTTAAGATGAAAATTAATATAAATTAACTTTTTTAGATTAATATTTACTACGAATCGGTTTACACAATAAACTTTAAAAAATAAGCCTAGGATAAATTTAAGCTTTTTCTAAAGTTAAGCCTCGATTACATTGAGCGAGTTTACAAGCTACTACCCGGTGTATTCACTATCTGCTAGTAAACTCGCTCAGTCTAATCATGTTACCAGCTAACTAGCAGATTTTACACGATTTCAGTTGACATCACAACAAACAGCATGGTTCTTATGTTGTTTCAGTGATGACAATAGGCCACTTGCATCACATTAAAAAAAAAAAATTCCGGTGTAGACAAATATTATATGACATTCCGCATTTTTTTTTAATCGTATTTTTGAAACCCTGGGGATTTTTTGAAAATTTCAATCCGAAAAATCAGACCATTTTTTATAATCCGGAAAGACGGGACATAATTTTATAGGTGCGAAAAAACGACAATTACATAGCCGAAAATCATTTAAAAAAAAGAACGTTTTCCACACGAATGGCACAGGAGAATAACGAGGCATACCAAAAATATTACATCTCAATAAATATTTTTTTCATTGATCCATCTTATTGATCATAAATCATCATAATGTTCAACGTCTGTATTACTAAATACAATGTAATATACTTGTACTTGTAAATTACAATAATAATAAGAATATTATAAAATTTAATTTTGTTAAAATCAGCACCATAACCATTTTACCTCTAAAACACATTCAAAACATCTGTCAAAAAGTCGTTTTCATGTAGTGACGTCAAGAGCCCAAATAATGGATTTATTTATTTAAAAAAAAAAAAACTGTACATTTCTAAAAAATTTTAGTAACATTTTCGCAATCTTAATAAAAAGATCTATCCACACGATTATTTCCAAGTCGTAATGAATTCAATGCAAGTGGCCTATTGAAATCGTGGATATGAAAATAGAGATGAAAATAGCGATCACATAAAGCGAAAAATGTTGACTTTGGTCTCTTGTTGGAATCGGGCTGAAAAAAGATGTCGTGTATTGTAGGAATTAGGACCCTCCGAAAATCATTAAAATTGCCTGGTTTGAACGCCATCAACAGACCTTCTTAAAAAAGAAACTATAAAATGTATTTAAAAAAAATCAAAGCGTAAAGACATAGAGTGTTTTCTTTTTCTATAGTTAGATAAAAAATGTTAAAAAATCGGTTCAGTTTTGGAGGAGAAAGATGGGGAATACAAAATCTTGATTTTGATGGTTTATTTAGGTATTACCAACCTGATGTGCAATTGTCTCTTTCGCAAAGTATTCGGGGGAATAAGAGGGACAGTGACAGCAACAGTTTTGTAAAATACCTATTATTCAATTTACTGGGCGACTGGGTTTCCTCTTAACTAACACGAATAAATAAACCCACGACGCGTGACGTCTGAGTGGGAATTCGATCATTCGTCCACTCAGCAACCCAGTTAAACACAAATGTAAACTTTTTACCGCATTTCTACCGATTTATTACATATTTTCCTTATATACTATAAGTTTTAAAGCGTTTAAAAAATATATACGTTATTCTTGAAGATAATATCTATACATTCCCCACGCTGAAACGGCAATTATATGAAATTTCCTCGATAGAAAAAAATCGCAAAGTGTGCTCCGAAAATTATTACAAACACGTATTTTTCAGTTATTTTACAAGTTATATGTGTGAAAAAATTCAGTGTTTCTTTAAATGCTATTTTAGACAATCCCCATGAGATGTTTGCTCTATTATAAACGAGTCGTGTTTTATTAAATATTTTCATAATTTTCCCGTATATTATCGTATTTAATATTCACCGCTCTCTCTAACATTCGTATTTACAAATTTCCCCATCTTCTTCTTTTTGAGAGGGTACACCGAGCCTTATGGGATAATGAATGATTCATGTTAGCTATGTTTAAATCTAATTGATTATGTTAAGAAATTCCTGCTGAAGTTATGTATTATATACCCATTCAGACTGAATGGTTCACTTCGAGTGAATAAATCCAGCAATACAACTTGTAGGCGTCATGACGAATTTCCTCTCGGTTCCTTTTATTCCCGTTGTAAATACTTCGTCCGCAACACCTTGAACTCGGAAATAAATATTATATGTGTATTTTCCGCTCTCACGAAACGCACGTGAAAATAGAATTTGCGAATGAGATTCCGGGGCGGTTAGTCATACCGGCTACCGACAGGCCGCGCATCACAAGAACGTCACGCCTTTTAATTGTCTCATCGCAAGCACGAACAGCGAAATCTCCCACCACAGGTTAGGCAATAAATTCCTCAATAAATCAGTAATACACAGTTATAAATTAAGTGGGCAGTAGATATGTTTGGGTGCCCGAGTTAAGGTAAATTCCCCCTTACTTCGGTTGAAATTATTGATCAAAAGGTATTTCTTTCGGAAATTTCACTGAGGAGAAAAACCAATATAATGGCAGGAAAACTGGCAGATGGCGCTGGTGTGGTTGGATATCATCTGCTTTATACTTAAAGACTTTATTTTTCAAATGGTTGTTAAATTTGATGGTTGGATTGTCAAGGAGTTATTAAAAATTAATTGAAAAATATAAATGCAAAAGTAATTGAGAAAAACGAAGATTGGTGTGTTTATAACCGCAAAACATTTCAGATTGTTTTCCTACGAACGTATATCTACGCACACTTTTAACAGAATAAAATATGAAATTGGCGGCTTACGACAGAAATAACATTTTTCTTACGATTTTATGAACCAAAATGTTCAAAAGAGAGGTTAACTCATGTTTTGAAATGGTGCTTTTTTGTATTAACCTTTTACTGCTGACGTGGGGGCCGCTCCGTCCTAGCAACAATAATAATATCGTAATACTCTCCTTTTTAAATTTTTAAAGTAATTTTTTTTCGGGCCCCTCTGACCCATCGTCAGTACTTACGTGACTTTATTAAAGTTGATTTTTACTATTATTAATATAAATTTTACATTATTCATTTTAATTTATTTTTAATTAAATATATTTTTATTTTTATACTAACTTCTATTATTTATATTGTGTGCGTTGAATTGGAGATTTGATATTGATTTAACTATTATTTACGGAATTTAATTTTATTTTATTTATGTTATTTTAATTAAATTTAATTGTTTAATTCATTTTTATTTTATTTTATTTATTTTCTGCTTTATATTGGAGGCCCTGCCGAAAACCAGCTCCTTTCCAGGAGAAATCCTGAATTGTAGCTGAGCAGTGATCTTTTCATCAATAGAATCAATGATAAAAGAAAATATGTGCATTGTAAAATAAATCTATTGATGAATAAAAGTTTTTATTATTATATAAAAATAAACATAAACAACTTTACTAAAGTTATTTAGGGGGCAAACATTAATTAAGTAAGCAGTTTTTCTTCTAACCTAGACCCCCCCCCCCCCCCCTCCTTGGTGAGATAAATTTGGGCTACTTCGTATATTCTTTTCAATCGAGAGATTTTTCTGGACCCCCCTTTTTAACAATCGTGAGATTTTTTTAATATTCTTTTCAACCGTGAGATTTTTCTGGACCCCTCCCCCCTTTTGAGCTCACGTAATTAATGTATGCCCCTTGTATAGTTTTTTCGAGACACTATTGAAATATTATAATAACAGTGAGTTCATTGATTTTATTTACTTTAACAGATAATACAGATTTCTGATCTGAAGTGATTTTTGCCAAAAATTATTATATAATATCCAAATTGTCAAATATAAGTTACTTAACAATCAAAAGTATTTTATTTTATTGGAATATATTTAAATTGTTCAATAAATAATAATTTGGACTTCTAAATTTAAAAAAAAAAAACACGTCAGCAGTTAAAGGTTAATAATAAAATAGCTGTTTGCTCAAATTAAACTATATTTACGATTACCAGAGATCACACGGTCTGATTGAATAAAATGTTTATTACAATGACGGTAGATTTTTATTGGTTTATGTTTATCTATTTTTAAGATATATTCCACTATTTTCTTAACTGTTCTTCACTTGCAAACCAGTGTCCAGATGTTTTCGATAAACATAAAGGCTTAATACAAGATAATGACATTTATTATTAAACTTTTTTTAACTTTCAAATAATGGTTGGCATGATATCCAACTACACCAGCGCCAACGGCTGATTTGGGCGTTTCAGATTACATGCCATGCTGAACGACAATCTTCACATTTGCCGTGTTATTCCTACGAGGGATATTTGAATATGTATTTACTAACTACACCTATTTTTTATTGCGGTAAGCCCCAAATTCTTTGTTAATTTCTAAGAAATTCACTGACGGAAAACATGGAGTAAAATCTTAAACGTTGACGTCAGTAAAGGCAGGATTACGCGATTACAGATAATTTTTTTGTATCAAAAATATATTTTATTACGAATTAATTCACCTTGCATGCCTCTTATCCTTTTAATAAAATAATTAGTAAGATGATAACCAGAATAGTGGTAGCGTCATAATATTTCAACAATGGACACCTACGTCAAATCAAAATAAAATCGAAAGATATTTGAAAGTCAGTCTGATTCGTTATTTTCCATTTTTATAATTGCAAAAACTATCGAACGGTTAGCTCTTGCGTCATTATTTGCATAGCTTCTTCTGTCTGATATTTCTAAGCCAAAACAACTATTTTCAGGTAGCATTTATTTTCATCGTGAACTTTGAAATATTACCTGAACTGTAAAAAATTAAATAAGTTAAGTAGGAAATATGTGTTCCGTATTTTTTTGTTGCTTACTGAATAGAAATAGTGTCGATTTTTCGAGAAAACCGAGTGATAAAGTTAGATATTAGATAAGATTCCATTTTATGAAAGACGGGTTGTTGCACAGAACTTGGGCAATTCAAATTTTAAAGTTACTTCAAGTTCTGTGAAAGTTCTACTCAAGTTCGGTTATTACATCACCATGGGTTGGTTATTTCACAGTACTTGGATAATATTCTGTTGCCAATATTTTGTTGATATTCTATTTCTATAATTATACGTATTTTTCTATTGTACAATATTTTGTAATATCTTACAGTATTTTTGAAAGTATTTTATTTTCATTTTTGTAACTATACATATTATCTATAAGCAGTTCTAAATAAATAACCAAAATAACAAATAGACTAGCTCCCCAATTAGACCCGAGAATATTTCTCTACTAATTGGATAACCACAAAAACTGATAAATGAAATGTAACATATTATTACTGAAAGCATTTACTTTTTGTCTAAATAAAAAATAAATAAAAAAAACAGAACTTTCATACAACTTTAATATTAAATTCTAAATTTGAAGTAGGTATTGTTCAAATTCTGTGAAACCACCCGTCGTAAATCTTAATAAATTCTCAATAAATCTGAATAATTCTTATGATGTTCACTACCCTTAAAATGTTAGGTCGGGTTGTTTTACAGAATTTTAACAAATCATCAAAATTCAAAGTAAAAATTCATTTCCTATGAGGTTCTATTAAAGTAATGATATTATCTCTGAAACAACCGACTCGTGATGAAATAATAACCGAATTCGAATAGAACTTTCACATAAACAGTTTTTATTAGTAACTATTTGACAAATAACATTAATCATACATTTAGCATGGCTGTTAAAACAGACGTTTACTTGACTACTCGACGAGTAGCACTATTCGGCTGTTAACTCAGAGACGGTGAAATAACCCCTTCTTAGTTAAATAAGATTCTTACCAGACACTTTATATTTAAGTACCTACGTACTTCTTAAGTACCTAGTGATTTAAAAGCACTTTAATCGGCCACCAAAAATAACCTTCATTAATGATTAATGAATGGCTTTAATGAGTCCACTTCTCGGTGCACTCAATCTATTTTCCCACAGACAGACGTCACATTTCGACCATGTCCAAAAATGGCCAGCGCAAGTGCAAAATTGCAGCCGCATTTTCATTAGCTTAAAGCTCGATGTTAGCGATCTTTAGGAGAAGAATGATGACCACCATTTATCAAATTGTCGTTTATGTGTGTCATTTCAAACATGTGTGAAGAGCGTAGCGTAGGGCAAGATGTTGGGCGATTGGCCTGAGAATGCAGGAACTAATTTAGAATAGGAACCAAAATCTCACAAACTTAAAAAAAAAAAATTTGTCAAGGATATTTTTCTTCAGCCTATTTCATACGAATGGTGTCTGGTGGGAAAATATCATAACTTTTACTTGACGTTTACACCAAAACAAAACGCTGAAAATCATAATAATTTCACTAATTATAAGGCCCTAAGAGGAATAGCGTGCTTATCGCGGTAACACTTTTACATGCATAAACATTGGTTAAATAGGTTACATTAGGTTAGGTTACAGGTTCTTTTAATTCTTTTTTTATAAATTTTAATGACTTTTCAAAGGGGTGTTTAATTTGCGTGATTCTGAATTGTCGTGGAACCATAAACACACACTTCACCACACTCTATAATATTTCAGCCCGAAATGTTGACTAAAGAAGGAAGAAGCTCAACCTGCCATAATAACCCAAAACGAGAATACTTTTGGTCGTAAAAATCTCAAATCATACCTTATTTTTCGTTTGTTATTAGTTGCCTTCAGACGGTTCCGCGATTTTTCATCCCGCGACAAATATCCCCGACAAAACATCCTACGGACAAAACTTTCCCCAACAAAATATCTACTAAAACCTAACCTAACCTAATCTAACCTAACCTTACCTAACAAAAAGATGGGATAAAAGTGATACAGACATCCTAAAAAGACAATAAATTGTTATTAAAAAAATAGTAAAATGTGACAAAAATAATACAGATGTCCTGTAGATTGTTCAACAGTAGTAAAATGGACGAAAATCATACAGACATCCTGTAAAGACAATACATTAATGTTCAAAAATAGTAAAATGTGACAAAAATAATACAGATGTCCTGTAAAGACATTAAATTATTGTTCAACAATAGTAAAATGGGACAAAAATAATACAAACATCGTGTAAAGTTAGGTTAACTTAGTTTTTAGTAGATATTTTGTAGGAGGATGCATTTCCTACCAGTGGCGTAACTATTGGGTGGCAGGGCTGGAAAAATGCCACGGGCCCCGCGGGGGCCGGGGCCCCGTCCCGAGAGGCCGCGAGCTCAGAAGTAACCCAACATTTTTTTTAACAAAATTTAGTAAAAATTATAAATTTTATAATTATAAATGCATAAAATCAATTACAGTTAGACGCAACTAAAGACCATGTACAAATTCAAATAAATTATTAAGATTTAAACGCATTCACAAGAAAAGGGTTTCAATTAATTTTCGAACGCATCCATTGGTTGCTAGTCTTTTGCCGCGGTACTTCTGTAGCACGGGCGAGCTAGTGACGCTCAGGGTATTCCCACATTTTTTTAAACAATAAAGCACCTTTTTCGTGGCGCTGGCGGACTAGCCACGCAAGGTGTTAGGGGAATCCCAGATTTCTATTTTTTAAGTACGGAGGACTCTACCACGCATTCATCGTTTGATTTTTATGGCAATTAATCACTTGTATCTTCGATTTTTCGAAGTTTTTGTTTTATTGAACCTGCAATTAGAGGCAAAGTAAAGTTAATTGTGAAAGTTAGATATTTACACGGCTGGTTCTATAAAATATCTAAGTGAGAGCTAAAAACGAAAGAGGAAGAGGGAGTCTGAAGAAAAAAATAAAAGTAACCTAAAATTAGCAAACACTTTAAGAAACTCAAAGATGGGCTACGTAACTTGGCTATTCCGTCCACTTAAAATTCTATGGCCCGATCTTTAAACTTTGATGACGCTATTGACACTTTTGGGGAACAGAAAGCTAGGAGAAAAGAATTATATTAATAAATATTTTGTAAAGATTAAATTGTTATTTCATTGTAAATATGTAATACCTATGCTTTTAAAAATTAAATTTAATAGATTTTTTACTAAAATGCACACAATATTAGTGATTTATTAAAATTCAATTACAATATGTCGATTTTTACTAGGGGGCGGGGGGGGGGGGGGGGGGGGGGCATTTAATGAATTTGACACGGGCCTCAGATGGTATAATTACGCCACTGTTTCCTACCCCTCCAGATGGACCCCAACTAGAAACTAAATAATTTTACAGTCTTAAGGGCAAAATAAAGTGTACGAGTATGAAATCAATTGTGAATTAAATAGTGTATTCTATAATAATCTTCCATAATAAATAGTGTATCTATTCGGGCCTTCCGGTCGATGTTCAAATATTTATTAACTTGTTGGATACTTGCATAATATTTTCGAGCGTCATAATATTTTTTAAAACAAAAAAAATAAATTGGAAATCCGTTTGGATATCGTATACTATGGAAATCAGTGATTTAAAAACTTTACTGTTCTTTGCAACTACAACAATAAGGAACTCCAGTGAAAAATATTATGGCTTTAAAAAAATATGTTCATATAGACCAATAAATGCTGATTCTGAATATGTAAGTTTTATTTCATAATATTAAACGCGGAGTTTTTAAAAAATTATTAAAAAGTCCATTTTTAAACCTCTCCTCAAAACACAGCGTCAAGTTGGCATCACTGAAATGGTTAGCGGTGACGTCGCTGCTAACCCGTATTCACGTGTGTTGATGTGTATCAAGATGTATTGACATTTGAAATCACGACTGAAATGACTTGAAGTGTACACGTACGCAATTCAACATTTCGTGTTTTTGGTTTATTTTCATACTGTTTATAGAGATTTAGATAAATAATAGTTGTTGTGTTTATTGAAACATTATTTACGCCCTCAACAATTTACGAAAAGGGCTATATTTGTGGACAATCTGCAATAAATTTTGCCTATTTGAGGTTAAAGTCGTGTCATATTTGACATTTGGTTTATGTATTTTCAAATTGATTTTAGTATTAAGGGCTTTTTATACAAGTTATTACACAATCTTCATGATCAGTGTATTATAAATACCAGTGTTTCTGTATGTGTTATACATAATAGAATGTACAAAATCACGCCTGAATACAAAATTAGATGGCTTAAGATGTCATTTGTATTTGCAATTAATAAGATGATTTATTGTTTTTATATTGCACTTTTTTATATTGCACAAAAAAATTATTTCCCTAGATTTCGGAGTGAAATTTACCTAGAATTTCACATTTACGCAATTACCCACGTAGCCACCTGATTGCGTAACACTAATCCTGTTATATGTTAATTAATTGGAAAGATATCGGAACTTGGTAAATATACTTATAATACTGTGCTTTTCCAAATAAAACACTTTTTGCTACGTGAAGTAATAATTTAAAAGTACGAATACACTCACCACTGAATTAGAAACTCAATTCCAAATAAAAAAAAACACTTTGCAAAATAAAAATCAACCGCAATCACCGAAAAAACGGAACTTAAAACATTTTATTTTTTTTCAGAGGTCCCTTTTATCTTTTTAGATACATAAGGGAACGTACCCATACTACGTGACAAACTTTTTGCACTTTTTAACCCCCCCCCCCCCCGTGACCAAAAACCTAAGCAACCCGCCGCTGATTTGTACCAAGCGTGTTATTTTGAAGACCCCCCCCCCCCGAACGTGTCACGTAGTATGGGTACGTTCCCTAATATTATTTTGAGTTGTCAGTGTTAAAAATAACATTGCATGTAAGTACATGAACAATAATTAAGATTAATGGGAATTCCAAAAAATATATATATATATAAATAATACCAGTAATATTGTCATTATGTAATAAAAATTTTGCCAGAGTTCGAAATTTCCCTAGATTTTGTCCTGATTTCCCTTTTCCCTAAAAAATATTTTTCTCCCCTAGATCTAGAGAAATTTCCCTAGACATAACATCACTGATTCAAAATGACACCTTGAAAGTAAATAAACTATCGGTGGGTGAAGACGTCACACAATCCACCACAGATACGGCGCTTTTCGGGGGGTCTTGAAAAATTAAAACTTTGACAATTATTTTAACTATTAAAACTAACTATAAAAATAAAAATAAAAATGTAGTTATTTAATTTTGAAGGTCTTTATTCATAAAAAAAAATAAAAAAAATTGGACTGGAGTTCTCTATTGATATATAAAATCAAGACAATAATACCGACTCTCAATCGAAAATTTGAGACAGTTAAATCAGAAAAAGGTACGGTATTATCTTTATTTTCTTTATTAGCTATTTAATTATTTCAAAAATAAATAAAAAAATACAAGTGAGCACTAGATGTGAAACCTTCAGAAACGAAAGTTGACGAGAGTGGGGAGGCTACGAAGCACCGAACAAAGACGAGATAGGTTATTATCGATGATCTCTTTCTCTCGTAGGCTAAATCCTATACATGTATATGTTTGCCCTTTTTTAGTGTCGCTTTTTCGTTTCATCGAGTTTTAAATCGGTGCTAAAGAAGTTTTCACTTCAAAAATATTCATCCTAGACTTGCAGAAAAAGTCGACTAGATGTGGCACATTAAATAAATACGAGTGTTCTGTTCACATACGGTAGAAGTGAAACCAACAGAAAACTAAAGTATACCAGGGGTCCTAGCATGGTCGGTCGATATAGGTTTTATCGAAAATATCGGTAACTTGACATCGCTCCCAAGCACGACTACAGGCCGCTAACGAACAAACAACAGTTCACATCGACTAAGGGTTCCTAATTTATTTGACGTAAACTGTTATTTCTTCGTTAGCGTCCTGCAGTCGTGCTCGGGAGCGATTTCAAGTTACCGACATTTTCGATAAAACCTATGTCGATCGACCATGCTAGGGGGGCAGAGTGGGGAGGCTACGAAGCATGGGCGCCCGCAGAAAATTTTCTAGGGGGGGGCAAAATATTTTTAGTAATGTTTTGAGACACCGCTACCCGAATTTCTACCGATTTCTTGCAAACCTTTCTTAAACATTTAAAGTTTTTAAGCTCTGTAAAAAAAATTGTTATTTTTTAAGCTAATATCTAGACATTTGTCGCGCCGAAACGCAAATTATACAAAATTCCCTCTTTAGAAAAAAATCGCAAAGTATGCACCAAAAATTATTGTAAACACGTTTGTTTCAGTTATTTTACAAGTTATATGTAGGAAATAATTCACAGTGTTTCTTTAAATGCTGTTTAAGACAACCACCGCGAGATTTTGGCTCTTTTTTAAACGAGTCGTGTTTTATTAGACATTTTCACAAGCTCCTCTAACATTCGTAATTACATATCTCTCCATCTTCTTCTTTTTGTGCGCGGTTGCGGGGCCTTAATGTAGTTTTAATTTACTGTAGCGTATTTGTATGGTGAACGAACGGACAGGACACTGTAGTAATGAAGAGCATACCATAGCAACAATTTTTTTATTAACACAACATATGTACATAACAAAAAATATTACCTACAACCTAAATTCAAAAGTAACATTATTTGACTATTTTCAATCAATCCAGGGGGGGGGGCAAGTGCCCCCCCTTGCCCCCCCCCCCTGTGGGCCCCCATGCTACGAAGCACGCATAAAGAGGAGAACGATTATTCTATTTCATTCTCTCGCAAGTTAAATCCTATACATGCGTGTGTTTGTCTTTTTTTAGTGTCGCTTTTTGGTTTCACCGAGTTTCAAATCAAAGCGGTGCTTTCTCTTCAAAAATAGACATATTTATCAAAGACCCTACCTACATTGTATTAAGTTAGTAAGAAAGGATCTTGTAGTTATATACGCGTTAAGAAAATGAAGATAGTGTTAGTAGTTCTTAGTCGAAATATGATTAATTGACCGAAGGGTCGATTTAGCTCAGTGGTAGATTAGAGCTCCGGCAAGGCTAAGGTCTTGGGTTCAATTCCCAGATATAACCTTATGTTTATCTGATTTTTCTGTTTCAAATTTTCGATTGAGAGTCGCCAATATTGTCCCCAATGATTAAATACGACTATTTGAGGTTTTAACTTCGACCAATATTCATTATATTATTACAGAAATAGCAATAATTGTAGTTGAAAATATTAATTTAAAATCTTAGAAATCAAAAAGGGTTTATTATTAAAACGTTTTAATATTTTATTTTTATTTTTTATTTTAAATACACAAACGGCTATACTGCCTTTCATAAATAAACATATAATAGAGTACAAAAGTAAGAAAAATAATATCATTACATAATAGTAGTTTTAAACTTTAAAATAACATACAATTATTTTGCGTATCACAACAAAAAATAACAAAAAAGAACAATGAGAAATATCACATTTCAACATGTCCATATTGCGTATATAAAGTTACATTATGGAAAAATAATTTTTGAGTGCATGTTTATATTGCGCTAATTTTAAGAAATAAATGTCGCCGATGTTAGCATATTCATTTCCCAAAATGTGTAATCGACTGATTGGTGAGTAATAATGTGATAATGTATGTGTGTTATTATAGTAGAACGGTAGAGTATATATAAGCTATTCGAATTTTAACTAGCAAATAAGTAACGTATCTCCACGCAAATTCATCTTAAATGTTGCTTTGCGTTCAATGAATGTTGCAGAAGCAGATATAATAATGTGCAAGTTTTTGGAAAAAAATACTTTGGGATGATAGATATTATTTTTCAAAAAATCTTTAAGCTATATTTTTAGATTACTCACTCTAACCACGTAAGTAATATAGTCTAAAATTGTAATAGATTTTTTAAATATATTTATTTCTTAGAAATTTTCTTTTAATCCTTTTGTACTAGGAAAATTCTTAACGCTGAAACCGGACCTGAAAACTGACTGAATATAATAATAAACATTGTACGTAATCTTGGATACAATCCAATTCTTCTGTTTATATTATATAAATACGTACAAACATAATCTTATATAAGACAAGCTAGATTTTCCGAAACACTAAGCTTCAATGACAAACATACATCATCTTAACTGATCTTGTACTTAATTTGCGGTTGCCATGTGACCAGTTTCTTTCTCTGCTATTTAGTGGACTGCCAAGATAAGGTTTTGATGATGAACTTCGCATTCCTTCGGGGAGTGAATCATAACAATTTTCTTTGCTTCAGCAAGAGTTAAAATTTGGACTTAGATGCTTCATAACGATGTAAATAACGTATACCAAGTAGGTCTCAATTAAATCTTGACTCTAATTTCATAATTCTCAACGACGGAACTAAAATCTGTTTGAAAAGAAAATCATGAAATTCTCTTATTTGGCATAAGTGTCCCAACTGTTCCCAACCGTCTGGAGCCAGTGAGACTATGGCTTCCCCTATTAGGGTACCGACCCTTTGAAATAACAAGGTTCCATCTGTCGTCATGCGATAATCAACTCTAAAGTAGCTTACTACAGATCCCATTATCACACAACGTTACCGCGACAGATGAAACCTTGTTATTTCAAAGGATCGGTATGTTGTGAGGCTGCAGGAATTGCGTAGGGAAAGAATATTGGGAAAACGAAGGTGACGAAGTATCCGACTATTCAGATCTAGTCACCGAACACCGATAAAGCTTTTTTTTTTATTTATTACATTACATTAGATACATTTACAAAGCAAAAATAGCATAGTAGGTAGTAGGTATATATATTTTGCGTAACATCTAATAATATTTAGGAATGTGTACAAGTACCTAATGTTATTATGATTTATTAGGTCGATATGAGTTCCTAGCTAGGCGGATTGCCCGTTCTAAGGAACCAAATTCTCATATTTTAATTTAATTTAATCGTATAAATTTCAAGCAAAGTTTCAATTCTGAATGGTGGTCTAACTCCAGGGAGATGCTTATAGTGTCTTCCACTCATCAGAACACCTCACAATTGTTAAATAATACAATCAATCAAATTAAATTTACTTGCGAATAAACACGCGACCTCCGGATTACCAGTCGAAAGCCTAACCAAGAGTTATATCTGGCGTCATAAACTTTTCTTTGCGTTGTTTGAAATTTCTAGATCAATTAAAACACTTGAGGCAGGTCATACTAAGATTCGGTATAACAGCAGAGTTTGTATGATTTTGAATTAAGAAGAATTGTGCATCCAGACATCCTTTCTGATTCCCCAGCGCTTAAGTTATGTGTTTTATCAAAGTCAATTTCATCACGAACAATGAATTATGAGCCAAATTAAAATAACTGACATAAAATAGGAACGATCGCCATATTGTTTGTTTCATATTTTGCACAAAAATATTTTGCCGAATGAGCCGTAAAACTAGTTAGTTAGAACATGAAAGGACATTGCAAAGCCCTAGCTAGTTAGAGGATTACGAAAGAATCCGTAGAATCAAAAAAAGGGTGGTAGAGATAGTAGGTATCCTCACAAATATATTCTTGTCCGTACTGCCTGCACAAGCTAATGGGGTATTTTCACAAACTTTGAATACAGTTAAAAATACGTGGAATATTTGAAGAATTATTTATCTGACTGTGATCATTGTTAAGTTAAAAATATGTAATGAGCTTACATATTTTCATTCAGGATTAATGATTTGAAAAACCGCACATTCGGAAATGGTTCCAACTGGCTACAACGTCATTATGACGGTGACCGGCCAACTCATAATGAAATCAACTCAGAACCACCTCAGATAGGTCATTAAGAGTGATGATAAAAAAATTGGTTAAATAAGTTATGTTAGGTTTAACCCTAATAGGATTAACGGCTATTTTAAAATGATTTTTTTCATAGCTTTTAATGACTTTTCAAAGAGTTGTTGAGTTGACTTCATTCTGAGTTGGCGTGGAACCCATTATGACGTGGAAACCGCCACTGTCTGGTGAGGCGGCTGTCACCATCGTTGCCCGGCGTGACATCTAATCCATCGAATTCATGAATAAAAACGAACATCTCGTTTTGGCCGCAAATTAAAAATGGCACATTTTAAATCGTTCTTCTTCTTCTTCTCGTCCTCTGTCCGTTCAACGGACGTAGGCTATCATGTTGGCTATGCGGACTTTGTTTACTGCGGCCGGAACAGCTCTAAAGTTAGTAGACTGGCCATACCACTGTCTCAGGTTTTTCAGCCATAATGTTCTCCTTCTTCCACGGCCCCGTCTTTCGACAATCTTTCCTTGCTTTATGAGAACCAAGATCTCGCACTTCTCTGGATGTCTCATCACATGTCCTAGATATTGAAGTTTACAGATTTTTATTGTTTTAATAACTTCTTTTTCTTTATTCATCCGAATCACACTCACCTTCACCTTCACCTTCATTCATTATAGAAATTCGTTATAGAAAAAAATTTACATCAAAAAAGTAACCGAAGACTAAAATTGAATATGCAGTTTTTAATCCAAATAACGTCAGGAATTACTGTTTAAAATAAGTCAAGTACATCCTTTATCACTATGTATAACCGATGCGTCTACTATATGCCTAACTTCCTACTGTTTGGTGTTGATTCATAAACTGTATTTCAGTATTTTAGAATTTGAACCACACAGTAAAGTTTTTAACTTTTCCCACAAGTCGTAAACCCAAATTAGTGATTTTTTGCAAAGTTATGCCGGTCTCAATGCAACCTCTGCTTATTCACATTTTTTTTTGTTTTAGTAGCTAGATTCCGTAATTATGCACCATCGAACGAATAACGTTTGATATTGACGTCATTTAAAGGTTAAAAATAAAAGATTATTATATTTTACATGCGTCACGGGCGCAAAAACATTACATGAAAGAAAATACCACTGGCCATTCTAATTTAATTAGAACCAACTTACGTAACGGTCTCGTACTTTGTGGGCTATTAATAAAATTTTAATTGAACATTTTGAATTGAAAAAAATCAATTAAAAGCTATTGTTAAACTGACCTACGCAACGGAATTATAATTTAAGGCCTCCTTTTGCTTAGCAGCCCTTCAGAAAAGTGAGCAAATTAAATAAAAAACAGTATTACGTATTCTAAAATTGCATCGAAGATCTAGTCTATAAACCACAATAAAATCGAGAACGCTTCTCTGCCACCGCAACATAAATACAAGTTTCTATCGAATTCCACGTTTTATTTTCTAATTTATAGTGGAGAGCCGAATTCGATGTTCAACATAAGATATTTTAGCGAAAATAAAACATGGAAATCGATAGAAACATGTATATTTTGGGCACAAATAGGAGAGCTGCATTTTCGATTTTATTGCGATAGAGCTTATATCTTCGATTAAATATTAGCATTCGTTGTATTCCATGCAATAATTTGGTAGCTAGTGTGGGGGCTGTTAATTATATCACATCGAGTTATTTAAGTCGATTAAAAGCTACTGTTTTTCTTTCATAATTGTGTTTTTGTTGATTTTAGAATTTGACGCCGTATTACTCCTGTTTCTAATTTGGAAATAACGCTTGTAATGTGCCCAGTGCTAAATACACCTAAGGCTGTCTATCCGCACTGTCAACCGATACAATGTTAAAGGTGATACTTGGGTCTGAAACCTGACAAATTAAATCATATTCCACATCTATTTTAAACGCCCGGGCATCTTATACTCACCGCCACAGATTGTGTTCGAGAACTTTCTAGAATTTAACTTTTATCAAAATAAAACAGCTTCTCACTATGCAAATTTATAATATTCATATTTATAACAATATAACCAACAACTCCAAGGGTCGTCTATGAAGACTGTAAAATTTCAAGAAAATAAGAAGAAAAGCAAAAATCTGATAAATTTAAAAAAAAGTGTTAACTTTCCATAAAATTCCTTCAAATGAATATTTTTCCCCTACTTGGGGCATGTTTTACAGCCTGTGGGGACTATTCCATTATACCTACCTTTGATAAACATTCGTTTATTTAATCTCTGTTTTTCGGAATAAAGTACTAAAAAGGGAATTCTCGGGAGCTTTCGAGAACACACAATCTTTTCTCACCGCAACACCGAGTAGATTATTTGTTGCGGTTGGCAATACCTACACATGTTTTTCGCAAACGTAGACCCATTCACCAAGCACTTTACGCATTTCAAAAACACGCATCCAAAATCCATATCTAAATCTGTCTGTATACGCAACAAACTGGACGTGTTATCAATGTTTACTCCAAGTCTGTAATAAAATTTAATAAAAACACATTTATTGCGCCCGATATATGGATATTGTCGATCTGGCTTTTTTACAAAGGTTGTAAAATCCCAGAACGTTTCAAACCTATTTAATTTCAAAGCGCGCATCGCTGAAAAACAGAATAATAAACCTTGTGCCATCATTTGGCCAACGCGAAAACATTGGTTTTTTGCACAGCAGTAAAAATAATCGATGTTTCGAATTATGCACAATATTGTTCACTTTTAAAACCAACGAAAATACATTTTTCGAATCCATAAAAAATAACTCTTTTGCTTTTATTCGGATATTTCTAACTTCAATAGTATTTTTAAGATGTTTCTTGTTTTGTTTTGGCGACGACCATCTGTCTGACAAATTTTACCTATTGCCTCATATTGCCTAGCTAACCACATTCACAACATACTCACGTTTCATCGCATGTTTCATAAGTACAGTAATTAAAGTAGTTCTAATTTTTACAACGTCTGTCATTAGCCATTTATATAATAAGAAGTTGCAGAACTATAATTTCTATTTCATGTTCGTTTTCTATTAATGCACTTGATGTTTTGAATGTCACTTTTAAACATCACTTTATGTAGTTGTTGTTAGGCCTATATTTATGTTATTTTTACAATTGACTCTAAGATGTAATGCAATAAAACGTCTCAGAATTAATATCATCTTTCAAACAAAATTGGTCTTCTGCCTTCTGTAGAAATATACTGTTCAATCATACCACATTCTTGGTCGTTTTTCCTAAATAATTTTTGTGGTATGAACGTATTGGATATTCTAAAAGTCAGGGAACGTGACAGTTTCAACGGCGACTCTGGAATCTTTGTGGTATACATACACGATGGATATTTCCTATTTCCCACCCAGGTTTTTTCCAACAACAGACTTTCTGGCAACAGTGGCAGTAGGTACAATGATTATTGAAAAATCTTTGTAATCTTGAAGTTACAAAACATTATGAAGTATGATTTTCTTGGATCTTGGTAATGCCAAGATGACTAAAATTTGGCATTGGTGTCAATCAACCATTCAAAATTAATATTACCTTAAGATTTTTCGTGGATTTCACACTTCGTCACAAAGCTTTTAACTTTAGAAATTCAAAGTTTTATTCAACAATGCATATTTTTAAATAAATTTTTGTACTTTTGGAAAACATATAACAGAAAAAAAAATTCATTCCTCATCCAAAACGATGCAGTTACAAGACCTTAGAAGTTTTGAATTTGATCCGACCGAACAGAGCTTATGTTAGAACTATTGGGGCATAACATATAAATAAAATATCAGATATAGATTGTTAAAGCCTACAACTGTTCCAAGTAATATAAATATCTACACCGAGTGCAAAAGCTTTAGACTTTGATGTTAATATCTGACCATGTGTGACTTAAGTTTGAAATTTCTTCGGTTCCGAAATACGTTATTTTGTTGAAAGCTTATGATAAAATAATATTTGGCAAACAATGCTCCGCGGGCAACTGGAAATATAATTAACGCCTTGTCCAAAACGAACCACATTTAAATTGTTCACAAAGCTTCGTACTTCAAATGTTTTTTCGTACGTACATAATAATGTATAAATAGATAATATGCAGCGCTTGCTCAGTAGCTTAGCTTCAGCAAAGAAAGGTATCTCATCTCAAGTCCATTAGAGTCTAGTTATAATTATTATCATGTTGACCTGTTTAAATTATCACATTTTGCCACCGTGCAAATATTTCATATTATTTTTGTACCACAGACGGTCTAGATGAGATGACTTGAGAGCAACGTTTTCTTCGTTAATGTATCTATTTACATCGTGTACGGAATATAATATGCCCACACTTTTATATGCCCAGATTTTTAGCTTGGCTCAGAATTGTTTATGCACAAAACTTGGGAGGGCAAGATCAAAGCTGGTACTTTTATTATAAAATATATGTATTTGTGTTTCTTAAAAATATCTACTGTTTTAAGTCAAAATGACGTAAGTGGCAAATCCGCTAACCACCAGGAAAGACGAAATAGTTAGAGAAAGTTAAATCCCCGTCTTCACAAATTATACACATATTAAATGTAGGTAAGTAGGGACTGGTGTCTAGTTATTACCCGGCTTAGCCCAAGTCTCAACACTGAATAAAAACCATTTTTTATCGAGCATTTGAAAAGTTTGAAACATCACATTACGGCTTTTTTATGCAAAACTTTGAATTTTTAGCCAAAATACCCAATCAAACTGAATAATTAGTTTTTTAATCAAAAAGTACAGATAATATCTTGTGTTATAAATTTTGAGGCCATTAAAGAATTCATTTTTGCATGATTTTGAGGTATCTTTTGCGAGTTAAAATTTTATTAAAAAACTACCTGATGTGTGCGGGTGGGATCTATGACAGAAAGAGGAATGGAGCGCTGTAGACCATGACCGCCGATAAAAAACTAGCTGATGTGTGCGGGTGGGATCTATGACAGAAATAGGAATGGAGTGCTGTAGACCATGACCGCCGATAAAAAACTAGCTGATGTGTGCGGGTGGGATCTATGACAGAAAGAGGAACGGAGCGCTGTAGACCATGACCGCCGATAAAAAACTAGCTGATGTGTGCGGGTGGGATCTATGACAGAAAGAGGAATGGAGCGCTGTAGACCATGACCGCCGATTAAAAAAATACCAACAAAAGTAGAAAATCAATATGAATTTCGAAGAGCAATTGAGTGTACGATATTTTTTGTCAGTCCGTCTTTAGCCAACACAAATAAGCTCGATTTAGTTAGCCCACGTGTGAACATGATAATTAACATAAATAATTTCGTTCTGTTTGAAATACGAAATACGGTTAAATTTGTTCATACAAAAATACTAAAATCGCGATTAAAAAATTGGAGGGTAGAGGTGGGAGGGTTGAAATTTAGGGTTATAGGTATTTTTTGATGCTAAATAAAAAAAATACAAAAAAAAGTAAAAAAAAAGAGTTTTTTTTCTGGATAGGGACACCATAATAACCTATCGGTATGGAATATACTTTTAAACCTATTCACATGCCTACCAAATATACATAAAAAATTTCATAAAAATCGGTTAAGCCGTTTCGGAGGAGTGCCACCACAAACACCGTGAAACGAGATTTTTATATATTATAAGATAATCTGGCATTATCTTCAGTTTCAAACAACGAAAAAATGATAATAAACCTTCTAAAAAAATTTGAAATATTTGTGTTCCTACTTCAATCTTTAAATAATTTAAACAAAGTCCATCAAAATGTTTTTAATCGTTATTATTATTTCATCATTTTCCAGTAAATAGAGCAAAATATTTTTTTTATACAATTATAATGAAATTCTCCTCTAAAATCAACAAAAAATGAGGGATTTGATGCCTTGCATTTTATAATTTAAAAAACATAAAATAGTACAATATCCAAACCAAATATTTACTACATCTTTTGATTATTTTTATTTTTTTTTTCGTTTGGTAGGGTATTTTGGCCTCAAAAGCAAATTTTTTAGTTTTGCCTGAAAAATGCCGCTCAGTCATTCCCAAACAGCTCAAAAGGTTAGAAAGGAAAAAAAGATGCGAAATTTAAATTGAAAATGTATACCTACCTACGTTGATCTAGAAAATTCAGAGACAAAAAGTTTTTGTTCTATCTTTTTCACTATTAAGAAAATCGAACTGGAAGCCTGTTGTACTTAACGTCGTATTTAAAAAAAAAAATCACTCGTGACAGCAATAGTAAAGTAGAATTAATTGCCACCCAATTACAATAAATCTGCTTAACTGATTTTAAAATGATGATAAATTTACAAAAATCTTGTTGATATATTTTACTGCTATTCGGAATTCTAATAGTAATCGTACCAGCATCCTCTTAGAATTTGGCAAACAGGCCACTTGACATGGTTTCTGCACAAGTACCTACGCAGATTCTTAATAAAGCCTTTGTATGTACGTAATAATTTATAATGAACGCGGTGTAAAAAAACTCTTGCACCAATATTCATTCAATTACGAAAGTCATTAAAAAATAATACATAATAAATATGTATATATACATGTACGGGGTCGTCCATTAATCACGTGATGTTTTTTTAGCATCTTTTTAACCCCCCCCTGGTGATATGTGGTGAGGTTTTAGACTAACCCCCCCCCCCTCCCCAAAATCACGTGTATTTTTTTTTGTACAAAGTATTTTGAAATTTTCAGTCCATTATCACGAAAAATAAATAGACTTGATATCTCATCCCCCCCCCCCTAGTGATATTACGTGATTTTTTCCGAACCCCCCCCCCCCCTTTCGAGCCTCACGTGATTAATGATTAATGGACGACCCCTACAGGGTATAACAACACGTACCCGAAGGAGTTTAACCAGCGATTATTGAGCATATTTGTAGCATAAATATAGATATCATTTCGCTGTTCGATGATCTATATTTTTAAAGTGAAATCACAAATTTAGCATAGTTGTGATTTGAAACTCGATGAAACGAAAAATAGCGACACTAAAAAGAGACAAACACATACATCTACATGCTATAGAGAATGAGATAGCATAATCGGTCTCCTCTTTGTGCGGTGCTTCGTAGCCTCCCCACTCTTGTCTACTTTAGTTTCCCGAAGGTTTCTCTTCTATCGCAAATGTACACTCTGTTTTTTTTTTCAATTTAAAGCAATAAAATTTCTATCACACGTCGCAAATGATTAGTTGAGTATATTCAAGCGGGTCACGTGGTAAGCACTCCGTCACGTTCCAGCAGCACGGTAACACACGAAGAAGCGCGCGTATCACGTTATCTCGTCGCGACCTGTAGGAGTGTGATCAGTGGTGACGTGTGATTGAAAAAATATGTTTTTATTGTTATTTTTAATTGAAAAAAATATCATCAGACGGCAAAACGAAATGAACTTTTTGTACTTCAAATATGCTCAGGAAGGGCTTGTTAAGATCCGTGCGGGTACACGCTGTTACACCCTGTATATTAAAAACCTTATATACTTTTGTACATTCCTATATCAAGTTTAAATTTAAAACCATTTTTTTTTAATTATGTAGGTAGATTTTTTTTAATACCCTGGTCTGGAGAAAAAAATCATTAATTATATTATTACTTGTGCACGTAATTATGTACCAACGTAAAATAAAACCGTTCCGCGACTTTTCGTCTCGCCACAAAATATCCCCCGACAAAAATATCCCCGACAAAATATCCTACGGACAAAACATCCCCCGACACAATATCCTAACCTAACTTTTTTTTTTTTGGAGGAGGCCTTGAGGAAAATAATTTCCCTCAGGGCCTATGTCATCTGGGATGCTGTGTGGAGGGTCTTTTTGAGGAGAGGAAGGAATGAACATTGGTTTTGAAGAGACCCATGTTGTAGGAAGGAGGAAACAAAGAGGCCGGCAAATCATTCCACAGCCGAGCTGTTTAACATAAGAACGAGTCGAAGAAACGACCCGTTCTCATGTGACAAATGTCAACCGTGTACAAATGTTGGGCACGCGTTTGGCGTGTTTCCCGACTATGCACCGGTGCCGAAGGGATCAATGATGCTAGTTCCTCCGGGCATCTTCCATTGTAATACCGGTAGAACAAGGATAGCATTCCCCCCGACGCCTGTGCTCTAAAGATTGCAATCCGTCTGTTAAGATGGGAGAATCTATCAAACGACAGAGTCGAAGGTATTTTTCAGGTATTTTGGAGCTCTTGACCAGAGGTGGCTGCCAAATTCAACCGTGGGGCGTACTTGCGATTTGTACAGGGTTAGCAGTTGTGCACTATTAAAGTATCTGCGGGCCCTATACAGTACGCCCAGTTTCTGGGAGGCTAACTTTTCTCTGGCTTCGATGGAGCCCCCATATTTGAGCTGGTCACTTAGGGTTACACCAAGCATATCAATGGAGGGCCTGTTCAGAAGATTGCTTCCGTTGAAAGAGACTAGATTTTCATTTCGATCCCTTTTAGACGTAATCAGACAAGATTGGGTCTTTGAAACATTAAATTCAACGAGATAATTTTTACCCCAAGAGAAAACACTCTCGAGGTAACCATCCATTCTTTGCTTCAAAGCCCTACGAGCTGTTGGAGTTTGTGAGCCCTTTGGGGGCTTGTCAAACAAAAAGCTATCATGAACTGTACTGTCATCCGCATAACATAACATAACATAACTTAACCTAACCCAACAAAACCTTCGGGGCCAAATATAAAATTTAAAATCTAAAAGGGAATAATAACCAGACACCACCTGAAATCTGTCATTTTTAAATAAAATTCTAGACGTATTGATTTTATTCCACAAAAAAGTATAAACCGATTTCGAAAGATTTTTCTTTTATCTAGTAAAAGTATGTTTTAAATTTTCAGAAAAAATGTTTACTTTTAGTATAATAAGGTTATTCCGTAGATCGTTGGCAGATTTCTTAAATTTTCAAACAAAATTTTGTATTATACAACCCACATTTCAAATCATATAATCATGCAGTAAAATAAATCGATAAATTATCTAGTAAAGCTACTTTTCAGAATTTTAATTTTAGTTCAAATAAAATCTTTAAAAAAAGACCCGTGCATGTGTTTTGACTGTTTTGTGATGAAAATACTGCAGTTTGTCTATTTATACATAATTAAGTACATAATTTTAATAGTTTTTTCAATACGTTTGAGCGAATATATCCAAGGAAATTTTTATTGAAATAAAATCGATATTGAGTTATTATTTAAATATGCTGGTACCGAGAATAATTAATCTTTCTCATCGGAACCGCCTAATACAGTTGCAAGGGTACAACCCCAAGACCATCTTTCGACGAAATTTGAATTCTCGCCCTTAAACTTAACCTAACCTAACTTAAGGGCCCACAACTTGAATTTCTACCGATTTCTTACATATATCCCTTAAACACGGTAAGTTTTAAAGCTCTTAAAAATATATATGTTATTCTTGAAGATAATATCTAGACATTGCCAGCGCCGAAACGCAAATTATATAAAATTCTCTCGATAGAAAAAAATCACAAAGTATGCTCCAAAAATTATTATAAACACGTTTGTTTCAATAATTTTACAAGTTATATGTATGAAAAAAATCACAGTATTTCATTAAAATGCTGTTTAAGACAATGCCCGCGAGATTTTTGTTCTATTTTAAACGAGTCGTGTTTTATTAAACATTTTCGCATCGATTTTGTCGCTGTAAATGTTAGCGCTCTCCTCTAACAATCGTAATTTCGTATCTCTCTATCTTCTTCTTTTCGAGCCCGGTTGCAGAGCATTAACCCAACAAAACCTTTTGGCGCCAAATTTAAATTTAAATGAAACTGTAAGTGCCTTGCTCTGTCTCCTTCCTTTGTCTTTGTCGGGAGATATTTTGTCCTTGGGATATTATATCGAGGGATATTTTGTCCTTGGGATATTATATCGAGGGATATTTTGTCCTTGGGATATTATATCGAGGGATATTTTGTCCTTGGGATATTATATCGAGGGATATTTTGTCCTTGGGATATTATATAGAGGGATATTTTGTCCTTGGGATATTATATCGAGGGATATTTTGTCACGGGATATTTTGTCCTTGGGATATTATATCGAGGGATATTTTGTCGCGGAATGAAAACGCGCGAAACCAAATAAAACAACTAATACATTATGAATATAAATTCAAAACATATATTTCGGCTTATTTACTGATTCAAGTGAATATTTTTTTTAGTGGAATTCCCTAGCCAATTGATTATATCCTAGAATCATTTAATAAAATCGGTTAAGTCCTCAATGTAATAGTTTTTAGAGTGCTTTAGTGAGAAGGGGTCACTGTGACGTCAAGCAATTTGATTCTTCTCTTTCTTAGCGGAGGACTGAGAGACTAATAACTACCTATGTACGTATACACGCTATACATTTTCCTATTTTGCAAATTTAAAATCAATAACATATTTTTAAACCTGTCGGCTTGCCAACGATGTGACGGCTCGGTGGCCATCTTTATGGAACTTTATTATTTTAATCGTGTTCCTTAAAATACCACTTAACCTTCTTCTCGGATCATTAATAGGCTAAAGAATGTGTCTGTGAGGTAATTTCAATTTACGAGGCGGGTATGGGTACCGCTGTCCAGGTCTTAGCGGTGGATCTATTTGCCCACTAGCATGGAAGGCCGGATCGGGAGAAACTGATTAAGGGAGACCTTTTGACTTCTTCAGTAGGACTCTCTCGGAACATCGCCCCGCACCGCAGCGGTTAGATAGATACGTCCATCGCACCTGGAGACACTGACCCCTAGATTCCTACCCATCCTTCATACCTTTTCCTTTCCAGAACTTCATCTCCTTTCTTTTCTCAAAAGACCCTCCACATAGTATCCCCAAAGATGACATATGCCCCGAGGGGAAATAATTTTCTCAGGCCCTCCTGTGTGGAGCTAATATAAAAAATAATCTGAAGGTATTAAAACTCATAAAAGGCGATGCTTTTAGGAGAGTAATAAGAACAACAAAGATGTACAAAATTTACTTTCATGTACACTAAAAAAAATTCCAATAATGAAAAAAATGAAAATATGAAGATCAAACGTCTTAAAACAAAGAAAGTAGCATTCTGCAAAGGAAACAAATAAAAATAAATGTGATGCACAAAATGAATCCGATTTAACTTCAGCTTCCAACTAGTCTGGACATATGCTGAGACGCGGGCCTAACTCTGTAACAGTTTGACATTATAATGCTAAGTAAGCACCCACTCATTAAGTCGGTTGCTACACATCAATTTAAATTGATTTTTAATTCCTAATTGGAAATGTAAATTTGAACAAATGGAATCCTGCATTTCTTCTGTTACATAAAACATACTATGGGTAGGCCAATGTTTTCTAACAGTTCCAAATAGGAAGTCAGAGGGTCTGGACGTTTGTTTCGACGGGGGAAGACACATACTTCGGTGAATCGCCATTGACCTGTGAGCTTATACTTCGTTAGTTTTGAGTTTTATAAATTATTATTGATTTACCATTTAATATTCTGTTCAATTTGAACTGGCGCCCCCCTCCCCTTGTAATAGTTTTCACAAAGTGACGATCTTTTAAAAACATTTGTTTTTATTTAAAAAACGCGTCAAGCTATCCATTGATTTTATTAGTTTCTAACTATTTAGTTTCTTTTAGGCTAAACACGACCCTGAGTTTAAAATATAAGAATAATATTATTTTGTTTATGAATTAGAGTCTCATGTTCTGATTTCGTTATTATTGAATAATATAGTTTAATTGTTGCCACAATTTTTTTATTTTAACTATTAAGGTCTTATTAAATGTGTACTATTTAATTTATTAAGCATTACAATGGCGACTAACGAGTTTTAATTCTTTATTAACCGTTATAACTCCCGTAAGAAGTAACTTATCCAAAAAAAGCAAAACGTACTGACACGATAGTGGTCGATATCTAATATTATATCAAAAAATATATTTTTTGTAACATCAAAATACAGAGAGGAAATTGGGGAATACGTTAGCACGGACAAAACGCCGCCCAATTTTCCTCTTAACGATAAACGGGGGCGCAATAGTTATTTTGTTAAAGCAAATTTTGCAAAATGATTTTCACAAAGTACCTAACAGACTAGAACAGCGTGGTACAACCTGTGGTACGCATACCTATTGGGGTACGTGAAGCAAAACATGGGGGTATGCAATATCGTGGCACGAAAGTAGATTTCTTCATTTTTTCTTGTAGTGTCACTGGTTAAAAATGCGTTGTCTATGGTTGATGTGCGCATAAAGCGCTTAGGTGTGAACGGTCTGAAGGGATTGTATGGAGAGCGATATTTGGCGTGCTATGATCTTTTATATTTATATGCTCAATCTGAACAGGCCTCAAACCGGTGGATGACACATGTCAAGTTAATAGATTCAGTACAAAATATGCGCACTTCGTGGCCGTTCGCTAATTCATCTGACCCCCTCTCCTACCATAGGAAGAAATATTTGATCTGCGTCGTGTTCAACAGATACCTGCTCGCGGTTATATTCGATGTCTGAACGACACCTTAAATGATGATAATATTCAATAACAAAATAGGTGCTTTGATGAACACCCCGAGCATGATAAATTTATTACTAAATTTCACCAAACTAGCAGAAGACTTTAAAATGTGTTGATTTGTCTTGCTCTATTGTTTCTAAAACTAATTCGCCCATTCATCGTGCTCTAATTGGATTGGCAGTGATGTAGGGCCGCAGACGACCTACAGAGTTAATTTAGCTTGAACACTTCATCTTAGAGTTATTTCTGCAGCATCTAGTATTATTATAATTATGTATAATTTACGAATTGCGGAATGATTTAAACTAGGGTTGGTCGGTTAAACCTACGCCTTCCGTTCTGGTATTGGTCGATGTTGTTAATTAAATCAAAATAAGCATCGGAATGCAAACTAATGGAACTGCCAAAGCATACAAAGTTTGCAGAGGAAAGGAGCTTTGAGATTTAGTATTTTGAATTTAGATACTTACATGATACATAGAAATAAAGCGTAAATGCTACATTAGTAGCATGAAAGCATGCTAATATTAATCATTTGCTACTTAGTGTTTGCTTATAAATAATTATTTAATATATAAATAAGTAGTAGATTATCATTTTTAGAGAGTAGCTTATCAAATTTATAACCATTGACATATTCTTCTTGTAACTCCACCTACTAATAAATGACTAGCTGTTAGGCTCTGCGGGCGGCTTTTGGTTCAGCTTTGCTCATTTAGTGTTGGTGACCATTTTATAGATCCAATACGAACTGATTCCAAAAACAGCCCGTTCCTCGGATCCACTGTAGCTAGTCACCGGGACAAAGTAACCGAGACAGAGCAATGACGTCATATGTAATTTATGGCCACTTAAGCAATAAGATTATTTTGTTCAGTTTTGGGCGAATGGAACTGACGTTGACATTAATTATTTGACAAGAGCATGTGTGTTCAATTGTTAGCATGCTTGTTCGTGAGTATGCTCAAAACAAGCATGCTCATTTATGAGCAATTGTGTACAGTTAATGAGCATGCTCCTAATATTGTTGTAACTGTAGGGAGTTGACTCTGTTTTGATTACTTGTATTTTCTTGAGAGAGAACAGAGAGTAGATAGCACGTGTGTTCAATCGGCAATTTCTGCTTCCTTATGAGCATGCGTGTCCGCACCTATATTCGTCATCAATTGGTGGCGGGGTAAGAGGTCGGGCGGTTACTTGGATGAGTGACCAGTGACGGCATGCCGAAAATTTTTTTAAATTAGATTTTGAAGAAAAAATGTTGAAAAAAAAGTCATCAAAAAAGTCACCGGAGTCCAAAATTTCATTTTTTACTTCAAATAATGTCAGGAATCACTTGTCAAAGTCAAGTACGTCCATTAACACACTGTATAGGGAAATGGGATCACTAACTTTCATAACGTCCATCATTTCTTAGAAGAAGATGGGCCGATAATAAATCTTAATATGTTGCCTCGTCGCCGTCGGGTCGGCTTCTGGGAGACGAAATGATGTAGACCACGTGGCACGTATAGAGGTTCCGCGACTTTTCATTCTGCGACAAAATATCCCATGGACAAAACATCCCCCAACGAAATATATACTGAAACCTAACCTAACAAATAAAACGGGACAAAAATAATACAGATATCTTGTAAAGACAATAAATTATTGTAATAAAATAGTAAAATGGGGCAAATATAACAAATCATCATCAGTCAATAAATTATTATAATAAAATAGTAAAATGGGACAAAAATAATACAGACATCCTGTAAAGCCAATAAATCATTGTTCAAAAATAGTAAATTTTAAAATGAGTTTAGGTTAGATTAGGTTTGAGTAGATATTTAGTAGGAGGATGTTATGTCCGTAGGTATTTTGTCGGGGATATTTTGTCGCGGGATGAAAACGCGCCTTACGAGTAAAATGAGAGCATAAGCTTTCTTCCAAATCTGTACCTGGTCATATTTCTAGAGATTTTCTCTTCAGTGGCAGGGGAGGTCGGTCACTTAGAGGGACACGTCAAAAGATAAGAGTTGTCGTCACTGAACGTCAGTCAAGATGGTCGGCACGTACGCACATTAAACTGAATCATTATCTTGTACATTACACGGGACTTGTCTCACGTTGTGGGGTTCACGTAGCCAGTTGCAGGGCCGCGATTTTCAGAAAAGATTAAGGAATTTCCTTGGAAAATGTAATGACTTAGGTAGGTGCGCTCCATGTTTGACCGGCTGAGTTCTGACGTCATTGGAACCCACGCCGCTATCGACGACAGTAATACTAATAACTATTTTGGGTGGGTACAAGTGACGTTTCGAATTCCCCGTCACTTTACATTTTAATGGATTCCCCATCTAATAATAACGAAGGTAACCAAAGATGGTTTAAGATTTTTAAAATCCAGAAATATCTGTCGTCTAAAATCTAAGGGATCACCATTTTTTGTGACCGGACAACTCAACAATGTGCAACTTTACCACTCCTTTGAAGTCATTAAAAGTGAAGGGAAAAAATGGTTAAATAGGTTGCATTGGGTTAGGTTATCGGCAACTTTTAAATTTAGTTTTATCACTTTTAATAACTTTTCAAAGGGGTGTAGAAATGTCACTTTTTTAAGTTGTCATGGAACCACCATTTTTGTGGAGATTCCTTCGGGTTTAAATGAATATTGTAGTAAAATATGTGCTTATAAGAGAGAAAAGCCGAAAAAAATTAATGAAGTCATCGCGGTCTCACAGTATGTACATTTTCATATCTTTAGAAAACTTTTAAAAAATTGAAAAACATAGCATAACTGATACGACGTGTTCTCTTATCGTTCGACTGATTATTGGAAAATCTGCCACAAAGTCAGAGCTTTCCATTCGCGTGTTGTTAGTAAGGCACACAAACAGATTTTCTACAATGTTTATCTTTTTAGCTATATCATTAGGCAAAATTCCACTACATAATGATATATGTGAGCCAAAACATTGAAAGAGTGGATGTTTTCCTCATGATTTACTTCATTGGTCGTTCATTATGTGGTAATGATAAATACAGCTGTTAAAACAATGAGCCAAAGTACTCTGATTTGCGTCATCATTGGTAACCTTCAACAATCAGCTTTATTGTAAAACAATACAAAAGTATTACCTATTTTAACCCGATAAGAAAAAATAATAAATTCTTTCGTTCACATGCCAAAAAAGGAATACGTCCAACTTTCATGGATCACAAATTTATTAATTGATTTGGTTGATACATAAAAAAAATATATTTTAGGAAATATATTAAAGATTGTCATTATTCTCATTGTCATAGTTCGCGGTGTGGGTTTCGAAGACGTAAGCACTCATCCGGTGAGCTTACATATTTTCAAGAACGCTTTATTAATCAATAAAATAAAACATTAAAACAAAATTCTGAATTGGTGTTAATAGGGTATTTTCACAAACTATGAACATCGTTTAATATGTGGAAGATTTTTTTTTCTGAGTTTGATCATCGTGCTAAAAATGTCTAATATTTATTTATCCATTCATTGATTTTATAAACGATCTTATAACGCACATTCCTAAACGGTTCAAACTGGCTACAATGTCATTATGACGTAGAAAACGCTACTGGCTGATCAGATGGTGTCACTGACGTTCGCCGGCATGACGTCAGCGAGTTTTGGCGGCAAACCAAAATGACGCACTTTAAATTTATTCGTTGACATAAAAATAAAATTACAATGCTGTAAAAATTATCTTCATTTTTTTGACAGTAAAATAAACTCTGAAAATACCCTATTCTGAATATTAATATAATTTTAGTCCGTTTTCACTGAAATTACTGAAATACGTTGAAAGTTTTTGTACTCTTGCTCGTGGAACAAACAGAAAATTTCTTGAAATTTTCTACACCTTTTGTCAAGAAAGTCACACAACCCAACATTCTATAATAAGCCCCCATTATATTCTAGTCCCACGATACATTTAATACAGCAGGAGAAAATAACATGGTTTCGCTTTCCCCACCTCTGCACGGAATAAAGCTTTCAGGAAAACACACAAAAGACATATATACTTTTATTTACTTTTTTATTTAGTTATTGTAATACTAGCTGGTCCCAGCATGCGTTGCTATGCCATTTAATAAAGAAATTGTTTCTCCCTGAGTGTCCTTTCCCATTCGTCCCGTTCCCTTTCCGCCTCCCCTTCTTCTCCTGCGTCCTCTTCCCCTCTCGCGTTCCCACTCCGTCACCTCCACCTTCTCTCTCCCCACTCCACTCCCCCCCCCCTTCCCCCGTCCCGCGAACCCCCCTCCCGAGTTCCCCTCCCCCCTCACACGTCCCCTTCCCCTCCCGCGTTCCCCTTCCACCTTCCCCGCCTTCCCTCTTCCCTTTTCCGCTCCTTCGTCCCGCCAACCCTCCTACCGCGTTCCATATATTCAATCCCAGTACATTCAGTTTTTAAACAGCCCGCGTGCCACCTTTTACAATTTTTATTCAAATTTCTATTTTTCATGTATATTAAATTTAGTACCTAACAAAGGTATCTATTTAAAATATCTAAAATTCTTGATTCGATTCAAACTGTTAGGGGAGTACCTACTTTAAATAAATTTTTCAACTTAAAGATTTTCAAAAATAGAATTGTTTTGCAAAATGTCATACTCAAACACGCGAACTGTCAAACGTGCGATAGTCGTTAGGTTTTATGAAATTGTCCAATTTTCTTAATTTTTCTCTCCGTAAGAACCATCCTCGTACTTCAAGGAATATTCTAAAAAAGAATTAGCGAAATCGGTTCAGCTGCTCTCGAGATTTGCGCTTAGCAACACATTTAGCGATTCATTTTTATATATAAGATAAAGAATATGGGTTACATATTTAAAAAAAAATCTACTTAAAAGCTCTACGAAGTGTTTTTAGTTTGAAAATTAGATCGCTTAGAAATATTTAAGATATTTGAATTAAATACTGCAAGTAGAACGCAAATTGGCCTTTGAAATAATCTAGCGTTTTTTTAGTCATTTCATAAGTCCAGAAAAAAATAAAGTATCAGGACTATAAAAACTGTTTTAAAGTTCAAAATCTCCTACTTACGATCCCCTTTTAGGTTATGGTTTTATCGTATAACGTGACAAGTTAAATTCATCATAAAATGATCGTTAAATATTTCAATGTGTGCCCATTGCGATGTTTTAAAAAACTTCTTTAGCACCGTTGTGATTTGAAACTCGATGAAATGAAAAATACGGACACTGAAAGGAGACAAACACATACATCTATAAGAGAGAACGATGTAGACTAATCGGTCTCCTCTTTGTGCGGTGCTTCGTAGCCTCCCCACTCTTGTCTACTTCAGTTTTTTTTAAGGTTTCACTTCCACCGCGTGTGAATTGCACACTTTGATTTTTGAAGTGATATTTCTTTATCACCGTTGTGATTTGAAACTTGATGAAACGGAAACGAGTGACACTAAAAAGAGACAAACACACAAATCTATATGATTTAGCCTGTGAGAGAATGAGATATAAGGAAACCTTACAGTACCTACGAATCATCGCATTCTGCCAAGCTGCGCGCATTGGCCGCTTTAATTGTGAGCTCACTTTTAAAGGCTCCTATTTTAGTTGAAATTGTGTGGGTGAATAAATATACCAAACCACCCACGGTGAAGGTTTCGCATCTACCGCGTGTGAAATGCACCCGATTTTTTTTCTTGCATAAATCAATAGGTGTTTAGCGGGAATTTAAGCCTAATCACCTAACCTCGCCATTGACACAAGGAGAGTTATTGTTAATTCCAGGATCCCAAATGTTACAAGACGTGGTGCATGGTGCATCACCTGAAGGTCATTGATCGTGTATACCTTATCAGAAATGTGGAGCTCTTGCACCTGGTCGGGAGTCACGATTCACGATTCTTACTTTAGTTGTACATCATAATATTTATGTTGTATAATAATAATTATTATTTGAGGCTCGTAAAGAACACGATACATTATTTCTGTTTCTAGATATTTATATTCATTTACCTAGTAGGTACATTACATTCAGGTAATGAAGCAATTTTAGCACAATTATATTTACGAGGTGAGCTTAACGCGCACTTGATAAATAGACGTAAACAAAACTATGAAAGGAGAGTTATTATTCGAAAGACATGCCTTTTGCCAGGGCTTTCGACGAGCTGCCTAATTATTCAAACCGGTATCAGGCAATTATACCTACAATTTACGAAACCGTTTACTGGTTTTAACCCAAGACAGATTTTGACCCGACATGACTCGAACAAATAGGTACCGATCATATTTGTTAGCGTTGGAGAGGGATTTATTCTACAAATTACAATTCGCCTATTTCTGGGGCTTCATTATAATCGACTTATTATACGAACCGGTTTCGTATAATAATATTTCGTCCTGAAACCGATTAAACGGTTTTGACCGGTGCCGTATTTTACCATGTCCAATAAAATTAATTATTTGTTGATTGTAAAATATCTTTCTGGGTTATTTCCGATGTCTTTTTTCCATGTTGCAAAACCACCACCACTATTTCCAAAACTTCGGAAAATAGTTGGATATTTTTTATCGGTCTAACTCACAGGTTCTCAACCTTATTTTGCCTACCGCGCACTTTTAATAAGTCATATTAAATTATTTGTTACGCCTTTATGTTTAGTAAGTTAAAAAAGCAACTCTTTTGTATTTTAACCGGGTTACTACCTCCTCCCTCCTTGTATTCATAATATAATGTCAACTCTTAATAATAATAATAATAATAATACGCGTAAGATGTGCATATATTATGTGAAACACCTGACTGTATAAATTGTAAATATTTAAAATGTATCCACAAGCTCCTCCATCCACAAGCAAATGCTTTTAATGGAGGAAAAGTAACACTGTAACATGTTCCATTTTTTAAGATAAAAAAAAAATAAAAAAATAAAAAAATTAAAATTAAAATTAAAAATTTCGTATCATCAAATTTAATGTAGACCTGAATGTAATGGAATCTTTCTGCTACCTTTTTAGATTTTCACGGCCAAAAATATTTTCGTTATTTGTTTTTGGGGTGTTATGCCGTCTTAATCTTTCTGTAAATTTTTTATCCACTTCCCGAACTACCGAAATATGTGAATTTTCGCACACGCGATACAAATTATTACAATACCTACCTACATACAATAACAAAAATCAACCAATATTAATGTTTACTTTGCTTTATTATTACGTGGTTAGTGTTTTTTGTCTTTTTTAGACCATTTTTTTATTATATTGTCAACGCCCTCGCTGTACTATCTCAACGCCCCTAATTTTCTTTGGGTCTTCTACTGCCCCTCTGAAAGTCTCAAACGCTAACAAGGGGGCGTAATCGCCCACGTTGAGAACCTATAATCTGAATAAAAATAGCCGGTTTTCGTTTTTTTTTTTTTTGAAAAAGAAAACGGTGAACAGGTTAACCCGTTTGGATGCCCTGACTAAACCTACGCATGTACTTTCTTAACTATAATATTATAAAGATAATCTTATACAATACTAAATCTCGCATCACACCTAGCTTCAGAGTCATACGAAAAGACTGCGCGTCATACATTCTTTCCTTACATATGATATTAGCTTTTTTTAAACAATACCTACGTCAATTTACTTGTTGAAACTCAACCATCAGTTTTTTTAAATTTCTTGTCTTAGTATCCTAACATGTTGTTCACTTGGGAAGGCCAGCTGAAAACACCTACCTAACCTATAGTAGAACTCATGAGAGATTCGTCATAAGCCGACGTATTTCGCAGCTTGGTTCGTATAACAATCTAAAGTTTTCCATATCTATTTTTTCTATTCGGGTAGTTCTCGTTCAATAAATTTACTCTAAAATCATAAGATTTGTAAGTACGTACTTAAATACCTGCCTAGGTACTTAATTAAGCATACAGAGAGCGGGAGCGACTTTGTTTTATAATATGTAATAGATATTTTTATCTAATAAAATATGTATGTGTTTTTGTTTTTTTATTAGCAGTAATTTTAGTTAGATAAAACGTCAGGTGAGTAATTTAAAAACTTTTTTTATGTTTGCATTCAAAATTTAAAGCTATTTTTTTTGTTTACTTCTAATAAGAAAATTTTAAAGCTTATTTCATCACCTTTCAAAAACAATGTTTAGTTTTCGGGTACGTTTATAATTATTCCATTTATTTGGATTTTATTACAAAGCGGAAATACTGCGACCTTCTGACAAAATATGCTCGAGGCCTGAGGGATTAAGACTTAAAATGAACACAAAGATTTTCCCACTCTCGTCACTAATTTAATTCGCTTGGGTGAATTCGACAAATAATGAAATACCCTCAACGGAAGCTCCCAAAACGTCAGCGCAGCTAAAATTGAGAGAGACATCAATGGCGATCTCCCAGACATAAATAAATCAGAGATTTATGGATCGTTAAAAGCTTCGCATTATTAGAGCACGTACGAGAGTACGTGGTCTTCATCGTTAAACACATCATATCCAATGTCAGTGCATTTAGTGCAGCGAACAAACGCATTATTAGAGCACGTACGAGTACGTGGTCTTCATCGTTAAACACATCATATCCAATGTCAGTGCATTTAGTGCAGCGAACAAACGCATTATTAGAGCACGTACGAGTACGTGGTCTTCATCGTTAAACACATCATATCCAATGTCAGTGCATTTAGTGCAGCGAACAAACGCATTATTAGAGCACGTACGAGTACGTGGTCTTCATCGTTAAACACATCATATCCAATGTCAGTGCATTTAGTGCAGCGAACAAACGAGAACAGTTCAAAATAGGTATCAGAAGGTCGTTAAATAAGACCTTCGCTAAACAAATAACGATGATTGAGTAGGGTTTGGAAGTTACATTTTCTACATTTCTGCAGTGAAATATTGTCTGGACTTAGATCTTAGCACACTTTCTTAAAATCTGTGCATTTTTCATGACGCCAGAGCTTACCATCAGAGAGTTTTAAAGTTTTTTTTACAATATCTCCACACAGGAGGCCCTGAGGAAAACAATATCCCTCGAGGCCTATGTCATATTTGGGGATGCTATATGAAGGGTATTTTTAGGAAAGGTGGGAGAGGAAGTTCTGGGAAGGAAAAGGGTATGAGGGGTGAGTAGGAATTAGGAATCCGGGGAGTGTCTAGGAGTGACGGACTTATGAATCCATCCCTCCCACGGCGGTGCAAAGCTATGTTACGACTTACGAGAGTACAGCTGAAGAAGTCAAAGGGACTCCCCCAACCACTCTCCCGATCCGGTCTGCCATGCAGAAGGTGGACAGACGCATCCGCCGCCAAGATCCGGACAAACCCCACCTCATTATCCCGGGCACCCCTGCTAAGTCTCCAAACTAACAAACCACTTGGAGTGACCTATGGCAGGGGTGTTGGTTGTCGAATAAATGGTTCCCGGGGCGGCGGTACCCATCCCCGCTTCCCAAATTGTAAATTGTGAATTTCTACATTTCTGCAGTGAAATATTATCTGCGTTAGATCTTAGCACAACTCTCTCAAAAATCTGTGCAATTTTCATGACGCCAGAGCTTACCGTCAAACAAACATGAGATCATCTCATGTGAGGTGGTTAACGACAACTTTCGCGTAAAAATAACGGTGATTCAATCAGTTTTAGATGTTTTTTTCCAATATTTATAAAGTTGTAGAAATTTCATGACGTGAAGATTCAGAACGAGTGAATAGAAAATAGTACGACAATCGTTTCCTAAATATTATTTATCTACGAGTAGGTATTATTTATATTCGCACCCGGGGAATAACAATGGCACAACTCAACCAAAAAAACATATTTTTCAGGAGAGCAGTTTGAATATTTGGTTTGAGTGTATTAAATCAGTTAAGAACCAATAAAAACACATTATTTTACAAAAGTTGAAAAGCAGTATATTAAGGTTGATTAGGTTTAATATTATAATAGTGGTACAATGATCATTGTGCCACTATTTTCGCTTGAACTTAAGTAAAAAATTATAATTTAACAATGACATTTTCGCTTTTAAAGCCACTATAATATTTTTAAGAATAATGCCGTTTTTTTCGAGAATAAAAAAGATATCCAGGAATATTTCTGCATACTTAACTCAAAAATGCCATTTTTGTTGTGATTGTAAACGCAATTAAAATACTTAATTAACGAGGTCCTTCCTTCTTAATGAAAGTGTTGATTATTGACAATTTTTTGTTCCAAGAAGTAGTTAATATATTTTGTTTGTTTTATAGCAATAATATAAAAAATATTATTTTTTCACATCCTTCAATTATTGTTTTTTTATATCATTTAACACGCGTTAACTCTCTGTATGTGTAATAAACAAGCCAAATTTCAGTAAACAATAGATTTTTAACATGTCTAAAATACATAGTTTCAGAATAATACCGAAGATTCGGTTTCGGTTTCGGTAGAATATCCTGTTTCGGTCGGACACTAGTAATAATGTTCAATAGTAATATAGACAATGTCATTACGTCCTGTAATGTCATTGTTAAATTCTGTCATGGAGCTTTTATGACGAAGTTAAAACACCTGGAACTATAATTGATATCGATAAAAAGTCATTATAAATATGGGTTTCATTCCAATTCAGAATCAACTCAACTCAACACCCTTTTGAAAAGTCATTAAAACCAATGAAAAAAAATTAACATAACCTATTTAACCATTTTTTCATCACTTTGAATGCCTTTTCAAATGAGTTCACACTTATTGGATTAAAAGAAAGTTACAGTTTACCTACTGCACATATTTTAGTTTTAAATATGGATGCTTCATTTTCTTATATTGGAAAATCGTAAACGGTACAGCCACTTGGGCTGCGATTTTTCTAAATTTAGTTTCAGTGGGATATTGCGTAACGTTTTATTAATACAAGTATCGAAAAGAAATGGTCTCATTGTTTATAACCGATGTAATAATTAGCGATTTGTGCCACTTTAATATTTACGAGAGAATCGCAATCTGTTCAATTAGCGTCCATCGTTCATCGTTCATCTGCTGGATATATCGGGAGCGCAGGATGGGATTGGGAAAATGTATGTATTTATCTAGAAAACCAAACAAGGAGGCGGGTAGGGGTACCGCCGCCCAGGGAACCATTTATTGGATAACCAACACCAAATGAACTATTTGAGGTGACCTATGGCAGAGGTGTTTGTTATCCAATAAATGGTTCCTGGGGCGGCGGTACCCAAATCCGCCTTCCAAAATTTCTGATTCAATAACTCGGATTTTCTTTTAACTTAAGTGTCATTTTGAAAATTGAAACTTGACGAATTCAGACAAGTAATAAAGTACCTACCTTATAAGGTATGATATTTTGACCAGCAAATTATTTTAATTGCCATTTACAAAACGGGAACCGATTTGTCGAGAATTCAGACTATCCCGTGATTTTTTACATGTCTGCGCTAGTTCATAAATAACTAGCTGAAAGTCCCCGGCGTTGTAGGGGTTCACAGAGATTTTTTTTTAAACTTAAAAATGCCATAATATGTGTCTCGATTTACTCGAAAACGAAAGCTCTAATCGAAAATAAGTTTATCGACAAAATCGACTCCAAATGTGATGTAGATTCACCAATTTCCCTCTTGTATGTACGACAAGTTTCCGGACACCGTGTATACATCGTATTATACTTCCAAGGCTGTACCTAATGGTCGAATGGAAAAAACGGTTTCGAAACACTGAACAGGTAATGATCTACACCGATTTCAAAGAAAACTGATGTCGCCAGTTTACACAAGACCTTTCGACCACTAGGCCCCCAGACCGGTCAATTAATTAATAAATTTTTCGAAAGTTTTTACGAGAAAGAAATTTTACCAGAATTAAAGAAAAACTGACACACACGCCCACAAAACCCTTCTAACAGTTATCTTTTCAGTGCATCGATTTAATAATATAATATTATAACCATATATACCTATTATTTGGGTTCTAACTAAGAGGAATGAGCGAGCACTGGATGTTTTTGAAAGGAAAATTTTGAGGCCTATCTTCGGACCGGTTTCAGAAAATGGATTTTGGCGCAGACGTTATAACAATGAGCCATATACTCTGTTTAAGGATCTAAACGTCACAAAATTTATAAAACTGGGAAGACTTCGGTGGCTGGGTCATGTAGAGAGAATGACCGAGCATCAAGCACCAAAGTCCCTGCTGAACTCAAGACCGACAGGGCGAAGAAGCCTGGGAAGACCAAGTTAAGATATATCCACCTTGGAGATTGGAAACTGGAGAGAGCTGGCAAAAACCGTGATGAGTGGAGGAAGACTCTTGAGGAGTCCAAGACCCTCCAGGGGTTGTAGAGCCAAGAGTGATGATGATATATGTATCTATTATATTACAAATTACAAGCGTATAACCGAGAAAAATCTACTACTTCTACTCTTTACTAGTATCTACTAATATCTCGTCGTAGTGCGGAGTAGTAGTGCGCGGGTATCAGATTCGGAAGTTTCCGGTCAATCGGCGTTAGAGGCGTTAGGAGCATTAGAGGCCAAATTGGACAAATTAGAGATAAAAAAGTGGAATCAATTTTTCGCTTCGTGTCTCATCTAAATGGGATAAACTGAATTCTCGAAAAATCAATTCTAATTCTGAAAATGGCAAATATATAAATTTATTGTAGGTAGGCGTACTTTATTGAATTATTCAAACAAACACTATCAATTTTGCAAATTGAAAGCAAAATTCTAGAGTAACCGTAGTCACAACTCACAACCGAAATAAGTGTTTATAATTTTTTGGCAAATGATTTTCCAGTACCAACCGTTGTGGATGAGCAGGAAATGTCTACCATTCCATTGTTGACAGCAACTAAAATACCTTGTTAATTTATGGCGGGTGTTACGCTACGATTATAATTTTATTGCAGGTGTCACAATGAAAATAACTCAAATAATTTGAAACGGAGCGTCAGTCCCGGTCTAAAGCTAGATTAACACCCGACAAGTAATTTATTATTTGTTTTTATGGCAACTGTTTATTCACATGGACGATGGGCGGCTTACGTTTTTCTGATAAACATATTTTTCCTAAAGGATGCTGTCAGTGTCAACACCTACCAGTTTAAAAGCCTAGACATTGAAAGTCAAAATAGACGGCTATCTCGTTCAAACATCATTCCTATTAAATTTGTCAAATCAACTTCGTATCCCTAAGAACTTATAACGCAGCAGAAAAACAAGAAAAATGTAAAAGGAGTTTCGCACTGGTAAAAAAATAAATATATACTAGCAGTTAAAAACCCACTCCGCACTTTTGCTGCTAGGCCCTGCGGGCGGCTTTTTATTCAGCTTCGCCCAGCTTGAGTGTTGGTGACCATTTTATAAATCCGATAGGAAATGGTTCCAAAAATAGCCGGCTCCTCGGATCCACTGTGATCCAGTGACAGCAATCACCGGTACATAGTAACCGAGACAGGAAAATCCGTAATATGTACCTAATATAAAGCCGCGTGGTATTATTATTCACGTTTGCCAGTTACAATAATAATTTATTATATATTGGTTTTTGGCAAGTTACAGGGAGAAATTAACCCCTTTGTCTTGCAAACTGTGGTAATGTCACCTGATGGATTTTTTTTTACCGATGTTCGGGCTACCTTCGGCGAGATGAAGAGCGTTAATAATTTTTTTGATGGTCTGTTTATAAGTGAGTGGAATACATTTTGTATAGAGATACACACGCATACAGACATTTCTACATACACCCATGCAAGTATGTATTCATATACAACAAATATGTTTACCATAATAAATACATATAAATATTTATTTATTTTTTATATAAGAGAACAAAGGTAAATTTTATTATAGCCCGCGCATCAAGGTGGATGAAGGATGGATAGGGGCAGGCGGTGGAGGAGATTATCATCGGGACTTGATTGCCCGAGACATGAGATGCTTGCATTCAAATTTGAAGCAAGTTTGGAGAAAAAGGTGTTGGCTGGGTCTATTATGTGTTTTTCAAGTGGAGGGATTTTCGTGCCTGAATTAATAATGCTATTTCGGACGAACCAAGGGCTTTTGGTGAATCTTCTAAGCAAGACATTTTGGAAGGTTTCTAGACTCTTAGTATTGCTTGTAGCCCAAATTGGGGCGTCGGAAGTCATGATGGGTCGCAATTTTGATTTGTAAATAAGAATTTTGTTCTGTAGTGAAGTTTGACTATTGTAATGTAAAAGCGGGTAAACGGATGCAGCAGCGTTTTTGTTTTTTTTTTTAATTGTATGTTTGATGTGTGTGTGCCATGTGAGTTTTTTGTCGAGTGTAACACCAAGGTATTTAACGTTGTTTTGCCAGGTATTGCTTGGCCGTACATGGAAACGTGACCCTTAGGAGTACTGCGAACCTTTCTTCGTGAGAAGAAAATAACAGCGGTCTTGGAAGGGTTCACATCTATACGGCATTTGTTATAAAAGTCTTGGAGTATGTTTATGTTGTGTTCTAAGCGAAGTGTGATCATCCTGGGAGAACTGTATCGAACCATAATGGCGGTGTTGTCAGCGTATAAGGCTTAATAATTTTATACGAATGTTGGTTCTCCGTGAGTGGAATATCGTGTATGTAGATATTGAAGAGGGTGGGGAACGCCTGCTGTCATGAATCTACGCGTTGAGAGTGCATCTCGGATCTTTACTTGAAAAGTCCGGTGCCGAAGAAATGATTTTAAGACACCGAGGAGTTGGGGATCGATGTCTGCGTTGTGCAATTTGAGAAGCAGTCCCTTTGACCATACTTTGTCGAAGGTTTTGGCTGCGTCCAGGAAAATGGACCGTTGGGAGTTGAAGCCGCCTAGAATCAGTTCGGAAACTCTGAGCAGTTGATGAAGGGTTGAGTGTTGACTGTTGAGATCTGAAACCATGTTGTTCATTAGGGAAGGTTTTCACCTCGTGAATGTGCTTTAAGAGCCGAGTGAGGAGAATTTGTTCGAATATTTCACCAACATTTGAGAGAAGACTGATTGGACGATGGTTCTCACAGAATTTCGGATCCTTCCCAACTTTTGCGGAAAAATTACAATAATAATTACAAATCCGTAGTACTTACGCCTGCCAGGGGATGCTAATCACGCGATCTGTTAACATAAGTGGCGCCATCTTTCGTCATTGCTTTAATTCGGTTCTATTACAAACTCCACGTACGAAAACGGTTTTACGTACGGCGCGGCGTAAGAGTTGCATTCTTAGCCGGATTCTTAAGTTTCAACCGTACAGTCTCTAGCCTATTAATACTTGATGATGATAATTATATATTATTTGATGATGATAACAGAATTCTTACGATATTACAACGTTTAATTTACATATAATAGACAAAATGTATTCAAAATAATCATCACTACAAATCTACATTTACATAACCTACAATTTAGTATACCAGCAAGAGACCAGAATAACACTAAAATCCCTAAATTAAACACCTAAATTTTCAAAATACCTACCTTTACAGAATTGTAAATTGTCACCTTTCTTAAGAGTATAAACTATTTATTCATATTAACATTGCGTATATACCTACGGGCGCCAACAATTAATTCATCTTAATATTTTAAATCATATTAACTTGCAAAAAGTGTTTTTGCAAGTTATGATTCTGTGAAAGAGTAGGTAGAATTCTTTTAATCTAAAGATTTATCGAAAATACTCATGATTTCCAGCTAATTGAAAATTTATTTAAAACTCCTTTAAGAGTGCATATCTGCTGATTTACAAAAAATCTGCCTTCTCTGTTATCGATAAATCTTGTATTTCTTATTTATTTTCTTATTATTTATTTATAAAATTTTATTTTTTCTTACTTACATGATTTTATTATTTAGAGCTAGAATTCCCTCATCAAACACAGGAGCCTTGTCTCTTTATGTGAGGAAAGGCTATTATTACTTTCTTTTATAAAATTGTTTAACATGTAAAAAAAGTTGGATAATTATTGAAAAAAAAAAGTTTTTTTTATAAATCGTCCGCTAGAGGCGCTGTCAGCGGCAAGTCATTTAAATAGGTAGGTGTTGATACTGTAGGTTACTGTAGGTGTTAGGTTAGGTTATGTGCTATTTTTCATTTTTTTCATAGCTTTTAATGACTTTTCAAAGAGGTGTTGAGTTCAGTTGATTCTGAGTTGGCATGGAACCGTTGATAGTTACTATAAGTACTGAAAGGATTTGTACAGAAAAGGGCATTAAAAAATATCCTCCACGACTATGTGAAAGAACTTTAACTGTTTCAAAAATATTATTATCTTGCAGATTTTAGATGGACTGATCGGTAAATTAAAAGATGTATTAGAACTTGGAAAATCCTTGGAATGTTACCCGGTAATGGCTTGTTTAAATCACCATGCTCCATTCAGTCGGATACTTCATACTGATGTAAATACCGTTTGAGATTTTCAATACCATCAATGATCAATTTAGTTGGTATGGGTAGGTACGTACCTACCGCCGCGCCTCTAACCACTAATTGAATAACCAACCCACCCCAAGCGATTCGTTTCGTTTGGTGAATTAATGGGGTGGCCCGAGTTCATAGTCTGAAGTTTTTCCAGGTCTTGGTGGTGGATGAGTCTGATCAAATCGGGAGAGACCGGTTGAGGGAGATCCTTTAAGATCGATTCACATGTTCCTCCTAGATACATTCACCCCATGTTCCTACCCACCCCTCACCCCTATTAACTAGGTAGGTACTTAAAAATAACCTCCACGCAGCATATGACATAGGTCCTGAGGAAAATGATTTTCCTGAGTAAAGTACAATAATAATATCAATTATTTCTAGAACGGATCAATTTGTATGTTTAATAAAAAATGTGTCTAAACACAAGAGTACCAACTGTCACAACATTTGAGGGATATTGCAAGGTTGAAAGAAGTGCGGGGAGAAAATAATATGAAGAATGTGAAATATGCTACCCGTTAAATCATTTATCCAAGCATTTGCAAATCTTAATTAGTTTTTGTACTTTCAGACGAATAATTCCCGATCGCCCCAGCCCGATCCAGCCCCTATTGGACTCTGCGTTGGTCAGCTTCCAAACCACGGCAGAAGCGCAAAGCTAGAGCGGGGAACACGCCACACACCAACACACGTCCTACATACCCACACCAACACCACACACCACACACCACTCACCGCACGCCGTGGCCGTGTTGACATCATATTGAATATTCACATTCTCTCCGACCGTCCAACAAGCCGGTCGCAGTCACTGCAACCAATCAACCAACCAACCAACCAACCAACCGAGCAAACACCCAGCGACCCAGCGACCCAGCGCATCAGCCAGTCACAAGTCATCACTAAACACAGGCTTATTACTAAAACAGCGAGTCATCACTACAACAGCGACCAAACCTTTTCAACAAGTGCTTCTCGTGGAACCCGAGTGAAGTGTCGAAGTTTCGGGATATCGCAAAGCTGTTCATCTCAATTCCAATGCAACTACTGATCATGGAGCAGATCGAGCAACCAGCCACTGTGGAAGACCGCAGTGCCGTCAAGATCCAAGCCGGCATACGAGGGTACTTAGTCAGGAAGCAGCAGAGATTGGCCAAGGAAGCCGCTACAAAAATCCAGGCGGGCTTTAGAGGATTCAAGGCACGCAAGGACATGAAGAACGCCAGGCAGACAACGTAGAAACAACTTCTTCATTCTGTTTCATTGATGTTGTTTTTTTATACGTCTAATCATTCCGATGGTGCTTTGAGATTGATCAAATTGTGTTTACTGCATTTGAGATTTATAATTAGAGAGTGCATTGTGCAGGCAGCCCCCTAAAGCTGCTCAGTGACGTGCCTAGGTCTACCCAAGCGTCTGTTTTAGTCTATATTTAATCTGTGTTGTTGGTGCTCTGTTTTTTTCTATATCGGGTGCGATCGTCTGCCTAGTGAAAATAACCTCAAGGGGGTTTATTTGATGCCTAACCAATAAAACGTACAGTTTCCAAAGTGAATTCCTCAAAGTCTGGACCAACATCGCGGAAGTGTGTTGGCCGTCTGATAAATCAACAGTTTTATCACTCACCGGAAATTTTTAAAACGCCAATAAATCATCGATGAATTAGAGCATTTTGTAAATAGGTCACGCACAACTGAGATTTTATCACATATTTTTTTAAAGAAAATTTATGGTTTCCATTTTCCATTTAACACGCGTATTTGCTAACTGTAACTCAAAATCATTAACAAAAATAATATCTAATAAATGTCCTTTAATTAAGATGTACGTGTACATAAAACATATTATATTATATTCTCAACTTACTAAACGTTAAAAATGTTTAAATATTTTACACGTCAGATGTTTTACGTACATTACACGAAAAAGAGGTTTTCAAGTAGATTATATATCTAAAAAGTATTATTCAAGATGTGAGTTTTATATGTATGTAGAAAAAGAGTTAATCCTAAGTAGATTTATTATTATGTTCATAATAAAATAAATATTTTTATTGAAAATCACAAATTAAATTTGCGTTTTATTTAATATTTATTGTTTACCCTATAATATAATTAACAGGTCTTTCAATAATTTATATTGAAAATAGTATCATGAATAAAAAATGTTTATGTTTAAAATTTGCGGTACCTACCAATTAAATAATTAAGAAGTGTGTTAGGAAATTATTAAAAATAATAATTAATAAATTTTTTTTAAAAATTTTTTTCAATAATTATCGAGTTTCGTGAGATCCATAACTATTAGCATTTGTAATATTGCTTTACAGCAAGAAATTTATCTAAACTTTGTAAATTTAATTTTAAAAAATTCCCCGTCATTATTAGATGGTGTTTAACAACTAGTGTCTAGAAACCTAATTTCTGAAATAAAAATCTATCCCAAGAGATTCAAATGTATTTAACAATTTAAATAACTGAAATTATTTTATAATTTTTAATATTATTCTCGTTTATGAAATTACAGCTTTTAATGTGTTACTTTCCATTTACAGAAATATTGTGGTGTTCTAATTATTTTATTATTAGAAAGCCTTTCCACACAGCATCCCCAAATTATTAGGTAAATTATTTTCCTTAGAACCTCCTTTGTGAAATTGTAATGAAATATAATGTAAAAAAAGATAACTCTTCTGAAACAGACTTATATTTTTTATGATAATTATTATTATCTTAATCATATCATTGGCAGGAAGATTTACTTTGTTTGAAGGCTAGTTCAATTTTTAGCAATGCTCTAAAAAATAAAGGGCCGTCATGGTCATTTCAATACTTGGTTTTTTTAATATTTTTGCCCAGTTTGCAGTGTACGATGTATTGTTACATTATTTTTTTTTAAATTTTCATTAAAATGAATACTGTTTTAGAAACTAGATAAAATTTTCTTTCGTGTGAAATAAGTAGATATTTAAATACACATAGCTATTTCTAAATAATTAAATTTTAATATCTAACTTGAAAAATGTTTTATAAAACGCTATCCTCATTTTACTTTTACTCTTTACTTCAAACGTCCCTTTAGGTAATTTGTAAGAAAATTGTAACATCCACTTTTTTTATCCCGTTCCCAAAATATATGTATATATTTAAAATAAACTGAATGTTACGTTATGAGAAAAACTGGGCGGCATTTTGTCCATACAAAGGTATTCCCCAATTTCCGCTCTGGATTTTGACACCACTGCAAACATTTTTAACATAATATTGATATCGATCACTAGCGTGTCGATGTGTTTTGCTTTCTTGATAAGTTACTTCTTATAGGACGCTCCAAAAATCGTTAAAATTGCCTGGTTTGAACGCATATTTATGTATAACGTATTTTCTTCTAACATAGGTAATTAGAAAAAAAATTAAAATCGGTTCGGTTTTGGAGGAGAAAAGTGGGAAATACAAAACTTCGATTTTAATGATTCTATTTAGGTATTATCAGCCTGAGGTGCAATTAGCAAGAGCGACAGCGACAGCAATAGTTTGGTAAAATAGCTTCAAATTTCTCGGCGACCGGGTTTCCTCTTGATGGTGCAAATTATGAATTATTCAATTTGACCGTTTTTAGGATTTTATTCATGGCATTATATGAAGACAAACTGAGAAGAATTATTATTTCTCTTTCTGACTTCGAAAAAAAATACCAATTTCGCATGACTAAAAAAAAACTTTTATTGTGTATGAAATCCCGGCTTTACAAATATGACCCTAAAAGACGCAAGTTAATTTATTTGATTTTTTTAAATATTATGTAGGTAAATAGTTAATTTTCAGACCTCTCTACAGTTCTACGAATAAAGATAATTTTTTCGCACTGGCAACATAATAACGACAGCAGCGACGCCCCCGAATGCACAGAAAATTTATTAAGCACAACAAATGAAGATTTGAAATCTACCAATATAAAGTAAACGATATTAAGGGGAACGAATGCGCGGCCCATTTCGGCCTGTTTCATACAAACCTTAGATTTGGATATGAGATCAAAATACCCAACCAAACTCAAAAATTCGTTTTGTAATCAAAAGGTATATCAAATATCTAGTTAGGATGCGAGCTACTTTATTTATTTTTACGGTTTATCGAAATGTAATTATTCAATTTGAAGAGCGTATTTTTTTAACTCCAAAATAAGACTTGTATGTGTATTGTGAATTTTGTATTTACCTACCTATTATTCTGTTTTCCACAATCATTATTGACAGCTTTTCATCAGTTTGCAAATTAATAACGCGAAAAGAAACTTGGAAAATATTTACACAGCCGAGCTTTTCATTGTATTGAATTCCTATGTAAATGAAGTTTCAACAGTGTTGAGTGTTCGGCTAAAAATAAGCAGGGGAAGGGTTCTTTTAAAATAGTATTAATTGCAGAAGTGTTAGAAGAGCCCCCTGGCCTTGGTGTTATTCCAAATTCGACTGTAAAGCCACACTTGGACTAGGAGCAATGTTTACCGTGAAGCACATTACTTTCGACGCGCTATGGAATCTGACAGGACTTTAAATGGATCATAGTGTAATTTAAACATAGTGTAATTTTATGTCATTTTTTAAATCAGATTTTAAGCATTGACTCTTTTCCACAAAAAAATTATAAATTGATTTGAAAAGATTATTCTTTTATCTAGGAAACGCATGTTTTAAATTTTGAGAAAAAATCTTTATTTTTAGTATAATAAGGTTTTACCGTAGGTCGTTGGCAGATTTGTTAAATTTTCAAAAAATATTTTGTATTATACTACACCCATTTCAAATCATATAATCATGCAGTAAAATAAATCAATATATTATCTGGGAAACGCATGTTTCAAAATTTTAATTTTTGTTTTAAAATATCATTAAAAAATATATACGTACATGTGTTTCTTGACGAAAATTGGTACGTTTGTGTATTTACTCGTATTTGCGCACCTTCAAACTAATATATTTCAGATTTTTTTACATTCTTATTTTGCTTAGACATTATTAAAAAATGATGAATACTTGATGATGAAAAAAAAATAAATACAAAAAGTACATAATTTTAATAGTTTTATCATCACGCCTTTCAGCATTTTTGGATGTAGGTATAAATTAAAGCAAATTTGGAATGAAATAAAATCGATATTGAGTTATCATTTTTAAAATCTGGTACGGGGAACAATTAATCTTTCTCATTGGAACCGCCCTGTACGATCGTAAGAATATCTTTTGACGAAATGTGGATTTTCGGACGCTGGCTGGTTAAACGCCCTTAAACATTTAATGCTGAAGCTCTTTCTTACACACTTAATAACAACAGTCGAAAATGAGACAATCTTTCCTCCAAAGGCAAAAAGTAGTATTTTTAGGAAACGGACACACATATATAGAGTGTATCATCTTTTGTCTCACCATTATTTAATGTGAGGAAAGAGAAGAGCTGCAAGAAAAAGAAAGAGCTGCAGCATTATGATAAAGAACGTATGTTTTATGCTTTTGTGTGCCGTCACGGTGCCGTAATCGTGGATTCTCACGGCAATAATAAAAGTGCCCAATAGAAGGTGATCGGTAAAGGTTTTGAGTTTCAAGAGGATGAAGATTACGATTACGAGTTCTTTCTACTTCGGAAGCGCAGAGTTGGAGTTCTGCAAATGAGTAGGTATACAATTTACAATAATATTAATTATATTTAATTGATGCTTTCCTGGGTGGAAGAACTGTCAGTATTGTCCTGGTGGGAGATCACCGTTCAGAATAGATACGTTCTTTGAAATGTAGATAGTTACCTACGTTTGGTGACTAGATCTGAATTGCTAGGTTATTACTTACCAACCTTCATTTTCTATCTCTTTCTGCACGCCAATTTCTTCCGATTTAAAATTTCACCATTTTTATGTGACTACCTCACAAGAATCCCATCGGTACAGAGCTAGTGGGGCAATGTCATTCTAAATTTGGTTATGTTGTGAGTCTGAAGAAAGAGAGGAGGGGAAGAAGATGGGACCGAATAAGATTGTTAAACACTTGGTTTTTCAGATCTGGCCACCAAACACGGCTAAAACAAACATTTTCTTCGGACAAAAACATTACATATACCGGGCTACAAAGCTATATAATTCACTTCCAACACAATTTCATAACACAAAAAACACAACGATAGATAAAATTTGAAATGCAGTAAAGGACAATAAATTCAAAAATTAGTTAGATGTTTCGATTTTCTCCGCTTTTTTTTCTCTTTCGATCATTTTCGGTCAAAATATTTTTAGACAATAAATGTGTCTTTTACGACGTGAATTTTGAGACGATTTTTTTCTGGAGAATTTAAAATAAATTAGACTTTATCAAAGAAATTTACAAAAAATGTAAAGTTTAAAAGATCTATTAACGTTATTTCATTATAAAACATCATAAATATATGTGTACAAAAACAGGAGATATGTTAGACTTCTTTTCTCTCTTCTGAACAATTAACATTTTATACGTTTTAAGATTTTCACGGTCAAAAGTATTTTCGTTATTTGTTTTTGGGGTGTTATGCCGTGTTGCACATCTACCGGATCTGCCCTGATGATGGACTCTGCTATCCGAAACGTTGGCTAAAGAAGGAGGTAGCGCAACACGGCATAACTCCCCAAAAACAAATAACGAAAATTAACATTTTGTCCTTTATAGCATTTCAAATTCTGAGTAGTGGTCTTTCAACAGGGAAAGAATCTGAAAGAACCTGAAAGTCTCTGAAACATGCCTAAAATATATAACATATTATTTTTAATTAATAAATTGTGAAATAACACAAATTAATCAAATATATCTCTCCTGCGTACGTCGGGATTTGAACCTGTTCTTACGTTTTAAATTTGTGACCTCCGGATTCGTAACCAAGAATCGTAACCACTCAACCACGGAGGCCGTTATAATATATCTTATCTATAATTGCCCAAGTGGCGACAGCGGGAATTGGTTACCACGTTTGATTGAAAAATAAACAAGTTGTTTATTGATACTAAAATACAAAAATATACACAGGAATCTGGTTCAATATCACCACATCTAGTTCAGACTCGCAGTAGGGGGCATTTAATGAAAAGTCTACAGAAAACCTGTTTTCAATTTTCTTGTAGTGGTTAAAGTTTTTATTTTAAGTCAGGAGGTTGCGGGTTCGATTCCGATCGCAGCGCAAAAATATTCAAGTTCAATAAAATATAATATAAGTTGGGAGTCGGGTAGGGGTACCACCGCGCCGGGAAGCATTTGTTGGATAACCAATACCTTTGCCATAGGTTTTCACTACTTTTGGCGACTTTCGGTGCCCTGGTTCATGGGGTGAGGTTTGCCGGGTCTTGGTGGCGGATCCGTCTGCCACCAACGGCCGGATCTAGAGAGACCGGTTGAGGGAGACCTTTAGACCTCTCCAGCAGGACTATCACGACCCACCGCCTTAAATAGCAGTGCGTGGGATGATATCATACGTCCGTCACTCCTGGAAGCACTAATGTGGTAATAATTTAACTTAAATGAGTGTGTGGATCTGTGGATAAATGAGTTCTGTTTGGAGTTGGTCTTGCAAGGAGGAAGATTAAAGGTAAGCGACTGCCTGCTGTTGCGATTTGGAACATGGAATGATAGGCGTTGAAGAAGATCAGGACAATCGATTAAGTTATGTGTAATTTTAAATAACATTACCGAATCTGCTATATTTCTTCGACAAGTTTACCCTTCATACCTTTTTCCCTCCCAGAACTTCCTCTCCTACCTTCCTCCACAAAGATGACTTGGGAACGGGGGGAATTATTTTCCTCAGGGCCCGCACAGGAGTGAAAAAATATCCATGGTGTCCGGAAACTAGTGGTGCAAGCGAGAAACCACTTCATTCTTTCGTTTCTTAATAAATCGATTCCGATATTGGAATTTTTTTAGTCAATTTGTATAAATTAATAGATGGATAATAAAATAGCTAGGGGGTTAGTTAATGTCTTTTAACATGCGTTGAAGCGTAGACACCGCCCAAAAGTTTTTTCAACCCTTTACATTTCGTTCTCTACGTGATGATAATTTGTAGATAACGAATTATTTAATAAATTACATATTATACAGGATATTAAGGGACGCACTTGACTTATTTTAACCAGTGATGATCGAGACCCAAATTTCATTTAAAATTTTTGCTCCAAAGAATGTCAGGACTCTCTAGTTAAAGTAAGTCAAGTAGGTCCCTCTATTTTGACAGGACCTAATCAATTTCGAAGTACTGACGAATTTTTAATTTTCTACAAAATTCTACAGTCCCGACTGCTCCCTACTCTCCGGAGTCAGCCGGACTATAATATCCCAAATTGGGGTATGTGAGGCTGAGACGAGTGGGGCAGAGAATCTTGTCACTTATCAAATCTTGTCACTTGACACGGCTATTGACATCTCAGCAACGTCTCATTTCTGAATAGCGGTCTTTTACCTGGGCGATATTGAGTGTACCTACCGCTCCCGGCAACTTTTACCTGGGCGATATTGAGTGTACCTACCGCTCCCGGCAACTTTTACCTGGGGGGTATTGAGTGTACCTACCGCTCCCGGCAACTTTTACCTGGGCGATATTGAGTGTACCTACCGCTCCCGGCAACTTTTACCTGGGCGATATTGAGTGTACCTACCGCTCCCGGCAACTTTTTCTAGCTAATTACAATATGGGCGCTGCCAAGTCTAGGTGTTGTGATGCTGGCTGCTCTGGACCTCACAGAAATGTATTTACGGATGTCGGTAAGTAAATAAATAAACTCAGATGGGAAAACAAGCAGTGAGAAACTTGTTACAAAATAGTTAATGGGGTAAGTAAGTACCCAGGTAGTGCTGTTACCAAAATTATAAGAATATAAATAGGTACCTACCTACAAATCCACAGGTGTACTAAAGTATTTATGCAGATGACCAAAAAAGAACCAATTAATGGACAAACATTGTTTTGAACTTGTAGCCGCTTAGATCATAGAAACTAAATTTTTTTTACATTAACTCCACACAGGAAGCCCTGATGAAATTAACTTCCATCGGCCCTATGTCATCTTAAAAGATGTTGTGTGAAGGGTCTTTTTGAGGGGAGGAAGGAGTGAACATGGGTCTTGATCTATGTTGTAGGAGGGAGAAAACACAGAGGCCGTCAAATCATTCCACAACCGAGCTGTTCAACTCAAGAACGTCGTAGAAGTGACCAGTTCTCGCTTGACAATTGTCAACCGTGTACATTATGTTGAGCGCGCATTTGGCGTGTTTTTTTAAGTTAAAATTTTTGTTTCTATTTTAAACATTTCGTTTCTAGTATCCATTGTAGCCTCAGCTATTGGTTAACGCCATAGTGATAGTAATAACAATAATAACTTTTCAAGGTTATTCCCATAAGCATGGTATAAAACAGAATCTATTAGTAGGTAAAAGGTATGTCGCATGGCGATTTAATACGTATTTCTTATCAATAACATTTAGCATTACTTCATTAACTATTAAAATAATAAGTCGTGATGTTAAATATACACGTTGCATGCGTAAGTACTGAGTACGCGTGTACTGGCGTTAGTAATGCCATGTCGGAGACACAATGCGTCCAATATAATGTCCCGAAGAAGATTTAAGAAGCCAACCTTGGGTGTCAATTGTCAATTGAACCAAGAACTCGACTGGTCAATAACAAGCGGGCATTCAAATCGTACCTAAGTCAATTTATTTCATATGCACTCAATCATACTATTTCCCAATCAATTGAAAACACTTATTATTATTGGTGTTAGGTACTTCATGGAAGAAGGCGCAAATCTTTCTATCTATATTCGCGTTTTCCTACACCCACTCCTGTTTTAAATTTTACTTTTAAACCGGGATTTCAGAGGACTGCCGCGACATTTTTGTTCAAGCATAATAAAAATACAGTGTAAATCGGTTAATGCGAAAGCGTTTAACGCGGAATAACAGTTAACACGAAGTGTTTTGGATAATTATTAGGTTTATTTAGGTACCTCGTTTTAGTTAAGTATTTACCCTTGTGCATATTGGGAGTCAAAAAGCTCTCGGCGTCTTTCGTAGCCGATGACAACTAACAATAATTGTGGTGTAACAACAATGGTAACCATTTCGACGGTTCCGAAGGACAATGTCGGATCTGCTAACGATTGACAATCGTTTATTTGGCTTATTTTGTTGATTTAAAGTTTGTATTTTCGGAGTTTTTGATGAAATCAGACGAAATACAAAATATCAAACTAAACCATATTTCTAGATTTTAAAAACAGAACAAAAAAAAAGAAAAGTAGAGAAACGAAACTTTAAACAACTCTATATGAAAACTATAAAATCGCATATCCGACATTGTTCCTCGGGAACGTCGATTTGTGATACTTCTTAGAGACTCTAATTTGCAATCTCTTTAAATACTTAAGGCATTATTTGTTCAAGAACCAATTAACAGAGAGAATCAAATTCTGTGCTAATGGTACCCAGCCTAATCTACTAATTTGTGTAATTACTCTATTAATTTGTGAAACTGACTAAACTGTCTGTCCAATAAACTCCATGTTATTGTAAATAACATGCGTTATGTTTCCTGACAACAACTAGAGTTTTTGATGTCGTGAACGTAGAGCTTGACACGGATAACTTTACAGGTGACCAAAGCAGGAACCAAAGTTAGTTCCGACCTTACGAGAGCTTCTTTGGCTCTAATATGAAACCCACTTCTCCATTCGGCTCTTATTAGAGGTTACTTTACTATTTTGTTCCTACTGATACAGCAGAAGAGAAGGGCATCCGAGATACGTTTTTTCTGTATTTTGTATAGTGTGCCAAGATTCCGAAGCGACATTTTATTTGCCTTTAACAAATAACATAATCTCTTGACGAGCGCTTTCGTAAGCCATAAAACTATACATACATGACAAATGACAAGGGAATAGGGAGCGAAGATTAAAAGAAAAAAAACCAAGGGCAAAAAAGTCAAACAAAAATAATTAATCAGATAAATTAAACTAATTTACAATGTACTCAAGTTAATTCTAGCCAAGTACCTACTTTGTGAAAGATAATTTAAATATGTATTTGTATAGTAGTTTTAAAACCCGAAGATGGCTGATTGCTTGAGCCGAAACGTCGCGTCGCTTAGATGTACACATCAGTGGTTGTGTTAGGTTTTGAAATGAGAATTTGGGATGTCATTTATCCTGTTCCTACCTCTCCCTAACTATCACCTTGCTTGAAAAGTATTTGAAATTTGGAACAATGGCTAGAAAAGTAGTGCAAATTCGAGTGCATTTGTTTTGAAAACAGAAGAAGATTTGGAAGCAAGTGTTGGTGTTTTTCGTGTATATACAAAATATCGTTTTTAAGTAAAAGGAAGGAATTTAACCATCTCCATAATATCGTTTTGTACTTATTCAATTTGGGAGGCGCAAGGCGACAAGGCAAGGCGCAGGTCTCCGCAAGTGGTTCGCTACGTTTGGTGACTTAGCAAGGGTGCCCAGGTTCATGGGGTGAGAGGTTAGTCTAGATCTTGGCGGCACATGCGTTTGCCCTCCTGCTGCGTGGCGTCATTTTAGGGAAAGGAAGTTCTGTGAAGGAAAAAGGTATGAGGGATGGATAGGGATCTGGGGGTCAATATGTCCTCGAGTGACGGAAGTACGAATCCATCTCTCCCACTGCGGTGCAAGCCAATGGGTTGAGCTGTCGAGAGTCCGGCTGGAGAGGTCAAGGTTATGTAATCCTCTGGCGGTCCATGATAATTATGTAATTGTAATTCCTTTCAGAAAAAATATCTGCAAATTTTATTACAAAGCCTACCACATGTTTTTTTTTATTTCTTCAGACAAACCAAAACAAGCAAAAAAGCATCGCCAAAATGAACGTTTTATTTTATTTCGTGAAGTTCGGGCACACATATAAAATAACCGATCATAATCTAAAAACTCAAATTGCCACATTTTATAATAAAACCATAACCGAAAAGGGTTTCGTAAGTAGGAGATTTTACACTTCAAAGCATTTTCATGGGCCTGATATTTTATTTTTTTCTTGGCTTATAAAAAGAAGTATGCTAGAGTGGAACAAAGGCCAATATATTGGATTCAGTATTTGCAGTATTTATTTTGGAAAATTCACAGATTTTTTTTACATCATCAAACGGTATTAATAGCCTTGCATCTGTTGTACACACTCGATTCACAAATAGATATAAACGCGCTGCCATCTATGTTATTAATATGCTGAAAAGGCTACTTTGGTATTCGGTTTCCAATTCAAGAATTCGTCAAAGGATGGCGCCTATGCGCATGAGGACGTGCCCCCCTTAGGTATAAGTACTACGGATTGATTTAAAAATGACATATGTCCGGTTGTGTCTGGTTATTCCCTCTTATTAATTAGGGAAAGAGGCATATCACCGGAGGTAATACAAATCCTTGACCTGTGGCACAGACAGCAGGAAAACTTAGTAAGGTGGAAAGATGGATTTTCCGAACCTTTCCTTCTAAAGAGTGGCGTCAGACAGGGAGGATGCATTTCCCCGATATTGTTCAACCTGTACATGGACAAACTCACTGACAGGCTAAACAATGCAGGGGTAGGCTGCCATATTGGAGGACAGTGTCAGAACAACATTAGTTATGCAGACGACATGGTCCTGATTGTACCCTCTTCTGAAAATATGTGAAGAGTTTGCCAAAGAAACAAACATGCATTACAACCCCACCAACACGGCTCTACTAGTCATAAGATATGGGCAAGGACCGACAAATATTCCTCCAGCTATCCTGAACAGTGTGAACCTGAAGGTGACTGCAGGAACTAAATACCTTGGACACATAATCTGATGGAGGATGACGACATCGAAAAAGATAATCTTCCTCTCCTTCTGCGCAATGTTGTATGCGTGCGAACTTTGGGCAAAACTACAAAAAGACTTCGGGTCCAGTACAATAACGCCTTCCGCATAATGTTTGGTCTCCCCAGATATTGCAGCGCTTCCCGGATGTTCACGGAGATGCGAGTTCCCATGCGGTTATGCAGCCCTCATCAGATCCAGGGTGGCAGGAATGAGGAAAGGATTCCTCACCATGGAAGCCCGCCTCAGTCCATCCTCCAGCATTGACGCACATTGGAGAAAAATACTAGCTCCTAATATAGCCACAGTACCATAAAGGCTTATTATTATTATTATCTTTTTTTGTTTTCTATTTACGATTACTATTATTTTATCTTTTGTTTATTTGTTTGTCATGTATAATTATTTAATTATGTTCACCTGCTTTTGTAATGTATGTCTTTATGAAATGTGTGGGACTGCACTTACCTCCCCTCATACCGGATACATAAATACATACCAGATTTAAATGTCCGGGTTAAATATTCCCCACAGGAAAAACTAAACCCTTTCACACACTTCCTCAAATGATCATATAGTCAATCCACGCTATGCAATTGCACTAAGTATTAAGTATATACGTATTATAAATACAAAACAACACAAGAACAACATGTCAACCTACCAGAGACCAAATGGGAAAATAATTCACCGACTCCAGATATTTTCATATCAGAGGGTTCGGCTCTGTGGAACTCCTAATTGGACCTATAAATCCTACTGATCCCTCAATTTAAATATTTAAAAAATCTTTTGTAATCCTACAAGTATTTAAAATGACTGACTTTTGCATTTTTATATGTAAATTCTTTGACAAATCTAATATGCCTAAATTTAGAATGAGAGACCTAGGTATAATGCCAGTAGCCGAAATAACAAATGGTAATATTTTTATAGTCTGAGAATGCCGAATTCTTTTAATCTCATTTCCTAAATCTGTATATTTTCTTATTTTTTCAGAAACAGATTTTTGAATATTGCAGGAATTTGTAATAGCACATCAATGATATAAGTTATTTTTTAAATTTTGTCATGTAAAACTATATCAGATCTATTATGACTAATTGTTCTGTCTGTGAGTATAGTTTTATCATAATATATTTTATAAAATTCATTTTCTAAAAATGAATTTGGTTCATATTCATAATATGGTACTATATTATGGCAGTCAATCAAGTTATGTTTAATTACCAAACTTTGGTGGATTATTTTTAAAACCTGATTGTGCCTAAATGTATATTCCGACGGCGCTAATACAGAACATCCCGATATATAATATGTTCTATAGTTTCCGGAAAAGCCAAACATTTTCTACATAAATCATCAATTTCATTTATATCTTTGATTATATGCTTCCTGTAATTTTTAGTACTAAATTATATTATTATTATTTTTAGCACATATCATTCATTCTTATTATTATTATTAGAACTTATAATATTTCTAGGCGATCAAATTTTCAAATCAAAAACACATGATTTTGATTAATGAAGACAATATTAGTGATTCCCAATCGAAATTTTGAAACAGAAAAATCAGAAAAAGATACGGTCACATCTAGGAATCGAACCCAGGACCTTAACCTTGCCGGGGCGGTGCTCTACCTCTGAGCTAATGAGATCCTATCCCATTTAGTCATATTTAACTGTAACATACTTCAATTAAGAACTACCAACATTATCTTCATTTTCTTCGCATAAAAACATGATTTTGCATTATGGTACTGACAAATATGCTCATTAGTAACATGCTCTCTTCGGGGCCGTAGCCAGAGCCGTGAGATAGGGCAGCGGTAATTGCAGGTAGGGCGCAAGTAAAAATGTAACTTGATCTGATCTGGTGAATCGATGTTCGTCGTACAAGTGTGAGGCAATACTTAATTGGATGATCAAAACATTTAGTTATTTAACAATAATAAGGGATTACCTTGTGTTCTTTCACCAGGTAGATAATAAGTATTTGTACACAAGGTAGTTCTTGGTCATTGCTAACAATGAACTTCAGAAAAGTAACTTTTTTTACATTAACTCCACACAGGAGGCCCTGAGGAAAATAATTTCCCCCAGGGCCTATGTCATCTGGGATGCTGTGTGGAGGGTCTTTTTGAGGAGAGGAAGGAATGAACATTGGTCTTGAAGAGGCCCATGTTGTAGGAAGGAGGAAACACAGAGGCCGGCAAATCATTCCACAGCCTAGCTGTTGAACACAAGAACGAGTCGAAGAAACGACCTGTTCTCATGTGACAAATGTCAACTGTGTACAAATGTTGGGCACGCGTTTGGCGTGTTTCCCGACTATGCACCGGTGCCGAAGGGATCAATGATGCTAGTTCCTCGGAGCACCTTCCATTGTAATACCGGTAGAACAAGGATAGCATTCCCACCCGACGCCTGTGCTCTAAAAATTGCAATCCGTCTGTTAAGATGGGAGAATCTATCAAACGGACCACCCGTTTCTGCACAGAGTCCAGGGTATTTTTCAGGTATTTTGGAGCTCCAGACCAGAGGTGGCTGCCAAATTCAACCGTGGGGCGCACTAGTGATTTGTACAGGGTTAGCAGTTGTGTACTATTAAAGAATCTGCGGGCCCTGTACAGTACGCCCAGTTTTTGGGAGGCTAACTTTACTCTGGCTTCGATGGAGCCCCCATACCTGAGCTGGTCACTCAGGGTTACACCAAGCATATCAATGGAGGGCCTGTTCGGAAGATTGCTTCCGTTGAAAGAGACTAGATTTTCATTTCGATCCCTTTTAGATGTAATCAGACAAGATTGGGTCTTTGAAACATTAAATTCAACGAGATTATTTTTACCCCAAGAGAAAATACTCTCGAGGTAACCGTCCATTCTTTGCTTCAAAGCCCTACGAGCTGTTGGAGTTTGTGAGCCCTTTGGGGGCTTGTCAAACAAAAAGCTATCATGAACTGTACTGTCATCCGCGTAACAATGAATTGGTACACATGACAAAAGGTCGTTGATGTGCAACAAAAACAAAGTCGGAGACAGAACCGATCCCTGTGGGACGCCAGCATTTATCGAGTGTGAGGAAGAGGTGAAACCATCGGCTACCGTCTGAATCGACCTCTCCCTCAAGAAGTCGGCAATCCACGTACACAAGGATGCGGGAAGTCCGTAAGAAGGCAGTTTGTTGACAAGTCCTCGGTGCCAAACCCGGTCAAAGGCCTTGGAAATGTCCAGTGCAACCGTTTGGGTCTCACCGAAACGTTCCAGGCAACGCCCCCAAACATGCGTCACATACAACAAGACATAATAACACTTGTACCCATTTTAATATTTACAGTTATTTTGAAATATTATTATTATGTTATTTTACTGTATAAATGTTTCTTATGTAGTAAATAAAATAAAAATTCTTCTTCTTTAGAATAGGATGGATAACCACTTTTTTCCAACCAGAGGGCACAGAGCCAGTCTTCAGGGACATTTTAAAAAGCTTCGTCAAAATTGGAGCTAATTCTGCAGCGCACCTCTGCAGTACCAGGGCAGGTATTCCATCAGGCCCACTAGCTTTATTAACATCTAGCCCTCGTAAAACATGGAGTACTTCTTTTAGATCAACTGACTTAGTTCTTTTCTTTTCAAAGGCTAGAAACACCATGCCTGCCATCCCTTCGTGACCCATTGACAGCCTCTGAAGCCTATTGATTGCAGTCAATGTTGAAAACGTAGATTCGCACACAGCAGTGTTGCAGCCTATCGTCGCCACAGATGCAAAAAGTTCATACGTATCTCTAAACGCCTCTCGCTGCCTGTACAAAACTTGCATTGTGCTTTCCGTTTTATCCTCGCGGGGACTCGAATAAGCTTTGACTACAGCAGCCTCTTCTCTTCATCGAGACTAGCTTTAGAATTCAGAAGATCGTCGTTGTCCGAAAACCTTCTTTGTAATTCAGCAATTAGTATGTCCAACGTTTCAAAATAGTTCTTAAAGTAGGACACAGGTATTTTAAGGTAGGGCATTGCCCCATAATGCCCCCCCCCCATTAGCTACGGCCCTCGCTCTCTTGCTACTAATCAGCAAATGATAAAATTAGTTGCATGCGTGTCACGCCCAAATGAGCATGTTCACAAATCGAGCATGCTCATTGATTCGCGGGAAGGGGAAATGAGCATGTGTGTCAGTACCAATACATCGCATTGCATCGTCTTTTAAAATTTTAAATTTAAATTCAAAATATATAAAAACAGTATGTTAGCAGGATATCAAAATTTGATGGGACTATTTAAAATTGAATTCATCAAAAGAAAACAAATATTCGGCAACCAGCCAATATTACACTTTACAAAATTATAATGAAAGCAAACTGGCATTATTTATCAGAGTATTTTCGAGACGGAGAAAGACAAATCTGTCAATAAGTTCATTTACCTCTAGAAAAAAGTTTACAACATGAGAATAATAACAAATATTATATTTTAAATTCGAGCAAATAAAATTTTGAAATTTTGAAATGAAATTTTCTTACACACCACTGACGGAAACATGCAACCAAAAGTCCAGACTAGAAGCACAATATTCATGCAAACAGGTCTTAATTTTAGAAAAAACTGCCATACATAGTGGTTTACGTATTTCACTTTGAGTTACAGATATACAAAAATATATAATATATACAAACCTACATAATGTATGATATACCTATCTGATATGTCTCTCTCGCAAAAATAAAGTTGGTTGTTTTCAGGTGGAAAAAAAAATAATTAGCAGTAATTGTTGAATGAAACACTAGTATATATTGAATTATGTGGCGGGTATTAGATAAGCCACCACAGCTCAGTGGTCAAGAGCAGCTGACCGGCAATCAGAAGGACACGGGTTCAAGTCCCGTTGGCGGCAAGTACCCTTTCTCGGGAGATTTTTCAATGTAGATGAGTGTTTCAGGCTGATAATTATTGCTTATAATAATATACCTATGTATTAAAATATTTTTTTATATTCTATTGTTTGCTATTACAGTGGACCCGCGATAATCGGACAAACGTTTTGCAGGGCGATGTCGGATTATCGAATTTGTCGGATTATAGAGTACTGCCTAAAATCCTAAGTCCGGAATTTTTTTAATAAGAGTACCTTGTAATCCGACAAATTACAAATCAAAGAATCTATTTGAACTACGTATCATACTACGTATAGGTACACCAGATCTCCAAATCTCCCTAAGTAATCTGCAGCAAACTTGCTCGATTTCTTCCGAAGATTGGCAAAGAGCAAAAACCAAATCTTTCATGTCGAGTTCTTTTAACATATTATAATAAAACGAATAAAGTTCTTTTAACGTTTTTTCTATAGGCTGATCCTTAGATACGGCTTTCAGAAGTGGGGTTTTCTTGTAATCTTGCTTGACAAACTGAATAACATTCCGATCCTGATGTGTCGGATTATAGGGGACGCCGGATTAGCCAGAGGCCGGATTACCGCGGGTCTACTGAATTGTGCCACTGAAAAGTCAGCTCGTAATAATGCATTTAAAAGTAGACGGCATGCATTTTCCAGAAAGTTCTTGTTTTTGTGTAGGTGAGAACAAAATAAAATTAAAATAATAATGACATATTAATATTTGAACACTTTTGGTAAATAAACTCTTATCGCAACTATAAATAGGCACTATCTTTTAACCTTATTTAATTTTCTTTAAGACGTTTAAACAATGGAAATACAACATCCATTTACAATGCCAAAAATCCTTTTAAATATTACAGTAATTATTCTTTCGTCGATTTAATACTTTTAAAAGTTTTATTAATGACCATAATACATATATTATGAGATAAAGCTTAAGAGGGGATAACCAGAGAAAATTATTTTTAGTATATTAAGGTTACACCGTAGGTCGTTGGCGAATTTGTTAAATTTTCAAACAAAATTTTATAATATACAACACACATTTCAAATCATATAATCATGCAGTAAAATAAATCAATAAATTATCTGGGAAAGTCATGTTTCTAAATTTAATTTTAGTTTAAATAATATCATTAAAAAAAATCCGCACACGTGTTTCGTGACGAAAATACTTCAGTTTGTCTATTTATTTACGGTCTTACAAACTAATATATATAAGATTTTTTTACATTTTTATTTTGCGTAGACATTATTGAAAAATTATAAATACTTAATATATGTGTAAATAAAATAATAACAAAAAGTACATAATTTTAATAGTTTTATCATCACGCCTTTCAGCATTTTTGGATGTAGGTATAAAGCATTTTGAATGAATTTTTAGATTTTCACGGCCAAAAGTATTTTCGTTATTCATCATCAGGGCAGATCCGGTAGATCCGGTGGATGTCCAGACACATCTAAACGTTGGCTAAAGAAGGAGGTAGCGCAACACGACATAACACCCTAAAAACAAATAACAAAAAAAAAATTATGACATAAAATCGATATTGAGTAATAATTTGAAAAAGCTGGATCGGGAATATTTAATCTTTCTCACTGGAACCGCCCTGTGCGATCGTAAGAAAAATCTTTCGACGAAATTTGGATTCTCGGCCACTGGCTGGTTAAAGGCTCTTAAGGATTATCTATTCAGTAAAGATACCTACCTAATATTGATAATCATACTAATAGATAAATAACAAGTAGGATTTTAATCCATAATACAATATGATGTAATAGGATGGGGAGGAGCTTATAAAACCCACACATAATCTCCCCTCGTTGCTCAAAAACTAATAATTAAAATAATATTTAAAACACCATTTTTGAATCCTTCTGAACCTGAACACATATTTGAAGAATTTAAGGTCAGAAAATTAAATACATGTTTCTTTAACACGCAACTTTACACGTATAAAGAAAATGTTTCAAACAAACTGTACCATTCAGAAACACAACAAATCTCTGGCAAAAATATATATTACCGATTCCATGTTTAAAAAAACTTTGGATCAACAGAACTACATATACTACCTGGGAAAAAATTTCTTTAATAAATTGCCATAAAATATAAGATCACTTAAAAATAGCCCCAAGGAATTCAAACACAACTAAAAAAATATACTGAAAAGTAATAAAAAATATATACCTATATATTACGTATAATAATAATAATAATAAAATAACAAAAAACTTTTACCAAAATTAAAAGCATATAATAAAAACGGTTCCATGCCAACTCAGAATGAAACCAACTCAGAAACACCATTAAAGGTCATTAAAAGCTATGAAAAAAAAAAAAATTAAAATAGCCGGTAATCCTAACCTAACTTAACCTATTTAACCAATCTTTTTTTATCATCACTCTGACCTTTCAGAAGTGCTTCTGAGTTGGCCGGTCACCAATAAAAACTACTTCAAACCTCAATGCTTCAAACACAACAAACTTATTTTGTGGCACCATATTAATTAAAAATTAAAAGTTAATAGATTTCTTAGTTTTGACCACTTTTATTGTTTATAAAAAAACCGACATGTTTTGTGAGCGATGCTCACTTCCTCAGGGTTTACTTAAAACCTGTAAACCCTGATGGAGTGAGTATCGCTCACGAAACATGTCAGTTTTTATAAACAATAAACGTGGTTAAGACTAAGAAATCTTTTAATTTTAAAATATAATAAAAACAACAACAGTAATAAAAGAATTCTTAATTTCTAATTAAATACCTGATTCCCACATACTCAAGCATAACTTTTTATGGGAGTACATCGTTTAAAAAATATACAAATAGATTCAAAATTAGGAAGAAAAAGTGTTTATTGAGTTATTTGTTCATTATTATTCTGATAACAATTATGTTAATATTTTTTATAAAAAAGTAATTCAGAGCTGAACTTAAAACTTTACTCATTTTTATAAATGGTAGAAATGCACACCCAATCCTCGACAGATTTTCAACACCGTATTATATATCAAGTACTTACCGATTTCTTTTATATCACCAAGAATTCGTCGAATAAAAATGTTAAATCATGCAATTTGCAGTGTTTCTAAGATAGTGCCATGTCTTCGTCGGATATTTTACATTGTACATAATTTAGTTAGTAGTAAGAGAGATTATTGTAAATTTCCGACTTCTTCCATTCACATTTGCGTCATATATTCTTCTCACACTATTTTTATTATCATTCTAACCACGTGAGTTGTGTACAGATTTATATTTTTTGTGATTTTCTTACTTTTCCACATACTTACGGGAATTGCGTTTCATTTTCTTTATACGTGTGACGGAAATTTATTATAATTATTGATTTTTCCTTAGGAGGGATGCAGACATACGTTAACCGTTTGTCTCATTTTCCACTCTTGATATTTAGTGTGAAAGAAAGAGGGGCAGCATTATATGTTTAAGAACAAAAGTAAAACAATCAGCGCATTGACATTTGAAGTTTTTGAATTTTTGGAATTCACGCACTATGCAATATTATACTTATCACAATTTTGCTGCTGCTCTTTCAAAAGATGAGAATTCGTTCCATACAAAATTCATGAGGAAAAGATATTTATAAATTTTTTTCGTGCATTTTCCGACGTTTTAATAGTTATTCTACTATTCGGGGCGGAGACAAATCCAACAAATCAAAGATCATAAAAATCGGTCCAGCCGTTCTTGAGTTATAAATGGTGTAACTAACCCGACTTTTTTATACATTAAGATAATTATAAGATTTTATATTCCAGCTTGGTTGAATAGATGTGCATTACATCACTCTTAGCGTACATATTAAAAAAGAACGCATTATTAAATGATAAGTTTAGGGTATACGTATAAGAGTGCGCAGGATAAAACAAATAAGGCAAAATATTCCGCAATCATTTTTGTAAAAGATACAAAAACAAGTTGACCAAAAATAAAGAAAGCATAGAAATTTGTAGGAAAGTTTTAAAATTTTATAAGTGTAGTAAGTTTATATTGAAAGATGTGCATTATTTAATATTAGAAACAAAACACAAAAAAGATTATTATTTTCTACTGGTAACTGGCCTATTTTATCTGGATTTTCCCATTAATTCTGAAACAACCTGCCCCGGTCAGTACTTTCCTGGTGAGGTTTTGTATTACTTTTAAGATTTTTCTCTATAATAAATACATTTCAGTCCTATTGGCCTAAGTTTTGATAAAAATAAAATATAAATCTTAATAACTATTACAAACCTTACTGAATAGTTGTCGAATACGATGGAATTTCGTGATTCAAAGCGCATTTATACCCGTTGATGCTTCCTTTCGATTTCTACCGTACGTTCAGATTGTGCAAACTTCAGAGCATACTTCATGGCTTTGAAAATCAAGATGCGATATAATCACTTGATTTCTTGCTGCAAAACTGTTTTTTTCTCCTAAGTGTTCGTATAAAAAGACATTTATTACTACTAGATTATTTTTTTATTATTTAAAACGTTATTAATAGTAGTTTTCACGGTTGTTGAGTGTTAATTTTAAATGAAAAGTACTTAATATGACTCTACGTACGAACCCTTCAATCTCCATCTATTTTCAGAGCTAGGTACTTTTCTATGAGTGTTGAGTCTTTTCGCAGCATCAAAAACCATAAGTGATATTCGTTTTTTGGTATTTTTGTAAAGTACTCGGTATATTTCTTTCGCATTTTAACGCGAACAGTTACTAAGTGACCCGTGAAATATGGATAAAGTGTTAATTTGTTATTCGTACTAGTGGTTTGTGCGAAAATGAGGTTTCATTTACTATCTCAACGGATGGCGAGTGATGGCGAAAATACGATGGGATACACCTTCGATGTGAAAATCTGCGCTTTATTGTCACATTAAAATAAGTAAATTACGTAATTGAAAGGATGAGATTCGTGTTATTTAATTGTTAAATGTAAAGTGAGTGTTTAATTGTCAATAAAACATTAGGCGAAACAGTTCTTGTTTTACATCTTGTCATTGGCGGACCGGCTGACGGCTGATATATTCTCGTACTGGACAGGGCGTGCGTGTATGGGTGACTTGAACCAACCTTCTGAGAGATTTTGACACGCCTTTGGAAAGAAAAGCTAAAAGATCGCCAATTTATAATATAAATATCATTTGACATATGACCGATAATTACGTAACTTTTTGGTAATTGTGGTAACAGTGAGACAGCAATGTCTTGAGTGCTCTAGTGACCAGTGAGGTGATTTCTCGATCGAACTCTTCATTCATGTTTATTCAGGCCACAGCTACATGACCGCCTTTTGCATATGTCATGAATATCTTTGCATTTATCACACTGGCTACAATATAACATGCTCCGATTTTTCTATTTGAAAGAAAATCCTCACTGATAATAGCTGTTGACATTTTGTCAGAACCATAGTTTTATCACTCTTCACTTGGCAAAATGTCTTCTGTGGACAATAGACAGACATTTGTAGATAGAATAGACCCTTATGCCAAGAGGTCATTGAAGAAGAAGACAAAAAGATCTCAGGGGTCATCTAGGTATAGAAATAACCAGGATGTGGAGCTACAGACATTGCCATTGCTAAAAGGTATGCACTGTCTTATTTATACTGTTTGTACCCCACACACTGCATGCTCTCACTTTGTTTACTGATTTCCTTACTAATCACACACTACGCGCACACAATATAGGTATACTTACCTTTGACAAACCACATATTATTCTAATTATGTTACTCATGTTTTCTTCTGAAGTGTAGTATTGATTTTTCCTAATATCCACAGTACTACATTTGATTTGAGCATCCACTCGAATTTATCCATAAAGGAAGGCATACATAATATTAAAATCAAGCAAATTTCCTCCCGAGAGTTTACGGAGACTCATGTGTTTATTTTTAAAAATTCTTGCTCATATGAATACCTGCCATAAACAACGTGATATGTTTACCAGAGATTATGTTTTGCCTAGTTTATCATTTGCAATACAAAATTTTACACAGTGCTTTGAATAATAATATTATGTTGAATATTCGTGGATCATACCGAGCCTGTGCCTAATTTCAAGGCAATGTTAGATTAATTAGTTTACATAATAATTTTGTAAACATACCTAATATATTTAATCTTATTATAAATGTCCCGATGGTGGAACTTCAGAAATTGTGTTGAATTAGATTTTACTGATAAACATCGCCTTATTAGACAAACTGTATGTCCATGTAACCTCAAATAATTGGTATAATTTGTAGGGCATGAAATTTACAATTTTATTTACCTGTTGTGTTGGTATTTTGGCAATGAATAAGTTCTCATTTGATGAAAGGTTTGAATGAAATAAATGTCAAGAGCTATTAATTAACAACAACAATCGGTCAGGTGAAACATTCTTGTGGTTTGACCTGCACGCGTATTACTAAACGTTAACACTGTTATAATATAATAGTGATATAATATCAATCTTTCTGAAAGTTTTACCCTGTGAATCGCATCTTTATTGTAAAAGTACATTATTTTACATTTTATTTTAAAGATGGTCTCTGATGAAGTGTAATATTGATGATATCTGTTCCTGCACAGGCAAATTAAAGGGAATCATGTACCGAGATTTCTGAACCTTGCAAAATGTTCCGTTAATAGATTGAATTTCTAGGGTTGAATCGGATTTCTTTCTTCACCGTGTTGTTCTTAGATAGTTTCTTACCCACCATATTGCACGAAGGGCATCATTAAAAGTTTGGTATGTAAATAAGTTAATCAATAATTAGCTATTTATTAACCAAGAGCAGGATATAACCCTGACTTTGAGACAACTGCTCTTATTTTCTTTATTAAAATTATTAACCCTAAGCAGATCCTGACCAAAAGGTTTTAAGCCACAAAGCTTATTGGGTTATTTTTAATAATGGAAATAATCAGCATGAGGCAAGAGTTTAACCGCTACTAACCAGGTCATTTCACAGAGAACAGTCCCAAAATCTATGGATTTTGACTGTCATATCCGCATCAAATTTAGTGTCTATACCTTTAGCAGAAGGAACTAGCCGCATTTATAACTAGATATTTTTTTTACATTAGCGCCATACAGGAGGCCCTAAGGAAAATAATTCTCCTAAAGACCTGTATGTCATCTTTGGGGATGCTGTGTGGAGGGTCTTTTAGGGAAAGGGAGGAGAGGAAGTTCTAGGAAGGAAAAAGGTATGAGGGATGGGTAGGAATCTGGGGTTCAGTGTGTCTGGTGTGACAGACGAATGAATTCATCCCTTCCACTGTGGTGCAAATCCCGCAAGAGTCCTACGAAGAGATCAAAAGATCTCCCTCAACCAGTCTCCCCATCCGGCTGCCATGCAGTTGGTGGGCAGATGCATTCGCCGCCAAGATTTGGACAAACTTAACCCCATGAACCCGGGCATCCCTGCTATTTTACAGGTGTATAGGAATATATTTTTAAATATGTGGGTACCCACCTTAGAATAGGAGATAATAAAAATTCTCATATTTTAAGAAAATTGCAAATCTCGTTTTGATAAAGTTGTTAAAATTAATAAATAAGTGGATTTATTTTTAGTTTCCTTTAAAATTTTGTGAATGCATTTTCAAATTCCACATAACAATCTTTCTTATTTCATACTTTCATAGTTTTTTAAAATGTGATAAAAATATATACCCTGAAATGTGTAGCATTGTTTTAAAAAATAAATGCGACATTTATTCTTCTTCTGTCTTTTCTCTCAAATGTCTTTGTTCTTTGTCCCTTTCTCCAACATACTTTTCTTTTAAACAGAAAGACACACATTCCCGGGTTATGAGTAACCTGATTTAAAAATCTCCAACTACCATCACAATAAGTGGAAAATGCTGCTTGTATCGTGATGAATGACTTAGCCAGCCGAGAAATTGAACTCACAACGCTTGGGTGAAAACGGGATGCCAATTCAGCCATTTTTGAACCATCTGACATGTGCGATAATGAACTCTAAAGTAGCTTACTATCGATCCCTCTGTCGCATGACGTGACCGCGACAGATGAAACCTTGTTATTTCAAAGGGTCGATATTTCTAAAGGAAATTGCATAAGATAGCCTAACCTAACAGAGTCTTGAGATTTTCATCTCAAAGTCTAGTTTCGATTGGCATGAAAGAAAGTCTGCAATTTAAACAAGATAAAAGCAGATGAAGCATAACAAACTGCAAAGGAGCTTTATTTACCAGCAAATGTATATACATACATATACATGATAAAAGGTGTGAAATAATTCTATAGGAACAGATGCGAAAAATGCATTATGACTCAAATTAATGTTATTATTTGTGCAAGTTTTCTTTTTTCCATTATTATTGTTTATTGTCTGAAATCTGTTTAATTTGCCTACTTTATGTTAGGAAATATAACTGGAAAACTTTTACAAATGTACCTATAAGATTTTTGTAAATATTATTAATAAAAACCTATAAATCCTTAATAGCTAAGACTTATAGTACAGACCTTTACAAAATGCATAACATATTCTAAAAAGGAAATAAGTGGGTATCCGCTATGAATCTCATAAACGTCCCACTGCCAGCTGAGCATCCTACCCTCCTTTCCGGCTTGCGGCGATTTTAGCACCAGAATACATAATGCCAATTATTTTTAGTTCTGCATCATCACTGACATCAAGACTCTTCTGTATAGTTGGTTCAAAGGTTATGCTCTAAGGTCCTTCTTCCACTGGCATATGCAAGTATCCGATACTCAATGATAAAAGTATCTTGGCGACTACCGCCATACATCTGCGCTGTTCATACACAGGCACACGATGCCAACATTTTGTAAACTTGTTGGTGACGCCAATCTCCCGCGACCAGACGGTTAAAGTCATTATCGACATCGTCTAGCCTTTATTGATAAATATATATTTTGATAATCTAGCGATTTAGTTGGCGGAAATGGATACCGCCGCCCCGGGAACCATTTATTGAATAACCAACACCTCTACCGTAGGTCACCCCATGTGGATCTCTACGTTTGATGACTTAGCAGGGGTGCCCGGGTTCATGGGGTGAGGTTTTTGACCTCTCCAACAGGACTCTTGGAACATCGCCTTGAACTGCAGAAGGAGATTCATATATCCGTCATTTCTAGACACACTGATCCCCAGATTTCTACCGACCCCTCATAACTTTTTCCTTCCCAGTACATCTTCTCCTTCCTTTCCTAAAAAGACCATCTACACAGCATCCCCAAGGATGACAATGCGTTAGAGTGTTGAAGGCTAAATGTACACGATACGTCTACTGACCAACTGCATGGTAGGCCGGATCGGGAGAGACTGATTGAGGGAGACATTTTAATCTCTCCAGCAGGACTCTCTCGGAGCATCGCCTTACCGCAGTGGGAGGGATGGATTCAAAAGCCCTGGACGTACTGACCCCCTAGATTCCTACCCACCCCTCATACCATTTTCTTTCCCAGAAATTCCTCTCGTCCTTCCCTAAAAAGACCCTTCACACAGCATCCCCAAAGATGACGTAGGCCCCAAGGGGAATTTTTTACTCAGAGCCTCCTGTGTAGAGCTAATGTAAAAAAAAAGCAAAAACTATTGTCTATGGTGTCTATCGTCACTTGGTTTGTAACAATGCGTGTGCTTTAGATTGATGCATGAGTCACACACAGCTATAAAAGATCATTAGGCTTATCGCTAAGAGCATTCGCCGTTTAATGCTATGAACAAACAGCTACAGCAGTTGTGAATGAGGTTACGAAAGCTAAATTTGACATCTCGAGAGGTAGTGGTGACGCGACAAGTTGTTTGCAACACAACATCAGTGTTGGATACTCGCGTATTCCTGTGGAAGAAGGGCCTAACAATGGACAACGGGTCAATAGACACTTGGAATTATCGGTAACAATTTGTTACTAAGTCAGTGGCACGTTTGTTTTCATTCACAGTTGTAGTTGTCTGAAGGCACTTCTAGTATAATATTCTTTATGCTACGTGCGTAACAGATTTGCAGATATACATCAAAATAACACTATCACAAGTGTTACCCACAGAATTATAGTCTTCCATAATTTTAATTGGTTTCAAGGCTGAACACCTTCTTTATGTGTTTTCAATTTTGTTTTTTTTAATCTCACCTAAAAACATCCGCCTTGATTATTAATATAATGATGTTTTCTTACCTTCTTTTCACGGTTCACGTTAACCTCTTATCAGACATTTCCACATGTTTGTAAATATTAAAATCAACTCATCAAAAAGTTTTTTACTATGATAAATCTATTTTCAAATATCCTTTAAAACTACTTTTTTTTTGGTTTGACTGAGAATTAAACCTTCCTACCCAGGGACTGTAGTCAACAACTCTACCAACTGAGCCATGTCCCGATTGGATAAGACTGACATTGAGTATATTAACTGCTTTCAGAGAAATGCGTATATATCCTTGTGTGTGCGTGATTGTCACCAAAAGTTTATAGAATGCATTGTCATGGACAATGAGTCTATCTGTCAAGTTTAACAGATGTCGGAAAGTGGGTTAATTTCCACTTCCAAGATTCCACTTCATTCATTCTTTTTTTTTTTATAAAGAAAGACAAAAATTCCCGGGTTATGAAAATCTCCTACTACCGTCACAGTAAGGGGAAAATGTTGCTTGTGTCGTGATGGAGGACTTAGTCAGCCGAGTAATCGAACATGCAACGCCTGGGTGGTACTCAAACGCGATGCCCACATTCTTACATTTATTCAATCAAGAAAACAAAAGTGAAAATCAAATAGATGCATTTAAAAAGCAGCCACATAATGTTTATGAAATTGCAGTAATTTCCATATTATTATTTTTAAACAATTGCACCAGTTTATATTCCCTTACAAGGATAACAAATGAAAACCCCCTTTTCTCTGCCGAGTTATTTGGAAGCAAATAAAAAAAAAACTTCTGATCAATCAAATGGTGATATGATAAATACACAGACATATTGCGGCAAAGATAATAAAGATTACTATAATTACTTCGGTGGTACTTAACCATAACAAAAGAAAAAAACCAAAATAACCAAAACCAAGAACAACATCCTTAACGCCAGGAAGTTCCAGTCGATTAGTTGTTTTATTCCTCTTCTCTAACTTTAATACTTAATTGCTTCAAGTGAATTTTTTAATCAGATTATAAATGTACACAAATTGAAATACCTTTAGTTTATTTTAAAAATAAACTTCAATTGAAAGTTGTACAATATGATATAGGTATTTACAATATTATTCTAATAAATTATTTTGTAAAACACAATAGTGACAGTGTATTATTATTTTTTATTGACTGTTTCACATCGTTTAATATTCATTTCAAAATTACCTCCTACTTGTCTTAACATGAATAAAAATTCTACAACAATTCTAAAAATTCAACTTCTAAAAATTCTTAAAATCTGAGGATAAAAAAATATCTAATATTTTGCATTGAATTTTGAAACTTTTCAAAATCTACCTTGATATTTCAAAATCAGGATTAAATAAAATTAATATTTGATCTAGCAGAATGGCTGCAATTTTTGATTAATTGGATGACATGCAAATTGGTTTTCCTTGATTTGACCTACTATTCTTATAAAGAAAAAAAAACCTGTCAGTGAAATTTCAGAAGAATATTAATAAGGCAACTTTCTCATTAGAATTGGATGGTGTGCTTCAGATATCTATAGTAATCCAATCTAGGATTAATTAATGTATAAATGTGGTAGGTAATCTATCAGTAAGCTTGAATATTTTAATGCTTGATTGCTGCATTAGAGCAACTTATTTTGTGTTAACGTCTGCAAGTATGTGTTTCTTTGCATTAGTGAAGTTAGTTCAAATCTCAAGTGTTTTCACACATTTCCTACACTATTCTTTGATACATTTTCATAATCTTTTTCCACTCTGAGTAGGGTGACCAACTTGACTTGCTCTAGGTAAATTATGCTATCTTGCTAATCTTCAAACAAAATAGATATTTAAAACTAGGCAAGGATAGGAAGTAGCTGTCGTATAGAATGGGTGACATACTTTCAGCAGGACCAACTTGCTAGTCTTTTCAGATCAAATGTTTATAGCTTCAATTTTGGAGGTGGGTATGGGTACCACCTCCCCGGGAACTATTATATTATTTATTATATTTTTATTTATTGTTCTTAAGTTTATTTTGTAGAACTACATTTAAATTTTTTATTTACTTTGTATATTTAATTATACTATTATTCAATCTATAAAAACAGTTTATTATAAACAAGTTCTGCTTCTGTTTCGTAATTATTATTATGCGTTACAGCTGTTTCGCCCTCTGAAGGCATTATCAAACTGTGGTTCTTACCACTTACAGACGATGTATATATGATGAAAAAGCTATTCATTTTTTCGTCATAAGTACCTGTCTAGAAATGACATAAATACATTGTCTGTAAGTGGTAACAACCACAGTTCGATAATGCCTTCAGAGGGCGAAACAGCTGTAACGCATAATAATAATTACGAAACAGAAGCAGAATTTCTTTATAATAAACTGTTTTTATACATTTATTAGATAACCAACAACTCTGCTGTAGGTCACCCCAAGTGGCTCGCTACATTTGGTGACTTAACAGGGGTGCCCGGGTTCATGGGGTGAGGTTTATCCGGATCTTGGCAGCAGACGCATCTGCCCAACAACTGCGTGGCAGGCCAGGTTGGGAGAGACTGGTTGTGGAAGACTTTTTGTCCTCTCCAACAGGACTCTCTCGGAACATCGCCTTGCTCCGCAGTGGGAGGGATGGATTCATATTTTTGTCATTTCTGGCAAACCGACCCCCAGATTCCTACCGACCCTTCATACCTTTTTCGTACCCAGTACTTCCTCTCCTACCTTTCCTAAAAAGACACTCTACACAGCATCCCCGTGGATGGCAAAGGCCCCGATGGGAATTATTTTCCTCAGGGCCTCCTGTGTGGTGCTAACGTAAAAGAAAGCTTTTTAAAAAGTAACATTTTTATTATTTGTTAGAATTTTTTTTCAAAATCTTGGAAGAAACAACAGATGACGATAAACGTCGTAGAGCTACACAATTAGAGGCGCTCTTGCAAACTAATATCCCATACAAACGTGTTCCACTATTAGAACGCGATAATCACCGTGGAGACCAAATTGAACCTGTTTTTCGCTTCATGTCTCATCTAAATATAATACATGGAAGATGTAGGCTTCCCTTTGAAAGTTGTGCAATATCATACATCGTCATAATTAATTTATTCTATAAACCAGGCTTGTGGACGTCAAGTTGTCTTTCATTACACCGAACTTGACTTATGTCATTTAATAGTTAAAATAAATTAAAAAGTACATAATTAAAAAGTCTGTGCTTCAGCTCTGTATGAAAGCTCATTGGTGCACTGCTCCCTGCAATATTGTAGCTCTGTAAGCAGTAGAGTTAGTGTAATGTTGGTTACTCCGATTGACAGCTCCCAACAGTCATGCGCTCTCAGGTACTATCAAACACAGCTATCATCTTCAAAGGACTGACCGAGCACATAGCACACAAACAGATTCATAGACAGACGAAATGTAAAGATTGACAGAAGAGGCAATAGCGAAATTGGTTAACGCGCACGTCCCGGTTAGACGAGAGGTCTGGGTTCGAGTCCCAGTTGCGACCATTGTCTTTTTTTGTTTTTCTGTGTCTTGTTCTCTTTCATACTTTCGTTTAGATTATTATTGTTATCTTCTTCAATGAAATGTAAAGTGGTCGAGTCAAAACAGGACTACGCTCAATCAATTAATACATCTTGGAAGTGTGAAGCACAACGGTGTGTCCAAAGATCTCAAAGTGTTAATCACAATTCAATGACAAGAGGCGAACAGCCAGGCAGTTATTTGTATTAAAAGACGTCTAGTGTCTCACCTTAGCAACGTCATAATTACAAAATAGTGGGCGCCGTGTTTATTAACCCTTCCACTGCTGTTTGTATTGCGGGAGAATTTAAAATTACTTAAACGTAATAAAACTGTGACTTGTTTATGAAAGAGTCAATGTCAGTTTTTCGATGTATATTTTTTTTCGATTTCACCTCAAAATTTTATCTTTTGTTAACCTTTATTTCAAGAAAAAAAAATTCGATTTTCTGAGCCAATATTATACTATTAGAAAATTAAAACTTGCTAAAAAGATCAAATTCTAGATAGGCCTCATGAAATTAAAAAAAAAAACATTGACCCTTTTAGAAGTAAGCCACAAAAATATTTGTTATGCATTCCCACTTTTAAAGTCTTTTACACACATCGGTAGTTCTTGAATCATTATAATCTTCTTTCTTGAATAAATGTTGCCAATTGAGGGACTGAAAGATGAAATATCTCCTGGTCGTGGTGGTGATACCTTTGTAGTACTTCATGTCTGGTTTCCAGTTCTTATATAATTGAAAAATGCCAGAGAAAAGTATGATAAAATCACATCTTGCTATCGACATGTGACATAGAAATTCCTACATCAAGTTATATATTTTTTAATTTCTTATCAGTATGTATTTCCACATCGATACGGTCCTGAAGAACAATGTCGAATATGCGATTTTGTAGTTTTGCCGAGAGTTAATTAATTTTACTGTTTTTTATATCAAGAAATACACCTAGTGGTGTTTTGATATTTTGCGTTTCATTCAAAATTCCGTAAAATACAGACTTTTAAATCATAAAAAGGAAATTAAATTAAGCCAACCAAACAATTTTTAGCAGATTCGTTGTTGTTTTTCAGGACCGTCCATAAAATCTCATTTCTGAACCCACTTTACTTATTATTATAAGCAATAACCATCAGCCTGAAACACTCATCTTCCTAGAAAAGTACATGCCGCCTACGGGACTTGAACCCGTGTCCTTCTGATTGCCGGTCAGGTGCTCTACCACTGAGCTATGTCGGCTTATCTTTTCTCGGAAGATTTTTTTAATGGAGATGAGTGTTTCAGGCTGATAATTATTGCTTATAATATTTGTTACCCTCTGTGCCATGCATAAAAATCTTGTCTTAAACGTTAGTTTATCAATTAATAATAATAACTTTACTTATTACTGAATTAATCCATTTAATAAAATGTAACTTGTTCAATTATTGATTTTTTTAAATTTTCCTAAAACATAATGTTTACAACATTTTATATTTTGTCTGGGAGACGGAATGGTCAGTACGGGTTAATAAAGTGAAAATGAGTAATTTGCTGAATTACATAGTAATTGCTTATTCATGTTTGTCAACCATTCCGGCTCAGAATAAAAAGGCTAATTATTTGACAATCACCAAGGAACACCTGGTTAAATAAGCAAATTATAAAAAATAATACTTGCTTATACATATTTCTATTTTTTTTTATACTAGTTGATTGATTTAATTTTGTCATTGAAATGCGTGCAGTGTTATTCCTACAAAAATGTTTTATATTTATAAACTAGCTGACCTGGCCACGCGTTGCTGTGGCTAATAAAATACAACGTCATCTACTGGATGGTTATCCAATCTTTATAACCACCGCCGTCTTTGAGTTTATCGCAAAGAGACGGACAGATGCCGCGGAGGACTTGAATACGTAGAGATTAGTGACATTTCAAAGAAATTTGAAAAAAAACCTATTTTTGCAATTTTCGTTCTTCCTTCAGTACAAAGTAGCCACTTCAGGTGGAAGTTCTCAGATTGTGTAACTTTTATCTTTTTGACATTTCTTAGATCATTGCGAAACTTGATAAGTCTAACAGAGTAGATAAGAATTGACAGACGCAATGATTGGTGACGACAATCTAAAATTAAATTAACTCATTTGCTGCTCATTGCATCGTAAATAAACGTATTACAAAAATTATCTGTGCATATTTCTATAGATTAGTTTTCGACCAAAAGAATAGAAAAGGTATGCATGATTCTGAAATAGTTTTCTGGTTTTTCTACATACGTACCAATGTGACATTAAAAAGAAAGACATACTGATAAATAGATAAGTAATGTGGGTGAGGATTAATGATTTCAAATTATTCCGAGCCATTCTGCTGACAGTAAAGATATAATATTGTTTATGAATCAAATCTAGTGAGAGCCTGTTTTATACAACAATACATTATCAATATTTTTTTATTACTTGTTTAACTTTATGTCGGCATTCCACTTATTGCTGTCAAAATTAAGATCCACGAATTGTCAACTGTGTATTTGCCAATGATATTTTATCAGTTTTCTTGAAAAGAAATAAGCCGGCTCCAGAACTGTGAATGTAAAAATTTATCATCTGATAAGAATCTAGCGATAAATATAATATCAGTTTGCCAATAATTTACTATCGGTAGTAAAATATCTTAAATATCATATTCCTTTATATAAGATTATCTTTCGAGATTGATTGAGGAATTTTTAATTAGTTTTGATTTAGAATAAATGATAACGATTTTTCGGTTTTTGATTTAATTCCAGCTTGGTTCAATGGTTCCCCAATTTACAGCAACCTTTTGACCTTGAAATGTATAGTAAATATTGTAGATATTTTGTATAGTAGAAAGTCTAGGTGACATAGACCGGATGCCAAAAAAGTACTTGAGGATCTCTGTAGTAAAGAATTTGGGGTACTTACCGATTTATTTAATATACATAGTATAAAATGAAGTCGCTCCCGCTGTCTGTGCGTTTAGATCTTTTAAACTACTGAACGGATTTTCACCAATAGATAGTGATTCATGAGGAAGGTTTTTATGTATATAATTTGTCAAGGTTTTGTGTAGATTGGTTGAAATATATAAATAAAGGTACCGGGCTGGCAAGCGGGCTGGCACGCGGGTAGCGGGCAGCAGGCTGGCATATGCGGGCGGTGTGGATTTGATTCAACGTTGGGAATGGCGTGGCGTTGTGTTTCGTTAGCCACAGCAACCTGTGACTGGGTCTGCTAGTAATATATAATTATCAATTTCTTGTATGACTATCATGATACGGACATGAGCCTAGTATGTAAATGTGTAATACAGGATTGAGATGATTTAAATCACTTGATTTAAATCAGTGATTTGAATCGTGATTAAAATCGGTGATTTTTTTTAAGAAATCAATGATTTAAATCACTACTTTTTTACTGCAACCAAATCACCCGCCTAAAGGACATAAACTATGGCGTGCACACACATGCAGTGCTATAACTGTCTACACAGATATAGCATTGCACGTGTGTTAGTTTGATGAATAGTATTATTCGTTTGTAAGCCAAAATTGAGCCTTTCACTGGAGTATTGGGCGATAAACAAGTCATATAGAAAAGCGTACATATTGATAGGTGGTTAGTAATATATAGTATGAAAAAATGTATAACTGAAGAAGAATTGTAAATAATCAAGCAACTGCTAAGTGCAGTTGCTTCTTCTGCTGGGATTGAAAGAATATTTTCGGAATTCAATTTGGTGCACGGTAAAATAAGAAATAGATTAGGCAATGAGAAGGCTAAATTTGGACAAATCACGATACCAATATAAACAAGATACCCAAATGGCTTAATATCATTGTTAATATTCTTACTTTTAAGTCTTTTTAATTTTCTTAAGTAGTTGTTTTTATTGCTAGTGTTAAAAAAAATAATCTCTCCAAGCACATTTCCTATTGCAGGTGGGTTGGAAGAAATTTCTTTAAGACAAACCTTTTGAGCTCTTTTTTATGTTGTGTTAATTTTTTAATGTTATAATGTTCAAAAATGTTTGTGTAGAGTAAAATGTTAAATAAACAAAAATAATGAAATTTTGGAAAGACTCGTGTATTGATTTTGAAATTTATAAATTAATAATGAAAATGAACAACAATATTGGTTTTTTTTTAACATTCCGAGTTTTAATAGACGAAATATTAAAAAAATAAAAAAACATCTGATTTAAATCAAATAAATCCGATTTTTATCAACCCAGGTGTAATATATATACACATGTATATTTTTAAATGTTGACCAAGGCAGAGCTACCTAACACTCCAATACACACGCCCCCCCAGTGAGACATAAATACACGCGTGTCATCTGTCAGATGACTGCTCACTTATTTGTCAAAAGTGAATAGTATAATTGTTTTTTTGCAATTTTGCAGGAATGTCGAGCTAGGCGAGCTTGGGGAATACTAGGGCGGGGGACCAGGCTCCCCTCCCTTCATCAAACTTATGACGAAAAAACAGAACTGGTCATCTGTGAGATGACACGCGTGTATTGGAGTGTTAAATGTTAAAGTATTGTAACAGCTGACCAGAGTTTGAATGTCAACAAGCAGGCAACCAACATAATGATGCATTTTTAAGCTAACAAATTATCATATTTTATTTATTATAATGATAGGATGTTGTATATAAAATTGAACAATTCTAAATTTTGCTATATTTATTTTGAGAAACACGTAATATCCAAATTTAATTGCCTGTGCAAAAATATTTGGATATTTTTAATAATAGAATAAATGGGGTAGGTACCTTTTAATACATTTCTGTTATATTTTTATGTTTCCCATTTTTAAAGTGTAATTAAGCATAGCAGTCTCTTTGACAGATCATTGAAGTGGAAACAGTATTGGAGGGAAAAACGACAAGTTGGAGAGAAATTTAATTTTTTTTTTTAAATTTTGAACAGATTTAGTTTTGAGGCTAGAGATGTTTTCGTTTTGTAAATGGTTAAGTGAGTGTTGTTTTAGAATAATAAACTGGAGCGGAAGAAAAGCGGAAACATTATTTTATCAATTGAATTGTGTGCTGTAAATTAACAATAATATTATTTTATGGATATTTTCAATCTGGGTGGTTGTAATGTTTATTATTTTTGTGTCAGCAGTGCAACAGTGTAAGCCTTTTTGTGGCCAGGATTCCTTACTATCTTCAGCCCCTCATGTGTCGGTATTTAAACAAATTACACTTGACTCGGGTCACTGCCACAATGCGTAGATTTGTTTTTAAAATTCACAAATATGTTTTTACGATTTCGTAAGTCAATAATGTCATATGAACTGCTTTTCACTCTGTGATGGTTGCCAATGAATTTCAATGGTTGCAACAATACACAATAATGACAATATCGTTTGCTCTTAAATTTAACCTTTAATTTTTTATGTCATCTTTTAAACCTGATAATATTGAGAAGAAGTCTGTTTAAAATATATATACTTATATATTTTTTTTTTAAATATATAAAATAACAAATACAGATCATCTGTGTTGTGTCTAAAACTAGTTGGCTTTACACACAAATGAAGCGGTATGTATTTATAAAGACGTATATTATTTTTTAGTAATGTTCCCAGTAAATATTACTTTCTCACAAACATTTATGTCAAAAGGTTTATAAACAAACCAGACGTTATTTAAAATATATTAGTTATTACTTGCGAAGACAAGACTATTGAATAGTTCAACATTCAATCACAATAATTTTTATTATATTTTTCGATGCACAAAATCTAATCTGAAAATAATATCATTATTGATTGTAGGTATTGGCTGTCTTGTCTATAAGTTTTTAGTTCCCACTATTAAATCTTTTTATAATCTGCTAAGTCCTCCACCATAGCGCAAACATCTTAATGTCGTACAAAGCAGTATTATTAACTGATACTGTCGCGTCACACCTTACTTCCAAAGAGACAATTTATATTTGTTTTTAAAAATTATTATTGCTTATCGCATTCACACATTAACACCTTACAATGTTTCACACATAAAAATAATTGAAAGCGATTGAGAATAGATCACACAGCCGTATTGACAGAAGATCTCGCTGCGCCACAGGCCTGGGCACAATGTACTTGCTTATTTAACTGTTTAACTCTATTTAAACGATAATTCGATTGAGAAGGCTGCCAGCTCTAATACTGGCATGCGCTCTATAGTAATCACTTATGTCCACATCACTACTTCACGTGTTACTTGGCTATGACGTTTTCCTTCCAATTTTCTTTTCATTCAAATAACCCTTCTTCATTTCTGCGCTCCTGGTGGATTCAATATATTTTTTAATGACGTATCGAGCTTTCTTTACCAATTGACGGTTTCTGCAGGGGTAGATTGTGAGGATAAAACTCCACACACCTGTGTCCTGTTATCGTATTTGATAATTATCAGATTTTTTAGAATTTACTAATTTTTGTGTAGTGCAAAGAGTTGGTGGATGACATAATGAGATGCTGGAGTGTTAAGCCAGTCGATGGCATCAGGAGTCACTTGATTCGTAACTTCTATTACATCTGTTAGATCTGGGAAACTGGTGGAGTAGATTAACTGTAAAATACGGTCAGGTGTGTTTTTAGCATAATTGAGTCAATTATTAAAGGTTTTTATGAATCAATGTTGTAATAAGTTTTGTTGTTTAATGAGCACTTATATCATATGCTGACTTCCATGGTCGAGGGGTAGGAAGCTTTACCCCTCGACCTTCTAAACTATACATTCGAACTTGATCCGATTGCTAGCCCACCCCTCTACCCATCGAGCTAGCTACAAATTGCGCTATTCCTTCTAAACTATATATTCAAACTTGATCCGACTGCTATCTACCCATCCCTACCCATCCCTACCCATCGAACTAGCTACAACTTGCGCTATTCCTTCTAAACTATATATTCAAACTTGATCCGACTGCTATCTACCCATCTCTACCCATCGAACTAGCTACAACTTGCGCTATTCCTTCTAAACTATATATTCAAACTTGATCCGACTGCTATCTACCCATCCCTACCCATCAAACTAGCTACAACTTGCGCTATTCCTTCTAAACTACAGATTCAAACATGATTTGACTGCTAGCCCACCCATCCCAACCCATCAAGCTAGCTTCAACTTACACCATTCCTTCTAAACTACAGATTCAAACTTCATCTGACTGCTAGCCCACCTATCCCAACCCATCGAGCTAGCCCCAACTTACACCATTCCTTCTAAACTACAGATTCAAACTTGATCTGACTGCTAGCCCACCCATCCCAACCCATCGAGCTAGCCCTAACTTACACCATTCCTTCTAAACTACAGATTCAAACTTGGTCTGACTGCTAGTCCACCCATCCCTACCCATCAAGCTAGCCCCAAATTACACCATTTCTTCTAAACTATAGATTCAAACTTGATCTGACTGCTAGCCCACCCATCCCAACCCATCGAGCTAGCCCTAACTTACACCATTCCTTCTAAACTACAGATTCAAACTTGGTCTGACTGCTAGTCCACCCATCCCTACCCATCAAGCTAGCCCCAAATTACACCATTTCTTCTAAACTATAGATTCAAACTTGATCTGACTGCTAGCCCACCCATCCCCTACCCATCGAGCTAGCTATAACTTCTATTCCTTCTAAACTATAAATATTTAATTCTAATTTAAATCTCCTTCAATGCTTGAAATTTAAATGGAATCTAAATAGTGTCTACTAATTCTCTACTTTCCCATATAAAATATCTATTAATTGAGTTATGGTGTTTTACAATGAAACTGTGATATTCATCATATCTACCATTCATTCTCAATGTGAAATATATTCACGAAATATTCAACTTTATCTAATCAATCGTCGAAGCCACAGCCCAACAGCCCATTGCCAAATACTAATATTATCACCTTATCTTTGTCGGAGGTGGAATATACTTGTTTGGATTTATCTATTTTATTTTGAAACCTATAGTTCTGATTAACTTGTTCTATGAATACAGAATAATCAGAGATAGGGATATTGAGCTCTCCATTGAAAATCAGCATAAATATAGGTAAAACTAATTTTAATTCTGTTAGTTTTAGCCTCAGATCTTCCAAGCCCCTAACCATGTGTTAAAATATCATGTTGAACAACAGTTTACAGTTTCCATATCAATGAACGTTTTACATAAATATATTTATTTAGTAACCTAAACCATACAAATTGAAAGAACTTAAGACCTGTTCGCACTGGGCAAGTAGTTTAGTAGAGTAGTTTAGTCGGCTCTTTAGTAGAGTCAATTCATTTCGTTCTATTTTTTCGGGCGAGTGGCGTCCCCCACCATGTGTCCCTGCACACTGACAAACGCGAACCCGTCGTTTTAGTAGAGTTAATTAGTAGACGCTGAAATGTCATCTCTTTGGCGTGAAGATGCTAAAAATTCAAAAAATTCTAAAATTCTTTATTTTTTGCTGCTATTAATCTCTTCATGTCCATCCATTGTTTATTTTCATCTTGCTAATTTATTCTTCCACCTCTTCTAAAATAGGCATTATAATCAGCTTAATTGGTGTATTTACTTTGTTGCGTTGCAGCCCGTCATCTTGCAACGCGCTGCTCACTAATGTACTCTACTCGACCGTAATGCAAACACTTTTTGGCGAGTCAAGTAGCGAGTTACTTGCCAAGTGCGAACAAGCCATTAGCGTGGTCTGTCTGCTCAGATGTGTTTATAAAATATTGCCTTCATTGCATTTACTTTAAAAGTGAGATTGTCATGAGGTCCCAGAAATAACAAAAAATCATGTACAACTATAAAAAGGTTTAGATGGTAGAAAGGAAGAAATAACATCAAAATATTGAATCAAATTCTTCAACTTTTTAATAGAGTATCTAAGAGATGCTTGTTTTTATTTTGGTAGGAAACAACTTGAAACAATTTAAAACATATGGCTTCCAACTTTAATAAAATATTAGGTATCCTTGAGATGATTTTCTCACTGAAAATGGTACCATAAAAAGTTGACCATTTTATTATTTTTAATATCAATGTAGTTAAGGAGTGTAGTTAAGCTGTGTCAAGACACAGACACCCTCTTTACACCACTGCGGAGAGAGTGGGTGTGATGTAACATTTGAAGCATAATAATTAAAATAAACATAGAATGCCAGCAGTAATTGTCTGTAAAATTCTGTGCTAGATCAATACATTGCGTCTTTAGTAATGTTAAATATTATTATTTATTAAGTTAGTTATGAACTATTAACTACATTCTATGTTTATATAATATGTTTACAGTAAGCATAAAGTCCCTTTTTAAATACATTCATTCTTTGGACTTTCAGGCATTTCATCATACATCAGTCAGTTGCGTTAGGCTGTTCTGTGACTGATTTTCTCATTCGGCAATCTAACTCTATTTATATTTCTGGTTTCATAATTATGTATATCTCTATTGAAAACTATTTCATCCTTTTAATATTTTGGCGTTTGGTTTTTCATAAGTTTATGTACAAAAATTAACAACTGAAATAGCAGTTTTTTTTTATTGGAATCCATTTAGCTCCTCTCTCATTTGATTAACCCTTGTATACTTGTCTTTCACCAGTATACATCTCATAGCTCCATTCTGCATAACTTCTAGCTTGTTCAAGTTTCCTTCATCGGCCTAATATAACATAGTAGAGAGTAATGTAAAAGTGCAGCAACAAAGTTTTAAAAATGAGCTCTGTAGTATTTACATTTAGTTTATTTCTTAGTCTTCTTTTTTTGATACCTTTAGCACATATTTAAAATTTGCTGTGGAAGTTGGTTGTGAATCCAATATTACACACGGGTATTTGATTTCATTTACTTTTTCAATTATTTCATCATTAAGTAATTGTCAATTTCATACAGTAGAATTTTGTTCCTGTTAAGATACTACAAGTAGCTTGTCAGCAGGTCATAAATATTACGTTAGCTTAATATGTAGTTTTCGTGGAATCTCTAGTAGTCCCTTAAGAGAAAATAGGCCATTTCACAATGATTCTAAGTTATATCTTCATAGTAGTGTGTACAAATATTTAGCCTGTGAAAGCTGGTGAACTTTTAAACTTCATTGATTTTCCAGCAGAGTCTCCGATACATAATCCAATTTGGGTTGTTTTGCAAGCACAACAAAATGATACTCACCCAAAACTACATTCATTCAACAATAGTCACAGGGATGTTATCATTTCCACATGATGGTGGTTGCGAAACTGGGCATCAGTGTTTTTACCATTATTAACGGTAAATAGATTGTGCATTAACTAAATTCTTTTGGAAACAAACCAACCTTCAATATTTTCCCTTCCTCCCTTAGAGACATTTATTTATTTACATTCACAATATACAGAAAACGCTACATTCATATTTTTTATTCCTACTAAGTACCTGTTCGCATGTAAGATGTGCTAATTAATAAATTTCTCTTAGATATGAATTTAATTGATGTTCCAATTTGATTGGGTCACAGTTTTGTCTCAATATATTTTTGCATTTCAATATGTAGCTCTAACCCATCTTAAGTGCATCATTAAAACCGCAATACACTGCAGTTTTTTATTGCTCGTATTTTCAGCAACTTTGTGCTTTCAATCTATTTTGTATTATCTATTATCTGGAGTCCTCCGTAATACAACAGTAAGATCCTTGATTCTGGGTCCAGAGTTTTCAGGTCCCAAACATGGAGAAGTACAAATAAAAATGCATTATTTTACAATATATTTGCGCTTCATTCCGAGGAGAAGATTTGATACTTACAGTGAGAGACTATCAATCGGAATTAAAACATTGTTTGAAATGTTTTTAGTGAATGTTTTATCTCAATAAACAAACCAAAACTTTTGTTCTCCTCTTATAGTTATTTTTTTTAAACATTCCTTATTTTTTAATTCCATGGTTTTACTGGTTCTGGGTTGTTAGATTCTAATGTGGCCATTCTCATTTTAAAATTGTAATCATATATATATATAATACTGGACACTTTATTTTTTTTAAGGATCGACAGAACACAATGAGACATAAAAGTATCTGACACTAATAGTAAACATAAATTTATCATTTAGTATAATGTTACGTAGATAAATAACCTTTCCCTGGCCCGATCAATATTATAAGATAAATTTGCATATATTGGATGCATCATTATCTTATATTTCTGTTTATTCCCTCTTACAATAATGCTGAAAAAAGTACCTGGTAAACTTTAGAATCTGAATAAATCTTATTACCGCTATCAAAATTATTATCTTTGTATCTATTTGTCTGTGTTATGGATATCATGCGGTTATTTTCTTTGTTTACTTAATTTGCCAATTAGTTTCATGAAACTGTACCTATGCAAGTGCAAAACAGAATAATCAGTGTTATTTGATTAAGACTGAACGAGTTAATTTGCCTCTAAGAAATCTGCAGTTCTTTAACCGAGTGGGCCTATTAATGACGGTTAGACATAGCTAGGGTTTCCAACCGTTATGCTGTCCCAACAAAACCTAAAATATCCCAATTTAAATCTGCACAATGTAGTAACGCTGTTATTAACAAATATTTTCTGTGGTTGTGCTGATGAGCATGTAGATGCTCTTGCGCACCTGGGGAGGACGCGAGGGCCGGGATGTTGGACGAATGGAGCGTACAGACAGAATGCAATGTACAGACATTCAGTTTGTGTGCCACGACAATGTTCATTATTTTGTTTTTTGTGTACCCCCCGTCCTGGCGAGACCCTGCCACATATGGCAACCCTAGTGATAGTTGAAATGGACACTATTACATATCTTCCAGATTTCTTGTTAGGGGAGATTCAGCGTAAAGCAAATATTGTTTGGATATATTATTATAGAAAGAAAGCATTTCATTTGATCATCCATCCGTCTTTATCCTGAATAGTTTGACTTTATTAGTTTATTTATTTATCATTGTTCTTTACCACAGCTATAAAGGTTCATCAAACATATTAATAGACATCACAATATCCGGACAAGGCAGCATATTCATACATTGGTCGGAAAAACTGTTTTACGCTAAGCTAAATCTGACTGCGAAGCTCCCAACTGAAATTTAAATCTTTATCTACTTAAATTATTCACAGCATTGGGTTTTTCATATTACAAGTTACAAACTTGTAATGTGAAATACAAGTTACAAACTTCGCCATCTATGAATGTGAAGCTTATAACCAGCCCCAGATCTACCTACGACTTTTTCAAACCGCCTGCATCTGAGAAGTGGCACCCCTGTCAAACTGCTCGGCTCAGTTCGTGTAGCCCCTAGTTCTAGATGCGACGGGGATTCCCCTGGCAGAGACATCACGTACACTATGCACGCATTCAAAATCGACTTAGGATTCTATAAACTTAGGATGTGTTCAAAAACCAACCGGGCGTTTTAAAATCATGCGAATAATCGATAGAACAATGTGCGGTGGATGCCAGGCGTTTTGTGAGTCAAGTTTTTTTCAATTACAACGTATGTTTCGTTTACCCTTAAATGAAGATACATAGCTTTGATTGAATGTTGAAAGGATTTTGTTTAAAACATAGACATTAATTAACTACCGTTAAATACTACAATTTTGATTTTTATGTAATACTTCAAATCAAATACGAAACAGCTCTGCTGAATTTGATTGTTTAGAAATTTTATAATGAAAATATGGATAAAGGGTGAATAAAGATGGATTGAGGGTGCATTGGTTCTTACCTGCATATTTCAAAATGATTCTGAACAAAAATCGGCTTTGGGATTTAAAACCACAAAAAAATTAGAAATTCGAACGGTTCAGTTCTCTCTGTGAATTTTATACACAAATGTACATCCTTGAGAATAAGATGTTATATTGATGTCTCTATCTTCATGATGCAATATTTGAATGTGCTCTGTAAACATGTAGACAAGCAGGTATTTACAAAGTCAAACCCTTTGCTGTTGAGACTCCGTTGTTTGCTGTCTTGTCAAGAGTTTGCTCCTGAAGCTCTTTTAGGATCTCATACTCTTAGTGATTCATTATTTGTTGTTGAATCAAACATGCAATCTACTATATGACTCTTGAGAGATATTTCCTTTTGCACAGCTTTATTAACCTTTACGTTCCCGATGGTTAAAATCACGTATCACCCGAAGGGGGGTCAACAGGGTCCCCCACGTATCGCGGAGTGATCATGTCTATTAATATTCTTTTTCTCCGTAATATTAATTAGATTTTAGTTTCCACCTAATGTTTTAACCGCACATCGCCCATTTTCGCCCAGCAGTTGGTCATTAAGTAATGCAAAACGGTAAAAGAGATTGAGCAAAGAAATCGAGAAAAGAGTAACGAGGTAAATATTTTTAATGCAGATCTGAATACTTTAGCTAGGATAACCTAAATTATAAAGTTTGTGATGTAAAAAACAACTTAGATATTGCACAAAACTCTCGTTTGGGGAAAGTGTGTTACCCCTCTCCGGTGCAAATATGTTTTAAGATACAATATTCCTCCTTTACTGTTTTCCTGCATGATTATCTGAGTCAACTGTTTAAACTAAACGTGGATGAAGAAATCTGTGGGGTTGGGCAATACATTATTTAATTATTTACTTTAACCTTCAGAGTGTCTTCAGGTTTCCATACATCGGGTTAGTATTATTTTCTACACTTCTTTTATTGACATTGTCGCGGTGACTGCCAAAAGTGGAGTTAATCAGACTAAAGTTACGCTTACAAACAATTTCAAAAATGCAATGTGAATGTGGTATCGGCTGTAGCCATGTTTTTTATTTTTTTACATTAGCTCCACACAGGAGGCCCTGAATAAAATAATTCCCCTCAAGGCCTATGTCATCTTTGGGGATGCTGTGTGGAGGGTCTTTTTAGGAAAGGGGGAAAGTGGTATACTGAAATGACCATTTACCTTGAAGCCTGACACTATCCGTTTTCTTAAAGACCCGAATGGTGCAGGCAACTACTGATACTGTATTCACAGCGCGTTTTTGACATTGCCCGTGCACATAACTTTACTGAAAATTTATTCATAATGTTGTAAAAATTGCTTACAGAGTTGTATTACCGGGATTACATAATAATATAGTTGTTCAAGTAAAAAAACATTGCAACTCCATTTGTTTTTAATTCTTACCAACTTTTGGCAGTAACTCCACAGTTTTATTATGATATAGCATTGTAAACAGCAGCCCCTATTATGGTGGATGAAAACGCGTCAAATGTGCACCAATGTAAACATTTATTTACTATTTAAAAAATGTTAATATTAGTTGTAAGACATTGCTTCATATCTTTAAAATATCTTATGAAATGGCTCATAAAAAAATATTGCTCTTGTAAAACATACATATAAGAAGCTGTTCTTGTTAAAACATTCATGTGAGAAACTGCTCCTGTTAAAACATTCATGTAAAAAACTGCTCTTTTTAAAACATTGATGTTAAACCTAAATTACACCATCTCTTTTTTCATCCCGAATCCAATTAGAGACCAAAGTCAACATTTTTCGCTTTACGCGATCGCTATTTTCATCTCTATTTTTATATCTACGCTTTCAATTGTTATCACTGCAAACAACACATGAACCATGCTGTTTGTTGTGATGCCAACTGAAATCGTGGATATGAAAATAGTGATCGTGTAAAGTGAACAATTTTGACTTTGGACTCTAAGTGGAATCGGGCTGAAAAAAGAGATGGTGTAAAACGACCTTAAGAAACTGCTCTTGATAAAACGTTCATGTAAGAAACTGCTCTTGTTAAAACATTAAGACTGCTCATGAAAGACATTGCTCTTTAACACTCTCCTTCCTTCAACATTTGAAATATAGTGGTTACTGTGCATTACTATTACTGACCCCGAGTTGTCACATCTATTACAGATGTGTCCAGCGGCGAGCAGGAGGAGCTGTTCATGCGCAAGCTGCGGCAGTGCTGCGTGGCTTTCGACTTCATGGACCCCGTGGCGGACCTCAAGGGCAAGGAGATCAAGCGGGCGTCACTCAATGAACTGGTCGAGTACATTACCGGCGGGAGGGGGGTGCTCACGGATCCCGTCTATCCAGAGATCATCAAAATGGTAATATATAATATTTGTTAAATGTACTTTAGTTTAGGATGCTTCAAAAACGTATAATTTTTTTTTTCAAATTTTCTATTGGGCTATTTTCATATGATTCCAAATATCTAAAAAATTATGCAGTTTTTTTTTTCAGATTTTTTTAATGGGGTTTTAGCTGTCGCTACCAGCTGTGAAAATAAAGGGGTTTGACCAAAAAGTATAAGAAGTCGATATTTAAACTGAGTATTTATTTTTATAAAATGTAGTTTAACACAAGATTAAAATCAATAAATTTATTATATGTCACACATATGTGTGTAGGTGCCATTTTATGTCACAATTGTAAATTCAGTCTAAGAACAAAAAGTACATTATTGGCTTATTTAATTTTACATACAGTGACACGTTTGCTCAGAGTGCTGCAATCATCAATACCAATACCAATCCTAATCATCAAATCTTTTAATCCTAATCATCAAAACTTTATCAAAGATGTATTTTTTATTTTTTCATTTTAACTTTATGAGTAAACGATTGAAACTTTATGAGTATCGACACCGTGGCGCAGTGGTTAGCGCGTTTGCCCGGAAAGCAAGAGGTCCTGGGTTCGAGTCCCAGAGGTGTCAATATGTTTTTCTGTTTCCAGATTTTCGATTGAGTTTCGCTTATATTGTCTTCATTTATTTAAAAAAAAAGATGTACTTTTACTTTTTGAAGCAGCCTATAATGTACATCAACACAATACGTGCAAACTGCGGCAGTGTTGCTTTGCCTTTGGCTTCATTGACCTCAAGGGCATTCATACAGCACTCTTCATTTAACTTACTTTAATTTAACTGAGACATTTCAAAGATTGAGATATTTTCTATACTATAATTTCAATGTTGATGAACCCAGGAAATTGAAATGTTTTTATACAGTAAATGAGTTTTTGTAAAAGAAATTAGGGATTTGCAAGCATTTTCATCTTTGGCCATTGACGTATTGAGGTTTTAATGTCAAAATACGTTATCTACAAACAATTCTAGGGCTTAAAGTCAAACTATGTTACCTACACAAAAACATACGAACAATTCTAGGTCTTCAAGTCAAACGTCGTTATCTACAAAAAACATGCGAACAATTCTAGATCTTAAAGTCAAACATCATTATCTACAAAAAACATACAAACAATTCTAGGTCTTCAAGTCAAACATCGCTATCTACAAAAAATTCTTGGTCTTCAAGTCAAACATCGTTATCTACAAAAAACATACAAACAATGCTAGATCTTCAACTCAAAGATCGTTATCTACAAAAGAACGTACAAACAATTCTAGGTCTTCAAGTCAAACATCGTTATCTACAAAAAATATACAAACAATTCTAGATCTTCATTGTTATCTACAAAAAACATACAAAAAATTCTAGATCTTCAAGTCAAACATCGTTATCTACAAAAAATATACAAGCAATTCTAGATCTTCAAGTCAAACACCGTTATCTACAAAAAACGTACAAACAATTCTAAAGCTTAAATCTTATCAATTAAAATTAAATCACTTCAAAAATAACAATTACACCTCAAATTATTGGTATGTTTTTTGCAGATAACATTGTTTGACTCTCAGCCTTCGATAGGTCTCAGCCCTAGAATTTTTTGTATGTTTTTTTTGTAGATAACGTTGTTTGACATTAATCCCTCGATATTATGGTCACTCCAAAATAACAGAGATTCTTGAAATAACTAGTCTTCGAGATATTTAGGTCTATTGCTTTGGGGTAACAATTGCGTGAGATAGTATTATTTAATCAAATAATATTTTGGAATGTGTAATTCTTTTAGATTGTGTTGAGCTTGGTAATTTGGGGAATTTTGAATCATCTTTTGTAGCCCTCGACTGACTAATGATCTATTTATAAACTCTTACAAAGGAATAATGATTTTGTCTTGTCATTATTGGAAAATGATTTACTGTACAAAATAATGTTTCTATGACAATAAGTTTGGTAGAAATCAGCTGATACTGGTTTTGGTTAGTCTTGTGTGTGAAGGGAAGAAGGGGGATCCGTCAGTAAATCAAGTTTCCAGTTCACTTGCGCTGACAAAGACATAGACACTTGTAAGGAAAGATTAGCTTAGCCAAAATACAAAATAATGCATATTATATTGTAGAGGTAGCTGGTTTGCAGCAGTTTTGCTCTCCTGATGATATACTAGCAGAAACGCAACAAAAAATATGAAATTCAATTTTAAATAACCATTCTACATGTATAGCAAGATTTTCTACAACATTGTAAACCTTCAGTAACGTATTTAAAAAAAAAAGCAAATGATCAATAAAAGAAGATATGATGAATGAAACATCAATTAACTTTTTAAAATGTGAACACCGCAAAAAAGTCCCAACTGCTACCAACCGTATTTCAATTTGGGAGACCAGTTTGGATACCGCCTCTCGTGAACCACTTATTGAATAACCAAAGCCTCTGCCATAGGTCACCCCAAGTGATTCACTACATTTGGTGACTTAGCAGGGGTGCCTGTGTTCATTGGGTGAGGTTTGTCCAGATCTTGGTGGCGGGCGTCTGTCCACCCAGTGTGTGGCAGGCCAGATCGGGAGAGGCTGGTGAAGGGAGACCTTTCGACCTCTCCAGCAGGACTCTCCCGGAACGTCACCTTGCACTGCAGTGGGAGGGATAGATTCGTCTTATCTGGACATACACTCCCTAGATTCCTACCCACTCCTCACACCCTTTTCCTTCCCAGATCTTCCTCTCCTTCCTTCCTAAAAAGACTCCAAAGATGACATAGGCCCTGAGGGGAATTATTTTCCTCAAGTCCTGTGTGAAGCTAATGTGTGAAACAAAAAACCATCTAGAGCCAGAATATGGCATCCCCAATAGGGGGTGAGGCTGAAGGTAGTGGCCAGGGGAAGGAGATTGAAAGAGGAAGGTGGGGAAGTACCTAGATATTCAGATCTGGACACCAAACATGCCCAAAACCATTTCAAGCAACGTTTCAATTCTAAATGGTGGTCTTTCATCAGAGCGATACTGAGATATGTACTCTGGAATGTACCGCAACGTATATATTATTTTAAGTGAATAATTGTGAAGCTGGGTAGTAACTACTATAGGTTATAGAACTAAAAGCAGTAAACAACAAAAATATGACAATAGTCTACTCTGAAGTACAATCCAATATCCCCAAATTACACTTGAAACCCATAATAATATAGATCTTCTATCACAATTTAAGTTGTTTCATGTTTGTGAGCTATTCTGCCAAACCTGCTTCCTAATAATACACCAACACCAATCAATATCTCAACCATTTGCATCCGAGCCCACTCCATTTATTAGCATTTCCCACTGCCTTTATTCGGCCCCCACAGTAGTAGTAGTTTGTTAAATACATTTTAGAAAAGATAAGAAGAATAATTTTATTACGATTAAACTCTACCTGATTGTAAAATTTGTGTTTATAATATATGATGCTCTAATATCTGCTAATCGTCGTCTCAATAATCAATAGTGGAATAATAACAATCATGCGGTCATTTTAGTGGTTTCTTGTTTTTTATCCATATAATATGGTCAGGCGGTTGTAAACCACTAGAAAAACCAATAATACCCTTACACTATTTCATTTCAACCTGTTAGTTTCGAAACATGTGAATGTTAACCCTTCAGGCCTCTGGCATATCAAGTCACAACATTTCCGCTTTGCAATAAAATACAAATATGTAAATAAAATATTTCTGAATGTGTCCAAAACTATATTTGAAAGGTGATGAAATGTGTTTTCAAATTTTATTATTAGAAATCAGTGTATACTTTTTGAAGTATTTTTAATGTAAACATAAAAAAGTTTCAAAAATGGCTTACCTCACGTTTTTTCTAAAATTAAAAAATTAAAAACACAAACATTTTATTAGACAAATGATTATAAACATTATTAATTAATAAAGATTCACAGTTTCTAAATTTTACTCAAATTGCAGTCGGAAACTTTGGTTTACATCATATTTCTCGCCATGACAGTAGGTGAAACACAACGATTTCTATTAGACCTATGTGAGCTATTCCCAAAAGTGAACAAATTAGCCTGAGTGGTTAAAATTAGTGTTTTTTTTTTTTCATCAATAATATCAGGACGATACACTATTTGAAGTCAACTGGTAACATTGCAACATTAAATTGGAAAGTGTAAAGGATTGAAACTAGTGGTTTCTTTTTTTCATCAATAATATCAGGACGATACACTATTTGAAGTCAACTGGTAACATTGCAACATTAAATTGGAAAGTGTAAAGGATTAAAATTAGTGTTTTATTGTTTTGCTCTACTAACAGCTAATCGCCGTCTTAATAATAAATAGTAAAATAATAACTCTCATAGATACACACCACTGTGTTTGATGTGATGAGCTTATTTGGGTGGTTTCTTTTTCATCTATCTAATATAGTCAGGACTATACTTAGGGAACGTACCCATACTACGTGACCCACTTTTTGCAATTTTTAACCCCCCCTCCCCCCCCCCCCGGTGACTAAAAACCTAAGGACCTCGCCGCTCATTATGACCAAGCGTGGTATTTTGAAGACCCCCACGAACGGGTCATGTAGTATGGGTACGTTCCCTTATATATGTATATGGAAAATCATGGGCTAGTCCAAAATCTCAATGGATCATTTTCACTTTTGAAAATGTGTTATTATATTGTAGGCACGTAATCTACCCACTTTGTCTGAATTATTTACACAATCAGTTTCATTTTGAGAATGATACTTATATTCAAAGCCAATTTGAGTTCATTGAATCAAACGTAGGATACATGCATCTGAAATTAGTATGTTTAATGATTGATTATTTTTGTGGTTTTTTGTTTTCATCCATAACACGAGGGCTGTCCTTAAAATAAGGTCTCCAAGGTGCTGCGGTCGCAAGGACCGATTTTACGCGCAATCCTCTAACACTGGCATGTAGCCTGGTTTCCCTACGCCAAATCCCCACCATGTTGCATCCTCTGTGATGCTTAGTCTCGGCGTAGCAGCCGTTTGCGATGGAGCTTCCACTCGCCACACCCGCCAGCTGTGAGTTGCGCTCTGTAATTCGTTTTTAAACTTTGCTTCGGCGAATCTGATTGACGCCACTGGGATTGTTCCTTTGTCTCTGGTGTGGTGTAGTGTATCCAGGTCTCGTCCCCAGTCACAATTGGGGCCATCGATGTTGTAGCATTCAAGGAATTCGTGTGCAGCTTCAACCCGGGCAGACTTTCGCGGGCAGACTTCGTGGTCTCCCAAATGTTGTCAAAATCTTGTCAATAGTGGTCTTACTGACATCAGGAATCATATCACAGAGCTCCCGAACCGTCACCCGTCGATCTGCAATCATTGTTTTTTCCACTTTGGCAATTTTTTTGTCTGAAACTGATGGCCGTCCGGCACGCTTTTAAATTTTTTTCACACTCATACACTTTTTCCGTACACTTCAAGTAGCTGAGAATGAATTTCTACCGGAGGTTTTGTTTTTTGCATAAAAAAATAATTATTGAGCGTAATTCACACCTGGCCGGTGCGGTGAGCGGAAGCTCCGTTGCGAATGGCTGCCACGCCGAGACCAAGTGTCGCAGAGAGTGCAGCATGGTGGGGATTTGGAGTAGGGAAACCAGGCTACATGCCAGTGTTGCCGGATCTCGCGTAAAATTGTTCCTCGCGACCGCAGCACCTTGGAGATCTTATTTTACAGACAGCCCTTGTATGTGATATAGATAGGCAACACTGAAAAACCACTAATATTAACCCTTCACGCATTTCGAACCTAACCTAACTTTTTGGATTTAAAAAGTTTGATTGTTAATGTTATTGGTCTTATTTTCAGTTAATTAGTATTGTTCTGGTCATGATGAAAACAAGAAATCAGCAGAGTTATTCTATATCTTTTGTGGGATCGTTATCGAGATGACAGACGTGATATATACCGTTATCTCGATAACGATCCCACAAAGATAAAGAATAACTCTTCAGAACAACCAAAAAGAAATGTTACCACAGTGACAGTAATAGATGTTACCAGCTAGTCAGAGGCATATTGGTTTGTAATCTTTGTCTTTTTTCATTAATTATGCCCACCACCAGAAATTAGAGTTGCTACATCGGGTTTCAGATTTTTGTTTTGTAAAATATATATGTATTTAATGCACTTATTTCCATTCCAAAAATTTCAATACCCCAAGATACAACACGTTGAAGCAAGGTCGACTCAATCTGGTCCAAGTGTAAAAAATGACAAAGGTGCTATTTTGTTATAGTGCATTGGAAAAATTACTGACCAAATGCGTTATACAATTATATCCAGACGGTGGAGAGGTGAACTGCAAAGGATTAATAATAATTTTGCAAATAAAATACAAGATTAGGTTTATTGGTATTCTACAGCAAATAACATACCGACTAGATAAATTGTCGACTTTACTTTAGTAAAGTGATTATCGTTTTGTTTTTTAATAGTTTTATTTTAGAATGTACATTTGTACATTTATCACTTAATTTCTTACAATCCAAACTCAAAAATAAAATGTCTATAAATTGTTACATAGTTTGCCCAAGAAATACAAAAAAAAATAGTTATCGGTTAACCTTGAAGATATAATCTTGGGTTACAGTTATAAATGGGATCTTGTTATCACGATGTACACAGATAAGTCTCCAAAGTACCTATTAGATTCTTTGATTGTTATTACCGTATGAAACAACCCTTACACAGACCAACCTGTCTAAAAAGCGGGTTTTGTATTGGTTTATCTGGGATAAACTAGATCCCCTGTTTTTATGTATGTTTTTAAACATATTTTTTTTAATGTATTTTCGAATGTGACATTTTAAAAATTGTAGCTGATTTATGTGTTAAGAAAATTATGATTTTATAAAAAGTATCTTTTCAAATTCACGTAAGTGATTTAGTACCTACCTATAACAGGTAATATTTTACCAGAAGATTATTTTTATTCTATACCTATTTGAAATGTGTAAATTTTTTGATTCTGTAGAAATAAAATTTCTTAGTTTTAATCTTGGCAAGTCAAGTTACGTCCTGTGATTTTTCACAGGTATCAGCTAGTAGTATATCGTCGGTGTAAGTCCAATACAGCTGAAAAATCATTTGTAAAAATGTTCAGAGGGGACAATAAACCAGCTGGGGTGGGGCTGTACACGCTCTTGCTTGCTTCTCTTCTGGGGATGGTTCATTTGCAGTATTAAACCCAGTATATGTAGTCTGTTGGTTAATATGGCTTGTGCTGTTCAACTGAGAGTGCCATAAAAACGTATTTTGAAAATATAGGCGGTATTGAATTTACAAAGACGATATAATAAATACTTTCAAATTCAATATATAATAGGACATTCAAAGAAAAAAATATATATATATGTATCGGTTTATTATTTAGGTTATTCTTGAGAATTCAATAAAGCCCGTAGGGAATGTATGGCGAATGCCATGATGGATCAGGCCAAGCTCACATATATTATGAGAGTATAGCATTCATGTGCGAAGTCGGGATTTATTTCAGTTCAGAAATTCTGGGACTAACTACCATATGTACTCCTATTTGCCCAGAATACTAATGGAGGGAAAAGCAAGTCAGTGGACATCTTCAATTCATCACTATACAAGTATAAAAGATTTTTACTGAGGCAGTTCAGTTATGTATAATAAATGTGTTATCATTTTTACCATTCAAAAGGATTTACTATATAAAAGGGCATTAAAAAAATTAATAAATAAAATAGCAAAAAACCCAATTAGACTCTCTCCCATCATTATATTGTGTTGTACAAGAATTATAACAATGACCATGATATCACAAGTGAAGCATCAACACAGCGGACATTTGTTAATGTGTAAAGTAGACAAGGTAATGTGATGTGTGTTGTTGCAGATATCGGCCAACCTATTCCGCACTCTGCCCCCGAGCGAGAACCCCGACTTTGACCCCGAGGAGGACGACCCCACGCTGGAGGCGTCCTGGCCGCACCTGCAGCTGGTCTACGAGTTCTTCCTTCGCTTCCTCGAGTCCTCGGACTTTCAGCCCACCATCGGCAAGAAGGTCATCGACCAGAAGTTTGTGCTGCAGGTACTATACTCGTCCTTCCCATTCTCATCCTCATCCAGTCCCCTTCCACTCCCTCTCTCCGTCTTTTCCTCAGCCTACCTCTGGGTCTCTACCACTGGGGACTAGAAGCGGGTAAAGTTATGTGAAACAGTTTTAAGTTCCAAACCGTTGCAATAGCTCCCATACATAAGTTGAAGAATGAAATAAAAAAAACAAACAAAGAAAACTGTCAAATTTGAACATAATTGATAAACATCGCTACAGACCCATTTTGTGTTTGCAGGGGTAAGAAGGAACTGCGGGCATGTTTCAAACTAATCGGTGTGCACAAATACATTCATAGTGTCCTCTTTAACCCACAGGGGACGCTAAGATACTTCCAATACATTGAAAAAACCATACTTGATAAAGTGACATTTTTATTTTTGTCTTTAACTAACCTACAGTTAATATCCGAAGGAAATTGAAAATTTAACAGGTACGATTCTTTAACACTGATATTGCAGGGATCAGGCCCCTCAGGGTTTTTAACGCCTGGTAACTGTGTGAAACTGAAACAGTTTTGGTGGTATTGAGAAGTAAACTGAAATACTCATCTGCTGGGGGATATTACGCTCATATTTTTTTGTGTCCTGTCATCTGGCACATTTTCATCAAGTCCAGTCGATCACAAAATTTAGGACCTATAGAATATAAAAAAATTCTGCTTTTACTTTGTGAGTTTTTGCTCATTTTCAATTATTTACCAAAACCAATTAAACACGTAATGCAAGAAATACCCGTATTAGTGTTCTGGATTCAGTCCAATAGTAAAAATTGTCTCTTTGACCTTTACCTTTCCAAGCAATTTACAGTAAACTTCTAATTAGGTACTTTATTTCCCTGTCGCGATGCGCGAGCCATGCAATGTGCGAATTAAACAAACACCACTGTGTCTTGTTTGTAATTATTTGGTTGCGGTGAGTGCAGTAAGGGGTGCCCGCAGATAGATATAGCACTGAATACAAACATGTTGCCTCCACAGATGTGGGTCAGATGAGTTGACACGTGTCAGACTAAGATATTATATTTTTAATTAAATGAAATGAATGTTTGTTTGTTTCACACAGAACGTGGATAGGGGTATCCCAGCAACTTTTCAAGGTGATAGGAAATGAAATGGAGCACTGTAATAGTCATTAATTTGATGAGTTCTTTGATGTAGGTTTTCATTACTTGTTAATAGCTCTGCCATCGGATGCAAATATTTGAATCTCTTATTAAATGCTGTATTTTCGGCAAGTATTTAAAAAAAAAAACTTTTATGATGTTTTCTATTATTGGATTTAATTTGCCCTCTGTTTATCAAAGTAGTTTAAAATGTTAATAATACATGGTGTTTTTCTTGACCCTCTTTGTGGCATTAGTGTGTTTTAAAATCTATAAATAATATTGCACAAATTAAATGTTTGCATGAAATTCTGAACATCATGAGTTCATGATTTGAGAATATTTGATCTGTTATTTTTAATAAACTATACAAATATTATAAAGCTTTGAGACAAGAGACATTTTTAAATAATTCATTTATTTAATGTTCAATGCAATTTACAAGAAGGATTTCCATGCTACTACAATATTACGTAAATAGAAATTAGTCTCACTGAATAAGATTTTTTTATTTTTTTTATTTACAAAAAGATACATAAAATATAATAAATGTTTACAATAATTAATTACATAATACATGTATTTGATATACCCCCATAAATAAGCAGGGCTTGTGTGTGTGTGTGGGGGGTAATAGATATTTTGTTTAGTCACATTTTGTACAATAAAATAAAAGTTTTAGTATGTTGCAAGGAAAAATAAGAATATCAAAATATGCACTAATAATTACTGACCATGTGCTTAAATTTGACGACAAAAATAGGAATGTTTGGAACCCAGTTCTTTTCATAAGGGGATGAATTCTGATCCATTTCCTTAGAATAGACAAAAATTTCAACCATTTCTAATTTAAACAGCTCTTATTTTGAAGAACAAAATGGCTGAAATTTGAATGAACGATGGAAGGCGTATACACTAATGACCCAAAAGGCTGAAATCGTCGCCGCTCAGACAAAAATCATCAAACCACAATGCACATTTTTGAGATACTGCAAATTTGAAAGCCAAAATGTGTTACACAGACTTAAAGAAACATTTTTATAATTTGTGTAACGGGAATGTCAAAGTTTTATCTACCCGCATAATAATAGAAAAAATTTAAAAGCGTTCAAATAAGATTATTACTCTAACATTCAAATTTAGGTATCTCAAAACTTGTGCATGTGGGTTTTTAACTTTGCCTATGCAGCGATGAAATATGCATATATAAATATGCAAGTGCATATAATGCCATATCTACTAATTACCATTCCGAATGGTAACTTGATGATTGGGCATGTATGATGTACATACATACCCAATCATACAATATGAATACTTTGGAGAAATTGTAAGTGCATGATCATCTTTGTTGTTGTTTAGTTGTTGGACCTGTTTGACTCGGAGGACCCCCGAGAGCGTGACTTCCTGAAGACTGTGCTGCACCGCATCTACGGCAAGTTCCTGGGCCTCCGCGCCTTCATCCGCAAGCAGATCAACAACATCTTCCTGCGCTTCGTCTACGAGACGGAGCACTTCAACGGCGTTGGGGAGCTGCTAGAGATACTCGGCAGGTTAGTCGCCACACCTGGAGTTGTAACACCGATGTCTTCAAATAGTCAGCACCATGCAGATTTTTATCAGCTGACATTCGAGGCAGTTTTCAATCAACAATTTATTTTCGTTATTTGTTTTTGGGGTGTTATGCCGTGTTGCGCTACCTCCTTCTTTAGCCAACATTTCGGACATCGTTGCAGTGTCCATCATCAGGGCAGATCCGGTAGATGTGTAATTTTTAGTCGTGAAGTGTGTGCTTATTTACTTCGAAGCGATACCGTGTCGCCAGCACCACTAACTTTCGCCAGTACAAAATAATCGTGACAAGCAGTGGCGTCATCGCCGCGGAACGGAACGCCACTGCTTGTCACGATTATTTTGTACTGGTGAAAGTTAGTGGTGCTGGCGACACGGTATCGCTTCAAAGTAAATAAGCACACACTTCACGACTAAAAATTACACATCTACCGGATCTGCCCTGATGATGGACACTGCAACGATGTCCGAAACGTTGGCTAAAGAAGGAGGTAGCGCAACACGGCATAACACCCCAAAAACAAATAACGAAAATGCTTTTGGCCGTGAAAATCTTAAAACTTATCAAACAATTTATTTCTTTTCAGTGAAAGGGCAAAATCAAGTGTATGAAATTAATTATAACTATAATAATATGAAAAATCCACAGGCCTGGAAATCTGGGCAAAACTGGGGATTATCAGGGAATTGTACCGAACCAGGAAATGTCAGAGAATTTATAAATATTTTTTAAATATCGGAATTTTTCAAAATTTTACACCCCATTATTCAGGTAGGTATTTAAATACAAATAAAACCTAATAACAGATTTTCACACAACAAAAAATTATAACAAAAATTTAAGGGTCCAGTTACCCGTTGGCTCTAATATTTACAAAATACAAAATTGAAAATATTAAATAAAAAATAAAATATGGTGTAAGAACACAAATAAATTATAGTTTATAAGGTAACTAATTAGCTGTATAATTTCAAAACATAATGCATTGAAAAAATTTTCCTTACTACACAACACGTCGCCTTAGTTCATTATTTGTCCAAACGACCATTTTAGTTTTTGTTCAATCTTCACTTTAAAATTAAAAATAAAGTATAAAAAATGATTTACTGCACGGCCGGCCGGGCTGTCAAATAATTCACATTCGAAGTAAATCCATTAAAAAAACATAATATATATCCATGTAAATAGAAATTTCGACGGCCGACTACCGTTGCGGTTGACCCTGCATATTCAGAAATTCAAAGTAAACTTATAAAAATATGACACATTTCTGTGCAAATCGAATCACAATCGTAATGAAGTGGAATGGAGTGTAATGTAGTGTTGTTGTGTTGGTTCCAGTATAATCAACGGGTTTGCCTTGCCGCTGAAGACAGAGCACAAGCAGTTCCTGGTGAAGGTGCTCCTGCCTCTGCACAAGGTCAAGTGCCTGGCGCTGTACCACGCGCAGCTGGCCTACTGCGTGGTGCAGTTCCTGGAGAAGGACGCCACACTCACGGAGCCCGTGGTGCGCGGCCTGCTCAAGTTCTGGCCCAAGACGTGCTCCCAGAAGGAGGTACTGTACCAAACCCATCTATTTACCCACTCATTCCACCTGCTCAACTTCTCATCCGAGACAAGCTCCAAATATGAGGGTTACATTATGGAGACTTATGTCATCTTTGTTTGACCTGTCTTGTGCTGATCTTCATAAAAACCTTACCAAATCAATTTTACGTTAAACTGCTTAACTCAGTCTATTTGTTCGGTTTTCGGATATCTCATAGAAATCGTTGTCTCCCTTACTATCATAGTGAGAAATGTAATTTAAACGGTGTTTGAAAGAGAAAATACCACACTCAATATTCGAACATAAAAAATTGCCACAAAAGAAGTAAATTATGAAACTTTATAAAGTTTTTTTTTAAATTTATTTTTACATGTAACGATGAAAAAGTGAGATGACAATAACGTTTGTAAAACATTTGTCTTATAAAATGTGTACCTATGTGTTTTTTTTTCATTGTTAGTAATTTTAGTTAGAAAAAACGTAAGGTGAGCCATTTTTAAAACTTTTTTATGTTTGCATGCAAAAATTTTATATTTCAATAATTTTATGTTTATTTCGATTTATAAAGTTTGAAAGTCAAAAATAGTTTTAGTTTTCTGAAACATTCAGAAATATTCCATTTATATGGATTTTATTGTAAAGTGGAAATATTTTGACCCTCTGACAAAATATCATCGAGGCCTGGGGGGTTAAAAACTTCTCACTGTATTATAACACAATTTTGGATAATTAAAAATATTCGTCTATTTTACAAAACATGATAGGAAAGATGAGAATATATGGTCCCTTTTTGTGAGTACCGCCTAAGGGTCCCAACTGTCTAGCTATTTAGATCCGTTGCCGAAGATCGGTTTCAAGCAACGCTTCAATTCTGTATTATGGGTCCACCAGGGTGACTACCAGTCTGGATCTTGTAATATTGTTGTATTTGTCAGTTTAGTATCACATAAAGACTTTCCTCGTAACACTTTTGTCAGATTTCAGCTAAAATTATCAGCAAATAAGTACAATATTATTTGCTCAATTTGTAAGGCTTCCGACAAATTGTACATAGATACATAACTTTGGAATGGTTTTACAACCTTATTTAGGTACCTACCTTAAATGTTTGCGGCATGACATGACCATTGGTGTTACAAATATTATATATGTACATACTTACAGTATCTCTTTGCAACTGGAAAAAAATTTCCAAATTTTATTTCCGATGGGTACTCAAAGCTCTTGTTTATGATCCCATAGGAGCCCACAGAAGCATCCCCAGCATATTTTTTCAACATTGGTTCTGTTCCAGAAAACAGATTTATTTTCTGCCAGAATTTTTTTAAAAACAAACTCACGCTCGTATGAAGACGGTTGTAATGGGTTATTATGCTGTGTGTTGATCGTCCAGTTGATTAGGCAGACATCTCCAAATACTATGTTTTAAGATAATGAGGAAAGCAATATTCTAACGCTCACCATAAATCATGTATTATTTACACACGTCTGTGTTTTACCTATTAAATATGCTATAAAATAATACCAGGAGGCTTAACGGTCCGGTACATTAGTATGACAGTTTGAAATATCCTCCGATTGACCCAGAAAACATCAACATTTTGTTTAATTCACTACAAGTTTTTCTGCATTTTAATTGATTTGGTAGTGTTATTTGAGGTTAGGTGCAAAATTGAAGTAGCAAGAACTGCGTTCATTAAAATGAAATCCCTCTTCTGCAATGACAGTATCAGCTTAAAACTAAGGCAGAGAATGCTAAAATGTTGTGTGTGGTCGGTCTTGCTGTTTGGATGTGAAACATGGACGCTGAAAGTAAATACCATGAAAAGGTTAGAGGCTTTTGAAAGTGGCTTCACCGGAGAATGCTCAAGGTCCCTTGGACCGACATGATCACCAACACAAAAATTCTCAGGCGGGCTAGAGCAGATAGAGAACTGCTTACATTAATAAAAATCACGAAAATTTCATATCTGGGTCACATACTTCGAGGGAAGAAGTATCACTTGCTCCATTTAATATTGAAAGGGTCTGGTAGGAGACAAATGTCTTTGCTGCGATATATACGAGAGTGGACCGGCATTAGAAGTGTGGAGAAGCTACTCCGGGCAGCGCAAGACAGATAGACGTTTTCAAGAGTGGGGGAACCGATAGGGCACACAAAGAAGAAGAAGTGTTAACGAGTAATCTGAGTGTTGTACCAGAGAGCGGGTCTCGACTCAAATTTCCATTTCTTGAAGGTGTCTGACTAATCAACTGGATGATCCATGTATTTAGTATTAGATTCAACACTTTTTTCTTATTAACAAAATGAAAAATTAAATAATCTGTGCCTCAATATTAATTATGGTTTTTTTGTACAGTTAAATGAATATTTTAATCTCTATAGCACATGATGAAATCAGTGTTGCGAGCTGTGAGAACTTGAACTCTCTTGGTTTGAGAGATTTTTGGTGCTGCAGACAAATCAATGATTAACCTGATTAATTGTAATGTGTGTGTTTGTTTGCAGGTTATGTTCCTGGGAGAAATAGAAGAAATCCTAGATGTTATAGAGCCGTCACAATTTGTTAAAATTCAAGAGCCCCTCTTCCGGCAAATCTCCCGGTGTGTCTCCAGCCCTCACTTTCAGGTATGTTATAGTAGATCCATACCATTCAACAGACAAGTATACATATTACAGCCAGAGTTGATGCAAGCGCAGGCTACTGGTACTAGTGTAGTTCCAATGACTATTGATGATAGCCGACATCTGATAGCAAAGATAAAATATAACCTCTAGTATAAGGGAAAGTACCCATACTACGTGACCAATTTTTAACCCCCCCCCCCCCTCCCCCGGTGACCAAAAACCTAAGCAACCCGCCGCTCATTTGTATGGAGCGTGACATTTTGAAGACCTCCCCCCCCCTAAACGTGTCACGTAGTATGGGTACGTTCCCTAAAAATGTATTTATTTTAGAGTTTCAAATCACCGTAGAATAATTGAGATCCTAATTTTGAACATCTGGCTGTCATAGTTATTTTGTTTTGCCCTAGAAAAAAATAATCTTTTTTTATTATTTTAACTAATATTTTTGTTTTCTGGTCAATAAAAGTGTAGTGTGTTGTTCCTTGAGGATTCTTCTCCCCTCTGATCTTCCAGGAGTCACTTTTCGTCGCTGATTTACAGATATTTATAACCTTTTTTATTTCTGTCACTTTCCATACATTTTTTCTTTTGTAATTTTGTGAACAATGGAGAGGACCCCCCTGGACACCCTAAAAAGCCCCCAGATGGTGAAAATGTAGTAATTTCGGACAGTGAATCTGTCATTCTGACTACCACAAAAAAAGGAAGTTTAGTCCCTCTTCCTCAATAAAACATGACTCTCCTTCTTCTTCTCAGTCTTCACCTGCTCTTCCTCAACCTCCTCCTACAAACTTTTATTCTCCTCATTCCTGTGGCCCGTTCATTGTGTACGCTCAAAAAACTGAGCAAGGTAAAACTATCCACCCTCTTGAATTTGGTAAATTCCTATCAAATAGCAAGAACCTTTCGATTAAGCCTGGAGGTGTAAAAGCCGAGGGTCGCTTCCGAATCTCTGTTGAATTCCTCTCAGGTTCAGCTGCCAACAACTTTATCAAAAACATATTTATTTCATCAAATTCTAAATTCTAGGCGTACATCCCAACTTTCAATGTCACTCGAATGGGTCTCGTCAGAGGTATCTCGACCGATCTGTCCATTCCAGAAATCCTGTCTTCACTTTCAACCCCCCAACATATCGGCAATCCTATAAAAGCCAGGAGGTTAAATTATAAGGACTCTTCTGAGGGCTTCGTTTCCTGGAAGCCCTCCCAATCTGTCGTCATCACATTTGAAGGACAATCTCTTCCCTCCCATATTTATTTATTTTTCAACTTCTTACCAGTTGAAATGTATACTTATCCCACCACTCAATGTTACAACTGCTGTCGTTTTGGTCATACCAAAGCTGCATGCAGATCCCCTCCCAGATGTTTCAAATGTGGAGAAAACCACACGGCTGACCAATGTTCTTCTCTCTCTTCACCTAAATGTTTTAACTGCTCAGGTGCTCATTCCGCCATTAACTCTTCTTGTCCGGAACAATCTCGCCAAAAAAATATAAAAATTTCTATGGCCTCTGGAAACTTGTCTTTTCTGCAGGCTTCTAAAATATTCCCGCCTGTCAAAAAATCATTTGCTGAGGTTTTATCCAGTAACTCTTCATCCAACCCACCCGCCTCCTCCTCAACATCTTCTCGTTCAACTAAATTCACATACAAAAACCCTATCTCTAAACCGGCTCCTGGATACGATCAGCAACAACGCAACTCACTTCTCTTAAATCCCAATGGTTCACCTCTTTCAAATGCCACAAATGGGTGCGCAAACAATTATAATTCATCCTCAACAAACCATCAAAAGCTTTCTGAACAATTCTCCCAAGATAATTCTTCATTTATTCAATTGACCTAATTTCTTCTCAAACTAACCTACCGTCCAACGCTGCTTCTATTATTTCCACATTAAAATCATTTATTCAAAATGGCTCTTCAAGATGTCAGAATTCTTCAGTGGAATAGCCGCAGTGCTATTTCTAACAAATCAAACCTTCTTAACCTATTAAATTCAAACCTTGTTTCTGTGGCTGCTGTCTCGGAGACATGGTTTACTCCATCCACCCACTTTAATGTGGGAGGATACTCCTGTCTCCGCGATGATCGCCCGGAAGGTACGGGCGGTGGTGCTGCCCTTTTTATTAAAAAATCCCTTCCGTTTTTCCCAATAAATAATATCAAACCCCCCAATGCTGACTTTCAAATGGTTGCAGCTAAAATAAAGGACACTTCCTTTGTTTCTATCTATCTTCCCCCAACATCGCACTTCAATAAACAAGCGTGGTTGCAAATTGTCCGTCAACTAAGCCCTCCTTTCTTTTTATTGGGTGATTTTAATGCCCATTCCCCCGTCTTTGGTTCTGCTTTCTGTGATCGAGACGGTCGAAGTGTGATGGATTTCCTAGATGAATCCAACCTTTTTCTTTTGAATGACGGGTCTCCTACTAGAATCTTTCGCCCCAACACAAACCCCAGTGCAGTGGATCTCTCCATATGCTCTACTAATCTGGCACCTCTCTCCTCGTGGGTGGTGTCCCCCGACCCTCGCTCCAGTGATCATTTCCCGATCACCATCACTTATCAAACTTCTTTCCATTCAGACAAGTCCCATATTTCGACAAAGATTAAAACAAAACACACCAAATGGGACGAATTTAACTCACATATGGATAATTTGTTATTGGGGTGTTATGCCGTGTTGCGCTACCTCCTTCTTTAGCCAACGTTTCGGACATCGTTGCAGTGTCCATCATCAGGGCAGATCCGGTAGACATCTACCGGATCTGCCCTGATGATGGACACTGCAACGATGTCCGAAACGTTGGCTAAAGAAGGAGGTAGCGCAACACGGCATAACACCCCAATAACAAATAACGAAAATGCTTTTGGCCGTGAAAATCTTAAAACTTATCCCACATATGGATAAGTTTATACAAAATTTATCCTATACCGATACATTATCTGTCAAAGATGACTACGATAACTTCAAATCAATGCTCGTAACTGCAATCAATAAATCAAATCCTCCCCTTAAAACCAAATATCTCAAAAAACTCCCTCCGACTCCCTGGTGGGATGAGGAATGTTCCAAAGTAGTGAGAATTCGGAAAGCTAAATCTCTTTCCTATCGTCACAATATGACTATGGAGAACTATCTCATATACAAAAAAGCCGAAGCCAATGCCAAAAGGGTATTGAGGTCAAAAAAAAGATCCGGGTGGTACAACTTCTGCAGTTCAGTATCTCCGAACACTCCAATTTCGGAAGTTTGGTCTATGATTCGAAGATTTCGATCCTCCTTCAGTCCAACATCTCCTCGAGCTTCTCATTCTAAATGGATAGACGAGTTCTTGGACAAAATTGCCCCCCCTTCTGTACCTAACTTAGATGAAATAACTCCAATCCACAACACTCCTATGTCTGATCATTGGCTAGACTCTCCATTCACTTTAATTGAATTAAAAAATTGTTTATCAACAGTCAAGGACTCATCTCCAGGCAGAGATGGTATAATAATAATAATAAATTTGGACAACTTATATAGCGCTGTTTTTGGGAAAAATCGCCTCAAGAGCGCTGTACAAATTAGCATGGATTATACATTAGAATTTACTTAATAGCATTATCAAAAATAGTAATGATAATGTTCTAAATCACTTTTTAAGCATCTTAAATAAAATCTTCCAGACTGGCATAATACCTGATGACTGGAGTTCTCAAATAATCATCCCAATTCTAAAATTAAACAAATCACCCAATTCTGGATCCAACTATAGGCCAATTGCTCTTTCATCCACCCTTGGTAAAATTTATGAAAAATTAATTAAAAGCCGGTTAGAATTTTTTGTCGAGAGTAATCATCTTCTCTCTCCATCCCAATTTGGGTTTAGGAAAAAGAAATCTACACAAGATAACCTAGCTATCATCAGCACTGATATTAATTTATCCATTTCTAACAAAGAAGTATGGCTTGCAGTCTTTATAGACATAGAAGGGGCCTTTGACAATGTTTCCATCCCAATTCTTAAAAAAAAACTTTTAGGCCTTGGCTTACCCCTCACGTTTGTCCAATCTTATTATTAATCTTTTTCTCAATAGGAAAATTTTCATTGAGCTACCAGATGTTACTCCTCAGAGTAGGTCAATTTGGAAGGGTTTACCCCAAGGCGATGTATTATCCCCCTTATTGTATAATATATACACACTCGATATTTTTTTAATTTTTTTTTTACATTAACTCCACACAGGAGGTCCTGAGGAAAATAATTTCCCTCAGGGCCTATGTCATCTGGGATGCTGTGTGGAGGGTCTTTTTGAGGAGAGGAAGGAATGAACATTGGTCTTGAAGAGACCCATGTTGTAGGAAGGAGGAAACACAGAGGCCGGCAAATCATTCCACAGCCGAGCTGTTGAACACAAGAACGAGTCGAAGAAACGACCCGTTCTCATGTGACAAATGTCAACCGTGTACAAATGTCGGGCACGCGTTTGGCGTGTTTCCCGACTATGCACCGGTGCCGAAGGGATCAATGATGCTAGTTCCTCGGAGCATCTTCCATTGTAATACCAGTAGAACAAGGATAGCATTCCCACCCGACGCCTGTGCTCTAAAGATTGCAATCCGTCTGTTAAGATGGGAGAATCTATCAAACGGACCGCCCGTTTCTGCACAGAGTCGAGGGTATTTTTCAGGTATTTTGGAGCTCCAGACCAGAGATGGCTGCCAAATTCAACCGTGGGGCGTACTTGTGATTTGTACAAGGTTAGCAGTTGTGTACTATTAAAGTATCTGCGGGCCCTGTACAGTACGCCCAGCTTTTGGGAGGCTAACTTTACTCTGGCTTCGATGGAGCCCCCATACCTGAGCTGGTCACTTAGGGTTACACCAAGCATATCAATGGAGGGCCTGTTCGGAAGATTGCTTCCGTTGAAAGAGACTAGATTTTCATTTCGATCCCTTTTAGACGTAATCAAACAAGATTGGGTCTTTGAAACATTAAATTCAACGAGATTATTTTTACCCCAAGAGAAAACACTCTCGAGGTAACCGTCCATTCTTTGCTTCAAAGCCCTACGAGCTGTTGGAGTTTGTGAGCCCTTTGGGGGCTTGTCAAACAAAAAGCTATCATGAACTGTACTGTCATCCGCATAACAGTGAATTGGTGCACAAGACAAAAGGTCGTTGATGTGCAACAAAAACAAAGTCGGAGACAGAACCGATCCCCGCGGGGTGCCAGCATTTATCGAGTGTGAGGAAGAGGTGAAACCATCGACTACCGTCTGAATCGACCTCTCCCTCAAGAATGCAGTTTGTTGACATGTCCTCGGTGCCAAACCCGGTCAAAGGCCTTGGAGATGTCCAGTGCAACCGTTTGGGTCTCACCGAAACGTTCCAGGCATCGCCCCCAAACATGCGTCACATACGCGAGAAGATCACCGCACGAGCGGTTCCGCCGGAATCCGTATTGACGGTCGTTAATAATTTTGTTCTTCTCGAGGTATGTGAGCAGTTTGTCGTTGATCACACGTTCCATCACCTTAGACAGAACTGATGTGATCGCTATGGGGCGGTAGTTGGCCGGGTTGGAGCGGTCACCCTTCTTTGGAATAGGATGGATAATCGCTTTTTTCCAACCAGAGGGCACAGAGCCAGTCTTCAGGGACATTTTAAAAAGCTTCGTCAAAATTGGAGCTATTTCTGCAGCGCACCTCTGCAGTACCAGGGCAGGTATTCCGTCAGGCCCACTAGCTTTATTAACATCAAGCCCTCGTAAAACATGGAGTACTTCCCGATGCCGGATCCTCAGCTTCTTCATACGAAAACCGCAGTGAGGAACCGACGTCGGGACAACACCTTGGTCATCGAGGGTTGAGTTATCCGCAAACATTTTACCTAGTGAGTTAGCCTTTTCGGTGGCGGTGTTTGCTAGTGAGCCGTCAGGTCTGGTAAGAGGTGGCAGACTGGATTTGCAGAAATTGCGGCCTATTGAGCCTGCAAGCGACCAGAATTGCCTGCTGCCATGCGAGCATGCAGTCAGCTTTCTGCTGATCTGCTGGTCGTGCTCGAATTTTGACCTATTTATGATTCTCTTGGTTTCCTTTGCCATTTTGTTGTAAGCTGTTCTGTCTTCGGAAGTTCTAGATGTGTTGTAGGCTCGGTAAGCCGCGTTTTTTCGTCGCATGTCACCATTCCCCCTCAAGTAAAAGTTGTTGAGTTCGCAGATGACATAGCTTTCTTCTTATCATCCAAAATCATTCCACCCGCCGTCAAATATCTTAATGAAGCCATGGATGCCCTTTGCACATGGCTCACTTTAAATGGTCTTGAACTTTCAGTACAAAAGAGTCGGTGTGTCACCTTCTCAAATCGTCATAATAACCCCCCTGTTCAAATTTTATTTAAAAACTCTCCAATCCCCAATGCTTCCGAAGTAAAATTTTTGGGAGTAACATTTGATAGGAAACTTAAATGGTCTTCCCACATTAATAATATAGTTACTAAATGTGAAAAAAAAATTAAATATTATCAGATCATTGACTGGCGTTTGGTGGGGTGCACATCCTATCTGCATTAAGTTGCTCTACAATGCACTTATTCAAAGCCATCTCGACTATGCCTGCCCACTTTTTAGTACTGCATCCAAAAATGCACTGAGTAAATTAGACAAAATTCAATCTAAGTCATTGCGAATAATAACTGGCGCGATGCAATCGTCGCCCATCAATTCCCTTCAAGTAGAATGTTCTGATCCTCCTCTTTATTTAAGGCGTCAACTATTTGCTGACAAATTTGTTCTTAAATGTTTAAATTCTAAAAGTCATCATGTTATTCCCAGAGTCTCGTTCAACGACTAAACACATTCATCTACAATCAGAGCTCGAACTAAATCTCTCCCTGCCATCTGTAAAAATTTTCGCTCTCTCTCAGAGCTTCAAATTATCAAAAATGATCTTCTTCCTTTGTACAAATTAAAATATAGTCACGTCACCCTATCCCCAACGATTTTAGAAGGGATCGGCATCCTTAAAAGTCATTCCAATCTCTCAGCCCTTACTGTCAATAATATGTTCAATGACATTATTTCTTCTAAATGGCCCAACTCTTCTCTTTTATTTACTGATGGCTCCAAATCTCCGGACTCTCCTAACTGTGGTATTGGTATTAACGTTTACCACAATAATTCTAATGAATGAATATTTTATTCAATTTCAAACCAATTTTCAATATTTTCTGCCGAGTGCATTGCGATTATTGAATCTCTCAAATATATAATAAAAAATAATTTTGAACATTCTCTTGTTCTCTCTGACGCTCTCAGTTCCCTCCAAAAACTTAAAACCAGTCCTCTTCTTCATCCTGATGATCATTTTGTTTGTCTTATTCGAGTATTGATAACCTCCATTCAAAGCTCTGGAAAAACTGTCACTCTGATTTGGATTCCTGGACATGTTGGCATAGTGGGTAACGATATTGCTGATTCCATGGCAAAACAAGGAGCGTCTAACCCTACCGTTACCCTCGTAAACCATATTCCCCTCTCTGATATTTTTTCCATCATCAAAGATAGATCCCGCAATGTTTGGACAGAGTATTGGAACATTGCTAGTCAATCCAAGGGTGCCCGCTACGCCTCAATACAAAGGACTATCCCATCAAAACTGTGGTTTCAAAAATTCCCCCATTTTTCCAAAAAAATTAATTTCCTTACTTATTCGTATGAGAATCGGACATTGTTCCGTTCCTTCTCACCTTTATAAAATTCATGTGCTTGACTCCCCAGATTGTACGTTCTGTGGTCTAGATGTGGGAACTTTAGATCACATATTTTTTGATTGTCCCTCTCTAAACAAATATCCTCTCTTCTATCAAGCGTTATCAAAAATTGCCTCTCCTCCATTCAACATCTCATCTCTTCTAAGTCTGAACTCTACTCCAATCTTCCATAAAATTCTGAAATTTGCACATTTAAATAAAATTAATATATAAATTCACCTTTCCTTTCTCTGTAATTATAAATGATGGCCTAGAACACACCCTTGAAGGGTGAAAGCCAGAAATAATTGAAAAAAAAAAAAAAAAATCACCGTAGAATAATGTAAAACAATAGGGGAAGATTGGCACCATTCTTACACTTTTTAGACTTTGATTTTTTTTTTAATTGATAATTAAAGATAGATTTTAAACTATTACAGCGTTATATTTACAGCACCCTTGAGGTGATTTTTCGCAAAACCGGCGCTATACAAATTATCCAATTATTATTATTATTAGATTGCTCAATCAGTTATTATACCATTCAGAATACATTCCGCTCTTTATTCAAAAAGTTTGAAGTCAATAACTTTTAAAATAAATTAATGGATCGAATTTTAGCAAAAGCTGACAAATGTCCGAATGTACCCCACTAGCGGGGTACATTCGTACACGGGTAAGGGAACATTCAGACAGTGTGGGATAGCTTTTAAAACATTTTTTATTGCCGCAGACATATTTTCTTCATTTATTATTGTGTCCTAGTCTCTTTCTTATAATTCCGGACCATTTTTGCAAATTTTCTGAAATAAAAAGAAATTCGTTAATAGGGGTTCATTCGTACAATCGGCATTGTGACAGGGGGGATTCATAAGAGTGTGCCCTTGGAGAAGGTGTATGAACGTGCACCCAAGGTCAAAAATAATAGATTTTTACCGACACATAAATCATGCAGAAAAATCCACTAAATAGATTCATTATTATTATCTTGATTTTAGTCACTTACCGTTGAGCAATAATCCTATAGAAATTGATGCCTCACCAAAGCACGAAACATCCAACAACATCAACAAAATATTTACTTTGAGCATGTGAAAACACTTTACGCCCTCTCGTGTCTCGCGCAGCGGCCGCACTGGCGGCTAACTTCGTGGACAACTGACGGTCGCCCGCGCCTACTCACACATGCAAACCGTAATAAATACGCTCTTCTAACAAGCTGTAGTAGTGACTGTATGAAGCTTCCCGTGCCAATCTTCCCCTAATTATTAACATTAACACTGAATATGTACTTTTTAGTTATAATCTTGTAAATTTCGTTCAATAAAGGTATTATTATAATATAATTATTTTTATATTCTTGAAAAATTAAGAAAGAAAAATTATGATAATGAAGGTATTTTATTTTGATGTTGCATCTGAAATGAACTGTAAATACTAAAGAATGAGACATGTGTTTGCTGGAATTGGGTGATAATATGTGTAGGGAAAACTAGTAAAGCAAGGACAACCAATCACTTACCTCTGCGTAGGCGTAGGTGCACACAACCCAATCACAAATAGTTTATTTAGTTCCACAAGGTAATTATCACCACAACCATACAAATAAGTATAAAACGATCTTGATAAGGTCAAAAATCTTCTTTTAGTTCATAAACGAGATTATGAACACGAACAACACCAACAAAACTTGCTTCCAATGTAGTCCCAAATCTTCTTCTGTTTTTTTTTTCACAAACAAAAGCACTTGAATTCACTCTTGTCATTGTTCCATTTTCAAAATGCTTTTCCAGCAAGGTGATATGGTTAGGGAGGTTAGGTACTGAATAAATGACATCCTGGTAGGAACTACGCAAAACATCATTTCAAAAACAAATATATTTCTATGACAATTTTAAATGTGCCATTTTTGATTTGTCACCAAAATGACATGTTCATTTTATTAGTGAATTTGGTGGCATTGACACAACTTTGGTGACGTCATTGTACCAGTGGGTTCTATGTCATAATGATATTGTAGCCAGATAGCCAGTTGGAACCGTTTTGGAATGAGCAGTGCATCAAATTAATAATTATGAATGAAAATATTAAAATTACGCATTCTTAGTACAATGATCAGAATCATAAAAATAAACTTTAAATCTTCCATTGAGTGAGGGGTATAGAAGCAAACCTGTCACGTTACACTTTTACAAATTTTTCAGCATATATGAAAAACGTTTTTCGTCTTTGTTTCGTAAGTTATTAAAAAAATTGTTTTAGAATTTACTTTTTACCATTCTGCACTCTCTTACACAACAAATAATTATGATTTTCTGCACCTTGGCCAAAATATTGGAGTAATAAAAAGAGCAGTGGCACTTTTGCACCTCATCAAAATGTGCATTGGCAATTTTGCATCTAACTTTAACTTTTAAATTCAAAATGCAAGAGAACAACAACAGCGGCCATTTTAGTGAAATGAGGATATCTGATGGTATGGATAGGTTGAAATTTGAAAGTGGCATTCATCCTGAAATGGCATAGAAAATGGAAGGTGTTGATTGATTTGAAGTATATGGCACATTTCAGGTTGCCGAGCGGGCGCTGTACATCTGGAACAATGAGTATGTGATGTCCCTGATGGAGGAGAACAACCAGATGATCATGCCCATCATGTTCCCGGCGCTGTACCGCATCAGCAAAGAACACTGGAACCAGACCATCGTGGCGCTTGTCTACAATGTTCTCAAGACCTTCATGGAGATGAACTCCAAGCTGTTTGACGAGCTCACGGCCAGCTACAAGGCCGAGCGCCAAAAGTAACAACACATTCCTTTTTTTATTGTATTATGCATGATCTAACCCAGGGGTCTCCAAACTGCGGCCCGCCAGTGTCATCCATCCGGCCCGCGACATCTTATGACCATTTTCATCAATCAGGCCCGCGACAACTAATGGCTAAGACTTTACTCAGAAGGGGCGAATTCACCGCGAATTTTTTCGTGCAAATATATATGCTCATTGGCGAGGTACTGGGCACCAATACATTGCGTCCACAAGTATCGCGCGAAAAATACGGGCGCAAATCGTGTGTAGTTCGCCAGACTTACGTCCAGTTTACGCGGGAACTGCCGAACGAGTACACGTATCAAGGGAAATGGAGCGGCAAAATTGTGACAAGGAATGGTTCCAAATGCTCGCGCGTTTCACGCTCCTTCTGGATGCAATATACGTGCGAAACGATACGTGGCAAAATCGCCCCCTGGTCTTATTGTTTTAATTGTGATAAGGTGGATAAAAAACTCAGAATGATAGTATCTTGGTTTTATTTACATGCTATAACATACGAGTATAAACACATAAACATATAAAAACATTATAACATACGAGTATAAACACATAAACATATAAAATACTAATGGGATTTATGTAATTGTGATTTTCCACTGATGATAATTTGTAGTTGTGGATCAATTTTAGTGGTAGCAATTATTAAAAGAGCTTTAAGATGCTCATCGGTTAACTTAGATCTGTAAACATTCTTTGTGTACTTCATTTTGGAGAATGTTTTCTCAGACAAGTAAGTAGTACCAAAAACAGAAAATAGCCCACGAGCAAATTTATGCAAATTATCAAATTGTGCCAGCGGAAGACTCTTGTAAAATTCCAACAAAGATGAGTTTTGATATTTGTTCTTAATTATATCACTGCATTGTAAATCAATAATTTCCATTTGAAGTTCCGGGGTCAAGGTTTCGCTGTCGATATCAAGAGGATTTTGAAAAATCTTGATTTGATTCGCAATGATATCAAGGTCTGAGAAACGAGTATCAAAATTTATCTTCAAAGCACTCAAAGCTCCGATTGCAAAATCGACGGGAAACTCAGTCTCAGTAGTGCGGCTAAATATTTCACATGTTTTAAATTGTGTGAAACATTTTTTATTTAACCCCTCCGAATTTTCGAGAATATTAGCTTTTGGTGTCTTAAACGAAATGACATTTTACGAAAACTTTTAGTTATAACCGCTTCACAATTAAAGCACTATAAATGAAACATTTCTGAACGTAGCCGAATAGTAAAAACTGTTTTAGATAGGTTACAAAATAAGCTTTCGAATTATTATATTACAAATAAATATTAACATTTGTAAATATTAAAATTTAGAATGCAAACATTAAAAAAATGTGAAAATGACTCACGTGATGTTTTTATGTGAAAACGGTACTAAAATCACAGATTATGTAAACAACAATACGTATTCTATTGTATAAATGTGTAATAAACACTTTTGTCACCTCACTTTTTTATCATTTCATATAAAAATATTTAATAGAAATTAACAATGTCGGGCGCCCGTAGGAAATTCGGCGGTATAAATTATGTGTCAGACTGCGCGTCTGACAGAATGTTCTTTTTATGTATTTCTATGGACAACTTGAATAGAGATGTGCAGCATGATTCACTATCGACCTTTCACTTTTTATTTTACGGATGTAACTAAAACAATAACGGAGTTATAACGGTTTCTATGGAGACACACGCGCTGACGTGTAAACACGCTTATTGTACTTGACTGCTGTCGTATTTTTAACGCATATATCTGCTTACGTTGCTGACCGGTTAATTGTGATTGAAACAGCATTATTTTCTGCCGGAACGATTTGACATTAGTATATAAATCAGGGAGAAGCTGATTTTCTCCTTGCAATCTCAAATTCAGTTCGTTCATATGTTTTGTCAAATCGACAAAACATATGAACGAACTGAATTTGAGATTGTCCGCAACTTATCAAACATAGCGCTTTTTTATTGGACTCAATTACGAAATATTGAAAGTTCCATTGATCTTTGAATGCTCTGCACTCGCGGTCTACTTTTCGCTTCTTTGCCATACTTTCCATAGTAAATCACACCAAAAAAACAGTCTAATCAAAAAACTGTTACACAGATGTCTTTTAAAAACACACAAACACGTTTAAAGGAGTTACGCACTACCTTATTTCATAACAGACAGGTCCGCTTCATTCGGTTTCCCCAGGTGGACTGACTCGCGGTCGCCGGTCTCGCCGCTAGCAATGGATATAGGGTACTACCACTACTTATTTCCGCGTGTAAACACGAGATGTCGCAAGCGTCGCAGTTGTGACAATACAATACAACACAATTTAGTAATTGAACACTAGCGTAAGCGCAGTGTTGCCAACTTAACGGATTTCACGTCATATCTGGGGGATTGGAGTGAGATTGGAGTGAAATGATTTATGAAGAAATATGATCCCTGGAAATTTTATTCTCCACTCCGAACTCACTGGAGTAGTCAATGTGGCCCTCCGGCTGAAAAGTTTAGAGACCCCTGATCTAACCTAACCTCAACATCTCGGGCTGTAGAGTCTCATCTCATCACCCCTCATCTCTTCAACCATACTTTGGCTCTGATGTATTGTATTATGCATGATCTAACCTAACCTAAACATCTCGGGCTGTAGAGTGTCTCATCTCATCACCCCTCATCTCTTCAACCATACTTTGGCTCTGATGTATATGTGGATTTTCCAACCCTTCCTATAAAATCTGGTTTGGGGTTGATTCCAGTAAAAGTGCCGCTTAAATTTATGGGAGCCTTTGGGGAATAATTGCAATGATAAATCACATAAATACAACCTACAAGTTTATTAAACAATATTCAACCACGTAATTTATATTTACGTAAGAGATTCTTTATCAGAAGGTGGGAAGCGAACACCGGAGTAATTTGCAAGCAGTTGAGTCTACGGCAATAGGAAACAGAATAATTCAAATAATATTAATGTGTGGAGAAAACAAAACTCTTTAACCTTTTAAAGACTATATCATTAAAGAATTTGCGATTCCCGTGGACTGATATTTCAAATTCTCACAAATACGTCATGTATAGATGACGCTTATCTTTTAGGCACGCAATCGGTTGGCATGTGTATACATGACTCTCGTCTAAAAAGGGTTAAAGAGTATCATTTTCATGTTTTTTTCAATGTATTTGTTTGATTAGTTCTTGATTGTTTTAATGTCCTAGAATTTGTAATGTCTGGATCTCTACAATTGAAGTTATTCTGACAAGGAGATTACATTACTGGTGAAATGTTAGAAGGAATGCTTAAGTTGGTTGCAGGAATTCAGTATTTAATGAATGTCTCGTGTTCCAGAGAGAAAAAGCGCGAGAAGGAGCGGGACGAGCTGTGGAAGAAGCTGGGGGAACTGGAGATCAGTCACAAGAGCAAGTCCAGCGGCAAGTGATGCGCCTCGCTGCTCGCTCCGCCGCCCAAAGCCAAGAGACACCGTCTCTTCTAACAAACAACACCAACCAACACCACCCAACCAACCAAACAAACAACCACCTCCTCTCCGTTCTGCTCCCCTCGCCCGTCCCTCCCGCTCCCCTCCAAGCTCTTCCAAACAAGGTTATACTATATATACCACTCGTCTACTTAGTTGTGTCCTAAGAAATGCTTGTCATCATCAACTCGTTAGATGCACAGACCAATACGTATTGAGAAGCAAGCGTCCATTATATGTTATCCTAGACAGACTGTTTGTGTTTGAAGGAATCATAGCATGCCTCTTTCCTAACTTGCAAACAAACAATCCCTCCCAACGCCATATTTCTATCTAAGCACCATATTATTATTATGCGTCTGACTAACACGTGTGTGTAATTAACCAGTATCGCAATTATGCCGAGTATTTTTATCAATCCCACCTTAACACGAGTCTTTGTCCGTCAATGTGTATAATCGAGTACATAATCTGAACCGCATCCCCCCACCGTAGGTAGTCAAACCGAAATGTAACTGTAAACTATTGTATTTATCCACTAATTGATTTTATTTTATCCCGATTTGTGCTTTTAGAATAAATTGTCCCGGTAGCTTAATGACCCATCCGTTTGGTGTTCTGAAACACATTTCCATATGCGGTATGACGCACTGGCCTTAATAAATCCTTAAAGATTTCCAGGAGTTGAAATGTAACGCCAATCCGTGTTTATAGGTTAATTCTCTGAACAATCGTAGCACGCTTTCAATTGTAAATGCTGTTAAAATGCCACAGTGTATTTATTTGATTATGAGTGAATTGCATTTAAAGCGTTGTCAGATATTATAATCAGGAAATGAACAGCATTCAGAATTAAGCCATGCAATTTTAAAATAGATGGATTTGATCAAGTATTGTTGCCTTCTGCAAGAATAGATGTAAAATTGAAAGGTTAACAATTAATAAAGTTGAAGGTCTGTTGCCGCCAACAGGTCAGGCACAGGTGGGGTAAATGGAAATGAGATCACACATCACATGGTCAATCATCTGTGAAAAGGTGGTTGGGTGCAGATGCAAATACAGACTATTAGATTCTATCTCTTGCCATCCGTGGGGAGGTAGGACGAGGCCTGGAGGGAGTCACACGTAGAGTTTCTATTCCCGCCATTATTCATCTGCAAACGAGCGAGCTTTCCGAGGGGGAGCTAATTCATTTATTTATTTTGAGAATAACATTGGCACTAATGCATCTCTAGGGCTCTATCTTATTATTATTATTATGCCGGGCATTAACGAAGCACGCTTTGATGTTCCCTCGATAAGAACAAGAACGACGGAGGAAATCTGAGACATAACCGTGTTATGTTAACCTTGTGGTGTGAGCGTATTGAGAATTATGATTGATGCATTAGTGGAATGATGTCACATTGACAGCAGAAGAGTCATCAGTGGAGGTCTTCCTAGCAATTTGTCCATGGCCGGTTTTCTGCGTAGTAAGGGAATGAGAATGTGAATGTGTGTAAAGATTGGCAAGAGTACAGTACATCAACAATAATAATAATAATTAGACATTTGTGTCAATTTGCGAGGATCGATGCATTACACTACACTTGTGTAATAATATTAGCACATACGTATAGTATATGATGATGAAGTATATTGGGAAGTATATAGATGCAGAAGGAAGGCAGATGGCGATGGCTTTGAGGCGGTTTCGGCCGTCGGTGTTGATAGGAAAATGGCCAAACATTACGACTCAGTACACATATTGTTAAATAAATTTGGATTGTAATAATTTTGTAGTGGAAATACTATGTATGTGTTTCATTCGCAAGAGGAATGAACAGCTTTTGTATGTGAGGTTATATAATATAGTCTAATGTATCCAATGTACATAATTTTGATTATTTTTTAGTACTTGAAGTATTGATGCATTATCAAGTGATACTAACACATATTATGTTAGTTATTTTAACTCTTTATTAAAAACATCTTATTTGGGGAACTGTCTGAACCGGCCATTGCAACCGCAACCGCAACCGCAACTGCAACCATCCTGTTAACTCCGGGGGAATTCTTTATGGCTCTGAACTTATTATAACGAAGAGCAGCATTTAGCCAAAATGGATCATGTCTGTTTTATCTGTTATCGTATAATATACGGAGTGTATCATATCTGATTCAAATAAAATAAGCTTGGTGAACTTTGAAATTGTTTTTTTTTAAATCCGCAGTAATATTTATTTACTCTTTGTTCTCATGAGGCATTTCTTATGGAGTTAATTAATTTTCTGTACCGTAACACTCTGTATAGAGCGAGGTCCCGTTCACATCTCCAGGCTATTACTATAAACCCAGCGTCGGCTGTAAATTACCGCTTGAAATGAATATAACGCCACCGTTAGTTTGTCTCGCTTGTCCCAATAAAGCTTGCGTACGGGACCTCCTGACCATTACGCATTATTTAGTGAATATGTTAACCTAAAGTTTAATATGTTGAACATAACCGCTGCCTCTAATGTAATAATTTAATATAATATAAGTCAAGAACACCGCTAACTGCTAACCATCAATCATGGGAATGTCTTTAAACCGCCTTACAATAATATTCTATCATCCGTACCCTTTAAATAAATGTATTTTATTCCATATTATGAAGTTTTAGTGATATTTGTTGAATTTAAAAATACAAACATAATATTTAGAGTGAATATTTCACTGCCGAATGTTGGTCTCTGTTGATCCTGACATCTCGTACACCTGATGTATGTATGCTTCTTGCATATTGTTTTTAAATGATTTTATTTCCTTAATTACTTTTACACCATTCGTAAATTCTATGACAGAAGTTGAATAAATTATTTGGACAATGAATATGAAGCGCTGAAGATGACTTTGTATTGTTTCTTTTATATTACGTAATTAGTTTGAATGAATTCTTTAGACGCCGACCGCCATATTGCAAGGGAGACTGCAATGAATTTATTTATTTAGAGTGCAAATTTCATTTTATAATAAATTATTGTAATATTACTTGCCCTTGTAATTTTGTTAAAATGGTGGCTTAGTGAAATTTTCTATCCGTAATAATAAGAATTATAAAGCGGCCACACGCTCTCGACACCCGGGAGACATTTATAGTATGAATAAAATAGTTATAAAAGTGATAACGTATTTAAACTCCACAGAATGTAAACTTTGTCCTGCACTAAGTATTTTTATATACCTAAAGCATATTTCGTACGATGTCTTCAGTTGTCAGTTGACGGGATGAATGTTTGTTAGTCCATTAGCACGTTGATGCTCGGATTCGTGGGCGACCCTTTCACGTAGATTTATTATTTTCCAAGCTACCCACAAATGTATAGAATCATACGCAAGTATTTAATAAATTTATTTAGTCTGAATGCCAAACTAAATTAAAATAAAATTTTCCATTATCTTTTGTTTATTGTTAAGATTGTCATTTATCCTGAATTGTTTAGTTTGTAATTTACCAATTAGACGTTGAATTTAGGCGGCAAACTTCATTTGGTGGTTTCCAGTTGTTAAACATGATATGTACATTTATTTTACTGTGGGATCTTTTCATCTTTCTTTATGGCGTTTACTAAAATTGTTAAGTGAAGTATGTTTGTATAAATACATTTGATTTTGCTTGATATGTTTGTGTTAAAAGTTGATTAGATGTTATAGAATGCGTAGCCAGTAAGTAGAAGTGATCACTATATGAATACATATGTTTAAAGGGAAGAACTAGACTGGTGAAGATGCCCGTGCCCGTGCCCGCGCCCCTGCTAGAGACTAGAGCTAGAGACTAGGCAGGAACTAGTAGAACATTACTAGACTTACAAACTTTTCCAACGGCACTTCTCTAGAGTCCGGCCGCCGCAGGTCATCTGATCATACAACAAATATAAACCAATCCCTCATCGCCAGAAGGTTTTATGACTAGAGCTCGTTACTTTTTATAAATAGACATAATTAAATATGATACATATATGTGTTGCATAAATATTCAGACTTGATGAAGGAGTTTACAATTTATAATTTTGCTATAAAATAGGGATAAATAAAGAAAATTTCAATGAATCTTTGAGTTCTCCTTTTGAACCTACACTGCCCACACATGACACACGCACGCACGCACGTCACACTGTCACATCCACAAACTACTTAACTGGCATTCTATTCTGTACTATGGCACTCTACTATTTCCTCCTCTGCGGCCACCTCTGAGATTAACATATTACATATTTAAGTGTGCGCCTCTCTGCTCCATTAGTGCGAGCGCGGTTACAAATCGATACACTTAGATTTAGATACCCACTGTTTTGGGTATAAATAAATCGCTTACATTAAGCTGGTGATTAATGTTTTCTTACTTTGTTATGTGGAAGATCATTAGAATACTATACCTACTGTAAACTGTGTATTACTAGAAATGTCTCATTTTCTGTTTTGAAACCTAATGTTAACAGTCTGTTGTCTAAAACATATTTATGAAACCTAGAAGTAACTTAAGCAATATTTGTAAAAGAACTAACTCAGCAGAGAACAGAAACAAGCCCCTCTCAGTGAGAAGATGATCTTTGTCTAGTAGTAGTGCGGGGAAATGTATAGAAATGGTGTGTTGTTCTGTAGCAAAGAACTGTCGAGCCGCCAGGGAGTGTTACTGCTCCAGACGTCTCCTTGTTCTACTAATATAGTGCTGTTCCTTCTACTGCACAAACCTTATTGTATAGAGCTACCTTTAATGTTACTATATATAAACAAACTACAGTAAACATATGGAATTCATTAATGAATATGTATTTTCTTGTATAGATATTGTATAAGGTATCATCGCTAATCTAATATGTAATATTCATGGACACATGTGGCAGTCTTTTGTTTGTTTGAAACGAGTACATACATTATATATTCTCATATTTATATTTAAAGCTAGGAGTTCCCAGTTCCCAGTGCAGACACTAGGGAGCAGAGCTAACTAGTGTCATCATGTATCATGTTTTACACCGCCGTTAATGTGTAATAAGTTTTATACAACGGGAGCAAATGTCCCAGCGAATGGAGCCGAGTGAATGGGATTACTCTCCGAGGGTTAGGGCCGGCCATAACTAGCTTCCTATCACCCACGGATGGTCATGATCACCCCATCGTATACATTATAGTCCAATGCAAATGTATAGACAAGATTTGGGAGTTGAGCGTTGTTAAGTATGTTTGCATGCACGTACTGTCGTCACAATGCATTGTATACCTTTTTATTTAGCTACTGTGAGTCAGCCAACATACATACATACATAATATAACAGCAGTTTATGGGAATGTGATGATTTATGTGAAATCTGCAACAAACAAACAATTATACATTCTGGTTTTAAAATAAAAATATTGGTATTATATAAAGCGCTCTGTTCTGTTTTTCCATGTTCCTCATCAACAAGAAAGGTGCTGTGCAAGCAAGAGAAGAGAAGACAAACAAAACCAGATCATTTTTAAACATTTATTTTATGAATACAATTTTTGTAGTTATAAATCAAGAATTAAAATAAGTCAAATTTGGGTATTTCAAAAATATCTACACATTTATTATCAAACGTGACAATACAAAAAAAAACTTTTTTTGATCATTCTGTACTTACAAATTAATAACTCCAAACATTTACAGTGAAACCTTCTAAAGAAATTACGTGGCTTGAAGTTTGGTTTTTTCATTCCCTCAACCCAAAAATTGGCCCAATTGTTCCCACATATAAAGTTTTCCTGCAAGAAGTTTGTTTTTTTTATTCCCTTGGAAAACTTCTTAAGAGGGTTTCACTGTACATAAAAATGCGAGCAGCCACTCTCCCAAGCCATTTATCGTCCCAAATAATGTATCATATTAAAGTACATATTAACTATAATAAAATAATATTATGCAGCAGTCATATTAATTTATCAAATATAAGACATAATTGAAGACTATCTTGAGTTTTTATCTGAGAAAACTTTTAACATGAATGGGTATACCTTATAATTAGTCTGATAAATTTTAAATCAGTTCCAGTTTTTTCAACACAGATTATGATATTTTAAAATCCATTACATATATTTAATTAATTGGTTTATCCACCGTGAAGTTTCTGAATGTGCTGATCTCTCACCAGGGTTATACTGAGTATCTTCAACCCTGGAAAAAAGTGCAGCCTTTGGGTCCAGAACCAAAGACCTCACTGCACTCCACCGTGGAGATTGTCTCCAATGAGGAGGCTGTTATCAAAGGAAACCATTGAAGATGCCATGAACAAAATTAAAAAAAAAACACTATCCTTAAGACAGCTGGTGACAGTGACAAGTGTGATATTCACATTACTACAATAATTATCTTTACTTAAGATTTAATTAAGTATGTGTGATAAAACAGAAGTTTCTTAAATTAAAATGCTGGAATTTTGTGCAAAAATACAAAACATGCAAAATCAACAAACCACGTTATATTATAACACCTTAAAATATAATGTCACAATCCAAAGTGAACAGTGGCACAATAAGGCTTTTTTGGTTTATTTGCAACTATGAATACGGGCTTTGCCCATGGAGAAACTGAAAAAAAAAAACAGTTCGACGCAATCGCAATCAACCTCCTGAACAAAATTGATATTTTTCTGATCTGACATGACAAAACTTGACAGGTTGCCATGGTAGTGGCTCACGAACTGTCAAGTTTTCAATTATCAATATGGTGTTCAGGAGGTTATGATAGATAATGATACAAAACAGAACTCCTTTGCATCATAAGAAATTCAATTAGGGTGCCCGCATGCAAGACTTAAGTTGCAGGCATAAAAATCTGTTACGTAGGTAATACATACACGCACATGAGTCTTTTTAATTTTGGAATAGTTTTCCAACTCGCCGCAACTGATGTCTCTTGTCTGTGGGCGCCCTTACAATTTGACAATAAAATGTAGTAATTTATTTAAATGTAACTAAAAACTTTTATCACTACGGCAACACCAAGCTAACTAACTACCGTCTTTGAAATTTGTTCTCCACTTTCAAATTTGATGGTTCACTACAAATGAGGGAAAACAACACAGGTAACTTGATTTTCTTTGCAACTTTAAATTTAGAATTTTGATCTGTGATCTATTTTTTTTTTAAATATTGTTTTGTTTTTTTACTAGTGATGCGTTGACACTTGTAACCATCTTCGAGTAGTGTAATCAGTTTGAACAAATACCCTACAATATTAATAATACCTCCATACATTCTGATATCAAAATGCTACATTAGCCTCTAGCGGACAGCTTTGTTGATGCTGCCAATATTTTACTGGAGTTGGACATATCATTGATATTATAGGTTATTTGATTTGAGCAACAAACGCAAAGCGGCACGCACGTGTACAAAACACTCCCATTTGTAGCGTATTCGAATCATTCATTAAAAAAATCACAAAAACCTAGCTACTCACGACAAAATAATACAAATATATTTTTTTTTTATTCAAGACAAAATTACAAGCACAATAAAAATTACATTTTTTTTTGTTATTAATTTGTTTCATATTTGAGGCACTACAGCATTTGTGATGCATGTAATATAATCAATCTTAAATTCCTAGAGATTATTTTATTTAACAATAAGAAACCTAACCAGACCAGACAAGGTAAACACAGAATTATCCTAACTAAAAGATATCAGTAAAAAATTTGACCACAGCAATATGATATTTAACAACAAGGTTATGCAGGAAAGATTCGCATTGTTACTTTGAGATACAATGGCCTGACGAAAGTGGGTTTGATTATGTAATTTCAATGTTTACATTGTGGTTAATTTACCCATCGGCACACACTTTGCTGCAACATCGTGGCGGTTATATTTGCATCTTCATAGCATATCCGTCACATGTTTAGATTAAATTAATGGTAGATTAAATAAAAGCGCTGAAAGATTGGAGCAACTCATTTCAAAACAAATATTCAAATGCCGATGGGTTAATCACAATTATGTATTAAGAATATAAACAGTAATAGATATAATACAGTGACAACCACTTATAAAATTTGTATACAAGATGTTTTCATGCTTAACCCCCTCAGGCTAATTTTATTCACTTTTGAGAACAACTCGTATATGTCTCATAGAAATTGTTGCAGGCGTCGTTATTCTCGCTACTGGTGCTAGCAGCAACCTGCGAGCTCAGTTTCCTACAAAAATGTTCACTACTGAGCGAGTGGACAGTTTTGTCATCATGACAATCTCACTCGCCAATTTACTCGCTTTTAAACTTAGTAGATAGGAGCTTGTAAACTCGCTGAAATTGAGGCTTTACTATAATCATAGTGAAAATTATGATCCAAACGTTGTTAGAAAAACAAAACATCAAGCTTATTTTCAAATCTAAAAGTTTACCACAAAAGAGTTAAAACGTACACCTTTATGAAATTAAAGTTTTTTTGTGAATTTTTAATGAATTATTTTTACACTAAACGACAAAAAAGTGAGGTGATGATAACGTTTATAATACAAAATTGTCTAATTAAATTTGATTTTTTTTCATTAATTTCTGCTAGACAAAACGGTGAGCATTTTATTATTACTTTTTTTTATGTTTGCATTTAAAAAAAGCTAAAAATTACATGCTTAATTCTAATAATAAAATTTGAAAGCATATTTCATCACCTTTCGAAGACATTTTTTAGTTTTTGAATACGTTCAGAAATATTTGTTTCTTTTTTGGATTTTATTGTAAAGCGGAAATATTCTGACCTACCGACAAAATTTGCCCGAGGTCTGAGGGGTTAAGAAGTTTTGATTTTTCCATCCCTTGAGAACTGAAACTAAAAAAATGGTCTAATCTAACAGACATAAGTTTTATTTACCGATCCCTTGAAGAAGTTTTTATAAGAAAGTTTCACTGTAGTCCAATTTTAAAAACCCTTAGTTCATGTAGGATCAAATCCTCGGATAGGTAAAATCATTTACCAGTCATTACAATAATATAAACCATGTCATATTTGAACCACAATGATGCATTCAATTGGTTTACCTGCCGATTTAGCAACAAACTGCAAACACAAAGTGACTATATTCAATAATAGTTGGGGTACGGGTTCCAGGGGTTGTGGTGGTACTGCGAGGGGTGGTGGTAGGTGGGGCCCCACTGGTGGTAGGGCTGCTGGGGGTAGCCCGGGCCCCCCTCGTACTGCGGCTGCTGCTGCTGGGCGGGAGCCTGTCCCCCCTGGCTTTGCGAGGCCCCGTAAGCGTTACCGTAGCCTCCGGTGGTATTGGCACCCGTGTTGGGGGTGGAGGGAGGCAGCGGGGGTGCTACGGTAGTGTCGTTGCTTTTCTTCTTGCTGCCGCTGTTGTTGTCGCTGGAGAGGAAAATAAATATATTAATGTTGATGGTAAAAAAAAACACAATTTATCAATCGATCAATATTAGATTTTTTACTTTAACCCCACACAGAAGGCCCTGAGGAAAATAATTTCCCTCAGGGAGTATGTCATCTTAGGGGATACTGTGGGGAGGGCCTTTTTAAGGAAAGGAAGGAGAGGAAGTTCTGGGAAGAAAAAAGGTATGAGGGTGGGTAGGAATATGGGGGTCAATTGTCCAGGAGTGACAGACACATGAATCCATCCCTTCAATAAGGAACTCCAGTGAAAAATATTATGGCTTTAAAAAACATGTTCACACAGACCAATGAAGGCTGATTCTGAATATATAAGTTTTATTTCATAATATTAAACGTAGAGTTCTTAAAATTTATTAAAAAGTGCATTTTTAAACGTCTCGTTTAACACACTGTAAAGTTGGTATTACTGAATGGTCAGTGCTGACGTCACGTGTCACCAGTCATTGTATTGAAACTTTGATTATGTAGGTACGACACAAGCCATCAGTATTAACAACATTTCATGTTTTTCGTTATGTTCGAGGTATCTCTATTAGTTTATCTCTATTAATATTGAAAAACTTTAAACTGTACGAAAAAATTGTATAATATTCTACATCAAAATGGCAAAGCGGCTCAGTTGAACGAGAATGAAAAGATCCGGTTCAGTGAATCAGATCAATTTAACGACTGAATTAAGCTACGGACACACTTGCTCATTAGAAGCCAAAGAGCATGCTACCTAGTAGCAATTGCTACCCGCTCACTCGTTCGCAAAGATCCGCGAACCGCGAGCAAGTGTGTCCGTAGCTTCGAAGATCGGTCTTAAGGAACTAGATCTTACGGATCCGTATGAAGATCCGGGTCACTGAGCCGACTCGTTCGCGAACGACTCACTTCTCAAAGAACTTCGATTTCAAAATGGTCGTCGTCGATCAGCTGGTAGGCGCTGTATCGCCTGTCTTATTTGCATACAATTTTTGCAGTGTGCAGGTGATGCTCCGTTTGAGATAGTATTGATTTTAAAAGCTAAAAAAATAATAATTTCAAACAATTTCTATCACTCTCCCGTAATAGTATTGAAAAATATAATAACATAATAAATAAATAATTCCACCTAAATAATGTTTTAACTTATCGAATAGTACCATACTTTCTTCCGTATAACTCATACAAAATGAACACCTGTTGAAAAACTTTTCAGGAGTGATGACGTCACACGATTCTCTATACGTGCGGTGTTTTTCGGGGGATCTTGAAAAATTAAAATTGAAAATTATTTTAACTATTAAAACAAACTCTAAAAAAAAAAAAATTTGCAGTTATTCAAGTCAGAAGTTATCATAAAAAAAATTGGACTGGAGTTCTCTATTGTGGAGCTACGAGAAGTCAAAAGGCTTTCCTTAACAAATCAAATCGCAGTGGGTGGGCGAACATATCTGTCGGTGCCAAGACCTGTAAACCAATAAACCTCCACCCGTGAACCCGCTCACCCCTGCTAAGTCACCAAACGTAGCGAACTGCTTGGGGTGACCTGTGGCAGAGGTGTTGGTTATCCAATAAATGGTTCCCGGGGCGGTGGTACCCATACCCGCCTCCCAAATTCAGAACAGAACTGGATGCTGTCACTTACCTCGAGGAGTTCTTCTCCTTGTTCTTCTTCTTGTGCTGCAGCTTGCTGAGGGCCTGGTATGCCAGCAGTGCCGCCTGTCCCTCTGCCAAATCGTCTCCCAGTTCCTCTAGCAGCTCGGCCTTGCGCTGCATGAACAGTAGGCGAGACTCGTTGTCAATGCCCTCCACAGCGAGGAACTCGTCAATATAGCCTGGAATCAAGGCAAATTAAAGTTGCGGAATATTTTTTGTCCAATATTGTAGATTTGGTTTTTTCTTTCATGAAATGAACGCTCGAGTCAGCCGGGTGGGTGCCGCAGTGCTTTCCATACGACAACTGCATTAGCTTCAGCGTATTTTAGAAGTACATAAGTATAACATAGCAATTAATTGAATCTGGGATGTATTATAGTTTTACAGACAAATTAACTTCTACAATCAATATTTGTTTAGATCAAATTCAAAACATTCACAATTATACACATTTTGTCGGCCTCCGTGGTCGAGGGGTAAGACTATCGACTAGCAAACCGAAGACCGCGGGTTCAAATCCCGGCATGCACAATTAAATTGCATTCGATTAAATTGTGTTGTTTCACAATTTAACCATTTAAAACACAAGGTATATTTGCGGCACGTTCCAGGGTGGAAGATACTCTTAGTATCCTACCCTGGTGAATGACCACCATTTAGAATTGAAACATTGCTTGAAATGACTTTAGCCATGTTTGGTAACCAGATATGAATAGTCCTTCCCAACCTTCTTCTTCCCCATATCAGTTCCCTTCCCACTACCTTCAGCCTCACAACATATAGTCCAGTAACTTTATCGCCTGAATGTATGGCGTAGTATGCGTTGAAACCGGTAGTTCTGATTTTTTGCAGACATGTTTATGATGTTGGCCTAATGAATAATCCAAGTTTTTGACCTCGAGCGCCAAACACAACTTTGTCAAAAATCGAAAAAACCGCGAAAAAATCATTATTTTTTCAAATTTTGGCGATTATAAACCTAAAGGACTAGTTTTTGAAAAAACTTTTTAATGACGTTTTTAAAGTAGACTAAATATGCTACAATATGATACTGGAACTGTCTCTGTAGACCCAATAGTTTTCGAGATTAACCTCTAATGGGCCGGAGACGCGCGGGCGCGCGTCATATGCGCATGCGCGAGAAAATAATTCGAAAATTTAAATAAAATTTTTGACCAAAACTTTTTGTCTGCGATGTACAAAATTTGTATGAAGAACACGGTCAGAATCGCTTGCGCTAACATCATAGATGATATAGCCACTAGTTTCATTCACCTTGCAACCCCAGAATATTTTTAAAATGATTTCGTCTTTGACCTATTAACCGGTCAAATGCCGGGCCATTTCGCGGAAATTCGCAAAAAAACACTAAAAAACCACCACTTTGAATTTTGAATTGAATGTTTTGTTGATAAATTTTGAGCTATTGTATATTTTATTGACTGAAACATGTTCACAACACAATAAACTATCTACTAAAACCACATTACTTACATTTATTACGTAAATTAATAGGTTTTACGACGTTTTATTCGCGATACACGCATTTATTGCGACCGTTAAATCTGCGGCAAATTATGACAGCGCATTGTCACGGATAAAATCGTTTTAAAAATATTCCAGGGTGACAAGGTGAATGAAACTTTTAACACCACCTAGAGTAATGATGGCGCAAGCGATTTTGACACTGTTCTTCATACAAATTCTGTACATATAAGGTTCAAAATCGCAGACAAAAAGTTTTTCGTCGACAATATTATTCAAATATTTGAACTATTTTCTCGCGCATGCGCAAATGACGCCCCCAATTCCGCATTCCCGGCCTGTCACAGGTTAATTTACGTAATAAATGCAAGTAATGTTGTTTTGGTAGATAGTTTATTCTAGGAACGTGTTTCAGTCAATGAAATATACATATTTTTGAATGTAGCTATTACTTTGTGGTTATCCATTATAGAAAAATGAAACAATACAACTTTGTATAAACCACTTATATAATGTGCAAATCCGACAGGTTTCGGAACAAACGTTCCTTCGTCAGGGAAAGCTTATACTTATAACTTTATAAGTATAAGCTTTCCCTGACGAAGGAACGTTTGTTCTGAAACCTGTCGGATTTGCACATTATATAAGTGGTTTATACAAAGTTGTATTGTTTCATTTTTCTATAATGAAATATACGATAGCTCAAAATTAATCAACAAAACATTCAATTCAAAATTCAAAGTGGTGCTTTTTTAGTGAAATGGCCTGGCCACTCAGAGGTTAAGCCTTTCTAAGTTTGTGACCTCGAGCGCAAACCGCGAAAAAATCGTTTTTTTTTTTCAAATTTTGGCGATTATAACCCTAATGGACTAGTTTTGCGCACAGTTATATTTGCAAGATATGCTGGAATTGGAAAGGAAAATGGACCCACTTGAATACGATAAATTCACAAAAAAGGATACTCCTCCATCCGGCGCACTAACAAATTTTGGTCGGGTATATGGACAGATATGACCATTGAGCAAGTACTGATGAAATCTATGAAAAGCTATGGAGGGCTCACCCGAGGACGTGGTATGACTGACAGTGTACTCTCTGGATGGACATTAGGCATGGTGTATCTAACATAATATCTGCCATGAAGTGGAAACATACTGTGAGGTTACTACTGCAACAACTGAACAACATGTTGACATGCGACCATCTCGTGTCACCAGAGAAGAATCAGATACTGAAAAACTCTGTAGATGGTTTGCACAGCACCCTCCATTCCTTACAGCAGATTTCATTATGTCCATCAGCAGTGGCCTGGTTGGAGAATCTAGTGTCAACAGCCACATGGCTCTAGAGATTGTTTAAGGTTATCTCTCTTTCTCAGGTTTATGTGGGACCTAGCGATCCGTAATGTGGGAAGGTTCTGCTTTTTTGTTCCAGAATGTAAAAAGAAACAAGATTGTTTGGGAAGATTCCATAAATGTATTGTAAAGAGAAGTACATACACAAAGTGTATCCAAATAATATGACAAAAGGAATAGTAACAAATTAACAAAAACATACCCGATGGATTAGATGTTAAACCAAGCTAATCTATTTCTATTACACGTTGAGGATGCCGATGCGACGGGGATGCTCAGAGTACGAAGGGCGAAGTGTTTCGTCCCACACTAGGGGAAGGGTTCTCGAGTACAACCTTCATGGGAACTCGACATCAGGGGAAGGCCAAGGTCATCCTTCCACGGTATAGGTCCAGCAGCTGCTTCAATATGCCTCAAAAATCTCAGAGGTTCCAGGCTCCCACGTGTCCCATCCGTAACAACGGTTCCAAAAACCTTCGGGGCGAGAATGACAATTTTCTCGGGAGTCAACAAGACGGATGTTTGTAAGGATCAATCGATCCCGGCGCGTAATCAACAGGATTACCCCAATAACTTTCGATTCCACATCGGACTCGGCTGGCAGGTAGCCATTATCATAAAAATCGGAACAAACACATTCTCCACGAACTAAAAGACTTGAACACGCTCCTCAAGCGACGCGTGAACGCGGTTATCCTTAAGATTTTCTTACAAGTCGATCAGACTTCAATTATTAAAGTATTTTGACTCATTGAAACTACGGCGGTTCCCAAACGCCGTCGTTTCCAGAAGTGTCAAAACCAGCGAGAAAAAAGTGTTGCCAATCCAATACGGGCTGTTCAAAATACCAGGTTAGTGGTCAGGTAAATAATTATATCACAAATTGATAATTATTTACGTGACAATTGGGAGAGAATCAATACTAAAGATGGTTGGCCAGAACTTCCAGGAAATGAAATTCAAACGTAAAAACAATGTGGTGTCAACGAACCTCAACTGGGACCTTCCGAGAGGGCTAAATTAATTTAACAAAAGTTAATAAGTTTATTAGTTTCCTAACAAATAAACTTATTAACTTTTGTTGTACTTATCTTTTTTAAATAAATTAAAAAAAAAAAAAAAAAAAACTTTGTTTTTTATCTTTATACTTCATTATTCGTAGCTTAGCTTAAACATCATCATCCCATCATAAAAGTACAGGGCTTCGATAGTATAATCAGGGTCAAAATTCATTCAGAACGACAGAATTGCAAAAACTTGCGAAGTTCGAAAAAAATGATAAACTTTGAAAGGCTTAACCGGTTGTTTGCCGTTTGTCACCCGGTGGCCGCGAGGTGGTCGCGGCACTTTGAAATGCAATTTTGACCCTTATGTATAAAGAAAGTGTATGAAGAACAAAGTCAGAAACGCTTGCTCTATTATCGTCCTTTACCATAGCGAAACCCGCAATGCGTCTAGTCGCTCGGAATAATTTATATTTAATTTGCCGTAGTGCGGGATGTGAACAGTTTCTGCGCATGCGCGGGAAAAAAAATACGTTTTTTCTACTATTTTGACCCTTCTATGTACAAAATTTGTAAAGGAAGTGTCAGAATCGCTTGCGCCAACATTCCCTATGGGATGGGTAAAGATTTCATTCACCTTGTAACCACAGAATATTTTAAAATAATTTTTATCTGTGGGCATCTCGAAATGTCATTTTGGCTGCGTCACATTTATGAGTTCCTCGACTAAAACATCGCAAAACCTATCAATTTACGTAATTAACGCAAGTAATGTTGTTTTGGTAGATAGTTTATTGTTCTAGGAATGTGTTTCGGTCAATAAAATATACGATAGGTAAAAATTAATCCACAAAACATTCGATTCAAATTGAAGGTCGTGAAATTTCCGTGTTGTTCCTCCGCGCTCCAAGAGGTTAATCTCCGAAACTATTGGGTCTACAGAGACAGTTCTAGTATCATATTGTAGCAAATTTAGTCTACTTTACAAACGTTTAAAAAAAGTTATTTCAAAAACTAGTCCTTTAGGGTTATAATCGCCGAAATTTGAAAAAAAAAAACGATTTTTTCGCGGTTTGCGCTCGAGGTCACAAACTTTGGAAAGGCTTAATCTCGGAAACTATTGTGTCTACAGAGACAGTTCTAGTATCATATTGTAGCAAATTTAGTCTACTTTAAAAACGTCTTAAAAAAGTTTTTTTAAAAAACTAGTCCTTTAGGGTTACAATAAGGAACTCCAGTGAAAAATATTATGGCTTTAAAAAAATATGTTCATATAGACCAAGAAACGCTGATTCTGAATATATAAGTTTTATTTCATAATATTAAATGCAGAGTTTTTACTAAATTATTAAAAAGTGCATTTTTAAACCTCTTCGGAAAACACAGCGTTAAGTTGGCATTACTGAAATGGTTAACCGTGACGTCACAGTTAACCTGTCACCTGTGTATTGTATTGACATTTGAAATGACTTGAAGTGCACGCGTACCTATGCAATTCAACATTTCGTGTTTTTGGTTTATTTTCATACTGTTTATAGAGATTTAGATAAATAATAGTTATTGTGTTTATTGAAACATAATTTAGGCCCTCAACAATTTACGAAAAGGGCTATATTTGCGGACAATCTGCAATAAATGTTGTCTATTTGAGGTTAAAGTCATGTCATATTTTGACGTTTGTTTTTATGTATTTTCAAATTGTTTTTAGTATAGGGCTTTTTATACAAGTTGTTACACACTCGTCATGATCAGTGTATTATAAATACCAGTGTTTCTGTACGTATTATACATAAAACAATGTACCTACAAAGTAACACCTGACACAAAACACGATGTCACATGTATTTGCAATGAGACATGATTTATTGTTTTTATATTGCACTTTGATTAAATACAATAACAGTAGCGGTGAAATGTGGACATTTTACCAATGTTTTTCTATATTAAAAGCAGTTAATCTTGAATAAAAAACACACCTCACACCTAAAAGTCATTATCCGCCATGATTATTCTGGATTCTTCACAGTGTTGCCAACAGTTAGAAGTGAAATTTCCCTAGAATTTCACATTTACGCAATTACCTACGTAGCCACCTGATTGTGTAACACTAATCCTGTTATATGTTAATTAATATGATAATTAATTGGAAAGATATCGGAACTTGGTAAATATACTAATAATACCGTGATTTTCCAAATAAAACACTTTTTGCTACGTGAAGTAATAATTTAAAAGTACGAATACACTCACCAGTGAATTAGAAACTGAATTCCAAATTAAAAAAAAAACACTTTGCAAAATAAAAATCATAAGCAACCCGCCGCTCATTTGTAACAAGCGTGGTATTTTGAAGACCCCCCCCCCCCCCCGAACGTGTCACGTAGTATGGGTACGTTCCCTAATATCATTTTGAGTTGTCAGTGTTAAAAATAACATGGCATGTAAGTACATGAAAAATAATTAAGATTCATAGGAATTCCAAAAAATATATATACGTATATATATATAAATAATACCAGTAATACTGTCATATGTAATAAAATTTTGGTAAATATCGGTTCGGACTGGCCACGCTTATTACGAATAATTTTTAGAAAAAAACTTTAGATTCGCCTTAATTACTATAAAAGGAAACTTTTTGGCTTTGGGGCGGCGGAAAATAATGCATTTTAATTTTCAATTGCATAAAACCAAAATTCGCTTCGCGACTGACACAGCGAAAATCCGCGGCTGTACATGTCACTGTGATGTTGGTATCCTTGATACATTAACAAGAGCTAATACGACTGTAGCCAACTTCGTGGGATAAGGCGCGTAATTATGAAATTTGTCTAGCGGGCTTGTTTGTGTAACATGGTTTGTGATACAAAAGAAAGTGGCCCTTTATAACGCCTACTCGCGTCAAGGCAAGAAAAACATCCCAGTTTTCAAGTGGCTTAGCGGCTACGCTAGGTTTGTGTAACATGGTTTGTGATTCGCGGTATTTCATGTAGGTATCCCACGAAGTCAGCTACAGTGCATAACAGTGACAGCAAGTGACAGCTACGGCCGCGGATTTTCGCTGCGTCGGTTCGCGAAGTGAATTTTGGTTTTATGCAATTGAAAATTAAAATGCATTATTTTCCGCCGCCCCAAAGCCAAAAAGTTTCCTTTTATAGTAATTAAGGCGAATCTAAAGTTTTTTTCTAAAAATTATTCGTAATAAGCGTGGCCAGTCCGAACCGATAATTACCAAAATTTTTGCCAGAGTTCGAAATTTCCCTAGATTTTGTCCTGATTTCCCTTATCCCTAAAAAATATTTTTCTCCCCTAGATCTAGGGAAATTTCCCTCGACATGACATCACTGATTCAAAATGACAACTTAAAAAGTAAAAAACTAACGGTGGGGACGGTGGGTAAAGACCACCATAGATACGGTGCGTTTCTGGGAGTCTTTAAAAATTAAAACTTTGACAATTATTTTAACTATTAAAACTAACTATAAAAATAAAAATAAAAATGCAGTTATTTAAGTTTGAAGGTCTTTATTCATTAAAAAAAATAAAAAAATTGGACTGGAGTTCTCTATTGCCGAAATTTGAAAAAAAAACAATTTTTTTGGGGTTTTTTTGATTTTTGACAAAGTTGCGTTCGGCACTCGAGGTCATAAACTTGGATTGTTCATTAGGCCAACATCATAAACAAGTCTGCAAAAAATCAGAACTACCGGATTTAATGCATGCTGTGATGTATAAAGTTACAGGACTAATATCCCAATTGGAGATGCCATTCTCTCACTGTCTCCAGGCAGTTGGGAGCTGTAGAGCGGTAGCTTTTATAAAAAAAAAGTTAGAATGAAATTTTCCCCTAAATAACAACGTAGCATTCTCCACCAGTGCATAAAGTAATGTGTGTGAAGATGGAAAAATTTCACAACTGAGAAATGAAATTTTTTTAATATTGTAAACAAATTTGATTCCAAGGCCATCTCTTAAAGACCGACTGAACTATGTTAAGTTAGTGATATTTTCCATTAGTGCTAACTCACCAACAGCATCCTTGAGATTGTTCTCCCCGCTGCACAACTTGATGTCCATCATCTGCAGATACAGCCGCTGGCAGGTGGGGTCCCGGGCGGCCTGTGCCCGCAGCGCTTCCACAGCGGCCGCGGGGTCCCGCTTGACCCGCTGCAGGAAGCGTGCGTACTTCACCGTCATGTTGGAAGCCAGCTGCTTGTTGTACTGGGCAATGTACTGCTCGTAGAGCTGTGTGCAGCGGTCCAGGTCACCGCGACGACGCTCCAGGTTTATGCGCCTGCAAACAACAGTTACGTTTTATTGATCGCGCTAATTTGAACTCACTACTGTTAGCTCACGATCGTTCTAACTACTATTCCTAATTAAATAATGTCAGTAGTTAAATTGTCGGCTCCAGCGAAGCCAGTGTCAAGTTAGCCTCTCAATTGCTGTACACCCCGCAAACAAGTGCGTTTGTTGAATTTGGCAACTGCCTTTAGTTTCGAGTCCTAAAATACCTGAAAAAACTGTGCATAAGGGGACAGTCTGTTTGATAATTTTCCCTGTCTTAACAAACGGATTGTGATCTTTATAGCACAAGTTTCCAGTGGGAATGCTGTCCTTGTTCTAAAGCATTTCAATGGAAACTAGCGGCATTGATCCCTTCGGCACCAGTGCAGTTGGGAAACATGCGCCCAACAGCTATATATACATGGTTGACATTAATTGTCACAAGAGAATGGGTCATTTCTATGATTCGTTCTTGTGTTCAACAGCTCAGCTGTGGAACGATTTGTCAGCTTCTGTGTTTCCTTCCCCCTACAAGATGGATCTTTTGAAGGTTCATGTTCACTCTTTCCTTTCCTCCCTTCATACAGCATTCGCAAAGGTAACATATTGGAGTATTGCTGAAATAATAATGCTTGTTTTGGCAGTTCTTGCATCAATCTGTAAATAAACTACTAGTAGAAAATATGTAAGGTATGGATGGAACTGGCAGAGAAAGTATGAAAGCAGACTGTGTGGAGATACAGAAAGAATTCAAGGCTGATCTAAGCGTAATGGTGAAAATTAAGAAAGGGACGCTTAAATGATTTGGCCACGTACATTGAACGAACGAAGAAAGGAGTATAAGGAGAATATATGACACGGAAGTTAATGATAGAAAAAGTCGAGGATGCCTGAGGAAGACACGGCATGATCAAGTGAATCATACTACGTCACATGTGTGCCGAGACCGAGTTGTTTGGAGGTTTATTTTCTCTGCCCTCTGTTAGTCAGTACAATAACATACCTGCAAGCGACCTGCAGCAGATTGGGGCACACCTTCTCCAGCTTGTCGAGGATATCGGCAGCCTTAGCGGGGGAGCCGTGGCGCTCCTCGAAGGCGGCCCAGTGCACGTGCAGGGCGGGCCGCTCCACGTGGTGGATGGTGCACGCGCGCTCCAGCACATCACGCGTGCGCACAATCAGCGCCTGGCGCTCCGTCTCCTCAGTCTCAGCGGCCGTGCAGCGCTCCAGATATTGCACCAGCTGCATTCCAAATATATTTTTTAATTACTCTACAGACCAGGCAACTATGTACTCAATTCCTGCATGTATTGGTGTTTACCACATATGTCTCCTCTGGTGGCAGTGTTATGTTCCCCCAGTGAATGCAGTATGAACTGGTAGGACTTCTAACATAACAATGCCACCAGAGGAGACATATGCGGTAAACACCAATAGATGCAGGAAATGTGAAGAGGATGAAGAGTCCGATTCACCTATGGTGCCAATGTCCCGCCCTGCTGAAAACAAGGCTAGGATACCTGGGAAGACAAATTGTGAAACTAGGATACGTAACCAAATATCCAAATATATAATATCCCTGGTGAACTTTATCAAAGGGACCGGGTTACTGTTAGAAATGGGAGATAGCACAATGGGCCTATAATGGGATTTCAACTTTAAATAAAATAATACATTGCGTGTAAATTGGTAGATCAAGGTTGAGCTGAAATGAGTGTGAATGAGTCCCCTTTCATTCCTATGAATGTCCAGATGTTGAAAATGTGAAGTCAGGTCTCCTGCGACCTCCGCCATGAACATGAACTTTTGCTTGAATATCTTTCGCATGAACACTATAAACTTTGTCAATGGGAGCGTGGCTTTGAATAATTCTTGCTGTGTTCAAGCTTTCCGTGGGCGTTGGAAAACATTCCTTTCCCGAGTGAAGCGGGAAGGCAGGCGGGGGGGATTAGTTCATTTCTTTGCGCGAGCCTAATAATTATGAGTTTAAATTGTAAATAAATACTGTCGTAATGAATGATTATTTATCCAGCACATGAATCCATCCCTCCCACTGCGGTGCAAGTTGATGGGTCGAGAGAGTCCGGCTGGGGCGGTTAAAATTCCCGATTCCCGCCTCTCAAATTTATTTGAACATCAAGTGAGCAAAATTTCATCAATCTCGGAATAAAAATGTAGATTTGTATAAAAATCAAACAAACTCCGGCCACCGCAGATAATCATCTTTATATAAATAGCTGAAGTCAACTCGGTGTTGCTTGGGGTTATGAATGGTAGGGAGCCAAATTTTCACTAGTAAATTGGGTGTAGTTTTAAGATGAAAATAATAATATTGTCGATTTATTTTGTACGTAAATTGAATAAAATGCATTTAGACATGTTTTGCCATTTCCTTTCCTTGTCCACTTCCTTCAGTCTCACAACAGTAACAGTTGGGACTATTGTAAGATATTCATATAAAGTTCAATATCTCTTCTACCCTCCATAACAACACAAGCAAATTTTCCGCTTACTGTGCTGATAGTGGGAGAGTTTCAAATTATAATCAGGTTATTTATAACCCAGTAGTTACCCTCAGCCAGAAGTCCTCGTAGAGCGCACACGCAATGAGACAGCGCTCGTACAACACCAGCGTGCGCTGCTGCTCGTGCTGCTGTTCCTCCCACTGCAAGTACGCCTTCCAGTTCTTCAGCTGACACCGCTCCAAGGGCTTCACGTGGAAGTACGGACGCTTGATCTAAACACCGTCACATATATTACTTTCACATTTCACTGAGTATTTGGCAAACAAATAGGATTTTTTTTTTTCATAAAAAGCAATTACTTTGTGGTTAGGGGTCGTCCATTAAATCATGTGATGTTTTTTAGAAACCTTTTAACCCCCCCCCGGTGATATTTCGTGATTTTTTCTGAACCCCCCCCCCCCCCCCCCCTTTCGAGCCTCACGTGATTAATAATGGAAGACCCCTTAGACATTATATTATAAAAAAGAAAACAACACTTTGTATTTAACCACGAATTTATTATTTATATATCTACCGGTTTCACTTAGACCAAGCTTCCTCAGGATAAAATAATAAATCAGTTATTATTTTATCCTGAGGAAGCTTGGTCTAAGTGAAACCGGTAGATATATAAATAATAAATTCGTGGTTAAATACAAAGTGTTGTTTTCTTTTTTTACAAATAGGAAAACACATTTTTGCTCTTAATTGAATAAAAATGTTATCGGATAGCAAAATGTAATAACATTTCTTATGACAAATATGCTCTGGAATCGCTGGTTAAGTCATCTGAAATTTATAATCATAAACATCGTCTTTAACTTGTTGTATTCGGTATCACTTGGATGGATGACCCATCCCTGTCTTGGACTATTTCAGCAGCCTCCGTCCATTACAGGCCCGGGCTATCCTCAAGTTGCGTTCCCCAACTTTGTCTGGGACAGCCGATTGGACTTCACTCCTCTGGAATTGCTGCCAGTATTTTCACTCATTTATGGTAAATATATACAGTGAAACCCTCTTAAGAAGTTTTTTCGGTCAATTTATCCCACATATGAGGTTTTCCCATCTAAAAAAGGTTTTTTCCGGTCCCTTGGAAAACTCGTTAAGATAGTTTTAGTGTAACTAAGTAGAGCACTTTTGGTTAGAGTAGGTATAAACAACTTACCCCTTCTTCAAAGTTCCACCTCTGAGCCACTTGTTCTACAGTCATCTTATGCACCTTACGACGCAGAGACACGATGCGTTCCTTGATAGCCGTACCTTCCTCTTCAGAACGCTGTAATTATCAAATAATGTATAAACATCTAAATTAAATCTATTCCTCTCCATCTGTGAATGGCCGGCGAGCGAGAGAAAAAAAAACTTTGCTTTTTTTTTTTTAAATGTGAGTTTAACCCTTATGTATAAAGAAACTATGTGAAGGACAAGTTCAGATCGCTTGGGCCAATATCAATCTAGGACCTAGGTACAATTTGATTAGTGTACCTACTCTAAATTATTTAAAAAGATTTTTCTATGAAATTTTGCGGGTGGCTTTTGGCAGCAGTCAATGGTGAAAATGTCGATATTTTACATTTTCAAATGAGTATAAACGTCATTATTTGTTTGAAAACTCCTTTGAATTGTGTTTTTTCATGTTGTATGTATCATGTTTCTACACAGCTTTGTGTAGAAATAATAAAATCAATTTAAATTTGTATAAATATATTTTTTACAATTATTTTAAACATAAATAATAAGATATATAATCTGGTACACAGAAAAAAAAATCACAAAAAAACAATTGCTTTGTATTTATAACAATATTAGACCAGAACTGATCTAGGTAAATTTCACGCAGTTTTTGAAATGTCATCCCACGTTTAACCCCTCCGAATTTTCGAGAATATTAGCTTTTGGTGTCTTAACCGGTGACAGGCCGGAGACGCGCCGGCGCGCGCGTCATATGCGCATGCGCGAGAAAATAATTCAAATATTTGAATAATACTTCCGACAAAAAACTTTTGGTCTACGATTTTGGCCCTTCTATGTACACAATTTGTATGAAGAACAGTGTCAGAATCGCTTGCGCCATCATTACTCTCGGAGACGCTACAAGTTTCATTCACCTTGTCACCCTGGAATATTTTTAAAATGATTTCTTTTATGACAATCGGCTGTCAGAATTTGCCGCGAATTTAACGGTCGCAATTAATGCGTGTATCGAGAATAAAACCTATTAATTTACGTAATAAATGCAAGTAATGTGGTTTTGGTAGATAGTTTATTGTGTTGTGAACGTGTTTCAGTTAATAAAATATACAATAGCTCAAAATTTATCAACAAAACGATCAATTCAAAATTCAAAGTGGTGGTTTTTTAGTGTTTTTTTGCGAAGTTCCGCGAAATGGCATGGCCTTTGGCCGGTTAAACGAAATGACATTTTACGAAAACTTTGTATTATTACCGCTTCACAATTAAAGCTCTATAAATGAAACATTTCTGAACGTAGCAGAATAGTAAAAACTGTTTTAGACAGGTTACAAAATAAGCTTTCGAATTATTATATTACAAATAAATATTAACATTTGTAAATATTAAAATTTAGAATGCAAACATTTAAAAAATGTGAAAATGACTTACATGATGTTTTTATGTGAAAACGGTACAAAAATCACAGATTATGTAAACAACAATACTTATTCTATTGTATAAATGTGTAATAAACACTTTTGTCACCTCACTTTTTTATCATTTCATATAAAAATATTTAATAGAAATTAACAATGTCGGGCGCCCGTAGGAAATTTGGCGGGATAAATTATGTGTCAGACTGCGCATCTGACAGAATGTTCTTTTTATGTATTTCTAAGGACAACTTGAATAGAGATGTGCAGCATGATTCACTATCGACCTTTCACTTTTTATTTTACGGATGTAACTAAAACAATAACGGAATTATAACGGTTTCTATGGAGACACACGCGCTGACGTGTAAACACGCTTACTGTACTTGACTGCTGTCATATTTTTAACGCATATATCTGCTTACGTTGCGGAGGGGTTAACAGATTAAAACAATTAGCATTTGAAGAAGTAAGTGGACGAAGATTATATTCGTACATCCTATAGAAAAATTGTGTAAGTAAAAAAAAAAAAGTAAAGGAGAGGAGAGCAAAAACAAATTATGAACGATGAAGAAGCGGTCCCATCGAAAAGAGAAACTAGCAACATCTCATGAAGGTAGAGTGATCTAACTTAAATATGGTTTTCATGGGGCATAGAAAATCACAGTCACTTTACTATTCAGAGATAAAACGTAAAAATATAGTCTGAAAACTCTTTTCTACGATGTGCGATTATGCTTTTAAAAAAACCATTGTTTTTGCATCGGCGAAGGTGTTATGTACCGATCTTCCACTTGGTACGTATTAGCCACGACGATTTGGAAACAACCAAGTTGTGCATTTAAGTATGCTTTAGGTCAAATTAAAGTTAAGTGATAATCTAATCATGATTTGGAGTATTATGCTGTGATGCTCTTCTTCCTCCTTTAGCCAATAGCCAGCCCTGCGGGGCAGTTGTGTAGATTGTTGTAAAAAGTATGTTTATTTGTGTAGAAATGATACAGTGTTGCCTGAAATGTTACACTCTTTTTGTGGTTTTCGGTGCTTAGTTTCAAGATAACCGTCTAATAAAGGATACCACAAAGTATTAAGTTTAACTCAATCGCATTTATGAATATTTATAGTGAGTTAAAATTGAAAGTTAGAAGAATGTCGTGTTTGAAGAATGGGTGATTAAAAGAGATGGAGAATCCTTCATTCAATTCTTATGATAATCTTACCACATGATCATCAGATTCCTCTTCTCCGGGAGGGATGTCGGGATCTGAGTCCAGTGGCGGTTCCGACTTCTGCTCCGCTCTGACCTCTCCCCGAAGACGCAGGAACTCCTCAGTAGTGATGCAGGCATGTGGGGCGTTTGCCAGAATGTGCTCTTGGAAACTGGACAAAAATAAAACATGTTAGTTCCAAGAAACAAAAAATGATATTTATGTAATTATTTTTATAAAAGAAGAACAAACACCTGACGTTATTATTACGCTAATGTCTCTGTATGGTTGGCAGGCGTAAGTACTATTGGATTCGTATTTTCGTGAATCTCTCCGGGTATGGAGGATGGATGGTTTGATTGTTATTGTAACTGGCAGTTGTGAATAATAATACCACTTTGTGATTTCTACCAAGCGTCTATGTATTATATGACATCATTACGACGTTACTTTGTCACGGTGACTAGCTGTCACTGGATCCGAGGAAACAGCGATTTTTGGAACCAGTTCCTATTGGATTTATAAAATGGTCACCAACACTTAAACTGGGCAAAGCCGAACCAAAAGCCGCCCCAGGGCCTAGCTGCAAAAACCTGCGGAGCGGTTTTTAACTGCTAGTTCTCATTATTTTATGACTAACCAGAGAATATTAGGAAACTCCTTCTACCATCATTATAAGCAGAAAATGTTTAACGCAATGATGGATAGCTGGCGGAGGAATTGAACCCACGATGCCTGGGTGGAAACTCGACGCTTTAAAAACTCAAAGAACACATCATTTTCCCAGTTACATAATATAAACGTTGTATACAGTAATAGACCTCATTGTAATATTTTCCACAAGTTGAATATGGGCACAATCTGTGCAGTTGAGGTGTCGCTACTGTAAATATTGGGGCTACCAGCAACAACAATTTGTGCGGAATGGTCGTGTGATGTGGTTAATTTGTGAGAAATAGTTTGGATGCAGGTGAGTTCTCTAGTAGTTTGGATGCAGGTGAGTTCTCTAGTAGTTTTGTATATTCTTGTCAATCTGTATCTGTATTTTCTCCTTAATAAAAAAAAAAAACAAACAAAAAACAAAAAAGTTTATTGATGCATTAGTTCCTCTTACTGGATAAAATTTCTGTCATTTGGATAATAGTTGAGATTCTTTATCTGTAGAATCTCTTTATATCAATCATCAAAATATATTATTAAAACCCTCCGTCAGGCGCATTGCAAATCCTAACACAATCCAACGGAACTCATCTGTGAGAAGATATCGTAGAAAAACAGATCAAAATAAATTTTTCAAACATTGTTTTTTTAAATGCGAGTGGTGGAGAAGGAGGAAAAGTCAGGAGGTCCCACCCCTAGATCGGCAATATTTACCCTTTGGCACAAAAAAAAAACATCACTTCATCTCACAGATTAGTTGAGCCTGACGGAGGGTAAAAGAAAGTGTACAAAACTCTCGAAACAATCAAGGGAGTCGTATGGTGTGGTAGCCCTCTATCCCCCATCCATGAAGAAGGTTCCCGTTTTTACCTGAAAGGTGCGCTTTTGAAGATATAAGGGCTGGAAGTTTTGCCCTATAGAAATTTCTACAACAGTCCAGAACATTTGAGAGTATTCAAGAACATTACTCAATATTCCAGAACATTCTGGAACGTTTGGGAACATCCCAGATCACTGTGGAACATTCCAGAACACTTTTGAATGTTCTGCCTTTTTTGTACGGGTGGGGCTACCCATCGGTCGGGGTATATAAAGCAAGATCCGTCGTGGGTTCCAAGGTCAGTTCAATCTAATTTCGACTCCCTGAGCGAAGCCGGGTACCCCAGCTAGTCTTATATATAAAAATCAATATTTGTTAGGTTGTTTGTATTTTATGCACTGCCACACCGTTCGTTCGATTGCAATGAAACTTTGGTGATTTATTGTACACATGCCCGCGAATGTTACTATATATATGTAAGCTCTGGCGTTAAGAAATTTGTATAAATGAAAATGTGTGTATTTCATATATTTTAGCAGCAGGGAGGGAAGGAGGGAGGGGGAGAGGAATCTAGGAGTGGGGGACGGGAGCGTAGGAGGGGGGATTCGTGGGAGGGGGGACGAGGAAGAGAGGAAGACGGAGCAGGTGGATGAGGAATGCGGGAAGAGGGAACGCGGGGAAGTGGAAGTGGAATAGGGGAGGGGGATGGGGCGGTAACGGGGACGCGTAGGAAACCGAGGGGAGGGGCTATGGAGGGGTGAGGGATGAGGGAGGGGCAGAAGGAGGAATTAAAAGCGACATAGCGGTAGGGGAAAGCAGGGGGAAAATTTGGAAAATGTATGTGGCCTCATCACGCAAAGGAAAACCTTCTAATTTATTCGTGTATGCACCAGACGGAAAACAAAAAGTATTGTGTATCCAAAGGCACTTCAATAAACAGAATTAAAACACAAAACACTTTCTTTGAGTGGCATTGTAAAGCATGCCGGGTACTCGCTAGTAGAAATATAAAAAGTACTTACTTGTCAAAATGAGAAGTGTATCCCAGAGTAGGAGTAATGAGAAGCTTGTCATACAGCGCCGTCACCTTCAGCGGCGTGCCATTCTCCGTTTCCCACTTGATGAAGGACTCCCACAAGCGATCAGAGCGAAACTCCAAACCGCACGCAGCTGGGAACATAAAAGGTCCATCAGTTTATCATATAAATCTTTAGAGTTTTATGGCAAAGGTGTGGAGTTTATAAATCAGATGGCCCTTGCCAGTCAACATGTGTGGTTATGAGTCCAAAATGGTGACAACGCAACCATAGAGGCCTAGGCATGTTTGTCATCATTTTGTATAATTTATGGTTTAGAAATTTAAGCTCCCCGTAATAGAAGTCTAGTGACTAATTTTCCTAAAAAATAGAGATACAATGTCCTGGTTTTATGCCATCAATATTACGTTTTATAATTCGCAAGCGTCAAAGATTTAAAAAAATATATTAAATGTTTTATTATCTTCCTTTTTTGTAACAAATAGATACAATGATATTCCCACTGGGATCTCCCGTGCTGAGGATTTCACGAACATATTAAAATTTAATAGTATGAATAATATGAAGTAAATATAAATATTATACACAGTGGTTTCAGTCTGTATTTGGTGTCATTATATTTTCTACTTCTGATCACCCCATGTTTGTATTCGGCTTTTTATTTGATATTGAAATGTTATAAATGTTGTTGTGGTTTTTGAGTGAGAATGGGATTTTATTGTAGAGTTTGGTACCATAGTATAAGAAGCTTTATCTAATTATAAAAATAATAATAGAATAATATGTATAATTAAAAAGACCACTAAGAAATGTAAATATAAAAGTAATTAATGTTTGAAAGTGTACCTACTCTTCTATTAAAGATCCACAATAAATAAATATATTCAGCCTTACTAAAAAAAAACCACAGCGCGACCGATTAACTGTGTTATTGCAGTAACATAAATAAACCTCGTATACACTAAAACATGTTTTATTACCAATAACGTTTCTTACGTGGTCACGCTGTTAAAACGCATTGAAGATGTGACAACGTTGTATATGGTTTTAATTTACTAGGAAACAATGTTGTTTTAATTTTTCTCCGCAAGGGGCATTATTGGCGCGCCTATGCATTAGTTCTTCGGCCCGCGATGACAAAACAGCTCGGTGTGTTTTATGGCGGGATATCGAAAATTTTGTGATTTTACTTAATAATTTCTATTGTAGTGGCAAATTTACTCTTCTGTTCACATAATTGATATATTTACCATGTTATTTGTGTGGTTTACATCAGTTTAATCAAGTTATTGTACAAATGCCGTACTTTCAAAGTTGAACTGTCAGAATATTGTTTTTTATAGGTTACTTAAAAGATAAAATTTTCATTTTAAGATCTTTATTTTAAGAGAATTTCTTAAAAGTGATAATTTTTTATAATATTAAAATCTAATACATGTGTTCGTAAACGTACCAAAAAAATTAACGTCTTTAGAGATGCAAGAAATCTGTTTTAAATTTCGGTATTATTTCTAAGTTATTTTATTGGCAATAAAAAAAACTTTGAAATTTTTTATTATTTTTTTATTGTATACACGATGAAAAAGTGAGGTGATAGTTTCCTTCCAAATTTATTACATAAAAGGACTGTGTTTTTTAAATTTTGATTTTATTTAAATTTCTCTACATTTTGGTCAAAAATGTTGTGGGAGGAATTTTTTTTCCGAGTTTGAATCTTAAAATATGGCAGTTTTTGAAAGCTAAAGTGTATTTCAAATACACAAATATAAAAGGTAATTTTATCTAGTTTTCATAAATGGTATTTGTTTTTACGACACCTTCAAAAATAAGAAATATATAGAACATTCAAAATACTATGGAAAAATTACAAATATCGTTCCGACATCAATGGTTAAAACAGAGATAAACTACCCCCTCAGGCCGTGGAAACCATGTGTATTTCTTTCAAAGAACAAATTTTTAATTAGTAATGTTTTCACATCCGCGGCCGTTTGTCAATTGAATAAAATTTTCACTGGGTTTTTTAGTAAGGCTGATTGTATCTGTATTGTAACTATTTGAAATTCAAATAAATAATTTAGTTAATACAAAAAAATGTGTTTCTTATTTTTGTAGAAACTTAATTAACTTAATTATTATTTTCTTTTGTAGAAACTTAACGCGCCCCCCCTCGCTACTTATAGCGTAGCGAGGGGGGGGGGGGGGGCGCAGATCGCCCTGGGTGCCACCCACCCGAAGGGGGGTGACACTACACCTGACGGGAGGTGACACCCGATTGTTAAAAAAATTTCGAAGGATATTGTCGCAAAAATATTGAATACGGTTTTATTTATATTTGGAACGTCCCGAAACGGGGAGAATTTTGTGCCTGACGGTCTTTTTATTGATGAAAAAGCCTATTTCTGAAATGAAATTCTCTAGCCACCCGTTTCATCAAATAAACATCTCGGTGAAGGTCGTTTTATATCGGGATCCTATACTATATGTACAGAATTTGTATAAAGGACAAGTTCAGAATCGCTTCCGCCAACATTTGCGCAGGATCTAGGCAAAAATTTCATTCACCTGGCAACCCCAGAATATTTTTAAATGATTTTATCTGTGGCATCGAAATGTCAAATTTGCCGCAATTCTTTCTGTCAAAATCCGATGCATGTTACTTGACAAAAACATCGTTAAACCTAACAATTTACGTAATTAATGCAAGTAATGTTGTACATAGTTTATTGTTCTAGGAATGTGTTTCGGTCAATAGAATATACGATAGCTCAAAATTAATCAACAAAACATTCAATTCAAAATTCAAAGTGGTGCTTTGTTAGGGAATTTTCATTAAAGGGCCTGGCCTTTAAGAGGTTAAGCAGGGCCTTGGGCGTCCCGGTACCATTTGATCCACGGACCGATATTTGGGGACCACTGGTTTAATTGACAAAAGATTGATTAAAAGACTGCTTCGAAGATATTATGCTACGACAAGCTTCCAGGAAAAGTTTAACATTGACATTTGTAATCTGGAAACAATACAGCTCAAAACTCTCTTCTCTAATCCTTCGCTTGCAGCGATGGTATCAACAAATATTTTGGGGATCATATCATATTCTGTCGGTAGGTCAGAACATTCCCGCTGCGCAATAAAATCCAAAAACTAAAAACTGTTTTTGAAAGGTGATGAAATACGCTTTCAAATTTTATTATCTGTAAAAAAATAACAATGTAATTTTTTAAATATAATTTTTTTTTAATGCCAACTTTAAAAAGTTTTAAAAATGGCTCACCTTTCGTTTTTTCTAACTAAAATTACTGGTAATGGTAAATAAAAACACGTATTTTATTAGCAAATGTATTATAAACGTTATCATCACCTCACTTTCTTGTCGTTTCATGTAAAAATAATTAATAAAAAATTCCCAAAGTTTAATTTTTTTTTTTTAAATTGCGATCAGATACTTTGGTTTCATAAAGCTGAACATTTTAATTATTTTATGGATAACTTTATTTTTCTCTTTCCAATACCGTTTAGATCAGTGATTCCCAAAGTGGTCCAGGTGGACCCCCAGGGGTCTACGTTGGCGTGATAAAAAAATGGGGGTCCACAAGTTGTAAGCGGGGGGTCTACGAAATTTTTTCTGGTTTCTATAGTAAAAAAACAAAAATGTTGGCTTGGCTGTGTACCTATCAAAGTAGGCATATAATACATTACGCAAACAAATTAAGCAGTTATCAAAATAAGTAGCAATGGGTTGAATACGGGTTTTTTCTTATTTGCGCAATTGTGAAGACTTCCAACGATTGCTCTTACACAAGTACGCTGGTTGTCGAAAGCTACATATTTAACAAGATTTTCTTATTTTTTCATAAGTTTTAGAGTTTCGGGAAAGTAAAGATCTAGATTTAAAAGAAAACCCGATCAAATTGTAAGCAGTCATCGCGTGTTTTTCAGATTTGTTAAAATAATTACTGACATTAACTTGCAGTTTCAAGGGAACAGGCTAAGTTTTATAAAAAAACAAAGGGCGTCATTTCAGCTTTTCTTGGAAAATGAAACACAATATTAGTCGGCGCAAATTCTCCAAAATTCTCTTCGCAGTCTCCAAACTTGTCATAGGCAGAATTTCTCGATGAGGATATTCAGACATGCGTTCAACATTTAAATGCCCTCCAAGATAACTTCAAAAATAGATTTGAAGATATACTGACGATGAAAATACCACCATGGATCATAAATCCATGTGATGAAACGGAAGTGGCGAATGTGGTATTAAAAGAGAAGCTACTCGAGCTTAGCACCGATGAGGAGCTGAAGGTGAAGTTTAAAAAAGGCATTCAAACATTTTGGCTGCAGGCGGAAATACCCGAAAAATATCCTGGGCTGTGGGAAATTGCGAGAAAACTTTTGAGAGCATTTCCCTTGTCATACCTCGTCGAAAAAAGTTTTAGTGTCGTTGCAAACCTATTAACAAAAAAAGGAGCAGATTGAACATCACAGAACGGGGAGATTTGCGGTTATTCCTTACAAAACTGAAGCCAAATATTGATAATTTGTTGTCAATCCATCAAGTACATCCCTCTCATTAAAATTATGACAATTTTTTTTTGTTGATTTGCATTGTTGAAGTTACGGTACGTTATTAATGTTTAATTTTAATTCTATTAAGTTTGTAATCATATTATTTTAATAAATAGAATACACGTAAGTACACTATTTTTCTTTTTATTTTACCACTCTGAATGTAGGGTTGCAACTAAGCCGCGAAGCAAATTTCCATCGGTACATTTAATCTTCAAATTTTTTGTTGAGTTTTGGGAATATGGTAGAAATGTAGCAGCAGGGGGTCCACCGAAACCAGTAAAATTTTGAAAGGGGTCTATAAGAAAAAAAAGTTTGGGAACCTCTAGTTTAGATCATATTTTTCACTATGATAGTAAGGAAGACACAGAGATATTTCTATAAGACCTAAATGAGTTGTTCCGAAAAGCAAACCAATTAGCCTGAGGAGTTAACTTCTTATTTCAGTTCATTTTAATTATTTTTCAAGTCCATCGAAATGTTGCTACAGCGCCCTTGATAGGTTTGGTTTCCCTTGGTGAAATCAGTAACTATAGATGATTTCAAGATATATTCAAGTTTTAAATTATTTTGAATAACATTTTATCTTATTCAGATTGAGAACCCATCGGCATCTTCAGTTGTCCCTATTCCAGACTATTTCAGCGGCCTCCATTCATTACAGGCCAAGCCTCTCCTCTCTTCAAAATAAACTATGGTTCCTGATTACATCACAAGCAGCCTTTTGGTGCTGAAACTACGGTGCCTATCCACTGAAAAAAAAACAAGATATAAATGGAAGTTACCTATAGCCCGCTCGTACTGCTGTCGAATGTGATCGTGTTCATCGGCGCGCGTGGTCTTGACGTGGTTCAGGTAGTGAATCCACAGGTCCACCGACAGCGGAATGCCTCTCAGCCCGCGTTCCAACACCTAACCGAAACAGACCGTTAGTTGCGGGGAAAACAGACAACCGGGACAGCTATTGTAGCGGACATCGCGGGCAACGGCCGAGCGTTGCCGCCTCACCGCTTAAATAGATGATAAGAGTTTTGTATCTTATGTATATTTTCTTTATTTGATTTTAGCATATGCAAAAGACCCTGGAATAAATCAATAAACAACCAACAATATCAACAGATATATTGTGTGTGTAATTTAGCCCAGAGTCCTTGTGGTATTTAATTGAAATATAAAATGTTTTGTTTAGTTTCAACACCTTTCCTTACTGGCGAGGAGTCTCCGGAGTGTTTGTTCCCTGAGAGGTCCCTCGAGGCGCCCCCGGCAGCTTCCTCCCGTCACAACACCCACTTACAATCTACTAAGTATCTCACATATTGCAACAAACAAACACAGCACAGCCTAGCTAAAACACGCCACTGTCCGTATTTCTATAATTTCCACACAATCAACCACAACTGGCAAGCTACCTGAGCATATATCAATAAAGTGAATAATATCTTAAGTATTGGATCTAAGTATAATACTTCATTATATTATATTATATTATCGAGTGTCGTATCAATGGTGCTGCTTGATATTATCATCGAGAATCCAACGCTCGATCAGCTGTAGGCAAAGACAATTTCATTTCCAATTTAGACTAGGGAAAACAATCAATTAGAAAATTGTGAATAATTATTATAATTATAGTAATTATTAAGTAAGAGTAATAATTTGATAATATTTGAAGCACTGTTGTTTAATGAAAGATTATTTGCATGCATTAATTAAGGTATAATGGTTGTGGGGAGGGGGACACTGACCTCTAGGCACTTCTTCTTGCTGCCCTTTCGCTTTTCATAGTCGGCGTACTTTCTCCAGTAGCCGTAGCAGTACGGGTAGTGCGAGAGGAACGCATCGTAGGCCTCTCGCGCCGCTTCTACGTCACTCTGCAATCACAAACAACACAACCGAATTCCTATTACTGACCACTTCACTAAGTGTTATCTTACTAAAGTAACTCCAATACGGAGAAGATATTAAACTAAATTTTCTAATTTAATCATATAAGAGTCAAAATTTATTAGTGTTAATAAAATTAACCACATAGGTATGTTCCCAGAATATTTTTAAAACGATTTTGTCTATGACTTAGAAACATCAGATTTTACCGTGAATTTACCCGTTGCAATTTATGAGTGTTCCGCGACTAAAACATCGTAAAACCTTTTAATTTAATATTCCTTAGTGGGAGAGATGGCATCTCTGTTTCTATCCGATTTCGGTCTTTCTTCTCCTTTTACCTTCTTGAAATATTCAAATTTCGCGCGATTTTTCGTCCCTCTATGATCTCAATCACTGCTACCAACAGCTAGGCGTACGCAAGCATCGACGCGACGCCATTTTCTTCAATTGTAGTCTCACCAGACAGGGGATGAGGAATATTCTGGATAAGGAAGGCAACATAATAAGAGTTTTAATGGTAGGTAAAACTCCAATATTATGTAGTGCCGTTCCTTATCCAGAATATTCCTTAGTGAGAATTGTCTGCTATCGTCTGGTGGCAGTGTTGATGCCAATTGTGATCACCTTCAAAAAGAAGCGGCGGTTGGAGGTCTGCCCTCACAATGATCGCTTCTCCTTCTGTCTCCAGAAATGGAGGGCATTTGGGGGTCTGCCCCCCTCAGGCGAATGATTGGTTTAAACAGGCTTGTCAAGGATGACGAAGTCCCCGGCTCCTGAATATTGGACTGCCTTATTTCTTTTTTATAATATTTTTGGAAGGTATTTTCATTCTGCCAATTTCCCTTTTCCAAAATGTCCTCTATTGAACAGTTTTCGAACCACTGAAGTGAAGCCACTGCTGACCTAGTGCTCCCCGCAGAGGCCTCAATACCAGCATCTCTAAGTATTGTCTTGACCCATCCACCGATAATTGTTCTAGAAGCTGCTTTGGTTGGACCTGATGTGGATAAAAACAAGTTATCAATATTGGGTGCCTCTTGTCTCCTGTCCTTTGAGAGAACACACAGCTTCTTAAGCCAAAATACAGGATCGGTAGATTGATTTGATGAGGAGTTTAATCTCCATCCTGATTGTTGATACTTTGCAGAATCTGTCTTTGAACCAAATGCAGGCCATAAAATAATGTGATCATCCATATCAATAAAATGTTCCGATGTTAATCTCAAAAGTGTCAGATCATGCACCCTTCGTCCTGAGGCTAACAGGAGTATGACTGCACACCTTCTGGATGCTTCAAATAAGGTTATAGTTTCTGGATTGTTAGTCTGAAGCCAAGAACATATCTGTCTCGGGTCCCATATTGTATCCCGTTGCACTTTAATCGAGCTGTTTACTATTCCTTTCATTACTTGCTTCACCACAAGATGGTTACTTAGTCTATTTTCATTATTTGGATTGCATAAAGTTGAAATAGCCGATTTATGCAAAGCTATAGTGCTAGGAGCTAAATTCAGCGATGTGCTAGAAACTTTGCCAACTGAGCTCCCACTGGATCTCTGAAATTAACATGGTTGGATGAACACCATTCACGCCATCTAATCCACGCTGCTTTATAAGAAGCTTGCGTTGAAGTTCGCTAGCTGGATTTTAAAATCTCTCTTTCTCTATCAGACCATCCTTGCAATGCATCATCCCAGCCCCAATTTTCCACACTTGCAGTTCTAGTTGAAGTATTTGCTGGGGATGAGAGCCTGTGGTGGTATCTATCAGTATCTCTTGTAGATTCTTGATCTCCTGAGGTAGGCACAAGGCTCTCTGTTTCAAGTCTGGTAGCCAAAATACTTTCGTCCATTTGGGAGCTACTAGCAGATAAATTCCTGTGGAGTTGTTCAGATGAGCAAGCACTCGGGGAATTAGACAAGGAGGCGGAAACACCCATGCCAGGGGAAAGTGCCAAGGTCTGCTGAAAGCATTGTGAAATATCGCCGCTTTGTCTTTCCTGTCTATGGATACATATTTGTCCACTACATGAGCCGTGTGAGAGGCAAACAGGTCCACAGTGGGTCTGCCCCATTTGTGAAATATCTGTTCTGTTGCAGGAGCTAGAAGGTGCCACTCTGGTAGACGGGTTCCTCGGGACAAATGGTCCGCAAGACCGTTGTACCGCCCTGGTAGGTAGTGAACTTGCAGGGTTATATTGTATTTGTCTACTAGAGACAAAATCTGAAAGGTCAGATGAAGTAGACTCAAGGATCTCGTCCCTCCTTCGTTCCTCAAATAAGCGAGAACTGTTCTGTTGTCTGACTGTATTAGAACGGTAGAACTCCTCAAACACTTGTTCTGGTATTTCAAGGCATTTAGTATGGCAAACATTTCTTTCAAGTTGCTGTGCCAATTCTGCTGTTCCCTGGTCCAATTTCCCGCAATCGGAGTATCGTCCACTTGAGCGCCCCAGCCATGATCTGCTGCATCGGTCGAGAGGAAATGAGAGGCAGCGGGGACGTGTAGTGGCATAAAGACCTTAACATTCTGTGCCCACCATGAAATGTCTTTCATCACGGATTCCTTTATGAGAATTCTCGTTCTTATGGGAAGTTTCATCATTGAGTGCATTTGTAGTTGCTTCCTTCGGCAATGAAGACGACCTCTTGGAGTGACGAACGATGCAAAATTTAGTTTTCCCAGAACTCTCTGTGCCTCCTTCACATTCCACTTCTTCTTCTTCTGAAGCCTTTGAAGTGATTGTTGAAGGTCTTCGCACTTCCTCCTGTTCAGCGACTTCCGACCGCATTGCGTGTCCCACATTACACCCAGATACTCCACTGTTTGTACCGGCTCGCTGACGCATTTTTTCAAATTGACGGTCCAACCGAGGTCTCTCAGTAGATTCAGAAATAGAATTGTTTGGGCTTTCAGAATTTCCCTGTCCTGGTGGGCCAGAAGGAAATCGTCCAAGTATACAATGGTCCTCACATTTTGACGACGTAGGGTCTCCGCAACCCAATTGGTCACCTTGGCAAAGGCTTGTGGAGCACTGCTTAAGCCCTGGGGAAGGCATGTCATTTGCAGAAGCTCTCCTTTGTACACAATCCTCAGAAAACGACGGTGAGACTCTGCGACTGGAATGTGAAAATATGCGTGCGATATGTCTATTTTTGTCATCCAGTCTTGTGGTTGGAGAAATTCAGGAACTTTCTGATGTGACATTAAAGAAAATCTTCTTACAGACACACAAAGTGATTGAGACCTTTCAAGTTGAGGATAGGTCTGTTGCTGCCGTCCCCTTTTCGGACCAGGAACATTTGGGAGAGAAAACCGGAGTCTTTGACTGCCGGTTCCAATATATTCAGTTTTTTGAGAATTTCTATTTCTTTTGTCATTTCTGGGGTAGTCTTTGTCACAAATTTTTTCAAAGTTAAGGCAGTTGGGCGTAATAATAGGGGCTTTGTAAAGAAGGGGATTCTGTATCCCCCTATGATCTTTTGAACAACTTTGGGAGCATTTAGAGCTGCCCATTTGTTTTTGAAATTCAGCAACTGCCCCGCGATAAACTTTGATGGCCTCCGGTCATGCACCCCTGTAGTAACGTCGGTTTAACGCCGGTCGCTTGCTACTATCCTTTCCCCCCCTTTTAACACCAGAGGTGGAGGGCTGGGGATACCTTTGGGGGTCTGCCCCCCTCGGGCGAAAGGATTCTCGGGATGGAAAAAATTCTCGAGACGGAATAAAATCTCGGGCCGGAAAGATATCTCGGGCCGGAAAGGAATCTCGGGCCGGAAAGTATTGAACTGATTTTGAAGCCTTTTTTGTACCAGAAGCCTTTTTTGTACCAGACCCCTCCTTTGCTGGACCGGTTGAAGTGATGGCTTGTGGGAAGGGCCTAAAACAATTCTTTACTCCTCCCAATTTCTGCAATTGGGTAGAGAGGGCTTCCTCATTGAAGAGATGAGAGGAAGTTGGAGGGATCTGCATAAGAACTTTTTTGTCTGATTTCTGTTTACAGGAATTGAGAATCCTGTCCCTTCTAAATTCAATTATCTCTGCCCGTTTTCCGCATGTGATTTGCAGCAGGTCATCAGAACATTTTTGCAAGTCGTTCTGACCTCCAAACAACTCATTAACTTTCTCGTACAGGGTTTCTGGAGAGATATTCTGAACTTCGAACCCCCATTCGACCAATTGCTGCAGAGACTGCTGCAGTTGCTCCCTGTGCTTGAGAGCTGCATGTGTTATCGCCGCGAAAGATCTTTCAATAGCGACCTGTTAAGAAGACCCAGAATCATACGGTTGCAACTCAAAATTCACCTCAAGCTCCTTAAAGCCCGGATCGGCAAGGTGTTCCTTAATGACCTTGTTATATCTCACATTGGTCCAATCTTTCTGATTAAATCGTTGAAGACGCTCTAACACTTCGAGTCTGTCTCGAGGAGGGGCAGTCATTAAGGGTTCTTTAAGCGAACTCGGCATTTGAAAAACACAAGTATTACGCCCCGATACTGTTGAGCACTCTTTCTCAGATTCTGTAATGGACTTATTCTCTGAGGCTGCATTCTCTGCGAATCTTGACCTCGGTGCTTGCAAAATAAAATTTTGTAGTCTGCCTACTTGTTCGGTTAATTTTTTAATAGAACGGGCCATTCCTCGCCTTCTGGAGCGTGAAGCCCTGCTTGAAAAGTTCATGGAAGTGGAGCTGTCGGAACTTGGTGAGCGTCGGCGACGCCTTCGCGTTTTACGTTTATTGTCACAAACGGATTCATTAGAGGAACAATCAGAACACACATTCTTTCGTTTCGTTTTTCGTATTTCGTCACGGTTAACACTCGCGGACGCGGGAATCTCAACCGCTTCGAGAGACACACTATTTTTGGACATTGCGTAATGATTTTTCGTAAAATTTTTGAAGAAAATCTAGTTTCCAGTTTATATCGTAACTAGACGACCGCACGCGATAGAAATTAGACGCCAATTGAAGAAAATGACGTCGCGTCGATGCTTGCGTACACCTAGCTGTTGGTAGCAGTGATTGAGATCATAGAGGGACGAAAAATCGCGCGAAATTTGAATATTTCAAGAAGGTAAAAGGAGAAGAAAGACCGAAATCGGATAGAAACAGAGATGCCATCTCTCCCACTAAGGAATATTCTGGATAAGGAACGGCACTACATAATAAATGCAAGTAATGTTGTTTTGGTAGATAGTTTATTGTTCTAGGAACGTGTTTCAGTCAATGAAATATACAATAGCTCAAAATTAATCAACAAAACATTCAATTCAAAATTCAAAGTGGTGCTTTTTTAGTGAATTTTCGTGAAATGGCATGGCCTTTGACCGGTTAATGACATAAATTCTTCGAACAATTAAATAAGTGGTGTTTTACAAAGTGATTTGCTTTAATTTAATTTAACATAAATTTAACAGTAGGTAGAAAAGAAGAATCACTAATGGTGAGTTTAGTTACACTCCTTTTAGATCTGAATAATTAAAATATATTCAGATCTAAAATTAGAGATATGATCTTAAGCCCGGGCAACGCAAGGTACTTAAGGTAGTATTAAATAAATGTGAGCAATTTATAAATTGTGTTTTTTATTTTACTACAATATCGTTATTCTTAATTACGTTAACACAAAATTGCAAAGGTATTATACACCTAAATGCAATTCTAATTTTGAGATCAGTGAGCAAAGAAAAAATATTTTTTCTACTTTGATGTCTTTTAATTTTTTACAAAAGTGTAGGTTACACAGCTTTACATTTGCACCATGAGTTATCTTTATAGTATTGCCTTTTAAACAACAGTGGCGCCCTCCTATGTCTTCTACTCTTAATTGACAAAGTGTACCACTGAACATTTATTGATATTTTTAAACAAAATTGGTAAAACCTGAAGCAAATTTGACAATGAGTAGTAAAACAAAAGAAGTTGTAAAAAGGGAACAAAATTGCAGAGCCCAATAAGGTGTCTACTATAGTAGTCCCAGAGAGAGGTCATACGAACTTCATCAATGAAAAATCTTCCTTCTCACATGTCTTGTGTGAAAACGAAAAAGACTTAAGATGCTAGAAATAAGACTTCACGTGCAACCTCTCTCTGGGACCACTACACAATGTTTCATGTTATTTACATATCAATTAGAGCACGCTGAGGACAAAATCTTTAGCTTTTACAATTTAGTGTGTGGTGTCATACATACATACATTTTACAATGTGCATACAATTTCACTTTGAAAGTTCATAACTTGTCATTTTTGGAGATATCAAAAACTAATTTTACTGTCGTTATTTATTCTTTGCGGAGATGGTTTACGATTAGTTCCCGCGAGCATTTAGGCCGTTGGCCCACTGTGCTATCTCCCACTTTACCTCAATCCTTTAACAATAACCCAGTCCTTTTAATAAAGTCCACCAGAGTTGTCATTGGATATGTGGCTAAGTCTTCTGGTTCTACAGTGTGTCTCCCCGGGTATCTGAGCCTCGTTCCCATCAGGGCAGGACATTGGCACCATAAGTGAATTGGGAGTCTCTTCATCCTCTTCACATTTTATACATCTATTGATGCTTTCCACTCCCAATAGCTGCATGTGTCTCCTGAGATGACAGTGTCCCGTTTGTAGCCCTACCAGTTCCCTCAGCGTTATTAATACAAAATATAAATTAACCCCTCCGAATTTTCGAGATTATTAGCTTTTGGTGTCTTAAACGAAATGACATTTTACGAAAACTTTTAGTTATAACCGCTTCCCAATTAAAGCACTATAAATGAAACATTTCTGAACGTAGCCGAATAGTAAAAACTGTTTTAGACAGGTTACAAAATAAGCTTTCGAATTATTATATTACAAATAAATATTAACATTTGTAAATATTAAAATTTAGAATGCAAACATTAAAAAAATGTGAAAATGACTCACGTGATGTTTTTATGTGAAAACGGTACTAAAATCACAGATTATGTAAACAACAATACGTATTCTATTGTATAAATGTGTAATAAACACTTTTGTCACCTCACTTTTTTATCATTTCATATAAAAATATTTAATAGAAATTAACAATGTCGGGCGCCCGTAGGAAATTCGGCGGTATAAATTATGTGTCAGACTGCGCGTCTGACAGAATGTTCTTTTTATGTATTTCTATGGACAACTTGAATAGAGATGTGCAGCATGATTCACTATCGACCTTTCACTTTTTATTTTACGGATGTAACTAAAACAATAACGGAGTTATAACGGTTTCTATGGAGACACACGCGCTGACGTGTAAACACGCTTATTGTACTTGACTGCTGTCGTATTTTTAACGCATATATCTGCTTACGTTGCTGACCGGTTAAGGAGAGGTAGTGTTATGTATATCACTATGTTATGAATGAAAAGCAAAAATAATTTACTTTATAAGATCAGAATATTTTCAGTATGGAACCACCTCAACGGCCATGAAGAACAATGTCGGCTCTGCTAAAAATTGAAAATTGAATAGAACCAATTTAAAAGTTGTTTTTTGGAATTTTTATTGAAATGCAAAATATAAAACAACACTATTATTTCTTGATCTCAAAATCAGTAAAAATGCAGAAAGGAAACTTTAAACAGCTCTACTGCTAAACTATAAAAAAGTACATCCGACATTGTTCTTAGGAACTGCGGAAATGATCTGGCATAAGAGATAATAACAATACCTCTTGATCCACATACTGCAGCAAATAGGTCCATCCGGTGAAGTCGGTGGCATCGTCATTGACCGCCTTCCAGTACTTGTCCAGCTCCGGCAGCGTCTTCTTCTTGGCTGGCTTCTCTTCAGTCGACGACTTCTTATCGCTGGCTTGCGGCTTGCTCTCTCCATCCTTCACAAGGTACATTTACACCATTTACTTATTTGAACAAAAAAATTTATAATGTTGATGCCAGCAAATAAAGGATGAATTGAAAGGCTCGGGTGCAGATAGTGTCAATGCTCATTTTTGTCAAAACTGACTAAAATATAAGCTATCTGTCTATTTAACAACCGTCGCATTTGGTTGATGGGTTTTTCCCATAGATATTTGATAATATTTTGGAACAAAACAGTGTACACACCAACATGGCGACTAAATGCATCTAGTTGGAACTCAATTTTGAAAATAATAAGACGATCAATTATTTTGATTGTGTCCAAGACCTAGACTTTGTTAGGGTTGGATCATTGAATATAGAAATCGAGGTAAGTGGCATGACATTATATGAGGGGGTACTTTAATCCCTCAGGCTTTTTTATTTTAAATTGTTACTGAATAGTAAAGAATGTTATGAAACAAGTCTATATCAACTTTTTTTAAGCAGATAAATATGAAGAAGTTTGTATTTTGATTTATGGACTAGGTCAAAGTTTAAAATTGATTTATCTCGAAACTAAGAAAAGCGAAATTGACACTATCTGAGCCCGAGCCCTTCAACTGTGAAGGCTTATCAAACAAATAGTTTGTTTATTTACACCAGCAATAAAATGTAAATAATATAAATCAAACAATTCAAATCAAACACATTCAAATTGAGCTTAAAATGCACAGAAGAGAAAAACTGTTAGAAGAGTGTTGTGGGCGAGTCACATAAAGTAAGGTCAATTTTCCCACACTTTTGGTGAAATTGATGAAACTTGATCTCGGAGGCTCTCAAGCAGGAATTTATTTTCGGATCATCAGCACATATCTGATTACCTTAACGACCACTGCTTCTGGAGAAATAATCTTCAGAGGGTGGCCGAAAGACCGAGGTGAAAGAAGAGGCAGACCGAGGAAGTGGAAGAGGATTGGAACAACACAGGAAGAACTGGAGGTGAATGGGGAAAGACTGCAGTCGGAGGAAAGCAGAACCGTGATGGTGAAGAGATTTATGCAAACAATTTACCTTGAGGACTGCCTGTTTCTTAGCCGTGGTCTCTCCCTCCGATGTGGGGGAGCCGGGGTCATAGCCCGACTCGGCCGTACTGCCGGCCTTGCGCTTTCGGCTACTTTGCTCCTTCTTCGAAGACGGGAGCTCATCTTCCGACACCACCTGGAACCAACACAATTATATTAGATGAGAAGTGAAGATAAGACATAATTTAGGGATGCAAGGTTTTTAAAAATATCGATATATATCGAATTAAGTCGAAATTGATGTATCGATATATCGGTCTACTAGGCCGATTATCCATATTTCTTCTTTTTTAAAAGCTTATAGAAATCCAATGTAGTGTTAGTTATATCAAACATTTATCGATTATGTATATACAACGTGTCCGGAAACTCGTAGCACAAGCGGGAAATTGGTGAATCTACATCACGTAGAGAACCCAAAAAACTTATTTTTTTCGATCTGAGCATTTCAATTTTAATATATATTTTTTTCTATTTTTCCATTTTTTCGGCAACTAAAGGGTTAAAAAAAATTTTGAGCCTGGTTTACCCTTCGATGCATTTTATAAGACATTACTCAGCTGAAATTAACCCCCTAGTGAAAAATTTTTAAAAATTTAACCAAAAAAATTCCAACTTCGGACCCGATTTACTCGAAAATGAAAGCTCAAATCAAAAAAGTTATATCACGAATCGACTCCGAATGTGATGTAGATTTACCAGTTTCCCGGTTGTACTACGAGTTTCCGGACACTGTGTATATATATATATTTTTTATAGATACTTACCTATGTGAAATTTGTATAGGTATATAAAATGTGTTTCATAAATATTTTTTCAAAATAATTCCAGTTTTTTGTACCAGCTATCGAACTTAAAAATAATAACTTTGACAGTCTGCTTCCTTGTAGCGGTTTCTGCTTTGAGTTATAGTTGCTCCTGCCTTTGAAAAAAGAAGTTCAGAAGGAACACTTGTTGCCACAATAGAGAACTCCAGTCCAATTTTTTTATTTTTTTTAATGAATAAAGACCTTCAAACTTAAATAACTGCATTTTTATTTTTATAGTTAGTTTTAATAGTTAAAATAATTGTCAAAGTTTTAATTTTTAAAGACTCCCAGAAACGCACCGTATCTACGGTGGTCTTCACCCACCGATAGTGTTTTTACTTTTTAAGTTGTCATTTTGAATCAGTGATGTTATGTCGAGGGAAATTTCCCTAGATCTAGGGGGAGAAAAATATTTTATAGGGATAAGGGAAATCAGGACAAAATCTAGGGAAATTTCGAACTCTGGCAAAAATTTTATTACATATGACAATATTACTGGTATTATTTCCTGGTATTACTGGTATGAATTCCTATGAATCTTAATTATTGTTCATGTACTTACATGCAATGTTATTTTTAACACCGACAACTCAAAATGATATTAGGGAACGTACCCATACTACGTGACACGTTCGGGGGGAGGGGGGGGGTCTTCAAAATACCACTCTTGGTACAAATGAGCGGCGGGTTGCTTATGATTTTTATTTTGCAGTGTTTTTTTAATATTTGGAATTCAGTTTCTAATTCAGTGGTGAGTGTATTCGTACTTTTAAATTATTACTTCACGTTTTATTTGGAAAATCACGGTATTATTAGTATATTTACCAAGTTCCGATATCTTTCCAATTTATTATCATATTAATTAACATATAACAGGATTACGTAGGTAATTGTGTAAATGTGAAATTCTAGGGAAATTTCGCTTCTAAATCTAGGGAAATAATTTTTTGGGGCAGAACATCCATGTTTGAATGAAGAATCCAGAAGAATAATGGCGGTCATGGCGGAATGCTTTGTAATGACTTGTAGGTGTGAGGTGTGTTTTTTATTCAAGATTAACTACTTTTAATATAGAAAAACATTGGTAAAATGTCCACATTTCACCGCTACTGTTATTGTATTTAATCAAAGTGCAATATAAAAACAATAAATCATCTCTATCATTGCAAATACATGTGACATTGTGTTTTGTGTCAGGCGTTACTTTGTAGGTACATTGTTTTATGTATAATACATACAGAAACACTGGTATTTATAATACACTGATCATGACGAGTGTGTAACAACTTGTATACAAAGCCCTATACTAAAAACAATTTGAAAATACATAACCAAATGTCAAAATAGGACACGACTTTAACCTCAAATAGACAAAATTTATTGCAGATTGTCCGCAAATATAGCCCTTTTCGTAAATTGTTGAGGGCCTAAATTATGTTTCAATAAACACAATAACTATTATTTATCTAAATCTCTATAAACAGTATGAAAATAAACCAAAAACTCGAAATGTTGAATTGCATAGGTACGTGTGCACTTCAAGTCATTTCAAATGACAATACAATACACAGTATACACACTATCACCTGGTGACAGGTTAACAGTGACGTCACCGTTAACCATTTCAGTAATGCCAACTTAACGCTGTGTTTTGAGAAGAGGTTTAAAAATGTACTTTTTAATATTTTTTTAAAAACTCTGCGTTTAATATTATGAAATAAAACTTATATATTCAGAATCAGCGTTTCTTGGTCTATATGAACATATTTTTTTAAAGCCATAATATTTTTCACTGGAGTTCCTTATTGGTAGATGACTCATTGCCACTTTAAAAAGATTGGGATATACACCTTGCATGTCTTGCCATGTTTCAAGAATGTTTACTTTTAGTATTTACAGGAGCAGAAAGATATAACGTAAAATCGTCGTCACCGTCAGCTTTTTTCTTTTTATTTGCGTGTGAGCCAAAGATTTATGATGCTCTTACCTACCACAGATTAGAGTAGAGAAAAGAATTAGGCTTTCGGTGTTGCCAGTAATAGCATTTTACCCGATTTTGTGGGTATTTGAGCGGGTTTTTCGATATTTCGATACGATATTGATATATCGATATCAGCGTATCTTCGATATCGATATTTTTAGTGGTCGATATATCGATATTTATTGGTTTTCCGATATATCGTTGCATCCCTAGACATAATACAGAGTGGATAATACTCTCTGTACAGCCCCCTTTGGTTTTGGCAACACTGGCCACACAACCAACGGAATTTGAATGGCGTAACGTAATCTTGCTGATTATCGGATGAGCAATCTTGCTGTTGAATAGAATTAATTCGGATATCGACATATTTAGCGTTAGTGAAGCTGTTTTTAAGGCAAGCTCTATAAACCGGTGACAGGCCGGAGACGCGTCGGCGCGCGCGTCATATGCGCATGCGCGAGAAAATAATTCAAATATTTGAATAATACTTCAAACAAAAAACTTTTGGTCTGCGATTTTGACCCTTCTATGTACAGAATTTGTATGAAGAACAGTGTCAGAATCGATTACGCCATCATTACTCTAGGTATTTCTACTCTAGGTTTTAAATCTAGTCTCTTTCAACGGAAGCAATCTTCCGAACAGGCCCTCCATTGATATGCTTGGTGTAACCCTAAGTGACCAGCTCAGGTATGGGGGCTCCATCGAAGCCAGAGTAAAGTTAGCCTCCCAAAAACTGGGCGTACTGTACAGGGCCCGCAGATACTTTAAAAGTACACAACTGCTAACCCTGTACAAATCGCAAGTGCGCCCCACGGTTGAATTTGGCAGCCACCTCTGGTCTGGAGCTCCAAAATACCTGAAAAATACCCTCGACTCTGTGCAGAAACGGGCGGTCCGTTTGATAGATTCTCCCATCTTAACAGACGGATTGCAATCTTTAGAGCACAGGCGTCGGGTGGGAATGCTATCCTTGTTCTACCGGTATTACAATGGAAGATGCTCCGAGGAACTAGCATCATTGATCCCTTCGGCACCGGTGCATAGTCGGGAAACACGCCAAACGCGTGCCCAACATTTGTACACAGTTGACATTTGTCACATGAGAACGGGTCGTTTCTTCGACTCGTTCTTGTGTTCAACAGCTCGGCTGTGGAATGATTTGCCGGCCTCTGTGTTTCCTCCTTCCTACAACATGGGTCTCTTCAAGACCAATGTTCATTCCTTCCTCTCCTCAAAAAGACCCTCCACACAGCATCCCAGATGACATAGGCCCTGAGGGAAATTATTTTCCTCAGGGCCTCCTGTGTGGAGTTAATGTAAAAAAAAAAAAAAAAAAAAAAAGGTGGTGCTAAAAGTTTCATTCACCTTGTCACCCTGGAATATTTTTAAAACGATTTCATCCATGACAATGCGCTGTCATAAATTGCTGCGAATTTAACCGTCGCAATAAATGCATGTATCGCGAATAAAACATCGTAAAACCTATTAATTTACGTAATAAATGCAAGTAATGTTATTTTGGTAGATAGTTTATTGTGTTGTGGACGTGTTTCAGTCAATAAAATATACAATAGCTCAAAATTAATCAACAAAACATTCAATTCAAAGTTCAAAATGGTGCTTTTTTAGTGTTTTTTTGTGAATTTTCACGAATTTCCGCGAAATGGCCTGGCCTTTGACGGGTTAATGCTTGTATAGTTTGAACCCTACCATTTATGTTTAATGTAATACTGTTACAATTGTATTTTAAATGTTTAATTTTGTAATGTTTTCGAAAGAATAAACAAATTGAATGTTATTATGTGTGTCGTTGCTTATCCAGAATATATAATGTGAGAGATATCAGCCCTTTTCCCCGCCAGCGTCGGTCTTATCCATTGCTTTAACTTGAATTTCCCGCCATTCCTCTGCAATTCCCTTCAGCTGTCAATTGTCGCCGTGCAGTTGGCATCTTGAGATGCCGTGTTAACACAATTTTGGCGTTGTTTCGCCCACGTCCGGTCGAAAAATTTTTCGTTCGTAATTGTTTTAACGAAAATAATATCTGTTGCTACCCGCAAATTCCGTAATTTTATGAAAAATTAGTGCAAGTGATTAGTGCAAACATTTTTGACAGATTAGCGTATTCCTACTACCTACGCTATATAAATCTGCGTCGCCCGTTCTCGAAAACGGAAGGACGCCGCGGCGATTAGCAATCGCTTCTCGGCCTGTTGGCTAAGATAAGTGTATTATCAGCTTAATATCTGATAATTCCCGCAATACGGGACCAGTTTATTAAACTGGTTTTTTGAATGTGACGGGATGTTCGGGGCTTGCTCCACTCCTGTCACGTGTTGGCCCAGCCGGCATTGCCGCTGGGAGCGACTCATTTATATCCTTACTAAAGATAAATTAAGCTGAATGTATTGTCTTACGTAATTACCTGATTTATGGATCAATTGTAGACACATTTAACCATTTTTCCACCTTTGGAATTTAAGTAATCGATATTTTTTGAATGAAATATGACCATCGGCGATGTCATATTAAAATACTCAAATTACAAATACGAAATCATGACATTCATGTTCGTTTGATAATCGTTTGACGCAATTTGATGTAGTTAGACTTATCTATAATTCAGCTTTATTTATAAAAGTTTGGTCCTGCTTTTGACAGTTTCAAGCATGTTACAAACTCGGGCGAGTGGGCCAATGTCCGCTATGCATCTGCTAAGGAATATTTGGCTGATCCAGGCTTCAAGGAGCTGGAGGTAAACTGCAAGGTGCTGGCATTTGTCACCGCCTCACCAATATTTACGGCCATGGAAAAGATGCTGGCATTGCATGCCTCATTGAAGCAGAGAGTGCTTTCAATAGGCTCTCCAAAAAACTTATCAAATGGGAAAGCAGTTCAGAAGGTTCCCTGTCAGGTCTTTACAGGAACAATGGACAGCTGTAAGATTGGAGTGGAACGGAGGCTCTTCAGCAGAATTCCTCCTTCTACCACTCATCCTTTTGGGGAAGAAGCACTTTCTGCCCAGTTGCAGAAACTAGGTGGTGTAGCAAAGTGCTTTAGTCCAGTGCGTCTACCTCAGGGTAGCCACTCGGCGCACAACCGCCCTTCATCTAAGGAGGTTGTTGCCTTTCCCCCAAGCAGACATCAAAGGAAAGGATGGCATTTCCCTTGTTTCCCCGGCGGGCAGACCACGGGTGAAACCCCCCATATTCCTCCCGTATGAGGGGTAAGGGGAGGGAACAGAGGCGTGGCGCGAGGGGGCAGACCTCTCGTGGCCGCTTCAACAGGTGCCGCGCACAACCGCCCTTCAACATCTAAGGAGGTTGTTGCCTTCCCCCCAAGCAAACATCAAAGGAAAATATGGCATTTCCCTTGTTTCCCCGGCGGGCAGACCACGGGTGAAACCCCCCATATTCCTCCCGTATGAGGGGTAAGGGGAGGGAACAGAAGCGTGGCGCGAGGGGGCAGACCTCTCGTGGCCGCTTCAACAGGTGTCGCGCACAACCGCCCTTCAACATCTAAGGAGGTTGTTTCCTTCCCCCCAAGCAAACATCAAAGGAAAATATGGCATTTCCCTCGTTTCCCCGGCGGGCAGACCACGGGCGAAACCCCCAATATTCCTCCTGTACGAGGGGTAAGGGGAGGGAACAGAAGCATGGCGCGAGGGGGCAGACCTCTCGTGGCCGCTTCAACAGGTGACTATCAACCATTTCGGGCGGGTCAACTAGACTACAGGATTATTGGAGAGAGTGGCAGGCCTTAGGTGTCCCAGAGACCATCTTACATATGATAAGACGATACCGCATACCATTCATCCAAGAGCCCTCGTTGATAAGTCCAAGCCAATCTTCCGCAAGGAGGTTCAAAACGAAAGTAATCCCGGAAATGACAATGATGAGAGATGGTACATGGAAAGAGCTGACGACAATGCCACCTTCCTATCAACACTTTTTCTGGTTCAAACGAGTGAAGGCTCGAAACAGTCGATCTTCAATTTAAAAGCTATCACAAATTGGATTGCAGAAATCCTGCGTAGACAGGCTATCAGGATCATTGTGTACCTAGACGACTTTCTCCTGGCTCATCAGACCAGAGAGATCCTCAGTCAAGCTTGAGAAGCTCTTTAATTGTTAGAGCGGTTAGGTTGGTCGCTAAATTTCCAAAAGTGTGTCCGTCAGCCAGCACAGTCAGTGGAATATCTTGGAATTGTGTAGAACCCCCATCTGAAACAGAAGTCCTTAAACAAATACAGACGCCAAGGTCTTTGGAACTCACTTCAGAGATCCGTGACAAAAGGAAGATGGACTCTGAAAGGAGCTCAGAGTATTCTCGGAAAGTTGAATTTTGCTACCTTTGTGGTCCCCAGAGGTCGACTTCATACTCGGCTGATACAATTACAGTTAGTGCTGAAGCTGACCCCTCAGCAAAAGTCTCTGATAAAGAATGAGGTCTTGTCAGAAATGAAATGGTGGATGATCAACTTAGATCATGTTTCAACTCTTCATTTTCCCAGCCCAACACATTCTCTGACTACGGATGCGGCAGATCACGGCCGGGAGCCCTGATCGACTATGTACCTCTGTTGGGTTGTTGGACAGACAGTTAGAGGGGGGGATATTGCAACATGAAGGAGATGACAGCAATCTTAAATGCCTTAACGTCTCTGACTCAGAATTTGAGAAGTTCAGAACAGGACAGTCATAGCCTACTTGAGGAACAAGGGGTGCACCAAGTCGATGGGTCTCCTTCATCTAACATTTCAGATTCTTGCGCTTTTGGACAAGCACAGAATCTCTTTACAAGTGCAGTATTTGCCGGGACGCTACAATGGCCTCGCGGATTATCTATCCTGAGGGATGACATTACCAGAATGGCACCTTCTACCCCCAGCGGTAAGAGCTGTTTTTCACAAGTTAGGGGCAGTCCAGTAGTGGATCTATTCGCTCCCTCGAGGGCTCACTTCGTGGATCAGTGTGTCTCGATAGATTCCCACGACAAGAGAGCAATGCTTCACAGCGTGTTCAGCAGGAGTTGGAATTTCCCCTTGGCATGGATCTTTCCTCCCCCCTGCTTAATGCCACGAGTGCTGGCACATCTGAACAAATCATCAGGGGTGTACCTGGTTGTAGCCCCAAATTGGCCAAAAGTGTTTTGGTTACCAGACCTAAAGAGAAGAGCCCTAGACCGACCTCACATAATACCCATGTTGGTCGACAACTTGATAGACTTATCGACAGGACTTCATCTTGAACAGGTCCAGAAGCTCCAACTACAGGTGTGGAAGATTAGGGGTGGAGTGAAGCTTTGAACGATTGGTCACAGCAAGAAAAAAGCTCTATTGAATGCGGGTTGGCGCAAACCTAAGCTTACAACTTATCACATGGCATGGAAGAGCTGGAAGGAATGGTGCGCCATTAATAATACATGTCCTAATAACCCTTCGTGATCTCAGCTGGCACGGTTTTTTAGTATACTTAAGAGTGAGGAAAGGCAATACTATAGCACTTCACAAGTCTGTAGTGTCGGTTTTGTATGACCCCATAGGCGATTTGAGGATAAGTAATCATCCCTTGGTCAAGCAAGTGATGAGAGGTATAGGAACTTCTGCAAATAAGAAGCTTAGAGCATTTACTTGGGATCCAGGCTTGGTGTCTTAGCTTTGTAAGAATCCTTCAAATGACCTGACTCTTTTCGAAGCATCTCGTAGATGTTCTGTTAATTTACTTCTGGCATCAGGAAGACAAGTACAGGATCTGACCTTACTACATGCATCTTCTGATAATCTTGTTGACAATGATGATCACATTGTATTATTGCCAAATTTTTTGGTTCTAAGAAGGACACCTCTACACATAGACAGTCTGGTTGGAAGCTTTACAAAGCAGAGGATCGTAATATAGATTCCATATTCTGGTTGCGAAAGCTTATGTCTTTGGGTGAGAACAGAAGACATGAAGCTGGTGTTGAATGTCTGTTTATTTCCACGTTGGGGCCTGCATGGCCAGCCTCGAGAACTGCTATTGGTGGATGGATTAAAACAATTTTGAAGGATGCTGGGATTGATGCCTCTCCTGGGAGTTTGAGATCAGCTGCAGCTTCAAGAAGTTGGCTGGAAGAGTGTCCTATAGACACCATTTTGGAAAGAGGAAGCTGGAGTTCAGAAAACACATTCAAGAAATATAGACAAATCAGAGGTCTCAATGTTGAGGTGCTGAATCCCCCCATTCACTCTCAGTCTTTGACCAAGTTATTGCAAGCAATACAGTAATAGTCACAATTTTGGCTTTAGAATTGTCACCAAGCGATAACAAACACTTCTCACATTATATATTCTGGATAAGCAACGACACACATAATGTTGGAGTTTTACCTACCATTAAAACTCTTATTATGTTGTCTTGCTTATCCAGAATATATTTAAGCTCTGCTTGGTGAGTCCAAATTGAATTAACACGGCATCTCAAGATGCCAACTGCACGGCGACAATTGACAGCTGAAGGGAATTGCAGAGGAATGGCGGGAAATTCAAGTTAAAGCAATGGATAAGACCGACGCTGGCGGGGAAAAGGGCTGATATCTCTCACATTATATATTCTGGATAAGCAAGACAACATAATAAGAGTTTTAATGGTAGGTAAAACTCCAACATTATTGTCATTCACCATGGAGACAATATATTTCATTACAAACATTTACATAGCGTTTTATTATTGCTTACAGAACATACATATTACAAGTGTGAAATCATTCATACCTCAGTATCAGCAGGAAGATCAGCCGGCTTGGGTCCGGGCAGTTCATCATCCGACACATTCTCCGCATCCTTCACTTCCGGCTTCTCCACTCCCGGGAGCTCGTCTTCCGACACCACTTCGGTCTCATCATCCCTCGTGCGTTCCTGTTTCTAAACAAAATACATTTTACGCTAAATTACTTCCAAGTAATTACATTACTCAAATAAGCATATTGTCCATTGAATTTACTCAGTGCAATCAGATGGCCCTTGCCAGTCAACATGTGTCCTTATGAGACCAAAATGGTGACAACGCAACCATAGAGGCCCAGGCATGTTTATCATCATTTTGCAAAATAAAAATTTAACTTTTCTTAAAATATTAATTAAAATCACCGTGGATGATGATTGCTATAACACCATGTGTGATTATGTAATATGATTTCAAGCATTTATAACCACTCGAGCAATGGCTACCCAAATTTAGGTAGATAATTTAAAACCTAAAAATATGAGATAAACGGTGAAATCTAAGTGGATTCATCGACTTTAAACCGCATTAATGGGGGAGCCGGCTGTGAGCGGCGGTAAAAAGAGCGGTGTATTTTTCGTAATTATTTTCAAGCAAACGATGAACGGAATCTTTTTTATTAAAACTCATAGTCAATATATACTTATAGAAGACTACATACAATTTTTTTTACACAAATCTAGTATGGTTTGCAGTGTATGCCGCTTTCAACAGGACACTTGCTTTTCGGTGGTTAACAGCAATTAAGCCATACAGTTCATCAGAGCAAAAAAATATTTAGAAACTAGACATACAGGTTTATGGCACCACATAGGGGAATTTCGATATCTAAAAAAAAAAAAAAAATGGCAGATCAAGGAATATTATTTTTGGTTTTTTGAAAAATTTTCATCATTCATAAAAAAAAAAATAGAAGGGGGCCCTTTATAAAAAAGAAATCCTACGTGGTGCCATGGAGACTGGATTTTCAAACAGTTTAAGACTTAATGCATGCAAATCGGATGTATAGTTTTTTTAATATGCTGTCAACCAGGTTGAAAAAAGTAGTTCAGAGAAATATGCATTCTAAGTTTTGCTGAAGGATAATTCAACATACAAACTATTTTAACCTTTCCTGGTCTGTAATGCGTAAATACTACACATTGCTTCTTATAACTTTTATATCTCTATAAATATAATGAATTCTGGATTCAGATTTTAGGTATTCCTCCGTTATACATTTACACACTGAATTAAAAAATAGTATTTTAAATAATTAGCAAATTTAATTCAAAATCAGAGATATTTTGTTAAATATCGGGAATAAACCACAAATACAATCAACCGTGTGCCAGTGTGGACCGTGATACGCGAAGAGTGTGCGGGGGGAGATGACACGCTATGTGACGTCTCGCTCTACTTTGCTATACGGGAACACGAGAAACAGAGACCGCCGTGTTGTGTTTCGACCGTCGATACCTACGACCGCGTAGTAGCTAAACATACATAGCTGTATGTATGTATTGGGTAGCAGCCCAGCGCCCAGCGCCTCAGTCATTCGCGGGCAATCCTTTGAGATGGTCTCCTCGCCCGTTTTTTGAGCAACAGATGATGGTTTTTTCATGTTTTCAGCAATTAAATTACAATTGTTATCACTTGTAACACAAATTACGAAAAACAAAAGCGATTAGCTATGAATGTTCATATATTTCCGATATAAAATCGATGATTTTAACACGTGAATTGATTACACAGCACCGGAGCGCGCGTATTTTTTTAGCACAGTAAGGGAAAGGTTAAACAGTTTCATTTAAAATACTGTATCTACGTCAATTTTACGAATTTCTTTATTAACCGGTTGTTTGCCGTTTGTCACCCGGTGGCCGCGAGGTGGTCGCGGCACTTTGAAATGCAATTTTGACCCTTATGTATAAAGAAAGTGTATGAAGAACAAAGTCAGAAACGCTTGCTCTATTATCGTCCTTTACCATAGCGAAACCCGCAATGCGTCTAGTCACTCGGAATAATTTATATTTAATTTTTCCCTAGTGCGGGATGTGAACAGTTTCTGTGCATGCGCGGGAAAAAAATACGTTTTTTCTACTATTTTGACCCTTCTATGTACAAAATTTGTAAAGGAAGTGTCAGAATCGCTTGCGCCAACATTCCCTATGGGATGGGTAAAGATTTCATTCACCTTGTAACCACAGATTATTTTAAAATAATTTTTATCTGTGGGCATCTCGAAATGTCATTTTGGCTGCGTCACATTTGAGTTCCTCGACTAAAACATCGCAAAACCTATCAATTTACGTAATTAACGCAAGTAATGTTATTTTGGTAGATAGTTTATTGTTCTAGGAATGTGTTTCGGTCAATAAAATATACGATAGGTAAAAATTAATCCACAAAACATTCAATTCAAATTGAAGGTCGTGAAATTTCCGTGTTGTTCCTCCGCGCTCCAAGAGGTTAAAACATCTGGTGAAAGCATTCTTAACAAATGCATTGTTCAGATAATGAAATTTAAAAAAATGTAAAAATTTTTTGTTCAGTGGGCCTGGCGCCGCAGTTCAAATGTTTCGATATTAATATTTGGAGGTAAATTTACTAAATCGAAAGGCCTAACCTAATCAAAAATTGAACAACCCAGAAATATCCCCATCGCTCAAATGGTTGATTACTACTTTATTACAGGAATAAAATAAAAGATCTTACCTCTCCCTCATCCATTTCCTGATCCTTTTTGCTTTCACTAGATTTTTCATCGTCTGTTGATATAACTGTGGTTATTTCCTTCTCTTGCTGCTCCTTTTCTTCGGTAGCATTTGAAGTCTCATTCACAACCTCAGGAGCTGGTTCCTGGACCACTTGTGAAACAACTTCAACTGCATTTTTAACTGCATTTTCAACTGCATCTTCAGCTACATCCTCAACTACACCTTCAACTGTACCTTCAATTGCATCTTCAACTACATCCTCAACTACATCCTCAATTGCATCTTCAACTACATCATCAGACATAGGCTCATCAACAACAGGCTGAATCTCTTCTAGAGCTTCCACATCATCTGAAGTCTCTTCTGCTACCTCTTCAATATCAGAAGAAGCAGGCTCTTTGTCGGATGAGGCAGCTTCCTTATCAGATAAGGCAGCTTCTTTGTCAGATGAGATTTCCTTGTCATTTGTCTCTTCTTCAGATTCCAAATTAACAATTGAAGAATCCTCTGTAATCGAGACATCCATTGGTTCATTTGGTTCTCCGCTCACACCGTCTTCGAAACATGTCTTCAGCATTCCGTCCATGCTGCCGTTGCTTCCTTCGTCCAAAGCTCGGGAAATGTTCGCATTCGGCGAATCATTCTTGATAGGTTGCTCGTTACCATCACTGGCTGGCATGTCAAAATCTTCCTGATCTTCAATACCTTCCTGGGCGAAGAAGTTGTCCAATCCTGCTGACATTTCTTGTAATGTTTGTGATTCTTCAAAAATCTATAACAATAATTTGTAAATTTAGAACTATCGGCTTGCAAGCGTTGAGATTGTGTCACCACATTTTTATTATGAAAACCTATAAGTAAAAAAAAATAACATGCTTACATAAATCCCTAAAATTTTAAATCTAACAAGGAAACCGGTATCAAAAAAATCTAAATAGCACAATTTCGAGTGTCAAGCGTTTGGAGTTAAAATTATTCAAACGAAAAAAAACACTTACCGGTTTCTGCGGTGGCTTTTTAGATCTAGTAGATTTTGGAGTAGCTGTAGGCGCTGAACTTTTGGATGGGCGACCTGAACGTGTTCGACGTGTAACTGAAAAAATAATGAAATGCATTTATCGGATTAAATTTGAAGCCAACGACAGTCATGACAACAAAATAATAACACACCACGCGCCATTTCGTGAACGTCGACTCTTATATTTGTCAAAATGTATTGTATAATGTACGTACCACTCCCATTTTCGGCACCGGCAGAATCATCTTGTTCTACAGATGACATTTTGGAAATACAGACAGATATGGATGTTTTAATTTAACAAAAACCAAAAAAGCAATTTCCAACACGCTACGAATCACGAATTTTCCGACGTCGATTGTCGATGTTGGTGTAAAAATTATCATCTATGCATTCTAGTGTTGCCATCATAAATAAACTGAATAAACCAATCCACCAATCCCTTTGCCATGTCCCAAAAATGAAAAACCATGTTTTTCGTAAGCTTTTTATTGAAAATATAAAAAAAAGAAAATAACGGTACCAATGTGAAGAATCTAAGGCTTTAAAAAAAATCGCAATACAGGAAAAAAATTATGTTTTTGAAAAAAAAAAAACACATTTTTTATGAAAGAGTGTATACTTTTAAAAAAGGTTTTTTTTTATACAGATCCCTACATATAAAATTAGAAATAATTTTTTCAAAATGAGAAGAGCCAAATTTTGTAAACAAAATCTCAATATTTCTGTAGAGCTGAAAAATTGATGAAAACTAAAAAAATACCCAAATAAAGGGCATACATTAATTACGTGAGCATAAAAGGGGGGAGGGGGGGGGGGTCCAGCAAAATCTCCGTTAATTGAAAAGAAAATATGTGTTGCGGCGGGGAGCAAGTGTTCCTTATATTATCTATTTTATTATATTTCTGGAGTTGACTTATCAATATCTCCAAACTGCTGTATACCCTCCATGCACTGAGTTTATGTCACCGGGAAGGTAATTGTAAGTTTGGAAAGATGAGGAAGGGAAATTGGTGATATTTGCTTTGTACGCTAATGGTAAGCAAGCGATATTTTAGCGTATTAAACGAATTGTGAAGTAGCACATAGAACGGCGAGATTCACGCGTAGACATTTGCTGTGCGGTTAACGAATTCTGTCTTATTAAGCGGCGTGATTATTACAAAGCGATGTGATTGTTAGGACTTGTGTCCTTTGCGGTGGTTTTATTAGAACCATAAATATACCAAACCACCCACATTAGAACTGAGGCAGACTGGGCACCCAAAAGGTAATTCCAAAAGGCAACATGTATCAATAAAGGCGTGAAGAATATGAAAAAGCCCAAATTTATCTCACCAAGGGGGGGGGGGGGGTCGAGATTGGAAGAATAACTGCTCACATAATTAATGTTTGCCCCCATACCTACGTAATCAATGATTAAATTATATTACAATTATTTAGGGTGCGTTTGGCGGCCGTGTATCATGCTCTTCTAATGAATCTGAGAAGAGGAGGTGAAGAGCCGCAAATGCCTATGAAAAGAATCACATGCAGCTCGCGAGCTACAGTATATCGACCCCTGGTATACAAAATTACAAAAGCAGAAATGATACAATGAACTCAAATAAAATTGAGTACAGAAAAAAACAGAATTTCACGGTTGACTGTGGATGCTCCATATTTTGCTCTCTATTGATTTTCGGGAAAAAGCAAACGTAGGTGACATTTTTTGTTATATGGTAACATTCTATAAAGAGTCAGAAAAAAATGGTTGTTTGGCGTTTCTCCTTCGTTTTGTGAAGCATTTATTTGGAAATGTGTCACAGTATTAATGTATTAAGTTTGCATATTATGTGTTGATTTTATATGTTTGTAAGTATTTTTCAGTATGTATTTCAAGTTTTTCTTTGTTCGGTCATTGATTTCATTATGAAATTCTGTTACTCTATTTTTACAACGACGATCTGTTTTTATGTTTTTTTATGAATATTTTTGTTGTTCATAAAACTTTTTATTTTTAATTTTGCACATAATGATTTTAAGCAACCCATTAAAATACGCAGTGTTATTATAAATCATATCATGTTATAGATCATTCCACATACTTCAAAATCATGGTTCAAGTTTGTAGGCTATTGAAAACCGTGAAAAAAGGCTTCCAAAACTTTGTTTTTATTTAAACATCACACCCATTTATTCTATTCCTTTGAATTTTTAATGTTTTCATACAACAATGCTCTGAACTTTCACGCCTTTTACCTTAGCCGGTCTTGGTACTTTGTGCATAATTTTATAGCTACCAACTACATAGTGATGTATACGACCTTTAGATGTATTCATTATCAAATTTCACAATTAAAAGCTACCTGTTTTACCTGTAAAACTTCCATTTGCTAACCAGGAATGCATTCTTAAGGTTTCGAAGCTTTAGTATAAAAAATCCTATGTAATAGAAAATTACAGATCTGTATGCAATGATGCTTACATGATTGAAGGACACGGGAAAACAATACTGTTGTAACCCCTACTAGTTATCAACATACTTAATTTCATTACACTCTGCATTCTGCGTCATCTGTCTGCATGCAGCAATTATTCAAGATTCTATTACCACGGCTTTCAAAGTAAAAACATTTTTTCTTATCTGTTATTAGTTTTTTACTTTGATATTATTTCATAGATTTTTCACTGTAAAGAGATTCCAACACTATCAAGTGGCTTGTCACAAGCACATAGTTTTTTGTTTGTGGTAAGCATTTTGACCGCCTCCAGAGGAAGTTTGTGGCTTGTCTCAAGCATTGCGCAATAATCTATGTGCTGGCGGTGGGCTTGATGTGAATTTATAATTTTTGGGCGTAGACAACCTATAGACAAAAAACATTACGATTAGTGGTGATTTTAAATATATGTATTTTTAAAATTATTTATTTGGCTTTCACCCATGGGTGATCCTGGCCATTTCCTTAAATTAGTTACATATATTGAAAATTAGTTAAATTTTCAGTTTCTTTAAATTAGTTGCCTACATTTAAAAAAAATTACATTGAAGAAACAATCGCAGAATTATAAAATAGAAACCTATGTACATTTTAATAGTGAGCGTTCTTCTCCATTAGTAACAGATTTTTTTCAAAATTAGTTCCATTCTTTATTAATCATGTTAAACAATTATATAAATTACATAAAACGATTATACAATAAGTACAATTAAGAAAACATTCATAAGAAAAATGAGATGGATTTCTACAAATTAAACACAAAAACAAATACCTGTTTTATAATTATTTTATCTATTGTTTATAAATGTTTTACATGATATGTAAAATCACCACTCAGGTACTTATTTGTCTATGATTTGTTGTCTACGCTAAAAAAATAATTATTTATGCATTAAACCGCTTACTCGTTAATATGGAAAATTTTTTATCCAAACAATTAGATTTAGCTTTATTATTACGAAAAGTGAGTATTTATGTCGGGGGAGACCAAAAAACATGCAAAAAATATGCATTTAACATTTTAATTTTGTTAAAATTAATTCACTCGCGCGGTAACGCCATGTTTATTCATCGTTTTTATTTTAACATTTCATCAATGCTGCCAATCATAGAAAAAATATTTTTGCGTAAAACAAAGTGAATGCATCATTGACAAGTTTGTACCTGTATTTGTAACAGAAGAACATGGAAAGAAATGTATTAAAATAATTACACAAACCTTCTACACAAACCCTGCGAAGCCAAACAAACCATTCAAAACCTGGGATGTTTTTTAAAAGTGTGATGAAAAGCGAGTTTATTTTAGAGAATTTATTTTATAAGATTGGTACTTCCGACAAATGTCATATTTGATTGTCTATTAGTTAAAAAAGGAACATTCCGTATTATCCGTGTATCAAACTACGACAACACGAACGTTCCGTATTATCTGTGAGGTGGACTAACTGCATATTTACCAAAAAATATAAATTCACATAAAGTGTCCCATCAGCACGTAGATTATTGCGCAATGCTTGAGACAAGCCAAAAGTTTCCTCTGGAGACGATCAAAATGCTTGCCACAAACAAAAAACTGTGTGCTTGTGACAAGCCACTTGATAGTCTCCGTAGCCGAATACTTCTTTCCTGTGGACGATATTATAGGATTATTCCTATATCATATTAGTATTAGTATTCCTACATCACTATTCCCATGACATGCCAAAGCACCCCAATCACTTTAGTCTGTTCTGTGTATTTATGTTAGATTTTTGAGTGTGAATGTTAGATTTATGTCACGGGAAATCCTCAGTACTGATAACGTTAAAAAAATCATAGGTAATAATAAAATCTCTTTTTTTTCAGATGAAAGTCCTTACTTTCAGTTTTATTGAAGTGGCATTCTATCCAAAAGTTTCTTAATTATGGTAAGTACATTTAGTTTATCATTTGACATTGAATTCTAGTACATGCAGTCAAATTCCTTTAAAATGATTCTTACAATGCTTTTCTGTCTATGATTAGGATTTGATTTGCACAGTTTTTGTAAATTTATTTCTGTTTATTACAACATTTCTTTTTTGACATAATTTTAATGATGACATCGATGTGATCAAACGAACCTAACTTTATAATTTTGCAAAAAATGCTGATAGTAAAAATGGTACCACAAACCATTTTGGGAGGTGGGTATGGGTACTGCCGCCCCAGCAAACATTTATTGGATAGCACTTCTGCCATAGGTCACCCCAAGTGGTTCGTTACTTAGCAAGGGTGCCCGGGTTCATGGAGGTGAGGTTTCTCCGGGTCTTGCTGGTGGATGCATCGGCCCACCAGCTGCGTGGCAGGCCTGATCGGGAGAGTCTGGTTGAGAGACCTTTTGACCGCTCCAGCAATACTCTCTATACCCATCTCCTTTGCACTGCAGTGGGAGGGATGGATTCATACATTTGTCACTCCTGGACACATTGACCCCCAGAATCTTACCTACCCCTCATACCTTTTTCCTTTCTTAAAAAAACCCTCCATACTGTGTTCCTAAAGATTACATAAAGCCTGGAAGGGAATTATTTTCCTCAGAGCTAATATAAAAAAGAGTGTAAATTATTGTCCAGTTCTCCCCCTGTTTTAAGAATATGTTGCATCTTTTTTAGTATGTAAATTTTTAAATGTAGTAAGTACCTTCCCTTAGTATTATTTTATTTCTGTTTCCAGCAAGCTGATGACCCCCCTTTCCTTTCTGTTGGAACTGATGTTAGTGCAAAATACAAAGGGGCCTTTTGTGAGGCTAAAATCAAAAAGGTCGTCAGAAATATTAAATGCAAGGTAACAACACAAATCTTAAGCATTTTATGAAATGATTATCTTGGTACCTACCAAAACATTATTAGAATATTGCAGTGTTGCTAGAGTAATAATCATATTTTTCTCGTTCCAGATAAGCTTTAAATCCGGGCCGAGTGCCGGTTCCGCAAGCACCGTGACGGATGAAGTGTTGAAGGGCACCCTCCGCGTTGGCAACACCGTAGAGGTGCGCCAGGACAAGAAGGAAATGGTGGAGGCCATCATCACCAAAATACAGGACTGCAGTCAGTACACTGTCGGTAAGTTATAAGAATGTTTATTTTTTTATAAAATTTGCAGTTTGTCTTCTATAGTACAAAAAAGTCCTCTCTCAGTAATCCGCTTCTCAACTACTATAATCTGTTGTTATTTTTACTATACAGCTGAAAAAACAAAATCAAGCTATGTAATTCTAAAGTTTATCAAATTGAGTATGTTGTGAGGTTTGGTTTTGGTCTGTTGGGAACTATGAATTTATGAGAAAAATTATTGTTTTGTAGTTTTTGATGATGGCGACATCACGACTCTCCGCCGCAGCGCACTCTGCCTGAAGAGCGGGCGCCACTTTGCGGAGAGCGAGACCCTGGACCAGCTGCCCCTGACGCACCCGGAGCACTTCGGGAACCCCGTCATCGGCTCCTCGGGCCGTCGGGGGCGCCGGAACAATAGAACGCAGTAAGAGAATTTCTATTTACACCATTGATTTTAACAAAAGAGAGCAAAAATATTCTGGTTCATCACCTCCAAAAAGTCAAACAGGCAAACACTCTGTGCATCACACGGATTAAAGCAAATAGACAAGCTAAATACACCTAAAAGCTTGTTCGAATTGATTAAGTAAGTCAAGTAGCGAGTATACTTGCATTATACTTGCGAGTATACTTACATCCAAAAATCGTTTGCATTACTTTCAAGTAGAGCACATTATTGCCCGCCCGCGCCGCCTGTTGCAAGATGGCGGGCTGCTACACAACGAAGTAAATACATTAATCAACCATATTTAAATGCTTAGAAGAGGTGAAATTTTAGAAGAGGTGGAAGAATAAATTAGTAAGATGAAAATAAATAAACTATGGACAGGAAAAGAGATTAATAGCAGCATAAATAAATAATTTTAGAGTAGCATCTTCACTCCAATGCCACAACATTTCCAAACTCTGCTAAAACGGCGGGTTCACGCATGTTAGTGCTCAGGGACGCGTAGTGGGGTCCCTAATCGCCTGAAAAATAGAACGAAATGGATTGAATCTACTAAAGAGCTGACTAACCCACTCTTACTAAAATTGTGGTGTTTAGTTATTAACCGGTCAGCAACGTAAGCAGATATATGCGTTAAAAATACGACAGCAGTCAAGTACAATAAGCGTGTTTACACGTCAGCGCGTGTGTCTCCATAGAAACCGTTATAACTCCGTTATTGTTTTAGTTACATCCGTAAAATAAAAAGTGAAAGGTCGATAGTGAATCATGCTGCACATCTCTATTCAAGTTGTCCATAGAAATACATAAAAAGAACATTCTGTCAGACGCGCAGTCTGACACATAATTTATACCGCCGAATTTCCTACGGGCGCCCGACATTGTTAATTTCTATTAAATATTTTTATATGAAATGATAAAAAAGTGAGGTGACAAAAGTGTTTATTACACATTTATACAATAGAATACGTATTGTTGTTTACATAATCTGTGATTTTAGTACCGTTTTCACATAAAAACATCACGTGAGTCATTTTCACATTTTTTTAATGTTTGCATTCTAAATTTTAATATTTACAAATGTTAATATTTATTTGTAATATAATAATTCGAAAGCTTATTTTGTAACCTGTCTAAAACAGTTTTTACTATTCGGCTACGTTCAGAAATGTTTCATTTATAGTGCTTTAATTGTGAAGCGGTTATAACTAAAAGTTTTCGTAAAATGTCATTTCGTTTAAGACACCAAAAGCTAATATTCTCGAAAATTCGGAGGGGTTAATATACTCGCTACTTGACTAAAATACTCGCCAAATGCGAACAGCTCTTAAGTGCTATACTAACTAAGCTCTGAATTTTTAGTGTAGATATACGACAAACTCCCACCAAGCATCAAATAAAAAAAAAAATATATGTTAAAAATAGAATAAAAAAATAATTAAAAATGCAAATTTTCCATATTAATTTGTTTGACTACTGGTCTCCTAGGTCGGATGACTCAGACAGCGAGGCGTGCGACACCTCGGGTCCCCCGTCGGGGTCAGTGGAGCGTGAGCCCCACACAGGACGTGTGGTGCTCGTGCAGTGCTCCGGCTCGGGGGACAAGAAGCGGCCACAGGCAGGGCACTGGTTCCCCGGCCTCGTGGTGGCCCCCTCCGCTCAGGACACTGTCAAGATACGGGTCAAGGAGGATTACCTGGTGCGCTCCTTCAAGGATGGGAGATAGTGAGTATATTAAACCTAACCTAACTTAAGCTAGTGTAGGCCTACAGCTCGACGGACTAGAATAGACTATATATTATGATGGTTAGTGTATAAACAATATTGTGATGAATGTGTTTTTTTTTACATTAGCTCCACACAGGAGACCCTGGGGAAAATAATTTCCCTCAGGGCCTAGGTCATCTTAGGGGATGATATAATCATTGACCATGTTACTTTCCCATTGGGAATATATGGCGAGAGATTTTTGCCGAAATAGGCCAAACCAAACAACGCTGGCGCTTTTATAGCTATGTCTGTCAGCCCCATAATACCTAAATAAAATTGTCAAAATCGAGGTTTTATATTCCCCATTTTTCTCCTGTAAAAGTGGACCGATTTTCAAATTTTTTTTTACCGATTATGTGAGAAAAACTATTCTATGTCAATACCTTTTGCTTTTTTTATAAATACATTGTCTAGTTTTTATACTGAACATCTTTTGACTGCATTTAAACCAGGCAGTTTTAATGATTTTTGGAGGGTCCTAACTCCTACAAGAAGTAACTTATTAAAAAAAGGAAAACATACTGACATGCTAGTGGTCAATATCTATATTAAATTAAGAGATATTTGCTCTAGAATTAAAATATTAAAAATAATTAATGCTTAGTAGGTCAAATAATGTAAGAAGAATATACGATGCGAATGTGAATGGTAGAAGAAGTCGGGGACGCCCGAGGAAGACATGGCACGATCAAGTGAATCAGATACTTGAGTCGGGTCATGTCAAAAGTCAGAATAATAGAAGAGAATGTATGAGACGATGTATGAATGTGAATGAGGCAAAGAGTGTGTGCCAAGACCGAGTTGTTTGGCGGTCCGTCCTCACTGCCTACCCCTGCGGGGATGGTTAGTTAGTTAGTAGGTCAAGTAATATTACAGAAGCAAAAATTTTGAAGCTCCGTGTAACGAATATCTTATTCTAAAATCCAATGCATTTTTCAGCTACACAGTCCCCAAGAAAGAGGCGAAAGAGTTCCGGCGAAATAGCAACAATGCGGAGTGGGGCGGCGTGGAGGCGGCAGTGCAGTACCTGGACAAGGGGGTTCTGCCCCCGCACTGGGACCGCGACATCCTCTTTGGCCAGGACATGCACTCGCAGTCCGACGATGGGGATTCTGATGACGTAAGTTATTTCCATACTGTAATGTATTGAAAGAGCTTCTATCGGATGCCGACAGATGCCAGCAGGGAAAGTGCTTCTTTCGCTTGCCAACAGGGGTACCCGGGTAGGCGGTGGCCGTCGAGAGTGGTTACCGCTCAGATTCAATTAGCCGCTAGTTTAGACAGGATGTGTGACTTGTAGTATAATTATTGTAAATACGTAAACTCATACAAGGACCAATAGTTATTGAGAAGTACCCCCACGGTAATAGTGCTTGAATGTGAATAATACCAAACATTACACATTCACCTTACTTATTAGATGCTTACACACCCGTTCAGTATTGGTAAAGTTGAGCCGGTTTAACCATACCTACACCGCGGTAATAAGTCACTATTCTGACATTCAACACTATTGGCTCTACAACCCCTGGTGGGTCTTGGCCTCCTCAAGAATCTTCCTCCACTCATCTCGGTTTTGTGCCAGCTCTCTCCAGTTTAGAAGCTCCAAGATAGATATGTCTTTGAGGACGTTGTCGCTCCATCTTAGTCTTGGTCTTCCCAGGCTCCTTCGCCCTATTGGTTTTGAGTTCAGCAGGGACTTTGGTGCTTGATGCTCGGTCATTCTCTCCACATGACCCAGCCACCGAAGTCTTCCCAGTTTTATAAATTTCGCGACGTTTAGCTCCTTAAACAAAGTATAGAGCTCATTGTTATGACGTCTGCGCCAAAATCCATTTTCTAGAACCGGTCCGAAGATGCGTCTCAAAATTTTTCTTTCAAAAACGTCCAGTGCTCGCTCATTCATCTTAGTTAGTACCCAAGTCTCAGCTGCGTACGTAAGTACTGGTCTGATAAGTGTTTTGTACACTAATATCTTCGTGTTTCTGGACAGCAGTCTGGACTTTAATTGGTTCTGTAGGCGGAAATAACAGCGATTTGCGTTCACTATGCGCTTCTGGATCTCCTCTGTGAAATTATTGTCGTTGTTATCAGGGAGCCTAGGTATGTGAATCTTGGTACCGTTTCGAAATTTTGGTTTCCACGTGAGAGAGTTGAGAGTTGGGATTTGTTGGGTGCATCCTACGGCCATGTATTTGGTCTTTTGCTGGTTTACTACGAGACCCATATTTTTGGCAGAACTTTCAAGATTTATGATGGCGTTACGTAAAGCATCTGGAGTTTTCGCGATTATGTCGATATTACTCATCGTAATATTTACACCACTTTTATAAGTAGGGGGGGATACATTCTTGATACTAATCTAGAGATATACCAGCTGAGCGATACTGTATTTTTGTGGGATCTATTTTGTGAGATCTCCTGTCAAATTTGTGTGATTTTCTATGGCTGTCAATTGCTTTTTCTCTGGGTATCAGGCTACTTTCGCCGATTTGTGACACAGTTGAAATCTGACATTGGTCCATAGAAAAAGCAAATAACAGCCATAGAAAATCACACAATCTCCAAAAAAGATCCCACAAAAGATATAGAATCGCTTGGCTGATGGCTTTGAAATATTTTTATTTTTATTTTATTTTTATTTTAGTTTATTTAGAAAACAAACAGTTATACATATTTTAATAAGAAAGTAACATATTACATGGTTGCATTAACCAGCGAAGTTTCCGCTACAAATTATAATATATATATAAAAACATGGATTAAAACATTAAAGAAAACATAAAGTGGTAGAAAAAAAAGAAAAAAATATGTATATACAACAGAAATGAAAGAAAAAAACACACACACAAATTAAAGCATATGGGATATATAAATCATCCAAATATTATTATTATAATAAAAAGAAGGAAAACCAACATAATGAGAATGAAAAAAATAACATGCAGCAGGGGTGGAGAGTTCGTAATTAACAATTTGTTTTAATTTTTTCTATTATCGATTTAATAAATTGGCCTGAGGACAAATGGAAAATATCAGCGTCGTAAAAGATATCATTGTATTTTGTGCATGTCCTTCGGAGAAATGAATGTTGTGTGTAATTTGTTTTTGAGTGTGGGATGTGGAATAGTTGGTTTGATCTTGTGTTTCTTATTGGACAGTGGAAATTAATGTGTTCTAGAAGATAGTTGTTGTCAACAACGTTGTTAATGATTTTGAATAAAAATTTTTGGTCGGATATATTTCTTCTATCTTTTAAAGTTGATAAATTATGGAATGTTAATGAGTCTTTTAGGTTTTCTGAAGTTCGAAAGGATTTAAAGTCTTACAGCCTTACTAAAAAAAAACCACAGCGCGACCGATTAACTGTGTTATTGCAATAACATAAATAGAGCTCGTATACACTAAAAGACGTTTTATTACCAATAACGTTTCTTACGTGCTCACGCTGTTAAAACGCATTGAAGATGTGACAACGTTGTATATGGTTTTAATTTACTAGGAAACAATGTTGTTTTAATTTTTCTCCGCAAGGGGCATTATTGGCGCGCCTATGCATTAGTTCGTCGGCCCGAGACATGACAAAACAGCTCGGTGTGTTTTATGGCGGGATATCGAAAATTTTGTGATTTTACTTAATAATTTCTATTGTAGTGACGAATTTACTCTTCTGTTCACATAATTGATATATTTACCATGTTATTTGTGTGGTTTACATCAGTTTAATCAAGTTATTGTACAAACGCCGTACTTTCAAAGTTGAACTGTCAGAATATTGTTTTTTATAGGTTACTTAAAAGATAAAATTTTCATTTTAAGATCTTTATTTTAAGAGAATTTCTTAAAAGTGATAATTTTTTATAATATTAAAATCTAATACATGTGTTCGTAAACGTATCAAAAAAAATTAACGTCTTTAGAGATGCAAGAAATCTGTTTTAAATTTCGGTATTATTTCCAAGTTATTTTTTTTGGCAATAAAAAAAACTTTGAAATTTTTTATTATTTTTTTATTGTATACACGATGAAAAAGTGAGGTGATAGTTTCCTTCCAAATTTATTACACAAAAGGACTGTATTTTTAAATTTTGATTTTATTTAAATTTCTCTACATTTTGGTCAAAAATGTTGTGGGAGGAAATTTTTTTCCATTTTTTTCCCAGTTTGAATCTTAAAATACGGCAGTTTTTGAAAGCTAAAGTGTATTTCAAATACTCAAATCTAAAAGGTAATTTTATCTAGTTTTCATAAATGGTATTTGTTTTTACGACACCTTCAAAAATAAGAAATATACATATAGAACATTCAAAATACTATGGAAAAATTACAAATATCGTTCGGACATCAATGGTTAAAACAGAGATAAACTACCCTCTCAGGCCGTGGAAACCATGTGTATTTCTTTCAAAGAACAAATTTTTAATTAGTAATGTTTTCACATCCGCGGCCGTTTGTCAATTGAATAAAATTTTCGCTGGGTTTTTTAGTAAGGCTGTAGGTGTTTCAATATCTTTTTTTGAATTCTTTCTAACCTTTCAATATTTACTTTGTATTGGGGATTCCATATGACTGATCCGAATTCTAATATTGAGCGAACAAAAGAGACGTACAATATTTTGATTACGTGTGGTGACCTAAATGGTTTGGTCACTCTTATGATGAATCCCAGAAGTTTGTACGCCCTGTCACAGATGGAATTTATGTGTTCGGAAAGACATTCCGGAGTCCATTATTATTCCTAAGACCCTCACTTCACAACATCTTTTTATCTCTACGTCATTGATTTTGTACAGGAATATTAGGGGGTTTATGCTTTTGGTGAATGATATTGTGTTACATTTTTTCAGATTAAGGAACAGTTGGTTGTTAGCACAATATATTCCAAGCCTATTGATATCATCTTGCAATTCTAGGCTGTCATTAATATTAGTGATTTTTTTGTAAATCTTAGTGTCATCAGCAAAAATTTGGAATTTGGAATTTTTAAAGCATTTACCTATATCATTGATATATAAAATAAACAAGAGAGGTCCGAGATGTGATCCTTGCGGGATTCCTGAAGGTATACTGTAAAAACGCGAGGAGAAACCCTTAGCTCTAACTGCTTGACTTCTGTTTGTTACAGTATGTTATTGAGAATGCTTTTACATTGTTCCGGGCTACAGCTACAGCCTTGAGGGATTTTTCCCTGATGATAACCAATCTCTCAAATTGGGAGGCGGGTATACCTCTGCCATAGGTCACGCCAAGTGGTTTGCTACGTTTGGTGACTTAGCAGGGGTGCCCGGGTTCGTGGGGTGAGGTTTTTCCGGATCTTGGCGGCAGATGCGTCTGCCCACCAAATGCATGGCAGGCCGGATCAGGAGAGACTGGTTGAGGTAGAACTTTTGACCTCACCAGCAAACTCTTGGAACATCGCCTTACACTGCAGTGGGAGGGATAGATTTATATGTCCATTACTCCTGGACACTGACCCCCAGATTCCTACCAACCCCTCATACCTTTTTCTTTACACAGAACTTCCTCTCTTTCCTTTCCTATAAAAACTCTCCACACAGCATTCCCAAAGATGACATATGCCCTGTGGGGAATTATTTTCGTCAGAGCCTGCTGTGTGGTGCTAATGTAAAATAACTCTGATAATAGAAGAAATCAGAGAAAAAAGCGATAGTAAGGAGTACGGGGTGGGGGTGGGGGTGGGGGTGGGTATCAAAAAGGAATTAGTTGGTACTATTATTAGGTTATATTATTAATACAGCGCCGTTGAGATGATTTCTTTCAAAACAGCACTACACAAATCATCCAAATATATTTATTCTTATTATTATTTGTTGTGCATATTTATAATGTAATGGTGTTTATTATTATGTAGAAAAACAAAGAATAAGTGGTAAGAACGAATACTTCCTAAGTGAGAGGGTTGTAAAGAATTTGCGAAATGTAGAAGGGGATCCATTTATGTACAATGTTGGGATTATGAAGATATCACCTGTTATTTTTCCTCCAGAGTTCTGATGATGAACCGAGAGAAGAGAAAGACCACTTCGTGGCTCAGCTTTACAAGTTTATGGATGACCGCGGCACTCCTCTCAACCGTCAGCCGACCATCGCCAATAAAGACATAGACCTCTACAGACTATTCAATGTGAGTTAACCAACCATCATTAATCAAATATGCTCGATTTAAGAAACTAACATTATTTAGTGTTTCATTGTACAATTTGTTTTATTTTTAGGTTGTACAAAAGTTAGGCGGTTATAATAGGGTGACCAACCAGAATCAATGGAAGGGAATTGCCAATCGTTTAGGATTCCAACCGGCAACCAACAGCGTGACAAACCTCTGCAAGCAAGCATATAAAAAGTAAGTGATTCATTTTTAATATGTGTGTTTAAGACTGTTGGTAGAGAAATGGCTTCTGTTCAAAAATGTCCAAATGAGATAAGCATGCTTAAAGTTTAGCAATGTGGACTAGTTCATGTAACTGTAACTGCAACTGGTATCTGTCCATCCAGGTTCCTACACAGTTTTGAAGAGTTCTACCGGAAGCTCGGTGTCACCCTGGTGGCTCACCCCAGGGGTGGTCGCTCTACGGGGCGCAGCCTCATTCGCGACAGAGACAAGATCCAGCATTCTGCATCCAGTCCTGCCCATTCTAGCACCAGTGAGGTTAGTAAACCAAGTTAACTTGCTTTTGTATAGGTACTTAAAACTTCATCTAATAATTGGACAGGTTTTCATTTACCTTTAATGTTTTGCAGGATAAGGCATCCGAAATTGCTGCAGCGAAGGCGGCTGCATTGAAAGCTGCCAAAGAAAAAGAAAAGGAGCGTGAAAAAGAGCTAGAAAGAGAGGCTAAAGAAAAAGAAGCTAAAGAATTGAAAGAATTAAAAGAGAGAGAAGCTAAAGAAAAGGAACAACAAGAAAAAGAACAGAGAGAAAGAGAAAGGGAGGCAGAGCTAAAAGAGAAAGAAGCAGCCAAAGCACTGAAGGAATTAGAAGCCCGAGAAAAGGAAGCTAAATTAAAAGAGAAGGAAAGGGAAAAAGAAAGAGAAAAAGAGGCTAAAGCCAAAGAGGCAAAGGAAGCAAAAGCCAAAGAATTAAAAGAGAAGAAAGCTAAAGAAGACGAGGCCAGAGAGAAGGAAGCTAAAGAGAAGGAAAAGGAGAAACTAAAGGAAGCTAAGGCTAAGCAACTAAAGGAGGCAAAGATGAAGTTGGACATGGTCAACAGCAGTGATGAAGAAGACAGTGGAGATAATCAGCCATTGGTACCTTTATCCAAGTAAGTTGATTTCAATTCAGAATATTTATTTTTATATGATAACCACACAACAGTCCCGACTGCCCGTAGTCAGTGGCCTATGACATCTCTTATTTTGATAATTTTGTGAGGTACGAGGAAGTGGGGAGAAGAAGATGGTTTAGAAGTATGTATATGGATGGTTCAGATTTGCTGACTAAACATAAACAAGGCCAACCCTGTTTTCCATCCCGCCCCATCAGGAGCTTACCGCTTTGCTATGTTATTTATTTGACTGCTTATGATGATACATATTGAAATCCTTTGAAATCTATTGAAATCCTTTCTACATTAGCCTCAATCCTTTTTTTTTACTGATTCCCTGAACTAATCTTCTCAATTCTAGCAAGATTGATAAGGCAGATTCACCCGTGGCATCAGAAAAGCCGGCAGCGGAGAAGCCCAAAGTGGGTGACATCCCGTCGAAGGCCAAGCTATTCAAGAGCTCCTCGGGGGTGATGGATGGCAAGCGGGGCGACAAGGGATCCGCCAAGAAGATGGGGCACCGCAGGAGCTCTGTGCCCAAGTGCGGCGCCAAGGATTCGCCCATGCCAATGAAAGGTAACACCCGCAGAGGTACTACCAACAATTCTTTTATATTTACATATTTTTAAAGCCCCACAGAAGCTAATAGAGAGCCCGTTAACAGAAAACGTCTCATTATTTAAAAAAAATTAAGTGTTATAGTTATCATTTTGCCATTTCTTTTTCAGTGATAAATAACATTGTAAAGTACATTTATAAAAAAATTAATTTGTCAATAATTTTAGTTAGCCACTTGTCATTCTTAACCGACGATAAATATGCGCAAATAGAAGTAATTTGCTGTAAATATTATTATTGTCTGAAATTCTGACTGTATGCCTCACGATCGATCGTGAATTTTCAAAGGGTTTTATGTCTGGAATTTCTATGTTAACACAAATATTATTTAGGCTCGCAATATCATTTCCATATTAATGAGTTTTGAATTTAATATTAAATTGTCCAATCCAAATTCTGCAGTGAAGCCGTAGCCCTAGCCACTTTTGTATTTATGTGTTTTTTGTCAGATAAGTCAAGTCGAGGGAATAAAAAATAAGAGTTAAATTAATTCTTAGTTAACATAAACAATAAAAAGTACATTGAAACCATTGTTAAACTGAGTTTTTAACGACCACACAAATCTTTAACTGTCTCATAGAAATATGTATAAATAAATCAAAATGAGTACTGTCTCCAGGCACATTCATTAATTTACTGCTTTTGTCTGTTATGTGTTAAACATTTCGGTGAATTCTTCATAATGTAAGGTTATAACATATTTTATTTATAACTGCACCATACTTCAACTAAGAACTACCCACATCATCTTCATTTTCTTAACGCATATTTTATTGGCTGCTATCTTTATGGCCGCGGCTCGGCCCGGAAAGCCAAAGGTTCTGGGTTCTGGGTTCGAGTCCCAGAGGTGCCAATATCTTTTTCTGATTTTTCTGTTTCCAGATTTTTTATTGAGTTTTGATAGTATTCTTTTAATTTAATTAAATATTACAATTTAAGGTTTTACTCATAAAGTTAAAAATAAAAATAAATATTCATCCTAGACTTGCAGAAAAGTCAATAGATGTAGCATATTAAAAATAAAATTGTTAAAAATTTATCCAGACACTATCTAAGATAGCATTTAGTTCAGGTTTGAATCTTGCAATCATTTATAAAGACAGCAGCCAATAAAATATGCATTAAGATAATGAAGATATTTTATTTATGTTTTTCCCCAGCCGAGGCCCGGTGCAAGTCCTCGTCTTCCGACTCCTCGACGGCCGCCAAGAAGCCGTGCCCGGAATCATCCGGCTCCGCCAAGGAGCCTCCATTGGCCAGGAAGGCCGGCACTGTCAGCGCGACCAATGCCTCCTCGAGCGACCGAAACGACAGCGACAGCAGCAGCCGCGGCAGCAAGAATGGCAAGACTCCGTCGCGGAGAAACACACCCAACGACACACCGCCCTCCACGCCCGGTTCCTCCTCCAATATGCAGAACCATCCCAAGAAGCCGAGGAAGAGAAAAATCACAGAGTAAGCCAATATTAAAAAAAGCCTTATTTCATTTATTTATTTAATTTTGTGTTTTTAGCGATGTTTTGCATGTCTTTTACTCTCGAGATGATTTTGCGAATGCTGATGGATAACTATTGTTTATTCAATTACGTTTCAAATAACTTAAGTGAATGAATTGCAGTATTCCCATTAGTTAATTTGCTACACCTGTATTACATACTAAGAACATTTTAAAAGTGAAATACATACACTGCTGGCAATTTCAGTCACAAGCCGCCTCTGCAATAACTTATTTAATTTTTAAATTTTTATTTATTTATTTAACCTCTGACAGGCCGGAGACGCGCCGGCGCGCGCGTCATATGTGCATGCGCGAGAAAATAATTAATTTTTCGAAGAAAACTTCTTCTAAAAGGTTGTTACTTTGTGATGTCATTATTTATTTATTAAAAGAAAATAACTTAGTTTACATCACTTTATTTTTTATACTTTATAATATCAACATGTTTCGTGAACCATGTTCACTTCTTCAGGAATAAAAGTATACTAAAGTTAAAAAAATAATTATAGATTACATATGGAGAGAAGAAATTGAAGGAGGGGGAAGGGTTGACAATGGTGGGAATTTCGAAGAATTGGGGATTACCAAGCTATTAGAAGTAAAAGGCCGGTTAAGTGGGAAGATATTTAAAACAGGGTTAACAAAAAATTTTTGCTTATTAATTTCCTTTGTCAGCTCTTAACTATAATTTTGAATTAAATCTCATAAAGCAAATAGCAATTAATAATGGCTATTCTACTAATTTGATAGATGAAATACTAAATAAAAAAATTAAACAGAATTTTTTCAAATTATATATTTACCCTATTTCTAAAGATAACAATAAACATTGGCGTAGAATTTTATTTGTCGACAACGATACGTCAAAAATTATTAGTAAAAATATTCCCGGTACTATTCAACCAGCGTTTTACACAAATAACAAACTGAAGAAATATATACTCAACAATAAAGATAAGGAAATTAAAACAAAAAAATCAGGGGTTTACAAACTCAATTGTAATGATTGTAGTTCGTTTTATATAGGTAGGACTTATAGAAACTTTGAGATTAGGGTTAAAGAGCACCTCAGAGCACTAAATGGCAATAGCGATTCTGAGTTCGCAGACCATTTATTAAAATATGATCATAGCTTTGACATAAATTCAGGTCTTCAAATATTACATACAGGATATAAAACATCGCAAATCAATAATTTAGAAATTTTAGAAATAAGAAAAAATGTTAATTCCAAAGCTGACATAATTAATAAGCAAAAATTTTTTGTTAACCCTGTTTTAAATATCTTCCCACTTAACCGGCCTTTTACTTCTAATAGCTTGGTAATCCCCAATTCTTCGAAATTCCCACCATTGTCAACCCTTCCCCCTCCTTCAATTTCTTCTCTCCATATGTAATCTATAATTATTTTTTTAACTTTAGTATACTTTTATTCCTGAAGAAGTGAACATGGTTCACGAAACATGTTGATATTATAAAGTATAAAAAATAAAGTGATGTAAACTAAGTTATTTTCTTTTAACCGGTCAAAGGCCGTGACATTTAGCGGAAATTCGCGGAACTTCGCAAAAAAACACTAAAAAACCACAACTTTGAATTTTGAATTGAATGTTTTGTTGATAAATTTTGAGCTATTGTATATTTTATTAACTGAAACACGTTCACAACACAATAAGCTATCTACTAAAACCACATTACTTGCATTTATTACGTAAATTAATAGGTTTTATGATCGTTTTATTCGCGATACACCCATTAATTGCGACCGTTAAATTCGCGGCAAATTCTGACAGCCGATTGTCATAGAAGATATCGTTTTAAAAATATTCCAGGGTGACTAGGTGAATGAAACTTGTAGCATCTCCGAGAGTAATGACAGCGCAAGCGATTCTGACACTGTTCTCCATACAAATTGTGTACATAGAAGGTCCAAAATCGTGGACCAAAAGTTTTTTGTCGGATGGATTATTCAAATATTTGAATTATTTTCTCGCGCATGCGCATATGACGCGCGCGCCGGCGCGTCTCCGGCCTGTTAGAGGTTAATAAAGAAAATAATTCAACTATTTGAATAATACTTCCGACAAAAAACTTTTGGTCTACGATTTTGGCCCTTCTATGTACACAATTTGTATGAAGAACAGTGTCAGAATCGCTTGCGCTGTCATTACTCTCGGAGACGCTACAAGTTTCATTCACCTTGTCACCCTGGAATATTTTTAAAACGATTTCTTCTATGACAATCGGCTGTCAGAATTTGCCGCGAATTTAACGGTCGCAATTAATGGGTGTATCGCGAATCGAAAACGAAACGATCGAAAACGAAACGATCATATAACCTATTAATTTACGTAATAAATGCAAGTAATGTGGTTTTCGTAGATAGTTTATTGTGATGTGAACGTGTTTCAGTTAATAAAATATACAATAGCTCAAAATTTATCAACAAAACATTCAATTCAAAATTCAAAGTGGTGGTTTTTTAGTGTTTTTTTTGCGAAGTTCCGCGAATTTCCGCTAAATGTCATTGCATTTGACCGGTTAAGCGACTATATAAAATAATTCTGTAAGGATACAAAATAAATGGTTATGTTAGGTAAAGATATTGTATTTCTTAGTCCTCTTCACTAGGGGTTCCCGTGCCGAGGCGGACTAAAATTGTTTAATTATAGTTTATTTGTCTTTTATGTCGTTTTTAGTGTCTTCGTTAGGATGTTTTCGTTGACCTCTTTCAGCCATATTTTTATTCTCGATTTGTACTCATAAATTTTTTTTATTAGTTTTATGTCTTGGGGAAGAATGTTATGGAGTTTAGTTGCAAAATAAGTGTAGTTTCTTTGTCCGAAAGTGGTTTTATAACTTGGAATGTTTTTGGATGGATACGCGGTCTAGTAGAGGATTCAGTATTTTTGAATAGCTTCAATAATATATTTTTGGCATATATTCGTTGTACATTTGGTATGAATATAAAGGCATTCTAATAGGTATGAATATGAAGGCATTCTAATAGGTACTTTCAGTATGGTCTTTATGATTCCTTTTTTAAATGTATCCAGGTTGTGTATGTATTTATGTGTAGTAGATCCCCATCCCATAATTCCGTATTCAATTCGAGAATGACATAACGCGTAGTAAACCTTTTTCAAAACTTGGGGGGGGCAGGGGCAGGGGATGGAAACAAATGTGATGCTTTCGGGTCTGCAATCAATGAGCAGGCCATCCACACTCGCTCGGTGACGCCGGCTCAGGAATTGTTTGCAATTAGGAACCGCCAAGTCTCCAATCTGTCCCAAGACCCCGCTGCTCCTAACTGTCTACAGCAGGGGTTCCCAAACTTTTTCTGCAACGGAACACTTGGCTTATTTTTTAGGTTCGGTGATTCGGTTCCATGACTACTCAGAATCACTTGCAGGAATGTGTGTTTAAAACGACCTAAACTAACATACGTGACAGCCCACAGCTGAAATTCTGACATCGGCTCATAGAAAAAGCAAATAACAGCCAATGAAAATCACACAAATCTGGAGATCTCGCGCGATATCGATCTCGTTCCCACAAAAAATAGAGAATAGCTCGGCTGGTTATTTCAATGAGCGCCCACCGACGAACAAATGGCTTGTCGCCAGCTCTGTACATTTAGGTTAAAGAGTGATCATAATTTAATTAATTAAGTGAACACAATGGTCTTAACCCTTTGAATAATAAGAAAATAATTCCTATTAACTTTTGCCAGTCAAGGTTGGTGCGCGAAATTCCCGATTCTTTCATATTATAAATGTACAGTGGGGCGTCGATTATCCGAACGTCGATCATCCGAACGACCGCTTATCCGAACTACTATGCCCGCCCGACCCGTGCGTGCCTACTCTCGAAAACGTCCACAATGCAGACGAAACCGGGCTCAATTTGAAAGCTTTGCCACCAAAAACTCTTGCTTCACGTCGTGAATTAGCAGCATTTAGCTTTGGTTATAACTTAGCCATTAGCATTGGTCCTAAAATAAGCAAGGGTCATATCACTGCCCACGCATGTGCTAATGCTATTGGCAGCCACCGATTGCCCAATATACAGGGTGTTAAGGGACGTACTTGACTTACTTTAACCAGTGATTCCTGACATTATTTGGAGTAAAAACTGTAAATGAAATTTTGGTCTCCGGTGACTTTTTTTGACAACTTTTTTTTTTTTTTTCAAATTTTTTTTCTTCAAAATCAAACAAAAAAAAAATTCTTCCGCACTTCGTCACTGGTCATTCAGCCGAGAATCTGACCAACCCCTTACCCCGCCTCTAACTGTCCAACACCTACCATTTTTTTTATGTTTTTGTAGAAAAAATAAATAAAAAAAACATCAAAAATGTCACCGGAGACCAAAATTTCATTTACATTTTTTACTCCAAATAGTGTCAGGAATCACTGGATAAAGTAAGTCAAGTACGTCCCTTAACACCCTGTATACCCCAGTAGATAGGTAATAATTAGATGTAATTAATTCCGTGAGCGGAAATTGAAAATAATGTATATTATCGTCAATTTCTTAAATTTAAAAATACGAAAATGTCATTTTTCAATGACCTCCATGTTGTTATCTTTATTTTAAAAAACTAAATGGTTTATCTGGCAAAGCAGGGTTTGTCTAGCGGGCTTGTGAATATTATCTTTATTATAAAAAACAGCCTACGTTTTTAAATGGTTTGTCTGGCAAAGCAGGGTTTGTCTAGCGGGCTTGTGTGACAGATTTGCTGCGCCGTGTCAGTTCGCGAAGACGCGAAGTGAATTTCGATTTTACGCAATTGAAATTTAAAATGCATCATTTTCCACCTCCCCCAATGCAAAAAGTTTCCGAAATACGTAATTCTAACAATTATTCAACTTCTGCAAAGTGTTTTTTCGTGAAAAAGTGCATATTTACCGCTGTAATTTACAACATGGAGGTCATTGAAAAATGACATTTTCGTATTTTTAAATTTAAGAAATTAACGATAATATACATTTTTTTCAATTTCCGCTCACGGAATTAATTACATCTAATTATTACCTATCTACTGGGGTAAAAATTTTTTTTTTGTGTAAAATGAGCTGGTCCCGGTTTTGTAAAAAATTAATCTAACTTTTAATAATACACGGTCGCTCTGGGACAATTTGGGTCTCTTGTTATTATAACGGCATATGATGTTTTGGGACAATTTGGGTTTCCTGTGAATAAACGGGTTAATATATGTAGAACGGTAATTCAGATATCTAGGACATTTCAAATATCTAGGACATGTGACGAGACATCCAGAGAACGAGATCTTGCATCTCATAATGCAGGGAAAGATTGCCGAAAGTCAATCATGCCATGGGAGAAGGAGAACATCATGACTGAAAAACCTGAGACAGTGGTTTGGCCAGTCTACTGTAGAGCTGTTCCAGGCCGCAGTAAACAAAGTCCGCATAGCCAACATAATAGCCAACGTCCGTTGAACGGACAGGGCACGAGAAGAAGAAGTAATTCAGATGTACTTACACAAAAAATTCTTCTTTCCAGAACTTCGGAAACCACCACTCTGATATCGGCCGTGGTCGGTGACAAGCTGAAGGTGTTCTATGGGCCGGCCCAGTCCGAGTCAAAGGTCACTTACGAGGCGAAGGTCATCGAGGTGGACGGTAAGGGCCAGGAGGTAGTTCTTCGGGTCCACTACACCGGTTGGAACACCAGGTATGACGAGTGGATCAAGCCTTCCAGGATAGCCGACAATTTGTCACAGAAGAATAAGAACAAGGATAAGGTAATTATGTATTATTTTTGTTGATTAATTCTATTTTAAGATGTTGAAATTAATGTCGGTATATGGTATGGAACGAACAGTATTGGATCTTTTATTTTTTGACAGCCAAATGGATATGTCAAAACTCCATCTCTGGAAATTTTTGACAGAAAAGAAGTCTGTTGTGGGCTTGTCTGCGCTCAAAGTAAAATCAATTTAATCTTACTTCTGACAAAATTGATCAAACATTTTCAAGTAACGAAATTCTCTCTTTAAAACAGTGTAAGTACGAGACAGAGCTGCCTATAAGGGTGATAAGAACAAACCAACTTTCCATAGAGTGAGGAGGTGGCGTATATGCATCCCTTTCAGTGATTTGTCAATATGTAAATTAATCCAACTGTCTATAGGCAACTCACATTGTAGTATGTATCACTAGTCTTTGCCTTTTTACAATAGGATGCAAATTCCTCGCTGCATAATAACCATAACTGCGAATCCCAAATCCCAAATGTCTGGCTAACTATCGTACCATTTCTCCACAGTGAAGTATTCAAATTCATACTTCGTCTTATCAAAAATGTTTCCAAAATCGAATATTTTGTTACAGTATTTATTTTGACAGTTTTAGAAATGTTTTATGATTTACAGTAAATGATCATGTGAATGATGAGTGAACGCCCGATGGTTCGTTTGAAACAAACATTCAGACCCTATGCAAGAAAGTCCCACAATGGACTGCCGTGCAAACCATATCCTCGCTTACACAAATTCTATTTTTCTGCGCCGGGTCTGGTTATTTTGATTGCGGTCAAATGGAATGATGTCATAGTTTATTGAAGACATGCTCGAAGCCTCCTAGTGTCAAAAAGATTATCACGTGGTTTGCCTCCAGCTTGTCAAAATGTCAAAATTTTGCATTAAAGCATGTCTATCTCTTCCGTCATCAGTGTTCCTGAACCATTTTCAACTCCATTGGAGTGCAGGAGTTGTAGGTCTTATGTTAGCCTTTCAATATTTGAAAACCTCCTCCAACCATCATTACATGTAAGGGGAAAATGTTGCTTTAGCAATAACAGAGGAATTGAACTCACAACGCTTGGGATAGGGAACCTGATGAACTTCTCCACTCCGCTACTAATCTGGGAGATTAGTTGACTATTTTAACTGATGAATTTTGTTTTCTCCAGGGCCGGCGCAACACCCCCAACACTGGTACCGGGCCCCCCGAGAGCCCCGGGGCCAAGAAGTCCCGCGGGGCACACCCACCCTCGGCTGCCCCCTCCACCCCCACCCCCTCCAAGCCGCACACGAGGAACCGGAGTAGCTCCAACAACACCACCGCATCCAATCAACCTACCACAGGTAAGCTCATCATCAATCCTTTCATAACCCCTATTATGTCACGTCATCATTTTTATTTATTTATTCCTGATTTCAATGTCTCGTTTTTATTTTGATTATCAGATTTATGCCTTCATTATCATCTTTTAATTTTTTATTGATATGTTTACAGTGAAACCCTCTTATAAGGTTCCCTCATAGGAAGTTTTCTTGCATAAGTTTTATTTTTCAGTTCCTCGATCACTTGGCCTGATTTATCCCACTTAATATGTGTTCCACATAGAAGTTTTATTCTGGTCTTTTGGAAATACCTTATAAGAGAGTTTCACTCTATTTGTATATCAGTTTAAATGCCTCATTTTCACCATTTCGTCAACTGGAATTGCGCACTTCTGTGTCGTTATCTGCCTTTAATTAACATATGTAATAATTAAAATATGTAGGGGTCAAAATTTTTGTAAAATCTACAATTTGATTGTCGTTTGCTCAAACACAACAAAATTTATACGTAGTGATTTCTTTTCGGATTTTCACGACCAAAAGTATTACTGTGATTTATTTTTAGGGTATTACGCCTTGTTGCACAGATGATGGACACTGTGAAGTTGCCTAAAACGTTGGCTAAAGAAGGGAATAGCGCAATGTGGAATACTAAAAAATAAAGTATTATTTCTTTTCCTTTATTGGCACTCTTAGCAGGGTAGGTTCCATAATACTTAGTGCTCAATGCATTAGATAATCAAATGCGATTTTTTTGTTAGGTAGACTTAATGAAAAACCGATTTATTCTTTATATAAGACACTAATTGTTTTTTGACCAATAGATGTTAGCCATTGCATACCGTGATTAACTATTGAAACTCTGTTTCCCCAAGATAAGATCTGTCGAGATTCATTTTAAAGTATTTTGTACATTTTATTATCCTTCCCCGCAAAATTTTTGCTGCAAATTTTAGACAGGAAGCGCCAAATTAAACATATTTAGTTGTGAACTGCCAAATTTTAGCGATCTAGCGGTTGCGAATGTCGCTTAATAACCGGTCGGTAAAAACTTTTATCGTGTTGATATTGAGCGTTCGTGCTACGACGGTCCCATGTATCTTTTCTTTTTCCAATATTAATTGCATTAATTGACAGCCTGCCACGTGTTTTTTTTTTAAATTTGACAATTGGGACTGTAGTAGGCAGTTGTAAATTTGAAATTTGCAGTGTTAACGCTCAAAGATTAATGCTAGAAGATCGGTATCACTAAACTATACCTCGTAGAGCCCTCTGCCATCCTTAGTTAATTATTATTATCTTATCTTATAATTATTTATTTATAAATATAAATGTTTTGAAAAGTGGCCCCAATGATTATTTGTATTGTTCTTTTTGTGCCTTTCATGTAATTTTTATGTTTTATTTTATTTTCTTAATAACATACATTAAACAAAATTAGAAAAAAAAAAAACATGTTAACCTTTAAACGCTTGTGTGCCGCGTATAATAAAGGTTGCCCGCCGCCCAAGCATTTTTTTTTTAAATATTCGCACCATAATCACCGGTCCCGTACGAGATTGAATAATGCAAATCTGCGTCACTGCTACCACTGGGCGTCTAAAGGAAACAACACCAACGATAATAAAACAAGAGAGAATAAAGTTTGGGTCATCGCTAAATATGTCCAGAATTTCACCACTACAGTGAATGTCGACACATTCACACAAGATGTTGGGAGAGGTTGGTTCTTTTGGAAAGGAATATGGAAAGTTTCAGGGCTTCTAGTAGTTGATATTGATTGATGTGTATTTGTATTATGCTTTTTGTGCCAGTCAGGTTTACGGATGACACAATTGAATTGTTTGCTGCAGGGATGGGAGGGGGAGTCTATTTATTTATCAGTGCTGTGTACCACAGATAAAAGGTGTTTTTGAAAATCGACAATCTAATATTGTACATTTAGATGATGTGGTGCAGAAAATAGAATAACTTGATGAATGCATTGCAGACCACCCTTTAATATACAAAAGGGATATTAAAGGTTGGTCTGCATGATGTCTGTCTGGTGGTGATGCCTAATGTGATGATTAAATGATGTTAGCCAGTGAAAAATTTTCAGTACTGAAGAGCAAAAACTATTTATAAGCTCTGTTTGACAAGAAAGTAAGTTTACAAATAAAAAATATATTTTGGTGGTGGCAAAATTTTACAATGTGTTTTTACTTTTACCGGAGAGAGGGAGCCTGCTCTTTTGCTTATACCATTTTTTGTGTGCTTGTTCCCTATACGTGTTTATTCCCCTTATCCCTACTTGCCCCACTTTCTTCCGAGCTTCAAATTAATATAATTGTTTCTACATGTCAGAATACAATTTTTAATACACGTGTACGGTATCTTTTAAAGAATTAACACCATTCAAAGGAAAATTAAGTCAAGATGCACTTAAAAAACAAGGTTTAAAGTGCGCTCAGAAGATATTATAAAAAGGACCTTCAAAACTGCATAGGGGATAAAAATAATTGAACATTAAAAATAAAACCTAAGCCACTTTATCACAAGACACCCTAGCTGAGAATAATTTAAATGTGCTTTTTTGTTTTATATAATTTTCTTATAAACTTCATTATTTAATTTTTTTATATGTTGTTTTATTGGAGGTAGTCACAAGAAGGAAATCCACAATTGGTTTTATTTTTGCTGTATTATACTACATATGTACAAACTGATAAAATATAAACTGTCAATTATCTGAAAATGAAAATAAAATATGTGTGCAATATACTATAATGTATATATTTTTAATAAATAAAAGAAAAACTCTTCTTCTGGTTACAAAAAACCTGATAATATTTGAAAATCTACTGCCACCACAGGAAATGGAAAATGTTGCTTGTGTTGTGATGAAGAACGCAGCTGAAGATTTGAACTCATAACCTCTCGGGAGACCCACACACAATGCCAACTCAAATTTGCTAAATACATGGGTATTAGGAAGATCCTTCCCCAACTTCATCAGCTTTCTATTCAATGTTATGTCGCTTATTTTTAAATTTATATATTATGTACAGTAAAACCGCCCTCTCAACTAACCCCTTGCACTGAAGTGACACTCTTTGTAGTATTTACCAGGCTCGCAACCATAACATACTCTCGTAACAAAATTGGACCTAAGTTTGATCCTTGGGGTACACCACTAGCGAAAAGTGGAGAGTTATTAATTTCATCTTAATTCAATAACCGTCTGTAAATTGCTTTAAAATTTTTCGTTTTGAGTTTGCCAAGTTTATATGCTATGTGCATTTTGTTTCGTTATTACAGAAACCGATTCAAGCGGAGAAGACACGAAACCAAAAAAAAGATACAAAGATCATGAGCTGAACACGTTTAACATGGTTCGTCACCAATTGGAACTGAGAATAAAACTACTCAACACCATGGCCCGAAAATCTCAGAACAAAATCGAATTGTTCTACCTCAGCATGGCCCAGGTGATCAAAAGACTACCACCTCCAGAACAAGCACGATTGAAAGACGAATTTAGCGCACTGGTTGTGTCAGCTCAATTAAGGGCAGCAAAAAACCGCAAAATAGGTTCAGTGCACTCTCTTACAACTTGTTATCCAGGACCTTCCATCTATACATCTTCTGAACATGAAGGAGTCAGTGATAAATCTGTTGAGGTAATAGTGAAATCTAATGATCACACGGTGCATTCTGATCTTGGAAAGCAAAAATCTCATGATAGCGCAGATAAAGCTATTGATAGCATTTCTAAATCTGATAAAATCAAGGATGCTCGTAATCGAAAGAAATTAAAATTGAGCAGCAATAACCTAAAAAAATATAATAACAGTGACGAAAGATCACATCAAAGCGAAAATGTGTTTAGTGAGAGTGTAAAATCTGATGAGGTGCTGAAATCTGATGATAGCACAATGAATTCTGATTTTGCAATGCTAAAGTCTCATGATGGCTCAGATAAATCTATTAAAAGCATTTATAAAGTCAAGGAAGTATGTAATGTCAACACATTAAAATCGAAAAATAGTAACCTAAAAAGTAACAGCGAAGAAAAATCACTTAAAAGCTTAAATGAATTTAGTGACACCACAATAAATTTAGACCATGTTAGCCCTAATAAATCTGATGGTAACATTGAGGAAAGTGGGGTTAAACTTAACAATAGGAAAGTGAAAATGATCGACACCTGGCTAAAATATAACAAACAACAAAATAAGTCACAGAGTGTTGAAAATTCTATTGTTATATCTGATAGCTCCATTAGTTCCGACAACGGTTTGTCAAAACATTGTGGATCTGGTAAATCAATTGAAATTTTGAGCTCTGATGATCAATGATACTGTTGTGAAATCAAATGATGAGACAAAATACACCAATATCTAGTGATGGTGCAAAAAAAATCCATTGACACTGACACCCTGACAACTAGTGATAGCAGCAAGGAGTTTAAATACAGTGTACTAAAATTATACAAGAGCACTGCAATGTATTGCAATAACGCAGCAAAGACAAATGGTGGTACAAATAATTAGATATTTTGACAGCGTCTTGTGGCGTCGGCAAGAAATCAGAAAACAATGTTTTAAAATCAGAAAAGAGTAGGTACTGTATAAACTTGTGAAACCACAGCAAAATGAATAAATCTCTTGGCAGCATCACTAGTGACGATATGAAAGGATCTGATGTCACGACATCATTAAAATGGTTTGGACATGGATACATCACATGTTTAAAAATTGTGTTATGCATTACAATTATTAAAACAAGTGTTTTAGAGATGTGCAACTGATATACAAAAGACTCTTTAGTAACAGCCTTACTAAAAAAACATTGTGAAAATTTAATTTAATTGATAAACGACCATGTGAAAACCTTACTAATTAAAAACTGACAAAAATTGTTCATGGAAAGATTGTTCATTGCCTGTTCAGCCAAAGAGATTAGTTAACCCGTTGTATGTACTTGTTTTATTTGTAATTTCTATTTTAAATGTCCTATATATTTTTTATTTTTAAGATGTCAAATGCCACTTTAGAAACTAGATAAAATAACCTTTTAGATTTTTGTATTTGACATATACTTTAATGTTTCCACTCCGACCCCTAAGCTTGTTTACACGACAATATAACAATATCAGCCAAGTCCAATAAGCTTGTTTTCAAGTACGTAATCCGTGATTTTAGTACCATTTTCACATAATAACATGAGTCATTTTTACAATTTTTTTTATTTATGTTTGCACTCTAAATTTTAATATTTACAAACGTTAATATTTATTTGTATACAATTTGAAAACTTATTTCGTAACCATTCAAAAACAGTTTTTATTTCATTTATTGAACTTTAATTGCGAAGCGGAAATAACACAAAGTTTTTATTAATCAGACAGCATTTAAGACAAAAAACTTGCACAACGGCAAAATACCTGAGTGGTTGAAAGTTGCAGTATTTTAAGCATCAAACATGAAAACAGTTAAAAAAAGTTTACCCCAAACATTTTCTATTAAAATGTTGAAAAATTTCAGAAAATTCAAAATAAAAAAAAACACAGTCCTTTGATTTAAAGAATTTGCGACAAAACTATCGCTTCACTTTTTTTCTCGTTCATACAATTAAACATAAAAAAATATAATAATTATTCCCCAAGAATAACTGAAAAAAATGTGACATTTTGGATTAATTATTGCACAATTTAAACATTGATTTCTTGAATTTGCATGTACGTATGCATTTACATTTGCATGTCTGTAAAATAAGGTCTCCAAGGTGCCGTGATCCGGCAACAGTGGCGTGTAGCCTGGTTCCCCCACGCCAGATCCCCATCACTCTGCAGTCTTTGCGACCCTTAGTCTCAGCGTGGCAGCCGTTCGTGATGGAACTTCCACTCGTCGCACCTGCCAGGTGTGAATTACGCTCTGTAATTCGTTTTTCGTGTGCAAAGAACAAAATCCTGGTAGACATTAATTCTCAGTATGAGCGCGAAAGGTTGGTTTAGAAGGTCTTGTCCTCGGTGACAATTGATTCCAAGAATTCCTCGCAATCGATGTCGTAGCACTCAAGGAATTTTTGTTCCTTCAACCCGTTGTTGTTTGTGATCTTTGGTGAGCATTTTTGGGACCCAACTTGCGCAGACCTTGTGGTATCCCAAATGTTCTGTCAAAATTTTGTTAATGATGGTCTTACTGATATGACCATGTCACAGAGCTCCGTAAAAACGAATTACAGGGCGTTATAGACACCTGGCGGGGCGGCGAGCGAAAGCTCCATCGTGAGCGCCTGCCACGCCGAGATTAAGCGTCACAGAGAGTGCAGCGTGGTTGGCATTTGGCGTGGGGGAACCAGGCTACACGCCACTGTTGCCAGATCGCGCGTAAAACCGTTCCTCGCAACCGCTGTACCTTGGAGACCTCATTTTACAGACAGCTCTCATATTATACATGCATAAGGCATTTATGGTATTAAATAACATTACTTTCATGGGAGTTTTATTAAGCCCACACAGAAAAGTCAATTAAAAATTAATGGTTTAGAAGTAACCTCTTTTTAACTGTTAACAAAATGAAATTAACAACAAGACATTATTTAAAGGATTAAAACTGATGAAAAATAACACAAATATTAGTACTTGTGTTGAATTATACTAATATAATAGTGAATTGGTCATTAGGACAGAAATTATGTACAAAAACATTATATGAATTGCGTAAATATCACCTGTCAAAATTCCATGTTGCTAACATAATAATGACATTGTTTTTTATTAGTAACGTTTCAAAAAATAAAATGTACAGTCTTTATACAATGTGTAAGAAAAATAGCGTTAACGGTCGGGAAGTGTTTTTTTATAAGTATATTTCCACAAATGAACAAACAGACTATAAAATTATATACGCATCACAATTGATAGATGAGTGCAATAGTGTAATATTATATTTAGTTTTTTTTATTTGTAATGTTAATGTTAGTACTGACTTACATTGTGATTTTAAATACAGATGAAATTTTTATATTATGTTATGCTCTCTATTCTTTTAGTGAGAAAATTTTTCCATATAATTTAATTTTTTTAAACTTTATTCAGTAAAATACTTTGTTATGGCTTTTTGCTGTTGTTTATTTTAGGACCACCGTACTAGGTTCATTCCAGTGTTGTGCGGTTGAATTTGTTGTTTAATAATAATAATAATTGGATAATTTATAAAGCGCCGTTTTTGTGAAAAATCACCTCAAGGGCGCTGAAATGTATTTGAAGAATAAGTTAAATGTTATCCCGATCTTTATTTTGTTACAATTTTGTTATGGTACTATGTTAATGAATTATGTTAAGTAATTTCTTGTCATTTGTTCACGAGTTTCGTTAAACATATATAACACAACAGATATGATGTACTTGTGCCAAATAATATAAATGAAAATATTTTTAAAGTAAAACCAGGCAGAGGTTGTATCCACGTCACCATGGAGCATTTGAAAGGAAAGTCTGTATGTGGTAACTTGTTTATAATATTGATGAGTGACAATGATCATTCTTCTATAGTTGACAGGACCTTTACAATTTAATATATTTATACTAATAACATTGTATCAATAAGTACCTACTTCCATGATTCAAATGTGTAATATTTTATTTGTATGTTTACATTAATATATTTGTGGAATCGAAAAAAAAAACGCCAGTTAGTACAAGAATTTTGTTTATTTATAAATGCATAATTTTTACTTGTTCAGTTGAAAATGTACATCTGAAGAAATAATTATCTTATATGTAAAAATGAATCGCTAAATGTGTTGCTAAGCGCAAATCTCGAGATTAGCTGAACCGATTTCGCTAATTCTTTTTTTAGAATATTCCTTGAAGTACGAGGATAGTTCTTACGGAGAGAAAAATTAAGAAAATTGCGCAGAAAATTGGATAATTTCAGAAAACCTATTACTAACCTAAACGACTATCGCACATTTGACAGTTCGCGTGTTTGAGAATGACATTTTGCAAAACAATAATACTTAAATCAGGAATCATCTATTTTTGAAAATCTATTCATAGATAAATTTATAGTAGGTACTCCCCTAATAGTTTGAATCGAATCAAGAATTTTAGATATCTTAAATAGGTACCTATGTTAGGTACCAAATTTAATAGAGAACTCCAGTCCAATTTTTTTTATTTTTTTTTAATGAATAAAGACCTTCAAACTTAAATAACTGCATTTTTATTTTTAGAGTTAGTTTTAATAGTTAAAATAATTGTCAAAGTTTTAATTTTTAAATACTCCCAGAAACGCACCGTATCTATGGTGGTGTCTTCACCAACCGATAGTTTTTTTACTTTTTAAGTTGTCATTTTGAATCAGTGATGTTATGTCGAGGGAAATTTCCCTAGATCTAGGGGAGAAAAATATTTTTTAGGGATAAGGGAAATCAGGACAAAATCTAGGGAAATTTAAATTAGGGGGGGGGGGGGAGGGGGGTGGTGAGAAGGGGGGGGGGGTTGTGAGAGGGGGGGGGGGGTGAGAGGGGGAGGGGGGTGGTGAGAGGGGGGTGGTGAGAAGGGGGGGGGGTGGTGAGAAGGGGGGGGGGTGGTGAGAGGGGGGGGGGTGAGAGGGGGGAAGGGGTGGTAAGAGGGGGGGGGGGGGGAGGTGGAGGAGGCGAAGTGGAAACCCCCCTTACACCATGCGAGCGAAGCCGCGGGAAAAAGCTAGTTATGAATATATATAAACCTAGTACAATTTAATTAGTTATATTTTACAAGTAATAAACAAAAAAAATAATTAAATAAGGTTTTCACAAAAAGAAAACAGGAGTAGGTATATTAATTTTTTTTGAAGTACAGTGGAGCGTCGATTAACCAAACGTTGATCAACTGAACGACCGCTTATCCGAACTACTACACCCGCCCAACCAGGCGGCAAGGGCCACACAGTGACACGTTAGTCACTGTATGGCCCTTGCCGTCGCTGGTCGATAAGCTAAATTTTGCCGCGTGAAAGTACTACTTGCTTAGATATTGCTTTGCATTGGTTTGAAACACAAGCTGAAAGCGACCAGTATCAAATATCTATCCTTAAAGTACGTCACCTAGCCGCTCGTAAGCGGGTAGGCTTGCTTCGGCAGACGAACATTGAAGATTTTTTTAAACGTTAATTTTGCACTTTTTTTCGTTTAATTCCTATTTGTCATTAAAAATATAAATGTAAATATGGTTTTCATTCACCTGTACGTAAATATGTATGGCTTGATTATCCGAAAATACCGGTTATCCGAACACCCATGTCCCACAATTAGTATGGATAATCGACGCTCTACTGTATTCTAAAAATTCCAATTTTCAAAATTGGGTGGTCACCTTACCATTTCATTACGTGACATTTTAATTCGAAGTGTTACACACCTAAAAATTTGTTTTCTCGGATAGGTACTTTTATCACATATACAAAAATCAAAATATGTTGCTTGCGGATATATGAGTATATGAGATGTCATGTATTGCTATTTTAAGCATAGGAAATGTTGGAAACTTTCAAAATACCTACTTTAAACCCCCGCAAAGGTTTCTGGATTATTACTCTTTAAATTAATGAATTTATTTAAAGTACTCACCTAATACTTTTAATAAATTAAGAAATACTTTTAATCCCTTGTTTGCCGCTCGTGCACCGGTGTGTCATGAGATTTTACACGCGATTTTGACCCTTATGTATAAAGAAAGTGTATGAAGAACACGGTCAGAATCGCTTGCTCTATTATCGCCCTTTACCATAGCGAAACCTGCAATGCGCCTAGTCACTCCAAATAATTTATATTAATAATTTACCGGAGCGCGGGAATGTGCGCAGTTCTTGCGCATGCGCGGGAAAAATATGTTTATCTACGATTTTGACCCTTTGACCCTACGAATTTGTAAAGGACAGTGTCAGAATCGCTGGACACGAAGTGTCATTTCTGCCGCCGGGTGCCGCGTCGTAATTGGTGGAGCTTTTTGCTGGCCTACCCCGGCAAACAAGAGGTTAATAGAGATTTAGCACTAACAATGTTTCCCTCACAAAAAATAAAGTTAGTTGTTTTCAGGTGGAAAAAATGTAATAAACAGTAATTGTTGAATGAAACACTAGTATATATTGAATTATTTGGCGGGTTTTAGATAAGCCGCCATAGCTCAGTGGTCAGAGCACCTGACCGGCAATCAGAAGGACACGGGTTCAAGTCCCGTTGGCGGCAAGTATCTTTTCTCGGAAGATTTTTCAATGTAGATGAGTGTTTCAGGCTGATAATTATTGCTTATAATAATTAAGAAATAACCCTTTGCGATTGGCAAAAAATTTACAAATTTTGATGGGCCCCACCAGTAAAGCTCTTCATTATGATCCCCGTGGTGCTGGGCGACTTACTGGTTGAAACATGTGCGCCTGAAGGTATCCTACACAAGCAGCTCCCGCACATTCCATCGATACCGGTTTGTTCCCAAAAACAGATTTATTTTCTGTCGAGTTTTTTTTAAAGACAAACTCACGCTCATATGAAGCCGGTCGCAAAGGGTCATAGATATTTTAAATAGGTACCTATGTTAGGTACCAAATTTGATTGATTGTTCTTATAATATACAAAAATGAATATTTGTAATATATGAAAAATGAAAATTTGAATAAAAAAATTGTAATAGGTGGCACACGAGGTGTTTGAAAACTGAATGTACTGAGACTGAATATATGGAACGCGGGAGGGGGATTGGCAGGATGGGGGAGCGTGAGAGGGTAGAGGGAAGGTGGAAGGGGACGCACGGGAAAGGACATGCTGAGAGAAACAATTTATTTCTTTGAATATAGCATTGCAACACATGCCGGGAACCAGCTAGTACTTTATAATGATAATTTCATATTATTTTTACAGTAAAATTATTAACAAATAAGTATGTAATTAATGTTACTGTGCAGATATCATTACCATACCATAATACTTGTACAATTGGAAAGAAACATACATTCGCGAAATGTCCGTAGGAATATGATTAAAGACATTCAACATTTTTGTAACTTCTGCCTTTTTCGTTTTCATACAAGATGTGTGAGAAGGAAGATTTTTATGAACGGCTTTTAGGACGATTGTCGATGACTTGCATACGATCTCTCCCTGGGATAATGTACTATTTTTTGATTATATATTTTTAATTTAAAAAAATGTTCTTATTGATTATAGATATTGTGTGATGTATTTCTTCCTTCTTAAATATTATTTTGTCATTTGCTTGCGTTTCAAAAATAAAAATATTATTCTGTGTGAGTAAATTTGTGTTTTTATTTTTTTAAACATTTCTCAATTGATATTATACAAATCTCTAAACATGAGTATATATGTTGATTAATTAAATTGTATATGTAAATCTGAAAGTTAAGATTAGGTTCAATATGTCACTCCTTACTAGATAGCAGCTTAAAATCTGAAGAACAATTTTATAATGTGCTACTCCTTACTAGATAACAACATAAAATCTAGAAACAATTTTACAATACGTCACCCCTTATTAGATAACAGCATAAAATCTAGAAACAAGTTTACAGTATGTTATTCCTCATTAGATAATAGCTTCGAATCTGGAAAGAAATTTACAATATGTTACTCCTTATTCGATAACAGTATAAAATCTGGATACAAGTTTACAATGTGTTACTCCTTATTAGATAACAACATAAAATCTAAAAGCAAGTTCACAATATGTTACTCCTTATTAGATAACAGCATAAAATATAAAAACAAGTTTATAATATGTTTCTCCTTATTAGATACCAGCGTAAAATCTAGAAACAAGTTTAAAGTATGTTACTCCTCATTAGATAATAGGATAAAATTTGGAAACAAGTTTAAAATATGTTACTCTTTATTCGATAACAGTGTAAAATCTCGATACAAGTTTACAATATGTTACTCCTTACTAGATAACAGCATAAAATCTGTAAACAATTTTACAATGTGCTACTCCTTACTAGATAACAACATAAAATTTGGAAACAATTTTACAATGTGCCACTTTTTACTAGATAGCAACATAAAATCTGGAAACAATTTTACAATTTGTTACTTTTTACTAGATAACAACATAAAAATTAGAAACAATTTTACAATGTGCTACTCCTTACTAGATAATAACATAAAATCTGGAAACAATTTTACAATGTGCTACTCCTTACTAGATAGCAGCATAAAATCTGGAAACAAGTGGACATTGTGTGGATGTTATCCTGGTAATCTTTTCTAAACAATACATGTTTCATATTTGATTTATTGTTTGTTTTAGATGCCTCAAACCATTCTGATTCTGATAGTGAGTGTGAATCAGACTCAAGTGGGCAGAGGGGACCCAAAGGAATGCCGGATGAAATCAAACTTCCTAAGGACAAATGTAAGATACAATTATTACATAAATTTCATCGCTTTTCCCCCAAAAATCCATCCCTCATTAAAATGCTTTAAATTAATGCTAATTCACTTCATCTCACTCCCTCCACCTCATAAAACCGAAATCATTTTTCAATTTTTCAAGCCTCCGAACATGGATGGCTAAAGCCTTTTCAAGCAAACTTGATGATAGTCAACCAAAGTGGATTTAATAAACTTACCCATTAATTAATCAAAATCATCACTACATCTTGTGGCAGCTTTTGGTTGTGCTTTAAGTGTTGGTGACCATTTATAGGGTTTCACCCTTTTGTGGAACTAACAACTACCAATGCATGCTTTTAAACTTTTAAAAATGACAATAATTTATTATTTTACTCATAATTTATACACAATAAAACTAAAATATTCCGAATCAGCGTTTGTTGATCTATGACCCCCTCAGCGGTTACAAGGGTTTCTACAGGCCACCCACGGGTGTCCGTAGGAACCATTTTGGGAACCAGTGATCTAAATGAATGTGTATATTTTTAATAAAATAAAATACTTTTTTTGTTTAAAACCACGAGATTTATTAATTTATGAACTGACCGGTTTCGCTTTACTTATGCATCTTCAGGGTACAAATTAATATAATGTAATTTCATAAATTTATTAATAAATCTCGTGGTTTTAAACAAAAAAGTGTTTTATTTTATTAAATATGTCAAACCACAAAGTAATTGCTTTCTACAATAATAGTGCATATTTTTAATCCATAATATTTTTCACTGGAGTTTGTTAATCTGTTGACCTGTATAGTATGTGACTGTAAATCAGGGGTGGGGAAATTGCGGCCTGCGGACGGCATGCAACGTGCGAGGCAATTTGGTGTGGCCTGCAAGCATTACTGGTTCGCTCTGCTGAAAGCAACGCAAAAAAAAATCATTCAGAACGCAAGAACAGTTTTCTTACACGGTGTGTCAGATACATTTTTAAGATAGTTAAGTAAATCATCTTCATGTTCCGTGCGTAATTATAAATATCTAGTTGCGAACCACAAATATGCAGCATGATGCAGGAAAACCATTCACATCCTTAAATTCCTGCCACCTCGGAACAGGCTCAGCCTAGTGAGGTGGTGCATACCAAAAAACAAAAAAAAATGTATTTTGCACTTATCTTGGTTAATAAATAATTAAAGTTCCGAGGAAAACCATAATTAATTTATGGTAGTGGACTGGTGAACTCGTATGCAGATTCTGTCTGTATTATTCTATTGCGCACCTTTTATTCTATTATATTCGGAGTTTAGTCTTAAATTTGGAGGAAATCATTTGCTTGTTCCGTGTGTAACCATAATATAAGCTGGGGACTAGCACACTACATGCATACTCTTGTTAAAACCAGTTTTGTGTTCAGAATGTAACAATACCCACCTCTCCCCCTTCACCTGAAAAATGTATGTGCGACCTGCTGGTGATACTACAAACATCCAAATGGCTCCTGACGGCAAAAACATTCCCCTGCTGTAATGAATGATTTTACATTTATTATAGCTGCCAGTGCATCATTGTCATCTTCCCCTATCGATAAGGTTCTCATTGAGCCCGAGAAAGACAAGACGATCAAGGTGACGCGCGTCAGCAGGAGTCCTCAGGTGAAAAGGACGGCCGAAGGAGCGCACAGTCGAGTCAAACGCTCCCGCCTCAAGCAGGAAGACAGTGATACACCCAGAGGTAGGGTATATTCAGTCATACTCATACAATTTATTTCAAATTGATTAACCTATTTAAGAATGTTTAAGAATTAAAGAGATTATTTTTTGTTCAGGGAGGGACTTTGATCTAAACGAAATTCGCTCAGAATTGAAGGGCTTTGAGAAGACTATCAAAGCCCCTGCTCCGGAGATAGTGAAGCTGGAGATAGAGGCTGAATGCCCCGCAGAGGAGCCGCCCATTATTGTCATCAAACAAGAGAAGACACCCGAGAAGGTCACAGAAGACATCTACGAGTTCAAAGAGCCCGAACCCTTCGAGTTTGAAGCCAGGAAATCAGAAGAAAAGAAAAAACGACTAACCACTCATAGGATATTTGATGACCTTCCACAGTTGAAGCTGAGTCCAACTCTTCAGTCTTCTGAAATAGTTTCTTTGACTTCAGCTTCATCTTCCAAGTCTCCCGTTCAAGCTAGTTCAAATGTTATAACCCCTGTTAATATTAGTGTTAATACTGCAGCAGAAGAAGACAATGTCCCCAAATCACATTTAGACTCTGCATTTGACAAATTGTGCGAATCGGAAAACTACAATGTGGATAATAGTAGTAAAGACTCCGTAGAAAAGGAGGGAGAAACACTTTCACTTTTCAGCGAGCTGGCTGGGGAAGACAGTGGAGACAGACTGTTAATATCAGAGGCTGAAGACTCTCAGGAGCCTCTCTTCACCTATCACAAGCAAGAGATGTTCCCTGACAAGTCCTTCCTCCTCTTCAAGGGATTCACTCCGGCCAAAAATCAAGAGACTTACTCCAAAAAAGATGCAACAAATAAATTGAGAGGCGATCTAGACGATGAATTCACCAATAGCCCGGTACTTAAAGGTGAACAATCTTCCGATGAAGACCCTATCGATGCAGCCATACAAAGGGTCAATGCACATTCCATGTCGGATGACAGTAACGATGGAGAATTACTAATTAAAACTCCCGCTACACCCACCCCCCCGGCCGGCAGTATCTTGTTCCCCAAGGCACCGGAAGTTAAACCTGTTGTAGAAATTAAAGTCTTGCCTAAAGAGGAGACCATTTCAAAACCAGAAGAACTAATTCCTGAACCTGCTGTGGAATCTCCCAAGCCCAAACTGGAAGCTCAAAGTTCAAATTTAGTCATAATTAAGGAAAGTTCACCAATCACAGTAAAAAATAATGAACAAATTATGTTACCGCAAGAGGTCATCGAGCCTGTATCTTCTAAATCCAGTGAAGATAGTGATTCACAACTAGACTTGAAGAGCGAGTCAGAGGGGGCCGCTTCATACACTGACGTTGTAATGCCAGAACCTCCAGCCTTCCTCATACACAAGGAGGGTCCTTCCATAGCCGAGAAAGTCTTACGCGCAATAAGTAGTGCCAAACGGGCCGCCACCCCAACTCCTAAGGAAAATGTCAAAACCTCCAAAGGGGACGCTCCTAAACTGACCAAGATCACCCTGCCTAAATTCCAGGCCGCCAAACTTAGTACAATAACCGTTCAAACTTCAACAGAGTCTTCCAAACTACTTTCTACTACGGACTCAACCAAACTGAATACAATTGTGATAGATATAGCACAAGAACCTTTGCATAGCCACAAAGACCTCACTAAAGTCTCACCCAGGATATCTCCAAAGATATCACCGAGGATATCACCAAAGATATCTCCAAGATTGGATGTGAAGCCAAAAGAGTCGGCGCCAACAACGGTCAGCGAGGCATTTGCCAAGCTGGAGCTACCAAGTAAACCGGATTGCCTGCCCCTGTTGCCGGCTAAGCGCGAGGGCATGGAGAGGAGGAAAAGCGGCTCGGAGCCGGCTCTAGGGGGGAAGAGTAACAAGGTGCTGTGTGAGACCATACAGAAGCTGTCCAGTCAGATCAGCCAACCCACACCGGCGCTGCCAGAGTACCAGACTGATGAGAGGAGCGAGGAATCCGATAGTGATGACTCTGATCGCAGGTTAGAATCCTAGAATATTATTACAGTAAAATATTCCTATAAAATTTCTACAGTAGTGTGGTTTTTATTGGTCCCTTCAACCTAATTGAGCCCTTGCTTTATTTTCAGGTTGATAATCGACAAGCTGAGTGAAGAAGAATCTCAAAGCGGCATCAGTCTATCTGACAGCATTTCCCACCCTCCAAAACTACTTTCCGAAAAAACCACCATCTGGTCAGCGCCTGTTGACTCCCCTCAGGAACAGGAAACTTCCAACAAGGAACCCGACTCCACCACCTCTAAAGATCCCCCTCCGACCAAGCAACCGGAGGAAGACAGCAATATATCCCTGCTGCTGTGCGAGGAGACTATTCCGGGAAGCCCGGCTCCTGAGAACCTCGGAGAGGGGAAGAGCTCTTCGAAGCAGAGGTCAAGGAATTTGGAGATTCCGTTTGCATCGGCGCCCAGTATTAGCCCGGATCAGCAGGCCTCCAAGGATCAACTTTCCTTAAAAGGTAAGATCTGTTTCAGACAGGGCATTTGAAACGAGCAAACCGAGATTCTCTGCGGTCAATTTCAGATTTCAAATTTTTTGTTTACAAAATGCATGCATCATCGGTGTTCACAGATCCGTCAGTCATTGTTCAATTCATAATAATTCTGACAAAAAGTCTTCATCATCACTTTCCAGTTTATTTTCTCGGTGTTTCATTGTTAGGCATGCTTTTTGAATATGTTTTTATTTAAATTAATTTATAATTGCTTTTCAGAAGGGTGTGGTGGATTGTTGTTGATTCCTCTGGTCGTGTCCAGAGGAATCAACAAGAATGTGTCCAGAGGAATCAACAAGAATGTGTCCAGAGGAATCAACAAGAATGTGTCCAGGGGAACATTCATTTGTCATTTCTGATAGTTTTAAAAGATTCTCATTCTGACTTAGGTTATCAGAGATTTAACCACACCTCCGGCATCCTAAAATAATATGCATGCTAATGTGGAATTGAAATACTATAAATTCTAAAGTTTTGACAACAAAAATTAAAAACATTTACCTTTTCAATGAAAATAATTAAATATTTCTATTTTTCATATTGACAATTTGTTGTGGAATTCCTTTTTAATAATGTATTAAAACAATTTTAAACTTTTTCCACTTAATTTATTTCGGACCGTAACCGGTTTCAGCCTATTAAGGCTATCCTCAGACTGGTACAAATATTTCTTGAACTATGGTTTATACACATAAAATTTGGGGAAGGGGGGTTAACAGGGGTAGTATAAGGATTTTATTCAAATTAGATGGATTGAATTTGAATCAGTCTGAAAATTGAATGAATTACTTAATTGAATGGTTTAATCAATTGAATGAATCAGTCTGAAGATGACCGAAATTAAGGCTGAAATCGGTTATGTTCAGAAATAAATTAAGTGGAAAAAAGTTTTAAAATTTTGAATACTAGGGCTGTCCGTAAAATAAGGTCTCCAAGGTGCTGCAGTCGCGAAAAACGATTTTACGCGCAATCTTTTAACACTGGCGTGTAGCCTGGTTTCCCCTTGCCAAATCCCCACCACGATGTACCCTCTGTGACGCTTAGTCTCGGCATGGCAGCCGTTCCCGATGGAGCTTGCGCTCACCGCACCCGCCAGGGGTGAATTACGCTCTGTAATTAGTTTTTTTGTGAAAAAAAAAACCCTGGTAGAAATTCATTCTCAGCTACTTGAAGTATACGGAAAACTGTGTATGAGTGCGAAAACGTTTACAATGGTGCTGAGAATTTAAAAGCGTGCCATACGGTCATCGGTTTCAGATGAAAAAATTGCCAAAGTGGAAAAAACAATGATTGCAGATCGACGGGTGACGGTTCGGGAGCTCTGTGATATGATTCCTGATGTCAGTAAGACCACTATTGACAAGATTTTGACTGAAAATTTGGGAGACCACAAAGTCTGCCCAAGGTGGGTCCCAAAATGCACACCGAAGATCACAAAAAACAACAGGTTGAAGCAGCCCGCTTCCTTGAGTGCTACGATATCGATGGCGCAGAATTCTTGGACTCAATTGTGACTGGGGACGTGACCTGGATACACTACATGATACCACAAAGGAACAATCCCAGTGGCTTTATTCAGATTCGCCGAAGCAAAGTTTAAAAACGAATTACAGAGCGTAACTCATACTTGGCGGGTGCAGTGAGTAGAAGCTGCATTGCGAACGGCTACCACACCGAGACTAAGCGTCACAGAGGGTGCATCATGGTGGGGATTAGGCAAGGGGAAACCAGAAAGATTGCGCGTAATATCATTTTCCACGACAGCAGCACCTCGGAGACTTTATTTTACGGACAACCCTAGTATACAAATTATTAGAAAAAACATCAATTTAAAATTCTCACTTCAACTTTGTCAGGAGAGACTGAGTGACAAGTTAATTTTGCCTGATTTTTGAATCTAGGAGAAAACACTACTGCCCGCTACACGCCAATTCTAGACCCATTTTGGCTTTTGAACAAATATCACCGAAGAACAACCCCGCTATGTAACATGGCCGTTATGGCTAGAGGTTACAATGAAGCTCTCAGTGGGTATTTATAATATTTTTTCATTTTGTTTTCTAGATATTCCGCATAGAGAGAATTCCCGCGACGGAATGCGAAACGAACGGGAACGGGAGCGGGAAAGAGACAGAGAAAGGGAGAGAGAGTGCATGGGAGGGAACAGCAATACCGCCGACATGGTATTGGACAATACTCCACCCATCACTCCGGACAGCAGCTTGGATAACATGTCACCTCGGTAGGTCTACTATCAGCTATACTCTTATCAGCTATAACTCTTGGGGATTGAAGCAGTGCAAAACGGTGGTTAATATTTGAAAATTCACAAAATATACTCCATCGTTTTCGATATTACCAAAGCCGAATCTTAGATATTTTACTGTAAAGAAGCACAAAATTCTCAAATGGTTAGCTCTTTTGCACCAATAAATTTTTTTCAGTTTTTTCTGTCTGGAATTTACAACTATTTTGAGGTTGCATCATAATCAATATCTTAAGCCTCGATGACACTGGGCGAGTTTACAAGCTACTATCTGGGAAATTCACTATCTGTTAGTAAACTCGCTCAGTGTCATCGTGTTACTTGCTAACTAGCAGATTGTTGACAATCTACGAAAAAAGTTGAAAGGTCGTCAACTTTACTCGCTACACGCTTGCTCGTGATTGGTTTATTTATGTTTTTCAAGATGGCTGCCAATTAACAGCTGATTTTGACTGACAAACATCACAGAATTAGTTCACGCAGGCGTCGTTATTCTTGTTACTGGCGCTAACAGCGACCTCAGTTTCCTACGCTATAAGCGAGTGGACAGTTTTGTGGGTCATCATGACAATCTCACTCGCCGATTTTTCCGCTTTTAAACTTAGTAGATAGTAGCTTGTAAACTCGCCCTGTGTCATCGAGGCTTTACTAATATTATTAACGCAAAAGTTTGTATGTATTTTATTTTATTTTATTTATTATGGAAAATCAACAGATATTTTACACTTATAATAATAACATTAAATACATAATATCCAATGACAGATTTTCACATAATTAAAATTATAATTAAAAAGTAAAACAAAAAAGTAAGGGTCCTGTACCCGTAAGAACTTAACAAAAATATAAAAATTATGAAAATTATTTAAAAAAAAAGATATAAAAACACAATATAAACTATAATAATCTGCTTACTAAATTTCATGAAGTATTCAGAGTCAGAAATATATTCTCACTCCACAACAGCAATAATAATAATATGTACATTGTACATACCTACAACTCAAGAGTGAATATAGTAGTAAGTCGAATGACAAGTATGCAACTGTAAAGGATTCACAGCAATAACATGGTAACTTGTGTGTTTGTTACTCTTTCACGCAAAAACTACTGAATGGATTTTATTGGAAATAATGTATTTCTTTGAATATGGCATTGCAACGCAAGCAGGGGAACCAGCTAGTATATTATAAAAGGAAGTGTACAATGTGCGTGCTGCTAAAGCTCAGAAACGAATCCCGATCAAGGGAGTTATATGGTGTTGTAGCCCTCTATCCCCCATCCATGAAGATGATTCCCGTTTTTACCAGAAGGGCGTGCATGTTCGGGAATAAGGAATCGGGAACATCATTGTGGAACATTCCAGAACACTCGAATGTTGTGGAATGTTCAAGAACATTGTTGACCATTCGAAGCCTTTTTTGTATGGGTGGTGCTATCCATTGGTAGGAGTATATAATGCAAGATCCGACGTTGGTTCGAACGTTAGTTCGATCTCATATTAACTCTCTGAGCGAAACCGAGTACCCCACCTAGTATGGTATAAATAAGATAAGAGATTTTTAAAACTGGGGCGCAGCTGGGTGGTAACAATGTATACTAGTAATATGTACGTACATCCATAAAAGTGGTAAAATTCTTATTCACTTGCAAAAATTTTGGGCCTTATTATTTGATTGTATCACAAGTCTCTTTTATGCGAGTCCTAATTTCTAATTATTTTCAGAGAGCAACAAATGTCTGATGGAGACAATCCAAATGATGTAAAGGCAATGGAGGAGGAAAATAGAGCAATGCCGTCTTCAAAGAAAATGCACGACATTGAAAAAAGCAGCTCAGGTAAATTAATTTAATTTATAATCAATATTAACCGTATGCAGATTTGGTCCTTAGATATTGTATCTAATGATACAATTGTCAAAAATGAGTTGAATATGCAGTTTCATAGAGAAAAGTTCATTCTATCTCCATAATATATCTGTTTGTAACATAAACGTCATTAAACCATAGTATTTTGGCTTTAAAGTTTTGTTGTTGTAACAAATACGGCAGTGTCCACCTCCTTCCGAAACAAAAGCGGCAGTTTTTCAAATAGCCAAGCAGGATGCTCTATTCATAATGGCCGCCATACTTTAAATCACACAAACTCCTGCAAAAGCGTCAATGAATCGTACACTGGTAACTTATTTTTTGGGTTGTAATAATCATTTATTGGTAGTGGATGTTACATATTCCAAGAATGGAAGCCTTCCCCGATATTTTGCCACCAGAATCAGCGAGGAAACGTGTCAAACAACCACACAAATGGAAGGCAAACGTTACCAAGAAAAAAGGTAAATCGCCATTATGTTGTAGGCAAATGTCTAAATATGACATTTGAAGATTTATCTGAATTTGTTCACATTTTTTTTGTAAGGATATGGATCTAGTCAGAGCTAGGCCATGTGTTTTGACAACTATACCTAAATAATTATTTGATATAATATTTCAAATTAATAACAACTGAATTTTTAAAAAATTATTTCTCATAGATTCATTCAAGGATCAGCAAAAAATCTTGTCAGACTCATTAATGATTTAGTTCATTTTTGTTTTATTTTATAATTTTGTTAAATTTTCATTAATTTATGGATAAGCCTAATTATATTTCATTTCAACAATTATTACAAGAAACAACTACGAGTATTTACGAACACAAAATAGGTTATTAGGTTCTTAGTTTAGGTAAATTAAATAATTCATCTGTTTTTAGTTTGAAACGAAACTTCGCAAATGTCAAATCCTCACAAAAAACATGGCCGTAATGGAGATGGTGATTTTTAAACTTTTAATGAAAATCGAATTTTAATGCATATTTTTCCGTCTATCCCGACTGAAACCGATGGTTCTTGTGGTAATTAAGTTTAAAAGTAGTTTATTTTTCAAATTTTATGCCTATTTAAAGTATAGCGGCATGCGGTGGTTTGTCCATACTTTACCAAATTTTCTATTATTTTCTATTTCATAGTGGATGTAATTTCATTATTTAAAAAAAATCTAACATCTATTTCTCGGAATTTATGAATATTCCTAAATTTGATAAATTCATTAAGTGAACTAAGCTGTTCATATTATTTCCATTTCAAATAAATTTTTTTATAAAAAAATCTTCTTTTAATATTGTTTTTATTTATTTATTTATTTATTTTATTTTAAATGCACATTTACAGTTATACATAACCAATAATAAACATACATTTTATTTTATTAAGTAATTATAGCGTTTTTGAATTGATGAATATTTAGTTTAAAAATATCTATGTCAGGGGGCAGGAAATTTAGTAAAATAATCATTTTTCCGAGCGGCATTACTAATGGTAAGTTAGTTCTGCATCTCGGAACAACAAAAGTTCTGTGTCTGCGCGCTCTTGTGAAGTTGTCGGGGACATAAAATTCAAATTTTTGTAATATATCGGGAACACAGATGTTACCGTTTAAAAGTTTATATGCTGTTGTCAGCAAAGCAGTTTTCCTTCTTTCGGCGAGGCTATTAATACCCAGCATGCCGGACAAAAAGGCTGATGGATATAACCAGGGATAATATCCGAAGTCTCTAAGATATAAATATCTCAGAAACTTCTTTTGCACTTTCTCAATCATTTGAGAGTATGTTAAATCCACTGGTCCCCATATTACTGAACCACTTTCCAAAATGCTACGTACTAAACTATAGTATAGCAAACGAATCGCGGCTGAGCTGCAAAAGTGTCTGGAGTTGCTTAGCACAAATCCTAGCATTCTTAGAGCTTTGCTGCATATCGTTTCTATGTGGACGTGAAATGTTAGGTGCGCATCAAATGTGATTCCCAAATCTCTCAAAATAACAATGTGCTGAAGAGACGAATAAGACATTTTGTAGTTATAGTAAATCGTTTTGTTCGCCTTGGTGTAGCACATGATAGAGCATTTCTTAATATTAAATCCTAATTTATTGGTGTGACTCCATTCGACGATAGAATTTATATCACTTTGTAGCTGCAAGCAATTTTCCAAAGATTTTATTAAAAGGAATAATTTAAGGTCATCCGCGAATAAGAGAAACTTAGAAAATTTTATGCAATGATAAATGTCGTTGATAAATAGAGAGAAAAGTAAGGGTCCAAGATTTGACCCCTGCGGAACTCCAGAGTTTGTGATGAAGTTGGAAGAGTTAAATATACCATAAGTTACGTATTGCTGTCTGTTTGAGAAATAACTTAGAAATAGACGTAGAAGTTTCGCTGAAAATCCAAATTGGTCGAGTTTATTTAGGAGAATAAGCGGATCTACCGAGTCAAAGGCTTTTGCGAAGTCGTTGTATGATACATCTACTTGATTGTTGCTATCAAGAGCTTGAGATATGTACTCCGTAAAAACCATTAGATTAGACACAGTAGATCTGCCAGACCTAAAACCGTGTTGCTGGTCAATTATAAAGGGTTCAACTTGAGTATAAATGAATTTATGAATTATTAGTTCAAACAACTTGGCTGGAGAGGATAGGATCGCCACTGGTCTGTAATTAGAGACAGGAGCCTTATCACCAGTTTTATGTAACGGTGTAACTTTGGAGATCTTCCACAAGTCTGGGAATATTCCGGAGTTAAGTGAGAGATTATAAATATATGCGAGAGGTGTTAATAAGGGCTCAAAACAGCCCTTTAACACGAATGACGGAATAAGATCCGGTCCAAAAGAAGTTTTGGCTTTTAATTTTTTAGCAGCCGCGGTGATGTCAATGTTTGTGATGTTTTGAATATCAACATTCTGCGCTATTAGTGGCGTATTTTTTCCAGGTATAAAAGATTTCAAGTCCGCAGCTTCCTTACTATAAGTTGATTTAAAATAGTCTGCAAATGCTTCTGGAATATCTGCTCCTGAGAAAGACTGATCATTCCAAGTAACATGGTCAACAAACCCGCCATCACTTCTCTTGGACGAGATATATTTCCAGAAAGATTTGGGATCACATCTGATATTTTTTTCAACAGAATTAATATATTGCACATGTGCTAATCGAATACTGCGTTTTATTTTTGTTCTAAGTAAACAAAACATGTCCCGTTCACTTACCATTCCAGTTTTCTTCCATTTTTTGTAATGTTTGAATTTGAGCTTTATGTCGCTAACAACCTCACTAGAAAACCATTTAGGATATTTCCTACCATTCCTCGGAGTGCGCTTAATTTTGAAACACATATCAAAGTATTTATAAATTATAGAATAGAAAAAGTTTGTCGCTAAATTAACATCATTTATGTCTTTCAAAGGTTGCCAATCATGGGATTGTAAATGGCAATAAAGAGCCTTAAAATCACCATGTTCGAAGTTCCATCCTCGCCTAACACTATTATCAGTATTATTCGAGAAGTTTCGGGTTTGACAATTGGTTGTGTTTTTATTCGGCGAAATCTCTATACATAACGATGGATGATAAGCGTCTTCTTTGACTAGTGAGTATAAGGATTTGTATACTTTTAAATTAAAGTTACTGAGTACAATGTCCAGCGTGCTTCCCTTCACATTTGTAATAGAGTTACTCTGCTTCATTTGAAAAAGATTCATAAAATAAAGGAGATCCATTTGGGTGCCTTTGTTACTTGAGTTCAGATTAAAGTCGCCAATCACAACAATTTTTTTATTAATTAAAAAATTGAAGTTCTCTGTAACCTTATCAAAAAAATCGGTGTATGTTTTATTTGGCGACGCCGGCGGAATGTACACAACACAAATGTAAATTACACCAAAATCATTTAGGTATGTCTTTATCCACATATTCTCGTCTTCACTTTCCAAATAGGTAAGTCTCTGGGTTAGGGTGGCGCGGTCACGTCTCGCGGCTAGCAGTACTCCTCCCCTTGAATGACCCGAGGTTCTATCCTTTCTGAAGACGTCATACCGTTGATCGAAGAGTTGACCATTGTAAATGCTGTCATTAAGCCATGTCTCTGAAAGTAGTATAAGGTCGTTGTTTTGTATTACCACACTTTGTATGAAATCATCAGTCTTGGATCTTAATCCCCGCACATTTTGGTAATAAATTGTGCAAGGGAGAGAATTTGCTTTTAGGGGGTTCTCTAGTCATTTCGGGGCGGCATCATCGTTCGGTTTGGGCCGGTTCTGGTTAGTATCAATTGGATTTTGTCTCGGTTTTATGTATCGATAATGTCTTATCGGTACTCCTCTTGGCCATAAATTTTCCTGTAAGAGTTTATCGTACAGATCCTCCGTTACACCTATCCTGAAAGCTGCGTATTCTTGAGAATGTGCGATGAATTTTTGAATTTCGCATTTCGGTATCTTATTTTTCTCCAGGTGCGCCCGGATCTCTTCTTCTGTTGTGTCCTTTAAAATTCTGGACACAATAATATTCCTTATCCTTGGAAATGCTTTTACACTTGAAGACTTATCGGAGTTCCCAACAATCAAGTTCTTCGCTGTCCGTTGTCTGCGTTTAACGTTCGTCCATTCTTCCTGATTAGGAGTGGTTTTCGATTCGTGCTCGGAAATTGGAATGTGTGGTTCTGTTGTGTGTGTTTTAGGGATCGCGTCGCTAAAAGACGCGGTTTCAAATTGAATGTCGTTATTTTTAGCTTTGGTGGCCGCCCTAGTACGCATCCTTTCCTTGGTTTGTGCCACTGCGGACGGGTTAGCGGACGCGGTGTGGGGGACGGCGGGGGCTGCGGGGGCCGCTACGTCAGCCCAGCGCTGTGTAGAGGGATTCGTAGGTAGTACATTTTTGTCTTCATTGTTTGTCACCTGGCGATTCAATGTTGCTTCTATGGCCTTTACACGGTCTAGCAACTCGTTTATCGTCCTGCTTTGCTCGAGAATGATGCTCCTTAATTCGATGAGCACGGCGTCACTCATTATTCCTTACAAGAGTGAATAAAACTCGCGAAATTTTTTTGAATGACAGCGCGACGGTAAAACGTGTGTATCGCGCGACGGTATTGACACCTGTAATTTTCTTACATTGACTGCAACATCTTCAAAATTGTCTTTTAAATCAAAACCGGCAGTGTCCAACTGTTTGTGAAACAAAACAGTAACAGCCTTACTAAAAAAAAACCACAGCACGCCAGATAACCCGTGTTATTGCAGCAACATGACTAAAACAAAAATACACTAAAACACAATAACATTACTAATAAGATTTGGTCTTAAAACGTATTGTAAATCCGGCAACAATGCATATTTAAGTACTAAATTGTTTGTTTTCCTTCATAACCGCAAGGTGGCGCGGCGGCGCGGCGCCTGCGCATTCGTTGTTCGCACTCGAAAAAGACGCTGGAAGCGCGAAATGATTTCTGTGTGTGCGAAATGATTTTTGTGTGTGCAATATTACTTATGTGATGGTTAATTTCTATTAATATGAATAATTTACTCTTATATTTATATCATTGATATATTTACCGTGTTTTATGTGGTTTTTCATAAGTTTTAGTCAAGTTATAAAACAATAATCGTACTTTGAAAATTGAAGTGTCAAAAACTATTTTATATGATACATGAGAATTCAAATTTACATTTAAAGGTTTTATTTTACGATAATTTTATGAAAGTGGTGTTTTTTTATAAATAATAATATCTAACTAGCTGGGCCCGTTGCAGAGGCAACTAACGGGTTAAAACACTATGCGATTTGCGTGTGAACGTGGATGAAGCGAGGAGGAGTGTGTGTTAAATTAAATATATGAAGAAAAAAAACAATGTCAACAAAACGATGAAGCGAGCGCATACAAAGGGAACAGGTAGTCGGCTTCTCCCCCAAAGTTTCGTCGCAATCGGATGAACGGTTTAGCAATTCATAATTTCATGACGCCATAGCTCACTATTTTACATAGAAACCATCGCCGGCATACGCACATCAAATCCCCAAAGTTTCATCGCAATCGGATGAACGGTTTAGCAATGCATAATTTAATGACACCATAGTTCACTATTTTACATAGAAACCATCGCCGGTATACGCACATCAAATCCCCAAAGTTTCATCGCAATCGGATGAACGGTTTAGCAATGCATAATTTCATGACGCTATAGCTCAATATTTTACATAGAAACCATCGCCGGCATACGCACATCAAATACCCAAAGTTTCATCGCAATCGGATGAACGGTTTAGCAAGGTATAATTTCATGATGCCAGAGCTCACTATGTATACAAAAACCATCGCGTGCATGCATACATCAAATCCCCAAAGTTTCGTCGCAAGCGGATGAACGGTTTAGCAATTCATAATTTCATGACGCCATAGCTCACTATTTTACATAGAAACCATCGCCGGCATACGCACATCAAATCCCCAAAGTTTCATCACAATCGGATGAACGGTTTAGCAATGCATAATTTCATGACGCCATAGTTCACTATTTTACATAGAAACCATCGCCGGTATACGCACATAAAATCCCCAAAGTTTCATCGCAATCGGATGAACGGTTTAGCAATGCATAATTTCATGACGCCATAGCTCAATATTTTACACAGAAATCATCGCCGGCATACGCACATCGAATCCCCAAAGTTTCATCGCATTGGATGAACGGTTTAGCAATGCATAATTTCATGATGGCAGAGCTCACTATTGTATACAAAAACCATCGCGGGCATGCATACATCAAATCCCCAAAGTTTCATCGTAATCGGATAAACGGTTTAGCGAGGCATAATTTCATGAAGCCAGAGCTCACCATTTTATACAGAAATAATCGAAGGGATGCGCGCATCAAGTCCCCTAAGTTTCCTCGCAATCAGATGAACGGTTTAGCAACGCATAAATTCATGATGCCAGAGCTCACTATTGTAGTTGTATTGTAAGTACTAAGTAGGTACTTTGTTGAAATATTTCACCAAAACGACGCCATTATGTTGTTGAGCATAAAATAATTTTATAAAAACTTTTTTTCAGGACAAATAATTTTATTCAATATCATGTTTTGATTTTTAAAGAAAAAAAGCCCCTGCAAGTAAGTACCTACCTAGAACAGCGTAATATATATATTTTTTGTTATTTCACAATATCCAAATAGAATAACATTTAAAAATAATAAGGCTGGGTTAAAAAATTGACAATAGAGAACTCCAGTCCAATTTTTTTATTTTTTTTAATGAATGAAGACCTTCAAACTTAAATAACTGGATTTTTATTTTTATTTTTATAGTTAGTTTTAATAGTTAAAATAATTGTCAAAGTTTTAATTTTTAAAGACTCCCAGAAACGCACCGTATCTATGGTGGTCTTCACCCACCCATAGTTTTTTACTTTTTAAGTTGTCATTTTGAATCAGTGATGTCATGTCGAGGGAAATTTCCCTAGATCTAGGGGAGAAAAATATTTTTTAGGGATAAGGGAAATCAGGACAAAATCTAGGGAAATTTCGAACTCTGGCAAAAATTTTGGTAATTATCGGTTCGGACTGGCCACGCTTATTACGAATAATTTTTAGAAAAAAACTTTAGATTCGCCTTAATTACTATAAAAGGAAACTTTTTGGCTTTGGGGCGGCGGAAAATAATGCATTTTAATTTTCAATTGCATAAAACCAAAATTCACTTCGCGAACCGACGCAGCGAAAATCCGCGGCCGTAGCTGTCACTTGCTGTCACTGTTATGGACTGTAGCTGACTTCGTGGGATACCTACATGAAATACCGCGAATCACAAACCATGTTACACAAACCTAGCGTAGCCGCTAAGCCACTTGAAAACTGGGATGCTTTTCTTGCCTTGACGCGAGTAGGCGTTATAAAGGGGCACTTTCTTTTGTATCACAAACCATGTTACACAAACAAGCCCGCTAGACAAATTTCATAATTACGCGCCTTATCCCACGAAGTCGGCTACAGTCGTATTAGCTCTTGTTAATTTATCAAGGATACCAACATCACAGTGACATGTACGGCCGCGGATTTTCGCTGTGTCAGTCGCGAAGCGAATTTTGGTTTTATGCAATTGAAAATTAAAATGCATTATTTTCCGCCGCCCCAAAGCCAAAAAGTTTCCTTTTATAGTAATTAAGGCGAATCTAAAGTTTTTTTCTAAAAATTATTCGTAATAAGTATTATTTATATATATACGTATATATATTTTTTGGAATTCCTATGAATCTTAATTATTTTTCATGTACTTACATGCCATGTTATTTTTAACACTGACAACTCAAAATGATATTAGGGAACGTACCCATACTACGTGACACGTTCGGGGGGGGGGGGGGGGGGGTCTTCAAAATACCACGCTTGGTACAAATGAGCGGCGGGTTGCTTATGATTTTTATTTTGCAAAGTGTTTTTTTTTAATTTGGAATTCAGTTTCTAATTCAGTGGTGAGTGTATTCGTACTTTTAAATTATTACTTCACGTAGCAAAAAGTGTTTTATTTGGAAAATCACGGTATTATTAGTATATTTACCAAGTTCCGATATCTTTCCAATTAATTATCATATTAATTAACATATAACAGGATTAGTGTTACACAATCAGGTGGCTACGTAGGTAATTGCGTAAATGTGAAATTCTAGGGAAATTTCACTTCTAACTGTTGGCAACACTGTGAAGAACGCAGAATAATCATGGCGGATAATGACTTTTAGGTGTGAGGTGTGTTTTTTATTCAAGATTAACTGCTTTTAATATAGAAAAACATTGGTAAAATGTCCACATTTCACCGCTACTGTTATTGTATTTAATCAAAGTGCAATATAAAAACAATAAATCATCTCTTTCATTGCAAATACATGTGACATCGTGTTTTGTGTCAGGTGTTACTTTGTAGGTACATTGTTTTATGTATAATACATACAGAAACACTGGTATTTATAATACACTGATCATGACGAGTGTGTAACAACTTGTATAAAAAGCCGTATACTAAAAACAATTTGAAAATACATAAAAACAAACGTCAAAATATGACACGACTTTAACCTCAAATAGACAACATTTATTGCAGATTGTCCCCAAATATAGCCCTTTTCGTAAATTGTTGAGGGCCTAAATTATGTTTCAATAAACACAATAACTATTATTAATCTAAATCTCTATAAACAGTATGAAAATAAACCAAAAACACGAAATGTTGAATTGCATAGGTACGTGTGCACTTCAAGTCATTTCAAATGTCAATACAATACAATACACAGGTGACAGGTTAACTGTGACGTCACTGTTAACCATTTCAGTAATGCCAACTTAACGCTGTGTTTTCCGAAGAGGTTTAAAAATGCACTTTTTAATAATTTATTAAAAACTCTGCATTTAATATTATGAAATAAAACTTATATATTCAGAATCAGCGTTTCTTGGTCTATATGAACATATTTTTTTAAAGCCATAATATTTTTCACTGGAGTTCCTTATTCTTAAATTTTTTCTTGTCAATTTTCAGTTCAAGAAAGTTCTGTAATTATTTCAGTTTTGTGATGCAACTGGCCTTTAATGATAAAAAAAAAAACAGAACTTGAATATAACCAACACAGAACGTGAAAATTAACTTTAAAAAAAAAAGGTTTAATTATTGAGTATCATCGAAACAACCTTACCTTAGTATTGCATTAAAACCTAATTAATTTTGTATCTACATATTCGGGTAGGTACCTGCGCATTTCCTTATATTCCGGCAATCTTTGCTTTTTTCATCATATTTGCAATACTACCGAAATAATTAGGTACCTACCCCGAATGAATAACGTTTTAATTTGAACTGGCCAGTAAAATAAACATTTCCTATGGAATCTTTCAGCACGTGTTTTGGTGATTTTTTTTCAGAAAATGTCGAGTTTTGTCAGCATCTCCTGAATTTTTTTATATGGGATGGGCATGTAATTTTGGTATTTAAAGTTGCGTAATTCTCTACTGTATTAGATTTTTGAAAAACATCCAAGCCGAGATCGGTTTCCGGGCTGCTATGCCGCGTACCGTAAAACCACTACCGAAAACTCTTAAAACACTGTGTTATTTAGGCTAAAAGTTTGACACTCGAGACCCTGACCTGCCTTAATATTATCTGACTCGCCGTCGAGCCAAAATGGAACTTGAGACGTTCCAAACTCGAGGAAGCGACCGTCTATTATCGCCTGCGGGGCCGAGGCGGGGCTGGGAAAGTAAAAGGGCTTAAGCGTTTTTGCATTTTCAAGCGAAAATACGCCGTAAGGAAGTAAGCGATGCAGGGGAGAAGAGTCCGTTATCGCTTCATGAAAACTGGAACGGAGATTTGTATGGAATTTTTGACACGTTTGATTCCGAAATGGATTTTCGTCTTTCGACTGGCGAACCTGTCGGCGGAAAACATAACTCCGGCCGAATTTCTTCGTCGGATAGTGAGAGATTACAGTTTCCGTCGCCAGGGTCGCACTTCAATTCTGTATCAGTCGTTTTGTATGAAACCGGTGTCAGAAATGGCTGAAAAAAAAGGTGAGTTTTCAAAACTGAACATTAATATATACTAGCTGGGCCCGTTGCAAGAGCAACTAACGGGTTAAAACACTATGCGATTTGACGTGTGAACGTGAATGATGCGAGGAGTGTGTGTTCAATAAGTAATTGAAGAAAAAAACGATGTTTGAATGTAGACGAAGCGAGGTGTGTGCGCCACATATAGGGCACAGGCAGTAGACGGCTCAATTTGGTACACCTACTATAGGGCCACTTCGGTCAACTGGTTCAAGGAGTTCAGTATGGGCCTAGAAGTTATTTTTTTAATAATTTTTTTTTGGAATTTTTATAATATTGAAATTTTATGGATCTTAAATTTTTTACAGATTTTAAAATGTTTTGGATTTTGAAATTTTTTGGATATTAAATTTCCTGCCCCAAAGTTTCATCGCAATCGGATGAACGGTTTAGCAATGCATACTTTCATGATACCAGAGCTCACTATTTGTAGTTGTATTGTAAGTACTAAGTAGGTACTTTGTTGTAATATTTCACCAAAACGACGCCATTATGTTGTCGAGCATAAAATAATTTTATAAAAACTTCTTTTTTCAGCACAAATAATTTTATTCAAAATCGTGTTTTATTTTTAAAGGAAAAAAGTCCCTGCAAGAAAGTACCTACCTAGAACAGCGTAATAAATATATTTTTTGTTATTTCACAATATCCAAATAGAACCACGCTTTATTCATAAATAATCTACACATTTATTTATTTATTGTTGATATACGCCCGTAAGGGCTTTTACAAAGATTATAAAATAATATTTAAGATATCGAGGATTACACATACATAGAATTTATACCAAAAGTTATAAAAGCGAAAAAACTTTTAAGAATATACAAGTAGTTTTTAAAGAAAAAACCACTTGTATATTCTTGCGTAAAACCGTGAAATATTTTAAACAATGTAATATTTAACAATAACATAGAACAAAATATAATATAAAACATTACAATAACACATCAAATCGTTAAATATATTATACCCACGTTACAATAATTTGTAAAAATAACATAACATAAAAATAATAAGGCTGGGTTGTTTAAAAAAAAAGAATTGACAATTTTACAAATTTTTCTTGTCAATTTTCAGTTCTAGAAAGTTCTGTAATTATTTCAGTTTTGTGATGCGACTGGCCTATGATGATACAAAATAGAACTTGAATAGAACCAACACGGAACTTGAAAATGAACTTTAAAAAAAAAATTGAATTATTTAGTATCATCGAAACAACCTTACCTTACTTAGTATTGCATTTAAACCTGATTAATTGTGTATCTACGTATTCGGGTAGGTACCTGCGCGTTTCCTTAAATTCCGGCAATCTTTGCTTTTTCATCATATTTGCAATACTACCGAAATAAGTAGGTACCTACCCCGAATGAATAACGTGTTAATTCGAACTGGCCAGCAATATTTAAACTTCCGATGGAATCTGTGAGCGCGTGTTTTGGTGATTTTTTTTCGGAAAATTTTGATTTTTGTCAGCATCTCCTGACATATTTTACATGAGAATCATATGTTTTATTGTTATCAAAAGTTGCGAAATCTTTCCGGCTATCGTATTTTTAAAAAACATCTAGCCTGGAATCGGTTTTTCAGTGGCAATGTCGTTTTCCGAAAAACGACGACCCAAACCGCCGAGAGTTCCGTTTTGTTAGGCTGAAACTTTGACATCTGAGATCTATGTCAACGGTCCTAGCGTTTTCCCTTGTGTTGAAATTGACGGGTTTTTTTGTCATTTTTTTTTTCAAACGCCATCTGTCGGCGGGAAATTTAATCGAGCCGAATCGGGTGATTCGAGTAGAGCTTCTAGTTTTCGCCGCCGATTCGTATCGGAGAATGAATCCCTGTATATATTACATTTTGTCGAAAAAAAAAAACTCCCAGCTTCCATTCGGAATTTGCTTTGACCGAAAGTGAACCTTAAGGTGGGTGAAACGTAAAGGGCATACTGGTCGTTTTTGCGTCAACAAAAAAGTGACCTTTTCCCGAGCTTTCCCGAAACTGAGCATTAACCCCTCAGAAAATCGCCAATATGCACTTTTAATGTCTTTAACGAAATGACATTTTACGAAAACTTTGTATTATTACCGCTTCACAATTAAAGCTCTATAAATGAAACATTTCTGATCGTAGCCGAATAGTAAAAACTGTTTTAGATAGGTTACAAAATAAGCTTTCGAATTATTATATTACAAATAAATATTAATTGTAAATATTAAAATTTAGAATGCAAACATTAAAAAAATGTGAAAATGACTCACGTGATGTTTTTATGTGAAAACGGTACTAAAATCACAGATTATGTAAACAACAATACGTATTCTATTGTATAAATGTGTAATAAACACTTTTGTCACCTCACTTTTTTATCATTTCATATAAAAATATTTAATAGAAATTAACAATGTCGGGCGCCCGTAGGAAATTTGGAGGGATAAATTATGTGTCAGACTGCGTGTCTGACAGAATGTTCTTTTTATGTATTTCTATGGACAACTTGAATAGAGATGTGCAGCATGATTCACTATCGACCTTTCGCTTTTTATTTTACGGATGTAACTAAAACAATAACGGAGTTATAACGGTTTCTATGGAGGCACACGCGCTGACGTGTAAACACGCTTATTGTACTTGACTGCTGTTGTATTTTTAACGCATATATCTGCTTACGTTGCGGAGGGGTTAATATATATATATACATGTGTGCCTAAATGCATCAAAGAAATTAACGTCTTTAGAGATGCAAGAAATCTGATATAAAAGACGGTATAATTTTTAGGTTAGTTTTTTAGCAATAAAAAAAACTTTGAAATTTTTTATTATTTTTTTATTGTATGCACGAGGAAAAAGTGAGGTGATAGTTTCCTTCCAAATTTATTTCAAAGGACTGTGTTTTTGAAATTTTGTTTTTTTTTTTAATTTCTCTACATTTTAGTCAAAAAAATTTTGGTAAGAAATTTTTTTCCATTTATTTCCGAGTTTGAATCTTAAAATATGTCAGTTTTTGAAAACTAAACTGTATTTCAAATATACAAATCTAAAAGGTAATTTTATCTAGTTTTCATAAATCGTATTTGTTTTTATGACACCTTCAAAACTAAGAAATATATTGAACATTCAAAATACTATGGAAAAATTACAAATATCGTTCGGACATCAATGGTTAAAACAGAGATAAACTACCCTCTCAGGCCGTGGAAACCATGTGTATTTCTTTCAATGAACAAATTTTTAATTAGTAATGTTTTCACATCCGCAGCCGTTTGTCAATTGAATAAAATTTTCACTGGGTTTTTTAGTAAGGCTGTAAGTGTCCAAATGATTGAAACAAAAACGGAAGTGTCCATCAAAAAAATGCATTTTTTAAAGAAACTATGGTGTTCAGATACATAAATGATTTGAAATATTATTCTTAAACCGGTTTACTAACATAATATTAAATGTTCCTTCCATATTGATGAATAACGGACTGATTAAACGTTTTTTTTATTTTGCCAACAATTTAACAAAGCGGACACTTCCGTCTTTGTTTCTAGGGGCCTCATATCTACCTCATGGTTGTAACTCTTCTGCTAACCACATTGTTCATGTTTGTCTCCAAAGACTGGTCTACTAAGGAACTACTTGTCAAAAGTATCCTGTATTGTTTCATAAAGGCCAATAAAATTACAATGCTGAGCCTTTTTATTTTGCTGTCCACTTCAAGTTATCAAAAAAATACTAAAGTTTCAGCTTTTGTGATAAAATATCTAGTTTCTTTATTGTTTACCAACATTTTCATTCAGCGTATACAATCTCATAAAAGCACATAACCTATAATGCCCAAAACTAATTCAATCTTTCGTCCTCAGCTTCCAACCTCCGCGGCAGTGCCCCAGGCAGTCCGGGGCCAGGGGGCGTGCGGCGGGGGCGTCGGCCCCGTTCCCTGCGGGCCTCCGAGTGTGAGGAGCATCCCCCTTCCTCGGCGGGGGCCCTGACCGCCCAGTATGCACAGCAGCACCGGCCGCTTAAATACAACTTTTATGTGGAATTGGGTATGTTAACATTTCTTTTCTTCAAATGGTATTTTGTATCTTGGGAAGATATTTGATTGTTGATAATGGCACGTAATGAACCACATTTAAAATATGTATGTTTATAATGATATTGTCATCGGTGTAAGTCCAATTCTGCAGAAGAACTATTTGTAAAAATGTTCAGGAGGGTCCAAAAACTATCTAGGGAAATGTGTGCTCTTGCTTGCTTTTGTATTGGCAATGGTTCATTCGCAGTACTGACTTTAACCTGTTGAATGTTGGATGGTATTTTAGATTGATGTTGGCGCAAGCCATTCTGATGTTGTCCTTCGTACAGTTTCTTTACGCATGTTGAGAAGATGAAGATCATTAGAGGACATGTTCCCTTTAAATAAATACGCGCATGGTCAAATATAAATCTGTATTTGCACAATAGATACAAGTGTGTTGACAAACTGAGAGCTGGCTAAAGAGAGAGCGAGTGCTACAATAACATCACTTTTAATACTACGGCATCTGCCGTCTTGCTCTTGCACTCTCATGATCAGGTTGACCAATAAAACATTCTTACAATACATAATGGTTAAAATCGCATTTAAAAGCAAAGCCCGCCGGCGGGCTCGCGATTGTTGGGAGGTTAACTGAGTTCAATTTCAAAATTTGAAAGCACCAACCAATGCGGCTTGTGATGTTCAACTGAAAGTGCAAAAAAAAAATATTTTGAAATTATTGGCTCATACACGATATTGAACTTACACAGGTGATAAAATGTTATTTAATCCTTGTTTTTTTTTTAACTTCTGAGTGGCCACACCATTTCACGAAAATTCACTAAAAAGCACCACTTTGAATTTTGAATTGAATGTTTTGTTGATTAATTTTGAGCTATTGTATATTTTATTGACTGAAACACGTTCCTAGAACAATAAACTATGTACCAAAACAACATTACTTGCATTAATTACGTAAATTAATAAGTTTTACTATGTTTTAGTCGAGGAACACGCATAAATTGTGACGGTTAAATTCGTGGCAAAAATGACATTTCAATGTCATAGACAAAATCGTTTTAAAAATATTCTGGGGTTGCAAGGTGAATGAAACTAGTGGCTATATCATCTAGGATGTTAGCGCAAGCGATTCTGACCGTGTTCTTCATACAAATTCTGTACAAAAAGTTTGGGTCGAAAATTTTATTAAAATTTCGTTAAAATTTTATTAAATAAACGCGCCCGCGCGTCTCCGGCCCATTAGAGGTTAAAGGAAAAATGGGATAAGTTGATGATTCAAAGAGCCACAATTAATTTTATTATCATCACATTTAATCACAGTAAATGAAAAACATATTTGACAAAAAGTTTGAAAAACTTCAGCCTTAGTCGGGCCAAGGGCAAAATACTCTCAATCAGTCAAAATATTAGGAAAATTATGTAAATGAACAAATTTGCATTGAAATAAATTTATAATGGTGCATTTTCCTGTAGATTCTTGCATGGACGGTGCAGCTCGCATAGCCCTTCTGAACTCTCGGCTCATTGACCTGAGGAAAGCTTACCACAGCGTAAAGGCGGAGCTGGCCACCATTGATAGGCGGCGGAAGAAGCTCAGAAGGAAGGAGAGAGAAGGTAAGTTCACTCTTATAACCTCACTTTTTTAAGACAATTGTTCTGCCTGCAACCCCGTGCTCTCGGATGTCTGCAGATTGAGATATAAAAGGAGTTAAGCTTATATCGAAAGTCAAAAGATTTTTTATTTATTTATTTTGTTATAAAAGTACATTCATAGTTTAAGGAAGCTTTGACTATCCAACTAGGAAGGTCTCCCGTTCTAGGACAGTCAAATTGACAGGTTTCGTTTATGTTAGGTATGTAGGTACATGATCATGCATATAATGTGTAGTGTTAACCGGTCAAAGGCCATGACATTTAGCGGAAATTCGCGGAACTTCGCAAAAAAACACTAAAAAACCACCACTTTGAATTTTGAATTGAATGTTTTGTTGATAAATTTTGAGCTATTGTATATTTTATTAACTGAAACACGTTCACATCACAATAAACTATCTACGAAAACCACATTACTTGCATTTATTACGTAAATTAATAGGTTTTATGATCGTTTTATTCGCGATACACCCATTAATTGCGACCGTTAAATTCGCGGCAAATTCTGACAGCCGATTGTCATAGAAGAAATCGTTTTAAAAATATTCCAGGGTGACAAGGTGAATGAAACTTGTAGCGTCTCCGAGAGTAATGACAGCGTAAGCGATTCTGACACTGTTCTTCATACAAATTGTGTACATAGAAGGGCCAAAATCGTAGACCAAAAGTTTTTTGTCGGAAGTATTATTCAAATATTTGAATTATTTTCTCGCGCATGCGCATATGACGCGCGCGCCGGCGCGTCTCCGGCCTCCCAGCGGTTAAGTAAAGTTAGCATTCACAATTTCCATTTACATAATATACTAGCTGGTTCCCGGCATGCGTTGCTATGCCATTTAATAAAGAAATTGTTTCTCCCTGCGTGTCCTTTCCCATCTGTCCCGTTCCCCTTCCGCCTCCCCTTCCTATCCCGCGTCCCCTTCCCCTCTCGCACTCCCACTCCGCCTCCTCCACCTTCTCTCTTTCCACTGCACTCCCCCCTTCCCCCGTTCCGCGAACCCCCCTCCTGAGTTCCCCTCCTGAGTTCCCCTCCTAGGTTCCTCTCCCTCCTCCCGGGTTCCCTTCCCCTCCTCCCGCGAACCCCCTACCCAAATTCCCCTACCCCCTCTTGCATTCCATACATTCAGTCCCGTTACATTCAGTTTTCAAACAGCTCGCGTGGCATCTATTGCAATTTTTTTATACAAATTTCATAATGCCAGAGCTCACCATACAAACCTTGTCCTGACAATAACGAACACAGAAAAAAAAGAATTATCCTATTTGGTGCAGTCGTTCGGAAGTTATGCGTGTACATACATTTTGGCGATTCATTTTTATTTGTATAGATAGATAGATGATACAGTAGGATAGTAGTAGTAGACTAGGTTCTAGAATCAAGCATTGAATATAATGGTGAATTGATGGGAAATTGATCTCGTCCTAGAGTACAAAATGAAAACATTATGAAACATGTGAAAACATTTTTTACTATTGGAAGGGCAATATATTGCTTCAAATGGCTGTTAAAAAGGGGTAAAATAAGATAGGGCACTACAGTAAGCGGTTTATATTTTCCCAAATTAACATTCCGAGATATGTATGATTTTTGGAATGACCGCGGCTAAAAACCCGGAAATGTCTATCGCTCAATTTTTTTTATTTTTAATTACGACTGAGTGGTTGATGTACAAAAAAACGAGTAACACTAACTTATATCTCCCTCTTAACTTCTGTTCGCCTCGCCCGATCACACTTTTCATAACGCTCTCATCACGCATTCACCAGCTAACTCCCCAAGTCAAGCATGCGTAATAGTCCTGGGTCGATCGAGAAAGACCTGATCGTCGAAACCCGCTCACGAGCCACCAAAGAGCGAGCGGGTTATTTATTCGTCAGCACCCGGGTCGACAAGAACACCACAAGAGCCACCAAAGAGCGAGCGGGTTATTTATTCGTCACGCGACCCGCGAACTACGACACATTCCTGCACCCCTTGAATCATGGACCGACCGCCGGGTGCCCATGTGGCGAGTGGCGAGATGTGTCAGCTCCCGGAACTCACAAACTGCGACACATTCGGTCGCCGATTGCCGATCAATGCACACACGTGCGTGACGTAACAGTATCCTGCTTCCTGCCCGTGTGTCACGTCATCGCGGGATTGTTTAGTAGATTCGATTTTTGAATATTCGACTAAATCGGAGTTGTTTTTAATTAGAGTGTATCTTGGTATTGTTAATCAACGGGTGAAGTGCATTTCTTTTTAATTTTTGTTGGTGTTGCTTTCATAAAACTTTTCATTTTTCATGTGAGTGTGAATATAATTGTACATTGTAATAGAAACTGTAAACTGGTAAAAGTGTAAAATTTCTGACTTTAATAAAAAGAAATTATAATAAAGCATTACAGCTTACAGCTAATTCTCAATAAAAGCTACAGAATAACACGTTTTTTACAAGGTTTTTATATCCTCCAAAACATGATAAAACATTTTTTTTTTACCCCTGAAGCATACCTTTTTTAAAATTAATTTCTAGGACATGACATTACTAGATACAGGTGTGAGCTGTGAGAGAACGTTCACACGTTTATAACCTGGGTTTTGTGTCGCGTATGACTTGACCGGTCTGGGCGGCGACCGTCTACCGCGCCGCGCCCGTAGAAAGTAACTGGGTGATGAGTAATCGAGTTTCGTATTTTGTGTCGCGAAAAGAGCGGGTCTTCGCGACCCGCTCGTGACGCCAGTGTGTCGTGAGCGACCCGGGTTGTGTAAAACGATCGATCGACCCAGGACTAATGCGTAAAGGCCTGACCGTTCGCCTCGCCCTATTCCACTTTTTGTAAAGCTCTCGTCATTCACCAGCTTACTCCCCAAGTCAAGCGTGTGTAAAGAAGTTTTACTTCAATAAATGTTTATTTTTTAAAATGGACTATGGCAACCCCATTTGGGATATATTGTGGGGAGAGGAAGGAGAGTGGAAAGAGGATGGTGGGGAAGTGCAGTGTTACTAATAATTTTATTGTTATTTTTTCAGCTGTGAAGGCAGCCAAGGCAGCGTGTTCGTGATAATATAGCACTGTTCTAGGAATAAAATATAGTCCCCTATTCTGAGGAAATATATTAGAAGAAATACTACGCTAGCTATAAATTTGGTACTATTTTGTATAATATAGTTAATTAATATACAATACAGACTTATGGTTTATTATTTAATATATTTGTATGTTTTATAAATCGGACTAAATATGTTGTAAATAGGGTTTTAAAAATAAATTAATTAAGATGTTTTTGTTGCTCTTGTACGTACTAAAGCAATGTGCTGCTGTAGAATGATTTTATAAATTACTCTAAATATAGTATAATGCAATAAATTAGAGTAAAATCTGTTAATATAACAGTTGGATATAAGTATTTTTTATATTATAATAATGTGTATCTGGCTTCATTAGATAATAAAAATCTATGTAAATTGGAAAAGGATGGTTGTGTTTCTTTTATTTTTATTTAATTATGCATTTATTATACACCCTATAATCACCATCTACCAATCACCCTATTCACACCAAAGAATCAATGAAATGCTGAAGGAATAATATCATGGTTGGGAAGCGCAGAAAACTCCAATACTCTGACCATATAATGAGGGTCAATAAATTTGAAAAACTGCAACTGTTAATAATTCTAGATAAAATTGGAAGGAAAAGAAGTGTCGTTAGAAGAAGAATGGACTGGTTGAAGAACCTTCAAGAATGGTAGAGTTGTTGGTTGCTTTTAAAGTAAAAATGCGGTGGTGTCCAATCTACATACGAGTCGTTTAATTTCTATATCCGCTATATCAACTTTCACTGATTCAGAGAAAACCACAAAAAACTCACATCTCTAGCGTAAATTAATAATTGCATTTTAATTTTTTATATAATGAATTGGAGTAATATAAATTGGAAAAGTGTTCATTTTTAAATGTATGTCTAGCAATGTTTAAGTAATTTCGATAAATAAAATGGATGTAGCGGATTTTGATACTCACTTCGTGATTTATTCACGATATATACGCTTTTGAAACTCAACTAACCTGGCGTGCTAGTTTCTAAACCCGCCATCTTGGCAAAATAACTCTTCGTGATTGGTTGAATTTCGATATAGCAGGTTTTGTTAGTAACTTCTTGAATGATATAGTGGGTTTTGTTTCTCACTCGCAGTTTTAACGTGGTTTTTTGTCATGATAAGGGAAGTTTTGAAACTCAATTTTAGGTTCCTCTTGGTCCTCGCAAAATGTTTAAAAAGATGTCATACTCAGATCGTTTTGTTAAAAAATCGGATATAGCGGGTATTGAAATTATAGGACTCATATGTACAATCTAATAAGGGGTTACAAGAGAAATATTTTAGTGTGTTTATCAAAGAAAATACATTATATTCCTTTGCAATTTAATGTAAAAGCAAATATTTCACAATTTTAATGATGAAAGCACTGACAAATCCGTTACGATCGGACCGAAAACTGTTTATGAATGACAGCTTCAGATGCACTTGGAAATGGAATTTAAATACTGACAATGAAACGAAACGGTGTTTTCTGGAATTGGGTGATAATAAATGAAAGGAAAAAGAATGGATGCAAGGAAGAAGGAAAACCAATCATTTACCACTGAACTTCTGCAAAGGAACACACAACACAATCACATACATAGAATATGCATAGTTCCTACTGGAATGTCATTTACCTAGTACCTACCTCTCCCTAATCACATCACCTTGCTGGAAAAGCATTTTCAATTTGGAACAGTGACAAGAGAAAAATAGCAAATTCGATTGCATTTGTTTCTGAAAAACTGAAGAAGAATTGGGACTACCTTGCAAGCAAATTGTTGGTGTTGTTTGTGTTCATAATCTAATCGTTTTTAAAAATGTAAATGCGTAGAAGGTTTTTGACCTTATCGAAAGTATGACCATATTGTTTTATACTTATTTGTGTTGTGGTGATAATTACCTCAAGGCACTTCGGTGGAACTATATAAAAACTATTTGTGATTGTGTTGTGTGTGTGCTCCTTCACAGATGTTCAGTGGTAAGTGACTGGTAATCCTTCTTTCTTGCATCCATTGTTATACTAACACTTATTACCACCCAATTCCAGCAAAAACCATTTAGTTTAGTTTTATTGATAGTATTTACAATCCATTCTGAAGTGTATCTGAAGCTGTAATTCATAAGCAGTTTCGGATGCAACACCTCACATATAAAAGAAATTTATGGAATTACTAGCTGAACCGGAAAAACATTGTTCTACCATATTCGAAAGTTCGATGAGGCGGACGTAGTGCCATCTGTCATTTAACAACATAAATAAAGTCGGCAATCGATAATTATGTACAGACCTGTAGTTGTCTTATCAGCACCCGCAAAACTTTTAGAAACCATAATTTACTCACAAATATATAATCAAACAAAACATATACTCATTGAGAATCAGCACGGATTTCACCCCACTCTATCACCCTCAACAAACCTTTATGAATCTCACCACCTATATTAATAAATCCTTTGAAAATTTTGTACATGTCGATGTGATTTATACAGACTTCGAAAAGCATTTGACAAAGTCGACCATGATATCTTATTAAAAAAATTAAGTGACATCGGATTCTCTCAGGATTTTCTCGCTTTCGTAGCTAGCTACTTACACAATCGTCGTCAGTATGTCAGTTACGGACACCAGCTCTCTCACGAATACAAAACTAACTCCGAGATTCCCCAGGGATCGAATCTAGGACCCCTCTTCTTTCTTCTATTCATTAATGATATAGGCAATACCATCAACCGCTCAAAATATCTCCTCTTCGCTGACGATATCAAACTCTTCAGAGCTATTAAAAGTCATACCGATTCCATTCTTCTGCAGAATGATCTTGATTCTCTTGTAAAATGATCGGAATTAAATAACTTACCCTTCAGCATCCAGAAATGCAGTGTCGTTACATTTACAAGATCCAAATATATATTTCTATTCCCATACCACATTAATAAAAATATATTAACATGCAAAAACGAGATTCGCAACCTAGGCGTGATTTTCGAAGCAAATCTCTCTTTCAAATCCCACAGATCTGACATTGTCTCCTGCGCCAATAAAATGCTTGGATTTGTTCTTCGTAATGCGAGATCATTTACTAATGGAATTGCAATACGGAGAACATATGAAGCACTTGTCTGCAGCATCCTGGAATATAGCTCCATTATTTGGGCCCCTTCTGAACAAAACTATATCCTAGAAATAGAAAAAGTGCAAAAAAGGTTTATGCATTACCTGTATATGAGGGAATATACCTACTACCCAGTCCTGTATCCATCATTGTTCGTAACAGGAATGCTCGATTTTAACACCCTAGAAGCCCGCCGAAAAATATTTTTAGGCAAATATTTTTTTAAGTTAAACTTCGGTACCATACTAAATCTGCCAATATTGAAAGAGATCAACTTATATGTCCCTAACGTGTATACTCGTGGGAGATCCCATACACTTTTTTATGCTCCGAAAGCGAAAACTTCTGCCCATCAGAATGCACTATTAAGCAAGGCGAATCAACTGCTTAACGACTGTGCATTGAGCATCGACATCTTCAATGTCACCTACAGAGAATTCACCAACTATCTCTTGACATACGTCACAACATAGTTAAACTGCACCCATGCACTATAAAAAAAAAATTAAATCTGCTCCATAATTTTTTAGTGCATAACTGTTTTATGAAAAACCTGAATCAAATAAATAAATAATTTCGTTCTGTTTGAAATACGAACGGCAGTTAAATTTGTTCGTACAAAAATACTAAAATTGCGATTAAAAAATGGGAGGTTTGGGGGTAGGAGGGTGTAGGGGCGTGTAAATAGCCCCAGACACGAGGGAATACTACCCTATGTAATTAATGAAAGATGAACTCTTCCCTATGTGACACAAAACAGATTATACAGCAATTCCAAAATCCTCAGTGAAAACAAACAATACTCACTTAGAGAATGCAGCTCTCCACACGATGTCCAGACAAACGACACTAGTTTCTTTCAAATATTGAATTTGCCAAGGCGGTATTGTACAATCTCAACAGATGTTTATCCCAGGAAGAAAGTTCACACAATAAATATTAATTTGCAAAATTAATAGAACGTGCCAAAAACTCACAACAATAATAATTATGGGTTAATTTTGATTAGAACTGACATCAACAACACTCACGTCGAAAGTAATTGCCTGCCCCACAGAGGTCAGAAAGTGCCTGAATTAACTGAATTTCAATGTCACATAGGGAAATTCGATATAATACAACCACCATAGATGGCGCCCCCATGGTCCCATAGCATAAATTATTAATTTAAATGAGACTAATGCCCTAATGTATTTAAATATATTTTATGGCGCGTATCCATATTCCCCGCCTTGGAAGTTCGTAGAACTTACAAAAGAAAGAAGAGTATAAAAATACGAATGAAAATAAAAATAAAGTGACTGAATTCACCGGTAACATTCAGGAGTGACACCTAAGAGTATGGATACTAGAGAGACGGCATGTAAAGTGTGCCCACCTGCCCATAGCATGCCTTTTCAAAAATTTTACCGAATGGTTTTTAGACGGCTGACATTGCCTTTTACATCTCGGTCGCGCATAGAGCTCCCAGAAAAACGTTCATAAAATATAGAAAAATGGTCCACTGCGCCGTAAAATTGTGTAAAAGTAGTTCTATGAAGACCTTTAAGAAGAAAGACGGTCTTACCTTTCACATGTAAGTGTTTAAACATAGCTTAAATTTACATTTTATAATTTTCGGCATGTTCATTTCAACCGCCATCGCCATGGGCCCGATGTTAACACGTGAACTCCGACTGCCAATGGGCCGAATCAGTCAACTTAAATTATAATAATTAAAAATTACCTAATTTTTTAAATGTTTTTATTAATCAAAACGCACAAATATAAAGTTGAGATTTACCTACACATATCATAGGTATGTGTTTTTTTATCATTTAGCTTATTCATTTTTAAACATTTGTTATGTATAAAACATAGGTTAATTGTCGTTTTAAGTAAGAACTGGAATCTATGAGGCGGCACGATAGCATTGTCTATTGTTTTTCATCCTGGCAACACCAGAGAGGAGCGAAAAATGTGATGGTGGCACTTCCCCCGGCGGGCGTAAGGTCCGCCGGAGGTGGAGAGAGTTTTTTTTTGGGAGATAATCGGGCAAGATGGAGTGCATCGGTGCCTAATCAGAGATTCGAGAAGTTCCCGTAAAGTTCGGGCGGTTATTATAGTGCCGTTACAAGTTTATTTGAGTTCCCGTTATGGTTTCGACCCCGCGAGTCGCGCTCCGGAAATAAATGTTGTGTTCACACAATGGCCGAATTGTATTTTGTTTAGGAATAGGAAATTTCAAACTGGACAGTAAACGCCCCTGCCTTTAGTCCCAGAAACACCGTGGGCTAGTATGATTTCCGGCCAATATAATGTTCTACCCGATCTCCGCCAGGAAATCTCCTGGTGTATCAATTCACGATACACGTGCGTGACTCTGTCCGTTTGCCATCCGCGCCAGCTTACTCCACCGTGGGACGTGGAGTAGCCTTATTTGCTCGCGCCAGAGTATTTGCTCATGCTGCAGAGGACATCGTTTGCCATCCGCGCCAGCTTACTCCACCGTGGGACGTGGAGTAGCCTTATTTGCTCGCGCCAGAGTATTTGCTCATGCTGCAGAGGACATCGTTTGCCATCCGCGCCAGCTTACTCCACCGTGGGACGTGGAGTAGCCTTATTTGCTCGCGCCAGAGTATTTGCTCATGCTGCAGAGGACATCGTTTGCCATCCGCGCCAGCTTACTCCACCGTGGGACGTGGAGTAGCCTTATTTGCTCGCGCCAGAGTATTTGCTCATGCTGCAGAGGACATCGTTTGCCATCCGCGCCAGCTTACTCCACCGTGGGACGTGGAGTAGCCTTATTTGCTCGCGCCAGAGTATTTGCTCCTGCTGCAGAGGACATCGTTTGCCATCCGCGCCAGCTTACTCCACCGTGGGACGTGGAGTAGCCTTATTTGCTCGCGCCAGAGTATTTGCTCATGCTGCAGAGGCCAGAGGATTCCTGCCGCCAATATTGTCAGCTCGCATCACCGTGGGACGTGGGCAGTTGCACCAACCTTAGTCACCGGGAGGATTCCTCATCGTCTAAACGACCGCGTTAATAGTCAGATTACTTTAGCTTTAGTTATCGGTTATGGTCTGTGGGGGTAAGTTCTTTCCTATCTGTATTATTATTTGCAATATTTGAAATAAACCTATACGGTTAGTCCAATTATAATTAACCTTATTTTATTTACAAAACCTGGTAATTCCTGCCTATGCCTGACATCTTAGAACATAATTCCCCGCTCTGGGAGGGGGGAACTCTGCTCTACCGCTGTGCTGGTCGATTTGGCGGGTCTGTTGCTGAGGATTCCTCGGGATCAGATCCTGGCGCGTCCGGTACTAACCGGCAAAGCCATTTCGACCACTCACCTTAATTAAATCCCTTTAATAAATAGCCAACTATTGGCAATTCAATTGACCCTAACATGGCGCCTACAACTGTGTCCTGGGCTCGTATAATTCTTATTTGTCTAGGTTTTGGGTTGGAGTTACTATAGTTTTGTCTTGTAATCGATCAATAATTGTTTTTGTTATTTCGAAGCATCTCACATAAAACATAACCTTTAAATGTCATTCCGGTATACACGTAAATATTGCGAAGTTATCAATCTGTCAACAATGCAGCCAACTTGATAATAACACTGTACACATTATTATTATATATTTGTTTGTGGGTTAAGTTATTCGGACTTACGGGCAACACGAATACTAAGTGTCAATTTGACAGACGGCTATGTCAATCGTAAACAAACATTGCATTTTGACAACAACTGTCATAATGACAACTGTCATAACAAATGACATAATGTAATTACACCTTTAAGTTTTTAAGATTGTAGTGTACAATAAATACTATTAAGTGCTTTTAAATACGATTAATTATATAATTGCTCTGCGGGTAAGCAATATATTCGTAGCTATCGTTACTAGCTAATTATTGACATTGTACATTTAATTATTGGAATTTTACAATTATACTTTTCAAAATGTCGACTACAATAGACAACATTAATAGTAGATCGAAAGATGAACTTTCTGCGGAACTTTTATCCAGGAATATAACACCAGACGGTACTTTAGAAGAAATGCGGATTCAAGCCAGAAGGCATAACAAAAATATTAAAATATCTGAAGCTATCGAGCATCATGAGATAAGTGTTAACCCAGATAATGACAGCGAATTTGGCTCAAACTACATTAAATATACAAAAGTTATTTATAATGAATCAAACTCTTCTTCATCTTCATCCACAAGTACTATTAATAATTGGAATATTAAATTTGATGGTAATAGTTGCGTAAGAGACTTTATACTGGAAATAGAAGAGAAATGTAGAATTAGGAACGTTCGTCATGACGATTTAGTGAGATGTTTTCCTGATATTTTAGATGGATTGGCATTATTATGGTTCAGATCAATTTATACACCTGATTTGACTTGGAATGAATTATCTATATTACTTATAAAACAATTCGAAACAAATAATAGACAGATTGAATTAAAATCACAACTTTTCTCTATGAAACAACCAGCTGGTATGTCAGCCTTTGAATTTACGTTAAGAATGCAGAAGCACAATAATATGCTTGATTCTAAATTACCACTCTCTGAACTTTTACAATTATGCATGAGGGCATTACTACCCATTTATATCAACCTTCTGGCATCTAGAGATTTCAACTCATTTTCAGAACTTACCGAAGCTACAAATAAACTGGAGTCTTATTCAACGTCTAATTTGTTAGAAAATAATTCTTCTTCTTTTTCTAATGATAATCCACTTAAGGATAATAAAAAAAATTATTATTTCACTAATTCACGGGGCAGTAATAATAATAATTTCAATTCTAATCGTAACTCTTCTTATCGTGGTACCTACAATAATCGTTCTACGGATTATAATTATAAACAAAATAATAATAATAATTATAATAATAATAATTATAATTAATAATTACGATCCATATAGAGAAAGGCAAAATTGTAGATGGAGACGAGGGTATATTTAGAAATTTCAAAATTAAAAGTATGAAAGGGGATGAGGTTTATAAATATTTAGGATACCAGCAATCGAATAGATTAGATCACACTAGTATTAAAAATGATATTAGGATTAAATTTCAAACTAGGATCAGAAAAATTTTAAAATGCAATCTATCTGCTAAAAATTTAGTAAAAGCAATAAATACTTGGGCAATACCTTTATTAACGTACTCATTTGGCATAATTAAATGGTCCAATACAGATTTAGATAGTTTAGAACGATTAATTAGAACTACGTTAACAAAGTTTAATTGCCATCATCCAAATTCAGCTATAGAACGAATTAATTTACCTAGAAATTTAGGAGGTAGAGGTGTAGTCAAAATAACATCTTTGAAACACAATCAGGTAGAAATGCTTAGAAATTTTTTCCATAGGAAAGCTAATAGCTCAGAAATGCACAAAATAATTTGTAAGGCAGATAGAAACATTACACCTTTAAATTTATATGACGAGAATGCCAACATTCTTATAAATACTAACCAGGAATTATTAGATTCCTGGTCAAATAAAATTATTCATGCAAAACACTTCAATTATCTCAACCAAACGTATGTTGACAAACTTTCGTCAAACAAATGGTTGAATATTGGAGAGTTGAGCGCAGAAATAGAAGGATTTATGCTTGCCATTCAAGATAGAGTCATTAATACTAAAAATTATAGGAAGCATATAATCAAAGATATAAATCAAATTGATGATTTATGTAGAAAATGTTTGGCTTTTCCGGAAACTATAGAACATATTATATCGGGATGTTCTATATTAGCGCCGTCCGAGTATACATTTAGGCACAATCAGGTTTTAAAAATAATCCACCAAAGTTTGGTAATTAAACATAACTTGATTGACTGCCGTAATATAGTACCATATTATGAATATGAACCAAATTCATTTTTAGAAAATGAATTTTATAAAATATATTATGATAAAACTATACTAACAGACAGAACAATTAGTCATAATAGACCTGATATAGTTTTACATGACAAAATTAAAAAAATAACTTATATCATTGATGTAGCTATTCCAAATTCCTGTAATATTCAAAAAACTGTTTCTGAAAAAATTAGAAAATACACAGATTTAGGAAATGAGATTAAAAGAATTTGGCATTCTCGGAATATAAAAATATTACCATTTGTTATTTCGGCTACTGGCATTATACCTAGGTCTCTGATTCAAAATTTAGGCGTATTAGATTTGTCAAAGAATTTATACATAAAAATGCAAAAATCGGTAATTTTAAATACATGTAGGATTACAAAAGATTTTTTAAATATTTATATTGAGGGATCAGTAGGATTTATAGGTTCAATTAGGAATTCCACAGAGCCGAACCCTCTGATATGAAAATATCTGGAGTCGGTGAATTATTTTCCCATCTGGTCTCTGGTAGTTGACATGTTGTTCTTGTATTGTTTTGTAATTATAATACATATAGTGCAATTGCATAACGTGGATTGACCAGATGATCATTTGGGAAGTGTGTGAAAGGGTTTAGTTTTTCCTGTGGGGAAAATTAAACCCGGACATTTAAATCTGGTGATTAAAATATAATAAACAATATAGTGGCAATTCTGCTAATATCAATAATACTCGTTTTTTCTATAATAATCAATCTAAAAAGAATACTTCTAATGATTGTAGAGAAAAGGAGATGTGTCATCCTGAACCGAATTCTACCAAGAACAATATTTATTGTTCTTTTTGTAAATTAAAAGGTCATTTACTATCGGATTGTAGGAAGAGAAAACAAAACAATTCCAATCCGAAAGTTGCTTCTGTTAAACATGGGGATTCAAAAAACTAGATGTGAGTCGCTCTGCTCACGCGCCTTCCTTTGCGCAGAGGAAGTGCGAGTGGCAGAGTTGGCTCCGTCAAGTTAATCAGTTTCTTTCGGACTCGAGTTCTGAGGTGGAGGTACCGCCGCCGAAGGATCCCGAGCTTGAAAGAGATAATCGACCTTTCGCGGATATCCTTATTCTTAATAATTCTTATAAAGCACTGCTCGACAGTGGTTCTTCAATTTCCTGTTTAGGAGGAGATATTCATTTAGTATTCTTACAATCGGGTTATGAATTAGTTAATATTGATTTCAATATTTCAACCGCTGATGGAACAAATCAGCAGGTATTAGGTACAATGACGTTGCCTGTTACGTATAAGTCCACTACACATAAAGTACTTTTCTACGTCGTCCCTTCTCTATCTCCTAATTTTATTTTAGGGGTCAATTTTTGGAAAATGTTCCAGGTCGCGCCGGAGCTTTTCCAAAAGGATCCAATTCCTCAGCGAATGGGTCAGGTCAATGAGTTAAGAGCTATTCAGCCAGCTACTTCCCTAACCAAAAAGGAAAATAAAACTCTTACCAAAATTATAAAGAAATTCGAATCCATTTCTTATGAAAAGAAAGGCTTAGGGTTAACACATTTAATAAAACATAAAATTATTACTACGGGTCCTCCGGTTAAACAACGATATTACCCTCTTTCTCCTGCTAGACAGAAACAATTAGATAAGGAAGTAGATGAAATGCTCAAATTAGGAGTCATTCGTCCTTCACGTTCACCTTGGTCTAGTCCAGTATTAATAGTCACAAAAAAAGATGGAACGGGACGTTTTTGCCTCGATTCCAGAAAAATTAACAATCTGACGATCCGTGACAGCTACCCTTTGCCGTATATTTCTCGAATACTCGATAAACTCGGTGGAGCCAGATATATAAGCTCAATAGATTTGTCTAAGGCTTTTTGGCAGATCGCCCTGGACGAAGACTCTTGTGAAAATACAGCTTTTGTCGTACCCGGTCGCGGTTTGTTCGAATTCACTAGGATGCCCTTCGGGTTAAAAAACGCTCCGAGTGAACTTCAAAGACTAGCAGACGCTCTGTTTGGACCAGAGTTCGATGAAAACGCATTTTGTTATTTGGATGATCTAATCTTAGTGTCGGAAGATTTAGAATCGCATTTTATACTGCTAACTAAAGTTTTTGAACGATTAAGAGACGCAGGCCTAACGATTAATTTAAAAAAATGTGAATTCTGTAAATCAGAACTTAAATATTTGGGGTATATGGTCGATTCCAAAGGTCTCCGCACCGACCCAATTAAAATTGAAAGTATAAAAAATTTTCCAATTCCTAAAAATGCTAAAGGAATACGAGCTTTTCTCGGTTTATGTGGTTATTTTAGACGATTCATAAAAGGATTTTCTAGCATAGCTGCTCCCTTATCGAAACTTACAGGATCAAGAAAAGGAGTAAGTTTATTTAAATGGTCGGAAGAAGCTGAATCAGCGTTTAATAAATTAAAGGAAGCACTTACGACTGCTCCTGTCCTTAGTTGTCCGGACTTTACTAAGCCATTTGCTATCCATTGCGACGCAAGCAATATCGGTATAGGGGGTGTTCTTATTCAATCAATAGAGGGAATGGACCACCCTATTGCTTATTATTCTAGGTGCTTAAATACACATGAACGGAATTACGGAGCGTGAACTGTTAGCAGTGTTAGACTCGGTCACTCATTTTAGACCATATATAGAAGGGGCACATTTTTCTGTTATCACTGACCACTCTAGTTTAAAATGGTTAGGATCTATAACAAACCCTAGTTGACGTCTGGCACGTTGGAGTTCTCGCCTTTCACAATTCTCCTTCGATGTTATACACCGTAAAGGCACACAACACATCGTCCCGGATGTGCTTTCAAGAATGGACCTCGCTACAATATCGGTCATTGATGCGAACTTGTCCACCGATAAGTGGTACACAGATATCTGGAAAGGCTGCATAGATTCTCCTCAGCGTTTTCAAAACTTCCAGATACGCGAAAATGAATTGTTTCGCCATACAAAAACACGTTTACCTCTTTGTGAAGACACGTCTTGGAAAAAAGTAGTCCCACTAGAAAATAGAAGGGAAATTTTGTCAGAATCACATGAATCCTCTCGTGCTTGTCATCCTGGAGTCTTTAAGACTTATAAAAAATTACAACTCCGTTACTTTTGGCCAAAAATGTACCAAGAGGTGAAAAGATTTGTGAATCAATGTGCTGTCTGTAAAGCACACAAAATCAGTACAGCCCCGCCGAATGGAATTTCATCAAATTATAAAAAAGTTACGAGACCTATGCAGATGTTATCAGTGGATCTGGTAGGCCCTCTGCATAGAAGTTATTCAGGTTTTACCGTTATATTGTCATGCGTGGATGTTTTTTCTAAATATACCTGGCTATTTCCGTTACGTCAAGGTACCGCGAGAAGTATTATTAAAAATTTAGAAGAAAATATTTTCCTTGTACACGGAGTACCGCGTACCATTGTATGTGACAATGGGCGTCAGTTCATTTCGAAAGAATTTAAGGAACTATTACAAAGCTACAATATAAGCCCTCCTTTTTACAATTCACTGTACACCCCTCAAAACAATGTTGTTGAAAGATACAATCAAACTTTAGGCACGGCACTATCAATATTAACGGAATCTGATCATCGTAATTGGTCCAAATTTCTCCCACAAATTCAATCGGCAATGAATAATACTGTAAATTGTACTACCGGATTTACTCCTTTCTTTGTTATGCACGGTAGAGAACAAATATTAGATGGGGATCTCCACCGTAATCCATTGGCAGATGATGAATCCAGTCCACAAGATTCCTCTCATCTCAAAGTTTACTCCGACAGATTAAATGGACTGTCATCAATTTATGAACAAGTTTCAAACGCCCTTTTTACGGCATTTAAAAAGGGCGCTAATCACTATAATTTACGTAGAAGAAACGTTACCTTCCAGGTAGGAGACGTAGTCTGGAGAAGGAATTTTGTATTATCTAATGCTTTGAACTATTTTTCACAAAAATTGGCACCTCGTTTTGTTCAAAACATTGTAGTACAGAAAAAGTCAGATTTAATTTATACCCTGTCTGACTTAAATGGAAAAGTAACAGGCAATTTTCATGTTAAGGATATACTTAAATCAGATAGCATACCAGCTTAGTCGGCTATCATAAAGCATCTTCACAGGCGCTATCTTTAATTTAAACCTCTTCAATACAGCTCATTTCAGTTCAGCCTGATCATCCGGATTGCTTTGACCAGTATTGGACATAAAATACATAAGTAAATAATTAATTTTTAAGTGGTCTTTTGTAGAAAATTAAAATCTTACTCCAGTTGATTACTCGAGTATAATTTCACATTAAAATAATAATTAAGATTTGTTAGTTTATTTATGTACAATTATGAGATGCCTCGAAGTACAAATACATATTTGTATGTATATATATATATAATAAGTTCACTATGGTTTATATTTATCTTTAAGTTTATTTCCTTGTCAACTTAGAATGCATGACGATATGAACCCGCCTATCCTTTTGTATTCTGAGTCCATACAGTTTAACATACTCTATATTTGTCCTACTAAGTTTTTGTCAACTTGGAATATACGATAATATGAACCCGCATATCCTCGTGTATTCCAAGTTCAATCTCATATGAACTGTGTTCGTATACTTTTATATTGCATAAACGTAATTAAGAACATTAAGAGGTATTCGCCAAAAATTTCAATATGTTCTCAATTTAATAATGTTTTAACTACATTTGCTAAAACAATAAAAATAACTTACTATAATTATTCAGGAATTTCATTAATTCGAACAATTTATTCAATTCCCAAGCTATGAGTGTGATTGATTAGTTCCTGCGAGAACTTCAGTAATTAGTTACGATGCACTAATACTATAATTTCTTGTTGCACCTTCTGGTACAAAAGTCACATACTTAATTAATTGGCACCATTTTTTTTTAACGATGGTTGTTGACTATTGATGGCACCATTTATTTACGATGGTCGCTAACTATTCTATTGTCACCATTTTTATAAATGGTTGAATAATAAATAAATTGGCATCATTTATGCGATGATTGTATGACTATCATTAACACCATTCAGTTACAATGGTTGGTTATATCCTGTATTTCATATACAAATGTTCTAATAAACTTATATTTTGTTTTCTATTATATAACTGTCAGAAAAACTTATCCCACGAGACCAGTTAGAGAGTTAGATAGGTAGGCTCTTCTAAAGAGGAATTCTTTTATCCATAATGGATTTAAAATCAGTGTTGAAGTGCAGATGGTACACCATCTAAGTGTATAGCCTACTTTGGCTTACTTAAAAGTGTTCTGAACAGTGATGCTTTACGCATATTTAATGTGTTGATGTTTATTGATGTCATATCTTGGTGATAATATCTATTCTAATATTAAGTTCTATTCTGTTATAGATGCTACGTCTACGGTAGTCCCAGACGAGAGTCAGAATACATCACCCAGCGTCTTATATGCTGTGGGTGATTACGGGCCCCGTTCACGTATCTTCTTATTGTCTACAAATTGTCTACAATTAAGGTCTTTAACTCTAAGTACTGATTTAATTATATCTAATTTTCTAACTTCGAATGGATGCGTCGCAGACTCTACCATCATGTCTTCAGCATGATGGGCGCGACTGATTTTGTCACGCACCCATTTGCAAGCATACTGTTGCTGGTAGTTTTGTTTTTTTTTCTCTGATGTACAACTCATTTTTATGATATTATGTTTATGTATGTTTTTAGGAACCCATCAGACCAAGTTAGGGTATCTCTTAGCTCAGGCTTTTCTTTTGTTCTCCTTGTGTTTGAGGGCAAACACCTTGGGGGCGAGCGGGGTAATGTTATGTATAAAACATAGGTTAATTGTCGTTTTAAGTAAGAACTGGAATCTATGAGGCGGCACGATAGCATTGTCTATTGTTTTTCATCCTGGCAACACCAGAGAGGAGCGAAAAATGTGATGGTGGCACTTCCCCCGGCGGGCGTAAGGTCCGCCGGAGGTGGAGAGAGTTTTTTTTGGGAGATAATCGGGCAAGATGGAGTGCATCGGTGCCTAATCAGAGATTCGAGAAGTTCCCGTAAAGTTCGGGCGGTTATTATAGTGCCGTTACAAGTTTATTTGAGTTCCCGTTATGGTTTCGACCCCGCGAGTCGCGCTCCGGAAATAAATGTTGTGTTCACACAATGGCCGAATTGTATTTTGTTTAGGAATAGGAAATTTCAAACTGGACAGTAAACGCCCCTGCCTTTAGTCCCAGAAACACCGTGGGCTAGTATGATTTCCGGCCAATATAATGTTCTACCCGATCTCCGCCAGGAAATCTCCTGGTGTATCAATTCACGATACACGTGCGTGACTCTGTCCGTTTGCCATCCGCGCCAGCTTACTCCACCGTGGGACGTGGAGTAGCCTTATTTGCTCGCGCCAGAGTATTTGCTCATGCTGCAGAGGACATCGTTTGCCATCCGCGCCAGCTTACTCCACCGTGGGACGTGGAGTAGCCTTATTTGCTCGCGCCAGAGTATTTGCTCATGCTGCAGAGGACATCGTTTGCCATCCGCGCCAGCTTACTCCACCGTGGGACGTGGAGTAGCCTTATTTGCTCGCGCCAGAGTATTTGCTCATGCTGCAGAGGACATCGTTTGCCATCCGCGCCAGCTTACTCCACCGTGGGACGTGGAGTAGCCTTATTTGCTCGCGCCAGAGTATTTGCTCATGCTGCAGAGGACATCGTTTGCCATCCGCGCCAGCTTACTCCACCGTGGGACGTGGAGTAGCCTTATTTGCTCGCGCCAGAGTATTTGCTCCTGCTGCAGAGGACATCGTTTGCCATCCGCGCCAGCTTACTCCACCGTGGGACGTGGAGTAGCCTTATTTGCTCGCGCCAGAGTATTTGCTCATGCTGCAGAGGCCAGAGGATTCCTGCCGCCAATATTGTCAGCTCGCATCACCGTGGGACGTGGGCAGTTGCACCAACCTTAGTCACCGGGAGGATTCCTCATCGTCTAAACGACCGCGTTAATAGTCAGATTACTTTAGCTTTAGTTATCGGTTATGGTCTGTGGGGGTAAGTTCTTTCCTATCTGTATTATTATTTGCAATATTTGAAATAAACCTATACGGTTAGTCCAATTATAATTAACCTTATTTTATTTACAAAACCTGGTAATTCCTGCCTATGCCTGACATCTTAGAACATAATTCCCCGCTCTGGGAGGGGGGAACTCTGCTCTACCGCTGTGCTGGTCGATTTGGCGGGTCTGTTGCTGAGGATTCCTCGGGATCAGATCCTGGCGCGTCCGGTACTAACCGGCAAAGCCATTTCGACCACTCACCTTAATTAAATCCCTTTAATAAATAGCCAACTATTGGCAATTCAATTGACCCTAACATGGCGCCTACAACTGTGTCCTGGGCTCGTATAATTCTTATTTGTCTAGGTTTTGGGTTGGAGTTACTATAGTTTTGTCTTGTAATCGATCAATAATTGTTTTTGTTATTTCGAAGCATCTCACATAAAACATAACCTTTAAATGTCATTCCGGTATACACGTAAATATTGCGAAGTTATCAATCTGTCAACAATGCAGCCAACTTGATAATAACACTGTACACATTATTATTATATATTTGTTTGTGGGTTAAGTTATTCGGACTTACGGGCAACACGAATACTAAGTGTCAATTTGACAGACGGCTATGTCAATCGTAAACAAACATTGCATTTTGACAACAACTGTCATAATGACAACTGTCATAACAAATGACATAATGTAATTACACCTTTAAGTTTTTAAGATTGTAGTGTACAATAAATACTATTAAGTGCTTATAAATACGATTAATTATATAATTGCTCTGCGGGTAAGCATATATTCGTAGCTATCGTTACTAGCTAATTATTGACATTGTACATTTAATTATTGGAATTTTACAATTATACTTTTCAAAATGTCGACTACAATAGACAACATTAATAGTAGATCGAAAGATGAACTTTCTGCGGAACTTTTATCCAGGAATATAACACCAGACGGTACTTTAGAAGAAATGCGGATTCAAGCCAGAAGGCATAACAAAAATATTAAAATATCTGAAGCTATCGAGCATCATGAGATAAGTGTTAACCCAGATAATGACAGCGAATTTGGCTCAAACTACATTAAATATACAAAAGTTATTTATAATGAATCAAACTCTTCTTCATCTTCATCCACAAGTACTATTAATAATTGGAATATTAAATTTGATGGTAATAGTTGCGTAAGAGACTTTATACTGGAAATAGAAGAGAAATGTAGAATTAGGAACGTTCGTCATGACGATTTAGTGAGATGTTTTCCTGATATTTTAGATGGATTGGCATTATTATGGTTCAGATCAATTTATACACCTGATTTGACTTGGAATGAATTATCTATATTACTTATAAAACAATTCGAAACAAATAATAGACAGATTGAATTAAAATCACAACTTTTCTCTATGAAACAACCAGCTGGTATGTCAGCCTTTGAATTTACGTTAAGAATGCAGAAGCACAATAATATGCTTGATTCTAAATTACCACTCTCTGAACTTTTACAATTATGCATGAGGGCATTACTACCCATTTATATCAACCTTCTGGCATCTAGAGATTTCAACTCATTTTCAGAACTTACCGAAGCTACAAATAAACTGGAGTCTTATTCAACGTCTAATTTGTTAGAAAATAATTCTTCTTCTTTTTCTAATGATAATCCACTTAAGGATAATAAAAAAAATTATTATTTCACTAATTCACGGGGCAGTAATAATAATAATTTCAATTCTAATCGTAACTCTTCTTATCGTGGTACCTACAATAATCGTTCTACGGATTATAATTATAAACAAAATAATAATAATAATTATAATAATAATAATTATAATTATAATTATAATAATAATAAACAATATAGTGGCAATGTTTATTATTATTATATTGTTTATAATAATAATAAACAATATAGTGGCAATTCTGCTAATATCAATAATACTCGTTTTTTCTATAATAATCAATCTAAAAAGAATACTTCTAATGATTGTAGAGAAAAGGAGATGTGTCATCCTGAACCGAATTCTACCAAGAACAATATTTATTGTTCTTTTTGTAAATTAAAAGGTCATTTACTATCGGATTGTAGGAAGAGAAAACAAAACAATTCCAATCCGAAAGTTGCTTCTGTTAAACATGGGGATTCAAAAAACTAGATGTGAGTCGCTCTGCTCACGCGCCTTCCTTTGCGCAGAGGAAGTGCGAGTGGCAGAGTTGGCTCCGTCAAGTTAATCAGTTTCTTTCGGACTCGAGTTCTGAGGTGGAGGTACCGCCGCCGAAGGATCCCGAGCTTGAAAGAGATAATCGACCTTTCGCGGATATCCTTATTCTTAATAATTCTTATAAAGCACTGCTCGACAGTGGTTCTTCAATTTCCTGTTTAGGAGGAGATATTCATTTAGTATTCTTACAATCGGGTTATGAATTAGTTAATATTGATTTCAATATTTCAACCGCTGATGGAACAAATCAGCAGGTATTAGGTACAATGACGTTGCCTGTTACGTATAAGTCCACTACACATAAAGTACTTTTCTACGTCGTCCCTTCTCTATCTCCTAATTTTATTTTAGGGGTCAATTTTTGGAAAATGTTCCAGGTCGCGCCGGAGCTTTTCCAAAAGGATCCAATTCCTCAGCGAATGGGTCAGGTCAATGAGTTAAGAGCTATTCAGCCAGCTACTTCCCTAACCAAAAAGGAAAATAAAACTCTTACCAAAATTATAAAGAAATTCGAATCCATTTCTTATGAAAAGAAAGGCTTAGGGTTAACACATTTAATAAAACATAAAATTATTACTACGGGTCCTCCGGTTAAACAACGATATTACCCTCTTTCTCCTGCTAGACAGAAACAATTAGATAAGGAAGTAGATGAAATGCTCAAATTAGGAGTCATTCGTCCTTCACGTTCACCTTGGTCTAGTCCAGTATTAATAGTCACAAAAAAAGATGGAACGGGACGTTTTTGCCTCGATTCCAGAAAAATTAACAATCTGACGATCCGTGACAGCTACCCTTTGCCGTATATTTCTCGAATACTCGATAAACTCGGTGGAGCCAGATATATAAGCTCAATAGATTTGTCTAAGGCTTTTTGGCAGATCGCCCTGGACGAAGACTCTTGTGAAAAGACAGCTTTTGTCGTACCCGGTCGCGGTTTGTTCGAATTCACTAGGATGCCCTTCGGGTTAAAAAACGCTCCGAGTGAACTTCAAAGACTAGCAGACGCTCTGTTTGGACCAGAGTTCGATGAAAACGCATTTTGTTATTTGGATGATCTAATCTTAGTGTCGGAAGATTTAGAATCGCATTTTATACTGCTAACTAAAGTTTTTGAACGATTAAGAGACGCAGGCCTAACGATTAATTTAAAAAAATGTGAATTCTGTAAATCAGAACTTAAATATTTGGGGTATATGGTCGATTCCAAAGGTCTCCGCACCGACCCAATTAAAATTGAAAGTATAAAAAATTTTCCAATTCCTAAAAATGCTAAAGGAATACGAGCTTTTCTCGGTTTATGTGGTTATTTTAGACGATTCATAAAAGGATTTTCTAGCATAGCTGCTCCCTTATCGAAACTTACAGGATCAAGAAAAGGAGTAAGTTTATTTAAATGGTCGGAAGAAGCTGAATCAGCGTTTAATAAATTAAAGGAAGCACTTACGACTGCTCCTGTCCTTAGTTGTCCGGACTTTACTAAGCCATTTGCTATCCATTGCGACGCAAGCAATATCGGTATAGGGGGTGTTCTTATTCAATCAATAGAGGGAATGGACCACCCTATTGCTTATTATTCTAGGTGCTTAAATACACATGAACGGAATTACGGAGCGTGAACTGTTAGCAGTGTTAGACTCGGTCACTCATTTTAGACCATATATAGAAGGGGCACATTTTTTTGTTATCACTGACCACTCTAGTTTAAAATGGTTAGGATCTATATCAAACCCTAGTGGACGTCTGGCACGTTGGAGTTCTCGCCTTTCACAATTCTCCTTCGATGTTATACACCGTAAAGGCACACAACACATCGTCCCGGATGTGCTTTCAAGAATGGACCTCGCTACAATATCGGTCATTGATGCGAACTTGTCCACCGATAAGTGGTACACAGATATCTGGAAAGGCTGCATAGATTCTCCTCAGCGTTTTCAAAACTTCCAGATACGCGAAAATGAATTGTTTCGCCATACAAAAACACGTTTACCTCTTTGTGAAGACACGTCTTGGAAAAAAGTAGTCCCACTAGAAAATAGAAGGGAAATTTTGTCAGAATCACATGAATCCTCTCGTGCTTGTCATCCTGGAGTCTTTAAGACTTATAAAAAATTACAACTCCGTTACTTTTGGCCAAAAATGTACCAAGAGGTGAAAAGATTTGTGAATCAATGTGCTGTCTGTAAAGCACACAAAATCAGTACAGCCCCGCCGAATGGAATTTCATCAAATTATAAAAAAGTTACGAGACCTATGCAGATGTTATCAGTGGATCTGGTAGGCCCTCTGCCTAGAAGTTATTCAGGTTTTACCGTTATATTGTCATGCGTGGATGTTTTTTCTAAATATACCTGGCTATTTCCGTTACGTCAAGGTACCGCGAGAAGTATTATTAAAAATTTAGAAGAAAATATTTTCCTTGTACACGGAGTACCGCGTACCATTGTATGTGACAATGGGCATCAGTTCATTTCGAAAGAATTTAAGGAACTATTACAAAGCTACAATATAAGCCCTCCTTTTTACAATTCACTGTACACCCCTCAAAACAATGTTGTTGAAAGATACAATCAAACTTTAGGCACGGCACTATCAATATTAACGGAATCTGATCATCGTAATTGGTCCAAATTTCTCCCACAAATTCAATCGGCAATGAATAATACTGTAAATTGTACTACCGGATTTACTCCTTTCTTTGTTATGCACGGTAGAGAACAAATATTAGATGGGGATCTCCACCGTAATCCATTGGCAGATGATGAATCCAGTCCACAAGATTCCTCTCATCTCAAAGTTTACTCCGACAGATTAAATGGACTGTCATCAATTTATGAACAAGTTTCAAACGCCCTTTTTACGGCATTTAAAAAGGGCGCTAATCACTATAATTTACGTAGAAGAAACGTTACCTTCCAGGTAGGAGACGTAGTCTGGAGAAGGAATTTTGTATTATCTAATGCTTTGAACTATTTTTCACAAAAATTGGCACCTCGTTTTGTTCAAAACATTGTAGTACAGAAAAAGTCAGATTTAATTTATACCCTGTCTGACTTAAATGGAAAAGTAACAGGCGATTTTCATGTTAAGGATATACTTAAATCAGATAGCATACCAGCTTAGTCGGCTATCATAAAGCATCTTCACAGGCGCTATCTTTAATTTAAACCTCTTCAATACAGCTCATTTCAGTTCAGCCTGATCATCCGGATTGCTTTGACCAGTATTGGACATAAAATACATAAGTAAATAATTAATTTTTAAGTGGTCTTTTGTAGAAAATTAAAATCTTACTCCAGTTGATTACTCGAGTATAATTTCACATTAAAATAATAATTAAGATTTGTTAGTTTATTTATGTACAATTATGAGATGCCTCGAAGTACAAATACATATATGTATGTATATATATATATATATAATAAGTTCACTATGGTTTATATTTATCTTTAAGTTTATTTCCTTGTCAACTTAGAATGCATGACGATATGAACCCGCTTATCCTTTTGTATTCTGAGTCCATACAGTTTAACATACTCTATATTTGTCCTACTAAGTTTTTGTCAACTTGGAATATACGATAATATGAACCCGCATATCCTCGTGTATTCCAAGTTCAATCTCATATGAACTGTGTTCGTATACTTTTATATTGCATAAACGTAATTAAGAACATTAAGAGGTATTCGCCCAAAATTTCAATATGTTCTCAATTTAATAATGTTTTAACTACATTTGCTAAAACAATAAAAATAACTTACTATAATTATTCAGGAATTTCATTAATTCGAACAATTTATTCAATTCCCAAGCTATGAGTGTGATTGATTAGTTCCTGCGAGAACTTCAGTAATTAGTTACGATGCACTAATACTATAATTTCTTGTTGCACCTTCTGGTACAAAAGTCACATACTTAATTAATTGGCACCATTTTTTTTAACGATGGTTGTTGACTATTGATGGCACCATTTATTTACGATGGTCGCTAACTATTCTATTGTCACCATTTTTATAAATGGTTGAATAATAAATAAATTGGCATCATTTATGCGATGATTGTATGACTATCATTAATACCATTCAGTTACAATGGTTGGTTATATCCTGTATTTCATATACAAATGTTCTAATAAACTTATATTTTGTTTTCTATTATATAACTGTCAGAAAAACTTATCCCACGAGACCAGTTAGAGAGTTAGATAGGTAGGCTCTTCTAAAGAGGAATTCTTTTATCCATAATGGATTTAAAATCAGTGTTGAAGTGCAGATGGTACACCATCTAAGTGTATAGCCTACTTTGGCTTACTTAAAAGTGTTCTGAACAGTGATGCTTTACGCATATTTAATGTGTTGATGTTTATTGATGTCATATCTTGGTGATAATATCTATTCTAATATTAAGTTCTATTCTGTTATAGATGCTACGTCTACGGTAGTCCCAGACGAGAGTCAGAATACATCACCCAGCGTCTTATATGCTGTGGGTGATTACGGGCCCCGTTCACGTATCTTCTTATTGTCTACAAATTGTCTACAATTAAGGTCTTTAACTCTAAGTACTGATTTAATTATATCTAATTTTCTAACTTCGAATGGATGCGTCGCAGACTCTACCATCATGTCTTCAGCATGATGGGCGCGACTGATTTTGTCACGCACCCATTTGCAAGCATACTGTTGCTGGTAGTTTTGTTTTTTTTTCTCTGATGTACAACTCATTTTTATGATATTATGTTTATGTATGTTTTTAGGAACCCATCAGACCAAGTTAGGGTATCTCTTAGCTCAGGCTTTTCTTTTGTTCTCCTTGTGTTTGAGGGCAAACACCTTGGGGGCGAGCGGGGTAATGTTATGTATAAGTAAGAACTGGAATCTATGAGGCGGCACGATAGCATTGTCTATTGTTTTTCATCCTGGCAACACCAGAGAGGAGCGAAAAATGTGATGGTGGCACTTCCCCCGGCGGGCGTAAGGTCCGCCGGAGGTGGAGAGAGTTTTTTTTTGGGAGATAATCGGGCAAGATGGAGTGCATCGGTGCCTAATCAGAGATTCGAGAAGTTCCCGTAAAGTTCGGGCGGTTATTATAGTGCCGTTACAAGTTTATTTGAGTTCCCGTTATGGTTTCGACCCCGCGAGTCGCGCTCCGGAAATAAATGTTGTGTTCACACAATGGCCGAATTGTATTTTGTTTAGGAATAGGAAATTTCAAACTGGACAGTAAACGCCCCTGCCTTTAGTCCCAGAAACACCGTGGGCTAGTATGATTTCCGGCCAATATAATGTTCTACCCGATCTCCGCCAGGAAATCTCCTGGTGTATCAATTCACGATACACGTGCGTGACTCTGTCCGTTTGCCATCCGCGCCAGCTTACTCCACCGTGGGACGTGGAGTAGCCTTATTTGCTCGCGCCAGAGTATTTGCTCATGCTGCAGAGGACATCGTTTGCCATCCGCGCCAGCTTACTCCACCGTGGGACGTGGAGTAGCCTTATTTGCTCGCGCCAGAGTATTTGCTCATGCTGCAGAGGACATCGTTTGCCATCCGCGCCAGCTTACTCCACCGTGGGACGTGGAGTAGCCTTATTTGCTCGCGCCAGAGTATTTGCTCATGCTGCAGAGGACATCGTTTGCCATCCGCGCCAGCTTACTCCACCGTGGGACGTGGAGTAGCCTTATTTGCTCGCGCCAGAGTATTTGCTCATGCTGCAGAGGACATCGTTTGCCATCCGCGCCAGCTTACTCCACCGTGGGACGTGGAGTAGCCTTATTTGCTCGCGCCAGAGTATTTGCTCCTGCTGCAGAGGACATCGTTTGCCATCCGCGCCAGCTTACTCCACCGTGGGACGTGGAGTAGCCTTATTTGCTCGCGCCAGAGTATTTGCTCATGCTGCAGAGGCCAGAGGATTCCTGCCGCCAATATTGTCAGCTCGCATCACCGTGGGACGTGGGCAGTTGCACCAACCTTAGTCATCGGGAGGATTCCTCATCGTCTAAACGACCGCGTTAATAGTCAGATTACTTTAGCTTTAGTTATCGGTTATGGTCTGTGGGGGTAAGTTCTTTCCTATCTGTATTATTATTTGCAATATTTGAAATAAACCTATACGGTTAGTCCAATTATAATTAACCTTATTTTATTTACAAAACCTGGTAATTCCTGCCTATGCCTGACATCTTAGAACATAATTCCCCGCTCTGGGAGGGGGGAACTCTGCTCTACCGCTGTGCTGGTCGATTTGGCGGGTCTGTTGCTGAGGATTCCTCGGGATCAGATCCTGGCGCGTCCGGTACTAACCGGCAAAGCCATTTCGACCACTCACCTTAATTACATCCCTTTAATAAATAGCCAACTATTGGCAATTCAATTGACCCTAACACATTTTTACTTTGTCTTTTTTGCACTGTTATTTTTAGTTTTTTTTTCCTACTTATTTAACACTCCTTTTACATATGTTTACAATGTTAATTCAAAGTATGTAATCACTGTATTGTTATGTAAAAGTCACATTGGCATGCCCCCGTTGTCGAGGGGTAAAGCTCTTGACTAGCAATCCGGAGGTCGCGGGTTCAAATCCCGGTGCGCGCAGATAAATTTTATTCGATTGATCTGTGTTTTCAACATTTTATAATTTAAAATAATATAAGATATATTTCCGGCACGTTCCAGGTGGAACATACTCTCAGTATCGCCCTGGTGTAAGACCACCAATTAGAATTGAAATGTTGCTTGAAATGGCTTTAGCTGTGTTTGTTGACTAAATCTGAAAACACGGGTACTTCCCCATCTTCCTCGTCCCCATCTTCTTCCCCTCCCCACATCTTCAGCCTCACAACATTGCCATAGTCTCTCTGGCTCCAGATGGAAGCAGTTTCGATTCTTGTGATTGAAAATTCACCTCAAGGGTGCAGTATGAACATATGTACATATATATACATACATAAAATTAAATAATATAATAAGCACTTCGGCTTAGTAGTTGGGTTGCTAGATTGACCTTCATTATCTGTTTTCTGAAATAAAGTGTTGGTATGTTATTTCATGGGTGAAATTTAGGCCTTGCTCTTCTTGGGTCCTAGTAACTTTTTCCAGAAATTCCCACCGCGCTACCATGCCGTCTTTGTCGATAATTATTTTATTTGGATTCCTGTGTACATATATTCTTGTCTAACTTTATCATACGGTAAGCATCTAAAGTTGCACTAACCTCCCGCACATCGGTTGTTAAAGAAAGAAAGAAAATAAAACTGAGAAACGTTTTTTAATTAAAAAATAAATAAATTAATGAGCCCATTACCAGTTCGGCCCTTCCTTGTAAAGCGCTCACCCTCTCCCCGCTCGGTGAGCGGTAACCCCGTCTGTATCCCCACTCCCCGCCGCCGAAAAATGGAGACAGCTACACTGGTTTTGGCGGTATAATAGGATTCGAAATGCTTATGCCGCTTCCTTAGAATCATAGTTCCATGAGTGACACGCATTGGAAAGTTGCAGAATCTCACAAAATAAAGAAAAAACAACTAAAAATATAATGTAATAAAGTTCAATTGACCAAGATAACGGATATTAAGTAATGCCATGTCTGAGTCAGAGACCATTGAAACAATGACTAAGAATAAAAAAAAAATTAAATAAACAAAAATAAATAAAATATAAAATTATTGCGTTGAAATGGGATATAATTTGACAACCGGACGTTTGAAAGAACCAAATCGTGTCTTTACCGTGCAACGGGTTGGATTCACATACGGACCTTCTCACCCCGGTTACGTAGTAAATAAGTAGGTACTGTCGAGTTTGAGATGTGTCATCCCAGTTATAATTACCGCTTGTGCAGAGACTCGGCTCGCCGCGAACTTCAGTACAAGAAACCAAGGCCGGAGAGAGGAACGTGTTTACAGCTGTCTGGGTGCAACAAACTATTGACGCTTGGATCGCAGCATCATGGCAATCATTTTATCAAGACTTCAGATTCATCGTAACGTAACGTTATTTTATTTATATTTCTCAGGTTACAAATTTAACTTCTTTAGTTTTTGTATTCTCTATAAAATGCAATGGCGCCCTCGTTAGTCTTTTAGCACTGCACACTCGCGTTTACCTACATGTAACATCTTGTCTAACATTAATCATCTTCGATGATTATGTACGCGGCCCGAGATAATTACTTATTTTAGAGTCATCACCTTCTGTATATTATTACAAAATATTGTCCCTGTTGTCAATCGCAATAAACCCTATTTATATATTTTAACTTTAGTCTTTCTTTGATTTGATTTATCAGTAACATGCATCTACCCTTTTGCTGGAGCTAGCCACATTAAAGTACAGAGTAATGAGATGAATAAGTAAGTATCGTTTATCACCATTACACTTCTTTTATCACTATTACAAGCGTCGCAATGCGAACAATTTTATCCATTCCGGGATGGATTTCAGTTATCACTCCTAAAGGAGGGGAATCTTCCTGTCCCACTAGTACGACAGTTCCGATATTAATCGGATGATCAGAAGTAGTCCACTTCTGCCTGACTTGCAAGGTGTGCAGATACTCTGAACGCCAATTCTTCCAGAAGGACTGAACCATGCTGTCCAATAATTGCTTACGCTGAGTCAAATTGATTTTACCGTCTGCCAGGACAGAAGCAGGCAAGTACTGCAATGGTGTCGACATTAAAAAATGCGCAGGCGTAAGGACTTCTGGATAAGGGTTAGAAAACATAACTGTAAGTGGACACGAATTCATTATGCACTCAATTTGAACTAGCACAGTCTGTAACTCCTCATAGGTGAGAAGCTGAGTTCCAATCACACGGTACAAGTGTGTCTTCATGCTCTTTACGTTCGACTCCCACATAACCCCAAAATGAGGCGCGCGTGGTGGAATCATTTTCCACTCTATACGATGCTTAGCGAGTTCGCGCTTTAATGAGGGCTCATATTCAGATTCAATCAAAAACTTGTAGAGGTCATCTAATTGTGCCTTTGCACCCACAAAATTAGTACCATTATTTGAATACAAGCATGTTACCGGGCCACGCCGAGAAATAAAACGGCTGAAAGCAGCCAGGAAAGAATTTGAAGTTAAGTCAGAGACCAACTCAATATGAATAGCCTTGGTCACAAGGCATACGAATAGACAAATATATGCCTTTTGAGAATGTTGTCCTCTCCGACGAGTCAGCGTAATACGGAGGGGACCTGCGTAATCTACACCGGTATATGATATGACGGTAAATCTGCCATCTTCGGTGTAGGATGCGATGGATTTAAGCGGAAACAACAATTGCATTTCCGCACCATCGCCCTAATAACAGTCCTAGCATCTAATATCCAATAGCGTTGACGTAAGATAGACATAAGAAGTCCTGGGCCTGTATGACAGTTCACGACATGAAAGTGAGATATGATCAGATCGACAACACAGCCATGTTTGGGAAGTAAAACCGGATGTTTAACCTCAAAAGTTAAATCCGATTTAGAAAGCCGCCCCCCAATACGTAACAGATTATCTCCATCAAGAAATAGAGATAAACTCTGAAGCCTTTTGGAATGAAATTTGCCTTTCTGGAGTGCAGCAATATCTCCTGCAAAATGAATACTCTGCACCGCACGAATCACAGCCTTTTCAGCAGACATAAGATTATTGACCGTTCCAGAGGAAAGTGATATCTTTTTTATGAATCGGAGGACATAAACGACAATCCTTAGTAGTTTATCCCAAGTGGATATACGCTGAGTCAGTTCACTCAGGACCGATTTTTCACCCTGAAATGTTGCAGTGAGCACATTAGCTTTATGTTCAGGCATTTCACCAGTATTGGTAGGGTGAAACGGTTTTAATGGCCATTCCAAAGGTGGGCTGCGAATCCATGATGGGCCGTTCCACCATAAATCATGTGAAACGAGTTGGGAAGGAAGCATGCCACGAGAAAGGTAGTCGCTTGGGTTTTCACTACCAGCAACGTGGTAAAAGTTCTCCGGAGACAAATATTCTTGGCACTGAGCCACACGATTACTAACAAACACCGACCAGCGATGAGGTGAAGAATGTATCCAAGAGAGCGCAACGGTAGAATCGGAAAAAGCATATGTTCCTGCAAAAGGAAGACGCTCAGAATAATTATCTTGAACCGTCCGTATTAATTTGGACATCAATACTGCGGCACAGAGCTCCAAACGAGCGAGGGTCGTCACTTTGGTCCATGAAACCTTTGATTTTGCACACAACAATCTCACTGTAATTTTCCCAAACAGATCAGTGGTGTGCAAATAAATCACACAGCCGTAACCATTCATGCTTGCATCGCAGAAAGCAACAACGAGCACCGTACTGTCTTTCAGGACACCAACATGGCGAAGGATTTTCATCATTGAAATTAGAGGAAATTCCTGTGTAAGCGCCGAAAACCGATGAATAACGCTATCAGGGGGTGTATCATCCCAACCAATGTTGCACAGCCATAGCTCTTTGATAAGTAATTTAGCGTACAGAATAACAGTAATAATAGTGACCGAGAGAGCACACACAAATTTATGCGCAACAAGTTATCAGTTAATAGCAGTTTTAAACGTTGAAACTTATAATAATAACGAAACGATTAAGTGGCAACAAGCCTAAACAAGTTAAAAAACTTATTAATAAGCTTCTAATATTTAAATGAAATAATTTTAGCATCGAACAACAACCGCGATAAGAGTTTTCAGTGTTTACATTTTGACCCTACTAATACATAATATTCAACGAACGAGTAATAATATACACAATATAATACGCACAAAGTGATAATATTTTAACAGTCTGAATTGTTTTAATATTGTGAACAAGAATTACATTCAGTTCAAACTGTGACACTGTCTGATAAAGCACCTACCCACATAAATAATATTGCCTCGAACATAAACAATAAATTTTATAGTGAAATAAATAAATACTAAAAATATATATTTATAAATAAATAAAAAATATATTCGTGTCCAGCGGAAGACCAAATCCAATAAACAAGCAGTACATTACTCACCTCTTTATTTTTGTACATTTAAAACGCCATCTCTGCATACACGCAAATAACATTATTAACAGAACAATACACTGCAGATTTGTTAGTTTGTTCGCTAGTTCAGCCATCACACAGAGGCCGCACATTTCCTTAAATAATCTTCTGTGGGCCGCATTTAAAATAAAACAAAATGAACATCTGCGGCGTGTGCAATTCCAACATAACTCAAGGAGTTCAATGCTCGTCCTGCAAGGAAAATCTGCACTACAAGTGTGGAGGTATATCAGAGGAAAATTACAAAAAGATGAAGCTCGACCTGAGAAGTACTTGGCGATGCAGCAGGTGCAAATCTTCAAATATTGCTGTGGGCGTCCAAGATCTGAGCACCATCATGGAAGATATTAAAAGAATTCAGAAGGACCTGTCCTCATTCAAGGGACTGCACGATGATATAAAATCTCTGCGTGAGGAAGTACAAGGGGTGCAGAAATCGGTTGACAGCTGCCACCAGGAGGTCGCTTCATTTGGAAATAAGATTGATGATTTTGAAAAACGCCTTACAAAAGTGGAAAACTTGGAAGCAGAAGTAATAAACCTGAGAACGGAAGTACGCAACATAATTGAAGAAACGAATAAAAAAGACCAATGGGCAAGACTTCAAAACCTCGAAATAAGGGGTATCCCTGAAAAAAAAGGTAAAAATTTAATAACCCTCATTTCAAAAATCGCCAGTCTGAGCAATATGAGTCTAGGTGAAAGGGACGTGGAGTTCATAACGAGAGTTGCTCCCAGAGGCGGCGAGACTGGAAAGACTAAGTCACTAAAATCTGTGATTGTAAAATTAACCAGCCGAAGCTTAAAAAACCAGCTTCTGCAGGCGGTAAAAGACCGCAAAGGGATCACGTCAACGGAACTAGGATTTACGGGATCCCCGCAAAATGTCTACATAGGTGACCATCTCACGAGCATGAATAAACATCTATTCTACCGCGCAAGGCTTCTCGCCAAAGAAAAAGGTTATAGATTCGTCTGGACAAAAAACTGCCTAATTTACGCTCGACGAAATACGACGTCAGCGCCCATCATTATCTCAAAGGAAGCAGATTTGAAGAAAATGGACCGCAAGCCTCCAGCCACAGGACCCAACAGAGTAGATGCAGTAAGTTCTCAGCTGAGCCAAGCCTCCAGATAAGGCCTTTTAAAATTACTACATTTCTTTATACTAATTTCATTTTAATTATTTTTATATTTTCATCTCACTTAGAATGTACCCTTCCCTCCCTTATCCCCCACGCCTACCCTATGGATCTATTCACTCTAATACATTTCTTAGTTCCATTCATTCTAACACACTTTTTAGCTTTTGTACAATTTTTTAGCATTTTTTGTAAAATTCTTTGGGAATTTCATAAAAATAAACATAAATCCGTCAATAATAAAATTCGAACATCGACACAAATTCACTTCAATTCCGCACTTAATCATAGATTCGCACGGTTTAACCAATGTCTTTAAATATCTATTACCAAAATGTGAGAGGGTTACGCACTAAAACTGACAAGTTATTGGTGGCTGTTCGGTCCAATGAATATGATGTTATCGCTCTGTCTGAATCATGGCTCGTTGATGGCATCCGCAACGAAGAGCTATTTGATGATCGCTACGATGTACACCGCCGAGATCGGGACTACACTCGCACGGGCCAACGCTTGGGCGGGGGTGTCTTAGTCGCTGTTCGTCGTGAGCTGGTACCTCGCGAGCGCCCAGGGTGGCACTCACAAGCTGAGGACGTCTTGATAACATTAGAATCCAGGGGATCCAAACACACAAATCTCCACATATGTTGTGTTTACCTCCCTAAAGGACCAACATATCGTGAAAATATGGAAAGCTTCCTCACACAAATTTCAGCACTTACGTTGCAATTCCCCACAGACAAATTCATTATCCTAGGTGACTTTAACCTCACTGACATTTCATGGAATAAGTCTCTCAATAATACGTCATTTATACCCAGTGATCGCTTATCGCCTGTTAGTACATCATTTATTGACTGCATGCATTTTTCGGGATTGTATCAATGTAATGGAATTCCAAATACCAACGGTCACTTTCTTGACCTCGTTCTATGTAATGACCTGTTACTGGTCTCTGCTTGTGATGAACCATTAATTTTAGAAGACCCTCATCACACCTCCTTAATAATGGAAGTTTTATTCTCTGAACCCGCTCCACTAGTGGAAGAGCCTAGAAGGGCTTACGTCTATAAGCGCGGTGATTACGACCAAATTAACACATCTCTCGACCAGGTAAACTGGCACGAGCTACTTTCGTTTGGTGACGTGAACGCAGCATTAAATAAATTCTACTCACAATTAAATCATCTTATAGATGCCCATATTCCTATGAAATTATGTAGGAATTCGAAATACCCGCCATGGTATAACTCTGCCCTTATCAAATTAACAACAGAAAAATATAAATACTTTAAAAAGTTCAAGACATATAAAAACCCTCCTGACTATGCCACTTTCTCTCTACTAAGATCACGTCACAAAAAACTTAACTGGGAATGCCATAATAAATACTTACTTAAAATAGAACATGATATATCCTCCGACCCAAAAAAAATATGGAATTACATTAAGTCAAACTCCAAATCCCATGGCGTTCCGAATACCATGATTTTCAAAGACGAAAAAGCTGAAAATGGATCTGATATCTGCAACTTATTCTCTAAATATTTCACTTCAGTCTACAATAATAATGCTCGGATTAACCAGATCCCGCCAGACTACACCAGTGAGCCCTGTATTGCTAGCATTTATAATATTGAAATCAACCAGCATCACATACAGAAACAACTTAGATCCCAGAAAGAAACAAACAAACAAAATTTAGATCCCAATAAAAGCGCAGGCCCAGATAAAATTCCCCCTTTCTTCATAAGCAAATGTTCGCGCAGCCTTTCTAAACCATTATTCATAATTTTTAGTCGCTCCCTTAATGAGGGAATTGTGCCAAACATTTGGAAAACTGCATTTGTAACTCCCATTTTCAAGAACGGACAAAAATCTGACGTTGAAAATTATAGGCCCATATCAAAGCTCTGCATTTTCAGTAAGATTTTCGAAAAAATTGTGTACGACCAGATGTTTACAGCCTTGAGATCGTCACTTAACAACAATCAGCATGGATTTATGAAAGGAAAATCTACTACCACTAACCTAACGGCATTTGTCGAAATCTTACAAGACAATATGGACCAACGCGTACAGGTAGATGCAATATATACAGACTATAGCAAAGCCTTTGATTTAGTAATCCATGATGTTTTGTTGACTAAACTTTCACTAATCGGCGTACACGGAGATCTCCTCAGATGGCTCTCGTCGTATTTGAAAAATTGTCACATAAATAATTATGTGACTAATGCAGTTCTTGCTTAGGTGGTTATTTTGTCTATGGTGTTTTTTTGGACACTGGTAATTTTTGGAAAAGAGAGAGTTTCCTTTTTGTTGATGGTCACTTCCTTCCGATCAACTTGGGCAGTTGGGTCGGAAATTGGTCACTCACTGGAAAAGTGTTTTATTGGATTTTATCATGAGAATCTAAGTCGATTTTAAACCTAAAGGAACGCGGGGTGTTTTTACGTAACACGCGAGGTTCGTGTACGAGTTATTTATAGTGGATGACGTGAAAGTCCCACTTTTTTCCGATGTGGCTGGTTGGCCGTTTTGTGGAATTATTTCTGGAAAAGGAATCGTGAAGTGAATTGGTCCTGGTGTTGGCTACTATAATATGCCTTCACGACCCCGCGTCGCAAAGTCACGGTCTGCTAACCGTAATACGCCAGACTTGGATACTGTTGGGGGCCACGTGCCTTTTGATTGGAGTTCGTCGAGATGGCCCGTGGCTGAATGCGCTCCTTGGAGGTATAGCGGCCTCCTGCCCAATTAGAAGGACGACCTTGGTGCTCTGGATTCCGCGCCGTTCCCATATGGGAAGACTGGAGTTCCCGTCCCGTCTCGTGCTCTCTCACTGCGAAGCAAGATCGCGTTCGTCTACCGGGGTTATTTCCGTATAGTTAGTTTAGCGTGTCCATTAGGAGTCCATCTGGTATGTGTATTTTTTATATTTCCTTTTGTTACCTTGGTATGAAGTTTGTACACTTCCTTGTTGCTTTTTGGTTTGGATTCAATACATTTTTATAAAGTTCCTCTTCTTTTATTTGACTGAAAACCCTACCTACATGACAGATAACTACTTGGCCCACTATCCTGAGCCCTGGTCTCTGCTCTGCCGCAAGGTTACATTTTATACGAACATGATACGTTTCAGTGGCGCTTCCAACGTGTAAAATCAGTTATTTTCGGTGCCCGAAACGTACTTTTCTGTCATGTGGGGTAGATTTTCAGTTCTTTTGCTGATAATTTTAGTGAAATCAGAAATGAATCGGTGTGTGTGCATATATTTGGTTATATATCTATCTTGTTGATATAGAGCCTGATTAACTTATCGCTTCTTCATCCCGTCAAATGACATTAACCGTTCTGCAGAGATACTGTGTGTAACTTAATTGCTATTAAGAGAATTAAATTCTGAAATTACATTTCATTAAGTTATGTTCTGTTTCTGTTGAATATTTTTGTTTGTTTACCGATTTGTGAGACTTCAGGTTACTTTGACAGCAATTTTAAGTGTTGCCATTAAAATAATGTTAAACAGAAAATTAATTCATAATATCTCTAGAGGTGATAGCCGAATTGTTGTTGGGAATATTTTTTCAGTTTACTGGCAATTTTATTTTTACTGTCAGCTGTTTATTTTTCATCTATGTAATGCTTTATCGGAGCCGAGCTGTCAATTCTTGTTGACATTTGTCAGGTTATGTGCATTGTTTACTTAAAAAGCCGCGGAAGTTCATTATTAAATACATTACTTTTGTTTTGTAAACATCAGATGACTTGTGACAGACATTTATCATAAGTAATTGTTTATTGTAATTTTAAATATTTACTGCATTCTAAGGTGATTTTAAATAAATTATAAATGGCTTTGTCGTTATTGAAAATCAATGACTATTTATCGAGTTCATACGTACAGGGTGTTTGGTAATTGACGTGTTACAAATAAATAATTATTTATAACAGTTTGGTTAATCCTATTATTACCTTTTATTTCATATAATTATTTGAGAATAATAATTTAATTATAAATTAAATTAAATTTTTTATTTACATGGTTAGACATTTATCATAAATAACCGACGATCTTTTGCGTTCTGTGCACAAGGATGACAGAAGGTCGTCGTCAGTTACACAATATGGACGCATATATTTTAATGACAAATTTTGGCGAGGATTATAGACCTCATAAGTATATTTTGATTAAAATCCTAGTTTATTTATAGGTATTTATAAGTAGTCGTTTATACATAGTTAGCTATATTTATTTATAGGAATACTTATCTTTATAATTAATACTTTGCATATATAAGTATTAGAATAATACTACCTTCATATAATTAGATATATTAAAAACTATTAAGTTTTTTTAAATATTTTTTTTTATGCGGTGGCATGAGGGAATACCAAACCTTCATACTGCTTCATTTAATTACATTTGTTTCTTTTGTGATTGTTCTGGTCTCATGCTTTGGAGTTTGGTACCTCCAAATCTTGTGCTCAGTACAGACACTTAATTCTAGTTCATTGACGATAAAACGTTTATTTACCCTCGGTAAACTGGAATGTGATCCTTGTGGTCACTGGCGCCCAAATTTTGTTAGTTAAGTCTTTCTTTCCTCCGTTAATATGCTTTTCTGTTAATAATAACATGCACTAGTTTCGAGTTTTTTTTTTGTATTATTAAACGTATGATTATTTTGGTAATAATATACTTGTTCACATGAGTACACACACACTGATTTCATACCTTGTTCCATCTGTTTAACGGATTTAGTTGTAATGCTATTATTTTTAAGTTTATGCCCTTCTTTCTTCAGTCCACTGGAGGCTCTTTTATTGCCCATAGCCCATAGAACCTCCAGGGAACTTGAGAAGAAATATCTTGGAATTTTGTGTTTCGGAGACTTGAGCTACTTTCTGATGCACAAAAGTTCTGTTAATTATACTATTGATAGTTAAGTATTCATAAGCTTAAGTATTGTTTAGCTTTCCTATAAGTTCTTTATATAAATCTTAGTTCATAAGAAAGTTGTTTCTGTCTCTAACAAGGAAAGTACTGCTTTGGCATGCTTAACTAATAATTAATTCCTTTGGAATTATCGCTTTGCCTCTAATACAGGAAAGTGTGTTCTGTATAGTTTTAACTCTAAATAATATAAACATTAATATCTTACTGTTAGTATCATTATTAAACTTTAAATTAAGTATTACTAGTGTCATTCATTAAAATTTTGAATTGATCACACCTCGAATAGTGTCAACTCACTGAAAGCCATAGTTGATCACACATTTTGTTTTGTTTGTACAAGAAATGCTGACTTTTGTGCACTCGTGGAGTGTTTTTTTTTCAAGGGATGCCAGCTTGGGTATTACCGTGGTCTCAATTTTTTTACAAACAATGTCACTCTTTTGAGTTTTTGATGCAGGTTGTTAATTGGATTTTTGGATATCCTAAGCTGCGAGCTTAACTTTCTGTTCTGCTGTTAAGTACCAATTGACTTTTGTCATGATCTGATAGATAGGTATTGTGTTATGTAAATCCTAATCTGACCACCTTGATTGGCAGGTATTTATTGTTTTATAAAACCTGACCTGATTTGATTTTTGAAAATTGGATAATTTAAATATTATTCTAGTTTGACGACCTTTTTACATATAGGTATTTCTTCGGAATTGTAAATCCTGGTTCAATAATGACAGTTAGATGATCCAATGTAAGATCCCTACTCTGCCCACGTCTGATAGACAGTTTGTATACTGATTCTATATTACTTATAACACAGAAAAGTATTTTCTTGTGTCCTAGTTTTGCCAACATTGAACTCCATTGTTCTGAGTTGAAAAATGTATATTTATATAGATATTTTCTTAATTTAGGCTTCTTTAATTTTAAGTATTTGTTTATTTTTAAGTTTTATCCTAAGAATGTTAAACCGGATGGACTTAGTTAGATAGGTTACTTTTTTTTGCTATTCAAATATAGCATAAATTCAGTGCGAGTAAGGGCTGTTTAACCCTAAAAAGTGAAGCCAAATTGGCCTTTATTTCCTGTATAAGGAAAAGTGATAAATTTTTTTTTTTCTTTTCTACAATTTATTTGGTTGTGTTTTTTCTTAAAATATAAAATGTTGAGTATTTTATAAATATAAATCTTGTTAAATTGACACGAAAACAACAGATCTCCTTTTTTTTTTTTTTTTTTTTTAAATTAAATTCAAAACTTTGTTTAATTTAGTAGATGATGGTTGACTCCTTGTTTTCGTGCCTTTCTTTTCTTATTTGTTCTTTATTATTAAGAAATTTTGTTTTTTAAGAAATTTACTTTTAAGAAATTTACTTTTAAGAAATTTACTTTTAAGAAATTTAGTTCTAAGTTGTTATTTTAATTACTAATTAATGTTTTTGTTATCATTTTTCTAGATACCTGATGGACTCATAGTTTAGTTAGTTTGTGGACTTAGTTTTTCATGTTTGAGGGCAAACATTTTCGTGGGAAGGGGGGAATTGTCACATAAATAATTATGTGACTAATGCAGTTCTTGCTTAGGTGGTTATTTTGTCTATGGTGTTTTTTTGGACACTGGTAATTTTTGGAAAAGAGAGAGTTTCCTTTTTGTTGATGGTCACTTCCTTCCGATCAACTTGGGCAGTTGGGTCGGAAATTGGTCACTCACTGGAAAAGTGTTTTATTGGATTTTATCATGAGAATCTAAGTCGATTTTAAACCTAAAGGAACGCGGGGTGTTTTTACGTAACACGCGAGGTTCGTGTACGAGTTATTTATAGTGGATGACGTGAAAGTCCCACTTTTTTCCGATGGTTGGCCGTTTTGTGGAATTATTTCTGGAAAAGGAATCGTGAAGTGAATTGGTCCTGGTGTTGGCTACTATAATATGCCTTCACGACCCCGCGTCGCAAAGTCACGGTCTGCTAACCGTAATACGCCAGACTTGGATACTGTTGGGGGCCACGTGCCTTTTGATTGGAGTTCGTCGAGATGGCCCGTGGCTGAATGCGCTCCTTGGAGGTATAGTGGCCTCCTGCCCAATTAGAAGGACGACCTTGGTGCTCTGGATTCCGCGCCGTTCCCATATGGGAAGACTGGAGTTCCCGTCCCGTCTCGTGCTCTCTCACTGCGAAGCAAGATCGCGTTCGTCTACCGGGGTTATTTCCGTATAGTTAGTTTAGCGTGTCCATTAGGAGTCCATCTGGTATGTGTATTTTTTATATTTCCTTTTGTTACCTTGGTATGAAGTTTGTACACTTCCTTGTTGCTTTTTGGTTTGGATTCAATACATTTTTATAAAGTTCCTCTTCTTTTATTTGACTGAAAATCCTACCTACATGACAGATAACTACTTGGCCCACTATCCTGAGCCCTGGTCTCTGCTCTGCCGCAAGGTTACATTTTATACGAACATGATACGTTTCAAAATCGCAGCCAAGCAGTAGTCGTCGGTGGCTATAAATCGAATTGGGTAAACGTACCGTCAGGAGTACCCCAAGGGTCATTATTGGGACCATTGCTCTTCAATATATACATTAATGACATTGGAAAATGTTTTCTCCACTCCAGAACGTTACTATACGCAGACGACATGAAAATATTCTCTCCTGTTACAAGTATCAATGACTGTACTCGCGTACAAGAAGATTTAAATCGCCTAAATAGCTACTGCACACGACACAACCTTAAAATAAATGTTAAAAAATGCGGCGTCATCAGCTTTACCCGAAACAAAAATCCCATTTCTTTTGATTATTCCCTTAACGGCACAATACTTAAAAAAAATGATGGAGGCCAAAGATCTGGGAGTAGTGCTAGACCCAAAATTACTTTTTGACCGACATATCGAATCCATAGTTGCAAAAGCTTCCAAGGTACTTGGCTTCATACTCAGAATCGGCAAACACTTTAAAGAGGTAATCACTATGAAAATGCTGTACTTTGCGTATGTACGCAGCTCTCTGGAGTACGCCTCTCAAGTCTGGAATCCCAGGTACACAACATACATAGAAAGGATTGAGAAAATACAAAATCGTTTTCTACGATACCTTGATTTTCGGGGATATCGTCCTCATCTAAGTTATGTGGAGTCAGCCACGTTTTTCAAAATCTCCTCACTAGAAAATCGTAGAAATTCTGCAGACGTAATATTCTTGCAAAAGATAGCCACCTCTGCGATAGATTGCCCGGAATTACTTGAAAGAATTCAATTATTACAAGCAATAATTGTCAGCCTGAAACACTCATTTACATTGAAAAATCTTCCGAGAAAAGATACTTGCCGCCAACGGGACTTGAACCCGTGTCCTTCCGATTGCCGGTCGAATGCTCTGACCACTGAGCTATGGGGGCTTATCAAATACCCGCCAAATAATTCAATATATACTAGTGTTTCATTCAACAATTACTGCTTGTTATATTTTTTTCCACCTGAAAACAACCAACTTTATTTTTGCGAGGAAGACATTGTTAGTGTTAAATCCCTCACTAGGTGGCGTCGAGACAAATTATGTCTGCATTTATTGGGGAAATACTTAAACTTGTTAAATATTAATTATTATTTTTTAATTTATAAACTAACGTTTAGACAAGATTTTTATGCATAGCACAAAGGGTAACAATTATTACAAGCAATAATTGTCAGCCTGAAACACTCATTTACATTGAAAAATCTTCCGAGAAAAGATACTTGCCGCCAACGGGACTTGAACCCGTGTCCTTCCGATTGCCGAAAGAATTCAATTAAGAGTGCCCACCAGACAAACTAGACTAAATCACACACTTAACACACCTCGATGCAATACTAACTCTAAACAAAACACGTTCATTAACCGCGTTTCACACTTTTTTAACAATTCATACAATGAATTCGACTTATTCAACACAGCACCCCAAATTCTAAAAAAAAATAAACAATAAATAACTTCTAAACATATACAAACTATTATACTCCTATACAAATAACTTATTCACTCCCAGATTAGATCCGTCCCCTTCCCCTCCCGCCCACCATCCCATCCCAATAAGCTATTATAACTATTATAACTTTTATAACTTTTTATCTCTGTAATTAATACACACCAGTGAAAACCTATTATTGGTTCAATAACATATACATATGTAAATACACCTAAGTAAATAATGTAACTGTTAGTTTTCCAAATAAAATAAAATAAAAATAAAAACAGGGGCGACCAAGCCGAGGATATCAAATAAGCGGGCGACTATGGAGAGTATGCTTCGCTTTGTGCACTTCTCCTGAACATAAGATGTCGTAAAGAAGAAGCTGTCATCGGCTGGTTCCCACGAAAGGCCCAACACCTTAGAGGTATTGTTAGAACCAACAGTGAAGTCCACTGGGCTGCGGTGAGAATCTGGGAAGTTCTCAAGTACAACTTGAGAATTACTAGTCCATTTTACTAAATCAAAGGCACCGGACTTAAACAACGAGATTAATTCTCGAGAAAGACGTATGGCGCTGGGCTCATCTGCAATAGAATAGACCAGGTCGTCCATATACAGCTTGGACTCTGCCACTTTGGCAGCGTCCGGGTAATGTGGTCTCATATCCTGGGCCAACTGGCGAACCGTCCGCATTGCTAAGTATGGACTTGCCGTCAAGCCGAAAGGAACTCGATTGAAATGAAAAGTTCGTATGAGACCATTATTCGAGAATCGAAATAAGATCCTCAGGTATCTACGATGCTTGCTAGGAACTTCAATCTGTAAATACATTTGGTTTATATCATCGAGCACAATACGAGGCATTGGTTTGTCTGGACGAGTGACAGCATGATGTGGGATGTAATATCCATCTTCTGTGATATCCGACTCTGAGACTTCTGATAGGTAATTATTTTCAATATATTCACTGATAACCTTGTTATAATTCTCCTGCAAAGCAGGGGAATGTTTAAATTTTCGCTCCAATGCCAAAAATCGACGTTGGGCAGCAGTACGAGAATTACCCAATTGTCTTGGATCTTTACAGAAAGGTAAAGCAACAGAATATCTACCATTATCAGTGCGAGAAATCGATGAAGTAAAGAGATTCTCACATTCTGTCTCCTCCGGACTTAGAAATTTTATATTAGGTATCTCTTCTAACAGCCAAAATTTTTGCACTAAATCATTCAGTGCGAGTGCCGAAAAAGATGTGTTTGTGTTGAGCACATTGGGGTAATCACCCATCAACACGAAACCGAAAGCGGTCGATAACGCGGGGGGTGCACTAGTACCCGATTCAACCCTGTTCCCTAAATAAATATATGGGAACAGTTGTGCACCTATGACGACATCCAAGCATCCAGGAATATTCCATGTTAAGTCTGCGAGAGGTATACCCTCTAAATACCTCATGCAGGGCTGGGCAAAATACATGCTTTGCTGTATTTAAAATACAAATTACAAAATACTTTTTCGCATGTATTTAAAATACGAAATACAAAATACTTTCAAGTGGTGTATTTGAAATACAAAATACAAAATACAGTATTTTAACCATTTTTTTTAATTCAAATACAAAATACAAATTACAAAATACATTTGGTTTTGGAAGAACCTTTGGTTGCAATAAATTGTCGTAAGTGCCCTTATTTAAGGGTGCTTTTCCGTAGACGCCAAGCTGAGCAGAGTGAAACAGAGAAGTGTAAAAACTGACCAAACGTATTGCTCAGAAAACACATCTCACATCTCATCTCCACTCCACTTGTAGAGTTTTGTGGTATAGGACCCAGGTGTTAGATAATAATAATTATTATTACTAGCAGTTAAAATCCCGCTCCGCAGGTTTTTACTGCTAGTCCCTGCGGCCGGCTTTTGGTTCGGCTTCGCCCAGTTAGTGTTGGTGATAATTTTATAAATCCAATAGGAACTGGTTTCAAAATTAGCCCGTTCCTCGTATCCACTGTCAACGTATCAACCAGTGATGGCTAGTCAACGCGACAAAGTAACCGGATCGGGCGATGACGTCATATATAATATACAGCCGCTTGATACAACTGAGTATTACCGTCAATCTTTCGAAATCCGGGAGATACTCCATTTTCCAAATTCGTAGAACTTATACCTAGAAAGGACACGTCCATATGCATATTGCTGACGAAAGTGGCGACATCTTGTGACGAATTCTTGAATTAGAAACCGAATTACAACGGTATCTTTGTCTGAAAATCCACGAACAAAGATTTTATTTGTGGCGCGGCGTGTAAGGCGTGGCGTCGGACATGCAATCGAAACCGGGTTCTGAAATTCAACCATGCAGACGCTACGGTATTAGTAACGTTCGATAATAACATAACATTTGTATAGGGCAGTTTTGTGTTATTTCACTTCAAGTCCGCTCTACTGTAATTAACTTAAAAATAATCTAGTATTCAGTCAAATTATTCCTATAGTGCTTGATCAAATTCTATGACACAAAAATGTACAATATAAAGCAATGACGGAATTTGATCGTGCATTATAAATTATCAATTAACTCACATCTTCATGAATAAATACCGCGAAACGATGAAAACAACAATGGACAAGATATTTGCTTTAACGTACCTACAATGTTGCCAACTCTAAATATTAACATAATATATTGCTCTGGATTCTAGCGTTTTTAGTAATTATATATGTCAGTTTTTTTTCATTATCATTATTAAGATCGCTAAATGTATTTGAAAATGTATTTTGAAGCCTGAAGCTGAAGTATTTTGTAATTTGTATTTCAAATACAAGTAATTCAAATACTGCCCAGCCCTGACCTCATGTCACCTTTGGCTATATAGTGATTACGTAATTGGTCGGTGATGCTGTCAACGACAAGCGCATGTATATTATATTTATTTTCTGGGTATATGCGGGACTCAATGTCCAAATAAACCTAACCGAAAATTGGTCGAGACGTTGATCCAATTCCTTTGACAAATGAATTACTCAAAGGAATTATTGGCAAATTCAGCGTCTTACAACAATCGACCGTAATCAAATTATTTTGAGAGCCATTATCAATGAGGCACCGAACAATAACTTTATTTCCGTTTTTAAGCTTCGCGTATACTTGTGCTGTCGAAAGTAAATTAGAAGAGTTCGGTGTTACTTTGGCAGAAAGCGAACACGAAGGATTGACATTCGCGGTCCCCTCCACTTGCATATCACAAATACCAGGTCCATTGATGCTGGATGACACTGGAGGGGGGAATGACGGTTCTTCACTGGTAGGTACTTGCGACGTATGTACATGAGTATTGGTTTTCATATTATTCACACTGCCGAAATGTAAGAATGTATGATGACGTTTATTGCACAAATCACAAACTAACCCCGATTTGCATGACTTGATTGTATGTGAACCACTAAGGCAATTTACACAGGCATTTTTCGATTTTATAAATTCAAATCGAGCCTGTGGGGAACTCATACATTTAAACTTTGAGCAAACGTTGACTAAATGTTCAGTTTTGTTACACAGAATACAACCTTTCGGTGGAGCTGGGAAGCGCGGAATATTTGCATTACTCGCGACGAACGATTTAGTATTATTTGATCGGGAGGACGAAAAAGGATGCGTTTTATTTACGAAACCATGCGAGTTACTCGTTCGTTCTAAAATCTTTACTTGATCTTGTACAAACGAAACTAACTCATTATAAGAAGGAATTTCTTTATTACGAACTGTCAGCTCAAAGTTTTGAACCGTCTGTGTATCAATTTTTCTTACCGCGCAGTGAAACAAAATAAAATCAGTTAAATCCTCAATATCTAACTGCTTTAATGCCGACACTGACGAAGAATATCTTTCAATGAAAGAATTGAGACTGGCAGATGTATTAGTGCAGTTTTTCGCATCGAGAATATCATTTAAATAATGTGTTCCTAGTGCACGTTTATCTTGAAATTTTTTAACTAAACTCTCCCAAATGATCTGACATGTATCACCCGTAGGCACAATGCCTGCGGTTACGTTCATGTGTGAGTTTTCCGACTAAGTACTGCACACGCTGCGAGTCAGTTAGCTGTCTATTATTATGGATATTGGCTTTAAATGACTCAAAAAATTTCGGCCATCTTTCATTTTTACCATCGAAGGTTGGAAGATCTATTGGAGGAAGATTGATCATACACGGCTCCCGCGAATTATTTTGTGACGTAAGTGATTCTCTTACAGAAGTTTTCACATTCGATCTAGTTCATTTGACCTTCAAAAAAAGATCCTCAAATGCATTTAAAGCTTGGAAATCTGGTTTAAATTCTGGATTTAAAGTTAACTGACGATCATTGATGCTATCTATAATATTTTCAAATTGAATTCGCATTTGATCAATCATCTCTGACTGAGCCATAAACACTTCGTTATTTCTTGACTCAAAATTAGATATGTTCTTTGTTGAATTATACAAATCGTTCATACGATTTTTTTTCCTTTTTTGCGGTTAAAAGAATAAGCGATCTGTCTTGAGCTTCATCGGAACCCTCCTACGTAATTCTTGGCATTTTTTATATATGCGAAAAGATTACCACAAAATTTTATAATAATGTTACAATGTTAATAATTAATTAATAGTAATAATGTTGCAATTAATTATCCAAAATTACGATAATTCGGCGAACAATGTTAATAACTAATTAATAATAATAATGTTGCGATTAATTATCCAAAATTACGACAATTCTGCGAACAATGTTAATAATTAATTAATAATAATAATGTTGCGATTAATTATCCAAAATTACGACAATTATGCGAACAATGTTAATAATCAATTAATAATAATAATGTTGCGATTAATTATCCAAAATTACGACAATTCTGCGAACATCCAAATATATCATTCAAAAGAAAAAAAAAACAAGACCAGCTATAGTTCTCAAGAAATGAGAGGTACTTCAAATTTACCAAAAAAAATACGTAAATCCAAACGTCCATGTAATATAGGCTATAATCTAGAATTGAATGTATGTATGAATGAATAATCCAGGCTACGAAGTGACCATTAAATGTGTAGGGGGGTGTAAATAGCCCCAGACACGAGGGAAAACTACCCTATGTATTTAATGAAAGATGAACTCTTCCCTATGTGACACAAAACAGATTATACAGCAATTCCAAAATCCTCAGTGAAAACAAACAATACTCACTCAGAGAATGCAGCTCTCCACATGATGTCCAGACAAACGACACTAGTTTATTTCAAATATTGAATTTGCCAAGGCGGTATTGTATCTCAATAGATGTTTATCCCAGGAAGAAAGTTCACACAATGAATATTAATTTGCAAAATTGATAGTACGTGCCAAAAACTCACAACACTAATAATTATGATAAGTTTTAAGATTTTCACGGCCAAAAGCATTTTCGTTATTTGTTTTTGTGGTGTTATGCCGTGTTGCGCTACCTCCTTCTTTAGCCAACGTTTCGGACATCGTTGCAGTGTCCATCATCAGGGCAGATCCGGCAGATCTGGTAGATGTGTGATAATTATGGGTTAATTTTGATTAGAACTGACATCTATTGGCTTTAAACAACACTCACGTCGAAAGTAATTGCCTGCCCCACAGAGGTCAGAAAGTGCCTGAATTAACTGAATTTCAATGTCACATAGGGAAATTCGATATAATACAACCACCATAGATGGCGCCCCCATGGTCTCATAGCATAAATTATTAATTTAAATGAGACTAATGCCCAAATGTATTTAAATATATTTTATGGCGCGTATCCAGAGGGTGAAAATTTGGGTTTATAGGTATTTTTTGATGCCAAATAAAAAAAAATTGACAAATTTTTAAAAATGTTTTTCTGGATAGGGACACCATAATCACCTAGCGGTATGAAATATATTTTACAACCTATTTTCATACCTAACAAATATACATAAAAAATTTCATAAAAATTGGTCAAGCCGTTTCGGAGGAGTGCTATATAACAGAACTTTCTATCCTCCCCATTCCTTAAAAAGATCCTCCACACAGCATCCCCTAAGATGACATAGGTCCTGAGAGAAATTATTTTCCTCGGGGCCTCCCGTGTGGAGCTTATGTAAAAAAATGCGTTTCATTTCAGAGATTTATTATAATTATTGTATTTTTCCTTTGGAGGTGTGCAGACATACGTTCACCATTTGTCTCATTTTCGACTATTGACATTGAGTGTGTAAGAAAGAAGGGCAGCATTATATGATTAAAAACAAATGCACAACAATCAACGCATTGACATTTGACGTTTTTGAATGTTTGGAATTCATGCACAGTTCAATATTATACCCCTCACAATATTGCTGCAGTTCTTTCAAAATAGGAGAATTCGTTCCATACAAAATGTATGGGGAAAATAATTTTCTTTATAACTATTTATTTCGTTAACTTTTGTGATGTTTTAATAGTAATTATCCTATCCGGGGCGGAGACAAATCCAACAAATCATAGATCATCAAAATCAGCCCAGCCGTTCTCGAGTTATAAATAGTGTAACTAACCCGACTTTGTTTTATATATTAAAGATATATTTTTATATAATATATGTATAAAACAAATAATTGATAAGAAAAACAACAGATTGAAGAGGAGGAGATAAAAAATAATTAGAGAAAAAGGATAACTAATATTATAATTGAGTTGTTGTGTTGATAAGTTACATAAAAAGAGTTTTTATTGAATTTTAGAATTTTTTGTAATTTGTTTCCAATCTAAATTTTAAGGGTAATTCGTTAAACCATTTAGCTCCAATATATTTGTTGAATTGTTGGGCTGTGGTGGTGTAACAGCGCGGTATAGTCAGAGAACCAAGGATATTGATATTAATAGTTGAGCAAGATAACATTATTTTTCCTAGGTTCCCTGTTTACCGAAATCTGTTTGTTTCATCATCCCACGAGGTTCCTAGAATTTTAAAATGGCAAAAGTGTTTTGGGATGCAAAAAAATGTCTATTTTTGATGAATTACATTGTAGAGACAAAGTATCGGTTTTACTGGGGGCCTTGCCAGGGCTAAGAATGAAAACTGATTATTTCATTGCCCTGCAAGGCTCGCAGGCTTTCAAAATTAGAGATAATAAAAAATGAATATAACACACAAATTTCAACATAAATTCAATAAGCTTACAATCTTCCCAGTGGCGACCTGTCAAAGTAACGTTTATTTGTCGCACCGGGGAAATGTACATTGTTAATAAAAAAACCTTAAGATGATTCATTTGAATTAATCAATGTATAAATAAACAAGAAAATAACGTTTTTCTAACTAGAAAATAAACCGAAAAATATTTCTCATCAACGTGTCGCTGGCGGTACGGTACTCATGCATTCTGAGGCCAGAAATTTTCGGACTAATTTCCAAGAATGATCTCAAAACTGCAGAGGACCGAGCCAGCGATGAATTTTGATGAAAAAGATTTCGAGGGTGTGAACACGTCGGTTACAGGTACCCTTATAAAACGAAACCAATGCAAAATACCAGTCAAAGTGCATTAATTGGCGCAAAGAAAGCGCCATAGACTATAAAGTGTTCCGCTCGACCCTTTTGCAAAACAGAAAAGAAACTGATGAAAATATATACTGCAAATTTTATTTAGCTAAATAGCCGTATGAAAAGGCTTATGGGCCGCACGCTCATGAGTTGTTCATCATTGCATTAAGTTATGAAAATATTTGCGTTGGACGCCAAAATGTTATGAAAATATTTAGCTTTCACATTGGAAGCTAAAATGTTAGGAATATAATACATGGAGAGCATGAGACAAGTGTGATTATTACTAGAATTTATATCTCAGTGTGGACCTTAAGCAGGCGGCTGTGTAATACTTTGTATGAGGATAGGTTATTTAAATGAAATAGTATAGTGCTTTGACACAGTTAAATCAATTTATTAATTAAGTACAAATAATAATCAGGGCTAGGCTAAATTCTGAATGGGCATATTATGGAGCGTTAGTACCGTTTAATCTTGAGAAGTTGATGAATGGGTGAATGCCATATGTAGGCGATCCATGATGCTGCTTGCTGCCTTCGGAGATGGGCGGTCGGCTCCCTCCGCTGCTGACATGTGCTGAACGGCAGGCTGGAGCGACGAACAGGCCTCCAGTCCCGCGGTTTCCCAGCGACGTCCCGTCCCAGGGTGGTTGCCAGCCAGCCGACTATGTTGATGACGGCCAAGGTGGGTTCTGGCTCCAGGTGTAGTCGGAAGGTCTTGTCATGACTGCGTCTGCAGATGCTGGATGTGAGTAAATCCAGAAGAAATAGTGTGCTCCCATGGTACTCCGCTGCTGATCCAGGATTTAAATGATTGTCCTGATGGTCTTCAATAATGGATGCCGCTAATGGGCGCGGATTTAATAATCTTCACATGTTGTTAAAATAATGGCGAATTAAGACTATTTGACCCGCCACAGGGACGCGGACGGTGGCCGTGGTCACCTGTGGCTGCTCAAAGAATCAAGAGCTCAAGGCCAGTCCTGCCTAGTGAACCCCTCTTTGCAGATCCTCAGTATCACCAACTGAGCAAAGGTAAACATTTAAATGCTACCAATATAAAGATGTTGAATGTTAACAAACTTCACACCAAAAGTACCCATACACAGATAATTAATTCACTTGTTACATTATTTTTTATGTAACAACAATAATCCTACAATGTAGTCTTCTATGATAACAGTTTGTCCCAAAGTGGTCTAGGTGGACCCCCAAAGGTCCACGGGATAAAAAAATGGGGGTTCACAAGTTGAAATTGGGGGTCAACGAAAATTTATCTGGTTTCGATAGTAAATAACAAAAATGTTGGCTTGGATTTACCTATCAAAGTAGGCAGATCACTAATACGTTTTGAGATTTTCACGGCCAAAAGAATTTTCGTTATTTGTTTTTGGGATGTTATGCTGTGTTGCGCTATCTCCTTTAGCCAACGTTTCGGACAGCCTTGCAGTGTAAAGACTAAAGAAGGAGGTAGAGCAACACGGCATAACACCCCAAAAACAAATAACGAAAAAAGATATTATACTACCCAAAAAAATGAAGGAAGCAGAAAAAATCCAATTTTTCGGTGATTTTTGACAGGCTGTATTTCGATGTTCTTACGATCGTACAGGGCGGTTCCAATGAACAAGATTAATTATTTTTTAAAATAATAACTCAATATCGATTTTATTTCATTCAAAATTTGCTTTAATTTATACCTACATTCAAAAATGCTGAAAGGCGTGATAATAAAACAATTAAAATTATGTACCTACTTTTGTAATTATTTTTGGTCATAAGTATTTATATTTTTTCAATAATGTCTAAGCAAAATAAGAATGTAAGACCGTAAATAAATAGACAAACTCAAGATATTTAATTCTATTAAGTCTACAATCATATTTTCGTTATTTGTTTTTGGGGTGTTATGCCGTGTTGCGCTACCTCCTTCTTTAGCCAACGTTTCGGACATCGTTGCAGTGTCCATCATCAGGGCAGATCCGGCAGATCCGGTAGATCTGCCGGATCTGCCCTGATGATGGACACTGCAACGATGTCCGAAACGTTGGCTAAAGAAGGAGGTAGCGCAACACGGCATAACACCCCAAAAACAAATAACGAAAATGCTTTTGGCCGTGAAAATCTTAAAACTTATCTACAATCATATTATTTTAATAAATAGAGCACAAGAAAATATACAATTTTTCTTTTTATTTTTACCACTCCGAACTAGGGTTGGAACTCAGGGTTGAGGGTCGGAGCTCGGCCGCGACGCAAATTTCCATGGTTAGATCTAATTAGTAAAATTTTGAAAGGGGTCTACGAAAAAAAAAGTTTGTAAACGCTGATTCTGTGTATATAAGTTTTATTTAATAATATTAAACGTAGAGTTTTTAAAAAATTATTAAAATGTCCATTTTTAATCGTGTCATTAAAACACACTGTCAAGTTGGTATTATTGAATATTTAGTGCTGACGTCACTGCTCATCATAATTTTCCAGTCATTAATAATAATAATAACGTAGTTTTTCCTGTGGGGAAAATTAAACCCGGACATTTAAATCTGGTGCGTAAAAATTATTTATATAGCTCAGTTTTGTGATATTTCACTTCAGAGTCATTGTATTGGAATGTATGACATAAGCCATTGGTATTAGCAACATTTCATGTTATTCGATTATTTTTATTATTTTTGTTTTTTAGCACAATATTATACATTTACATACATAATTTATTAAATTTTGACTGCCCAACTAGGAGTATTATCCCGTTTTAGGACTGTCAAATAATTATGGGTATGAACATGATTTGTACAAAAAAGAAAGAAAATTGATGAAATAAAAAGAAGAGAAAGAATATAAAATAAAATTAAAAAAGTTTAAAATATAGTACCTAACTGTTATTTGTTTAGCATAGCAAAAGAAAAAAAAGAGAAGAGAAAGAATAAAATAAAAATGAAATAACCAATTAAAACATAAAATAGCCGTAGATTGTTTAGCATAGTTGTTGAAATGGTAATAATAAAAAATAAAAATGTATTTACAAGCAAATGATTAATATTTAAGGTTGTAACTGGTGTTTGCATTTCATATATCATTTCATATTTCGTTTAAATGGTAATTTAAATGTGATATAAATAAACTGAATGATATAAACAAAAGCAATACAATAACACCCCCCATACACACAAGCCTTGCTTAATTATGGGGGTACATCAAATGTATCTACTATGTAATTAATTACTGTATAAAATTTATTTGTAATTTATGTACCTTCTATTACTAATAAAAAAAAAATATATATATTATAGTCCTACGAACACATTTTGCATAGTGAGAACTAGAAAGAGAACAGAAACAATAAAGTAAAATAAAATAAACAATTAATGCTCGATTATTAATGTAGTTAGATAAGCATAGTTTACATACTGTTTATAGAGATTTAGTTGTTGTGTTTATTGAAACATTATTTTGGCCTAAATAATTCAATATCAAAAATAAAGGTATCTCTATTAGTTTATCTCTATTATTTAAAATATGCAAAAACTTTAAACTGTACAAAAAAATCGTAATGCTACTTCCACGGCCAATCCTCCGAACTCCGGATTCCAAAATGGCGGACGTCGAACAGCTGATCCGGCGCCATATCTTATGAGTTGCCTATCGATTATTCGGTTTCCGTGACATTTCCGTGAAGCTAAAAAAATAATAATTTCAAACAATTTTTATACCACTGTCCCGAAATAATATTGAAAAATATAATAAATATAATATAATAAATAAATAATTTCACCTAAATAATGTTTTTACTTATTGAATAGTTTCACAGCTTCTTCCACATAACTGACATACAAAATGACAACACTGACATACAAAATATAAAAAAAACTTTTGGTGAGTGATGACGTCACATGATTCACAAAATCTACGGTGGTTTTCGCGGGATTTTGAAAAATTAAAACTTTGACAATTATTTTAACTATTAAAACTAACTCTAAAAATAAATATGCAGTTATTTAAGCTAGAAGGTTATTGAAAAAAAAAATGGACTGGAGTTCGTTATTTATCTGCCTAACAAAATAAGTACCTTCTCCTACCTTTTTATCTACCTACAAATATACATCTTCCACCCTGAAACACCCTTAAAATAAAAATCAAAAATAATTGATGGAGTTGCATGATTTGTGTGAAAAAATTTCAATTTGCCTTCTACCCCGACTGAAAGTTAGAAATTGAAAAGGGCACTGTCAAAATGTTGTTTAATCGAGTTTGGCTACCTGAGAACGTATTTTCGAAGGGCGACTATTATTTTCCTGGTATCAATTTTTGCTGCTATATTTCTCGGATTACTCACTCTTCGTTGAGTCTTTGATTTATGGAGACTTTCCCTGTTTCGTTCGGAATTTCCACGTAACAGAATGTTTACAAATTACTTGCATCCAAAGAGAGTGGAATAATATATCGGCAATAATCACCATCTTCTTGCATTTTGGCAGGGCCGGAAGAAAAAAAGAAGAAAAAATGGTGTAAATTATAATTTATATTATAATTGTTAGTTAAAACATAAAAAAATATTATTTTTAATTTCTGATGTAGAGAGAGACGTCATCGCGAAAATTTTCCCTTGCCACACGTCTCGTATCAAAACAGAAAAGAAAGAAGATACTAGAACGATGACGTCACATACGACCTCTCTCTAGGACTACTGTATTTACAGACAAAAGGATGTGGGAAAAAGTGAAATGAAACTAACGTTATAATGATAAATAAACAAAATACCCACCCGTTATTTTTGTCGTTAAGCATCGGTTATGTATTTCATTCATTCCATTATTTGTGCAACTTTTAATATAATTTCTAAGAAGTAGATGTATTACGTTATTAATGATTAGTTAAACCATTAGTACAATCGGAGCACTCATTAGCCTCTCATTAGCGAAAATTGGCGTCAACGCGATGACAGCTGGAGAAATGTCACTGATATTGTTATATTATTCCGATTCTGAGAACTTTTAACTAAATTATTACGGACGTGCGGAATTGCCAAAATACGGAGAAATCGGACCTAAATAATTTATGGAGAGCTTTTGGATTATTTGGTTTTGAACGTAGACCTAAAGTTTTTAAAATAGAGAAATGCAAATAATTTTGTAAGTACATTTTTATTAAAATCATGTGAAAAATTCTATGTCAAAACTTAATGTTTTTTCTCGTATATTAGTGGGTATTTTAAATTGTTTTTATTTTTTTTATTTCAACAACTATTCTTTGTTAAGTTAACTACGTAGCTACCTACTTACGTTTTTTTGCTGCAACAGAAAATTTAAAACTACCTTTATCTTCCTATCATTATTAAGCAGAAAAGTTGAATTTGTAATATTCAAAGCAGCAAAAGCTATCGAACGGTGAGTTCTAGCGTTATGTGTGCTCTGTCTAGATTTTATTTCCATATGGAGCTTTGAAATATCATTTTATTTTCACAAAACAAGTTAAGTTGTTATAAAAGGTTCGTTCCATATTTTTCAATTATTAAACACGATTTTTTTTAAAAGGATGAAATCTGAGAACCCCAACCTCATCACCTTGGTTTTGGTTAAGCTGTCCTCCATCATTGCACAAGCAACATTTTTCTCCTTAAAAATGTCACAAGAACGTTCTGTGGGAAATCCAGGTGAGACAGATTCCCTTCCAGTGTCCACTGTCCACATATTACCGTAGCTGTGTCATTTTGAAACGCCATATTTTTTATTACAGGCTCCATTCTTCACAGTCCAATTGATTCGCAGTATATTGCGACTACAGGAAGGTTCAAAAATCCCGAGAAAAGGTTGAAATCGATTTTGTAGCGGAACGCTCCATTATTAGTGTCCGACCGAAACAGGACTTTCTACCGAAACCGAATCTTCGATAGCTGTCCCAGTTTCGGCCGAAACCGAAACCGAAAATTTTTTAGACATGTTAAAAATCTATTGTTTACTGAAATTTGGATTATTTTTTACACTTATACAAACAGTTAACATGTGTTAAATGAAAAAAAAACAGTAATTGAAGTATGTGAAAAATATATATTTTTTTTGATAGATATTACTAAAAATTATCAAACATGTTAACCTTTTCTTGGAACAAAAAATTGTCAATAATCAACGTTTATGTACATTATAAAGGAATGACCTAATTGAGTATTTTAATTTAAATTGCGTTTACAATGAATACACTCTTAAGACTAAATTTACCATTTATTGAGATCTTTTGCAGGGTTTCGGTGCGGCCGAAGGTTCGGCAGAAAATCTGCCGAAACTAAAACTGATGCCGAAACTAGATTTTTTTGCCGAAACTTGCCGAAACCGAAACCGAACCTTCGGTCGGTCACTATGCATTATTATTATCGCATAAATACGCTCCGTGGTTATTATTAACGAATAGGAGGAATTTAAAAATGTTGTCAGGTTATTCCTAATCTGCGAACGAGTATCTTTCTTAAAAAAGAAAAATGAAAAAATCAACTTATATTTTTAAGGAACTCTATTTAGTTCTGCACTGGAATGAGATCTATTAATTATCACTACAGAGGCACGATGACTTGCAAGGAGTTCCCCTGTTATTTTGGAAACCGATACTCTTTGATAAATTTTAGATTCCTAACATCTGAAGAAGCGATCATCTCCCGCGCGAGAAATGACGCTATTATCTCCAAGTGACAATCGGGAAAATTTAGAATTCACTGGATTAATTGGAATAACGATAGGTCGATAGATTCGTAACCTTTTTTTGACCAGGGACATTTATTTGTTTTCACGGGGACCATAAGGTACAATAAAGATAAACTGTTAAATATATAAAACTGTTGAATATGTTAATAAAGATAAACCATAAATAAAGATAAATCGCGTAATTAAAATGTGCTCTTCTTGGACTTCTTCAGCTATCTCTCCATCATTAATTCCAAAAGGGTTACAAAACAGCTTTCGGATACCTTTCGCTTCGGTTTTATAGTAAATGAAGAAATGTTTCGTGGACTACTTGTGGTCCACGGACCACCGGTTGGAAACCACTGGGATAGATAAACGTTGCAGCTTTTTGATAAAATTGTTGACGCTTAACGAATTTTAGCAATTTTTTTGAAGAACCTTCTTGAGGCGGTCATTACCCTTCCTTGAACAGATAAACTAGTAGATAAGTTTTAAGATTTTCACGGCCAAAAGCATTTTCGTTATTTGTTTTTGGGGTGTTATGCCGTGTTGCGCTACCTCCTTCTTTAGGCAACGTTTCGGACATCGTTGCAGTGTCCATCATCAGGGCAGATCCGGCAGATCCGGTAGATGTCACACATCTACACATCTACCGGATCTGCCGGATCTGCCCTGATGATGGACACTGCAACGATGTCCGAAACGTTGGTTAAAGAAGGAGGTAGCGCAACACGGCATAACACCCCAAAAACAAATAACGAAGATAAACTAGTAATTCAGTTTAATTAATGTTTGTTCCGAAACCGGTCGGATTTGCACATTTTATAAGTGGTTTATACAAAGTTGCATTGTTTCATTTTTTTATAGTAATTCAGTAGTTAGTAGTTAGTAGACTCGCGTCCAAAAAAAAATGTTTCTATTTTTCACTAATTGAATAATTTAAAAATTTCCACCGAAATCCTAAGATTTGTTAGTAGATACTTAATACGTACCCACTTAATTATGAACCATATTTTTATATGTAAATTTAAAAAAAGTTGAAATAAGAAATTATTTAATTTGTACAAAAATTAATATTTTTACATTTTTATACTGGGTAGTGTCCTCCAATTTCCGTAAAAAAGGGTTTCCAATCGAAGGTTTATTTATGAAATCATTTAGGTTAAAAAAACAGGTTTCCGGAAATTTTTATTTTGAAAAAGGATTTTTCGGAAATTTAGATAAAGATTTATAGCACACAGAAATTATTACGGGATAGAAAACAAACAAGGGGAGAGGGGAGGGGTGGGAATATATTTCGTAGTATTATATAGACTAAACAAAGATTGGTAAAATTTGTAAAACCATATGTATATTTATATACATAGTCCGCCTCGCTCACAATCGCAGAATAAGATAATGCCACGGCAATACGAACGGGTTATATTACCGTTCGTAAGGCGGATAGAGATCATCTTCCACTCTGGAACTGCGTTTAGTTTAATTTAAATTAAATAATATCCACCTTTGTGAAGAAATCGGCAAGAAATTCATTTCCTTTCTACGGAAATTAGATTTTGACAAATTATAAACGGTCTCGATCAACAATCATTTTGATTCCGTCCGTGGCAGCGCAATATAAATTGTATACAACATTTTAGTACGTACTTAATAATTTATCACTGACTATGAAAAATAGCAGTCAATAAATACATGCGTTAAGAAAATGAAGATAAAGTTGGTAGTTCTTAGTTGAAGTATGATACAGCTAAATATAACCGAAGGGGATAGGGTCGAAATAGCTTAATTAGCTCTCGAAAAGGCTAAGGTCATGGGTTCAATTCCTAGATGCGACCATAACTCTTACTGATTTTTCTGTTTATAATTTTCGTTTGATATTCGCTAATATTAAAGAAAATATGCTTGAGGGGTTTATTTAATCAAAATTAATGACTAATCAGTAATAAATAGATACATTTTAAGGTCGCATAAAACATTTAATTTGTTTCAAAATTGAAACAAATGCACCTCTCAGACAGTAGACTCCAAAACAAAAAAACCCACCCGGATAGCCGAGGAAAAAGGAGGCTGGTGCATTTCTTTGAGACTTAAAAATGCATCGTCATTAATTTGAGATGAAAAATCTTTAGAAATATTCCTCAATAGATGGTCTATTGTTGGTCGCTGCAATGTTCTCGAAAGGTTACCCCCTTTATCTGTCCTGCCCCCTCCTTTAGGCACTCTTAACTTAACTACTATTTACGGCAGTGGTGCGCAACTCACTTTAGAAACTAATTTTTTGCAGTCACTGAAGTTATAAATCGATGGAAGTATGTTTGTTTGTTTCCTAAAATTCTGCAATTTTTGAAGTGAAAACTTCTTCAGCACCGTTGTGATTTGAAACTCGAAGAAACGAAAGCGAGCGACACTAAAAAGAGACAAATACATACATCTACAGGATGAGATAGCAATAAAATATTTATTTATTTATTTGGTTTCGGTTCCAGTATAATACGATAAACCCACGTTCCCACGCAAGCCTCTTTTGGTCTAGTGCATAGATTCTCAACCTTTTTTTTGCCCACCGCCCATTTGAGAATATTTTTTTCTAGCGCCCTCCTAACTCATGAATCTGAAAATCTGAAACAGCAATTGTCATCATGATTATATTTACCACAACGGAGGGGGCGTAATGGGATGGGATGGGGCAAGATAGCATGGGTTTCTCTGGGTCTCCTACCGCCCCCTGAAAATCTGAAACGCCCCCCAATTTTCTCTTGGTCTTCTACCGCCCCCTGAAGGTCTGAAACGCCCCCAAGGGGGCGGTATCGCCCACGTTGAGAACCTCTGGTCTAGTGGTATAAAGCTTACTGATGAACCTTAGCGGCCAGACATTCAGCAGACCGAGGGTCGAATCCTAATTTTCCAACCACTCCAAAATGAACAGGCAAAGAAAACACAAAGCGACATCTAGCGACTCCGAAGAAGAAAACACAAATACTAATAAGATGACCAAATGTATAGGAAAAGGTGCACTTTAATTCGACGACAAAAATATGGAAAAAATCATCCTTCACATTGATAGAAAAAGTCCTTCGTAGTTTCCCCACTTCTGTCTACTTTAGTTTTCTGAAGGTTTCACTTCTACCGTGGGTGAATTGCACACTGTGATATATATACATATATTTTAATACAATGAATTTTTTTCAACGGATCACCGTTCTAAATTACCTTTCTTGAGCGTGGAAGTCGAAAGGACATAATAATAATGATAATAATAAAAACGTCAACAGATTAAAAAAATATATGCATCTTGTTTATTTAACATTGATTCTATTGACAAATGGGTCACTACTCAGCTATACATTCAGGATTTCTCCCGGAATGTAGCTGGCTTTCAGCAGATTTTTATAAATAGGTGAATGTTTCATTTTATATAATTTTTGGCTTCATATTCCTTTCTAATACCTACATTTATTACTTATTTTAAGTTATTCTTTATTATGCTGTCAGTAGAGGCACAATCACAAGGAGAAAATCCATAATTGGTTTTATTTTGGCTATATAATACTTATGTACATACTGAAAAAATGTAAACTGTCGATTTCCCGAAAATTAATAAATAAATAATAGATCATCCTTCTTGGAATTATCTGTTCAGTGTACACAACCCACTTTTAAAACTAATTTATTGCAACCCACTCGTCTGAATGAAATATCAAAAAGTTTCAAAAAATGGTAAAAATTTTCAACAACGAAAAAACTGCTCAAAGGCTTGTAGGGCGGCAAATTATTTATTTTGGGGAGATTTACTACTGTCGTGGGTTTAGTACTTTTCGCAGTGCAGGGTCCTTATCCTCAGCAGGAATTATCAACAATGCCGGTATAAAGTTTTTTTTAAACTCAATGTCGGTAATTAGTTTTGATACTTACCAGCACGGCCGTTACCGCTTTCGACATTTGATAGTTGACATCGACTAAAAAAGTATAATATAGTTTATCGAGTAAGATAATATTTAAAAATGAGTAAATTAAGAAAGGGATGCTTATTATATAGTTTAGGCATGAAGAGCTAATAAACGAAGAGGGGTGTGTAAGGAGAATACATGACGGAAATGTGAATGGTAGAAGAAGTCGTGGACGCCCGAGGAAGAGATTACACGATTACTTTTATCAAATACCTACTTGTGTCGGGCCATGTATAGAGTCAGAATAATAGAAGACTAAGTATGAGACGACGTGACTTGGGAGGTTCATACAAGAAAAATAAATAATTTGTAATTCTTTTTCAATGTAAAAATAACAAAAATTGAAAATGTATATTAAGAGTTGATACCAGACCATCCCCCGTCCATATCTTATAAACCCCTTTTTCCTTTCCTTTCCCCTAAGCAACATTTTATGTAATACTAATAATACTAACACTTTAATATACATATATTTTTCATTTATTTTATTTTATTTATTTATCTACATAAAGATTATTTACATGCGATTTTTCGATGCCTGTCTATGATAAACCTGTGTCGAGATGGGCGTAGAGGTACATACAAGTAAATAAACATAGTTACATGCATATTTAAGCTGTATACATTTTAATTTCAATACAACAAAAAATAAAGGTAATTAGAAGTACGGGTAAATCCCATAAATAGTGTAGGTAATCTTACAAATGTAGGAAGAGATGAAGCAAAGTAGTAAATCCTGACAAATCTAATTATGCAGTTAGATTTAAAAGGTATGTAAAATGTTATTTCTGCCTAAGTGTAATTTATTTTACAGATGTTTGGAATAGTGTGACGTCCTATACTTGCCATCGATTTCTTTATTTCGTGTTTGAATTTGGTTATTGATTCTGTTTATCTAATATACAAAGGAGGTACATAGTTTATATATGACACTTTTGGGTTTATTTTCCTGTATTATGTTTATTTTTAAAATAAGCTATTGTTTCAAATAAAATTATTAAACATACAAACACGTATTCCATTTGCTGGCTGGGAACATTTGGAAAATGGATATTGGCCCTAATAATAAAAAGGTTGTTCATCACTGTTGTACTTCGGAGTCGTTTGTTTTCAAAGTGATGTGCATTTTTCCTAATGGCTTCCTAAAAATGCAGCGATGACTGCGTTGGAAATTACCATAAATCAGCGCGAGACTTGAGAAAAACAACACTATTACTTATTGAATAATCACCGATGTTCGAAAAGTAGACAATATTTTGGGCGGATCATTCAATATATCAGGTACAAAATGCTGTAATATAAAAAAGTTTCATGCTTTTATCATTAGAAAATCGTGTTTTGTAGGTAACCTCTTTATCTTTTGCCATATAGAGGGTATCTGGTACTAGATATAAAATGTGGAGGTTCTAGACTTTTAGAGGATACAATTGTGGTAGCGAACGACGCAGCTATTTTGAATCGCAGAATCATTCCCATTAGTACCTCCCAGTTAGAGAGGTTTACAGCGCAGTTTACAGTTCACTATGAGACTTTTCTGCGCGGCGGCCTGACGTGGCATAAACATAAATTATGGTTCGGATATAAATTGTTATAATAAACTTTTAAGTACAGTGCTAATGCTTATTTGATTTGTACACAACCACACATCATACCCCCCATACAATAATTATGTAGGTATAAGCAAAAAAGCTCATGTGAACATAGTAGGTACCTACCAATTTAACTGCTTACAAAGGTGGTGAAAAGAGAAAATACGTACGAATTAGATCATGACAGCTAATTATAAAATAAAATGAAAATGAAATCCTTAATATGGGAAATTTCAGTGAGAATTTCATTAATTTTTGGAGATCGCTGGCAACGGTTAATATGCACTTTTTTTTGAAAAAACCTTTTGATTCACCTTAATTACATTAAAAGGCAACTATTTGCATTGGGGGAAGTGGAAAATATTTCATTCTAAATTTCGATTACGTAAAATTGAAATTAGCTTTCGTCTTGTGAGATTGTACGCCATTAGTTATTAGCTCATTCGCTGTCACTTTGGTACGTTGGTATTCCTGATACACTTGAATGTATAACGAACGGCTAGAAGATTTTGAAGGTACGGGGCACTTTCTTTTAAATCACAAACCATGTTACACAAACTTAGCGTAGCCGCTAAACTACTTGAAAGCTGGGATGTTTTTCTTGCCTTGACGCGAGTAGGCGTTATAAAGGGGCACTTTCTTTTGTATCACAAACCATGTTACACGAACTTTGAATTCTTATGAAATCTGCTACGCTTTGCTCTAGCATCTTTTCGTACAGTAACAAGAATACCAACATAACAAAATGACGTTTGAAAATAATGTTTGAAAATGGACGGTCTCGTTTCACAGAATGAAAGCATATTTTAATTTTACGTAATCGAAATTTAGAATGAAATATTTTCCACTTCCCCAAATGCAAATAGTTGTCTTTTAATGTAATTAAGGTGAATCAAAAGATTTTTTCAAAAAAAAAGTGCGTATTAACCATTGCCAGCGATCTCAAAAATTTACCAGAATTTCATTATATCATTGAAGTTAATAAAACATTTATTTATTTATTTTTTCAGGTTCTCCATAAACAGTTATACACCAAATTATTACGGAGAAAGATTACAAAATTTAAAAGAAGAGAAAAAAAGTCAATGGGGGGCAGTTTCGCTATGTTGTGACGTATGTCAAAAGATAGTTACTGAACTCTCTATAGGTAACACAGATGATGTCGATGCTCAATGCAGAATCGTTAAGCAGTTGAATTGCTGTTAATGGCGCATACTGAAAGGAAGAAGTTCTCGCTTTCGGAGCATAAAAAGTGCGTGGGATCTCCCACGAGTATACGCATATATTATTACCCATTATTAAGATGGTATTCTTTTTAATATCAAATTCAAATCGTAAAAAAATAATATTATACCTAAATGAGATTTTTCCAGAGCGAAAGTTATTCCCAGTATCGTCCTATTTAAAATATCTTTAGCTCTGTTTTTTGGCTAGACCTAAGTAGCCAGGTATTTTACAATTATCCTATTCTACTTAGGTATCTTTCCGCCCCCCCCCCCTTCCATTCAAATTCACATTGTGAAACAGAAAGTACATTTCAAAACAGAAAATAAATATCGGCTCTGCTTTTGCTACTAAAATTCTAATAATAATAACCGGTAACGTCAAAAGTAAAGGAGGATTAAATTGCATCTTTAAAATCATACAATGTGCAGCGATTAATATTGTACCTTCTGCGAACAACTTCTTCAAGCTAAAACTTTCTAGTAAAACTATGTTTATCGGAAGGGACCTACCAGGTAAATATGTTTTATGTATCTTTATATAAATAGGTAGAACCTAGGAAATAGTATTTGAACTACGTTTTTTAGATAATTTTTTTACAAAACAGCAAATTATCCAATTATTATTATTTAACAAAAAATGGAGTGCCATACACATTTACTTGATCTGGGCACATATAATTCTTGCGAGGTACATCAGGCTAGAGGGGTGATATTTGAAAGTTTCTTAGTTCGCTGATTATCCAATTACATTTATATAAAATAGCACTAGTGACACATCCAAAGATATTCAAATACAGAAGAGATATGCTATGGTGTCCGCGCAACTGTCGCCGGACTACGCGCTAATTAGCGTAGTTTTCATACAAAAAGAATTTGTTCATTTCGTTGATTTTTTGAAAATGTGCATTAATATTGGTTAACAATATATTTTGAATAAGGAAAGAATTAGGCCCCGTTCTCCCCACAAAAAAAAACCATTTCGGACGAGTCGTGAAATTTACTTTTAACGCATTCGACAGGAGGTGTATCTGCAGCGTGCGGGTCAATAGGAATGCGCGCGCATTATTATTACAAAAAGGTCTGGTTAGGAACTTGGCTAATAATTGTCGACAAGAAGTATCATTTCAAAAAATATGCGTTCCCAGAGAAATTGATAATATTTGTAGGGCTGCCACGATTTTAAAATACACATAATATTTATGAAAATATCTGTTATTTTCTCAATGTATTACGTTAGATTACCTATAAAGTGTAATGTACACTTGAGGTGACCGTTCACAAAACAAAGCTATATTATTTATTATAACGGAACTACAATTATCATTGTTTCTCTTTAATTTCTCTTATCAATTTGGGAGACGGGACGGGATGGGTACCGCCGCGCCGCCCCGGAAAACATTTTTTGGATAACCAACACCCCTGCCGTAGGTCACCCAAGTGGTTTGCTATGTTTGCTGACTTAGCAGGGGTTCTCGGGTTATGGGATGAGGTATCAATTTTTAAGGCGACCATTGCCGCCCGGCAACCATTTATTGGATAACAGAGGTGTCCGGGGTCATGGGGTGAGGCTTATCTATTTATTGGGTACTACTTTTTTTAAAAGAAAAAGAGTCATAATTCGTATTCCCGGTTTACGAATAACCTGACAATTTGAAAATCTCCTACCAGCATCATAATAAGCGGAAGATGTTGCTTGTGCATTGAAAGAGGAATTGAACCCGCGACATCTTGACCCGACCCATTTTTTAATTTTCAACTAAGTAAAGTGCACATTTTAATCATATTTGTTTATAGTCCAGTCAATTTTTAATTTGGGAGGTGGGAATGGGTACCGCCGCCCCGGGAACCTTTATTGGATAACCAATACCTCTGCCATAGGTCACCTCAAGTGGTTCGCAACGTTTGGTGATTTAGCAGGGGTGCCCGGGTTCATGGGGTGAGGTTTTTCCAGGTCTTGGAGGCGGATGACCAGGACATACTGAACCCGAGATTCCTACCCACCCCTTAAACCATTTTCCTTCCCAGAACTCTCCTCTACTTCCTTTCCTTAAAAAAACCCTCCACACAGCATCATAGGTGAGCATAAAGATGACATAGGCCCTGAGGGAAATTATGTTCCTCAGGGCCTCCTGTGTGGAGCTCATGCAAAAAAAAAAATAATGTTCCAAACTCTCCTCTACTTTCCTTAAAAAAACCCTCCACACAGCATCATAGGTGAGCATAAAGATGACATAGGCCCTGGGGGAAATTATGTTCCTCAGGGCCTCCTGTGTGGAGCTCATGTGAAAAAAAATTAATGTTCCAAAAGTAGGTGTAGAGTGCATCTAAGCGATTCCTTCAGAAACTTGGTCAGGGTGCTTAGGATGTGAACATACTAAAAGTTCTGACGTCTAGGTGGTGAGCTAGGGGAGGGAGGGGGGGGGAGAAGGTTCAAATTTTACGCTTATATCTCGGAAACGGCGCATTTCAAAGGATTTTTTTTAGAATAAGTGAAAGCTCATAAAATTATCTACAACTTTTATTCTATACGTAATTTTCGAAATCCCAGCCGTTTTTGACTTACACGCTCTACAAATGTAGATATTTTCGAATAAAATCATTTTACCTCACATTTTTCATCAAACATTCCTTCATATCGTCTAAAATATTTATCAAAGAAAAAATTTTGTTTGAAAGAAGTTGTAAAGAATTTAATTCCCTTTTAGATAATATATATACATTTCCAAACTAATCTTCAACCAGTAAATATTTACAGGAATTTTAAGTTTTTTAGTAAATGTCGTCATTTTTTTAATCTTATTACTGACACACCACTTTTGTTTGTAACAGATTGTGGGACTTGGATTTAATTTATTATTTCATCATTTAGTTCCTAAAACAATTAGTTTAATGAATCTTCACCAACTTGAATAGCATCTTAGCAAGTTATTGTGGCGTCTCCGACGACTCCACTCCACAAAAATTGACATTATTTCACTGGTTTGTGGGAAGGGAGGATGTGCATCAAACCACTGACTGAGTTTGGCACAACCTGTTTTTGCCTACATGCACCTTTTCGCTCTTTATTTATATCCGGGGGTAAAGTGCACAAACTTCGGGAGGTAATTCTGCACGACAGTACACGTAAAAAAAGATACGAAACTTTTTTCAAAACGTTCTAAGGTAGTTACGGGTAAAAAAGTTTTGTTGTTTGTATGAAAAAAATAATATTCTTCTGTGGAAAAATAATTTTGTATAGGGAAAAAATTGAATTTAGAAAAAAGTTATTTGTCTTTTTTACATTCACCATCATGTACCTCCCGAAGTTTATGTAGAAATTTATGAAGTGGCAGCCCTAAAAGCTATCAGCAAACTACTACAGCTTTGGTAGGATTAGTTAACCGATGGAACCTAAATTATTAAACATTTATAAAAAGGTCAAAGTAATTACTTATAACAATGTAGTCGGTTTTAGTAAACAAGCGAAACTTTTATTTACTTACATTTACGTAACGCATTTTGGTTTTATTATCCAACGAACATCTAATAATAGGTAGTAATAAAATAATACGTATGATGATAATTACATATTTCCTTGTCCGTAACAATTTGGGACGCGGGTAAGGGTACCGCCGCCCCGGAAACTATTTATTGGATAACCCCAAGTTGTTCGCTACGTTTGGTGACTTAGCAGGGGTGCCCGGGTTTGGATCTTGGTGGCGGAAGTGTCTGCCGACCAGCTGCGTGGTAGGCCAGATCGGGAGAGACTGGTTGAGGGAGATCTTGTGACCTCTCAGGCAGAACTCTTTTGGAACATCGCCTTGCACCGCATTGGGAGGGATGGATTCAAAAGTCCGTCCCACCCAAACCCACTGACCCTCAAATTCCTACCCACCCCTATAACCTTATCCTTTCCAGAACTTCATCTCCTTCCTTTCCATTAAAACACCCTCCACACAGCATATCCAAAGATGACATATGCTCTGAGGGAAAAAAATCCTCAGGGCCTGTGTGGAGTTACTGTAAAAAAACAAGGTAATTTTTGAAAGCAGATTTTTGTTAGCAGTTTGATCCGTAAAAATGTATTATTTATTATTATGTCCTATAATTTTAATAAATGAGCAAAATAAAAGCTTTTGCATTCAATGGTCATTTAAAAAAAAACGTAATTTAATTTTAAAAAACTTGCCCGGGAATTTCAGTTTCCGAAGCATTGGAAATAGATTTATTTCCCAAAGTACGCATTCTGTAAAAAATAAAACAATAACTGTCACCTCTGTTATATAATACACAAATAAATTGAAAATTTATTTTTATAATAAATATTACATAATAGTAAATAATACGAGTATGTATTATATTAATAAAATAAAAAAATTATTTTTTTCTTCTTACCTTATACATTCCATCATACGTTCTCGATTTTGGAGATAATATTTACGCTTAGAAATACGACTTTTTTGTTGTTGTCTTCATTTTCGCAAAATAATATTATTATTTACGTACGTGTATATTAAACAAATCATGAAACGTAGGACTACACGTCTGTGTGGCGAGCTGTCTGGACAGCGAATGACGAATATTTGAAAGGCACATAGGTTACACGCACGTTAGATAGAGATGGACTGTAAATATTATCTTTAGAATTAAAAAACGTAAGCGCCTGTTGTTAAAATATTTAATTAATCACGGTTAATTGAAAAAAGAGCAAAAATCTCGCGATAATTGTCTTTAGTTTTATTTAAAGAAACGCTGTGAATTTTTTCATACATATAACTTGTAAAATAACTGAAACAAACGTGTTAATAATAATTTTTGGAGCACACTTTGTGATTTTTTTCTATCGAGGGAATTTTATATAATTTGCGTTTCGGCGCGATAAATGTCTAGATATTATCTTCAAAAATAAGATATATTTTTTTAAGAGCTTAAAAACTTCAAATGTTTAAGGGAGATTTGTAAGAAATCGGTAGAAATTGGGAGAACCGAGGCTTAACGTTCGTTTGGTTTATTCGTTAAGTATTTGTTCTTTTAGTTTATTTGTTAATTGGTAAACAATATCGGCGACACCCGGAAGCGCAGACCCACATAGTAAAAACAGCAGATAGCACATCTACTTATATATATTACTGCCTCAACACAGGCTAGCCTAGTGAGGCAGGTTATGAGAAACATAAATTTATAATTATTAAAAAAAAAAATATTTCAATATCATTGGACACACCTAACATTAAAACCGCCAGCGTTATTTGGCTTAGCCTATTTCAATATATCGCTCGCCACACATTTTACCAGCATAAATCTTTTGAGCAACTAGTCTACCAAAGCGACCGCAAAACACGTGTATTCGATAAGTCACGTTTGACCTTTGTGAATTCCACCGTATCTCTGAAAATCGCAAATGATTATTTTGGACTATACCATGATCCGAAATATAACTTATCCTAATAATTAGCTTCTTTTATACCCTTAGCATTGTCAACTCACCTGTGAATTTATATTTTAATTTTCTTTAAATGTTGAATGGAGGGAAAGCGATTTTAGATAAATCTAGATGGAAGAGGGGATATTTTTTTAAAGAGGGACATCCAAAAAATAAGAGATCTAAGGTTTCCACTTCAAGCACGTGAATTTTAAAAAGGTAAGAAGGATTTTTTTACATAAGCTCCATACAGGAGGCCCTGAAGAAAATAATTTCCACCAGGCCTATTATCTTAGGGGATGCTGTTTGGAGGGTCTTTTTAAGTATGAGAAGGATAGGAAGTTCTGGAAGGAAAAAGGTTTGAGGGGTGGATAGAAATCTGGGGGCAGTGTGTTCAGGAGTGACGGACGGATCAATCCATCCCTCCAAGGCGATGACTCGAGAGTCCAGTTGGAAAGGTCTAAAGACCTCCCCCAACCAGTCTCTCTTGATACGGCCCGCTATGCAGCAGGTGTGCCGACGCATCCACCGCTAAGACCTGGACAAACCTCACCCCATGAACCCGGACACCCGTGCTAAGTCACCAAACGCAGCGAACCACTCGGGGTGACCGGATGACCTATGGCAGAGGTGTTGGTTATCCAATAAATGGTTCCCGGGGCGGCGGCACCCATACCCGCCTCCCAAATTGTCCAATTCTCTTTCGATCCATTAAATCCAAGTTCTGCAAAAGTTTTATTCAAGTCCTGATAATTTTTCAGTTTTGTGAAGCTGGCCCATAATGATATAATAACGGAACTTGAACAGGGCTTTTATTTTAACTTTGTTATTTGAATAATTTAATATTTAAGCTTTGTTGAAGTCCTATTCAGGTTCTTTTATTATCCAAATAATGTGAAACAACCGACCTGACAATAACTGATATAATAACAAAACTTGAATAGATGAATTGTTTACATTCTTCAGAAACAACATAATACAATAATATTTACAATTCCATAGTAGGTAGGTACTTACGCCTGCCAAGGGATGCTAATCACGTGATCCATTAACGGAAGCGACTCCATATTTTGGCATTTCTTTAATTCGGTTCTATTAAAAGTCGATTTGTAACAAACTCTAGGTACGAAAACGGTTTTGCGTACTGGCCTATTAAAACAAACTTATCAAGGTAACGAGTAGCTAAAACAGTTGCCTGAAATCTTGAAAAATCAATAAAAAGCGTAGGTTGTTTTATTTTTAGATGTTAGAATCTAGGTACGAGTATATTGAAAAATGTAAATCCTTTTGACACAGACACGGGTAAGAGGCAAGAGGACGAAATCTTTCAACGTTTCTATTTTCTGATACGAAATCGAAATGTTAATATTATCTTTGAGTGAAATATTGTCAGTTTCTCCCTGTCATATATCACTCCAGCTTTCAGGGGGGAGAGTCTTATCGCAATGAGGAAATAAATAAATCTTGTAAATCCCAGGGCATGTCGCTAACAGATAAGAATTTGAGAATGAAGAAAGAAAAAAATATTATGTAACATATCTAAAGGCCTTCTTGTCTACGTAAATAGACAAAGATGTTATGAAATACGATTTAAATAAAATGTACCTACTTATTAAAAAACACGAATTGGTTACAAAATAATTAGAGACATCCCAAACTATCATAAACCTAGGATAATTGATTAAGGCTCTGCAACCGGGCCCGAAAAGAAGAAGATGGAGAGATACGAAATTATTTATTTATTTATTAACGCCCTTTTTCGGGGCTTTTACATATGAATAGTAAGAAATATACAGTATTTATTGTACATAACTGAGCTGCCTTCGTAACAATATTTTATATTTGTTTAAAGATAAATTGAAGATGTCCGCTGACTTGGTATAATTGTTTCCCTCCATTAGTAATAATTAATTATGAATGTTGAGGAGGGCGCTAACATTTGCAGCAACAAAATCGATGCAAAAATTGCGAAAATATTTAATAAAACACGACTCGTTTAAAATAGAGCAAAAATCTTGCGGGCATTATCTTAAACATCATTCTTCAACTTGTAAAATAACTGAAACAAACGTGTTAATAATAATTTTTGGAACATACTTTGCGATTTTTTTCTATCGAGGGAATTTTATATAATTTGCGTTTCGGCGAGGGCAAAATCTAGATATTATCTTCAAGAATAACATATATTATTTTAAGAACTTTAAAACTTACCGTGTTTAAGAGAAATATGTATAATAAATCGGTACAAATCCGGGTTGCGGGCCCTTAATTAATTGGTTCATATGAATGTCCCAGCAAAACGTCCGCGAGAAACCGTCATTAAGGTGAAGCCTGCGAAATAATGCAAAACCAACTGTTTTGGTTTACTTAAATATTTGCGAGAAGAGCACATCTTGGCCTTTGAAAACAATCGAGTGTTTTTTTAATAATTGTTTTTACAAGTCAAAATAAAAGTAAAGTATCAAGCCGCTTTAAAGTGCAAAATATCCTACTTACGAACCCTTTTTCAATTACTGTTTTATTGTATAATGAGGCAAATAAACATATTAGAAAATGAAAGCAAAACACGTTAATATTTTATGTACGTACTTCGCAAAATAAAATAAAACTGTCTTTTTGGCAATGTTTTTTTCTTGAATTAAGCCACCATTACACGAATTTCTACCGATTTCTTAAATATCTCCCTTAAACATTTGAAGTTTTTAAGCTCTTAAAAAATACACGTTATTTTTTAAGATAATAACTGGACGTTCCTCACGAAAAAAATTGCAAAGCATGTTTAAAAAATGATTATAAACACTTTCATTTCACTTATTTTAGAAATTGAATTTGAAGTTGAAAAGTCTCTCCAACGGTCGTAATTACGTAACTCTCCATCTTCTTCTTTTTGAGCGGGTATTTTTTTAGAGAACCTAAGGAAAATAATTTCCCTCAGGGCCTATGTCATCTTTGGGGATGCTGTGTAGAGGGTTTTTTTGGAAAGGAAGGAGAGGAGAGTTCTGGGAAGGAAAAGGGTTTAAGGGGTGGGTAGGAATCTGGGGTTCAGTGTGTCCTGGTCATCCGCCTCCTAGACAAACCTCACCCCTGCTAAATCACCAAATGTAGCGAACCACTTGGGGTGACCTATGGCAACCTGTGTTGGTTGTCCAACAAAGGTTCCCGGGGCGGCGGTACCCATTCCCGCCTCCCAAATTGCAATTGGGTATCCGGCGACTTAAGGCGGAAAAAACCAGGCGGCAGGATTTAAACGGGAGTTTAAACCTTATTTTTTTTTCCAATTATTTATTTGGCTTTCACCCATTAAGGGTGATCTTGGCCATGTATTAAAGTAAGTTACATATTATTAAAATTATTTACATTTCCAGGTTTTTTTTTTGTAAATTAGTTACATTATCAGTTTTTAAAAATTATTTACATTTTCATATATTTTTTTAAAATTAGTTATATTTATGGAATAGATAAATTATATTAGCAAACATAACAACGGGCCAAGACAAACATTCATATGATTATACAAGTTGTACTAACATACAGAGTTGGTATTCGTAGTAATTACAAAATTGAAGAGTAGGAAGATGTACAGGTTCCCAAAAATACGAACTTGTACATCTTCCATACTTCCATCTTCATACAGAGTAACACACAGAGTTGGTATTAATAGTAATTACAAAATTGAAGAGTAGGAAGATGTACAGGCTCCCAAAAATAGGAACTTGTACATCTTCCATACTTCCATCTTCATACAGAGTAACATACAGAGTAACACACAGAGTTGGTATTAATAGTCATTACAAAATTAAGGATTGGAAGATGTACAGATTCCCAAAAAAAGGAACCTGTACAACTGTACATAATAACACTGCAAGAAACAAATGTATACGTATGGAAGAGAAAGAAATGTGATTGATGCTTAAATATTGAGGCCATTTTTATAAATAAATTTTGCTAACAAATAGTGAATTTCAGGAGAGTTGAGACTAAGAAGGCAGGGTACACTGGTAGGGAATTCAATTTTAAGTTTTAATAATTCAGGTATGAAGTTCGGAAATTGGTCATTGATAGGACACTCAAAAAAATTATGGTCTAAAGTATCCTCTGAACCACAATCACAATAAGGCGAATTGACTATGTGGAATCTGGCGAGATGGCTAAGACAACAAGTATGACCTAAACGCATTCGAATAATGGAAGAGATGTATTTTTTAGGCATGGAAGTGTATTTGTGAAACCAGGGCTTGACAGGAATAGAAGGTTGAATTAAAGAGTACTGGTGACCTTTTAACAGAGAGGATAATTTCCATTCAGAGGACCATTGGCGTTGTAACTTATTTTTTAAAATAGAAAAATAGTCTCTAACAGGAATAAGAATACTATTTAATGGACCATGAACAATGGATTCCTTAGCAATAGAATCAGCCTTTTCATTTCCAACAATACCAAGGTGTCCTGAGATCCAGGCCAAGACCACTGACACGTGAGCCAGCGACAAGGAATGCAGGAGGTCTCTGATAGAGTAGGTCAGAGAGTCGCTATTGGAATTGAGAGGGGATGCGCTTATTTTTTGTAATGAGCTAAGTGAGTCTGAAAGGATGAGGGCATTTCTAATGTTGAGAGATTTGACGAGACGTAAAGTTTCTATAATAGCTATACATTCAGCAGAGAAAATGGAACACTCTTTGGGAAGTCTGTGTGGGAAACACAATTTCCTGTGAGGTGCATAGACACTGGCCCCACAATGGGAGTCCGAACTGAGTTTGGAACCATCTGTGAATTTTTTTAATATAATTTGGCCAGTTATTTTCAACAATTTTGTTGAATTCTGCATTATTGGATTGAACTGAGTTTTTAATATTTTTTTTACATATTCCTATAAATTGGTGCACCTTTGGATAGAAAGTAAGACTTTCATAGGGATAAGAGTATAAGGGGAGAGATTCATTGCGATATGAGTTTGCGGAAACATCCAGGAAAGTGTTGAAGCAATTATAGAGAAGGGGGGGGGAATGTTTTTTCCAAAATGGATTCAAATTAACCTCATACTTTAACGATTGAAGTTTGGGAATCAAGGGATGAGAAGTTATTGAGCATGTTTTGAAAATATATTTTTCTGCTAGGCATCGCCATCTTATATTTAAGGGAAGCTCGCAGCATTCAACTTGCATTGCATTGATTGGGGAAGATTTCATGGCTCCTAAGATAAGGCGAAGAGATTTTGACTGAATTTTATCTAATTTATGCGAATTTGAAGTGGACATTGGATCAAACAGACAAGATCCGTAATCAAGATGACTTCGGATGAGAGCATTGTACAGAAGTTTTAAAGATGATGGGTGTGATCCCCACCACACTTCGGACAGAAATCTAAGGGGATTGATGTTGCTTTTGCATTTCATGATGACATGATTTATGTGAAAATTCTAAGTAAGCTTTGAGTCTAAAAACATTCCCAGGAACTTAACTTCTTTAGAGAAAGGGATGATTTTATCGCCAAATCTCACCTAAATTTCTGGGAGCTTTCGACGACGAGTGAAGATGACAAATTTGCTTTTGGAGGGGGAAAGTTCAAGGCCATTAATATTTAACCACGCCAAGAGTTTTCTAAGAGCATTGTTGATTGCTGATGATGTAATAAAAATATATATGCTGGATATTTTGTAGAAAGTCAAGTCATCAGCATATTGGAGTATGTTGCACAAGAATTGAATAGATTTTTCTAGATCATATGTGTAAATATTGTACAGGATCGGGCTTAAGACTGACCCCTGCGGGAGACCTTTGAATATGTGTTGTGTTAATTTGGGAGGCGGGAATGGGTACCGCCGCCCCGGGAACCTTTATTGGATAACCAACACCTCTGCCATAGGTCACCCCAAGTGGTTCGCTACGTTTGGTGATTTAGCAGGGGTGCCCGGGTTCATGGGGTGAGGTTTGTCTAGGTGTTGGAGGCGGATGACCGGGACACACTGAACCCCAGATTCCTACCCACCCCTTAAACCCTTTTCCTTCCCAGAACTCTCCTCTCCTTCCTTTCCTTAAAAAAACCCTCTACACAGCATCCCCAAAGATGACATAGGCCCTGATGGAAATTATTTTCCTCAGGGCCTCCTGTGTGGAGCTCATGTAAAAAAAAAAAAAAAAATGTGTCTAATGTGGAGAGGGGATTCAGACCCATCTACAAAAATAGTTCTCTGGGAGACCAAATTGACAATGAATTTTACCAATTTAGGCGGAATACCTATTGCCAGTAACTTTTCTTTCAGGATAGGGATATGAACATTGTCATATGCTCCACAGATGTCTAAAAACACTGCAATGCAATATTCATTTTTAGATAATGCTAATTTGATATCAGTAACAAGAGAAGAAAGGTTGTCAAGGGTACTTTTACCCTTTCTAAATCCAAACTGGGAAGGGGAAAGAATTTGATTTTTTTCTACGAACCAGTATTATTCTTAATCATTCTTTCAGATACTTGCTGTTTTTTTTTGCGGAATGTACGTTTAGCAACAGCTTTGGAATTCTTGGCTGAGATGTAATTATCCAGTCATTTGTTGGCAGTATGTCTTTTTGGCCGCTTTTCTCTCCTTCAGCACTCTAAGGCATTCCTCATCCCACCAAGGGGGAGGGCGAGCCTTCGAGCCTACAGGAGATGATTTGGGGATAGACTTGTCAGCCGATTTTAGAATGGAATCAGTCCAAGATTTATAAGAGGAGGTGCAATTATCAGAAGAAGGGAAAGGCAGGGAGAGGGAAAGATCCTGGATAGAGTCTCTGAAACGGGACCAATCGGTTTTTTTTGTAATAAATTTGGGCTTACTTTTAAAGTGATTGGTATCCAACCGTTGAGCCAAATTCAAAATAATAGGATAGTGGTCACTGCCGCAGGGGTCTGAAGTAATTCGCCAGGAGATTAGTGGATAGATACTCGGAGAACAGAGGGATATGTCCACCGCACTAGGATTCTGTCTAGGGTGACTAAACCTTGTTGAGGATCCGTCATTTAGGAGACAGATGTTCAAGGAGTCCAAAAGGTCAATTAATTTGATATCTGAGGGATCCGAGGAAGAAGAACCCCAGAGTGGGGAGTGGGCATTAAAGTCACCCAAAATGACCAAGGGAGAAGATATTTTGCTAAGCATGTGGACCCACAGTGGAAGGTCAAATGGGGTAGAAGGAGGAATATAGAGAGATATAAAAGTAATATTAGAGACAGTGGCTGCCACTAATTGGAAGGATGAATTTGGGGGTTTAATGAAAATAGGGGAGAAGGGGAGAGAGTTTTTGATGAAAAAGGCTGCACCACCCTTCCCATCAATGCGGTCGTCCTGCAGACATTGATAGCCACTCACCTTGAAGAGTTGAGATGGCTTGAACCAAGTCTCAGACGGCAGCAATCGATATGGAATGTAAATGTAGAAGGCGGATGAGGTCATCCTTATTGGAGGAGGCGCTTCTACAATTCTACTTCAGAATTGCTGCTGTTGGGGCAGCCATTGGGAAGAAGAGAATACAAGGAGGAGAGTAATGAGGCAGCGTTGGACGGTAGAGAATTATTATTGTTAATAACAGAGATAAGTAACATGAGGAGAGTTTGGATAAAAGAAGAATTGTCATTAGAAGTAATGTTTTTTATGGAATTTGCATTTAGATCAGGATTGAAAGCACTGCTGTTAGTTGAATTGGAGTTAGAAAAGACGGAGTTTTGAGTAAATAGAGAGCTGTTGTTACCATTTGGGAACAAGAGCTGGGAGTTATGGCCTAATTGATCAAATCCAGGGGTTTTAATTGCACGAGAAGCTTGTTTTGTCATTACAGTCTTCCTGTAAGACAAGTTTGAAGGAGCACTAATTTGGGGTTGAGAGGCAACTTCAGCAAAAGATTTTTTAGAAGGAGCTATTAATTTGGAGGCATAGAAGTACGAAACGCTATTGGACGCCATATAACTTTTTATGTTTTTTTGGCGAGACAGTTCGGGGCAGGATGGATGAGTGGCTGTGTGCGAGCCTGAACAATTGACGCAAGAGGGGGAATTGGAAGGGGGGGCATTGGTCTGCTAGATGGTTCTCTGCGCATTTAAAGCAGCGGGTAGAAGAGCGGCACGATTGTTTTGAATGGCCAAACCGACAACAATTAAAACATTGGATTGTCGGGTATGAATAAATTTCCACCGGGAGAGAGTTGTGGAATAAATACACGTGAGAGGGAAGGGACTGTCCTTCAAATGTCAGAACTACAGTTTGAGAGGGTTTCCAAACTACAGACTCTGACGATCTATCTTTAAAATTAAGACGTCTAGTCTTAATAACTTTTCCCGAAGATGCTGGAATAATCAGTTCCGAAATAAGCTCTTCTTCAGATAGGTCTACAGGAATATCTCTAACGAGACCCAAGCGAGAGATATTGAAAGAAGGGATATAGGCCTTAAATTTTTTCGCAGAGAGGGAGTCGATGGAATTTATGAATTTATTGGCATTCAACGCGGATGTGAACTCAACACAAATGCGAAATCTGCCCTCTGATCGGATACCACCTGGGGAAATGCCAAGTGGTTTTTTTCCGATGAATTTACCAAATTCAAGGGGATGTAAGGAGTGGCCAGGAGAGTTGTTTTGAACATAAACTATGAAGGGAGCTTTTGCTGAAGTCGGATACAAGGAAGGAGGAGAAGCTACAGGAACTGAGACCTGTGAAGAATCTGATTTTGGAAGGTCGCAAACTTTCCTCTTTTTTGGAGTAGAAGATGGAACTTGAAGGACTGTTATCTCTACCTCACTACCAATGTCAAAATGTGAAGGGTCAGGGGGGGCGGGATCAGGGGGTTTCTTCCCCATGGCAAAGGCCATTGGGGCAAAAGGATATACTTAAAACAAAAATAAAATAACACTTACTGGACTTGGTCAGCAATAAACGAACTCAAAAAGGACAAAAAAAAACTAAAACTATAACTGACTAAATGCCAAAAATTCGATTTTTCGTATTAAAACGAAAAAAACGCAACAGTGTTTTTCGACTGTCAAAATTCGAATCCGCAAAAATCTTAAACCTTATAGTTATCTACATAAGGAGTGCATCGCCTTAATTTTTTTATGGCTTCTTTTGGTGTTTATCAATAGGGGGACCATGATAATTATATGCGATCATCCAATTTGAACATATTCGAAAAGTTTTCACAGTTATCCCGGTTATCCGAAAAGATTAACAATGAGCTATTTTTATTAGATTGATTAATATTTTTTTTAATGACATGTTTGGAATATGCTGTACGCAAGCATTGCATCTGTGTGGGGATTGCATTCTTATCAACATTCGCTGCATTACCTATATTTCACCATTTAGTTAATTATTAAACAATAAGGAACTCCAGTGATAAATATTATGGCTTTAAAAAGATATGTGCATACAGACCAGTGATTCCCAAAGTGGTCCAGGTGGACCCCCAGGCGTCCATTGGAGACTCAACGGGGGTCTACGTTGGTGTGATAAAGAAATGGGGGTCCACAAGTTGTATGTGAGGGTCCACGAAAATTGATCTGGTTTCGTTAGAAAAGAACAAAAACGTTGTCTTGACTTTAACCATTAATTTAGGCAGATAATACAATACTAAAAAAAAATGAAGGGAGCAAAAAAGATCCAATTTTTTCGGTGATTTTTGACAGGCTGTATTTCTGTGAAAAATGGTCGTATTGAGAGTTCAAAAAAAGCAATTTGAAGATTGATATTTTTGGCAATTTTCTAATGCAATCCTAATTTTTTGCATTTTTTTGGTACACGGGTTTGAATTTTTTTTTCAGTTAGGCCGGCTTATGAATCAGATAGCCTTAATATTTAGCAATAATTTCCTTTTTCTAAATCCTCCCTTAATTTTTTTTGAGTAGTGTATTTTTAGAAGGTCAGCGACTGTTATTTGTAAAAACTTGCATATTCGATATTTAATTCTATTAAGGTGGGAAATGCAAGACTAGTTTTTTTTAATGATTTTCATGATTTTTTTGGCATGGAAGAAATGTGTATAATTTGTTGAAACTTTGTGGTCATTTTATAAATCTATTTAAGAAAATATTGTAAATTTTTCGAAACAGTTCTTTGGAAAATATGAAAATTATCAGCTGCTATACATCGAACATCATCATCAGATGTAGCTTTTGTGTGCATTTTGGAGGCTGCAGTTTGCATATCAAATCAATAGGGTTTCGAATTAAATTTAAGAACATGTTCCTCTTTTATGTAAACCTAACTTTTTACAAAAAAAAATTAAATTTTACAGGTGTGCAGTAAACCTAGATTTTTTCCATTATTTTTTTTTGCATTTTTTTACAATTAAAAAATACTTTTGACAATGTAATTACTACGAATTTCGGTTCACATAGAGCGTAATTATATAAATAAGGTATCTGCACATTTTAAAATGTTTGACTAAAAACTTTAGAGTGCACACAAATTCCAAAAAAGTCGTTTCGAGAAAAATGAGTTTCAAGTTTACCACGCGGTTTGGCACAAACACCCTCGTAATACCGGAACGAATTGAAATTTTTATTTAAAACTTTGGGAACATATTCTTAAATAGTTATACTAACAATTTATGAAATAATAAAAAAAATAAAAATTTAGTCATCTTCCCCCCTAAGTCTGTAATCATATTATCTTAATAAATAGAAGTTCTATTATAGAAAACAAGAAAATATACTATTTTTCTTTTTACCACTCCGAATTTAGGGTTGGAACTTAACCGCGACGCAAATTTCCATCGTTAGATCTACATAATCTTCAGAAAGTCAGAAGGTTATTCTTCATTAAAAAAAATGGACTGGAGTTCTCTATTCTTAAAACATACATTTGAACAAAATTACTCCACACTGAGTAGTCATAATATCAACGTTGTCAGCAATCATTAAAAACAAATCAAAACCATTTCACGTCACATCAAACGTAATAAATTTCGTCATCATTCACTCACATCAAATAATGAAAACAAAAATAACCCCTCCGAGTACCTAATTCTATTCTGCAAGATAAATGGAGCAAGTCCTCGGTAGGTACCCCCTAATTAATCACCGTTGCTGAGTAATAATGTTCTGACATGGGTGGCAACACTGAATACTGCCAACCTTGGAACAGTGTTGCTAGCTCAGATTTCAAAAACACACTTTTCATTCTTTTTACTTTAGGTAGGAACCGACCCGACGTAAAATAATAAAAAAAGAGTTTCGCTTTTTAGAACGTGAATTCTTCTTCTTGCTTGATTTATTAGCTTACAAATTGCCAGACGAGAAAAATTTCTTATAGACTAGGATCCCGCTACAACAAACGCTACGTCATCGGGTAAACAGAATTGTAGTGAGAATGGTCGTTTAGTAAGCCTTAAGCTGTGTACACGTACAGCTATAATATACGTGGCTTGGCGTATTTCGGCATATCGCTCGCCGTGCATTCCCAATTGAAATATATGGCGAACCATATGCTGAAATACGTCAAGCCACATATATTATAGTGTACACAGTATTAAAAAACTGATTTGCCAGTGTGTCTTGTTCCCTATTTCTGCGCAGTCGTGGAAATAGTGAACGAATTTTTCGAAAAAATTACGTCATAAGATACATGAACGGGAATGGTTTCTTACTTAACTTTGGGAGGCGGGTATGGGTATGGCCGCCCCCGGAACCATTTATTGGATAACCATAGGTAACTGCTACGTTTGGTGGCTTAGTAGGGCTGCCCGGGTTCATCGGGTGAGGTGTGTTTAGGTCTTGGCGGCGGATGTGATAGCCCACCAAAACAGAAGAGGCCTCTGACATCTGTAGCTGGTCTTTCCCTGCAGCGGGAGGAATGGATTCGTACATCCATCACACCTGAACACACTGATCCCTAGATTCCTACCCACCCCTCTTACCCTTTCCTTCTCAGAACTTCCTCTCCTTTCTTTCCCTATAAAGACCCTACACACAGCATCCTTAAAGATGACATAGACCCCGAGGGAAATTATTTTCTTCAGGGCCTCATGTGTGGGGATAATTTTTAAAAAAATGGGAGAGTCGTGGGGCAGCCGGATTTAAAAAAAAAACCAGGAGATTCTTCAATGGGATGATCTAGATCCAGACTAAAATTATTTGTTAGTTTAATTCATGTATTCGATGACGCAAAATTTACCAATTTTTAAATTAATTTTTCATGTAAGTATTTTAAATCCGGCTGCCTGGCGAAAGTCTGTTTTTTGTCTAATCCTAATCGATCCATAACGTAAGAAATCATTCCCGTTCATGTATATATGCTGTAATTTTGTCGAATTTTTTTTTTTCATTATTTCCATGACTGCGCGGAACCCCCCCAAGAGGCCCACCGGAGAACAAGCTCTTTGTTTGTTGTAGCGGGATCCCAGTCTATTTATTAGTCATTCGTAAAATCTTCTTTACAAATAATGTCTGGAAGTTTTTGATGTAGAGAAAAGCACGTCAGTCAAATAATACTACATTTTATGTAATTTTGTTTTGACCCTTTTTGTTTTTTTTTTAGGTCAAGACAATTATTTTGAAGTCGCCATATAATGGAGAGCTCTGAAGCTAAAGCTTTTAAATGAAAACATTTATCGTCTCTTCCAATACTCGTCTACCCCATGCTAGTGAGTAGGTATATTCGTAGGTTTGCAATGCACTTGAATAATTATTACTGTATGCATATATGAGTACATTACGCGTATCTATGCACGTACTTTGTTTACTATTTCAGGTCATTTTCATTTAAAATCGATATCCATCGCAGTATTGCTTTGCTAATTTGTATTCAAAATAAAATAAAAATATTTATTGCACAACAAAAATTGAAGTATAAAAGGTGTAGCTTACAGGTAGATACATCCTATTTCTTCCAGCTAACCCAAGAAATAAAAATAATACAATACTAGTTCAATACTATTAGTTTTATTAGACTAGCTGGTTCCCGGCATGCTTTGCAATGCCACTAATAATTTGGGAGGCGGGAATGGCTACCGCCGCCCCGGGAACCTTTATTGGATAACCAACACCTCTGCCATAGGTCACCCCAAGTGGTTCGCTACGTTTGGTGATTTAGCAGGGGTGCCCGGGTCCATGGGGTGAGGTTTGTCAAGGTCTTGGGGGCGGATGACCTGGACACATTGAATCCCAGATTCCTTCCCACCCCTTAAACCCTTTTCCTTCCCAGAACTCTCCTCTCCTTCCTTTCCTAAAAAAACACTCCACACAGCATCCCCAAAGATGACATAGGCCCTGAGAGAAATCATTTTCCTCTGGGCCTCCTGTGTGGAGCTCATGTAAAAAAAATAAATAAATAAAGAAATTGTTTCTTCCTGCGTCTTCTCCCATTCGTCCCGTTCCCCTTCCGCCTCCCCTTCCCCTCGTATATCCCCTTCTCCTGTCTGTCTGTCCTTTAACCCCCTCCCGCGATCCCCTCCCCTCTCCCGCGTTCAATATATTCAGTCCCTGTACATTCACATTTTCAAATAGCTCGTGTGCCACCTATTGCATTTTTTTTACTATTTTTCATTTTTCATATATGTATTAGAAATATTCATTTTTGCATATTATAAGAACAATCAATCCAATTTGGTACCGAACATAGGTACCTATTTAAAATAAAAATATTTTTTGATTAGATTCAAAGTATTCAATTTTGGTTAGTGAGTGGGTACTTCGATTAAATTCATTAATTTAACCCTAGAAAGATAATCTTATTTTTACATACCTCAAAGATACGTCACACGTCTCGTTTAAAAGTAAATATTTCACATATTATCACACTTACATAGTTTAAAGATAGTTGAATAATTAGTTTAGGGTTTTGTGCTTTGAATAAAATCAAAATAATTATAAAAAATGTATTGTATTAAAAAATTAAAAAAAATCTGTAAACCTCAACAATCAACTACATTTTTTTTAAATGAAAAATAATTTTTCATTTTATGTCTAAATTGTATTTTTATATGCTATGAACGTTTAAATAAGTCGTTATAATTAAAATATATTTTTTATTTCGCTAAATAACATTTATACGAACAAGTCTGAATGTTACACAAAGGGTCCTAGAAACGTACTGACATTTACACGAACAAGTCTGAATGTTGTCAAAGGGTCCTGGAGACGTACTGATATTTAAAAGTGTTTATTTTCGTACTTACACTGTTTAAAGGTAGTTGAATAATTAGTTTAGGGTTTTGTACCAAAATAATTATTAAAAATATATTGTAATTAAAAAGATAACAAAATTCTCTAATCCTCTTACAAAAAAAAACCTTTAATTTTATGTCTAAATCGTATTTTATGTTGTGAAAGTTTAAATGATAATAATCATTCGTTGTAGATACATATTTTTTTATTTCGCGAAATCACCTTTGTACGAACAAGTCTGAGTTTTCGTAATGATTAAAACAATTTTCAGATGCATTGTCATGTATATGTAAGGTTTCTGGATTATTACTAATAATCCAGAAACCTTCGAGGGGGTTTAAAGAAGGTATTTTGAAAGTTTAAAATATTTCCTATGCTTGATGTAGCAATACATAGACATCTCATGTACTCACATACTCATATAAATACATATACCCAAGCAAGCATATTTTGATTTTTATATATTTTTTTTATTATTATTTTTATTTATTCAACGCCTAGAGGGCTTTTACATGTTTTGTAGTACAATTAATTCATGACAGCTGATTTTTAAACAGATAAAGAAATAATAAAAAATAAAATTACATAAAAAATGCACACAAGTCACAAAAATACAGCGATTTGATAAATTTACAAAAATACAGATATGTTTAGGAATAATTTATATGTATATATAAGATAGGTATCTATGTGATGTATTTCCACTTTATGTGTGTGCATCTACTACTACTGTATTATTTATTATTTTATACCTAGAGTAGTTTTAAATAGTTTTTTTTTTATATAGTACCTATACGAAAATCTGCTCAATTTCGGGAGCCGAAATCCTGACTTAATCTTTCCATTGAACACAAAAATATCGTAGGCAAATTCTACAATTTTCAACGAAAGTTTTAAAGCATTTCGAATGAATTATTTCGTTCAACTCTCGAAAAGTAGTTTTGAAGATTTAACTACTGAAAAGCTTCTTTGTCGAGACTTGCAAACAGCTTGATGATGAAGTGAATATTTTCCTTGAATTGGTAATAAAATCAATTTGAAAACTTTGAACGTCCCTGAGGAATAGTGTAGAAAATGTTCATGTATTTTTATTTCTGAAATGTTCAGCCTTCGTTTATTTGCCACTATCTAAATGTAAATGAAATCTAGAAGGGGATGTAAATATGATAGAGCCAACAAAATATTATGCACGTTGTTAGTAACACTAGCAACATGTAGTCAGAACTAGCTTTGTTTTTAAGCTAGTAAGCTAGCGTCTGAATTAAGGATAGTTTAATAGGATGTAGTTCTATTATTTGAGCTAGTAATTACGAAGTTTCTATCCAGGCTTTGTTTTTAACTTTGTGTGACCGCCCAAAGCTAGTACATTTTTTTTACATTAGTTCAACACAGAAGGCCCTGAGAAAAATAATTCCCCTAAGGTGCCCCCGTGCCCCCCCCCCTAAATCCGCCTATGTCATCTTTGGGGATACTGTGCGGAGGGTCTTTTTAGGAAAGGAAGTTTTGGGAAGGAAAAGGGTGTTAGGGGTGGGTAGGAATCTGGGGTCAGTATGTCCAGGAGTGACTGACGTATGAATCCATCCCTCCCACTGCGGTGCAAGGCGATGATCCGAGAGAGTACGGCTGGAGAAGTCAAAGGGAATCTCTCAATCATTCTCTCCCGATCCGGCCTGCCATGCAGCTGGTGGGCAGACGCATCCGTCGTCAAGACCCGGACAAACCTCACCCCGTGAAGCCGGGCACCCCTGTTAAGTCACCAAACGTAGCGAAATATTTTGGTATATAAAACACTATGGCAGAGGTGTTGGTTATCCAATAAATGTTTCCGGGCGGTGGTATCCGTACCCGCCTCCCATTATCAACATGTGAACCAGTGGCGCTATTTTTATAAGTACAAATAAACTGATACAAAAAAGTACGGATAAATACGATAGTTGGCAGTTAAAAGAAATATCAGTTTTGTCCGGTTTTTACTAATCGAATATTTATAGTTCCTGACTGGGTTGGTAATACAAAGAATAGAAACCACCCAAATGTATTATACGTAAAATGCAATCTGTTTGACTCTTAAAACACGTCACAACTTAGTAGTTAGAATGCTAAGGGCCTTACTAATAAACGAAGTTTTAAATATTACACAACTGATAAACAATCAGGGTAAATTGTTGTTAATCAGTGATGAAACTTTAAAAGAAGTTTTTTAATAAGGGGATAAACGTGTAATTTTTTAGAACAAATTTGGTATTACAACCTGTAATCAAGGTTCGTAGGAAACGTATTTAACAAGTTTCACTCATACAGGTACTTTTCGAAAAAAAAAACATATCGGGCCGCTCAAAACCTTGTGAGTCCAGTTGAAGTTGTTCTTTCACTTTTCGTTATTTGTAACATTATTTGTACTTGGCTGACATTATTTATTTGTTTATTTGTTTATTTGTTTTATTATACGCCCAGAGGGCTTTTACATAAATAAATAAGGCAGTACATCTTTAACATGAGAAGGAAATAATATAAATAAAATTACAATAAAAATAAAAAAGTACATTAGTTAAATAGAAATATAAGCAACAAAAACTGAAATTAGAGTAAGATATAATTACGATAAGTTACGATAAAAAAATGCATACATGATATAAAAATACAAACAACAAAAATTTTAAAGTAAGGTGATCAGAGGTTTACAAAATTGCAACATTAACCATGTCTAATAAAACGTAAGTATTAGTTTCGCAAAGTGGCAAACCGCTATATCGATGGTACCTCCAGTACCTCTGCAAGTTGCAGGGGTTCAGAACTCCAATTTGGATTTTAATATTATAGTGAAAATTAAATATATATATATATATATATTTTTAAATATAACTAAATAATACTACAGGTTATGATGGTTTATAATACATATTACAATGATTTTACTAAGACATTACATTTAATTACATTAATAGGATAGGTAGAGATAGTTTAGCAAATTTGTCGATGAACGAGTAGTTTATTAAATTTACCAAAGAATTCCTTAGTGAGTACTTGTATCACGGATAAATGATTTCATTATTTCATTTTTAAATTGTGTCAGTGACATATTCCATACATCTATGTGCGAATACATATTGCCCAAGTGTTGGATTCTGTGTAGTGGTATATTGAATTGTGCCCTGGTCGTAGTATTACCACAGTAAAATGGTAGTACTGACCTTGTGTTTCTCGCCGGCACATTAAAATTTATGAGCGCCAAGAATTCAGGGCTGACAATTGTATTACGTAAGATTTTAAATAAAAAAACTAGATCGAAAATATTTCTTCTATCACTCAAGTTTAATAGATTAGATAATCGCAATAGATAAGTGTAGTTCAATTGTTCTTTTGGTATTTTTAGTTTATAATTTAAAAAGCTTAGGAATTTTTTTTGTATTCTTTCTATTGTTTGAGAATGCACGTCATAGTGAGGAGACCATACAGTTGAGTTATATTCAACCTGACTCCTCACTAGTGATATGTATAGAAGTTTTAATGTTTTAACTTCGGTAAAATCTTTAGCCACTCTTAGTACAAAACCTAACATTTTTAAACCCTTCTTTGAGATATTTTCAATGTGTGGTATGAAGCTAAGTTTGGTGTCGAAAGTAACACCTAAGTCATTAATTTCGGAAACAGATTCGAGAATGAAGTTATTGATTGTGTAATTAAAAAGAATTGGATTTTTTATTTTAAAAAATCTCATTGTTATGCATTTATTAACATTAAGGTATAGCTTGTTATCGCTACACCACTCGACTAATTTGGACAAGTTTGCTGAGAGAATTTAACAGTCGTCCAGGCTTTGAATTGCTTTATAAAGTTTCAAATCATCTGCGAACATAAGTACGTCGATATCTTTAAATATATTACAAATGTCATTCACAAAAAAGATAAATAATATACGTCCGATATGGGAACCTTGCGGAACACCACTGGATGCAAAAAAAACATATGATGATTCCCCATTTAATTTTACACTAAGTTTTCTGTTTGAAAGATAGCTTATAAACCAATGCAACATATTTCCACGAACTCCAGCTTTAAACAGTTTTTCTACAAGAATAGCGTGACAAACCTTGTCGAACGCCTTGCTGAAGTCTGTGTAGATTGAGTCAACTTGAAGCTTCTTCGCCATTGCATTGGAAATGAAATTTTGATACAGAATGTGGTTAGTTAGTGTTGATTTACCGGTTATAAAACCATGCTGTTCAGGACATATACTTTCTTTAAATGAGCTAGTTATTTTATCCAGAATCAGTTTTTCAAACAGTTTTGGAATTGTTGACAGTATGCATATAGGTCTATAATTAGTTACTTCGTTTTTATCCCCTTTTTTGAAGATAGGTGTTATATAACTATGTTTCCATAGATCAGGAAATATACCTTTCGACAAAGAATGACTAAATAGTATGTACAGGGGATAAGCGAGAACGGTGACACACTTCTGTAAGAGTAATGGTGGAATGTTGTCAGGACCGGCATTTTTATTGGGATCTAGCAGTTTAATTTGTTTTATAATTTCGTTTAGTTCAATGTGCACATGTGACAGGTTTATATTGAAACTGGGAGTATAGTTAGGTAAGGAGAACTGATTGGGTTGACTTTTATCGTAAACGTTCTTGAAGAAGTCTGCAAAAAGATCAACAATATTTTTGATGCCATCAGCCTTTCTGTCTTCAAAATACATAGTATTTGGTATATCAGAGTCACCACTTCTTAATGTTTTACTGAATCGCCAAAAACGTTTTATATTATTAAAAATGTCATTCTCTGTCTGCTTAATATAGTCGTTATAACACGCCCTTGATAGTTTATTACAATCACTCCTAATTTTAGAGAATTCTATATACAACTTCGATGTTCCGTGATCCTTATACAGTAATAAGAATGGGTCGTTTCTACGATTCGTTGTGCTGTGGTTTATTATATTTTTCCATATTTTTGTCGTCGAATTCCAGTGCACCTTTTCCTATACATCATCTTATTAGTATTCATGTTTTCTTCTTTGGAGTCGCTAGATGTCGCTCTGTTTTGTGTTTTCTTTTGCCGAAGCATTTTGGAGTGATTTGAAGATTGGATATTGATTTTACAAAAAATTATGTATATATATATTTTTTTTTTGGATTTCGTAGGATTTGATCCTTGGTCCTCTAAATGTCTGCAGAGGTTCGTCAGGCGCTTCATTCCACTAGACCAAAGGAGACGTGCGCAGGATTGTGGATTTATCGTATTATATTAAAATAAATATTTCATTTTCTCTCACAGGCTAAATCCTATAGATGCATGTGTTTGTCTCTTTTTAGTGTCGCTCGTTTATGTTTCATCGAGTTTCAAATCATAACGGTACTAAAGAAATTTTTACTTCAAAATTTGTTGCAATGTAGTCTCGGGCAATTTCGTCAATTAATGTTCACTTCTTCTACAATATTATGTACATTCACTAAACAACACTGCAATGAGTAGGGAATAATAGTCATGCAATAATTTTTTGAAACGTGCAACTTTAATAGACAATCAGCATAGTTCCAACAAAATCTGTTCGCACAGCCCACGCCGCTCGCCGCTCGCCGCCCACTCTAAATCGGTGTACAAATCTAAACAATGCTGCCATCAAAGGCAGTTTTCACTGATGAAAACATGATTGAAATTCGCCTCTATGCCACGGAAAAGGGAGAAATAATGGACACTTTCATGAAACTGAAACTTAAAAAACATGTATATTAAAAATGAAAACTAAAAAAAATACCTACAGTTATAAAAATATTCTTAAATAACTAAATTAATAATACCCCCCCCCCGTACACGAAAGCATAGCCTTTATCGGGGTAAATATTTAAACAAAAAATATTAGGAAAAGAAATGTTACTACACATGCATTATTTGAATTATTACTCTGTTGTCTATTATGACCGGGGTCCGGGTAGTGTTTGAGTTGGCATCGCGTTTACTTTCCACCCAGGCGTCGCTAGTTCCTCGGCTGGCTAAGTCCTCCATCACGACACAAGCAACATTTCCGCTTATTGTGGTGGTAGTAGGAGATTTATAAATATTGTCCGGTCATTCGTAACCCGAGAATGTTTGCCTTCCTTTCAAAATAAAATAAAATTAAAAAAAGTAAGCCGAATTCTAATTAGACACGACCGAATTTATTTCGTATAATAACTACTGTAATGTCATGCAATTTCAGAGAAATTGCAAATATGTCCGCGTGCCGTGATTGCCACCAAAAATTGATAGAATGCATTGTCATCGATGACGAGTCCATCTGCCGAGTTTAAGCTCAATTGGATGTCGGCAAATGGGTTAATTTCCACTTCATTCATACATTAATTTAAAAGGCAAATTATTTGTGCATTCTTTGGCGACGGTCTGTCACTTTGCTCGTTATGCACTCCACGTTTAAATGTGACGAATTTCTTATCACGTGAATAATTATATTATGCAGATATTTCCTTACAAAAAATAATGTTTAGCGGGTACTCAACATAACATGCAATTTAATTGATGAAGTTGATAAAATTAGGTACCTCTACAACGTGAAATAGAGATGCCACCTTGGTGAATATATATATGGCGTTCTCTGATGTGACATGATAGATTATATTATACGGTATTTGGTGGTTTTCATCTCGTTCTGAACTCTGTGGCATTAACAGCTTTCAGGCGGTGTACTAAATGTACGCGCGTTGCCGTTATAATAATATGTGCTGCTATTTGTAAATAGGCTGCGGGTTATGCGACCGCCGCTGCAGAGTGGGTAGAAGTGGTAGCTCTTGGATTAAACAACCGTAGAGGACACCTGAACCTTTCATAGAAGCGTAAATTTAAATTTTCAGATACATATTTTATGATCTGACCTTATTTTCATCGCAGTTTTACCCTCTTTTCAATCCCTCGTTTTTTCCTTACTGCCTCCGCTCCTCTCCCTCCCTCCTTAACCACCTTACCTTCGACTTAGGTCCTCTTTCTCCTACATTCTCCACCCCTACCTCGTTCCCTCCCTCTTTCCCCTTCTTTCCTTCCTCCTTACCCACATACATCTTTCCACTCGTTCCACTTCACACTTTCCTTTTAACCCTCATTCACCTTTCCTTCCGACCAACTTTCTTTTCTTCATATCATCTTCCTTGAGTCCTTTAATCCTTCCTCCATCCCTTTCTTCTTAATTTCCTCCCTTCTTCCTTCTTCCTCCCAGCTTCCTTTCCTTCCTCTCTTAATCCTTCCTCCATCCCCAACTTCTTCATTTCCTCCCTCCATCCTCATCCTCCTTCCCTTTATCTCTCCTTCCTTTCATCCCTTATTCCTTCTCCACCCTATCTTCTTCATTTCATTTCTCCTTCCGACCACCTTCCCTTCGTTCATCTCTCCTTTCTTTCGTATCTTATTCCTTCTTCCACCCTATCTTCTTCATTTCATTCCTCCTTCTGAGCATATTCCTTCCTTTCATCCCTTATTCCTTCCTCCTGCCATTTCTTTTTCATTTCCTCCCTCCTTTCAATCATCCTCCTTCCTTTCGTCTCTCCTTCCTTTTATCCTTTATTCCTTCTGCATCCCTGTCTGCATTTCATTTCTTCTGCCGACCATCTTCCTTCTGTCCATCTTTCTTTTATTTCATCCCTTGTTCCTTCCTCCTCCCATATTTTATTAATTTCATTCCTCCTTCCTCCCATATTACTTTCCTTCATCTCTCCTTCCTTTCATTTCGTATTCCTAACTCCTACCTCTTTTCTTCTTCATTTCTACTCTCCCTCTGATCATCTTCATTTCGTTCATCTCTTTCCGTACCTCTATTCTTCTCTATCACTCTCTTTCTGTGTCCATTTCTTCCCCCCTTTCTTTATCCGTCGTTTATCTTTCAGTCTACTTTAGGTCAGTTTCATTTTTTTTTAAATTCTCTTAACTTTATTATCGTTTAATTCTTTTAATGTTGTTACCAGATAACATATTCAAATACCTCACTCAATTTCACTTGCCACCTATCAGAACACAATGTGAAACGGTTTATCTTTTCATCATCTGTATTATTAACAATATCATTATCAATATTGATCTGCTTCTCAGAAGAGAAGTTTTCATTAAATATCCGAACCCGACGCCTTTTATTTGTTCAAGTAGTAAGAAAACCATTTAAATCCCACCCTAATTTTCCAAATCATTCTACATTCCCCTCATAAGCAAGCACCACATCTTTGAAGCGAGCTGCTTTCCGATACACCGGTGACCTTTTAAACACCAACTTCAAAGCTCAATTAAAGAGGCGCTTTCAATTCTTAACATTATAATGCTTCGTATATATTAATATTATAATAATAACCTCATATTTATGTTACTTCCAAACCATTCTCACTTAAAATAACACCCACACTATGTTTACTTAAATCCATTCAATTTACGGCTTTTTGACTCATATTAAGTGCAACAATATAATTACTAAACTCATAAATAATTGCTAAAATATATGTAGAAATCTTATACATAAGTTCTCTTCCAAAATTAAAATTAATTAAATTTGACAAAATATATATTTTTTAAATCATTTGTATTGGAAGAAAACGATATATTCGGTCGCAATTTTATTCCCACTGTAAATCCGGATTGCGTATTGTAATATATTTTTATATTCTCTCAGAGAATAACTTCAAATGGTACTGTCACCTGTGTTCTTTAGTACTTAATATCCTTATAAACTATAGGATGCTTGGTTGAAAGACTTAAGGGCCATTAAATAACCAGCGGCCGAGATTTTAAATTTCGTCGAAAGATGTTCGTACGATCGTACAGGGAGGTTCCAATGAGAAAGATGTATTATTCTCCGTACCAGCTTTTTTAATTAATGACTCAAAATTCGATTTTATTTCATCCAAAATTTGCTTTAATTTATACCTACATTCAAAAATGCTGAAAGGCGTGATGATAAAACTATTATAATTATGTACTTTTTGTAATTATTTTTTGATCATAAGTATTTATAATTTTTCAATAATGTCAAAGCAAAATAGGAATGTAAAAAAATCTTAAATATATTTGTTTGTACGACCGTAAATAAATAGACAAACTGAAGTATTTTCGTCACAAAACACGTGCACCGAACTTTTTTTAAAGATTTTATTTTAAACAAAAATGAAAATTCTGAAACAAAGCTTTCCCATAGATAATTTATTGATTTATTTGACTGCATGATTATATGATTTGAAATGTGTGTTGTAAAATACAAAATTTTGTTTGAAAATTTAACGAATCTGCCAATGACCTACGGTGTAACACATTTTCTCATAATTTAAAACATAACTTTTCCTGATAAAAGAACAATCTTTGGAATTCAATTTATACTGTGGAAAACAGTCAACACAGCTAAAATTTTATTTAAAAATGACATATTTCCGGTTTTGTCAGATTATTCCCTCTTAAGTTCTTAATGGTTCTGAATAATACAGTAACTATTTATTGTTGTATTGTAATTATAATAATACTTCTGAGGACAAACGTCATTCCAAGCTGAAAACTAATTCTGATCTGGGGAGCTCCTGAAAGACTTTGTAAATCTACCTTCGGCACAATTCGGCAACATGACCATGTGACACGAAGAGCCCATAGACTACTATGATAAAGTATGTACAAAACCATAGACTATTATTATACGTTACACATATTAAAATAAAGTTCGTCAGAAAAAGCGCGCCTTACAAAGATAATAGTTTTTTTTTCTAAAATACAGCTAAATTAACGTTAATTAAAAATATTTTTTTGTTCTTTTATCATTGTTGTCATCCAGCCGGAAATAGGCGTCGGTACTCAATGTTATGATATAATATTATTACGTTAACATTATAATGATATTATATTCATTATTTATTAGCCTGTGTTGGTGATACCTACTGAATACAGAGGATGGGGTACCACAGCTTTCCGTGATACGCCACTGATAATGTTAAATCTGACTAGTGATTGGCATGATCGAATTATCCGAAACATTCTAATATTCGAATAATGTTTGGAATTGATTTCTCGGTTGTGGATGGTTTTGTATTTTAAAATATCTATGTTATCCAATAAAGCAAAGAAGAAATGTTTGACGTTTTAAAAGAATGACGATTTTTTTGTTAAAAACACGATCACGGTAATAATTTCTATCTAAGAAACGTTGACCGCATTACTTTTTTTCTAAAAGTACGATTTTTGTTTTCTAATGTCGCAATTATCTTCCTGTTTAAAAAAAGACGACGATTATAATAATTCCCATTATCTAAAAACGGCAACCTCAGTTCTTGCTGTATAAAAACACAATGATGGCAATTCTTGTGTTATTGCAGCTTGGGGACTTTCCCGTAAAACAAATGTGAATCATGTTCAATGAGTTCAAAATTCATTAAATAAATTATTAGCTCATAAAAGTTCATACGAACAAAGGCGTAATGTTCCGTACTTTTACCAGAATCTCAAAATTCTCTCAGTAAGAGATGTAAAATTATATTTCAGCACATGAATAGCCGTTAATAGACTGAACCACAATTACAAAACTCGTTTTAAGTTAAATGAAGGACTAATCGTACAAATATGGACAAAGAACGCTGGACTACATGATACCTAAGTGCTTAAATATGTTACCTGCCGAAATAAAAAAAATGTATAAATGTTAAAGTAAATATTATTATTGAAGAATTGGCTCGCCGAAAGAAATAGTTTGCATTACACAAAAAATTTCTAACTCCAAAGTAAAGTAAAATAAGTTTTATTTTTATCTTCAAAGTAAAAGCACCCATTGACAAACCACTTAAAAGTAGTTTATTGGGAGAGTAATATTTTAATTTTATTTTTCCTGTCATATTGTATTATTACTTTGTCTTTATAATAAAAAAAAAATAAAAAAGCCTTTCAGACCGGAATTAAAACTTGTAATCGTAGAATTGCTACCAGTCTGTGGAATTATTTGAAAAAAATTGGTGTTTTTTTCAATTGTTAGGAAGGTATTCCTACTTTCATTTGAAATAACATTAGGTTTCAGTGCACATGTTTTACAGAAAATGACAAATAGTACACCGTAGATCAAAACTTAATAAAAAAATCTTTCTGAATATAAAAATTGCCACCGCCTGCAATAGTAGCTAAAGTCCAATAAAAAGTGGCGCTTAAAGGCAGTTAGTTATACCAACATTTGGAAAACGAAAACCACCATTTTTTATTCACTGCAGATAGTGAGGAAAAAATTTGAAATCTACGTATATTCAAATATACATATGGTCTGTATGGGTTCAAAACGACGATGACAATTCTTGCAATCTAAAAACGATAAACCCAATTATTGCTGTTTAAAAACACAATGATGGTAATTCTTGCTGTCTAAAAAAGAAAACCTCAGTTCCTGCTGTTTAAAATTACAATGAAGTCAAATCTGGTCGCAAAAAAATCAGAGTGTGCAATTCACATGCGGTAGAAGTGAAACCTTCAGAAAATCAAAGTAGACAACAATGGGAAGGCTGCGTAGCACCGCACAGAGAGAGGAGACCGATGCTAACTTATTCTCTCGCTGGCTAAATCCGTTTGCCACTTTTTATTGTCGCTATTTTTCGTTTCACCGAGTTTCAAATCACAACGTTGCTAATAATAATAATAATAATATATCTTTATTGAACAAAAAAAAAATGAAGATTTATAACTACAAAAACAAAAAGTACATCATAAGTACAGTAAAAATACAGTTTAAAAGTTGCATACGTACGAAAGTTAATATCAAAAAACAAAATACGTATATGCAGTAGGTAATTAAAGAATAGAGATTTATAATTATAAATTTAGGTTTACAGAAGTTTACACTAAAGAAGTTTACACTAAAAAAAAACAGCAACGGAATAGCTGCTTTTAAAATTCCTTAATCAACGGTAACGGCACGGCGACGGCAACGGCATGCGGCTTCTCGTTTATTTAATACTAGCAGACCTGGCCACACGTTGCTGTGGATAACGAAACACAACGCCATTACCCAACCTTTATAAAATCCATACCACCCGCTTGCCAGCTGCCCACTGCCCGCTGTCTGAATTGGATATTTGAATTTCTCGGCTTTTCTCTACTATAATAAGCATGTATTATACATATAAACCTTCCCCTTGAATCACTCTATCTATTGGTGAAAACCGCATGAAAATCCGTTGCGTAGTTTAAAAGATTAACGCGCACATACATTTTGAGCGACTTCATTTTATACTATGTAATGATGATGTGTGAGGGAGATACAAAATGTACGTTTTTCCTTCGCAGGAAACATACGTTCATCGTTCGTCCCATCGTTTGTCTCACTGTTTTATGGTGTGTAAGAAAGAGCTGCAGTATTCTGATTGATAAGTTTAAGTTTATTACCCTTTTTGTGTCGTTCCGATGCCCCCAATATTGTTTATCTACGTTTACCTTACCATCTTTAGGTGCCTGTTATTTCACGAAACTTTTAAATAATTCGAATGTAGTGTTTGTGAAAACGAAATGTTTTCAATTTTAAAATATCGGTACCCACCTACGATTATTTCAAAATGTTCGTTCGGTTATGTTAATCACTAATCCAGAATGATAATTGGGATAAAGCGGGCTAATTATTACCATTAAGCTTTCAGCAACGACAATGCTTCGGGGTTACTCATGTTGCGTAATCTCATAAAACAGTTACATAACATTACTTTTTAATTTATAATAAAAGCTTTTGAGGCTCTGCAGGAATGCTTAAAAAAGTTATTATTGTCAAAATGTGGAACGGACTCAAAACTGAAACCATTCTTCATTCAAAAGTATTATTACAAACGTTTTTTATACTGTTCGAGGTCTACTGTTCACAAAACTACTTGTAGTAACATGTTTTACATAAATTATGCCTGAAAACTCTTAATTTGACTTTCCAACAGTCCTCAAAAGAAATATTGTCAAAGGTTCTGAGCAGTTAGACCAATTATGATTTGTCATTTGTCATTGGTCTAACTGCTCAGACCTTTGACAATATTTCTTTTGAGGACTGTTGGAAAGTCAAATTAAGAGTTTTCAGATATAATTTGTGTAAAACATATTACGAGAAGTAGTTCTTTCAATAAAATTGTCCAGAAAGTACCTATGTTTCGAAATATATTTTATTTAATTAACAAGAAAACCGAAATTTCCCCTGAAAGCCTAATAATTGTAATTAACTATTTAAGTATCTACCCACTTAATTATTAAAAATATATTTTATGCAATATTTTTATTTCAAATAATGAGTTAAAAAAAATTTACAAAGAAAAGTCACTCAAATGTCTCAATGACAATTCTTTTTTCAAACTTTCTTCAGGAATAATATTGAAAAATGCGAATAAGAAAGTCGAAATAAGCACGTCGATTTCGCTTTTGTTGGTTTCTTAAACGATAAAAGTGGTTTGTTTAATTTTTATTATAATTGTGCCACGAAATGGTCGTGTTTGAAGAAGAAATAATTTTTTATTTGCACTCGCCCACTTTTGAACCCCAGAGTTCCGGGTGACGATAAAGCAGTCATCTAAACTTATGAGTAACACAATATTTTAACCAAATAATAGAATTGAAATACCAACATTTTTGCGAGAGAAGTAACAACACACGCCAAATATAACTGGGTACCTACTCATTTTACTGTTGTAGAAAACATATGTTAAACCGGAAAATATAAAAATGGGATAATAAGAAACACATGGCGTGGTTGATTGGATGGTTTTTAGGCAATTGCCCCCCGCCACCCCTTTCCCGCCATTAAAACAAAGCTCCCGCATAAAACAAACAATTTCACACTCCTCTTTTATCATAATAGTTGATAGTATCCAATTTTTCAGCAAAAAATATGCCGTCGTAAAATTTACAAATGGCTGCCATGAATTTTGATGTTTTCCTCATGGCGGAATGAATATATTGGGGATTTATCATTTGATTCCTCTCCCCGGGGCTTTGTTTGGAAGAAAAGGATATAAATCCCCGTCACCAGACAACAATGTTCCGTAAAGTTTGCAATAAAACAATAATCATCAATTTTTAATACAAAAATTTTGACAACAATTTTGTTTACACTTACTCAAACAGGAAATCATCAATTTTTTGTTATCACTTAACAATAACTAATTTCAAGTACAAGGAAAACGAAATAACCGGAAGTCGATCACATTTTAATATTCAGTATTTACATTATTATTGAGGAAAAAAAAGTTGGTTTTCTCCCCAATAAAAAATATTTTAATAGAGTTATATTTTTTTGAGTTTCGAAATGTGTTTTTTTAATTTCGTTTTGAAACTATTTTTCAGGGTTAACGGAAATAATCATGAGTTTTTAACGACACCCGTAGCCGTAGGATTACGGTAAATCTCAGTGGCGCACCCAGACAAAATAAAATAAAACAAGTACGGAAGTTTTACAAAAAGCAGTGCAGTATATTATCCGTGCATAATTTGGGAGGCGGGTATGGGAACCATTTATTGGATAATCAACACCTTAGGTCACCCCAAGTGGCTCGCTACGTTTGGTGACTTAGCAGGGGTGCCTAGGTTTATGGGGTGAGGTTTGTCCAGGTCTTGGCAGCGGACTCGTCTGCTCACCAACTGCATGGTGGGCCGGATTGAGAGAGACTGGTTGGGGAAGGCCATTTGACATTTCCAGCCAGACTCTCGACCCATCCCCTTCAACTGCAGTTGGAGGGATGGATTCATATGTCCGTCACTCCTGGACACACTGGCCCAGATTCCTACCCATCCCTCTTACCGTTTTCCTTCCCAGAACTTCCTGTCCTTTCCTTTTTCAAAAAGAACCTCCACACAGTATCCCCTAAGATGACATAGACCCTCATATGTGGAACTAATGTAAAAAAAATAATAATAATGCTTGCAGTGGGATTGTTCGCAATTTGGGATGCGGGTATGGGTACCGCCGCCGCAGGAACCATTTATTGGTTAGCTAACATTCCTACCTTTTTAGGTTAAGTGGTTTGCTAAGTTTGGTGACATAGTTGGTCTAAGTCTTGGCGGCGGATTCCGATCTCTCCAATTTGCCCACATGTGTGGGCAAATTGGAGAGGGAGGGAGACCTTTGGCCTCTCCAGCCGAACTCTCTCGAACCATCGCCTTGCATCGCAGTGGAAGGGATGAATTTAAGGGATGGTTCGTCATACCTGGACACATTGAAACTATACCCGCCCCTCATAATACTTTCCTTCCCAGATTTTCCTTTCCACGAGATGACCCCCCACATAGCATCCCCAAAGATAACATAGGCCCTGTGGAAAAATCTTGTGTTTAGCTAATATTAAAAAAAAACACAACAGCTATTTCTTTCTTCCTTCTGGTCTTAGGTCAAAGTTACGGAAGAGTTTCTTCATCTTACATTCTTCACCTTACTTACTTTTAGCCACTTCAATGCGAACACTTCTTGCCTGCTTTCATTTGGGTTTAATGCCATTCAACAAAACAATACAAAAAATATGTTTCCATTCATTTGATCTTCACTAAACCACAACTAAAGCACTTGGACATGGTTATTCTCGATTAACACCATTATGGTCTTTGTTAGAAGTTCTTGTCATCAGAATAAACAGTTACATTACGGAGTAAACATAATGACACTTTTCCGTAATCCGAACCCCATTCGCAGGCATAACTGGACAATGGCTGACCATTATCGGCCCGAGAACATCATTTATTTGTCGCCATTATTTGTCTAAGTTATTTGTCCCCGCTATTGCCTGTCGCCGTTTCGTTTGTCGCTGTTTGTTGCCACATCATTGCCGAACAATTTCCCGCCTTAATAACCAGCTTTCGAGCTGAAATGGCGCGAAAGAAAATTGTTGACAGGAAGCTCCGGTAGTTACTCACCTGGGAGCATGGAGCATGGAGGGTGGAACTTTGCGACTAATGGTCGTATTACTTACACATTCTTCAAATCACTTAGTAAAATTTACAAAAGCAGTCATATCGACTGTTTTCTTCGTTCGTACATCCATTTTTATTAATTTTATCCTTCATTAAAGTCCCAAATGCGCCCAATAGTCTGGACCCAGTGAGACTATAGCATTACCAATTGGGGTATGTTGTGAAGCTGAAGGCAATGGGAAAGGGAAGCACATGGGGATGATGAAGGTGTAGAAGTACCTGGCAATTCAGATCTGGTCACCAAATACAGTTAAAGCTATTTAAAGCGACGTTTCAAGTCTGAATAGTGGTCTTTCACCAGGGCGATACTGAAAGTATCTACTACTCTGGAATCTGCCCCAAAAATACTAGAAATTATTTTTAATGGATTAATTGCGAAAATTTAACTGAATAAAATTTTATTGAGCACCCTCGAATTTGAACCCGCGACCTCCGGATTTGTAACTAATGATCGTCATTTTCATTGTCTTTCCGTTTTCGTTGAAGAAATATTTAAAAGTGCACCAATGTATTTTTAGGTTAACAACTTGCTTACGTTACTTTAAGTAATCAGCAACCTAAATCCACCAGATTGGATCGGAATAGGTATAGTACACGCCAAACTTTAATACCGACGTTGATACTGAAATCGTCGCATTAGGCAAGTTTAAGGTCAGAAAAGTGGCATGCCTCCCCGCCCACGCCTTTCTCTGTCGCACTTGTGCTTTTACGCATCTTTATCTACCGCTTATGTTCATTGTAAAGTCGGTAACTGCACGAGAATGGATCGTACCGTGTTCAGGACGGCATTAAAGTTTGGTGTGTACTATACCCAAACCTTGGATTCTTCACCTTCCTCTTCTACATCTTCTTCTCCTCCTCACTACCATCTGCTTTACAATTTACCCCAATTGGGTTTGCCATAGAATCATTGATAGTTATATTTTATATTCTTGCCTGAACCGACTGACAATGAATAGAGCTGCAATGCTTAGTTACGTTAGCGTATTATCGAAGGTGGACATTTTCAATTGCGAACTTACCAAACATAAGGAAAAACATACAACAATATTGTTCTTTCAGTATCTGTATAATTTTGTGTGATATTAAAATTTGTATAATTGTTAACCTCAACACAGGCTTGTCCTAGTGAGGTGACAAATTGTATTGTAAACATTTTTACCTGCAGTGTAAATAAACAATAAATAAATAATAATAATAATAAGGGGTCCATAAAAGAGTATTTCTCTGGTGTTTCGTGAACAATGTTATGTTTGTATTGTGTATATTTATAATTCTGTTATGATTTGATTTGTATGTACAACCTGTCTTATGTTTTCCAATGTATTGAAATTTTTTGTATGTATAATTTTTAGCTTCAATTTCCTTTCTTATAAATTTCATTATTTCTTATTCCATATAATGCCGTATTATTAGAGGTAAAGTCACAAGGAGAAAATCCATAATTGGTTTTATTTTAGCTCTTTACTCAAGTACACACTGAAATAATGTAAACTGTCGATTTCCCGAAAATGAATAAATAAATAAATCACTGGCTCCATACGGTTGGGAGCATTTTAGGCTGTTGTGCGGTAATCACATAAAAAGTATAAAAAAGTTTAAGAGAAAAATAAAGGTAATTTGCAAGGTGGGGTTGAAATTCTAAAACCCTCACACTTTTTGTACCCCTTCGCCCACATTTATTTGTAGCTCGGGGTACAAAGACCTTTTCCTTTTTCACATAAATTATTGAACCCAATTCGACCTTTCGGTACCTTCCCGATGATATCTTTCTTACTTACAAACCCGAGAAGGCGCGAATAAAAATGTGTTATTAATTTCGAACGGATTTTTTTCAAGAATAAAATTAGGGTAAATTGAAAATAATATTGGTAGGTATGATTATTATTTGATTAATTTGTGTTATTTCCAATTAATTCATTTAAAATAATATATAGTATATTTGCGGCATGTTCCAGAGTGGAAGATACTATCAGTATCGCCCTGGTGTAAGACCACCATTCAGAATTGAAACGTTGCTTGAAAATGGCTTTAGCCGTGTTTAGTGACCAGATCTGAATAGCCAGGTACTTCCCAACCTTCCTCTTCCCCACCTCCTTCGCCTCCCCACTACCTTAAGCCTCACAACATACCCCAATTGGGGATGCCATAGTCTCACTGGCTCCAGACGGGAGCAGTTGAGATTCTTGTGCGGTATTTACTGTAAAAAAAAAATGTACTTTTAGTTATAATCTGGTTTTAGTCTGGTTTCAAAGTTCTTTGAAAGTGTGAAATATTTGAAGAATTGATGTAGCGTGCTGAAAATAGTTCTATCACAAAGAATTAGATACTTCTTGTAAACCACTCGGACCCATAAGCTTGTTTTCAAGCTACCTATAATATTACGAGACATGTGTAATGAGAAGTTTAACTCATGTGCGGTATTCACAAAAAAACTTCACGACAGATATGTATAATTAAATTTCATGATACCAGAGTTCACAGTACGAGAGATTTGAATCTTTACATACAAACAACGCTGGATATAAAAGGTATGAAAGTGTAAAATCTCTCGCCACAACAAATATGATATTTTAAAACAAAAATATTGAAAAATATATTTTCAAGAAATCAAGTTACCAATTTGAGATTAAAATGGGGCCACAGATTTTACGATTGATAAATTATAATGTCGGTCACATTAATACGCATCTTTCATGGTGAAAATTTTTTAGGCCTGTGGCACCATTTTATAAGTTGGTTTGTGGAAGTACGTTGCTTAATGTTGTTTATGAAAATCACAGTGCATAGCTTAATTCACGGAAATAAAGGGAGAAAACGAACATCTTATGGTTTCAACTAGGACTTCCTATTGAAATTTGTCCAGAAAAAATATAATTGTACCATTTTATTACAACTTTTTTCTGGGCAAGGGCTCAATTAATGAAGAAGTAATGCTATCGATCCACCGTGTTGTTTGCATTAAAATAAATATAAAAATCTTAATCCATCATAATATTCGTTGTGAATCAATCACTGCTTACGTCACCCTGAAATCCTATTTGACAAAGACACTGTCTTTTTCAAATAGGATTTCGAGAATGGTCTGTATACAACAATAGTGACACCGCAAATTAGCGATGTTTATAAAAATTCGATTCGAAGGTTTGTTTGAAGATGAACGATGGCGTCGAGTTTTATTTTGAAAACAAAATAAACTACTTACACTATTTTAGTCCAGATGAGTTTTAATCTAAGTGTCCGATCTTTCGTTTTACTTGTCTTTTTGGGCATTTATCTAGGTAGGTATATAATGAGGTCATTAGGGTAAGAGTGAATTAAGTCCTGGGTTTTGCTTTTCTTTTAGGATATTTAGTATTTCAAAATTGATAGATTAATTACTTTTAACCAGGTCTATTGTTAAAAAACCGAGTGTGCTTTAGACCACACGACTGAAGTAAAACTTCATTAACTTATACCTTCCTCTCAACTTCCGTTCGCCTCGCCCGATCACACTTTTCATAACACTCTCACGTCACGCATTCACCGGCTTACTCTCCAAGTCAAGCGTGCTTAAAGGCCCAACCGTTTGCCTCGCCCGATCACACTTTTCGTAACGAGAGCGTCACACATTCACCAGCTTCAATGGAAAGGAGCGAGCGGAAAGAGGGTTGAAGAGGGGGGGGGGTGTAATAGAGAATAATTTACAAAGGGAACAAGTTTAATAATCGGTAATTTTTTTTGATTAATTATAATATTTACGTTCTTCCATTTAATTTTTAAGATTTCTAATTCCTTGATCATTTGAAATTTTCTCGAAGTTTTACCTAAGGGAACGTACCCATGCTACGTGACCAACTTTTTGCAATTTTTAACCCCCCCCCCGGTGACCAAAAACCTATGGCCCCCGCCGCTCATTTGTACCAAGCGTGGTATTTTGAAGACCCCCCCCCCCCCCCGAACAGGTCACGTAGTATGGGTACGTTCCCTAAGATATAAATGAATTCACATTTATTACACTTTAGTTTAAAGATTTCAGATGATTCATTTTTAAATCTCTATCATTATTTAATATGTAAAAGCCCATTGATAAATAAATAAATAAATATTGTGAATTATTTTATGACCTGGCGTAGGTTTTATCAAAAATCTTAAAAAAATCATAAATCATTTAAAATTGAGAATTAGGTAGGTACCTTCTGTAAACATTTAGATTTTTTATTTAGCCAAGTGGGTCGTCCGAAATGGGCTCGCGAAACTGCCCTGACCATTAAAATTGAGAATTAGGTAGGTACCTTCTGTAAACATTTAGATTTTTTATTTAGCCAAGTGGGTCGTCCGAAAGATTACACTCGTATAAAATTATCACAACTGAAATATACATCAAATTTAAATATTAACAAATTTGCTTAACACCCCATTGTGCAGAAGTATGTAGACGTGTTCTAGTGCTATGTCAATGTTAGTTAAACAGCGTTCTGTTATCGAATTTCTGAAAAAGTGACTCCTATTGAGATTCATCGTCGTTAAGGATTTTTAAGGTGACAAATTTGGAGTTAGATCACTCTTGCGCTTATGGCCTGTTGTCCGGTTTTTAAGGAATGTTTTTTAAACTTCCCTGAAAATCAGAAAAACGTGAAGATTCATCGACGTTATGTAGGTCAAATAAATCAATCCAATAATTAAAATGCTCCGGCGTTGTATTGGATTAGTGAAGTATCGTCGTAATCCTTTGTCACTACAGTGTGACATCGCATCTGGCCATTGGCACAGAATCTCATGTCCCTACTTAAGGTGATACTGAAAACTGAAAATCGCAGCCGTGCTTGGCAAAACGGTATAAAATCCGCGGTAGTTACGCCTATCGATGCGATATTGTAAAGTTATCGAACTCACTGTGCTAGACCTAAAATGATTGTTAATCCTAAATAGACATGGGCAGATTTATTCCGAGACGTGAATCGATTCAGTCTGATTCTCCTGGCCTTTTGAATTGATTCCTTCTATTCATTCCTTTAATTCAATTAATTCCTAAAAAAAAAAAAATATTTACTCTCTAATTCAGAAAAAAGAAGATTGAGAGTTGAGAGGTTACGAAGCACCGCACTAAGAGGAGACCGATAGGTTACGAAGCACCGCACAAAGAGGAGATCGATTAGACTAAATCCTATAAATGTAGGTGTTTGCCTTTTTTACATGAGCTCCACACAGGAGAAATTCCCTCAGGGCCTGTGTCATCTTTGGGGATACTGTGTGGAGGGTTTTTTTTTTAAGGAAAGGAAGGAGAGGAGAGTTATGGGAAGGAAAAGGGTTTAAGGGGTGGGTAGGTATCTGGGGTTCTGTGTGTCCTGGTTATCCACCTCCAAGACCTAGACAAACCTCACCCCATGAACCCGGACACCCTTGCTAAATCACCAAACGTGGCGAAACACTTGGGGTGACCTATGGCAGAGGTGTTGATTATCCAATAAAGGTTCCCGGGGCGGCGGTACCCATTCCCGCCTCTCAAATTGCCTCTTTTTAATATCGTTATTTTTCGTTTCATCGAGTTTCAAAACTCAACGGTGCTAAAGAAGTTTTCACTACACAAAGCACTCTTCCTAGGGTGAATTTGACTATTTCAGATACGTTGGCTAAAGAAGGAGGTAGCGCAACACGGCATAACACCCCAAAATCAAGTAACGAAAATTGCCTATTTCATTTAAAAAAAAAAATTATTACGAATTATGTCGTTTTGAAAAATTGTGCTACGGGGTTAATGTAATATTAAGAATTGAGATTTAGTATTAAAATATTACATTTGTTAAAACAAAAAAAAAAATTGGCAAGAAAAATGTATTTACATTAGACTAGCAATAAAATCTTAAAATGAAACAGTGTTTTGTTTCACCGCTAAAGTTTTACCAATTTTATTTTATTTATTAAATTAAAATTATCCCATTTCACGTGATCTAATAAAAACAAACATTTTATCATTTAAAGACATTATTTTATGACAGCTGAACACAGCCGATTGCCGAAGTTCGTCGTCTCAACGTAGGTAGGTATTTGTATTCCAATAGCTTTGTCGGAAGTTTTCAATCAACTATGTAATGAAATTGACGGCTTGGCCAACGGAGAGGAATGAGTGAACCCGCACGGTCAGTTTCGCGGCGAGCATTGAGGAATGAATTAGTAACTTTTGACTAGTGTCTTGCCTCTCGCCTCGCAGTGACTTGATTACTCGCGAGCTGCGGACCTAGCAGGAACTGGGTTTCGGTCCTATGTTGGGTGTTGGGATCTGAGATTGACGCGACCACAGAGACGATGACGTCACAACTGAATTGAGATTTAATTCCTGAACTAGTGAAAAAGCCTTCGCGCCCCGGACAAACTTGCTCGATCGGCGCGGCGGGACTATGACTGGATCATTTACTGAATAGAACTAATGTACCTATTAATTCCTGCGTTGTGAAAGAGAGATTCGGAACTAGTGACTCGGCCGATTCGCGATCGTATTTCGCTTGGGCTGACCACGATGAAGTTGGTACCTACGGGTATTTTACGAATGGCGCGCGGGAAAGGGATACTTTACGTGTTTTGCACTATTATTTAAATATTTACGAATCATTATAATATTTAAATCGTTTACGGTAGGTACACATCATTCATTGAAATAATTTAACAGTAAAATAAATGGAAAATAAAAACTAATGGTGCCGTTAAAAATCGTAGGATGCAAGGCCAAAGATGGGGAATGAAGACTCAATTCCTTTTGAAATTGAGAATCAGATCAATTGTGTCACAAGATTGAATTTATTCATTTAATTCAGTCATTCAATTTTGCCCACGTCTAATCTTAAATATGCCGACCTAAAATACGTTACAATCTACGCATTCACAGATTGCGCCAATTTAATTATTTTGGATTAAAACACTTTTTGCAATATATGCTTTAAAATAACAGGGTGAGTTAATTGTTTGTGTCCGTACATATTGAATATGAATATGAATAAATAGTTTTGTCCATACACCAACCCAAATTTTTCAAAAAATGCTAACAAATCCAATTTTGTATCGGTGACTCAATTCAATATTGTTAGCCTTTCCTGAAAGATTCGAGTTTGTTTATGGACAAAACTGTCTATTGATATTCATATTGCGTAAGTGTATAATTTACGCTGGCAAAACAGGCGGATCTATCTATGATTTTTTTCATAAAAAAATACTATTAACTAGACCATTTCGAATTAAAATACTAACTTTAACAAATTTAATATTGACCCTTCGCGCAATCTAGCTTCGATAGTTAGGAAAGTGAGAGAAATAAAAGAAAGTGGCGATGTTGCTTGCAGTAAACAGTAGTACATAATACAGTAGTGTCCATCCTGGCTACTACGCAGCTACAAGTTAACTTAATGGACAGGTAGTTTGTTTAGTCGAGATATTCCTTTTATATAAAAATAGCCATTGGTGTCGGGCAATCGGGCAATTGGGCCACTGTCTTGTCACGGCTACTGCGGCTGTACTCAGTAGGGGGTGAAGTAGGTCTCATACTTCTGATGCAACAAAACAATGATGACAAAGTGTATCTGGTCTCTGGGGACAGTAGAAAGGAAGTTGAAAAGAAAGGCAGTGAAGGTTTGCAGATGTTCCTGGATTGGGGAACAAGAAACAAGATGACCTTTGCTCCCCACAAGACCAAGGGCCTCCTGATGAAGGGTCATCTCAGTAGAAACAGAAACCCGACCATCAAAATGGGAGAGTCCAACATCCGTTTTTTTGATAATGTGAAATATTTAGGTGTCACACTCGATCGATCGTCCTCTTTTCTGGCTCACGTCAAGGATGTATCCAGCAGGGCTCAGGCTCTCTTTTTGAAGGAGACTCTCCACAGCTGAGTGGGGACTGCGTAATCCGGCTTTGCGCATGCTGTATAGGTGCGTTTATGTGGCGCAAGTCTCATACGCTGCATCTGTTTGGGAGCATCGCTTGGATAATTCGCTTATACTCTTGGCTTTGAAGAGAGGCCAACGAACCCCTCTCCTGGCACTATCCGGTGCGTATAGAACCGTTGCTTCGGACGCTTTACCTGTTCTGGCTGGTATATTACCAATCGATCTTGAAATTAGGGAGGTGATTACTAAGCAGAAGCTCACTAGAGGAACCCCGGCAACTCATCATGGTGTTGTCCTAACTCCTGGTGGTCCGGGGACTCTCCCTGGTCTGCTTCGTGAAATGAGGGAACTGTCGCTTCAGGAGTGGCAGCTTCGTTGGGATAGGTCGAATTTGGGGAGATGGACTTTCTCCTTCTTCCCATCAGTTAAAAACAGGATGGAAGGGGCCTTTTTACAACTGGACCATTACGTGACCCAACTTTTGTCTGGCCACGGGGAATTCAGGGGGAGACTTCATACTCTCTCCCTGTCCCCTCATCCCAACTGCGCGTGCGGTTGCACCAACCAGTCGGCCGAGCACATTCTGCGGCATTGTGAGATCATGATGGATGCTAGAGAGGAAATGCTTGATGGTTTGGACGTTCCTATTAGACCAGTATGGAATACTGATCTAGTATCGAATAAGGTGAATCTCGAGTGCTTGCGAAAGTTTGCTAGGATTTGGGTTGAAAGATGGCCTGCTCTTAGAGTCGCTGACTAGCAGAATTCAGGTCACCGGGTGTACTTGTTCCTGTTATCCCACGGACTATGTTTTGATCTTTCTTTTACTCTTCTGCCTGGATTGTACATATTTCTTTGACCTCTATTTTATGTTCTTTTTATTCTTTTTTTAAGGCTATATGTATATGCAATTTTTTCTATAGATACATAGTTGCAGTCCGGATGTACACCGTGCAGCATTTCAATTTTGCCAACTTTGATTTTTTTTCTTATTTTTATAAATATCTACCTTATATATATCTGACTTATATATTTATTTATTATTATTCTAGTTGTGATGCTTTTGCTCTATCTTTACACATTTACAGCCTTTTTTGGAAGTTTTCCAGATTTGATTTATAAATATCTCCAGTTTTTTTCAATGTATATATGTAACATTACCTAATAATTTGATATTATGAATTTCTTTTCTTTAGATGTTATATTGTTTATTTGGAGGTTGGACAGAAACTCCATTGTTTATTTTGTAATGTCCTTTTCCCCATTAAAGGGGTTGGACTTTGGGCCTTGTCCCTATTATCTTACTTTTAGGTCTATCTTATTGTAACTTATTTTTGTTATTTCCTTCTAATGCCCGCGCCACCCCCCCTGACATGATAAGGTCGGAGGAAAGGCCGAGCAGCATCCGGAGGTTTGTCCGTCCCTCCTCCAGCTACCCGACGCTTTTATCCCTAGGGTATTCTTTTTTTTTGAGTCCAATTACTTCTTCTAGGCGCCACCGGCTAGCTGGCTAAAGGACGACTCCACTGGGTGCTGTAACGTTGGACTAATAACCTTATACATTCTCTGGGGGACTGCCGGGCACACGACGGTCATGACGGTTATCAAATTTTTTTTTACCCTTTGAAATGTTATATGCTTTATTTACTAACTTATTATTTTCTTTACACGCAGATGCCTGCAGTTTTGGGTGTGTGGTCCCCCTCTGTTTATTGTACTGTAGCAACCACGCATTGTTGCTACGTCACGTATTGGATTACGCCCGAAACGATCGATATGTGGCGAGTCAACTTAACTACCTGCGCTGTGAGAAGTACTTACTTGAGAAGTACTTACTTAAGAATTCAAATTAAAGCAATTCAAATTCCAATTCTTTTGAACAGCAAGCTGAAACAAATGGTATCTATTCTTATTTTATTTTTTTTAGTCTGTCACTCTCCATATGTTGATAACATTGTGAAAATTTTAATGGCACATAAAAAAACTATCAACCGATGATTCTAGAGTTTTCTTTTAACTGTGTTTACGTAGCACGTACCATTGCTACATTGGTGACACCGACGTTCACATTAGTGACCACGAAGTTTACATTTGTGAATCCGACAGTGAGCACGACGCGTGCAAGTACGTCTACCGCGAGCACGTCGCGCACGAAATAAACTCTTCGGTGATAAATTTCGCGCACCAATCATCATCATGTCTCTTGTGAGCGGAACATCTGAGGACAGCCAGCAACCAAGTAACCAGCAACCCAACATCAGGAATCCACCGCCTGAGGTCAACCGAGTGGCAGTACGCATTCCGCCTTTTTGCCCTACTGACCCAGAATTATGGTTCGCTATGGTGGAGCGCAGCTTCGAGGCAGCAGGAGTGACCGTGGATGCCACAAAATTTGGTTTCATTCTCGGAGCCTTGGAGCCCGCCCACGCCCAAGAAGTCCGGGACATCATTGTGAAGCCCCCTGAGGTCGGTGCATATGCACTATTAAAATATGAACTAACCAGACGCCTCAGCTCCACGCAGGAGCAGAAGATAAGGAGACTTCTGGAACATGAAGAAATCGGAGACCGTAAACCCTCCCAATTCTTGAGACACCTGCGCACCCTCGCCGGCAGCGCTGTGCCCGATGAGGTTTTGAGAACCCTATGGATGGGTCGTCTTCCTAGAAGTATGCAGGTGGTTCTGGCTACGCAGCAAGACACTCCGCTTGACAAGGTGGCCAGCTTGGCCGACGCCATAGCAGACTATGCTGGTAGACCGGCAGTTAACTCAGTGGCTGTTCCATCGTCCGAAGATTCATTGGTTACACAGATGGCGCGGTTGATGCAGCCTCTCCAACAAGAGCTCGCTACCTTGAGGCGCGAAGTTTCGTCACTACGCTCTGGCCAGCAGGGGAGGAGCGCCACCCCGCATCGTTGGAGCAATCGTTCCCGCAGTCGGTCCAGAGGTCGTCAGCCCGAGGGAACATGCTGGTACCACTGGAAGTATGGGACGAAGGCAAGCAAGTGCACCAAACCCTGCAACTTCCAGCAGGAAAACGCGCGGGGCCCAAACTGATGGCGACCAGCACTAGCCCCAACCAAGTCAGTCGCCTTTTTGTTACCGACAGGGTAACCCGTACCCAATTTCTTATAGACACCGGCGCAGATCTCTGCGTTTTCCCACGACGCCTTGTCCAGGGACGCCCCACTAAAGCGACATACGAACTGGCAGCAGCAAATGGCAGCACAATCGCTACTTATGGCAGCCTAACGCTCAACCTGGATCTGGGATTGCGACGCGACTTTACTTGGAGCTTCGTCATTGCAGACGTCTCCAGGCCAATCATCGGGGCAGATTTTCTCGCCAAGTACGAGCTACTGGTGGATGTCCGAAATAAACGGCTGCTGGACCAGGTGACGAATTTGACCATCACGGGAAAACGAAGCGACAACAAGATCGTTTCCATTAAGACGGTCACAGGAACGTCCCCGTATCATAAGCTTCTTCAACAGTTTCCTGACATCACTCGCCCTGACGGCGCCAGGAGGGAAGTTCGTCACGCAACACTGCACCATATTAACACCACGCCAGGACCTCCAACAGTCGAACGCCCACGACGCCTTGCTCCTGACAAGTTAAAACGCGCCAAGAAGGAGTTCGAGGCCATGGTCCGTCTCGGAATCGCTCGACCTTCCGAGAGCTCTTGGGCATCTCCCTTGCACATGGTACCCAAGAAGGACGACCAGTGGAGACCATGTGGCGATTATAGAAGATTGAACGCCAGAACTATTCCGGACAGATACCCCGTACGCCACATCCAAGATTTTGCACAGGCACTGAGCGGCACCAAGATCTTCTCAACGATTGATCTGGTGCGGGCATATAATCAAATCCCTGTTGCTCCCGAGGACATTCCGAAAACAGCAATCACTACGCCATTCGGACTCTTCGAATTTCCGGTGATGTCTTTCGGCCTCCGCAACGCAGCCCAGTCCTTCCAACGCTTCATGGACGAGGTTACCAGAGGCTTAGATTTCTGTTACGCCTACATAGACGACATCCTTATTGCCTCAACGTCAGAGGAAGAGCACCTAGTCCACCTCAAGATATTATTCCAGCGCCTGCAGGAATATGGTGTTGTCATAAACACCGCCAAATGCCATTTCGGCCTGACTAAAGTCAAATTCCTAGGATACCTGGTGTCCGACGCTGGCACTTCACCCCTCCCAGATCGAGTGGAGGCCATCAACAACTACAGCCAACCAGCTTCCATCAAGGATCTCCGCCGTTTCCTGGGAGCAATAAATTTTTACAGAAGATTCATTCCCAACGCCGCGAGGACACAAGCTCCACTAAATGACCTCCTAAAAGGGAACCAAAAAGGCAAACAACTCGTGTCTTGGACTGCCGAAACAGTAGAAGCTTTCAGCAAGTGCAAGGAAGCTTTGGCCCAGGCAACCCTGCTCGTTCACCCGAAGTGCGACGCCCCACTCTCTATCGTCAGCGACGCGTCTGATACTACAGCCGGTGCCGCACTCCACCAATTCGTCGCAGGTCACTGGGAGCCTCTAGCATTCTTTTCGAAGAAGTTTTCGGCAGCTGAAAAGAAATATGGCGCATACGACAGAGAACTACTAGCCATCTATCTCGCTGTGAAATACTTTCGCCACATGGTGGAAGGCAGGTCGTTCACCATATTTACAGACCATAAGCCTATCACGTTCGCCTTCCAACAAAAAGCAGACAAATGCTCACCAAGGCAATTCCGCCATCTGGATTATATCAGCCAGTTCACAACTGACATCCGACACGTCTCCGGAAAAGACAACATCGTCGCGGATGCTCTCTCCAGGGTCGAGACGATAGATACTCCTCTGGACTACGCAGCGCTGGCAGCTGACCAGATGTGCGACCCTGAACTGGAACAACACTTGCAAGGAAGTTCTAGCCTACAACTTAAAAAGATTAATATTCCGGGTACTGACGCGCATCTCTACTGTGACGTCTCAACTACCATAGCCAGACCCTTCGTCACGAAGAAGTTCAGACCTGCGGCATTCAATGCGGTCCATCAGCTAGCTCACCCTGGAATTAAGGCCACCGTTAAGCTCATAACTCAACGTTATGTCTGGCCGGCCATTAAAGCTGAGACTATTAAGCTCGCACGCAATTGCCTTCAATGCCAACGAAGCAAGATTACACGGCACGTGTCAGCACCCCTGGGAGCCTTTCCCAGACCCTCCGCTAGATTCGAGCACGTCCACATCGACATAATCGTTATGCCTTCTTCAGAAGGATGCCGATACTGTCTCACGTGCGTAGACAGATTCACGAGATGGCCAGAGGCATTCCCGATCCCAGACCAAGAGGCTGAAACAGTGGCGCGTGCTTTCTACGAGGGCTGGATAACAAGATTCGGCACTCCACTCCGCATTACTACGGACCAAGGGAGACAATTTGAGTCGAGGTTGTTCAGGCAGTTGAATTTCCTGGCAGGCACGACGCAAATCCATACAACTGCATACCACCCCGCAGCAAATGGCATGGTGGAACGATTTCATCGTCAACTGAAAGCAGCGATCAAGTGCCATCAGAATAACCGTTGGACGGAAACACTTCCCACCGTACTCATGGGAATCAGAGCAGCTTGGAGAGATGACCTCGCTACAACCTCAGCCGAGCTAGTGTACGGCGAGCCGCTCCGCTTACCCGGCGAATTTTTATGTACAGCACGACCTAATGTTAACGACGACACCGGAAGCTTCCTAAAGGAACTACGGAAACATTTCAACGAGCTGAGACCAGTTGAAGGTACCCGCCATGGTTATGGACATCGTTTCGTCTTCCAAAATCTTCCCACAGCTTCTCACGTCTTTCTGAGGGACGACACAGTCAAGAGCCCGCTTCAACAACCCTACAGCGGCCCTCATAAAGTCGTTCGTCGGCACGAACGAACATATACCATACTGGTAAAAGGGAAGGAAATCACCGTGAGCATCGACCGCCTCAAACCAGCATACGTTGCTCAAGATCTTGAGAGTTTCACATCACACTCGCAAACCGCATCAGAGTCACCAGCCGCCACATCACAACCAACCCTTCCGTTGTTCGATGGCAGTAAGGATCGGACACACACAACCACTCGTTCTGGAAGGCGGGTTCGATTTCCCGATCACCTCGATATCTGACTATTCCTCTTTCCACCGCAGCCATGTCTGCGTTGTCTGGGGAGGGAGTCCTGTAGCAACCACGCATTGTTGCTACGTCACGTATTGGATTACGCCCGAAACGATCGATATGTGGCGAGTCAACTTAACTACCTGCGCTGTGAGAAGTACTTACTTGAGAAGTACTTACTTAAGAATTCAAATTAAAGCAATTCAAATTCCAATTCTTTTGAACAGCAAGCTGAAACAAATGGTATCTATTCTTATTTTATTTTTTTTAGTCTGTCACTCTCCATATGTTGATAACATTGTGAAAATTTTAATGGCACATAAAAAAACTATCAACCGATGATTCTAGAGTTTTCTTTTAACTGTGTTTACGTAACTCTTTTGTTTTTCTCTTTATTACATTTTCTATGTTTACTAACACTAGTAGAATTAGTTTTTGACCATTACAGCATTGACTGTAGGCGATCCTACATTTCCGCCACCTAACCAAGTATGTAGGGACATTGAAGGTCTAGATTCGTTTTATTAAATGTAGAGTCGTTTATTCAAAAAAATTAGATTCTTGCGAGAGCTCCGAAGGGGCGACCATAAGTCGCCTATACCGGGGCGGGACAGGGTGGGTACTTCAATGACCCTTCGCGCGTACTTTTTGAGACTAAACGGGAATTATTTAGTTAATGAGGTCTTTAACAATATTCAAACCACCTTCTTTCTCCAAGATCGAAAAGAATAAATTTATCGCGTCTTAGATGAATTAATTAAATTTATGGATCACGCATACGATTTATTTCAAATCTAAGAGCTTCGTCAGTTATTAATAAGCCAGTTATTTAAAATGTCTTGCATACTGACAGCTTTACTGACACTCAGGTGGTCGCGCTAACAAATATTGATAACTGACCATAGATGACGTATTTAGGTAATATCGTACTGTGATATACGACAAATACCTCCCGAATTTCCATCATCACGTCGGTACAAAGCCAGTTAGGTTACCACCGGATTCAGTCTGGTTCTAGTATTCCGTTCATTGCCATAATAGGCCACTTGCATGGATTTCATAACGACTTGGAAAAAAATCGTGTGGATAGATTTTTTTACTAAGATTACGAAAATGTTAGTAAATTTTTTTAGAAATGTACAGTTTTTTTATTTTTAAATAAATAAATCCATTATTTGGGCTCGCGACGTCACTACATGAAAATGTCCCGTCTCCGAAAATGTTCCTATTAATTTTATAAAATTCCACACTGATTTTTTTTTATAGGGCATCACTTTGATTTCAGGCCAATTTTTGGAATTTGACATTTAACGTTCAGTAGATTTATTGTTTGTTCTCTGCGAACGTATTATTTGGTTTGACTTTTTAACAGATGTATGAAGAGAACCTTGTACATTTTACGCTTTTCGTACGTGTTTTAGAGGTATAATGGAAACCTCCGCAGGAAATAAGTACAGGCGACAAAAGAACATACGCAAGCGTAATTGATAAGGGAAAATCAATATTACCCAAAGAAAATCTACATACAATAAAAATAATTTCAAACAATAATGAAAACGCGGACCAAATAAAAGTAAACATTCAAAAACAGATAAGAGTCGGGAAACTGGGGATAGAAGTATCTGAATTAAAAAAATCAAATAAAAACCACGTAATCATCTCTTGCCCAAAGAAAGAAGATTCTGATAAAATAATTAAAGAAATCAACAAGAAGGAAAATAACAGCATAACCGCAACAGAAATTAAGAAGCGCAAGCCTAATGTTATCCTTAAAGGAATACACAAGGATTACAACGTAGAAGATTTTAATGAAGATTTTATAGAACAAAACGAAGATATTTACCAACTTATCAAAGACGATAGTAAACACATGCCCAAAATAATGGCAAATATAAAAAAACAAAAGAAGCGAGAACTTATCCAACTACGTCCTAGAAACAACCGGTCAAATGAGAAAATCATTAATCGAAAAAGGAAGAATAAACCTGGGATTTATGCGGGTTCATGTAGACGACTCAAACCCGTTGTCCCAATGCTACCATTGCTTGTGGTTCGAACATACTGCCAACAAGTGTCGTAAAAAAATGGAAAAACCCAGATGTCTCCACTGCGCACAAGATCATACACTATCGAACTGCCCGAATAAAACTCAACCACCGACGTGCTACAATTGTCTAACCTTTAATAAATCAAGAAATGGAAAAACAAATTCGAACCATCGAGCGAATGATAGCAAGTGCCACTACGTCAATAAAATGACAGAATCTGCTTACCAGAAAATTGGCTTTAATTAAAATGTTATATTCTTTAAAAAAAACAAGTAAGAAATTAATATTTCAACTATATTTTGTTTACAGAGTATCAAAGTCGGCACCCTGTTTATTAGCGCCTGTTCAAATTCAGAGTATGTACTTAAGACCTAGCAACTCTCAGTCGAGTGGCATTATTATTACTAAGTATATGATTATTATTGTTCCGCCCGACTATGACGTTATTCATATAAACGAATTCTCAATTCCCTACAAAACGTACCTCCAAACATATTTACATACATAATCATTTTACATAAGATACACGATTTCAAAGTAGGATGAATAATATTATTACGGACGAACTAGATAACATTTATAATATAAGAGAAAAGGTATGTAATAATGTTGATCAATGTAACCTTCTCTTCAAAAATAGGGCTAACTCATTAACCATTATGCACTTAAATATCAGAAGTATTTACAAAAACATAAATGAATTATTATGCACTCTTAGTCTATTGAAAACTGAACTCGACTGTATAGTTTTGACCGAGGCCCACCTTAATGCAATAAATATTGATAGTATACAACAATTACCGAACTTTACATGTATTACCACGAAAACGCACATTAACAAGAATAGTGGCATAGTTATATACGTTAACCAAAAACACCAAGATATATCTTATAAAGAAATAAACATGACACTCACTAACTGCCCAGCATTATAAATAAAAGTAAATAATCAGATTTATCAGGTTATTGCTATATACCGAACCCACGGTTCGAAAACTCAACAATTTATAGAGCATCTTAAAGATGTAATTAATAAAAACAAATGTCAAAATACTATAGTAACGGGTGACTTCAATATAAATATAGGTTTAAATTCAAACAGTGTCGAAAAAAATGATCTACATAATACGATGGCTGAACTGAACTTCATTTCATGCATAAACGACTATACTAGAGTTGTGCACCGACAAAACCCATCATGTATTGATCATATTTGGACGAAAGCTGACATAACTACACAATTAACACCTGTCATTTGGAAAACAAACATAACTGATCACTTTACGTGTTTTTTAATTCTTGATTTAAAAAAAATACCTAATCCTTTTCCTCAACTGCATTACAGCAGTATAATATAAAAACCATTAACACACAACTTCTAGAACAAAAATTAAAATCGGAAAAGTGGGAAGAAATATTAAATACCGAAGATGCCGAAAAATCTTCAATTAATTTCGAAAAAACACTTCGCGATCACATAATAAATGCAACTAAAGAAAATAACGTCAAACTAAAATCAATACATAGAAAAATTAAACCTTGGATCACCCATGGAATAGTTACCTCAATTAGGAATAAAGAAAAACTATTTTATCAAACCCGTAAACAACCTAATGACTTTATTTTATTACAATTCTATAAAAAATACAGAAATAATCTTACAAACTTGATTAAAAAAACAAAAAGAAAATTACTTCAAAGAAAAAATTAAAGGTTGTGGGGAAGATAACAAAAAAGTCTGGGCTACAATTAATAACATCATTGGCAAGGGTAATAAAAATAAACAAATAAATAAAATAACATATGACAATGAAACAATAGAGACAGTAAAATAACCAACTAAAATTGCTAATATTTTCAACACCTACTTTGCAAAAGTCGGTGAAAACCTAGCCAAAAAAATTCACGCTGTCCAATCTAAAAAAACTTTCAGTACATCCACACAAACTTGCCAAAATATTTTCAAAAAGTTTGAAAAATGCACACAGATAGAAATAGAAAAAATAATAATGAACTTACGAGTGTCCGCGAGCCCTGGTTTCGACCATATCACAGTAAATTTACTAAAACAAATGAGACAACTAATATCAAAACCAATAGCACATATCATAAATAACAGCATGCAACAAGGAATTTACCCGAAAATATATAAAAATACAATAATAACTCCAATTTTCAAATCAGGAATTGCAACCGACATCTCAAACTACCGTCCCATATCTATTGTATCAAACGTAGCAAAAATATTTGAAAAAGTCGTAAAGTCACAATTAACTAAGCACATCACTTCAAATAAAATTATTAATGATAACCAATTCGGCTTCAGAGAAAATTTAGGCACGCAAGATGCAATCGCAAAAATAACCTCAATAATATATAATGCTCTTGACTCGGGAAATAAATGTTTAAGTATATTCATTGATCTAAGAAAAGCTTTTGACAGTATATGCCACAAAAAACTAATCAAGAAATTAGAAAATATTGGAATTCAAGGAACAGTTATAGAATGGTTCAAAAGTTATCTACATGAAAGACACCAACACGTGAAAATTAACAATACATTGAGTGAACCCACCTATTCAGAATTTGGAATTCCTCAAGGGACAGTGTTAGGTCCAATATTGTTTATCATTTACGTGAATGAAATGCTTACAATACCGAAAATTGGAAAAATCATATCTTTCGCTGACGACCCAGTCTTAATCATAGAAAAAAAACTTGGGATGAAGCCTACCGAACCGCAAATGTAGAAATAAACAACTTAAAACAATGGCTGGATGACAACTATCTTTCCTTAAACTCTGACAAAACTTGGTTTTAAGATTTTCACGGCCAAAAGCATTTTCGTTATTTGTTTTTGGGGTGTTATGCCGTGTTGCGCTACCTCCTTCTTTAGCCAACGTTTCGGACATCGTTGCATTGTCCATCATCAGGGCAGATCCGGCAGATCCGGTAGATCTACCGGATCTGCCGGATCTGCCCTGATGATGGACACTGCAACGATGTCCGAAACGTTGGCTAAAGAAGGAGGTAGCGCAACACGGCATAACACCCCAAAAACAAATAACGAAAATCTGACAAAACTTACTTCATGACATTTACACTATCAGACAAATTCCTTCCAATTATAAATTCCAATATAACTATTCATAGCTCTTGTAAAAATTATACTGACAACTGCAACTCATCTAAATGCACAAAAATTTCAAAAAAGAACAACATTAAATATTTAGGCATAATAAGAACAACATTAAATATTTAATATGATAATAGATCAACATATTAAATGGACAGAACATATTGCACAAACTATAAACAGAATACGTAAACTTTTTTACGTATTCCTCAAACTAAGAAATATACTTCATAAATCTATACTACTGAAGGCTTACTATGCATTAGCCCAATCAGTTCTGCAATACGGAATAATAGGTTGGGGAGGAGCGTATAAAACCAACTTAGCCCCACTTGAAATAGTACATAGAAGACTCATCAAAATTATTCTAAAAAAACCTTTAGACTATTCAACTCAAAAAATATTCGATGAATTCAAAGTTTTACAAATAAACAGAATCTATCAAAAAAATGCATTACTTCAAATCCATAAAGACAAACTAACAATAAAGTCATTTAGCACCAGGCCGAGAACAACAGGACAAATAATCCGAAAAAAATTATAAAATTTTTAAGAAAAAAATTAAAATACATTTCACAACTAAGTAATTTCATGTTTGTGTTATATTACGCCCACTTATATTTTCAATGTGTACACAGGTTTTATATTTTATAATTTAAAAAAAAAATTTCTTCCTAAAATAGTGCACAGGTATATAATTTTACATACATGTTTTTTTTATTTTATTTTTTCATAAATACGCTCAGGGTAGCATCAATTAAACATATATCAAAATATCAATTGTGTTAGTACTCCCTCCTTAAACACGAGAAATTCTCAATTAGAGAGGTATTATTACCACCATTAAAAAATATTTGCATTACATGTACATAATTAAAAAAAATAATTGTATTTATACCTAACTTTGTAAAATTGTAAAAATTGAATAAATAAATTTAAAAAAAAAAAAATGATAATGGTGCGGATTTTAACAAAAACATATGTTATAATATTCTTCTTATTATTATAATTTACAGGTACAAGTATATTACATTTCATTTAGTAATATAGACGTTGAATATTATAATGATTTATGATCAATAAGATGGATAAAGGAAAAAAATATTTATGAGATTTAATATTTTTGGTATGCCTCGTTATTCGCCTGTGCCATTCGTGTGGAAAACGTTCTTTTTTTATAAATGGTTTTCGGCTATGTAATTATAGTTTTTTCACATAAATAAAATTATGTCCCGTCTTTCCGGTTTATAAAAAATGGTCTGATTTTTCGGATTGAAATTTTCCAAAAATCGCCAGGGTTTCAAAAATACGATTAAAAAAAACAAATGTCTTAGAATATTTGCCTTAACCGGAAAAAAAAATTTAAAAAATGTAATGCAAGTGGCCTATTCAGCCACACCCTATCCTGTGGTAATAATTTACCGCCTATTATTATGCAATAAATTATTGAAACAGTTCATAAATGTATCTAATCGTATGCAGCTATCCATATAAAAGATCTACCGATATACCTACTGTGGTGTATGGGGATTATATATGTAAAGGATGTCGTTAGAATAGATAGTTATACATAGTTTTGAGGTGTCTCGACAGATTTCAGTTATGCTGTAGGATTATGTAATAGTAGAGTGGCATTGTGTGCGTTCATGTCTAATACCCGAACGGTTAAGGAAATGGCCCAGGATATACGATCGACATCTGGGCACCTTCAGTGTCGAGTTCTCTTGCTTCAGCATTACACAGAGCAACCATTAAAACGGAAGTTTGGTCCAGTTAAATATTCATTGTAAACCACACGATAACGTAAATAAAGTAACTTGAAATCGACGAACCTAGAGCTTTATTGAAATATACCCTTAAAAAGTTTTGTGAAGCCGCATAGTAACTATGTATTGGTAATAAGAAATACATACACATGGAATATGACGCAGACGAGGAATCGAAAAAAACGTACAGTTTGTCAAATAAGAGTAGAAAACATAGGAGGGCGCCACTGTAATTCAAATGGCAATAGTAAATATATAACTCATGGTGTTGATGTAAAGCTGTGTAACCTACATTTAAAAAAAAAATAAAAAGGCGTAAAAGCGAAAAAAATATTTTTTCATTACAATATAGCTACCCACTGATCTCAAAATTAGAATTGCGTATAGGTATATTATTATTATACCTTCGCAATTTTGTGTTAACATAATGAAAAAAAACGATAATGTAATAAAATATAAAGCACAGTTTAGAAATTGCTCACATTTATTTAATACCTACTAGCTTAAGTACCTAGCGTTGCCCGGGCTTTAGATCGTGTCTCTAATTTTAGATCTGAATAAATTTAACTCATTCAGATCTAAAAGTAGTGTAACTAAACTCACGGCTAGTGATTCTTCCTTTCTATCTACTGTTAAATTCAAATTTATGTTAAATTAAATGAAAGCAAATCGCTTTATAAAACACCTTTTAATCAAATTGATGTCATGAACAAAAAATGTTTTTTTAAAATGTGGTTTACTGTGTTCTATACATTCCGTGACATTGCACTTAAAAATAATAATTGACAGTTAAATTGGTGTTGCCAGTCTACAAATTTTGTAGTTCAATTTTTTATATTTTCTACTCTTTTTTGACAGACTCTAGGTATATTGCTTATTATTCTTGTACGTTATTTTTATTCAAGTAGTGAAGTTTTTTTATTCTATTCCGTCTATTAATAGTGTCATCGTTGGAAGTTCTCGTATAAAGTGAATAGTTTGCAAAAGCTTGAGAATTTTTAATGGCTTAAGTTGAGTAAGCTTATATTCTCGCTTTATTTCTGGAGATGAAGCAACTTCCGATTTATGCCATTATTTTTATTTTCACTCATTACACAAATACGGAGTTTTTACGGTTACTGTTAGCAGATTTATTTTATGTTTTTAACATTTTTTTAGAAAAGAACGTGTCCTTATTAGGGTACCCCGTTATAAGGTCAGGTTAGAGAGAGCGCGCTAATGTTTAAAACGTTAAGCGAAAATTGTGAAAATATTTAATAAAATAGACTCGTTTAAAATAGAGCAAAAGTCTCGTGGGAAATGTCTAAAATAGCATTTAAGGAAACACTGAGAATTTTTTAATACACGTAACTTGTGAAATAACTGAAAAATTAATAAAATATACCTGTAATGGATAACCACAAAGTTATAGCTACATTCAAAAGTATGAAAAAATGTATTTATAACAATTTTTTTTAGTAGCTAGGCAAGAAAAACATAAAGAAAAACTAAAAAAAAAAATAGTTAAGATTAGCTAAATACTTAAGAAGGCATTACCAGAGAAAACCAGAAATATGTCATTTTCAAATCAGGTTTTAGACGTATTGACTCTTTTCCACAAAAAAATATAAATGGATTTCGAAAGATTGTTCTTTTATCTAGCATTCGTATGTAATAAATTTTAAGAAAAAAATTTGATTTTTAGTATAATAAGGTTATTCCATAGGTCGTTGGCAGATTTGTTAAATTTTCAAAAAAGATTTTGTATTATACCAAACCCATTTCAAATAATATGATCATGCAGTAAAATAAATCAATACATTATCTAGCAAACGCATGTTTTAGAATTTTAATTTTAGTTTCAATAAAATCATTAAAAAATATGTACGTACATGTGTTTCTTGACGAAAATTGGTCCATTTGTGTATTTATTTGCGCACTTACAAACTAGTATATTTCAAATTTTTTTAACATTCTTATTAAATTTAGACATTATTGAAAAATGATAAATACTTATAATCAAAAAATAATTACAAAAAGTACATTATTTTAATAGTTTTATCATCACGCCTTTCAGTATTTTTGGATGAAGGTATAAATTAAAGCTAATTTGGATTGAAATAAAATCGATATTGAGTTATAATTTAAAAAAGCTGGTACGGAGAATACTTAATCTTTCTCATTGTAACCGCCCTGCACGATCGTAAGAACAACTTTCGACGAAATGTGGATTTTCGTCCGCTGGCTGGTTAAACGCTCTTAAATATTGTTACGATACGCATTCAAGTATTATGACGTCACAGTCCCACAAGAAGCCCGCCGCCCGTCGTCCCCCCTTGCAAGAAATGACATACCGCATCCCTCCCCGCCATTCCGGCAGAAGCCCGCCGCCCGTGGTGCAGAAACCCGACAGCCGTCGCCCGACAAGCTGTGCTCGTCGCCGTGCGCTCACTAAATTCCCGCGAGATCGCCGATTTCAATGGCGATCCGATTAGAGCCCGATCTCAATAGTAAAATACGAGGTCGCAAACATGGCCCGCTTCACTTGGAGACCGCTACCTGCACTGACCCCGGTTCAAACTTATTGTTCCAGTCCATCGATGACTACCTTTCTGATCGTACCATTACGATCAGTTTCGGTGAGTTTTGTATCCAGAGGGAAGCAGACATGGGATGCCCGTAGGGCTCCATCCTTGGACCTGACCTGTGGAACATCTCCTTTGATGACTCCTCCAGGTTACCCTTGCCTGAAGGATGTATCGCTGTCGACTACGCTGATGATAAGTTGTATTTGGTCGCTGGGGACAGTAGAAAAGAAGTGGAGAGCAAAGGCTGTGAAGGTTTGCAGATGTTCCTGGACTGGGGTGAAAGAAACAAGATGACCTTCGCTCCCCACAAGACCAAGGGCCTCCTCATGAAGGGCATTCTTAGTAGAGAAAGAAATTCTACCATCAGAATGGGAGATTCTAACATCCGCTTTTTTGAAACAGTGAAATACTTAGGCGTCACTCTAGACCGATCGTCCTCTTTTCTGGCTCACGTCAAAGAAGTATCCAGCAAGGCTCAGGCTCTCTTCTTGAAGCTGAGGAGACTCTCCACAGCTAAGTGGGGATTGCGTAATCCGGCTCTGCGAACGCTATATAGGTGCGTATATGTGGCGCAAGTCTCGTATGCCGCCTCTGTGTGGGAGCACCGCCTGGACAATTCGCTGATACTCTTAGCTCTCAAGCGAGGCCAACGAACCCCCTTGCTGGCACACTCTGGTGCGTATAGAACTGTTGCTTCGGACGCTTTACCCGTTTTGGCTGGCATTTTGCCTATCGATCTGGAAATCAGGGAAGTGCTTACCAAGCAGAAATTAACCAGAGGAAACCCGGCCACTCACCTAGGCGTTGTTCTGACACCGGGAGGGCCGGGGACTCTCCCTGGGCTGCTACGTCAAATGAGGAATCTGTCGCTCCAAGAGTGGCAGATCCGTTGGGATAGATCGAATTTGGGAAGATGGACCTTCTCCTTCTTCCCATCAGTTAAAATCAGAATGGAAGGGGCTTATCTCAGACTGGATCACCACATTACCCAGCTTCTGTCCGGGCATGGGGAATTCAGGGGGAGACTTCACACCCTCTCCCTGTCCCCCCACCCCAACTGCGCATGCGGATCAACCAACCAGTCAGCCGAGCACATTCTGTGGCACTGCGAGATCTTGACGGACGCTAGAGAGGAAATGCTCGATGGTTTGGACGTACCTATCAGACCAGTGTGGAACACTGATCTGGTTTCGAACAAGACGAACTTCGAGTGCTTGAGGAATTTTACAAGGATCTGGGTTGAGAGATGGCCTGAGCTTAGAGTCGCGGATTAGTAGATTTTGGCACCAGGTTTACTTATTCCTGACTAACCAAGGACTTTCTTTGCCTCTTACTCTCTTACCAATATTGCCCAGGATGTTCAGTTTTATATTTTATTTTTCATTTTATGTTTATTGTTTACCCCTTTACATTTTTATGTTTTTTTTTGCTTTTACAGTATTTATATATATACCTATATATATATCTTTTTTTTAACATTTTTAAGTTTATTATTTACACCTTTATATTTTTATGTTCATGGTCTACTGTTTACAGATGCCCTGCGTAGTTTAACGCTCATGTCTATTTTATGTTTTTTTCTTTTTCTTTCTAAATCGTCATTTTATTTTACATGTTTATGATTTTTAGTTTGGTTATATGGTGCATTCACATGCCCAGCGCTGACTTCCACACGCTCTTGTTTATTTTTTTCTTTCAATAAATTTTTCTTCTTAGTTATGTTTTTTTTGTGAGAACTGAACTCAGTTGCTCGTTTTGTACCGTCCTTCTCCCCATATAAGGGGTTGGACCCTGGACCGTGTCCCCGCCTACGTACCATGGCCGGTCTTTTGGAACTGGTAGAGCCGCACCTGTCCGCCACGCCACCCCCCGTGACATGAAGAGGCTGGGGAGAATGCTGAACGACATCCGGAGGCTGTCCGTCCCGCCTCCGGCGACCCCACGCTTCTCTCCCTAGGGTCTTCTTCTATGTTTCCAATTACTCTCGTCTAGGCACCACCGGCTTGCTGGCTTACGGACGACGCTGCCGGTTGTCGGGAGGCTGGTCAATCAGCCTCCTTCACTGTCTCGGGGACTGCCGGTAGCCAGTTTGCGGTAACACCAGTTCTACTCTGTACAAATGTTATTTTACTTGTGTTGCTTTTTTTTTATGAACAGTACTCTGTGCCGCCCGCCGCATTGTGTATGGTCTTTCGCTGTCATGAGCTGATTACTCATGACGACTGCTTTTTGTACATTTTACTTTTTTATGTCGATGTTACTAACCACTTGTTTGACTGTCCATGAGGCTCACTGCTTTTGCATTGACACCTCCATGGGCTTTAGAATTGTAGAGATTGACCATTACAGTACAGTCCTGTAGGCGCGCCCGCATACCGCCACCTAACACAGTATGAGGGGACATTGAAGGTCTAGATTCGTTACATTAAATGTAGAGTCGTTTATTCAAAAAAATTAGATTCTTGCGAGAACTCCGAAGGGGCGACCATAAGTTACCTATACCGGGGTGGGACAGTGGTGGGTACTTCAATGACCCCGGACTGCTGCCCCGGCTTCCTGCACCAGTCCACCAGCTGTGAGTTGAACCTCGATTTCCCTCTTAATTAATGTGTCCCATAGCAATTCTCCGTTGAAACGACCACATTCCCGGAGAGATTTGAGAGACCCCTTCGTTAGGAAATACCTAGCTAGGCATTGTTGTTGATTTGTGACTAATAATTATGTTTTGCTAGATGTTGTAATTGTGTGTACCAGACAATACAGATATGTTTCCCCCAGCTACCTCTTTCATTTGATGGGATCACGTGGGCGGGCTTTGGCAATTACCTATGTACCATTTACCCCATAGTTACCTACGACCCTGACGAGGAGAGGCTTCCTGCATGCCGACGACATTGAGCTAGCCGAGAGCAAAAGGTAGATGGCCTCCCCCTCCTTGAGACCGCTGCACTGGCTACAACGTGGGGCCTTTCTCCTCAGCGTTTTGGTACCCACACTGGCCCAACATTTTTTTTTCTCTCTCTGCCGAACCCACAGCCAAGCCTCCGCGTGAATCCACTCAAACGAGGGATCGCTTAAATATTTCAATGCCCTATTGACTTCCCCAAGCTTACACCTTTGTAGCACATTAATTATGCACTGAGTTAACCTCTGTAAAATTCGACCATCTTGTTATCCTAGAACATGACGGAAAGACGTTTGTTTGGCGCAAAAGCCATTGTTTGGTGCGAAAACCGTAATGATTCGTTCCGCCGGCAAATAACGATGCGCCGACCGCAGCTGTTATGTCAGCCACATCGTTCCGATAAGGCCAATTGAAACGAGTTTTTGTTATCACCGAAACAGGTGAAATAATATTGTGTTGTTCCTTTTTCTTCCAGCACAAAATACTCAAACGCCCGTTTGGAACGTTCCTTTTTAATGTCACTATTAATGATGATATCTATTTGTCAATAATAACATTTTTCGTCCCTTGTTTATACAGGTACCGTTTTTTTAGTGCAAAAGTGTTTTCGTTTGAGAGTTGTGATAATAATTCAACAAATTCTAATTTATTCAAGTGAATCCTTCCTAAAAAAGGGAAAAGTGCTTCAAAACTCAACAATAAAGTTCGCGATTAAGTTCATAAATTAATAATACAATTTTATAAAGAATTAACTCAATAAAATCCACATTCAAATATTTTTTTTCTTTGGAAAGTGTGTTTTTTCTTCCGGAAGTGCTGCCTTGAAGTGTTCTACCCAAAGATATTGAAATAGAAGTAGATGTGCTATCTGCTGTTTTTACTATGTGGGTCTGCGCTTCCGGGTGTCGCCGATATTGTTTACCAATTAACAAATAAACTAAAAGAACAAATAATTAACGAATAAACCAAACGAACGTTAAACTAAATGAACGAATTCTTTCCTTATTCAAAATATATTGTTAACCAATATTAATGCACATTTTCAAAAAATCAACGAAATTAACAAATTCTTTTTGTATGAAAACTACGCTAATTAGCGCGTAGTCCGGCGACAGTTGCGCGGACACCATAGCATATCTCTTCTGTATTTAAATATCTTTGGTTCTACCTCGTTTTTTCGGTGCAAAGTGTTACAAAGTGAATAAAGTGCCTACAAAAATTCAATTATGCGTTTTCTAGGGAAATCCCTGCGCAATTTTTTTTCAAATTCTGGGACTTAGAAAAAAATTCTTTTTTTTTTGTACCTGGGCGTCATTCCCAATGTGCACAGCCTATCAAAAACTCGTCTCCAAGCTGCTTCAAAAAACAGAGGACTTTCTCCAATGAACAAGTCGAAATCTGCTAAGAGAGCCTATGCGTTATTATTCAACAAAAAATACACCAGAAGAATAAACCATGCATCAGCAAATGAGGACAGTGCACACATTATTACCAAAGTTTTGGAGAATCCAGTTTCTAGTAAGGAACCCGAGATAAACGTCAAAGTGAAACAAGATGCTGCACCCATCACGGCACAAGAAAAAACCTACGACCTCTCTTCTTGGAAAAACAAATACAACGGCGTTTCTAATGTACTGGACTTCATTGAGCGAATTGAAGAAACAGCCACAATTAAAAATGTTCCATTCGACGTGCTACAGAGAAATTTTATAGAACTGATTTCTCCGGAATTAATCCTTTGGCACCGCATACAGAAATTAAAATGCAAGAATTGGAATGTAAACGAAACGGTGGCAACTTTTACAGAAAGGACTGTACTTCACAGGACCATTTCTGTAGTACTTACTCCCTCGCAGCGTGTATACTATACCAGAGTTACACCCCGAGATGAGAAGATGTGGAGCGGTTCCTCGTGCGTGAGGCAGGTCTCGAGTTAGCCTTTGGGCGGACTCTTGATCATGTTTGTAAATAAATTTATATTCATATTAGGTACATCCAAATGTTGCGTTTGTACCAACTTTCTTTCTCTCTCGGCAATCTGCCTTTGTTTTTTTCTTTTTCGTTTATTTTCTCACCTGTTCTGAGGCTGATCACTTTAGAACAGAGACACCCTTCGAGTCACGATGTTTGGGAAGTCATGAACTCAATCGACGCCTCTCAACCCTTACACTATACAATGTTCATGCCTGTCTTGCTTGGTCTCGTCATGTCATGTAACTTGTAATTTTTTGTTTATTGGCCCTTGCATTGGCTGCCGAATCGTTGGTCGTGTGTCATTAATTTGTCATGAGTACCGCCCCTTTTGGTCGTTTGTCATTTATTTATCATGAGAACCGCTTTTGTGTATAATTGTGTGCAACCTTGTGCACGAGACGTGAAGACGTAATAATAATACTCACCGTGATTCGTGTGAACGACATAATATCGGCCTTGCTATCTTTTTTAAGATGCATTGTATAACACTCTTTGACTTCTGTCTATAATTGAGTTGTATCTTGTGCATACTCGTATACTCTGTACACTATACGTGAAGACGTTACAATACTCACCATGAATCGTGCGAATGAAATAATATCAAACCTTTGTGTGCGTACTACATTAGTCCACAACCTTTTTTATTCAACGCCAATGCCCGTGGACTTCCTGTTTTTCTACTTCTTTCCAAAAGGAAAGGAGCCCAGGAATATCTACTATCTCAAAAGGACTAGTTTTCAGCGTCACTGTCAACTATGGAGCATAGTGCCGCAGGAGTTAATCGATGGGCACAAAACCACCAAACTCGTCGTCTGGGAAACGAATAAGAAAAATCCCAGGTTTGTGAAATTGGAGCGAGGGTCTATCTTTTCTCACAATCAAGTAAAAGTTTTTAAACGACCCCTAATCTTTTTCCAAATACACGCGAAAGATTAGCTTTCGGTATAATGTGTATTCATTTTCATCTCATTGTTTTTAATATTATCCGCCTTGGTTAATGTAAAGAGTCAGGAAACATGCTGGTGGATTATGTTTCATCCTCACATAGAGTTTGAATTGGAAATTAGTCCAGTCCCTAGCAAGTTTCGTCACTCAACTCCTTTCCGCCCCTTTCCTTCCTCCCTACCCTCATGTTCTCAAATATATGTTATGAAGTGGAAAATCTGTTGTTGACCATATTTCGCCCTCACTTGGAGTTCGAATCGGTAACTGACCAGTTACCAACAGGCTTTCTTCCTCACTCTCTACGTATGTCTCACCATCTTCATACTGGTTTCAATGAAACACATTCATGAATATTGGACACGTATGGCATGCACTTGGCGTACCGTATGTCTCTTTGACAACTTTTATTCATGAACCAGTTTTTCTGCTTTGCCGTGACTCGTTCACGACTTTTTGTCTTGTTCTTTGAAATTCTACGAAAATGTTACCACCTTATGTTAACATAGGCCGTGGAAGGCCGGTTGTTTTTCAACCAAGGTATCTTGTTACTCGGCAAACGCCAGGTTATCCTAACAAAGGATAATGTTCAGGAATGTAACTTTAAACTAGTTAGGAATCTCTCTCTCTCTCTCTCTCTTTTTCGTTCTCTCTGGGTCTATGGTTAAACTTCGTTTGTTTTATTCTCTGGTCACATTTTGTTTCTCTCCAAACTTTTTCTTCATTGGTCTCTAGGCAGGTAAACTTCAAGAATTTTGCTTTAATAATAATTTCTCCCGGATTTAAAAAGAAGCCCAGAAGGATGTCTTCACCGGCAGTAAAGCTAAGCTTCACTTCCTGGCAGCCCTCGCTGTGGTTACGGAGGTCCTCTTGCTGCTATTTTCTACATATTTGTTCCTGAAAGCACGGACCATACCGCACAGATGTATGTTGTCTTGTTGTGCCGCTGCGAGCCGAGTTGTCCCACTATACATAACGACACTCTGGACTACCTTTTGGGCACGCTTAATGAAACACGGTAATTTGACTTGAACAGAAGAATTTATTCTCACAAAGTAATACATGTAGGTACACTGAGCTACACATAACAGATCCTAGATGGCGTTAGGTTTAACATTATTTTGTTATAATCTAACACCCTCTCGTAACAAAATAATCCAAATTTCATATTAACAACAAAAAAAAACAATAAAATTTAAACTTCCGATATGCCCATTGAACTTAAAAATTTATAATGTTTATTTATACACAGACTTTTCGTCAATAAATCAGCTGGCATATTGGAGGTTGAAACATAATCAAGTTTCACTTTATTATCAAATACACATTCTCTAACAAAATGATGTCGTACATCAATATGTTTGGTACGTTTATGAAACAGTGGATTAACAGCCAATTTAATAGAACTTTGACTATCACTATACAAACATACAGGTGTATTTTTATTGATAGAAATCATATCTGACAATAAACTCTTTAAGTAAATAGCCTCTTTGCAGGCCTCGGATAAAGCCATGTACTCCGCTTCTGTACTTGACAAAGCAATTGTTATTTGTTTTCTGGATTCAAAAGAAATGACACATCCTGACATTATGAAGCAGAAACCAGTATATGACTTTCTATCTAAAGTACATGACGCCCAATCCGCGTCCACGAAACCATGTAAAGGGTAATCATTTTTCTTATAAATTAAACCATAGCTTTTAGTTTTCTGTAGGTATTTTAACAATCTTTTTAAATGTTTCCAATGAGTTTCATTATAACAGTTATTATACTGACTTAAATAACTTACACTATAAGCAATATCTGGTCTTGTCAATACAGATAGGTATATAAGGCTTCCTATCAGCTGTTGGTATGGATATTTTAAAATATCATCATTATTTAAATCTTTTTCCAACTTTAAATTAACTTCCATAGGGGTTTCTGAAGTATGACAATCTGACATATTGAACTTATTTAAAATATTGTTTACAAAATGTTCTTGGTCAACAGTAATACAATCTTTTTGAGCATTTACCCTCATTCCTAGACATTGTTTAATTTGACCTAAATATTTTATCATGAATTTATTGACAAGTTCAGTCTTTGACTGTTCATAATAATTTTCTGAATTATAAAATACAAAGAAATCATCCACAAATAATGCAACAAATATTTTAACATCATTATTATTTTTTATAAACAGACAAGGTTCATATTTGGATTTTTTGTAACCTAAATTCAATGAACATTCTTTTTATACTTAAAGCAAATAATAGTATAAGGATAGAATATCTTAAATATAAACGCACTTCACCGATACTTTTATATATCTTTAAGCACACACTTATTTTTTATCACTGTGACATCATTAGTCCTATCCATTAGCTCCCAAATGAATTGTTTTCCATTTCACCTTTTTAGGTCCAGTTATAGCCTCAGTGAGAGAAATCTGTTCACTCGACAAGTCTTCTATACACATGCTTGTGTAACCATAGTACTCTGGTTTACGTTTGACTCGTTTTTCCGGAGCAATGTTAGTATTTTCCGGAAAAACATCTGTGTCGGCCGGGGTTAACGTCTCATATAAACTGTCTTCTGTCTCACTAGTCGATTCCTCAGGAACATATGTAACATCATTCATATTATCCTCTTCAAATGTGCTGTTCACCCGATTTTCCTCCGTGCAGTCAGGTAGCTGTGTGTCTTCGACGAAAATAGTTGCTGCCGAACTGTCATTTGTATTTTCCATGACAACAACATCTCTAACAATAATTAATTTTTGTGACTCTGGATCAAACAATCGACAGCCTTTGGTGTTTTCCGAATAGCCAACTAGGAACATTTTAGTTGCCTTTTTATCCCATTTTTTGCGCTTTTCTTTCGGAATATGGACCATCACTCGATTGCCAAAGATTCGTAAATGGGAAACATTTGGCTTTTTTCCTGTCCACATTTCATAAGGCGTAGTACCACGGCCTAGTCCCGCCGTTGGTGACCTATTTATAAGATACACCGCCGTATTTACAGCCTCTGCCCAAAACTTCTTTTCGAACTGTGCATCAAATAAAAGACACCGTGCTTTCTCCACAATTGACCTATTGTATCTTTCGGATAGCCCATTTTGTTCTGGAGTATATGCGTTTGTTTTCTGATGCACTATACCACACTGCTTTAAGTAATTTTTCATTTTCGCTGATCAGAACTCGCCACCATTATCAGATCTTAATATTTTTATTTTCTTTGATTGCTGATTCTAAATTTTTAAACTCCTTGAAGTATTTGAATGTTTGATGTTTTGACTGTAGAAAGTATACAAAACACATTCTGCTATAGTCATCCACAAATATTAAAAAGTATCTGGCCATTCCAAGTGAATTATTCTCCATTGGCCCACATATATCACTATGAACCAATTCCAGCGTTTCCTGACTCTTGCTAGTACTCAGAGGAAAAGGCAGCCTCGCCTGCTTGCCCTCACAGCATATCGTATAGCTGGATTTATCAATTTCACAATTTTTTTGTTGAAATATCACACCTTCAACTGCTCCATTCTTCATCGCATTCAGAGTTTTACAATTAATGTGTCCCAACCTTCGGTGCCATATTTCACTTGTCACATTTGTTGCTGTACACGCAAATAAATGTTCTGACTTAATATTTAATCTATACACACCATTTACTAAATTTGCAACACCTACCAGTACATTCTGTCGATTGCGTATTTCGCAAACTGTTGCTTCAAAGTTAACTTTGTTCCCACTTTGAATCAGCTGATTTACTGATAACAAATTAGTTGATACATTCAGCACACATAAAACATGTTTGACAGGGATATCAAACTCTGAATTATTCACTACGGTCGTAATCATCGTATTTCCTGAGCATATAACCGGTATTTTCTCTTGATTTGCAATAACTATGTCTTTCACTTTGTGATACATCCTGTAAACAACGTTTATCAACAACCATATGTGAGCTTGCAGCAGAATCCATATACCAATGTGAATTATTGAATGTTCCATTCAAAAATATTGCACTAAATGCATTGGTTCCACTTTTTTTCTGTGTATTATTCGGGCACTTATTCATATAATGACCGAGTTGATGACACTTGTAACAGCGGATTGTTTTGATAGAACTCGAAGATGGCGGTGGCGTCGACGTTTTCCATTTTGTCTTATATGCAGGGCTGCCAATGCTGCCATTTCTCTTGCTGTGTCGGTGCTGCCAACCTTTTGACAAAAATGCACTATTTGTTCCAGAGCTGCCAACTTCGGAACTCATGTCCAGCAATTTCGATTTTATGACATCCGTGCTGATAATCATACCACTATGCTCGATCGCCATAACTAAAGGAGCAAATTTATCCATTAGCCCAGTGAGCAGAAGAGATCCAATCCACTCGTCCGTTATCTGGAAACCGGTACCTTTAAGTTTCTGTGCAGTATCAACCATTTGAGTTACATAGGCACCCATTGATTCTGAGTCTTCTAGACGAATAGATATTAGCTGACGAAGTAAACTGATGCGACGAGTGAAGCCAGAGTCGTCATAAAAGGCCTTCAAACGTTTCCATACACCTTGTACTGTTTGCTCGTTTTTGATGTGAACATAAATAGAGGAGTCAATCGTCATAATAAGTTTAGCTTTTGCCCTTTTACCATCCAAACTTATACAATCAGATGATTCTGGCTTGTGAATATCGACACCATCCAACATCAAAAAATGTTCAGCAGCATATTGCTATTCATTAAAATTCTCGCGGCCCTTCAATCTTGGTACATTCACTATGTAACTTCCCGCTATATTGAAAAATAACACTCCGGGACCGAGAATGCTTAAACAGATTGTCAATCCCAAAAACAGTTATTATTGCAGCGATTTACTCTGTTTTTCTGGAGTATATGATACACTGTTCACAGACTGTCCACTTAAAAGTAATTTTACGTGAGAAAACTTTACTTTAACGCGAATTATAGCTACTGGGCCCATAACCTAATGAAACACGGTAATTTGACTTGAACAGAAGAATTTATTCTCACAAAGTAATACATGTAGGTACACTGAGCTACACATAACAGATCCTTGATGGCGTTAGGTTTAACATTATTTTGTTATGCTAGCCCCTGGGTTTTGTTCCTGCTCTCGCTACCAAGCCAGTTTTGCCGTCTCTTGCTCTGTCATGCAGTGACGCATACCATGTCATGTGTAAACCATTATTACCTTGACTCTCCAGTATTCGCTGAATGCGTACCATTACAAGTTATTCCGAGCTACATTATGCTTCGATAACCATTATATAGGATCCGTGCCCACCATAATGGCACATTAGGATTCATACTGGCACGACTGCAGATCCTGGATTCTCCTCTTAAACGACCTCTGTAACCATAGCCTCCGCACTGCAACCACAGTCTCCACTTCGTAACCTTCGACGTCTACGATGAAAGTTTTCTCCAAGGCCCTAGGGTACTCCTGAGTGTTATCTCAAATGTGTCAGATTACAATTATAATGTAAACCCTTTTAGAGTCTGTGAAATCACGTCTCTTCGTAATTCTTCGAAACTCTCCGCACATCGTCGAAATCACAAACGAATCCACGCACCGCAAACTTAGCTTCCAGACCAATGAAACCTTAGAGTCACACACATTTTTTTTCCTTTTTCTCAATTGCATAACCTTGTCTATTGTTTTCTCAATTGCATAACCTTGTTTTATTGTTCTTCCAATTGCATAACTCTGTATGTTGTTTTTAACTGTTTGGTCCTTGTACTTTATGTACCTCCCCTCCCCACCCTTGCAAACATTGTTACCTAGCCTATGGCATAAGCTAGTTTTTATGTTTTAGTCAGTTTTTCTCGCTGGTCAACCAATCTCACTCAAATTCCCGTTGGTAGCTTAGAGGATTTTTGCCCTATTGCTCCATTGCCACGTCGCTTTTTTTCCGAGCGCGGGGGGAAGTGTTACGATACGCATTCAAGTATTATGACGTCACAGTCCCGCAAGAAGCCCGCCGCCCGTCATCCCCCCTTGCAAGAAACGACATACCGCATCCCTCCCCGCCATTTCAGCAGAAGCCCGCCACCCATGGTGCAGAAACCCGCTGGCCGTCGCCCGACAAGCTGCGCTCTTTGCCGTGTGCTCACTAAATTCCCGCGGGATCGCCGATTTCAATGGCGATCCGATTAGAGCCCGATGTCAATAGTAAAATACGAGGTCGCGAACATGGCCCGCTCCACTTGAAGATTACCGCTACCTGCACTGACCCGGGACTGCTGTCCCGGCTTCCTGCACCAGTCCACCAGCTGTGAGTTGAACCTCGATTTCCCTCTTTATTAATGTGTCCCATAGCAATTCTCGGTTGAAACGACCACATTCTCGGAGAGATTTGAGAGATCACTTCGTTAGGAAATACCTAGCTAGGCATTGTTGTTGATTTGTGACTAATAATTATGTGTTGCTAGATGTTGTAATTGTGTGTACCAGACAATACAGATATGTTTCCCCCAGCTACCTCTTTCATTTGATGGGATCACGTGGGCGGGCTTTGGCAATTACCTATATACCATTTACCCCCTAGTTACCTACGACCCTGGCGAGGAGAGGTTTCCTGCCTGCCGACGACATTGAGCTAGCCAAGAGCAAAAGGTACGTGGCCTCCCCACCCTTGGGACCGCTGCAACATGCATGATAAGAATATGGAAAAACACAATAAAGGGTAAGCTTATGATCTTATCGGAGTATAAGGATGATATGTATGTAATTAGGGAATATGTAAATATATTGCAAATTAGGAAAAAAAATCTGATAAATAATACAATAAATATAAATATGGATGTTAAGTGGTGTGTTGTGTTGTAGTGCATTACATTTATCTAATAGTGTTACTTTGAATTTGTTAAAAGTTATATTGAAGATGTCTGTATATTAAATTAAATATTACATGCGATAATGAAAGAATACATGTACAAAGAGCCCTAAACTTTAACTGGTGACTGGTCGTTTTGATTGATGAATCTTTAGATCAACTTTATTTATACTTTTCTAATATTATTGAATCCTTTGTACCTTTTTATACACCGAGAAGCTGTATCTACCTGGTTTGGTTCTCATCAGAGCTTATTGTCTCTCTTCAGCGAAAGAAGAGTCAACACAATAAATTCAAAGAAAGCAAATCCATAAGTGATTATAAAATCTTTAGCTAAACCAGGAAAAAATGTAAAGATCTTTCCAAACAATGTTACAAAATGTATATAACCTCTATCGAGGATACTGTCTTTAAATCAAAAAATCTTTGGAAATTTCTTAAAAAACTAAACAATAAAAACACAGACTACCCGCCAATAATGCAAATGAATGGAACCAGTGCAAACAATATACAGGACATTGTAAACCTTTTTTCGGACTTCTTCAAAAATGTATATGATGAAGAAACCCCAGATGATAAAATACCTGAATACAAATTTAGCACGACTACACACTTAGCAAATTGCCATATCACGCAAAAAGTTGCGAACAGAAATTACTTTCCTTAGACACTGACAAATCCGCTGGCCCAGACAACATTCCACCAATATTCCTCAAAAAATGCTCTAATATATTATCTAAACCACTCACATTATTATTCAATCGTCTCTTGTCCCTTGGACACTTTCCAGACCGCTGGAAATCTAGCTTCATTACACCTATCTATAAAAAGGAGACGACACTAATATAGCCAATTATCGCCCCATTTATATACAGTCAGTACTACCTAAGCTTTTTGAATCACTAGTCCTTGATAAAATCAATCCCAAATTAATAAAATTAATTAACCAAAAACAGCACGGTTTTATCAAAAGTATATCTACCGCAACTAACTTAACAATATTTCAATACTTTATAATACAATCTTTTGCTGAAAATAAACAAGTCGACTGCATATATACAGACTTTTCGAAGGCATTTGACAAAGTATCCCATAAACTACTAATCCAAAAACTATTTGCTCTAGGAATAAGGGATAACATGCTAAAATGGGTTCCATGGCAACTCAGAATGGAACCAACTCAGAAACACCTCAGAAACACCTCAGAAACGTTATTAAAAGCTACGAAAAAATAATTTTAAAATAGCCGGTAACCCTAACCTAACATAACCTTTTTTTTTTATTTTTTTTTTTTTATTGGCAATGTTTATTAAAAATACATATGAAGTTACAACAGTTACATAGTTACATAAGGTTAATAAAAAATAAAAAAATTGCCTTTCCTCACCATAAAGAGACAATGCTCTTGTGTTTGGTGAGGGAGTTTTAGCTCAATTAGTAAATTAATGATCGTGTAAGTTAGTAATAACGGCTATTGTAAATAATAATAATAATATAATAATAAAGCCTTTTTATTCTGGACTTCTGTTAGGTATGTATTAGACATGATCTTATTTGTTATAGTATATCCCGAAGCTCAGTTTGCCTCTTGGCATAGGCCTCCTCTAACATTTTCCATTGGGACCTGTCACGCGCTATTCTTCTCCATTGATGTCCAGCAGTGAGTTTTAGGTCATCTTCCCATCTCATGTGTTGACGTCCTCTACTTCTCTTGCCATCTCTGGGATACCAGTCAGTGACATTTTTGCACCATTTCTCTTGTGGATCGCGTATCATGTGTCCTGTCCATCTACACTTTTGTTGGTCTATTCGGGTAACTACATCGGCAACTTTAGTTTTCTCCCTTATTGTGCTACCTCTCACTCTGTCATGTTTCCTTGTTCCTGTCAAACTTCTCTCCATGGCTCTCTGGCAGCGTTCCAAGTTGGTGAGTGCCCATGTTTCACATCCATAGGTGATGACTGGAAGTATACACGTGTTGAAGACTTTCCTTTTTATTTGCATACTTAGCTCCTTAGATTTCAAGACTTCTTTCAAAGACCAGTATTTCTTCCATCCATTTGCTACTCTTCTCTCGATTTCTTTAGTGGTTTGATCTTTGTGAGATATTATCTGTCCTAAATAGATGTAATCTGACACATATTCGAGTGGTTGGTTGTCAATTTTTATAGTTACTGGTTCAGAGTTTGTAAGCAATTTTGTTTTGTCTTTGTTCATGCATAGGCCGACTTTCACACTTTCCTCGTTTAGTGATTCTATCATTCTAATTAGGTGCATTGGGTTTTCCTCGAATAGGACTATATCGTCTGCAAATCTTAGGTGGTTAAGTTTTACACCTTGTACGTTGATACCATATTTTTCCCAATCTAGTTTGCGGAAGATACTTTCCAGAGCAGCCGAGAACAATTTTGGTGATAGAGGGTCTCCCTGTCTTACTCCTCTCTCGATCTTGAACTTTTTTCCCAAGGTTTCTAGTTGGATCCTCGCTTCGCAATTCAAGTATATGTTTTTTATAATATTGATGTAGTTTAAAGGTATCCCCTGCTGTTCAAGGCTATCCCATATAGCTATGTGTCTTACGCTGTCGAAAGCTTTGGAGTAATCGATGAATGCCATGTATAGTTTCTTATTATACTCATTATATTTTTCTACTATTTGTTTCACCGTGTGTATGTGGTCCAGGGTAGAGTATTTTTGTCTAAAGCCGGCTTGCTCCCGTGGTTGATTTTCGTCTAACTTTTTACTTATTCTTTCCAGGATAACTTTGGAAAATACTTTGTATATATTTGACATCAAACTTATAGGTCTGTAGTTCCCTATATCTTCCTTTTGTCCTTTCTTGAATATAAGAATAATGTTTGATGTTTTCCACTGTGTAGGTATTAGACCAGTTATAAGTATATCATTGAATATTGAAGTTAGTATTGGTAGTAGTTCTTCCATGGTGCCTTTAAGAAGTTCGTTTGTCACTTTGTCTGGACCTGGGGCTTTTTCCATCTTCTGACTGTATATGGCTTTTTCTACTTCTCTGGAAAGTATTTTTGGTTCAGTTATAACGTTTTCCTGCTCTTTATTGACGTCTTTCTTCGGATCATGTTTTTGTTTGTCGTCTGGGCTTGAGTAGAGGTCCTGGTAAAATTTTGTGGCTATTTCGTTTATGTTTTTTCTATTTGAAGAAGTATTCCCCCTTTTGTTTAATTTTGGTATTCATTCTTTATTTGATTCTCTCAATTCTTTAAGCGCTTTTTTCACTCCCCCTGTTTTCACTATATGCTTTTCTAATGTTTGCAGCCTCTTGGTCTTCCTATCTTTCCTGATGTTCTCTCTGATTTTTTTACTTAATTTTGTTATAGTTTTAATGTTATCTTTTTTAGGATATTTTGAAAATAGGTGTTTTCTTTCTTCTATAAGTTGCAGCGTTGTGTCACTTAGTTCGTACTTGTTTCTTCTGCTAGTCTCAGCTTTTTCTTTAGTTAGTAGATTTTCTAGCTTTCCATATTTCGCACGAGCATCAGTGTTACTCAAAGTTAATTCTTCAGCTGATTCAATTAGGGATTGTGTTATTTTCCTTAAGGTTTCATCGCTGTGGTGTTTTGTAGTGTGTGAAGCGAAATGTTTTCTAGATTTATTTGGTGGTTCTATTCTTATATTGCTTCTTACCATACGATGATTTATATTGAAATTGAATTTAGTTAGGACCGATGTATCCGTGAAGGCTTTTGGATAGTTCGTTGTTATGTAGTCAATTTCGTTTTTGGTTTTGCCATCGGGGGAGATCCATGTCCACTTTTTCTTTTGGTTTTTCATGTATAAACTGTTCAAGAGCGTTAGATTGTGTTGTAATAATAATTCAACCAAAAATTCACCATGTGGACTTCTTCTACCTTGGCCAAACTTTCCCAAGACATATTCTTCCTTGCATTGCTTCATCCCGACTTGAGCATTGAAGTCGCAATAAATTAATTGTAAATAATAAGAAGGTTAAAAAATCTTGTATAATTTAAAAATAAAAATCCTGTTTAACCAATTTTTTATATTTTTTTATCATCACTCTTAATGACCTTTCTGAGGTGCTTCTGAGTTGGTTTCATTCTGAGTTGTCTGGTTACCGCTAAAATGGTTTACTAGCTATTTATTAAATCGTAAACTGTTCGTCAAAATAAAATCTTGGATCTCGAAAGTTTTCTGGGCTACTAGTGGCCTACCGCAAGGTAGTCACCTTGGCCCGGTTTTGTTCCTCATTTTCATCAATGATATAACCAATTGCTTCAATGATGTCGAGGTATTGCTCTTTGCTGATGACATCAAGCTATACAAGAAAATAACAGATATAAATCATTGCCATATACTACAGTCAGATATTCGTAAGTTTAAAGATTGGTGCGTTCAAAATAATTTATTTTTAAATGTAGAAAAGTGTAAAACCTTGACTTTCTTCAGAAATAAAAATCCTGTTTTATTCGCATATTCCATCAATAACACAGCTTTAGACAGAGTCACGGAAATGAGAGATCTTGGAATTATTTTGGATGAAAAACTAAGTTTCGCCAATCATATCCACCAAATTATGAACAAAGGTATGAAAACACTAGGCTTCGTATTAAGAACAACTAAAAACTTTAGTTCCATAGAAGTCATTAAACTATTATATGTATCTCTAGTTAGAAGCCAAATTGAATATAACTCGGTAGTTTGGTCCCCATCTTACAAAATTCACATTAATAATATTGAGCGAATACAAAAAAAGTTTCTGCGTTTTATAAATTTTAAATTAAGTATCCCACTAAAAGACTTACAATATGATCTATTACTAAATATTCTAAAAATACATACACTAGAAGACCGACGTAAAATAAACGACTTAACATTTTTATTCAAAATACTTAACTTTAATTTCGACTGTTGCGAACTCCTACAACTCATAAACTTACGAATACCAACAGTAACCACGCGACAAATTACACTATTCTACTGTAGCATTCACAAGCGGAACTACATTGCCCACTCTCCTATACAACGATTTCACACTATGGGAAATCAGTACTTAGGTGATGTCGACATATTTAACATCAACTTGGCGAATTTTGTGGAACTTGTAAAAAACTTACTCCAATACTATTCCTAAATATATCTGTATTTTTGTAAACTTATCAAATCGTAGTACCTACATATTTTTTTTGTATTTTTGTGACTTGTGTGCATTTTTTATCTAATTTTATTTTTATTATTTCTTTATCTGTTGAAAAATCATCTGTCATGAATTTATTGTACTACCAACCATGTAAAAGCCCTCTGGGCGTTGAATAAATAAATAAATAATTAAATAAATATGTTCAAATAAATATGTTTATATGTGAGGTGTGTTTTATGATAGTGGCAGGCTCGATGTATGAATTCATTTTGTAAGTAGTCGGTGTTAGAGCGGCTGTTATAAAAAAGGGATACGTTCCTGCCATTGCGACAAGGAACTCTAATATCTATTTTTTGTAAAAGATACGGGGAAGATATCGTATTATTTAGGATTCTGTATAATAACAATTGATCAGAAATAATTCTCCTACAATTTAATTCCGGGATTTTAAAGAATTGACGGATATCTTCATTTGATTGGAATGCGTAAAACGACCGAAAATTTATGTACGAGAGAAAAAAATTTCCAGAACACGTTCTATCTATGAAAATATGTTATATATCTTGGATTGCAAATATATGAGGCGTGTTCTAGGTGCCGACGAACATAGGTATAATATAGAAAAATAAATGTATCGAGATATTAAAATAGTTTTGATGTTCGTAGTATAAAACCTAACATTTGGGTGGCTTTAGTGACAATATTATTAATATGTAATTCGAATGTAAGTTTGGAATCTAAGGTAACACCCGGGTCCCGAACTGATTCTTTTCTTTTAATATCGACATTGTTTATTGAATATTTAAATATCCTACAGACTTACGTCATAGGACTTACTATAACCATATAATAATTTTATTTAGTACTAGTTTTTGCCCTCGGCCTCGCTCGCATATTCCCCCCCCCACACCCCACTTCCCCCCTTCTCCCCACCATACCCGTTACATTCATTTTTCAAACAGCTCGCGTGCCACCTATTAAAACGTAACAATCGAACACGCGCAGTTTTGCATTTATAATATTAGTTTAGCTGTTGGCTAAGATCAAAGTGTAGATTAGTACCTATTTAATACGTATTTGAATTTTTACATCAAAGGAATCTCCATAGTAACGTAAACAAATAACAAAATGACAGCGCACGTCAAACAATTACTTTGCAACGCTTCGCTTTTCGTCCGGACAATAATCGTATATAATTTCATAACGCCAGAGCTCATTCTTAACACCAGAGCTTACCAATATACACGGTCTATATTACTCGCAAATGATGTATTTTTCTATTAGTGAAAGAATTTTTAAAGTCCATTCAGTAGTTTTTGTATGAAAGAGTAACAAACATACATCCAACCGTACAAACTTTCGCCTTTACAATATTATTATAGGATTCCTTATAACTTTTGTATTAACGCACTGTCTGCCTCAATAAACAAATAAAAATAGAAAAAATTAAGGCTAACAGCATACTACTGAAATCTGGTTGCCGTAGTCCCGCTGGCTCCGCGCAGTTGGCATTCTTTCGGTATTCATGAGCCATTTTCAATCTGTTTTTTATTTCTATCACTAAACAATATCAGCCTTACTAAAAAACCCAGTGAAAATTTTATTCAATTGACAAACGGACGCGGATGTGAAAACATTACTAATTAAAAAATTGTTCATGGAAAAAAATACACTTGAGAGGGTAGTTTATCTCTGTTTTATTAATGATGAAAGAACGAAATTTGGAATTTTTCCAAAGTATTTTGAATGTTCTATATTTTTCTTATTTTTGAAGGTGTCGTAAAAACAAATACCATTTATGTGATCTTCAAGAGCTACCCTTCCATATCATTAAATTGTTTCAATTTCAATCCAAACAATGTACGTAAAAGTCCGAGTCTTCTACACAACCCTTTGTCTTCATACGTCGTTATCAAGTTACGCCAGGCTTCATACCCAGTCGCTGCGTTCCGTACATTAGAGAAAGACGATGGCTGAACCATTAAGCATATTTTTATAGTTACTGAGTCATCCACCGACGTTATAAAAATACAAGATACGTTAAATTCATACTAATCAAAAAAAAATTTTGCACCGCATATATAAATATATTTTTTTTTTACATGAACATAGCAGGCCCTGAGGAAAAAAAATTCCCTCAGGGCCTAGGTCATCTTTGGAGATGCTGTGTGAAGGTTTTTTTAAGGAAACTAAGGAGAGGAGAGTTCTGGGAAGGAAAAGGGTTTAAGGAGTGGGTAGGAATCTGGGGTTCAGTGTGTCCTGGTCACCCGCCTCCAAGCCTAGACAAACCTCACCCTATGAACCCGGGCACCCCTGCTAAATCACCAAACGTAGCGAACCACTTGGGGTGACCTATGGCAGAGGCGGTTATCCAATAAAGGTTATATGAAAAGAATAAATGGATATATATATTTTATTGTTTTTATTTCTTAGTAGGGCTGCGTAGGGCAATCCTGATGATTTACAAAACAGGAGATTTGAGTAGGAGATAATAGTTGCATAACAATAATAATAATATTATTGGATAACCAACACCTAAGCCTAAATCACCCCAAGTGGATCGATACGTCTTGGCAGGAGTTCCCGGGTTCATGGAATGATGTTTGTCTGGATCTAGCGGCGGGTGACCTGGACACACTAAACCTTAGATTCCTACCCACCCCTATTACCTTTTTCCTTCTCAGACAAAATACCTCGTACCATTCATCGCTTTGCACCGCAGTTGGAGGGATGGATTCATATGGACGGCCAGCGTAGTGCAGCGGTAAGGCGCTTGACTCGCATTCCGAAGGTCGTGGGATCGAATTTCGGCGTGGCAAATAAATTTTATTTGATTAATTTGTGTATTTCACAATTCATTCATTTAAAATAATATATAGTATATTTGCGGCACGTTCCAGAGTAGAAGATACTCTCAGTATCGCCCTGGTGTAAGACCATCATTCAGAACTGAAAAGTTGCTTGAAATGGCTTCTGCCGTGTTTGGTGACCAGATCTGAATAGCCAGGTACTTTCCCACCTTCCTCTTCCCTATCTCCTTCCCCTCCCTTACCCCAATTGGGGATGCCATAGTTTCACTGGCTCCAGACGGGAGCAGTTGGGACTCTTGTGCGGTATTCACGTAAAAAAAATACGTCCGTCACTCCTGGACACACTGACTCCCAGATTCCTATGCACCCTTCCTTCCCAGAAATTCCTATCCTTCCTTTCCATAAAAAACCCTTCACGCAGCATCCCCAAAGATGACATAAGCCCGAGAGAAATTCTATATTTCAGGGCCTCCTGAGTAAAGCTAATGTAAAAAAAGGCACAATTTTTCAAAGATACAATTATTTTGATATCAATGATGTAAGTTAGTACACGTTATACAGTACAGCACAAAAATTACGTAAGTTAGTACACGTTATACAGTACAGCACAAAAATAATGTAAGTTAGTACACGTTATACAGTACAGCACAAAAATAATGTAAGTTAGTACACGTTATACAGTACAGCACAAAAATAATGTAAGTTAGTTTACGTTATACAGTACATCACAAAAATAATGTAAGTTAGTACACGTTATACAGTACAGCACAAAAATAATGTAAGTTAGTACACGTTATACAGTGCAGCACTAAAATAATGTAAGTTAGTACACGTTATACAGTGCAGCACAAAAATAATGTAAGTTAGTACACGTTATACAGTGCAGCACAAAAATAATGTAAGTTAGTACACGTTATACAGTGCAGCACAAAAATAATGTAAGTTAGTAGACGTTATACAGTGCAGCACAAAAATAATGTAAGTTAGTACACGTTATACAGTGCAGCACAAAAATAATGTAAGTTAGTACACGTTATACAGTACAGCACAAAAATAATGTAAGTTAGTACACGTTATACAGTACAGCACAAAAATAATGTAAGTTAGCTTACGTTATACAGTACATCACAAAAATAATGTAAGTTAGTACACGTTATACAGTACAGCACAAAAATAATGTAAGTTAGTACACGTTATACAGTGCAGCACTAAAATAATGTAAGTTAGTACACGTTATACAGTGCAGCACAAAAATAATGTAAGTTAGTACACGTTATACAGTGCAGCACAAAAATAATGTAAGTTAGTACACGTTATATAGTGCAGCACAAAAATAATGTAAGTTAGTACACGTTATACAGTGCAGCACAAAAATAATGTAAGTTAGTACACGTTATACAGTGCAGCACAAAAATAAAAGATACGGTAAGCCAAACAAACAACAAGAGAAAATCAATTAAGAAAAAACAAAGATAATATGCAAATATGGATGATTACATTGATTACTAATAAAGGCATTTTTTTTACATTAGTTCCACACAGGAGGCCCCGAGGAAAATAATTCCCCTCAGGGCCTACGTTATCTTTGGGGATGCCGTGTGGAGGGTTTTTTTAGGGAAATGAAGGAGAGGAAGTTCTGGGTTGGAAAAGGCTGTGAGGGGTGGATAGGAATCTGGGGGTCAGTGTGGCCAGAAGTGACGGACGAATGAAATCATTCCTTCCACTGCGGTCCAAATCCTGCAGAGGGTCCTGCTGGAGTGGCCAATAGATCTCCCTCAACCAGTATCTCTCGATCCGGTCTGCCACACAATTGGTGAGCAGACGCATCCGCCACTAAGATCCGAACAAACCTGACCCCCATGAACCCGGGCACCTCTGCTAAGTCACCAAACTAACAAATAGAAAAGGTGAAAAAAAAAACACGATAAGAAAATGATTTATTTTCATTTTTAAATGTACTTCACTATTTTCAAATTTTTTATTATGCTGGATGTTTTTGTATATATCTGGAAACGAATTATTATAGTGTGTAGGCAAAATAGTTCTGAGATTTTATATGATATTTTGTGGTGTGTGCTTTAGTAGTATGTACATGAGTGATTGCTAAAGTATGTCCACTGGACCTAGTTCAGTAAAACCACGCGCGTTGTCTCAGTAACGTGTATTCACTGTATTCCATTCATCGAAGCAGTTGAACAAAACACATACCCTTTTCGAATAAAGAATTATTGATTCATAAATTAATTTTGGTACCTACTTAACTACTTGTGTTGTATGATTTATTACTTACAATAAGAAGTTACAATTTTGAAAATTAAAAGGTCATTGAACTTAAATAAATGTCAGACATTTCACATGAATATTTAAAATCACTTACCGACCCAAGGTTCGTAGAAAATATTTTTAACAAGGTTGGCTCATACGGGTCTTTTTCGAAATAAAACTCGTCGGGCCGCTTTCGAAATTTCGAACGCGTAACGTAGTTTGAAATCTCGAAACAGGTGATTTTTTTAACTTGTATTGTGGTTAATTAAAATCTCCCAGTGGAATATGGACTGTAATCTACGTCACGAATTTTAGCCAATCACTGCTCTACCCTTTTGATGAGCTAACCTTGTTAAAAGCATTTTCTACGAACCTTGTTATTCGTACATACTCAAACACCATCATCCAAAGTTAGTATCTTCAACCACTCGGGCTTCGAGCCTACTTTGTCGGGAGGTCAAAATATGTCGGCTTTGCAATAAAATCCAAACAAATGGAATATTTCTGAACGCATCCTAAAACTAAAAACTGTTTTTAAAGTGATGAAATACGCTTTAAAATTTAATTGTTAGAAATAACCACGTAATTTTTGATACATTTTTAATGCAACTTTAAATAGTTTAAAAATGATTTAAAATAAAATTACTGATACGAAAAAAAACTCACACATATTTTATTAGGAAAATGTATCTACTATAAACATTATCGTTAACTCAATTTTTTGTCATTTCGTGTAAAAATAATTAATAAAGAATTGCCACTTTTTATAATTTCTTTTCAAATATCGCCGAGAAACTTTGGATACATAAAGGTGTACATTTGAATTATTTTGTCGTGAACTTTTAGATTTGAATATAAAGCGTGGTGTTTTCTCTTTCTAAAACCGTTTAGATAATATTTTAACCACTACAGTAAGGGAAGCATAACGATTTCGTTGTTCCAAAAACCGAACAAATTAGCCCGGGGGGTTAATTATTATTATTGGCATCAGTGTGTTTCTTAGGCCAGCCTACTGCAACCCATATCGATGGGTCTAAGATAATTGAATTGAAACCATAAGATAGAGTATGGCGGAGGATGGCTAATTCGGTAGAGTGGTTTGTTAGCCGGCCAAGGAGGTGTTATCCGCTACCCACATTGGCTGCCCGCCACCACTATCGGCTAGATAGATATAAATACTACTTTTACACGTGTACAACAGGTGGCGCCTGATCCCTCATACCCGGAAACACTTTAACCCGACATAAATTGATTAGAATTTCCTGGAATATATCTTATTTTATGTTATGTTATTTGATACAATTAGACATGGTGCGAGTTTACCTCTCGACCGTTTTGCATTTTGTCTGTATGTTTCGTTTCTGGTTCTAGACTGACTGTGTTGATGGTTCAGAAAATAATTTTTTTAAACGCGAAATCTTCGTAATTATTTGGACTTTATTAACAACATTTTTACAATATTATGGTAACTGCTCGACAACCTCTCTTCCTGCCTGATTCTTCAGGCAGGTAGAGAAGTCTTTTTTTTTTTTTTTTTAGAAATTTAATTAAAATTAAATTTGATAATGTTATTATCGAGTTCTGCAAGTTTTTTGGTTAGTGTTTTAGTTACAGCTGTTTCGACTTGTAAGGTCATTTTCAAACTGTGGTGAAGCCACGTACGGACGACTTATTTATAAGATTTTAAATGTCAATTTTTGAAGGTGTCTAAGTTGATTTATTACCGGTTAAACCAATTTGTAGAGACACTAATTGAGAGAGTGCTAATGTGGGATTCGGAGTATTTCCCTTTGGTTTGCCTTGCACTAAGTGTAAGGGTTTTCTTAATTGATTTAGAATGACGTTATTGCTATGACTCATTTAAGTGCATTATATTTTTTAGGTTTGGTAAACATACTAAGTAGTGGGGAATAAATAATTTTCCTTACTTTATTAATTAGCGTTATGTTGGGGTCATTTGTTCGTTTATTGATTTCTAATTGTTCAAGCAAATTTAATCTAAGACCCTTTCGTTCTATATGTAATGGTTTTGGCTGGTTATTTTTAAGTGGAACGTGATTATTCACTAAGAGATGTTCGGCGAATTTTGAAGAGGTGTTTTTATTTTTATAACATCTTATATGTTCTTTGAATCTAGTTGAGAATGCCCTACCTGTTTGTCCGATGTATGTAGCGTTACAGTCGGCGTGGTCACATTTTAATTCATATTTGCCACCGTTATTGAGTTTAGGATTTCTACTTTTTGAGTTTTTAAGGCTTGTTCCCATATTATTATTGGTTCTAAAAGCAATATTTAAACCACATTTTTTAATTTCTTTTGCAATTTTTAAAGATATTGGGCCGAGGAATTCGAGACATGCAAATTGTTCTATTTTTTTGTTATGTACCGGATATATTAAATTAATTTTATTTTTGTATTTCTTGTTTTTTATTATTTTTTCAATGTTTTTTGCCTCGTAGCCGTTATTAATCGCGATTGTTTTAATAGTTTCCTTTTCTTTTACGTATGCTTTATTATCTAAGGGAATGTTAAGGAGTCGATGTACCATTGAATGGTAAGCTGATAATTTGTGGGACCAAGGATGAGTTGATTTTGCATTTATCGTAGTATCTGTAAACGTTGGTTTTCTAAATATTTCGAAGGTATGTTTATTATTACTTCTACCAATTGTCAGATCTAAAAAATTTATTTTACCTTCGATCTCATGTTCAACTGTGAAGCAGATTTTATTATTAATGGTGTTGGCCCTGTTAGTAAAGATATTTAACTGTCGGTTGGTGCCGTTCCAACAAATAAAGATATCGTCAACATATCTGACATAATATATTATGTGTTTTGCTAAGGGAGATTTAAGCATTATATTTTCAATATAATCCATAAATATCTCTGCGAGGAGTGGACTTAATGGTGACCCCATGGGGAGACCATCATTTTGTTCATAGTATGTATCATTAAAAAGGAAATAATTTGTTTTTACGCAAATTTTTATGAGCTGGAATAACTCTTTTCTTATTACCGGGTTGATGTTACATTTTCCAAGATATTTTCAATTATTTTAAGGCATTCTTCAATGGGAATATTGCTAAATAAGGATTTTACGTCTAAAGAAATGAATTGACAGTTATGCGGAAGATCAAAACTTTTAATTTTATTAACAAGTTCTATCGAGTTTTGACGCTGCATCGTGGTGAAAAATTAGTATATTTTTTGAAGATGAGGTTAAGTCTTTTCGCTAAGTTTGTTGTAGGAGCATTAATAAAGGGTACAACGGGTCTTACGGGAATATTAACTTTGTGAATTTTAGGTTGGCCATACAAAGCTGGGGCTCTTGGGTTCATAACCCTGACATTTTTCTTGGACCATTCGGTGGGAAATATGGCGTTACAACTGTTTATAAGGATGTTGACATTATTGACAATTTTATTGGTTGGGTCTTTAGTTAGAATTTTAAAATCTTCTGGTAACAAGAAGTCTTTCACCTTACTGATATAATCTATTCTATCAAGAATTACCATTAGCATATTATATAGCAATAACGTCATTCTAAATCTATTAAGAAAACCCTTACACTTAGTGCAAGGCAAACCAAAGGGAAATACTCCGAATCCCACATTAGCACTCTCTCAATTAGTGTCTCTACAAATTGGTTTAACCGGTAATAAATCAACTTAGACACCTTCAAAAATTGACATTTAAAATCTTATAAATAAGTCGTCCGTACGTGGCTTCACCACAGTTTGAAAATGACCTTACAAGTCGAAACAGCTGTAACTAAAACACTAACCAAAAAACTTGCAGAACTCGATAATAACATTATCAAATTCTAACATTATTATTAATTTTAATTAAATTTCTAAAAATTAAAATGGAGTTCTACGAATTAAACACAAAAACAATTAATAGAGAAGTCTTCTTCTTCGTCAGGGCTTCTTTTTCTATTTTCAAACTTTCTACATTGAAAATAGATTTCTCATTCTAATATTAGATTCAGATTAAGGTTCGTAGAAAATGCGTTTAACAAGGTTAGCTCATACGGGCCTTTTTCGAAAAAAAAACTCGTCGGGCCGCTTTCTAAATTTCGAACGCGTGACGTAGCTTGAAGTAAAGCACTGCCACTTTTTTTTTTTTTTTTTTTAAATTGTTTATTTGGCTTTCACCCATTAAGGGTGATCTTGGCCATTTATTAAAGTAAGTTACATATTTTTAAAATTATTTACATTTCCAGTTTTTTTGTAAATTGGTTACATTATCAATTTTTTAAAATTATTTACATTTTCAGATTTTTTTAAATTAGGTACATTATCAGTTTTTCAAAATTAGTTACATTTTCATATTTTAGTTTTTTACATGGAATAGATAAATTATATTAGCAAATACTTATAGACAATGGGCCAAGACAAATATTCATAAGATTATACAAGTTGTTCTAACATACAGAGTTGGTATTAGTAGTAATTACAAAATTGTAGAGTAGGAAGATGTACAGGTTCCCAAAAATAGGAACCTATACAACTGTACACACAGAGTTGGCATTAATAATAATTACAAAATTGAAGAGTAGGAAGATGTACAGGTTCCCAAAAATAGTAACCTGTACATATTCCATACTTCCATTTTCATACAGAGTAACACACAGAGTTGGTATTAATAGTCATTACAAAATTGTAGAGTAGGAAGATGTACAGATTCCCAAAAAAAGAAACCTGTACAACTGTACATAATAACACAGCTAGAAACAAATGTATACGTATGGAAGAGAGAGAAATCTGATTGATGCTTAAATGTTGAGGCCACTTTTGTAAATAAATTTTGCTAACAAATAGTGAATTTCAGGAGAGTTGAGACTAAGAAGGCAGGGTACACTGGTAGGGAATTCAATTTTAAGTTTTAACAATTCAGGTATGAAGTTTGGAAATTGGTCATTGATAGGACACTCAAAAAAATTATGGTCTAAAGTATCCTCTGAACCACAATCACAATAAGGCGAATTGACTATGTGGAATCTGGCGAGATGGCTAAGGGCCAGTTGTTTCGGAAAAAATCACGTCTGATGAACCGTCAAATCGCAAATGAATCGTCAATCAACGAAATTTGGGTTGTTTCACCGTTCGTCAAGTGAAATTTCAGGTCAAATCTGATGGAAATGTAACCGCTCGAATTCCGGCGGTTAGTGGAAAATTGATTGAGGGCGCATGCGCAGACGTCCGAAACTTTGCTATCTGACAGCTTGTGCAGCTCTGTGGCACTATGCACTACCGAAACTAGTGATTATGGCTGGACTGTTTTTGCATAAAACGTAAATAAAACATAACGATCAAAACTTCAGGATGGCAAAAGAACAAGTTTAGATATCTTTTCGATGTATAATATTGTCGAAAATCGTTTATTTCAGAGATTGAAAATGACGTAAACACCGGTGAAAACATTGAAAAAAATACAAACTTATTTCTTGTGTAAACCGATGATGTTACAATCTATTGCCATCTTATTCGTGTTATATTCATCCTAGAATAATTTATGAGTCTACAATAATTCATAATAAAAGAAATCTTTTCCCCGTGATTGACATTTTTCCCAATCTTTCCTGATTATTTACCTTGAGAACATAGAGATTTTGTTGTATGTACGTGGTGACAACTGAAGGTTCCTTCTGATTTCTGTCAACTTCCGATTTCATAAAAGATATAAAAGAAGTTGAGTGTGTTACAATTGTATACTTACATGATTTTTAGCCAAGTACCTAAATTAAAAACAGCGCTTCGGGCCACAGTAGAGTTCATAAATACAGAATAAAGGACTGGCGCCATCACAATATTCTATATATAACTGGTTCAACCCTCACAAAGAAAATTGCAGTTTGGGAACTGGAGTCATGACCTAGCATATTAACATAAATCTTTACCTGATACTAATAAGGCGATTAAAACACATGTCTTTATAAAACATTTAAAATATGCTGTGTAAAGGAATCTTGAGTATTACCTCTAATCATAGCTGTATTAAATTTACAAAGTCATACCTAATATGAACAGTATTTTATAGGTAATAAAAATCCTTTTGAGTTCAATGTTACAACTTTATTTTAAGTACAAAATAAAATGAAACCATGTCAGTTCAAATGTTTATTTATTTATATAAGTAAAACTTCTTCGTTATAAAAGTTGTAAGTAATAAGTATATGTGTATATGTATAATAAGTCAGAAATTATATTTAATTAGTTGATTTATGCGGGTTAACGACGCGAAACCTAATCTGCCATCTTATTATGACTAGCAGTAATATGAAAACAATGTACCTACATCAAATTAAAAGTACATTATGCAATGGTTCTTGCCGAGGAAAACCATTTATGCATTTCACGTGTATACATTAGATTTCACTATTGGTGAACCACTATAGTTCCTTGGTTCTTCTATCATTTGGTTCTTCTTGGAGGTACCTACAATCAGTATCCAAAACGCAGACTCGTCAAAATATCGTAAATTCTGTTGTATTCCTCCAGAACATATGCATTTCTTATTTGGACTGCAATGACCCTAAAACAAGAATCATAATGTAATTGTAATACGTTAGCATTTTATAAATAAAACTACAAGTACACTTCGGAGCGCGCCACGCCGCCGCGGCGTGAGAGATGTTAGTAAAGATTCACTGCGAGACCTTACTGCGCCTGCGCGGCGGTCTGAAGCGGCGCTCCGAAGTGTCCGTATGGAGAGTGCTGACGAATATGACATATGACCAAACGACAACAAACCGACCGAACGATATTATTACATTGTTTGCATATTTATTAATTGTATTAATTAACTATACACTTTAAACAATCGTATCAGACGTTGTTTGATAAGATATTTTATTCGCAAAAAAGGATCCTCTTCAAGCCTGTCAAATAAAGTATAAAACACAACTAACCTGTATTTAACGATGTGTTTGTGATCAAGCATAGCATGTACACGTTTGGCAGTCATATTGTGAGCTTTAATTATAGTTTCCATAGGAATTTAATTCATTTCCTATATGGTTCTGGCGACATTTGAGCATTACAACTGTAGCCGTTCCGGAGACTCATAAAATTGATCTAAAAAGGAAGAATATTTAAGTAATACGATTGCATGTTACAATATTAACTTAACTGTACATGTAATTAATTGAATACTTATAAAAAAGCACTTACTCTTAAGCGTTTATGTTTTATTTGTAGATAAACATTACGCACGGCTTACGATAAAGGCCGGTAAACTCTGACAGGCGACGAATTTCATAAACAACTTGTGAGTGTTGCAAGCGTTAAAAAATATTCCTTTCGATTTCTCTGGAATAATTAGTCCGATTCGGCGGGGAACACTGAGTGAAATTTTCGAATGTAACGAATGTTAAATTTAATTTGAAACAACCCAATTCTGATTTGACGAAAATCAACGGAATGATTGCGTTACATTTGAAAAATCAAGAAGAATCTGAACGATTGTTCAGGTTTTCCGAAACAACTGGCCCTAAGACAACAAGTATGACCTAAACGCATTCGAATAATGGAAGAGATGTATTTTTTAGGCATGGAAGTGTATTTGTGAAACCAGGGCTTGACAGGAATAGAAGGTTGAATTAAAGAGTACTGGTGACCTTTTAACAGAGAGGATGATTTCCATTCAGAGGACCATTGGCGTTGTAACTTATTTTTTAAAATAGGAAAATAGTCTCTAACAGGAATAGGAATGCTATTTAATGGACCATGAACAGTGGATTCCTTAGCAATAGAATCAGCCATTTCATTTCCAACAATACCAAGGTGTCCTGGGATCCAGGCCAAGACCACTGACACGTGAGCCAGCGACAAGGAATGCAGGAGGTCTCTGATAGAGCAGGTAAGAGAGTCACTAATGGAATTGAGAGGGGATGCGCTTATTTTTTGTAATGAGCTAAGTGAGTCTGAAAGGATGAGGGCATTTCTAATGTTGAGAGATTTGACGAGATGTAAAGCTTCTATGATAGCTATGCATTCAGCAGAGAAAATGGAACATTCTTTGGGAAGTCTGTGTGGGAAACACAATTTCCTGTGAGGAGCATAGACACTGGCCCCACAATGGGAGTCCGAACTGAGTTTGGAACCATCTGTGAAAAATTTTATATAATTTGGCCAGTTATTTTCAATAATTTTGTTGAATTCTGCATTATTGGATTGAACTGAGTTTTTAATATTTTTTTTACATATTCCTATAAATTGGTGCACCTTTGGATAGAAAGTAAGACTTTTATAGGGATAAGAGTATAAGGGGAGGGATTCATTGCGATAGGAGTTTGTGGAAACATCCAGGAAAGTGTTTAAGCAATTATAGAAAAGGGGAGGGGAATGTTTTTTCCAAAATGGATTCAAATTAACCTCATACTTTAACAATTGAAGTTTGGGAATCAGAGGATGAGAAGTTATTGAGCATGTTTTGAAAATATATTTTTCTGCTAGGCATCGCCTTCTTATATTTAAGGGAGGTTCGCAGCATTCAACTTGCATTGCGTTGATTGGGGAAGATTTCATGGCTCCTAAGATAAGGCGAAGAGATTTAGACTGAATTTTATCTAATTTAAGCGAATTTGAAGTGGACATTGGATCAAACAGACAAGATCCGTAATCAAGATGGCTTCGGATGAGAGCATTGTACAGAAGTTTCAAAGATGATGGGTGTGATCCCCACCACACTCCGGACAGAAATCTAAGGGGATTGATGTTGCTTTCACATTTCATGATGACATGATTTATGTGAGAATTCCAAGTAAGCTTTGAGTCTAAAAACATTCCAAGGAACTTAACTTCTTTAGAGATAGGGATGATTTCATCGCCAAATCTCACCTGAATTTCTGGGAGCTTTCGACGACGAGTGAAGATGACAACTTTGCTTTTGGAGGGGGAAAGTTCAAGGCCATTAATATTTAACCACGCCAAAAGTTTTCTAAGAGCATTGTTGATTGCTGATGCTGCGATAAAAATATTACGGGATATTTTGTAGAAAGTCAAGTCATCGGCATATTGGAGTATGTTGCACAAGAATTGAATAGATTTTTCTAGATCATATGTGTAAATATTGTACAGGATCGGGCTTAAAACTGACCCTTGCGGGAGACCTTTGAAAATGTGTCTAATGTGGGGAGGGGATTCAGACCCATCTACAAAAATAGTTCTCTGGGAGAGCAAATTGACAATGAATTTTACTAATTTGGGCGGAATACCTATTGCCAGTAACTTTTCTTTCAGGATGGGAATATGAACATTGTCATATGCTCCACAGATGTCTAGAAACACTGCAATGCAATATTCATTTTTAGATAATGCTAATTTGATATCTGTAACAAGAGAGGAAAGGTTGTCAAGGGTACTTTTACCCTTTCTAAATCCAAACTGGGAAGGGGAAAGAATTTGATTTTTTTCTACGAACCAGTCCAATCTATTCTTAATCATTCTTTCAGATACTTTGCAAAGAGTAGAAGAGAGGGCGATAGGTCTGTAGCTCGAACCTATGCTTGGATCTTTGCCACTTTTGAAAATGGGAATGATATTTTGAATTTTCCAGTCTGGGGGAATAATGCCAGAATCCAGAAAGACATTGATGAGAGAGAGAAAGTAGGTAAGAGAATTGTCATCAGAATGACGGATGAATATATTCAGGATTTCATCCTTGCCCGGAGCTGAGTCATTGAGGATTTCAATGGCTCTTTTTAACTCATCAAAGGAAAATGGAGCATCTAACCATGAAGAAGATTTTAAAGTGAAAGGCAAAGAAGGAAGTTCATCAAAATTAGGGACATAAGGGGGAGCTATTTTATTAACAAAGTCATCAATCCAAATAGCAGAATTACGAGATGGCTTTGGCAGGGAAAAGGAAGATCTAAACCTGCGAATCATGGACCAAACCTCCCCTGCTGGAGTAGCAGGGGATATATTGGTACAGAAATTACGCCAGCTGTTTTTTTTTTGAAACGGAATGTGCGTTTAGCAACAGCTTGGGCATTCTTGGCTGAGATGTAATTATTCATAGTCATCTGTTGGCAGTATGTCTTATTGGCCGCTTTCCTCTCCTTAAGCACTCTAAGGCATTCCTCATCCCACCAAGGGGGAGGGCGAGCCTTCGAGCCTACAGGAGATGATTTGGGGATAGACTTGTCAGCCGATTTTAGAATGGAATCAGTCCAAGATTTATAAGAGGAGGTGCAATTATCAGAAGAAGGGGAAGGCAGGGAGAGGGAAAGATCCTGGATAGAGTCTCTGAAACGGGACCAATCCGCTTTTTTTGTAATAAATTTGGGCTTACTTTTAAAGTGATTGGTATCCAATCGTTGAGCCAAATTCAAAATAATGGGATAGTGGTCACTGCCGCAGGGATCTGAAGAAATTCGCCAGGAGATTAGAGGATAGATACTCGGGGAACAGAGGGATATGTCCACCGCACTAGGATTCTGTCCAGGGTGACTAAACCTTGTTGAGGATCCGTCATTTAGGAGACATATGTTCAAGGAGTCCAAAAGTTCAATTAATTTGATACCTGAGGGATCCGAGGAAGAAGAACCCCAGAGTGGGGAGTGGGCATTGAAATCACCCAAAATGACCAAGGGAGAAGAAATTTTGCTAAGCATGTGAACCCACAGTGGAAGGTCAAATGGGGTAGAAGGAGGAATATAGAGAGATACAAATGTAATATTGGAGACAGTGGCTGCCACTAATTGGAAGGATGAATTTGGGGGTTTAATGGAAATAGGGGAGAAGGGGAGAGAGTTTTTGATGAAAAGGGCTGCACCACCCTTCCCATCAATGCGGTCGTCCCGCAGACATTGATAGCCACTCACCTTGAAGAGTTGAGATGGCTTGAACCAAGTCTCAGAGACGGCAGCAATCGATATGGAGTGTAAATGTAGAAGGCGGACGAGGTCATCCTTATTGGAGGTGGCGCTTCTACAATTCCACTGCAGAATTGCTGCTGTTGGGGCAGCCATTGGGAAGAAGAGAATACAAAGAGGAGAGTAACGAGGCAGCGTTGGACGGTAGAGAATTATTATTGTTAATAACAGAGATAAGTAGCATGAGAAGAGTTTGAATAAAAGAAGAATTGTCATTAGAAGTATTGTTGTTTATGGAATTTGCATTTAGATCAGGATTGAAAGCACTGCTGTTAGTTGAATTTGAGTTAGAAAAGACGGGGTTTTGAGGAAAAAGAGAGCTGATGTTACCATTTGGGAACAAGAGCTGGGAGTTATGGCCAAATTGATCATATCCAGGGGTTTTAATTGGACGAGAAGCTTGTTTTGTCATTACAGTTTTCTTGTAAGACAAGTTTGAAGGAGCACTAATTTGGGGTTGAGAGGCAACTTCAGCAAAAGATTTTTTAGAAGGAGCTATTAATTTGGAGGCATAGAAGTATGAAACGCTATTGGAGGCCATATAACTTTTTATGTTTTTTTGGCGAGAAAGTTCGGGGCAGGATGGATGAGTGGCTGTGTGCGAGCCTGAACAATTGACGCAAGTGGGGGAATTGGAAGGGGAGGAGCATTGGTCTGCTAAATCATTTTCTCCGCATTTAAAGCAGCGGGGAGAGGAGCGGCATGATTGCTTAGAATGGCCAAACCGACAACAATTAAAGCATTGGATTGTTGGGTACGAATAAATTTCCACCGGGAGAGAGTTGTGAAATAAATAAACGTGAGAGGGAAGGGACTGTCCTTCAAATGTCAGAACTACAGTTTGAGAGGGTTTCCAAACTACAGACTCAGATGATCGATCTTTGAAATTAAGACGCCTAGTCTTAATAACTTTTCCCGAAGATGCTGGAATAATGAGTTCCGAGATAAGCTCTTCTTCAGATAGGTCTATAGGAATACCTCTAACGAGACCCAAGCGAGAGATATTGAAAGAAGGGATATAGGCTTTAAATTTTTTTGCAGAGAGGGAGTCAATGGAATTTATGAATTTATTGGCATTCAACGCGGATGTGAACTCAACACAAATGCGAAATCTGCCCTCTGATCGGATACCACCTGGGGATATGCCAAGTGGTTTTTTCCAATGAATTTACCAAATTCAAGGGGATGTAAAGAGAGGCCAGGAGAGTTGTTTTGAACATAAACTATGAAGGGAGCTTTTGCTGAAGTCGAATACAAAGAAAGAGGAGAAGCTACAGGAACTGAGACCTGCGAAGAATCAGTTTTTGGAAGGTCGCAAACTTTCCTCTTTTTTGGAGTAGAGGATGGAACTTGAATGTCTGTTATTTCTACCTCAATACCAATGTCAAAATTTGAAGGGTCAGGGGGAGCGGGATCAGGGGGTTTCTTCCCCATGGCAAAGGCCATTGGGGCAAAAGGATATAAAACAAAAATAAAATAACACTTACTGGATTTGGTCAGCAATAAACGAACTCAAAAGAGGACAAAAAACTAAAAATAAAACTGACTAAATGCCAAAAATTCGATTTTTCGTATTAAAACGAAAAAAAACGCAACAGTGTTTTTCAACTGTCAAAATTCGAATCACTGCCACTTGTATTGCAGTTAATTCAAATCTCTCAGTGGAACACGACTGCGATCTACGTCACGATTTTTTAGCCAATCACCCTTGATGACCCAACCTTGTTAAAAGCATTTTCTACGAATCTTGCATTGAATCTTGTAATCTTGCATTTCTACGAATCTTGTATTGAGATATTTCTTTAGACAAATTGAATAATTCTTTATTTTAAATAAAGACATGATACACACTTAATTCATTAAAACGTATTATCGTTTATAATTAAGTTGGTATGAATTTAAGTAGCTAGTTAGAAATGTACAAATATATATTTTTTTATGTGAATACCACACAAGAGTCCCAACTGCTCCTGCCTGGAGCCATGGAGACCAAATGTTACCAAATACGGCAAAAGCAATTTCAAGCAAAGTCTCAATTCTGAATGGTGGTCTAACACCACGGCGATACCTCAATACTCTCATACAATGCGGTAAATATACTATATATTATTTTAATTAATTTATTGTGAAATTAGACAAACAAGACATAATAACACTTGTACACATTTTAATATTTACAGTTATTTTGAAATATTATTATTATGTTATTTTGCTGTATAAATGTATCTTATGTAATAAATAAATAAATAAAAAAATAAATATCCAGCGAAATAACTTTACCTCTTTACCACGGAGGTCGTTGAATAGATGAATTTAGAGGAAATTTTGGTTTTGATTACTGTAAGAGAAAATTTTGGGCTCAAGGTCTACTAACTGTTCACAGAACTGTTGGTTTAATATTCCTAATTCATACTGTCACCTTCATTTGGGAGGCGGGTATGGGTACCACCGCCCCGGGAACCACTTATTGGATAACCAACACCCAACACCTCTGCAATAGGTCACCCCAAGTGGTTCGCTACGTTCGGTGTCTTAGCAGGGGTGCCCGGGTTCATGGGGTGAGGTTTGTCCAGGTCTTAGCGGTGGATGCTTCTGCCCACCTGCTGCATGGCGGACCAGATCGAGGGAGGCTTGTTGAGGGAAGCCTTTTGACCTTTCCAGTCGGACTCTTGACCCATCGCCGTGCACTTCAGTTGGAGGGATGGATTGATACGTCCGTCACTCCTGGATATACTGACCCCAGATTCCTACCCACCCCTCATACCTTTTTCCTTCCCAGAACTTTCTATCCTTCCCTTCCTTAAGAAGACCCTCCACACAGCATCCCCTAAGATGACGTTGTGTGGGGCTAATGTAAAAAAAAAAGTTGCATAAAGTTCTAACCGAATTTTTTTTCAAAAATGGCATTTGAATGCAAAACAATTTCAGTTGCAAAGGAACATTCAATGGGAAAGAAACGAAGCAACCGCAAGTTGTGTATCGCGCCGCTTCGGTTGTGGCCGCTTCATTCCTGTCCCATAATTCGTGGTTCGGCTAGCGTTTCGGATCGCAAAAGTATACGCAGCATTAAGTATGTTGTAGTCCAACGTTCCCTGACCGTACTTATTTACGTATTTTGGAACTATTATTTCATTATTGTTGGTGAAACTAGAACTATAAATATGTTCCGATTTCTCTATAACATGATGTAACAGCAGTACCCGAAGGATTTTAACCAGCGATTCTTGAGCTTATTTGGAGTATAAAACGAGGATGTCATTTTGCTGTCCGATGATATATTTTTTCTATTAAAAACAAAAATTGCATTTTTCAATCACACGTCGCTACTGCTTCTCCATCCCTGTACACGCAACGGGTTTGAACGATATGCTTGCTCTTTCGTGTGTTGCCGTGCTGTCAAGGGACCGCTAGGCTATAAATGCGCTATTCTCCTAACTACTCAGTTTCGACGTGTTATGAAAAAAATATTTTTAATCTTTTTAATTGAAAAAAAAAAATTACCAGAAGAGCGATTCTACATCTTTCGTGGGATCGTTATGAGATAGCGGAAGTGATCTCCTATCAGATTTGAGTGATTTTTTACATATTTACTGTCACATATTGTTTAGATTGTATTAAACACAAATTCCTGCAAGTATGCATGATTATTTATTGATTTAATGTGCGTTGTAGATAGAAAAAGGAAATAAATCGCGCAAATCTGACTGGGTACGTGCGGTAACACCCTGTATATGTGAAATTATAATTTTGTAATTTCAATAATAGGTATATATGAAAAACCATATATAATAATATTTTTAAAGTGTATTGGACATTTCAAGGCTTAGATGCGATGCGACATTGCCAGCTGAACATTGTTATTTTTACCTATAAATTCCACGTAGAAAAAGGTGTGAAAATTCAACGACGCCAGAGCTCAATCTTCGAGAGGTTTTTAGTCGGCAAATCTGATTTATAATTTTATTTTAATATGTAATGTAAATAACAAAAAAATATAAGAGAAAAAGGTGTCGGTTAACATTAATGCAATAATTTACTTTTTATTTTCGAAGAGATGAAGGAAAATGTATTTTATGGGAAATGTAACCATTTGCGACACGTGTCGCTTAATATATTAAGTCGGGCAATGCCGGGGTAACCTGGGAATATTTCCAGGCGTGATATCCGAAGAGTGAAAGGGAGGAAAAAGGAAAAATTGGATAAGAAAAGGGAAACCGTGAAACCTTTTCCGTGTTAGGAAAAAAGATTCTGTTGTTATTTAAACGCTGTGCTGCATCACGAATCATTTTCATTTGTTGACGTGAAAATTTCTTTAGCATTGTTGTGATTTGAAACTCGATGAAATAAAAAGAGACAAACACGTACATCTACAGGATTTAGCCTGCGAGAGAAAGAGTTAGAATAATTGATCTCCTCTTTGTGCGGTGCTTTGTAACTTCTCCACTCTTATCTACTTTAGTTTTCTGAAGATTTCACTTCTACCGTGTATACCTTATTTTTAAAAGCCATTCTAATGAAACTAAGAAAACTTTGCAGCAATAACTTTGCGTATTCTCTGCTTGGTAAGACGGCCTCCGTGGTTACGATCCTTGGCTACGAATACGGAGGTCGCGGGTTCAAATCTCAGGACGAGCAAGAAAATTTTATTTGATTAATTTTTGGTTTTTCACATTTTATTAACTTAACATAATATATATACATTAGAAATTGGATATATTTGCGGAACGTTCCAGAGTGTTGGATATTTTCAGTATTGTGTATTTTCAGTATCCTTGTGAAAGACCACCATTCAGAATCTAAATGTTGCTTGGATATATATATTTACTTTTACATCAATTGTATCTTATGTTATATTATACATATTTAGATATTATGTAAAAAAAAATACTTTTGAAATAAAGGTTTTTTGCCATGTTTGGTGACGAGATCTGAATATCCAGGTACTTCTTCACCTTCCTCTTCCCCATCCCCTTATCTTCCGTACTATTGTAGCAACCACGCATTGTTGCTACGTCACGCTTTGGATTGCACCCGAAACGTATCGATGTTTCCAGAAGCGGCGCCTGTGTTCAAATATATGCAAGCGAAATTACTAGAGCTCTCGTCAGCCGTCTGGCATGGACGGTACGCGACTGAACAGTAGGTACCTAGTGCATTGGAACAGAGTCGTGGACCTACCTACCTCTCACACATTCCAGAAAAGGTACGAACCATTGTACGCTTGAAATGCACAGTTCCAGCGCTTTCGAGCAACTCGCCGAGTGACGATTTACCACTAATACTCCACTCGTCTGGCCATATAAAAGGCGCCCAGCAACAACGAAAGTATCAGTATTCGTTCAACTTACCGAGCAGTCGCCTCGTCTATCCGCAATCAACCTTGACCCAGTGTGTACTATTTAATATCGTAAAACTGTTACGCTGACCGTGTTTGTGTGCTTACGAATTATAATTATTGTGGGAATTCATTAAAGGTTTATTTTATCACGCAATCTCGTTTTTCTACATTCAACCACAAGCCTACACTCGAGTACCTACACTATCTTCATCCCCCAATTGGGAATGCCATAGTCTCACTGACTCCAGACCGTTGGGAGAAGTTGGGACTCTTGTCAGTAGGCTCGTATGCCTGTCTCGACACAGGTATATCCTAATGACACAGGCATAAAAAAAAAACGCAATGTACATATACTTTTTATAGATAAATATATATATAAAAAAAAAAAAAATAGAAAATCCATCCCTCAAGATCTAGAGAGAGGTAAAAGGTTCTCCCTCGTAGACATCCAATTCAATCTTTGTGGTCTCCCTCAACCGGCCCCCGCATATTCGGCCCGCGATGCAGCTGGTGAACAGGCCCGCCGGTGCCAAGCCCTAGAAAAATCTCACCGAATGAACCCCGGCACCGCTATATCATCAAACGTAGTGATACTCTTGGGCTGACCTATGGCAGAGGTGTTGGTCATCCAAAAGTGGTTCCAGGGCAAATTAAAGATAGTGAGAGAAAACAGCAGGTATAATACAAAAACAATTTTTTTTAATTGACAATCTATCCAATTTTATTGGAATAACTCTTGTTATAATAATTAATAACTAGCAGTTAAAAGTTTTTGCTGCTAGACCCTGCGGGTGGCTTTTGGTACGGCTTCGCCCAGCATTGGTGACCCTTTTTTAAATTCGTTAGGAACTGAAACCAAAAATAGCCGGTTCCTCAGATCCACTGTGATCCAGTGACAGATAGTCACCTGACGTCATATGTAATATATAGCCGCGTGATACTATTATTCACAACTCTAAATATTACCGTCAAGCTTTCCACATCCGGAGAGACACTCAACTTCTACAAATCCGTAGTACTTATGCCTAGGGGGGGCACATCCTCATGTGGCCTTCTAACGTAAGTGGCGCCATCCTTTGACAAATTCTTGAATTCGAAATCGAATTACAAAAGTAGCTTTTTAGCGAAATAATAATATAGATGGCAGCACTTCCGTTTGTATCTATTTGTGAATCGAGTGTGTACGACAGACGCAAGGCTATTAATACTGTTTGATAATAATAATAATTATAGTGATACATCATTGAAGAAGAAGATAATACTAATAAATCTGAACGAAAATATGAAAAGGATCTGTTGTCTTACAGGAGTTGGAGTTTGAGTTAATTCCTGTAAGTCAACAGATCCTGGGTTCGAATTCCAGTTGCGACCGTTACCTTTTTATGTTTTTCTGCCTTGTTCTTTTTCATATTTTCGTTCAAATTTATTAGTATTATCTTATTCTTCAATGTAAATCTACCTATCAAGTTACATAAAGCAGAGTGTTTATTGCGGGCGGACGTTGATTTGATTTTTTTTATAGAAATTAACTTTATTTAACGATTTTATTCCGAGATTGATAAAATTTAGACTTGACCTTAAAAAAAAAGACAGGTCAGTGTCTAATCTGTCATCTGTATTTGAAAAACTCGTAGTAAAATCCCGACAACGCTGGGGATTTTTGCTAGTATCTTATATTATTGTAGTTTTTTAAATTGTAGTTTTATTACTACTTGAAACCAATTTTCTCCATTATATAACAGTCACCATGACCAGTCATATTTCTCAACCGTTAAATCTGTTGAACATATTGACATTCAAAGGCCATCAATCAAAAACATTTCTCCGGCCGCGGCGTTCTACGAACCTGTCTAGACGGGCCATTTATAAAGAAACGTGGGAGAAATTCGTTCTTCAAAGCGCTTTTCGCGAGAAAGCACAATTCTGAGCGCCCTGACTTGAGGTAGGGAGACTTTGATTTGGCTTTCACGAGTGTCGGATAGGGTTTCAAAACCGGTTTAATCCATAAAATGTTAACCGGTTGTTTGGAAGATCTTTTGCAAACTTATTTATAATTGTATAACCGGTAATTTTCTTTTTTTAAATTTATATCCGGTGATTTTTTGAAGTGAAAACTTTTTTTAGCAACTTTGTGATTTGAATCTCGATGAGACGAAACATAGCGACACTAAAAAACTTCTTTGTGCTGTGCTTCATAGCCTCTCCATTCTTCTCTACTTTAGTTTTCTGAAGGTTTCTCTTCTACAGCGTGTGAATTGTGCACTCTATTTTTTAAAATTTATCTGTGTTATTTGACGCCTCGTAAGGCTCTCGACTAGCGATCGGGAGGTCGCGGGTTCGAATTCCGGCGTGGGCAAGTAAATTTTATTTTACTGATTTGTGCTATTTCACAATTTAATCATTTAATAATAATTGTTATAAATGGGTAATTGAGCAGAAGGACTTCAATAAAAACATGGTTTTACGTAGGAAATCTTCTAGTTTTATTTCACGGCACATTTCACAATAAATATGTTCCCGACCCGAACAAAACACTTAAATTGGCCACTTTGACCACTAGCTAGATAATGCTAGCTGTTTACAGGAGATCCACGTTATTAAGAGAGCATTTTTAACTAGAAACGCAGGCTATTTATAAATAACATTTTCCAACACATAAACAAAACAACCACCATTGTTTAATCTACATAATATACAGACTCCAGAAATCTGCTTTATCCTCTATCCTTAAAAAATAGTGCGACCCTATGGACGTAACTTGTAATCTGTAATTCAAACAGTCAAGTTACAAACTATACCGCTAGGTGGCAATAACCTTCACTTTTTAAACATACTGCCGGGCGGGGAATGAGAAAAAACAACAAGTTTTTTTGAAATTAAAAAATCAAACTACAAATTCCTAAATTTACAACAATATACTAAAATTTTACCAGATGTGTACCTATCTAAATTTAAAGGGTCCGGGAACCTAACCAACAATTAACAATAACCTAAAAATTTACAAATTTCTAAAAAATCATAAAAAATTTCACAAAATATAACAACATCACAACATTAATAATAAATTTGTACAATTGACAATTCAATAATGTCTCATTGTCTCTATGGAGATTTTTCACTTCAATTATATTATTTTTTAACTAACACCAATTCACAAATAGCAATAAATTGTTAGCTCGCTGTGAACTGACTATCAGTTTATCACTGGCATGGCACTGCCAAAAACAGAGAGAACACTTCACTGGGTAGACTACTCGGCCATCTTGTCCAGGGTGGTCATCATATTTTAATAGTACATCACCATGTACTTCTGTGTGTCATCATTGGGTAGTACATCACCATGTACTTCTGTGTGTCATTGGGTAGATCATCATAAATTATGGGGCGGCCGTGCCCTGGTAATCAGATAGTACCATTAATTGTGCAGCTAGGATGATCAACTCGACTTTGTTAAGTGGAAGCCCCAGTGGCTTCAGACAGGATACAGTGGTGTCAACAACACCAATACCAATGCTCCATAATTATAGTTGTGGTTTGGTTGCATCGGTTCAGCCCTAATTACAGTTAGGCTGTGACCTTGGGAAGGTCCGTGGTTTGCCGGGTCGGGAAATTTGGATCCAAGTTTGCTTCTATTGGCATCAAACATATTTTTGTGATGGGTCTCACAAAAGTGCCTTGTGCTGTTTTGAGGGTAACCACCCTCACTACTCCATCCGGGCCTGGATGAGTAGTTAATATGCGCGCTATCTTCCACAGTGCAGGAGGCAGATTGTCTTCCATCAAGATTACCAGATCGTCCTTCTTTATTGCCTTTTGGTTGCTGGCCTGCCATTTGGTCCGTTTTTGCAGCTCGGCAAGGTAATCTCGTTTCCATCTGAACCAGAAATTTTGAATTAGAGCGTTTAATTTTTGATATTTGCTTAGTCTGTTCTCCGGGAGCTCGCGGACATCCACCTCGGGAATAACCGAAGCATCCCTGCCCATGAGGAAATGGTTGGGGGTTAAAGGGAGAAGGTCGTCTACGTCATCAGACAGGGAAGTTAAGGGACGGGAGTTCAAACAAGCCTCTATCTGACAAAGCAAAGTATATAATAATTCAAACTGCAATGGGTTATTTTTAGTAATTCGATATAAATGAAACTTGGTGGACTTGACGGCGGCTTCCCACAGCCCGCCATGATTCGGCGCCCTAGGCGGTATAAAACTCCAAGAAATTCCCTTATCAGCTAAAAACCTATGGATTTTGTCATTGTTCAGTCTCAGACTGGCATACAGTTCTTTGAGCTCCTCTGAAAGTGGTTGCATTGTCAGAAAATATTTTTTCCGGCTGACCCCTACGGGCAATGAACCTTTTTAAACAATTTAAAAAAGCATCGCTTGACAAATCTGTTACGAGTTCCAAATGAACCGCTTTGGTAGAAAAACAAACAAATATGCAAAGATACGACTTAATGAGCGGAGATTTTCTCAGCGCTCCAGCCTTCGTGTCTATCGGTCCGGCAAAGTCGACCCCTGTGACAGAGAACGGTAGACTGGGAGTGATTCTCTCAACTGGAAGGTCTCCCATGATCTGCCGGCAAACCTGAGGTCGGTATCTAAAACATACAACACACTTATGTAGGATACGCTTAACAGTGTTTCTCCCAAATATCGTCCAATATTTCAAGCGTATTTCCGATAACAGCGCTTGGGGACCTGCATATAAATGTTCATAATAATAATAACGTATAATAAGTTCAGTTATTTTATGTGACGGTGATAATATTATCGGGTGCCTTTGATGATGCGATAAATAAGTAGCTAATTTTAATCGTCCACTTGCGCAAATTAAACCTTCCATTAAACAGGGATTGAGAGCTTTCAATCTACTGTTTTTGTTTACTAACCCATGCTTCTTTAGGTCCTTCAATTCTCTTTTAAATGAGTGTTCTTGAGATGATTTCATTAGGCATTTTAAAGCTGCTTCCAGCTCGGAGACAGTTAAATTGCCATACTTTTTATCCTTAGGGTTACGACAATTATGTATAAATCTTAACGCTTGAGCGCTTACTCTTTTTAATTTGGTTAGCGATGAGAGTTTTTCTAAAATATCCCATTCTTGAGCATCCGCTACCAATAGTTCATTTTTACTTTTTATTTTCGGGGGATCCAAACATGACATATTATTCCGAATTAATCCAAGTATTTTTTCATTCTTGGAATTGTCAGTGATCATTTTTTCACAATTGCCCTGTTTGGCAATTTCACCTTGGCCCCGCCCAGATGACAATTCCAAAACATTTGATCTCCACTTCCTCAGGGTCTTCCCTGCGGACAGCAAGATATCACTTATTTGTTTCTTCAATTTGAAACAAACTTCCAAGTCATCCCCTCCAGTCAATAAATCGTCCATATAAAAATCATTTTCTATGACTTGACTTGCTACTGGGAAATTAACTTGATTATCCATACCAATTTGTCGAAGACATCTCGTTGCTAGGAAAGAGGAAGGTCCCAGTCCATAGGTAACGGTCTTCAACTTGTAATGTCGTAGTTCCTCTTCTTGTGATTCGCGCCATACAATCTTCTGAAGGCTGCGATCCGCTTCGCATACGTTGATTTGACGGTACATTTTTTCGATGTCCGCAGTCATGACGTATCGATGTTTTCTGAAATGTAATAAATGGCTGTATAAGTCCTTTTGAGCATCGTTCAGGGATATTCCGGTCGACGTCTTTGTCGAACCATCAAACACTACACGCACCTTCGTCGTGGTGCTAGCTTCTTTAATAACCGCGTGATGCGGCAAAAAATAGGATTGCTCATCCTCTCTCCATTTATCACATAACTCCATATGACCTAGTTGTTCATATTCCCGCATAAATTGTACATATTGCAATTTCAATTCAGGATTTATTAAAAATTTCTTCTCTAAATTCTTAAATCTTTTCTCCGCTGTGTTTAGTGAGTCACCAAGTTGACTCACACAAGGGCGGCGCGGCAGACTTACAACGTATCTACCATCGCTCTCCCTAGAGTGCGTGGCGACGAAATCTGCTTCACACGCCTTCTCCTCATGGTTTTGAAATCTCGCAGGATTCACTTCCTCCATTTTCCAGAAATTTTCTAATTGATTGGATAATGTGTTTATTGATAAACTACAAATTTGCGGTACTGGCCTTTTTTTATGATGAATGTTGATTGGGCCCGATATGATCCATCCTAGTTCAGTCCTCTGAAGAGTAGGTCCGGTATCCAATCTCAGCCGATCATCTTGTAGTATATCCCAAAAGCTCTCAGCGCCTAACAAGATATCAATGGGAGCCGCTACGTTGAAATTTGGGTCCGCCATTTGTAATCCAGGTGGCAGCTTAATATTTTTTCTGGCCACTGTTGCTTGAGGTAGATTTGTGGTTATTTCCTGCAATATTAGACAATTGATATTTTGGTTATAATTTGTCCTCAGAGATTTCATTTTAATAGCAACACGTTTCTTTATATGAGTAACATTGTTGTGTATGCCTAACACAGGCTTGTTTATGTTTTCACATCTTAAATTTAATTTCATTGCGAACTTTTCGCACATAAAATTGGCTTGAGCTCCAGAGTCAATCAGGACCCTTGCCTCATGCACTTTATTATTGTGATCTACCACCCCAATGATAGCAGTCGACAATAAAATTGTTTTTTCTGCCTTCGCTAAGGCTGAATGGTTTGACACTGAAACTCGTTCAGCATCCATTTGGCAGTCACCTCCGGGGTGATCTTCACCTTTATTCATGGAGTCATCGCTCGGATGCATCTCCCTGTGCAATAACGTATTGTGGCTTTCGCTATCACAATGCTTGCATTTCAAATTAATTTTACAATATGGGGCCGTATGTCCTAACCTCAAACATTTGAAGCAGGCACGGTACCTCCTTATTGCGTTGGCTCTCTCTCCTGAATTTAATTTTAAAATTTTTTTACAATAATATATTTTATGTCCCTTGTCATTACAACAAATACAATTATTGTGGGTAGCAGCTAAAAATACCGATTCCTTTTTAGGATTATTGTTGCTACTATTTGCTTTCGGGTGGGTAGGAATTTTTTTCGAATCTGAATTTAACATTAATTCCAAAACTTGTGCACGCGAGGTTAAACATTTAAGAAATTCCTGTAACGTAGGTAGCTCATCCTGCAATGGGGTTTGTTCCCAATGCTTTCTAGAACTTGCATCCAATTTATTAGAAATTACGTATATAATTAAAGCATCCCATTGTTCTATTTTCACGCTTAAATTCTGCAACGCTTTGAGATTTACATTCGTTTCATCAATCAGGTAACGCATGGCTACTGGATCCTCATGTTTCATCTCTTTAAGTTGAAACAGAGCTTGGATGTGTCTATGTACGGTAGTTCGTAAATTTGCAAACCTCTGTTGCAACAACTCAAAAGCCGATATATAATTCAGGTCTGATACCTCGAAATTGGCGATTATCTTTGCTGCATTCCCCTTTAAACAGGATTGCAGATAATAAAACTTCTGTACATTGCTTAAGGCAGTATTGTTATGAACTAGTGTCTTAAAGGTTTCTAGAAAATTAATCCAATTTTTCGGATCGCCGTTAAATTCTCGTAATTGGAGGCTAGGTAATTTTATTTCCAATTTGGGAGTCTCCACAGACAGAATTGCTCCCCTTGCTGTTGCTAGAATTGAATAATATTGGTTTTCAAAATTCTCCCTTTGCAAATTATTATCGATTTCGTTGGAATCCGGAAGGCTTTCGATTTGTTCCTGGATTTCTTCGAAATCATCAATTATTTTCTCAATTCTAGCATAGCGAATTTTAATTTCATTAACTGATAATGCATTTAATGAATCCGCAAATCTCGTAAGTTTACCTTTCAACACTCCCCGTTTGTTAATCAATGATTTTAAATTATCCATTTTTATTACGTATTTGACAATAATTCAACAATAAAAAATGTTCCTTCAAAAACAATTTCTGTGCAATAATCGCGTAAAACAACAGTAATAACCAATTCAAGCTATGAACAATGACAGAATCTTACAATAATTATCTTCTAAACAATTAACCTAAAATAAATTTGCATGACTTGCATTTTACACTGAGGGTAGTTAATTTTTTGTTTTTTAAAAATAAGTACATCGACACACAAAAAATAGAGCTAGTTTGAACAGGAATTCATGAAATTGTGACAGGATGGCAGGGATACTTATCTCTGGTCTGGCGTGGTTCATGTTTTAATCTTTCTGGTTTTTTTTATCATATAGCTCGCTGGTTCATTCCGGTAATTCCTTTGATGCCTTCATCCGCTCGTAAGGGCTATCCGGCTCGAAGGACCATGTTATAAATGGGTAATTGAGCAGAAGGACTTCAATAAAAACATGGTTTTACGTAGGAAATCTTCTAGTTTTATTTCACGGCACATTTCACAATAAATATGTTCCCGACCCGAACAAAACACTTAAATTGGCCACTTTGACCACTAGCTAGATAATGCTAGCTGTTTACAGGAGATCCACGTTATTAAGAGAGCATTTTTAACTAGAAACGCAGGCTATTTATAAATAACATTTTCCAACACATAACCAAAACAACCACCATTGTTTAATCTACATAATATACAGACTCCAGAAATCTGCTTTATCCTCTATCCTTAAAAAATAGTGCGACCCTATGGACGTAACTTGTAATCTGTAATTCAAACAGTCAAGTTACAAACTATACCGCTAGGTGGCAATAACCTTCACTTTTTAAACAATAATATAAGGTATATTTGCGGCACGTTACAGAGTGGAAGATACTCTCAGTATCGCCCTAGTGTAAGACCACCATTCAGAATTGAAACTTTTAAATATTTTTTTTATATTAGTTTTTACATATTTATATTTAATCGTGAGTAATTAAATTTTCAGGTTACAATCGGATTAAACTCAAATCATCAAATACTAACATGCAACATTGATTAGAAATAGTATAAACATATATATAATATATAACTTTTACGAGAGTGTAACTACTCGTGTGTAAAGGGAAGAGAAAATATACATATTTTTTAAAATAAAAATTATAACACATACATTATATACACGTACTTACATAAATCAAATGTAAAAAAAATATATATATATATATACATAAAATAAATTATTGAATAAGTATTGTTAATTAAAAGTTAATGCGGTTCTGAGTGGCTAAATTATTTAAGATATTATTGTTTAATTTATTTTGGAATTTATTTTAGTCAGGTTCTAATCGCAGCTCTATTGTTAGTTGATTAAACCACACCACTCCATTGTACGTGTAGTAGTGTTGTGCAAAACTGGTATGCATTAATGGCGTACACAAGCGTCCCACTCAACGCGTACCATGGCGTGGTGCGACTTCTTAGAATAGTCTTTGTGTATTTGAAGCAGCGTATTGAAACGTTGCTTGAAATGGCTTTAGTGGTGCTTGGTGACTAGATCTGAATAGCCAGGTACTTCCCCACCTTCTTCTTCCTCATCTCCTTCCTCTCCCTACTACCTTCAGCCTCGCAAAATACCTTAATATATGTTGTGAATTTGTGAATGGTTCTTGTAAACAATAACGCCTTCGCAACAAAATACCTCGTCTTTATTTAGACTAAAAACTCTTATTATCGGGAACTAGTGTGTAGGACGGCCCGGAGGCTAAGGTCTCTCTATAATGGTCTCAAAATCTCTCCAATGCTAGAAACCTAACTGCAAGCCCACCTCGTTTCTGGACACAAAGGGACGAAGCTATACATTACCGACATCTGTCGGTTAAGTCTAAAACTTTTAAGGTGTACTACACTATAGGCATCTATTTCTTGTAACCCAAACTATCACGGGAGTAACATGAACAAAGTGAATCGATCTTATTTCATAATCGGTTTAACCGGTTAACCGTTAACCTATTTCTATGTGTGAACGGATAACCGAAATTGTAAAAAGAAGCCCTAACGCATCCCTAACTCCATCGTAACTTCTCGGAAGAAAACTCTCAGCTGTCAGTTGACATTATCTCCTTTTGTATACATGACGCTTTTTTATATAAAAGATTTCCAGCATACAAGTAATAAGTGCCAAGTTGATCCTATAATATTTATTTCTCTTCAAATACACCCTTTATAATATAAAATTGATCAAAGAACGTGTATATTGCCACAATACTTCAGCTTCAGGAGCTTTTGTAGCCAATAAAAAAGAGAACAATTGGAGACTTTTAGCGCTACTGTGAACTCTCCTGTCAGATTGTACACAAAAGGAGAATAGTGAAAATTGCATCATGGTCAAAAACACTTGTTTGAATGGAGTTTGCATTATTTTTATCATCGTCCATAGTTTCAGGGTACCCGTCAAGTCGTCGCAGGTTCCATCTGCTAGCTAATAATAACATTAATTGACTGCCGTAATACAGTACCATTTTATGAATATGAACCAAATTCATTTTTAGAAAATGAATTTTATAAAATATATTATGATAAAACTATACTAACAGACAGAACAATTAGTCATAATAGACCTGATGTAGTTTTACATGAAAAAAAAACTTATTATGTCATTGACGTAGCTATTCAAAATTCCTGCAATATTCAAAAATCTGTTTCTGAAAAAAATAAGAAAATATACAGATTTATGAAATGAGATTAAAAGAATTTGGCATTCTCAGACTATAAAAATATTACCATTTGTTATTTCGGCTACTGGCATTATACCTTATTCAAAATTTAGGCACATTAGATTTGCCAAAGAATTTGTATATAAAAATGCAAAAATCAGTCATTTTAAATACATGTAGGATTACAAAAGATTTTTTAAATATTTATATTGAGGGATCAGTAGGATTCATAGGGCCAATTAGGAGGTCCACCGAACCGAACCCCCTGATATGAAAATATTTAGAGTCGGTGAATTAATTTTCCATTTGGTCTCTGTTAGGTTGGACATGTTGTTATTATATTATTTTGTATTTATTATACTTACTTATATAGTGCAATTGAACAGCGTGGATTAGATGATCATTTGTGGAAAAGTGTGTGAAAGGGTTAAGTTTTTCCTGTGGGAAAGATTTAACCCGGACATAAAATCTGAAGCCTTTTTTACTCCGGAATGTGAGGAAATTAGTGCACTCCCACACATCGATAAAGTATGTACTACATGTAAAAGCAAAAAAATTATACGTGGTAATTTTGGCTGTCTTATTTTGATAAATGGCTGTTTAAAAAAAATATTCTTGCGTAATGATTAATTTTTTTTCAAAATTGAAACTACTCGACGTTATATCAGATAAGCGATAGAAAGTCATTTTTATTTTATGAATTAATAATTATATATTTTTGAATGTAGCTATTACTTTGTGGTTATCCATTATAGAAAAATGAAACAATAAACAAATCCCTTAAAAATAATGAATCTATTATCAACAAACAAAAAATATTGTCATATAGCCCAATCATGGATTTGTTCCCCTACCCACCCACTCTACACTAATACCTACCCACCCAATCTACATTATTAACTAACAACGGCTCCACCCCTACCACAATAAAACATTGTTCTAAACTGTCAAATTAGTATAAGCTTTCCCTGACGAAGGAACGTTTGTTCCGAAACCGGTCGGATTTGCACATCATATAAGTGGTTTATACAAAGTTGTATTGTTTCATTTTTCTAATTAATAATTATTTAAAATAAATGAAAATAAATCATTTTCGTTATTTGTTTTTGGGGTGTTGTGCAGCACGGCATAACACCCCAAAAACAAATAACGAAAATACTTTTGACCGTGAAAATCTTAAAACGTATCTGAAAATAAATCAATTTGTATATATACACCACTTATTAATCAAAATTATCAGCTTTCGAAACCAATGGTATCTTCGTCAGGATAAAAATAAAATGAATATGTGGTAGGAAGTGATTTATTTTCATTTAATTAAAATGATGCTACAAAGTGAATTAGAGATTACAGAAGAAGTAATAATTATTTATATATTCGGGATGCGTATTTTGTTTCATTACTTTGTTTAAGATCTAAAGTTGTGACAAATTGAGCCTTATCTTAGCCTCCATCATTGCACAAGGAGCATTTTCAGGCTATACTCATTTTTAATTTGGGAGGCGGATATGGGTATCGCGGAAACCATTTATTGGATAACCAACACCTCTGCCACTGGTCACCCCAAGTGGTTCGCTACGTTTGGTGACTTAGCAGGGGTGCCCGGGTTCATGGAGTGAACTTTGTCCGGGTCTTGGCGGCGGTTGCGTCTGCTCACTAGCTGCTTGGCAGGCCGGATCGGGAGAGAATAGTCGAGAGAGTCCCTTTGACTTCTCCAGCAGTACTCTCTCCGAAGTGGGAGGGATGAACACTGACCCCCAGATTCCCACCATTACTCGTAACCTTTTCCCTCCCAGAACTTCCTACCCTCCATTTCCTAAAAAGACCCTCCACACATCAACCGCAAACATGAAATGGACCCTGAGAGAAATTATTTTCCTCAGGAACTAATGTAAAAAAATGGTAGTAGTAGGAATAAAAATTTTTTTCGCGTTTTAATTTTTTAATTTTTTTATATTTTTAAAATTTTCCTTAGGTGCTGTGTCATCTTTGGGAATGCTGTGTGGTAGGTCTTCTTAAGGAAATGAAGTGGAGGAAGTTCTGGGAGAAGTAAAAAGGTCTCCCTCAACCGGCCTCTCCCTCAGCTGGTGAGCTCGATGGTGGGCCCGATGAATCCACTAAACATAGTGTCGGTACTCACACCCATCTCCCAAATTTAAAAAAATATGTATTCGTAACCTGGTCTGTCTATATTTAAAAGAAAAAAAAATATTTCTGCAATATCTCGAAATCTATTTTGGTATTTTATTTTGGGAGTTTTATGTAATTTATCTTAACGGTTTATATAACAGTGTTTTTCTGTGGAAATTTGTCTGGATGTAAGAGTACTTGTAAAGCATGGTTTACACGAGGCCAGCGCTGGCTTGGTATTGGCCTCGTATAAACAGTTTTTCAAGCCAAGCCAGCGCTGGCTGCCAGCACTGGCTAAAATAGGGCTCGAGTCTATTTTCAAAGCTAGTGACCTCCGCCCGCGTGCCCCGCAGCCCCCGTACCAGCGTTGCAACACGTGTAGACGCATCGCGCCAGTCGCTGGCGCATATCCGTGGAGTGTATACACATTTATTTTTGCAGGTAATGCATCTCTCATCAGAGTGTCTTGACGCTGAATTGAGCCTTCTATAAGTGAAAGTAACTCGTCAAAGTTTTCAGTCGTAACTCGCAAGGCCAACCTGTACTCAGAAGGATCTTCTAATCTTAGTTGTTGTAGCAACACAGCAGAGGCTTCAGTACTGGTTCTATCGGTTATCCATTTTCTTGTCCAAAGTCGTTTTTTCTTTACGATTTCTTCCTCTATTATATTAATTATCTTTTCTAATAATAGTGCAGAGATATTTTTAAACATTTTTTCTTCAACAGCCGGATTGTCCCGAATTCATTTTTGTTTCGAACGTGTGCTCACCACAAGAAAAATCCAGAAATGACTGGCCTTGTCTAAACAACACGGGCCGGGCGAGCGCTGGCTTGTCTGTAGGACTGGCGGCAGAGCACTGGCTTCGTGTAAACTTAGATTAAGACCTTCTGACAGAAGAGACCCACATCACAATGTCTTTTTAAACCTAAAAAAGGCATTGTGATGTGTTTTGTTTATGTTCAATTGGGCGCCGGCTTTTTTTTTACATTAGCTACACACAGGAGACCCTGAGGAAAATAATTTCCCTCAGGGCCTACGTCATCTTAGGGGATGCTGTGTGGAGGGTTTTCTTAAGGAAGGGAAGGATAGGAAGTTCTGGGAAGGAAAAATGTATGAAGGGTGGGCAGCAATCTGGGGGTCAGTGAGTCCAGGAGTGACGGACGTGTGAATCCATCCCTCCAACTGCGGTGTAAAGCGATAGGTCGAGAGAGTCCGGCTGAAAGCTCAAATTGCCTCCCACAACCAGTCTCTGTTGATCCGGCCCGCCACGCAGCAGATGGGCAGACGCATCCGCCGCCAAGAACTGGACAAACCTCACCATGAACCCGGGCACCCCTGCAAAGTCACCAAACGTAGCAAACCACTTGGGGTGACCCATGGCAGAGGTGTTGGTTATCCAATAAATGGTTGTCAGCTGAATGTGAGTAATAACAATATTTTATGCCGTCTTCCAAATCCAGTCATTATCTCTAACATACATTATACTTTTCTTTACTGGAAGAATTTTTGTTATTTGTAGATTTAATTAACTTGTGTAGTCCCTTCAACGTTCACGTAGCGCCATTACATTGAATCTACGTCCATTCCATACGACCGCAGCATAATAAAGTATCTGAGAACTAACCTGGTTTACCTGGTAAAGCTGAAACAAGATTTTTCCAAAAGCAATGCTTTTTGCATCCATACAATAATAAGTGGTGGCCCCAGGATAAAAGCCAAGATAACTCCAGCCGTAGGTAGTGTTCCATTAGGAGCTTTTTACGTTCATTAGGAAGTGGAACTAAAAGGCTGGAAGATTTAAGGGCGGAGGGACTTTGTTTAGGGTATATCCGGTGGTTAACTTTAATGAAAATCCACCCCATCTCTTTTTAAAGATATCAGAGGCGTGCCGAGATTTTAAAAATCTCAATTGTGTAATTAAGTCTGGAAGGAATGACACTAGTTTATGTAGGTTTGTGTGGGACGTTGTGGGTGTAATGGCAGCCCGTTGAAGAGATTAGAAAATGTAATTATTGGGGACAAATTAATGAAATAAAAAGGATGAATGAAAGACCTCTGTGGGATCTTTTCACTAAATTACAGCATAAAACTAACGATTTTTTCCCGAAATAAAAGAACTTATTTGATACATGTATTCTAACGTGTATTCCCATACTAATGTATCGTTAAAAATATTAATTTCGATGGTATGTCTCTGTGACTTGTGTGTTTGAGTGTACTCGTAAACTCGGGTTGTATGAACTCTTTGTCGAAGAATGATAACAGTTCAATATAACAGAATCGGATAGGGGCACATTAGCTCAGTTGGTAGAGCACTAACCCGACAAGTCGTAAGTCGTGGGTTCGAGTCCCAGGTGTGACGGTATCCCTTTCAGATTTTTCTGTTGCAGATTTTCGATTGAGTTTCGCTAATATTGTCTTCATTAATTAAATATTACAATTTGAGGTTTTATTCATAAAAAATATACTCTTTTTCCGAATGCGTTGCTTATTTCTTCAAACCGTCAGTGAAAAATGGCCCTAAAATAATTGCTTACATCGCATTGCAAGCCCCTGAAACAGGGAGAAATTTTAATTCTCTCTGACGTCACAAAACTGGCGTAAAAGGAAGAACTTTATTAAATTAATAATAATTGTTGTTTTGTTGAAGTTTACGCTGAAAAACAATTTACGACCTAGTCCAGCTTTTGAACTTGAAGCCGTGGTTTAAAACGAATTTTAGTATTTTTGTGCAATTTGCTTATTTGTGCAAATTCGCAAGTTCTCTATTCTTTTCCCCTTAAGATAATAAAAACAGAGGGTGCAATTCACACGCGGTAGAAGTGAAACCTTCAAAAAACTAAAGCAGACAAGAGTGGGGAGACTACGAAGCACTGGAGACCGATTATTATTATTAACTCATTTTCTCGCAGGCTAAATCCTACAGATGTATGTGTTTATCTCTTTTCAGTGTCGCTATTTTTTGGTTCACACAAACGCTGTTTTTACTTATAAGAGCAAATTTGAAACATTACTTTTGGACCCGTAGTTTTCTCGACTGTTCACTAAACTACATGTATTTACGATAATATGTAGGCATGTAGCGCTTTTTAAATTTTTTACAACACCTGAATTACATTACGAATACACCGTTTTCCCCCAAAAAAAGCATTCCTTTTATGAATTCTACTTTGCGATTGTTTGAAACTGATAATTTTCCCCTACTCCAATTTATATCCTAATTTATATGATTTTCGATATAAAAAGGGGGTGAAGATTTATGTGAGCGTGGGATGTTCATTTAAGGTATTTTCCCAACGAAACAATTTCAGGAAACGTTATCTTAAACTACACCTTTCTTTGCGTCCCAAGCAAACATGTGCCAAATGCAATTTATTGCACCTTTGACATTGGTGACGAAAATAAAATTATGCACAAAATAATATAATTTGTGGGGTAATTCGTGTGCCATAAAGGGATGTTCAATATGCATCGTTTGATGGTAGTAAGCTATTTAGACTAAGTCAAATGGCGTCTGTAATAGCTTAATAAAGTGCCTTTTGAAATCTAATTTTGATGGGTATGAAAATCATAATATTATGCATCGTTTGGTAATGTGTTTAACCTGAGTCAAATAGCGCCTGGGGGGTTTTGAAATTTGGTTTGTCTGATTGTTCTTTAATCTTGAGTTATCTCAAATCATCGGCGTGTTAATAATTTAAAAATGAAAGTATACATGGTATTAAGGGACGTACTTGATTTAATTGATAGTGATTCGTGTTATAATTTGGAGTAATGTTGTAAATTAAATTTTGGGCTCTAGTAACATTTTTGATGTATTTTTTTTTCAATTTAAAATGTAACAAATCAGTAGATTTTGGATAGTTAGGGTCGGGGTGAGGGGTTGGGCGGTTACTTGGGTGACCAGTGATTACAAGCGGAAGATTCTTGGTTTTTGTTAGGTTTTGAAGAAAAAAAAACATTTATAGGAGACAAAAATTTCATTAACATTTTTTACTTCGAATAATGTCAGAAAACACAAGTTAAAGTTAGTCAAGTATGTCTCTTGGTACGTACCCTGTGTAATAAATTAAAAAAATATATGTAGGTATATGGTAATTTAAACTTTGAATGAAGTAAATCGGATGAAAATTAGATGAGCTACAATTCCACCTTTGATTCCAACCAACTTGAAAAATGTAGTTCTGAGAAAAACGCGTTTAAAGTTTTCGTTAGTTTGTAACCGGACCACCACGTTCTCCGTTATACCTGATTGGCGCGCACCGCTTCCAACTACATTTCAAGGTCGAAATGATGATGCTATAACTTTGGGAATTAGTGCAGACGCTAGAGGTAGTTGAGTATGCAAAATGTGAGGACCGGCAACTATGACCGGATTCTTATACCTGAGACCCCAAATAATAACAAAACACATCTTGCCGCTAGGTTTGATGGTCCCTTTCCTCTCCCTTCACACCCCCTCTTCGCCCATACGGCAAGTGCAGGCGCTAGAGGTAGTTGATGTATGCAAAATGTGAGGACCGGCAACTATGCCCGGATTCTTATACCTGAGACCCCAAATAATAATAAATCACATCTTGCCTCTAGGTTTGATGGTCCCTTCCCTCTCCCTTCACACCTCCTCTTCGCCCATACGGCAAGCACAGCGCGCTTTTATGTGTTTAGTGTGTTTCTACATCTTTTGACGTAATGAAGTTGCTTTGTTAAGCCGTGTTTTTTGTTTACGTATAAATAATTCGATTTTCGTTCTTTTTGGGTGTATGTTTAAAGTATACTGTATTGAAAAACGTTAGAAATGTCGTTAAAAGTGGTTAATTTGCAAAGAAAAAGGCCAAGGAAAAAGCAATGCGAAGATGGTTGCTTTTGTATCTTTTCAAAAATAGTGTCCACTCAATGCTTACTTCATACCTTGGAATATAATCTGATACTACACGTGACATTAATAGTCATAATGAATGGACACAATCGAGAATTAATACGGACGAAAAGGATATTGAAAATATCACTAAGTGTTTCAAAGCTTGTAATCCATTTAATACTAGTGGGGAATGTGTGCTTTTCAATATTTTCACTGGTGAACTTACTGAAGAATCAACTTCGCGATGATTACTTAATGTTAAAGAAAATAGAGAGAATCTATTAACTACGTACGAAAATTAAAGATTGTTCAAGAAAACTAAGAAATTATCGGATCGTACACAAAAAGTTAAATTTTACAAATTTACAGATGCTCCTGCGAAGTCAAACAAAAATACTTCCAACAAGAAATTGCAAGACGTAACAGACATAACAATTTTCCAAAAATCATTCATGGTGGTTTCTCAACGTTTTTTTTATTTTTTTTTTTTTTTATTTTTATTTTTTTTTTTTTTTTGAAATAACACAAATTAATCAAATAAAATTTATTTGCGCATGCCGGGTTCGAACCCGCGACCTCCGGATTGTGAGTCAAGAGTCTTGAATAACTGTAATTATCTCTTTGACAGTGACGGATTTTATTGGAAGTCACCAAAATAACAGCTCGTCGTTGAAATTCAAAAAAAAATTATAACTGTGGTACAACCTCTCAAGAAGATATAATAAATTTACATACTTTCAAAATTTATATTGTTGATGGTATGGCTCTTGTTCACAAAATCCAGTTAGATAAGTTCAAAACTTTTGGTGATTTTGCCGAGGCTTTCTTCAAAAAAAAAATGCAATTCTTTACGTTGCAAGGCGTGAAGAGAATAGATGTAATATTCTATAAAAATCGTAAATCTTTTCTTGCAAACACTCAAAATAAATTACAACTTGTTCGAATTCTTTGCACTAATGTTCCAAAATATGCACTAGTAAAAGAAAACTGCGAGATGTAAATTTGTGGAGGATTCGACGATCCAACTAAATGTTCAAGTTGCAAGGGTCTTTATTTTATGAGGTGCTTGAATTACTGTCAAACCACTTAGAAGCTGATACAAGAATTTTTTGCCACATATTCCACATGGTAAGGATTCAATCTGCTCGTATTATTATAATCAGCGCTGATACAGATGTGTTCGTCTTGCCAATTTATTTCTGGAAATACTTAGTAAATATTGGCTGTCTTGGGCTATGGTTCGACGGTTCGCATACAAAGAAATATTTTCTAGGATGCCATTTAGCTGCTGAATTCCTGGGTGCATATGCAATATTTTGCCAGCATTACATGCTGTAAGTGGCTGCGATACTACTAGCAGATTTAGCGGTAAAATGGAATGTTTGAACGCTGCGTCTGAAGATTTTGTACAAACAGTTCTTATATCTTTGGGAAACCTTGACCTACGGAAACAGTGGGCAAAAAAACCAGGACAAGACTAAACTTAGTCAATAAGCTGGCTGGTACTAGCTGGGGATGCGACGCCAACACGCTCAGAACGGCATCCATTGCCCTGGTTTTCTCAGCAGCTGAATACTGTGCTCCAGTATGGGCCAGAAGCGCCCACACTTCCATGGTCGACGTTCAGCTTAATGCCACAATGCGAACCATCAGCGGAACCTTAAAATCGACTCCTCTTCCTTGGCTCCCCGTACTTGCAAATATAACCCCGCCAAATATCAGGCGAGAAATTGCAACACTGAGGGAATACAAGAAGGCGCTGCAAAAAAGCGAAATACCCTTGCACGATGATGTCGTTTCTCACCCGGCATGCCGCTTAAAGTCTCGAAAACCCTTCTGAACGGAAGGAGAAAGACTCCTTCGAACACCTCTCACCCCAGAAGATAGGTGGAAGCTTGAGTGGCAATCAGCCAACGTCAAAAACGCCCATCTCGTGCAAGACCCCACTGAGAGACAGCCTGGGTTCTCATTGCCTCGCAAACTCTGGACTGCCATCAATAGGATAAGGTGCTCCCATAGTCGTTGTGCTCATATGATGCATAGATGGGGCCTTAAAGAGTCGGCGACGTGTGAATGCGGTGCGGTGCAGACCACCGAACATGTGGTCAACGAATGCCCGCTCCATTCATTCCCCGGCGGGATTGATGAGGTCCACAGGGCAACGCTTGAGGCCCTAGACTGGCTCGCAGACCTAGATGTCCCCCTCTGACCCCCCCACCATACGAAAGAAGAAGAAGAACCTACAGAAAGAGCAATTGAAACAGTTAGAAATATTTAAATAAATGAAGACAATATAAGCGAAACTCAATCGAAAATCTGGAAACAGAAAAATCAGAAAAACATATTGACACCTCTAGGACTCGAACCCAGGACCTCTTGCTATTTGAGGTTTATATTACAATTTGAGGTTTTACTCATAAAGTTAAAAATTAAAAATAAAACAGTTAGAAATAGTTTGCACATCCATATTTAATTTTAAAAAAAAGTTATTTGCTGATGAACTCAGACTTACTGATTTCTCAAAACATAAGTTTCGGTTTTAATTTGATGAAAGTGATATTCACATCAGATGCTTTGCATTTGCATTTATTAAGGGCTACAGTACAAACATTTATTTGGAAAAATTCTCATCAAACACAATTACAACCCATTGATTATAGTTTATTTGGTTATGAAAATCTGAATGGTAACTTACGTCCACGACAAATGACTAACCCGTCTTTACCAGAGTCATTAATGCAACCTTGTAAATGTACTGCAAATTGTCATACAATGTCTTTCAGTTGCAAAAAATCAGAATTATTTTGTATTTCTCTTTGTAAATGTATCAATAACGAATGTCGAAATAAAAATGAGTAATTGTTTGCCCACTTTACGTATATTTTCTGTTTAATTTCGCTGTTTTTACATATACGTTTATCTTTTTTTAAATTAATAAATATGATTTTATTACTTTTATTTTCGTTTTCTTTTTCATTCAAGAATCCATCCTCACTTTTACCATTAGAAAAAATATAAATTATAACTGAAATAATCATTAAAATGATTTAATATCATGTACTCAATAATTCCCTTTACAAATAAGAGTAGAGGGGGTAAAAAAAATGGACCAAGAAATTGACCGGCAAGATCCACATTATTCATTTTTGACCCCTTTTTAACTCAAATCCATTGATGGAAGTCGGTCCTCACATTTTGCATACTCAACTACCTCTAGCGCCTGCACTTGCCGTATGGGCGAAGAGGGGGTGTGAAGGGAAAGGAAAGGGACCATCAAACCTAGCGGCAAGATGTGTTTTGTTATTATTTGGGGTCTCAGGTATAAGAATCCGGTCATAGTTGCCGGTCCTCACATTTTGCATACTCAACTACCTCTAGCGCCCGGTCTAAATGTATTCTCTTCGTGTATAGGACGATTTTTAGACAAAAAAGTCGACTTTTTGTATCAGCTGGACCAGACTCCCCCCTTACTTGGTGACATTAATTTTTTTTCAAGTCGGTATAGATCAATGTCTAGTTTTACAGATTTTCGTAAATATGGTAAAGTTTTCTTAAATAAAGACGACATTTTTTCTTTCCATTTTGCAAATCTCAAATAAAGCTCAATTAATAGATAATATTCACAGAAAAGTATTCTAGTCACAAACCAATACTTATTTTACCATTTTCTTACCCAATGGGGAAAAAGGGGGTTACTTTTACATATTTTTTATTAAAGGTGTGTTTTCCTGTCAAAACTAAATCAGAACAATTTAAAAAAGAACGTATTAAAACATGAACGAAAATATTACTTGAAAATCTTTTACTTCAACGTCACTAGTCAGTCTATGTAGTTTTCCTGCTTTTAAAATAAAAAAAAGTTTTAAACGACATACTGAAAGGTTTTTAGAATCCTTAAGGTTTGGACTCTAATATACATTTGTTTGACTGATATATGCTTCGATAGATACCTATTATCTGGTGGATAACTAACTCAAAATGAAATCAATTCAATTCCTCCTTTGAAAAATTAAAAGTCAAGTAAAATTTTGATTAAAATTTGGTTAAATCATAGACATATGAATATTAATAGACCTGCCCTAAGCGATAAAAGAGTATTATTTCCCCCTCCCCATACCGGTTCCATTGGAACCGGCTGGGATCGAGTATGGCTTCGCGTGAATGTAAAAAATGTGACGTCATCATTCTTCTGCGAGCCAGCGTCGAGCACTCATCGGTGCATTTTACGAAATAACACGGCAAAAATAGTGGCTTGTGTTTTGAAAACGTGTAAAAATAGAAGTGAAAAAGAGAATAAAACCAATTGTCGTATTACATTCCATAGGCAAGCATTATTTTACTTTATTATAAGCTTATTCAGATCACATAATATGGTCGTTTTTGTAACACACACTATCACTCGAGACACATGGCGTGTGCTCGTCGCTGTTTTGTGGGGTGAGTAAATTATGAAACATTTGTAAAAGTCTCTTAACTAAATACGTCAACAAAATATTGGACTATGAAAATAGGCGAACTTTACTTTGCTGTATTTGGAATTTGTAAATTTTTTCATTTCGCGGCGAGCAATTCGCGCTCCCATGTAAAAAGGTCTATTCATTAAAGAGCAGAGTTTACTTTTAAGAACTAAATGGTGATATTATAATGCGAGATGCCCATATACTCTCAGATTGAGTTATTGAAGAATCACATATCACCAAATTCATCTTCCCGCTCTGCGCCCCGCTGTAGTTGGTTTCTTTCACTCACCTTTATGTTCTGGTCTATTAATATTCATATGTCTATGGGTTAAATAGATTACGTTATGTTAGGTCAGGTATCGGCAAACTTTCAAGTGAGAAGAGCCAATCCGTCGAAGAAACAGGATAATTATGATTTGCTTTGTGGTATTTACATTCTTACTGTAATATCACACTTCTGCCCATTTAAATGTTTCTATAAACAGACGCGCACTACACATATAACACTGATGCTGATCGCAGACGCCTATGCTATTTTTAATGACTTTCCGAAGAGGTGTTGAATTGACTTGATTCTGAGTTGGCATGGAACCTTATTATATACTCGTATGATCTCAAATGTTTATCTGAGAATCTGAAAAGCTGTAATTAATAAAAAGTTGTTGTCTACTTGCTTACTCGATGAATAATATATTTCTGTAAGTTTTATGGTAATGGATGTTGTTGTTATCAAAATAAAGAAATACTTTTTTTTCTATTTCTCACAAACTTTTCTTACTTTTTATTATAGTAAAAACTCAACATATTTTTTTTATTTGGAAGAAATTTCCTCACCATACACAACAACCTTGTTTATTTAATTTGGGAGGCGGGAATAGGTACCGCCGCCCCGGGAACTTTTATTGGATAGCCAACACCTCTGCCGTAGGTCACCCCAAATGGTTCGCTACGTTTGGTGATTTAGCAGGGGTGCCCGGGTTCATGGGCTGAGGTTTGTCTAGTTCTTGGAGGCGGACGACCAGGATACACAGAACCCCAGATTCCTACCCACCTCCTAAACCCTTTTCCTTCCCAGAACTCTCCTCTCCTTTCTTTCCTTAAAAACCCCCCACACAGCATCGCCAAAGATAACATAGGCTATGAGGAAAATTATTTACTGAGGGCTTCCTGCGTGGAGCTTATGTTAACAAAAAAATGGTGAAGAGCAACTGTTGCTCTTCACCATAAATAAATGATAACGACATTCTTACTTTAAATGTTAACTACGTAAAATTTATTTTATACCAGCTGGTTCCCGGCATGCGTTGCTATGCCATTTAATAGAGAAATTGTTTCTCCCTGAGTGTCCTTTCCCATTCGTCCCGTTCCCCTTCCGCCTCCCCTTCTTCTCCTGCGTCCTCTTTACCTCTCGCGTTCCCACTCCGTCACCTCCACCTTCCCTCTCCCCACTCCACTCCCCCCCCTTCCCCCGTCCCGCGAACCCCCTCCCGAGTTCCCCTCCCCCCTCCTAGGTCCCCCTCCCCCCTCACAGGTTCCCCTCCCCCTTCCTCCCTCCCGCTTTTCATACATTCAGTTTTCAAACCTCGCGTGCCACCAATAGCAATTTTTGTATACAAATTTCATAATGCCAGAACTTACCGGAAACTAACATTGTCCTGACAATATCGAACACACAAAAAAAAGAGTTATCCAATTTGGTGCAGTAGTTTGAAAGTTATGCGATTAGCAACACATTCAGCGATTCATTTTTATGTTATAGATTAGCTGACCCGGCGAACTTCGCACCGCCTTAGAATCAATAAATAGCTTATTAGCTGAATTAAATTCATTGCATTGTAAATTACTTATTGAAGCAATTATCGATGCGCAACTGAATCAACTGTCAAAGGATAATGCACACAACGTCATCTTCTGGCATCACCGGGACCAGCATTCAACGCCATGTCCATTTTTGTCCGTGTTTTGTTTCTGGCATGTATCAAAGATGACATTGTATACGGATTTACATTTTTTGTGATTTCCTTACTTTTTAAATGCTCGAGATAATTTCTCTAGGCCGAGACGAATAATTAAAAAAAAATCAAAATGGTCGCTTTTATATTTACCATGACGATTAACGGTAAAGTTACCTTGACGGCAAAAAAGGAAATAAACATAAATTCCTTATCGCTATAATGCTGCAGCTCTTTCTTACACATTAAATAAAGGTGAGACACACAAAATACGTGTCACTGTTCGTCCAAAGAACTTCTTTTTTGCGACGTGTGAGGGAGATTTGATAATGTTTGTATTTTTCCTTAGGGGGGGTGCAGACATATGTTCACCGTTTGTGTCGTTTTCGACTGTTGTCATTTAGTGTGTAAGAAAGAGGGGCAGCATTATATGTTTAAGAATAAAAGCAAAGCAATCACCGCATAGATGTTTGACGTTTTTTGAATTTTTGGAATTCACTCACACTTCAATATTATCTATCCTTGTAACTATATTCTATACAATCTATACTATCAAAATTATCCTCACGGCAAGTAGTATTAGTAGGGGTCTACAGAAACATAATGGTGAGGTGTGTGAGAGAGATGCAAGAAAATTATGACTTTTTTCCTTTGGAGGAAACAGACTTACGTACATTGTGTATCTCATCTTTTGAAATAGCTGCAGCAATATTGTGATAAGTAAAATATTGAAGTGAGTGAATTATAAAAAAGCCGTTCCATACAAAATGAATTTTCTTTATAATTTTTTTCCCGTGAATTTTTCTGATGTGTTAATAGTATATTCTGCTATGCGGGCAGAGACTGAAGAGCCTGTTCAGATAGAGCTATCAAATATAAAAGATCATAGCACGCTAAATATTGCTCTCCATACAATCCCTTCAGACCGTTCACACCCAAGCGCTTTATGCGCACATCAACCATGGACAATGCACATCTTCCGCCGTAACCGCTCCTAAGGCGATATGTCAACAGTTAAGCGCCCCCTACTTATAGGAAGAAATATTTGATAGCGTCGTGTGAACGGTACGAAACATAAGCGCTGGCGGTATAGATAACAGATATCTGCTCACGGTTTTCACGGTGTCTGAACAGGCTTTAATCCAAAACACCAAAGATCATAAAAATCGGTCCAGCCGTTCTTGAGTTATAAATGGTGTAACTAACCCGACTTTGTTTTATGTATTAGGATTTCAACTGCGAAAATTAGCTGTGTCTGTAAAGTAAATTAAAAAATAATAATTTAAAGTAATAATTATTTATTTTATTTTAATAATAATTATTTAACGTTAACAGTTGTAACTGTTGGTGTTTACCATGTGAAAAATCACGGGGTATTCATAATAATGATTTCAGTTTTGAAAAAGACAATTAAAATAAATTTCCGTTAAAATATTGTAATACAGGTATGAACCTAATTTATTGCTCGTCTGGATTTTTCACACAATCAGTCTTAATTTAAAACGTGACATTTGTAGTAATGCAAAGAAAAAGAGATGGTACAAATACATTTTGTGAGGTGGGGGGACATTTTACGTGTTTGTATGGGACATTTGAGGTGCCTCTTGTATGAGGTACTCAACACTACTTTACAGGGCGTAACAACAGTACCCGAAGGATTTTAACCAGCGATTCCTGAGGACATTTGGAGTAAAAATGTAGATATCATTTTGTCATTTCATCATCTGTCCGATGATGATTTTTATTCAATTAAAAAATCACATATTTCTATAAAATGTCGCAACTGAGTGGTGGGGTGTATTCTAGGTAATATCACGTGATAAGCACTCCGTCTCGCCCCATCAGCGCGGTAACAGACGGCACAGCGCGAATGTCACGTGATCCCTCCGTGGTGTGATTAAAAGATATATTTTGTTTTTAATTGAAATAGTTGTATTAACAACTAAATAGGTATTAACCAAAAAATATACTTACATGAAAGCGTCTCCATTGCCTATGAAAAATTAGAAAACTTTTTGTTTGTTTATTTACAAAGTATCCTGGTATTACGGCCCCTTACGGCGCCGCATCCGCGCTCAAAAAGAAGAAGATGGAGAGATATGTAATTAAGAATGTTAGAGGAGCGCGTTAATATTTAAAGCGATAAAATCGATGCGAAAATTGTAAAAATGTTCAATAAAACACGACTCGTTTAAAATAGAGCAAAAATCTCGTGGAAGGCGTCTTACGTATCATAAAGAAACATTGCGAATTTATTCACAACTATAACTTGTAAAATAACTGAAACAAACGTGTTTATAATAATTTTCGGAGCATACTTTGCGATTTTTTCTATCGAGGGAATTTCATATAATTTGCGTTCCGGCGTGGAACGCGTCTAGATATTATCTTAAAAAATAACATATATTTTTTTAAGAGCTTAAAAACTTCAACAGCCTTACTAAAAAACCCAGTGAAAACTTTATTCAATTAACAAACGGCCGCGGATATGAAAACATTACTTATTAAAAATTTGTTCATTGAAAAAAATACACATGGTTTACACGGCCTGAGAGGGTAGTTTATCCCTGTTTTAACGATTGATGTCCGAACGAAATTTTAGATTTTAGATTTGTGTATTTGAAATACAGTTTAGTTTTCAAAAACTGACATATTTTAAGATTCAAACTCGGAAATAAATGGAAAAAAATTTCTTACCATTTTTTTTTGACTAAAATGTAGAGAAATTAAAAAAAAATCAAAATTTCAAAAACACAGTCCTTTTATGTAATAAATTTGGAAGGAAACTATCACCTCACTTTTTCCCCGTGCATACAATAAAAAAATAATAAAACATTTCAAAGTTTTTTTTATTGCTAAAAAACTAACCTAAAAATTATACCGGCTTTTATAACAGATTTCTTGCATCTCTAAAGACGTTAATTTCTTTGATACATTTATTAGATATTATTATTTAAAAAAACACCACTAAAATGTAAATTTGAATTTTCATGTATCATATAATAAAAAAATGGCTAGACTCTAACCTCCTCACCCTAAATATTCAAAAAACGCAATATATGCATTTCTCAATCCGAAAATTCACTCTCTCAGAAAACCTTCCTAAACTAATCATTCACACTTGCCCACAAAATCTAGATAATCCCTCACTATCTCTTTCAAACAGCTGTTCATGCCCAATTCTCAAACCTTCTAATGAAATAAAATACCTAGGGGTCATTATAGATAACCATTTACGCTGGGAGGCCCAAATCAACTCCATAACAAAGAGACTCCGTAAGTTATGCTATATTTTTTATTCTATTCGATCAATCCTTGACATAAAAACACTCAGAAGTGTTTATTTTGCTCTGTTTCAATCTATAGCAACATACGGCATTATAGGATGGGGAGGTTGTGCAGCATCCATTCTCTACCCTCTAGTGACTATTCAAAAACTTTTGTTAAGGATCATCTTCAAATGTTCCCCTTCTCATCCATCAGAGCCACTTTTCAAAAAACTAGCTGTCTTAGACATTCGCCAATTGTACATTAAGATAGTTCTCATCCATATCTGGAAAAATGGTTTGATAAAATCCACACAAAAAGATATACATACTCGTTACTCAACTCATGCAAAATGCACAATCCCTACAGCAAAAACAACTTTTTCACAAAGGCAATACTCATACATCGCACCTAAAATATACAACGAACTAAATAACAACATCAAAAAATCTAGTACACTTACTCACTTTGCAACTGGTGTCCAAATATGGATATCCGTAAAGGGTCGACAGTTTTTTAAAGAATTTCTTTAGAAAATTTATTTGAAGAGAATTATGTCATTGCCAAACTTTGATTTATTTAAATACAAGCTTGGTGGGAAACAAAGGTCACGTGTCATTAATCCGTAAATCCGTAAATTCGTAATCAAATTTAATTTTGCCTTAGCATTACATTATCGTTTTCTGATATTTTCTGCTAGAACAGGGATAGATATTTAATCCTTTTATGAAGGTCAACTTTTGCCTTAACCGATTTTGCAATATGCTAGCAGCTAATCTGCATTTGACTCGTTAAAATGATATATTCGAATCATAAAACAATACTCGTACTAGCACACTAAAATATAAAAAATTTTCCACTTGTTAAGGAAAAATATTTCTTACTTATTATTTCACTTATTGTCCTCTTCTCGTGCATACATACTTATTTTTTCTGTGAAAATGTGTTTTGCCATTGAGGAAACATCATCTGCAAATTATTGATATTTGTAAAATATAATATGTCATTATTACTTCATTTCATTTATCTGGAGGATAGCATCATTTTATTTTATTTTCATTGTGAAAATATAATAAAGCTTTCAACTTTTTTTATAAAATATGGGAGAAGAAAATCATTGCTTAACCCTTTCCACTCTAAGTATTCTTTGGTTTTTATTACACCAGCGCTTTAGTAAAGCGAAATTGCGTTTTTTTTAAAGTTTATAGTTATTTTTTGTAAATAAAATTGATATCGGTTTATAAACCGCTAATAATTTTTTTTGGTTGTAATCACTATAATATAAATAGCCAAAAGTTTAAATACTTTTAAAAACTAATTCTTTAAAACTGTTTGGCACCACTGCGTACTAGTGCCTATATCTACATGTTTATGTACTCAGAGCCCAGTGCCACCAGAAAATCACTGTAACAATAATAATTTACTCTAGTGACCACTGTAATTCGCCAGACTCGAAACATAAATTTATTCCAAAATTTATTTGTACAAAAATTGGTTTGAAATAATGTACCTACCAATATAACCACGTACACACAGATCTTCATTATAATCGTTATCATTTCTTATTTACATTCTCTATAAAGTACTTACTTCGACTTTATATGTTTTATAATTATACCATTTTTATATTCTTTCATGTATTGCTTTCTATGTTCTATACTTTTCATATTATTTTCATATTCTACTATATTCATTCATACTCTTTTATACTCTATAGTAATTTATTGTTTCCATACTCTTTAGTCATTTACATTCTTTTATATATTTTTTTTTTTTTTTTTTTTTTTTTTTTTTGTGTATTACAGACTGTGTCCATTTACAATACACATGTAACATTAACTACATATATATGATACAAATAATACAAGTTATAGATTAATAGCATTAACATGCCTCTTGAATTCTTCAAGACTACTATTAAAAATATCGATAGTCTTGGAGGCGTTGTTTAACAGCGCCATACCTCGTGTCATGCTATGTCGAGCCAGTATGTCCGTTCTGCCACGTGGGATACAAAGCAGATCATGGTGACGTCCCTGGCTGTAGTTATTCGGTACGAACAACTTATAGCATTCCAGAAGGTATGGGCTATCTATTAAATTATTAATAATTTTGTACGCCGTTACTGCAAGAGCCCCACTCCTCCTCGAGTGGAGACTTTGGTAGCGCGTTTCGGCAAGCAAATCTTCGTGATGCATGAATCGCGGATACTCTCCGTGCATTCTCAAATACATGTATCTCAAAAACTTTTTTTGAATCTGTTCTAGTTTTTCAATATATTTTTGTTGGTATGGGGCCCATACAGCAGAGGCGTATTCGATTTTAGACCTTATAATGCAGCTGTACAAAGTCATCATTGCCTCGGGATTGGAAAATTGTTTGCAGAGTCTTATGACAAATCCGAGAAGCTTGTAGCATGATGTCGTCAACTGCAATATATGGTCCGAAAACGTAAGTTTGGGATCAAAGACTACCCCAAGGTCCTTGATGGATTTTACTTTTGACAATATATCATTTTTGATGCAATAATCGAATTTGATAGGGTTTCTCGAACGTGTATACGACATAGCGACACATTTTTTTGTATTAAAAAATAATTTATTTTCATCAGCCCATGATGAAATTGAATCTAAATCAGTTTGCAATTTGACACAATCTTGACCATCACAAATTTTCTTAAGTAATTTTAGATCGTCAGCAAAAAGCAGGCAAGTGGAATGTTTGATGCATTCTTGAATGTCATCAATTAAGATTATAAATAGTAGAGGACCTAGGTTTGACCCCTGTGGCACTCCAGAGAATGCAGAGAATTCTCTAGACCTGTATCCGTCGATGCAAACATATTGTTTCCTATTCCTTAAATACGTGACAAAAAAATTTAGGAGGGGTTTGTCGAAGCCAATTCTATGTATTTTTCGTAGCAGTACGTCATGATCAACTCGGTCGAACGCCTTGGCGAAATCAGTGTAGATCACATCAGTTTGATGTTGAGCATCTAATCCTCTTGCTACTCTCTGTGAGAGTTCTAGAAGATTAGAGACGGTGGACTTATTTGATAGAAATCCGTGTTGGTTTCCCTGAAGAAACGGTTTAATTTGTTTGTTTAGCTTTTCGCAAATTATTGTTTCAAATATTTTTGGGAGTATTGACAGAACTGCTACTGGTCTATAGTTCTGGACTTCCGTTTTTGTTCCAGATTTATGTATCGGGCTAACCTTGGTTAGTTTCCAGGATTTAGGAAAAGTGGAAGTTGAAATACTGAGGTTGAAGATAAAGCATATCGGGTTAAACAAATGTTCTTCCAACATGATAATGATATGAGGTGGGATTCCATCTGTATTCTTTAGAAAAGATATCCGATAAAACCTTGTTCAACGAGGAGTCCCACCCGTCTCCTTCTACTTCTTCTCCTAAAAGTGAGGACAATCCTTCCAAAGTCATTGACAACACCGAGTGGCAGACAGTAAAACGTAAGCCACGTAAACGTCTGCCTATCGTTACGGGAACAAAAACAGACTCAACTTTACGAGCAGTTGCACGAAAGTTTTACATTCACGTGTGGAGATTTACCTCAGGAACGGAGGTACCAGCTATCGAGGACTACCTCAAAACGATAATATCTACCGAATTTGATATAGTGAAATTAAACGCTCGAGGAAATTACAGCTCGTTTAAGATAGGCGTCCCGGAAGAAAATCGAGAAACTTTTCTTAACCCATCAGTCTGGCCAACAGGCATTGCCGTAAGTAAATACAAATTTTTGCAAACGGCTAATAAGGAACATACGAATATCTAATGGCGAGCTTGGAAATAATTTACCAAAATGTTCGAGGTCTAAATACTAAGACGGAAGACTTTTCGAGAAATTTACTACTACAAAACTTCGAAATTATCTGCTTGACCGAAACATGGTTGAGCTCCAATGTCTTCGATTCGGAATTGTTCGACAGGCGCTATAGTGTCTACAGGCGGGACAGAGATAATGATGCACGCGGTGGCGGTGTGTGCATTGCGGTTAAGAATACACTTACGTCCCAGAGAATACAAATACTCGAAACGGAAGGCGAACACATATGGGTGAAGGTAACAAAAAATAAATTTACCGCCTATATTTGTGTTGTATACTTTTATTGCACCAATGACTCTGAGAATCGCACAACTTTCTACGATTATATTGATCAGGAATGTCAATCAAGAATTTTAAAAGACCGAAACGTCCTTATAATTGGGGATTTCAATTTAAATAACAAACCCGAAGAGGTTATGTTAGAGCACTTATATTTCTTGAACTCCAATAACCTCAAACAAGAAAATGAAATTAAAAATCATTTTGACAATATACTTGATCTAGTACTAAGTAACACGACTATTTGCGACGTAAGTCGATGTGATGAACCCTTGGTCAACGAAGATAAATTTCATCCGACCTTAGCAATTCATACTAAATTAACCAGGACAAAATGTAACCGGCGTCAGCTGCGGAACAGCGCTATTCGCCCGGCATTAATACCAACCTCCAACCATCAGTTCCAGTTCAAGCGAGCAGATATGCAGTTAATATGCGACATACTCTCAGAATTTGATTGGAACTACCTACATACTATATCGGAAGCAAATGACGCAGTTGCGTACTTAAACAATGTATTATTCAGTATTTTTGAAATATGTGTCCCCATTAGGAAAAAATTATGTAAAAATGTAAATTATCCGGCGTGGTTCTCTAAAAAAATTATAGATAAATTAAAAATCAAAGAATCGCATCGCAGAAGATATAAACTGCACAAGAATCAATCGGATTACTTGTTATTCTCTGCGATGCGATCCGAGCTTAAAAAAGATATAGCAATTGCAAAGCGTCAGTATTTAGAAAAAGTTCAGTATGGGATCAAAGATGATGTCAAATGTTTTTGGGATTTTATTAAATCCCAAAAGGCAAATCCACATACCCAAATTAACTTGAGTGATAGAACGGAAACTTTTTCCGATCCCGAAATAGTAAGCCAAAAATTTGCCGATTATTTCAAATCAGTGTACAGTCAGATTGCTCCTCAACTAAATCTAGACTTTACTCGAACCGAGAGGCCCTGGAATATTGGTAAAATCGGTCTTGAGCTAACCTGTCCAGAGGAAGTAGACTCCTGTACTCGAACTTTAAAGCTCGACAAGGCTGCAGGCCCAGACGGAATACCCCCTAATATAATTGCTCATATGTCAAAAACCATTTGTCGACCGCTGAGCTATATATTTAATCTTAGCATATCGACTGGGTGTTTCCCTCATTCTTGGAAACTCACGCGTGTAAGCCCAATTTTCAAGGCTGGAGACAAGTCTGATATAAGGAATTACAGACCAGTAGCTGTACTGTCAACTATACCAAAAATATTTGAAATGATTATTTACAAGAAATTACATCACCAAATTATGCCATTTCTAGGAGAAAACCAACACGGTTTCATGCCAAGAAAATCCACGGTTTCAAATTTGTTAACATTTTCGCGATTGGTGGCCGTCGGACTGGACTTGAGACACCAAATAGATGTAGTGTATACGGATTTTGCCAAGGCTTTTGATCGAGTTGATCATGATATTTTACTACTTAAAATGTACAAACTTGGTTTCGATCAACAAACACTTATATTCTTCGCGTCCTATTTAAAAGCTAGAAGTCAATATGTAATAATAAATGGACATGAATCTAAACAATTCCCGGCGTTATCAGGTATTCCCCAAGGTTCAAACCTTGGTCCTTTGCTGTTCCTTATACTTATAGATGACATCCAGGTTTGTGTAAAATATTGCAAATGTCTTCTATTTGCAGATGACCTCAAACTTTTGATGGAAATAATCTGTTACTATGACTGCTTAAAAATGCAATCTGACCTTGATGCTATTGCAGAATGGTCAGTAAAAAACAAATTAGAATTCAATATAAAAAAATGTGTAACCATGACATATACCCGCTCCCAGAAGCCCATAGTTTTTGAATACAACATTAAAAGGAAAACATTATGCCGAGTCAATAGCTTTAAAGATCTCGGTATCGTCTTTGATCCCAAACTGACATTCTCGGATCATATATCACGGCTCACTCCAGCATGCTACAAACTCCTGGGTTTCATCATCAGAATATGTAAGCAATTTGATGACCCAGATGCAATGATAGCCATGTTTGATGGAGTCATAAGAAGTAAGCTGGAGTATGCCAGTGGTGTGTGGACTACGCACCAAGCGAAATATATTAATATGCTAGAACAAGTTCAGAAAAAATTCATTAGGTATGTCTATATGCGGATGAATGGAACGTACCCGAGATTCATGCACCATATGGAATTACTTGAGGCAACAAATAGATTTAGCTTGGAAACTAGACGTTATGCAAATCTTGCAATTCTTAGTTTTAACATAATCCATAATCGTATTGACAGCCCATTCCTCTTGGAATGTTATGGCTTATACGTGCCTGAAAATTTCAGCCGTAGTCGTCGACACGACTTGTTCAAAATACCATACGGCAGAACAGATGTTCTAGCACAGCATAGCATGACAAGAGGAATGGTGCTGTTGAACGAAATATCGGAAACACTAGATATATATAACTCTTCTTTAGATAGCCTTAAGATTTTTTTATATATTAATCATCTTCCTAGGTGTTAAGACTGTTAAAATGAGAAAATTGTACAGTAATTGGATAAAAATCTGTTTTACAATTAAAAAAAAAAAAAAAAATTTCTTTAATATTATTTTATATAATATGTATAATTATATATTTTTATTTTATTTTTTTATATTCTCGCACATTTCTTTATATTGCATCTGTTAATATACTGTATATGAAAATCGACTACCACAACACAGGCATGTGCCTAGTATGGTGTGCCTAGTAAAAATCCCCAATTCATGTAACGAACAATTCAAAGTATAAAGAAACTTAAAAAAAAAAATATATATATATATATATAAAATAGTTTTTGACATTTCAATTTTCAAAGTACGATTATTGTTTTATAACTTAACTAAAACTTATGAAAAAACACGGAAAATATATCAATTATATAAATATAGGAGTAAATTAGTCATATTTAGAAATTAACCATCACACTTAAGTAATATTGCACACACATCCGCGAAGCGAAATTTTTGGGAAGAGAAAGTTCATTTATGATACGAGCGCGAACAACGAATGCGCAGGCGCCGCCACCTAGCGGTTATGAAGGAAAACAAACCATTTAGTACTTACACTATAAAAAATTACATTGTGCCAGATTTAAAATACATTTTAAGAAAAAACCTTATTAGTAATATTTCATGCTTTAGTGTATTTTTGTTTTATTCATGTTGCTGCAGCAACACGGGTTATCGGGCGTGCTGTGGTTTTTTTTAGTAAGGCTGCAAATGTTTAAGGGAGATGTGTAAGAAATCGGTAGAAATTCGGGTAGCGGCATCTTACATCAATTGTAATTATAAGACAGCTAGTAGGTCTAACACGGTCGATCGATATAACCCTATATTAATACGACATTGACTAAATTCGTCATCTATGGTCAGTTTACGATATTTGCGAGCATGGTTAATATACGTTTCTGACAGTCGTTATATACGAGTATAATATCATAGTCGTTTGACGTGTATGAATGTAAATCCATGGACAAATCCGACAGTGTTGCCATCGTACAATGATTTCTAATTTATTCCCTGTCAAATCGCAACCTAGCTGGGGATATCGATTTAAAATCATCTGAAATTGAGTCCATCTATCCGATATTGTTGTAAAATTTGATCGTGCTAGGCCCCCTGGGATATTTTATTCGCAGTCATAACGTCCTTACTTCGCCATACAGATCAACATCTGAGCTTTAGAGCTTTAACTTCCTTCTTGAAGCCATTGCACTTCGAGACAAGGCCGATTACAGTAAGCCGACGTACTCGTACAGTGGTGACGGATTTTGAAGTGTCACGACATCAAGTCAGTTCTATCGAGCAACGATAATTTGCTAATGTTGTCGATATTCGTTGTTACTGCAGATACCACAAGCTTGGCGGTCACGCACCTATGCAAGTACCTACTCTAGTCGGACTTGACTTCGAGATGATTCCTAGCGACACTTCTCCATTTTCACAGCGTAAATAATCACAAACTTTATTCGGAAATGAAATATACATACACTCGTATATATTATGTTCTTGGAATGGCAACTGTGTTTTGAAAACCCTCAAATATGCAAAATGTGAAAATATTATTCAAATACGATTTAGTCCATTTCCCGCGCAAAAGCTGAAATACTGGCAACACAGAGCCGCTTGCCGCCAAATCCGAGACCATAGAGAAGGAGGTTATTAGAGTACATCGGGGTGCATTACCCGACGAGTGTATTCATGAATTATTTACGGTGAACTCGCCACATGCGGATGATTGCCTCCATCTACCCATCTCCCCTCCAGGGCCGCCGCACTCTTAATCTCATAAAACGCAATGTGTGCAATGTGCAACGCACCAGGGCGGCCAAACCATTACAAGATCTCATCTGCGCCGACGGGCACTTGAATCGGCGGTCTTAATGACAAGATTCCTAATTATTGGTTTCAATTAGATTTTTTCTTATGATTCTCTTGCAAAAGTCTTAAATGTTCCAGGCTAGTGTGATCATCGGTAAGGTCAAATTTTTAGGGAATATTGTCAGGCTGATGAAGGTGGAGAGAGAAAGATGATGTGGAAGGTTATAAAATACTTAGATCTTTAGATCTGGTTACTAAATACGCCTAAGGTAATTTCAAACAACGTTACTATTTTGAATACTGGTAGTCTTTCGCCAGGGCAACACTGAGAGTATCTACCTCTCTGGAATTAGAACATTCGTCTGCTTAACTTTTTTTTACATTCTATCAGATGTTGAAAGCTGATGTTGATGTTGCGGCAGCTGTATGGTTAAACGGAATAGACGTTATAATCTATGCGTTCACAAATGGCGTCAATTGATTTATTTTAGGAAAAATGCTTTTACAAGTTATACTATATAAATGAACACTCGGGTCTATCGCCGTTGTGTAGGTTTTTGGTCCTAATTTACTGTCAGATTGATAAAAAAATTACGTTAATTAAAACTCGAAAAATTAAATATTTCTGAACGTAGCTGAATATAGAAGTTAGTAAATATTAAAATTTAGAATGCAAACAAAATCTAAACTCGACCATCACGCAAGCCAACATTACGACCTTTCGTCTGGGGATCAGAAAATCGGACAAACCTAGACCTCTAAAAGTTATGCTTGTCAATCCCGCCCAAGCCATTGACATATTGAGAAAAAAAACAGCATAACCGAGTTCCCTGGTATTAAAATTTATTCCGACCAAACTCCAGCCCAAAGAAACTATCTCGCCAATCTACGATTAACCCTAGACCAAAGAACACAAAATGGTGAAACAAGACTCGCAATCAAATACAAAAATAATAAACCTACTATTGTAAATACTAATCCAAAAAACTAATACCTATCATGTGTTGCTACCAGAACGTCAGAGGATTAAGGACAAAGCTGAACGAATTTAGGATAAACGCCCCAATTACTTCACACGATGTCATCGCTCTTACGGAAACCTGGCTAGAACCTTCAATTTACTCAACGGAGCTTGGTTTACCCTATCATCAAATCTACCGGCTTGACAGAAATATCAAGACCAGTTCCAGATCCAGAGGTGGAGGAGTCCTTTTAGCAGTCTCCAATAAAATGTCTTCAAAAATGTTAAAAACCAAATATTGTGATGTCGAAGAAATTTTCATTATGGTAAACGGTAAAAATCAAAATTACATCATTGTTTGCTTGTACGAATGTAAACCCAACTAATCCGTCAGCTAATTTATCTATATATAAAAATCATTCCGAAGATGTCGAACTTTTAAAATCAAAACATAAAAAATATAAATTCTTAATTTTTGGAGATTACAACCTTCCAAATTGTAATTTCAACTGTACTAATTACCAATCGGTAACATTATGCGAAAGAGAAATCATTGATATGTCAATATTTCTGAATCTCACCCAATTTAATAATGTACATAATTCGAGTAATCGCCTCCTAGATCTTGTTTTTTCAAATGAAGAGGACATAATAGTTAGAAAAGCATTAGAGTTTATCCTTTCCATAGATAACCACTATCCTCCACTGTCAGTAATTATTCATGTGGTTTAACAGATATTTAAGTAACAGGCAATTGGCCGTTAAAATTGATGGTTTTACTTCAAATAAATTTATTGCTACTAGCGGTGTTCTCCAAGGATCACATTTGGGGCCAATTTTATTTTTGATATTTGTGAATGATGTTCTTTCTATTTTCAACGATGTCCAAGTTTTAATGTTTGCGGACGATATGAAAATATTCAAAGCCATAAGAAATATCAACGACTGCCAAACATTGTCAAATAACTTGTTTAAACTTTTTGTTTGGTGCCAAGAGCTATCTACAACTAAATATAAGTAAATGTCTAATTATGAGATTTCATAGAATAAAAAATCCAATAATTTACGAATACTCCATCAATGATGTAATGCTAACAGCTGTAACCGAGGTGAATGATTTGGGTGTAAACTTTGATCATAAACTGAATTTTATAAACCATATTGAAATTACATCAAATAAAGCATTGAAAATGTTGGGATTTGTAATAAGAATTTGCAGTCAATTTAAAAATATTCAAACCTATAAAAATTTGTACATGTCTTTGGTTAGGAGTCAAATTGAGTACAACTCTACAGTATGGGCACCTAGTTACGCTAGTCATTCGCTCACGATAGAAAGAATCCAAAATAAATTCTTAAGATTTATTAATTTTAGAATGGGTATTACAAGGGATTGTGTCAACTATGATTATCTACTATGCCAACTCAATTTATTAAAATTATCTGAACGTAGAATAGTTAATGACCTAACATGTTTATATAAAATCATAAATTCAATAATTGACAGCCATGAACTATTATACTTGATTTCTTTTCATATACCTCGCAAACCAACATCGAGGCAATATCTACCGTTCTATTGTGATAACTCCAACACAGAATCACAGTTGTATACCCCCGCTGGCCGCATACAAAATTTAGGTAATGACTATAAAGATGTTGTTGACATATTCAACACACCATTCACCAAATATAAACAAGTCATTACCCAATTTATATTGAAAAGAAGAACATCAAATTTAATTTAACTAACCGAACAAACTACGTAGCTCAGCATCGACTTCGAGACCTTACCAATGTATTGTAATTTTCCTAGTATTACATTTTTCCATCTTGCATAGCGGAGTATTTAGTTTCGATGTTATTTCGTTTTTTACTTTGTTTTTGCTTTAGATGTTGTTTTTGATTTTATCTTCTATTTTGTTTTTGATTTTGTTTTTGATTTTGCTTTGATTCTGTTGTGCTTAACTTAGATGTTCTTTCTAATAAATAAAAAAAAAATAATGTGTAAAAGCCCAGCCAGGCGGGAAATTCATAATAAATAAATATTTTACTATAGATTCTCAACTAGGTACTTACTTCAGATATCTTTACTATCAGACTGAAGAGAGATAGATTTTAAATGTATGATTTTATTAAAAATGATTTTTTTTTTAAACCAAAACTATTATTTAATATTTAACTGACAGCCCTGAAACAGTTAGCTAATCAGCAATACCTGCTTAATAATTTCAAACAAAGATAACTTTGAAGGTAACAATAAACTCAATGCAAATTTACTCTATTTAGTGCTTATAAATACTGTTGACAATTTTTTGACAAGTCCCCTTTGTTTAGGTACATCTTTTTTATTCTAAATAATCCTATCTAAATTTTATGTTCTCTGTTATTATAACATTGATATTATTTTTTTAGTATAGTAACAGTAGTTTAGTAACACATAAATAGTATCCTTTACCTAAATACTTGCTACTCTGTTAAATGTTCACGTGGGAATGCTATCCTTGTTCTACCGGTATTACAATGGAAGATGCTCCGAGGAACTAGTATCATTGATCCCTTCGGCACCGGTGCATAGTCGGGAAACACGCCAAACGCGTGCCCAACATTGGTACACGGTTGACATTTGTCACATGAGAACGGGTCGTTTCTTCGACTCGTTCTTATGTTCAACAGCTCGGCTGTGGAATGATTTGCCGGCCTCTGTGTTTCCTCCTTCGTACAACATAGGTCTCTTCAAGACCAATGTTCATTCCTTCCTCTCCTCAAAAAGACCCTCCACACAGCATCCCAGATGACATAGGCCCTGAGGGAAATTATTTTCCTCAAGGCCTCCTGTGTGGAGTTATTGTAAAAAAAAAAAAATTTTTTTTTAAGCTGATCTACGGTACTGTACTGAATCCACCTATGTTGAAGGAGATTAACCTATATGACCCTTACGCGTATACTCGTGGGATATCCCACGCATTTTTTATGCTCCGAAAGCGAGAACTTGTTTCTTTCAGAATGTGTCATTAAACAGAGCAATTCAACTGCTTAGGATTCTGCATTGAGCATCGACATCTTCGAGAGTTCAGTAACTATCTTCTGACATACGTCACAACATTCTTTCACAACATTCGTCTTCTCCGTAATAATTTGGTGTATAACTGTTTTATGAAGAACCTAAAAAATAAATAATTAAGTAAATTCCCTCTTGTACTGCGAGTTTCCGGAAACCAAGAATGCAACACATTTTTCACAAAAAATCATTTTGTTTTACATTCTCCATAATTTGTCCCTGGGAGGGACGGAATCAATAGGCGCAAGCTTCAGTGGTGGGTGGTTTGGTACATTTATGCTTCAGTGACTGATTGGTTGCGGGTTGCGGAGGCTCTCACTGCAATTTTAGGCATACGGTTATTTAGTACAGCTTCAATCTTTACGGCGGCCCTGTAACCCGTAACCCGTAACCCCACCTCCCTCGAGTACTGCCGCAGTGAAACAGCCATTCTGGATACTGCTCATGATAGATGTTACAGAGAAATTGTACTTAACGATTATGAATATTTCATTGACAGGGAGCATCCATCTGTATTATAATGGAGTATTTTCACAAACTAGAGAGTCCGTTAAAAATTAAAGATTTAATGTTCACTTCTCTTCATCAATAAATAAAAAATGTATAATTTTAATATTTCAAAAATTAAAAGATTACTTTGTATTAACCACTTTTAAAGTCTATAAAATTAAGTATTTTCATTAATAATTAGTATTGATTTTGAAAAGATCTATAACCGCACATTTGCTGCAACATCATTATGGCGTAGAAAACAATGCTGGATGATTAATTTCTATCATTTTATAACATATTTCTCTTGAACACTTAAGTTTCTAAAAAAATATATGCCATTTTTTAAGATATCGACCACCACAACACGGGCATAAGCCCGTGCTAGCCCGTGCTAACATGCTAGCATGGTGGTCGAATAATCCACTAATAATATTTATGCAATGAATAAATAAAAAAAAATGAATAAAAAATAAATATATATATATGTAATGATTAAGGTTTTCACGGGTGTAAGATGTAGAACAATTTTCTCGGTTTACCCGCGTAACGTAGTCCTTAAAAGGACTTTTTAACTCCTGACGTTTCGGACCGATCACACTACACTGTCCATCTTCAGAGGCCTTATGTCTTGAGTTTTTGTCTCAAACTGATAGCTTTCGCATGTCTGTTCGGTCCAAAAGCTAAAACTTAAGTGAGTGCAAGTCACTTCTTATGTCTAAAATGAAGTACCCGGGTAGCAGGTGATTGATGGTGGAGGGGGTGGGGGGCGGGGCTGGCAGTAGATACGTGATTGGTTAAGCTAATTAGAGACACTACTGGTAATTTTGGAAATGCCATTTTTGGGGGATTTTCATCGATTAAGACTTTCCAGGTGTTGGGAATTCTGATTGAGTCATTTCTAGTATTCATATTATTTTTGTGTTTATAAATTTCTATTGCTTTGCGGTAAATTCTTTTTGGTTCATTGTATATGCTAGCTATTGTTTTTGTATTATTAAAGTCTATTTTATGACCTTCATTAAGGACGTGTTGTACTATGGATGAAATTAAGCGTTTATTAGTGACATCTACTTTATGTTCTGCAATTCTACATGATATTTTTCTATTGCATTGTCCAATATACACCTTTTCACATGCCCCACAAGGTATTTTATAAATACCATGTGACTTAAGTGGAATGTGGTCCTTCGGACTTCTTAATAGAGACCAGATTTTATTTTCTGATTTATAAATAGTTTTGATTTTATTGCTTTTGAGAATTCGACTGATTTTATCTGTCGAGCCTTTGATGAATGGGAGAATTGCTATAGAAAGGGGTTCTTCTTCCGTTGCAGGAATAGTTTATGGATTTGTCTATTAAATATTTGGAGAAGCCGTTTGCTTGAAGAGCACTACTAAAAAGACCTAGTTCTTCATGAATATGATCTTTGTCCGCTAGTCGTTTTGACCGGGTAACTAGGGTATTTATAACTGATGACAACTGAGATGGGTTATGATTTGAATTGGCGTTTAAGTATCTATTTGTATGTGTTGGTTTACGATATACGGTATGGATACTATTCAAATGAATAAGAAAGTTATTTAATTCTTCAATTCCGTGTTGCCAAATAATGAAGGTATCATCCACATAGCGACGCCATAGTGAAGGTTTCAGAGGGGCGCTCTCTAATGCCTTTATTTCAAAGTACATCATGTAAATATTAGCGATTACCGGGCTGAGGGGTGAGCCCATCGGGGCCCCTTGAATTTGTTTATATATTTGTCCCTAAAATAGGTATTTTTAAGACAATGTTCCGTCAGAGTGATAAAATAAGTCGGAACGTCTAGTTTCGATTTAATTAACTCTAATGCTTCATTTATTGGTATTTTTGTGAACAAAGAGACTACATCGAAGCTGACTAAAATGTCACCCTTGTTTAAAGTTATATTAGAAATTGTTGAAATAAAATGCTCAGCATTACGCACGTAAGAATCCGCTTTCTCAACAAAAGGCTGAAAGCGTTGGGCAAGAAATTTTGCTAATATCTGGGTGGGCGAACCACACGAGCTAACAATAGGCCTGAGAGGCGCTTTGGGTTTGTGAATCTTTGGAAGACCATACATTTTTGGACAACGTGATGACTTTTCACTAGGGATAAGCATCTTCTTGAGATCATCACCGAGTTTAGAGGACATGATTTTACTTTTTGTTGTTTTTTCTAGATATGTAGTGGGGTCGTTTTTATTAACTTTGTAAACGGGATCAAGTAAAATTTCCCGCATGTTTGAGGTATAATCGCTTGTATTCATTATTACAGTCGCGTTGCCTTTATCTGCCGGTAAGACTATTATTTCTTCGTTCGAACGAAGTGCCTTAAGGGCTTTAAATTCTTCCAGTGATATATTATTCTTAGGTTGCACGGCTTTTCTAAGAATATGACACGTTTCTTGACGGATTATTTCGGCTTTGTCTAAGGGAAGTTTTGAGATGGATGATTCTACTGCGGTGATAATATTTTCTTTTGGAATTTTTGAAGGCGTTACACTAAAATTGAAACCCTTTGCTAGTACTGATTTAGTGGCGTTATCAAGGGTAAAGTTTGACAAGTTGTGGACTACTTTATTTATGTCTAAAGTGTGTATTTTTGAGGATGGAGGTGCGCGGCAGAGAGAGTTGAATTTCTTTATTTGGCGTGCTGTCGTTAGTTCAATATTGGTACCTACGCGTTTTTGAATCAACATATCTAATTGGTCCCACAAAATATGATGTATTAAAGAAGATAATTTAAAAAAAGGACTCACTGATTTGCTTGCTGACACCGTCAATTCGGTATCGGATGTTGTGAATCTCCTCTCGGACAAGGGCTAGACCGGCTTTATCCAAGATGTTGAGAGTGGCACGGCGTTGGTTGGAGCGTGGTTTAAGTTTAAAAGCACAAGGAACGACGTTTTTATCACGGCACCGGCGCAAAAAAATTAAAGCACAAATTAGTTTAGCACGCTTCGATCTTAACTTTTCGAATGATTTGCACGAACGTAAAATTCCCTCCCCGTAGAGGTTTAATATGTTATGATTAAGGTTTTCACGGGTGTAAGATGTAGAACAATTTTGTCGGTTTACCCGCGGAACGGTAATGTAATAAATAGGATTTTATCTGTTATTTTACAAGTTATATGTATGAAAAAATTCACAGGGTTAATTGCTATTAACATTTTCTACGAGATTTTTTTTTTTTTTTTTTACATTGACTTCACACAGAAGGCCCTGAGGAAAATAATTTCCCTCAGGGCCTATGTCATCTGTGGGCCTATGTAAGCTGTGTGGAGGGTCTTTTAGAGGAGAAGAAGGAATGAACATTGGTCTTGAAGAGACCCATGTTGTAGGAAGGAGGAAACACAAAGGCCGGCAAATCGTTCCACAGCCGAGCTGTTGAACACAAGAACGAGTCGAGTTCTATTTTAAACGAGTCGTGTTTTATTAAACATTTACACCATTTTCGCTTAATTATCATCGTTTCTAATATAAGCGCACTCCTTCTAACATTCGTTGTTACATATTTTCCCTTCTTCTTCTTTTTGGGTGCCTACTACCCTGACGTTAACAGAACGAACGAACGTGTCGTTTTGTCGACAAATCAAAACGGCACCTTTAAATCCTTGTTGAAAATTTATTTGTTTACATAAAATAAAAATAAAAATGCAATCATCATCGTAAAAAAAATATCTACGTTATTAAAATCAGTGTTCCAGAATGCTTAAAATGGCAGTTGTGTGTTAATGCCCAGCAGCGCTACCGTTGTTTTCGGCTAGTGAAAGAAACTTTCATCTTTCATTCAGAATCGAAACTTTGCTTAAAATGACTTTAACCGTGCTTGGTCACCAGATCTGAACAGTCAAGTACTTTTCTCCTCTAACCTACCCCTTCCCCTCCCACTACCTTACACCTCACAACATATCTCAATTGGGAATGACAATCCCTGTAGCTTCGGGCAGTTGCCATTGTGCGCAAGTAAATTTTATTTGTTTAATGTGAGGTATTTCACAATTTATAATAAATAGTACATTTTTGTAGCACTTTCCAGAGTGGAAGATACCTTATATAAAGCCATGATAAGAACTGACACTCTTAAGCCATGTAAGTTCACCGGTTCCATGCCAACCCAGAATGAAACCAATTCAGAACCACCTCAGAAAGGTCATTAAAAGCTATGAAGAAATAATTTTAAAATATCCGGTAACCCTAATCTAACTTAACCTATTTAACCATTTTTTATCATCACTCTTAATGATCTTTCTTAGGTGGTTCTGAGTTGGTTTCATTCTGAGTCGTCCGGTCACCAAGTTCACCATGTGTTTATTGACTAGATCTGAATAGGCGGGTACTTCCCCACCTTCCTTTCCCTCATCTCCTTCCCCTCCCCACCATCCCCAGCCTCATAATATATCCCAATTGGTGATGCCATAGTCTCACTGGCTCCATACGTTTGGGAGCTGTTGGGACTCGTGTGCGGTATTCATATTAAAAAAATCGCTTTCACAATCAGGGTTTTTCTAATTTCGATTTACTTGTCGATGAGGCTTGTTACACAAAAAAGTACAATTAATGGATTACCTCCAATTAGCGAAAAGATGAAAACGATGTAAGAATTTGAGATTACACGACCAAAAAATCATTGTGTTTATTTTTTGGGTCATTACGCCGTGTTGCGCTTTCTATTTCTTTAGCCAAAGTTTTGAAGAGCATTACAGTGTCCATCATCAGGACAAATACGCAGATTCCGACGAAGTGTATTTTTATGTGTGTATGAAATATAGGTAACACATCTACATACATAAACACACACTTTACCACAAGCAAAACACATGCTCTGATGATGTATACTGCAACACTTTCCAAAACGTTAGCTAAAGAAGAAGGAAGCGCAGCGCGGTATATTTATCATGTTGAGACATTTGAGTTATTTCTCTTCCACCGACTCTTGAAAAAGTTCACTTGAAGTTTGTTAGAAGTTGGCAAAGAACTGATTTAATACGCAAATCATTCCTTCTCGAATTCGATTCAGAGATTGCGCACTTGCCAATATATTAGTAAAAATTTATTTATTTATTTGTAAGAAACAAACAGCTTTTACATAATATACAGTGATATAATAGATATACAAGTGAGATGAAGTCAAGCCACAGAAGTTTCTTATGCTAAAGTACATTGGAAATAAAGTTTTAATATCTTATAATTAATTTTGGGTTATAGGAAGGGGAGTGGAATAGGAATATAGGAAAAGGATAGGAGATGCTCCCGATATATTCAATACTCTCATATTTATAATCGATCGTACGCGTTACTTTATATCGATATTTCTTTAAGTGATTACTAAAAATGTCAATGCTGTGAAATTTTGTATTATATTTTGCACATACACGAGGAATTTGGAATTTTTTCTAATATTTGTTCCACATGAGGGTAAATAAAATAAATCGGATTGTCTTCTTGTCTTACTGTCGGATTGTCTTATTTTTATCTTATTTTGGGAGTATTTCACCATTCTCCTAATAGCTTATCCATACGATTACGAATATTAATAAATTAAGAAATAAATTCAAGCAATAGGTAAAAAAAAAACTCGGCTAAATTATCCTGTATATAGCGACTATTTAAGTACCGAATAGTAAACTCTGACTATTTAAATAAATAAATCGTATTTCATTAACTGAAAATATACGTTATCATAAGGAGAATGGTGAAATACCTTTTTAATGTAAATATAGTTATAGATAGTTTCATATATTGTTTTTTAATTTATGCCATTTAAAAGTTGTAAATGTTTGTTTTCTGCTAATGTTTGTTTTGATAGAAATATTGCAGTAATAATTTTATTGATTTATTTTTTTAAATATTTTTACTTCTTTATACGCCCTTCTGGCTTTTACTTTTGGTAAATAAAATTATTACAATTTTAATACAAGTAATGAAAAATGGTAGCAAATAATAATTAATTCATTACAATGGTTACCAATTATTTGATTTTTAAAATAGAAAATAAAAAATTATCATTCATAAATTGCAACATGAAAAAATTGCTTACGTAGGTGTGTTTTACACATCGAATTTGCCATTATTTTTCAATATTCGCAAATTCACCCTGTGACGTCAAATCACTTTGTATCTTTGACCAAGTATACCCTAGGTCAATGCTTTGTATGCATCATTTAATATTTTTTTTAAATTTTGATTAAGGCGCCGTATCCACGCTCAAAAAGAAGAAGATGGAAATATATATATATTTGCGAATGTTGGAGAGAGCGCGCTTATATTTAAAACGATAGAATTGAAGCGAAAATTGTGAAAATGTTTTATGAAACATGACTCCTTTAAAATAGAGTAAAAACCTCTTGGGGGGGTATAAAATAGCATTTAAAGAAACACTTTTAATACATTTAAAGAAACACTGTTAATAAATAACTGAAACAAACGTGGATATAATAATTTTCTGTCGAGGGAATTTCATATAATTTGCGTTTCGGCATGGGGAATGTTTAGATATTGTCTTAAAAAATAACATATATTTTTAAAAGAGCTTAAAAATTTCGAATGGGGAGATAAGTCAACCAATTATTCATCCTTATGAACTTAACAACTCTACCCTTACCTCTGTCGCAGAAATTAGTGACTTGGGCATAACTTTCGACTCTAAATTAAACTTCATATCCCATATAAACTCAATCTATAATAAAGGTATCAAAATGCTTGGCTTCGTTTTTAGAAATTCCAGAGGTTTCAAGAATATTTCAACTTTAAAAATTTTGTATACATCCTTAGTACGTAGTCAAGTCGAATATAACTCCTCGATCTGGTCCCCCCATTTTAAAATACATTCAGATTCAATCGAAAAAATTCAACACAAATTCTTAAGACACATTAATTTTAACCTCGGTATTCCCATTGAAAACAAATTATAATTACTTGATGAAAGAATTAAATTTACTAAGACTGTCAGATCGAAGAATTATATCCGACTTAATATTAATGTTCAAAATTGTAAATGGTAGAATAGACAGTCCTGATCTAACTAAGCTCATTGAATTTCATATTCCCACGAGAACTACTCGTTCTAAAATCCTTTTTAAATGTAACAATAATCGGACTGAGTATACGAAACACTCACTTTTACCTAGGTTGCATGAAGTTACTAATAGATATGCAGATGTGATAGATCTATTTAACTGCACGGAACATAGGTACAAGACGGCTATGCTATCATATTTTTTTAATGACTATTAATTTTATTTGTATTATAGATTTTTGCATGTAAACGTATCTCTGGTGTCACTTCCCAATGTATCGTCACAATTAACTGTTATACATAAACTGTTTTACCATTACTAATAATAATTAATAATAATTTAATAATTTTTAAAAATTTTTTAATTTTATTTTTTAAATTTTTTTTTATTTTAGTAATTTGTACATTTAAGTTTACAAATTTCTAATTGATAATAATATTTCATATTCACTATATTTTTTCAAGTTTTATGTAGCTCCTACAATACATCTTGAACTTTCCAATTGGTAATAATCTTACTAATATTTTGAATATGAATTTGTGACATGTAATTAATGTTTATGGCATACTTATGCCGTTTGTATTAAATAAATAAATAAATAAATAAATATGTAAGAAATCGGTAGAAATTCGGGTAGCGGCGGCTTAAATAAGTGGTGTATGGCCAATGACAAAATCAAGCTGATCGAGATGCGCCTCAAGCGTATCACGATCGGCCTACGACATATACAAAGGGATTTGTTTTAATTTCTTCTGTATATTCGTTTGCAAAACCATATTGGTGAGATTTTTTTTTGTCTGTGAAAGATCCTTATGCCTAGTGTGTCGGGTAGGTACTCTTATGTTGACCAAACCATAACATAATATCGTTTATTGAAGGCATACGTTTCTGCCATTCAGTAAAGTAATTACCTTATATTTGAACGTTTTTTGTTTATCTGTCAATTGAATTTGATATGTTACAGAACTGACATACTTAAACTATAGAAATTATTATGGTGTATTATCAAATTTATTACCTAAACGTAAAATCCTTCTATAAACCTCAGTTATTATGTAAAAGCTATTCACGTAATAGGTCGATACGGAGTTCTGCGAACTAACAGCAAAATGGCTTCCTGAGGGACAAATAAACAAACTAACTTTGGTACGGAAATGCAAAATTATACGGAAATTCCCGCTTTTCGATTGTCGTTTCAAATTAGAGGTAATCAATTTGGTAAGAAATATTTCCTGAACCTTAATATACTTCTGTCGATATTAGCTTTACGACCCGCCTTTGTCCCAGATTTTGCGTCTTGTCTTTTTTTAGTTATAAATATTTTTATAACTCTAGCGTTCGCGTTAATAATTAAAATAGTCGTGTCCAGCGTCCGGGATTCTGGACGTCCGATTTGGAAATTTCCCGCCCTCATTAAAAAAAAATCATACCTTCAAAATTTAATATACTGAAATTTAAACTGATTAAAGTATTAGAGAGCCATTGAATGCACTTATATTTAACCGTTGACTCCTTATTTTTAGGATTCATAAAAAAAAAAAAATTTATAAACGGATAAATTCTGGGCATTACTTCATTTAAAATTGGCGTACGTAGTACCTATTTGGAAAAATTAAATATTGCAACTCGTAGTATGTAGTCTAGTTGATAATCACCGATATAAATTTAATTTCAAACATGCACTCTGTAATAAATAACACATGATTTGTCAGAAAAATATTTCATTATCTTCGGTTAGCAATTTGTCAATTACGAATAATTCAGAAGAGATGCGAGACATGTCTTATTAAAAAGTGAAAATACCTACTAAGTTATCTCTGTGAATAATCGAAGTTTATAACGCGCGAGAGCTTTTGAAATAATTCCAATAAATGTTTTAAAATAATGTGACCAAAAACACTCCAGAGTTGATGCGTTTTAATGTATTGTGCTCCATGAGATAAATAACTTAGAAAGTTTAAAATAGTTGCGATTTCAGGACGCCTGAAAAAAAAAGTTATGGTATTTACATTATTCATAAATCCCAACTAAAAGTATGGCTTCATGAGTGAATTGGGGTATTTTGTAAGGATGAAGGTAAGTGTGGAGGGGAAGGAGATGGGGAAGAAGAAGATGTGGAAGTTTCTGTTTATTTAGGTCTTGGCTAGTCACTGAACATGGCTAAAGCCATTTCAAGCAACCTTTCAATTTTAAATAATGAACTTACACCACTGTGATTCTGAGAATATCTCCCACTAAGGAACGTGCCGCAATTTACCTTATATTATTTTAGATGTGTGATGTATGTCTTTTTTCTACTCTCTTATATTTGTCTGTATTTTATTTACTCCTGGGCACTTGGCACCAGTCGTAATATTCTTCTTTTCTCTTGGCTCTGATCGATATTTAAATTCTTAAGGCTTTGCATATGTGTGGTAGGGATGGAAAATTCCTCCCCTACGTCACACAAGCCTTTATAAAATTGGACCCTTATTTCCTCTGATAACTACAGAAAGCTACTTAAAGCTCCCTTGTACTACATACCTTTAGTGATATATGTACTTAACTAATAAATACGTTATTTACGACTTTGAACGTAAATATTTTCGTATTTAGGTTGTAATTAAACTCCATCAAACGTTGTGTAATTTTTTTGATTTATGATATAGGACTTTAATTACTTTAAATTTTGTGGTAACCCTCTTGATTCTAAACAGAGTGTTGAATTTCAAACTGTATTGGTCTCTCTCTTGCAAATTTAACCTTAAGTAATTTCTCTAAATGAACTAACTTCCCTTTGACGTTCATTATGATTCCCTACATCCTAATGAATTCTTGAATAAGCAATACTAATCGAAACTACACATGACTAATTGAACAGATAATTAAATATAACTCAAATGGTTAAATGTTAGTAAATTTGATTATGATTGTATCTCGTATCTGCTGGGCGCCCCTCCGTTTAGATTCAGCTGCTATAAGGTACATATAAAGATGGATTTAGTAGGTTAATGTAATTAGTTAATTGCATATTTGACGAACTCAGAATAACCCTTTTTCTGGCAAAATTTGGCTCCAGCCTCCATCAAGTAAGCAGGGTGATCAGAAGTCAACCCAAAATTCGCACAGTCTTTTGGCACGGTTCAATTGATTGATACCTAAGTTATCGCGTCCCAATTGACCTTCCTTCGCCATCATGCACTGCCTTCAGGTCTTCCCCCAAGCCCAGATACCTCCAAATTCCTACTCCTCCAAAGTTTACTATTTACTTAGGGCGAACCGGTTTCGTCCTATATGCAATCATATACTCACGGGTTTGTGTGGAGTTACGGGTCGTGAATCCTCCCTCCACGTTCAAGAAATGAGACGAGAGTGACCCGACAGGCCTAAAGCACTAATTGTAAGTGAGTTCGTTTCATTCAATGAACAGTACATAAAAAGATATATATGTAAACATACGTTTTGGGAAGGTTTATAACTCGCAATGCGAAACTACTTGCAACGCATCCCGAGCTCGGATCTCGCCCATCGGATTCTGCACAATCCTCAGATTGATACCGAATATATACGTAAGAATAGTGTGAAATATAAATATATACTAGTACAATAAGATCTTATCTGGCGATGTGTTCTGGAGATTCGCCATAACTCCAAGCTTTTGTTTGGTTTTGTTGACGGTTTTGTTTGAGAGATCCGCCATCTCTATGGTTTGATTAATGGTCCTTGTTACAGAAGCGAACACTGCCTTCTGTTGGTTGAACTGTATTTTTTTTTCTTTTCTTTCCCTCCCCTCCAATGTTCAACTTTTGATAAATTCTTGCTATCCCGTGATTCTCAATTGAATCATGTAAATCCTCATTACCCCTTATTAAGCTATCCCGTGATTTTTCAACTGCTTCATCTAAGCCTTCATTACCCCTTATTAAGCTATCCCGTGATTTATCAAATGTTTCATCTAAGCCTTCAATACCCCTTATTAAGCTATCCCGTGATTTATCAAATGTTTCATCTAAGCCTTCAATACACCTTTTTGAACTGCTATAATAAATCTGTTAATTTTCAATTGCTTAGATCTGTAGATACCTCGTTACGTTCAAATTAAAAATAGTGTTTAAATTTTTTTTTTTTCTTTTTGCTCCTAATAATTGCGCAATATAATAATTTTATCCCGTTCCTAGAAGTTAATACCTAAGTACGATATCCATTAATCAAGGTCATTTTTTTTTTTCTTTTTACTGTATTCGAACTAGTGCCCCAGTGACCGAATTATTTTGTAAACAATTTGAGCTTTGTAAACATTCCCTACGTCCTCGTGACCTAGATTCAAGCGTATGAGGTATGTTTACTTTAGACATTCCGGAGACGTGTGAGATGACTCTAAAATTTTCTTTGTTTGATAATGATGTACTTAGCGCAATTGTCTAGTCTGATACCCGATTACGTATACATATTTATTCATTTATATATACTTTGTCTCAGTAAATAATTTATAATATGGATCTGTATAATTTTCTGATTGAAATAATTTCTAATATCATAACTTATTTCAAATGCTCTGGATTTTCTGAAATTATATTAATACATACATAAGATTAAATATAAAATATTGATTTGTAAATTTATCACACATAACTACTTTTAATAGTTATTGATGAATTCAGAGGTAGGAATCGATACCCTTTTCCTCTTTTTATATAAGTGTTTTTCTTTTTTTTTTTTTGATTATAATTTTTCTTGGGAACAAAATTACATATATATATGTTTATATACTTACATATATAAATATAAAAATATACTTATTAAATTTATAATATTTTAATATAGTTACATATCACATATTAAGAGAGTAATATCTTGGTCAAATAATTAATCCAAATACCAATGTTTGCTGCATTCCGCTATCTCCTTGGAATCTGTAAAATTTTATAACGGAAAAGACTTACCCCTACCAAGGTTTTTTCCGACCGGGAAATACACGGTAACCTTGCTGCGATTTTCCTAAATTAATTTTTTTATTTTCCTAAATTTAATTAAATCTTTTTGACTTCAATTTTTTTTTTTCATTTAATCTAATTAATTAAAATGATGCATGAACTCTATCGTTCTAAACTGTATTTTATCTCAAAACTCGTTGGTTAGATAACACTTTAAATGATAGTTACTTCACAATTAATTTAGAGATGGTAAATTGTTGTTAAATTAAATTTTTATCCCTCCGAACTTTTATGTATTAATAAAATATTATTTTGTTTTATTATTATTATTTAAGATAATTAATTTAATTATTTATTATTTGTTAGAAGACTTTCACTTAGATTGAACACACGTATTTAATTATAACTTTTTCACACTAAATTATCACATCACTTCAGTTATTTATTGCACTAATATTAAACGCGAAATTTCTAAGTTTAAAAACACGATATTAAGTGATTATAAAATCCGAATTTTCCACTAAAACAAATTGTATTTATCACGAGCACTTTTATTTTTCACAAGTAATTAACGCGTTGGCTTTATCTTTATTTCCACTGATTCTAACTGCAAAGTATTTTTTTTGTATATCACTGACTAGAATGTGAAAATTTTCTAAGTATCAAAATAATTATCACTTAGAATTTTTCCACTTTAAGTCACCCACCGTTTCGTCACGTTCCGCGAACTTAAAACCTTTTCGACCACGACCGTAGACTGTCCTCAACTGGCATTTGTCTAGACTTTTATACCCCTCTCAGGTCCAAAAGATCGTATCTGAATCTCCTATAATAAACCAATCTAATTACTATCAACTCGTAATTTCTTGAAACCTCTCCATTATTGTCGAATGCGGTCTCTTTGTACGTTTTGCGTTTGATACATTAAATTCTGTCTCGTACTCCCATACTTACAAGATCCGGATTTAGTAAGATCCATGTTTAATGGCCCAACTTCCTTTGTCCTGGTGTTCATACAAAATTAGCTTGAATTTAATAATTTTAAAGTTCTATTTTCATCTATTCCGTAACATGTCCGTGCGTACGGCATCTACCATATGTTCCAAATCTGTCCCCAAATTCGCCTATCAGAGATATCTTCATGTCGAAGTCTTTCTCGCAAATTGTTCATTTTTATTTTATTATTTTTCCTCGAGTTTTTCTGTATTCTATATGAACCTTTCCATTTAAAACCGAATTTTCTCTATTTACGTCGTATATTTGAATTTTCCATTTTTTTCTCGAATTTTCTTTTATTCACGACACTCTTTCCATGAATTTCCTTATTTATTCTTACGCTATTGTTCATATCTCTATAGATTTTTATATTTCAAGCCGTATTTATTTTATTCACTGTTAATCTAAGATTTCCTTTGTTTTTCTCTGTCGTATCTCCTTTCCCCTCACTTCCCCGTACTTCCCTGATATAACCATATCGTTTTTTGATGTTTGCTGCCTCTTGGAAAATTTCATTTTCTATTTGTTATTAATAAATATATCATTTTTTAACATCTTTATAGGAGATACCCCCACTTCGGCCCTTAAATTTCTGTCCTTTTTATTGCTTCATAATAATAATAATAATAACGTAGTATTTATATAGCGCAGTTTTGTGATGTTTCACTTCAAGTGCATAGAGAACGCCTTCCAAATTTTGTCCCGTTCTTACGCAAAATCCCATAAACCATATGTCTTGACAGTTGTATACATTAGTTCCTGTACCCACCTGGCAATAAATCCTTTTTTATTTCAGTGTCGTTAAATTTTATGAGAATTCTTTAATATAAATATTTCATAAGACCCATGATAATTTTTATTACCTTTTTAACGGCTAATCGTCCTTATCTAAACAATTTTCATGTTCGAATATTCCTTGTTTATCACAACAAAATACATCTGAAATCGACAACCATTGTAATGCCTCATTTTTTTTCTGCAATCGCGTACTATGTTACTCTATAACCTCCATTTTAATTACGTAAAATGACTCCTTTTCCTGAGTTTTTCTATCGCAATGTTTCCAGCATTTTCCACTCCCCTCCGTACTGCACTCTATCTTCTTCTCTAACACTTGTTACTGCTCTAGACATCTGAAATGTACCCTCGCCTATTCTTTAAAACTCTCATTTTTTTTTGACGTTTCCTCCCTAAATCTTTCATCGTAATATCCTAGCTCCGTCTAGAATTGATAACAATAATTTTCCATTGTTTTTTCAACATTTCCATTTCCTTTAGCACGTTTTCCCTCGAATCGATCATCTCCGGTCGTCACAAACAATCGTATTATAGATGAAAATCTCCCTAACATCTTACAATACGTTTTCGTCACTTGCTTTGCAATTTTTCACTTAAACTTTTGCATCGTGTTTACGTGTATCCTTTTTTTCCGCACCTGATATGTTTTAATGCGTTCGAGAACTAGGGTTTCTGATCCCTGGAATGTACCGGTTAATGATAACATTTCTTGGGGTCATCGTTCTTTTGTCCCTGAACAGATTATTTCTTCCCATGGAGTTTATTCACCTCTCGGTTTGGTGGGAACGTCAAACTCATTAATCACATTACTAATTGCCAAGTCCAAAGGTCATTCCTTTGTTCTAAAAATGGGTTCGGCCCTCTTCCCGTTGATAGGCTGAATTGGTTTTTAATCGCTTTTGCTGCAGTTCAATTGGCTGTCAATATATCTCGGTCTAAAGTATATTGGGGAGTCCCTGTCCCTGATTATTTGTTGATACCATCTGTGATTTTTTTATCAATACTCGTCTCACTTTGTCTAATTATAGATCCCTACCGTAAATATGAATTCACTTTACTCTAATCCGATAGATGTCGTAGACGTGTCCGTTTTATAAGTAATTGATATTTTCTTTTTAAATTAAAGTGGGAAGCTACGATATTTCCTAATTTTCACTGTTGATCAATGCAATTCATCACAGTTCCCTCCTCTGAACTCAATTTGCTGTGGCTTACGTTGTATTTTATTTTAATGTCCTCTTCTTTTTTTTTTTTTTTTTTTTTTTTTTTTTTTTTTTTTTTCGTTAGACACCGAAATTGTGTTCAAATTTAGACTAGCTATCTTCCCCTCCTCATTTGGTTATCCCCTATCTCTACTCCGTGTCATATTACTTCCTATCTCCCCCTCCTCATTTCGTTATCCCCTATCTTTTTCCGTATCCTATTACTTCCTATCTCCCCCTCCTCATTCTGTTATCCCCTATCTCTTTTCCGTGTCATATTACTCCCTATCTCCCCCTCCTCATTTTGTTCTCCCCTATCTTTTTTTTCGTATCCTATTACTTCCTATCTCCCCCTCCTCATTCTGTTATCCCCTATCTCTTTTCCGTATCCTATTACTTCCTATCTCCCCCTCCTCATTTTGTTACCCCCTATCTTTTTCCGTATCCTATTACTTCCTATCTCCCTCTTCTCTTTTGCTCGGATTGTTAACAATCTTGAATTTGAATCTCATTGTATTCTTTATTTTCTTTTCGCGTAGATTTTACTTTATGAAATTTTCTTTAATTTTGATAGATTCAAAATTAATTTCTTTTTGCTGGAACACGCCCCTCGACTCGCGTGTTTTGGTGGTCCCCAACCAAATTGGACTAAGACCTCCCTTACAATGATTTAAGTAAAGATTGTTTACAATCTCGCGGCCTTTCGAACAACTGAAAAGCGGGTGGTCTCTTGGTGTGCAATTAATTGTTTTTTGTTTTGTAAGTATGAATATTTTTTGTGAAATGTGTGTTTTCGCACGACCTCACCCAATCCGACAATCAGTGGTATACATGTTTCATATAAATTTTCCAGCATTTTTTTTTTCTTTATTTATTTAAACTTTATTTTATAATTCTTAATTTCTAATTATAATTTCTTAATTCATCCAAAGTTGTTCTAGCCTAAGTGTTGTCCACTCTAATATTTAAATTTTTATAAATGTTCTTTATTATCCTCAAATTGGTTCAGCGTTCCCTTTTTTTTTTCCCTTTTTTTTTTTTTTTGAAATCTAAACTATTTATACCTTAATTCAAATGTTACCTTTTTATCTCTATACTTAATGTCTACCCTATATCTATAGATAAACTTTCTTATTTCAATATTTCAAAAAAAAAATCCCTAAGCATTGTTTATTTTTTTTTTTTCAAAATGTCCCTTTTGTGTGCCATATAATATCTCTAATTTCTCTCCTTTTGAGTGTTCTTACTTATCTAACATTTTTTTTTTCTCACTAACACATGAAAAAAAGTAAAATTTTTTTTTTCAACTAGAAAATCAAAATTAACGAATTTATTTGCCTTACTCTATTTCAATAATTGAATATGATTGTCGCTTATTAAGAACTTGTCCACTCACCCTCAAAGACTTGACGACGATCCGCCCCTCGCAAGCAATCTGATAATCTAATATTTTAGTAATTTTCTTTCTTCCCCCTCCCCAATTATAATGTATCCTAACATATTTTTATTTGTATTTCTCAATCGTTTATTTATTTATTAACATTTACAAATATTTGTAAACTTCGCACTCTATCCGTTGATTTCCACTAACTGTAAACCTGATTTTTGTTTCTTATTACTTGCGTAATATCTAGCTAAATGTAAAGCGCTATAATCTCCTTTTATCTCCCGAGTTGGCTACGACCATTAGCTCCTTCCCGGCTGTAGTTATTGTAGAATTTTCTTTTGGTGAGCTGTTAACTTCGGTGCACTTGCTGCAACTAGCGTTTTCGCCCACACTTTCAATTGCGTGTATCCTCCTTTTTATGGCGTGGTAACGGTCACGGTATTTGTCCTTCTTGCTGGATTCCTCCCCACTCCTCTTCTTCATGTTCCGTTCTTCTGGTGTACATACCATTGTATCTAGTTTTCGTAGAAACTCAGCGGCGACAATCTCATCTCCTGATTGCCCCAAAAACCATAGCGATTGAATTTCCTTCGGATAATGTCTCATAATTTCGTCAACTATGCCCAACGGTGTGTCAGTAATCTTTAAAGCCTTCGCTAGCTCCCAATAGTTTGCGAAATGAGTGAGCATGGATATATTTTTCTTGGCATCATATACCCCTTCTGCAAGACGACGGCGAACTTCATTTTTCTTTATGTCTCCCCAATAGGTAACGAATCATCACTATACGTTAATTACATATTCCCTTTAAACTCTTATCAAATAATGTTAAAACATGTTTTTATCAATTGCTTGAATTGCAATTGTATTAGTAATCTGTCCATAGATATAACAATCAATCTGTCAAAACAAAAGCCTCTTAAAACCATAGACATTTTAATTTACCACAAACAAAAACAAAAAAAATCGTATGTTCAAAAATGCCCCCAATCACAGCATAATTATTTTTTTCCAAACTATTTTCTAAACAATTTCACGAACATAATATTTAAAAATGCTTAACATATATTTTCAAAATGTGCGAGGTCTTCGCACAAAAACTCATAGCTTCTTAAATCAGGTCCTTTTGAACAATTACGATATTTATCTTATATGTGAAACTTGGCTAAATAAATCAATCCAGGACAGTGAATTGTTTGACAATAGGTATGATGTATTTAGAGAGGATCGGAACTACTTTTTGTCTGGACAGCAGCAGGGAGGGGGGGTACTAATTGCAACATCCAAATCTCTGAAGGCTCAGAGAATTCCCTGGTCTACGTGTACTGAGGAGATCTGGATATCAGTGCCAATACTAGGTAACAATAATAAACTCAAAAATTTATATATCTGCTGCACATATCATCCACAAAACACCAACTACATCCACAACCTAACTCATCACTTCAACACCACATCAGACCTGCACGCAAATCACCCGGAAGGATTGTTTTTATTAGCTGGAGACTACAATATATCCAAACTAAACTGGAAGTTAACCGAAGGGCAAAACCAATTAGAACCAAATTTTCCAGAAGACACTGCTAGCTGTGCCTTGGTAGACTTCCTTTCATTCACCCAACTACACCAATTCAATTCTATAACCAATACAAACAAACGAATTCTTGATTTAATCATGACAAATATTTCAAAATGTAGTATAACCCATTGTACCGAACCTCTGACGCCTGAAGATTCACATCACAGAGCATTAGACATAGAGTTATCACCTGTTACTGTACCGTCTCTCTCCAGCTCATCTAGGACAGTTAAAATGTTTCACCGAGGTGATTACGGTCAAATCACTGAGGAATTATCCAAAATAAATTGGAAACTCCAATTTCAAGGTAAGGATACCGAAAAAGCCGTATTAGATTTTTACAATATCATAAATGACATTATTCGCAAATATATCCCCGAAAAAAAAATTTACGGTAATTTAGAAAGGTTTCCCCCCTGGTACACTTTACCACTTATTAAAATTGTAAAAGAGAAATTAAAATATCACAAGAAATGGAAAAAATACAAGAACCTGGCTGACTACCAATCATTTTCAGTACTGAGAAATCGTCAAAAGAAGATCGCGTTAGAATGTTATGAAAACTTCATTATGACGGCAGAAGATTCAATAAAAAAGTGCAGCAAACAGTTCTGGTCATTTGTTAAATCAAAGAAATCCTCTTCCGATTTACCAAAGCAAATGTATCTTGGAGATATTTCCTGCAATGATGGACAATCCATATGCGACCATTTTAGTGATTATTTTAGATCAGTTTTTGTAGAAAATTCCAACCCTCGCCTCAATCTTATAAACTGTGAGAATGATGACGACAACTCTAATCTACATATCCACAATATTAACTTCAATCAATCATGTGTACTTAGTTATTTAAAAAAACTTGATCCGAATAAAAGTGCGGGATCTGATTTAATTCCATCCATATTTTATGTAAAATGCCGGGACCAATTGGCTTATCCTCTCTCCTTGCTATTCAAAATGTCATTTGAAGAAGGCAACTTCCCCAACGTCTGGAAACAAGCACTCATTACACCAATCCACAAAAGCGGGGACAAAACTAACATTACCAACTACAGGCCCATCTCCAAACTCCCAATTGTCAGCAAAATCATGGAAAACATAGTTCTTGATCAACTTTTTCCGGCGGTACAAACAATCATATCTAAAAATCAACACGGCTTTTTCAGAAAACGGTCGGTCGAGACAAACCTTCTGGAATACACAGATTTTATTTTAAATTCTATGGGTGGTAAAAATCAAGTAGACTCTATCTATACGGATTTTTCAAAAGCCTTTGATAAAATTAACATTGACCTGCTTCTGAAGAAACTGTTAAAAATCGGGATTAATGGTGACCTTCTCAGATGGATCAAATCATATGTAACAAACAGAAGTCAAGCAGTTAGAGCTAAGGGTTTCTCCTCGCGTTTTTACAGTATACCTTCAGGAATCCCTCAAGGATCACATCTCGGACCTCTCTTGTTTATTTTATATATCAATGATATAGGTAAATGCTTTAAAAATTCCAAATTCCAAATTTTTGCTGATGACACTAAGATTTACAAAAAAATCACTAATATTAATGACAGCCTAGAATTGCAAGATGATATCAATAGGCTTGGAATATATTGTGCTAACAACCAACTGTTCCTTAATCTGGAAAAATGTAACACAATATCATTCACCAAAAGCATAAACCCCCTAATATTCCCGTACAAAATCAATGACGTAGAGATAAAAAGATGTTGTGAAGTGAGGGACTTAGGAATAATAATGGACTCCGGAATGTCTTTCCGAACACATATAAATTCCATCTGTGACAGGGCGTACAAACTTCTAGGATTCATCATAAGAGTGACCAAACCATTTAGGTCTCCACACGTAATCAAAATACTGTACGTCTCTTTTGTTCGCTCAATATTAGAATTCGGATCAGTCATATGGAATCCCCAATATAAAGTAAATATTGAAAGGTTAGAAAGAATTCAAAAAAAGATATTGAAACACCTAGACTTTAAATCCTTTCGAACTTCAGAAAACCTAAAAGACTCATTAACATTCCATAATTTATCAACTTTACAAGATAGAAGAAATATATCTGACCAAAAATTTTTATTCAAAATCATTAACAACGTTGTTGACAACAACTATCTTCTAGAACACATTAATTTCCACTGTCCAATAAGAAACACAAGGTCAAACCAACTATTCCACATCCCACACTCAAAAACAAATTACACACAACATTCATTTCTCCGAAGGACGTGCACAAAATACAATGATATCTTTTACGACGCTGATATTTTCCATTTGTCCTCAGGCCAATTTATTAAATCCATAATAGAAAAAATTAAAACAAATTGTTAATTACGAACTCTCCACCCCTGCTGCATGTTATTTTTTTTCATTCTCATTATGTTGGTTTTCCTTCTTTTTATTATAATAATAATATTTGGATGATTTATATATCCCATATGCTTTAATTTGTGTGTGTGTGTTTTTTTTTTTCTTTCATTTCTGTTGTATATATATATAATTTTTCTTTTTTTCTACCACTTTATGTTTTTTTTAATGTTTTAATCCATGTTTATATATTATAAATTGTAGCGGAAACTTCGCTGGTTAATGCAATCATGTAATATGTTACTTTCTTATAAAATATGTATAACTGTTTGTTTCCTAAATAAACTAAAATAAAAAATAAAAATAAATAAAATAGGTAGCTAAAAAATCTCGTTCGAAATCTAACATAGTCTCCCATCGTTTATTGTACAATTTTGCCCACGATTTAGCTTCCCCTTTCAAATTTTCCCGTACGACGACTAAAGGATCCGTTCGTTTCACTTTTCTAGTGTATTCTTTTAAATCTTCCAGGAAACTAATGGGATTTTGATTTCCACCGGAGAATGATGGTCGTTCCTGCTGTGGTAACATTTCCACTACTTGGAGAACGCTTTTCGGCGCATTATCCTCTCCTATCACCGCCACTGTTGCTGGGCTTTCCAATTGTTTCTCGAGTTCTTGCATCTTATTGACGAGCGGTGCCAAAGCTGCCTGAATTATTGTAGTTATATCTCCTATGTTTATTGTTGAAGTCTCGGTTGTGACATTTTCCCCGATTGCTGTCACTAAAGCCTGGGCTCGCCTACTTGTCCCACGTTTCCCAACCATTTTCTTTATTTTCCGAGTGTCGCCTGGTTAATGTTTATATTTTTATCTTATTAAGCGACAACCTTATAATCTCTATTTTAATTTCCTAAATTACCTCATGTAAATTATGTTGCCTTCCTTATTCTATTTATTTACTTATTTTTTTTTTTTTTCAATTTTCTCGTTTTTCTATATTTTTTATTTTATTTTTTTTTTTTATTTTTCCTTTTACTTCGTTAACTTTTCTTGTTCCTTTTCCTCGGGTTTTTCCTGTAACATATCATGTGTGAGTCTCTCTTCACACTCTCGCTTATTTTCGCCCTGTTCCTCCGATTTTGTGTCGGTCTCCCCCTCTGGCTGAACGACTTCTATCATATCCTCGACTCGTAACTTAGACCTCTTTGAACGTCTAAATATCTCCCGTAATTCATCTCCCGACGGTATTTCTTTAGCTTCTAATTCCGTCGCATCCACTTTCCCTTTTTCCGCCATTTTTTGTTTAAAATTTTTAATGAATTTAACTCAATACCAACTATTTATTATAAATATACCTATATATATTTATAATTTATTTTATTTTTTTTTTTTTTTTTGGAACCTGTCCCCCTATAAAACACAATATTTTTAATTATTTATATTTGTTTGCATGATGATTGTAACCCAAATTAGATCAACTCTACCATCACTCTTCATTTCAATTAAATGTAGGTAATTGCAAAAAAACGGAATGAATATTGTTACTCCAACGTTAATGAATATCCCGTGATTTTCGTTCAACCAATAATTACTCATTGTTTAGAATGCCAACCATTCCTTCAAGTTCCGCAATGCCTACGATATTTTCGCAAAATCTGTTTAGAGTTCGCAATACCTATCTTGATGTTATTTCGTCAAATCCCCTCCTTTTTTTGGTCCGAATGATCAAATGTTCCCTTAAATAGGTATATACCTATAAAACATTCGCCTGTGATATTAAAGCTCTCAACTCGACACTATCCCCAATCAAATATTTTATGTTATTTTTATTTTATGTTCCTTATCTTTTATGTTATGACTTTTTATGTGATAATCCTCACATACAAACCCACAACATTAACTATAAACAAAGGGTCACTTTATGTAGGTAAGTTCCCCCGTTTTTATCTGTAAAGTCTGTTTATTTTTTCCGTAACCGAGTGTTGATATCATTTTCGAGTTTGTTTATTCTACAATCTCTTAAAGCGATGCGCGTTACCCCCGATGTCACCTACTTCAAAATTTTTCGATGTTTTGTTATCACTTTCGATGCTTAGGTTATCAATCTTTCGATGCTTACAAACACCGCGGTATCTCGTATCAGATTGTTTACATTACGGTCATTAACATTCTGGATTCAGGAATGTCAATACCATTATTCTGTCAATTTATGGCCTGCCTTGAATAAACTGTTTACGCTTGTATCTGACCTACATTCTTTGTTACGATATTTATAATCTCATAAGCAATCAACAAATTCATGGTCACTTGATTTAAACTTTATCGACACTTTTATAAATTATTTTAAAACATGTAGAGTTTATTCGTTAACACTTTTTTTTTATATTTAAATGTATTGTTTATATATTTATTTTCGTATATTTATTTATTTATTTATATATTTTTTTTCGTGTTTATTTAACGGCGCACTGTTCTGATTTTTAGTTTATTTTTATTATCACTTCATTTAACATAACGTCCTACTTATTATTATTATTATTTTTTTTTCTTCACTTTTTTTTTTTTTTGCAATAGATTGACCAATAAAAGTTTTTTTTTTTTTTTTTCTAAAACAACTTGTAAAACTCTGATCTCCTGTCACGGCTGTGCAGTTGTGATGTTTGTCTTTTCTTTCCCTCCCCTCCAATGTTCAACTTTTGATAAATTCTTGCTATCCCGTGATTCTCAATTGAATCATGTAAATCCTCATTACCCCTTATTAAGCTATCCCGTGATTTTTCAACTGCTTCATCTAAGCCTTCATTACCCCTTATTAAGCTATCCCGTGATTTATCAAATGTTTCATCTAAGCCTTCAATACCCCTTATTAAGCTATCCCGTGATTTATCAAATGTTTCATCTAAGCCTTCAATACACCTTTTTGAACTGCTATAATAAATCTGTTAATTTTCAATTGCTTAGATCTGTAGATACCTCGTTACGTTCAAATTAAAAATAGTGTTTAAATTTTTTTTTTTTCTTTTTGCTCCTAATAATTGCGCAATATAATAATTTTATCCCGTTCCTAGAAGTTAATACCTAAGTACGATATCCATTAATCAAGGTCATTTTTTTTTTCTTTTTACTGTATTCGAACTAGTGCCCCAGTGACCGAATTATTTTGTAAACAATTTGAGCTTTGTAAACATTCCCTACGTCCTCGTGACCTAGATTCAAGCGTATGAGGTATGTTTACTTTAGACATTCCGGAGACGTGTGAGATGACTCTAAAATTTTCTTTGTTTGATAATGATGTACTTAGCGCAATTGTCTAGTCTGATACCCGATTACGTATACATATTTATTCATTTATATATACTTTGTCTCAGTAAATAATTTATAATATGGATCTGTATAATTTTCTGATTGAAATAATTTCTAATATCATAACTTATTTCAAATGCTCTGGATTTTCTGAAATTATATTAATACATACATAAGATTAAATATAAAATATTGATTTGTAAATTTATCACACATAACTACTTTTAATAGTTATTGATGAATTCAGAGGTAGGAATCGATACCCTTTTCCTCTTTTTATATAAGTGTTTTTCTTTTTTTTTTTTTGATTATAATTTTTCTTGGGAACAAAATTACATATATATATGTTTATATACTTACATATATAAATATAAAAATATACTTATTAAATTTATAATATTTTAATATAGTTACATATCACATATTAAGAGAGTAATATCTTGGTCAAATAATTAATCCAAATACCAATGTTTGCTGCATTCCGCTATCTCCTTGGAATCTGTAAAATTTTATAACGGAAAAGACTTACCCCTACCAAGGTTTTTTCCGACCGGGAAATACACGGTAACCTTGCTGCGATTTTCCTAAATTAATTTTTTTATTTTCCTAAATTTAATTAAATCTTTTTGACTTCAATTTTTTTTTTTCATTTAATCTAATTAATTAAAATGATGCATGAACTCTATCGTTCTAAACTGTATTTTATCTCAAAACTCGTTGGTTAGATAACACTTTAAATGATAGTTACTTCACAATTAATTTAGAGATGGTAAATTGTTGTTAAATTAAATTTTTATCCCTCCGAACTTTTATGTATTAATAAAATATTATTTTGTTTTATTATTATTATTTAAGATAATTAATTTAATTATTTATTATTTGTTAGAAGACTTTCACTTAGATTGAACACACGTATTTAATTATAACTTTTTCACACTAAATTATCACATCACTTCAGTTATTTATTGCACTAATATTAAACGCGAAATTTCTAAGTTTAAAAACACGATATTAAGTGATTATAAAATCCGAATTTTCCACTAAAACAAATTGTATTTATCACGAGCACTTTTATTTTTCACAAGTAATTAACGCGTTGGCTTTATCTTTATTTCCACTGATTCTAACTGCAAAGTATTTTTTTTGTATATCACTGACTAGAATGTGAAAATTTTCTAAGTATCAAAATAATTATCACTTAGAATTTTTCCACTTTAAGTCACCCACCGTTTCGTCACGTTCCGCGAACTTAAAACCTTTTCGACCACGACCGTAGACTGTCCTCAACTGGCATTTGTCTAGACTTTTATACCCCTCTCAGGTCCAAAAGATCGTATCTGAATCTCCTATAATAAACCAATCTAATTACTATCAACTCGTAATTTCTTGAAACCTCTCCATTATTGTCGAATGCGGTCTCTTTGTACGTTTTGCGTTTGATACATTAAATTCTGTCTCGTACTCCCATACTTACAAGATCCGGATTTAGTAAGATCCATGTTTAATGGCCCAACTTCCTTTGTCCTGGTGTTCATACAAAATTAGCTTGAATTTAATAATTTTAAAGTTCTATTTTCATCTATTCCGTAACATGTCCGTGCGTACGGCATCTACCATATGTTCCAAATCTGTCCCCAAATTCGCCTATCAGAGATATCTTCATGTCGAAGTCTTTCTCGCAAATTGTTCATTTTTATTTTATTATTTTTCCTCGAGTTTTTCTGTATTCTATATGAACCTTTCCATTTAAAACCGAATTTTCTCTATTTACGTCGTATATTTGAATTTTCCATTTTTTTCTCGAATTTTCTTTTATTCACGACACTCTTTCCATGAATTTCCTTATTTATTCTTACGCTATTGTTCATATCTCTATAGATTTTTATATTTCAAGCCGTATTTATTTTATTCACTGTTAATCTAAGATTTCCTTTGTTTTTCTCTGTCGTATCTCCTTTCCCCTCACTTCCCCGTACTTCCCTGATATAACCATATCGTTTTTTGATGTTTGCTGCCTCTTGGAAAATTTCATTTTCTATTTGTTATTAATAAATATATCATTTTTTAACATCTTTATAGGAGATACCCCCACTTCGGCCCTTAAATTTCTGTCCTTTTTATTGCTTCATAGAGAACGCCTTCCAAATTTTGTCCCGTTCTTACGCAAAATCCCATAAACCATATGTCTTGACAGTTGTATACATTAGTTCCTGTACCCACCTGGCAATAAATCCTTTTTTATTTCAGTGTCGTTAAATTTTATGAGAATTCTTTAATATAAATATTTCATAAGACCCATGATAATTTTTATTACCTTTTTAACGGCTAATCGTCCTTATCTAAACAATTTTCATGTTCGAATATTCCTTGTTTATCACAACAAAATACATCTGAAATCGACAACCATTGTAATGCCTCATTTTTTTTCTGCAATCGCGTACTATGTTACTCTATAACCTCCATTTTAATTACGTAAAATGACTCCTTTTCCTGAGTTTTTCTATCGCAATGTTTTCAGCATTTTCCACTCCCCTCCGTACTGCACTCTATCTTCTTCTCTAACACTTGTTACTGCTCTAGACATCTGAAATGTACCCTCGCCTATTCTTTAAAACTCTCATTTTTTTTTGACGTTTCCTCCCTAAATCTTTCATCGTAATATCCTAGCTCCGTCTAGAATTGATAACAATAATTTTCCATTGTTTTTTCAACATTTCCATTTCCTTTAGCACGTTTTCCCTCGAATCGATCATCTCCGGTCGTCACAAACAATCGTATTATAGATGAAAATCTCCCTAACATCTTACAATACGTTTTCGTCACTTGCTTTGCAATTTTTCACTTAAACTTTTGCATCGTGTTTACGTGTATCCTTTTTTTCCGCACCTGATATGTTTTAATGCGTTCGAGAACTAGGGTTTCTGATCCCTGGAATGTACCGGTTAATGATAACATTTCTTGGGGTCATCGTTCTTTTGTCCCTGAACAGATTATTTCTTCCCATGGAGTTTATTCACCTCTCGGTTTGGTGGGAACGTCAAACTCATTAATCACATTACTAATTGCCAAGTCCAAAGGTCATTCCTTTGTTCTAAAAATGGGTTCGGCCCTCTTCCCGTTGATAGGCTGAATTGGTTTTTAATCGCTTTTGCTGCAGTTCAATTGGCTGTCAATATATCTCGGTCTAAAGTATATTGGGGAGTCCCTGTCCCTGATTATTTGTTGATACCATCTGTGATTTTTTTATCAATACTCGTCTCACTTTGTCTAATTATAGATCCCTACCGTAAATATGAATTCACTTTACTCTAATCCGATAGATGTCGTAGACGTGTCCGTTTTATAAGTAATTGATATTTTCTTTTTAAATTAAAGTGGGAAGCTACGATATTTCCTAATTTTCACTGTTGATCAATGCAATTCATCACAGATGGGTACTTAAATTGTGAAAACACTAATAAAAAATTGATAAAAAAATACAAATCAATCAAATAAAATTTATTTGCGCATACCGGGATTAGAACTCGCGACCTTTGGATGGCTAGTCGAGAGCCTTGCCCCTCGGAGGCCGCTGGTGTAAAGCAAAGATTTTTCGTGTGGTTCTCGGCACAGTTTCCATATGAGATCGGTTTGAAAAAAAGCATCGTGTAATACGCCCATTAGAGTAGGTATTTACCGCCCTTACCAGGTCTCATCTTACGTTTTTTTTAAAAAATTTCTTCCTTATACTCAGTTGAAGTTTCAAGAAAACGGATAAAATTCTTTTTCACAAACCTCTCGAATGTGTATTTTTTGAACGCGTGCTGGTATCTAATAATGAATGTATAAAATTTTCCCAAAGGACAGAGTGTCGGCAGTCATCGTAAGTCTCAGGTTTCATTTCTGATTTAATATTATCTCTGAGAGCTTTATATTGACAGCTGATTTTCGCCCCACCCTTTTCAGCAGGGGTGTGCAAACTTTACAGTCTATTGTATCTGTGGGTCGATGATTTAAAAAAATAGTTAATGGTTATCATCTCTATAAACCGGTTGTCGGGTTAACCGGAATTGTAATTCCTAATTATAAATATTTACTTATAATATTAACGCCTTTCGGTTATTACATAATGTAACATAGTATCATGCAGATAGAAATACAACACGGAAAGACAGCTCTAGTGAGCTTGTAAAACAATAAATAAACAGAAAACAGAAGTTGAGAAAAACATGTGTAGATAACAAATCAAATAATGCGATCCTGTAAATACTACAATATTGTACATATGGCAACAATGAAAAAATTTATATTTAAGATATATATTTAGATACGTTTTTAGATGTAAATTACTTAACATAAAGATCAGACACGTTGAAATTGTTAAATGTAAGGTAAATAATAAACAGAATATATTTCAAGTCTAGAAGATGTCTACACATTATAGGAAATAAATATAATTTCCATGGAAACAATAAAATTAAGAAAATCTGACAACAACATGATAAGAATAGCAACTTTTTTGAAATGATAAAAAAAAAGTTTTAAACATAAATAAATAATATTATAGGTTATAATCGATCACAATATTTCTATGAATCATACATTTACTTACAAACATGCATTAATACTATGGGTAGAAATTTGTTTAGTAAATTTACGAAATAACTTCCTTAGTGAGTACTTGTATCTTGAATAAGTGATTTCATTATTTCATTTTCGTTATTTGTTTTTGACAGGGCTGGGCAAAATACATGCTTAGCTGTAGTTAAAATACAAATTACAAAATACTTTTTCGCATGTAGGTATTTAAAATACGAAATACAAAATACTTTCAAGAAGTGTATTTGAAATACAAAATACAGTATTTTAACCATTTTTTAATTTCAAATACAAAATACATTTGGTTTTGGTAGAGCGTTTGGTTGCAAAAATTGTCGTAAGTGCCCATATCTAAGGGTGCGTTTCCATAAAAGCAAAGCTGAGCAGAGAGAAACAGAGACGGCAAAAATTAACCAATCATATTGCTCAGAAGACACATCTCGTCTCCGCTCCACTTGTAAAGTTTTGTGGTATAATAATAATTAATTATAATAAGACTAGCTGGTTCCCGGCATGCGTTTCTATGCCATATTCAAAGAAATAAATTGTTTCTTCCTGCATATCCTTTCCCGTGCATCCCCGTTCCCCTCCCGCATCCCTTTCCCTTCCCCTTCCGCCTTCCCCGCCTACCATATCCCGCTCCCCCATCCCGCCAACCCTCCTCCCGCGTTCCATATATTCAGTCCCAGTACATTCAGTTTTCAAACAACTCGCGTGCAAGCTATTATAATTTTTTATTCAAATCTTAATTTTTCACATATTAAAAATATTCATTTTTGTGTATTATAAGAACAATCAATCAAATCTGGTACGTAACATGGGTAACCATTTAAAATATCTATAATTTAAAAAAATCCATAGACAATTCTTTTGTTACAAAAAAACAGCTGCCTGCTTAATTCAATTTCATCAAACGCGTGAACTGTCAAACGTGCGAAGTTAAAATAGTCATTAAGTTTTCTGAAATTATCCAATTTTCTGCGTAATTTTTTAAATTTTTCTTTCCGTGGTAACATTGTACAAAGTATAAGAAAGCTTAAAGAAAATGAATGAAATAGGTAAAGTCGTTCTGAAGTTATGGCGTTACCAAGGGAATCAAGGATTCATTTTTGTATGTACACATAGATGACATTTGTATAGCGCAGTTTCGTGTTATTTCTCTTCAAGTGCGCTCTACAGTAATTAACTTAAAACTAATCTAGTATTCAATCAAATTATTCCTATAGTGCTTGATCTAATACAATGATACAAAAATGTACAACACAAAGCAATGGCAAGTATAATATAATTTGATACAAAATGTCCAATAACAGTGCTATCTTAGCACAGGACAATAATAATAACTAGCATGATATATTATAATAAAACGAATATAAAACTTTATTCCACTTAATTTTATTGGACCGTAACCGGTTTCAGCTCGTTAAAGTCATCTTCAGACTGGTACAAATATTTCCTAGTCTACGGTTTATATACACAACATATTGAGGAGGGGGAGGGGGGTGGTCTACAAGGATTTTAATCAATTACAGTAATTATATTTGTTGCTAAGTCATTTTAGACTATCAAATTTCTAAATATTTTGGTTATTCCAGTAAGCTAATTACTTTGGGTATGTAGCTCACTTCAATGATGATTAGGTAAAAACCTTACAAGTAATATGAGTTACTAATGACCTAATTTTATTGTCAAATCATTATTATATTTATGAAGTTTGGTATTTTTTATTGCTTTTTGAAGGGATACGTGTTTACATTGGAGTTGAAATGAAATTAGATTCATTTGCTAAGTCCCCGCTTTTGTATCCAGTCTAATTTTCATAATAATTTTCGATATTAAAATATGTATTAGTTTAGACCATTTCAACTCCAATGTAAACACGTATCCCTTCAAAAAGCAATAAAAAATACCAAACTTCATAAATATAATAATGATTTGACAATAAAATTAGGTCATTAGTAACTCATATTACTTGTAAGGTTTTTACCTAATCATCATTGAAGTGAGCTGTAAACCCAATGTAATTAGCTTACTGGAATAACCAAAATATTTAGAAATTTGATAGTCTAAAATGACTTAGCAACAAATATAATTACTGTAATTGATTAAAATCCTTGTAGACCACCCCCCTCCCCCTCCTCAATATGTTGTGTATATAAACCGTTGACTAGGAAATATTTGTATCAGTCTGAAGATGGCTCTGACGAGCTGAAACCGGTTACGGTCCAATAAAATTAAGTGGAATAAAGTTTTATATTCGTTTTATTATAATATATTATAATGGAATTCCACTATGAAATATCACTCTCAAAAATAGAAATATTAACTAGCATGATATAAAAAAAATGTACAGTACATAATAAAGCAATGATAAGAGAACTACAAATAATCATTAGTATGAGTGCTATAGAACAGTAGATACAACAGGACAATAGTACAGGATTCTAGCGTTTTTAGTCTATGTATTTATTTATTGTTGTTATACGCCCGTAGGGGCTTTTACATAGATTATAAAATAATATTTAAGATATCGAGGATTACACATACATAGAATTTATACCAAAAGTTATAAAAGTGAAAAAACTTTTAAGAATATACAAGTAGTTTTTAAAGAAAAAACCACTTGTATATTCTTGCGTAAAACCGTGAAATATTTAAAATAATGTAATATTTAACAATAACATAGAACAAAATATAATATAAAACATTACAATGACACATCAAATCATTAAATATATTATACCCACGTTACAATAATTTGTAGGATTCCACAAAGTGTTGGTTTAAATTGCATTTTAGAATGTAAAGGGAATCAGCGAATACATCTACAATACCAATAAACTTGTTGCCTAAATCATGCATCCCATTGGTAAGTGAGTGTGATTGATAGTTGGTTGTGTATGTGTTGCAAAAGAATGTTATATTTTGTCTAGTATTCCTTGTCGGTACATGGAGTTTAATACTAGAAACGATGGCAGGGCTGTCAATTACGTTGTTCATAACTCTGTACAATAAAATTAGGTCTGAAATGATTCTTCTGTCAGACAGCGTCATTGAATTTAGTCGATTCATAAAACTTAAATAATTAATGTTTTCTATTGGAATTTTGAGTTTGAAATTTAAGTACCTAAGAAATTTGTGTTGAACACGTCTTATTTTAGAGTGTACTTTATAGAAAGGAGACCAAATAGGTGAATTATATTCTACTTGACATCTAACTAATGAAATGTAGAGTGTTTTCATGCAATCCATGGACTTAAAATCAGTTAGGGTTCTACAAAGGAAGCCAAGAATCTTTAAAGCCTTATTAGTTATATCATCTATATGTGCTGTGAATGTTAAGTTTGAATCGAATATAACTCCCAAGTCGCGAATTTGTAATACTGGTGTTAATTTAACATTATTTAAATTATATTCATGTAAAATATGAGAATGAGTTCTGGAAAATCGTATTACTTGACATTTCTCAATATTCAAAAATAACATATTTTGTTCGCACCATTTAAAAAATTCATCTAAATTAGCTTGTAAAATTAGGCAACCATATATATTTCGTATTCTTTTAAACAATTTTAGATCATCTGCAAAAAGTAGGACTTGTACATCTTTAAATATGTTTAAAATGTCATTAATGAATATTAAGAAGAATATTGGGCCTAGGTGGGACCCTTGCGGGACACCACTTGTGGCCTCGAATACATAGGATTCTATAAAATTAATCCTGACACTAAGCACTCTATTACTGAGGTAACTGATAATCCATGTCAATAAACTTCCTTTGATGCCTAACAGTCGGAGTTTGGATATAAGAATGTGATGTCGAACCTTATCAAATGCTTTACGGAAATCGGTGTATATAGAATCCACTTGTTGTTTCAGACTAAGGGATTCGGATATGTAATTATTATAGATAGTTAAATTACTTAAGGTAGATCGACCTCTGATAAAGCCGTGTTGGTTAGAAACAATAATATTGTTGATAGGTTTTACAATGGTATCTAATACTAATGACTCGAAAAGTTTGGGTAAAGCAGACATAATACAAATAGGTCTGTAGGGGCGTGTAAATAGCCCCTGACACGAGGGATGACTACCCTATGTAAAATTAACGAAAATTGAATTCTTCCCTATGTGACACAAAAAAACAGTCGACCCAGCAATCTCAAAAACCAAAGTGAAAACAAACAAACACTCACTCAGAGAATGCAGCTCAGCCACGATGTCCACACGAAAAGACACTTCTTTTCAATAAAAATGTCAAGGCGATATTGCATAATCTTGACAGATGTTTCGCACAGCAAGGAAGTTTCAACTATGAAAAGAAATATTTTCAACAAAACAGATGATGACAGTTATTCACTTGTTTGGATACTATTTTTAAAAACAATCCATTTTAGGTGTCTTGGATGAATTATTCTTATGACTGACCAGGAGAGACATCTCTTGGCCTTTTACTGACACTCCCGTCAGAAGTAATTGCTTGATTCACAAAGGTAAGGAAACGCATGAATACACTGCATCTCAAGTCACATAGGTTCAATTCAATACAATACAAAACCCATAGATGGCGACCTTATGGTCTTATAGCATAAATTATCAATTTAAAGAAATTAATGCCCAAATATATTTATGGCGCGTATCCATATTCCCCGCCTTGGAAGTTCGTAGAGCTTACAAAAGAAAGAATATAAAAATACAAATGAAACAAGAAATGAAATAGAAATAAAGTGACTATTCACCGGTAATATTCAGGAATGACACGCATTGGAAATTCGCAGAATCTCATAAAATAAAGAAAAATAACTAAAAATACAATGTAATAAAGTTCAATTGACCAAGATAACGGATATTAAGTAATGCCATGTCTGGGTCAGAGATCATTGAAACAATGACTAAAATCAAAAAAAATAAATAAATAAAAATAAACAAAAATAGATAAAATATAAAATTATTGCGTTGGAATGGGATATAATTTGACAACCGGACGTTTAAAAGAACCAAATCTTGTCTTTACCGTCGCAACGCGAACAATTTTATCCATTCCGGGATGGATTTCAGTTATCACGCCTAAAGGCCAATTTAACGGAGGGGAATCTTCTTGTCCCACTAGTACGACAGTTCCGATATCAATCGGATGATCAGAAGTAGTCCACTTCTGCCTGACTTGCAAGGTGTGTAGATACTCTGAACGCCACTTCTTCCAGAAGGACTGAACCATGCTGTCTAATAATTGCTTACGCTGAGTCAAATTGATTTTACCGTCTGCCAGGACAGAAGCAGGCAAGTACTGCAATGGTGTCGACATTAAAAAATGCGCAGGCGTAAGGACTTCTGGATAAGGGTCAGAAGACATAACTGTAAGTGGACGCGAATTCATTATGCACTCAATTTGAACTAGCACAGTCTGTAACTCCTCATAGGTGAGAAGCTGAGTTCCAATCACACGGTACAAGTGTGTCTTCATGCTCTTTATGTTCAACTCCCACATACCCCCAAAATGAGGCGCGCGTGGTGGAATCATTTTCCACTCTATACGACGCTTAGCGAGTTCGCGCTTTAATGAGGGCTCATATTCAGATTCAACCAAAAACTTGTAGAGGTCATCTAATTGTGCCTTCGCACCCACAAAATTAGTACCATTATCTGAATACAAGCATGTTACCGGGCCACGCCGAGAAATAAAACGGCTGAAAGCAGCCAGGAAAGCATTTGAAGTTAAGTCAGAGACCAACTCAATATGAATAGCCTTGGTCACAAGGCATACGAATAGACAAATATATGCCTTTTGAGAATGTTGTCCTCTCCGACGAGTCAGCGTAATACGGAGTGGACCTGCGTAATCTACACCGGTATGTACGAAGGCCTTTGCTTCTGCAACACGATATGACGGTAAATCTGCCATCTTCGGTGTAGGATGCGATGGATTTAAGCGGAAGCAACAATTGCATTTCCGCACCATCGCCCTAATAACAGTCCTAGCATCTTATATCCAATAGCGTTGACGTAAGATAGACATAAGAAGTCCTGGGCCTGTATGACAGTTCACGACATGAAAGTGAGCGATGATCAGATCGACAACACAGTCATGTTTGGGAAGCAAAACCGGATGTTTAACCTCAAAAGGTAAATCCGATTTAGAAAGCCGCCCCCCAATACGTAACAGATTATCTCCATCAAGAAATAGAGATAAACTCTGAAGTCTTTTGGAATGAAATTTGCCTTCCTGGAGTGCAGCAATATCTCCTGCAAAATGAATACTCTGCACAGCACGAATCACAGCCTTTTCAGCAGTCATAAGATTATTGACCGTTCCAGAGGAAAGTGATATCTTTTTTATGAATCGGAGGACATAAACAACAATCCTTAGTAGTTTATCCCAAGTGGATATACGCTGAGCCAGTTCACTCAGGACCGATTTTTCACCCTGAAATGTTGCAATGAGCACATTAGCCTTGTGTTCAGGCATTTCACCAGTATTGGTAGGGTGAAACGGTTTTAATGGCCATTCCAAAGGTGGGCTGCGAATCCATGATGGGCCGTTCCACCATAAATCATGTGAAACGAGTTGGGAAGGAAGCATGCCACGAGAAAGGCAGTCGCTCGGGTTTTCACTACCAGCAACATGGTAAAAGTTCTCTGGAGACAAATTTTCTTGGCACTGAGCTACGCGATTACTAACAAACATCGACCAGCGATGCGGTGAAGAATGTATCCAAGAGAGCGCAACGGTAGAATCGGAAAACGCATATGTTCCTGCAATAGGAAGACGCTCAGAATAATTATCTTGAACCGTCCGTATTAATTTGGACATCAATACTGCGGCACAGAGCTCCAAACGAGCGAGGGTCGTCACTTTGGTGGGAGAAACCTTTGATTTTGCGCACAACAATCTCACTGTAATTTTTCCAAACAGATCAGTGGTGTGCAAATAAATCACACAGCCGTAACCATTCATGCTTGCATCGCAGAAAGCAACAACGAGCACCGTACTGTCTTTCAGGACACCAACATGGCGAGGGATTTTTATCATTGAAATTAGCGGAAATTCCTGTGTAAGCGCCGAAAACCGACGAATAACGCTATCAGGGGGTGTATCATCCCAACCAATGTTGCACAGCCATAGCTCTTTGATAAGTAATTTAGCGTACAGAATGACAGGGGCGACCAAGCCGAGGACATCAAATAAACGGGCGACTATGGAGAGTATGCTCCGCTTTGTGCACTTCTCCTGAACATAAGATGCCGTAAAGAAGAAGCTGTCATCAGCTGGTTCCCACGAAAGGCCCAACACCTTAGAGGTATTGTTAGAACCAACAGTGAAGTCCACTGGGCTGCGGTGAGAATCCGGGAGGTTCTCAAGTACAAATTGAGAATTACTAGTCCATTTTACTAAATCAAAGGCACCGGACTTAAACAACGAGATTAATTCTCGAGAAAGACGTATGGCGCTGGGCTCATCTGCAATAGAATAGACCAGGTCGTCCATATACAGCTTGGACTCTGCCACTTTGGCAGCATCCGGGTAATGTGGTCTCATATCTTGGGCCAACTGGCGAACCGTCCGCATTGCTAAGTATGGACTTGCCGTCAAGCCGAAAGGAACTCGATTGAACTGAAAAGTTCGTATGAGACCATTATTTGAGAATCGAAATAAGATCCTCAGGTATCTGCGATGCTTGCTAGGAACTTCAATCTGTAAGTACATTTGCTTTATATCCGCAGTCATAGCGATGGGAAAAAGACGAAAGTCAAGCAAAAGCAGAAACAAATCGGCTTGCAAATTGGGACCAGTATGAATAATGTCATTCAGTGACAGCCCTGTGTGTGTTTTAGCACTAGCATCGAGCACAATACGAGGCATTGGTTTGTCTGGACGAGTGACAGCATGATGTGGGATGTAATATCCATCTTCTGTTATATCAGACTCTGAGACTTCTGATAGGTAATTATTTTCAATATATTCACTGATAACCTTGTTATAATTCTCCTGCAAAGCAGGGGAATGTTTAAATTTTCGCTCCAATGCCAAAAATCGGCGTTGGGCAGCAGTACGAGAATTACCCAATTGTCTTGGATCTTTACAGAAAGGTAAAGCAACAGAATATCTACCATCATCAGTGCGAGAAATTGATGAAGTAAAGAGATTCTCACATTCTGTCTCCTCCGGACTTAGAAATTTTATATTAGGTATCTCTTCTAACAGCCAAAATTTTTGCACTAAATCATTAAGTGCGAGTGCCGAGAATGATGTGTTTGTGTTGAGCACATTATTGGGGTAATCACCCATCAACACGAAACCGAAAGCGGTCGATAACGCGGGGGGTGCACTAGTACCCGATTCAACCCTGTTCCCTAAATAAATATATGGGAACAGTTGTGCACCGATGACGACATCCACGCATCCAGGAATATTCCATGTTAAGTCTGCGAGAGGTATGCCCTCTAAGTACCTCATATCACCCTTGGCTATATAGTGATTAGGTAATTGGTCGGTGATATTGTCAACGACAAGCGCATGTATATTATATTTATTCTCTGGGTATACGCGAGACTCAATATCCAAATACACGTAACCGAAAATTGGTCGAGACGTTGATCCAATTCCTTTGACAAACGAATTACTCAAAGGAATTATTGGTAAATTCAGCGTCTTACAACAGTCGACCGTAATCAAATTATTTTGAGAGCCATTATCAATTAGGCACCGAACAATAACTTTATTTCCGTTTTTAAGCTTCGCGTATACTTGTGCGGTCGAAAGTAAAATAGAAGAGTTCGGTGTTACTTTGGCACAAAGCGAACACGAAGGATTGACATTCGCGGTCCCCTCCACTTGCTTATCACCAATGCCAGTTCCATTGATGCTGGATGAAACTGGAGGGGGGACTGACGGTTCTTCACTGGTAGGTACTTGCGACGTATGTACATGAGTATTGGTTTTCATATTATTCACACTGCCGAAATGTAAGAATGTATGATGACGTTTATTGCACAAATCACAAACTAACCCCGATTTGCATGACTTGATTGTATGTGAACCACTAAGGCAATTTACACAGGCATTTTTCGATTTTATAAATTCAAATCAAGCCTGTGGGGAACTCATACATTTAAACTTTGAGCAAACGTTGATTAAATGATCAGTTTTGTTACACAGAATACATCCTTTCGGCGGAGCTGGGAAGCGCGGAATATTCGCATTACTCGCGACGAACGATTTAGTATTATTTGATCGGGAGGACGAAATGGGATGCGTTTTATTTACGACACCATGCGAGTTACTCGTTCGTTCTAAAATCTTTACTTGATCTTGTACAAACGAAACTAACTCATTATAAGAAGGAATTTCTTTATTACGAACTGTCAGCTCAAAGTTCTGAGCCGTCTGTGAATCAATTTTTCTTACCGCGCAGTGAAACAAAATAAAATCAGTTAAATCTTCAATACCTAACTGCTTTAATGCCGACACTGACGAAGAATATCTTTCAATGAAAGAATTGAGACTGGCAGATGTATTCGTGCAGTTTTTCGCATCGAGAATATTATTTAAATAATGTGTTCCTAGTGTACGTTTATCTTGATATTTTTTAACTAAACTCTCCCAAATGATCTGATATGTATCACCCGAAGGCACAATGCCTGCGGTTATGTTCAAAGCCCCGTGTGTGAGTTTTCCGACTAAGTACTGCACACGCTGCGAGTCAGTTAGCTGTCTATTATTATGGATATTGGCTTTAAATGACTCAAAAAATTTCGACCAACTTTCATTCTTACCATCGAAGGTTGGAAGATCTATTGCAGGAAGATTAATCATACACGGCTCCCGCGACTTATTTTGTGACGTCAGTGACTCTCTTACAGAAGTTTTCATATTCGATCTAGTTCGTTTGACCTTCAAAAAAAGATCATCAAAAGCATTTAAAGCTTGAAAATCTGGTTTAAATTCTGGATTTAAAGTTAACTGACGATCATTGATGCTATCTATAATATTTTCAAATTGACTTCGCATTTGATCAATCATCTCTGACTGAGCCATAAACACTTCGTTATTTCTTGACTCAAAATTAGATATATTATTTGTTGCATTATACAGATCGTTCATACGAACAAAAAGATTTTCCTTTTTTGCGGTTAAAAGAATAAGCGATCTGTCTTGAGCCTCATCAAAACCCTCCTCCGTAATTCTTGGCATTTTTTTATATATGCGAAAAGATTACCACAAAATTTTACAATAATGTTACAATGTTAATAATTAATTAATAATAATGTTGCGAATAATTATCCAAAATTACGACAATTCTGCGAACAATGTTAACAATCAATTAATAATAATAATGTTGCGAATAATTATCCAAAATTACGATAATTCTGCGAACATCCAAATATGTCATCCAAAAGCAAAAAACAAGACCAGCTATAGTTCTCAAAAAATGAGAGGTACTTCAAATTTACCAAAAAAATACGTAAATTCAAACATCCATGTAATTAAGCTATAATCTTGAATTGAATGTATGAATGAATTAATAATCCAGGCTACGAAGGACCAATTCGCACAGCAAGGAAGTTTCAACTATGAAAAGAAATATTTTCAACAAAACAGATGATGACAGTTATTCACTTGTTTGGATACTATTTTTAAAAACAATCCATTTTCGGTGTCTTGGATGAATTATTCTTATGACTGACCAGGAGAGACATCTCTTGGCCTTTTACTGACACTCCCGTCAGAAGTAATTGCTTGATTCACAAAGGTAAGGAAACGCATGAATACACTGCATCTCAAGTCACATAGGTTCAATTCAATACAATACAAAACCCATAGATGGCGACCTTATGGTCTTATAGCATAAATTATCAATTTAAAGAAATTAATGCCCAAATATATTTATGGCGCGTATCCAAGGTCTATAGTTTGATATATCGCTTTTGTCACCTTTTTTTATGAATAGGCGTTAAATAACTCTTTTTCCACAGAGCCGAAAAACAGCCAGATGCTAAGGATTTGTTAAAAAGTTTGTGTAAGGGATATATCAAACTATCAATGCAAGTTATTAAAAATATTGGAGGAATACCATCCGGTCCAGCAGATTTATTACTATCTGATTCGTTTATGCCCCTTTCTATAGATTCTAATTTTATGAAACATTGGCTTAGGTTTAATGACTCTTCCACTTAAGTACTGGAGACTGCATTGACGAGAATATCTTTGTCGTAAACACTTTTAAATGAGTCAGCAAAGAGATTAACTATACCCTAGATAATGTCGGCACATTTTCCTTTAAAATACATGCTATTAGGATATCCTCAGTTGTCATTTCGCTGAGATTTAGTAAAATTCCAGAATTTTTTTCACATTGTGACGACGTACCTCATTTTCTTTTACGTTAACATAGTTATTATAGCATTTTATTGATAATTCTTTACATTGTTTTCGTAGTTTAGTAAATGTTATATAATCGTTAGGATTTCTGGTATGTTTATATTTTCTGTGGATACATTTTTTTTATTAATTAAATTAGTTAATTCCCTTGTTAACCATTTCGGATATGATACGATGTGAAGCTAACCCTGGGAACAAATTGTTCTATAGAGGTATTTAAAATCGAGTAAAAGTGTTCTAATTGATCATTTATATTATTATCCTCATCTAAATAGGACCAATCTGTTTGGATAAAGTACTCAGTAATATGATGGTATTCAGCTTTGGAAAAGTTATACGATGGGGCACTTGTTTTTTTTGAAGATGTTAAAGACATATTTGTTATGATAATGTCCAATGGTGGGTGGTGTTGATCTAACGGTAATAATAGTTCGTCGCGTAGCTTAACTACTATTTTCGAATCACTTGAAAACACTAAATCCAACATTCGATTGTTAAAGTTGAAAATCTTGTTTGATTGAGTTAGTCCCAAGAATAAAGACATATCACGAATTTCACTGCATTTAGCACACTGTAATTCGGCTTGGTTTGTAGCAGGTCCATTGTCATCTTGGCTGGTCCAGTTAGGAAGGTTATAATCACCGGAAATAATGAATTTTGCTTTAGGATATTTGAATTTGAGTACTTCTATGTCCTCATTAACTATGTATGTCTTTAATTATCATTATTAAGATCGCTAAATGTATTTGAAAATATATTTTGAAGCCATAAGTATTTGAAATACAAATTACAAAATACATTTTTAGGAAGTAATCGAAATAAAAATACAAAATACGTATTTCTATTTGTATTTCAAATACGTATTTCAATTACAAGTAATTCAAATACTGCCCAGCCCTGGTTTTTGGGGTGTCGTGTCGCGCTACCTCCTTCTTTAGGATCTGCCCTGATGATGGACACTGCAGCGCTGTCTGAAACGTTGGCTAAAGAAGGAGGTAGCGGAACACGGCGTAACACCCCAAAAACAAATAACGAAAACACTTTTGGCCGTGAAAATCTAAAAACGTATCTCATTATTTCATGTTTATATTGTACCTATCAGCCTCATATTATTCGTGAGCGTCAGGAATTCAGGGTTATCAATTTTATTATACAATATTTTAAATAAAAAGTGTATGGGTGCAAACCATTAATTTTTTTAAATAATTTGACACATAACCTGTAAAAAGCATTTTTGCCTAAAATAATTCAAATTGCGCTATCTATGAAAGAGAAGATTATGAATTCTTTTAAGTATTACTTTAATGCCTATTTAAAAAAATGGCCAGAATTCAATGAAAAAAATAGCGCGCAAAGATAGTTACGTCAGCAATTGGAAAATGAAAACCGTTCATTTGAATTGGCTCAGCTACGATAGATCTCTAGATATGTATAGATAGGAAGGAAGAAATCACACATCAATGTATATTAAAATGTACTGTGTAAATGGGAAGTATTTGATTAACTTGTTAGTAATACATTTTCGGAGGGCGTCGCCATTTTTTTCTTCAACTTTTTTGACAATCTTCCATTTTATTTGAATAACAATTACGAATTTGTACGCGTGCCACTCCCTGCGTACCCCTGCCCTGAGGGTAATATACCTGGCAGAGGTCGGCAGCAGGAGCGAGGGAAGGAAGTGATAAGGGTGCTCTCTGCTTAAATTGAGCGAAATCGAATATTCCAGCGATGGTTTGACAGGCCGTTATGGGCCAAACTAACTAACAGCCTGATTATACTAATATTGATACTGCTGATTGATGTTCTTTATGCGAAGATCAAACAATAGTCCAGACTGCCCGGAGCCAGTTAGACTCCGACAGACCTAGGTTAGTGGTTTAATTGGATTTTGAAGGGAATTTAAATATATTTACGGCATGTTGGTAAAACTTTTTCTTTAGTTTTTATTCACAAAAAACGAAGTTAATTATTTATTTAAATAAATGAAGGCAATATAAGCGAAATTTTTTATTTATTTATTATTTATTTATTCATTTTCGGGGTACCGGTATATATCAGACGTGATGAGTCAAATATGTTTTATACATTGTGTTTTTGATCTCGTTCGAGAGGCGGAATTATACAGTTTTGTCCCAACCTTAAAGATTTGAAGATCAACATCCAGGAAGAAATTGACAGGATTATGCCTGATATGCTGGCAAGAGTCATGACATACGCCAGAAATCGGTTTTCTCAGTGTGTGGAGAATGGGGGACGTCACCTACTTAATTTGATCTTCAAAAACTAAGTAAAACAAAACTTTAGGTATGTGCCTACATTACAAAAAAAAATCTGCTTCATAGAATGGGTTTTATTAAGTTTTGAAAGAATGAAGTTATGCTGCCGCACCCTGGATTGCGATCTTCCGTTCGAAAAGTATCTTCCTATTTACTCCTCACTGTTTCAACGCATGATGGTGACTAAAGCCGGTTACAGTGCCCGACCGGCGGTCGGTGCGTACGTCGGTCGCCCTTGTCATTTGTATGAAAATTCATAAATCCTTCAGGGCAGGACTGACCGTACGCATGCGTAAATCGCTACGCAGTGCGTACGAGAATCGTCGGTCGAGCGCGTGCGCATGCAGACCGTCGGTCGACCGACGAGCTAGAAATTCTCTCTGGGCGACGATCGGGTGTACGTGATATCTACGTATTCTGTTCCAAATACGTCTACGAAGATAATAAGCAGCTATTAATTAATTAATTTCGCGTACGACGTCCGGTCAGCTTGTTGGTCAATCGTGAACTGACGGTACGCACCGACGGTCGGTCGGTGTTATGCGATCGTCAGGACTGACCGTACGCACCGACCGTTGGTTGAGCGAGCACTGTAACCGGCCTAAGCTGTGTCGGGACAAAACTTTATAGTTACGCCTCTCGCTACGACATCAACCGACTGAATGGCGCGCATTTAAAAAAAGTAAGTTATGCTGCCGTACCATTACCCTTACCCAGAGATAACAAGTTCTCACATTTTTACAAAGACAATGATATTAAGAATTCTTTGATAAAATCTTCACCATATCTGTGTTCAGTATAATATGATGCAATCATATCATATCACACTATCAATCGTTATCTCGCATCCTCAAACATGAGACTAAAGAAATAAATTTTCGTCATTATCAGCCATTTAAAAATAATGTCTTCTGTTCAATTCCATCAGGAGTTAAAAATGACAACCCCTATAAAAAAATTATATTATTATTGCGTTTCACGTTAGCTCCGCACAAGAGACCCTGAGGAAAATAATTTTCCTTAAGGCCTCTGTCATCTTAGGGAAAGCTGTGTCAAGGTTATTTTTAAGCAAAAGAAGGAAAGGAAGTTCTGGGAAGGAAAAGGGTGAGGGGTGGGTAGGAATATGGGGGTCAGTGTCCAGGAGTGACAGACGTATTTATTTATTTATTTTTTCAGGTTCTCCATAAAGCAGTTATACACCAAATTATTACGGAGAAGATTAGAATTAAATTAGATTAAAACATTTAAAAGAAGAAAAAAAAAAGTTCATGGGGGCAGTTTCACTATGTTGTGACGTATTTCAAAAGATAGTTACTGAACTCTCTATAACATTGAAGATGATGAAGATGAATTCATCCCTCCAATTGCGGTGCAAGCCGATGGGGTTGAGAGAGTTCGGCTGAATAAGTCAAAAGGCTTCCCTCAACCAGTCTCTCTCTAGATCCGGCCCGCCACGCAACAGGTGGGCAGACGCATCTGACCCCAAGACCCATATCCCTGCTATGTCACCAAACGGAGCGAACCACTTATGCCACTATGGCAGAGGTGTATTAAATGCGGTTCCATGACAGTTGATCCGGCGACATTTGGTCCGGCGACAGTTGGTCCGGCGACATTTGATCCGGCCGACATTTTATCGGCCGACACTTGATCCGGCGGACAGTTGATCCGGCGGACATTTGATCCGGCGACAATTGATCCGGCCTGATCCTTTAGAAGATTTTTTCTTCAAGTAAGTATGTAAAGAGGATATAAGGCCGTACAACCAAAGTCGATGTATTTATATCTGAAGGCATCTTGAGTGAAAATCCGCTGTAAAAATATTTTTACTAACACTAATTTCGACTCTCGGAAGAAGCATGCGGCAATACAAAATACGACATACTTATACGTGCAGTCAGTTTAACAAAAAAACCGTAAAAGATTCCTACTTGCGTATAACTTTTTTATCTGAAAATTACACTGGAGTCCCAACTGCTCTCAACGATCTCGAGCCAGTGAGGACCAATGGCATCCCCAATTTTGGTATGGTGTGATACTGAGGGTAGTGGGGAGGGGAAGGAGATGTGGAAAACGTACCTGGCTATTCAGATCTAGTCACGTAATTTCAAGTAATCCTATTAAACCTACATACACTGTACACCAGCGAACAAATTACAAAAATCAAGTGTTATAATTTTTTTAATATTTTTATTTTTATTTTTTATAACCTTTATCAAAACACAAGAGTCTCAACTGCTCCCAATCGTCTGGAGCCAGTGAGATTATGGCATTCCTAACTTTGATCAGTTGTGAGGCTGAAGATAGTGGGGAGGAGAAGGATATGTGAAAAATTTTCCTGGCTATTCAGATCTAGTCACCAAACACGCCTAAAGCCATTTCAAGTAACTTTTCAATTCTGAATGAATACTGACGAATAGCGAAATGCGACATTCTTATATGTGCAACATCTAGGTACTTAAGATTTAGGAGGCGGATATGTTTACCGTCGTCCCGGGAACCATTTATTAGATAACCAACATTCCTGCCATAGGTCATCCCAAGTGGTTCGCTACGTTTAGTTAATTGACAGGGGTGTTTGGGTTCTTGGAGTGAGGTTTGTCTAGGTCTTTGTGGCAAATTTTTTTCCTCATCTACTGTGTGGCGGTCAGGATCGGGAGAGTCTGCTTGAGGCAGACATAATCTAGATCTCTCCAGTCGGTCATCCCAAGTGGTTCGCTACGTTTGGTAACCGGGTTTACATAAGATAAGACATTAACAAACCGTGGTTTGTTTATGTCTTCGCGGGGGATGCCTTTGCCCACTCCATGCATGGCGGTCCGGATCAGGAGAGACCGGTTGAGAGAGACCTTCTGATCTCTCCAGCCTTTCTCTCTCGACCCATCGCTTATACCCATCGCTTATCACTGTAGTGTGGAAAATTTACCTAGCTATTCAGATCTAGTCTAATCTAACAAGTCTAATCTAACAAGCATGGCCATAAAAAACATAGATGATGGGAAAAAATGTTTAGCTTTATTCATAGATCTTCAAAAAGCTTTTGACACAATAGACCATAAAGTATTACTAACTAAACTAAAAAAAATAGAAATGGCCGAATCAACAACGAACTTATTGGAGTCATATATAACAGGGCGAGAACAACAAGTACAAATTGGCAAACAAAAGAGCAAATTTCTATCTTTAAACTATGGCGTTCCTCAAGGAAGTGTATTGGGACCAATTCTGTTCATTATCTACATCAACGATTTAACTAACCTTACCATTAAAGGAAACATAATCAGTTTTGCTGATGATACTGTTTTATTATTTCAAGAAGAAAATTGGACTGATACATTTAATGAGGCTGAAAAAGGGCTTAGTGCACTTCAAAATTGGCTTAAAATCAACTCGCTTACTCTTAATATAAGCAAAACAAAATATATAACATTTTCAATGAACTCAAGGGGCCAATCAATAAAATCACTAGAACTAAAATTACATGAATGCCATGGAAATAATATACAATGTTACTGCCCCGTCATCGAAAAAACACAAAACATAAAATATCTCGAAGTAATAATTGACGAAAATCTTAGATGGGACCTACACATCAAAGGTATTACGGAAAAACTCACAAGCCTTATATATTTCTTCAAAAATCTAAGAAACGTGCTAAATAAAAAGGATATGAAAAAGGTCTACTATGCGTTATGTCATTCTCGAATTGAATATGGAATCATAGGATGGGGATCTGCTGCAAATACGTACCTACACAGCCTGAATACGATTCAAAAAGGAATCATAAAGACCATATTGAAAGTACCAATTAGAACGCCTTCAATTGAAATTTTCAATAACTTTGACGTACCAAATGTACAACAAATATATGCCAAAAATATATTATTGAAGCTCTTCAAAAATAATGAATCCTCTACTAGACCGTGTATGCATAACACTAGATCGAATAAAAATGATATAAAAAATATTCCAAGTTATAAAACCACATTTGAACAAAGAAACTATACATACTTTGCAACAAAACTCCATAACATCCTTCCCCAAGACATAAAACTAATAAAAAATCCAATTGAATACAAATCAAGAATAAAAATATGGCTTAAAGAGGTCAATGAGAAAACCCTAGCGAAGACGCTAAAAACGACATAGAAGACAATGTTTTGTTTTTTTTTTTTGTTTTTTTTTTTTAAAGAAAGACAAACATTCCCGGGTTACGAATAACCCAACAATGTTTGAAAATCTCCTACTACCATCACAGAAAGCCGAAAATGTTGCTTGTGTTGTGATGGAGGATTTAGCCAGCCGAGGAATCGAACACGCGACGCTCGGGTGGGACCCAAGCGCTATGCCCACTCAACCACTGACCAGTCGAAATGAACTATATTTAAATAACTTTATTCCGCCTCGGCATAGGACCCCCTAGTGAGGAGGACTAAGAAATACAATATTTTGCACTTAATTTCACATTGCATTTTGTATGTAATTTTTTTTATATAGTGGCTATAATAAAAAATAAAAAAAGTCACCATACACTGCAAAGGTCATTTCAAATAACGTTTCAATTCTGAATGAATACAACGCCGAAATACGACGTACTTAGGTATATGTGCAGCGTGTTTATACTTACAATTTAGAAGGCGGATATGCTTACCACCGACCCGGGAATCATTTCTTGGATAACCAACACGCTTGCCATAGGTCACGTACCCATACTACGTGATCAACTTTTTGCAATTTTTAACCCCCACCCCCCCCCCCCCGGTGACTAAAAAACCTGAGCCCGCCGCCGCTCATTTGTACCAAGCGTGGTATTTTGAAGAGCCCCCCCCTGAACAGGTCACGTAGTATGGGTACGTTCCTTAAGTAAAGCTTATTTTTCCCAAGCCGACTGCATTTTTTAAATTTTACAATAGCCCCATGCATGATGAAAAAAATCACTCAGGGTCTATGTCATCTTTGGGGACGCTGTGTGGAGGGTCTTTTTAATAAAAGGAAGGAGAGGAAGTTTTCAGAAAGAAATATTTATTAGGGGTGGGTAGGAATCTTAGGCTCAATGTGTCCAGGAGTGAGAGACGTATGAATCCACCTCCCATACTCCGGTGCAAGGTGATGGGTCGAGAGAGTTTGGCTGGAGAGATCTAGATTATGTCTGCCTCAAGCAGTCTCTCCCGATACGGACCGCCACGCAGTAGACGAGGAAAAGCATTTGCCACAAAGACCTAGACAAACCTCACTCCAAGAACCCAAGCACCCCTATTAATTCACTAAATGTAGCGAACCACTTGGGATGACCTATGGCAGGAATGTTGGTTATCCAATAAATGGTTCCCGGGGCAACGGTAAACATATCCGCCTTCTAAATCTTAAGTAAATATTGCACATATAAGAATGTCGTATTTTGCTATGCGTCAGTATTCATTCAGAATTGAAACATTACTTGAAATGGCTTTAGGCGTGTTTGATGACTAGATCTGAATAGCCAGGAAAGTTTTTCACATATCCTTCTCCTCCCCACTATCTTCAGCCTCACAACATATCAAAATTAGGAATGCCATGGTCTCACTGGCTCCATACGGTTGCGAGCAGTTGGGACTCTTGTGTTTTGATAAAAGTTCTAAAAAATTTTAAAAAAAATTAAATCTCTCGATTTTTGTAATTTGTTCGCTGGTGTACAGTGTGTGTAGGTTTAATCGGATTACTTGAAATTACGTGACTAGATCTGAATAGCCAGGTACATTTTCCAGATCTCCTTCCCCTCCCCACTACCCTTAGTATCACACCATACCAAAATTGGGGATGCCGTTGGCACTCACTGGCTTGAGACGGTTGAGAGCAGTTGGGACTCTAGTGTAATTTTCAGATAAAAAACTTATACGCAAGTAGGAATCTTTTACGGTTTTTTTGTTAAACTGACTGCACGTATAAGTATGTCGTATTTTGTATTGCCGCATACTTCTTCGGAGAGGTCGAAATTATTGTTAGTAAAAATATTTTTACGGCGCATTTTCACTCAAGATGCCTTCAGATATAAGTACATCGACTTTGATTGTACGGCCGTATATCCTCTTTACATACTTACTTGAAGAAAAAATCTTCTAAAGGATCAGGCCGGATCAATTGTCGCCGGATCAAATGTTGGGTCACCATTAAATGCACGTGGAAAATTTAATGTATCATTTTGCGCAATAAATAGATGTTAATGACTGTACAAGCAGGAATTTCTTTTCCGACAGTACTCGGGAAAAGTAATACGTTGTTTTAAGGACTCATTCCTACTAGTCATACAAAGGTCCTGCTGGACCTGCTGCAATTACAAGCTGTACTGTAGCTAAACAACTCAGGGATCAAAGTGTCTATACTGTAGCGACGACGTCAGAAAATTACTCTTCAAGATATACTGCACTGCATTGTACACATCTGAACTGTAGACGCAATACCCAGCAGCGCAATGGGACAAACTGAGGGTGTGCTACAACAATGCATACAGGCAACTTATGCAACTACCGAGGTTCTGCAGCGCCTCCACGATGTTCACCGAAGGGAGGGTGCACTCATTCCCAGCATTACTTCGCCACCGGCTAGCCAGCTTCTGGAACAGGACACGGAAATCAAACAACATCATTGTCGTGGCTGCATCCGGGTGGCTCAGCTCCCCACTGAATGAGCGATGGATGCAAATGATGAGGCGACCTCCCTGATGGACGATAAAAAAAAATCTTTTTTAAATTTTAATATCTGTTTAATTTTTGTTTAATTTTATTTTGTTTTTAATTTTGTGATTAATTTTTTTTTATTATTATTTATGTTCGAATTTTATTTTCATTTTTTTTGCTTTCGTTAGGTACCTAACCTAATACGCTATCATATTTTATTTCTCTTAGATTTTTATTTACTCTGTAAAATATATTATACTATAGTTTATGTAATATGGCAGACTGGGATTGCACTACCCTCCCAGCCCTGCTGGAATAAAAACTTAAATAAATAAATATATGTATGCCTGTGTTCTGTTGAATTTACAGTAATTGTGCCGTCTCCACTTCTCCCAAACACGACAGTTCTCATTTTAACAGTTTGTACATATGTGTAGTGTGTAGTTTATATCCAAAATAAAACCAATAACGGATTTCCTCCCATGGCGTTACCTCTAATAAGACAACATACAAAAAATGTTAAATGATAAATTTTATGAGAAAATCATGCAAAACAAAAAATCGCTTCTGAAAAATAAGTTACACATTTATTTTATGAAGCTTTGACGACGTCATATTATTGAGACAAGATATTTATCATGTTATAAAAATAACACAGGATATAACATTAATATATAATACATTAATATATGTATACATTTTTTATATTAACTCCACATAGGAGGCCCTGAGGAAAATAATTTCCCTCAGGGCCTATGTCATTTGAGATGCTGTGGAGAGGGTCTTTTTGAGGAGATTAAGGAATGAACATTGGTCTTAAAGAGACCCATGTTGTAGGAAGGAGGAAATGCAGAGGCCGGCAAATCATTCCACAGCCGATTTGTTTAACACAAGAATGAGTAAAAAAAGCGACCTGTTCTCATGAGACAAATGTCAACCATGTACATATGTTGGGCACGCCTTTGGCGTGTTTTCCGACTATGCAACGTGCCGAAGGGATCAATGACGCTAGTTCTTCGGAGCATCTTCCATTGAAATACCGGTAGAACAAGGATAGCGTAGCATGTGGGTTTGTGAAGTTATATCCACAATAAAACACACATCTTCACACATACACACACACTCATAATATAAGCCGATTTTTTTTCACCACCGACTTTTTAATATTTGATTAAAATTTATTATTTACTTAATCATTGATTTTTTGTATCAAAAAATGAGTGGCTCGGCATGGGTAAGCCACTCAGAGAGACCAGCATAAATAAATTTTGTAAAATTATATTTTAAAATGTATATTATGGCATCTTATGAAATAAAGCACACGTTTCACAAAAACGGCGCTATATAAATCATCCAAGTATTATTATTAAAAAAGTTCTATATATAATTGTATTAAACAACGAAAATTCAATTTGGGAGGCGGTTATGGATACTGCCGCCCCGGGAACCGTTTATTGGATTACCAATATTTCTGCCATAGGTCATCCCAAGTGGTTCGCAACGTGCGGTATCTTAGTAGGGGTGCCTGGGTTCATGGGGAGAGGTTTGTCTAGGTCTTGGTGGTGGACACGCTTTCCCACGTACTGCCTGGAGGGCCAGATAGGGAGAGACTGGTTGAAGGAGACCATTTGGCGTCTCCAGCCGGATTCTCTCGACCCATCGCCTTGTACCACAGTGGAAGGAATGAATTCATAAGTCCGTCACTCCTGGACACACTTATTCCAGATTCCTACACACCTCTCTTACCCTTTCCTTATCAAAACTTCCTCTTCTTCCTTTCCATAAAAAGAACCTCCAAACATCATCCCCAAAGATGACATAGGCCCCACGGGAAATTGTTTTCCTCAGGACCTCCGGTGTGGAGTTGATGTTAAAAAAAAATTGTGCAGTTCACACGCGGTAGAAGTGAAACCATTAGAAAACTAAAGTATACAAAAATCGGGAGGCCGATGCATTGACGGTCCGCTTTTTTAACCCTAAACGGGAGCTAATTAGTTAATCAGGTCTTTAGTCATATTTCAATTACTTTAATTTTTCAAAGATTGAACGGAATAAACTGGTCGCGTCTTAGTCAAATAATGAAAGTCTATTGATCGCGTGTACGACTTCTCTTTCTAAAGGCGTCGGCAATAAAATTCCCTTCATTACTACTCGTAAGCCAGTTATTTTGCATAAGGAACGACATTATACAAATAAATGCGTACATTAAACTTATCTTATAGATTCTGTGGAGTCCGGGCCAAAATTTATCAATCGGACGCGTCGATCGGAATATTTCTTACCAATTATTGCTAACTAACCATAGATGACGGATTTCATCAATATCGTTTTGATATTGTGTTTTATAGATGGACCATGCTAGACCTCCAGATCATTGTTTTGCGTAAATGGTTGGTTGTTTATTTGTTGCAAAAAATGTTACATTTCACCCAGTTCATACCTAGTCGGTACATGGAATTTAATAGTGGCGACGATGGCAGGGCTGATAATTAAGTTTTTCTTTTATATTTCATCTCCTTAGAGATGATTTTACAGAAAATCTTATTTCAATTCCTAACTCAATCATTGGTTCAAAATTATCTCTTTACATTCACAGTGTAAACTTATTAAGTTCGAAAAAGCGATGAAAAAATGAATAAAACGTCGACCTAATAATATCAACACAGAAAACTTCACCAATTTATTGACGAATCTGTCCAAAGTTTGTGGTTTGTGTTTGCGATCAGTTCATCTTAAATTTAGTTTTTTCACTGGATTTTATTGCTGTAATCACGAACAAAAAGGCGATGATGCGCATACTTTTTTTTTGAAATAGGCAATTCACAAATTCAAAAATCATCATATTTAATTTCCCAACTGCCACAGAGTTCCAACTGATCCCAATTGTCTGGAGCCATTTGGACTATGACATCGCAAACTGGGGGTATATTATCTATTAGGATTCACAATCTCAAAACTTTACTGCAAACCATTTGACGGCCTCCGTGGTCGAGGAACAAGGCACAAGGCAAAGCTGAAGGTAGTGGGGAGAGCAAAGAGATGGGAAGTAATTAGTAATTGGCTACAGATATGGTAACAAAATAGGGCTAAAGTCCGGTCAGTGGTTGAGTGGGCATAGCGCTTGAGTCCCACCCGAGCGTTGCGTGTTCGATTCCTCGGCTGGCTAAGTCCTTCTTTGTCTTTCTTTAAAAAAAAAACAACGTTTCGATTCCAAATGATGGTCTTGCGCCACAAAAAGTATCTCCCACTCGGGAAAGTGCCGCAAATATAAAGGGTGATCCAACCATAACGCACGATGTTAATTGTAAATGAAACAAAAAGTTTTCAGAGAATTACCTTATTTTTTTTATTATGATAGAAAGATCTACGACAATTAAGTACGTGTGAAACAAAATATCGGTCAAACGCTCGCCACGGCTTCGGTGGCATACCTCTATCCGATGGTCCATATTTTCAATGACGCTGAGGCATAATTATTGAGGTTCAGTGTTGTTAATGCGCCAAATTATCTCATCCTTTAGCTCTTGACTAGTTCTTGGTTTATTGACGTACACTTTTTCTTTTAAATATCCCCAAAGAAAGAAGTCCAACGGTGTCAAATCACATGATCGTGGCGGCCAATCGACATCGCCACGACGTCAGATAACACTGCCATTGAATTTCTCGCGCAAAAGAGCCATTGTTTTGTTGGCTGTATCGCATGTGGCACCGTCCTGTTGGAACCACAAATCTTCCAGCTCCATATCCTCATTTTCTGGTCACAAAAAGTCCTTTATCATCTCGCGATAGCGAACACCATTCGCGGTAACTGCTTGGCCCGATGACGCGGCCAGCCCATAAACCGCACCAAACAGTCACTCTTTGTGGATGCATCGGCTTTTCAACAATCACTCGTAGATTCTCATTTGCCCAAATGCGGCAATTCTGCTTCTTAACGAATCCACTGAGGTGAAAGTGTGCCCCATCGCGAAAGATGATTTTATTCGTAAAGCCATTATTCACTTCTGCCTGTTCAACCAACCATTGCGCACTGCTCAATTGTGTACCTATCCATGGTTGAATTTGTCAAAGACTAAAACAAAGAAAAAATGTCCAATAAAGTTGGGCAAAAAACTTGACATTAAGGTGTGGCTCACAATTAACATCGTGCGTTATGGTTGGACCACACTTTATTATACTTCGACTAAGAATTACCAACATCTTCATTTTCTTAACGCATATTTTCATTGGCTGCTAACTGTATGTTGATTGATCTTGCAATCATATTGATATGATTGCATGATTGCAAGATTCATCTAAATGCTATCTAGATGGTGTCGTGCATAAATGTATCCAATTTTATTTAATGTTGGACGTTTATTGACTATTTCTGTCTAGGATTAATATTTTATTTTAATTTTAACTTAATGAGTAAAACCTCAAATTGTAATATTAAATAACCGAAGAAAATATTAGCGACTCTCAATCGAAAATTAGTAACATAAAAAGATACGCTTTCATCTAGGAATTGAACCCAGGACTTACCGGCTCATTCTAATTCAAAACTGTTTCAAATTTAATAATAATCTTTTTCGCGTTGTTTAACTTCTGAAAATTTCCATAAAAATGTATAAAAAATAAATTAATACAACAAAAAACATATTTCTTAGCACTATACTTTAACTGCTAAACCTCACCTACCAAAATACGTACCACCTAACATTGTCGTCTTAAGTTTTTTTTGTTATACATATCGGCTTCATAAATACCAACTTTCACAATTGGAAAACCTCTCAATATCGGTTTTCAACATTTATTACACTCAGAATCAATTTCACAGCTCGATTTGAATCTAAGTATCAACCCTCCATACGCCATTTATCGCCAAAAACTACCACCGAGAGACCAAGAAATTTAAATAGCAGATAAGCAAGATCTTTTGACAGTTTGAGTTAACCGAAGGAGTGACTTTGCAGCTAAACTTTTGTCCGTTTGCCAACATTTTGCCTTAAAAGCCCTTTTATCGGAAATCTTTATCAAAAAACACATTCCAGAGGCTTTTTTGAGAAGAAGAGAAAATCGGGAAGATCAATTGATAGGATTGAAATATTGGTTTGAATATTGCATCTGAATAATCATTAATTATTACTGTTTACATTTTAAATTTGAATACCTAATATTTGTGGACATTTTTGGGTATTTGTGGATGTTTTTGGAAATTTGTGGAAATTGGCTCTCGACTAGCAATCCAAAGGTGGGTTTAAATCCCGGCATGCGCTAGTACATTTTAGTTGATTGGTTTTTCACAAATTTAACCAGTAAAAAAATATAAGGTATATTCGCTGCACGTTCCAGAGTTGAAGATACTCTCAGAATCGCCATGGTGTAATACCTCCATTCGGAATAGAACCCTTACTTGAAATGGCCTTAGTCGTGTTTTGTAACCAGATCTGAGTACCTAAGAACTTCCCCACCTTCCTTTCTCCCATTTCCTTACCTTCACTACCTTCAGCCTTACAACATACCCTAATTGGGGATGCCATTATCTCACTAATTCCGGGCGGTTGGAGCAGTTGGGACTATTGTGCGGTATTCACGTTATTTAATTTTGTATTGTTTATATGTCAAAAGATGTATCTGTAATTTTATTTAATTTTCAATGTTGGTTAATAGGTAGGTACCCTGTTTTACCAATTGTAACTATAGTAACCATATTTCCTTTGTTTCAATAAAAAAAATTCTCTTCAACTTTGCAAATCATTGACAACAGTTTGTGACCGAAGTGTCTTACTGTATTTTTTATATGAATGCCGCGTAAGAGTCCCACCAAATACACATACACCAAACAGTGCCCTTTATTTAAAACAAGTAATAAAAATCATTATATTTATAGGATTTTGTTTGTAAAGATATTTGGATATTTGGGGATATTTGGGGATATTTGTGGATATTGGTAAGTATTTATGGATGTAACAAAAATATATACTGAATAATATATATCTTTTTCACATTTCACATTTGGACAATATTTTTATCCAATTTGTCTAAATTTCATAGCAGCAATTTCCTTAATCCAAACCCGTACAAAGGAAAATGTTGCGCGTCGTCGCCGCGGACAGCCGAAAATAATCATTCTTCACACACGCAGTGTTCTTGGATTTTGCGATTCACACCAAATGTACCTACTCGCTGGCCGATGGTTCCCCACCCCTGATTTAATACAACAACCGTATTAATTACTTTAAAATTTATTATAATGCTCCCAAAAATAATATCATCATGTCAATATCAAAATGTTGAAAGCCCCCATACGTAAAATAATTAAAATATGTGCGAGCTTTCAAGTAGGTTTTAAGTAAATTTATTAAGATATATTCAAGTAGAACTACGAACACGTGTGAACAAGAGTTAAGACATATATAACTACAAACGCCTATGAAGAAGTATCTCAGATGTATGCATACATACAAAACACGTATGAACAGTACATCGTAAACATTTAACTTTTATACAGGGTGTGTAGTGTAAAATCCGTGAAGGATCTCGGTGTCGTCTTTGATCCCGAACTGAAATTCTCTGGCAGTTCACTAGTCTTGCAACAAACTTCTTGGGTTCAGCATCAGGACTTGTAAGCATTTTAATAACCAAGAAGCTATGATAGCATTATTCGATTGCATACTGTTAAGTAAGATGGAGTACGCGAGCGATGTTTGGGCACCGTACCACCAGAAGTACATTGATACGTTGCATGTTGGAGCAAATCTAGAAGAAATTTCTCAGGCATGTCTATATGCGGAAGCGTAGAACCCATCCAAGGTTGATACACCATATTGACTTACTTGAGGAAACTGTAGAAACTAGACGGAAAGCAAGTCTTGCTATTCTGTCTTTCAAAATTTGGAACAATTTCATCGAAAGCGCATTTCTCTTGGGATGCTATGATTTATATGTACTAGTGATTTATAAGACTACTACAGCCCGAGTCGATATCATGAAATGTTCAGAGTACGTAACAGACGTCCTGGCAAAGCAAAGAATGACGAGGAGAGAGGAGAGAGGAGAGGAGAGGGGAGAGTGGTGCTGTTAAATGAACTTGCAAACCATTCGGATGTATACGACTGTTCTCTATATGCCTTAAAACTATTATTGAAGAGTCACCTGCCTAAATGCTGATATGTTAACTAAATTGTACTGTAATTGGAAAAATTCTGCTTTACAATAATAATAAAAATAAATATATTGAATTGAAGCGTACAGAACCATATTAAATGGAAGTGTACCAACACCAACTGTCGCCGAGCTACGACCAATTTGCACGGACTATCAAAGCGGCGAAGCGATTGGAAAAAACGCGTTTAGGGTGTAGATAAAAAATCAAGTTAGCCAATCAAAAGCTGTGCAGGGCTCGCAGATACTTTAATAGTACACGACTGCTGATTGCAAGTGCGTCCCACCGATGAATTTGGCAGCCACCTTTGGCATGGAACCCCAAAATACTTTAAACAATCTCCTGCCTTTGTGCAAAAATGAGTCGAACGTTTTTTTTAGAAAGTTTACTCCCTAACTTTTTTTTTACATTAGCTCCACGCAGAAGGCCCCGAGGAAAAATCCCTCAGGGCCTATGTCATCTTTGGAAATGCTGTGTGGAGGTTATTTTTAGGGAAAGGATGGAGAGGAAGTTCTGGGATGGAAAAATGTATGAGGGGTGGGTGGGAATCTGGTCAATGTGTACCGGAGTGACGGACTGATGAATCCATCCCTCCCACTGCGGTGCAAGGCGATGGGCCGAAAGAGTACGGCTGGAGAGATATCGGCTAGGTTTGGTTAGGTCTCCCTCAACCAATCCGGCCTGCCATGCTGTAGGTAGGCAAAAGCGTTAGCCGCCAAGACCTAGACAGACCCCATGAACCCGGACACCTCTACTAAATCACCAAATGTTAATTTAAAAAAAAAATTGTTTAGTTTAAAAAACAGTGTAATGTAGCCAACCACATGAAATTTGTCACATAAGAACGGGTTGTTTCTACGACACATTCTTGAGTTCAACAGCTCGGCTGCGGAACGATTCTTCCCACTTCTGTGTTTCTTCTCTCTTACAACATGGGTCGCTTCAAGTCCCATGTTCACTCCTTCTTCTACTCAAAAAGGTCCTCTATACAGAATACCCAAGATCTTGACGAAAATTATTTTCCTGAGGGTCTCCTGTGTGGAGTTAATGTCAAAAACGCCACTGCGCCGCGTCGTTGTGCGTAGATGGATTAACGGTGTTGGCGAAACCATTTGTGCGCGCGGATTCACACTGATAATGGCCCATCTCCTTTGTTTTTATTGTCTCAAATAGTAGTATCAGTCGCACACACTGCTTTCATCAGTAAATTTCGGGCGGGGCGGGTGACAAAATTCCATATTTAAACGAGTATATTATTTTTTTCTCAAATAAGCTTAGGAATGGTTGGTTAAAGTTTGTCGGGAATGTCCTGGTATACCCTGTATGTGTATAATACGGTAAATGAACGTGTACAAAGTAGATGCATAAATAACTTACGTTTTGTTTTAGCTTTGCGTTTCAGTTAATTTGCATACACGCTCGCTGAAAGTTATTCGTTGCCAGACTTTTGTTCGCTCCAAATGGTATTTTGTGTTCACAATATAATGTCAGCTGTGTGTCTGAATTTTTAAAATGAACATTTCTGATGCCCACATGGAAAAATCTTTCCAAAACAGAAGTTTTTGAAATGAGCGATAAAAAAATCATGTGTGCAGTTCACACGCGGTAGAAGTGAAACCTTCAGAGAACTAAAGTAGACAAGAGCGGCGAGGCTTCGAAGCACCGTCCTAAGAGGAGACCGATTATTCTCTAGTAGGCTGAATCCTGTAGATGTATGTGTTTTGTTTTTTTTTTATCGAGTTGTGGAGTACATAACTTTCAATTTGGGAGACGGATATCAATTAGTCTCCGATACCATTATTACTCCCCGGGAATCATTTATTAGATAACCAACACTCCTGCTATAGGTCTGCGTATGCCCACTTACTGCATGGCGGACCGAATCGAAAGACATTAAGAAAGATCTAATCTAGATCTGTCCAGCCGGATTCTCTTAACCCATCGCCTTTACCGCAAGTGGGACAAAAGGTATGGATTCACGGTGACCGGACAACTCAGAATGAAACCAACTCAGAAGCACCTCAGAAAGGTCATTACGAGTGATGATAAAAAATATTTAAAAAATGGTTAAATAGGTTAAGTTAGGTTAGGGTTATCGGATATTTTAAATTATTTTTCCATAGCTTTTAATGACCTTTCTGAGGTGTTTCTGAGTTGGTTTCATTCTGAGTTGGCATGGAACCGGATTCACACCTCCGACCCCTAGATTCCTTTTTCCCCCATTGACCCATTTTTCCTTTCCAGAACTACCTCTCCTCTTTCTCCCTCCACACAACATTCCCAAAGATGACAGGCTCCCAAAAGGGATTTTTTTTCTTCAAGGCCTCCTGTGTGTGTGTGTGTTTTCTTCAAGGCCTCCTGTGTGTGTGTGTGTGTGTGTGTGTTTTCTTCAAGGCCTCCTGTGTGTGTGCGTGTTTTCTTCAAGGCCTCCTGTGTGTGCGTGTGTGTTTTCTTCAAGGCCTCCTGTGTGTGTGTGTTTTCTTCAAGGTCTCCTGTGTGTGTGTGTGTTTTCTTCAAGGCCTCCTGTGTGTGTGTGTGTTTTCTCCAAGACCTCCTGTGTGTGTGTGTGTGTTTTCTTCAAGGCCTCCTGTGTGTGTGTGTGTTTTCCGCTTATTATAATGGAAGTAACAGAAATTTAATAATTGCCAGGTTCAACTAAGTATAACATTTTTTATTTTTTAAAATTATTGTTATATAAATAATATAAGTTGCATTTATGCATAAATATTTTACAAAATATTATATTTAAGGTCATCATTGGTCTTGTATACCTTTTCAGAAAAGAGGAACTCTTGTGCCTGATAAGGAAGCCACGATTCTTGCTTAGGTTGTATGTTATAATAAGTTTTATTTATTTGCTTTTTACTATAATTTTTTTTTGAAAAATTGTTTTATTATATCTGATTGGTACTAATCTATGTACTTTCATTATTCCTATAGATAAATAGCCAATAGGCCACTTGCATCACATTAAAAAAAAATCCGGTTTAGGCAAATATTCTAAGACATTCTCTATTTTTTTAAATCGTATTTTTGACACCCTGGCGATTTTTTGAAAATTTCAATCCGAAAAATCAGACCATTTTTTATAAACCGGAAAGACGGGACATAATTTTATAGGTGCAAAAAACGATAATTACATAGCCGAAAATCATTAAAAAAAAAAAAGTTTTCCACACGAATGGTACAGGAGAATAACGAGGCATACCAAAAATATTAAATCTCATAAATATTTTTTTCCTTGATCCATTTTATTGATCATAAATCAATATAATGTTCAACGTCTATATTACTAAATCAAATGTAATATACATACTTGTACTTGTAAATTATAATGATAATAAGAATATTATAAAAATTGATTTTGTTAAAATCCGCACCATTATCATTAGACCTCTAAAACACGTACGGACAACGTAAAATGTACGGGGTTCTCTTCATAACATCTGTCAAAAAATCAAATCAAATGATACGTTCGCAAAGAACAAACAATTAATCTAGTGAACGTTAAATGTCAAATTCAAAAACTCGCCTGAAATCAAAGTGATGCCATATAAAAAAAATAAATCAGTGTGGAATTTTATAAAATTAATAGGAACATTTTCGGAGACGGGTTTTTTCATGTAGTGACGTCACGAGCCCAAATAATGGATTTATTTATTTAAAAATAAAAAAAACTGTACATTTGTAAAAATTTTTACTAACATTTTCGTAATCTTAGTAAAAAAATCTATCCACACGATTTTTTCCAAGTCGCTATGAAATCCATGCAAGTGGCCTATTTACCAAGTTTCTAAAAAAATATACGAGTAATTGATTTATGAGAGGACTGTAATTGAAATCGCATAGAGATAAATGGAAAGTTGCCTTCCAGACTCCCCCCGGGGTCGGGGTCCAGTCATTATTTGCCCTGGTGTAATTATTGCTTACTTTGTGTCTCAGGTCTCGTCGATCCAATCATACAACTTCAACTCTGTAAATGGACGGCATGAAATTTGCCGACCCCAAACTTTTAATCTTAAGATAACAGCTTCCGGAGAAGTTTCCAGTTTGAACGATCCTCAGATAAAATTAACTTGTATGAAAAACACTCCCAAACCTTATCAGGAGGTCTTGCACGATGGATCGATAAAACCCTATGTCAGTAAGATACGATACGATTAATCGACCGACTAATACGGGTATGTGCCTAGTGTGGTAGTCAAAAAACCGTTAAAAAACTGTATTCAAAAGTTATTTTACAAATAAAGCAAAAAAATACGACATTGACTAAATTCGTCAACGATATTTGCAAGCACGGTCAACATATGTTCCGAAAGTCGGTTTACAAAAGTCTCCGTTTTTAGCGCTGCTCCCGAGTGTCAGATAAGCTGTCTTAGCCTGTCTATATCCCCAATTTTTTGTAATAGTGCATTATGCAAAATAATTGGCTTATTAATGAACGAAAGTGAACTAACGAAGTTCTTCGAATCGAAATACATCGTATACGCGTTCCATAGACATAATTAATTTATCTCTGGCTTGCCATTGAAATTTTCTTATAATATACAAAAATTAATGTTTGTAATATATGAAAAATGAAAATTTGTAAAAAAAATTGCAATAGGGGTCACGCGAGCTGTTTGAAAACTGAATGCACTGGGAGTACTGGGACTGAATATATGGAACGGGGGAGGGCGGTTGGCGGAACGAGTGAGCGGGAGAGGTGAGAGGGGAGGCGGAAGGGGAACGCAGGAGGGGAAGGGGTTGCGGGAGGGGAACGGGGACGCACGGGAAAGGACTTGCAGGTATTTCGGAGTTCGGAGGGTTGGCCGTGGAAGTAGCATTACGATTTTTTGTACAGTTTAAAGTTTTTGAATATTTTAAATAATAGAGATAAACTAATAGAGATACCTCTATTTATGATACTGAATTATTTAGGCCTAAATAATGTTTTAATAAACCCAACAACTATTTGTCTAAATCTCTATAAACAGTTTGTAAATAAACCAATAACATGAAATTGTTAATACCGATGGCTTGTGTCATACATTTCAATACGATGATTGGAAAATTATGGAGAGCCGTGACGTCAGCACTAATAATACCAAGTTGACAGTGTGTTTTAATGACACGATTAAAAATGGAATTTTTAATCATCTTTTAAAAACTCTACGTTTAATATTATTTAATAAAACTTATATATGCAGAATCAGCGTTTTTTGGTCCATGTGAACATACTTTTTTAAAGCCATAATATTTTTCAGTCGAGTTCCTTATTACGTCTATTTTGTTTATCTTAAGCTTTAATGATTCTTTGGCATCTTCTGAGACCGCTTTTCCGTCCATTAGAATTCTATAATCTTATCTACTGTCCCATTCTTAAAGCTTTGATCTTGGTCAATGAGTTTGTTTTCAATGTTCAAGTTTGGGATGCGTAGTTCCAGGGAAATTAGCACTTTGAAGATTTAGCGATATCTTCAGCAATCTCCTCCAAATGTATTAAGTAAAACTTTACTGGAATCTACTTATCGGGATTATTGTTATCTACAAAAAGCATATTTTTTTTAAACGTTTTTAGGTTAACTTTGTATAATTTTATTGTAATACCCTAGTAGATCCGTGAAATTTCACGGCATATTATACTTATTATAGGATTTGTGATGCAAAAAGTATTTTTCGAGTCGGGTATGGGTACCGCTGCCCCTTTTTATTGGATAACCTGCACCCCGGCCATAGGTCACCCAAAGCGGTTCGCTACGTTAGATGACTTAGCAAATTTTTGTCTTGCGACGGATGCGTTTGCTCACCCTGGCGGACCGTTTTGGGAGAGGCTGATTGAGGGAGACCTTTTGACCTCTCCACCGGGACTATCTCTATCCATCGCCTTGCACCGCAGTGCGTGGTAGGAATGGATTCATACGTCCGTCACTCCTGGACCTGACCCCCAGATTCCTACCTTTCCGTTATACCTTTTTCCTTTCCATAACTTCCTTTCCTTCCTTTTCCTAAAAAGGCTCTCCACACAGCGTCCCCGAAGATGACATAGGCCCCAAGGGGAATTGTTTTCCTCAGGGCCTTCTGTGTGGAGCTAAAAAAAAAATCCTTAAAAAAAAAAGAAATTCACCTATCAAATATTAGTTAATTTGAAAAACCATGACATCTTGCTTGGGTATAGGTATGTATTTATATGAGTACATGAGATGTCTATGTATTGCTATATTAAGCATAGGAAATGATTGAAACTTTCAAAATACCTTCTTTCTGTCCTCGCAAAGATTCTGGATTATGACAACCACATGACAATAAATCTGAAAAGTTTTTTTAATTTTTACAAAAACTCTTACGAAAATGTCAAAAGTGTCACCATTTGAGAATGACATTTTACAAAACAAGGATTGTATCAAAATTAAATTTACAAAAATCATTAAATTAATGAATTTATTTGAAATTGTTAATACCAATGGCTTGTGTCATACATTTCAATACAACGACAATTCATTATTTGAAGTTCTCACCTATGGTACTTCAGTGGAGGTATTCCACCTCTTACTCGCCCTGGTATAAGTAACAGATGGTTACTCCTTCAAGGTTCTCGCAAGGACTCTAATTTTTTTGAAAGAACAAATCTACATTTAAGTTTAAACGAATCTAGACCTCCAGTGTCCCTGCATACGGTGTTAGGAAGCAGTATGCAAGTGCTTACATAATACAAAAATGCGAAAAATATAAAGCAAATCAGGGATAAACTAATTTTAAAAAATACCAGAAAAACATAAAAGGCGGCTGCTCGTAGGGTAATGGCCTCCAGCCACAAGGGTCGGAGCTTATTACTGAATCGCTAAAACAGAGAAAAAATTGCAAAAAAAAATAAAAACTAAAAATAAGAGAACATAATACTTAACCAAAGTCGAATATTTTGAATCTAATAAAAAATATATATTTATTTTAAAAGGTTGCGCTACCTCCTTCTTTAGCCAACGTTTCGGACAGTGTTGCAGCGTCCATCATCAGGGCAGATCCGGCAGATGATGGACAATGCAAAGCTGTCCGAAACGTTGGCTAAATAAGGAGGTAGCGTAACACGGCATAACACCCCAAAAACAAACATTGAAAATACTTTTGGCTGCGAAATACTAAAAACGTGTCAGGTACATACCAACCTTTGATTATATAAATGTCAGCTTGATCAAAAAATTTTAGGACCGGCCACCGTGTGACGCAGTCAGTTGAAAATTTGTAAAAAACATTGCAATAGGTGGCATGCGAGTTGTTTGAAAATCTAAATGTACCGGGATTGAATATATTGAACGCGAGAGAGCGGAGGGGAGATCACAGGAGGAGGGGGTTCGCGGGAGAGGTGAGAGGGAAGGAGTGGAAGGTGGAAGTTGGAAGTTGGAAAGGAAAGGGACATGGGAGAGTACGGGGAGGCGGAAGGGGAATGGGACGAATGGGAAAAGACACGCAGGGAGAAACAATTTCTATATTAGTTGCATTGCAACGCATGCCGGAATCTCGCTATTTGCGTTATATATAACAATAGAAGACACGTTATATTCATACTAATCAGACGTGAAATGTAGCACCGCTTACGAATATTATAGTTATTCGAAGAATATGTATATGAATGGGCCGCTTCAGTCTGTAATATGTGCGATGGACATTCAATAATAGCAAGCGCGATTTTTCAGTAACGTATCTTCACTCTAATAATTCATTTAACCATCTGTCAAACATTTAAACAAAATAAATAAGAATTTAAAATAAAGAATCCTTAATTGATAAAAAAATTTTGGCAATAGGTACCTACTTCATCGCTTTTCTGGCATTATGATAAATAATTTCAATTACCTACGTACCAACAATCGTAATCAGTATATTTAATAATTAAAAGTTTTCAGGATTTTGAAAATTTGTGTTTTGTGTGACTTCATCACTAGCAATAGGTATTTGTTAAGAAAGCGAAATAGCTGTCGCATATAAAATAAAATAAACCTCATCTGAAAAGTGGATAATCGTAATAATAAGGTAATAAAACGTTATTATAACATTCAAAAATTATTGTCAGTCTCGGTTTTGCCTAAAAATTGCCAGTTTAAAAATTGAAAATTTAAAGCTCCGAAACCATTGAATATTTAAAGTTCCGAAGCTCATGACAGAAATGACGTGGCAAGCTGAATGTTTGAAATTCTGTAACAGAGGTTGTTTCAGATATCAAGAAAAAACAAATTTTCCGTTTATAATAGTTTACTTTTTTAAGATTTACCTAGAAATCAATTCAATGTATTCATTCCAGCCTTGTCAAAACCTAGTTATCTCAAAACCACAACGAAGAAGAGAGTCTCCTGCGATTAATTTTCTCTCCAGAAGATAGGTGGAAACTTGAATGGCAATCAGTCGACGTGGGAAATGCCTATCTCATACAAGACTCGATTATGAGACAGCCTGGGTTCTCATTGCCTCGTAAACTCTGGTCCGCCATAATAGGACATGTGGTCAACGAATGCGCGCTCCATTCATTCCCCGGTGGGATCGATGAGGTCCACAGGGCGACGCCTGAGGCCCTTGACTGGCTCACACACCTCGATTTCCCCCTCTGACCCCCCCACCAGACGAAAGAAGAAGAAGATTAATTATTACCAACGACAAATTTATCGGTAGAAAATTTATTTCCACACAAACAAATTTAATACTGATGATAATACTGTAAGCTTTTCTTAGCTCCTTGATTGTACACTGTACAATTAATTTCCATGGAAACAAACTCGCAGAGAATTACCTAACCGAATCATCTGAAAAGCCATTTTCGCAGGTAGATATGCATAATATCTTAGCATTATTAATTTCTTCGTTTGTCAGATCAAATTTCTCGTTTCTACGTGGTATGTAATGTATAACTTAAAATTATCTTTAAACTATTTGTCATGTATATACTCGTACAAATATTTTCATCGTACATGTCAAAGTCTTGTATTCTCTCTGAATTAAAATTTGGTTCCGCGACTTTTCATCCCCAAAACATCCTCGACCAAAAATCCCCCACAAAATATCTACTAAAACCTAACCTAACCTAACATAACTAAACCTAACCTAACAAAAAAGAATTCAGCGTAGTGGAGATACATTTTGTCCCTGGGATATTATGTCGAGGGATATTTTTTCAGAGGATATTTTGTCAAAAATTTTGTGAAAACGCGCGCCACCTTAAAATTTATTGGTAAAATAGAAACAATCAAGAACGATGAGCTTTAGCTACGTGAAATTCGCTCAACCATTTGTCTGTAATATTTTGATGGCCTCCGTGGTCGAGGGGCAAGGCTCTCGACTAAAGATCCGGAGGTTGCGAGTTCATATCTCGGCGTGCGCAAGTAAATTTGAATCGATTGATTTGTGTTTTCGCAATTTAATCATTTAAAATAAAACAAGGTATGACACTCCCTGTATCGTCGTGGTGTAAGAACACCATTCAGAATTGAAACGTTGCTTGACATGGCTTTAGCCAGGTTTGGTGCTAGATCTGAATAGTCAGGTAATTCCCCACCTTCCTCTTCCCCATCTCCTTCCTCTCCACACTTACTTCAGCCTCACAACATATCCCAATTAGGGATGACATAGTCTCACCGGCTCCTGGCGGTTAAGAACAGTTGGGACACTTGTGCATCTTTTGTGACTCTTGTATTCACATTAAAAAAATCTTTTATGAGTGTAATCAATAGGTTTTTTAAAGTAGCAAAGTGGTATAGGTACTCTTTCAGTTTCGCCCGGCAAAGGACCGCCATTTAGAATCTTAGCGTCGCGCGTCATTTAAAATGGCATCAGCCGTTTTGGTGACCAAATCTGAATAATGTAGAATTAGGGATGCCACAGTTCCAACTGCAAAATATGCTTCGGTATATCAAAAGGTTCCGCGACTTTTTATCCCGCGACAAAATATCCTAAACCAACCCAACAGAACCTAACCTAACTAAACATAACGTAACCTAACCTCACAAAAACATTCGGCACCAAATTTAAACCTAACCTAACCTAACCCAACAAAACCTTTCGGCGCCAAATTTAAAATTTAAATCGAAAGTGTAAGTTTATTGCTGTCTCCTTCCTTCTTTGTCGGGGGATGTTTTGTACTTGGGGTATTATATCGAGGGATATTTTATCGGAGGATATTTTGTCGGAGAGATTTTGTCGCTGTATGAAAACGCGCGGTACCATTTCAAAATGAACGACAAATCTCAGAAATGTTTTTTGGCGAAACAAAAACGTATCAAAATGGTGCAGTTCGAATATTTTTGGGAATTTTAGTATCGGTGTATAATAAATATTCATATAATAGCTCGTCACTCTGACAAGAATGGCCGCACACGGTACCTACCAAGTTCGCCGCCGCAGAACCCGTAGACTTGCATTGGAATTACGTACGGAAATGTGAAAATTGGGAAGCCATGCGTGGATAACGACCGACTCCGATATTTATAGATCCAATTTTAGGCATCGAATGGGATTGGAGTTAAAAAAATAGGATTATAAACATAGTAGGTATTGTTTTGATTTTGTGTGTATACTGTACACGTCTACACATTGATTGAAAGAAATTGATATTTTAGGTACAGTCCCTGTTAGAAATAATAATAGGATCGGAAAAAAGGATGGCTAAAATAAAGTTATTCATTTTCAGCTCTTTCATACTCGTAAACAGATATTTAGTTTCAGATCTTTCATACTCGTAAATAGTTATTCATTTTTAGCTCTCAGCTAACTCCCAATTAGAAATGACAGGTCACATGTTTTTAAAACACATGTTTGGCTCTCCAAACTGAAGTTTTATCGTAGGCACACCACTGAAGTTTTCAATAAGAAGGATGATAATATGACCGGCGATGTACACTCCCTTTGAAGATTATTATTGCACTGAACTTTGTAATTTGTAATTTTTTAAAACCTTTCGTGGACAGTTATGTTTTATGCCAAAGTTTCAGGTAGGTAAGGAAGGCAGGGATAATCCCTAACAGTCTCAATTAGCAACAATTAGTCTCCAGCCAATAGCAGTTTTACCAAAATACAAATTCCTACTGTAGGTGTTAATTAACTTACTGTATTACCGACCACGAACCAGACATAAATTTTGAATTGCTTATTAAAGTTTGTTTTAGAAAATTATTCCATTTTAATTAATGAAGAGATTTCTTAAAAAAAATATACTAGATATATATTTATATTAGAGGATCAAATTACCATAGAAGATTGATGTAAAACAATGATATTGTAATATACAGGACAGATAGATATAATGCCTGGTGAGATATCGATCGTCCAATTGATTAGTCAGACATCTCCGAAAATCTACCCCCCCCCTTAGCGTCGAAACCCCACCATGCTACAGCTACGGCCTTGACTTCTATCACAGACATGTCACAGACGATAGAGTCATCCTTTTCCGCCAACTTATACGCGTAGCACTGTATTTCATATATACGGTCCGGTGTTCTTGCGAAGGCGATCTGTACAGGCACACAGGACAGGTTTATCTGCGCGTCTGGAGCCGGCGCGGCGTAAGCGGAATGAAGCGGGTGGGAAAGTATCTACTTATTGTTAATATTTTATGTCGATAACACAAAAGAGTCCCAACTGCTCCCACAATCGTCTGGATCCAGTGAGACTAAGGCATCCAAAATTGGGGTATGTTGTTAGGCTATATGCAATGGGGAGGGAAAGGATATGGGATAGAGGAAGGTGGGGAAGTACCCGGCTAATAAGGCTAAAGCCTTATTTAAAAAATATTGGAAGGTTAAATCTTATATAACCGTCTTCTGGAGTTTAAAATAACGTTTTTTATTCATGTGAATTTTGCTAATAAATGCCCAAAGTTAGTGAGGCTATGGCATAATTAATTTGTATTTTTAATAGAGCTGAAGGGATAATAGGGGGTTCGTATTTAGGTTAGGTTAGGTTAGTAAGTTAGGTTAGTAAATTAAGTAAGGAAGTTAGGTTGTTTTTTTTTTTTAATCCTTTATTTTTCCCAATTTAACATTTTTTAGTTACATATTTTGAAAATAATGGGAACCCACTAAGGCGCAGCCTGTGCGTGAGTAATGTAGTTAAATATATTATATTTTAGTACCTAGAAAAAAACAAACAGTGGTATATAAAGCAAAAACATGATTAAAATTTGTTTAAACAGTTTGTACAAAAAGTATGTACAATAGTGTACAGGGTAATAATAAGTGAATAGTGTAATAATAGGTAGGTAAACAGCGTAATAATAAATGTAAAGTTTGTGAGAAACATAAACTGATATAAAATTAAATAAAAATAGAGTTTTAAAGTAATGGTTCAGCCATATTTTCAACTCTTTTATGTAATGCTGAAGTTTAGTTGCAACTTGAATATTTTTTGGTAAAAGGTTAAACGTGCAAGATCCAATAAAACTACTGTGAGTTTGCATTGGTTTTGTGTTTGTTTGAGGGGTTTTGAATACATTATTATTTCTAATAATGATTCTGCTTTCATTTAAAAAAAATTGTTTATGTTTTTATAGATATATTTCATAGTTTGCAGTATAAATAGTTTACAGATACTGAATAGTTTAGATTCTTTGTATCTGTCGAAAATTTTTTATCTATTGTACATAACTTAGATAATATAATTTTGAGTTGTTTGTAAAGGTTTTATAAAAGCATCAAGCGCACCACCCCATTCTATTATTCCGTACATGAGTGAAGATTGCACCAGAGAAAAATAAATCATTTTCAATTTGATACGATTTTAGATTTTCACGGCCAAAAATTATTTTGTTATTAGTTTTTGGGGTATGATGTGACACATCTGCCCTGATGATGGATACTGCAACGCTGTCCGAAACGTTGGCTAAAGAAGGAGGTAGCGCAACACGGCATAATACCCCAAAAACTAATAACATTTTTAATTTGTCAATATTCAGTACTTCTTTAAGGGTGTAAAATATGTACGTAAGATATCTTAATTTAGAAACGGTATTAATTTGTGATTGCCAATTTAAATTTGTATCAATATATATACCCAAATTAGTTAGTAAGTTAGTTTCTTTAACTCTGGAACCGTGTGATAATATACATTGTTTCACAATAGTTTTACTCTTTTCGTGAATTTGTATAACGTAGGTACTCTCGCTGGGGTTGGAAAGTGCAACCCTAGGGTACAGAGCATAGGAGCTCATAGAAGTAGGCTCTTAAATATGTTTCGATAGTCTAAATTCATCAAACACAAAAATAAGGGTTGTTTTCCTTTGTACGATTAAAAAAAAATCTAAAATCATATTCATTTTCATCCTGCTAATGAGCCAAGAGACAGGAGTTAAGTTTTAAACATTTTTTAAAAAACATCATCTCCACACGGGCAAAATCCCCCAGGGCCTTAGTAATCTTTGGAGATGCTGTGTGGAGGGTCTGTTTATGGAAATGGAGGAGTGGAAGTTCTGGGAAAGAAAAAGGTTTGAGGGGTGGATAGGAATCTGGGGTCAATGTGTCCAGGAGTGACGGACGTCTGAATCCATCCCTCCCATTGCTGTGCAGGGCGATGGGTAGAGAGAGTCTGGATGGAGAGCTCTTAACCCAAAATAAAGTAGTTAATCCGGGAGGTCTGTCCGGATTCACTACTCCATTTCGGGTTTTGAGCTCTCCATCTAGACTCTCTCAACCCATCGCCTTGCACAGCAATAGGTGGGAACCCTTTAAGCTGTGCACCCCTGTTAAGTCTACTTAAGAAACACTTGGTACCCATACCCGCCGATGATTGTAAAATAATAAAATCTTTATTAACGCTTTTTTGTTTGAAAATCACCCGATTTTCACGAATTTTCTCTGGAAAAGCGGAAGTTGTATAAAAATTTCCGTCTTTCGGATTTAAATTTTCGAATTAGGAATTCACAGCACCCTGTGTTTCGGATATCCCCCGCCAGTGGTACTTCCTATGTATTTATATGCGCCATTCTGCCAGCTTCCCAGCCAGTCTCTGTCGGGCCGGGTTCCAGACAGGTCCCGGAGCGAGTCCACGCTAATTTTCCCTACGACAGCCGAGACGCAATCCCAATTTTCCGCGTTGCGAGACAAAGCAATCCCGCTCGCGAAAAACGCCGAATACATGTATGAAAATTGATAAATCTGCGGAGATCTAAAACAAAATGAATGAAATTACATTCAACCAATCTGTGTAAAGCTTGCAAATAATTGTTTAAAAAACATTAAGTCATATTTATGACAATTTTCTCGTGCGTGAAATGTAGCAATTTTCTATTTAAAAACGTCAGTTATTTGCTAGAGTGCGGAAGTCTTAGGTTATTTGTATTAATTTTATTTTTCAAACATTGGTTAGGGTAGTTTTTAGTTGTATTTTCAGGATGTCATGAAATTTGATGTGTCATGAAATGTTAATGTGATGTGGCAAGTGGAAATTACGTGGTTTTCATCGCTGCGGTAATAAACACACAGAGTGAGTACCAGTTATATCATTATGTATGTTTAGATTTTGCAATCAAAAACCGATTAGCCTACTTGTTCAAACGTTAAGTGTTGTTTTCTGAAATTAATTACAAGTTAATTATGTATGCCCCAGTTATATAGGATTTAAATGACATTGCACGATTATTTAGATTTTTATATTTTTGGTTTTTATTTACATCAAGCAGATTAAAGTATTTAATTCATTTTATGTGATTCTGCACAATACTTCCGATTGCGTGAATCCTGTAGAACTATGACATCCCTGTTCAATGAAGTTAGAGACAGAGAAACAGGATGGGTGCTGTTGCTTATTTTTCATTATATGATTTAATTATTTTTTTTCCTTGATGCGTTTAAAAATTTCAACTAGTAGTGCCAGTAGAACTTTGGCACCTCATTTAGTGGATGTTGGACAGTACGGGAGGAAATGGAGAAGAGAAAGAGGAAGGATCAGAAGTGATAAAAAGATTTATTAATGAAATTGTTTTTTTTTATTTTTTATTTTTAACTTTATGAGTAAAACCTCAAATTGTAATATTTAAATAAATGAAGACAATATAAGCAAAACTCAATCGAAAATCTGGAAACAGAAAAATCAGAAAAACATATTGACACCTCTGGGTCCTGGAGGTCCTGGGTTGGAGTCCCAGAGGAGTCAATATGTTTTTCTGATTTTTCTGTTTCCAGATTTTCGATTGAGTTTCGCTTATATTGTCTTCATTTATTTAAATATTAGAAATTGTTTTTATTTATTTTTTACACCAACACCTCTACCATAGGTCACCCCAAGTGGTTCGCTACGTTTGGTGATTTAGCAGGGGTGCCCGGGTTCACGGGGTGAGGTTTGTATAGGTCTTGGAGGCGGATGACCAGGACATACTGAACCCCAGATTCCAACCCACCCCTTAAGCCCTTTTCCTTCCCAGAACTCTCTCCTTTCCTTAAAAAACCCCTCCACACAGCATCCCCAAAGATGACATAGGCCCTGAGGGAAATTATTTTCCTCAGGGCCTCCTGTGTGGAGCTCGTGTAAAAAAAATAAAAAAATTACTCCATACAGGAGGCCGTGAGGAAAATAATTTTCCTCAGGGCCTTTGTCGTCTGAGATGCTATGTCGAGGGTTTTTTTTGAGGAGAGGAAGGAGTGAACTTGAAGATACTCGTGTTGTAGGAAGGAGGAAACATAGATGCCGGCAAATCTTTCCACAGCCGAGCTTTTGAATTGAAGCTCGAGTCGAAGAAGCGACCATTATGACAAATGTGACCGTGAACGCGAAAAAAAAAGTTCCCCTCAGGGCCTTTGTAATTTTTGGGGATGCTGTATGGAGGGTATATTTTAGGAAAGGAAGGAGAACAAGTTCAGCGATGGAAAAAAGTCTGAGGGGTGGGTAGGATTCTGGGGGTCAGTATGTCCAGGAGTGACGGACGTATGAATCTATACCTCCCAAATTAATTACAACTAGAAGAACCTTCAATAGATTTTTTGTTTTATCTTGTGAAGTGCTGGTTTTTAAAAAGAGTTGCAAGTTTGGCTTCTTTAAAATGCTTCTTCCGCGTCTTACACCCGTTTCTTTGAACTTGAAGCTACTGCGGCTTCAGCGCTCTCTACGAAGCAACTTGCTACGGCAAGTGTTTGAAGTGAGATATCGTAGACACCCAGGCGTTATTCTAGATTCTAGATAAAGTGTTGAGAACTGAAAATACATCAACGGTGCTAGTGTCTTATTAGCTGTACTAATGAAACACTTTAGCAGAAGATACATATTTTAACGAGATCACTGCATAACAATTTTTTTCTGTGCTGTGTGGAGGGTTTTTTTACGGTAAGGAAGGAGAGGAAGTTCTGGAAAGGAAAAATGTGTGTATCTGGGGTCAATATGTTCGGGAGTGACGAACGTATGAATCCATCCCTCCATTGCGGTGAAAGGCGATGGGTTGATCAAATCCTGCTGGATAGGTCAAAAGGTCACAAGTCTCTCCCGATCCGCCCCGCCACGCAGCAGGCGGTCAAAAGCAACCGTAATAAGATATATATGTTTCCTCCACACACATGAAAACAGTAGTACTTTGGAGGAAACGTCACACGTATTTTGTGTGTCTCATCTTTGGTCTCACCATTATTTAATGCGTCGCCAAGACCGAGACAAACCTCACCCGTGAATCAGGACACTCCTGCTAAGTCATTAAATGTAGAGAACCACTTTTTTAAAATGTAAATACCGCACAAGAGTCCCAACTGCTCCTGTCTGGAGCCAATGGGACTGTGGTATCTCCAATGGGGGTATGTTGTGAGTCCTTTGTACATTTTTTCTTCCCAGTACTTCCTCTCCTTCCTTTCCTAAAAAACCCTCCACACAAGTTCTCCAAAGATGACACAGCCCTCGAGGGGAATTATTTTCCTCAGGGCCCCCTGTGTGAAGCTATTGTAAAAAAAATCAATATACTCCAGAATTTACCGGTAAAAACCAAAAATTTGTAAAATTGAGGTTTCCATATTACGAATAAATTCAGATTTTAAAATGCTTGTCTATTACCGTAAACTTTTAGCTTTAGATAAGAAAACCATAAATAACGGCGGCAACAAAGGCCAGAAATTTCACGGTTATAGTACAAGTGTGACTTGGTAGTAATATAAGGTGAACCAGTAGCGAAGATAATGGTAACATAAAGGAATATATCGAATTTTATTTGCTTCGTAACGAGGACGAGGTGAAAAGCAAAAACACTTAAATAGGTAGGTACTGCTAAACTACTCCCAGCGAGAGCTGGTATGGACGTCATCGACGTTCATCCTCTTCCTTCTCACACGTCTTGTTTGAAAACGAAAGACAGAAGATACTTGAACGATGACGTCACATACGAACTCTCGCTGGGACTATTATATCTAGCACCGTTGTGATTTGAAAATTGATGAAACGGAAACGAGCGACACTAAAAAGAGACAAACACATACATCTACATGGTTAAGCATGCAAAAAGAATGAGATAGATCAATCGGTGTGCTCGTAGAATAAAATGTAAAATAATTTTTGAACTTTGTAACAATATTATAATAAATAAACCCCACAATTAGCCTACTCCTGATACTCCGCATTCGTCTCATTCTCTCGAAGTTTAGTTTTCTAAATGTTTCACTTCTACCGCGTGTGAACTGCACACATGATTTTTTAAAATTATTATTTTTTATTTGAAAGCAGGACTTTAAGGGTTCTGGTGGCCAAAACGAGGATTGTAATACGTAATGTATACTGAAGCCCAGATGTATCGCCAAAATTCAAATATGGCCATTCGGCGCCATTTTGCTTTTTGATAGCTGAAAGTTCCCCGATGCCAATTCTAAATCAGTTTCAGTTTTGAACAAATTGTGATCAGCAGAAGCGAACAATTGTCATGTTGTTCATCTTATCAGTTCATTAAAATTTGATAGAAATCCGAATCCCATCTAGAATCAGTATACCCATACAGTTTGTAATTATATTTCGTGCAGTTGAACACATCTACTACTCCCCAGAAAGTATTGCCAACTGAATGAAATCTAGGTGCAAGCGATTATCTAAACGAATCAGTTCTGAAATTATTGTTGCAATTAAAAAGAATTTTAAGTAAAGTAGTTGTTGTTGGTGGAAGGTAATTAGGCTTAATAATTCAGGGCTATCTATAATTCCATTAGCCATTTTAAAAATAAAAGTCAAGTACGAAATAAGTTAATAAGGAGAGTCTGAGAGCCACCTAGAAGTTTCAGAACCAGTCATAGAAGTTTCTGGAAAACCTTATCCAAACAATGAAGTTAAACCATAGAAGTCGCTGAAAACTTATCCAAAGCATAGTCCCCCTCAGCACAGGATCTCCTAGTGAGGAGGACTACGAATATATTTACTGTTTTATATATGTATCATATAAAAATGTAAAAAATAATAAATGTATAGTTACTAAAAAAAATAAAAAAAAAATAAAAAAACCTTAACGAATTAGTCGTTTCTTTATCTTATTATTTTGTGAACTGTGAAGCAGCTATTTGGCTTTTCTATTTATTTTAATTCAGGCCTATTCAAGGTCCGCATAACAACTTCCCCTCCCTTAACCGCCCATCTTTTACCTGCCTCACAACTTTGCCTTTTTAAAATTTTTATATGAATATCTCACAAGAGTCCCAGCTGCCCCCATCTGGAGCCAGTGAGATATGGCATCCCCAATTGGGATATTTTTTGAGGCTGAAGGTAGAGGGGATGAGAAGGAGACGGGGAAGAGAAAGGTGTGGAATTACCTGGCTAGATCTGGTCACAAAACACTGTTAAAGCCATTTCGAGCAACGCTTCAATTCTGTCTTACACCAGGGCGATGCTGAGAGTATCTTTCACTCTGCAACGTGCCTCAAATGTACTATATATTATTTTAAATGAATTAATTGTGAAATAACACAAATTAATCAAAATAAAATTTATTTGCCCACGTTAGGATTCGAACTTCGGATTGCGAGTCAAGAGCTTTACAACTCGATCACGCCGGCCTTCTCGCCTTACTAGATTCAACCTAATTACACTTGTGACTTAAACTTAATAAATCTTCATAGTATATGTTAATCACCTTATTAAAAAAAATACATGTAAAAAAAGTTATCAAAAAGTAAAAAAAATAATTTTTAATTTTGAACGGCTGATTCAAATTTTCTTTCCTAAATATTAAAAACATTAAATAGTAGTATTCAGTGTTTTTAAATTAGTTAGCTTTACATGCGTATATATCAAGAATTTATTTATGAGTAAACCATAACTGCTGACATTAATTTTACAGTTTCTTTGACGTTGATTATAAATAATTTATTGGTTAGAATTTAATAGTTACCAGCTCTATCAGAAATTTTCCTAGTGACCTTCAAATAAATAAGAGGTAATATGGAACTCCGGTTAATTTTTCATTTATTCGTTTATTTATGAACACATGTTACATAATTAATAAATTTACAGAGACTAGATACATTAAATCACCATACTACGCGGCTTTCTGTTTCATGGTGACCAACGGATTATAGTTACTTTGTATGAAGTCTATTGACATAGCAATAAAGTGGAGTCTGTTAAAAAAAATACTTAAGAATACTAGCTTACAAATCTGGAGTACATCGGAATCTAGATAACTATGCTGAAAGACTCACTCACTTTAGAGAAGTCTCACTCGTCAAAAGAAGGCACATTTCAGATTTGATCTCCCTGTTTAAAATCATAAACAACGTGTATGATTCATATTTAATTAATCAAATTAATCTTAATATAAGGCCGAAATTCACGAGAATTCTTGAAACCTTTTGGATCGATACTTACCGTATTAATACAAGTTTCTTCAAAGCAACCTCGAGAATGACTCGGTTATACAATAAATATTGCAAACATGAAGACTTAAATGTATTTTCAAACTCAATTGATACCTTCAAAAGAAAATTATACTTACATATCCCTGATGATCTCCTCACCTAAGCCTATAAAATGTGTATAAATGTACGTATATGTTCATAATAATAATAATAATAATTGGATAATTTATAAAGCGCCGTTTTTGTGAAAAATCACCTCAATGGCGCTACATGTGTGAATATATTTTGTAATTATTGATTCTTCTTGTTTTATGTATGTACTTTAATTTATTATTATGTATTGCAACTAATTAAGAGTGTTGTGATGAATGGTGTGCTCACCTCTCATTGGAATTATCACTGTAACCATATTAAAATTGTTAACTGATGTAATAATTATATGTGATATATTCTGTTGGCGAGCCAACAAATAAATAAATAAATAAATTGACTATTATTTTTAATTTATAAACTAACGTTTAGACAAGATTTTTGTGCATAGCACAAAGGGTAACAATTATTATAAGCAATAATTATCAGCCTGAAACAAGTCCAAGTTGTCCTGGTTCAAGTCCCGTTGGCGGCAAGTATCTTTTCTCGGAAGATTTTTCAATGTTGATGAGTGTTTCAGGCTGATAATTATTGCTTATAATAATAAATAAATTGACATATTTATAACACGGATTTAGTATAACAATTGGAATTTCTTTTTCTCAGATACTAGAAACAGCCAATGAAGTGATGCCAACATAAAGGTGTGTTTAAAATGGATAGAGTTTTATTCACTTTTAAATGATTATTTGTAAATTTTACGATTTATTTTAATGATATAATAATATTAATAAGCCTGTTTTACAATAGTTACTAGTAACAATATTACAATAAAGTCAGATTTGATTTTTTTTATTTTTAGTAAGTTTGCTTAGATTATGTTAGTAATATAAGTATATACCTACATGTTTTAAAAAATATTTATGAATTAACAAGAAACCCGGTTTGGGTAAAGGTCTCCTCCAAAAACGTCCATTTTTGTCTGACTTGTGTTATGGAGTACCAGTTTATGCCAGCTGATCCTTTCTGTAGCAAAGTATAAAGGTGTTGTGTTCTTCTATTTTTGTTGCCCTGTCGTCTAACTTCCTAAACTTCCATTATTTCTTAGTTAATTTTACTTAAACATTCTTCCAGTTATATATTCGGTCGTATGATGACAGGGTGTTGACGTTGTATGTTATTGCGTTGTATGTTGAGCTTGAGTTTTGTATCTTTGGAGGGTTTTGGTCATAATCTTCCACGGTGACCAGCCGCGTAGGAAGATTTTTGTGTTTGTTTATTTGTGGTATCGGTGTAAAGAGAGGGGGTTAGTTGCTATGTTAGTTGATATCCTTCGGTGACACTATTTGACCTTGTGACCTTGTTTTTCGAGCCATACTGTTGTTGTTTCATAACAAAAAAGAATAAACAACAACAGTAATGATATATAATAAAACATATTTATTTATTTATTAACAGAAACAAACAGTACATTAGATACACAAAATTAATAAGTATATTACATGGTGGGTACCTATTATGTATTTCATTGTAGTGTCTTATTTATGGTAAGCGTATTAAGCAATTACCAGGTAATGTATGTAGTGTGAAGGTGAGTGTGTGAGTGTGATTATATTATTGACATGATGCTCTTTTTAAATTTGGGCAGTGAATCGGAGAAAATGTCGATGTTAGAATTCAGACCAATATTATTGAACATATGAAGAGCACGATTAATTGGCGAATTAGATACTGCATGTGTCTTGTAATTAAGCATGCGGAATAGTTCTGTATGGCGTGTACGTCTTAATGGTATGTTAAAATTAACTAGGGAAAGGAGTTCGGTACAGTCAATGTTATTATTTAAAATTTTGTGTATAAATGTCAAATCAGTTATTCAGAATCAGCGTTTATTAATCTATGTAAATCTATTCTTAAAGTTATAATACGTTTCATTGAAGTTCCTTATTGGTTATGCCAGAATATAAGAATATAATATTAGAAAATAAAAAATAAAACCATGTTTGGGCGAAGGTACCGTTCAAAGTCTTATAATTGTCGAATTTTGAGAAAAAGGCAAACGAATTTCTTTCAAGATGTCGTCAACTTTAATTTTGTTAGTTTTTCTGCGAAAACCTCCCCAGGGAACTAAGATAATATTGCCGCTGAATATTTTTGGACGGAATTTTAATCGAAAGACTTTGTTATTGTAATTCTTTTGAATATTTACCTCGTTTTAAACACTTTGAAGCAAATTCTTAAACTGTAAACTGCTATTAAAATATTTAAAAAAAAGTTCTTTAGCGAATTATATTTAAAATGAGGATACCTGTTCTTATAACATTTTTTTTACATTAACTCCACACATGAGGCTCTGAGGAAAATAATTTCCCTCAGGGCGTATGTCATTTGAGATGCTGTGCGAGGGTCATTTTGAGGAGAGGAAGGAATGAACATTGGTCTCCAAGAGACCCATGTTGTAGGAAGGAGGAAACACAGAGGCCGGCAAAACGTTCCATAGCCGAGCTATTGAACACAAGAACGAGTCGAAAAAGCGACCCGAAGTCGAAGAATGTGACAAATGTCAACCGTGTACAAATGTTGGGCACGCGTTTGGCGTGCTTCTCGACTATGTACCGGTGCCGAAGGGATCAATGACGCTAGTTCCTCGGAGCATTTTTCATTGTAATACCGGTATAACAAGAATAGCATTCCCAGTATTCCCACCCGACGCCTGTGCTCAAAAGAGAGTCGAGGGTATTTTTCAGGTATTTTGGAGCTCCAGACCAGAGGTGACTGCCAAATTCAACCGTGGGGCGCACTTATGGTTTGTACAGGGTTAGCAATTGTGTACTATCAAAGTATCTGCTGGCCCTCAGTACGCCCAGTTTTAGGGAGGCTAACTCAACTCTGGCTTCGATGGAGCTCCCATATCTGAGCTGGTCACTTAGAGTTACACCAAGCACATCAATGGAGATTTTACATTCAGTTATGAAAAATTTGGTTTCATGAGAACTCAACAAAGTGGCATTCCAACACAACTTTAGTAAGTAATTTTTTAAGTAATTTTTTTTTCATGACCTCCACATAGGAGGCTCTGAGGAAAATAATTTCCCTCAGGGCCTATGTCATCTTTGTGGATGCTGTGTGGAGGGTTTTTTTTAAGGAATAGAAGGAGAGAAGAGTTCTGGGAACGAAAAGGGTTTAAGGGGTGGGTAGGAATCTGGGGTTCAGTGTGTCCTGGTCATCCGCCTCCAAGACCTAGACAAACCTCACCCCATGAACCCGGGCACCCCTGCTCAGTCACCAAACATAGTGAACCACTTGGGGTGACCTATGGCAGAGGTGTTGGTTATCCAATAAAGGTTCCCGGGGCGGCGGCACCCATTCTCGCCTCCAAAATTGTGCATAATTGCCTATTAAAAGTGATTAAAAAAAAAATAGCCGATAACGTAACCTGGTGTAACTAATGAAACTATTTTTTTTTTAATAATTTTTATTGAGTTTTTAAAGGAGTGATTGCCAATTTGTTAAGTTTTTTGAAAAATTTATAATATTTTTTTGTGTGTGAGTTTGATGATGTTTTCCGTTCACTTTGTTAATTATTTTATTATGAATACCTCGCAAACTTCCCTACTGTCCAAAGCCAACGAGACTTATCAGTTTACTATGGTATGATAGTGGGGAAAGGAATGAGATAGAAGATATTTACAACTGGTCACCGAACACGGCTAAGCAAGTTAAAATTATACTTATGAATTAATGTAGACAGGATAAATTGAAACTGAACAAAAGTTTGTCATAATTTCGCATTATGTTCGTAACATAGAAGTGTATTTATTTATTTGCGCCCATTTAGGCTTTTACATACATATATATAACAATATTTACGAAATTATACTAAATAAATAGTGCAGGAAATGACCGTTTAAAACACTTGCACAAAAAAAAATGTCATGCAAAAATACTATTGAATTTGATCCACACAATATGCAGGCACAAAATATAAAAAAAATACAAAATAGCTTCTCTCCTTCAGCCGACAAAACACCACCAATATGCTAGACAATTCAAACAGCTTCTTCAAAACATTCCCCTACTTGATGAAAAAAACTTCAATAAGGTACGCTTATATATTAAAATTGATGTATTAAATATATCAACAACATCGGAGTATTTGTTTCCAAGCTGTTGAATCCGTCGCATATGAGTGTAATATTGGGATATTGTTGTAGAATTGCTACAATAATATGGTAGGTACTGTCTTGTGACTGACCTGCCTGGAGTATGAAAAGAGATTACATATAATAAATCAGGGGTGTCAAACATTGAATTAATGATTTTATACAAACAGATTAAATCGGAAATGATTCTACGATCAGATAATTTTATTAAATTTAATGAACAAAGTAGGTTATAGTAATTAAGGTATTCACTAGGAATGCCCATTTGAGAATTTACATATCTTAAAAATTTATTTTGGATTCTTTCAATCACATGTGAACGAATCTCATAATTTGGGGACCAAACCGTGGAATTGTATTCTATATGACTCCTTACTAGTGACATTCATAATGTTTTTACAGTATTGACATTATTGAAATCACTAGATACCCTTAAAATAAATCCCAACATTTTCAAAGCTTTATTGGTTATTATTTCTATATGCTTGATAAAGTTGAGTTTTAGATGTAGTACATGAGGCTTATTGAAACAAAGATGGCAATCTCCAACATTGGTCTAAAATGAGTTAGATATGACGATGGATAGAGAAACAAAAATACTATCGACAGGTGGAATGGGTTCGGAGCATAAATGACAGTAATCCATACATTTTAGAATTAATGTATTTAGCTCTGCTAAAAAACGGCACATTCCATTAGGGCCAATTAGAAAGACAGAATAAAAGCGGCAATCTCCATATATTAATTGAAGATAACTTAATAATTTACCATTTAATCGCAAAAAACCATTTATGAATGTATATAATGGGAACCATTAATAACAAAAATTGTGCTTTATTGTTCATAATACGGTAAAAGAACTAAAAGGAATTTTTTTACATATTACTCAAAATGAGACTACCGTCTTTGTTTCAACACACACCTCATATGTACATAATTGTATGCAAGGAAATTACAAGAAAACAAACCTGTGGTTGAATTAACAAAGATGAATGTAATGACGTTGTAGGGGCGCAGAAGTTTTAGCCGAGTTAAACAGAATCTTAGAACTAAATCTGTTTAGATTTTGGAACTAATTAATGTTCTGGTATGGGCAGTGGCACGAGGAAGGAGTGTGCTAAGTTAAGGGCCAGTTGTTTCATACAATTTGAACAATTAGTCAAATTTCAAAGCAGAATTTGAATAGAAACTTTTACAGAATTTGAATTTAGACTTTTAAATTTGATGAATTGTTCAAATTCTGTGATACAATCGTCCTAACATACGATCTTGAAGTGCGATTCATATATTGTTTTTGCACATACTTTCTATTCTAATGACCAAATAACGATTAAATTAGTGTAATTTAAAGTAATTACTATTATTTGTCTTATTTTTCGTCAGTTTTAATAATTATAATAAATAAATAAATGTTTATTCCGGTATGTGGGGAGAATAGTGCAATCCCACACATTCCATAAGGGTTATAATACATAATATACAAAATATTTTAAGAGAAAATAAATAAGAAAAGCAGGTAAATATGATTATAAATGCATGAAACAAAGGTGATAAGATATAATAAAAGATATAAGAAAATAAGAAGATAGTAATAATTATTGGCTTTTAGAATTCTTTGACCACATTAGGAGCCAGTATTTTTCTCCAGTGTGCATTGTTACGTAATGATAACGGTTTGGTACCGCTTGATTACAGACAAATTAATAATGTTCAATTTCCAAATACTTACAAAGGTCACCGCTAGCTCGTTTGGTAGATTCTCGTGTTTTAGGTTCGCTGGATTACTTGATTCAGGACATCATCGCTTCATTGATTGCAGGTAAGGGTTATAATATAATAAATAAAAAGATTCCTTGTTGCTTTAAATTATGAAGAATTTATTGGTGATTTTACGCTACTAGGAAAAAGCGTGTACCTCTTTGTGAACGGATTAGTTAATGATTTTAGAACCCAATCAAAGGAATGAATTAATAACATAATTAAATAAGGCTTACGTACATTATCTCGCACGGTTTACATCTGGGCAGGGCCGCTCCTCGTCAAAAAGACGTCACTGAATTTATTTCAATTTCTAAGCACGTGTTTTAAAAAACTGTTATGATATAAAGGATCTATGCCAACCACGCAGGTGGCGTGACCGATTCTTAGCGAAGCTGGGACGAGAAGAGCCTGCCAAAAACCCCAAGCCTTCCGGCTTCGTCCCTTTGGCCCCTCCCACCGAAATCTGGGCCAATCAATGGGCACCTCGGTGTGGCAAACCTTACAAAAAAATACTATTGAATTTAGTACCTAGCGCAAATTATTGTACAGGGGTTGAAAGTAAAGATTCAAGAAACTACTTCATAACACATCCCCGAAAACACCAGCAAAAAACCGCCGTTGTAACGAAGGTTTTTTGACTTTAACCCTTCAAAGAATTCCCACAATAAACTTTACAAAAAAACATCATTCACAAAGAGATTCTGCATTAAAAAACCTAGGCAAAAAGTTGTTCAGTTTACAGACACATAATAAGTTATTAAGTTTAGACAAAATATCCAAAAACAGCAAAATCAACACGTCCAAGCGGCTGACAGGAACACCGTTAAACTCAGCTTTCGAGGCAGTGATGTCCATCAGGGCGTCTACAGCAACAGTAATGATTCTCAGCAGCAGGGAACGACTCAATGAGTAACGTCAACATGAAAGCAAAAAAAATGACATAATTAGAAAAGTACGAACACCAAGAGTAAACAAAACTATCGGAATGGTACATGTGTTTGCAACAAGAGATCACAGCATAGGGGAACTCCACATTATATGTCGTGATGTATGTATATCGTAAAACACAGAAACACATTTACCCCCATTTAACGGACAGGAAAATGGCTCAGTGTAGTCAGTATTCCACCTTTTAATGGTACAGATTACTGGTTTGAAGACATGTTAAAATTAAAATAGACATTAAAACAGACAATCAAAAATCAAAGTCCTTAATGACCCACATAGCGTCAGAAATCTTATAAGATTCTGACGTAGGTATAATTTAGGACAACACCTGAAAAAAACTTAGCGCTAATTGGAACACCGCAGTGATCCCCCTTAAAATTAAACTGTCAGCAGAAACGGGTAGACTCCAAGATTTCTTTGACACACATTAATAATACCTCAGATTTTTCACAGTTCACTGCAAAATGATTGTCGACGATGTATTGCGTTTTAAAGCAATATTTATTATATATATATATATATATATATATATATATATTTTTTTTTTAATACAGGGGTTATTTACTTTTGGTTAGAAAATAGTGTTAGAATATATTACATAAGAATAATTTACTTTTTACGTTAAGGGCGCCAGCTTATTTTTGTAGCGAGAATAAGACAAACTCGAATCAAAATAACGAAGGTATCAATGACCCGCGTTACTTCCACCAGAGTACTGCAATATTCAGATTAAGTCATTGTTACCATAAAATACAATAAAAATATTGTATGATATAGTTGAATAGTAAAAAAATGTGAAGTGTTTTTATCAATCCGGTTAATTACTCCGAAAAGATATAATGTAGGTGTGTGTGTACACACTATTTCGAAAGCGTCCCTTCAAAACAGTACTGCGTGTTGTATGTATGTATGGATGTGTGTAGTGTAAATTTCATAATACGTTGATTTCTCCGGGTCTTACAAAACCATGTGAATAATAAATCAATCAAAACACGGTTGACGTCGCTTAGCGCGAAACTTTACTCAAAACGAGAATTTTCCACTTGGTATGGGCCAACATTTCTAATTGGATTCCATCTTGATCTTCTCTTATCAATTTATTAAACACCTGTAAATAAGTTCGCTTCTTATCACGATTCTGAATAATAACATTCAGGTCCATTAATGCCTATTGATATCGTATGCAATCAATCTTCCCCGTTAGTTGAATAAATCTAGACACATGGTCTATCCTGAGTTTTACGTATTAATTAATCATTATAAATCGAATAAAATTCCTAAATATTAATCGAGCCCACCTCCTCCACTACAAAATGATTAATTAATCAATACCGATTATGCCAGTCTATATCAAGAATTAGCCATTCCGTTTTTATCAATTTCGTTTTCCTATTCATTTGGGTTGCGGGTATGGTTACCGCCGCCCCGGGAACTATTTATTCTATAACCAGCACATCTGTTAATTCCTACGTTTGTCACTTGTGGACACTAACCACGATATTCCTGTCCGCCCTTCATACCTCTTTCCTCCTTCTCCTTCCTTTCCTTAAAAAGGACCCTCCACTCAGCATCCCCTAAGATGACATAGGCATTAAGGAAAGGAAGGCAATATCATTGAACACTAAAAAATGATATCTCATGTTTATATCTCGAGGATTGAACTCGAATTAAGGACAGATCTTTATTGCTGTCGCCATTCTTCACTCTATGAAGGTATCGGACCAAGTACCTACCTGCTTTTCAAATGCTTATCCCATGCAATAATAAAAGGTGCATTTCTGCAATCAGCAGACAATACCCATTACACATCTGCCGACCGGTCAATAAAGGCACTGTTGCCTTATCGAAAAATTTTAATGAGGGTTCAAATTTCACTCTTTGAAAGAATTTAGAATTCCATTCTTTACCTAGGTACTGGGTCATAAAATAACTCTAAAGTTTATGAAGGTGTCCAAAAAATATTCTAAAGCATATGTCATAAAATTCAACCTTTTTGACCATAAAATGAACACTTGCAAATGGGTTTTTCTGAAATGACGAATATAACTTTTGTCTTAATTTTTAACCTAGAAATACCTATTATCTCGTTTAAAAATCTACATTCATTTGTCTAGCGTAAACTATATAAATAAATCCATAATATTCAGATGTTTTTCTCGTTTAGACTGAGTTCAGCTTACGCCGACTTTAGTAGAATCTCACATTATTTGGTCCCTGAATATCTCCAAAGCCATTTCAACCAAATTTAAACCTTTAAGGGCGCACAGCTAACATTTCAGTGCTATGCGAGCGGCATTTATTAAAGGAAAAAAATATTTAAAAAACTCACACTACAAAATACTTTTATAGTTTTATCTCTCAAAAGATTTCAATTCACCGCGGTAACGTGTTTCGTTTACTACCCGGCTTACCGCCTTTCTACCGATTTATCACATTTTTCCTATAATTAAGGTTTTTTTTTAAATTTCTTAAAAAACAAAACATTGGTCATTTTTGAAGATAATATCTCTTCATTCCTCACGCCGAAGCGGTAATATATACCACATTCTCCCGATAGAAAAAAAAAAAACGCAAATAATGCTCGTGCATTTTTTTTTTTAGTTTTCTTAGATGATCACCAGGAAGTTAGTTACTTAGACGATCGCTCTAATTTAAATGAGTCATGTTTTATGAAACATCTTCACAATTTTCGCCTAAATATTATAGTTTTCAATATTGGCGCGCTGTTTCTAACATTCGAATTTAAAATGATTCTGCACTTTCTTTTGAGCGGGTACTCTGTACTTATTAAATACCGGCTTGAAAAACACGTGGATCAAAAATAAGGGACGATAACAGTTTTAAAATTTAGCTCTTTCAAAAAAAAATGGCGTGTTTCCAAAACAAAACACGTGGATTCACAGTTCACTTAACAATTTTAAAATCACTTATTTACCTATATATTTAAAGGATAAACATGGTTATTATTCACATTTGTATACATACATCACGAAAAACAGGGTGGAGTTTTATAAAAATTTTAAGGGAAGCGATAATTATCCCGAATCAAGATAGCCCCACGTTGGAAGGCGACAGTGTTACGTAATGATAACGGTTTGGTACCGCTTGATTACAGACAAATTAATAATGTTCAATTTCCAAATACTTACAAAGGTCACCGCTAGCTCGTTTGGTAGATTCTCGTGTTTTAGGTTCGCTGGATTACTTGATTCAGGACATCATCGCTTCATTGATTGCAGGTAAGGGTTATAATATAATAAATAAAAAGATTCCTTGTTGCTTTAAATTATGAAGAATTTATTGGTGATTTTACGCTACTAGGAAAAAGCGTGTACCTCTTTGTGAACGGATTAGTTAATGATTTTAGAACCCAATCAAAGGAATGAATTAATAACATAATTAAATAAGGCTTACGTACATTATCTCGCACGGTTTACATCTGGGCAGGGCCGCTCCTCGTCAAAAAGACGTCACTGAATTTATTTCAATTTCTAAGCACGTGTTTTAAAAAACTGTTATGATATAAAGGATCTATGCCAACCACGCAGGTGGCGTGACCGATTCTTAGCGAAGCTGGGACGAGAAGAGCCTGCCAAAAACCCCAAGCCTTCCGGCTTCGTCCCTTTGGCCCCTCCCACCGAAATCTGGGCCAATCAATGGGCACCTCGGTGTGGCAAACCTTACAAAAAAATACTATTGAATTTAGTACCTAGCGCAAATTATTGTACAGGGGTTGAAAGTAAAGATTCAAGAAACTACTTCATAACAGCATCAATGCTGGATGATGGACTGAGGCGGGCTTCCATGACTAGGATATTACCAGAGCTGCATATCCTTTCCCTCATTCCTGCCACCCTGGATCTAATAAGGGCTGCATAGCCGGGAACTCGTCCCTCCGTGAACATTTGGGGACACCAAACATTATGCGGAAGGCGTTGTTGTACTGAAGCCGGAGTCTTTCTATACTACTCTTCTTGTAGTTTGCCCAGAGTTCGCACGTGTACAGCGTACAGTGATTCTTTTCATACATGCTAGACGCTAAAAACTCTTACACATGATTAAATTATTTTTAACCCTCTATTGAGGTGTAGTCAACACTAATTTTATGAAAATTAGTGTTAAAAATAATTAGTATTATTTTTTTTTCGTTTTTTTTATTATTATTTTTCTTAATAATTTTTAAATAATGTATTAATAGAGTATTTGAGGTTTATAATAAAACAATTATATTTAAAAAGTTTAAAAAAGTGTATATTGAGTGTAAAAAATTGCTAAAATTACGCTCAAATTAAGGCTTATTTTCAAAGATATAAGCCTTATTTGGTTTTTTAACTTTTTTTCACCACTTGCACTGAGCTTATCAAGTTAAAATGTACTTAAAATTTTGTTAAACATTCCCTCAAGCCTTTTTTTTTCTTCGGCAAACTCCTCCATGTCACGAACAATTCCAGCCTGGAAATCTCGTATGTGGTTCCTGTAAAATGAAAAAATAGTAATAATGTGGATTTGTGTGGGTTAATATCGAAACTGATATGAATAGAATATTAGTTGCACTATTTAAAAAAAAGTTTTTTTTTTGCGATTTTGATATACTCTCTGAGATGAACTCTCGAGAAGATAGAAATTTAACATTTTTTACGCCAAAAAAAAACACAAAACTTATTTATTATTTAAAACACAACTAAAATTATTTACACTAAAGTATTAAAAAAAAACTTTAAAACATACCTTCCAAAGTAGCCTCCGTTTTACAGAACCGAAAAAACCACTTTTAAAACTAAGTACACAATTTTAAACCTCGAGCTGCAACGAGCGAATAAATGCAAATGATAATTTAAAAACACATTATCCGACTTTAGGCCTCTTGCATGAGTAAATGCGTGCACTAATCACCCCAATTAAGCATGCATTTATTATCCTGTCTATCTGGTAATGTCGCCATGACGTCATTGTTTGGGAATTCAAAAGTGACTTATTAGCGTCTAGCTTGTATGAAACGAATCACTGTGCAGCGTTGCGCAGAATGAAATGAAAAGTGTCCTTTTTACAGCGGTACTGCAAAGGCGGAATCTTCTGCTGATCATGTTTGCTTTTACGCTGAGAGCCCTTCTTTGCCTATCGATGTCATCATCGTCCATCAGATTGCTGGTGTCCTAGGTATTTAGTCCTTCAGTTAACCGCAGATTCACACCGGTCAGTGTAGCTGGTGGAATATTTTTTGGTCCTTGCCCATGTCTTATGACCATTAGAGCCGTTCTAGTGGGGTTATATAGCATGTTTGTTTCTTTAGCAAACTCTTCGCAGATCTTCAGAAGAATACGTAGGCCCCTTATAGATGGTGCCATCAAGACCATGTCGTCCGCATAACTGATGTTGTTCAAACACTGTCCTCCGATTTGGCAGTCCACCCCTGCGTTGTTTAGCCTGTCGGTGAGTTCGTCCATGTACACTATGTACAGGTTGAACAATATCAGGGACATGCATCCTCCCTGTCTGACGCCACTCTTTAGGTAGTAAGGTTCTGAAAAACCATCTTTCCACTTTACGAGATTTTCCTGTTGACGGTGCCAAGTTTCGAGAATTTTTACCACTTTCCAAGGTATACCTCTTTTCTTTGGTTTTTTCCATAGTAAGGGGTGGTATTGTAATGTCATGTTGTTAATTGAGTTTTGTTAATAGAAAAAAGTAGGTTATTTCTGATCCATTATTTTTTATATGACTTTTACCGCGTGAATTTAATAATAAAAATATTTCAAGTACAAAAATATGAAAGGCAATTTTATCTAGTTTCTAAAATATCGTTGATTTTTATAACATCTATAAAAATAAGAAATATATAGGACATTTAAAATATTTTGGAAAAATGCCAAATTTCGATGAGAAATTATTATAAAAAACAATTGTACTCGTATACGCTACTGTAAAAGCCCTAAAATTTTTAAACCAACATTAAAAGTTGGCAAATCTTCTTATAAATAAATAAACAACAGATAAACAACCCCCTACGGTAACATCCCGTAAGGTTTTCATTTCAAATACGGTCGTTTTTCATCATCATCATCATCATCAGCATCATCATCATCATCATCATCATCATCATCATCATCATCATCATCATCATAATCATCTTCTTCCCCTTGTCCTATTCGGGTCGGGGTCCCATTGCATCGACGAGGCTCCTCCATAAGTCCCTGTCTTGAGCTGTTTGTTCGGCCTCTGTCCATGGTAGACCCATCCTCTCCTCACACAGTTTCTGGAGTTGCCTCGCTCAACTGTCTCTGGGGCGGCCCACTGGACGTCTACCCTCTGGAATCGCACTCAGTATCTTCCTCGGAATTCGGTCATCAGACATTCTTAGTACATACCCAAGCCACCTCAGTTGCGATTTTTCTATGAAGAGTAGCAGTGGTTCAATTTATTTATTTATCTATAATAAAATATATTTACAATGGTTTTATTTGTATTCCTGTCTCACTAGGGTATACCTGTGTCGAGACAGGCGTACATAAATGAATATAGTAGTTACAAGGATATTTCAGGTAAAATACATATTATGAATAGAATTAGAACAGAAGGGTGATTGGAAGGGTGGTAAATCTTTTAAAGAGAGTTATTTTATAAATGTTGGAGATGGAGTAATGAAATAAATTCTGCCTAGTCTATTTATAGGTTAAATTTGACAGGATTCCATTATTTTCATTTGTTTTATATGGGTTAGGTTGTATGTGAATAGTTATTTCTGTCTATGTGTGATTTATTTTACAGATATGTGTGATAGTGTGGCGTCCAATACTTATAATCCATTTTTTAATATCTTGTTTGAATTTTGTAAAGGAGTCACTTTGTCTGATCGTAGTTGGTAGTGTATTGTATAGTTTGCAAGCTATGTATTTAGAGTGTTTTTCCCCGAAGGTGGTTTTGAAAAAAGGAGTTTGGAGAAGTTCGTTGTTTTTGGCTCGGGTATTGTGTATTGTTTGTGTAGCTTTGTATGGTGTTTTGTTGTTTTTGTGTAAATTAAGTAATATGGATCTTGAGTAGAGCTGTTTTATGTCCATAACGTTGAAGGAATTGAAGATAGTATCAGTGCTGGTAGTAAGCGGCATTTTAAGAATTATTTTTATGATTAGTTTTTGTGCTTTCATGATGGGATCAAGGGCATTGGAATATGCATTACCCCAGGCTAGAATTCCGTATTCGATGTGAGATTGGCACAATGAGTAATATACTGTTTTTAAAAGTTTTAGGTTAAGGAAATTGCGTGTTTGTTTGAAAAAGTATATAGATTTTCGGATTTTGTTTGTAGTATCATCTCGGATCATCGAGTTTCTTATATGATCCCATTTCGTAACCCCTGCCACTCCTCTCAAGTACCTCATTTCGGCAGCTTGGACTCTAGAGCGTGTCGTTCACTTAGCATCCATGTCTGGTGGCCGTAAGTGAGCGTCAAGTCGGGCGGTATACCGTTGTAAACACTGCCATCTTTGTCTTGCCAAGACACGGTCGTTCATCAATTGTATAAAATATTCACGATGTTTTTTAGTAAAGCTGATTTCACATTTTATTTGTTGCTCTAAGGTCAATGTTATGGTGGATTTAAACTATTAGTTTTTAGCGTAGTTTCTAAATTATTGTGATCTGCTTAGAAGTCATTGTGTAGCCGCCTTGTCTTGTCTGCAGTTATTTAGAATAACGCCATATACAAATCGTTCAGTTATTGCTCATAATTTTGTATAGAAAACATGAAAAAATGAGACGTTTATAAAAAAAATATGTATAGAACTACCACCGATAGATTCCTTCTAACCTGTTCATCTTTCTCATAAATACAGAAATGAAGTTCTCAGCGGCAAGATCACGTGAAACGATTTTCAATATGACGAAATACCTGTCATGAAGCAGTGTTAAAATTATTATCTTTTCTTATTTTAAAAAATGAACACTGCTTTATAACATCGATCCGTAGCAGCACGAACTAATAAAGTACCAGTTAAATTATTGACTATGGGTTTTTTCAACGAGAGGACGAGCAACACCGTGGTTACAGGGGGCGTTAGTTTTCCGGTTCCGGCAAAAACAAATTCACTCTCGCTTCAATGATGTTTTGGGCGACATCATAGCTGAGACAGTCAATTAGTCTTTTATTTTATAATTTATTAAAAGGGACGTAATGTTTGAAGTCAAACGGGTGCCGCGTTACAAAACGTTAGATCGGTCCTTGGGGTGAGTGACACTGTTATATTTGTAATCATTTGCTTTCGGTACAATACACGTTATATATTTTAATTTCCAAAGTGAAATCTATGTTTTCATTCAAATACCCGAATAAGCTGGAGATCTCATTTCATGCCCCCGCCTTGAGTTGGAGTGTATGCTCTACCTGCCACGAACATAAATCTGCAACCGCAGATTTTTGGCGCTCGGAGTTTCGAAAAGTTCGTGGTAAAAACCTGATGTTAGAGAAATATACCTATCTATACACCACCTATAATTACAGCATAGCAATTGTCACCCAACGTTATATACAACATAGCATACCCACTTTTTACCGTTTATTTTTCTTTTGTTTTTGTTTACATTTTAGTACCTACCTACATCGACCAAATATCAATGAGTAAAGTCTGTCAAATAAGAGTAGAAAATATAAAAAAATGGAACTACAAAATTTGTAGGCTGGCAACACCAATTTACCTGTCAAATATTATTTAAAAGTGCAATGACACTGAACATACAGAACACTGTACACACATTTAAAGAAACATTTGTTTTTTTTATTTATTTTTATTTTTATTTATTTTTATTTTTTCAATTTTTTTATTATACAATCAATAATATTATTATTAAATTAATAAAAACAGTTTATTTTTAAACAAGTTCTGCTGTGTAATTATTATTACGCGTAACAGCTGTTTCGCTTTCTGAAGGCATTATCAAACTGTTTGATAATGCCTTCAGAAGGCGAAACAGCTGTCACGCGCAATAATAATTACACAGCAGAACTTGTTTAGAAATAAACTGTTTTTATTAATTTAATAATAATATTATTGATTATATAATAAAATAAAAATAAAAATGGAGTTCTACAAATTAAACTTGATAACAATAAATAATAAATAAAAAAACATTTGTTTGTTCTAAAAAAAAATCGAAGAAGCACTGTTGTTAAGGTATCTACTTAATGACATAAATTTGATTAAATTGTGTATTACAAAGAGATTGGCTTTCATTTAATTTAACATAAATTTGAATTTAACAGTAGGTAGGAAGGAAGAATCATTAATGGTGAGTTTAGTTACACTACTTTTGATCTGAATGAGTTAAACATATTCAGATCTAAAATTAGAGACATGATCTAAAGCCTGGGCAACCCTAGGTACTATTAAATAAATGTGAGCAATTTCTAAATTGTGCGTTTATTATTACAATGCCGTTATTCTTCATTATGTTAACAAAAAATTGCAAACACGTAATAATAATAATATTCATATATTATGCAATTCTAATTTTGAGATCAGTGGGTATCTATATTGCAATAAATTTTTTTTTTCACTTTTATGCCTTTTTAATTTTTAATAAAAATGTAGGTTACACAGCTTTAGATTACAACCATGGTTATTTATTTATTATATTTTTAGTATTATTTTTAGTTATATTTTTAGTATTGCCATTTGAACAACAGTGGCGCCCTCCTATGTTTTCTACTCCTATTTGACAAACTGTACCTCCCTTAATAGTTTGTTTATATATCGATGGCCAGTTAATTATTCAGACATCTCCATAAAATCGAAATTTGAGTTAAGTGTGCAGTTATACATAAAAGTATACCCTCTATCTGTTACAATACTCAGAATACTCGTATTATAATGCAGAAAATAATGTTGGCTATTATAATGCAGAAAAACTTATAGTAAAATAATAAAAAAAAATGTTTTCTGGGTTAGTACCAGAAGAAAATTTCAAAATGTTATACTAATGTACCGGACCATTATGCTTCCCAGCGTTATTTTATAGCGTATTTAATATGTAAATACAGAGACATATTAAAAATATTTGAATTATGGTGAGTATTTGAATACTTCTTTCCCCATTATCTGAAAACTTTATGTTTCGTAATGGTTGACGATCGATGTGCAGATAATTAATGGAACTTAATTGGTTTAGCTTATATTCATTTAGCAATGCAATTATCTTTTGATTTCTAAATAGGTATTATAATAACAAAATTAAACGGGTTCCATAACAAAGCAAAGACAGAATTAGGCTTCGCTAATGGCTGATCATTTTCATCACCTTTTTTCAGTTTTCTTTTCGTCAGAGGAATTCCATCTAATTAAATCTACCGGGTGGTTGAACACACCTTGGACAAAAGCCGTCGGACGACTAAATTATATTTATAATGCAAATTTTCCTTTCAAAATTAATCGACCGTACCACGGTGAGCGGCTTGCCTTGCTTGCCGTGCGTACCTTGCCACTAAACTTTGGTTAATTTTAAATATTTGCTTCCAGATTTAAAATTATAAAACCTTGTAAGAAAAGGGTCAAGCAGGCGATATTCTTTAGACACATCCTGCTGCACACTTTAAAAAAATAAATACGAGGCTGTCTTTCGTAATATCAAAAGTTTTGCCAACAAAAAAATTGGTTTAATTATTTTTTATTGTTTCGTATATTCCAACCAGATGAGAAAATATGCTCTTGCAACTAAGAGTCCCGTTGTAATTTTTTTCTGTGACTTTTTTTATGTGAATACTGAAAAATAGTTCCAACTGCCGGAGCCAGTGGGACTTTGGAATCCCCAGTTTTGTTATGTTGGAGGGGGGAGTGGAGAGATATGGGAAAGTTGGCTATCATGCCATTTCAAGCAAAGTTTCGATTCTGAATGGTGGTAATGGGGTATTTCCACATTTTTTTTATTTGCTTAAAAAAATTAAGCGAAAAATTACGATGATTATTGCATTTTTTTTTTATTTTTACGTTGACGAATAAATTTTCTACAGCGAGTTGAAGTTTCCCATTTTTGAATTACCGCTAAACGATATTTTGGGGCGTGGCTATCATATGACGTCATGAGTGAGGACGCTCACTGATAGTGTTTATTTATGCTAGTTCAGCTGAGCGACACTTGTGACGTCACAAACTCATTTGCCAACCATGGTTCGTTTTGATTTGGTCAGTGTTAGATCTTTTTTAAAATCAATAATATTTAATGAAAACATAAAAATCAAACATTTTTAGTAGGATTATTAAAATCAGAAAAATAATCTTTAAATTTTCCGTACATTTTCAGCAGAATCCCTCGTCTGTGGAAATACCCCATTGTGAAATAACACAAATTTCCGCCGCTAAGACCCGGTTAAACGTCACCCCACGAATAAGAGCACCCTGCTAAGTCACCAAACGTAGCTAATCACTTTGAGTGACCTATGGCAACGGTGTTGTTATTCAATAAATGGTCCACGGTGCGGCGGTACACAGTACACATGCCCGCCCCCCAAATGAAAAAGTGCAATAAATCTATCAGCGATATGTCTTTTACTAAGGACGTTACAAATAACATTTCAAGCCATTAAGAACGAACTTTTTATCGAAATGATTTTAATAAGGTGATGCAATTCCAAAATAAAGAGTGGCTAGTTATTTAATTAGCAGTTCGCAAAATCGAACATGTGCTCTGATATCAAATATGGAATATGGCAATTAAATCGTTAACAAATGTATTTTATACCATTTCAGTTACGAGAAACTTCTGCAAACTCTGAAATCGATGAACTTAATTTTCCACGTTAATAAAACAAACAAGAAAAACTGTTTGTCATACTTCTCAGAGTCCAAAACATTAAAAAAGTTGTATCTGGTGCACGGAAACTAGTGGGAAAAGTGGAACACTGATGAATCTTAACACATTTGGAATGGACTTTGTGGTATATATTTTTTTGTTTCGTGTTTTCGTTTTCGTGTAAAGTGAAACTACCAGACCCGTCTCTTCCGTATCGCACCGAGAAGTATGACGAGATTAGTCGGGACAAAACTTCGGCCGTGAGGAAAGTTGGATATACCTACGGTTGCTGATCACTGATCACCGATTTCTTAAACGTTTAATCTTGACTCGTCCAAACATAATTCAAAATGTTCATTTTGCAAAGCCGCTGAGAGAAGTGGATGGATTTTTATTTTACACTGGTAAAAGTGTTGACTGATCTCGCTGTCAAACAACTTATTGTAAGATATTGTAGGAATATGAATCTATACCACATTTGGAGTCGAGTTTGCAGTATAATTTTTTTTTTGATTTGTGCTTTCGTTTGAGATACCTAAGTTGGAGTTTTTCAGGTAAAAAGTGAAAAAAAAATTGGTCACGACGTGGAAGTGGAAAAAAGTAAATAAAAAAAAAATGAAATGCTCACGACGATTTTTTTTAAAGTTCTCTGTGTGATGTAAATTCACCAGTTTCCCGTTTGTACTCTTAAGTTTCCTGACATCCTGTATATAAAAATACCTATATTAAAACATTCGATCAGAATTAAGGACAAGGTACATTCTCTATACTATAAGATTCTTAGTATTCTCACACGCCGCGTCCGACGCCGGTTAAGCGTTGGAATAATTAAGTCGGTTTTAAGCCACGTTTAAAGCCGACTTCTGCATTACTATTCCGCGGTAATAAGTCAAGTTTTTTTTCTTTCGGACTTAACGCGCCGCGTAAATTTTACACCGCGATTATTAATAAGGAAAACAACGCTTTATTTAAAAAAAGAACAGTTGAATAATTTATAGATATCTTAATATATGAAACAAAGTCGGGTTTGCACCGTTATAACTCAAAAACGACTGGACCGATTTTTATGATCTTTAATTTGAGGGATTTATCTCTGCCCCGAATAGCAGAGTAGCTATTAAAACATCGAAAAATTCACGAAAAAAAAGTTACGAAAGAAAATCTTTTCCTCATACATTTTGTATGGAACGAATTCTCATTTTTTGAAAGAGCTGCATTGCTGCATTGTATTACTAACTAACTAACTAACCATCTCGCCGTTTCCCCGCAGGGGTAGGCAGAGAGGACGGACCGCCAAACAACTCGGTGTTGGCACACACTCTTTGCCTCACTCACATTCATACATCGTCTCATACATACTCTTCTATTATTCTGACTTTTGACATGGCCCGTCTCAAGTATCTGATTCACTTGATCGTGCCATGTCTTCCTCGGGCGTCCCCGACTTCTTCTACCATTCAAATTTGCATCATATATTCTTTTTACACTACTTTCTTCGCTCATTCGCATTGTGTTAAATGTGATATTTATAATATTAAATAGTGGGTGAATTCCAAACATTCAAAAACGTCAAATGCCAATGCGCTGATTGTTTTGCTTTAGCTCACATATAATGCTGCCCTTCTTTCTTACACACTAAATGAGACAAACGGTGAACGTATGTCTGCACCCATCCAAAAGAAAAATACAATGATTATAATCGACCACCATAGCATGGTGGTCGAAAAATCCCCAATTTATGTAATAAAAAAATCAATGAATAAAGAAAACTTAAAAAAAATTATAAATTAATAAACTCCCTCACACGTATAAAGAAAATGAAACGGAATTCCCGTAAGTAAGTGAAAACGTAAGAAAATCACAAAAAATATAAATCCGTACACAACGCCATCTCTGATACTGACATAAACAAAACACGGACAGTTGAGCATCGATAAAATTGCTTCATTGTGTTATTTTTAACTTAGTAAAATAACTGTCAGCTAATAAGTTAACACAATAGTTATTGATTCTGAGGCGGTAAGAAGTTAGTCGGGTCAGCTAGTTTTTATTAAAAATACTTCGTACCGCCTCAGAATCAATAACTGTAGAATTAAATTCGGCTTTTTTATTAAGCCAAAAATTACACAATGAAGCAATCATCAATGCACAACTGTCCGTGTTTTGATTTTGTCAGTATCAGAGATGGCATTGTGTATGGATTTATATTTTTTGTGATTTTCTTATTTTTCCACTTGATTACGATAATTTGTGAACCGGGAACCATTTATTGGATAACCAAAACCTCTGTCATACGTCACCCATAGGTCACCTTTAGGAATCGCACCTTAAGTGGTTCGCTACGGGGTGACGTTTGTCCGGGTCTTGGATGCGTCTGCCCACCTGCTTGCGTGGCGGACCGGATCGAGAGAGACTGGTTGAGGGAGGCCTTTTGACCTTTCCAGCTGGACTCTCTCAACCCAACGCCTTGCACCGCAGTTGGAGGGATGGATTCATACGTCCGTCACTACCGGACACACTGACCCCAGATTCCTACCCTCCCCTCATACCTTTTTCCTTCCCAGAACTTTCTATCCTCCCCATTCCTTAAAAAGATTCTCCACACAGCATCCCCTAAGATGACATAGGTCATGAGAGAAATTATTTTCCTCAGAGCCTCCTGTGTGGAGTTTATGTAAAAAAATGCGTTTCATTTCAGAGATTTATTATAATTAATGTATTTTTCCTTTGGAGGTGTGCAGACACATGTCTGCACATGTATACTGAATACGTTCACCATTTGTCTCATTTTCGATTATTGACATTGAGTGTGTAAGAAAGAAGGGCAGCATTATATGATTAAAAACAAATGCACAACAATCAACGCATTGACATTAATTTGACGTTTTTGAATGTTTGGAATTCATGCACAGTTCAATATTATACCCCTCACAATATTGCTGCAGTTCTTTCAAAATAGGAGAATTCGTTCCATACAAAATGTATGGGGTAAATAATTTTCTTTATAACTATTTATGTCGTTAACTTTTGTGATGGTTTAATAGTTATTATCCTTTCCGGGGCGGAGACAAATTCAACAAATCAAAGATCATCAAAATCAGCCCAGCCGTTCTCGAGTTATAAATAGTGTAACTAACCCGACTTTGTTTTATATATTAAAAAGAAGATAACGATTTTGAAGATCTTGAAGATAATGTTCACTTTAGATGGAATCTCAATAGGTTTTAAGTATCGATTTCAATATTCAAGTACCCAGCTTAGTGATGCTTTTACCGTGGCATAAATAATGGCTTTGCAAACTTTCCAATATTGCTTTACTTTAACTGCGTTAATTAATTAGAAATAATAACACTTAAAATAGCATGATTACTTCAGTCTGCAAGTTTAACAATAATAAGAGACGAATCCGAGTTGATATTTCGTCAGCAGACTACGTTGTTTCTTGTTTCTAAGATATCTTCTCGATTTGCATTAAATAATATGCTTTGTGATTTTATAGATAGCGATAGATTCTTGAGTGACAACTTGCCAAATTTCTAAAAACGTCTGTAAAGTTGGAGGTACAGTACTTATCTACATGGAAATGTGATCATTATTATGTCTTTTTATTGACCAAATTGAAAATTGTTTCAAAATCACACGTATCATAAAATCAGGATATCCGTCTAATATTATAAAGGCGAGAGTTTGTTTGGATGTATGGATGTTTGTTACTCTTTCACGCAAATACTACTGAATGGATTTTAATGAAACTTTACAATAATATAGTTCATACTCGGATCTCCTTCGCCTTGCCTCCGGCTACTCGACGCTGAATTCCTTAGGGTCGTCGGGTATTTCCCCCCAATCTCCCATTTACTTTTCTTTGAGGCATCACCGAGGAACCGGCTAAGGGGCGCGGAAGCTGAGTGTGGTTCACGACTAGACCGAACGTCATGCGCATTCTTGCTGGGACTGCCAATCGATTGGAGAAGACTCCCAACCGTTTGCCATGCCCTTATTACTTATCTACTGTGTCTTCCTCCCAGGTGCTTGTAGGATACGCTGGATACAATCACCCAGCGCTTGCCACCTCGTGGACTTTCACCAACCTGTCCCACGGTCTTGTCTATATTTTGTCATACTAACACATATTGTATCTGTATTTCCTGCTAAGCACTTGCATGCTGCTTATTAACAACGTATGCAGGGACATTGGAGGTTTAGTTTCGTTTTGAAATGAAGAGTCGTTTTTACCAAAAAAATTAGAGTCCTTGCAAGAGCCTTGAAGGGGTAACCATCTGTTACCCCTTCAAGGCGGTTACCAGGGCGGGTAAGTGGTGGGTCCTCCAATGAGCTCATACATCAGAATAATATTTCAGAACATATATTGCAATAGGTGGATCGCGAGCTGTTTGAAAAATGAAATGAGGGGGTGGTGGGAGATTTTGAAAAATGAGGGGGAGGTGAGGGGGGGGGGGGGGAGGGGGAATTTTGTATTTTTATGATAGGATGTGGGGGAAGGTAGGTCTGGGAAGGAAAAGGTATGAGGGGTGGGTAGGAAGCTGGGATCAGAGTGTCCACGAGTAATGCACGTATGAATCCAATCCACCACTGCGGTGTGTAATGGTCCGCCACTCCTGGCTTTGACACCAATTGTGATGAACCCTACCTAGTTGATTTACTTTTCTAAGCTTTTTTTAAATTTTTTTATTATTTATTTAATTACAGAATACATTTTGTACAAAAAATTTGAGTAGACCCACAAAGCTGTCATATGACAGCTTGTCTGCAGGTTCTAACAATTTATACATTCTTAATATTATATCTAAGAAAATATTTGTAAATACATTTATAGTTTTAAGGAAACATTAGAATAGATCACATAAGTAATATTGGATAATTTAACTTACAATCATAAATATATAAGATATTTCAATATACCTGCCTAATAACAAGATATGTAGGCAGCTATATTAAGATATTCAAAGATACATGGAGTTTTCACTCATTAACCATAGTTTTATCATTTTAGGACATAGTCTCTCATTTTTTTCAAGTTTTATGTTTTTATTGATTTTATTGAAAATCACTGGTATTAGATATTCAAGAGTACGGCTTCCATATTTATTTAATATTCGAGGAGTTTTAAGGCCCTTTCCTTCTCTAAATCTTGTGGTATGTTTGTGTACAAGTAGGTGTTTGTAAGGGCTTTCCCTCATATTATCCATAATAGTAGTGAACCAGTGGAGACCTTTTATTGTAAGTAAGCTCTCTGAGCCATACAGTAGTTTTAAGTTATGTCTCTGTTTGTAAATATTTGTTGTGACAATTTTTTTTATTATGGCAGTTTGTAAATTTTCAATATATTTAATGTAAGTAGTGCTTGCATGTCCCCAAGTTCGAATATCATATCTAAGGATGGATTCTACCATAGAAAAATATATGAGTTTAAGAGTACAATGAGGCAAAACCTACCTTAAACCTCTAGTTCAAATCTCGTAGCTACGTTCATAATTCTACCCTTATGTCCTACTGATCACACCCCTAGGTATGATGGCCTGACTTAACCCCCCCCCCCTTTTTCGATTTGTTTCTACCTCAGGCTCGTGATTTTCTAACCCCTATACTTTATAATCTAGCTGAACCTACCCTATTTTCTCAAATCCTTGCGATTTTCTCGCAGTAAACAAGATTTAAGATTTTTTGTTCACATTATTTCTATATTCTTCGTTGTGTATTTTTTTGTTTTAGAATTTACATCTGTTTGCATACTTAATATGCACACATATGTAGAGAAGATAATGTATTACGTGTGGTAACCCCTAGATTCTTTTAGAGAAAGTGTGAGAATTTTCCGATCTATTTAGTTATTATTATTTTAGTATATTAAACCGAGTTTGATAAACTAGCCTCACCCATAAACCTCGTGTCTACTTGATTTCCGTAGGAATTTTGTTTGTTTATTTAATCCTTCCTATCACCGCTGATGCGTCGATAACATAAACAACAGTTAATAAATTCAAAATTTAAAGGTAGTGAACTTTATCTTACCGTTGTAGGATGGTCGTATTTGAAGGTCCAGTTTTATCACTCGAAGTCCTTGTCTGCAACTTCCCCTAACATAGTGCTTCGTATTCATGGTTAGTATTAGCAAAATTGTAGAAAAGTAGGAATGGATGGACATGGATGGATATGGGGATAATATGTTTGCTGAAAAGTCGGCTCCTCCGCTATCCAAGTGAAAACCGATGAACAACAATTACAAACCGGATTCTCCCCAGTACGTTTGCTAGGCTTATCCTTAGATCCGAGTTTTACCCTCTTCAACGGGCGTCTCATGCTATGAAAGGGGCCCTTCACGCCAGCAGGGGGAATACCTAGTCTTCATGCCGTTTTTCTGTCTTACTCCGACTTCCGTCTCCTCCGGATTGAATTTAACTCTACTGAGTCTAGAAGGGGTATTACATGTCTTCCCTTATCATGCCTCTATCCGTTGAATGTGGCGTAAGCTTGTGACGGGCAGATCCATCCTCCCGCGTGACCGACCCAGCGTTACACTCCACCTCTGACTAGCTGACATAAAACGCACCTCGTGAGCCTTATGTTTGCTTTCAGGTTCGACAAGGACTAACGGTATGCAAATAACCTGCAGCTTTAATGCCGCGTCAGCGTACTGTCCGCATACGTCCTTCCTCTTCCCCGTATGCCCACCTCGACAATACCGCCACAAGATCAAAGCTCTCCGACCAGAAAGGTTGACACTTACATTTCCGGATAGCTCATACTCACATACAGAAGCCTTGAAGTCTAGATACGTGTGCAAATTCAGGATTTAGGACTGTATGAACACCAGTGTTTTTTAAATGAGGTCACTAGTTCCTCGTGTGTTAGGTATTTAGGATTGCGGGTGATTATGGATTCCTGGATACCTACTTCCTATAAGAGAAATTTATAAAATGAAATAAATCATGTTGTCATTGAATCAATGACCTCCTGAATAATTGTGATGAGCTCCCTTTGACTTTGAAGCTATTCGCGGTACTTTACTTTGCGAAATTTTGCACGCTGAACCAATGCTACCTATTGGCGATCGCTCTAGTATAATCAGGTTGTTTAGAATTGAGTGAATTTAACGTCGATGTTGCTATCACATATTGAATGCAGATTTTGTCGTAAGCTATAATTGATAAACCTGCCCCTTGACATAAATGCTTGGTTTTGTTTATTTGTTGATGGATTTAGGTGACTGTGTCAATGGGTGACATTGAACTCCAATCGAAATTTTAGATACACAATCGAAGGTCATATAAACATACCCTAATCATGCTGGTGAAAGGAAGCTAATAGGTATTTGTTTTACAAGTACGCTAGGATGCCAAAATTGATTTAGTGATGCGTTTCTATCTAATTATTTGTTAAGTATTTGTTTTATTTAATGTATGTGTTGTTGTTAATTAATTTTCCCTCATCTTATTATTGTCTTTATTTTGTAATTTTAAAATATGGAATGTATTGCATTGCACTTCCCCTGCATACATACTGGAATAAATCATTATTATTATTATTATTATTCAAATATGCCAATGTAATTACCTAAATTTGATTGAGAGGTACATTTCTATTAAATTGTGTAGTACCTAATTACATTGCGCCAATAGTTAATTAACTCCGATGAACGAATGAACGATAAGGGATAGATACATCATTTTTTATGGTTTATTTGTTTACACTTCACATAGACGACCTTCGGTATACTGACCTACTTTGGAGATTGTTTATTTCTACGGTCATTGCCCTTTTGAAACACGATTCATTGTTTAACTAATTCTTTTATATTTTATTTGTCCTAGTTTTTACCCAAACATTGGTCGTTTAAGTAGGTACTTTGCTAACCTAAGAGGTATCTGGATGACCTAGTTTCAACTAAGGTATAATTTGCTTAACCTAGTTTTGAGAAATATAGGTGCTTCGGTTAAATATCCAACTGATATCTTATGTCGCCGTATCCTCATGCGCGCTTAAATAAACAATAGACTTACCTAATTAAAACAAGTAATTGTATGACCTAATTTTTAAATAGGTATTTCCTGTTTGACCTGATTTTAAGACGCACGGTTACTTCCGCATACGAAATATAGAATAAAGAGCTTTCTCAACAGTCATTCATTACGTTCTACGCGCCTCGATTCGTTTTATATGAGCTATAATAAATTAGCGTAATTCTAAAGCAGGTATTTCCTATTTGACCTACTTTCGAGAAAGTGAGAATTGTTATCAGTGTGTTAGTGACAAAACTTTAAAGCTCCGATTGATTTTATGGTGATGCCGCTCGTTCCTTTCTTCTCTGTCTCTGAAAATAATTAATAATTGGTTAAATCTTACCAGCCTCGATCGATTACAATTTTTCAAGTCGGGAATTTTATGACAACGACATTGTGATCAAGGCTTTCCCTTTTTGTTTCCTAGCTAACGGATTCCTATCGGTCTTCTTGAAAAATGACTCTGATGATGAAAAGAACTCTTCAAATATCTGTCTATTTAAGATTCACTTCGGTATTTCACTTAGTTTCTCAACCTCGTATTAACTATTGTTTTTATTTTATTCGATTCGCAAAATGATTTATCAAATTGCAATTCAGATGTTTTAATTTTAAAATCCGGAACTAGGCAAATTATTATTTATTCTCAATATTTTAATATCACTTTAGAATTAATAACCGTAGATACGCACGTTTTCTAAGTGTTCGATTTATTATCACTATTGTTTATTGTAATTAGTTATTTAATTCACAATGAAATTTTAAAGCATCTTATTATAGAGACACTGTGGTAAAACCATGACTCGAGCAATTTGTTATTATTATTAATTTCACCGATGTTAAGTAATTTAAAGTAAAATTATAGTTTAATTATTATATCACCTTTAGTTAGTTTTAAAAATAATCGCGTGATATGTTTTCTTTTATCCGGTAAACTGTATTTATTTTAAGACACTATATTTTTGTTAAATATTAGAAAGTCAATAACTATATGTTGTAAAAGAAACCCGAATATTATTAAATTCTTATTTACTGACTTTAAACACTTTCATTATAAAACAAACACCCGAACTTTCACGAAGTATTATTTTTAAGCACTTTTTCGGATTTTTTTTTATTTTTCAATTAAAAAGGGAGATTATATACCGAATTTACTCCTTTGCAAACACTTGTAGAAATTTCAACTTTTAATCAAGAGTTTTACGTTTGTTCCTGGACCCCGGTCTGTATCCCCACTGCCAACAGACTATCAACGAACTCCCAATGAACTCCCCGTTCTTTATCAAACCATGGCGTTTTACTTAAAGCTCTCTTTTCGTAGGAAAATGACTTCTGATCACCCAGACCTTCATAGAAAAAAAACCAAATTCGGTCCCTCCGTATACGACCTTTTGTCAAATCTCTGATAATCTCCTATCTCATGTTTTAGACCGAAACCAGCCTAACATCTCTCTCACGTAGGAAATCACATAAATTTTCTCATTGACATGTATTTATTTAAAAATTTTATGTACTTTGGTAATAAGTCATTGTTAATGTGTTTGTAATAAAGTTTTATGGGAATTCTATAGTCTAAACATTACGTTAGAGCAATGTTAATTTTTATGGCCCTTTTTAATCGCTAATGGGCCTTGTGTAAATAAAAGGCATGTTCGGATCTTCATTGTTTTTGAAAACAAAATACATGTGTGGTCGACAACCATTTCCTGCGTCCACTTTGTCAGTAACCAAGCTCAATTATGTGATCCTTTCAACGGCACAAATGACATAAAACGACCATTTCTATTGAATAAAATCATCCGTAATTTGTCCGGTATTGTTACTTGACCCCAGACACTTAACAATACTAATTGTATTTCCTTTGAGATTGCAACTAGCACACCGAGCCACCCTCTCGCATGCTCTATGCCCCCAACGAAACCACCATCTTTTTATTAAATTTTCTTCTAAAAATCGTCTTTCTAATATCTCCGCTTCATTTAGAATTGATAACAATAATTTTCCACTGTTTTATGTATATTTTTCATTTTTCCTTTCGTCAGACTACGTTAAGCATCTTTTCATGCGGTTTGCTTTAATTGTAGAGTGACCAAAATGTACTGCGGTCTTAGATATAATTTTCTCAATCTCCTGTTTGTTGTGAATGGTGTTGTCAGAACAGAGTAATCCTTATATCGGTACCTATTCAAGTAGTTCCAATTAGTTTTCTCTTGAGATATTTGGTTCTAATTACTTCGTTTCACCGTTCCACCACCATATAAATAGGGCTTTCCCCCTTTCCCAGGCTATTATCTTCAGTTTTGAAATTTTTCGATATTCCACCCGTTTTTTGCCATCATTCCAGGTCGGTTTTAATTAAATCGTCCCCTGGGACCATTCATGCTACGTTTTCCGTGCCCTTATCGGTGATATTTATTTTCAACATTCCCGTCTAAGATTTTTTTGTTTCCATTTGAAACTTTTGGCGCCCAAAACCTCCAGTTCTCGATCTCGCCTTATGTAAACACGATCCGGGGTCAATAATCCTCCAATCCTTTGTCTAAAGGTTTGTTTATTATACAGTACGTTCACCCTTCGTTCCTGTGAGAATTTATTCAAGGCCGCTCAATCTGATCAAAGTCCACCAGAACTCTACACGCCTCTAATCTCTCTGATTGGTTCAGATCATATTAATCGCTTTACACACTCTCTTATTGGTAGAATTTAAACTTTCTTTGTTCTCGAGACAATTACGATACGGGGCTTCCCTCGCTTCAGTCTTTATACAGATCTCTGTAATAGTTCCCAACTGCTCGGACAGATGTCGCCGAATGTACCGAATTCTCTACATAGTATTAAGGAGAAAAAAATTTCCTTGTGGGCTTCTCGTAGGTTGAAGGTTAGCATTCATCACAGGTGCAAGGCGATGGGCAGGGAGAGTCCGGCTGGAGAGGTCGCCCAATGCGCCCCAAGCGTAGCTGCTACTCCGGTCACGAACCGGCACAACAGCAGCGTGGGGTTTTTGCACTCGTTGATGGGGCAGCCCACCCTCAGTCATGACTCATAGAGGGTCGGGCCCCTGTACTACCGAGCGACCCGGACAGCAGTAACCGGTTGTAAAGGGTCTCCATCAAACAGCATCTCCCAATCCGGCCCACCACGTAGAAGGTAAGCCGACGCACCCGCCACCAAGACCCGGACAAACATTACCCCAAGAACCCGGGCACCCCTGCTAACTCACCAACCGTACCGAACCATTTGGGGTGACCTGTGGCAGAGGTGTAGGTCATACAATAAATGGTTCCCAGGGCGGCGATACCCATTCCCGCCTACAAAATTTAAAAGGACTTCCGAAGAGTAGGTTCGACGTCCCAGAGTTGTTTAGGTAGAGTTTAGCCTGTGAAGGCAGAAGGAGCTTTGTAGAATCAGCGGGAATATCTTGCATATAAAAATTTCGTGTCACGGTGTTTGTGGTAGCACTCCTACGAAACGGCTTGACCGATTTTTATGAACTTTTTTATGTATATTTGGTAGGTATGAGAATAGGTTTTAAAGTATGTTTCATACCGCTAGGTGATTAGGGTGTCCCTATCCAGAAAAAAAAAACAATTTTTTGGCAGTTTTTAATTTTTAATTTTTTTTTTATTTGATGTCAAAAAATACACATAAAATTAAATTTTAACCCTCCCACCTCCACCCTCCCATTTTTTAATCGCGATTTTAGTATTTTTGTACGAACACATTTAACCGTCTTTCGTATTTCAAACGGAACGAAATTATTTATGTTGTTGGATGACAGATGGCGCCACGTCCGCTTCATCGAATTTTCATCCACACATGCGCAAGACATTCACGAGAAGCGTCGCGTCATTTTGATATTTCGTTCGGCATGATGTTCTCGCGTGGGCAAACCATCGAGTTTATTTGTGTTGGCTTAAGACGGACTAACAAAAAATATCGTACACTCAATTTCTATTCAAAATTCATATTGATTTTATTTTCCTTCTTTAGTTGGTGTTTCTTTTCTCTTTCTGTCATAGATCCCATCCCCACACACTTACAATAACATTGGTTATTTTTTATATAACACTAAAAATAATTTATATGGAAAAACAACGTTTGTTGGGTTAGCCAGTAGTTAATAAAACAACGTATTACTTTTAGCACTGTCGGATAAAGAGTTAGGAATGATATTGGTATAACTCATTTCTCTATTTAATTTGCAAAATTGTACATTCCCATGTGTGTTCAATAGGGTTGATTATCCTTATCTCCTCACAGGAATTATTTTTAAATATCTGATAAGGCCGAAAATTGATTAAATTAATTGCATTGGTCCTGGGCTTATTCAGTAATAAGGATTTTATCAAATACTAGCTGGAACCCGGCATGCGTTGCTATGCCATTTAATAAAGAAATTTTTTCTCCCTTCGTGTCCTTTCCCATTCGCCCCGTTCCTCGTTCCCCTTCCGCCTCCTCTTCCTCTCCCGCGTCCCCTTCCCCTCTCGCGTTTCACACTCCGTCTCCTCCACCTCCCCTCGCCCCACTCTACTCCCCCCCTCCCCAGTCCCGCGAACCCCCTTCCGATTTCCCCTCCCTCCTCCCGCATTACTTACATTTCAAAAAGCTCGCGTGCCACCTACTGCAATTTTTTATACAAATTTCATAATGCCAGAGCTCATCAGTACAAACAAACCTTGTCCTGACAATAACAAATACACAATAAAAGAATTATCCAATTTGGTCCAGTCGTTCTAAAGTTATGCGCGTACATACATTTCGATGATTCATTTTTATTTATATAGAAGATAGAAGAAGAAGATAGACGAAGAAGATAGATAGATAGATAGATAGAAGATAGACGATAGATAGATAGAATATAGATAGGTAGAAGATAGATAGATAGATGTGTAACTATAAAAATGTGAGTACATGGAAACAAGAATGACTCGTCAGTAGTAGCTTTTTTTTGGAAAATAAATGCACATATTATTGTTTATATCTATCGCGCAATTGTTTTCGTGTTTAATTATTTAGCGGACTTCATTTTTCTTTTAAATTTAATGTGAAATAAATTTTAAACAGTCATTCTTAAATTCTTCATGTATTTTATTTTATTTTTATTTTTTATTATTGTGACAGCTGTTTCGAGTGTCTTAGAAGGGTCTTATATTAAATTTACTTGAACAATTGGAAATCATTAAACGATCGAATGTTCCTAACATAACTTTAATATAATAAACTAAGGAAAATTATTTATTCCCATTTCTCAATATATTCACAAGATCTAAACAATATAACATGTGTATATAAGTCAATAGCACTCACGCTATTATTAAATAATTAAAAAAACGTAACCGTTTAATTTGGGGAAAACATAATTCAAAGTACCCCACACAATATAGAATCTATTGCCACAATTGCTTTCTCAGTACGGTTTAGGCACCATAAAAATCGAAAATGGGCTTGGGTAATTAGATTCATATAAATAGGTCGATTGAAAATGGCCTTGAAAGCCGAAACAGCTATCACAATAACAAAAATACTAAAATACTCGTTAACAATAACATCATTAACTCCTCAGGCCTAGACCATATTTTGTGAGGGTCAAAATATTTCCGTTTTATAAGTAAATCCGAATAAATGGAATATTTCTGAACGTATCTGAAAACTAAAAACTGTTTTCGAAAGGTGATAAAATACGCTTTCAAATTTTATAAAACGAAATAAATATAATTTTTGTATTTTTATTTATTTATATATATATTTTTTTTATTATTATTTATTAATTTTTGGTACATACGTTGTAGTTTGACATATTAATTGAAATAAAACAAAGTTATTGTTTTATTTCAACACTATTTTTGATGTACCTATAATGCATGCAAACAAAAAAAGTTTTAAAAATGGCTCACCTTACTTTATTTCTAACTAAAATAAATATTTTATTAGATAAATTTATTAAAGACGTTATTTTCACCTCATTTTTTGACTTACATGTTAAAATAATTAATGATTAATAATTTCCCGAAGTTAGATTTATATATACAGAGTTTTGAGTTTTTTTCCTTACTAACACCGTGAATATCATATTTGTCACTATGCTAGTAAGGGAGACCCAACGATTTTATGAGACCTATAAGAGTTTTTCCGAAAAGCGAACAAATTAGACTAAGGGGTTGAATTTGATATATAAATGTATTCATATAGTCTATTACTATTTCAATTTTGGAAGAAGGTATGGGTAGGTACCGCGCGCCGCCGCCTCATTTATTGGATAACCAACCGAACCATTTATTGGATAACCAACACCCCTGCCATAGGTCACCCCAAGTTGTTCGTTAAGTTTGATGATTTAACATGGGTGTCTGGGTTCGTGGGGTGAGGTTTGACTAAGTCTATTTCCAAGTCTTGGCAGCGAATGATGCCACCTACTGCGTGGCGAAGTAGGTACCTACGAGTAGATCGGGAGAGATTGTTTGAATGAGTCCTAAACTAGACCTCTCCAGCCAAACTAACTCGATCCATCGCTTTACACCGCAATGGGAGGAATGGATTCATACATCTCCCTCCTGGACACATTTACCCCCAGATTCCTACCCACCCCTCGCACATTTTTCCTTCTCAGAATTTCCTCTCCTTAATTTCCCTGAAAAGACTTTCCACACACCCCCAAATATGAGATTGGCCTTAAAAGAGATTTTTTGCCTCAGGGCCTCTTGTATGGAGCTAATGTAAAAAATTCACGTCCGATATTTCTAACTAAACTATCTAACTATCACGCCGTTCCGCCACAGGGGTAGGCAGAGAGGACGGACCGCCAAACAACTCGATCTTGGCACAAACTCTCTGCCTCAAACACAATCATACATCATCTCATACATACTCCGTTATTATTCTGATTTTTGACATGGCCCTACTCAAGTATCTTATTCACTTGATCGTGCCATGTCTTCCTAGGGTGTCCCTGACTTCTTTTACTATTAATATTTGCGTCATATATTCTTCTTTCACTACTTTCTTCGTTCATTCGCTCTACGTGCCCAAACCATCTGAGGGATCCATTTCTGATCTATGCTTACATCAGCCTAACATTCTTTGCTAATATCCACATTTCTCATACGATCATACATGGTTTTACCACACATACGCCTCAGGGATCTCATTTCAATAGCATTTAGTTTTCTATGTTGGAATTAATAATCTGATCATATTTCGACTTATAACCAACCGCAAGAGATTTCTAAAAGAAAATCATTTCACCTAACGGTACGGTATCAGTGCGGTAATTAAATTTAGCCGGTAACTATGCCCCGTCTATCACAAGGAATTGAAAACCGGTAGTACGATTTTCTGAGTTTATTTACCGCTATTAAGGACGTCGGCAATTTGCGAACCCTAATTTGTAGATTTACCGACATTATTAAATCTAAAAATAGATTTTATTCAACATCTTGCTTTTAAAGGTTGACTGGACAAATAATAATAACGAATTAAATTATGAAAATCACGGGATATTATAATGGACGCTTTTAAATTTACCGTGACGATTTACGGTAACGGTATCGTGACGTGGCATAGAAAAGGCAATAAAAATAAATATATTCCTTATCACAATATTGCTGCAGCTCTTTCAAAAGATGAGATACGCAATGTACGTAGGTCTGTTCCCTCCAAAGGAAAAAAAAGTAATCATTTTCTTGCATCTCTCTCACACACCGCACTGTGTGAGAGAGATGCAAGAGTAGACCCGTGCCAATAGTATCTCCATAGACCCCTACCGATACTATTTGCCGTGACGATAATTTTGAAAGTATAGAATATAGTTACAAGAATAATATTGAAGTGTGAGTGAATTCCAAAAATTCAAAAACGTCAAATGTCAATGCGCTGATAGTTTAGCTTTTTTTCTTAAACATATAATGCTGCCGCTCTTTCTTATACACTAACAGAAAATGAAACAAATATTGAACGTATATCTGCACCCCCCCAAGGAAACATACTAACATTTTCTTACATCTCCCTCACACTTATGTAGAAAATGTACTTTGAAGGGAACAGTCACACATATTTTGTTTGTGTCACCATTATTTAATGTATAAGAAAGAGCTGCAGCATTATAGCGATAAGGAACTATCTTTCTTGTCTTTTTTGCCGTCACGGTACCGTTACCGTGAATCTTCACGGTAAATATAAAAACGTCCATTCATATTATGATTTGTGAAGCTGAAGGTGTTTATAAAAAAAAAATTGCCTCAGGATCATTGTCTTCAAAAGAAGAAATTTACCGGATATGATTTGAGATTTTCACGGCTAAATGTATTATCGCGATTTATTTTTGGGTTATTGTACCATGTCGCGCTTCGGACATTTAAAATAATATATCCAGGAAAGAAAACAGGAAACGAAAGTTGAAAGCTCAGAATCAGAACCGATAGATAACAAACTTAGTGTTCCGCAAGGGTCGGTATTAGGTCCAATTCTATTCATAATTTACAAAATGATACAATTAAAACCATAAAACATTGCGAAATTAAACTATATTTGGTGAAAAGATTACATAGAAGCAATTAACAAAATAAACAAAGACCTACAAATATAACAAAATGGCTGAAATTAAACAAGTTGAAACTGAACGTAAACAAAACACAATATATTGAAATAGGCAATAAAACGCGTAATGCAGGTTTAAATTTGACTATTAATGATGAAAAAATTGAAAGAGTAAATGAAATCAAATACTTGGGTGTAATACTCGATTCAAAACTAACTTTTACAGCAAATTTTGAATAGGTGATAAAGAAAATATCAAAAAAGTAAATTTTCTTAAAAGAATAAGGAATAAATTAAATAGAAACACTAAAGAGCTTATTTATAAAAAAAAGTATAGTTGCTCCACATTTAGATTACTGCTATACGATGTTATATTTGGCCGATGAAGGAAATTTGAATAAGCTAGAAGTTATACAGAACAGAGTTATGAGTATGAGATGTATACTGTAGGTATATAATGAACGTAATTGTTCAAATTCTGTGTAACAACTGGCCCTTAAGGTACATATTGTAACTTTTAAGGCAATGTTTGGCCAGTTAACCCCTTGGTCTCGAAATTAGGATAAATGCTTAAAATTACTGAATGGAATAAAAACGGAATACCATAAAATAATGTTTATAAAAGTAAAGAAAATCGAATTGTATTTTAGATTTTTCAATTTTTATCCCGTAATCGGATTTAGTTGTGATAACTGGTCTCAAGAAATTTTGTGGTGGAGATATTGGGAGTTGAGTCAGTTTTTTAGACACATCGGTTTTTTAAATATTCTTTCTGTTCACTGAGTTCAATAAGTGAAGAGAAAGTGAAAGGTAGAAGATATATGAAATAGGTAGCAGTGAATCAATACGCGACACTAGCAATCGCAGTAGAAACGGCTGACTGCATATCTCTTTGTATTCTGTTATCTTTGGTTGGATCATATCATGGGTCAGAATAACAATAGTGTACGTATGAGAAGATGAATGAATGTGAAAGATGCAAGGAGAGTGTACCAAGGTAGAGACGATGTACCAACGTAGACGTGGTGTTTTCTATTGGTATGATAGTTTCGATAATTAGTTCATCACATAATTAACAACATATTATGGAAGGCATATCACCAAAGATCAAAAAGGAATAGGGTACAAGTTACACAAGCTCTTCTAACCTATTCTGTCGTATGGTCGCTCTGTGAAAAAGTTTAATCTCGTGGTCTGCAAAAGCGATCGAAGGCTTTCTTGCTTTGACCAGGATTATGTGCACAGAGCCTTGTGGAGTTCAAATATCCTGAAGGGAATTACTGGCTCTACGTGCAACTTGTATGCACCTACATCCCTGCATTCGTATACAGAAGAAAGGGATCTCATGACACGAATCGGCAACCATCCAACACGATGCAACGAAAAAACCTGTGTTCTCAGCTGATGCACAAGTGGCGCAATGAACGTTAATTTAATTTGTTCATCAGTTTTTCTAAACAGTGCTTTAAACTGTCAGTCCACAATGGAGTCTCGGTACCTACCCTGATGTATATGGCAGCGAGGCATGGAACTGGCAGAGGAAGGATGAAAGTAAACTGAGTGCTGTTGAAATGAGATCGTTGAGGCGGATGTGTGATAAAACCATGTATGATCGTGTGAGAAATGTGGATATTATCGTCAAAGAATGTAAGGCTGATGAAAGTATAATGAGTAAATTAAGAAAGGTACCCTCAGATGGTTTGGGCATGTAGAGCGAATGAAAGACGAAAATAGTTTGAGAAGATTATATGATGCAAATTTGAATGGAAGAAGAAGTCGGGGACGCCCGTGGAAGACATGGTACGATCAAGTGAATCAGATACTTGAGTCGGGCCATGTAAAAAGTCAGAATAATAGAAGAGTATGCATGAGACAATGTATGAATGTGAGTGAGGCAAAGAGTGTGTGCCAAGACTCAGTTGTTTGGCGGTCCGTCCTCAGTGCCTACCCCTGCGGGGAAACGGCGTGATGGTTAGTTAATGCTTTAAAGGTGTATTTTATGAAAGGTTCATCAATAAATTAAAACAATCAACGTGCCAACATTCATAAGCAATTAACATAACGTTATTCCGCATGAGAATAGATCGTTTTGGCGCTAAAGAACTTGACTTTGGAAGGATTTTAGCGTATTTTCTCCCCGTCCGGTCCCCATAAAGATATATTCTTTTCTTACACTCTTACTTTTATATGTTTTATATTCTTCTCTATGAAGTTTCATGATTCTGTGTTGTCCGATCACCTAAAAATAGTGTACTTAACAAAAAATTAAAAATGGTCAATGGTTGGCCATCACTTAGCAAAGCTTAGCTGCCCGCAAAGCTGTAGTGGGAATTCCATTACAGCAAAAAGCTTAAAACGCTGCACTCTGCATTTTCCCCACTTATACCGACAAATATTATGCTTTCTAGCGAAAAATCCTTGCTATTTTATGCTGCGGTAATTTCACCGCAACCCACTTTTTTGCAGGAAACCGTTTTTTTTAATATCAACTCGGTAGCACGAGAAGGGGAAACTTAATGTAGATTGTGTTTTGGTTTAATTTAATATTTTTTTTCTGCATAGCTTTACAATTATTATATTTAATTTCTTCTTTAAAAAAAGTACCGTTGATACAGTGAGTAGGTAAGTTGTGATCATTGAATAAAGAAGAACATTAGAAATACCTTCCATACAAATTTTAACAAGAACATTAGAAATGCTTTCCACGCAAATTTAACTGACTTAGTTCCAGACCCTTTTTAAAATTTTTTTTTTTAGTTTTTATATACATATAAATGTAATATAATCATGAGTAATTACATTTTCAGGTTACAATCGGATTAAACTCAATCATTTAATACTAACATACAACAATGATTAGAAACAGCAAAAACATATATATGTATATAATATATCGTCGCATTTATTCGTAGACTGCGTAACTCCAAATTTTTTGAAAATACGTTTTTAATGCCATCTGGTGTTAAAATTAGTCCCGCATCGACTAGTAAAACTCGCAAATTAAAAAAATATATCTTTTTAGATAAACACAAATTAGGAAACTGCGTAACAACCATGGTGCCATTTTTACTCGTGAATACTTCGAAACTCCTAACTCCACATACTTTATTTTATTTACCATTTCAGGTCTTATTATTTAACTTCAAAATTATTCGTAGTATTAGTATTGTGCTGTTATGCTTTGTGTATTAAGTACTATTATATTTATCCTGTTATTCTTACATACTGAGACTAAATATAAAAGTCAATTAGAATGATACCGAGTAATTCATAAAAAAAATATCGCAGTTCTGTATTGTTGTGTTTTATTTTTTTAATGTAAAATTCCTATCTCCCAAGTCTTCAGCTAGTTGTTCATAAAACTGTTCACAGAAAAGTTCGTAGCTATCTTTGTAAAATACGTATCTCCATTCTCGGTTTTTATGTAAACTTCCTAACTCCGATTTGAAATAGAAAGCCTTAACTTACAAAAGTTAAATGATTGAAAATAAATTTCGAAATATATTATATGTTCGGAAAATAAATAAAAACAATGACCCGTCTTTCATTTTTTTTTACTACGAGGTTTTTTGTGCCTCCTGTAAAATTTGACATTTGGTGGTTAAGCATTCTACGAATTAATGCGACGATATAACCTTTATAATCATAATAACCAATACTTTTGCCAAAGTCCCCAAGTGGTTCGCTACGTTTGGTGATTTAGGATATAGGATGGATTTACAAGTCCATCATTCCTTTGAAATTTTTTTGTTCTATTTTATAATCACGGTTACCCAGTTTTGTATTGGTAATATGGCATGGTATTTCTTGATTCTTCTTTTCGACCAACGAAGTATATACAGGGCGTGGGCGTGTGGGTTTTAAAAATGACACCCAAACTAAAACTATTGGATATTTGTAAAAAGCATTAACTTTGTGGCTGGCCATAATTTACAATAAAATTTACAATAAATTTGTTGTAGACCACTTTTATTTTATAAACACTCTACCGGTTTCAGAAGCACCCTTCCTTCGTCATTATTACTATATTATAACTAAACTATGATATTGAATGTGGACAGATATTTTAGGTCTTTGAATGGGACCCACTCAAACACCTAAAATATAGACCTATATATAGACAAAGCTTATGGAGACAGATAAAATGGATGTACAATTGAACAAAATTTTTCCAAAACACATTTTAATGTTATTTAATTCAATTTCTGACATGTTACACCGTAAAATAACATTTTCATAAACCTTTTTTAAGACTTTTTTATTAAAATTCCAAGCTTTTGCATGTTTTTTACGATTTGCGTATTCAAATCAATAATTTTTAGATTGGTTTCTGCTCTAAAATATGTATTTTGAATAGTGGAGATTTTGCAGTTCAACTCAGCTTAGTGACCTTTTTGCACCTGAACATTTTTTGTTCCAGCACTACAGCTATACTGAATTTGCGAAGTACTTCATGTTTTCTGGCTCGTGATTGGTGCATTTAGAGATTTGCGCTTTTGAACAAAAGTGGAAGAGAGGCGGTTTTGCATTTGACCACCGTTTTAAAAATCGTTTTTGAATGACTTAGAGGTATTTGAAGGTTGTATGGTGTAGAGTATAGAGAGTGAGATGTAGATTATTAATCAATCACTAGGACAAAATGAACAAAGGGTGGATAATGACGGTTTCGCATTTATACCCTTCAATTAACATTTTTAATAATTTAAACCGTGTCTCACCCCATAAACATGTAACATTATAATAGGCACATATTTAAAATTGTAAATAATTTTTATGTCAAACGACTCAGCAATTTACAATTGATTATAATATAATATGACCGACCGAACGTGTGAAAACGCGAAACGCCAAATACATAATTTTAAAAATGTCTTACGAATACCATAAATTATTATAATAATTTTGCCTATTTTGGCATCATTTCAAAGCCCAAATTTATGAGTTAAGCACATAACTTTTTAAATAATTTTTTTTCTGTGCGAGAACGGAACCTAAATAAGTAATTAATCAAACAATTATGAAAGCGGTCCGCTTGATTCGGCTCGTATTAAAATAAAATAAAATATGCATAATTTTGATAAATCTCTTCGCGGAAACCTAATGAACCCTTGAATATAAATCACAAAGAGGTCCCAAAAATGTCTTTCAACCATTATTAAAAAGAATCGCATTTTTTTAAATAACCTCAGGCAATCCGGAGGGTTGGTTTTTTAATAGATATTTTTAATTCTGTTTGACCGGGGTAGAATTTCTTTTTAGTAATGAATCTATGTGCTTCTTATAAGATTAAAATTTATACAGTTTTTCACCGCAGAATATATAATAATGAACTTTTCTTTAAATTTTTCTTTATTCATTGTTATGAAGATAACATAATTTGTGGATTTTTACCACTATTCTAGGCACATGACCTTCCTATGGTGGTCAACTATAGGAAACATTTTTTGTAATTTAAAAGAATATCCCAATTCAAATATTTTTTTAATTAAATGAAGATAATATTAGCGAAACTCGATCGAAAATCTGGAAACAGAAAAATCAGAAAAAGATATTGACATCTCTGGGACTCGAACCCAGGATCTTCTGCTTACATGGCAAATGCTCTACCAACTGAGCCAAGGTGTCTATACCCAATTCGATCACTTTTAACTGTATCATACTTCGACTAAAAACTACCAACATTATCTTAATTTTTTTAACGCACATATTATTGGCTGCTATCTTTATATACGATTACAATATTCAAATTAAATGCTATGAAATCAAATATTTTTATTTTTGTGTGAGTACCGCACGAAAACCCCAACTGCTCCCAACTGTTGGAGGCAGTGAGACTATGGCATCTCCAATTGGGGCACTGTTGTAAGACTGAATGTATTGGGGAGAGAAAGGATATGGGAAAGAGGTGGGTAGGGAAGTACCTGGCTTTCCCTCTTATACCAATGGTATTTAGTTTATTAATAAGGATGTAAAGGGAGATAGTATCAAAAGCTTTGAGAGGTCTAGGAAGATAGAAATGCATTTTTTACCCTTATCTAAATTTGAAATAAGAAAGTCTGTAACAGCAATAATAGCATCGGCAGCGCTCTTATTTGACCGAAAACCATATTGATTTTCGGAAAGTAGCTGCTTGCTTTCCAAAAATGTTTTCAGATGTTTGTTAAATATTTTTTCAACTAGGTACTTTCGAGAGTGAGAATTGTTATGGGCCTATAATTGTTAATGTCCACTTTTAGACCACTTTTGTATATGGGTATGACGAGCCCTTGCTTATTGTTTAGGGAAAATTCCCTGTGATATGCTGAGGTTAATTATGTAAGTGAGAGGTTCCAATAGTTCATGAACAAGTGTTTTGAATAAATTTACTGTGATGCCATCCATACCGGCGGACTTTGTGTCTTTTAATGAGTTAATTGTATTCTTAATATCGTCATGTGTAACCGTTTGAAATTTAAGTTGTTTAGAATGTGGTATATGTGTTTTTCCTGTAATTGTGTATTAGAATTCAAGGAGGACATTTTGTTTGCTAATTTTTTCCCGACATTAGTGAAAAAGTCATTGGAATGGTAAAGGATTTTTTCCGGATTCTTTGAGAAGTCGACGGTCAGTCCATCAATATTGAGTTGTTTTAGGTCAGTGTTTAAGTTAGACTTAGTATGAGTAGCTTCGCGTAAAATTTTCCACATTTCTTTTGGATTACCTTTGCTTTCTTCTATTTTATGTCTATAATATAATTCCTTATGACTTTTGTACATATGTTTCTGTATCTTTTGTAAAAGTTGTTAAGTATAGTGTCAGAAGGATTCAATGAAGTTTTTTTATGGAGTAAGTTTCTTTTTCTTATACAATTTATAATGATGTGATTTATCCAGGGAGTTAGAGGTTTAAATTTGTGAGGGATTGTTTTTACCATAGAATTAGTGTTATTATTTATTTCAGTTTGTAATTTGTCTATGAAGTAAGTCCACGCATCATCAGCATTGGGTATGTGTAGTAGGTTGTGCCAATAATTACAGGAAAAATATTTTTTTAGATTCTCATAATCAACTCGTTTTATGCAATAAACGTGTTTCATTTTAACATTTTTTGATGGTGTGTTTAATGAAATCATAGTTGCATAGTGGTCAGTAATAGAAGATGCAAAAACAAGTGTTTTATATGGTTTTTCGTTTTTATCATAATGTGGTCAACACAAGAGCTGGATTCTTTGGTGACACTAGTCGGGTGATTTATTGTAGATATCAATCCATGGTAACTAAGTAGGTTTAAGTAATCTTGGCATTGCGGGTATGAATTATTTGGTAAAGTGTTAATATTAATGTCTCCGACTAAAATTAAGTTTTTTTTAAGCGCAAGTTGTGATAATTTTTCATTTAGGCTTTGTATGAATGAGGTTATATTGTGGTAGGAGGGAGATCTATACATTGCTAGTAAGCATGTGTCACCGTACGATATTTGTAGATAATTTGCACCCGGGATTATTATTTCCAAAGTTTGAACATTCAGTACATTATTCACATATATAATAATGCCGTCATTCTGATTGTGATGGGTTTTTGTGGAGAAGTGAGTATAATCAGGAAGGTGTTTTGGTACATATAGTTCATTAATCCAACATTCTGATAGAATAATTATATCAAATTTAACCTTTAGATTATTCAGTAAAGTAAGTATTTCTTCCCAATTTTTATTTATGGATCGAACATTATGGTGAAAAAAATTTAGGTTCGTGTAGTCTTTAATTAGTAAATTACAAAACTTTATATCTGAAGATACATAATTATTAATTTTATCAGAAGATTCTGTTTCATTATCAAAAATCAGTCTAGCCTTTTTTAAGAACAATTTACAATGGAACTTTAATATTTTGTATTGGGAGACCCGTCACAGTGGCTAAAACTGGGAGTTCGCCCTATATCCGATAGTAGTACATAGGTAAGATACATGATTTCTGACAGTATGGAAACAATTACTGTAAAATGATTTCACAACAACAATTTAAAATAGTCAGGATCAGGTTTTGTATGGTAAGAGCGATCGGGCCAATGTTCGACACGTGACAGAGCTCATCAACACCCTAAATAATTTTACATAAGTCATCAGAATGTTTAATGTATATTATTTTATCCGTGGCTGATTTCTTTACCGAAATTTTTTCGTCTTTATACCAAACGTACGAAAACTTTTTTTCCTTGCATATTTGTTTGGTTTTCCATAGAAGTTCTTTGAAATAAGGATTAAGAATAACACTTACAAAACATTTTTTGGCAGTTAAAGTATTTAAATATGGGGAATTTTTTTCGGTTTACTAGTAGTAAACTGAAAAAAAACTGTCGGGAATGCTTTTGGCTTCCAGGAAGGGGAAGAAGCTCTACACCTACAGCTGCTGCTAGCTTCTTGACGGTCTGCGAGGATTGTTCACCTTCACGTGGTGGTATTCCTGCGACCTCTAATGCATCCTCCTTTGAAGTCTGTTCGAGGCTGGCCAGACGAATTTCAAAATTTTTTATAATAAGGTTTTTTTCATTTAATTCTTTTCTTAAGTTTTCTACCTCCGATACTAAATTTGCAATAGTATTCATTTTTGTATTGAGGTTGTCATATTGGCTGCTGATAAAATCTCTAGAAGTTCGTGCATCTTTATTTTCGTTGTCTATTTTTTGAAACATTTCTTTTTTCATGGTCTCAAATTTATTCTCCATCTGCTTCATGAAGATTCCAATGTTGGTCTCACTGGTGTCAGGAATATTCAGTCCTAGACCTTTGCTCCTAGTTTGTTTCTCGGCCATAACTGTTCTGATACTGCACTGCAGCAAAACTGTCAAAAAATAACCTTAACTATATTGAATAATGCTCGGCACAAATTTTTATTTTGCACTTGTGATAGTGTATTATTTTTATGGTTCGTAAATAATGCTGAATCACTGTATGGTTATAATTTTCACTTTAACTATCACTTTGTAGTCTTTTGCAACTTGTACACTTTTTTTATAATCAATTTATATGGGAGCAAAATAAAAACAAACATCTGTCACTCAAAGTTATTGTCACTCTCAGGATGGTAACTACTCAACGAAAGAGGCGGTCTTTTTGATTGATTTTTTAATTTCTTTTTTCCTATTGTTACTTCGAAAGTGCTTTTGAAGATTAGACCCGGTTCTATGGTAAAATCTCCATATGTTTGTGCTCTTAGAGCTACTACCCGGCTTTGCCAGAGTATCATCACATTTCTTTCGGAATCGGTTTTGATTCATTTATCAATCAATATTCCTCACCACAGATGGAAAGCCAAATCAAAAATTATCTTCGCAACGCCCAGACCATTCATTACTCGCTGAAAAATAATTTTGAAAAAGCATCTTTATACAAAATTTTACAAGTTAAAATTATATTATACTAGCGATTTCCCGGCATGCGTTGCAATGCCACTTAATAAAGAAATTGTTTCTCCCTACGTTTCCTTTCCCATTCGTTCTGTTCCCTTCCGCCTCCCCTTTCCCTCCTATGTCCCTTTTCCCTCTTGCATTCCTCCTCCATCTTCCCCGCCTTCCATCTCCCCTCTCCGCTCCCCGTCCCGTGAACCCGATATTATTCAATCCCGGTACATTCAGATTTTCAAACAGCTCGCGTGCCACCTATTGCAATTTGCTTTTTAAATTCTCATTTTTCATATATTACAAAAAATCATTTTTGCATACCTTTTATAAGAATAATCAATCAAATTTCGTTCCTAAAATAGGTACTTGTTTAAATACCTACAATTCTTGTTTAGGTTCAAAGTATTCGATTTGGGTTGGTATCATAGGTGAGTACTTCAAGTATGTATATTCATTAATTTAAAGAGTTTATTCGAAAATAGAATTATGATTGAACAATCGATGGTTGGCGAAATGTCATACTAAAATTGTGACATTTTTGATAGTTTCGTAAGAGTATTTTTTTTTACATTAACTCCACACAATCTTGTCATTTTGTAATGATTAAAAACCTTTCAGATGTATTGTCATGCGGTTGTAATAATCCAGAAACCTTCGCGAGCGTGGAAAGAAGGTGTTTTGAAAGTTTCAATCATTTCCTATGCTATAGCAATAATTAAACAACATACATTCATATAGGCAAGCAAAGAAAAATTGATTTTTAAATATATTGAAGATTATACTATTCACAAACTAGACTTACTAGAGCACCAAAAACTCGCTCTGAAAAATTCTGAAATTTGGCTTCAGCCTTCGCATGATCCTTTGTTATTAGGAGTTTTATATTCAGGCTTTAGCGTTTATATTTTATGTATTTTATCTAAGCTTAATCAGACGCCGCGTATTTTTTAAGAAATATATTTTCAGTTAGTATCATCCCCCGTTATGGTGATAATAATATTAAAAATAAACTGGTTTTCTGTGCCGAATCACCGATTTTTATATGCCTGTCATGTTTATAGCGTGCCTATCTTTGAATATTATAAAAATAGAATTTAGAGATCTTTGTGATCTGTGACCTTTGAGACTTTGTGTTCTTTGAGATCTGTGACGTAATTATTCATGTTTTTTAAACTTTATTTTTAAAAAGAATCCTTAATAGTTAATAAACTTTTATTGAATGGGAGAATGAGTCCATTTTTTAAATATGTTCTCGTTGAGGAGAAAGTGAGTTTTTTTTATATTCTCGATAAGGAGCAGAACATGCTCTTTTTTAATATTCTTAATAATCTGAATATTTTATTTTATCACCGAAGACATTCTTAGCAACTCTCGATCGAAAATTTGAAACAGAAAATCCAAAAAAAGAAACGGTTGCATCTATGAATTCATGGATGTGTTTTGATTCCTAGATTCCTTTTTCGATTGCTTGCGCTTATATTGTCTTCAATCACAATTTGAGGTTTTACTTAAAGTTAAAATAAAAAAAAAATGAAAACGAGTGTTTTAGGTTTTTCCAAAAAAACATATATTTTTACTAATGGTGTATGAATCTGCCAACATTGGTTAACAAAGGAATCTACGTGTACGAAATATCATAAAAAGAAAGGACGTATGTGACGTCGTCATTCTAGTAACTTCTATCTTTTTAATTTTCACACAAGACGTGTGAGAAGGAAGAGGACGATCGTCATGACGTACGTACAAGCTCTCTCCGGGAGTACTTTACGTACTTATTATTACGATTTTCTTAGTCAATTCCGAACAAGAGTCCCAACTACTTCCAACTGGTCTGAAGCCAGTGAGACGAAGGCATCCCCATTTTGGGGTATGTTGCGACGCTGAAATCAGTGGGGACAGGAAGGAAATGAGGAAAGATAAGGTTAGGGAAGTAACTTGCTATTCAGTCAAAATCATTTCAAGCAACATCTCAATTCTGAATGGTGATCTTTCTCCAAGACGATATTGAGAGTATCTTCCAGACTGACACGTGCCTCAAATATAGATACTAGTATATATAATTTTGAATTAATAAATTGAGAAAAAAAATAAACAACCAATGCCTAAAATGGTCCACACACATAAACATACTGAAAGACAGAATGAGGAAACTAACATACATATTAGGATGTTTAAGAAATATCCTAAATAAAGATTTACTCACAATGGCGTAATTTGCCTTCTGCCTTTCAATAATACAATACGGCGTTATAGGATGGGTGGAACTTAAAACAAATAGGCACAACCGTTTTAAACAGCTCAAAAATTAACATTCAAAACCATTCTACTTAAAAACAAAAATTTTAACAAAACAAAAAAACGACTTAAAAAAATGCACTAAAAAGTAAAAAAATAATTTCGTATTCTTCTGCAACTTCATAATCAACTTACTTTTTCTAATCATTAATATGTAGGTACGATTGTCACTTTTGGAGTCGCTGTCAATCAAGGTGGGTTTGTAACTACATACATAGTTATAGGTGAGATGTGCTTGTGTCGCACAAGCGACTTGCTGACACCGACTCCAAAAATAACAATCGTACCTACATATTGATGAGTAGAAAAAGTAAGTTGATTATGAAGTTGTAGAAGAATACGAAATAATTTATTTTTTTTAGTGCATTTTTTGAAGTCGTTTTTTTTGTTAAAATTTTTGTTTATTTTTTCATTTTTAGTGAATCTGAAGTACACTAACTAATTTGTCTGAATATGGGTAAACCTACTAAACGTGCTGCTCATATGAGACAGACATAATTTGACCATAACGTCAAATTAAGAGATTTTTTTATTTGAAAGTTCTGAGGTAACAAACATAAAAAAATAATTAAAAAATACAGTCGAATTGAGAACCTCCTCCTTTTTGAAGTCGTTTAAAAATACACACATTCATCAGATCTTCTAGAGAATTTAAAGTCATAAAACTAAATACTTTATTCTTACAAAATTAAAAATAATAGAAAACTCAGACAAACTCAGACAGACTACTCCAAAATGCAAAAAAAAACCAATGGGATAATTTAATTATAAATATCTTCGAATAAAGTTTTTAATGCATTATTAGAAAGTATCAGGAATACAAACACATTCATAAATCAAATATATAAAAATAATCTACTTTCGCACGCCGGGATTTGAACCCGCGACCTCTGGATTCACAGTGGGGGGCCTCACTATGGAGGCCGTAAAATTACTGTATTTATTACCTCTTTCTAACATTTTTGATTTACCTTCGATTTTCAAAGACATAGATAGACAGATAGATAAACACTAGATCCAAAATTATTTCGATTCCTAGATTCAAAATTCTTTAGTCATTTAGATAGTTGCTTGAATGCAATGATTTCGCGGAGATAGTGTATGTGTTCAACTGCATGGAATATAGTTACAAGAAGGGTATAATAACATACCTCTTGACATCTTTTTTTTTTTTACATGAGCTCCACACAGGAGGCCCTGAGGAAAATAATTTCCCTCAGGGCCTATGTCATCTTTGGGGATGCTGTGTGGAGGGTTTGTTTAAGGAAAGGAAGGAGAGGAGAGTTCTGGGAAGGAAAGGGGTTTAAGGGGTGGGTAGGAATCGGAGGTTCAGTATGTCCTGGTCATCTGCCTCCAAGACCTAGACAAACATCACCCCATGAACCCGGGCACCGCTGCTAAATCACCAAACGTAGCGAACCACTTGGGGTGACCTATGGCAGAGGTGTTGGTTATCAAATAAAGGTTCCCGGGGCGGCGGTACCCATTCCCGCCTCCCAGATTGAAATATATCTGTAATATCTAATTTCAAAAGCAAATTTTACTTATGATGCATGTGACAAGTTTGTGAAAGCCGGCATGGTTTTTAATATAAATAAATAAAGTCACCATTACAAAATATTAACTTAAAGTAATGTTTTAATAAAACCTGGATGTTAAAAAAAAGCAATTAAATCATAAAGTTATATTTTTTACACTCCCTTTGCTCATAATAAAACGAATCGTTCCCTCAGCAGAGAAAAAAAATAGTTTTAACTCCGACACGATCGTTATTTTTCAGTCCGCCCGCATTTATTACTTAAGGGCCGGTTTTATAAACGAAGTACCAAATTTCTGTTACGTAACGAACCGTTTTTCATTAACGAATCGCTATCCGTTCGTTATCTTATTTTGCGTACTATAAACACATGTTCATTACTATAGTCAAACAGAAACTAAATAAACGGTCAAATTCCATAGTCAGTAATAAAATGTACAGGTAAAGAAACACGAGAAGGTTAAAGACATTGAATGAAGGACTAGAAGGTTAAAGAAATTTTATTAAACAAATTATTTTTTATTATCTTCGGGACTAAATTCAAGTGTCTTCAAGTCTGAATTTAAGGATTGAATAAAAATGCGGATGTGTTTAAAAATACCTACAAGGTGTCCGGTAACTCATATTACATACATATTTCAGAATAAAAAAAATTCTTAGACAGGTTTTATCTGATGCTAAAGCGATAACCAATTTATGAGACATTAAAATATGATAATATTTGATTTTTACCCCCGGCTGGGATTTTATATATTTTTTAAAAGACAAAAAACACCTAAATGTACACATCAATATAAAACAACATACTTTTTATAATAATATACATATATACATGTTACATCCTTTTCAACATTATCCAATCCCGTCACCGTTTTAGGTTTTTTGTAGTTTTACGAGGCTGATGGAACACTTTTACTTCTTCTGCGTACGGAAAATGAGAACCTTCTGACGACACTTTTCGAATGTTCGACAGGTTGAGGCGGCAAGCCCCTGCTACCAATAAATGTACTTGCTTGAGGTTCAATGTTATGTATTCTTGATTGTCACGGATTTTTTGGAAAAACTTGATAACTATCCCAAGTGGTTCGCTACGTTTGATGATTTAGCAGGGGTGCCCGGGTTCATGGGGTGAGGTTTGTTTAGGTCTTGGAGGCGGATGACCAGGACATACTGAACCCCAGATTCCTTACCCACCCCTTAAACCCTTTTCCTTCCCAGAACTCTCCTCTCCTTTCTTTAAAAAAAAATCCTCCACACAGCATCCTCAAAGATGACATAGGCCCTGAGGGAAATTATTTTCCTCAGGGCCTCCTGTGTGGAGCTCATGTAAAAAAAAAAACTCTCGTCTTTTCACCTGCCTACAATTCGTATCGTTGATTTACATCCAACATTTTAAATATATATCATCTTCTAAATATTAGATCACACAATATGTAATAACAATCACACCGATTAAATAAACGGAGTCTAAATGACATTAATAAAGAAGATTAAATCGAAAATAAAGTAATGAACTGGTTTTTGATCTTATGAAGTCAATACACTACTTATTACTAAATGTAGAATCATTAATTGTTTGATTTTATAGTAGCATGATATAAATAAAAATGGAATTTACAAAGGATTTAGTCGCCTAATTCACGGGAATAACTGCCATCTGAATTTCTAAATTTTGTTTCGCAGCGTATAATTATTAGGTATCGTATGAAATATTGTTTTAAGAATTCAGTTAAATATATTTCCGAAAACCGGAATTTTCGAGGGTCGAATAAATAATAAAAAAAAATAAAATAATAATAATACAATGTTGGACTGTCTTTCGAGTTTGGGTTTTTCGGAGTTTTTACTGTACGGTAAACCCCGTGTGAAATTTTGGGAGTGCACTTGGTATCTGTTCGACTATAGCGGTGATCGGTTACGTTTAGTCCGAAAGTTTTATTACTTGGGTCACTCTCCGTATAACAATGCACGCCGTCGACTAGGTGATTCCTGTAAAATCGCCAGTTGCTTGCAGCATTGATCCCAGAGTTTAGAAACGTAGTGTTAATAATAACTTATTTATTGTTATTATGTTTAATTTGGGGATGTAAGTGCAATGAGTAAGATTAAGACAGGGAAGCTCAGATGGTTTGGGCATGTAGAGCGAATGAACGAGGAAAGGAGTGTAAGAAGAATATATGACGCAAGTGTGAATGGTAGAAGAAGTCGAGGACGCCCGAGGAAGACAAGGCACGACCAAGTGAATCAGATGCTTGAGTCGGGCTATATGAAGAGTCGGAAAAATAGAAGAGCATGTATGAGACGATGTGTGAATGTGAACGAGGCAAGGAGTGTGTGCCAAGATCGAGTTGCTTGGCGGTCCGTTCTCTCTGCCTATCCCTGCGGGGAAATGGCGTGATGATTAGTTAGTTAGTTAGTTAAAATAATAATATTATTGAATATAGGTGTAAAAGAAATAAAGCTGGGAGACGTAATATTATCTCTTAAAAATAGTGCACGGGTCCAAATAACCGAGTGCCGGGAACATCTTACAACTGTCAAAAAACGATCGTTATCCATTTAACTGACCAAAATCGGTCCGTAAAGCGTTAAAACGTGGAAATCGGGCGGTAGACCAAATATGTGTTAAAAATGGTATCAAGCGTGATGAACGGATTGGTTGTAAAACCGTCCCTAAGACGACAATATACTCGTACCTTAAAATATATTTAGAATCTTAACGACGTAAGTAAAGAAGCCGTGTACACAAATTGCGACTCGCGACCCTTGTATTGGACGGACTTACTGTCGATTTTGCCCTATCAAAGAAAAGAAGAAGAAGAAAAATAAAGTGGGAATCTTAATGACGTAAGTGAAGAAAGCGTGTAAACAAATATACACCCGCGGCACGGCGTATTGGACGAACGTACGTTCGAATGCGCCATAGCGGGCCTGGAGATTCGGCCTTTCCGCCGCGTTAATTTTAATTAATTCTGAAGAACGTGTTAAAAATATTTAAGATGTTTCAAAACGTTTCCCTCCCGAAGTTATTAATTCACCGTCTAGAAAAATAGAATTTGGGGTTGAAAATATACGGGTTATAAAGTTTTAAAATCGATGTACGTAAAATATATTAATGGAATGGTATTGTTTTTATTAATCATAAATATAAAGAACTTATATCCCCGGGTATAGGTTTAGATAAAAAAAGTTGTTATAGGTACGAATTCGGCGGAAATGATTAAAATGTGAGTTTTGAGAAAACAAAAATTATTAGGGTTGTGTGCAGCCTTAATAGAACCTTAAAGCAATATTCATAATTCATAAAGCTCGCACCTGTGGAAAAATATTAGGGAAGAAGCGAAGTATCGTAAGTTATTTATAATATCTTAATCTCTAGAGATTTAACTCTGTACCTACGTGTAGAAGTTCAATTAATATGTTCGCAATTCAGATATGACCATACATATAAAGGTATTTTACAATTTCCACTAACCGGAGAATTAAAATAATTATGTGATATCTAATCTTATCCTCGCTTACGAGGTTAGAAGTATTTTGTTATTCGCATAATTTACTGCGTGGTTAATTTTCTTATGAGTAACTTCTGAGTCGTTAGAAATATTTATTAAAACTAATTTCGGATGAATGAACTCTAAAATTCGCGTGGCCTTTGAAATTAAGTTTCTTTTGCAAAATTGGAAACGATTGTAATAAAGCGATAAAGTATCATAATGTAATATTTTTAACAGAAAATGATTTTATTTGTCTGTCTCAAAATAGGAATCATAATATCCCGTGATTTTACACGGGTCTACGCTAGATATTTTAAAATTTATAATATAACAATGGTTGCTAAAAATGGGTTTAGCTATTTTTGGGGTTCAGATCTGTATAGTCAGGTACTCTTTCCCGTCTCCTTCCCCTTCCCAGTACCTTCAGCCTCAGAACATACTCCAATTGGGGATACCATAATGTCACCGGCTAGAGACTATACTGGCTATAGCAGTAGGAACTCTTGCGCGGTATTCGGTATTCACATAAAAAAGAACAGAAAATAAACTCTGTGTTTGTTTTGTTTCTGACATTCTGTCGTCGTGAAATTATCAACGAATTTTCTGTCTGGAAAATTTAGTTAACTATTTTCATCTCGCAACACGTTTACTTCTTTTGTGGCTTTAAAATATCAACTCAACTGTCAAACAAGAAAAACAAACCTTTGATACTTTCTTACCACCCTAATAATACCGCTGATATATTATGATAAAACGATCTGCTTACTAAGAAAGAGACTTAAAGAAAAAGCTGCCTGTTCGCCCCCGCATTAATGGCCTTGTGAAATTACTTGCAAATTACCAGTGAAAACACAGAACTAATGGCTCGGCTTATTTGCTAAGCATAATAATGTAATTATTTAACTGTAATATTTGTAGGTACCGAAATGTAAAATGCTTTGAATCAATGAAATTAAAAACGCTAATTGGATTTTTAAATTGATTTTACCATTGTATAGTCCATGTTAAGTGTGGACTATGCATTAACTAATTAAGTTGTTAATTATTTTTCATTTACGAATGGTAATTTATTTTTATTAATTTTTGGGGATCGCTGTCAACGGTTAATACGCACTTTTTTTTGAAAAAATCTTTTGAATCACCTTAATTACATTAAAAGACAACTATTTGCATTGGGGGAAGTGGAAAATATTTCATTCTAAATTTCGATTACGTAAAATTAAAATTAGCTTTCGTCTTGTGAGATTGTACGCCATTAGTAATTAGCTCATTCGCTGTCGCTGTCACTTTGGTGTTGGTATTCCTGATACACTAGAATGTATAACGAACGGCTAGAAGATTTTGAAGGTACCACGAAATCTGGAAAGGTAAGTACTAAATTATCGGAGCTTTGGGAATAAAATGACGGAAAAAAACATGTTTTTAATTTCGGTAATAATTTTTTATAAATAATACATTCACTTTTATATCAAAAACCATGTTACACAAACCTAGCGTAGCCGCTAAACTACTTGAAAACTGGGATGTTTTTCTTGCCTTGACGCGAGTAGGCGTTATAAAGGGGCACTTTCTTTTGAATCACAAACCATGTTACACAAACCTAGCGTAGCCGCTAAACTACTTGAAAACTGGGATGTTTTTCTTGCCTTGACGCGAGTAGGCGTTATAAAGGGGCACTTTCTTTTGAATCACAAACCATGTTACACAAACCTAGCGTAGCCGCTAAACTACTTGAAAACTGGGATGTTTTTCTTGCCTTGACGCGAGCAGGCGGTATAAAGGGGGCACTTTCTTTTGTATCATAAACCATATCACATAAACTTAGCGTACGTAGCCGCTCAACATCGCAGAAATAGTTGACTTATAAAAATAAAATTTTAATGTCAAAAAAAATTCAAGCTAATAAATTTTAATCAACGCACGCAATACATGTGTATTAGGTAAGTACCTACTAATTAGACGGAATTTTAGTTTTATAACATTAAAAAAAAACGCCCGCGCGATTTTGTCTCTAGCCGTTGGTTTCCGTTTGCAATTAACGAAAATTTTCATTATCAAATGTTTCAAAATGGACGGTCTCGTTACACAATGAAAGCTAATTTTAATTTTACGTAATCGAAATTTAGAATGAAATATTTTCCACTTCCCCCAATGCAAATAGTTGTTTTTTAATGTAATTAAGGTGAATCAAAAGATTTTTTCAAAAAAAAGTGCGTATTAACCGTTGACAGCGATCCCCAAAATTTACCTTATTTTTTGTGTAAGTACTTTCTAACGTGTTTTCTGTGTTTTATTTTATGTGATTCTAATATTTTCGTTATTTGTTTTTGGGGTGTTATGCCGTGTTGCGCTACCTCCTTCTTTAGCCAACGTTTCGGACATCGTTGCAGTGTCCATCATCAGGGCAGATCCGGCAGATCCGGCACACATCTACCGGATCTGCCGGATCTGCCCTGATGATGGACACTGCAACGATGTCCGAAACGTTGGCTAAAGAAGGAGGTAGCGCAACACGGCATAACACCCCAAAAACAAATAACGAAAATGCTTTTGGCCGTGAAAATCTTAAAACTTATCCGATTCTAATATTATTTATATTTAATAATAATTTTTTTTTATTTTTTAGTATTTTACGAACAAAATTTTAAAAAATCATGGCTATTAACCTAAAAAGGTCTGGCATCCCCCATTACCTGGAAATAGAAACTCTTGTACATTATTCAAAATTTCTAAATGTTTTTTTTTTATAATTCTCTGTTTAGAATTTAAATCACTGTTTTATGAATTTGTCACTTCTTATTTAAATGCTTTTTACATATTTTTAAGCTTTTCGCAATTCTAATTCTAATTCTATTTTGTTTTTATTTTATGCAGCACAATTTAACACAAACAATTTTGCTGCCCGTCTCACAGCAAAAATCGTCTAGTGACACGGGTAGCGTGCTTGCGTATTAATGTGCCCGTATATATGTCAATTAAAGTCCGGGTTACAATCAAAATAAATTAAATTTACAATAAAAATATGTCTTAAGGCACTGTGGTGTGGTGTGTCGTGGCGGTCACATCGGTTTCATACATTTATTATGGTTAGAGACATATTTGTAGGTTGTGGCGTGTCGACAAGCGACGATGATGATTGGTTAATTTGTAGTCACGACACACCACACCACATAAGTGTGTTTCCGCCTTTAGTCCGAGGTTCGAAACTGGTTTTGAAAACATTAAGAGTAATTCTAACATTTTTAACTAACTGAATTGAATTGAAATTGAATTCTGATCAGCTGCAAAGTACTTCCCTTTAATACATTTTGCCTGATGATTATTTTTATTTTGTATTTGAAAATTGCTTCCACATTGCTTACTTTTGCATAACATTTTAAAAGTGGAACTAAAGCTAGGTTTACACGAAGCCAGTGCTCTGCCGCCAGTCGTACAGACAAGCCAGCGCTGGCCCGGCCCATGTTGTTTAGACGAGGTCAGTCATTTCTGGATTTTTCTTGTGGTGAGCACACGTTCGATAGAAAAATGAATTCGGGACAAATCCGGCTGTTGAAAAAAAAATCTCTGCACTATTATTAGAAGAGATAATTAATATAATAGAGGAAGATATAGATAGAGCCTAAAACTGGAGCCTCTGCTTTGTTGCTACAACAACTAAGATTAGAAGATCCTTCTGAGTACAGGTTGGCCTTGCGAGTTACGACTGAAAACTTTGACGAGTTACTTTCACTTATAGAAGGCTCAATTCAGCGTCAAGACACTCTGATGGGAGATGCATTACCAGCAAAAATAAACGTGTATACACTCCACGGATATGCGCTAGTGACTGGCCCGATGCGTCTACACGTGTTGCAACGCTGGTACGGGGGCTGCGGGGCACGCGGGCGGAGGTCACTGGCTTGAAAAATTAACATGCTCTATTTTAGCCAGTGCTGGCAGCCAGCGCTGGCTTGACTTGAAAAACTGTTTATACGAGGCCAATACCAAGCCAGCGCTGGCCTCATGTAAACCATACTTAATGTAAAATTTGGATTAAACTGAATAATATTTTTGATTTTGAAGAGGCAAAATATCTCAGGTTTCAACAGGCAAGGCAAGTTCCATTTTGTGACTTTTCACTGGTAACAACTAGTTTTGTATAATAAATTTTTGATTACCAGAAAATCAAAGATAAAAAAAAAATACATATATAAGGTGGGTGTGGGTAATTTGTAATTTGGTACCGCCACGCCGCCGCCCCAGCAACGATTTATTGGATAACCAATTTTACCTCTACCATGGGTCACCCCGAGTGGTTCGCTACGTTTGGCGATTTATCAGAGGCACCCGGGTTCACAGAGTGAGGTTTGCACGGGCCTTGGTAGAAGATGCGCCTGCCCACCTACCGCATAGCGGGCCAGATCGGGGCAGACTGGTTGAGGGAGACCTTAGACTTCTCCAGCAGGAGTGTCTTGGGACGTCGCCTAACACTGCAGCAGGAGGGATGGATTAATATGTCTGTCACTCCCGGACGCACTGACCCCCAGATTCCTACCCACTCTTCAAATTATTTTCAAAAAAATTCCTTCCACACAGCATCCCCAAAGATAACATAAACTTTGAGTGGAATTTTTTTTCTCAGGGCCTCCTGTGTGGAGCTTTTTCGTGTGAATACCTCACAAGTATTCCATCTGTTCCAGTCTGGAGCCAGTGAGACTATGGTATCCCTAATTGGGGTATGTTGTGAGGCTGAAGGTAGTGGAGGAGGGAAGGAAATGGGAAGAGGAAGGTTGGGGAAGTACCTGGCTATTCACATCTGGTCATTAAACACGGCTAAAGCGATTTCAAACAACGTTTCAATTCTGAATGGTGATACTGAGAGTATCTTCAATTCTGGAACGTGCCGCAAATATGCTATATATTATTATTAATTTGATCCCGCGACCTTAGAATTGCGAGTCAAGATTCTGAAACCGCCAAATCAACCTAATGTAGAAAAAAATGCTACCATTGTATGATCATTCTTACAATTTTTCATGATTACAGGTCATTAGGTCTGCACGCACATTTCTTTATTAAATCACGTCTTGTGGAGGAGTCGTTAATGTCTCCCATTTAATTTTTCTTCAAAGTTTATTCGAGCCATTACAACATTTCAGCAGATGGCGTGGTACAAGAATTTACCATAATATGATTACTAAAACGTAAAAAAATTCTATTGTGGGTTTAAAAAGTACGGATAATATTTATGCACAGATTTTAAAAAGTTTTCAGCAATTTAATGTAATTAAATTTTGAAGTGAATTATGGGAATATGAAACAAACCCAGAAAGTAATAATATCACTGTTTAGTAGAACACTTTCCGGCCCTCTCTCTTATTGGGGGTTCGCTATTATCAGGCCAATTTTCTCCCCACGGACTATCTGTTTAGTAGAACACTTTACGGCCCTCTCTCTTATTGGGGGCTCGCTATTATCAGGCCAATTTTCTCCCCAAGGACTAATGCGCGTTTTCATCCCCCGACAATATATCCCGACAAAATATCCCTTGACATAATATTTCAAGGAGAAAATGTATTATAATTTATTTATTTATTTTTTCAGGTTCTCCATAAAACAGTTATACACCAAATTATTACTGAGAACATTACAAAATAGAAGAGAAAAAAAGGCCAAGGGGGCAGTTTCATTATGTTGAGACGTATGTCAAAAGATAGTTACTGAACTCTCTATAGGTAACATTGAAGATGTCAATTCTCAATGCAGAATCGTTAAGCAGTTGAATTGCTCTATTTAATGGGGCATTCTGAAAGGAAGAAGTTTCGGAGCATAAAAAAGTGTGTGGGATCTACCACGAGTATACGCGTTAGGGACATATAGGTTAATCTCCTTCAACATAGGTGGATTCAGTACAGTACCGGAGATCAGCTTAAAAAAATGTTTCCCCAAAAATATTTTTCGGCGGGCTTCTAAGGTATTAAGATCGAGGTAATTATTATTTAAGGCAGGGGTCGGCAACCTTTTGGCAGAAAAGGGCCACAAGTTGGAAAAATAATCTTAACGCGGGCCGCACTTGTGATATTAACCCTAGAAGCCCAATATACCTACATATAATTACTGGTCATATCCCATTAAAAAAAATGAAAATGCTAATAAAAACTCTTAAAACACACGGAATTTAATTCGTACACGTAATCGCGGCGGGATGGGTAGATAACATGGGTTTCAAAAGCTGTGAGTTCTGGCTTTTTCCATCTACGGCAGATAAAGTCAATCAGGAGATGCCTTCCCTCTGATGGAGCAAAGTCCCTCATAAATTCGTTCGTTGTCTCACGAATGGACTATTGTAATAGTGCATATGCTGGCCTACCTAAGGCACAATGAAATAGAATACAGTCCGTTTTCAATGCTGCGGCGAGAATGAGTTTTAGTGAATCTAAGTACTGTCACATAACCCCGCTTCTAAGGGATCTTCTTCATTGGCTTCGACGTCCCGAAAGAATAGAGTTCAGCCTATATATCGGAACTATCATCACCAATTGGGGTATGTTGTGAGGCTTAAGGTAGTGGGGAGGCGAAGGAGGTGGGGAGGTGGGAAGTACCTGGCTATTCAGATCTGGTCACTAAACACGGCTAAAGCCATTTTCAAGCAACTTTTCAATTCTGAATGGTGGTCTTACACCAGGGCGATACTAATAGTATCTTCCACTCTGGAACATGCCGCAAATATACTATATATTATTTTAAATGAATTAATTGTGAAATAACACAAATTAATCAAATAAAATTTATTTGCGCATGCCGGGTTCGAACCCGCGACCTCCGGATTGTGAGTCAAGAGTCTTACCCACTGGACTACGGAGGTCAGCAGATCTAGATGTTAATAATCGTCTAATTGAACTTTCTAGGTCAAATCGAGCTGTTTACTATGATCGCTCTTTTCGTGTAACGGGCCCTCTGATTTGGAATAAACTTCCCCCAGCTCTTACTAATATTCAGAATTTGGCTGAAGGAGCACTGTAGGATTTTTTTTTAAATTTTAAAATTTTATTTTATTTAATATATATATAAAATTGTACAGTGGAGTTATAGAAATTACATATCGGTACAGAAATTATTTAAAAATTGCAATCTCACCAAAGAAGAAGCTAGTTCTTGTGCTTGATGAGCGAGTTACACTAATTATAACTGAAATAGAATAACATTATGCAATAAGTAAGTATATAATAGAATAAATTGAGACTTCTGGATCATCTATATGTGTAGGTGAAAATACATAGGAAACGGTTACATACTAAGATATTGTGCACTTAATGAAATTCGAAAAATCTAAATAAAATAGAGATGAATATATATTAAAAATAAATAGAAAAAAGAGAAAAACAGGTAATTATTTAGTTAATTATTCCCGATGAAGTGTAGCTTCAGTTTGAGTTTCACTTTATTGATGTTTTTGGTTTTTTTTTATTTCAATGGGAAGGTTGTTGAAAAACTTTATTCCTAAATAGATATAATTGTTTTGCATTAGTTTGGTATTAAATTTTGTTATTTTGATGTTGTCTTAATATCTTTTTGATTGGTGAGTTTCAAATTTCTTGATGATATTATCTTTGTAAATTTGGATAATTGCATTTTTCTTGAAGATATTCTCTACTCGAGGCACCGTGAAATCTGCGAAAAGCGTTTCTGTTGCATAAGTGCAGATTTTTTTTAGGATTACTCTAATGATTAGTTTCTGGATCACTTTGATCGGGGTTAGAATATTGTTGTATGACCCCCCATCCAATTATTCCATATTGAATTAATGACTGGATTAGTGCATAGTATACTCTTTTTAGATTGTTGAGTTTTAAAATATTTTTTAATCTTATGAATATATATACACTTTCTGATACGCTTAACCAATTCACAGATATGGCTCTTCCACTTCCACCATATGTTGTTCTATTATAACTCCGAGATATTTAATTTCTGTTACTGATTTCAATGTTGAACAGCCTTGGATACATGTGATTTTATTACATTTGTTATTGTGGATAATTATTTTAGTGTTGGGGAGTGTTTTTAGTTTGTTGATTGAGAAGTGTATGTAGTATGTTTTGTTAGTGTTCAATGAGAGAAGGTTTGTATCAAACCAATGTTTTAAGATGTTCATGATATTATTTGCTTGTTCGTTTACTATATTCCAGTCGATCCCATTCACTATGATAGCTGTGTCATCGGCATATGATATTATGTCTGCGTTAAGTGGTAGTTTAAAAATATCGTTGACATAAATTATAAATAGTAGGGGGCCTAGGACTGTGCCTTGAGGTATCCCAAAATTACTTGTTAGTGGTAGACTTAGGGAGTTGTTTATCTTGACTACTTGGTGTCGTTCAAATAAATAGCTTTTTATCCATTTTAGAGCTTTATCGTTTATCCCAACACAGTTTAATTTTTTAATAAGTTTATCATGAGAAATACTTTCGAAAGCTTTTTGAAGATCTATGAAGATTCCGATGCATTTCAAAGATTTGTCTATTGTGTTCTGAATAATGTTCGATAATTTGGCAATCGTATCTTGGGTATTTCTAGTTTTCATAAATCCATATTGGTTGTCGTGAATTATATTATTTTTGTTAATAAATTCAGTTAATCTTTTTTTGATAATTTTTTCAAAGATTTTATCAATGTTTGAAATCAGCGATATTGGACGATAATTTGTCACTTCTTCTGGGTTGCCAGATTTATGAATTGGAGTGATGATGGTTTGTTTATATATCGTGGGGAATATTCCGCTTTGAAGATTAATGTTGATTAAATGCGTTAATGGTTTTGAAATATGTTTTTTGTTAGCTTTTAGTGTTTCGAGAGTAATTCCATCGAAACCTGGTGCCGATCTTCCCTTCATGCTTGAAATGATGTGATTATTTTTAAATTTATTATAGTTAAGCGCACTTGAAGTGAAATGTCACAAAACTGCGCTATATAAATATAATGTTATTATTATTATTACCGCCGCCCCGGGAACCATTTATTGGATAACCAACACCTCTGCCATAGGTCACTCCAAGTTTTTGATTTGACAAGTTTGGTGAGTGCCCGGATTCATGGGGTGAGATTTGTCCAGGTCTTAGCGGCGGATGCGTCTGCCCACCTCCTGCATGGCGGGCCGGATCAAGAGAGACTGGTTGAGGGAGGCTTTTTGACTTTTCCAGCCGGACTCTCGACCCATCGCCTTGCACCGCAGTTGGAGGGATGGATTGATACGTACGTCACTCCTGGATACACTGACCTCCAGATTCCTACCCATCCCTCATACCGTTTACCTTCCCAGAACTTCCTATCCTTCCCTTCCTTAAAAAGACCCCCCACACAGCGTACCCTAAGATGACATGGGCCTTGAATGAAATTATTTTCCTCAGGGCCTCCTATATGGAGCTAATGTAAAAAAAGAAGAAGATAATACTAATAATCTAATAATCTAAATGAAAATATGACAAAAAGTTCCATCATATATTAATTACACTGATGGGAGTAACCTTCAAAAGAGAGGTCCAATATAAAATGAATTAATTAGACTTTTAGTAAAAGGTCGATAGGTGTCGTATATAAAAGAAAATTGGATATATTTATCCGAGACACTATCTAAGTAACAAACCAGTTCCTCAAACAATTGTTTCCAAATAAAAAGGTATTGCTGTACAGCTGCCAAATAATACGGAAAAAATAGCCGAATATAATATTGATAATTCTGAAATTTGAAATATGAGATTGACAAAAATTACATCAAAAATGTATTAATAATTTCATCATAAATGAGATGATGTAAGAATGTGAACGAGGCAAGGAGTGTGTGCCAAGATCGAGTTGTTTGGCGGTCTGTTCTCTCTGCCTAACCCTGCGGGAAACGGCGTGATGGTTAGTTAGTTAGTTTAAGGGGTCGTCCATTAATCACGTGATGTTTTTTTAGCAATTTTTTAACCCCCCCCCCCCTGGTGATATGTGGTGAGGTTTTAGACTAACCCCCCCCTCCCAAAATCACGTGTATTTTTTTTAGTACAAAGTATTTTGAAATTTTCGAATATTATCACGAAAAATAAATACACGTGATATCTCATTTTACCCCCCCCCCCCCCCGTCGTGATATTTCGTGATATTTTCCGAACCCCCCCCTTTTGGAGCCTCACGTGATTATTGGAAGACCCCTTAGTCATAAATTAGATCGAAAATGACACAGAAATCTCAGAAGCTGAATTGGTAAAGCCCGATAAGACGAGAGATCGTGGGTTCGAGTTCCAGTTGCGACCGTTATCTTATTATTTTCCCGTGTCTTCTTCTTTTTCAAACTTTCTTTTAGATTATTAGTATTATTACATTGATGAGAATAACTTTTAAAAAATTATAAAAAGAGAAGTGTTCTAAAAATAAAATTATTATCTAGTCAATTTAGATTTATTCGCTAAATTTGAAACGTAAATTGATGTCTTTTAATTTTTCTGTGTCTTGTCCTTTTTCATACTACTTTCTTTCAGATTATTAGTATTATCACATTGATGGGAATAACTTTCTTTCAGATTATTAGTTTTATCACATTGACGGGAATAACTTTATTTCAGATTATTAGTACTATCACATTGATGGGAATAACTTTCTTTGAGATTATTAGTATTATCACATTGATGGGAATAACTTTCTTTCAGATTATTAGTATTATCACATTGATGGGAATAACTTTCTTTCAGTTTATTAGTATTATCACATTGATGGGAATAACTTTCTTTCAGATTATTAGTATTATCACATTGATGGGAATAACTTTCTTTTAGATTATAAGTATTATCACATTGATGGGAATAACTTTCTTTCAGATTATTAGTATTATCACATTGATCGGAATAACTTTCTTTCAGATTATTAGTATTATCACATTGATGGGAATAACTTTCTTTCAGATTATTAGTATTATCACATTGATGGGAATAACTTTTTAAAAATTGTAAAAACAGAGTGGTTCTAATAAAAAAAATATTATCAACTCGATTTAGATTTATTCGCTATATTTGAAACGTAAATTGTTGTCTTTTGCTTGTAAGGAACATTCCCGCTAATTTAATATCACGGTCTTTAACTTATGTAGAATTTTTGCGAAATTGTATTTTCATGAATGGAATGAAGACTTGAAAGTTTCCTGTCTTTAGAATCTAAACAGGTTTCCTCACAGTACTAAAGGACGTCGTTAAAAAGTCGGATACGTCTTCGTAATTAGTGAGAACGTACCTTATTTAGGGCAGCATTCACGAGGTACAATTCAAAGAAGAATTAAACAAAGATTTTAAAAAGAACATTTCAATTATTTCTTACTGAAAATGCTTCAAGGCTTTCTGGATACAGGTATATATTTATTGCTTTAATTAAGATGAAAAGATTAATAAGATGGACATTTTTTAATGTAAAAAAAATTAAATCATGTAATCTCCAACAAAAACTCTTTTCTAAGCTATTGTTTACGTACATTCTTGTTAAGTAATTTCTACGTCCAAGTAACACCACTTTTTTAGGACGCGTCTACTAATTATCTACAGGAAAAACTGAACAAATCGGACTAATATCTATGAGAACCAAAGTGTGGACGAATATCTACAGCACTGGCAGAGGTTGGATTTGCAATTATGAATAGTATATTGAAATAACGTAATATTGCGTATGCAGTTTGAAAAACTTAATTTATGTATGTAAGTAGGTATGTAAAAATCCCTAATATCGGACTATTGGACACATTTAGCTGATTATTAAGGATTCGGGTTTTTGTTTTAACAGCTTTCTTTATTTCGAGTGCTTCCAAATTATTTAGTCTGTTACCATGACCATTTATTTGTCAGTTAGGTAAGGTTAGATTAGGTTAGGTTGTGGTGCCGTGTATTTCGAAATAAATAAACATCTTTGTATTATGACCTCCATGTTTGTTCAATAAATTATTGTCCTCGTAAACAGCAAAATACGTAATATTATGCAAAAATTTCATGTAAGTACTTTAAACGTTTAAGCCTTTACGTAATTGGTAATTACGTAATTGAAGTAATTTATGCTTTTCCGTACAACCTCTTGCTCAGCTGCCCTCTGTAGATATTAGTCCAACCTACGCTCCATAGATATTAGTCACCACTGGGACCGTCATAGATATTCGTCCGACCTTAGCTCTCTGTTCTGTTGATATTAGTCCTCACTCTGAAGTTCATAGATATTACAGCGCCCTTGAGGTGATTTTTCACAAAAACGGCGCTGTATAAATCATCCAAGTATTATTATTTTTATTATTATTATTAGTCCAACACATGAGCTGTAGATATTCGTCCGACGTACAGGCTGTAGATATTAGTATCTGGAGTCCTTTTTTAACGATCAAACGGGAAGCGGGAGAGGGGAGACGGAAATCGGAGGAGGTGGAAGGGTAACGCGGGAGGGGAAGGGAACGCGGGAGGGGAGAACGGGGAAACACGGGAAAGGACATGCAGGGGGAAACAATTTTTTTCTTTGAATATGGCTTCGCCACGCTTGTCGGGAACCAGTTAGTGTATTATAAAATATAGACTTGTCTGAATAGAGGCCACTTGAATCGTTAAATAAATCGGCCAATAAATTTATTTTTTTGGGCTCGTGACGTCACTACTTGAAAATGTTCGGTCTCCGAAATATTCAATAAATTTTGTACAATTCAATACTAATTTATTTCTTTTTATATGGCAATACTTGGATTTCCGGCGATTTTTTTAATTTGACATTTAAAGTTCACTAGATTTATTGTATGTTACCTTGTGAACTTATGTTTGGTTCGACGTTTTGACAGATGGTATAAAGTGAACATTGCACAGATGCTTTCCGCAGCGGCTGACATAGGAGCATAATGGTAGCAGTGCTGATTTTAAGAAAATTAATGTCTATGATATATTATTATAGTTATAATTTACAAATACAAGTTTATTAAATTGGATATTGTCGTATGTAGACGTTGAACATTATTTATTTATTTATTTATTACACGCCCTGATGGGCTTTTACATTAAAATTTATAAGTTGAGTAACAAACAATGAAGAAAATATAATACAATGAGAAAAGAAAATACACAAAACAGTGTAACAACAAAACAAATAATAAAATAATAATACATTTTATGTAAAAATGATAGGAAGTCTCATATTCAATATAAACAAAAATTAAAGAAACTATGTAAATCTATTTGTGCCTAGAAGAATAAAAGTGATAGAATATACAACGTTTATACTGATTAGTTTTAAGATGAAATATGTCATCTAGATTAGAATATTTATTTCCGAGACTGTGAAGTCTCAGAAACGGAGAATTTTGATAAGCTAGTGTCCTGGTGTTATTGAAGTAGAAGGGTAATAAATGTTGACATGATGTTTGGGGAACATGGATATTGATAAATTGAAGTAATTCAGAACAGTCAATTTTGTAATGCAGTATTTTATGTAATAGTATTAAATCTGTGCTTATTCTTCTTTCTGAAAGTTTCAATAGAGACGTTTTATCCAGGAGATAATTGTAATCAATGTTTAGTATAGGAATATGCAATTTATAGTTTATAAACCTTAGAAACTTCCGTTGAACCTTTTCAATGTTGTCTGAATGAATGTTATAATGATTAATGAGCAATAATGTGGATCAATGAAACAAATATTTATGAGATATAATATTTTTGGTATGCCTCGTTATTCTCCTGTGCCATTCATGTGGAATGCGTCGTTTTTTTTTTAAAATGATTTTCGTCATCTATAAAAATATGTCCCGTCTTTTCGGTTTATAAAAAATGGTCCGATTTTACGGATTGAAAGTTTCGAAAAATCACCAGGGTTTCGAAAATACGATTAAAAAAAAAAAAAATACTGAATGTCTTAGAATATTTGCCTAAACCGGAAATTTAAAAAAAAAGTGATGCAAGTGGCCTATTGAAAAGGTCCAATTTTGAAAATGTCAAACTCGTACGCACAACTAAAGTATATTGTTTAATTATTTGTGGATGTGTGATTAACTTGGCTGGCTGAATATGCAAATTTCCTAGTGAGGGATATTTTTACACCTTTATTCTTATTTGCAACAACTGTATACCAGACGGTAATTAACAGATATAAAACACTTTAATAATTACAAATTATAGGTGTTTCAAAATCCGTTTGGCTAGATGCTGAATTTGAAATTCTGAAACGTCATACATCATATAACGCCATATTTCTATTACGCTACGGACACACATACTCATTAGAAGACAAAGAGAACGCTACTAGTGAGCAATTGCCACTTAGTAGCATGTGTCAGTAGCGTTGCTAGTATTTGAACTCAAATGATTATGCTCACAAATCAACAGCTGTTTGATTTGTAAGCATGCTCATTGGATTATCGAGTGATAGGGGAAGCCTCTAAGCATGAGTAAATAGGTTAGCTTATGAGCATGCTCATTTCGATCCGATCTCTTTTCGCGCCTGCAAAAAGCTGGCCTGTTTTTCGTGATTTATTATGGGAATAACGAAAGTATTTGGAACACAAGGTAACTACGAGTAAAATACCCACAATAAATTTCCAAATTCCTCAAAAGTTCCTTTACCTCCAAAATGAAACCACGTTCTATTGAAATTAGCCTTTTTTGTATTATTATTAGTCATTTCCGGATTTGTTGACGTCTTGGACCCAAATCAACTGTTTTATTTCCTTTCGTCAGAAGATTCTTAAATAATTGCGTTGCGAACAACAAGATTATTTTGTTTTGTTAGAAGTGTTGTTTGCAGGGTTGAGGGTGGAAAATGTTTGATCTGGTGCTCCGTCTCCGAGGTAGTACCAATACTTCATCAGACGAGGTAGTACCAATACTTTACCATAAGGGCTAGACAGGCTCCTGGCGATCACGGTACTTCTAGGCCGCGATCCAGTGTTCAGTAATTATATTGGATGATGATTGATAACACTTGCTCATGTTCGAGAGATTAACATTTATTGAAATTTAATATTTTACACGATTTAGTGTTCACGTATGAAACGGGTAGAGAGGTACAAAACGCGAGTGGCCGGCCGGATCGAGTACTGGAGACGGAATAAATCGCTCGGTCATCGCCGGAGCGATCCAGAGATGCTTTCTTGCGTGGTGGGGATACCATACGCATAAATAAATAAAAGTTTGTTTGTTTTTTTTTATGAACACCGCACAAGTCCCAACTGCTCCCGTCTGAAGCCAGTGAGACTATGGCATCCCCAATTGGGGTATGTTGTGAGGCTGAAGGTAGTGGGGAGGGAAAGGAGATAGGGAAGCGGAAGGTGGGGAAGTACCTGGCTATTCAGATCTGGTCACCAAACACGGCTAATGCCATTTCAAGCAACGTTTCAATCCTGAATGGTGGTCTTACACCAGGGCGATGCTAAGAGTATCTTCCACTCTGGAACGTGCCGCAAATTTAGTTCTGGGCGAATGGAATTGACTTTTGTTTGACATGAGTATGTTTATTAAAGAGCATGTGTGTTCAAATGTTGATTTAGAGCATGTTCATTCATGAGAAAGCTTAAATCAAGCCTGCTCATTTATGAGCAAATGCGTACAGTTGTTGAGCATGCTTATTAATGAGCATGTGTGTCAGTACCACAAAGAATCGCAGGATGTGAGAGTATTTCCTTATTTGGGTCGACAATAAACGTAAATTACAAGAAAAAAAATAGTTGTATGTTATTTTCTTAAACGTTTTCCACAGGCATTCATTGGTGATACCTTAATAACATCTGCAATATTTCGTGGAATTTTCCCAAATAGGCGAAAGGTGCAAACACCAAAAGCTATCACGTCTGAATTTAAGGGTTTAATTAGTTCCTTAGGGGCTGTAAACACAATTCTTAGACCCGTTAATGAAACATTTCCGACTTCTTACGTTTACAAAGGAGCCCCGTAATATGGAATATTAGATGGCTTCTCTTCCTTAATGAAATAACAGGTAAGTACAAAAGTTACAAAGATACAAGAAGTACAATGAATACAAAATAATTTACAGCGCTCTTGAGGCGATTTTTCGCAAAAACAGCGCTATATAAGTTGTCCAGATTTATTATTATAATAGGAATAATATTTAATGTTATGCTTTCGAAAGATGGCTGGGGATGTTTTGCTTTCGAAAGATTTATACGAGTACATTAGGTAAGGAAAATTTAATTATTTGGGAAGTTAAATTTTGCGGCCTCCGTGGTCGATGGGAGAGGCACGGGAGAGAGAGATGGGAGATTTGCAATGCAAATACATTTTATTTGATTAATTTGTGTTTTTTCTCAAATTATTATTATTTTTTTTTTACATGAGCTCCACACAGGAAGCCCTGTGGAAAATAATTTCCCTCAGGGCCTATGTCATCTTTAGGGATGCTATATGGAGGTTTTTTTTAAGGAAATAAAGGAGACGAGAGTTCTTGGAAAGAAAAGGGTTTAAGGGGTGGGTAGGAATCTGGGGTTCAGTGTGTCCTGGTCATCCACCTCCAAGACCTAGACAAAACTCACCCCATGAACCCGGGCACCTCGGCTAAATCACCAAACTTAGTGAACCACTTGGGGTGATCTATGGCAGAGGTGTTGGTTATCCAATAAAGGTTCCCGGGGCGGAGGTACCCATTCCCGCCTCCCAAATTTATTTAGAATAATTAATATATTTGCGGTACGTTCCAGAGTGGAAGATACTCTCAGTATCACCCTGGTGTAAGATCACCGTTAAAGAATTGTAACATTGCTTGAAATGGCTTTAACCATGTTTGGTGACCAGATCTGAATAGCCAGGTACTTCCCCAGCTTCCGCTACCACCAATCTCCTTGTCCTACTATCCCACTATCTTCAGCCGCACTATGCCATAGTCGCACTGGCTTCAGACGGGAGCAGTTGGTAACTCTTTTGCGGTATTCACATTGTCGTCACTAGGGAGCAGCTAATCTGTTTTTCAGAACCAGAAAAAATCTTAATATCACTCGTTGTGAAATTTGCAAGGCTTTTCTTTGAATAATTTGAAGATGTTTGCAACATTTGGCTTTAAAAGATATAATGCAAGACGTTAGTGATTGCTCTATATTTTTCAAATTGAAAAAGATATCCGAAAAAAAAGCCTTGTTTTTTTGTTTCATCTTTTATTTGAGAGTTTTCCAATTAAACTATATCAAAAACCAAATGTATACATAAAATATATTACAAACCAAATGTACAGAAAAATCTATCAGAAACCAAATGTACAGAAAAAATTTATCTGAAACCAATTGTATAGATAAAATAGATCTGAAAAACCAAATGTATAGTTAAATATCAGAAAATAACGTATAGATAAAATATATCACAAACCAAATGTACCTACAGATACCAAATTTATAGGCAAAATATTTTAGAAACCAAATGTATAGGTAAAATCAGAAAACAGTTGTGTAGATAATATATATTGTTAGAAAGAATAATTGCAAAATAGAACAATGATAGAAACATGAGGCTAAACTAAGCTAAGAATGTTATTTGATATTTTGATTACTAATCTAGAGCTGCTAGTCTAGCCGGGCAGTGAATAATTGATTAATTTAATATGCAGCTTTAAACGGTTCAGAAACGTGTTATTTTTATTACCATATTGATGTGATTTTTCCAGACTCATTAATTCCAGAAGCGTTGACATCAGCGAGCAATTGGCTGCACAGATTTTCAGATTTAACCGCTCTAGGTGTTTTTTTCTTGTGATGAATTATCTTAAATGAACTTGTCTCTACTAAGCAGCCATTAGAACGAGGAAATTCAAGAATAATTGCTTGAATATCATGCTATTAGGATCACACGTAGGTGCGTTTTTTTATGCCAGTGGAATTACGGAGTCCCGATTTGGGGAATATTGTGTTGCTGAAAGAATTGTGGAAAGTTAGAAAGAAGTGTGGAAAGTAAGAAAGTGAATAGATACTTTCAGTATCATTCTGGTGAAAGAACATCATTCATAATCAAAACATTACTTTAGCTTTAGCTGTGTTTCTAGATCAGTTCTGAATTGTCAGGTTCTGTTCTAAGAAATACCTAGTTCAGACAGATCTATCCTGATACTGTAACGCTGTCCTAAACGTTGGCTAAAGAAGGAGGTAGCGCCATACGGCATAACAACTCAAAAATAAATAACGAAAATACTTTTGGCCGTCAAAATCTAAAATCATATCTACTAAAAAATGTTTTTTTCATTAGAAATTTATGAATGCATTCTGGAAACAACATTTTAAAACTATAATTTTATGGCTAATATTATCTTTATCTGGGAGGAGATTATATACGTGTACGCCCTCGTGGCCAATGCTTTTCTTGCCACTTTCGTATTTCGTATTTGTGTACAATTTATTATGTTGTCTAGTATAATGTTCGTGTGCTTGTGACGTTTTATAAATGTTGTGTTTGTGTGTATAAGTCCATTTTGTATTTTGTGGATTAAAAGGCATATGTTACATTCGTACAATGTTCTTATTTTCAGAAGGTTCATTTCCTGGTATAGTTTTTTGTGGGAGTGTATGGGTTATATTTTAAAATTGAAATATCTTTGACGGTTTCAATTGATTAACTTTTTTCTTTCCCATACAATTAATAAAAAAACAGTTTTGTGCTTGAAATTTTGACCTCTAGACGGCGTTTGCCAAGCGAATTTTATGCCTATTTTCTATATTAACGGCGATACAAGGCACACTGAGAATACTTACGTTTTTTGCTTGTGGCTTCCTACTAAATTTGTGCGGAATAGTATTTTTTGGTTGTAGGTTGGTGGAATGTATGTTGTAATGTGGATCTTGTGAATCGGCCCGAGTTTGTCTGTGTAAAGTTATCATGGTTTTTGAATGTGTACATTAGAATATCTTTTGTATATAATTGTTTCAGTGACTTTAAATTCAATGCTTTAAAAACGTAGTCTGTAGAAGTTTTGTTGGGGACACTATGTATAATTTTCAAAATTGCCCTTTGTGCTATGAGGACTGGTTTTATAGTGGAATCGCACGAGCTTCCACATCCGATAAGACCATATTGTAGTTGAGATTGGGCTAATACATAATAAATTTTAATTAGCTGTTCTTTACCTAAAATGTTTCTTATTGTTTTGAAAAAATAGGTTAGTTTTTCACATTTCCCACTTGGGAGTTCCAATTTAAGTTTTGATCTTTAATTATTCCAAGGTATTTTATTTTTTGTATTTCATAACATGAATATGTTAAATTTATTGTCTCGTTCGTAAATTTAGATTTTCGAATTTAAAACATTTTTTTATCACCTATGACGTTAAGTTCATTAGCCATAGTCGCCAAATTATGTCATATTGCAAAGTTGATAATTTCGGGGGCAAATCATTGCATATCAATGCATATCATATCAATGATGAAATTCCTTTAGATTTAAGGAAAAATATGAATAATTATGGAAAATACCAACGCAGGATTTACATACGAGTTTTTTCCCTTTTTAGGACGACAATATACCCTAAAACATATTCAGAATATTAACGACGTAAGTAAAGAAGCCGTGTATACAAATTGCTACTCGCGACCCGTGTTTTGGACGGACCTACTGTCGAATTTGCCCTATCAAAGAAAAGAAGAAGAAGACAAATAATGTGGGAATCTTAACGGCGTAAGTTTCTCCACTTAGCACGCGCCGCGGCACGACGTATTGTACGAACGTACTGTCGAATTCACCCTAGCTGGCCCGGAGATTCGATCTTTCTGCCGCGTTCATTTTAATTAATTCTGAAGAACGTGTTACTGATATTTAAAATGTGTCTCCATGTTGTCCTTCCGAAATTATTAACTCATCGTCTAGATCTAGAAAAATAAAATCTGGTGCTTACCGCTAACTTTATAGTTGAAAAACGGGTTACAAAGTTTTAAAATCGTTGTACGTAAAATACATTAATGGTAATGTACTGTTTTTTATTAATCTAAAATATAAATAGCATGCATTCCTTGCACGGCATGGAAATAAAAAAAAGTTATTACGGTTACGAATTCGCCGGAAATTATTAAAATGTGAGTTTTGAGCAAACAAAAATGATTTGGGTTGTGTACCGCCTTTAATCTCCGATGGAACTCCTAATTAGAGATATGAATGTTCAGTCGGAATGAGTTTTGCGGGAAGCGAATACTACTCCTCGTTTTTCAAATCAACTTCTCCCAGAGAACTCAAACCCGAATGTTTCTACCCAGTACCTAGTCCAGGTCCCAGTACCCAATTCATACCAATAACTCGGAACCTGGAACCATTCCTAGAACTCGAGTTCTTTTAAAATGAAGCACTCCTCGAAACTCGAAAGCCGAAAACCTGACCATCGCTGCTCCAAATGAGACAGGCCACAAACCGCCATTGCCTCAAAGCAAATGAGAATCTTGTCTGATGTCACGTTAAAACGGTCATAAACAATAGATGATCTATTTATTCAAATTAAATTATCATTTGAAATGTTATTTCCCTATTTTGAGTTACCCTATACATTGTACGGTACACGGTCATGACCAGCCAGTAAAACTTGTACAGCATAATTTAAATTTAGTTTGGTCGTGAATAATTTCATAAATTCAAATAACCCTTTAAATCATCCTATATTCGGATGGCTATAAACAACCCTGTAAGCACAAGGGCGGTTGCGACCATCGTTTAAAACGGGCAAGTTTATCAACGTTTAGGGGTGTTTGGTTAGGGGCTGGCTGGACCTTCCTTGGCCCCGGCCCGCCCCCGCCCCTAGAAGCCCGCAGGCATTAGATAGTGACCGACGTCTTGGCTGTTTGACTTGGAAACTATTGTACTAAATTAATAGTTTACAATGCCTTATGGTCGAAACGTTAGAGTCGAAATATTTTTATTTCTAAAGTTATCTTTTTGTACGGATCCTTAGGACGGGTTGTTTCATAGAAGTTCAAATTCATGTTCCGGGGAAGTTATTTTTTTACATTAGCTCCACACAGGAGGCCCTGAGGAAAATAATTCCCCTCAGGGCCTACGTCGTCTTTGGGGGTGCCATGTGCAAGGTCTTTTTTGGAAAGGAAGGAAATAAGTTCAGGGAAGGAAAAGGGTATTAGGGGTGGGTAGAAATCTGGGGGTCAGTGGGTCAAGGAGTGACGGACGTATGAATCCATCCCTCCCAGTGCGGTGTAAGGCGATGTTCCGAGAGAGTACGGCTGGAGAAGTCAAAGGAACTCCCTCAATCATTCTCTCCCGATCCTGCCTGCCATTCAGCTGGTGGGCAGACGCATCCGCCGCCAAGACCCGGATAAACCTCACCCCATGAACCCGGCCACCCCTGCTAAGTCACCAAAAATAGTGAAATGGCAGAGGTGTTGGTTATCCAATAAATGGTTCCCGGGGTTAAGTTTTTAGCACAGTTAGAATAAAATGAAATGTCGAAATGTGAAGCGTTAAAAGGGGAAATAATCATTTGAACACCACTTTTTTTTTTACAGTGATTGCCGCACAAGAATCTCAACTGCTCCCGTCTGGAGCCAGTGAGACTATGGCATCCCCAATTGGGGTATGTTGTGAGGCTGAAGGTAGTGGGGGGGGGGGGGGGAGGAGGTGGGGAAGAGGAAGGTTGGGAAGTACCTGGCTATTCAGATCTGGTCACCAAACACGGCTAAAGCCATTTTCAAGCAACGTTTCAATTCTGAATGGTGGTCTTACACCAGGGCGATACTGATGGTATCTTCCACTCTGAACCACTACACAAGAAAGAATATATTTATTGTGGTTTACCTGTAAGTACTTATGTGAGTACCCATATTTAAGTTGATCGATACTGGCGATGGCTTTCCTATTTAATATCTACGTTTAGTTGGTATTTAAAAATAATTGTATTTTCCTTGAAATCACTCCTCGGCTTTTTGGGTAGGTTCCGCGCGTTTTCATCCCACGACAAAACATCCCCCGACAAAATATCCTACGGACAAAACATCCCCCAACAAAATATCTGCTAAAACTTAACCTAACCCAATCTGACCTAACCTGAAAAATGGGACAAAAATAATACAGACATCCTGTAAAGACAATAAATTATTGCTCAAAAATTGTAAAATGGGACAAAATAAAACAGACATCCTGTAAAGACAATAAATTATTGTTCAAATATAGTAAAATGGTTCAAAAATAATACGGACATCCTTTAAAGAAAATAAATTAATGTTCAAAAATAGTAAAATGGGACAAAAAATATAAAGACATCCTTTAAAGAAAATAAATTAATAAGCAATAATTATCAGCCTGAAACACTCATCTACATTGAAAAAATCTTCCGAGAAAAGATACTTGCCGCCAACGAGACTTGAACCCGTGTCCTTCTGATTGCCGGTGAGATGCTCCGACCACTGAGCTATGGCGGCTTGTCTAATACCCGCCAAATAATTCAATACATACTAGTGTTTCATTCAACAATTACTGTTTATTACATTTTCCACCTGAAAACAACCAACTTTATTTTTGCGAGAGAGAGATTGTTAGTGTTAAATCTCTCGCTTATAATAATTGTTACCCTTTGTGCTATGCATAAAAATCTTGTCTTAAAAAAAGTTAATTTATCAATTAAAAAATAATAGTTTAAAAAATTAGTGTTCAAATATAGTAAAATGGGTCAAAAATAATACAGACATCCTTTAAAGAAAAAAAATTAATACTTTTGAATGTAGCTATAACTTTGTGGTTATCCATTATAGATAAATGAAACAATGTTTCTTTGTTTGAACCACTTGTAGATATATTTGAGTAAAACCGAGCGGTTTCGGAACGACCGTTCCTTCTTCAGGGCAAACGTATACTGATTGGACAGTTACAAAATGGTGGATGGGAACAATGTATTATCAGTATACGTTTTCCCTGAAGAAGGAACGGTCGTTCCGAAACCGTTCGGCTTAACTCAAATATATCTACAAGTGGTTCAAACAACGTAACATTGTTTCATTTATCTAAAATAAATTAATGTTCAAAAATAGTAAAATGCGACAAAAAATATAAAGACATCCTGTAAAGACAATAAATTGTTCAAAAATAGTAAAATGGGACAAAAATAATACAGACATTCTTTTAAAGAAAATAAATTATTGTTCAAAAATAGTAAAATTGGACAAAATATAAAAAGATATCCTGTAAAAATAGTAAAATTGCACAAAATATATAAAGACATCCTGTAAAAATAGTAAAATTGGACAAAATATATAAAGACATCCTGTAAAAATAGTAAAATTGGACAAAATATATAAAGACATCCTGTAAAGACAATAAATTATTTTTATTTTTATTTTAACTTTATGAGTAAAACCTCAAATTGTAATATTTAATTAAATGAAGACAATATAAGCGAAACTCAATCGAAAATCTGAAAACAGAAAAATCAGAAAAAGATATTGACACATCTGGGACACATGGGTTCGTGTCCCAGATGTGTCAATATCTTTTTCTGATTTTTCTGTTTTCAGATTTTCGATTGAGTTTCGCTTATATTGTCTTCATTTAATTAAATATTACAATAAATTATTGTTCAAAAATAGTTATAAGAAAGAATTCAACATAGTGGAGATACATTTTGTCCTTGGGATATTATTATGTCGAGGGATTTTATGTCGAGGGATTTTTTTGTCGGGGATATTTTGTTGGGGGAGGAAAACGCGCATTACCTTTTGGCTAAGGCCACACTGTAGTGTAGTGTATTATAATTTATTACAAGACTAAACAATAAATAGTCGATAGGGTTCGTGAAACAGCCATCGCCATCTATTAACAATTACACGAATTTAATTTGTTGTTGAATTAATAACACTGGGTTTACAGAATAAACATCGGTATAGAAACAAGCAAACGTTATAATCTACTCGTTATAAAAAAATCACTTTCAAAAGCTGTACTTTAAAACATTAAGATAGGGAATATAAAGATATTGTTTGTACAGCCGGGTATTACAAGATTTGATTAGAATTGAGCAACTAAATAAACATTGTTTTAGAAACATAGTCTTAAAATGTAGGTACCATCTGCGACAAAAATCTGGGTATTATTAGTAAGTAATAATTATTTAAAAATAATGCATGACTTTTTACACCGTATTTTTTGCAAAATATCATCTCAAAGGGTAAACTTGAGAGATGTTATAATCTGCTCTTACATAAATGGCGCTAATTTAATATTTTCAAGGAAAAACCCTTTTTGCAAGATATGTTTGAATTTTTAACCGTTTTATAACACGTTACTCTTAAACACTTTAAGTTTCTAAAAAAATGCATGTTATTTTTTTGTAGAACCGAAACGGTAATTATATGAAATTCCCTCTATAGAAAAAAATCGCAAAGGGTGCTAAGAAAATTATAAAATACACATTTTCTTCTCTTATTTAACTTGTTATGGGTATGAAAAAATTTATAGGGTACCTTTTACTCTTCAAATATAGGGCGTATTTTGTAGAAGGTAAACATATTTCCGCTTTGCAATAAAATCTAAATAAATAGTATCCATATTTGTGATCATATTCGAAAACTAAAAACTTTTCAGAAAGGTGATTAAAAACGCATTCAAATTATATTAGAAAAAAACATGAGATTTTTTAAATATAAAAATTTTGAATGCAAATTTAAAAAAGTTTCAAAAATCGCTTTTTCTAACTAAAATAACTGATAACGCTTGGAAACTTTGGTTTCATGATAGTGTACATTTGAATAATTTTATGGTTAATTCGTAGATTTGAATATCTAGCGGGATATTTTCTCTTTCCAATACCGTTTAGATCATATTTATCACCATGATAGTAAAGGAGACACAACGATTTCTATGAGAAGTATGTGAGCTGGGACAAATATGGCCTTCTGTAATTAAACGGATAAGCATTTTTCGAAACATTTTTGCTCTATTTTGAACGAGTCCTGTTTTATTAAACATTCTCACAATTTTAGCTTAATTATTATTGCGCGCTCAAAAAGAAGAAGATGAAGAGATATGTAATTACGAATGTTAGAGGAGCGCTAATAGATATATAGCTAAGCGATAAAATCGATGCGAAAATTGTGAAAATGTTTAATAAAACACGACTCGTTTAAAATAGAGCAAAAATCTCATGGAAAGCGTCTTAAGTGTCATGTAAAGAAACATTGTGATTTTTTTCCATAACTCTAATCTGTAAAATAACTGAAAGAAACATTTTTATAATAATTTTAGGAGCATACGATTTTTTTCTATCGAGTGAATTTCATATAATTTGCGTTTCGGCCTGGAACGTGTCTAGATATTATCAACAAAATTAACATATAATTTTTTAAGAGCGAAAAAACTTCACATATTTAAGGGAGATATGTAAGAAATCGGTAGAAATTCGGGTAGCGGCGGCTTAATTGAATACGTACTTGAACACGGTTGATGTGAAAAACATTTTGTCAGCAATAAAAAACTTGCCAATCGAACAGCAACACGCATCAATCGAACTCACTCCTTCCTGTTCATCAGTAATTGTGGAGGAGTGTTTGACCTCCCCCCGAAGAGTCCTGACCCGAGAGGTCACCTAACCCGCATGGGTTGATCCTACCCTTCCCTTGTCTCCTTGTGTCCTTGTCTAACCACATGTAAAGGGATGATGGATCTGGGATAAGGGATGACTGTTTTAATAGCTTGTTTCTGTAAATATCCGGTGAAGCTCTGTAATTCTATTTGATTTTCTTTGTTTTAAATCTGTTTGGACATGCCTAAAAAATATGTTATATCTCACAAGATCGCCCATGTTTGCATAGTGTAAAGAGAGTGAAACTGTATCGCTAATCGCCACCCGGTTGGGAAGTTTAGTAAGGCGGGTTAAGGGCCTTCTGTAGGAATGGGATTCATTAATGCGAATTTTGCAACTGGCAACTGTCCGGGATCAACAACTGTCAGGTCATCCATTTTTACATGTTTTTTTTTTTATTTATTTATTTTTATTCACAAAAAGATACATAAATTACAATAAATTTTATACAATAATTAATTACATAATATATGTATTCGATGTACCCCCATATATAAGTAGGGCTTGTGCGTATGGGGGGTGTATGTGTATACATCTAATTCATCGAATAGTATTAATAGGCTTGCGTTTGTGTGGTTGAATTTCAGAACCCGGCGTCGAGTGCATGTCTGACGCCACGCCATACACGCTGCACCATAAATAACATCTGTGTACGTGAAATTTCAAACAAAGCTGCCATTGTAATTCGGTTTCGAATTCAAGCATTCGTCACAAGATATCGCCACTTCCGTAGCAGTTATACCCCTAGGTATAACTAGGTATATTCGTTACGAATGCTACGAATTTATGAATACGTGGTATCTCTTCGGATATGGAAAGATTGAGGTAATACTTAGGTTGTAATCACGCAGCCATATATATGGCATCATGGCCTGTCCCGGTTACTTTGTCCCGGTGACTAGCGATCATTGGATGACAGTGAATCCGAGGAACGGGCTATTTATAGAACCAGTTCCTATTGGATTTATAAAATGATCACCTTCACTAACTGGGCGAACTCGAAACAAAAGCTGCCGAAGCCGAAAAAACTAGCGGAGCGGGTTTTTAACTGTTAGCTTAAAAAATAAAGCTTAAATGGTAGATAGGTAGACAAATTGGATTTATTCTCATTTTAAAATGAACCAAAATATTTTCGCTGAATCGGCAGTCTGCAATCAATTTAAACACATAGGTTATACACGAGGATAGTCTGCGTTGAATGTTACATTTATTCACTTTCACAAGGCTATGCCTCGTCATCTGTTTTATTTTTAGTCTGCCGATGTTGATTACTGAGAAACGATTGTTCAATTTCTAAAGTATGCATAAATATAACAATGCATTATTTTGCGTTTTGAGTTTCATTAATCAGCAGCGTTCTCATTGATATCAGCAAATATTTATAATACGAGTATATCTTGTGAATTAGCCTAAACAAAAGTCGTGATATGACTTTGAAATAAAACTGATGTTTAAACGTATCAAGCCATTTCCCGAGGGGTAAGCAGAGAGGATAGACTATCATATATATTTGTCTTAGCACAGGACGCGCCATTCACATTCATGCTTCGTCTAATGCTATTCTGTTATTCAGATCTCTGTCATAGATTTGGGAGGCTGGTATGGGTACCGCCGGCCTGTAACCCCAAGTGGTTCATTACATTTTGTGCCTTATTAGGGGTGCCCGGGTTCAGGGGGTGAGGTTTGTCTGAGTCCTAGTGGCGAATGCGTTTGCCTACCTTCTGCGTGGCGGGCCGGAACGGGAAAGACTGGTTTAGGGAGACCTAACTAGCCAGACTCTCTCGACCCATCGCCGGATGGATTCATCCGTTTGTCACTCGTACCTTTCTCCATCCCTGAACTTTCTTTCCCCCTTTTCCCGAAAAATACCCTTTACAAATCCCCAAAGATGACATAGGCCCTGAGAGATTTTATTTCCTCAGAGCCTCCTATGTGGAGTTATTAGATCATACCATATCTAGGCCGTCCCTGACTCCTGTTATTCGCGTCGAATATTCTCCTTACACTTATTCTAAATCTAAAACCTTACCAGTAATTTATATCCTTATTTTATTTTATTTTACTGTTTTATTTAGTTTTGTTTTATTATCCTACAATAATATACTCATAAACTTTTTTTTCTTTTTCCTTTTTTTTAAAAAGAAAGACAAACATTCCCGGGTTACGAATAACCCAACAATGTTTGAAAATCTCCTACTACCACCACAGAAAGCTGAAAATGTTGCTTGTGTTGTGATGAAGGACTTAGCCAGCCGAGGAATCGAACACGCGACACCCGGGTGGGACCCAAGCGCTATGCCCACTCAACCACTGACCGGTCGAACTAAACCGGTCGGTAAACTACTCGTAGCTCTTGCACATTGCACTTTATTTTATTTCAAATTTTAACCAAATTTCAAATTTAGACCAAATTTTTTACTCCAAATAATGTCAGGAATCACTGGATAAAGTAAGTCAAGTACGTCCCTTAACACCCTGTATGTATATATATATTTTAAGTCAAATGGTATTAGTTTTTTTATATGTACTACTCATACTATTTCATTTATTTTAATAAAATGAAACAATGCAACTTTGTATAAACCACTTATAAAATGTGCAAATCCGACCGGTTTCGAAACAAACGTTCCTTCGTCAGGGAAAGCTTATACTAATTTTATATTTATTTTAATCTCTGTTATGATGTTCTATACCTTGCGATGATGATTGCATTCTTATTTATTCTGTTTTGTTGGTTTAATAACACACACCATTAATATTGCGAGTATAAACTTCCTTCTATACATGTAAGGGCTTTTACATGTATAGAAGGGAATTTATACTAATAGGGCGTAAATAAATAAATAAATAAATTTCTACGTTAATTCGATCCACAAGCATAAAAACCATATAAGCGTCCCTTTATGAATCTTTTTCAATACGCTCTTTACAGCCTTCCATTCCGGTGGAAACCCATTGTGATAATTTTGTGGTTCAAAAAATTTATAACTTTGTATCAATTTTTTTTATTTGTGACCAAATGAGATAATTAAATAATACTTTCAACTAGTCAATATAACGTCGTTAAACCATCGACCAAGTGTTATATTATATCGATGAATTCAACGTATTGTATCTCTTTAAATGTATAAATAAATGGGTGTACTTTGTTATACTCCAAATAAAAATTGTAACATAGTTATAACGATTTTTAACCACAACATGACAATGAAATTCAATGGTTCCGTCCACACGATGCCCGCACAACGCGCTGAGCTGCTACTAATCACAAAAAGACCAAATAAAGCGTACAAACCTTCCCATCAATGTTCAAATACATATTTATTAACTTACTTGCAGTTCTTAACCAATCAAATATAAAAAAAAATTAGGGAGGCGGGTATGGGTACCGCCGCCCCGGGAAGCATTTATTGGATAACTAACACCTCTGCCACAGGTCACCCCAAGTGGTTCTCTACGTTTGGTGACTTAGCAGAGGTGCACAGGTTCACGGGGTGAGGTTTGTTCAGGTCTTTGCGGCCGATGTGACTGCCCAGCTGCTGCGTGGTGGCTGGATCGAGAGAGATTGATTGAGAGAGGTACTTTATCCTTTCCAGCTAGAATATCTCAACCCATCGCCTTGCACCGCAGTTGCAGTGATGGATTTATACGTCCGTCACTCTTGGACTCACTACCACAGTTGGAGGAATGGATTTAAACGTCCGTCACGCCTTGGCGCACTGACCCGCAGATACTCTACCCACCCCTCCTACCAATTTCCTTCCCAGAACATCCTCTCCTTCCTTTCCTTACAAAAACCCTCCACACAGCATCCCATATGCAAGTTGTCAGGATAAGGAATTGCATATAAAAAGTCATTCATATGATTTTTTGCACACAAAAAACCAATCCCAGCAGCGTAATTGCCCAAATATAGAAAAAGTGTATCAATATACACCTTGGTCTTACAAGAAATGTCAATTTTTAACTGGTAAAATCATATTGAAAATATATGGAATAGATTTTTTTTTTTTTTTTTACAGTGATTGCCGCACAAGAATCTCAACTGCTCCCGTCTGGAGCCAGTGAGACTATGGCATCCCCAATTGGGGTATGTTGTGAGGCTGAAGGTAGTGGGGAGGGGAAGGAGGTGGGGAAGAGGAAGGTTGGGAAGTACCTGGCTATTCAGATCTGGTCACCAAACACGGCTAAAGCCATTTTCAAGCAACGTTTCAATTCTGAATGGTGGTCTTACACCAGGGCGATACTGATAGTATCTTCCACTCTGGAACATGCCGCAAATATACTATATATTATTTTTAAAATGAATTAATTGTGAAATAACACAAATTAATCAAATAAAATTTATTTGCGCATGCCGGGTTCGAACCCGCGACCTCCGGATTGTGAGTCAAGAGTCTTACCCACTGGACTATGGAGGTCGTAGATTAAGATCCATGTTAGGGAAATTTTACCATCTAAAAAACTTTGTTAATAAAAATATATTATACTGTATATACAACGCATTAGCAGAACCGATTATAGGTTAAGGAATAAATAGTTACGGATTAACGTACAAAACGTACTTAAATAAAATAGAACAATTACAAATAGAACAATTCCTTGTGTAATGTCCTCTCTATGCACAGTAAGGTAGAATACCAATTAACGCTAGATGAATTCTGGAATACAGAATTCAAAAACCTGTAAAGCACAACTACCCTACTAGGCATAGAGAAGCACAAATGTTTATTATTAATAATTCTCAAAATGTATACGGTGATAGAACAAAAAGGCATAAAGTTCCGGAAATATTTAACGCATTACCTGAAAATATTAAAAATGAGACATAAGTAAAATCATTCTACCTCCGTAGAACGTGAAAGCAAATAATATTGTATACAAATACCTAGATGGAATATTGATCAAATACCTAGAAAATATTATCATACATTGTATTCATAAACATTATAATAATAATTAGTATTTGAAAATTAAGTATTATACTTAGTAATTACTGTGTAAAACTTACATAGTAATTAAATAAGAAAAATGAGAGATTTCTTACAATCAAACTGATTGCTCAGTTTTGTAAGATTTGTAAGATAAAATATTGTAAAAGAAAAAACTGAATAAACATACTTAAACAAATAATAAAATAAGATGACAGAGGCCTCAAGGGAAATTATTTTTCTGTGAGGAGCTAATGTAAAAAAAAGATGTTTCCTTTTTAATAATTTTATTGTAATAGGTGATTTGACAGTGTGTTGCAAAAAAACCAATAAAGAATTTAATGAATATTAATTAAAAGATATTCAAGTCAAATACGAAGCCTTACATTTTGATAGAAAATTTCGAAATTATTTTTTGTTTTAAGGTATTTAGATTATCCGCAAACACAGTGCATCAAGGCTTACTTAATAAATCCATGCCTTACATTGTACGGAAAAACACAATTGCCCAGATAAGACCGACCAGTATTATGTGCAAGCCGAAAAAAAAGTAGATGATGTTTTTGGATTCGGTTGGTTTAGCCCGATGGTCCCTCACAAAGACCTTCACCTCATGAGGTAAACCTCTTTCACGTAGTTCCTTGATGGTGGTTGGTGGTCTCTCCGCGGCGGCTTTGATGGCCTGTTTTAGACCATCCGTTAATATTTCCATCTGTTCGGTAGAAATAACACCCTTTGGATCGTCAATTTCAATTTCGGTGTACTTAGGCATCTGAAAACAAATAAAAAAGAAGTATTAGATTCAGGAGAATGCACGATGCAAAAGTGAATAGCAAAAGGAATTGAGGGCATCCGAGGAAGATAGAAGACCTAGTGAATCAAATTCTTGAGTCAGAATAACAGAGGAGTAGAGTGAAAAATTTCAAATATAAAAATAAAACATGAGAGGAGCTGCTGCGCGGCCTTTTTCGTACAAAACTTGAATTTGGATTTGAAGCCAAAATACTTAACCAAACTGAATAATTATTTTCTTAACCACTGGAGCGCCACAATATAGCACTATATAAAATACCTCGGATTGCTTTGCTGTCAATTTTGGCAAATTTTTTCCTTATTTGTAAGTAATTAAGTTGAAGCTTACGATTTTATGATTTTTTTATAAATCCTACGAATATGTAATAATCGACAAAAGATAGGTGAATTCATTGGCTATATAGAACAATAATCAGTTTGAATGTCTCTATATTAACATCCTACAATAAGAAAATATTAAAAATGATTACCAAAAATGTTCAGTGGTTAATCGAAATATAGCAAATATCTAGATGCAACTTTATAAAAAAATAATCTTTCCCAACTTACTACGCACATATACTGAAATTCAAAATAAAAAAAATTCTATTTTACATTTCATTGTATTTTTTTTACGTGAATACCTCACAAGAGACCTAGCTGCTAGCCAGTGAGACTTCGACATCCCCAATTGTGGTATGTTGTGAGGGTGAAGGTGGTGGGGAGGGGAAGAAAATGGGGAAGAGAAAGATGGAGAAGTACCTGGTTATTCTTATCTGGTCCCCCATCACGGCTAAAGCCATTTCAAACAACGTTTCAATTCTGAATGGTGGTGTTACACCAGGGCGATATTTACATAGCAGGTGGAGGAGAATGATTTATTTTAGTGGATAACTCAAAGAATAATTGGAAAATTTGCGTCTAAAATTGTGAAAAACCGATCTATTTGGTGGCCCGTATTTTATAATTTGAAACGCAAATACATAAAGTAGAACATATCCGTACTAGATATTTGCTACAGTTATTGATAAAAAAAAATATTATTCAGTTTGGTCGAGTATTTCGGCCTCAAGTCCAAATTTAAATTTTAGTTGAATAAAAGGCCGCGCAGCCGTTCCCCGTAATAACGAACGCACGCATTGGTAGCCATTTTGAAATTTGGAAATAACTGCAATATACCCTTAAAATATACAAAGCATACAATATACTAAGTTCTAGTCATTAAATAAATTGAACATGACAAACTATTTGCATCAAAGAACATTCTAGCTTTTTTTATTAGCGAACTTCATTCATATACAATTTTCAAAGGCAGATTTTCCGCAGAAATAAATAAACCATGATTTTGAAAGTTAAAAAAATCGAATAAAAGATATAGAAGTTTCTAGATTATGCTTCTATTATTCAATGAATTCAAAATGGCGTTGCATGAAAACTCCAAATCATTTCGTTATTTTAAAATATAATATTAAGAAAAGAACATTGTAGCTTTTTTCATTAGCGAACATAATTATGAATATAAAATTTTCAAACAAAGCTTGTCGCAGAAACAAATAAACCATGGTTTTTAAAGTTAAAAACATCAAATAAATGATACAGAAGTTTCTAGATTGTGCTTCCATTGTTCAATGAATTCAATATGGCGTCACATGAAAACTGCAAAATCATTTCGATATTTTAAAATATAACATTAAAATTTAAGCGCACTCATCAATAAATATCTAATATTTCACGAAACTTTTGGATTAAATGCGAAAAAAGATGTTTTAAAGTTCTTACCATGACTCAGCTTTACAAGTACTCGCAGAGGACAGAACGCGAAACTGCACTCAAACCGGGGCGCTGCTTGTGAATGGTGAATAACGTGGCGTTCTATTAACCATCCACAAACGTAACGTGATGAGACAGCAAAAACATAGTTTCTTTAAACAATCTAGTAGAAAGGGATTTTCATTTGAATGCTGTATTTGTATTCGTGACAGAGCTTTATTGGCCCTTTTTGTTAGATTTTCACCTTTCATTGACTTTTAGTAATTAGTGAAGTGGTAGATATCTTGTGGTGACACGGCGCGGCGTAAGTAAGAACTTTAATTGCCATCTTAAAAAATCTATCTTTTGTAACGTGTCGTCATTAATTTTATGTGAATGTTGACACTACAAGCAAGCTTACAAGCACTTGTAAAAGGTTATTATTTTTTTGCTCCCGTCCCGCTTAGACGACAGGTTCTGGATTCGAATTCCAGTTACGACCGTTATCTTTTTCTATTTTTGTGTGTCTTGTTCACTTTCATATTTTCGTTTAGATTATTATCGTTATCTTCTTCATCAAAGATATATTACATTGATGGGAATAACCTTCAAAAGTTATAAAACGAAAGCTGTTCTTATAAATAGTTGAATATTCATTTAGACTTTTATAAAAATGTCAATATATGTTCCATATAAAAATAAAATCGGATATATTTATCCGACACGCTATCTAGGTTACAAACCAGTTCTTAGGATGATTGTTTGCGATGAAAAGGTAGTTGCCTATAATATGGAAAAATTTGTCGAAGATAATATTGTTTATTCTAAAATTTTAAATATGAGTTTGACAATTGTGACGGTTGATGGAAGGTGGCAATGGCCGAATTGGTAAAGGCGCCCGCCCCGGTTAGACGAGAGGTTCTTTTTCTATTTTTCTGTGGCTTGTTCTCTTTCATATTTTCGTTTAGATTATTATTGTTATATTCTTCTTCAATGATATATTACATTGATGGGAATAACCTTCAAAATTTATGAAAAGAAAATGTTCTTGTAATAAAATGTTTTTAAAAAAAATAATAATTTATGCGTATTCAGTACTCCAAAGTAATGTAATGACTGATGGCCTAATAATTAGAAGATCATCAGTGGTATGTGAGCGAATCGGATAAGAACACATTAGCTTAGTTGGTAGAACTCCGCCAGGGCAAGGCGCAGGTCCAAGGTTCGAGTCCTAGATATGACCGTTTCCTTTTCTGATGTTTCTGTTACTGATTTTCGACTGAGTTCCGCTAACATTGTCTTCATTATTTAAACTATTACAATTGGAGTTTTTAATCAAAAGTTAAAAATAAAATATTCTTATTTTTTATTTTAACTTTATGAGTAAAACCTCAAATTGTAATATTTAAATAAATGAAGACAATATAAGCGAAACTCAATCGAAAATCTGGAAACAGAAAAATCAGAAAAACATATATGTTTTTATACTCATAAAGTTAAAATAAAAAATAAAAAAATATTCATCCTTGACTTGCAGACAAGTCGATAGATGTCGCATGTTAAATAAAATGGATAAAGATTTTATCCAGACACTATCTAGAGAGCATTTAGTTCGGGTTTGAATCTTGCAATCATACATAAAGATAGTTGCCAATAATATATGCGTTAAAGAAAGTGAAGATAATGTAGGTGGTTCTTAGTCGAAGTATGGTACAGTTAAACATGACCGAATTTCATATCGAAAGCAAGAGGTCCTGGTTTCGAGTCCCAGAGGTGTCAATATGTTTTTCTGATTTTTCTGTTTCCAGATTTTGGATTGAGTTTCGCTTATATTGTCTTCATTTATTTAAATAAAATATTCATCCTAGATTTGCAGAAAAGTCAATAGATGTCGAAGCGCATGATACAGTTTAATGCGACCGAATCTGATAGGTACACATTAGCTCAGTTGGTGGAACTTCGCCCCGGCAAGGCTAAGGTCCTGGGTTCGAGTCCTAGATGTGACCGTATCTCTTTCTGATTTTTCCATTTCAGATTTTCGATTGAGTTTCGCTAATATAGTCTTCATAATTAAAATATATTTTTAATTGTAATGTAAACATTTTTTCTTCCATTGCCAGTAAAATTTTTGTATTTAGTAACAAAATACTCTCTGATTATAAAGTACTATGAAGGGTGGTGAAATAAAAGATTTTAAAAATATTTTTAATTTAACGTTTTTTTTTGTCATAACTCATTATTTATTACAAATTTAGATATGTAATATTGTTTAAAAGTAATACTACCTTTCGACTTGTTCGACAAACATATTTCTGAAACAAACTTATTTGAATTAATCACTGGAAAGTGGAAAATAGTACAATAATAATTACAAAGAGTGTAAATATGTATAGAGTCCACCTCATGGATAAACTAACAGACAATCAAATAATACGACATTTGTCGGAAGTAAGAAATCTTATAAAATAAATTATCTTCAAAATAAGAACAAAAAAGTACCTACTTCGAATTATTGGGTTGAGGTTCAAACTAAAAAAGCTGCATGTCATCATAATTTAGATACACATCCCAGGTTTTTAATGGTTTGTTTGGCAAAGTAGGGTTCGTCTAGCGGGAATGTGTAATTGTTCTAATATATTTCTTTTCGTGTTCTGCTGTTATAAATACAGATACAAGCTTTTCAATAATGCATTCACTTAACAGCGTGAATAAATTATTTTTTCATATGGTAATATTGTTTTCTAATATAATTTTCAACGATTGGTAGCATTGAGTGATTGTCTATGAAGTCTTAAATAGAAACGAAAGTTATAAAAATAGTTATAAACGATAGATCCGCGTAAGTGAATTAATTTTGACAAAATTAAAATGAAATATGCATATTTTTTACATATTTTTTCGTCTTCCCCGACATAAATACTTACTTTTCATGGTAATAAAGCTAAATTTAACTGTTTGAATAAAAAATATTCCGTATTAATTAATCAGTAAACATAAACAATACAAAAAGGAATTTAAAAATGAACATGTCTCTGTTGTAGTCTTTATATTAAAATTATAATTCAACATATATTTACCCCGCAGCATAAAAAGAAATTAGAACATAAATACAGCACTAGATTCACGCGCAACGACGGGTTAATAGTTCCGAAATTTAACAATAAGTACTGACAGAGAACGTTTGAATACAGCATACCAAAGATATTTAATTTATTACCTGACACTATAAAGTAATGTAATTCTATGAATAAGGTTAAATATATGGTGAAAAATTGGCTATCGGAAAAAAAAATTTATATTGATATTGATATGTATGAAAAAATATTGAATCTAGTAAATGTAAATTTAAAGATGTAAATTTTAAATGCAAACAATCTATATGTAACTAAAATATAAGCACCCGTTGACAAGCCAATTCAATTGGCTTAGGAGGACTTGTTTGTTGATTTTAATATGTATTATCTATTCTTTCAATAAAAATAAAATAAAATAAAAAAATTTTTTTTTTTGTGCATTTTTAAAACAAACGATATTTAGTGGGAGGCATGTAATATGTTCGCCGCTGAATTTTCTTTGTTGAGAAATGCCCCGATGAACCAAGTTCGCCCATTCCTCAAGGTCCTGGGCTGTAAGGAGAGCTGCGGACAGCGACGTTCCTTAAGAGGAAACAAGGTTGGAAATTTGAAATATAAGAATTTTACCAAAATGTGGTTGTCACTGTCACTTTTACACCCAGAATACTGAGCGAAAGGGACAACTGCACCTCAGACTCACAATACCTAAATAAAATCGTGGTATGGTATTCGCCATTTTTCTCCTCCAAAACAGAACCGATTTATAAGATTTTTTTACCAACTATAAAAAAAATATTCGTTTTGCTTTTTCTAAAAACAATGGTTGTCTAGTTTGTATACTGAAAGTCTATTGATGGCCTTAAATCAAATAATTTTAAAGATGTTTGAAGGGTCCTAACTCCCATAAGAAGTAACTTATCAAAAAACTTATTAAAAAAACGTACTGATACGCTAGTTGTCGATATCAAAATAATAAAAAAAATATTTGCACAATTTTGTGTCAAAATCCAGAGAGGAAATCGGGGAATATGGTATGGACAAAACGCCGCCCGGTTTCCTCTTCCCCTGTGCCTTTTTCATACAAAACTTTATGTTGAATTTGAACCCAAAATACCCAACCAACCGTAATAATATATTTTTTTAAATCCAAAGGCAATAATCAAATATGATATATAGGTCATTAGAGAATTCAATTTTGCATGATTTTAGACTCAAATTTGTATTTTTTCTGGACTAATTATAACTAATGTAAAAAAATTTGCCCTTCCTACTGTCTTAATGTAATGAAATATAAAATAAAATATCATAAGAAAAGCGTTTTTAGGAGGTAGAAATTTTAATTTACATAACTACGAAGTTGTCCTCCAACGTAAATCAATCGTTTGTAATTTTAATTTAAGCCCATCAAAATGAGTCTAGTTTTTGAACTGTTAATGCGTGCTGGAATTCCATTGTATTATAATTTGACATTAAAACACTTTTGTACTTTCTTCCACTTATTATATTTCACCAGGACCGGTTTCATCCCATTACGGACATTTTCAGACTGGTAGTTGAAATTCTTATGTTACGGTATTTACACACACTTGTGTACCCTGCCTAAGTGTGTATAAATCTTATGTTACGGTATTTAAACACACTTGTGTACCCCTGCCTAAGTGTGTATAAATCTTATGTTACGGTATTTAAACACACTTGTGTACCCCTGTCTAAGTGTGTATAAATACCGTAACATAAGAATTTCAACTACCAGTCTGAAAATGTCCGTAATGGGATGAAACCGTTCCTGGAGAAATATAATAAGTGGAAGAAAGTACAAAAGTGTTTTAATTTCAAATTCCCATCAAAATGCTTTTTGAATGATATACTTATGTTATTTTAATTTTATATTTTAACATTAAATTAACGCAAAATAATTATAATTAACTCACTAATAATTGCCAAAATTGCCTCTTAAATCGTGAAAATCGATTTTTTTAAATACCATATTTCATAATTTTTAACACGAATAAATCAAGTAGCACAAATCCGACTTAAAATTTGCTACACCCTTTGGATTAAAATAGTAGTTTTTCAGTTTGGTTGGGTATTTAGGCCACAAATCTTAATTTAAGTTTTGCATGAAAAAGGCCGAGCAGTCGTTCCCTCATTAAATGCATTGGTGATCTTCCTCTCCTTTTCCTAACTTGCAACTTGCACTTCGCCAGTGGTCGCTAGTTTCTCCAGGTTGGAGTTTTCAGTGTGGCAAGCAACGTGTCCAAAATATCTTCGAATGCCCTGTAGAAAGACAGACGTTGATGGCATATTTTGGATGCTTGGCTGTCAATAATAGTGTCCATTATATCGTGAGCAAGCTTCTTCAGGACCACGTTTCTTTGCTAGCCCTGTGTCCAATTTGTCCATGTTTCTTCTGGTGGGAAAGTGGTGGGGTCGCCTTCAATGTCCAATTTGTCATGCACCTTCTAGGTGTGATTGTGTAGACTGTGCGAGTAGAGATTGGGCCAAACTATGGACGGAGGTCGCCGAAGTAGCGCGGGTCAGGAACGCTTGGAGGCCTTGTTGAGCCGATGCTGGTTCCCCAACCAGAATTGAACAATGGAAGGAAAAATCCCTAAACTGTTTTATTTAATAGAAGGTGATATATGCGATTATCACGACCATCACAAAAATAGCGACGTGGAAAGTATAGACCGCGATCATCGCAGTAGATTTCCAAGATATATGGATACTTGGATCTTTTGGAACTTCTGAAGCTGACGGGGGATTTGCAGAAGTCTTGTGGACCTCCACTCCGGATACCTGTAGTACCAATTTTTGGGGTTCGGTGATGGCTGATTCCAGAGGAAAATTATCTTGATACCCTTCATTCGTTGGCGATGAAATTACGATCTCCCTCAGTGGTATTTCTTCGGCGTTGTTCGGCATATGTGCGGACATCTGAAAATCAATACAAACTTTTCAATATTCCAATTTTTCAGAATAATTTTTGATGCTGAAAATTTTTAACTTTTATTTCTTTGTTATTTTTTTTTCAATCTCTTATTTTATTGCTTTTCATAACTTGTATTGAAAAATCATCGCCTTAGTTTTTTTTTTGAAATAGGCAATTCACCCCAAAGAGAGTGCTTTGTGCCAATCGCCTTAGTTGTTAATTGTCCAAACGACCATTAGAAAATTTTACAGAAGGAGTAGGTTTTCTTTCATTATTTCAATGGAACATTATAATAGGTGTTTACGATAAAGCTATTTACGTAAAGGCAATTTTAAAAAGGAAAAGGTCTCATTTGTTTAAATAATTCTCAATTAAGTGCGTAGTTAACTATCATTTTTGTACTTTATTTTTACTTTTAAAGTGGAAATTGGACAAAACTAAAATGGTCATTTGGACAATTAAGAACTAAGGCGACGAAATGGCTGTTGACTTCAGTATTTAGGTCAGTAGGGTATTAAATATATATTACTAGCAGACCCGGCCACACGTTGCTGTGGCTAACGAAACACAACGCCATTACCCAACCTTTATAAAATCCACACCACCCGCTTGCCAGCTGCCCGCTGCCCTCTGCCTTGAAATGAATTGAATATTTGAATTTCTCGGCTTTTATCTACTTTAATGAGCATGTATTATACATATAAACCTTCCTCTTGAATCACTCTATCTATTGGTGAAAATCGCATGAAAATCTGTTGCGTATTCTAAAAGATCAATGCGCACATACATTTTGAGCGACTTCATTTTATACTATGTAATGATAATGATAATGATTTATTAGGGATTTTTTTTAATCTCGAAAACAAATTACGATAAGGTTTTTCACGATTTTTATTTTATTTTTGCTTTGACGAATAAATTTTCTACGTCTTTTTCCTTTGTTTTACTATGAAGATTGAGCATTTTTATGAAGATATCATTATTTAATGCCATCTGCATAAAATATTATCTAAAAACTCTGGCTTTTGTTACCCATGTTATGACAGCATTCTTCAGCAAAATTCAGGCAATTTCTTTTTTCTCTAAAGCAATAAAAAAAATTGTCACATTAATCGGGCAAAAATGTTTGCATTTTCCAAAGGTAAAGACACTGGATACGCGCCAAAAAATATATTTAAATACATTTGGGCATTAGTCTCATTTAAATTACTAATTTATGCTATGGGAGCATGGGGGGCGCCATCTATGGTGGTTGTATTATATCGAATTTCCCTATGTGACATTGAAATTCAGTTAATTCAGGCACTTTCTGACCTCTGTGGGGCAGGCAATTACTTTCGACGTGAGTGTTGTTTAAAGCCAATAGAGTGAGTTCTAATCAAAATTAACCCATAATTATTATTGTTGTGAGTTTTTGGCACGTACTATTAATTTTGCAAATTAATATTCATTGTGTGAACTTTCTTCCTGGGATAAACATCTATTGAGATTGTACAATACCGTCTTGGCAAATTCAATATTTGAAAGAAATTATTATCGTTTGTCTGGACATCGTGTGGAGAGCTGCATTCTCTAAGTGAGTATTGTTTTGTTTTCACTGAGGATTTTGGAATTGCTATATAATCTGTTTTGTGTCACATAGGGAAGAGTTCATCTTTCATTAATTACATAGGGTAGTATTCCCTCGTGTCTGGGGCTATTTGCACGCCCCTACAGACACTGTTGGTTTTATAGTAGACTGCGATCAATAGCAGGGTTATTAAAAGTTAATTAAAAATAGAATCCCAGATAATGGATTTTAACAATTATCTGCAAAACTCTACTTACGATTTAAAAATTTAATTAAAATTGTAAAATAGATATAGGTTGGCCGTGATTTCTCTTAAACAATTAAAAAAACACTGTTAATGGTATTATAGACAGCCCTGATTTAATTATCACGCATATACCAACAAGATTTAGTCGATTTAAAATTAATTTTAATTGCAACAATAATATTAGGGTTGAGTCATTTGGATACTCGCGTGACCAAGATTTTATGCAGTTGGCAATACTTTCGCAGAAGTAGTAGACCTGTTCAACTGCACGGAATATAGTTATGAACCTCAAAAATAATAATTAATGTTAGCATAATACTATTCTTCTGCATGACTTCTTTATAATTAAAATATGATATTTTACTTCTTGATTTCTTTTCCACAAAAACATTACATATGTCGGCGGCCGATCGTAAAATCGGGCGGATCATGATACACCTAGCCACATCGTGATCTGCCGCCATTTCACAATCTACCGGATATAAGTTAGGCACATCATTGTCGCACAACATTGACACGCGAATGTAAATAATGCACAGGCAGCGCAGCGCCTCTATTGGTGCATTTTACAACTCTTATTTGAATGTGCCTAAGCGAATAGCAGGGCAGAATGTCGGACGTTCATCTTCGATCGATACGCCTGGTTATATATCTGCCTATTCGTGATGTGCCTAACTTATATCTGGCACATTGTGAAATGGCGGCAGATCACGATGTGGCTAGGCACATCATTATCCGTCTGATTTTACCATTGGCCGCCGACATATATATCACATCTTTCCATATAAACAACAACCTAATCAAAACTTTTATGGCTAGCTTTAAGTTTGCAGATATTTCAAATGTTTAAATAATTAATCAATCCTTCAATAAAAAAATCACGTGTTGTTTTGCTGAATAAAAATTAGCATTGCAGACATTAATCTAAGTTTTTGTTATCATCCTTTGTTCACTGTTTTCAAAATGGCGTCAGATAAAAACACGGCAGTACATGAACAATGCGCATAGATCATGTTGAAATTACAATATCTCTAAATCAAAAATAAATAATAATTAAAAAGGTGTAGATGTAGAATCTGAATAAATGTTATTTAGTTCTGAATTTCAAAGTTCTTACCTTCAGGAATCCTAAAACTTCACAAAAAAGGACAGAACGCACGGCAACATCCAATCTCATATGCTGCTTGTAAATTATAAGTCGATAAAGTGGCGTTCTATACACTTATCTCTGTTTAAATACAGAGCGTTGAGTCGCCCCACGCTGTGAAATCAGCAGACGTTTTACGCAATCAAGTAGAAACGCGATTTCATTTTGTTGCCACGTGTTTTTTGATATGCGAGCTTTTATAAACCTTTTTGTAAAATGTTCACATTTCAACTGCAATAACATTAAGCAACCTAGTAAAAATGCAATTTTGTTTAATTGTAGCTTTTAATTTCCCATAAGAGTTTGTTATAACCCTTTTTGTAATAGCTATACTTTTGCTTGACATTTCACAATTTGTATAATAGTGGGAATCGTTTATTTGTGACAAGCTGGTATGGTTATGGTTCATAATTATTGCCACCAAGAATATTAATACAAGTTCCTTTGTAAAGATTTATTCAAGAACTCTGAATGGAATTAACGAAAATTGTTTAACGGACGAGAATTTATTTTATAAGATTGGTACTTCAGACAAATGTCATATTTGATTGTATATTAGTTAAAAAAAGAATATTCCGTATTATCCGTGCATCAACCTTCGACAACACGAACGTTCCGTTTTATCCGTGAGGTGGACTCTATGCATATTTACCATTAATTTTTATATATTAAGATTGTGCTCTCATTTTAATACGATGCAATACATTGGAATTTGGTATACATACAAGTACTTTCATTACAACATTATGAACCATATTGATTGCTTTTTGTTACTCGTACCTTTCGTACTCTGATCTTTCCAGGCAAACGCTTTTCGTGGACAAACGTTAATAATAATAATAACGTAGTATTTATATAGCGCAGTTTTGTGATGTTTCACTTCAAGTGCGCTTAATTATAATAAACTTAAAATTAACCTACAGTGTTCCTTACGAGTCCTTAAAAAATTAATTAGATCGATTTCAAATCACCCTGGTAAGAAACCATAAAAAATCAGATGTATTGTGGTTTCTTGACATCGCGTTTGGGTCCCACCCTGTGTGTTCAATCCTTCATCTGGCTAGGTCCTCCATCTCGACACAAGCAACATTTTCCGCTTAGAGTGGCCCTAGTAGTAGGAGAATTTCAAATGTTGTCAGGTTTTTCGTAACCCGGGAATATTTGTCTTTATTTTTAAAAAAAGAACGGAAATTCGCTTGCAATCCTTTATTGTAATGTTTGACTTTCTTATCTGAATACGTAAGTATCTACCAAAGTTCCAACCAATTTTCATTTATTTTTCCTTTCCACGCCTTTTCGTCGGCGTTGCAATATATTTTTGTTTGTTTAAGAGATAATATATTCATCCAGGAATATAGGTACTCCAGAAAGTGGGACATGTGTATTTTCGTACAAAAAAAGGTATAATGCTAAGTTTATTATGTTATCTTTGCCTTGACACATTGTGTAGGAGGAAAATAAAAAATATACAAATACTAGCGAACCCAGAAAACGTTGTTCTGCAATATAAATTATTTCTAGTGAATATTTTGGTCGTTAAATAAAAAAAATAACGTATGTATTGTAAGTATGTGAGGATGAAATCTATGACAGAAAAAGAAATAGAGCGCTGTAGACGATGACCGCCGATAAAAACAAAAAAAACACCAACCATTCATTTTCTCAATTCAATGTATTTAATTAAAGTAACGGACATATTCATCGTTTGATCTTTTAAAAATTAAATGTAAAGTGAAAAAAAGTAAAGTACGATGTTTTTGTGTACATATGAGGCATAGCGCCATCTGTCATTCAACAACATTTTTTTTTCGTTCTGTTTAAAATACGAACGACCGATGCACGGAAATTTGTTCATATAAAAATACTAAAATTGCGATTGAAAAATGGGAGGGTGGGGGTAGGAGGGTGAAAATTTGGGGTTATATGTATTTTTTGATGCAAAATAAAAAAAAATAGAATAAAATTCTGGATAGGGACACCCTAATCACCCAGTGATATGAAATATACTTTACGACCTACTCTCATGCCTAACAAATATACATAAAAAATTGCATAAAAATTGGTCGAGTAGTTTCGGAGGAGTGAGAGCACAAACACCGTGACACGAGATTTTTATATAGTTTATAGATTTTGAAAATACCAATATTCGTTTGTTACACAATTTTATTATTTGTTTCAGGTGTTCTGATATTGGAGGAAGGAGACACAATACTTCATTAAGGTAGGATCTTTATATTTATTTTATGCTGGATTCAAATACTTACTAGGTTTGAATATATTCTATCTAGATCTATATGCAGTTCTTCTATCGTTACTTATGCGAGCATTATTTTAAAAGTAGTTACGCCAAGAAATATACAAAGCGGTTCATTAGATATATATTTTTTAATATCATTACAGTTAAAAACTGTCAAAAGCACTATCCATTATCAATAGGATAAGGTATATTTTAGATTTACGATTTAAGGATGTATTTATTTATATGTAAAAACCGAGTACATTTTTCGTGAAAAGTGACTGTACATATTACATCGAAAAATTTAGCAGAGATTTCTACCTATTGTGAGTATTAATTTATTATAATGGATAATTATTATCGAGAGGATGGTGAAATACTTTCTTATTTTAGTAAGAAAATCTGTTCGTGTGAACTTGATAACAATTATTCATGTTTTCGGTGATTATTAAAGTGCACAGCAGGATTTGAAAAAGTCTTTAAGAATGTGAAATCTTTCAGAGGAAACATCTTATTCAGGTAATACGGTAAACCTCTTTTGTGTATTGGGATTAGTTCTATTACAAGTTTCCCTCAATGTAGGAAGAATATACCTATTCGTTTTACCTTTTTTCAATGATATTCCCATGTTTATGTCGTCTTATCTAGCATTTTTCAGTGCAGTAAAAATCCTTTCTTTGATCATTAAAGGCCATCGATAACCTCGAAATAGAATGATTACAAAAGAGGTTTATGCGTTACCTTTATACGAGGGGATATACAAATACATGTTATCTATTCTTGTATTCATCTTTGTTTATAACAGGAATTCTTGATTTCAACATGTGAAGTCCGTCGAAAAATATTTTTAAGTAACATTTTTTTCAGTTAATCTCTGGAATTATACTTAATCCAACTATTTTGAAAGAGGTTAGTTAGCGTGTGCCTAACAAGTACACTCGTGGCAGATACCAATAAACTTCTTATGCCCTGAAAGTGAGAACTTCTGCCCAGGACGCACCTACCGACAGAGCGACTCCATTGAACATCGCTTAAATGTCTCTTACATAAATAATGAAATAAATGAAAAAATAGTGGTCGAAGATATTTTATTGATTTTTCATAAGTATTCGCATTGTTGGTAATGGTACACGGTGTCTTGTGAGATTATACAAGACAACTTGTTCAATAGGCTGAAAGAAAATTAACTCTTTCGTTAGTCGATATTTAATCATTCTCGTACTTTATTTCCATGCTGGTGGCTCCCTAGTCTTAGAGTTTCATCACTTCTAGTTTGATAAGAAGCTATTCTTGTCATTTTGTAATCATTTATGATGTTTATAGGGAAGATTAGATAAGTCGAAAAAATATTATCTAGTTTTATTGAGCTTTGGTTCCGCATCTTCTTCGGGGCGATCAACTTTATGTATTTGGAAATAGGGGTTCGTGTTTCCTTGAGGGGGTGGAGACAAAATTAAGGGTTGGTTGGACCCCGAAGGGTATTTATGCACGTAGTCGTGTATCTTCTTCAGGACGTCCAAAGGAATACGAATTTGATCGAATGGCCCAAACGCTGGACATTGGCCTTCTTCAATTGGATTCGCCGAAATCTGAAAAGAAAAAAATGAATGAAATATTTTATTTTATTTTGCAAGATACCGAATTACGAGTAGAAACTATGGCAAACCCATTTGGGGAATTTTGTGATTCTGTAGACCTGTAGAGTAAGGGAAGAGAAAGATGTTGATGGCCTTCGTGGTCGAGGGGTAAGGCTCTGGTTCAGGTAAGGCTAAGGTTCCAGAGTGGAATATACTCCGTATCACTCTGGTGAAAGACCAATGTTTAGATTTGAAACGCTGCTTGAAATTTTCTTTAGCCGTTCCCCATCCATCCACCTTCAGGCTCACAAAATACTTTTTTTTACATGATCTCCACACAGGAGACCGTGGAGATTATATAAAAAAGTCCGTCAGGGCCTATGTCATCTTTGGGTATGCTTTGTGGAGGGTTTTTAAGGAAATAAAGGAGGGGAGAGTTCTGGGAAGGAAAAGGGTCTAAGGGGTGGGTAGGAATCTGGGGTTCAGTGTGTCCCGGTCATCCGCCTCCAAGACCTAGGCAAACCTCACCCCATGAACCCCGGAAACCCCTGCTAAATCACCAAACGTAACGAACCACTTGGGGTGACCTATGGCAGAAGTGGTTATCCAATAAGGGTTCCCGGCCCGGCGGTACCCATTCCCGCCTCCCAAATTAATTGGGGTGGCGTAGTCTTACGGTTGGGAGCAGTTGGAATTCTTGTGGAATTCATATTAAAAAAAAACTCTCGTGTGGAATTCACATTAAAAAGAATACAAGTGTGCAGTTCACACGCGGTAGAAGTGAAACTTTTAGTAAACTAAAGTAGACAAAGAGGAGACCGATTATTATTAAACCCTATAGATGTATGTGTTTTTCTCTTTTTAGTGTCTGTTTTTCGTTTCATCGAGTTTCAATTCTTAACGATGCTAAAGTAGTTCAAAAGCTGGTTACTAAATACCCATACACAGCAATTTCAAGCAGAAATTTCCAGTTAGACTCGTTTTCTTTAAAAAACATAAATCTTTAAATTGTGATAAAACCAATGAGCATTCTAATAAATCTATACAAAAAATATGAAAAAGACCAAGACACAAAAAAAAACATTTCGCAAGTAATATTGTTAATTCTGAATTTGAAATAAGAGATGGACAAAAATGACTTTAAAATAAATGTTCTCAATGGCGCTTGTCCCGGTAAGACGTGAAATCCTGGGTTCGAGTTCCAGTTGCGACCGTTACCTTTTTATCTTCTTCTAGTACGCAAGTCGCACATTGCCCCCAGTTTCAATAGAAAGTTCGTCCTAATGTGCTATAAAATGGGCAAGGTTTAATTTTCCAGTTAAAGCTCATTTAAAAATCATGTTGCTGGGCGAAACAAACGAATGTGTTTGGTCTCTCATGTTTGTGCAAAGTTAACCTCCTTCGTACAAAGCCAGTTTAAAAAATCCTAAATGCAATTGTGGGCCTGAACCTCAGGCCTGTTTGTCCTTTTCCTCATTCTCAGGAGGGTCAGAATTTCAACTTTGCCACTGAATGAACCTCGCATGCCTTTAGGCGAGACAAAGCCTCTAAAGTCCATTCATCCACTAAGTCTACAATCTGTGGTACACTCCGCCAAAGAAGCGGCCTAGTATTGTTAGAGAGGTTTCAGAATTGAATAGGCCGAAAGATCAAAACCAAAAACGCCAAAATGGATAAAATCTACGATATTGATGGCATTTTATTATTATTTAATTTTTATGTTGACGGATTAATTTTCTACAACGATTTTAAAAGCGCCATTTTTAATTTTCCCTCAAAATGTCCGTTTTGGTTCTTGGCTTTGTTAACGTCAAACCGGCCAGCCTCTTTAATTCCCACGGCAATGGTACGGCGATGACAACGGCTCGTGGCAGCTCATTTCTTTAAAAAAGTTAGGGAGATAGGAAGCAGACATACGTCCATTGTTTGTCTCACTATTATTTAGGGTGTAAGAAAGAGCTGTAGCATTATAGTGATGAAGGAAAGTACGTTTATTGACTTTTTTGTGCTACCTTGCCCCAACCGTGAACGTTCTTTTATTGACTTTTTTGCGTCGTCGCTATGCCGCGATGCCGTTAACGTGGGAAAAAGCGGCCTATAGCGTCTTTACGTCGTAATGACGTTAAGTATATCACTTAATATTTTAAAATATCGCTGATCACCAATTTATTTGTCCTATCTGAGCTTGAAGTTCGTATGCAAATTGGCGACATGGGTTTTCTTTAAAATCGTTAATCGTTGGCATTATTTATTCAGTGTTTACTTTACTTACCTTCCTTTTCCCCACTATTTTACATTCCCCCTTTTTATACCCCAAATACAATTAAGAGGTATTTATAACAATGCAACATATTTTATAACAAAGAAATGCAAATTTAGGGTTTCTGTTAGTCCTGCCCTTTTTTCTTTGATTCAATCATTATCAAAATTGAAACCGATTGCGTGAAGAATTCAGACTAGCAATAAAGTATTATTTTTATGACAGAATTATTTTTTTAAATATCAATATTAGATCTGATTTATTAAGAATTCAGACCATCCCATGATTTTTCATGGGTCTGCACTAGTGATTATTATTTTTATATGCATAGTTGGATGTCTAACACACTGAAAGAACAACTAAAACACTTACGAGGGTAACAACTAATGTCAAAAACACAACACAAAACAAAACTTTATTAGACATGGTTAAGTTATTTAGACTAGTTAAAACTAACGAACAGTTAAGATTAAATGGGTTTAAATTCATAAAGCATGGTTTTATAAAGACTTAGAATCTGGGAAGGTAAACTGCCGTCCGTGACTTTGCAAAGTCAGGTTTCATCAAAATGTCACGTTACGTTAATTAATTAAAACGTTTGGGTTTTGGTTTCTAAATTGTTACATTTTCTTATTTATAAGCATTCTCAACATCATTATATTTTAAGCTATGTAAGTAAAAAATAAAGCAAAATTGTATAAAAAATTCGAAATTATTATGTGATGATTAAGTAATAAATAATCATCACGCAATAAGCAATTATGGAGTTTTTGTTATGATAAAGTAATAATTAATCATCACATAATCAGTGGCTGAGTTGGCATCGCGTTTGGGTCATGCTCAGGCGTCGCGTGTTCGATTTCTCGGCTGGCTAAGTTCTCCATCACGACACAAGTTTTTTGAGACTTTTTTGAAGTAATCTTCTTGACGCGCGCTTGACTTGGGGAGTAAGCGGGGGAATGCGTGACGAGCGCGTTACGAAAAGTGTGATCGGGCGAGGCGAACGGAAGTTGAGAGGGAGATATAAGTTAGCGAAATTTTACTTCAATCGTTTTTTAAATTGTTTTCTTCAAACCAAACAAAAAATGTTCTTTCACATGACGTCACTGTCACTCAGCAAAGGGACCGATTAACCCCTCAACCCACCACCAAATCTCCAACACATACTATTTTTTTATGTATTTGTAGAAAAAAAATCAGAATGTGCAATTCACACGCGGTAAAAGTAAAACTAGAAAGTCGCTAGATGACGCTTTCTTTTCTTTCACCTATTTATTTTAGTGGGTTGAAGATTAGATATTGACTTCACAAAAATTAAAATGTTAATTTTTTTAGATTTCGTAGGATTCGAACCTCCTTTCGCCGCTACGCTATCGGAGGCTCGCGCGGAGCCGTGAATTTACCGCATTTTATTAGAACCCAGGACCCGTCAAATAATAAAATTATAGCGACGCTCTTCCGTTTCATCCGAATTTCAAATAACAACGGGGCTAAAGAAGTTTCACTTCAAAAAATCAAAAATGTCACCGGAACCAAAATTTCATTTATATTTTTTACTCTGAATAATGTCAGGAATCACTAGTCAAAATAAGACACATACGTCCCTTAAGGCTCCGCAACCGGGCCCGAAAAGAAGAAGATGGAGAGATACGAAATTACGAATGTTAGAGGAGAGCGTAACATTTACAGCGACAAAATCGATGCGAAAATTGCGAAAATGTTTAATAAAACACGACTCGTTTAAAATAGAGCAAAAATCTCGCGGGCATTGTCTTAACCAGCATTTAAAGAAACACTGAATTTTTTCATACATATAACTTGTAAAAATCACTGAAACAAACGTGTTTATATTAATTTTTGGAGCATGCTTTGCGATTTTTTTTCTATCGAGGGAATTTTATTTCGGCGCGGGCAATGTCTAGATATTATCTTCAACAATAACATATATTTTTTAAGAGCTTTAAAACTTAACGTGTTTAAGGGAGATATGTAAGAAATCGGTAGAAATTCGGGTTGCGGGCCCTTAACACACTGTACATTGTACATGATTATATTGAAGGTGTTGCCGTTTTTTGTCGATTTAGTACCATCTCATAACATTATATCTTTTCTAATGCCAACAATCTGAATGAAATCGTAAGTATAAAAATAACGATTATGTTGAGCAAAATTTTTTCATATGGGGTCCCAACACACAAGTAGTTTGCATTTGGGGGTCGGTATGAAAAAAAGGAACGCGGTACAATGCACAAGTTAGTATTCAATGTTAATTGTTTTGTGTGGGAATGTTGTGAGTTGTGAGGCTGAAAACGTGGGGGGAGTGGGAAGGGAATTGGGAAGTGGAAGGTTAGGAAATACCTGGCTATTCCGATCTAGTCACCAAGTATAACTGAAACCTATTTAGCGATGTTCGATTTTGGATGTTGAGATCTTTCCAGGCTGATACTGAGAGTAGAAATTACCGGCATTCTAAGATGCATTTGAGATGGACTATCTTTGTGGTCTCGACTATGAATCCGGTGGTTGCGGGTTCAAATCCCGTCGTGCGCAAGTAAATTTTATGTAATATATTTGAGTGGCAATTAATTCATTAAAAAAATATGAATTATTATAAGCAATAATTATTAGCATGATACACACGTCTACATTGTAAAAATCTTCCCAGAAAAGATACATGCCGCCGACGGGACTCGAACCCATGTCCTTCTGATTTCCGGTCAAATGCCCTGACCACTGAGCTACGTCGGCTTATCTGCTGCCCGTCAAATAATTCAATACATACAAGTGTTTCATTCAACAATATTGCTTATTACATTTATTCATCTAGAAACAACCAATTTAATTTTTGTATGAAAGATGGATTGTAAGTGCTAAATGTCTCACTAGGTGACGTTGAGACATATTACGTCTACATTTTATTGGTGAAATACTTTTAACTTGTCAAATATTAATTATTATTTTTAATTGATAAACAAATGTTTAAGACAAGATTTTTATGCATAGCACAAAGGGTAACAATTATTTATAAGCAATAATTATTAGCCTGAAACACTCATCTACATTGAAAAAATCTTCCGAGAAAAGATACATTCCGCCGACGGGACTCGAACCCGTATCCTTCTGATTTCCGGTCAAATGCTATGACCACTGAGCTACGTCGGCTTATCTACTGCCCGCCAAATAATTCAATGTATACTAATGTTTCATTCAACAATCATTGCTTATTACATTTTTTCACTTGGAAAGTTAAAAAATAATAAATAATGTTGGTTGTAAAAATAATAAATAAAGCATTTGAAATAAGAAAGACACAGACTCGAGTCCCGTCGGCGGCATGTATCTTTTCTCGAAAGATTTTTCAATGTAGATAAGTGTTTCAGGCTAATAATAATTATTTTTTTTATTTAACTTTATGAGTAAAACCTCAAATTGTAATATTTAATAAATGAAGACAATATAAGCGAAACTCAATCGAAAATCTGGAAACAGAAAAATCAGAAAAACATATTGACACCTTGGGACTTATTTAAATATTACAATTTGAGGTTTTACTCATAAAGTTAAAATAAAAAATAAAAAATATTCATCCTAGACTTGCAGAAAAGTCGATGGATGTCGCATATTAGATAAAATGGATAAAGATTTATCCAGACACTATCTAGAGAGCATTTAGTTCGGGTTTGAATCTTGCAATCATACATAAAGATAGTTGCCAATAATGTATGCGTTAAAGAAAATGAAAATAATGTAGGTGGTTCTTAGTCGAAGTATGGTACAGTTAAACATGACCGAATTTCATATCGACACTGTGGCGCAGTGGTTAGCGCGTTTGCCCGGAAAGCAAGAGGTCCTGGGTTCGAGCCCCAGAGGTGTCAATATGTTTTTCTGATTTTTCTGTTTCTAGATTTTCGATTGAGTTTCGCTTATATTATCTTCATTTATTTAAATTCTAATAATTATTGCTTATAACTTATAATAATTGTTACCCTTTGTGCTATGCATAAAAATCTTGTCTTAAACATTAGTTTATCCATTAAAAATAGAATGTTCTACTTCGCATGTTTTTTTGCATAATGGGATACTTTCAATGCCGTCTTGTTAAAAGGCAAGACAAGACCATTCAGCATTGAAACGATACTTGAACTGGCTTTGGCCGAGTTTGGTGACCAGATCTAAATACCCAGGCACTTCCCGATATTCCTCTTTACCATCGCCTCCCCCTCCCCACTACATTTAGCCTCACTACACACCCAAATTGGGGGTGCCTTAGTCTCACTGGCTCCAGACGGTTGGGAGCAGTAGTGACCATATTCTTATACCGATATTCTTGAGGGGTATAAATGAACATGATGCTGTTTTCCCATTCTAAAAGTAAATATTTTATTAGTAGGGTATTACGTGAGTTAAATAGTTATTTGTTTACGTAGAAATAACACGAAGAATAACATTATAACATTACAATACATGTCATTATTATTAGTAATACGTGACGATAAGTTAAAACATCAAGGTTAATTTGAAAACAATAGGCTGAACCATATTTTTAATTATTACGTTATGAGTTTAACCTTCAATTATAATATTTAATTAAATGAAGACAATATTGGCGAAACTCCCAAAACAGAAAAATCAGAAATCAGTATCTTTTTTTGATTTTGCTATTTCCTGATTTTCGACTTATTTTAACTATTTTGATGATAATAATCATTTTTTAATTGTCAGAAATAACAACTAGATCGAATAAATATTTTTTTGTGTGAAAACCGCACAATAGTCCCAATTGCTTCCAATCGTCTGAAGTCAGTGATTATAGCATCCTCAATTGGGCTATGTTGTGAGGCTGAAAGTAGTGGAGCGGTGAAGGAATTGGGGAAGAGGAAGGTGGGGAAGCACCTGGCTATTCAGATCTGGTCACAAAACTATGGCTAAAGCCTTTTCATGCAACATTTCACTTCTGAAGGGTATTGTTACACCAGTATTTTCCACTCAGGAAATATGCCTTGTATTATTTCACTTCTGAAGGGTATTGTTACACCAGTATTTTCCACTCAGGAAATATGCCTTGTATTATTTCACTTCTGAAGGGTATTGTTACACCAGTATTTTCCACTCAGGAAATATGCCTTGTATTATTTGAAATCAGAAACAACACAATTCAATCAGATAAGATTTATTTGCGCATGCCGAGATTTGAACCCCGACCCTCAGATTACTAGTCGAGAGCCTTTCCTCTCGATTATGTAGGCCATCGTTAAATACAACGGGTTGAAAACATTTTTGCCATTTTAAAATCAGTCTTTACCAGAGACGGCTCCAGGGGTCTAGAAGATGAAGGTCAATGGAAAAAAAATAATATTAATTAAAGGAAAACAATCACTTTGTTTGTAACCACGATTTATTGATTTAATTTTTATTTACCGACCGGTTTCACTTAATACGAGCATCTTCAGGGTATAAATTAAAACTGTTTTATTTTTTACCCTAAAGATGCTTGTATTAAGCGAAACCGGTCGGTAAATAAAAATTAAATCAATAAATCGTGGTTACAAACAAAGTGATTGTTTTCCTTTAATTAATATGTCAAACCACAAAGTGACTGCTTTCTACGAAAATATAATAAGAATAATATTGTTAATTCGCAGGGAATATTTTAAAAACGCCCATATGTAATTAATTTGACGAATTATTCGCTATGTCTTTCGATATTATAACTACAGAATTTGACATTTTAATTTATTCAATGCAAATCACGTCATCAGTAAAACGTTGTTTCGCACACTAATAATATCCAAGATGGCCTTGCCCTTGTAAACAAGATACACAATAAATCACACAAAGAACTGTTGGCTGATATTTTTTGATGTCTCCCTCTAACAACTTTATAAACAGTAAGTATTTCTGTCGCTCTTCGGTTATGTCCTTAAGTTCTGTAAAAAAATATTTTCTATGTTTCCAAGCTCACATCGGACATGATTGTACTTACCTAGAGAAAGTAGACGGTTCTGGGTCAAAATTTGAAGTGACCCATGGTAGGTACATAAAATTGCTTTTCATTTGGACGCAAGTAGGGAATGCAATCTCGTTCTCGTGAGATCTCGTTTTCGCGAGATCTCGGCCTTTTTTAGCGAGATTGATCTCGGACGAATAAAGGGCGAGATCTCGCGAGTTTAACGAGATTGCACTCGAGAATAAAAACGTCTTATTCGAAGCGCGGAAATAAGAAGCCGTTTAGCAGACGATTCTTTGGACATTTTGTGCTTCAAGCGTTTTCTTCGAGCTATTTTCAAAATAATTCATAATAATGGCTTGTGATTTGAACTGAACAAATCTTTCATTTGATTATATATTTTGTTAATTAATCTGTAATTTCTAATAGTTTGACCAATTGGTATATTTTGTCATTAATCTCTAATTAATCTGATGGAGATCTACTGAGTAGATATAGTTTTATTAAATTGATAATAATGTCTCAGTTTATAGTCAGATAATAAGTTTAATTTTTTTTACTTCTCGTCGTTTGGTTTGTTATAAAAGAACTGTTTCATTACTAAAAGATTTTTGTTTGATATTAGAAGAGAAGACTGGTTTTTTCTTTCATTTGTTATTTGATAGATACGTATATCAAAGTTTACTACTTAGAAGTTTATAAAAAAATTGTAGACAAATACGTCAAACAATGTTTGACGCATAAAAGTCTTTTGAAAAATTCGTAAATATAAATTTTAATCTTATAATACTTAAATTTTTTATTATTTTTTTCCTAATTTATTAAAATATTGTGATTATTTGAAAAAAAAACATACAAAACTGCCAATCTCGCGAGATCTCGAAATTGGCGAGATCTCACAGTATTGTTATTCATAAACTTGCTGGATCTCGCTTGAGCCCCAATCTCGCGAGATTTGCATTCCCCAGACGCAAGACGCATATTTATGGCAAGACGGCACTGGAGCATGGCACGGATGCGCTATTATGATATTTATGAATCTGCAAATAGCTTTGCATTTGGATCCTAGATGGCATTAGAATAGAATTATGACACGATTAAAACTAAATTGTTAATTGCGTAGTTTATTCAATCCAAATTTTTGGTAGGTCAATGTCCCATTGACCCTCATAGACGAGAAGGCATCGTAATATAAAATACTTGAACACACCTACTCATTTCGGTTGTCGTTGCGTTTCAGGTGCGTGATTTGAAATTGTGTCCCTCGAATGCGTAATGCGCTATGCACTGATTTATCTGGCAGGTTAATTTAGATAAGCACACTTTTATCACAAAGTTTGCTTGGGGAAGATACGGCTTGGCACGCAGATAGGACTATATTTTAAAAACACGGGACATTTCATGATTTATAGCTGCTATTTTATTCTCCGTTGCTTTTTTTTTTTACAGTGAATGCCGCACAAGAATCTCAACTGCTCCCGTCTGGAGCGAGTGAGACTATGGCATCCCCAATTGGGGTATGTTGTGCGGCTGAAAGTAGTGGGGAGGGGAAGGAGGTGGGAAAGAGGAAGGTTGGGAAGTACCTGGCTATTCAGATCTGGTCACCAAACACAGCTAAAGCCATTTTCAAGCAACGTTTCAATTCTGAACGGTGGTCTTACACCAGGGCGATACTGATAGTATCTTCCACTCTGGAACATGCCGCAAATATACTATATATTATTTTAAATGAATTAATTGTAAAATAACACAAATTAATGAAATAAAATTTATTTGCGCATGCCGGGTTCGAATCCGCGACCTCCGGAATGTGAGTCAAGAGTCTTACCCACTGGACTACGGAGGTCGCCGTTTCAATTGTAAGAATATTGTAAAATGAATATTTACTCATAGATAAAGGAAAATAGATACCAGTTCCTTTTACTCATTAAGCTGTGGGTAGTAAGTGACTGACCGAAACCAAATATTTATCCGAAACCGAATTTCGGCTCTCGTTCGAACCTGAAACCAAAATATATTTAAATAAGTTAAAAAACACTCTATACCCCAAAATTAGTCGTTTTATTGTTAATTGTTTTTGTTGTTAACTCGTTTATTGACTGAAATTGGCCGAAACCAAAATATCGGTCAGTCAGTTATCATTAGAAGTGGGGTTTTAAAATATATTCGTAACGAAATTATATTGAGTTTCAATTTGCGAGAAGTACTCGAAAGTTTCAATGATGATATTGATTTACACTGTTAGTATTATTATAAACTTGGTGAAATATTCGCAGAATTCTGTCATCGGATTACACCGCCCGCGCCGCTGTTATTATAATGTTTTGTATTGACCATTGGTTTTGCAAACAGCAGGTGAACCCCGCACCAGAAATAATAGCATCCAACTGAATTCTCATTTAATCCGAAAGATGTGTTGTGTTCGTGCTCGCGTGATCAAACACAATTTTTCCACGTTTTTGATTAATTATTTTATAATATTTTTATATGTGATTGCAATGAGTTAAAGAGTTTTAACTGCTTTTAACTGCCCGGAGCCAGAGGGACCATGGCGTCCCTAATCGAGGTGCGTTGTGAGACTGTAAGGGGAAGGAAGAAAATGGGACGGAGGAAAGTACCTGGTTATTCAGATCTAGTCACTAAATAGGTTAAAGTATATAATAGTTGTTTTAAACTAGTCTATACTTGAGTGTTTAACCCTATGATACGTGACGCTAATGTATTTAAAATTTTTACAAAAAACAAAATAGTGTTTATTTTTTATTTTTAATGTGAAATACCGCTCAAGAGTTCCAACTGCTCGCGTCTGAAACCAGTGAGACTATGGCATCCCCAACAGGGATATGTTATGAGGCGAAAGGCTGTGGGGAGGGGAAGGAGATGGGAAAGAGGAACGTCGGGAAGTATTTTTCAGATCTATCACCTGGTCACCAAACACAGCTAAAGTCAGATATGTTTTAAGATTTTCACGGTCAAAAGTACCTTTTAGAGCCACTTCCGTCGGCAAATCGCAAAGGGACGTGCCCCAGGCTAGCATAAATGCCACGATTTAGTGAACTTTCTATTCCGCTCCGCGGCAATGATGCCACTGCTTGTCACGGTTATTTTGTACCGGTGACTGTAGTGGAGCTGACGACACGGTATCGCTTCCAAGTAAATAAGCACACATTTTACCACTAAAATTACACATCTACCGGATCTGCCGGATCTTCCCTGATGATGGACACTGTCCGAAAACGTCACTGTAACGCTGTCCGAACTTTGGCTAAAGAAGGAGGTAGCGCAACACGGCATAACACTCCAAAAACAAATAACGACAGCTAAAGTCATTTCAATTCTGAATGATGGTCTTACACCAGGGCGATACTGACAGTATATCCCATTCTGGAAGTATATCCCACTTTGTTGCTAAAGTATTTGATTTCATCTATACAATATTTTAAATTAATATAAACATATAACATTTTATTTTTAATAAATTAATTGTGAAATAACACAAATTTAATAGAATAAAATTTATTTGCGCACTGCGATTGCTAGTCGAAGGCCTTACACATTCTACAGTAATTATAAGTTTACTTATGTAATTTTAATATTTGATGTCGTCGTTGGATTTTCTTTTTTAAATTTGGCTTCTAAAGAAGCGAACGTTTGTGTTTAGAAGAGGGTTGAGGCCTTCGCTCATGGAGAAACTGAAATGAAACCAGTTGTTAACGCACCAACGCTGCTGGATGTGTGGCAGTTGCGTTTCAGTCGCATTGATAACAGGTTGTCACGGTGGCGGCTCATGAACTTCGAATTGCGTTGGCAACTGGTTTCATTTCAGTTTCTCCATGATTTAACAAGTTAACCCAGTAAATTTAGTTTTACGTTGAATTGGTCTTGATTGCTTTTACTATTTTACTATTACTATTTGATTGTTAATTTTCCCTAATACTTATATTTTTGTAACGTTATATATAAAACGCAAAGCAAAAACATGAAAATTTATTAAACGAAATTTATTTGAGAACGACGAGACTCGAAATCTCTGGATTCGTGGCCGATAATCTTAACGCTGGCAATCATATCACTGAATCAATCAATCACTCAATCACAGAAGCGATTGACCGATAAAACCGTTTTGTGGGTGAGTCCACTTTACCTTTTGTTGAAAACGATCAAGAACTGTCAAATAATATAAACCCTTTCTTGAGCTGAGATCCATCTGAAGAATTGAAAACGAGGTGGCAATATTGATAACACCATAATATGGTTATATGTAGATCATGGTCACTTTTGCACCGGAGGGCTCACGTAATCCATTTTATTGCTCTTGTGTTAAAATGGATGGCGTCTGTAGATATTAAATCATTATTCTAGGAAGCCATAAGATACCGTTGATTTGTTTATTTAATATTTGACCCACAACTGGTAACACTGAACGGAACAATTATTGTTGTTTTTCAATTTAATATGATCATTAATTAAAATCTGGGTTAGCGGCATAATGGTTCCAAGAAGAGGGAGTGAATATTGTGAATAACTTAATCGACTTTCGTCGAAATAACAATATTGTGTAACTATCGCGCGATTTTGCGTAAAATTTGGGTAGGGACATAATCCTTTTTTTTTACATTAGCTCCACACAGGACGCGCTGAGGAAAATAATTCCCCTATGTCATCCTTGACATATGGGCCTATGTCTTTTTTGGGAATGCTGTGTGGAGGGTATTTTTAGGAAAAGAAGAAGAGGGAAAGAAAAGGGTATTAGAGGTGGCTGGAGAAGTCAAAGGGATTTACTGAACCGTTCTCGCCCGATCCGGCCTGCCATGCAGCTGGTACAAGAACCGTACTAACCTCACCATATTACCCCGGGCACCCTGGCTAAGCCACCAAACGTAGCGAACTACTTGGGGTTACCTATGGCACAGGTGTTGGTTATCAAATAAATGGAATCCGGGGCGGCGGTACCTATACCCGCCTCACAAATTGAAAAAATATCCTAAAAACAAAGAAGAAACACTGTTTGCGTTCCCCATTGATGTGTTGTGTTGACCCTAAAAACCGATTGAATGTTGAGCTCTGATGTCATGTAATTTGTGCGACCTCGATTCAAGGCAATTATTTTCAGCTCGGATCGTTGTAATATGCATTATTAGTGATGTTGTTTTGAAATACCCACCAATTTTACTTAAAAAAAGTCAAATTTCCCCCATGTTTTGTGGCAAAATTTATAATACCGACCAAAATTTCATTAAATTTTATTACTCCAAATAATCTTAGGAGTAACTATTTAAAGTAAGTCAAGTATTTCCTGTAACGTATATTTTAATTTTCAGTTAACTTTATATCCTGAATAAGAAACCTTTGGTTTTGAAACATGTTTATAATTATTTTTATTAAAGACCATGTTTTGAAGAAAGTTGGTTACTTTCAAATACGAAAATATTGTTTAAATTTGGAAAACGTTGGATAAAAACTACTGGCAAACAGGGAGTCCTTAACATGTAGTATAAACGTGGAATCTACATCACATAAAGAACACAAAAAACTTTTTTTTTAGATCTCTGTATTTCAATTTTTTAATTTATTTTAACTTTTTTTGGAAAATAAAGGATTAAAAAACGTTTGAGAAGGTAAGCTTCTAAACATTCTTGAAAATACCTAAATCGAAATACAAATGTCATGTAGATTTAACTTTTCGTTTTTGATTCAGTTTCCCGCTTATGCGACGAGTTTTCAGCTTATGCGACGAGTATTCCGCTTATGCGACAAGTTTTCCGCTTATGCGACGAGTTTTCTGCTTATGCGACGAGTTTTCCGCTTATGCGACGAGTTTTCGGACAACACAACATAAATATTCAAGTGGTTGGTAGAAGTACAATTTTGCTAATTAGCCCCATTTTATAATTTCGCAGGAAGTAAAAATAAAGACTACTTAATTTTATTGTTGTAGTTTACAGCTAAAACAAACGACTTGTCAAACAAAAAGGTGTCCATTGTTCAAGGTCTGTAGGAATTAGGAGCTATTCTGGTAAATTTAAGGACCTGAAAAAGTTTGGCAAGACGGGCTCTAAAATTCTTTGAAAAATGGGCACCCCGAAGAAAAAGATTAAGGAAATAAATATCTTGAAAACTTTTGATAAGCCACAAAACTTTTGACTGATCCTTGAGTAAAATGGGGGAGTTATACATTATGCAGTGGAGATATTAGTCTCAATGGAGTTGTCAATTTTATTTGAAGTTCTTCTTGGAACTTTTAAAATAAGTACAAGTCGTTTATTTTGAGACTTTTTTTTACAAACTTTAGAAAGGAGTTTGCGATGTGAAATTTATACAGTGAATGTTTTTAGTGAATGAAAAAAATAATGGCAACATTAAGAGCGTTTAACCAGCCAGCGGAGGAAAATCCACATTTCGTCGAAAGTTGTCCTTACGAACGTGCAGTGCGGTTACAATGAGAAAGATTAATTATTCTCCGTACCAGCTTTTTAAAATTATAACTCAATATCGAATTTATTTCAATCCAAATTAGCTTTAATTTATACCTTCATCCAAAAATGCTGAAAGGCGTGATGATAAAACTATTAAAATAATGTACTTTTAGTAATTATTTTTTGATTATAAGTATATATCATTTTTCTATAATGTCTAAATTTAATAAGAATGTTAAAAAATCTGAAATATATTAGTTTGTAAGTGCGCAAATAAATACACAAATGGACCAATTTTCGTCAAGAAACACACGTACGTACATATTTTTTAATGATTTTATTGAAACTAAAATTAAAATTCTAAAACATGCGTTTGCTAGATAATGGTATTGATTTATTTTACTGCATGATTATATTATTTGAATTGGGTGTGGTAAAATAAAAAATCTTTTTTGAAAATTTAACAAATTTGCCAACGACCTATGGAATAACCTTATTATACTAAATTTTTTTAAAAAATCTCAAAATTTATTACATGCGAATGCTAGATAAAAGAACAATCTTTTGAAATCCATTTATAATTTTTAGTGGAAAAGAGTCAATACGTCTGAAATCTGATTTGAAAATGACATATTTCTGGTTTTCTCTGGTAATGCCCTCTTAAGTCATTTTAAAGAATTAAGGGTTTTGCGCTTAAAGCTATTTCTATTATGAGGGTGGTGGCGTGCACAGAGTTTTAAATCAGAGTAGGCAGCAGGAAAAACTAATTGATTTAAAAATCTTACTACAGATGAGTACATATAGTTTTCGCTAAGAATTATAGATTGCTGGCACTAGTTTTATAGTAGTTCGCTGCCGGCGACTCGGGCCAGAAGCACTCGAGATCATAATACGCCGGGTGGAATGTTAGTAAATACCCGACGCGTTATCCATTCGGGATATTTTGAAAGCGCTCGGGCGCTCGGTAAATGCCCGAAATTGCTTCGTAAATACCAGAGTTGTCGGACGCTAACACGTCAGTTATTTACGAGACTGCAAAGTGATAGCCAATTTTATGTTTCAGATGCATTAATACGTAGATAAATTTAAAACTTTTGCTTTAAAGCATTCGATTCTTCGAATTGAAATTTAGTTATTTACTATGTGGAGAAAAATACTCAGGATTCTATGGACAGCCAGAAACATAAATGTGTCCATCTGGAAGAGGCATCCACATTTCTTTCAAGGCTTTTAGTTTCTTGCCTACAATATATCTTAGGATACTTTGGACACGTTGCTCGCCAATCTGAGGACTCCAACTCGGAAAATCTCATGGTCACTAGCGAAGTGGAAGACAGAAGAAGCAGAGGAAGGTCGATGCGCTGGAGTGACCAAATAGCACTGGCGTCTGGTACGTCGCGCGTCGGTGTCCGCGCTCTCCGCGCAGCGCAGGACTGCGAGGAGTGGAAGACTCTTGTCAACCATCGATAGTGGAATAGGAGTTACGAACCTCGGCAATGAGGAACCGACTTAAGAAGAAGAAATTAGAAAAAAGGGAACTGAATGAGAATGTATTGACAATTAGAGACTAAATACAAAAATATAAAACAAAAACTGCAGAACCGGAAACCCTAGTGAGGAGGACATTTAAAACAGTGACCAAAATCTTATATTATGTTTATACTTTCATTATGTACATAATTTGCTATTGAAACTAATATTATAAATATAAAAAAACTTCTTTATCTTTCATTAACAACGAATGACACAGAAAGTTGGGTTACAAAAGAGTTTCCAGTGGTAGAATCATAACTTAATTAAGATAATGCAAATTGTTTGAAAGTCTCACAAATGGTCATTCCATTTTTACAATGGTGCCAGTCTTTTTTACAGAATCATTTTTCAATTTGGGAGGCGGGAATGGGTACCGCCGCCCCGGGAACCTTTATTGGATAACCAACACCTCTGCCATAGGTCACCCTAAGTGGTTCGCTACGTTTGGTGATTTATCAGGGTGCCCGGGTTCACGGAGTGAGGTTTGTCTAGGTCTTGGAGGCGAATGACCAGGACATACTAAACCCCAGATTCCTACCCACCCCTCAAACCCTTTCCTTCCCAGAACTCTCCTCTCCTCCCTTTCCTTAAAAAAAACCCTCCACACAGCATCCCCAAAGATGACATAGGCCCCGAGGGAAATTATGTTCCTCAGGGCCCCCTGTGTGGAGCTCATGTAAAAAAAAAAAACCTCAATTGAAGCAACAATGTTAAATGGTTAAAATAGCTTCGTCCATTTTAATGACAATCCTGATCAAATACTAACAGTATTTTAACTGACGTAAATGGCACTCTAAAAGTTTGCATACATTTGAAATCAATTATTTCAAACGCGGTTGCTAACCAAAAACAACAGAATATAAAAAAGCATTTTTTTTACAAAATTATCTCTATAGTTTTCGTTGGTAGGTCATCTCGTACGCGGCATTCATTCCGTATATCCAATTTGTTCGTTTGCTTTTATCCAATTATTTATTTCAATCAAATTAGTCTGGAATTTTTACCAGCTGCGGATGCTGGTAATTGCCAGAAACGGGCACAATAGAGATTTTCCTTTATTTTCAATCCGACAAAACAACTCCAGTGATTTGCGCGATTGTTATTGTCAAGGACGTACAGAGCATTCAAACCTTATTCTCACTAATAACTCTCCCCTAAAAACAATTTCACGAATGAAAACAAACAAATTTTACTTTAAGAATTTCAAGTTTGTTTCTGATAATGTTTATGAAAAGTTGATCATACACAAATAGAGTAATTTTAAAAACTTCTTCTCTTTCACGTGTCCTGTCCGTTCAACAGACGTTGGTTATAATGTTGGCTAAAAACGGTGTTAAAAATGGTTCTAATTCGAATGGTTCCTTCGTTGTTAAGGTTTCTATTGTTTTTTTTTACATTAGCTTCGCACAGGAGGCCCTGAGGAAAATAATTCCATCAGGGTCTGTCATCTTTGGGGATGCTCTGTGGAGGGTCTTTTTTAGGAAAGGAAGGAGAGAAAGTTCTGGGAAGGAAAAGGATATGAGGGGTGGGTTGGAATCTGGAGGTCAGTGTTTTCAGGAGTGACGGACATCCGCATGAATCCATCCCTTCAACTGCGGTACAAGGCGATGTTCCGAGAGAGTACTTCTGGAGAAGTAGAAGGGACTCGTTCAACCATTCCCCCCGATCCAGCCTGCTATGTAGCTGGTGGGCAGACGCATCCGCTGCCAAGACCCGGATAAAGCTCACCCCATGAACCCGGGCACCCCTGCTAAGTCCCTTATGGTGACCTATGGCAAAGGTGTTGATTATTCAATAAATGGTTCCTGGGGCAGCGGTACTCATACCCCCCTCCCAAAATACGTACGAGGTTTATTATATATGTCGGTAGAAATTCGGAATTCGGGATCTTAGTCTGTTCTCTCAGCCAGCGTTTTATTCACGTTGTCGTGTTATGTCTTACTGGAGTGGGCCTGACTAAAATTATGTTATTATTATATCCCGAGGAAGCTTGGTCGAAGCGAAACCGGTCGATATATAAAAAAATTAATCGTGGTTAAATACAAAGTGTTTGTTTTATTTTTTATAATAAAATTATTTTTCATTCACTTCAATTATATACCTACTTTTAGATTATTCATTCCGGCCTACACCTTTTAATTTTCCCATCCAGTTTTCATCCACTAGGGCGTGCCGTGGCGTTCCTGGGGCGTCCCTTACTTCGTCTTACATCCTTTCAGGCGTACACCTTTCAAATTTTGTGTATTATATTTATCTTCGTACGGATTGACATTGACATTGAACGTTGACATTACACATGAAATCACCGTTCACTCAAACATATGCAACGTTTCTTTTGTACAAAAACGTGTTTTCCCGTATAATATAAGTAGATTCGTGCTCACTATACATACGGTTAACACCTTCCATAGCCTTTTATTGATAAAAAATATAACATTAAAACATTCTAAAGACAAAATATAAACCACTCAATATAATGTTAATTCGTGACCTACGTGCTCTACTTGACAGTAAACTTTCTTATTCTGGACGGTGGACGCATTTCGATATATTGTTATGATTGTGAAGAAAACCCTTGGAATGTTAGTACTTATTCTAATTCCGTATTGGAAAAGAATTCAATAATATTCCAACACTTAAAACATTGTATTTTTCTTATGTTCTCAGTCATCTTCAATTTATTTCTCTCATATGGAATCCTCAATATAATATTTACAAAAAGTGCATTGCAGTCATCCAAAGAAAATTTGCCCATTATTTAAATTTTGATATCAACTAGCAGTTGGGGTCTGCGGGCGGCCTTTCATTCGGATTCGCCCAGTTTGAATGTTGGTGACCATTTTATTAATTCGATTGGAACTGGTTCCAAAAATAGCCAGTTCCTCGGATTCACTGTGATCCAGTGAAAGCTAGTCACCGGGACAGAGTAACCGCGGCAGGCAATAACACCATATGTAATATATAGCCGCGTGTATTATTCACAATCACAACTGCCTGATGCTAGTTACAATAATAATCATATTACCGTCAATCTTTCCTTATCCGGAGTTTCGGAGAGATACTTAAAATTACAAATTGAGTTGTAGGTACTTACGCCCACCAGGGAATACTCCTCATGCGATCTGTTAACGTACGTAGCGCCGCACAGTGATTCGTTTCATACAAGCTAGACGCTAATAAGTCACTTTTGAATTCACAAACAATGACGTCATGGCGACATTACCAGATAGACAGGATAATAAATGCATGCTTAATTGGGGTGATTAGTGCACGCATTGACTCATACCAGAGGCCTAAAGTCGAATAATGTGTTTTGAAATTATCATTTGTGTACTAAGTTTGAAAAGTGTTTTTTATCGGTTCTGTAAAATAGAGGCTAGTTTGAAAGATATGTTTAAAAGTTTTTTCTTAATTCTTTAGTGTAAATAATTTTAGTTGTTTTTTTAAATAATAAATAAGTTTTGTGTTTTTTTTTGGCCGAAAAAATATTAAATTTCTAACTTCTCGAGAGTTTATCTCAGAGAATATATCAAAATCGCACGATTATTTTCTTTTTTTTTTTAAATAGTGCATCTAATATTCTATTCATATCAGTTTCGATATTAACCCGCACGAATCAACATTATTATTATTTTTTCATTTTACAGGAACCACATACGAGATTTCCAGACTGGAATTGTTCGTGACATGGAAGAGTTTGCCGAAGAAAGAAAGGCTTGAGGGAACGTTTAACAAAATTTTAAGTACATTTGAACTTGATAAGCTCGGTGCAAGTGGCGAAAAAAAGTTGAAAAATCAAATAAGGCTTATATCTTTGAATATAAGCATTAATTTGACCGTAATTTTAGCAATTTATTACACTCAAAATACACTTTTTTAATTTAAAATAAAAAAAATAACTTTGTAAACACCACTTTTATTTTTATACTTTATGCCGACCGGGTTTCGCTACAACCGTAGCTTCATCAGGGCAGTATAATACTCTACTGATTCAGTATAAAAATAAAAGTGGTGTTTACAAAGTTATTGTTTTATTTTAAATTAATAATGTCACATCACAAAGTATCCGCTTCATATGAACAAATTCACTTTTTTTACTTTTTATGTATAATTGTTTTATTATAAACCTTAAATACTCTATTAACACATTATTTAAAAATTATAAAAAAAATAAACTATAGGAAAAATTATATATTAATCATTTTTAACACAAATTTTCATAACATTAGTGTTGACTACACCTCAATAGAGGGTTAAAAATAATTTAATCATGCGTAAGAGTTTTTAGCGTCTAGCATGTATGAAACGAATCACTGTGAGCCGTCTATTGGCATTGCTTTAATTCGATTCTCTTACAAAAGTAAATTCGTATAAAACTCCACGTACGAAGACGGTTTGTCGTAAGGTGGCACAGTAACATTCTTGAATTTCAATCGTACAAACGTAAGCCTATTAATAATGTCCGATATTGTTAACCATGACATAAACAGCTCGATGGACCATTACGCAATTAATCCATCAAAACTAGAAGACACTCCGTAGATAATATATCTCCGTAAAATTATCTAAAACTCTATTGATTCTTCGCCCATTTTGTCTGAGATTAATTTTAGAGTCTCGAGCGTTAAATCTAGAGAAAAATAATCCTTTCATCTTCGTAAATCTCCTACTGATCTCACACAAAACGCTTTTATTTTCAGTGCATGTAAATTTGCATTTCAATTTGGGAGGCGGGATTAGGTACCGCCGCCCCGGGAACCTTTATTGGATAACCAACACCTCTGCCATAGGTCACCCCAAGTGGTTCGCTACGTTTGGTGATTTAGCAGGGGTGCCCGGGTTCATGGGGTGAGGTTTGTCTAGGTATTGGAGGCGGATGACCAGGACACACTGAACCCCAGATTCCTACCCACCCCTTAAACCCTTTTCCTTCCCAGAACTCTCCTCTCCTTCCTTTCCCCCAAAACCCCTCCACACAGCATCCCCAAAGATGACGTAGGCCCCGAGGGAAATTATTTTCCTCAGGGTCTCCTGTGTGGAGCTCATGTAAAAAAAAAAATGTAATCTATTTAATTCGGAATTTTAATGATAAGGACCTACTTTCCGGTAATTTAAGAACATTTGAAATTTCCATTTTACCTAACATTGAATAATTTTCAATTTCATATTGCAAGTTATCACACTGTGGCCATTAAATTTGTCAAGTTGCGCGCATTCATTTTAGAAACATGTGTTCCGTTTAGTTGTAGATACGAGTATATATTAGTGATTATTGTTGTTAGAGTAGTGAGGATAATTTTTTAAATATAATATGTTTTGAATTTTTTTATTTTGTTTTATTTATTTTTATTATTTTAGCGACTATGTATTTTTATTTATTAATTTTATTTAAGTAATTTGTACATTTAAGTTTACAAATTTCTAATTAATTATAATACATATTTTATATTGCAAACTAAATTTGATGTAGTTTTTATGTAGCTCCTACAATACGTCTTGAACTTTCCAATTGGTGTGGACTTTAAAGTTTCTGGTAGCGTGTTATATAACTTCATCCCTTTGTACAGTAAACTGTTCTGCGTATTCGCCTTGTCCTTTTTTGAAGCCTGATTTCTTTGCACGTCCTTGTGTTATATCTGTGAATGTCCTTGTTGAATATAATTTTATTTGAAAAGTATTTCGGTAAAATGTTAATTATTTTATGTATAAATATCATCGTATTCAAGGTCAGCATTTGTTTCACCGTTAGCCAATTCAGTTCCTTTAACATTTTGTTTACTTTTGAAAATCTATTTGCCGTAGTATTATTCTCATTGCCCTGTTTTGGAGAATTTGAAACGTATTTTGTTCTCGTTCGTTACATAGGAAAAGGATAGTTGAGCAATAGTTAAAATGTGGAGCAATAATCGATTTGTAGATAGTGATTGCAGTTTTACTAGATAGTTTTTAATTCTATAAATATACAAAATATAATCATTATGTTGGATAAAGATATTGTATTTCTTCCTCACTAGGGGTTCCTGTGCCGAGGCGGACTAAAATTGTTTAATTATAGTTTATTTTATGTCCTTTTTAGTGTCTTCATTAGTGTTTTCGTTGACCTCTCTCAGCCATGTTTTTGTTCTTGATTTGTACTCATTAAATTTTTTTATTAGTTACCTAACTGACTAACCATCACGTAGTTTTCCGCAGAGATAGGCAGAGGACAGACCGAAAAACAAATCGGTCTTGGCACACACTCTTTGCTTCATTCACATTCATACATCATCTCACACATACTCTTCTATTATTTTGACTCTTAACATGGCCCGTCTCAAGTATCTGATTGATTCACTTGATCGTGCAATGTCTTTCTCGGGCGTCCCCGACTTCTTCTACCATCCATATTTGCGTCATATGTTCTCCTCACACTCCTTTCTTCCATCCATTTCTTAATCTCACTCATTCTTTGCGGACCTCCACATTTCTCATACTATATCGATTATTACTATCGATCGTCGATTATTATTATCGATCATTATTATTATTATCAATTATCGATTATTATTAAAGATCGTCCATGCAAGGCCTCCAGAAAGAAATTATCGCGTTTATCTGACTAAATTCGGTCAAAAATTAACCTAACCCATTATTAATACACCTCAAGTTCAACAATCATCGATTATTATTACCGATCTTCGATTATTATAATCGATCGTCAATTATTATTATTGATCGTCGATTATTATTATCGATCATTAATATTGTTATAAATTATCGACCGATATTAACGATCGTCCATGCTGCTAGACCTCCAGAAAGAAATGGCATTTACCGATTCATTCGTTCGTTCATTAATTATTATTGATTAAATTCGGTCAAAACTAACCTAACCTACTGTCAACATACCTTCAAGTTCATGTTCAATATCAAATATTCTCCACCGGCGAGGAATTTTATTTATTAAATAAATTCCGCGTCCCAATACAAGTTTACGTATTCTTACGACGTTACAGCGGTCCCTCACAAAATACGTGTTTTAAATGAAACGTGTTTTTTTAAAACACTGTTTATCTATGTTATGTTGATAGTGCGTGCTGAAATGCGTGTTTAGAAATCCATTTCAACATTGTACAAGTATTGACTTCTCCTGTATGAAAGCACGTTTATGTAAAGATATTTTATACTTTATCTAATACAAAAAAAAAAAACCGATACAATATTTATATATGTCGGCGGCCGATCGTAAAATCTGGCGGATCATGATGCGCCTAGCCACATCATGATCTGCTGCCATTTCACAATGCGCCGGGACACATCACGAAATGGCAGATTTACAACCAGGCTTATCGATCGAAGATGAATGTCCGACATGCCACCTTGCTATTCGCTTAGACACATTCAAATAAGAGTTGTAAAATGAACCAATAGAGGCGCTGCGCTGCCAGCGCTTTATTAACGTTCGTGTAACAATGTTGTTCGACAATAATGTGCCTAACTTATATCCGGTACATTGTGAAATGACGGCAGATCACGATGTGGCTAGGTGCATCATGATCCGCCTGATTTTACGATCGGCCGCCTACATATAAACGTAATGTAAATACTATCATACAGTGGCATGCAATTCATAAAGGCTGAAAAGCTGTGCCTACACTAAGATAAACAAATCATTAAGAAAGGCTATTTGAAGTGAAAACTTCTTTAGCGCCGTCGTGATATGAAATTTGATGAAACGAAAAATATCGACACTAAAAAGAGACAAACTATAGCATTTAGCCCGCAAGAGAATGAGATAGTATAATCGGTCTCCTCTTTGTACGGTGCTTCGTAGTCTCCCCACTCTTTTCTACTTTAGTTTTCTGAAGGTTTCTCTTCTACCGCGAGTGAAATACATAAAAAAAAAAATTATTTAGAATAATTTGTGAAAATTTGTTATTTTATAAACCTTCTGAATTGATAAATGTTTTCTATTCGACAAATTTAATTAATAATTTCAATTAGGGTTAGGGTATTGAAAGAAGGGTAAATGCAGGTAACTCTCATAATGGAGGACTGAACGCCGTTGGCGCTAACAAAATACTGTCCAAAGAAGCGAAGCTAGCAGTCCACAATGGAGTGCTGGTACCTAGCCTGGTGTATGGCAGTAAGGCATGGAACTGGCAGAGGAAGGATGAAAGTTGAGAATGAATGCTGTAGAAATGCCCTGAGGCGGACTTAAGGCAAAACCATGATGATGAAACCATGTGTGATAATAATACGATCGATCATAATAATCGATAATTGTTGAACTTGAGGTATCTTGACAATGGGTTAGGTTAGTTTTTGACCCAAATAAATCAGATAAGAGCGATTTATTTCTGGAGGTCTAGCAAGGACGATCGTTAATATTGATCGATAATAATAATCAATAATTGATCAATAATCAATAATAATATCCAATAATCGATAATAATAATTGACGATCCATTTTAATAATCGATAAAATGGTTGAACTCGATGTATATTGATAATGGGTTAGGTTAATTTTTGACCGAATTTAGTCAGATAAACGCGATTTCTTTCTGGAGGCCTAGTATGGACGATCCATATATTGTCTAAATTCATCAATAGTCTATAGTCAATTGACGTTATTTGCGAGCACAGTAAAAAAATTATAAGTAACATTCCGACGGACGATTGTTAAATTTTAGCGCGGCCTACTGAATGTACATTATGGAAATGTCTTTTTAATGAATGGAGGTGAACTAACAAAGCTCTTAGAATTGAAAGAAATGGTATTCGCTATCCACAGACTTAATTAATTCATATCATTTTAAGACGCGATCAATTTATTCGGTTCGATCTTGGAGAAACGAGACTGGTTGAAATCTGACTAAAGACTCATTAATCAATTAATTCGCGTTTATTAAAAAAAAAAGAAAACATATATTCAAAATAACGCAAACTCCAAAGTATATTAACGTTATTAGGTATTTCAATTGTCAAATTATAGGAATTTTTAATTTTTTGAATACGTTTGTCATTTCGGAATGTAAATCAATAGACAGCCAGCGTAGCACCTCGTATATCGACTTCTAATTTATTCACTGTCAATATCGGTCTGGTTATCAACAGTGCGACCATGCTAGGGAAATCGTTATAAAATCATCGTATTGTAAAGGTATCGAAGGTTTTTAGCGAAAATAACAACGATGTTAACATTTTAAAGTAGGCAGTAGAGACAGAATGGATTCTGATAGAATGAAGGAATATTAAAATGTGGAAGAACCACGGACATATGAATATATCTGGACCTGCCCTAAGTGATAAAACCGTATCATTTCCCCCTCCCCATGGAACCGGCTAGAGCTCCGCCTTGGAGCCGGCTCGCTCCATGGGGAGGGGAAAGAACCTCGCTTGAATCTAAAATATGTGACGTCATCATTCTTGTCCTGTACAGCGCGGTAGTAACATCCATACATTTAACGAAATAACACGCCAAAAACGGTAGCTTGTGCTTATACATTATACCCACATATTATGTGAACATAGCGAATGTGGGCGGTTCTCCAGTGCGCTCGTCGCTGGTTACAGGGGTAAGTAAATTATGAAACATTTGTAAAAGTGTCTTAACTAAACACGGCAACAAAATATTGCTACGTGAAGAGGGGCGAATCTTTTCGGGGCGTACATTTGACCTTCGCAAATATGTTATTAACGTGGCAAGCAATTCGCGCTCCCATGTAAAAAGGTCTATTCATTCAAAGCAGATTTTGCTTTTAAGAACTAAATGGTGATATTATAATGCGAGATGCCTATATACTGTGAGATTGATTTTTTAACGAATCACAGTCATCTTCCCCTCTTCGCCCCCCCATAGTTTGGTTTTACCCCTCATCTGTATCTTCTCATCTATCCATTTGGATGTCTATGGGAAGAACCCAAGAGTAACAGGCCCCAACATCGAATTAAAGGATTAAACTTCCACATGAACCAAGAAACTTTCCAATCGTACCCTTCCACATCTCTTCGCTTCAATTGGAAATGCCATAGTCCAACTTGCTCCATACATTTGGGTTTCTTATGTGCTATTCATATAAAAAAAAAATCAGAACAAACCTCATTGCTTCAGTAAGTCATTTCCATAAATAAAGCTACAACTTCACAAAGTTTAAACCCTGATTTTAGAGATACCCCGTGTATGTAAATTGCTACGTATTCTATTAACAATTTTGTGGAAAATTACCTTCCTTTTTTTTCTTGACGTTAATTTAATCCCACAAATCTGAACCCTTTAACAGCCCACGACATTCCTTTATAAATTCCAGTTTTCGCTCATTTTTATCCCGTGTGAAAGAGTTAAAACTTTTTAGGTAATTTATCTAAAGTTTAGAGTTATTTTATAGCTTTTTAGAATACCCTTTACCTGCAATTTTTCGGGCCAATTATTACCATTATTCAGCCAAACACATTTTACTTATGTTTGGAATGAATTTATATTTATATACTAAGCAAATGTCCCTTCAGCCCGGAGCCAGTGAGACTATGGCACCTAATTGCGGAATGTTTTAAGGTTGGAGGAAGTGGGGAAGAGAAGGCGTTGACGAGGAGGAAGGTTGGGAAACCTGCCTATTCAGATCTATTATAGTAACCAAACACTACCAAAGCAAATTTAAGCAACACGACGCGACGTTTATAATCTGAATAGTGGTCTGATAACATGCTCTATTAAGCACCCAATGGTCCTAATGTGATAAAATAGTACTTAATTGAATTTTATGCTTATAATCCCTTTATTTATCATAACGTAGTTATATGGTTTACCAAAATCTATTAACAAAAATCAACCGTACATCTATTTTCAAATGCCTTTTAAAACTTAAAAGAAATGACTGGGGTTTGAACCTTTCTACCCAGTGATCGGAATCAACCGCGCTACCATTTATTCAAAAGTCTTTCAAAACAATTTTTTTTTAAAGTAAAAACTTCTTTAACACCGTTGTGATTTGAAACTCGATTAAACGAAAAAGCGTGTTACATTGTGTAAACAAGCTTATGAGTCCGAGTGGTTAAAACTCAGATAAATAAAGTAGTACTAGTACTAGATATTTGCCACACATTTTGATTAAAAATAAATTTTCAGTTTGGTGCGTATTTTGGCCTCAAATCAAAGTTTTATAATATGAATAGGCCCGGTAGTACCTCAAAAAGAAGAAGGCGGGGAGACATGTAAATACGAATGTTAGAGGGAGCGCGCTAATTTTAAAAACGATAATATTTAAGTGATAATTGTGAAAATGTTTAAAAAATCGACTCGTTTTTTTTTTTAAATGTGATAATCTCACACAGTCCCAGCTGCTCCGGTCTGGAGCCAGTGAGTCTATTGCATCCCCAATCGGGGTATGTTGTGAGGCTGAAGGTAGCGGGGAAGAGAAAGAGATGGGAAGATGAAGGTAGATAAGTACCTGGCTATTCAGATCTGGTCACCAAACACGGCAAAGGCCATTTCAAGCAACGTTTCAATTCTGAATAGTGGTTGTACAACAGGGCGATACTAAGAGTATCTTCCACTCTGAAAATAAATCGATAGATAAAAATCTCGTGTGGAATGTTCAAAATAGCATTTAAAGAAAAGCTGTGATTTTTTTCATACGTGTAACTTGCAAATAACTGAAAAAACGGAGTTATATAATTTTTGAAGCTTTCTTTGCGATTTTTTCCTGTCGAGGGAATTTCATATAATTGCAGTTTCGGCGTGGGGAATGTATAGATATTATCTTGAAGATTAACATATATTTTTTTAAGAGTTTTAAAACTTAGTGTTTAAGGAAAATATGTAATAAGTCGGTAGAATGCGAGAAGCCGGGAAATAAGACAAAAATAATTATTACAAGCTTGTAAACAAAATGTATCTTTGTCGATCTTCTACCATCTTTTGATGCAAGTTACGTCATAATTTAAAGTTGTAGAAATATTTAAATACGCCAACATAAACACATTAAGGCATTTCAGATGCCACGCTCGCGACAGTCTCGCCCAAAATGAAAAAGCAAGCCCATCACGTGGCGTCGAGAGATTCAGTCAGCGTACCTAGACCTATCCAACTACTACTTTATTATTTCAAGTATGTCTCAGTAGCTTCGTACAGACGAGTCGCATAACGCACGCGAGCCGCTCCCAACTAGCAAAAAATACCGTGTATGAAATCAACACATTCATGTCCTTGTGTTTGTATTTGATTGCACCAATGACACAATATCCTTTCTTTTTCGTTCATACAATACTATTTAATTTGCAAAAGCAGTTATTCCAAACAGACTCAGCAGGCGCTCATTGCGTCTTTAACAACGATTCATAACAAGTTATTCCATGACACTCTTGAAAAGTTTAATCTGTTTTTCGTTTCAGTTTAATTTCTTTTAGTGATTAGTGAAATGATGCGTATTAAATTATTAACCGGACGAAATGACAAATCAGGGGCTTAAGTGTGAATGTAGTTCACAGATCTCATCAGAATATTATATAATGTTGCCTTAAGCCGGTACAATTTTTATCCAAACTGGACTTACGTATTTAGATTAAGGTTAATTACAATAAACTTCATGTGATACTATTTGGCCAAGTTTAATTTTTTATATTAAGTATGTTAGCGAGGCCCGATTATAAAGAGGAAGGATGAATGATACTGCTGTAGAACTGATGCTTATGTGTATGTATATTGTTGGAAGAACTTGTAATTTTGACTGAGCTAGCGTAGATTTAGTTTCTTTGTGGGGAACGGTATGAATGGGATGATGAACAAAACCAAATTTAATGAGTGAAATTTAGTTCGTTGGTTACAATATTATAATTTTATCTTAACGTTAGATAAATGCCGATTAATGCATTATCAAGGAACTTTAATTTGCCTACGCATGGAGTCATCTGGAGCATCAATTTATTAGTCTCCATTTTATAAATTTCACATTAACAAAATCGTAGCGTTTCAAAACAAAATCTTAAAATATCTGTGTTACTAGGCTTTTCTAAAATTTAATAATTATGCAGAGGCAGCTTCACACTTTGAAATAGATTCATTGAGGGTACTAAGGCACCATATAAATGGACTATTCTTGCCCAGAGCTGCTAAATAAGATTCAATGTAATGTACGAGTAGCTGCGCGCTCCACGCGTTCCTCTTCCCTGTTGAAACTAGATTAATGCAAAACGAACTGTAAACAAAATTCGTGTTTGAAAAGTCCATAAAGTGTATTTCTCTGCTATTTCATGAGTGTGTAACTTTTCTGTCGTTTATATTGATAATTCTGTTACGAATTGAAAATGTTTTATGTACATCATCCTGTCTTAGGCCCTTCGCTCATGGAGAAACCTAAAACTGGTTGGCAACTCAATTCAACATAATTAACGGCGCAACTCAACTTTATGATTTCAGTAACTATATCAGCTTATTAAACAAAAATATAATTTATCATCAATCATCATCAATTATCATCAATCTCAATATATAATAACTAGCTTTTTCCCGCGGCTTCGCTCGCATGGTGTTAGGGGGATTCCTACTCCACATCCTCTACCTCCCTCCCTCCCCTCCCTAACCCCCCTCCCCCCATCGCCCTCTCCCTCTCCTCTCCCTCCCCCCCTCCACCCCCCCCTCTCCCCCCTCCCGCATTTATTTGAAGTACTCCCCTAATAATTTGAATCGAATGAAGAATTCTAGATATTTTATCAATCGTGCCACCTATTGCAATCTTTTTTATACAAATTTCATACTGCCAGAGCTCTGAGCTACAGCCTATATGTTATTCTGATGTATGAGATATATTATTGTAAGGTTTCATTAAAATCTATTCAGTATTTTGCACGAAAGAGTAACAAACATACATAAATCCATACCAACTTTCGCCTTTATAATATTAGTAGGATAATTTATCAATCTTCTGGACTAAATCGATATTTTCCTACTTCGAAATATTGCAAATTACTCGAAACCTTGACAGGTTGTGCATCGTAACCGTGGCAACTTGTCAACCTGGCAACTGAAACGCGCCGGCCGCAGCGACCAGCACTGCAAGTCGCCGTGAAGCCCTTGACAACTGGTCTATTATACTGCCATATTTTAGATTTTGTTGTATCCCCCAATCTCATTAACTTAATGAAGTCCATAGCTGTAATGATATGGGCTTTTAGTGATTTTACTCAATTTTGAAGTTGCCTGTTTGCGGAGCACCAAAGAAATTCGCAAGTTCCTTTCTTGTGGATAACGATTGAGTTGCCAACTATTTTTTTTTCAGTTTCTCCATGAGCGGAGGACCTATGGCGACCAATAAATGACAACCGTGACAATAATATGACAACACAGAAAAAATGTTATTTTGTATTATTACCATTAGTGAATTGTTGTTGTTATTATTTTATATAATTCTGAATTAATTTAATTAGTGTTGTATACCATCTTATTTTTGTTACAATATGACTTGCCTTCTATGACTTCTTCAATTATTAAACCAAAATAAGCTCTGTGAAATAAATTTCTTGATCCCACGTGCAATTTTTTGCTCTATTTATTTTTTTTATAATTTCCATTATTTCTTATATTGTCTCATTAGAGATAAAATCACAAGGAGTAAATCCATACTATGGTTGTAATTTTGGCTTTTCTATCGATGTACAAAGTGATAAAATGTGAACTGAAGATTTCCCGAAAATGAATAAATAAATTCCCGAACATTTTCATTACTTCCCTCATCGTAGGTGGAGTATTAATAATAAGTACAAATTAAATTAATTTTTGGAGATGGCTGGCTACGGTTAATATGCACTTTTTTTTAAAAAAACCTTTTGATTCACCTTAATTACATTAAAAGGCAACTATTTGCATTGGGGGAAGTGGAAAATATTTCATTCTAAATTTCGATTACGTAAAATTAAAAATTAGCTTTCGTCTTCTGAGATTGTACCTACACCATTAGCTATTAGCTCATTCGCTGTCACTTTGGTATGTTGGTATTCCTGATACACTTGAATGTATAACGAACGGCTAGAAGATTTTGAAGGTACGGGGCACTTTCTTTTGAATCACAAACCATGTTACACAAACCTAGCGTAGCCGCTAAACTACTTGAAAACTGGGATGTTTTTCTTGCCTTGACGCGAGTAGGCGTTATAAAGGGGCACTTTCTTTTGTATCACAAACCATGTTACACAAACCTAGAATTCCCATGAAGTCTGCGACGCTTTGCTCTAGCATCTTTTCGTACAGTAATAAGAATACCAACATAACAAAATGATATTTGAAAATAATGTTTGAAAATGGACGGTCTCGTTTCACAGAATGAAAGCTAATTTTTATTTTACGTAATCGAAATTTAGAATGAAATATTTTCCACTTCCCCCAATGCAAATAGTTGCCTTTTAATGTAATTAAGGTGAATCAAAAGATTTTTTAAAAAAAAAGTGCGCATTAACCATTGCCAGCGATCTCAAAAATTTACCCAAATTAAATTTATATACTATTTCGACATAAATATCTAGTCGTAAAATCAAAATCCATAAATGTTGTACATTTAACTTGAAAGATTTAAAAAAAATCTTCTCAATCAAATATGGTGAAAAAAATATAAAAAAATTTCTTTCAGAATATGTGCGACATTTTATTTTCTTTTAGAAATTGGGGGCGAACGGACGCGAATTTACAAAGCCTATATCATTTCAGTCATGGTGAAGACTATAATACTACATTAGCTTTTGTCTGTGCAAACCTAACCTAACCTAGCTACTATACTGCAATATTTTAGATTTTGTTGTATCTCCCAATCTCATTAAATTAATGAAGTCCATAGCTGTAATGATATGGGCTTTTTTTAGTGATTTTACTCAATTTTTGAAGTCTAGTCATCACCGTGCCTGGAATGGTGTAGGCTTTGTAAAAACGCGGACCGGAAGCAGGTGGCGCGCCGTGCACCGGAAGTAGGAGATTGAAATAATGTGAACAATCTCTCAATTCAACAGCAGCCTACAATGTAGTAGAAATGGCGGCAGCTCGTGGATTGCAAATAAGAGGATCCAGTAAACAAACGAAACCATACTCGTAATAAGGGTTGAAACCGGGAAGTAAAATTAATCAAACTTTTGAGAAAAGTTTTTACCAGAAAATCCAACCGTTTAAAATGCGCTGGCATAAAATTATTGTTCAGCTCAGTGGTTCCCAAACTCCGTTGGCCGACGGACCCCTTTCCCATACTGTTTTGGCCCACGGACCCCGCAGGGCGGATAGCACAAAGGAGGGGTCAAAATGGGATAGTGTGGGACGGCATATTTACCACAACGGAGGGGCGAAATGGGATATGGGGTGGAACGGGGTAGGATGGGGGTGGGGCGAAACATCCCATACCATATCCCATCCCATTACGTCCCTCCCCCGACGAAATTTCCATATGAATAAAAATGTGTCAAAACCTTGCCGCGAACCCCCTGACGTCATTCAGGGACTCCCAAATCAATTTTTTATTTCCACGGACCACCTGAATGATCCTGGGAACCCCTTAAGGAACCACTTCTAGATAAAAGCCAACCGTTTTCGGAAAACTATAAAAAAAAATTGAGACACACGCGGTAGAAGTGAAATCAATCTCAACTAATATGCGCCTAGAAAAATGAGCTCATAATCAAAGCGGTCAACGCGCGCAGCTTCATTCTATCTCATTCTCTCGCAGGCTGAATCTTATAGAAGAATGAGTTTGTCTTTTTAGTGTCGTTTCCGTTTTATCGTGTTTCAAATCACAACGGCGCTCAAGAAGTTTTTCTTAAAAAATAGGGTATACGTGTGTGATGTGCAATACAAAATCCGCCACATTGAAGAAATGCAACACATTTACAATACAAAAAAATCACATTAAAAATAGTATTGTCGGGTTTAATTTTAAAGGAAAAACAAGTCTTAACGGGTTACGAATAACCTAAAAGTACTTGAAAATCTCCCACTACCACCACAGTAAGCGGTAAATGTTCCTTGTGTCATGATGGATAATTTTATAATGAATGGTATAGTTGCTACCCTCTACTTGTCTTAATCTGCTTTATTTACCGACAGGCTATAATGTCGATAATGCAGGTTTCTATTGTGCGTCCAATAGAAACAATAGATGGCGCTGGTGTTTAAAATGTCAGGTTGTCAAGAGGTGCTTTGTTGATAAAAATACTGGTTCCTGTAGATTAATTTTCCTTTTATTGCTAATAATCGAACAATAAACAAAGGCTTGTTTTTCCTTTAGTTATATTGAACGGGGAACCGGGCTGTACAGACTAATTCTCGCATGTTAAAGAATCCAGTCATGTTTTAACCTAAAACTTGTAAATAATTAACTCAGTTGAAATTCTCTTCTCTCAGTAAGTGTTTAAATGAAGAAGGGACCCTCGCCAGATCCCAACAAAGCCAGCCGAGGAATTGAACTCACGACGCCTGGGTAGCAATCAGACGAGTTGCCAACTCAGCACTGATCGGTCTATTACGCATGTATTGTGAATTCCTTATTAGTAAAAACTATTTTTTGTAGTTTTTAATAGACGGATAGAAAAAAATCCCGAATTTTAGCACCGCACCCTCTAATATTACGAATTCAGCATCCGTAGTGTTGAAGGCTGTATGAGAGTTAGGGTTGTCATTATAATAAAGAGAAGGGTTGGCTGAAGGAATGAAGGGGTATTTTTTATCTCACAATTCCTAATAGGCTGTCTTCAAAATGAGGAAGTATGACAATTACGAGACCAAAGAAATTATCATTTAAAAGAGATGACTTCCAAATGAATATTTTTCAACTTTATTTTGCGTAGATTTGTTTTACCCCGATGTCCCACAAAGCTTTATCGCACTCCTTGTGTAGTTATCGCACTCCTTGTGTAGCCGGTTCTAATAAGAGACACAATTTGTAACAACATCCTTTTTTAAATTTGCAACAAATGAATGAAAGCAAATCTTGGTTGTGGAAATTAGACCACTTTCCGACATACGATCGAGCTGAAACTTGACAGGTAGACTCGTTTTTGATGAAAATGTATTCTGTCTATTTTTGGTGGCACTTACGCGAAATTAACTTCTAGCCGGCCCAAGATAAGGCGTGTTCATGCCTTTCGGTGCGTAGGAACGTATTATTACTGTGAAAATTGGAAGTCTTCTTCTTTCGTGTAGTGGAGGGTCAGAGGGAGACATCTAGGTCTGCGAGCCAGTCTAGGGCCTCAGGCGTTGCCGTCTGGACCTCACCAATCCCGCCGGGGAATGATTGGAGCGGGCATTCGTTGACCACATGTTCGGTGGTCTGCACCGCACCGCATTCACACATCGCCGACTCTTTCAGGCCCCATCTATGCATCATGTGAGCACAATGGCTAAGGGCGCACCTTATCCTATTGATGGCGGACCAGAGTTTGCGAGGCAATGAGAACCCAGGCTGTCTCTCAGTGGGGTCCTGAACGTGATGGGTGTTTTTGTCGTTGGCCGATTTTTACTCAAGCTACCACCTATCTTCTGGGGTGAGAGGTGTTCGAAGGAGTCTTTCTCCTTCCGTCCATATGTTTATCTAAAACAGTAAAGCTTACTCTTGGATGCTTTGACTAAGTATACCCTAGACAAGCCCTTTCATAGAGAACATCATAATAAAAGTAACACCAGTAACAGCAATTTCGCAACAAAACTCTCCTTCGAATTCCGCCATCTTGCATACGCTTTTCCGGCAATATACAACTGACCACCGAGCTACCCTGTTGTGTAATTCTTCGCACTAACACATCAATAGTTCGTTCAAGTTTTGGTCTCATGAACAGTTTCGATAAGCTGTGTGTATACCAGTGGTTCTCAAAGGGGACACAATACATTTATAAATTTAATTGGATTTAAAAAAAAAACTTTATTATGATAAGCGATTCAATTCGGAGGCGAGTATGGGTACCGGCCGCGCTGCCTCGGGAACCATTTATTAGATAACCAACACCCTGCCATAGGTCACCCCAAGTGGTTCGCAACATTTGGTGACTAAGCAGGGGTTCCCGGGTTAATGGAGTGATCTTTGTCCAGGTCTTGGCGTCGAAAATCACAGGATTCTGTTCTGTTTTGCAAAAAGTTTTAGCCAAAAACTATAATCTTTCTTTAAAGTTTTGAATCAATTGCTGAAAACATTAAGTTTTTTTTGCGTATAATAAATAAAAAATGACAAAAATTCGTGGTTACTTAAGACCCGGCAGTAAGCGCTCAAAAAGAAGAAAAAGGGGAGATATATTAATAAGAAAGTTAGAAGGAGCGCGCTTATATTAAAAACGATAATAGGTATTTAAGCGAAAATTGTGAAAATGTTTAATAAAACATGACTCGTTTAAAATACAACAAGAATCTTGCGGGAAATATTTAAATAGCATTTAAAGAAACAATGAATTATGATTTTTTTCAATAATTTATAATAAATATATATATATATTTTTTTTAAACAATCATTCCCGGGTTACGAATAGCCCAACAGTGTTTGAAAATCTCCTACTACCGCCACAGAAAGCCGAAAATGTTGCTTGTGTCGTGATGGAGGACTTAGCCAGCCGAAGAATCGAACACGCGACGCCCAGGTGGGACCCAAACGCTATATCCACTCAACCACTGATCGGTCAAATATTATCTATTATATTATTATCGTCAAAAATAACATGTATTTTTTTAAAATTTAAAAACTTAAAGTGTTCAAGAGAAATATATTATAAAACGGTAGAAATTCAGAATGCCGTGGCTTAAGATAGGTTAACTTTACCTTTATTGAAGAAGAGTGCATCTGTCCTTCGTTGAGATCTGTGTTTAATGTATTTTATAGGTTTCCGTTTTACAAAATAACTAAAATTTTCTTGGAAAAATATTGTATTTATAACTATTGTAATTCCAAACGAAAATAAACCAAACCCCATTTATTGGTTTTACCTTGAACGTAGTAAATATTTATCTGGCAATTTTGACAAACTTTTTTGAATTAACTGCCAAAATTGAAAGTACTTTTATAAGTTCTTTAATATTACTAAATAAAAAAGTCGAGAGCATTGTTTTGGCCCTGCGGATATAATATTTTCACCCAGGGCGCTTTATTTTTACCCACTTAGATAGTTTTATTACAAATTTTGTTTTACATTATATAAAGTAGGTTTGCGACTCCACCGACAGCAAAGTTAACCAGGTAAAGTTGTACATACCGTCCCACCAAGGTCCCCATACAAACTAATAATTTTTTTTTTTTTTAAAGTTTCTTTATTCTTTGAATTGTTCATTACATGAATTGGGGATTTTTCGACCACCATACTAGGCACATGCCTGTGTTGTGGTGGTCGAGTGATAATGGATACAATAATAATACTTCGACTAAACAGGTTGATTATTCCTAAAAAAAAACAGCGGGGGTGAATTTAAAAGTGGGTCGCGCTTTAAAAAAGTTTGTACACCACAGCCATATTGTGACACAGCACTCATTGTATGTATGTAGTCGGTCTGTCGTGACGCCACAAGCATCGTGGTGAGTTAAAGACGTCAGAAACATTGCCAGAAACAAAATTAGGAACTTTCCCTTTGTCACGTTGCCGCGTTTTTATTTTAGTATGCAACCGCTCATATCCGTACGCACCCAATCGCCGAAGAATTTCATACTAAAATGAAAATGCGGCTGGCCGTGCGGTTGACCGCCTACGCGGCTAGCCGCTAGTGCGCACAAGGCCTTCGACATGTATTTTCTTTTATATTGAGATAGCTGACTACATTTTCAAAAATAAAGTCCATGGCGTGTAACTTGTACAATACTCGGAAGTGTGATATTTTTGTGTTTGAAAAAAATTAACGCGGTCCGGACGGCTAACACGAAAAATAGTTTCAGTGTAAACCTTGAAGACCGATAAAAGGTACAACACAAAGCTCAATGCGATCTAAACGGTTCAAAACAATGCACGGACTTTTTCATAAATGCCTTCACAGGGCTTGTCTAGATATTATAGGTCAATGCTTGGATGCAATTTTAAACCTTAAGATCCCGCAAATTCAAGGTTAACAATCTTAATTTTTAGAGCTCGCAACGTCTTTTCCATCACGACCATGACCTATGGAAAGTCCTTTTAACTGTCAAAAGTAAGGTTGAGTATATTTGTTGTGTTTCTTGATTTAAAAAATGAATACAACTTAAGATGTTTTGGGTATCTTCCAAATAAGTTTGAGATTCGTGAGATTGTTTTTAAATATTACAATGAATATTGAAATGGACAGACGTCCTTACTAGACTAGGCTCTGAGTAGTTACGACGCTTTCGATGGCGGACTGGAGATGCCCGCCCAACTTGCCAATGACTTTGGTAATTATCTTAACCGTGTACCTAAGATACGAACGACGATAGATGGAACTCTTCTGGTGTCACATTCAACTGCCATCTTTTGGGATATGGCAGAACTTCGGATTACTAACAATGCTATCGACATCTATTGAAGGAAACTGAATGTTATGCTTACGAATAATCAATGCGCAGGGCCGTAGCTAGGGGGGGCATTAGGGGGCAATGCCCTACCTTAAAATACTTGTGCCCTACCTTAAGAAATACCATCGACTATGATAATATACTAGTAAACTGTTTGTTAATAATTGTTTGACATGATTGAAAAAAAATACTACCTTTTAGTAGTTAGGGGTGTAGCGTAGCGACATCTAACTAAACAGCTCCGAATTAACCAAAGAATCATATTATATCAATTCTTTATTCTGCCCATAGATGGAATTGAAGTAAGTGGTGAGAGACTGCGCGTATTGCAATCACTGCTTAGGGGGGATTCCCAAACAGATTCCCAAGATTGGGGATGTTATTCAACGGTTGAGTCATAAATAAACCAATCCTTAGATCGATATTTTCGGGCCTTCTCCTAACTAAACGGTTTGTCATCAGATCAAGCACTTGCATACTGCTCGCTAACAACGTATGCAGGGACAATAGGGGTCTAGTTTTAGTTCATTATAATTGTAGTGTCGTTCTATAAAAAATAAGAGTCCTTGTTAAATAGTAACCTTCTGTTACTTACACCGGGCGGGTATGTGGTGGATAACCTCCAATTCACTTCGAATAAGAGAACGTTTTCCTTCAAAATGTGCCAGCAGATGAATCCACAACTGGAAATTTACATTCTGATCACAAAACTGGTTTTAAATTAAGGGTGAATCTGTTTGCGTGTCCACAGATTTAATTAGTATTGCTCTCTTATAATGCGTAGTATGGTTTTCCTATGAATTACGAATTTTGTGGAATGGTTTGAAATAAAAATTTTAACTTCACTCCATAGACATCCAAATTTAATAGACCAGAAGATACAGATGAGGGGTAAAACCAAACTATGGAGGGTGAAGAGGGGAAGATGACTGTGATTCGTTAAAAAATCAATCTGACAGTATAAAGGCATCTCGCATTATAAATATCACCATTTAGTTCTTAAAAGCAAAACTGCTTTTTAATGAATAGACCTTTTTACATGGGTGCGCGAATTGCCCGCCACGTTATTATCATATTTGCGTAGTGGAAATCGGCAAAGGAAAGTTTGCCCTTTTTCATACGGGAATATTTTGTTGCCGTGTTTAGTTGAGACACTTTTACAAATGTTTCATAATTTACTTACCACTGTAACCATCGACGAGCTCACTTGAGAAACGCCTACATTCGCTACGTCCACATATATTAGAGTATAATGTATAAGCACAAGCTCTCACCTTTGTTCGTAAAATGTGCGATGTGACCAGCGCGCTGGTCAGGACAAGAATGATGACGTCACATTTTTAGATTCAAGCGACGCTCTCGTAAGCCCAGCTGGCTCCAAGGCGGAGCTATAGCCAGCTCTATGGGGAGGGGGAAATAATACGATTTTATCACTTAGGGCAGGTCCAGATTAATTCCTATGTCTGATTGTCTTCGAAATGTGTCAGCAGATTAATCCGCTACTGGAATTTTGACTGATCATTCGGAACATGAAACTGATTTTAACCCAGGAGTTTATATGCTAAATCCTCGGCTTAAGCTCAGATACTACACCCAGAACAAGAAAATGGTTTTCCTCTTACTTTTGTACTTGGAACACATGGATGGTTTGATGATCCATTGGAACACGTGACGATCCATGAAACTTTCTTAGAATTGTCGCGCATCGCCCACGGACCTCTCTCAATCATTCTCACTGAATATTAGTCATAAAAAATCCAAGCGCAAAACAAAATTCGACCCTGACGGTGTTGTCAGTCGCTGCAGTTATCAAGATGACATTATTATACATTCATTTGAAGAAAGGGGATTCCCCAGGTTTGTCACAGAATAAGTAATGAAAAATTTCGAGCCCAATTCAATCGGTCTGAATCATATATGCAACAAAAATATGAAAGAAATGATTAAAATTTAATGTTGTGAAATTTTGCCGCCCCTTAAAAGTGCCGCCTGGAGCGCCCCCCCCCCCCCCGCCCGACCCAGATCAGATCATTTTAATTGCGCTCTACCTGTAATTAGCGCTGCCCTATCTTTAATTCAACTCTAGCTACGGCCCTGTCGATGCGCTACCATTTTTAAATCTATATCGAACAGTATTAATAGGCCAGGGACTGTACGGTTGAAATTTAAGAATCTGGCTAAGACGGCAACTCTGACGTCGCGCCGTACCCAAGACCGTTTTCGTGCGTAGAGTTTGTACACAAATCTACTAAAGCAATGCCAACGGATGCCACTTCCGTTAACAGATCACGTGATTAGCATCCCCTGTAAGTACTGTTGGATCTGTAACTTCGTGATCTCTCCTGATATGGAGAGATTGACGATAACATGATTTTTGTTATAACTGGCAGTTGTGGTTTCTACCTCGCGTCTCATTCGATATTTCTAGATATTCTAGAGAGTTGCGGTTACTTTATCCCGGTGACTAGGTGTCACTGGATCCCAGTGGATCTGAGGAACCGGCTAATTTTGTAACCAGTTCCTATAAACTGTGCGAAGCCGAATTAAAAGCCAACCGCAGGGCCTAGCAGCAAAAACCTGTGGAGCGAGTTTTTAACTGATAGTCTATATTTTTTTGTTTGTTATAGGTGTTACACTATTTAATAGGATTAAAATTTATTTAAAAAAAGAAAGAATTTAGATTTCTGAAAATATTCCATGAATTTCCGAATTTCTCACGAAGTAAGGTAAATTATTTCTAACAACTGGGCAAACAGATAAAACACAATCGGCACAATACACAATTACAATTACAATTTATTTCTAGTAAACAAAGCTTTTAAAAAATCCGTGTTGAGGATGGAATCTCTTCACAAAGAGATAACACTCTGAAATGCTACCATCGCGGAGAACAAATCTTTAATTTCTCTCTCGTCATGTCAAAGGTCGACTAATTTATTGACATTGCTATCTGTTCTGGTGATATCGGAAAAATGTACAGGCTAATCGATTCACCAACAATTAGGCCATATTTAGACCCCAAAAGGCTGAAGTTATCTTCAATCGTTATTTTAATTGTTTAAAAAAAAAAACTAAATTCTTACTTAGATGTTTTTGAAGTAAAACTTCTTTACGCACTTTTGACTTGGGGAGTACCTTAGTAAAAATGCGTGAGATATAAGCAGGGCTGGGCAAAATACATGCTTTGTTGTAATTAAAATACAAATTACAAAATACTTTTTCGCATGTATTTAAAATACGAAATACAAAATACTTTCAAGTCGTGTATTTGAAATACAAAACACAAAATACAGTATTTTAACAATTTTTTAATTTCAAATACAAATTACAAAATACATTTGGTATTGGTAAAACCTTTGGTTGCAATAAATTGTAGTAAGTGCCCTTACCTAAGGGTGCGTTTCTATAGAAGCAAAGCTGAGCAGAGTGAAACAGAGACGTGCAAAAATTGACCAATCATTGCTCAGAAGACACTTCTCGTCTCGAATTGAAACGTTGCTTGAAATGGCATTAGCCGTGTTTGGTGACCAGATCTGAATAGCCAGGTACTTCCTCATCTTCCTCTTCCCTATCTTCTTCCCCTCCCCACTACCTTTAGCCTCACAAAATACCCCAATTGGGGATGCCATAGACCCACCGGCTTCAGACGGGAGCAGTTGGGACTCTTGTGCGGTATTCTTATAAAAAAAACAAGGATTCATTTTTATATACATAGATGACATTTGTATAGCACAGTTTTGTGTTATTTCACTTCAAGTGTGCTCTACACTAGTGGACTTAAGTATGGACACTTTTCTTATATTTGATGTTCATTCGCTCTTTTTTAAATTACGTTGGCGTTTAAGTATAATTTTGTTAGCTAATTGATTCAACAACATATTGTACTGTTATATTTTGAATAGATTTAAATGATTTTTTTAGAAAAATAACAAAAATGCATAATAAAACAACGACATGGCAATTATTTATTAATTACGAAGATTTTGCATAATATTTCAAATGAGCATCGTTAGTATTTCGTTGGTAATTCTTTAAGTTAAATAACTTCCTAAAGTCTTCTAGGCATGGAGTCCACAAAACGTCACTAATTTTCCGGTTTGATGACATGGAACAATGTTTGAAAAATATATTTCAATTATTTCTCTTTTTTGTTGGATTTGCAACTTGAAACCAGTATTTTCATTCTAGACCAGAGATTTTCAATAGGATTCAAGTCCAGATGGTTCCCTGGCCAAGGTACAACAACAATATGGTGGTTCTGTAAGCATTTAATGCTCGTTTTTCTATGTGGCATGGGGGTCCACGCTGCTGGAAATTGCATTTACCACGGTTCCCCTCGAACAAATCATTGTGCTGGGCAATAATTTTGGCTCCAGAATCACATTTTGAAGACTTTTAGCCTTAATTGTGCCTTCTACCACTCCCAGACGTCCAAAACTATCTCTTATCATGCAAGCCCACACCATTACACTCAGAGGAAGTTTCATTGTCGCAGTAGTGCATTCTGGTATCACATCTTCAACTTGATGGCAACGAAAAAATCTGATTCCATCACTCTCAAAAGTGAAAATGTTGGTCTCATCACTCCATATATAATTATGAGGATGAAATTAAAGGGAATTTCTGCCCGTTTCATATAAAACTTAGATTTGGATTTGAGATCAAAATACCTAACCAAACTGAAAAATTATTTTTGTAATCAAAAGGCATATCAAATATCTAATACGGATGTGAGCTACTTTATTTATTTTTGAATTAAATGATAAGATGTAGGCCATTCAAGATTTTAAGGCTTCTGGATTTTAGAGGCGACTTGGTCAATTATTTGTGAGTAAATGAAAAACAATATTTTACTACATTTATCACTAGCTGACCCGACGAACTTCGTACCGCCTCAGAATCAATATCTGTTGAATTAAATTCAGTTTTTTTTATTAAGTTAAAAATTACGCAATGAAGCAATTATCAATGTGCAACTGTCCGTGTTTTGTTTTTGTCAGTATCAGAGATTACGTTGTGTACGGATTTATATTTTTGTGATTTTCTTACTTTTACAATTACTTACGGGAATTCGGGATGAGGAGGATACGGGTGCCGCCGCCCCGGGAACCATTTATTGAATAACCAACACCTCTGCCATAGACCACCCTAAGTGGTTCGCTACGTTTGGTGATTTAGCAGGGGTGCCCGGGTTCATGAGGTGACTATGCGCCTGCCCACCTGCTGCGTGGCGGGCCGGATCGAGAGAGACTGGTTGAGGGAGGCCTTTTGACCTTTCCAGCCGGACTCTCTCGACCCATTGCCTTGCACCACAGTTGGAGGGATGGATTCATACGTTCGTCGCTCCCGGACACACTGACCCCCAGATTCCTACCCACCCCTCATACCTTTTTCCTTCCCAGAACTTTCTATCCTCCCCATTCCTTAAAAAGATCCTCCACACAGCATCCCCTTAGATGACATAGGTCCTGAGAGATATTATTTTCCTCAGGGCCTCCTGTGTGGAGCTTATGTAAAAAAATGCGTTTCATTTCAGAGATTTATTATAATTATTGTATTTTTCCTTTGGAGGTGTGCAGACATACGTACACCATTTGTCTCATTTTCGACAATTGACATTGAGTGTGTAAGAAAGAAGGGCAGCATTATATGATTAAAAACAAATGCACAACAATCAACGCATTGACATTTGACGTTTTTGAATGTTTGGAATTCATGCACAGTTCAATATTATACCCCTCACAATATTGCTGCAGTTCTTTCAAAATAGGAGAATTCGTTCCATACAAAATGTATGGGGAAAATAATTTTCTTTATAACTATTTATTTCGTTAAGTTTTGTGATGTTTTAATAGTTATTATCAAATCCAACAAATCAAAGATCATCAAAATCAGCCCAGTAGTTCTCGAGTTATAAATAGTGTAACTAACCCGACTTTGTTTTATATATTAAGAAGATATAAATATGATGAAATACAAAATAAAAAATATATTTTTTTTTTGATGGGTGTAAATTAAAAATACAAAGTACGTATTTACGGCGGAATAAAAAATAGTCGTTAATATATTCAAATTACTACTCAAAAAATGCATTTTTAAGAATTTTTCATTGTATTTTAAAAATAAATATAGTTTTTTATTTTTTTTAATTTTTTTCACTTACTCTCAAATAATTGCCTAAGTTGCCTCCAAAATCATGAAACACTAAAATCTTGAATGGCCTATATCTTATAATTTAAAGCAAAAATAAATAAAGTAGCTCACATCCGTACTAGGTATTTGATTTATCTATTGATTACAAAAGTAATTTTTCAGTTTGGTTGGGTATTTTGATCTCAAATCCAAATATAAAATTTGTATGAAACGGGCAAAAATGGGCCGCGCATACGTTCCCCAAGATGAAGTTATAAGTGAAATCCTATTTTGATACTATTTTGATTAATCTTTACGAAGAATCGGCTTACAGTATGAACATCGAAAAATATTCCACGGATAAATTGAAACTTTTACTAGCTTTTCTATGTATTGGAATTACAATAAAATTATTATTTACGTAACAAAAAATGTAAGCGTAAACTACCAAAAAAATGTTTTTTCATGACTTAACTATGAAATGATACAAAAAACATTTTTTTTAAAATACCACTTTATGGCTCAGACTATTTTTAAGGTTTTCTATATTCTAATTTTTTTCGTTCTAATAAAATTATCCACAAAATAAATAAAAACCACTTTTTCGCTTACTTGCCTCGTGCTAATAAGACGCTCGATTTTAAAATTTTGCAGGCATGAGATTCGAAATATTTCTAGCGTTTATATTCCTCTTAAGCGGTGAGGGGAAGAGGACAGTGGGGAAGAGTTTCAATTATGAATGGTGGTCTTACGTCTTACGATCGAAAAGGTTTGATAGGATAACTTTCGGTAACTTTTAATCGTTCCCTAGGACTACTGCAGATCGCTAACGAACAAACAACAGATGACATCGAACATATTAAGAACACTTATTTATTGTGAATTGTTACTAATTCATTGGCGATCTGCAATCTTGCTAGGTAACGATGAGAAGTTACCGAAAGTTATCCTATCAATCCTAATCGATCGACTGCGCTAGGGGGTCAGGTCGATACTGAGATTATTTCCCACTCTGGAACGTGCCACAAATATACCGCACATAATTTTAATTGATTAAATTGTCAATTAATTAATGAAAACTAATATATAGTATATTTGCGGCATGTTCCAGAGTGGAAGATACTCTCAGTATCACCTTGGCGTAAGACCACCATTCAGAATTGAAACGTTGCTTGAAATGGGTTTAGCCGTGTTTGATGATCAGATCTGAATAACTAGATACTTCCCCACCTTCCTCTTCTTCATCTTCTTCTCCTCCCCACTACCTTCAGTCCCACAACATACCCCAGTTGGGGATGCCATAGTCTCACAGGCTCCAGAGGGGAGCAGTTGGGGACTCTTGTGCGGTATTCATGTAAAAATAAACACAAATAACATTTACTTGCGCACGCCGGGATTTAAACCCGCGACCTCCGGATCGCTGGTCGAGACCCTTACCCCTGGACTACGGAGGCCGTCATGTTTGATCAATTTGGCAAAAGTAAAGAAAAATTTGATCTTTCTTCAAGTACACAAACACGTCCGTAATACTTTTAAGTAATTAGCTTTGAATAGTATTATTGAGATGATCTTTTATTAAATAAAAAAAGAATAAAAAATTGTGTTACTCGTATTTCAACCCAAAATATTTTGCTTTCTTTCAGTTCCATTTCCTTCATCTTTCTCCCCTCGGCGGGTGATCGTCTTTTCACTTGATTTTCCCTCCTACCTCACAGCGCATCTTATACAACCTTCCACTTCTCCCTCTTCCTGTTTCCTCCAGATATGGCTGGCTTCATCAGACAACTTGTCACTGTATAATGCGCTAAGTAATTCCGTGATACATTGCCTCCCCGCGCCCGCCCGCGCCCGGGCAAAGTAAAGCGGAAAGCCAAGAGAATACAGAGTGGTGCAAAAATTACCACCGGCATAAAATCGATTTAAAAAGAATTAAATTATTACACTTGGCAAAACAAGTTTTTCGCTGCAAAAGATACTCTCTATCTTGTAAAAGACCTCCATTCAGATTTGAAATATTGCTAGAAACTGCTTTAACTGTGTTTGTGACCAGATCTGACGGCCAGCGTAGTGCAGCGGTACGGCGCTTGACTCGCATTCCGAAGGTCGCGGGATCGAATCCCGGCGTGGCAAATAAATTTTAATTCACAATTTATTCATTTAAAATAATATATAGTATATTTGCGGCACGTTCCAGAGTGGAAGATACTCTCAGTATCGCCCTGGTGTAAGACCACCATTCAGAATTGAAACGTTGCCTGAAATGGCTATAGCCGTGTTTGGTGACCAGACCTGAATAGCCAAGTACTTCCCCACCTTCCTCTTCCCTACCTCCTTCTCTCCCCACTATCTTCAGCCTCACAACATACTCCATTTGGGGATGCCATAGTCTCACTGGCTCCAGACGGGAGCAGTTGGGACTCTTGTGCGGTATTAATGTAAGAAAAAAAAGATAAGAATTTCCAGGTTTTTTCCAATTTTTTCTTCCCTAGCTTCGCCTTCCTTGGCACTTCGGCTCCCACTGGCTCCGGATAGTTGGGAACGGTTGGGACTCTTGTGCGGTATGCACATTTAAAAACGCCTACGAAAAATCCTTACAGTTTAAGGAAACTGACTCCTGTGAGTAGGCAGGTATCTACCTATAACATGAGATCTTTTAATTTTCTGATTTTGGACTATAAATATCACGATGCTGCGGTTCCATACAAGGCTGTGAATTACAAATTATAAAATGCTCGCCCAAATAATTTTCATTCCTATAGATTTGTTTGTGTTTGCACTTTTCCAATTATTGAAAAATACATCCGACTAATAAATTCTCGTAATCTATTAAAAAATGTACGCTTTTGAGGTTCAATCTTGTGTAAAATATATTTTTTAACATATTTTGAAGGAAAATTAGAACATGGCCCTATCTTGGAATGGAATTAGAGAAATATACTTGGAACCTTGTGCAATGAATTATTATGCCCTAACTGCATGTGATTTTATCTATTTATGTTCGAAAATGCTAAATATACGACCGATTCTTTGCAAAAGGTGACACCTCATAAAGATCAAGATAAAGTGATGGTAGAACCCTGCCCAACAAAAGTGACGAAATGTCGAAGAGTTTTTACTTTTCCGGACAGATTTATTATTAAAATATAAAATGATTTTTGTTGTTGTTTGATGATATTTATTTTAAGGTTCTATTTACTTAGTCCACCCTGTACGAAAAGACAAATGAGTAGAAGGATGTGAAAACAGAGCCAACAATTGTGTAAATGCGTATGTGCCAACACACCCAAATATAAGCATCAAAGAAAGACCCCACCCCCCTGCTCTCCCACAACCCCCTCATACCCCTTTACACTTTGTTATAAGAAATATGATGTTGGTTCGGGTGTATCTCTTGAGGGGCGGGTGTATATCTCAGGGCGCGTAATAACGGTTCTCGGTAAACCGGTTTAAATTTCTTCACTGTTATTCCGCTAAATATGTTTTATATTTTAACAATATAAATTAACCGATGGTCTCTGTGGTTGAATTATTACGATCGTTGGCTACAAATCAGGAGATCGCGGGTTAAAATGCCTGGATGAGCAGGTAAATTTAATTTTTGTATTAAATTGTGTTATTTCACATTTTATTCATGTAAAATCTCGTAAGGAATATTTGCGGCACGTTCTAGAGTTGTAGATACTTTCAGTAACGCCCTGGTGAAAGATCGCTATTCAGATTTGAAACATTGCTTAAAATAGTTTTAGCCGTATATGTATTTGGTGTCCAGATCTGAATATCCCGCTACACACCCACCTTCCTCTTTTCCTTCTACTTCCCATTCTCTCTACATTAAGCCTCACAACATATCCCAAAGTCTCACTGGCTCCAGACGGTTGGGAGCAGTTTGTGGTAGGCATTCACATTGTTTTTTTTTTTTGTATTTCGTTTTTTTAACAATTTACTACCAATTAACTTACTTTAGAGAAGACTATATTACAATAAACTTCCCGCACACACCGCACAAGACAGATATAAATTATTAGACGAGAATGAATGACCAAGTCAAAAACTAAAATTGTTTACTCATTCAATGTATAGCTAGTTCTCAGTGAAATAAGAAATACACCTAAAAAAGCATTTTAAAGAAAGGTGCAATAAATTAGCTAGATGTACATACATAAAAATGAAGGTTTTTAGAAATTGTTATTATAAAAATTGGCAACATGTACATTAGAATCTAAAAATGTATGTTTGCATAAGCCCACTTTAAGTGGAACTATTTTAGGTTTAATCTATATATATATATATATATATATATATATATATATATATATATATAAAATCTCGTGTCACGGTGTTTGTGGTCCGAAACGGTTGGACCGATCTTTATGATTTTTTTTAATGATAATTTGATAGGTATGAGAACATAAAAGTATATTTCATACCGCTAGGTGATTAGGGTGTCCCTATCCAGAAAAAAAAGGTTTTTTTTTAGATTTTTTTTGTATTTTTTTTGGCATCGAAAAATATCCACAACCCCAAATTTTCACCCTCCTACCCCCACCCTCCCATTTTTTAATCGCGATTTTATTATTTTTTTATGAACAAATTTAACCGTCGTTCGTAAAAAAACAATAAAACTTACTTTAATGAAATACATTGAATTGAGAAAATGAATGATGAGTGTGTTTTTTATGTTATTTTTATCGGCGGTCATCGTCTACAGCGCTCCATTCCTCTTTCTGTCATAGATCCCATCCGCACACACTTACATTCGTTATTTTTTTTGTTATAATTTATATGGCAGAACAACGGTTTCCGGGTCAGCTAATAAATAAATAAATAAAAAAAACTCTGTAATTTTGCATGCCCTAGTCTGCCTAGTCTCATCGGTTTTTAGACATTATAATACGATAGTTAAAACGTCTTAGACAAGTAACATGCGTAAGATGACTGTGTAGAATAATTTAAATTCAGAAAGTAAATTAGGTGGAACGAAGCATACATTGGAGGGAGAAGGTGTTGGGGCTTTTTTGATAACCTGGGAGATGAACATGTATGGAAATAGATGAAAATGTATGGAAGAAGAAAATGTATGAAAGTCAAAGGGCCAAGGTCGTAAAAAAACATTATAAATTTAGACGTGGGAGAAATTTGAAGTTATTATGTATTTAATTTTGGGTATAAGAAAGACTTATTTCTTATATACTTGTTTCTGGGGTTATTTTTAATTTATTTTATTAACCCCTCAGGCTAAACTGTTCGCTTTTGGGAACAACCATATATAGTCTGTCAAATAAGAGTAGAAAATATAAAAAAATTGAACTACAAAATTTTTGGACTGGCAACACCAATTTAACTGTCAAATATTCTTTTAAAGTGTAATGTCACTGAATGTGTAGAACACAGTAAACCACATTTTAAAAAACATTTTTTGATTCATGACATAAATTTTGCTTTCATTTAATTTAACATAAATTTGAATTTAACAGTAGATTGAAAGGAAGAATCACTAACGGTGAGTTTAGTTACACTACTTTTAGATCTGAATGAATTAGTTAAATATATTCAGATCTAAATTAGAGATACGATTTAAATCCCGGGCAACGCTGGGTACTTAAGCTAGTATTAAATAAAAGTGAGAAATTTCTAAACTGTGCTTTATATTTTATTAGATTATCGTTTTTCTTCATTATGTTAACACAAAATCGCGAAGGTATAATAATAATATACCTATACGCAATTCTAATTTTGAGATCAGTGAGTAGCTATATTGTAATGAAAAAATATTTTTTTCACTTTAACGCCTTTTTATTTTTTTAATAAAAATGTAGGTTACACAGCTTTACATCAACACCATGAGTTATATGTTTAGTATTGCCATTTGAACAGCAGTGGCGCCCTCCTATGTTTTCTACTCTTATTTGACAGACTGTAGGTCTCAAATAAATCGTTGTGTCTACCTTACTATCATGGTTAGAAAGGAAAAATACCATACTCTATATTCAAATATAAAAGTTAACCACAAAATAACTAAAATGTACACCTTTATGACACCAAAATTTCCAACTGCAATTGTAAATGTATGAACCTTTTGGATTCTTTTAAATTAATTATTCTACATGGAACGACACAAAGGGGAGGAGACTATAACGTTTATAATACATTTATAACGTTTACGAGTCATTAAACCTAAGCCGATGTTTCATAAAATTAGAATTTATAGAAAGGGGCATAAACGCATTAGATAGTAATAAATCTGCTGGACCGGATGGTATTCCTCCCATATTTTTAATAACTTGAAGTGATAGTTTGATATATCCCTTACACAAACTTTTTAACAAATCCTTAGCATCTGGCTGTTTTCCGGCTCTGTGGAAAAAGATATATTTAACGCCTATTCATAAAAAGGTGACAAAAGCGATATATCAAACTATAGACCTATTTGTATTATGTCTGCTTTACCCAAACTTTTCGAGTCATTAGTATTAGATACCATTGTAAAACCTATCAACAATATTATTGTTCCTAACCAACATGGCTTTATCAGAGGTCGATCTACCTTAAGTAATTTAACTATCTATAATAATTACATATCCGAATCCCTTAGTCTGAAACAAAAAGTGGATTCTATTTACACCGATTTCAGTAAAGAATTTGATAAGGTTTGACATCACATTCTTATATCCAAACTCCGACTGTTAGGCATCAAAGGTAGTTTATTGACATGGATTATCAGTTACCTCAGTAATAGAGTGCTTAGTGTCAGGATTAATTTTATAGAATCCTATGTATTCGAGGCCACAAGTGGTGTCCCGCAAGGGTCCCACCTCGGCCCAATATTCTTCTTAATATTCATTAATGACATTGTAAACATATTTAAAGATGTACAAGTCCTACTTTTTGCAGATGATCTAAAATTGTTTAAAAGAATACGAAATATATATGATTGCCTAATTTTACAAGCTAATTTAGATGAATTTTTTAAATGGTGCGAACAAAATATGTTATTTTTGAACATTGAGAAATGTCAAGTAATACGATTTTCCAGAACTCATTCTCATATCTTACATGAATATAATTTAGAACAATGTTAACTTAACACCAGTATTACAAATTCGCGACTTGGGAGTTATATTCGATTCAAACTTAACATTCACAGCACATATAGATGATATAACTAATTAGGCTTTAAAGATTCTTGGCTTCCTTTGTAGAACACTAACTGATTTTAAGTCTTTGAATTGCATGAAAATACTCTACATTTCATTAGTGAGAAGTCAAGTGGAATATAATTCACCTATTTGGTCCCCTTTTCATAAAGTACACTCTAACAAAATAGAACGTGTTCAAGACAAATTTCTTAGGTACTTAAATTTCAAACTCAATATTCCAATAGAAAACATTAATTATTTAAGTTTGACGAATCGACTTAATTTAATTACGCTGTCTGACAGAAGAATCATTTCAGACCTAATTTTATTATACAGAGTTATGAACTACCTAATTGACAGCCCTGCCATCGTTGCTACTATTAAACTCCATGTACCGACAAGGAATACTAGACAAAATAGAACATTCTTTTGCAACACATACACAACCAACTATCAATCACACTCACTTACCAATAGGATGCATGATTTAGGCAACAAATTTGGTGGTATTATGAAATATTACCATTATATAGATATACTCGCTGTATATTATATATCTATATATTATTATTATATAGATATATTCGCTGATTCCCTTTATATTCTAAAATGCAGTTTAAACCAACACTTTGTGGAATCCTACAAATTATTGTAACGTGGGTATAATATATTTTACGACTTGATGTGTTATTGCAATGTTTTTTATTTTTTTATTTATTTATTTATTTATTTATTCCATTTTTACAATTTTACAAAGTTAGGTATAAGTACAATTATTTTTTTAATTATGTACATGTAATGCAAATATTTTTTAATGGTGGTAATAATGCCTCTCTAATTGAGATTTTCTCGTGTTTAGGGAGGGAGTACTAACACAATTGATATTTTGATATATGTTTAATTGATGCTACCATGAGCGTATTTACGAAAAAATAAAATAAAAACAACATGTATGTAAAATTATATACCTGTGCACTATTTTAGGAAGAAAGTTTTTTTTTAAAATTATAAAATATAAAACCTGTGTACACATTGAAAATATAAGTGGGCGTAATATAACACAAACATGAAATTACTTAGTGGTGAAATTTATTTTAATTTTTTTCTTAAAAATTTTATAATTTTTTTCGGATTGAATATCTTTAGGGAGTTCGTTAAAGCATTTTATGGCTGAGTATGTGTAATGGTGTTGGGCCGTTGTAGTATTAAGTTTAGGGATTATTATTTGTCCTGTTGTTCTCGGCCTGGTGCTAAATGACTTTATTGTTAGTTTGTCTTTATGGATTTGAAGTAATGCATTTTTGATAGATTCTGTTTATTTGTAAATTTTTGATAGATTCTGTTTATTTGTAAAACTTTGAATTCATCGAATATTTTTTGAGTTGAATAGTCTAAAGGTTTTTTTAGAAAAATTTTGATGAGTCTTCTATGTACTATTTCAAGTGGGGCTAAGTTTGTTTTATACGCTCCTCCCCAACCTATTATTCCGTATTGCAGAACTGATTGGGCTTATGCATAGTAAACCTTCAGTAGTATAGATTTATGAAGTATATTTCTTAGTTTGAGGAATACGTAAAAACGTTTACGTATTCTGTTTATAGTTTGTGCAATATGTTCTGTCCATTTAATAAGTTGATCTATTATTATGCCTAAATATTTAATGTTGTTCTTTTTTGAAATTTTTGTGCATTTAGATGAGTTGCAGTTGTCAGTATAATTTTTACAAGAGTTATTATATTTGTATTTATATTATGTTATTATATTTTGTTCTATGTTATTGTCAAATATTACATTGTTTAAAATAATTCACGGTTTTAATATACAGGTGGTTTTTTCTTCAAAAAATAGTTGTATATTCTTAAAAAATTTTCACTTTTATAAATTTTTCCCATTTTATAACTTTTGGTATAAATTCTATGTATGTGTAATCCTCGATCGCTTAAAAACTATTATTTTATAATCTATGTAAAAGCCCCTACGGGCGTATAACAACAATAAATAAATATAAATAATACATTTGTCTAATAAAATGTTTTTGTCTTCTTATTGTTATTAATTATCACTAATTTTACTCGCTAAGCGAGTCATTTAAAAAAAATCTATGTTTGAATGCACACTTTTTATATTTAAATAATTATGTGTTTGTTTCGATTTGTATAATTTGAAAGCGTATTAATTTTATCACCTTTTAAAAACAGTTTTTAGTTTTCGGATACGTTCTAAAATGCGAAATATTACATTTATTTGGATTTTATTGCGAAGTGGAAATATTTTAACCTTCTGACAAAATATGGTCGAAGCCTGAGAGGTTAAACCCCCCAAGACTTTTGCGGACATAATATATGTTGAAAATTTATAAAAAAAAATAGCTACTAAAACATATCAGTACAATAAATACTTATCATTTTACAAACATAATATATAAAAATATCAATTATATTGACCATTTTTGCTTTCATGCAGAACACAGAGGTTTTAGAAAATACCGAAAAGTTCTGTATGTATTGGCAGATCGGTAAATCGCATTGGCGGTGAATTATATGAATAGTAAATACTATGGTTGTCACAGTGGAAAAGATGGTGGAGTCGAGTTGTCGAATAGATTTAACAGGGACACGGATAAGGACAGTTTATGACGTTATTCAGTAATTTAAAAAGTGTAAGAGTATCATTATAAGTTCTCCGGATAAAAAGCAGGGGTCGTTTTACAATAGACATAAATAATAAACCAACTATTGTAAATACTAATCCAAAAAACTAAAACCTATCATGCGTTATTATCAGAATATCAGAGGCTGCGGCACCAAACTTAATGAGCTAAGATCGTCGATTCCAATCCATCCCTTTCATATATATTTCCTGACTGAAATTTGGTTGGATCCGTCCTTTAATACAAAAGCCGTGTTTGGTGACCAGATCTGAATAGCCAGGTACTTCCCCACCTTCCTCTCTTCCCTATCTCCTTCCCTCCCCAATACCTTCAGCCTCACAACATACCCCAATTGGGGATGCCATAGTCTCACTGGCTCCAGACGGGAGCAGTTGGAACTCTTGTGCGGTATTCATGTAAAAAAAAAAAGAAGAACTAGGCTTCACTTCTCATAATACCTACCGCTCTGATAGAAGTACCACTACCAGCACCAAATCAAGAGGAGGAGGTTTAATAATATCTGTCACAAAATCTATAACTTCATCCAGACTAAAATGCAAGCCCAAAAATATAGAACAACTTTACTTACTACTCAAGACGAACCTAGGAAAAATTATTTTTGGATGTGTTTACGTTCCACCCGGATCAAATTCACAAGTTTATGAAAACCACATTGAAGATGTAGAGGCCCTCAAGCTCAAATATCCGGAAGCTAGAATGCTGCTAATCGGTGACTACAATATTCCAAACAATATAAACTGGGTCACTATAAGTAATAATCCAACAATTCATGCTAACATATCTGCTAATGCTCGAGAAATTATAAATATGTCTAATTTCCTTGGTCTTAAACAAATTAATAATATATATAATTCTAATCACCACCTATTAGACCTTGCATTTAATAGTGATCCTTCAGTAAAACTAAGTAAATCTATAGACTCTCTTCTCCCCATAGATTCCCACCATCCTCCCTTAAACATTGCCATTATGAACAACTTTCTTAATACTCACTCTAACACTGTTCCCATTTGTTCTTATAATTTTGCCAAAGAAGATTATCCACTGATAATAAAATACTTAGAAAGTGCAGATTGGTCCTTTTTAGACAGAAACACAAATGTTAATCATAACCTAGAATCTTTTTACTCCATCATCAACATGTAATACCATCAAAGTTTCCCAAATGGTTTAATAATGACTTAAAGCAATTAACAAAAAACAAAAAAAATCTGGCACAAAAACTTCAAAGAGAGCAACTCTATTTCAGACTACAAAATATTTCATAAATATAGAACCGACTGCAAAATACTCGCCAGAAAATTATATCAAACATACATACTTAACACAGAAAAGTCTATTTCTTCTGATACCAAAAACTTTTTTACACACATAAACTCACCAAGGAAAAATAAACCCAGCATACCTACTCACACATATTTCGAAGGGAAAAGCAGCAGTGATACTAACGACATCGTTAATTTCTTTGCTGAGTTCTTCAAAAATGTGTACGATAAGGATATCCCTAATGTTCAACTTCCATCCTTTCATCCAAAAAAATTGGTCCACATTCCCGCTTTACATATAAATGTTCCGGAAGTTATACGCAAAATAAAAGCACTCGACATTGTTATGGTACGCCCAAACGACAAAGAATTCAAACTCCTAATTCGCCGCAAACTACACAACACCCTGCTCCCCCCCTGTTCCCTGCTTCCTACTTCCTATCCCATCCGCCCACCCGCACGCGATCCCTTCCACTAGTTGAGAATTGCGAGCCGCCTCGGGCACACGTTAAGCCCGCGCGTTGATTCCCACTGTTCGCGCCCGGCGTACTATCGCTCGAATTGTACTCAAATATAACCTGCAATGTTAATTCAATAACCTACGGGTTTAGCGCTGATATTTCACCATGCCTGTGCAAAACTTCGGTTCTGTCCTAAACTCGGGAGGTCCCCCTGGAAGCCGGAAGACGAAGACCCCCAACATCATGTAAGCTGTACAATTGTTTCCTCATTTGATTGTGTCCTTTAACGATAGACTGTAAACTCCCGCGCAAAGCCATCACTCAGAGAGTTTCGTTTAGGGATCTTGAGGTTATAAACACGATAGCTAGGATTGTGTAGCATGTATTTCTTGTGTTGAATTGTACTGTAATGACCTATGTACTGTGTTTTAAATTTGCAATACATGAATCTAGTTAACTCAATCCTGTTATTATTCTGCTACGGCAGGAGGGTTTCCTAGAGGGGGAGTATCCTGCCAGACGACTGAGATGCGAAGGAATTTCTGAAGCCTCGAGCGACCCACCACCTGAATAGAGGGTAAATCATGCCTCCCCTGAGAGCTAGCTTGGGACATGTTTGGGGGCCCGCTCCTAACACTGGCGTCCATAGTGGGGCCCAGAATCTTTTTTTCATTTTTGCCATTGTCTCAGTCGCCTTACGGAGTGCTCCCTGTCGAAATCTTCCCCGCATAGGAACTGTTTGTAAACATTGATTGTACTGTGTCTTGGTGTTTTATACCCAGTGAATAATGAATTCTGTGGGAAACCACAGAAATCCATGTGCAAGTTAAGTCCATAACGCAGATTTGATTGCAATTATAAAAAAATTGCGTCAAAGTTGAAAACATGGCCATTTTGTATTAACCAGAAAGACGGCAGCATTTAAACCGCGAATCTGACTGCGCACGCGCCGACCCCTTTGTTCACAAAGCAGTGGACGAGCAACAGTAATTCGCGCCAAATCAACGGCCCGATGTTTCACGCGGTAAATACATACCTAATCTCTGAGTTGCGCGCGCACCCACGCGCATCGAAGCACAAAAGTGCGTTTATCGCGCCAAACTCCAACGGCAAAAATCCGTTTGAATCAGGCAGAACAATTCCCTGTCACTATGCAGTGTTTTGAATAATAAAATCGCCCTTCTGTCACTAAGGTCGGAAGCAATGGAGATCGCTATTGTAAATTTGGTTTTGGAATTCCAATTACCTTGTGGATTCTTTAATTAAAAAATCTCACACTCACGTTTTTCTTGCACAATATACCGATCGGCCCACTCGTTGTGTCTGTCAAATTAGTACCACGTATATTTCACCAAATGGACAAAATAATGACTTTCTTTCCACATTCTACGTTATAGGTACCGCATTTTTTTTCAGCATAAGTGTAAAGTGAATTGTTTTTTTTCCTTACATAAAAAAAGTGAAATAATAATAAAACCAATGATTGGTTCCATGAAAAAATAAAATAATTTTAATGTGGTTTCGTAACAAATCCCATATTCAGTTATTTTCATCCGGAAGTTTGTCCTTATTTGCCAGAAGAGTGCCTTTTGTGAATTTTAGTGCCTTTCTCAGTGCAAAGTGGTTTGTGAAAAATAAAAAACCCGTTTTCTAAAGGTCAGTCCTGGCAAAATTTTTTGGAAATAAATAAATACTTGTGAATTTCACAGTTTTCTCAAAAGTGGTTTGTGAAAAATAAAAAACCCATTTTCTAAAGGTCAGTCCTGGCAAAATTTTTTTTTGGAAAAAAAATAAATACTTGTGAATTTCACAAGTTTTCTCAAAAGTGGTCAGTGAAACACAAAAACCTTTACTACTTAGGTCTTTCCACGCAAAATTTTTTCTTGTGCCTTCCTTTGACAAAGATTCTGGTGTCATATATACCAAATTGTAGTATGGAATACAGTTTTCTATAACTATTTTAGAAATACCAACCAGTGATTACCAAGTGAAAAGTGCCTCACAAAATTAATTTTGCGTTTGCTAAAGAAGACCCCTGGCAATTTTTTTCACCACCTGGGAAACTCACAATGGAAAACAATCAAGCTATGGCATCATCCAATTTGGGCATCATTCCCAACGTGCACAACTTATCCAAAACTCACTTACAAACTGCTTTAAGGGATAGAGGACTCTCGCCATCAAGCAAATCTAAATCTACATTAAAGGCTTATGCACTTTTATTCAACAAAAAGTACATTAAGAGAATAAACCTCGCCCCCTCAAGCGAAAATAATTCACGCTCGGCTACGCAAGTTTTGAATAATCTTGTTCCTAACGAAGAACCTATGCCACAAGTAATGATAAAACAGGACATCGCACCCACCTTGACACAAGATAAAACCTACGATTTATCCTCGTGGAAAATCAAATATAATGGCGTCTCCGATGTACTGGATTTCATTGACCGTATTGAAGAAACGGCTACAATCAAAAATATCCCATTCGAGATTCTACGAAAAAACTTCATAGAACTCATCTCCCCAGAATTGATACCCTGGCACCGCATTCAAAAAACTAAATGCAAAGATTGGAATAAACTCAGATCTGCCCTAATCTCGAGCTTCGGAAAAACGGAAGCCCAGCACCGGATCAAATTATCTTTACTATCTATTAAACAGCTAGTAAATGAACCTGTAGCAACATTCATAGAAAGGGCTGAATCCATTAACATCAAGCTTTCACATCCCGTTTCGGAAGCTGAACTATTACCAGTCATAACTGATGGCCTTTTAAGCAAATACGAGAACATCATTACCTCACAGAAAATTGCATCCCTAGCCCAGCTAAACGAAGTCTGTCTCCTTCTGGAATCGTACCAGGATAGGAAAAACATAAAGAATGTGTCAAATAATGTAGTTGTGCCAAGCCGTTCGTCTGGTTTAAAACCAAAATTCAACAACAAAAAAGTGTGCTCTTTTTGCAAAAAAGTAGGCCATCTGGCCACTACTTGTTTCAAGCAAGCAAGGTTTCTGGAATCTAAGGAACCCCGAACTTTCAAGAGGCATCACTCTAGGGACCGCTCTCCTCCAAGCGACGAACTGCGCAACATTTTCAAGAAATCAAGGCACAACATGGAAAGGTTACAAAACCCAAGCGATGTCAGACCTCAGGTGGATTTCTCCAAGCCCCCACCAAATTTCTACATGAAGAGGCCAAAAAACTAAATAATAACCTCTCAGGCACCCATTCTGAACCAAGGTCTAAAGAATGGACTGATTGGTTAGCACACATTAAGTATTTTAACCAGACCTTAAATGTTTCTTCGGTTTGTTGCAAACAAGCTAAAGATGGGAGACCCTACGCTTTTTTCTCTGTTAACAATGTGCCCTTTTCCGGATTACTTGATAGTGGTGCATCTGTCAGCTGTCTTGGCAACAATGCTCACCTGCCTTTTGTTAACAGTGATTTTAGAATTTCGCCCCAATCAACACACCTGACGACTGCGGATAATGTTTCCCAACCGGTCATCGGTGCCCTTGCCCTGCCAATTAATTGTAACAATAAAATAGTTACAATCAATTTTCTAATAGTGCCCTCTATATCCCAGAATTTCATCCTTGGCGTTGACTTCTGGAAGGCATTCAATGTTGCTCCCCAAGTATTTAATACTCTTGGCGAAACCTCCACTGCTGCTCAAATTAGTGAGATCCGCACAATAATACCTCACGAAAATTTAAGCACGGACCAGGCTCTCCAACTAAAAGAAATGGTCAATAAATTCGAGTCAATATCTTTCGAAAAATGTGGATTAGGTTTGACAAATTTGGTTGAACACCATATCAAAACCAATGGCCCACCCATCAAGCAACGTTATTACAACTTAGCCCCCCAAAAACTTAAACTTTTAGAAAACGAACTTGATGAAATGTTAAAAATGGGTGTGGTGGTTCCCAGCAGAAGTGCATGGACCAACCCAACTCTTTTGGTTTCTAAAAAAGACGGCTCTGCACGTTTCTGTCTCGACAGTAGACGTTTAAACTCTTGCACGGAAGCTGATGCGTATCCCTTACCTCACGTTCACGCAACCTTAGACAAGCTGCGTAACGCCAAGTTCATCTCTTCTGTCGATCTCAGCAAAGCGTTTTGGCAAATACCCTTGGACGCAGAATCGTGCGAAAAAACTGCTTTCGTTGTACCTGGTAGGGGAATGTTCCATTTTAAAAGATTACCCTTTGGTCTAAAAAACAGCCCCGCCGAGTTACAAAGACTGATGGACAAACTTTTCGGTCCTGAAGTCGATAACAGCCTGTTTTGTTACCTTGACGACCTCATCATCGTCAGCGATACCTTTGAAAAACACCTATTAATGCTGGAAAAAGTTTTTCAACAACTCAAGTTCGCTGGTTTAACCATCAACTTGAAGAAGTCTGAATTCTGTAAGTCCCGTCTACGTTATTTGGGATTCATTATCGACGAAAAAGGTCTAAGAACAGACCCCGCTAAGGTGGAAGCCATGGCAAATTTTCCCCGACCCAAAAACGCGAAGGAAGTCAAAGGTTTCCTTGGACTTGCAGGTTACTACAGGAGATTCATCAAAGACTTTTCCACTATCGCAGCCCCCTTAAATAAAATTACCGGCATCCGTAAAGGTGTCAGCAATTTCCGATGGTCTGTCGAAGCTGAAGAAGCGTTTACAACTCTAAAAAATGCCCTTCAAAAAGCTCCCGTTCTGAATTGCCCGGATTTTGCACTCTCTTTTACCCTCCACACGGATGCCTCCAATGTAGGAATCGGTGGAGTCCTTACTCAAGAATTCCCAGATGGCGAACACCCTGTAGCGTATTTTTCCCGTACATTAAACAAACACGAGAAAAACTACGGAATTACCGAGAAAGAGTTATTGGCTGTATTGGATTCTGTTCACCATTTCCGCGGTTACATAGACGGTAGCAAATTTACTGTAGTTACAGACCATAGTAGTTTGAAATGGTTGATCTCTTTAAGTAATCCCTCCGGTAGGCTCGCTCGTTGGTCCTCCCGTTTGTCTCAATACAATTTTGATGTTGTTCACCGCAAAGGCGCGGACAATATTGTTCCCGACGCCCTTTCAAGAATTGAACTGGCTTCATTAAATGTTGACACAATTGCCCCCCCTCCATCTACAAAAGATGAATGGTACTTGAAAATCTTCGAAGGTTGTAAAAATAACCAACAAAAGTTTCCTAATTTTATCATAAAAGAAGGACAACTATACCGTAATTGCAAGGTACCACTATCCATCCTCGAAGATTACTCGTGGAAACTTGTCGTTCCCCTCGAAGGTAGAGAACAAATAATTATTGACAATCATAGTGCTCCCGACTCCATACACCCAGGAAATTTCAAGACGTATAAAAAGATCTCCTTGAAGTATTACTGGCCTGGTCTCTTCAAGCAAATTCGCAATTACATCTCTAAATGTGAAACTTGTAAAGCCTATAAACATAGCACGGCAGCACCTGCCGGCCTAATGGGTAATCCCAAACGTGCCGACAGACCCCTACAATCATTGTCAATGGACCTCGTCGGACCCTTTCCCCGAAGTTATGCCGGACACATGCACATACTTAGTGTAGTGGATGTTTTCACTAAATTCTGTTGGATCTTTCCTTTAAAAAGAGCCAACGCGTCCGCCATCATCAAACTTCTGGAAAAACACATTTTTATACCTTACGGAACACCCAGAACCGTAATTGTTGATAACGGAAAACAATTTATTGCCCAAGAATTCAAAGATTTTCTTGCCAAATACGGAATCAAGGATATTTACTATAATACCTTGTATACTCCACAAAATAACACCGTCGAACGTTATAACCAAACAATCAACACAGCTCTGGCTATTCTAGTTGATAAAGATCAACGTACTTGGTGTAAAAACCTAGATAAAATTCAGGCTGCAATGAACAACACTGTTAATCTGGCCACTGGTTACACACCTTTCTTCTTAAAACACGGTATGGAACAAGTTGTTCATGGTTCTCTACATAGGAACACAAACTTTCCTACGTCAATTGCCACCACAAGCAACCCTACCGCGGACTATGCCCATCGTCTGGAAGAACTGTCGGCCATCTACAGTGAAGTCACTGATGCTTTGCTCATGGCTCATCAAAAGAGTGCGGACAGATACAACCTACGTAGGAAACATGTCACCTTCAATACAGGAGACATAGTTTGGAGAAAGAACAACACACTTTCCCAAGGAGCCATGTATTTCTCTGCCAAGCTGGCACCACGTTTCGTGAAGGCCAAAGTTCTAAGAAAGATATCAGATCTAGTGTACTCCTTGTCTGACTGCTCTGGAAAACACATTGGTAATTACCATATTAAGGATATCGCAAAATCTGGAAGTGAGGAGTCAAGTAAAACTGCCCCCACTATCTCAGCAAACTTAAAATGATCCAGTGTGTATCACCACAACCTTTTTGTAAGCACACCAAGTCTTACAATGGCCGGCGTGTAAAGTGTCAATTACATGCCCACCCTTTCGTTGATAAAACGAATATTGTTAAAAAATCATTTTTGTAAATTTATGTACAATCCACGGTGTAGTCTGCCCCGTTCATGTTCGTGAATTGGCAACCACCGTAATTTTTGTCTCACACGTTTTTTTATTTTTTTTCTTTCTTTTTCTCACCTGTTCCAAAATTGATCACTTTAGAGCAGAGACACCCCTCGAGTGACAGTGTTCGGGAAGTCATGAACCCAATCATTGCCTCTCAACCCCTCACACTACGCAACGTTCATGCCATGGCACGCTTTGCCATGTAATGCAATATTGTAATTTTCACCATTTTTGTTTGTTGTTTTTTTTTCATCATATCGGAAGGAATCTCTTCATTTTTTTTCTTTTTATGTTCTGTAAATACTGGAGCGTCGTTCTAGAATCGATTTGGTAAACTCCAAAGCGTTAAATCACGACCCAGGACTAGTAAACCATCTCAACATGCTCCATATTTTACCCATCATGGTAAAGATAAGTGGTTACTCACATAATCACATTCCTTGTGTATAGTAGTTTTCAATTTTTTCTCAAATGTCAAAAATTGATGGCGTCCTACCCGAGCTCTTTGCTAACAAATTGGATTTTGACACATCCATTTTGAAATCATATGTATATAAATAAAGGAAAAGCCTTTAAATTGGTCTTTCCATCCTTGTACAAATCCTCATGGACTCGTTTCAACTAAAGTACGTAAAACCAAATACTCGGTCTTTTGTTGTTATAAGAAGTCCTCGATTTGTCCCTCTTCACAACATGTATGTCTTGTATTACATGCTTCAACCCTTACGGAAAAGGTTAATAAAACCTAACGGCAGCCCTGATTTCCGTACATAAATAACCGCAGTTTAACGTAAATCATCAATGTTTTGTTTGATCATCGTTTTACAAACATAGGCATTCAACTCCTGTTTCGCCATTTAACCAAGTATTTGCAACCTAAATTGCACATAACCTGGTATGTTGTAACCGCACAAAGGGTATGTAAAACCACAATTGGTCCCTTTTATTTGTCCCCACTGAAGTTTGCTGCAATAGACAGTATGTAAAACCATGTAGGTCTGTCTTTGTTTGTCACATGGTGTAAACAGAAATGTACTCTGTCATCACCCCGCCTTTATAACATACGAAGTGACATTAAATTGTTTACCTCCTTGTTATCCTATCGTACGCTCCTGGGCTACGGAGTTAGTTAATCTAACAAATCTTTATAAACTGTGTTAAAACAAGCATAGTTAACGTTTATTGTGTTGTATTTAAACGTAACCCTGTTACATTATAGGAGAGATCCTTAGAACATCCACCATTATAGGAGGGATCCTTAAAATACCTGCCGCGATACGAGAAGTTCGTCATAATCACTTTTTTCTCATAGCTAAATGTTATTGAGCTGGTCGTGTGACATATTTGTCATGAGAACCTTTTTGTACATTCTATTTTGGTCGTGTGCCATTCATTTGTCATGAGAACCATTTTGTACATTCTATTTTGGTCGTGTGCCATTCATTTGTCATGAGAACCATTTTGTACGTTCTATTTTGGTCGTGTGCCATTCATTTGCCATGAGTACCACCCTTTTCGTATAACCTGTTCCGGTCGTGTGTCATTTATTTGTCATGAGTACCGCTTTTATGTATAACTGTGTATAAACTCTGTACACGAGACGTGGAGACGTAATAACAATACTTACCGTGATTCGTGTGAACGACATAATATCGGCTTTGCTATCTTCTTTAGGATGCATTGTATAAACTCTTTGACTTCTGTCTATAATTGAGTTATATCTTGTATGTACTTACATATTTTGTACACTATACGTGGAGACGTTAAAACACTTACCATGAGTCGTGCGAACGAAATAATATCAAACCCTTTGTGTGCAATCTACGAAATGTAGTCCACAACCCTTTGTTGTCATTCAACGCCAATGCCCGTGGACTTCCTGTTTTTTTACTTCTTTGCAAAAAGGAAAGAAGCCCAGGAATATCTACTATCCCAAAAGGACTAGTTTTCAGCTTCACTGTCAATTATGGGGCATAGTGCTGTGGGAGTTAATCGATTGAGCACAAAAAACCACCTAACTCGTTGTCTGGAGGACGAACAAGAAAACCCCCAGGTTTGTGAAATTGGAGCAAGGGTCTGTCTTTTCTCACAATCATGTAGAAGTTTTTAAAATGACCCCTAATCTTTTGCCCAATACACGCGAAAGATTAGCCTCTTTGATATAATGTGTATTCAAATGTCTCCTCATCCTTTTTGATAAATGTAAAGAGTCAGGAAATCTGCTGGTTGATTATGTTTCATTTTCACATAGAGTTTGAATCGGAAATTGGTCCAGTCTCTAGCAAGTTTCGCAACTCGTCTCCCTTCTCCCCTCCTCCTCCCATTCCCCATGTTTCAGACTTATGTTATGAAGTGTAAAATCTGTCGTTGACCATATCTCGCCCTCACTTGGAGTTCGAATAGGTAACTGTCCGGTTATCTACAGGTTTTCCCCCTCAATCTCTGCATATGTCTCACCAGTTTTTTTCTCTCTTTTCTCAATTCCACGAAACACATTCATGAATGTTGGATATGTACGATATGCACTTGGCGTACCGTCTGTCTCCTTTTGACAACCTTTATTCATGAATTGGTTTCCCTTTGCCGTGACTAGTTCACGATTCTTTGTCTCGTTCTTTGAAATTCTACGAAAATGTTACCATCTCATGTTAGCATAGGCCATAGAGGGCCGGTTGTTTTTTAACCAAGACATATTGTCACTAGGCAAACGCCAAGTCATCCTGGCAAAGGAAAATGTTCATGTAATCACAATTTAGTTAGGAATCTCTCTTCGTCACTCTCTGGGTCGGTGGTTAAAATTTCGTTATTTCATTATCTGGACACATTTTGTTTCTCTCCAAACCTTTTCTTCATTGGTCCCTAGGCAGGTAAACTTCAAGAATTTTGCTCTAATAATAATTCCTCCCGGATTTAAAAAGAAGCCCAGGCGGATGTCATCACCAACAGCCAAGCTGAGCTTCACTTCCTGACAGCACGCGCTGTGGTTACAAGGTCTCTCCTGCTGCCATTTTCTACGCAATTGTTCCTGAAAGCACAGACCATACCGCCCATACGTATGTTGTCTTGTCGTGCCACAGCAAGCTGAGTTGTCCCACTATACTTTATGACACTCTAAACTACCTTTTGGGCACGCTAGCTCTTAGGTTTGTTCTTACTCTTGCTATCAATGCCAACCTTGTCGCCTCTTGCTCTGTCATGCAGTGACGCATATATCGTCATGTGTAAACCATCATTACCTTGACCCACCAGTATTCGCTGAATGCGCACCAATACAAGTTATCTTGAGCTACATTATGCTTCAATAACCATTATATACGATCCGTGTTTACCATAATAACACTTAGGATTCGCACTGGCATGTCTGCAGATACTGGATTCTTCTCTTCAATGACCTCTGTAACCATAGTCGCGGCACAGCAACCACAGTCTCCACTTCGTGAACTTCGACGTCTTCGACAAAACCAAGTGTTTTCTAAGGCCCAAGTGTACTCCTGAGCGTTGTCTCAAATGGGTCTGATTACAGTGATAATGTAATCCTTAGAATCCGTGAAGTCACGTCCTTTTCTTCGAAATTCTCCGAAACCAAACAAATCCACGCTTCACAAACTTAGCTCCAAGACCAATGAAACCTTAGAATCACACACTTTTTCTCTTCTCTTGTACAAATGTATTGTCATTCTTTCAATTGCATAACCATGTGTATTGTCATTCTTTCAATTGCATAACCATGTGTATTGTCATTCTTTCAATTGCATAACCATGTGTATTGTTATTTTCAATTGCATAACCTTGTATGTTGTTTTACACCATGTACTTTTCCCAAATTTGTCTTGTCCAAACATTGTATGTACCCCCACCCATTCCCTACAAACATTGTGACCCAAACTATAGCATAAAACTGTATGTTCTAGCTAGGAAATCTCTCAAGCAACGAATCTCTCAAAACCCCGATGGAAGCATAAGAGGATTTTTTTTTCCCTACAGCTCCATTGCCACGTCGCTTTTTTTCCAAGCGCGGGGGGAAGTGTTATGGTACGCCCAAACGACAAAGAATTCAAACTCCTAATTCGCCGCAAACTACACAACACCCTGCTCCCCCCCTGTTCCCTGCTTCCTACTTCCTATCCCATCCGCCCACCCGCACGCGATCCCTTCCACTAGTTGAGAATTGCGAGCCGCCTCGGGCACACGTTAAGCCCGCGCGTTGATTCCCACTGTTCGCGCCCGGCGTACTATCGCTCGAATTGTACTCAAATATAACCTGCAATGTTAATTCAATAACCTACGGGTTTAGCGCTGATATTTCACCATGCCTGTGCAAAACTTCGGTTCTGTCCTAAACTCGGGAGGTCCCCCTGGAAGCCGGAAGACGAAGACCCCCAACATCATGTAAGCTGTACAATTGTTTCCTCATTTGATTGTGTCCTTTAACGATAGACTGTAAACTCCCGCGCAAAGCCATCACTCAGAGAGTTTCGTTTAGGGATCTTGAGGTTATAAACACGATAGCTAGGATTGTGTAGCATGTATTTCTTGTGTTGAATTGTACTGTAATGACCTATATACTGTGTTTTAAATTTGCAATACATGAATCTAGTTAACTCAATCCTGTTATTATTCTGCTACGGCAGGAGGGTTTCCTAGAGGGGGAGTATCCTGCCAGACGACTGAGATGCGAAGGAATTTCTGAAGCCTCGAGCGACCCACCACCTGAATAGAGGGTAAATCATGCCTCCCCTGAGAGCTAGCTTGGGACATGTTTGGGGGCCCGCTCCTAACAACATAAAGAAAAAAACGGGTCATGACAAAGTTAATCCTGCTTTTCTAATTAACTGTGCATCGATACTAGCCAAGCCACTATGTCAAATATTTAACCAATCGCTTAATTCTGGCTGGTTCCCCGATTTATGGAAAAACTGTTATCTCACACCTGTATTTAAAAAGGGTGATATTCATGATGTCACTAATTACCGACCCATTTGCATGCTCTCAACTATCCCCAAATTGTTTGAAAAACTTATCCTTGACAGAATCTCCATACATTTTAATAACATCATTGTATCTAACCAACATGGCTTTATGCCGGGCAGATCCACCCTAACAAATATTTCCTTGTACAAACAATTTATTGCATGCTCACTTGAAAATAAAACCCAAGTAGATTCAATATATTCAGACTTTGTCAAAGCGTTTGACAAAGTTAACCATGAAATTCTTCTCAACAAACTTAGTAAAATGGGTATAGAGGGTAAACTATTGGAATGGTTAAAGAGTTACTTAACCAATAGAACTCTCCAAGTAAAAAATAACTCTTACCTGTCACACAAATTCATGGCTACTAGCGGTGTACCTCAAGGGTCACATTTAGGCCCAATACTGTTCCTACTTTTTATAAATGATATCATCACTGTTTTTGATAATAATGTTGAAGTGTTGCTTTTCGCCGACGACTTTAAACTATTTAAACTTATAAAAACAATAAATGACTGTATTCACATTCAATCAAATTTAAATAAACTACAAGACTGGTGGAAAACTAATAAACTTTATGTGAATATAAGTAAATGCCAGATAATAAGGTTTTTCAGAACAAATCACCCCCTTAACTATCAATATAAAATTAATAATGTTTCCCTCACCTCTGTCAGTGAGATTATTGATCTTGGCATTATTTTCGATTCCAAACTTATCTTTCTTCCACATATAACTACAGTAACCAATAAAGGATTACAAATGCTAGGTTTTATTCTTCAAAATGGCAGAGACTTTCGAAATATTTTAACATTAAAAATCCTATATTCCTCTCAATTTCGAAGTCAAGTCCAATATAATTCTATTTGGTCCCCTCACTTCAAAATCCACTCCGATTCCATTGAAAAAATTCAGCATAAATTCTTAAGATTCATTAACTATAAACTTGATCTACCAATAGAATCAATAAATTACAATCACTTGATGAAAGAATCAAACTTACTCAAACTTTCAGATAGAATACTTATTTCCGACTTGACTTTTATTTTTAAAATTGTAAATGGTATTATAGACAGTCCTGATTTATTAAACCTATTTGCCTTCCACATACCTACTACAACTACTCGATCCAAAATTCTTTTTAATTGCAACAAAAATATCAGGACTGAGTCATTTAGATACTCGCTTATACCTAGATTGCATGCAGTTGGCAATGCTTTCTCAGAAGTAGTAGATGTGTTCAACTGCACCGAATATAGTTATAAGAAGGCTATAATATCATACCTCAATCACAATAATTAATGTTAGGTATAATAGTGTTCGTCTGCACGGCGTCTATATCATACTCTAAATTCTAATATAGATTCCAAACTACTTACTTCATTTATATTAACTATCAGTCAGACTAGTTAAGTGACTATGACGCATTTTCTCTCCTTCGTAAACGGCACAAAGATTTAAGTCGGCAAAGCAAATCTCGTTACTTAAGTAAAATCGAAAATAATATATCCTCAAACCCGAAAAACTTCTGGAGCCACATCAAATCCTCTAACAAATCTCAAGGTGTCCCAAAATGTATGTATCTTGGAGAGCTGAAAGCCAATAATGGATCCGACATTGCTAATTTATTTTCAGAATATTTCAGTTCAGTTTTCAGTAAACCCTCTGATCCACTTACCCCTGATCCAACTGACGTCGGGAACCATACTTCCAATATAAGCAACATTGAGGTGACACAGGAAATTGTCTTAAAATATCTAAAGGAAATCGATACTCACAAAGGTGCCGGACCCGACGAAATACCTTCAATCCTTATTAAACGGTGTGCTCACAATCTAGCCTTACCCCTTTCTTTCATTTTCAATCGTTCTCTAACCGAATGCACTGTCCCTGTTATTTGGAAATCCGCGTATGTATCTCCCATCTTCAAAAATGGTAAAAAAAACTGACGTTAAAAACTACAAGCCAATCTCCAAACTTTGCGTATTTAACAAAATTCTTGAAAAAATTGTCTATGATCAACTATACGCTGCTCTTAAGCCTAGTCTGAGTGCGACCCAACACGGTTTCATTAGCGGTAAATCCACAACCACAAATCTCTTAACTTTCACAGAGTACCTCCAGGACAATTTGGATAACAGAATACAAGTGGACACTATCTATACCGACTATAGTAAGGCGTTTGACAAGGTCGATCACTCAACCTTGTTGAACAAGATTTTAAAGATTGGTATTCACGGCAATCTTTATCGTTGGCTCTCTTCTTATATCTCCAACCGTAGTCAAATAGTAGTGGTTGTTGGATTTAAATCCGATTCTGTTGCTGTTACATCGGGAGTTCCTCAAGGCAGCTTGTTGGTACCATTATTATTTAACATCTACATCAATGATGTTGGTAACTGTTTTTTAAACTCGCAGACCATCCTGTACGCAGATGATATGAAAATCTTTGCACCTATAAACTCAATCGAGGACTGTCAGAATCTGCAAGATGATTTGCAACGTTTGAACACGTATTGTAATGCCCATTGTCTGGAAATAAATATATCCAAGTGCTTCGTCGTGCGCTTCACCAGAAATAAAAACATATTCATCCACGAATACTCAATTAATCATCAACCATTATCCATAAAATCAGAAATTACGGACCTTGGGGTTATACTTGATAGTAAACTGAATTTCAATAAACATATCGACCACATAGTCACTAATGCATCTTCTATGCTTGGTTTCATAATCCGTTCCTGTTAACAATTCAAAGATCTTATTACTTTCAAAACACTATACTTCTCATATGTTCGTAGTATCCTTGAATACGCATCTCAAGTGTGGAACCCAGGCTACGCAATACACAAAAATTGAATCGAAAGTGTACAAAATAGATTCTTAAGGTACCTTAACTTCCGCTCTTTTCGATCTCACGTGAGTAATGAAGACTCTGCAAAGTTCTTCAATATGCAGACATTAACTTGCCGAAGAAATATAGCAGATTCGGTAATGTTATTTAAAATTACACATAACCTAATTGATAGTCCCGATCTTCTTCAACGTCTATCATTCCATGTTCCAAATCGCAACAGCAGACAGTCACTTACTTTTAATCTCCCTCTTTGCAAGACCAACTCCAAACAAAACTCATTTATCTATAGATCCGCACACTCATTTAACTTAAATTATTACCATATTGACATCTTTAACTCGACATTACATGACATAAAACGAAAAGTCAGTAAGCAACTAGAAAGTTTAATCCCTATATATTCCCGTCCTTTGCCTCTTAATCCTAATTCTATGTTCCTCCTCCCCCCTCCCCTTTCATATATTGTAAAAAAAAATAATAATTTAAGAAAACACACTTATAATGTCACACTTTATTAATCATTCACTATCATCAGTGGAAAGTTCATAACTGACATAATTAACAATCTTACTATTGTTTTATTGTGTAATATCAGATCTGCTGTCAACTTTCCCTAAAATAAATAAATAAATAGCTAATAAATGTATAATTTTTTTCAAAATATTATTTTTAAACCAAAGATTTATTACTGATTCTCTAACTGACAGCCCTGAAAAGCAGAACTAATTAACAGTACCTGTAGTCATTTCAAACTGCAGTTATTTCAACTGAAGGTAACAATAATATCATTACTAAGTTACTCCATTTTAGCCAATTCCTAGAATCCAACAATATGTACAAATAAAAGTAAAGTAGGTATATTATACTTGATGTTGAGAATTTTTCTAAGAATTCACCTTTATTTACTTATTTTTATTCTGCATAAAAATGTGTATTTTGTACGAGCTCATATTCTTTTTTTTTGTTTAAAACACATTTGTATCCTATAACTAAATACTAGTTGTTATCATACATATGTACTTTGTTTAATGTACATTATTATCATTGTAATTACCCTCCTGTGTACCACTATGTATCATGTATCACCGGATTGTAATAGCCATTTCTATTCTATTGGAGATTGTTTAGCAACGACGATCAAAGGAAAGTTTCCTGTCGAAAATATCATCGAGATCTTTGATAAATGGTACGAATACAATTTCGTTATTATCAATTGAATGTAGATATAGGATTCCGCGAATGGTAAGAACACTTGTGGAAACATTTTTTCATAATTAGGAATAATTAAGTATCCATTCAAAACCAGCTAGAAAGTCTATCTATATTTTGCTGAAGGATATGTGCTTCATTTAAACATTTTATAACCGTAAAAAGGTTTTATCGGAATTTTTGTTACCTGCTTCAAACTTTTTTTCATAATCCTGATAGTCAGAAATCTGTTGTTCCCCTTAAAGCGGCAAAACTCGAGTGCATTAATCAATTTCATGGTCAAATTTTCGTCTGTAAATTATGGAACGTCGAATTTGTTTTCAGGTCGTTACGGTACTTATAAAACGATATTATAAAACTCTGAAATATCTCGTTAATTGTAAAAAAATAATTAGACTCAATTTTGTTTGTTCTATATTTCTCTCTGATTCAATACGAACATAGATTTGGTACTCTGCTATCTTTATTCAAAGATCTTCCAAAAAAAATGAAAATGCCAGATACTAACAAAAAATTTAATTTTAAAATGTACAAAAGCTTACAATAAACCTATCTTCTTAATGTCACTCGAAGTGTCACCTATAAGACATTTATTTAATGTACATATTTTATCTTTACATCCAATTTATATGCCACTTTAATGAGAATTACCTTTGAACCCACAATATATTCGCAGACGTTCCAGAAAAAACAAATACCCTGTTATTTGTGTTGCCTTCCCGCAAAGCCTTATTGGAAAATACATTACACACGTCACTGCGGCGTAGGGTTAAAAAATAGCCTCAGACATATTCATTCACCTTCTCCTGGGCCGTGGAATGTGCTGATAAAGATACCAGGACAAAGAAGGGTATAAGGATACTAGGGACCAGGAATACAGAAGGGTGAAAGGGGTGGTGAAGGTCGTGGGGGACAGGTGGTGGGATGGAACGTCACCGCGGTTTGTACTTGTCACTGGGAAAGATAGGTTGGTTGGAATGTCAGAAAACAAAGTAATAGGCACGTGCTACGAAATATGCAAGAGACAGAAAGAATTTTTGTTTTACTTTAAGGATTTAATTTTAATTTGAAACGGTGGTAGATAACCCGTGGATCCATTAAACGATTAGTTAGAATGTAACATTTTACACCAATCACCCAAATGATAATCAGGGGAAATAGAAAGATTGATTTGTTTGTAGTACAAGGATTTGATCTTCCTAAATGTGATTCATCAAGAGACAGATTGATGTGTAAGGATTCGAGTAATTTTAATTCAGTAAGAAAAGAGTGATTAAGACATAACATAGGCAATACAAGTATGATACTCTCAGATAGGTATATTTATATTAAGGGTATGAAAGCCCATAAGGTAGATTTTTAGTTTGGACCTAAATTCTGTTGGGCATGCTATGCATCTTAATTCCGGAAGGAGTCTATTCTAAGCTTTAGGCACAGATACTCCAAAAGCACGATCTCCAAACTTAGTATTTGACTTTCGTTTAGATTCTATTAGTCTGCTTATAGCCGATGAAGTTGCTGATCTAAGTAGGGCTAATTGTCCCTTTAACGTCATGGCTTCAAAACTTAAACGACTGGTTTGAGTGTTGTTCATCAGCTTGCATTGTGAAAATTGCACTTTTGATAGCCGCTGCTATAAAAGAGAGCTCCAGGCTTAGAAAAAGCATCCAAGTTTAGTAAAATTTAAACGTCAGCGTCACACTCCCTTCTTGAGAGAATTTTCAGGAATCATGTAAAGTTGGCCGAGAGGTTTGTCGCGATTTTGTTTATTTAATACGATTATTTATTAAGATTTTTATACAGGGTGTTAAGGGACGTATTTGACTTACTTACACCAGTGATTCCTGACATTATTTGGAGTAAAAAATTTAAATGAAATTTTGGTCTCTCGTTAAAGTAAGTCAAATATGTCCCTTATTTAAAAAAAAAATATTACGTGAAGTTATGAAGTCCCTTATTTTTTGGAAAAACTTTTTTTTTAGTTTATTTTATTGTAATTTAGAAAAAAATTAAATATTCACAATAATTAATATGTTACATATCATTCATTAACACTTTTGGTTACCCAATTAGTAGAAATTTTTTCTCGAGTATAACTGGGGAGCTAGTATATGTAATTTTGCTATATATTTGGAACGAATAAATTATTTGGGTAAAATACTGCTTAGATAATGTGTTACATTGTTAAATACAGGTACAAAAATGGAAATAGAAAACTTTCAAGAATACTGTAAAGTATTACAAAATATTGTACAAAAGTTAAAATACATATAATAATAGAAATAGAAATAGAATATCAACAGAATATTAGCAACACAATATATCTGAAAATCATCGATAAAAATAAGTCAATCTGTTCGTTGTCTGTAAAAATGCAAATTTAGTTTTTATTTAAATTTAAGATAGTTTTTCTCACTTTTAATTATATCAGGTAAATCGTTAAATACCTTTGGGCCTACGTATTCATAATGTTGTTGTGCAGCTGTCATGTTGCATCTAGGTACATATATGTTCCCAGATGTTCTAAGTCGTATACTTCGTTTTGAAGACACTTTACACAGATTCTTTAAAAACTTTTAGAATAGCATTTTTTTAAAATAGTTTTTGAAACCGGTAGGACCTTAAATTTTTCAAAAAGTTCGCTGATTGAAAATATCTTGGTGTTTTAAGAATAACTTGAATGATATTTTTTTTGTGTTGTTACTATCGGAAACAGATTATTCTTATAGATGCTTCCCCATGCAACTGTAATGTGGTTATGTCCTATTTTTTTAGAAGGGAATCGACCCAAGTGCAACCCATCCAGCAAATAGCTTTAACAGAAAGTAGTAAAGATGCGCTTCAATAAAGCAAATGCGTTGCTCTCACGTGAATTACATTAATTTCAATCAAATATCCTTTTGATTTTTGCACATTTATTGAACTTAATTCATTTTAATTATTCATTTTAACTTTAAATAAAACTAATATGTTAACACAAGAGTTATTGATTCTAAGGCGGTACGAAGTTTGCCGGGTCGGCTAGTATTCTATATTTAACACTGCCGCGCTTATACAGTGATGTCACGTGCTTTTCGGCCGGCCGCAAATATCGTTGTTTTAATGGATTATATTTTCGGTACTATTCGATATTTTCCACAAACTCAACAATATCTGTTTTCGGCGTGTTCCATTAATTTAATGTGATTCATTTTCAAATAGTATGATATTTCGTTGTTTGAGACAACCTTATTGCTTGGTATCTCTAATGGTGCAGGGGTGTTCTATTGTTTCGAAATCGTGTGTTTCTTAAAATAATTGGAAAACTTGTACCTTCTGTGGACCACTGCTAAAAAGGTTGTGTGTCACTGATTTAACGGAATTTTTTTTCTGAACACTAATTTAAGACATTTAAAACGGCTTTTTAGAACTTCACATTATCCGAAAACATCATAAATTCATTTGTATTTTGGTCTGCTCCTTAAAATAGAATCCGACCTGTCACGGGAACCTTTGTATGGGTTTCATATTCAAAACAAAGTTTTTGTTGGAGGGTTATTTTTCGGTATGTTTTGGTGAAAGGTTTTCATTTCCTTTTGTGTAAGTTAAATACGTCGTTTTTTTTACTAAATGTAAAACATCCTAAGCGAGGGCAGACCTACCCTGATTTAATGCGAAGTACCTAAACTCAAAACTTTCAGCATAATCATAGGTCGGGGGTTACTTTAATTTATGTCACGAAGAAAGAAATATATTGTTACAAGTTACCAGATCCTCGTTTTTCGCTTTAGCATAAATAATTGAAACAGGGTGTGTTAACTTAAATGAACACAGTCAAAATGCCTTTAAAAACATTGTAGATCTCTTTTTTGATAAATTAACTTTGAAAACCACGAGGAATATTGAGTTATCTTACCGAAAAAATAAAAACACATACATTATTTTTTTTTTTCAACTTCATGAGTAAAACCTCAAATTGTTATATTTAATTAAATGGAGACAATATTGGCGAAACTCAATCGAAAATCTGAAAATAGAAAAATCAGAAAAAAGATATGCTCTTAAATTATTTAATTAAATATTACAATTTGAGGTTTTACTTATAAAAAAAAATATATAGTATATATTTTTCCTAGACTTGCAGAAAAGTCAATAGATGTCGCATATTAAATAAAATGGATAAAGATTTATATATACTATCTAGATAGCATTTAGTTTGAGTTTGAATCTTGCAATCATACATCAAGATAGCAGCCAATAAAATATGCCTTAAGAAAATGAAGATAATGTGGCTGGTTCTTAGTCGAAGTATGATACAGTTAAAAATGACCGAATCGGATATCGACACCTTGGTGGAGTGGTGAGCGCATTTGCCCCGAAAGTGAAAGGTCCTGGGTTCGAGTCCCAGAGGTGCAGATATCTTTTTTTGATTTTCTCTTTCCAGATTTTCAGTTGAGTTTCGCTAATATTGTCTTCATTTAATTAAATTTAATTAATCTGTCTACAATTCTGTAAAATTATCATCTTCTTCGTATTCATGTCGTTCAATGATGAACATATTGGACTATGTCCCTTGTGGGTTCCCATTAAAAGTTGGCAGAACAGACCGGATAGTGATAAGAGGTCGAATATTGGCCGATTGGTTGCCGAAAAGTGGCCACGTCGTAGCCATAGAGTTGCCAAAAAGTGTCCAAATAGTTGCCTTATATTTCCTGAATCTCTAATTCACCTTGTTGGTACTGCCAGTCTGATATCGTCCGACTGGAAGGTTTTTAGTTTTTCCGGGTTTTTTCTCGCGGTGAGCAATTTGCCTAGTGGAGGGTCAACTTTTCAACGCTATTTGTGCCATTTTTGTTTGCCCGCGGATCCATTTGTTTGTTTTGCACTATCCTTCTTTTTAGTCAAATGCTGCAGTTTAAAAACAAAAATTTAGCAAAAACAGGACATGTAAAAAATGTTTCTGTTCATTGGGTGATCCAAAAAAATGATCCCAGTTTTTTAAATCTAGCTCAAACAACCCTTTGTTTATGCTCTGCCTCAGCACTTTTCTTTCTCTGTTTAAACGTGTGGCTAAGTAAACAAACTTTTAAACTATTTCAATTTATTCTCCGTCGATCAGAATTGAATGGAGGTAGTTTTTTTATGAGTTGCAAACTCAATTTTGCACATACAACTTAAACACTGATAGAATTAATCGATTGGTCAAAATATTGCTAAGTAAAACATGGAAAATACGGAGATAATTCAAATCTGCTTTAAAAAAAAACTTATCAACGTATAGCCAATAATTTTGAATATGATAATACTTGGATGATTTATATAGCGCCGTTTTTGTGAAAAATCACCTCAAGGGCGCTGAATCACCTCAAGAGCTCATATGCCACAAACCTATTGACGTTTAGGTCGAAACAATTTTATAAAGATTTTTTTATGCCAAACATCGCTTTTACATAAATGTTTTGACTATTTTTTTCCATTTGAATGAATTGAGCATGAGGGAGGGCATCAATTTGGAAGGCTGGTACGGGTACCGCCGCCCCGCGAACCATTTATTGAATAACCAACAGCATTGCCATAAGTCACCCCAAGTGGTTCGCTTTCTTTGGCGTTTTATCAGGGGTGCCCGGTTTCATTGGGTGAGGTGTGCATAGGTCTTGAGAGGTTGATTTGGGAAGATCCTTTGACCACTCCAGCTACTCGACTTCTTTTTTTTTTGTATGAATCAAAATGGGCCGCAGTCAACGAATTTGAGAATTGAACCTTTGGCCGTCCGGATCTGACAAAGACTATGTGCGAACGGACATTTCTTGACTATGTGCCGCGTGGTTCCGTGAAACTTGTTCATTAGTTTTGTCGCCCGCTTTATTTTTATTGGTTGTCAAGTATTCTATAATCTCTCCCAAAACGCCACGCCCCTTCCGATTTCAAATGTTTCAGGGACCGGTGCATCGCCCTAAGGAAGAAGTTTCAACACTTTATTAATTATAAATGAGCTGCAATAAAAATTATTACAAGAAATAACAAAATACTTCTTACAACTCTCTCGGGGTTGGTTATTTTGAATCTAGGGAGTGAAAGTACATTTACGTCTCATTTTAATTTGAACGTCAGAATAAAAAATTCCCATACAAATAAATAACGTAGCACGCAGCCCAACTTCAGTCATTAAATTCAGTGGGCTGTGTAAAACTTGTTAAATTATAAGGGAATGAAATGGTTTAACCTGTACGGGCCCTGGAAAGGGTAGTTTGTTTAATTTGGTTGTTTTAAGATATTTAGAATGTAACTAAATATGATAGGTACAACTCTTAAGTAGGTTAGCAAGACTAAAATCCTCTCAGGCAGGTAGATACTTCCAGTTCAATTAATTACAATACTTGGAGCAATGAAAATTCGTGGAAAACTTTTACTGACTTAAGTAGTTAAGTTTTATTAAAAAGGAACAACTTGCGGGAAGTTTATGTACCTAACAATATTTGTTTTAATAACGATATTTTAATTGCATTTTTATCTCATGTCTTCGAAATCGAAGTATGTGACAAGTGAATTTCTGCTATTTACAGGCGGTTTTCGCCTTCTTTAGCCAATGTTTCGGATAACATTTCAATATCCATCATCAGGGCAAATGTGTAATAAAGTGTGTGCTTATGTATGTAGATGTGATATCGTGTTGTCAGCTAAACTTCACTAAGAGCTGGTGTTACAGTATAATTTAAAATAGTTTAGTTTTGGTGTAGCCGTCAATTACCGGATACCAAGAACCATTGAGCTGTGCCCCGTCGTCTCTATTACTATCGATGGGATTTATGAGACTTTCAATTTTTACATTGCTTACAGAGTGAAGGTGCGCTGATTGCAGCTAACCTCCTATAGAATAATAATAATATATTATTACGTTATCTTATAGAGAATTCTCCACAGAGCACGTTGTCTACGTCGAAATGTCTTGGAATGCCTAAAGGCTTGCTTATTATACAAGTATTATTTATTTATATGCAATTTTGATGGTTTTGATATTTCGGACAATTTTAATCAAACATCACAAAGAGATACAAAAGTTTTAGATTCAATTTCTTAATATTCCGATAGCGTGATGGCATTGATATAAAATACAATGAATAAGGCCACAGGCTTACAAACGAAAGTGAACAAACTGAACACTGAATAAAGAACGATAGTGGAATAACGTTTGGTGATGTAAATTACGATGGGGGAATCGAACCCACAAGCAGAAAATTTAAAAAATAATCTGGTAATATTTAATTTTGTTCTACCTCCGCTCTTATATCCACGCTTATATCTCGAAAATGGTGCGTCGCTTTTACTGAAAATGACAACATTTTACGAAAAAACTTAAAATTGCTGTAAATGATGACTGGTTGGAGATAAATTTGCATTTGTATATATCCTATTAATATTATAAAGGCGAAATTTTGTATGGATGTATGTTTGTTACTATTTCATGAAATTAATACTGAATGGACTTAATTCTTTCATTATAGAAAGCTACATTATTTACGAGTAATATAGGCTGTGTATATTGGTAAGTTCTGGCGTTATGAATAAGCTCTGGTACTAGGAAATTATTTGTTATACGTTTATTGTCCGGACAAAAGTAATTTTTTGATGTGCGCTGTCATTTTGTTATTTGTTTAGGTTACTATGGAGATTCCCTCGATAGTAAAAATTCAAATATATATAAAATACTAAAGTATACTAACATTATAAATGTCTATACTAATATTATAAATGTCTATACTAACATTATAAATGTCTATACTAATATTATAAATGTGAAACTGCGCGTGTCGGATTGTTACGTTTTAATACCATTGTCGTGGCTGCATCCGAGTGGATCAGTGATGGATGCAGAGGCGACCTCCCTGATGGACAATATATTTTTATTTGTAATTCTGCTTAATTTAATTTTAATTTTTGCAATATTTTTATTTATTTATGTGATGAATTTTATTTTCATTTTATGTTTTAATATGGTACCTACCTAATACGCAAACATTTTTTTCTTTTCTTTTTTATAGTTGTTTATGTAATATGTCAGACTGGGATTGCACTATCCTCCCAGTCCTGCTGGAATAAAAACTTAAATAAAAAAAAAATAAAAAATAGTTGGCACGAGAGCTGTTTGAAAAATGAATGTAACGGATATGGACTGATGAAGGGGGGAAGGGAGAGGGGTGGGGAGAGTGCTGAGGGAAGGAGCCAGGGGGTAGAGGGTGGGAGGGGGGGAGGGGGGGGGGGGATAGGGAAAGTGGCGGAGGCGGAGTGGGAAACCCCCTAATAGTATGCGAGCGAAGTCGGGGGCAAAAGCTAGTATATTCTAAAACAAAATTTAATTTTACACAAATTCGATCACAAATTGCTTTCTCTGATGAATATTTTTGACGATAAGAAGGAATTTTTGATGAAAAATGTGAGGTAAAATTATTTTTTTCTAAAAAATCTACTTTTGTGGAGCGTGTAACTCAAAAACGGCTGGGATTTCTAAAATAGCATAAAGTTGTAGATAATTGCATGATCCTTCTTCCCCTGCAATGCACCGTTTTTGAGATATAAGCAGAAACCCGAAAATTGTCCCCCCTAGCTCACTACCTGGACGTCAGGACTTTTGATATGTTCACACACTAAGCACCCTCAACAAGTTTCTGAAGGAATCGCTTAGGTAACTAACTGCTCACGCACTCTACCTCTACACCTCCTTTTGTACCATTCTTTGACTGGACTGATAAGCGAACTGCTAAAATGTCAATGCACTAAATTAGGATATTTAATACACTTGCTAGAAAGAACTGCTACTACACTAGAAAGACACATCCACTATCTACGATTATAAAATATCAGTAAGAATAATCTTGATTTTTGTTTTATTTAGACAAATAGTTTTTCACACTAAGCCAACTAAATATCACTGTGACGAGGCGGGCACCGTGGGCGAGGGGTATGCTTTTTGATTAGTATTCCAAAGGTGGTGAGTTTAAATACCAGCGGGCCTAAATAAAATTTATTTGATTAATTTGTTTTATTTCATAATGAATTCATTAATAATAATGTGTTTTAGCATATTTGCGCCACGATCCAGAGTGGAAGATACTCTTAGTATCGCTTTGCAGGATGGCCATAAATATTTAAACGTTACTAATGGCTTTAGCCATGTTTGGTGACCAGATCTGAATAGCCGGGTACTTCCCTGACTTCCTCTTCTTCACCTCCTTCTCCGCACTACTACCATCGGCATTGCAACATACTACATCGTTCAATTGGGGATGCCATAGTCTCACTTATTCCGTGCGGTATTCACATTAACAAAAACGAGTGTGCTTTAGACCACACGACTGAAGTGAAATTTCTTTAGCTCCATCTATATGATAGGAAGAGAGAAAGAAAATGTGCGCGCGCACTGCTCTCTCTTGCTGCTACAGTGTGATACAGATAATAGGCCTGCACTGTGTCTTAGATATACGAAACGTAACTGGCTATGAGAAAAAGAGAGATAGAAAATGTGTGCTCGCACCTCTCTCTCTTACTCCTACAGTAATTCGAAACGTAACTCTCTCTCTCTTTCTATCGTCACTAACTTATATCTCCCTCTCAACTACCGTTCGCCTCGCTTTTCGTAACGTTCTCGTCACGCATTCACCAGCTTGCTCCCCGAGTCAAGCGTGCGTAAAGAAGTTTTACTTCAAAAATAAAAAATAACTACCGTAAAAACCTAGTCTAGTATTCAAACAAATAATAAACAGGGTTATTTCTGTTAACCCAAACCTGCCCTTCCTTCACAGAGACCGAACGTAATTGAATTTCTCCTCTAATTTATTGTTACGTTTTTAATAGAATTTCGCAATGGCGGTTTTCTCCCGGATTCGTACAAAACTCGACACAAACTCAACGAGCACAATTCACTATGTTCCTTACCGAGAATCTGATTAAATCTTAATGTAGGTTGTGCTACAGTTCGTGAAGGTTCATCATATATTATTATGTTTGCACGCGTGTGTGTTTAAAATAATATTATTTTGATTCATGTTCATGTTCACGTGAGATGTGAATTTAATATAGTTCATGCCACCAGGGGTGTAGCAGGTAAACTTAAAAGTAACGCCGCACTTTGTTCAAATGTGGGAGCCAAAAGCTTATTACGTTTAATGTATCTTGCAATAAAAATCATTAAAACAATAACCGACTTCAAAAGTAGTATTAAGCTGTGCATTATGGACATGGGATGGAAATATAGGTTCAATTTTTTCAACCTAACTAAGATTAATGCTTGTATTGTGTTTTCTATTAGATATACCTAACTTTAAAATTTTCCTCTTGTAATATTTTAACATAATGTGACCTTAGAATGAGGTACCCCAATAAGCTTTTGACAAAGTAAACCACTCAATCCTTATGGCCAAGCTATGTGCTATAGGTATACGAAAGTTTTTGCTATCGTTCTGTAATGCTTATTTAAGCAATGGAAAATAAACAGTCAAAATATATAACATTGTGTCTATTATTGAAGTAACATCCGGTGTTCCTCAAGGAGCACATCTAACCCCGCTTCTTTTTAACTTGTTTTTAAACGACATTATTAGTATTTTTTCTCACACGTGCTTTTGGCTTTTTGCGGATAAAAATATAAGATTCTAAAAATAATAAAAAATTAACATGATTGCCTTCTTTTCCAACCGGATGCTTTATTGAAAGATTGGTGTAAAATTAATTGCTTGAATAATCGATAAGTGCAAAATTATGTTATTCTACAGAGCTAAAAATCCGATTGTTTGGAATACAAACTTAATAATAATTGCTTAACAACTGTTCAATCTATTAAAGACCTTGGCGTCTCTCTTGATAGCAAGCTTTCTTTTCGGGAACATATAAATGTTATTGATAATAAATCTCTCAAACTATTTGGTTTCATAATGTGGGAGCCTATGAATATGGAATAATTGTCTGGGGAGGAGCAACAAACTCAGCTATCGGTCACTTAGAAATCGCGCAGAAAACGATCTTAAAGATAGACGATATACAGATATACAGACCAAATATTTAACAGTTGTGACGTACTAGATATACGCCAATTATACGTTAAAACTCTACTAAACTACATTTTTGACCAAAAAAACAAATTACAACAATCTCAAAATATCACTAACAGACCAGTTAGACAATCGTACAAAAATAACATAAAAACCCCGACAGTGAATACAAGCTTTGGACAGAGGCACTATAAATATCATGCTATAAAAGCATTCAACAGTTGTTAGGATACGCTTCCTAAAAACGACGCAAGATGGCACATTGAAGTACCCACCACTGTCCCGCCCCGGTATAGGCGACTTATGGTCGCCCCTTCGGAGCTCTCGCAAGAATCTAATTTTTTTGAATGAACGACTCTACATTTAATAAAACGAATCTAGACCTTCAATGCCCCTACATACACTAGCGGCAGACCAAACTGCGTATGCGCGGGCCAACGGCTCGCCCGAGCTACGAACAGCGCGGGAGGCCGCGCGCCATTGCATTCGAGTCTCTTGCACGCCGTTCCACGTGCTCCCCATTCTCTCTTGCACGCCGTACCATGTGCTGCTCGGGTCGACTTCACGGCCCGACATAGCCAAAGTTTGCGCGGCACACCGCCTACCGCGTGTAAGGCTTGCCCGGCATTTCAAATCCTTTTTACGAGTTCGTGTTAGTTGCGCCGAAATTACGGAAAAATGTTTTGGCTTCCGTCCCGTTTCGCGGGACTCCAACCCAGATGCCCAGACCCGCGTCTACACGAGGGTCTGACTGCCCACACCCAGACTACGCCTTGGACTCCATAGTCTCCACGATCCCGTAAGCTACCATCTTCCTCTTTACCTAATGTGCTGATTTCGCTAGAATCTCGCGTATTATATGACGACTGAATACCAGAGGGAGGAAAAGATAGAGTTCTATGTAGTTTAGTCGATTTATAGGATAAACCACTTGCCTTGTGTAATAACTGTATTTACGTTTGTCCCCCTGTGCTTATTTAATAAACCCTGTCAAGTGAACCTACCGAGTATTAATTGTTGAGAAGTTACCCCGACCCACTCTGAACGTGCCCATATTGGTACGCGTGGACAAGCCGATGGCGTGCCTTTCCAACCCTGAGGAGTCCAGGTTCCCTTGCTAACTGAGCTAGTCCCAAGGGGGCATATTTGTGAGTATTTAACCCTGGCTTCCACCTGGGGGCCCATTTTGCTATTCCTTACTGCCCCCCAAGGTGGTACTCCAACACAGTCTTACCCTTAAAAATAAAATAGAAGAAAACAAAAATAAATTCACACTCAAAATTTAAAAAACGGATTATAGAACAAAAAAGACAATATTACCAAAATCTCATTACATAGTATCTAAGAATAAAACACATACACGTAACACACAAAAACAAATATAAAACACATCATAAAAAATACATTTTACCTATAATTTTACTTTAATTATAAATTTTTATTTTTAGTTTAATTTTAGCTTTTTTTCATGCTGCATTATTTTTAATGTATTATGTATAAATTTTAGTTTTATAAAATGGAGGCCTTAGCATAGGTGACCTACCCAGCGAGGCCGACATTGCGTAATTGTATTTAAAAATGTTAGATATTATGTCAAATAAAATAATTAAATAAATATTATAAAGGGTCTAACAGCACGTACGAGAAGGATTTTAACCAGATATTCCTGAGCATATTTGGAGTAAAAAATCATTTTGCTTTCGAAACTTTTTCCAATTTTAAAAACAATAAAATTATCTTACCATCACACATCACTACTGAGAGTCGGGTATAGCCTAGGGGTTCCAGTAGCACGGTAACACACGAAACAGAGCGCGTATCGTGTGATCGAAATATATTGTTTTGTGTTTATTAGAAAAAATATCACTGGACAGAAAAAGTCAGATCAACATTTTGTACTCCAAATATACTCAGGAATCGCTGGTTAAAGTCCTTCGGATATGTGCTCCTACACTCTGTTACATATGGTTTTAGTATATTATACGGGAAAAAAACATTTTGCCATCAATACAGAAATTGGGGAAACTTTAAAAGAAAAATAACCATTAATAAAATCAATCATTTTACTCAGAAATGAGTAAGGGCGTAGGTAATTAAAATAAAAGCAATAACATTTTTTCAGTAGAAATATGTGCAATAAATACATCGTCTATAAGTGGGATAACCACAGTTTGATAATGGTTTCATAAGACGAAATAGCTTCACGTGCAATAATAATTACATCGCAGAATTTATTTATGAATAAACTGTTTTTATAAATTGAATAATAGTATTATTGAATAATATATAAAATAAATAAAAAACGCCACTAGCGCTATTCCTAGGAATAACCGAGCATTTATTTTCTCACCACTAAGATTCCACGAAACCTTCAAACCTGCCGCGAACCCAAATACATATTCAAAGTTTGGAATACGTATTAATTATTATTCCATCTGTTTCTAGTTTTGCCCGCCAGGAGCGTCCGCCGTTATTTATTCGAAGCGAACCTGATTTAAATACTAAATCGTCACTAGGTGGCGTCACGGACTTTCGTTCCTGCTTTGCTACGGAATTTCGACATCTTATTTTAGTTTACAAGCGTACTAGATTTTGAAAATCGTAATATGTTCCATTCATCTCAAATAACTACCAAATTGAAGAAGTAGATGATATTCTTTGTACACTTGAGCGTACGCATAAAATTCGTTCACTCGAATAAATGCTCTTGTATTTACTAATTTAAATTTGGAATAAACTCAAACTAAATGTGGTAGAGGTACTCTCAGTATCTCCCCGGTGTCAGATCATCATCGAGAATCAAAACTCTGCTTGCAATGGTTTTAGTGTATAGATAATGTTAAAAAATGACATTAGAAGGCCTGAGAAAAAAAAATCCCTCAGCGCCATGTCATCTTTGGGGAAGCTGTGTGTAGGGTCTTTTTAGGGAAAGGAATGAGAGGAAGTTCTGGGAAGGAAAAAGGTGTGAAGAGAGGGTAGAATCGTGGGTGAATATGTTCTGGGACGAAAGATGAATTCATCCCTGCCACTGCGGGGTAAGGCGATAGGCCAAGAGAATCTGGCTGGAGAGGTCAAAAGGCTCCCCTCAACCAGTCTCTCCCGATCCGGCCCGCCAAGCGCAGGCGGGCAAACGTATCCGCCGACATCATCAAACCTCACCGCCATGACAAAAATTACCCCATGAACCCTAGCACCCCCGTTAAGTCACTAATTTAGAATTTGTTCTTATAATTCTCAAAGCTTGTTTGTAATGATGTATGTAGGTTTTATCATTGCGCACTGGAATGAGAAACGGACTCGAATTAAAGTCGATAAATGTTGTTTTATTATGATAACAATATGGTGCTATCAATTAAATTACTAATAGGCCCTGCGGGCGGCGGGCGGTACGGGTGTAACTTAGTCACAAACTTCACGCACATATCCATATCCAGACCGGAGAGATTCATGAAAATGCAAATCCAAGAGTATTTACGCCTGCCAGTCGACGTCCCTCATGCTAGCTGTTAACTTAAGTGGTCCCATCTTTTGGCATTATTAGCTACTTGCTTTAATTCGGTTCTATTACGATAGTAGGTTTGTCACAAACTTCACGTTCACAGTTTCCACATGGTGCGGCCTCAGAGTTGTACTCGGAGACGAATTCTTAAAATTTCAATCGTACAGACGCTTGGGTATTAATACTGTCAGATACAGTTAGTAGTGAACGATAGAAAAAATCTGGGAGGCCCGAGGAAGACTTAATTCCAAGAAAGACATAGTATGATCAAGTGAACCAAATATCTACTTAACTATGGTAAAAATTGGCGTAAGTGAACGAAGAAATGAGTAAAAGGAGAATGTATTAAATAGAAGTAAATGGTAGAAAAAGTCGAGGATGCCCGGGAAAGAGATGACGCCATCGAGACAAACAAATATTTCAAAAGAATAAATCTTTTCAATTTCCATATTATATATTTCCACCTTAACCACGCGTAACATGCAAAATTTAAATGCTTTTCATTTTGATTTCCATAGTTCTAAAATAATTCTAAATGAAAAATGTTTTCACTTAGAGTTTTACACCCAGTTAAAAAATGCAAATGAAATTTTGGTCTTCGGTGATATTTTTGATGGTTTTCTGTGTACTCGTTCAATTAAATACAATATCCTGGACAAAACAATCCTGTAAATTTATAATAAATTAATGGAAAAGTGGGCTCAGGTAGGTACTATAAAGTTCCAGATTAATCCGTCCCTGCATACAAGAGGTTTTATCCCGTCATTCTCTGCGCTAAATCTATCTTACGTAATATTCCTTATTAAGCAGACGTGTACTGTATCCCGGATGGTATATCTAAATCTACGGGATACCCCGGCTGTATTTAATAAGCGACAACTTCAGGTAAGTATATGAAAATCTAATCTTAACGGAATAAGTATAATATGACGTGGATCAGGGATGTGAAAGTTACTCGTAAGTAAGCAATCGCTATTCTGAGAAGACAACCTCGAAATGAAAGCCTACCCCTGTCAAACTTTGGAAGAATAAAATAGTTGGAATATCTCTTATTATCTGATGTTTTTTATGATCCGGCACTTATAGTATTCGAATAAATAACGACATAATTATATCATTGTAAGTTAAATGAGTTTTGCTTAAGGGCCCGCGACCCGGATTTCTACCGATTTATTACATATTTCCCTTAAACACGATAAGTTTTAAAGCTCCTAAAAAAATAAATGTTATTCTTGAATATAATATCTAGATTTTGCCCGCACCGAAACGCGAATTATATAAAATTCCCGCGATAGAAAAAAATCGCAAAGTATGCTAAAGTTATTTTACAAGTTATATGTATGAAAAAATTCACAGTGTTTCTTTAAATGCTGTTTAAGATAATGCCCGTAAGATTTTTGCTCTATTTTAAACGAGTCGTGTTTTATTAAACATTTTCGCAATTTTCGCATCGATTTCGTCGCTGTAAATGTTAGCGCTCTCCTCTAACATTCGTAATTTCTTCATTTCGAGCCCGGTTGCAGAGCCTTAAGTTAAGACGCTTTCGTCGAAAGAGGATTAAAGTTTGAAAAAAGGAAAAAAAAACTTATTGGGCCCTTATGGAAGATGTGCGAAAATTCCTTGAAAGAAAGATAAAATAATGCTTATAGCCTATTACATGCGTTTTAAACTTTTTTACATTAGCTCTACACAGGAGGCCCTGGGGAAAAAGAATTCTTAAGAATTTCATCTTTTGGGATGCTACGTGAGGGGTCTTTTTAGGCAAAGAAAAGAGAAGAAGTTCTGGGAAGGAAAAAGGTATGAGGGGTGGGTAGAAATCTGGGGGTCATGGGGTACGGGAGTGATGGACGTATGAATCCATCCCTCCCACTGCAAGGCGATGGGTCCAGAGAGACCGGCTGGAGAGGTCAAAAGATCTCCCTCTACCAGTCTCTCTACCAGACTTTTCTAAGTTCGTGCTATAAACCACTGATAAAATGATATTTTCAGAAGAGAAAATAATAATAAAAAAACAGTTTCTTTTGCTCGCAAAAACTTCCTACTTTGATGGTCTTCATACTTAGTTTGCATGGTCGGAGGAAAACATTTGTCATTTAAGATATGATTTTAGATTTTCACGACCAAAAGTATTTTTGTTGTTTGTTTTTGGGGTGTTATGCCGTGTTACGCTACCTCCTCCTTTAGCCAACGTTTCGGACAGCGTTACAGTGTCCATCATCAGGGCAGATGTGTAAATGTTAGTAGTAAAATGTGTGCTTAAGTACTTCGAAGCAATACCGTGTTGCCAGTTGCGACCTGGAATTACAGTAAACTTGAAGATGGTTTTGTGCATTTAGCTTTGGTGTAGCCGTCAATTACCGGATACCAAGAACTATTGAGCTCAGCTCCGTCGTCTCTATTAATGTTAATAGGATTTTTATGAATTTCGATTGCCTCTGTAATTAGGCGTGCTCTATAAGTTTTGGGTCTTCCCAGGACTTCAGGAACAAATCCAAAGTAATGGCCGGTTTCAATTAAATGCTCGGCGATTGCCGATTTGTCATGGTGGCCAAGTTTACACGCTCGAAAGTGTTCCGATATCCTTTTAGAGATCGTCCGCTCTGTTTGGCCCACATAGACCTTATCACATCCGGAACAGCTGAGTTTATATACTCCATCTGTTTCTAGAGGAAACTTGGTCTTTGCAGGCCTCAAAAAGTCTCGTATTTTTGTAGTGGTTCCGAAGACAGTCTTGATGCTTTCTTTTTTCAAAAGCCTGGCAATTCTGTCTGTCACATTGTGAACGTAAGGCAGGAAAGCGCAGCCCTTTGACTCTTGTTCAATTCTGTCTTCGTTTGGTGTAGATTTGGCTCTTATGATTTGCCTTGTCTGCCTTGCCGGGTAACCATTACGCTCCAGTGCATCGGTGAGCTTTGTAAGTTCCGCTCCGATTTTCGTTTCTTCACATATTCTGGTCGCTCGGGTTACGATAAGTCCTCTCTTCTGCGCTGGGTGGTGATGCGAATCGGCATGTAAATACCGATTTGTATTTTTGTGACTTTTGTGATGTACTGTCTTTCAGAGCACCGGGCCAGTGAGGCCCCTTTCTCTTTCATCGTGTGTTTGATATGGTTGTAGAAAATGGTATTTAGTGTTTGTTAATTAATTTTTGGGGAGGATGAGAAGGGGTAGGGAGAGGGGGGGGGTAGTAAGAGAGCTGGTGGGGGGGGGGGTAGAAAGAGAGATGTCGGGGGGAGGGGGGAGGGCATGTCGAAGGGTGAGGGGAGTGGTAGGCTGAGGGGTGGGGCTTGAGCTTGAGGAGGTGGTGTTTTTGATGGGTCGTTTTACTAGATTGGGAAGGAACTGCTTGGTATTTTGGAATGAGAACGAAGGGGGGGGGGTTTCTTTAGACGGACTCGTTTGCGGGATGGTTTGACGCAGACCCAGACCATTTCCCCGGGGCCTGGGTTGTCGGAAGTTGGTTGGACGGGCTCTTGGGTGTCGCTGGAGCGCGAGGATGTGAAGTGGTATCTTTGCCCCTTGGTTGGGGGATTGGGTGGAAGGGCAAAGGGTCAACGGGTTGGGGGGCGGCGAGGGGGCGATCGTCTAGAGGGGCGATAGGAGGGCAAACGGTTTGGGGGGCGGTAGTGGGGCGGTTATCTTGAGGGGTGGTAAGGGGGTGGTCGGTTTGAGGGGTGACAGGGGGGCCATCGGTTGGGCGGTTGGTTTGGGGGGCAGTAAGGGGGAGGTTGGGGGGGGTTGTTTGGGCGGGGGTTAGAGATGAGGAGGGGGGGGTTGTTGGGGAGGAGTATCCTGAGTCGGGTTGGGGTGAGTTGCAGGGGGAGTTGGGAGGGGAACCATGAACTCTGCGGGAGGCCAGGGTGCAGACATGATCTATCTCTTCAGGGGACATGTTGTTGGGGTCGGGGTGGTTTTCAAAGAAGGACTGAATCTCGAGGGTAAGGCGTTGGTATTCATCGGAGGTTTTGAGAAAGGGGGAGGACATGATGGTATAGAATGGGGGGAAACACGAGGATAACTGAGGGCACCAATGTTCAAAGCACTGATAACTGAGGGCACGAATGTTTAAAGCACTGATGTTCAAAGCACTGAGTTGACTGATTGGTGTGGCGCGAACAAGCACGGTAGACTGGGGTGATTCTGGGTTCCTTTACTGGGAAAGGCAATTTGAATTCACTGGGGTGTGGTTTTCACGAACTGGAGCGATACAAGCGACGGCGTCGGCGGTGGAGAATGGCATTTTTGCCAAGCCAGAGAGGTGCGACTGTCGCGGACGGCAGTCAGACCGGGAATGAGAGACTTTTTTTTGCGAGAAACTTTTTTGAGAGACTTTTTTGACCGATTTGTATGACTTGGTTTCCTATACACTGTGTGTCGTAGTTTGTCATTTAAAGTTATTTTGGAACGATGGAAATCAAAATGAAAAGGATTTAAATTTTGCGTGTTCCACCGTAATTTTTTGATAGAACACTTTTCAAAACGTTAGCTGAATAGGGAGGAAGCGCAACACGGCATAATAAATCAAAAATACATCTTTTTAAAACGGTTATTGTAAACAAATTGACAGACTTGATCATATTTTTCAAACATTCTTTTTACAACGATTTTCGATTTTCACGGTCAAAAGTATTTTCTTTTTTTATTTTTGTGGTGCCATGTCGTGTTGCGCTACCCCCTTCTTTAGCCGACGTTTCGGACAGCATTGTCTATCACATCTACCATACAGTGTCCATTAAGGTGGTTCAGGCCTATAAAGTAATTTTATTTTTTAAATATAGATGTATCCACCCATTTGATTTGTTACACCTACCATTTCTATTATGTGTAAAAAAATTAAGCCCCCTATCTTATATAAAAGGGGGTGCTCATCGGATTAGAAGTTTCTGACCAAAGTTCTGGATTTGAAGTAAAGCACGTAATTTAAGGTTTATTAATATTACAAGTATTTTAGTCAAGTAAGTATAAAACGTATTTAAATTTGAACAAAATTTGGTAACAAAGCAATAATTAACATAATCTTAGTCGCAATCTTTCAAAACTATGTTTGTTAATTCCTTTTTTAATGTTTCAGTAGAAACTATTTTTCTGTTTTGTTCAACGATGTGAAGTAAAAATTGCTTTTCTTCCTCACTCTTAGTGAGTATCGTGTTGTAATCTTCAAATAGTTTAACACCTCTCACCGCTGTATCATTAACAACATGCAAATTTTTGACTCAGCTTTTGCCTTGAAGGTAATCAACATTGTTATTCCAAGTTTCAGGAGGTAATTGCAAGAAAGAGTCCTTGATATCAAGAACTAGGAGCGTTTTCAACGTTCTTTGTGTTGCAAAAGCTTCTAATGTAAGCTTAGCAGAATCACCTCGTACTGAAAGATTACCGCCATCAGAATTTATTTTTTGAACAACGACCTGTTTCTCAGCATCAGACAGCTTCTCAGAAAACAAGGTAAATGCAACTAGTTCATCTGACAAATACCGTAAGTGACGCTCTAAGACACCCCTAGCTGCTATACTGATTTTGGAATCAATGGCCTCATACAATTTTAAGCTCTTACAAAGTATTAAGTCATTTACTGGTGCATCTGCTGCCAAAGACGCTTCGATTCAAACTTTGGTGTAGATGATAACTAACAAATAGAACAATTTGTTTTTCTTCTATCTTGGTTAGTTTAAATCTTGTTACGATCAAGCGCACTATGAACTAGAACGTAAGATTATTATGACCTCAATCGACAAGAAACTAGAAAAGGTTAAAGAAAGTTCTCTAAAACGGTAACAAAGATCTGAAGAATTGAAAGAAATGGCTGCTAAAAGTAATGCTTCATCTTCGGTGGCGTCGAGACAAGAGTTAGAACTTTAGTGCAGCTTCAGTAGCACTTCTAGTAATGCTAGCATATTAGAGGATAAGTCCAAAGATGAGTTTGTAGTGAGTTGTGCTGTCTACAAGTGACATATTATAGTGATGAGAAACGCTCTGTCTTCCGCAATTTTTATCAAATTCAAAGCGCTTGCATGGGCAATATCAAAAAGTTTGTCTAGTTCTTTTTTAAACAAACACTCTCCCTTTCTTTGTGCTTCAGAACTTCTTCCTCTATTTTTTTTTCAATAGCAGCCAGGTCTTAAGAAACTTAATCAGTTTTTCAATGAAGTGATTTTGTTGTCTGGTCGGAATACTAGATTTACTCCATACTTTTATAAGTTCTTGAATGCACGGAATCTTTCACATTTTTATTTAAAGCTGAATTGTTTTAGTTTTTTGTAAGTACAACTTGTACTGTCTCATTTAATTTCTTTTTTATGTTGTAATATTCTTTACCTAACGAGTCGATTGCATTCATATTTATTCTGTTTTATTGTTTATGTAATACATGTAATTAATATTGTTTATTATATATTTGCTTCTTTTCTTGTAAAAGCCCACTAGGGCGTTAATAAAATATAAAATAAAAATAAAATAAATAAAATTTTTGGAATCATTTAATATGTAGTGATAACGGAGTAAAACTTGCCGAAGAGTAGGATATTGGTTAAGCCTCATCAATGGCTCAATATCTCGAACACCAATTAGAAAATTTCGTATTTTTTTCGAGTAGATTAACACATTTTACTACACGTATTCACTTTACAGTCTACTAAATAAGTATCAAATACTATTCAAATTTGTCTATAAAACTCTTCACTAGTTTATTATAATATTTATTTAATAGTTTAACACACGAAACTGGCCTGTAGCAAAAAGTAAAAATTAAGCATTTTACACAAAAAATTCTAAAACAACACTCGATTGAGCACCTCTTTCTACTTGAGCTATCTCGCTGAAATTTTACTATGTTATTTCTATGAATACGTGTAACAAGTTCACGGGGTGGCCAAATGAAAAATAATAAAAATAATTTTTTTGGACCACCTTTTTCCATCACTTCTACCCTGATGATGGACGCTGTCTAGCTGTCCGAAACGTTGGCTAAAGAAGGAGGTAGCGCAACATGGCATAACACCCCACAAATACATAACGCAAGCAATTAGATTTGTCAAATAGCATCATTATAAACATATTTCCCTTCCCCACACCTACTTTGACCCCCTCTCCCATAGCTTTTTTTTTTTTTTTTTTTTTTTTTACATTAACTCCACACAGGAGGCCCTGAGGAAAATAATTTCCCTCAGGGCCTATGTCATCTGGGATGCTGTGTGGAGGGTCTTTTTGAGGAGAGGAAGGAATGAACATTGGTCTTGAAGAGACCCATGTTGTAGGAAGGAGGAAACACAGAGGCCGGCAAATCATTCCACAGCCGAGCTGTTGAACACAAGAACGAGTCGAAGAAACGACCCGTTCTCATGTGACAAATGTCAACTGTGTACAAATGTTGGGCACGCGTTTGGCGTGTTTCCCGACTATGCACCGGTGCCGAAGGGATCAATGATGCTAGTTCCTCGGAGCATCTTCCATTGTAATACCGGTAGAACAAGGATAGCATTCCCACCCGACGCCTGTGCTCTAAAGATTGCAATCCGTCTGTTAAGATGGGAGAATCTATCAAACGGACCGCCCGTTTCTGCACAGAGTCGAGGGTATTTTTCAGGTATTTTGGAGCTCCAGACCAGAGGTGGCTGCCAAATTCAACCGTGGGGCGCACTTGCGATTTGTACAGGGTTAGCAGTTGTGTACTTTTAAAGTATCTGCGGGCCCTGTACAGTACGCCCAGTTTTTGGGAGGCTAACTTTACTCTGGCTTCGATGGAGCCCCCATACCTGAGCTGGTCACTTAGGGTTACACCAAGCATATCAATGGAGGGCCTGTTCGGAAGATTGCTACCTCCTCCTCCTCCTCCAAAGTTAATATTCTCTCTCCCTCTTCTATTTTACTGACTTGTGATCCTTTTCAAATCCCGCGGTGCCTAAAAACACTAACTTTCCTCTGTTTAATCCATGTAAATCTTGTTTTTGAAGTTAAGTTCTAACTTTGTTAAGACCTCATGAGTTTATATTTCACAAAAATTGCCTTTTAAAGACCTGCCAAGTATTATTCGCGTAGTAATACAAAGCTTAGAGCTATGCTGTATTGTATTAATTTACCTATATATTATTATGTTCAACTCTAGCAAAATAGACGTTATTTTGAATGCGTAATGTTATAAGTTATAACTTTATTTGAAGCTCAAGGCTTGTCCTTATAACCTGTCTTATATTTTTCGTCTATATTATATGTGAAAGTTATATTTTTAATATCTAAATTCATATGTAAAATTGTAACTATTTCCTCCCACCCACGAAATGTATGTTCCTCCTGTCCTGAAATGAATTCAAGAAATAAAAACAATAAAAAAAAACTATTGAAATTTAGACAAAAACTGCGTGTAATTAATCGATAACTTTACAATATCGGATCGATAGGCGTAACTTCCGATGATTTTATACCGATGTCCCGAGCACGGTTTTACCTTTGATAGCCGAACCGACATTGACAGGGAATAAATAAGAAATCGATATACTCTGGCAATACTGAACATATTTTTTATGAATTGACACTACGAAATGTAAAAAGCCAAGCAATTACGTGAATATATTTTTAAATTGGCAATGTTGAATTGAAATACTAAACTAATTATGCATTGGCAGTCACTTTTGACACTAAACGGGAGTTGATTAGTTAATCGGGTCTTTAGTCATACTTCAACTACTTTTCTTTTTCAAAGATCGAACATAATAAATTGTTCGCGACTTAGTTGAATTATTAATTTAAGTCTATGTATCGAGTATACTAGTTCTTTCAATTCTAAAAGCTTCGTTAGTTGAGTTCCGTTCTTTAATATGACGGTATTTTTTCGTAACGAACGACATTATCCAAATAAATACGTGTATTGACTGTCAAAAGAAACTTATTTGACACTTTGGAATCTCAATTGATAATTGACCATAGATGACGGATTTGGTCAATATCGTTTTGATAAAGAGTTTTATCGATCGACCATCAGAATACAATAATTACTTCTTATCTTCAAAATATTCTGATGTGTCCAAGCTGAGGGTCGGTTAATACTCCGAACATTACTATTACGAGTCGAGGAATTCGCTATCTGTTCCCTAGACTATGGCTATATACTCGTATTTTCAGACACACGAGTTATTATATTCTTATACACCCCGCCCATCCCTTATTAAGTAAGGGAGTATTTGATACGTATTTTATCCCGGGTGGTACATCTAAATTCGCACAAAAGCTGGGAGCAAAATGTTCGCTCGTAAAAGATGAGGAGTTTTTTTTATTATTTTCATTCAGCAAATTTCTCGGTTATGTATTTAACTGGGAATTGGTTCACTGTGGGAAATACTCAAGGAGAATGTATGTATATAGCTGCGTCAGCCTTTCTGCGGGGTAGTTTTTTCATATTTTTTCCGGATTTAGTAAGACCCGTAGGTTTTGTGAAAATGATGCTAAATTTCTGATCCCTCGAAGTATATATGGAGATTAAGATGTTGCCAATCCACAAACTAAGCTGAATATCTTTGATTAAAATTTCATAGGACTGTAGACATATTCGCATGATATTATGGGATTGATTTTACTGTTACTTATTTCTAATCAAGAATTTCCTCATTCAATTGCCGGATTGAATTCCATAGAGCTTAGATAATGTTGTTAACTTTTTTAAACGAGACGGTTAAAAAAGTCTTGTTTTCGGTTTTAGAATTTTGATATCTTTATGTGATTTGTTTATTTGTTTATTAATACATACATGGTTCATTATTATACAAGTTAAAAGGTATATTAAGTAAATAAAATTATTACACGGTTATAGTACCTATTACGTAAGTCCGTAGAATATCATTAGGTAATTTCACCTGGGATTTGAACGTTTCTTAAACCTTAACTGATGAATGAACGAGTAAAGTAATAAAAAGGAAGATTGTGTATGAAGATAAAGATATATTTTTAAAATAAGAATAACGTGCTCACGAATAGCAATAAAAGTTTAATGAAACGATAAGTGTAAGAATTTTTAAAATAAATTATATCACGCCAAAAAATTGTAAATTAGTTTTGTATGTTTGCAAGGAATTGTGAAAAATGTCTAAGTGTAGTAATTGTTCACAGTATGTATAAGTTGTGAGTGCGCGAGTGATGGGTGAGTTTTTTGCTGCATTAGTGTTGTTGGCTTCTATATGAAAAAGTGAAGTGTTCCTGGTGCGCCTCATTGGAACATTTAAATAAATGATTCGGGACTATCTATTTTAATATTAAGCACGTGTGATAAAATGCGATAACATGCAATAGTTCTGTCTGCTCGAAACGAGTGGAACTTTTGGAGTATTACATCTTTGATAAAGTTTGGAACCCTATGGTTATATAGTTACTACAAACTAACAAACCTGCAAGAGCGTATATAAGTGGGAAGGAGGGAGGATAAAGGAGGTTCAAACCCAAAAAGTGAGAATAGTTCTCGTAGATTATATTCTTGGAAAATAGAAGAATAATATTTGCACTGTCTCTTTTATCAGTTTGATGTACGTAATATTCTATGTATTATTAAGGGGGTATTCTAGTCTAGAAAAAGATCACATTTCCATAGTTTATCTATTTAAAAATATCTCCTTAAAAGGATTTTTCGAAATTCAAATTATTTTAAAAGTTAAAGCCATTTTGTGTCGCGGTTTAGACCTAATCTAACTAGAATCTAAATACATAACAAAACTTTAAACGCATTTTTCTCAAAACTACTTTTTTTGAGATGGTTGACACGATATCTCATGTTTTACTAAACCAATTTACTTTAAATTTGGTGTGGGTCTTCTCTATACATCACTATCGCCGCTACCAGAACTATAACACAATTTCAATTTTTGATCGTTTGCTCATACACATCCGCTGAAACAGGAATGTTGGGTCAACTGCAACCTTTTCATCGTGAATGATAATAATCGGCGAGGTAACAGAAGACATTGGGAATGCCCGATCTTTGCGGGACATCTTGATGTCTGAGAATGCCAAGCCCACTATCGCATTCATTGCATTTTTTACCAACCTAACAGCATCGTTGCAATTTATTGTGGAATCTCCGACGACTCCACCGAAAATTGGCATTATTTCGCTGGTTTGTGGGAAGGGATGATGTGCATCAAACCATTGACTGAGTTTGGAAATGTCTGCTGTATCTCTAATCCGGCGGGCTTGTCCGTGGTCCTTGTACTGTTCACTTGCCGTGAAGAAGACTCCACAAAACTCTTCAATGGGAAGTACAGATCTCAGGAGTTGCGCTCATACCAACTAATTACTTGCTGAGCACATTGTGCGAAACACCTCTGCCTCCTCTTATGCCTCCTCGGCTTTTGAATAATCGCATCAATGTGGTTTCAATGGTCATATCGGACCATACGCCTGACTAAAAGCGATCACAGCATCGCATAGTCGTCGTCGCGCGTCGGTGTGTCAGTAATAAGATAAAAACAGCTTTTTCTGAAAATGATAACATCTTACAAAAAACTTAAAATTGCTGTAAATGTTGACCGGATGGAGATAAGTTTGCATATGCTTATGTATATTCTAAAAGGGAATTAAATTTTTACAACTTTTTTCATGTACATTTCTTTCTTTGATGAATATTTTAGACGATATGATGGAATATTTGATGAAAAATGTGTAGTAAAATGATTTTTTTCGAAAATATCGACATTTCTGGAGTGTGTAACTCAAAAACTGCTGGGATTTCGAAAATTACGTATAGAATCAAAGTTGTAGATAATTTTTTACGCATTTATTTATTCTTAAAAAATTTTCCTCTCCAACGCACCGTTTTCGAGATATAAGCGGAAACCCAAAAATAGGAACTTCCCTCTCCCCCCTAGCTCACCACCTAGACATCAGGACTTTTAGTATGTTCACACCCTAAGCATCCTGAACAAGTTTCTGAGGAAATCGCTTAGCTCCCTGCTCACGCACTCTACACCTCCTTCCTTGACTGGACTAGATGCCATTTTGCCAAAAAAAATTTTTGAAAAAAGCTGTTTTCCGGGGTACGGGCCATAGCAGCATTTGTTTGAATTAAGAATTAATTTGCCTGTTTTCTGATTACTAGGAGGGTTGCAATCATTTTTTTTAAACTAAATTTTAAAATTTTTGTTTTTTATATGCATTCTTTAATATTTAATAAATATTTGGTAAAATATTATTGTTTTTTTATTGCACCTGAAAAAATACTTACAATTCATGCTTCTAGACTAGAATACCCCCAATAAATAAAACTGAATCGCCGAAATGTATGTACGCTAGCATGGAGTGATTTTTTTTGTTGTTGAGAATTTCGAAATCGGCATAGATGGAAAAGATGCTACTTATATTAACAATTACAACAAAAATAATAATAAAAATGTATTTCCAAAACCTGGACATCGCCAAAGCTTTATATTTTATTATTTTCTCGATTTTACCTAAGTATTTATAGCTTATATTCGCGAAATAAAACACACATAAAATTTGTATTTAACATTTATTTTACAAATAATGGGAAAAAAATGTACACATATTTTTTAACGCATTGAAAAACTGGAAAATTGCAAAAGTTGCTATGAACGGTACTGCATTTTGGTGTCAAAAAGTTGCATAAGGTTTCGTGACTATAACCTTGTTTTTATTAAGTCATCTAGTCTCAAGGGTTCACTGGCAGCAGCTGAGGCTTCTGTTACAATTTTCACACATCCCTCTATGCCTTGAGTGGGCAAGGAAAATTCTTCACCATGACATCGTCAATTATCGTGTGATCGGTAATGGCTTGTCAAATTGTATCGGCACTAACAAATTTGATGAACGGTGGCTTGGTTACATTATCCCAATTCATGACACCAATATAATTATCTACCGAAAAATCAAAAGCCACTTTGAAGGTACGAATAACGTCTGATTGCGTTGTCGGGCTTCCAATATTCTTCTTAACGCCAACTTGCTTAACCATTTTCGGTTGTCGGGTAAGATGGTTGACAATATGTTTGTGATTCCCAAAAAACCATTGCGCTGGATTACTGTATTAATAATATATTTAAAATCACTGGACAAATATCGTGAAAGCAATATTATTTCATGCAAATGTCTAACTCCGGAAAAACATATTGGTTTCAAACGTAGGTGCGTAAACTGTCGTTAAAGTTTAAAAAAATTCTGATGGTTTTAGGGTAGAAATGTAAAGCCGAATAACCCGCTTCGTTTTAGTGAGCCACCTGGAATGTAGAATTTTAGCGGTTTTTTTTTGACAAGTTTTCATTGCGGAATCTGGAATAATCAATCTCATATCAATCAGTCAAGGGTTTTACATATTTTCCATGTATACAGCTGAGCTGTACTTAAATCCTGTTCATTTTTTACACTTGCCAAAGAACATTGAATGACTTTCAATTTCAGGATAGGAAGTTTTTCACACAACTAAGGATTTACGTTTATAGATGTTTCAATAATTTCGGTGAAACTTTGCGGTTCAGTCATTGCAGTTAAAAAGTAGTCGCAAAATGAGCTCGTTTGCGTGTAACTGACAGACAATCCACTGTAAAGGCCGTTTGAGAAGTGATTCAAGACACCAAATCACAATTCTTTTGTAGCCCGTTTTGACTGCAGTTCCATCGCATCCAATTGCAGCAAACTATATCGACGAATATTACTCCTATACACAACATGTATCGTTCTGTAAAATGGACCCAACATCTTGTAATACAGCAGAAAAAATATCTGCCTAACGTTCTGGCTACAACAGGGAAGGCTTTCACTGCAGCATGGTCAGCACGATGCTGAATATTTTTTCGTTATGCTTCATTAACAAAAAACCTCGTAATACCTACATCTTCACAAGTAGGCAAAACATTCAAAGGTAATTCTCATCCAGATGTCACATTGCCATAATGTTCACAGTTCAAAGAACAGATATAAACCCTTAAATAGCCTATCGAAAAATAGTTGAATATTCTAATGCAGCACACAATTAAAAATACTACGTAAACTGTAACTCAACCGACGCGCACTTTGAAAAACAGAAATCATCGAAGAGACGAAGGCCTAACACATACCCCCAATAAACACACTTCTCTGAGTTCCTTCAGAAGGGAAGGTCCTAGTCCGTTAAGAGCAGTGGTTCCTAACCGGTGGTCCATGGACCACAGGTGGTCCGCGAAATCTAAAATGTGGTCAGCGAAACATTTGTTCATTTTACTACAAAACCGAATCGAAAGGAGTCCTAAACAAGGGCGGTTGGTTGAACAGTGTATTTGTGTGCAGCACTGGTAAATTATATCGTCTAAAATTACTTTATAATATCTTCCCGAAAAATATAAAATCTATGAATTTCATTAAAAATATCACCTTCCAATATAATGCATAATATAATATGTTCAGGAAGAGCAAATTCTCAAAGTTCCGCGCGAATTTACCCTGTCCGGTGTGCAGGCCGATTGCAAGCGGAACGAATTATGTTTTTGTATCGAATATCCCAAACATCGCCAGCGCGCAACGCCAGCCATATGTATGAAAAATTAAGCTATTTTGGTGTGCCACCCGGCGGCCTTTATCATACAAACTTAAATTTGGATTTAAGGCAAAAATACTTAACCAAACTGAATAATTCTTTTTTTAATCAAAAGGTACAGCAAATACCTAAATTTTACATATATTTGCTTTTTATTGATTAGTGTTTTAAATTATAAAACGCAGATCATTAAGGAATACAATTTTTTTATAGGTAACTTTGACAATTTAGCCCTCGTGCTGTTTATACATTGTTTATAAATACTGTTTGTATCCTGTTTAAAATGAAATATAAAACTAACTAACCAACCATCACGCCGTTTCCCCACAGGGTTAGGCAGAGAGGACGGACCGCTAAATAACTTGGTCTTGGCACACACTCTTTGCCTCACTCACATTCATACATCGTCTCATACATTCTTTTCTATTATTCCGACTTTCGACATGGCCCGACTCAAGTATCTCATTCACTTGATCGTGCCATGTCTTCCTCGGGCGTTCCCGACTTCTTCTACCATTCACATTTGCGTCGTATATTCTTCTTACACTACCTTCAAATTTATTTTATTTTATGAAATATAAAAATAAAATAAATTAAACATTGGAAAAAAAAGAGTTTTTTGGGTTGAAATTTAAGATTTATTTACGAAAAAATAGTATTGTGTTTTTATTTTCTTAGTACCGAAAACTAAAAAAATTAATTAAAAAGCGATATGTAGATTTTCGTTATTTGTTTTTGGGGTGTTATGCCGTGTTGCGCTACCTCCTTCTTTAGCCAACTTTTCGGACATCGTTGCAGTGTCCATCAAGTGTCCTAAGAAGGAGGTAGCGCAACACGGCATAACACCCCAAAAACAAATAACGAAAATGCTTTTGGCCGTGAAAATCTTAAAACTTATCGATATGTAGATGTTTTTGCACTTCGAAAACAGCTTAAAATAGACCTTCTCTCCAAATAAGATTAGTGGAATCATTTTTACCTAATGTTGCTTAGTAATCGTTATCTCATAGTTACGGATTTATATCAGTAAACCACCACGTTTTCAGGACAGCGGCCGCCACTGGTCCTATAGCTGATTTGGTATTAGTGTTGAAGAGGTAGCTGAAGAAGTCCAAGAAGAGCTCATTTTTGTACCACGTGGTCCCTATGAGAACAAATAAATGTCATGGTGGTCCCTGGCCAAAAAATGGTCGGGAACCACTGGTTTAGAGGGAAGCCCAATCCGATAGATATGATGGAAAATTCGTCTAGATCAAATCACTGTGTTTGAAACACGTTTGGGGTGGGAGGATTTAGACTCTTGAGGAAATAGTTTAACTGTTGCTACGGTGTTTCTTTATAATTATATCAAAGGAGAATAAGTAAATACATATTCTTTACAAGCATTTCTAAGAAGCTGGAGAACATTTTTGTGTTTTCAATATTTTTACGAAAAATTAAAAGTGGTGGCGATGTCCTAATTATAAATATTTATTTTTTATATTTTTTATTTAAGATAAGTACATAACGGAGCACCAATCCCGCATATTCCAAATTCTATATTACGAAAAAAAAATTCTCCATACTAGACCGCTCCACCCTAATGTACGCGCATAACTTCCAAACGACTGCACCAAACTGGATAATTCTTTTTTATTTGGGTTCGGTATTGTCAGGACAAGGTTTGTATAAAACTATTGTTGAGCTCTGGCATTATTCAATTTGTGTGAAAAAAATGCAATATGTGGCACGCGAGCTGTTTGAAAACTGAATGTACGGGGACTGAACGTATAGAATGCGGGAGAGGGAGGGGAACTCGAGTAGGGAACCCGAGAGGGGGGTTCGCGGGACGGGGAAAGGGGGGGAGTGGAGTGGGGAGAGGGAAGGTTGAGGAGGAGGAGTGGGAACGTGAGAGGGGAAGGGGACGCGGGAGAGGAAGGGGAGGCGGAAGGGTAACGGACGAATAGGAAAGGACACGCAGGAAAAAAACAATTTCTTTATTAAATGGCATAGCAACGCATGCCGGGAACCAGCTAGTAAATTATAAAACCATATCCGAGTAACGCCACGTTTCGATACTGGATAGCAAGATCTTTTTTCTCATGGTGATCTATGTACTTCCGCTCTGGAATTAAGTGGAAATAATATACTTTACTTTTTATGTTTAACTTATTGAGTTAAACCTCAAATTGTAATATTTAGAACCCCTCCGCAACGTAAGCAGATATAAGCGTTAAAAATAGGACAGCAGTCAAGTACAATAAGCGTGTTTATACGTCAGCGCGTGTGTTTCCATAGAAATCGTTCTAACTCCGTTATTGTTTTAGTTACATCCCTAAAACAAAAAGTAAAAGGTCGATAGTAGATCAAGCTGCACATCTCTATCAAGTTGTCTATGGAAATACATAACAGGAACAGCTGTCAGTCGTGAAGTTGACAAAAACATTTACCCGCGCAAATTTGCTACCGGCAGCTCCACCGCGATCCACATTTTAAATTTTTATTAAATATTATTATATGAAACAATAAAAAAATGAGGTGACAAAAGTGTTTACTACACATATATACAATAGAAAGAGTATTGTTGTTTACATAATCTGTGATTTTAGTACCGTTTTCACATAAAAACATCACGTGAGTCATTTTTACCTATTTTTAATGTTTGCGTTCTAAAATTTAATATTTACAAATGCTAATATTTATTTGTAATAGAATAATTTGATAGCCTATTTTGTAACCTTTCTAAAACAGTTTTTACTATTCGGCTACGTTCAGAAATCTTTTATTTATAGAGCTTTAATTATGAAGCGGTAATAACAAAAAGTTTTCGTTAAATGTCATTTTGTTAAAGACACCAAAAGCGAATATTCTCGAAAATTCCCAGGGGTAAAGACAATATTAGCGAAACTCAATCGAAAATGTGAAACAGAAAAATCAGAAAAAGATACGGTCACATCTGGGACTCGAACGCAGGACCTACGACTTGCCGGGTCAGTGCGCTGCCAACTGAACTAATATGTCCCTATCCGATTCGCTCACATTTAACTGTATCGTTCTTGGATCAACAACTACCAATTCATCTTCATTTTCTTAACGCTTATTTTATTGGCTGCTATTAAAAATATGCATTTAGAAAATGAACGTAATGTTGGTAGTTCTTAAATATGATCGAATCGGATAGAGAAATATTAGCTCAGTTGGTAGAGCACTGACCCGGCAAGTCATACCAGATGTGACCGTATCTTTTTCTGTTTCAGATTTTCGATTGAGTTTCGCTTATATTGTCTTCATTGATTAAATAGGAAATAACGTACGTCTTTAGCAAAATCTTTAGCAATAACCGATACATGCGAAAAAGGGTATTATATTCATTGACGACTAGACCCGCACTGTCACAGTTTTTTTACACTAAAAGCTTATAAAATTTTCTAAATAAACATTTCTTTAAATATCTATGCAAAATGACAACCACATTTTTTACCTCAAATGTGCCCAGGAATTGCTGGTTAAAGCCATCGGGTACAAGCTTACACGTCCTGTATATTTGACGGCTACTTGAAAATGCGGCTTGCTCCGTTTTGAGTAGCGGTAAAGGAATATAGACACGGGACGTGTTTGACAGCCGAAAACCACAGATTAGCAAAAGCTTTCGGGCTGATTGAAAACGGCTTTTCACAGCTTAGCTCTTTTGTCTGATGCGATTATTGATTTCAGAAGTAAAACATTTTTCTTTAAAACATTTTTCTTTACAAAATCGCAAAAAATCTTCCGGTTGATTTAGGCGTTATAATAAAAATAATACATTATACTTGGATACGATTCCGTGACAGTTCGATCCACGACAGTTAGCCCCCTGGCATACTTATTTTAAATATGCAGTCGGTTTAGGGAAGATACAGTATACCTACTACGATACACAATATATCACTAGATGTCCCCGAAGAGGTGTGCAGAGAGGAAGTACCGCAAAGTTAGAAACACATTTTAATTCAAATACATCAAGGATAAAACTATTTGTCTACACACTATAATTACGCTGGTGAACGTAGTAGAAAAATCGACACGATTTTCAACCATATGGATTTTAGGCTTGAAATTGGTGAACACTGCAAAACTAAATATATATTATATTATAATTATAAATGTGTGGGGGGGGGGCATGTAATTAAGTATTTTTACTGTGAATTTTATAATAGGTAGGTGCATACATAAATTTTATTAAATGTAACTTGTATTGGAATAAGAGAAGGTTGGTATTGGTACCCGTTGTGAGAATCGAACTGTATTAGAATCAAATTTAAGTTTTTTCATTATTTTTTTTGTTTTTTTTTGTAACACCTCAGAGCCAGTGGTGGCTAGCTGTAAGCAGCAGAGGAGCGACGCACTCCCGGAATTTCTGCGAAAATGAAAATTCCCGAGCGCCAAAAAAAATTAATTTACATGCCTCATCACAAATCATAACACTAAACTCACTTCGGTTAAAATGCAAACATACGTAGTATAGGTGTCTATAATATCACTGTGTGCGTTACAAAAAGGCATTAAGTTTCGCACCTATATTCCGAGCGGTGGTTCGTTTTGAATATCGCTCACAGGATTAAACGAGAACGTAGTATAATTCTCAAAAGAGTTCAAACCGTAGGCGTAGGCTTGGGTAGGTACAATGCTTTGAAAATATAGCGGCAAGGCGGACGGCGTTCCAAAATTTTCCAAGACATCAGAAGAAACGGTTCGCTTATAGCCCATTCACATGGTTCATTTATCTTTCATTTCGTGATTTTATTCCGCCTCTTTCCCTCGAAATGAACCGTGTGAACACGAAAGTGAAAAGAGACAGCGCCGAATGAAGCATTCCAACAATGTTGGAATGCTTCCTTCGGCCCTGTTCACTCGCAACCGGAATTTAACATCACGTGACGCGAATGATGTGTGTGAACACTCAAGTGAACAGTCTTTCACTTGCGAATTAGTCGGCCGAGAATGTTTTGGCGTGAGGACGAGTAGCCGGAGCGGCTTAAACGTCAAAATGCTCCGTTTAGTTCGCTTTTCGAAATAACTCCTGCACGTCTCATAGAAATCGTTGTTTCTCCCTTACTATCATAGTGAAAAATATGATCTAAACGGTATTGAAAAGAGAATGTTCTATTTATTCAATATAACAATTAACCACAAAATAATACGAATGTACACTTTTATGGAACCAAAGTTTCTGATCGAATTTGAAAAAAATTTTATGAAATTTTATGAAATTTTATGAAATATTGTGAATTTTTGTGAATTATTTTTATATGAAACGACAAAAAAGTGAGGTGACCGAAACGTTTATAATTTATTTGTGTAACAAAATAAGTTTGTCTTTTTATATATTTTTTGTTACCAGTAATTTTAGTTAGAATAAAAGCAACGAGAGCCATTTTTTTACATTTAAAAGTTTACATAAAAAAAATTTCTATTTAAAAATTACGTGGTTATTTTTAATAATAAATTTTGGAAGCTTATTTCATCACCTTTTCAAAACAGTTTTTAGTTTTTGGATACCTTAATAAATATTCCATTTATAAGGATTTTATTGCAAGCCGAGGCCTATTTTGGAATAAAAAATTTTCATGGTGCAAAAATACTGGTAGATATCAGTTTTCGGGTTATTATTTAACCATATGTTCATTTTGGTTCCATGCCAACTCAGAATGAAACCAACTCAGAACCACCTCAGAAAGGTCATTAAAAGCTACAAAAAAATAATTTTAAAATAACCGGTAACCCTAACCTAACTTAACCTATTTAACCAATTTTTTATATTTTTTTATCATCACTCTTAATGACCTTTCTGAGGTGATTCTGAGTTGGTTTCATTCTGAGTTGGCCGGTCACCGTTCATTTTATGGTGCTGAAATTTATTTACTGTTTACAAAAATCGCTAATTTCACGTAATTCAGTTCGACGTTATCGGAAATGTCAATTGAAATCGTAAATATTCCCGAACTTAGCCGTCAGCGCCGGACGAATTCCAATGCGCGCCGCGACTACGCTCGACGACTTCGTAGCGAGAATGTCGAGTGAACTCTTCCTTCGAAGGAACCGTCTGAACACGCGGTGAAACGAGAATGGAACATTTCATCGAGTAAGCCTTCATCCGAGTGAACCATGTGACTTCAACTTTACTAGTATGTTGAACGGGGATGCTTTTGTGCCATATTATTTTCGATATTATGTCTTTCATTTAACATATTCTCTTTTTCATTCAACGGGAAGCGTTGTGAAGCGGGTAGAGGCCGTAAGAAGGGATTAATTGATTTTTTATGTGAATACCTCACTAGAGTCCATCTGCTCCCGTCTGGAGCCAGTGAGACTATGACATCCCCAATTGGGGTTTGTCGCGAGGCTGAAGGTAAGTGAGAAAGGGAAGGATATGGGGAAGATGAAGGTGAATGAAGATGAAGGAGGAAGAGAATGAGATGGGGAAGATGAACCTGGCTATTCAGGTCCAGTCACCAAACACGTCTAAAGCAATTTCAAACGACTTTTCAATTCTGAATGGTGGTCTTACACCAGGGCGATAATGAGAGTAGATATATTCAACTCTGGAACGTGCCGCAAATATACTTGAGAAATAATACAATTTAATCAAATAAAATTTATTTTCCCACGCCGGGATTCGGTCTTTGGTGTGGGATTTGAAGAGGCTCGGATTTTTTAAAATTTCTTTCATATCTTTAATATTGTTATTATTTAATCTATAAAAACACTTTATTCTAGATTAAATAATAATATTATTAAGAATATAAAATAAATAAAAATTAACATGGAGTTCTACAAAATAAACTTGATAACAATAAATAAAAAAGGCTCGGATTAATGAAGGGGGTAAAATAGATGCCGGTAGCTCGTTCCACATTCGGGCCGACTTCGAAAAACGAAACAAAGAAACGACCCATTCTCAAGAAGCCAACATCGACCGTGGACGGTTATAGCCAACATCAACCGTGAAACGGAACGGGTGTGAAGCCAACATCAACCGTGAAATGAAACGGGTGTGAAGTCAACATCAACCGTGAAATGGAACGGGTGTGAAGCCAACATCAACCGTGAAATGGAACGGGTGTGAAGCCAACATCAACCGTGAAACGGAACGGGTGTGAAGCCAACATCAACCGTGAAACGGAACGGGTGTGAAGCCAACATCAACCGTAAACGAATTTGGAAATAAATCTATATAAGAACGTATAATTTAAATAAGATTAAACAAATGAGTATTTTCTTCGCATCATTCTGATAGGTCTCTTTAACAGTGGTGGCTCGTGAATTTTGGGTGTGCTAGAGTGCTGATATTAAAAAAGGCATTATTGATGTTGTTGAAAATCAGTTTTTTGTATGAAAAATTTCAGAAAGTTTCAGTTTGGCGGTGTGCCGCACCGATTTCCTGAAAAATCTTCATACAAAACATCTATTTTTGAAAAAACAAATATATATATATATATATATATATATATATTTTTCGCATACGGCAACATCCGTGATGCCATTTATTTAATATTAGCACCTTAGCACACCCAAAAGTCACGAGCCGCCACTGCTCTTTAATAAGAACAAATTAGTATGTAGTGAGGACAATAACCTTTCGTTGCAGACAGAATAACACGCGAGCGACACCTAAAGTGATTTGACACATAAGTTGACACGTAATCCCCTGAGTAGTTTGTTCGCATTGAGAAAAGTAGCTGAAATTATGAAAAAAATATATCAATGACGTTACAATACATTTAGACTTGCTATTGTCTCACAAATTCAAAATTACATGTGATTAGTAAGAACCACTTATGTTTCAAGTAAATTTTTTAAATCGAACGTTCTTCACGACAAAGATAGACATTCGAAGAATGTGTGCGTATGAACGAAATAAACGATAGAACCGGACGGCGTTTTCGTATTCATAAGTTTCGTCGAATACTGCTTCAAGGTCAACCAGTGTAGGAGGTGAGATTTTGAGGTGTCAAGTGGTCAAGCTGTAATAGAGAAACGGCAGTTTTGCAAATTACAGCGATTGTTATTATAGGTACTCGTGTTTACTACTGTTTTGTAAGTTGTATTACCATTGACTTCATAATGATGTGTTAAGTCTTCGGGCGAAAAATTTGTATTTTATTAATAATAAAATAGATAAAAATAAGTAATTTGCGTGCATTTACAAATGAAATGTTATTCCTTGGCTTTTACTAGTGTTAGTAGAGTAATGAAACATTTTTGTATTTTTAATGCAATTTAACGGTTCCATGCCAATTCACAATCAAGTCAACTCAACACCTCTTTGAAAAGTCATTAAAAGCCATGAAAAAAATAATTTTAAAATAGTCGGTAGCCCTAACCTAACTTAAACTATTTAACCAATTTTTCATATTTTTTTATCACCACTCTTAATGACCTTTCTGAGGTGGTTCTGGGTTTTCGCTCTGAGTTGGCCGGTCACCAATTTAACAGCGCAAAAATTACTTTGATGATTTTTGGTCAAATGTCGATATGAAAAAACGCAATGGTTTTTTGCGATTGTTTTCTTTTTACCAGATAACATACCTTATTATTCATGTATATAACACGATAATATCGTAAGAAGTTTTCCCAGATTAGCTAGCTAACTAAAAAAAATAAAATTTAATTTCCCATTTTGGAAAAAAAAAAGTATTTATGTGTACATAAACTGATTTTTATTATTTCTACACAAACCTTAATACCTACACAACAAGATAAAAAATATGAGTTTTCAAAGAAATAATGACCCTCATACTATTTTGAAAACGTAAAATATCGATAGTTTCGCCATTGACAGCTGCAGAAAGTGACCCGCAAAGTCATAGAAAATTCATTTAAATTCATTCTGCGAAGCTAGATTAATCGTATAAAATGTTACGTCAAGAAAGATATTGTCGCAAGCGATTCTGACCTTGTCCTTCGTATAGTTTCTTTATATATAAGGTTTAAAATTGTATTTAAAAAAAAAACGAAGATTTTTTTGTTCCCACCGGCGTGCGAATGAGAGGTTAACGCGATGCGTGGCAGTTCGGCACTTAAACCGTAAACACTACAATTGACTTGTTTTTGGCTTGCCACTTTGAAATTTCTACAGATACAATATATTGAAACAATAACTTTTCATGGCCACTTTGGGCTCCCAATGTGAAATGATGACCGTCGAGCGACACCAACTCTAACTAACACTAATTACTACTAATCAAAAAATCTTCATTGTCGTTCAAAGAAAAATGGATATCTCATCAGCGACACAGATCGCACCATGAGGTTAACTTCATGAAAAATAGCAGTAATATTTCCTCTTGTATATTACGCCGTATTATTTATCTAGTGAAAGTAATAACTTCTAAAGGTTGCGCTGGGGTGGGTAAGAATGACCCACGAGCCACATTAAAGTTCGCGCAGCCCTCAACCGTTAAACTACAGATAAACAAAGTCTGCGTTGTCTGTGCTAATATTTCCTTGGAGCCGGGTGCGCGGTTTGAATTAATTATTTGGTCCGCGGCGCAGAATGGAAGATACTCCTATCTGCGGTCTCTTTACCCAGCGGACTCTACACATCGTTATTTTGTTTACAGCACCCATTGCGGGAAAAGAGACGCAAGTTAAGAGATGTAGTTTTTAGTACTCGTACCGTGGAATCTCTCAATGTGAGCGTTAATGTGGACAAATTGGAGTTGCTTGTATTGTCTAACGTTTCAAATTATTACGAATATCGTGACCTCTTTATTTATTAGTCTATTCACTTAACAGGAAATATGCTATTACAAGCTTAACATCCAACTCAGGCTGCGCCAATGTAATTTATTTTTTATGTTGAGAAGAGAATTAAACGCATATTCAAATGAATTAAGAAGTACATTGCGATGTTAATCTTACATTAGGTAAGGCGAAGCATTTTAATAATAATAATAATTACATAATTTACAGAGCGCCGTTTTTGTAAAAAGTTACCCCAAAGGCACTGTACAATTTATTATTGGTTCTTAGGCTCTATCTTATATAATTATTTGCAAACAGATAAAAGAAGATATATTTACCTGGCAGGTCCTTCCGATAAACACACTTTTATTATAAAGTTTATGCTCGGAGAAGATACGACTTTGCAAGCAGAGGACACCATATTTAAAAAAAAAATCGACATTGGATTGCTAACCTACATTTCTGTTGATATTTCATTTTTAAGAAGATCAGTGGCAAAAGTAGAGTTGATATTTATTTAGAAATACTGCAGAATGTATAACTTGCGAATTTTAATAAAATGACCTTTAATACAAGTTCTTATTTTCTGATATTTTTTTACAATTAGTTATTTACAATGACACGGCTGTGAAGGTGAAGTTGCAAGTTTTTTGACTTTATGGGTAAAACTGTCTGAAAAAGTGAGTTTTAAGTTCTGTAAAATGATCGGTCAATAGCACTAGAGCCTATTCGCACAAGAGGTTGGTCTTTGGAAACTAAACTAAGTCTCCGTAACAATCAACGTGTTCCGCTTACAATGATGGTGTTAGAAGTTTTTGAAATTTTATTCGTGGATCGGGAACGCTTGTCTTTCTTTTAAAAAATACGGTAATATCACACAATATTCACACTTTTTTTTTTTTTTTACAGTGAATACCGCACAAGAATCTCAACTGCTCCCGTCTGGAGCCAGTGAGACTATGGCATCCCCAATTGGGGTATGTTGTGAGGCTGAAGGTAATGGGGAGGGGAAGGAGGTGGGGAAGAGGAAGGTTGGGAAGTACCTGGCTATTCAGATCTGGTCACCAAACACGGCTAAAGCCATTTTTAAGCAACGTTTCAATTCTGAATGGTGGTCTTACACCAGGGCGATACTGATAGTATCTTCCACTCTGGAACATGCCGCAAATATACTATATATTATTTTAAATGAATTAATTGTCAAATAACACAAATTAATTAAATAAAATTTATTTGCGCATGCCGGGTTCGAACCCGCGACCTCCGGATTGTGAGTCAAGAGTCTTACCCACTGGACTACGGAGGTCGACACTGGAGCCATTGAAAATATTATAGCATAACCTTTTCTAGGAATATTGTGAGGCTAAATGGAGTAGGAAAATGAAAAGAAAAGAGAAAACATAAAATCGCTAGAATAACATAAATGAGACTAAATATAAATGAAACAAAGAGTGTGTTGGGAGACCAAGTTGTGTGGCGCTATATCCTTTCCGCCATTGACGTCAGAGGAGATAGACTTGCTGGAGACCAACCACGTGATAATCATTTTGGAACCAGGAGAGTTCCAGCAAGTCTTGTTCTGAATTTATGCCTGCACAAAATTGTGTGAGGCAATTCACAAAAAAATAATTATATTTACGAGGGAATAACCAGACACAATCGGAAATATGTCATTTTTAAAACACATTTTAGACGTATTGACTCTTTTGCGCAAAAAATTATAAATTATTGATTTCGAAAGACCGTTATTTTATCTAGTAAACCTTTGTTTTAAATTTTGAGAAAATATATTTATTTTTAGTACAATAAGGTTTTACCGTGGGTTCGTTTGCAGATTTGTTAAATTTTCAAACAAAATTTTGTATTATACAACATACATTTCAAATCATATGCAGTAAAAAAAATCAATAAATTATTTGGAAAAGCTATTTTTCAGAATTTTAATTTTTGTTCAAATAAAACCGAAAAAAAAGATCCGGGCCCTTATTTTTGACGAAAGTCCTTCAGTTTGTCTATGTAGGTATTTACGGTCTTAAAAACTAATATATTAAAAAAAAAAACATTTTTATTTTGCTTAGACATTATGGTAAAATTATAAATACTCATGATGAAAAAATAATAACAACAAGTACACAATTTTGAGTTGGAGCATTTTTGAATGTAGGTGTTTATCATGAAAAATTTTGAATGAAATAAAATCCATATTGAGTTATTATGTTAAAATGCTGGGGTATGGAGAATAATTAATCTTTCCCATCGGAACCGGCCTGTATAGTTGCAAGGGTACGATCGCAAGACCATCGTTAGACGAAATTTTTAATTCTCGGCCGCTGGTAAATGTACGGACTCTGGCATCCCCACTCCCGGCTATCGTGTATAGGAGGTAGTTATGAAAAGTGCTTGGCTAAGCAGATCTGGTGGCTAAACACGACTAAAGCCATTTCAACAACCAGGGCGATACTGAGAGAATCTCCTACAGTTTTTATGAATGCTCGCTCCCAAGAGTTCAGGCTGTTCCCAATCTTCTGGATCCACTGAGACTATGTATGGCACCCCCAATGTATGTTGTGAGGCTGATGTAAGGTGGAGGGCCTGGAAGGAGACGAGGAAGAGGAAGGTGGGGAAATATCTGACTATTAATATCTAGTCAGCAAACAAGCCTTCAGCCATTTTAAGCAATATTTATATTTTAAATGGTGGTCTTTCACCAGGGTAACGAAAGTTTTTTCCACACTTGAACGTGCAGCAAATATATCTACCGTATTTGGTTTTTAATTATTTTTTTATAGTGATACCTCACTAGAGTCTCAGCTGCTCCCGTCTGGAGCCAGTGAGACTATGGCATCCCCAATTGGGGTATGTTGTGAGGCTGAAGGTAGTGGGGAGAGAAAGGAGATAGGGAAGAGGAAGGTCGGGAAGTACTTGGCTATTCAGATCTGGTCACCAAACACGGCTAATGCCATTTCAAGCAACGTTTCAATTCTTAATGGTGGTCTTACGCCAGGGCGATACTGCGAGTATCTTCCACTCTGGAACGTGCCGCAAATATACTATATATTATTTTAAATGAATAAATTGTGAAATAACACAAATTAATCAAATAAAATTTGTTTGCCACGCCGGGATTCGATCCCGCGACCTTCGTAATGCGAGTCAAGAGCCTTACCGCTGGACTACGCCGGTTTAATAATCCCCTAATTAATTGAAACAAATAAAACAAATTAACCAAATAAAATTTACTTTCGGACGCCGGGATTTGAACCCGTGACCGCCGGATTTGTAGTCAAGGATCGTAACCACTCAACCACGGAGCCCGTTACCGAAAGTTTGGTTTAATTAACCACCTATTAATTATTTGATCCGAAGACACGGTTTGTTTTTCTTACCAGGGCATTCTCTCAATCATGAAAAATTTAAAATTTTCATATTGTATTTTAACCTCTCTAGATTTACTCCCGCCTCCCTAGCAAAGGATATTTAATTTACGCACCGTCAAACAAACAAAATACTTCAAATAAAACAGCAAAAACCTGACTTATGTCAGTATTCCCTCGACCGCGCATTATATCCATAACACAAAACACATCGAGCCTTAACATTTACACTGGTTTATCTGGCTAAAACATGATCGTCCTAACTCAACACTTGTGACACGACCAACCCCGGTACACAAAGCCGCCCCAGGGTACCCCTGCACCGACTGACCCCGTTCTTCCCAACTGAAGCTCTGTTGTACTTCGCTTGGCCTGACCGATGATATTCTGCTTTACCGCGTTTTAAGAGGAAAGGCCTGACTTTTTCATACAAAACATCAATTTGAATTTGAGGCTAAACTACTTATTTTTTCATCAAAAGTTCTAGCAAAAAAATCTAGCACGGATATGTGCTAAGTACTTAATTTACTTTTGTTTATAATTATAAAACATAGGTCAAACAATATTTTTTTAAATATTTTTTCTCTAACCAAGTACTACGTAGATGCAATTAAAAATATAATAAACATTGAAAAAATATTATTGTGGCCTTACATTTATATTACTAACGATTAATTTACGTTGGAAAACAATTTTGTAGTAAAGGTATAAATTTAATATTTCGAACAAAAAACCGCTACTTTTAGTGTTATTTATTTTATGAAGTGAAAACTTCTTTAGCACCGTTGTGATTTGAAACTCGATGAGACGAAAAATTGCGACACTAAAAATAGACAAACACATACATCTATCGGATTTAGCCTGCGAGAGAATGAGATAGTGTAATAGGTCTCCTCTTGGTATGGTGATTTGTAGTCTCCCCACTCTTGTCTATTTTAGTTTTCTGAAGGTTTCACTTCTACCGCGTGTAAAAATGTGTGTTTTGAATGTTAATTATATTTAATTCGTGGTTTGGGCAAGATCATTTTTTTCCATTTATTTTTTGCATTTTCTATTAATTCACAAAAAAATATCATAGTTGCATATAAAGTTAATTGGCATTGTAATGGCCTGTAGTTTATAAATTGAAACATAAATAAATAAAGTAGTACAAATCAGTACTAGATATTTGTGATGCCTTTTGAATATAAAAAAAAAATCAGAGTGTGCAGTTCACAGGCGGTAGAAGTGAAATCTTCAGAAAACTAAAGCAGACAAGAGTGGTGAGGCTACGAAGCACCGCACAAAGAGAATACCGATTAGTCTATCTCATTCTCACGCAGATTAAATCCTATAGACGTATATGTTTGTCTCTTTTAAGTGTGGCTGTTTTTCGTTTCATCGAGTTTCAAATCGCAACGGTGCTAAAGGGGTTTTCACTTAAAAATGTGTAATTCAGTTTGGTCAAGCATTTTGGTATCAAATCCAAATTTAAATTTTGTACGAAAAGGGACGTGCAGCAATCCCTCTTAACCCACTAAAATTCTTCCATACCCTCCCTGCCAAAAAACTCGTGAACCTTGTTTTTTACCCCGGTGGAATCCGGTTTTAACATATTTTTGGGGTTTTATTTGCCCCTGATCACGGCTGTCGTGAGCACATGCATATTTTATTAAATTTTAAATACACGCCTGTCACGGGAGGCGTTATTTGATGTACGAAGCGCAAGCCAGTAGCTTAATTTGTTTCGTATTTTATTTAAAAAAACACATCATTTCAACACAAATTGCGGTTACATATTTACAGATTCAGCAAAGGTTGTTATTAAAAAATCAGGTATTGCGTAAAAAATCTTTTTTCAGCAAATACTCTCGGAGTTCTGGTGTGATCAAATTTCTTCAGCTCTTTCTGTCTGTTGTGTCTCGTAGTTTGAAGTGGGGCCTTGAAATTAGAATATCTCTAATGCGAAACAGCAAAATCTCTCGGTGTGTTAATTTTTTTTTATCAATGGAGGGCCTGTTCGGAAGATTTCGTTCGTTCTAGCGTTGTGAAATTTACACAGATCTGTTTGTAACTTGGTCAACTGTTGCAGCACTATTTCACTCATGCTGTTGGAGCTTTAAAATTTATTATTTATTTTATTTGACATAATATCTAACATTTTTACATACAATTCAGCAATGTCGGTCTCCCTGGGTAGCTCACCTGTTCTGAGGCCTCCATTTTATAAAACAAAAATTTATACATAATATATTAAAAATAATCTAGAATAAAACTAAATTTCTCACTTGCATACGGTTTCACAATCATCAACACATTCTACCGAAAGAAACCAGAACATCTCATAACCTACAAAAGTGGAAATGCTGCAACACAAATAGATTATTGGCTATGTAGAAACGAAATGAGGAAAACGCTCAGAGACTGTAAAGTTATCCCCGGTGAACCCCTTTATTTATTTATTTATTTATTTATTTAATATAGATACAAAAGTACAAATTACAATTAGGAAGCTTTGCCTGTCCAACTAGGAAAGTTTCCCGTTCCAGGATAGGCAAATTGACATGTTTAGTTCATATTATACCTGAAATGTACATAAATTACATAACAAAAAACAAAACCAAAAAAAAAAAATAAAAAACAGAAAAATTCATTTTTTTCTGAAGCTAAGGTGTGTAATAAAGAAAATGTATATAAAATATATAAATATAAGTACACATACATTTTTTGTGACAAAGTAGAAAAGGTAATCTGGTAGCATATATTATAATCGGATTTACCGAATTAACCTGGTAACATATGTATAATACATTCAGATTTACAAGATGGAAGAATTACAAGAACAAGATGGAGGAATTACAAAAGATTTACAACATAAAGAAATGAAATTATGTTAAGCTATGTGTTTAGGAGTTTGAACTTTTAATACATAGTACACTTATAGGAGAAACTATATTAAAATTTACAATAATAGATATAATAATGAACGTAATAATCTATATGATTTTATTTTTTTAGCGATGTAACTACTTACAATGATTTTTGTAACTACAAATTATTTTCACTGATTTAAAACATGTTTTTAGAATAGTATTATATTATTAGTACGACAGTATGAATATACACTCTCTTGAACTACTCCTGCTAAAATATAAAAACAATAAAAACATAAAAACAATAACTATAAATGTAGATGGAAATATAAACTATGAATAATAATAAAATAGTACCAAATTTAGTGCTACTTTGGTGAAATTGGTGCATTACTTCGTACGCCATACATGTTGTGTTATGTAGGTATTATTTGCAACACAACATCGCCTACTATTGCTGGAATTACACGTAACGAGACATAAATTGTTTAAAGATAAGATAAAACCTACAACCAAAATAAAGTGGTTCAATATCTCAAAAGAAAACGGAAAACAGTTAACATCAAAACTCCAAAACTGGATGCTAGAAAATCTCCAAAAAGAAGATACACAAAACCCAACTGAAATGTGGAAAGCATTTGAACAGGTATGTTTACAGGAAGACAAATATAAGAGTATCCAAGGGTAAACTGAAAATAAAGAAGGAATCGTGGTGGTGGACAAATGAGTTGCTAACGTGTCTAAAAGAGAAGAAAACTGCTTTCAGAAACTGGTCAAACTGTAAGTGCGATGGCGAGAAAGAGCAACTCCGGATAGTGTATAAACAAGTCAAAAAGACAGCAAAGAAACTAGTTGCCTCTGCACAACATGAGGCATTGAAAGAGCTGTATGATGACCTAGAAACACCAAACGGGGTGCAAAGAATTTACAAAATCGCAGCACACAGGAAAGAAAGGGCCAAATCAATTAGAACACCCAAATACATAGAAGACACTGACGGTGAGTTGATCACAGACGAAACCAAATTGTGTCAAAGATGGAAAGATTATTATTCTACATTACTGAATGAAGAATTTCCAGGAAGAACTCAAGTGTCAGAGCAACCAGTGCAGGGGCCAGTTGAAGAAATCAATCAAATATAAGTTAAAGTAGCCATATCACAAATGAAAGTGGGGAAAGCAGGGGGGCTAGACAATATTCCAGTTGAATTATGGAATGAATGTGGTGAAGTAGGACATAAATGACTGTGCACTCTGTACAATAAAGTACTGAATGGAGAACCAATGCCAGAAAACTTTAGGCAGAGTTACCTTCTTACATTTTATAAAAATAAAGGAGACTCTAGGAAGTGCGACAATTATAGAGGGATAAAGCTTATGTCTCACACCATGAAAATATATGAGAGAATTATCAACACACGAATAAGGAATATTGTAAAAATACACGACGATCAATGCGGTTTTGTGTCGGGAAAATCAACAATAGATGCTATTCAAACAGTCAGAATAATAGTTGAAAAACATCGAGATGCAAAAAAAGATTTGTACATTTGTATTTATAGACTTGGAAAAAGCATTTGACAGGGTTCCCCGAAGCCTGATAAGGGCGGCATTGAGAGCCCACAATGTACCGGAAGGATATGTGCTCTCCATACAAGATATGTATACAAACGTTGAAACTCAAGTAAGATGAATGCTGCATAAAAAAAGAGCTAAAATTAAACTAAAAATAAAAATTTATAATTAAGGTAAAATTAAAGGTGAAATGTATTTTTTTATGTGTTTTATATTTGTTTTTCTGTGTATGTGTTGTATTCTTATTATATAATGAGATTTTGGTAATATTATCTTTTTTGTTCTTTAATCCATTTTTTAAATTTTGAGTATGAATTTATTTTTATTTTCTTCTATTTTATTTTCAAGGGTAACACTGTTGAATGCTTTTATAGCATGCTATTTATAGTGCATTGTCCAAAGCTTGTATTCACTGTCAGAGTTTTTATGAAATATCCATTTAACAGAAGAAAAGTCAGACAAGACTTCATTTTTCATTATTTCACGAGTAGCGTTGAAACTTGGGCGCCACCAAAGATATTGAAATATAAGTTGAATATCTTTGGGCGCCACCAAATAAGTAAATACTGGCATATTTTTTTGAAAGATGATTACAATCTTATCGGTGCAGTCAATGGCCTTATTACTATAGATAATATGATTTTTATTGCGAAGCCTAATGTGAAATCATCGTTTTCGACTAAAGAATAAATAAATTGAAGCTTTTACTATCGTTTCGCTGCTATAGAATTAAAAAAAAATTCTTGATTACTTTTAAAAAAATATAAGCGCAAACCACTGAAAAATGTGTTTTATCATTAAAAATGTATGAATGTATTCAATAAACAACTTTAAAAAATAGAATATAATGACTGATATTATCTGTGACAGTTTCCCTTCATTTACTTTTTTCTCTCTGATAAAATCATTCACAAAATAAATAAATAAAAAACAATTTTTCGCGGTCGCGGTCGTCGGTTTCAAGACTCCGTTTGCCAAGCGATTTTTATGGCTTATACCTAAATTAGCGTTGATATTAGGCAAGCTATGAATAAACACATCTTTGGCTTGTGTATTCCTTTTGATAAATCTGTGTTTATGCAGGGTATATCAACATCACGTACCCGAAGGTTTTCAACCAGCGATTTGGAGTACAAAAAATAAATGAAATGTCATTTTGGTATCATAAATAATTATTTTCCATTAAAAACAAACAAACACGTCACCACTGATCAAGTGTGTGATCAGTGGCGACATCGCAACGGGCAGCTCGTCGGGCGACGACATGCTCTTTCGTGCGTTACTGTGCTGCTGGAACGAGACGGCGCGGCGTGCTTATCAAGTGAACCGATAGGCTATACCCGACTACTCAGTTGCGAATTATGATGGAAAAATATGTTTAATATTTTTAATTGAAAAAATATATCATTAGACAGCAATATGACATCTACATTTTTTTTGCAAATGTGCTCAGGAATCGCTGGTTACCTATAATAATCTTTCGGGTACGTGCTGTTATACCCATTATGATGCTCATTAATTGGCTAATTCCCGTTTCGTAAGATTCTATGCTGAGATAAATGTGTAATTTTGTAAATAAAAAAGGAAACGAGGTGGAGTGCTACGTAGTAGCATATTATAAAAGTACAAATGTAGATTCCATTGTTCTGGAAAATCGGAAAATATGCCCCGTCACACCCCTAGTATGGAGATATGTTCCCACTTGAGAGCTGTGAGGGGATGCGTGTTTGACGAATGTTTATTCTGACCGGGTTATTTGAGTGAGGGGTAGATATTTACTTTATATTATGTAGAGCCTCCAAAATATATTTTTGCTGTATAACATGATATGCTGATAAAATTCCCTAGATACTGTATAAGCCCTTACTTGTAACCGGTAAGTAATTCAACCCTATTTTTCATTTTATTTCTTCCATACCTCTTAGACTCAGAATATAATGTTAGACGGCCATCAAGGTCGTAACTCGGATTCGAACTCAGGATCGCCGTCTTACCGGAACCACGCTTTTAACTATAAGCCATTGAGATCCGATTATTTTCCTTCATCTTTGTCGATCTCATATCTGAAGTTTAAGAATAACCAATATTATCCTCCAACTAATTCGCATATATTTTATTTTTTTTACAATTTGGGAGGCGGGTATGGGTACCGCCGCCTCGGGAATCATTTAATGGATAACCAACACCTCTGCCATAGGTCACCCCAAGTTTTTGACTTGACAAGTTTGGTGACTTAGCAGGGGTGCCCGGATTATCTACCCATTATTTATTTATTTTATTAATTTATTTATTTAAACGCCCATAGGGCTTTTACGTAGAATGCAGTACATTTTTTTTAATTACAGTGAAAAGAATGGGTTTACAAAATACAATACACAATACAAGTAACATAATATTTGTTAAAAACAAAATATAGGTTACATAAAATATATGGGTTAAAAAAAAAATAAAATAAAAAATTTAGGTTACATAAAATATAAGCATTAACAAAATACAGGTAACATAAAATATAAGAAACAAAATATAGTCCATAAAATATAGTAGTTGAAATAAAGTAGGTAATTTTAAAAATTGTTGTTCTCATTAGTTTACGGGATAGGTAGAAATAAATAGTTGGCACATATGGCGTTTGAAGTTTGCTAAGTTCAAATTATTGTCAAATACATCCAGATTGTTTAAGTATTTGTTACCAAGACTATGCAAACGTTGAATTGGAGAATGTAAATCATAGTTCGAATGAGATGTACGTATATAAAATGTCAATGTTTGTCTAGTTGTTCGTGTAGGTACATGTAGATTTATTAATTGCAGGAGCTCACAACTGTCGAATTTAGAGTTTAATAATTTTAATAAAAAAGTTAGGTCGTTTATTTTTCGTCGGTTTTCTAATGTTGGAATATTTAAAGTATTCATTAACGACGGATAATTTATGTGCTCTAAAGGGATGTTAAGTTTAAAATTTACAAAACGTAGAAATTTTCTTTGAATTCTTTCAATAGTATGAATATGAATTTTATAGAAGGGCGACCAGACTATGGAGTTATATTCTATTAGGCTTCTAACAAGGGATGTATACAGTAGTTTAATGATTTGTAGAGATTCAAAGTTTTTAATTGTTCTTAACACAAATCCTAAAGTTTTCATACCCTTATTTGCAGTTTGTTGAATGTGAACCGTGAAGTCTAGTTTCTCATCCATTATTATGCCAAGATCCCGCATTTCCGATACTCTTTCTAAATTTATTTTATTTATTGAATAGTCGAAAAACAGTGATGTTTTTTTTCTGTATAAGGTCAAAGTTTTGCATTTTTCTACATTTAAATATAGATTGTTTTGTGAGCACCAAATTTTTAGCATGTCTATATTTGATTGAAGAATTTCACAGTGATTAAGGATAGTTATCTCTTTATATAATTTAATGTCATCAGCGAAAAGCAACACTTTGACGTATTTAAAGCAGTTGACTATGTCGTTTATAAAAATAAGAAATAAAATTGGGCCAAGATGACTACCTTGCGGTACTCCACTAGTGGCAGAAAATGGTTTGGATATAAAAGATTTTATTTTTACAAATAAAGTTCTACCTGATACGTAACTACTTAGCCAGTTCAACATATTTGCTCTGATTCCCAGAGCATGAAGTTTTCGGATCAGTATTTTGTGGGACACTTTATCAAAAGCCTTCGAGAAATCAGTATATATACAGTCAACTTGTTTGTTTTTAGAAAATGACTCCAATATATAGTTTTGAAAGAGTAATAAGTTTGTTGAAGTTGATCTACCTCTAATGAAGCCATGTTGTTTGTCATTTATTATCTCTGTTAAAGTGGGATATATTTCATCAAGAACTAGAGATTCAAAGATTTTGGGTAATACAGATTGTATGCATATAGGTCGATAGTTTGAAATGTCAGTCTCATCGCCTTTTTTAAGTATTGGGATAATATAGCTGGATTTCCGGTAGACAGGAAAATGTCCAGAAGATAGTAGCTGGTTAAAGAGAATGGTTAGTGGTTTAGATAATACAGAGGAGCAATGTTTTAGGAAAATTGGCGGGATGGAGTCTGGGCCTGCAGATTTGTTAATGTCTAAGGAACGTTGTTTCTTTTTGCAAGATTCTTCTGTTATGTAGCAGTCTGTTAAATGTATGGTTTTTTAAAAGGGTATGAAGGAATTTTTTCTTCTGGTGTTTCCTCATCGTAAACATTAGCTGCATGGCAGGCCGGATCGGGAGAGGGTGGTTGAGGGAGTCCCTTTGACTTCTCCAGCCATACTCTCTCGGAACATCGTCTTGCACCGCAGTGGGAGGGGTGGATTCATACGTCAGTCACTCCTGGACACACTGAACCCCAGATTCCTACCCACTTCTAATACCCCTTTCCTTCCCAGAACTTCCTCTCCTTACTTTCCTAAAAAGACTCTCCACACAGCATCCTCAAAGATGACATAGGCCCTGAGGAGAATTACTTTTCTCAGGGCCTCCTGTGTGGAACTAATGTAAAAAATATATTATATGTATATATTTTAAAATATTTTTCTGTATCTTATTCTGTTTGATGTTTCTTTGAGATTTAATAGTGTTATCTTCTTCTTTAATAATTAAATTTTACTTTGATGAGTGCAACCTTAACCTAACCTTAGAAAATTATTCGATTAAATTGAATTATTTATTATTATAAGCCATAATTATCAGCCTGAAACACTCATCTATATTGAAAAAATCTTTCGAGAAAAGATATATGACGCCAAAGGGACTTGAACCCGTGTCCTTCTGATTGCCGGCCAGGTGCTCTACCACTGGTGAATTATGTCGGCTTATCTAATACCCGCCAAATAATTCAATACATACTAATATTTCATTCAACAATTACTGCCACCTAGCGAGAGATTTAGCACTAACAATGCCTCTCTCACAAAAATAAATTTGGTTGTTTTCAAGTGGAAAAATGTAATAAGCAGTAATTGTTAAGTGAAACACTAGTGTATGTTGAATTATTTGGTGGGTATTAGATACACCGACATAGCTCAGTGGTAGAGCACCTGACCCTAGAAGGACACGGGTTCAAGTTCCGTTGGCGGCAAGTATCTTCTCGGAAGATTTTTTCAATATAGAGGAGTGTTTCAGGCTGATAATTATTGCTTACTAGCTGGTACCCGGCATGCGTTGCTATGCCATTTAATAAAGAAATTCGTCCCGTTCACCTTCCTCCTCCCTTCCCCCCCTTCCCCCCCTTCCCCCCTTCCCCCCCTTCCCCCCTCCCCCTTCCCCCCTTCCCCCCTTCCTCCCTTCCCCCCTTCCCCCCTTCCCCCTTCCCCCTTCCCCCCTTCCCCCTTCCCCCTTCCCCCTTCCCCATTCCCCCTTCCCCCTTCCCCCTCCCCCTTCCCCCCTTCCCCCTTCCCCCTCCCCCCTTCCCCCCTTCCCCTTCCCCCTTCCCCCCTTCGCCCCTTCCCCCCTTCCCCCCTTCCCCCCTTCCCCCCTTCTCCCCTACCCCCCCTTCCACCGTTCCGCGAAACCACTCCAGAGTTCCCCTCCCCCCTCCCGTATTCGACTCCCCCCTCCCGCGGATCCCCCTCCCAAGTTTCCCTCCCCTCTCCCGAGTTCCCCGCCCTCCCGGGTTCCCCTCCCCCCTCTGCATTCCATACATTCATTCCCGATACATTCAGTTATCAAACAGCTCGCGTGCCACCTATTGCATTTTTTTATACATATTTCATGATGCCACAGCTCGTATACTTATGTTATTCTGATGTGTGAGCTATATTCAGGTTCATTAAAATCCATTCAGTAGTTTTTGCTTGATAGAGTAACAAACATACATAGATCCGTGTTTCGTTTAATATTATGGCTCACAGATGGCGTACGAACTAACGCCATGTTGAAGACTTTTATATTCACTGTTGGATTATGAGCACAATTCCTTTCAACTTCCGCATCTTGATTGCCCATAAAACGCTAGCTTTTTGCCGCGTCTTCGCTCGCATGGTATTAGGGTGATTCCCACTCCACCTCCTCCACCTTCCCTCTTCCCACTCCACTTCCCCCCATCCCCCCTATCCCTCCATCCCCCTCCCCCTGCTTCACCCTTCCCTCCAACCCTACCCCTCCTTCCCCCCATCCTCCAACACCCCCCCTTCCTTTCCTCCCCCTCTCCCTCCCCCAACCCCCTCCATCCCACCCTCCTCCCCATCCCCATACTCTCCCCCCTCCCCTTCCCACCTCTCGCATTCCACACATTCATTCCCGGTACTTCAGTTTTCAAACTGCTCGCGTGCCACCTATTACAATTTTTTATACAAATTTCGTAATGCCAGAGCTCAACAGTAGTTTCATACAAAATAACGAACAAAAAAAAAGAATTATCCAATTTGGTGCAGTCGTTAGGAATTTATACACATACATACATGTAGGGGCGTGTAAATAGCCCCTGACACAAGGGATGCCTACCCTATGTAAAATTAACGAAAATTGAATTCTTCCCTATGTGACACAAAAAGAAACAGTTGACCCAGCAATCTCAAAAACCAAAGTGAAAACAAACAAACACTCACTCAGAGAATGCAGCTCAGCCACGATGTCCACACAAAAAGACACTTCTTTTCAATAAAAATGTCAAGGCGATATTGCATAATCTTGACAGATGTTTCGCACAGCAAGGAAGTTTCAACTATGAAAAATTTGCATATTAATAATGCGTGCCAAAAATCCAATCTTAGGTACAACAATAATTCACTCACTGGATGAATTATTCTTATGACTGACCAGGAGAGACATCTCTTGGCCTTTTACTGACACTCCCGTCAGAAGTAATTGCTTGATTCACAAAGGTAAGGAAACGCATGAATACACTGCATCTCAAGTCACATAGGTTCAATTCAATACAATACAAAACCCATAGATGGCGCCCTTATGGTCTTATAGCATAAATTATCAATTTAAAGAAATTAATGCCCAAATATATTTATGGCGCGTATCCATATTCCCCGCCTTGGAAGTTCGTAGAGCTTACAAAAGAAAGAATATAAAAATACAAATGAAACAAGAAATGAAATAGAAATAGAGTGACTATTCACCGGTAATATTCAGGAATGACACGCATTGGAAATTCGCAGAATCTCATAAAATAAAGAAAAATAACTAAAAAATACAATGTAATAAAGTTCAATTGACCAAGATAACGGATATTAAGTAATGCCATGTCTGGGTCAGAGATCATTGAAACAATGACTAAAATCAAAAAAAATAAATAAATAAAAATAAACAAAAATAGATAAAATATAAAATTATTGCGTTGGAATGGGATATAATTTGACAACCGGACGTTTAAAAGAACCAAATCTTGTCTTTACCGTCGCAACGCGAACAATTTTATCCATTCCGGGATGGATTTCAGTTATCACGCCTAAAGGCCAATTTAACGGAGGGGAATCTTCTTGTCCCACTAGTACGACAGTTCCGATATCAATCGGATGATCAGAAGTAGTCCACTTCTGCCTGACTTGCAAGGTGTGCAGATACTCTGAACGCCACTTCTTCCAGAAGGACTGAACCATGCTGTCTAATAATTGCTTACGCTGAGTCAAATTGATTTTACCGTCTGCCAGGACAGAAGCAGGCAAGTACTGCAATGGTGTCGACATTAAAAAATGCGCAGGCGTAAGGACTTCTGGATAAGGGTCAGAAGACATAACTGTAAGTGGACGCGAATTCATTATGCACTCAATTTGAACTAGCACAGTCTGTAACTCCTCATAGGTGAGAAGCTGAGTTCTAATCACACGGTACAAGTGTGTCTTCATGCTCTTTATGTTCGACTCCCACATACCCCCAAAATGAGGCGCGCGTGGTGGAATCATTTTCCACTCTATACGACGCTTAGCGAGTTCGCGATTTAATGAGGGCTCATATTCAGATTCAACCAAAAACTTGTAGAGGTCATCTAATTGTGCCTTCGCACCCACAAAATTAGTACCATTATCTGAATACAAGCATGTTACCGGGCCACGCCGAGAAATAAAACGGCTGAAAGCAGCCAGGAAAGCATTTGAAGTTAAGTCAGAGACCAACTCAATATGAATAGCCTTGGTCACAAGGCATACGAATAGACAAATATATGCCTTTTGAGAATGTTGTCCTCTCCGACGAGTCAGCGTAATACGGAGTGGACCTGCGTAATCTACACCGGTATGTACGAAGGCCTTTGCTTCTGCAACACGATATGACGGTAAATCTGCCATCTTCGGTGTAGGATGCGATGGATTTAAGCGGAAGCAACAATTGCATTTCCGCACCATCGCCCTAATAACAGTCCTAGCATCTAATATCCAATAGCGTTGACGTAAGATAGACATAAGAAGTCCTGGGCCTGTATGACAGTTCACGACATGAAAGTGAGCGATGATCAGATCGACAACACAGTCATGTTTGGGAAGCAAAACCGGATGTTTAACCTCAAAAGGTAAATCCGATTTAGAAAGCCGCCCCCCAATACGTAACAGATTATCTCCATCAAGAAATAGAGATAAACTCTGAAGTCTTTTGGAATGAAATTTGCCTTCCTGGAGTGCAGCAATATCTCCTGCAAAATGAATACTCTGCACAGCACGAATCACAGCCTTTTCAGCAGTCATAAGATTATTGACCGTTCCAGAGGAAAGTGATATCTTTTTTATGAATCGGAGGACATAAACAACAATCCTTAGTAGTTTATCCCAAGTGGATATACGCTGAGCCAGTTCACTCAGGACCGATTTTTCACCCTGAAATGTTGCAATGAGCACATTAGCCTTGTGTTCAGGCATTTCACCAGTATTGGTAGGGTGAAACGGTTTTAATGGCCATTCCAAAGGTGGGCTGCGAATCCATGATGGGCCGTTCCACCATAAATCATGTGAAACGAGTTGGGAAGGAAGCATGCCACGAGAAAGGCAGTCGCTCGGGTTTTCACTACCAGCAACATGGTAAAAGTTCTCTGGAGACAAATTTTCTTGGCACTGAGCTACGCGATTACTAACAAACACCGACCAGCGATGCGGTGAAGAATGTATCCAAGAGAGCGCAACGGTAGAATCGGAAAACGCATATGTTCCTGCAATAGGAAGACGCTCAGAATAATTATCTTGAACCGTCCGTATTAATTTGGACATCAATACTGCGGCACAGAGCTCCAAACGAGCGAGGGTCGTCACTTTGGTGGGAGAAACCTTTGATTTTGCGCACAACAATCTCACTGTAATTTTTCCAAACAGATCAGTGGTGTGCAAATAAATCACACAGCCGTAACCATTCATGCTTGCATCGCAGAAAGCAACAACGAGCACCGTACTGTCTTTCAGGACACCAACATGGCGAGGGATTTTTATCATTGAAATTAGCGGAAATTCCTGTGTAAGCGCCGAAAACCGACGAATAACGCTATCAGGGGGTGTATCATCCCAACCAATGTTGCACAGCCATAGCTCTTTGATAAGTAATTTAGCGTACAGAATGACAGGGGCGACCAAGCCGAGGACATCAAATAAACGGGCGACTATGGAGAGTATGCTCCGCTTTGTGCACTTCTCCTGAACATAAGATGTCGTAAAGAAGAAGCTGTCATCAGCTGGTTCCCACGAAAGGCCCAACACCTTAGAGGTATTGTTAGAACCAACAGTGAAGTCCACTGGGCTGCGGTGAGAATCCGGGAGGTTCTCAAGTACAACTTGAGAATTACTAGTCCATTTTACTAAATCAAAGGCACCGGACTTAAACAACGAGATTAATTCTCGAGAAAGACGTATGGCGCTGGGCTCATCTGCAATAGAATAGACCAGGTCGTCCATATACAGCTTGGACTCTGCCACTTTGGCAGCATCCGGGTAATGTGGTCTCATATCCTGGGCCAACTGGCGAACCGTCCGCATTGCTAAGTATGGACTTGCCGTCAGGCCGAAAGGAACTCGATTGAACTGAAAAGTTCGTATGAGACCATTATTTGAGAATCGAAATAAGATCCTCAGGTATCTGCGATGCTTGCTAGGAACTTCAATCTGTAAATACATTTGCTTTATATCCGCAGTCATAGCGATGGGAAAAAGACGAAAGTCAAGCAAAAGCAGAAACAAATCGGCTTGCAAATTGGGACCAGTATGAATAATGTCATTCAGTGACAGCCCTGTGTGTGTTTTAGCACTAGCATCGAGCACAATACGAGGCATTGGTTTGTCTGGACGAGTGACAGCATGATGTGGGATGTAATATCCATCTTCTGTGATATCAGACTCTGAGACTTCTGATAGGTAATTATTTTCAATATATTCACTGATAACCTTGTTATAATTCTCCTGCAAAGCAGGGGAATGTTTAAATTTTCGCTCCAATGCCAAAAATCGGCGTTGGGCAGCAGTACGAGAATTACCCAATTGTCTTGGATCTTTACAGAAAGGTAAAGCAACAGAATATCTACCATCATCAGTGCGAGAAATTGATGAAGTAAAGAGATTCTCACATTCTGTCTCCTCCGGACTTAGAAATTTTATATTAGGTATCTCTTCTAACAGCCAAAATTTTTGCACTAAATCATTAAGTGCGAGTGCCGAGAATGATGTGTTTGTGTTGAGCACATTATTGGGGTAATCACCCATCAACACGAAACCGAAAGCGGTCGATAACGCGGGGGGTGCACTAGTACCCGATTCAACCCTGTTCCCTAAATAAATATATGGGAACAGTTGTGCACCGATGACGACATCCACGCATCCAGGAATATTCCATGTTAAGTCTGCGAGAGGTATGCCCTCTAAGTACCTCATATCACCCTTGGCTATATAGTGATTAGGTAATTGGTCGGTGATACTGTCAACGACAAGCGCATGTATATTATATTTATTCTCTGGGTATACGCGAGACTCAATATCCAAATACACGTAACCGAAAATTGGTCGAGACGTTGATCCAATTCCTTTGACCAACGAATTACTCAAAGGAATTATTGGTAAATTCAGCGTCTTACAACAATCGACCGTAATCAAATTATTTTGAGAGCCATTATCAATTAGGCACCGAACAATAACTTTATTTCCGTTTTTAAGCTTCGCGTATACTTGTGCGGTCGAAAGTAAAATAGAAGAGTTCGGTGTTACTTTGGCACAAAGCGAACACGAAGGATTGACATTCGCGGTCCCCTCCACTTGCTTATCACCAATGCCAGTTCCATTGATGCTGGATGACACTGGAGGGGGGACTGACGGTTCTTCACTGGTAGGTACTTGCGACGTATGTACATGAGTATTGGTTTTCATATTATTCACACTGCCGAAATGTAAGAATGTATGATGACGTTTATTGCACAAATCACAAACTAACCCCGATTTGCATGACTTGATTGTATGTGAACCACTAAGGCAATTTACACAGGCATTTTTCGATTTTATAAATTCAAATCGAGCCTGTGGGGAACTCATACATTTAAACTTTGAGCAAACGTTGATTAAATGATCAGTTTTGTTACACAGAATACATCCTTTCGGCGGAGCTGGGAAGCGCGGAATATTCGCATTACTCGCGACGAACGATTTAGTATTATTTGATCGGGAGGACGAAATGGGGTGCGTTTTATTTACGACACCATGCGAGTTACTCGTTCGTTCTAAAATCTTTACTTGATCTTGTACAAACGAAACTAACTCATTATAAGAAGGAATTTCTTTATTACGAACTGTCAGCTCAAAGTTCTGAGCCGTCTGTGAATCAATTTTTCTTACCGCGCAGTGAAACAAAATAAAATCAGTTAAATCTTCAATACCTAACTGCTTTAATGCCGACACTGACGAAGAATATCTTTCAATGAAAGAATTGAGACTGGCAGATGTATTCGTGCAGTTTTTCGCATCGAGAATATTATTTAAATAATGTGTTCCTAGTGTACGTTTATCTTGATATTTTTTAACTAAACTCTCCCAAATGATCTGATATGTATCACCCGAAGGCACAATGCCTGCGGTTATGTTCAAAGCCCCGTGTGTGAGTTTTCCGACTAAGTACTGCACACGCTGCGAGTCAGTTAGCTGTCTATTATTATGGATATTGGCTTTAAATGACTCAAAAAATTTCGACCAACTTTCATTCTTACCATCGAAGGTTGGAAGATCTATTGCAGGAAGATTAATCATACACGGCTCCCGCGACTTATTTTGTGACGTCAGTGACTCTCTTACAGAAGTTTTCATATTCGATCTAGTTCGTTTGACCTTCAAAAAAAGATCATCAAAAGCATTTAAAGCTTGAAAATCTGGTTTAAATTCTGGATTTAAAGTTAACTGACGATCATTGATGCTATCTATAATATTTTCAAATTGACTTCGCATTTGATCAATCATCTCTGACTGAGCCATAAACACTTCGTTATTTCTTGACTCAAAATTAGATATATTATTTGTTGCATTATACAGATCGTTCATACGAACAAAAAGATTTTCCTTTTTTGCGGTTAAAAGAATAAGCGATCTGTCTTGAGCCTCATCAAAACCCTCCTCCGTAATTCTTGGCATTTTTTATATATGCGAAAAGATTACCACAAAATTTTACAATAATGTTACAATGTTAATAATTAATTAATAATAATGTTGCGAATAATTATCCAAAATTACGACAATTCTGCGAACAATGCTAACAATTAATTAATAATAATAATGTTGCGAATAATTATCCAAAATTACGATAATTCTGCGAACATCCAAATATGTCATCCAAAAGCAAAAAACAAGACCAGCTATAGTTCTCAAAAAATGAGAGGTACTTCAAATTTACCAAAAAAAATACGTAAATTCAAACATCCATGTAATTAAGCTATAATCTCGAATTGAATGTATGAATGAATTAATAATCCAGGCTACGAAGGACCACTAAATATGTAAAAATGTATGTTAAAATTGATTAATTTACTCGATTGTTACCCTTTGTGCTATGCATAAAAATCTTGTCTTAAACGTTAGTTTATCAATTAAAAATAATAATGAATTATTTATCATTTATTAGAAGATAATGCTAATAAATCTTAAACTCCATTAATCATTTGAGAAGTATCACTTGCTCCATTTGATATTGAAAGGCAAGATAGAGGGTCGCCGAGGGCCTGGTAGAAGACAAATGTCTTGGCTGCGTAATATACGAGAGTGGACCGGCATTAGAAGTGTGGAGGAGCTATTCCGGGCAGCGCAAGACAGAGAGACATTCTCAAGAGTGATCTCCAAGGTCGGGGGGACCTGATACGGCACACAAAGAAGAAGAATCATTATAATTTTATTATTAAAATAGTATGAGCTGAGCAAACTGCTCTCTATAATAATTATTGAAATGAGATGAATTTTTGAAACTATTTAATTTATTGTCGTCAGAAATATTTGCACAGCTTAAGTTTAGAGTGAAGGGTAAATATGCACATATGAACATGATATTATAATACTACTAAGAGCGATATCGGTTTAGCACTGAGAACATGGGCAGGGTGCACAAGAAGGTGGTGGTGATGGAGCCGCACAGGGTTGTTGGCACGGTGGCGGTGGAGGTGGTGGGCAAGGTTGTGCGCAAGGTGGTGGAGGAGGTGGAGGGCATGGCTCAGCACAAAGTGGTGGTGGATCAGCACAGGGTTTTTGGCACGGTGGAGGTGGTGGACATGGCTGTGCGCAAGGTGGTGGTGGAGGTGGTGGGCATGACTGTGCGCAAGGTGGTGGTGGAGGTGGTGGGCACGGCTGTGCACAAGGTGGTGGTGGAGGTGGTGGGCATGGCTGTGCGCAAGGTGGTGGTGGAGGTGGTGGGCACGGCTGAGCACAAGGTGGTGGTGGAGGTGGTGGGCATGGCTGTGCGCAAGGTGGTGGTGGAGGTGGTGGGCATGACTGTGCGCAAGGTGGTGGTGGAGGTGGTGGGCACGGCTGTGCACAAGGTGGTGGTGGAGGTGGTGGGCATGGCTGTGCGCAAGGTGGTGGTGGAGGTGGTGGGCACGGCTGAGCACAAGGTGGTGGTGGAGGTGGTGGGCATGGCTGTGCGCAAGGTGGTGGTGGAGGTGGTGGGCACGGCTGAGCACAAGGTGGTGGTGGAGGTGGTGGGCATGGCTGTGCGCAGGGTGGTGGTGGAGGTGGTGGGCATGGCTGTGCGCAGGGTGGTGGTGGAGGTGGTGGGCATGGCTGTGCACAAGGTGGTGGTGAAGGTGGTGGGCATGGCTGTGCGCAAGGTGGTGGTGGAGGTGGTGGGCACGGCTGAGTACAAGGTGGTGGTGGAGGTGGTGGGGATGGCTGTGCGCAAGGTTGTGGTGGAGGTGGTGGGCATGGCTGTGCGCAAGGTGGTGGTGGAGGTGGTGGGCATGGCTGTGCACAAGGTGGTGGTAGAGGTGGTGGGCATGGCTGTGCGCAAGGTGGTGGTGGAGGTGGTGGGCACGGCTGAGCACAAGGTGGTGGTGGAGGTGGTGGGCAAGGTGGTGGAGACTGGCATGGACATCTAATACACGCTGAAAATGCTCCCTGTAATAACAAATAAAACATAAGAAACATTTTCCACATTAGCAAAAAACCTCTTTCAATTAAATACTTAAATCATCTCACCTGAGCAGTTAACGCAACAAAAGCGCACAAGAAAATTTTACTCAACTTGTGAGAAGCCATCTTGTGGATGTTATTCACTGATCTGATGCTAACTGTTGGTCTACTTCACCTTTTATACTTTTTCGCCAAAGAGCTCCTCGAGTACCCCTGACATATCTGACATGCAACGCCTTATCATCTTATCAGCATGGAAAATGTTTATCGTCTGAATGTGATGATAGGTCGCAAAACGGGCAAATTCCAAACGCTCAACAATGTGAAGTCCTACAAAATCTAACTATGAGCATATACGCTGTACGTGCTTTTGCGAACGTTACTATAATAATCGTTTTTAACTGACAAGACTTGCAAACTTTTATGGTCATTCTTCGCTTTATAAAGAAAGGTCTTTCGAAATACTAATTGTGCACAGCATTCTTGAAGTAAATCATTTCTGAAGTACATATTTTTTGGAACGACCAGATGTAAGCAAAATAATAAATTATCAAAACACACAACCCCAATAATTAAATAGAAAATTACCAGGTGTCAGCTCCTTAGCATAAAGAAAATAATTTCCCTCACGGCATATGTCACCTTTGAAGATGCTGTTGTGGAGGGTTTTTTGAGGGGAGGATTCATATCATGGGGCTTGAAGAGACCCATGTTGTGAAAGGAGGAAACACGGAGGCTGGCAAATCGTTCCACAGCTAATTCAAGAATGAGTCTTAGAACCGACCCATTCCCATACGACGAATGTCAACCGTGTACATATTTTGAGCGCGAGTTTGACGTCTATGCACTGGTGCAGAGGGGATCAATAATGCTAGTTCCTCGGAGCTTTTTACATTGAAATACCGATAGAACAGGGACAGCATCTCTGTGCTCTAAAGATTGCAATCCGTTTGTTGATTGGAAAGATGGGAGAATTAATCAAACGGACCGCTTGTTTCTGAACAAAGACGATGGGTTTTTTTCAGATATTTAGCTTAAGAGAAGTTAACTTAACTATGTCTTTGATGGAGCCCCCGTACCTGAGATGGTCACTTACCTATTTCACCAAGTGTAACAGACGCGTCATCGTCTTTACAAAACTGTATAAAAGGGGACCGGCGTCTCGTGAACGCCTTCCGTTCTTGCAAGCCGATAAGGTAGGGCCGGCTAATTCTGGATGGGCAGTAAAATGAAATTGTAGGGTTAGGGGGCATACATTATTTACGTGAGCAGTTTTTCTTCCAATCTACCCCCCCCTTCCTGGTTTACATCTCGAAAACGATGCGTCGCAGAGGAAAATTTTCTTAGAATAAGTAGAGGCTCATAAAATTATCTACAACTTTTATTCTATACGTAATTTTCGAAATCCCAGCCGTTTTTTTGAGTTACACGCTCCACAAATGTAGATATTTTCAAAAAAATAATTTTATCTCACATTTTTCATCCAACATTCCTTCATATCGTCTAAAATTTATTTTATTTTATTTATTTATTAATGTATCAACGCCCTGATGGGCTTTTACATATAAGTTTATAATAAAGAGACAAAGTTGAACAATAAAAAAGATGAACTTGAAAAAGTAAACATCACATGAATGGAAGGTATATAGATACATTTTAGTAAAAATAATGCATTACAATACAAGAGAAAGTTTTTAAAGATGCAGATGGCATAAAATAGTATACATTGTGTATTTACATTAAAAACAATTCTTGACAACTCAAATCAGACGTCACAGTACTTACATAAAAAAAGAAAAGAAAACGGCAACAGGTTTTTATATTGTAGATAAAATAAAATACACAAATATATGCAATGTGCTATGTGATGCTCCCTAAATATCAAACTATACTACATAAAAATATTGTTCAAGTTTTTCATAAATAACGGTAACTTTGTATTTAAATACATCGATACTTGAGGTGAATTTGTTTGCTAGTGTATGAAATCGTGGAATAGGTGCATGTGTGAGGTAGTTTGTTGGTTCCAGAACTATTGTTGCCGAATACTATGTTTTGCCTAGTCGCTCGAGTTGGTACCTTAAAGTCAATGAGATGCAGGAGTTCACAACAGTCTAATTCGGAGTGAATAATTTTAAACAAAAAAGTTAGGTCATATATTTTACTTCTGTTTTCTAGGGAATGCAAATTAGTATTTAGTAAGAATGTATAGTTAATGTGTTGAATACGTGTATGTAACTTGAAGTTAATAAATCGTAAAAATTTGTGCTGCACTCGTTCAATATTTTTTATATGAATTTGATAATATAGGGACCAAACTATGGAATTGTATTCCAGCAAGCTGCGTACTAGTGACAAATATACAATTTTAATAGCTTCTAGAGAATCAAAGTCTTTAATGGTTCTGATTATAAATTCTAGTGTCTTCATGCCTTTGTTGGTTATTTCTTGTATGTGATTTATAAAATTTAATTGGGTGTCAAATATAACTCCAAGATCCCTGATTTCTTTGACTTTTTCTAAGGTTTTGTTATTTATTGTGTATTTGAAAGATAACGGGGTCTTTGTTCTACAGAATGTTAATGTCTTACATTTATCGATATTGAGGAATAAGTTGTTTGGAACACACCAATTGTAATTTGTCAATGTTTGACTGTAGGATAAGGCAGTCACTTATATTAGATATTTGTTTATATAATTTGATGTCATTGGCAAAAAGCAGAACTTCTACATCGTCGAAACAACTTATGATATCATTTATGAATATAAGGAAAGGATGGGTCCGAGTTGACTCCCTTGCGGTAGACCACTAGTTGCATAAAATAACTTAGATTTAGAGTGTTTAATTTTGACAAATAAGATTCTGTTAGACAAGTAACTTGAGAACCAATCCAACATCTTGCCTCTCAGTCCAATTGCATAAAGTTTTCTAAGTAATAATTCATGTGATACTTTGTCGAAAGCTTTGGAAAAGTCTGTGTAAATACTGTCAACTTGTTTTTTTTTGTAAAAGATTCTGTAATATAGTTATGGTAAAGTAACAGGTTAGTAGCAGTTGACCTACCAGAAACGAATCCGTGTTGGTTTTTATCTATAACTTTTAATATTGACGGATAAATTAAATCGAGAACGAGGGGTTCAAAGATTTTCGGGAGCGCTGATTGTATGCAGATTGGACGGTAGTTTTTAATGTCTGTGTCATCACCTTTTTTGAAAATCGGGGTAATATAAATAGATTTCCAAAGGGTTGGAAAATGTCCTGAAGAAAGTAAGTAGTTAAATAGTGTGGTGGTGCATCTGATATTGCAGATGCGCATTATTTGAGAAATATTGGTGGGATATTATCTGGGCCTGCAGATTTGTTGGGTTCAAGGGAAATTATTTTATTTAAGCATGATTCCCGTGTAATGAGGTAGTTCTGTAAATGAATTGTGCTTGGGTATATGTATGACGGTACGTTGTTATCAGATATTTCGCTTTCATATATACTTTGGAAATGATCCGCAAACAAATTAACAATATCATGGGTGCTACTGGCTATTTTTCCATCATAATATTCAACAATGAAAGAAATTTCTTATATTTTATAATTTCTCTTAAAATTAAATATTATTTCATTATGAACACGGTGGTATAGGGTTGCCTGCGAAAAATCGGTCCCGAATTCCGGTTGTCGAATTTTGAAAAGTAAAATATTGCTGCGAGTGAATGTGTGCGACTGAGAGGTACCAACCAACCATCCCATGCGGTAGAAGAGGACACAGCATAGCAGCTATTTGATGTCCGTCCATTTAAACAAAGAGAGTGCGCATTTTTTTTTTTTACAGTGAATACCGCACAAGAATCTCAACTGCTCCCGTCTGGAGCCAGTGAGACTATGGCATCCCCAATTGGGGTGTGTTGTGAGGCTGAAAGTAGTGGGGAGGGGAAGGAGGTGAGGAAGAGGAAGGTTGGGAAGTACCTGGCTATTCAGATCTGGTCACTAAACACGGCTAAAGCCATTTTCAAGCAACGTTTCAATTCTGAATGGTGGTCTTACACCAGGGCGATACCGATAGTATCTTCCACTCTGGAACATGCCGCAAATTTACTATATATTATTTTAAATGAATTAATTGTGAAATAACACAAATTAATCAATTAAAATTGCGCATGCTATTTGTTCTTGAAAATGAAAAGGATAGCGGTAGACTCGTATATGCCAGTATATCTAGGATCTCACGTCTGCCCTGATGATGGACACTGTGACGCTGTCCGAAACGTTAGCTAAAGAAGGAGGTAGTGCAACACGGCATAACACCCCAAAAACAACTAACGATTTGAAAGAGGTTTGGTTTTTTAACTGTTTTTACGAACATTCCGATCCTGTCCAGTAAAGTTTCACAATTGTGTGCCCTGCAAACCGTTGCCTTACTTTGGAGAACTTTACTTTTCTGCGCAGGGTTTGGTTATTTTAAGGTACGCACGACTGACGTCGTAGATTATTCAAAGCATTCTCGAACTATCATGGTGCCAAAAATAAAGTCGTGTCGTTTGTCTCCAGTTCGTCGAAATGTACCCGGATTTTAAGTTAGGGCAAGTCTATCTCTTCCTCCGTCAATGCAAGAAATTTATTTTTAATTCCCATAGAAAAAAATGTGTCCAAGTTATATCGTCTTCTTGAATTTTTGTGCCTCTAAGTCATTAAAAACCTCAATATCTGTGAAATACACAAAGACGTTCGTAATTCAAAACATTATTTTCAATTTGGGAGGCGGGAATGGGTACCGCCGCCCCGGGAACCTTTATTGGATAACCTCTGCCATAGGTCACCCCAAGTGGTTCGCTACGTTTAGCGATTTAGCAAAGGTGCCTGGATTCACGGGGTGAGGTTTGTCTAGTTCTTAGAGGCAGATGACCAGGACACACTGAACCCCAGATTCCTACCCACCCCTTAAACCCCTTTCCTTTCCAGAACTCTCCTCTTCTTCCTTTCCTTAAAAAAACCCTCCACACAGCATCCCTAAAGATGACATAGGCCCTGAGGGAAATTGTTTTCCTCAGGGCCTCCTGTGTGCAGCTCATGTAAAAAAAAAATTATTGAGTTCAGTTCTGTAGTTCGGAGGCCAATATGAGATTCTCAAAATAATGATCGAATCTGTTCAAAAGGGAACTCAGGCACTTTTCTACAGTACTGGATTTGTTCAAACTTGTTATGAAGCAATTTTTAATATTTTTCTATTCCTTAAAGTACTTTCGTAAGCTTTTGAAAAAATGATAATGTTGGCGACACTCTCTTGATTTTGTGTCTATGCGAAGGGCGGGGAGCGTTTCCCGGGTCCGCTTGACTCTTTGATTTGGAAGCGAGAAGAGCGGCCCGCTTTTAAATCGACAGGTCACACATTGCAAGTGAAAAAAGTGCTAAAAGTTCGGGAAGGAGTGGAATCAAGTATACGCGGGCAACAATAGATTTTTATTGAATTTAACAATGGTTTTGACACGAAAACCATCAAAACACGCGAGTGAGTTCGTGTAGTTCCGAGGTGGGTGAAATTTTACCGCGTGTTATTGTGGCGGGCGTTCGGTAATTGACATCGGTAATGATCAGTGCCATCCCGTCGGAATATAAAGCATTACGCAGATAACATTCATTTTCCCGCGGCCGGCGAACCCGCAGAGGGTCATGGGATTCTACCTCATTTAGTCGAGCGGATCCCGAGCTGAGTTCTACCGATGGTGGAGAGAGTCTGGGCCTCCTCTTCGATAGGAACTTACATCAGGCGTCTCTGGGAGAGGCCACAGGGGCCTACTACTCTCAGCCGCAGTCCGGGGGTAGATGGATAAGTTAGGTTAGTTGGATACGTGGTCCCGGGTGAGTCATTGTATTTGTTATGATTCTGTCACAGGTCCTCCTTTGTTTAATATACAATATTTATGTTCTCACTTAATACTGGGTTTTAATGGCGGAGTCCGATACCCAGGGCCGGATCTACGAAATCTGGCGCCCTGTGAAGTACGTACCGATGGCACCCCCCCCCCCCCTACATTTTTATTTTGATTAAAAATTCGTTCACGACATTGACACAAAATTCGTTTAAGCTTTAAAATAATACAACGAATTGTTTGTTTGTGCCCGTACCATGATTTAAAATATAGGTTACGAGACAATGCGGGTGGTTTAGCTGAACTAGATCCATTAGACATTCTTGAGATTTACTGCGTTTATGTATATACCCAACGCGAATATTAATCGAAAAAGCAAATACAAATACGTTCTCATGGCAACGTACAACACAAGAATAGCATCTACAGCTTCTGACTAATAAGAATATAACCTCAAATTTGTACGTTGCATTTCCCGTGTTGAGCGAACAAACACCATACAAACACTAAACACTGACGTATGGTATCAACGGCTTACGAAAGACGCTTACACTGACACCGTAAATAACAAATCTAATAGAAATTAATTATACATTTAACGAACTTCAAATAATAATATGTCAAATCAATGATGAAACTGTCAACACGTTGCAACCTGCAAATCGCTAACTAAAATTGTCAGCGTCGTTTTGTTTGATTGACTAGAACAAAAATACGGCGCTGTGATTGGTTATTGAATTTGGATCGCACCCATTCGTCCTAAAAGACGGTAAAAGATTTATGGAAAAATAGAGCTTACGTTTAAACTAAATATATGGAATTTGTAAAAAAATTCTGTAACTGACTATAAATTCGTAAGCCGTTGATACCAACCTGATTCTTTGGAAAGTGTTGCTAGAGAGTAATTAATATTTCGTACTATGGGTAATTTTTAAACGATTCAGGGAATATTATAACAAAATTTTAATACAATATTTATTTTCTCACGGCGCCCCTTCGGAGTTGGCGCCAGGTTTTTGCACGTTTTTGAACGTATGGCAGATCCGGCGCTGCCGACACCCTACTCCTTTCCAGGATTTTCATATTAAGATTGCCCACGCCGTGAAGGGAGAGTCTCGTGCCAGCTGCAGATTGACATTCCACGACTATATAGTCGTGGATTGGCGTCCAAAGGTTCGATCCGAACCAAAGTTGATTTGCGGTAAGCGGGAGAGAGATGAAAATGACTTGCATCTGATACTTATAGTCTCCCACGCAACCTGCGTTTACTTAGTAGATAGCACCTCACTCATTCTACCCAATTAACATTCTATTTAACAAATGACCCCCAACGTAGTAATTAGCAACTTAACATACTGCTTACGGATTATAAGAAATGCCTAGAATATTTCAAATCAGAAACCTTTAAGGGAAGGCGAGATAAAAATGACGAATTTTTTTTTCAGACTTACAAATGTGAAATCTTCCCTCTTGGCCATAATCAAAATCAACATCAATCACCGTCTACAACGAAACCCTAAAGCTTCCGTTTTCTTTTCTAAAAAAACAATTTTACTTTCTCCCCACCTCGTGTGCGAATGTGTTGATTAGGACTATTACCGTCAATTGTAGCGGCAAGATTCTGGACATATTTAGCAACAGCCTCCAGAACTTATCCAAAGTCTCTGGTTTTTTGTATGACTTCACTTGACCCAATCTTTATTCTCGCTTGCTTTTATTTATTTAAAAATTTAAAAATTTGCTAATATTGTTTTACAGACTTATTATTTTATGCTCGCATATTCTTGTACACCGTTATTGGATGGTCGGTATTTATTCTTAGTATTTTTTTTATGCCGACTTCATAAATTATAAATAAATAAAAAATCTTTTAATTAAATGAAGACAATATAAGCGAAACTCAATCGAAAATCTAGAAACAGAAAAATCAGAAAAAGATATTGACAACTCTGGGACGATATTGATATCTTTTTCTGATTTTTCTGTTTCGAGATTTTCGATTGAGTTTCGCTTATATTGTCTTCATTTAATTAAATGTGTTCAATTAGAGGTTTGACTCATAAAGTTAAAAAAAAAAAAAAATAAAATAAAATAAAAAAAAATCAATAAAAATAATAGGATACTTATGTAGTTTTAACCAAGTCAGTTGTTTAAAAAAATGACCTGTTTCGTAAGCAATGATAACTTCATCGTGGTTTACTTAAAACTCCATTCACCATTATAATTTTATTATTAAAATAGTATGAGCAAACTGCTATCTATAATAATTATTGAAATGAGAAGAATTTTTGAAAAAATTTGATTTATTGTCGTCTGAAATATTTGCACATCTTAAGTTTAGAATGAAGGGTAAATACGAAGATACAGGATATTAAAATACTATTAAGAGCGATAACATATCGGTTTAGCACTGAGAACATGGGCAGGGTGGTGTTGGAGGTGGTGGGCATGGCTGTGCGCAAGGTGGTGGTGGAGGTGGTGGGCATGGCTGTGCGCAAGGTGGTGGCGGAGGTGGTGGGCAAGGCTGTGCGCAAGGTGGTGGTGGAGGTGGTGGGCATGGCTGTGCGCAAGGTGGTGGTGGAGGTGGTGGGCATGGCTGTGCGCAAGGTGGTGGTGGAGGTGGTGGGCATGGCTGTGCGCAAGGTGGTGGTGGAGGTGGTGGGCATGGCTGTGCGCAAGGTGGTGGTGGAGGTGGTGGGCATGGCTGTGCGCAAGGTGGTGGCGGAGGTGGTGGGCAAGGCTGTGCGCAAGGTGGTGGTGGAGGTGGTGGGCATGGCTGTGCGCAAGGTGGTGGCGGAGGTGGTGGGCATGGCTGTGCGCAAGGTGGTGGTGGAGGTGGTGGGCATGGCTGTGCGCAAGGTGGTGGCGGAGGTGGTGGGCATGGCTGTGCGCAAGGTGGTGGTGGAGGTGGTGGGCATGGCTGTGCGCAAGGTGGTGGCGGAGGTGGTGGGCAAGGCTGTGCGCAAGGTGGTGGTGGAGGTGGTGGGCATGGCTGTGCGCAAGGTGGTGGCGGAGGTGGTGGGCATGGCTGTGCGCAAGGTGGTGGTGGAGGTGGTGGGCATGGCTGTGCGCAAGGTGGTGGCGGAGGTGGTGGGCATGGCTGTGCGCAAGGTGGTGGTGGAGGTGGTGGGCATGGCTGTGCGCATGGTGGTGGTGGAGGTGGTGAGCATGGCTGAGCGCAAGGTGGTGGTGGAGGCGGTGGGCATGGCTGTGCGCAAGGTGGTGGTGGAGGTGGTGGGCATGGCTGTGCGCAAGGTGGTGGTGGAGGTGGTGGGCATGGCTGTGCGCAAGGTGGTGGTGGAGGTGGTGGGCATGGCTGTGCGCAAGGTGGTGGTGGAGGTGGTGGGCATGGCTGTGCGCAAGATGGTGGTGGAGGTGGTGGGCATGGTTGTGGTGGAGGTGGTGGGCATGGCTGTGCGCAAGGTGGTGGTGGAGGTGGTGGGCATGGCTGTGCGCAAGGTGGTGGAGGAGGTGGAGGAGGTGGAGGGCATGGCTCAGCGCAAGGTGGTGGTGGAGGTGGTGGGCATGACTGTGCGCAAGGTGGTGGTGGAGGTGGTGGGCATGGCTGTGCGCAAGGTGGTGGAGGAGGTGGAGGGCACGGCTCAGCGCAAGGTGGTGGTGGAGCCGCACAGGGTTGTTGGCACGGTGGTGGAGGTGGTGGGCAAGGTTGTGCACAGGGGGATGAACAAGGGGAAGATAGTGGATATGGGGCTACGGGTGGTGGAGACTGGCATGGACATCTAATACACGCTGAAAATGCTCCCTATAATAACAAATAACAACATAAGAAACATTTTCCACATTAGCAAAACACCTCTTTCAGTTAAATATTTAAATCATCTCACCTGAGCAGTTAACGCAACAAAAGCGCACAAGAAAACATTACTCAACTTGTGAGAAGCCATCTTGTGGATGTTATTCACTGATCTGATGCTAACTGTTGGTCTACTTCACCTTTTATACTTTTCCGCCATAGAGCTCTTCGAGTACCCCTGACATATTTGACATGCAACACATTATCATTTTATCAGCATAGAAAATGTTTATAGGTCGCAAAACGTGCAAATTCCAAATGCTCAACTATGTGAAAGCCTACAAAATCCAACTATGAACGTGTATGAGCGTATATGTTCATAGTTGGATTTTGTACGTGCTTTTGCGAACGTTACTATAATAATCGTTTTTTACTCACAAGACTTGCACACTTTTAATATATGGTCATTCTTCGCTTTATAAAGGTCTTTCAAAATACTGATTGTGCACAGCATTCTTGAAGTAAATCATTTCTGAAGAACATATTTTTTGGAACGACCAGATGTAAGCAAAATATTAAATTATCAAAACACATAACCCCAATAAAAATAGAAAATTACCAGGTGTCAGCTCCTTAGCATAAAGAAAATAATTTCCCTCACGGCCTATGTCACCTTTGAAGATGCTGTGTGAAGATATTGGTATTTAAAAAAAAAATTAAGCCCATCAAAACGATTTTTTTAATGCTTTTTTTTCAAATTTTATGTATCGTCGTATTTACATAGTGGGTAAGGCAATTTTTATTTTTTTAAATAATTAACATCAACTTACAAATAATTGTGTCTTGACAGAAGCAAATTCCCGTGATATCTTGAACGAAACCATTCCTTTGTTAAGAATATTATGAACTAAATATACAATTTGGCTGTCCTGAAACGGGTATTCTGCCCAGTTGGATATTGTAATGTATTGTTATATATATGCATATGTAAATAAAAAAATAAAAAATTAAAAAAATTGCCAAAGTTGCCTCTAAAATCAGGAAAAATCTAATAGCCCATTAATATATACCAAAAATTAGGTTCCGTAGTTTGTGTCCGCAAATATCGAAAAGTAATTGATGAATAGAAAAATGTATATATAATGGTAAGCTCTGGCGTTATGAAATTTGCATAAAAATTTATTACTATCAGGTGGTGTGCGACTGATTTGAAAATGTGTGTATTTCATTTATCTTAGCGGTAGGGGGGAACGCAGGAGGGGAAGGGACGCGGGAGGAGAAGGGGAATGGACATGCAGAGAGAAACAATGTATTTATTTGAATGGCATTGTATCGCATTTGTCAGGCGGTAATGGGTACCGCTGCCCCGGGAACCTTTATTGGATAACCAACACCTCTGCCATAGGTCACCCCAAGTGGTTCGCTACATTTGGTGATTTAGCAGGGGTGCCCGGGTTCATGGGGTGAGGTATGTCTAGGTCTTGGAGGCGGATGACCAGGATATACTGAACCCCAGATTCTAACCCACCCCTTAAACCCTTTTCCTTCCCAGAACTCTCCTCTCCTTCCTTAAAAAAACCCTCAACATAGCATCCCCACAGATGACATAGGCCCTGAGGGAAATTATTTTCCTCAGGGACACCTGTGTGCAACTCATGTAAAAAAAACGCATGTCGGGTACCAGCTAATATTTTATAATTTAAAATAGCTCGCATCATTTGGTAGATATTTGTTGAACCTATTTATAAAAAAATATTTCAGTTTGTTTAAGTATTTTGGCCTCAAATAAAAATTACGTCTTCTATGAAAAATGTTGTACAGCAGTTCCTCTTAAGCCTGGAATATTTCATATTATTTGCTTTTATAAAACTCTTCCAATAATTTATTGCACAGATATCGCTGGCCTTTTGAAAATAACGGATATTTATCAATTTATTTATTTATTTATTTATTTAAACGCCCAAAGGGCTTTTACATATAACGCAGTACATTTTTTTATTACAAACAAAATAAAGAGTTGACAAAATACAGGTATCATAAAATATAGAAAATAAAATAAAGGTTACATAAAATACAAGATGCAAAGTATTCCAGAACTATCTCGAATGTTGTCCCGAGCGAAGCCGGGTAACCCAGCTAGTATTAGATAATTTTCAAATATCCTCCATATCAACAATAATATTAATAAAAGTGCATAAAATTGGTGTTCACAATAGTTAATGAAACAAGTTGAAATAGTTGGCACATAACGGCGTTTAAAGTTTGCCAAGTTAAAAATTGTTATCAAAACATCCATACTGTATAAGTATTTGTTACCAAGACTATGTAAAGGTTGTATTGTTGTATGTAATTTTATTTTATTTTTTATTTTATTTTATTAGCGTTATAAACAGTCTGTACAAAATTCATAAATGACAGTGATAAAAATAAGTATGTCATAGACCAATAAAATAACGACAAATTTCAATTTAGAACCATAATTCAAAAATATACAATACCTACACCTGATATAAACAATTATGATAATATCTTCTTACCTAAATCTACAAAAAGTAATTAACTGAAAATTTTCAAGGGATTACAGTTAAATTTTGATGCATATCAATAATATATTTCAGAAAGTGATTTTATTTGAATTGGAACTGCTAAAAGTAGGAGAGAAAATATGGTGATACTAAAAATAAAAAAGAGAAATACAGAAATCAATGAAATATTAAGTTATTAGTTAAACATGTGGCATTCAATAGTGTTATTTTTTTATGCATGCTGTGAATTTATCAAGGTTTGTATTAAACACATCGATATTTGGGCATAATCTGTTAAAAGTGCTACAGCTTCTTCTTACAAATACATTTTCAAGATAATTTGTCTTGCTCTTAGGGATATAAAAGGTGTCTGGAGATCGAGTAACTCTTAATGGACATCTGAAATGAATATTTTGTAGTAAGTACGGGCTATCAATGAAGTTATGAATAATCTTATAGAGCATTAATAGGTCTCTGATATCTCGGCGTTGATCAAGAGATTTAAGGTTTACGGGGACATAGTTTTCATCATTTCGCACGCGATAAGAGACATATTTCATAAACTTTTTCTGAACTCTTTCTATATTTGCTTTATATGTAGAACAATGAGGGTTCCACGCTGTAGAAGCATATTCCAGGTGGCTTCTAACATAGGATATGTAGAGAGTCTTAAATGCTTGTGGATTTTTGAAAGCTGAACTTACTCTAAGAATAAATCCCAACATTTTCAAAGCCTTCGACGTGATATGCTCGACGTGAGATTGAAAAAGAAGCTTACTATCTAATAGAACTCCAAGATCTCTTATTACATTTACTCTGTTTAAAATATTGTTCTTAATAATGGAGGGATATAATATTGTGTGTTTCTTTCGAGAGATATGTATTCATCTTTTCAATATAAATTGGGCAATGACTTGCTTATATTTGTGGTTAATGGTGTGTTGAATATGTCGACAACATCTTTATAGTCATTTCCCAAATTTTGTATGCGGCGAGCGGGGGTATACAACTGTGATTCTGTGTTGGAGTTATCACAATAGAACGGTAGATATTGCCTCGATGTTGGTTTGCGAGGTATATGAAAAGAAATCAAGTATAATAGTTCATGGCTGTCAATTATTGAATTTATGATTTTATATAAACATGTTAGGTCATTAACTATTCTACGTTCAGATAATTTTAATAAATTGAGTTGGCATAGTAGATAATCATAGTTGACACAATCCCTTGTAATACCCATTTTAAAATTAATAAATCTTAAGAATTTATTTTGAATTCTTTCTATCGTGAGCGAATGACTAGCGTAGCTAGGTGCCCATACTGTAGAGTTGTACTCAATTTGACTCCTAACCAAAGACATGTACAAATTTTTATAGGTTTGAATATTTTTAAATTGACTGCAAATTCTTATTATAAAGCCCAACATTTTCAAAGCTTTATTTGATGTAATTTCAATATGGTTTATAAAATTCAGTTTTTGATCAAAGTTTACACCCAAATCATTCACCTCGGTTACAGCTGTTAGCATTACATCATTGATGGAATATTCGTAAATTATTGGATTTTTTATTCTATGAAATCTCATAATTAGACATTTACTTATATTTAGTTGTAGATAATTCTCTTGACACCAAACAAAAAGTTTAAGGATATTCAAGGATTTTTATGAAACCAATGTCAACCTAAAGGGTTTTGTGTTGTATTTCTATCAACACAGTTGTAAATAAGTTGGAAATTTCAAAATATATGTGTGTTTATTCTCATCATGTTGCTCTGGGCTTGTCCCGTCCTTCACAGCCTTTGTTCGCAGGAAGCGGAAGGTATCAGCCCCTCCGGCAGGAATCCACATGACGCGCGGTGACAAAGGAAAGGGTTTTTCTGGAATCAGGCTGACGGGAAGATCCTTTGGCTACACCGGAAGTTGACAGGAAGTCAAGTCGAACCCAACAAGCTAAATACTAGACGTGAGGTATCGGATCACAAATAAACAATTCGTGTAGAGAGTTAAATGTATTATGTTTCCGAAAGGATCAATTAGGTAAACAATCCACGTTCAAAAATAAATTTATTACGGGTTTCCGCAAGGGTTTCGATTAGGTATTAATTTAATTACAAAAAACTTATTTATTCATTGAGTAATTTTAAAACTTTGAGCGTTATTTCGAATTATAAACATGATTTAAAAAATTATTATCTTTGAGAGAGCGGCAGGTACATTGACTTTGGACTCGTTAGGCTGGTCATTAAATTTAACACGATTGACGCATAAATGCGTTCGAGATGTACCTAACTGACTTTCCGTAACCAGTGATTTCTGAGGTTATTTCGAATAAAAAATGTTAATGACGTTTTCCTCTCCGGTGACTTTTTTCCAACTAATGTGAAGGAGTTTATTTTATTTTATTTTATATTTTATTATTTTTTTCCTTTAATAGAGACGACGAAGCAAAGCTCAATAGTTCTTGGTATCCGGTAATTGACGGCTACACCAAAGCTAAACGCAAAAAACCATTGTGAATTATACTGCAATACCAGCTTATAGTGGAGTGGAGCTGGCGACACGGTATCGCTTCTAAGTACAAAAGCACACATTTCATCACTAACAATTACACATCTGCCCTGATGATGGACACTGTAATGTTGTCCGAAACGTTGGCTGAAGGAGGGGGTAGCGCAACACGGAATAACACCCCAAAAATAAATAAGAAAAACACTTTTGGCCGTGAAAATCTAAAATCATATCTGAGGAATTATTTATTTGTTTATTTTTGAAAAAGAAAACAACAAAAAAATGATATCGGAGATCAAAATTTCATTAAAATTTTTATTCCATATAATTTAATAAACTCTTGAATTGCTGGTTAGTACATCAATCACCTCTCTCTGATGGACAGGACACATGATACGCGATCCACAAGAGAAATGGTGCAAAAATGTCACTGACTGGTATCCCAGAGATGGCAAGAGAAGTAGAGGACGTCAACACATGAGATGGGAAGATGACCTAAAACTCACTGCTGGACATCAATGGAGAAGAGTAGCGCGTGACAGGTCCCAATGGAAAATGTTAGAGGAGGCCTATGCCAAGAGGCAAACTGAGCTTCGGGATATACTATAACAAATAAGATCATGTCTAATACATACCTAACAGAAGTCCAGAATAAAAAGGCTTATTATTATTATTATTATTATTATACATCAATCACACATATCTCTTTTCAAGTTGTTTCAAAGAAATTTAAATGTAGCAGTGTCATCAAATGACCACTAAGCACCATTTTGTTTTTTTATACATTTAACCTCGTCAATCTCCGATTGTAGGTGCGTTTCAGCTTTCTATCAAATTGTAATGAGCTGACAATCTAAAATAATAATAATAATATCTATATTCAATGAAATTGGCAACATTATAACTAAAAAAATTACATGTTCAATGTAGTTTACAAATAGATTACATCAATCAGTACAAAAAAATTAACAAATAAAAAGTAATGTAAGAACGATTACACCGAAGTAGCATAATTATACAATATTTTTAGTTGTGCATAGCCTGCCTCACTAGGTGAACCTGTATTGAGGCAGAATTTTTTGTAAATTGTTTCTCGCAAATTTATCTATGGTTTTTTGTAAACGTATAGTGTAGGTTTCTATTAAGCAAAAACTTTATTTTAGTTTAAATTATTGTTTGCATATACACAATACAACTGTCAATGACTGGGCGCTTGGGTGAGGGCACCAGTATAGGCTCGATCATTAAAATATATCCATAATTTAACATATTTTTAAAACTCTTTCTGTGTTTGACTCAGTTTGATGTTTTCTGGGAGAATTTTGAATATTTTTGTGGCAAAGTGTCTAAAGCTACGTTGACCAACGGTGGACAACATGATAGTTGTCCTCTCTTGCTGATTACAATTTGTTCAAAGGCTGAAAAGGACTTACTATCGGCATTTAACGGGAACCTTTCAAAAAATCAAAATGGCGCTGAATGTCCATTTGATAACATTGTTACATTAGAATTTCTGTGAAACAACCCGTCCTGAATTTATGTAGTTATATTGGAGTTTGAATTTTGACGAGGGCACGGCAAGTGTTTTTATTATTAATATTTGAAGAACATTTAATTGAAATTTCTCATACTCATTTGCCGGTGGAGTTTCTCTTTTTTATAACTCTGATTTGATGTAAACTAAATAATGTTAATCATTAGACAACTAGATTTTAAATGTCTTTATTAGCTTGACATTAAACCTTGTATGATTAGATATTAATATTAAAAATTCGTTTTAAAGCTGTGCTTTCGATGTGTTCTTTGCTGTTGTTTTCTGATGACAAATTGCAAAGTCAGGAAAGGTCATATGGGGGATTAAAAAAGGGTTTTGCATAAAGAGTTTTTAATGCAAATTCTAATGGTAAAATAATACATTTGGGGCAACCAAAAGCGTGTTGAGCTCTTTTAATGACCGTACAGAAAAGCTGGTTGATTCGAAAAAAATATGTATAATGTATTTGATATATTTTATTTTAAACGATTTATTCTCAAAACGCGTATTTTTTTACATTAGCTTCACACTGGAGGCCCTATGGAAAATAAATCCCCTCAGGGCCTATGTCATCTTTGGGGATGCGTTTGGATGTTCTTTTTAGGAAAGGAAGGATAGGAAGTTTTGGGAAGGAAAAATATGAGGAGTGGTTAGAAATCTGGGGATGTGTGTCTAGGAGGGACGGACGTATGAATCTATCCCTCCCACTGCGGTGGTGCGGTAATCCGAGAGAGTCCTGCTGGAAAGGTTAGAAGGTCTCGCTCAACCAGTTTCTCCCGGTGCCTACGGCCGCCACGTAGTTTGTGGGCAGACGCATCCGCCGCCAAGATCTGGACAAACCTCACTCATGAACCTCGGCATCCAACCACTTGTGATGACCTACGGCAGATATGATCATATGGTTTGAAGTTTTCACGGCCAAATTAATTTTTGGATTAATGTAAACGTGATTATTTTTTGGGTTATTATGCCGTGTTGCGCTTCTCCCATTTTTAGCCAACGTTTTCGTGTGTTACAGTGTTCGTGTATTTTTAAACGACTTCAAAAATGAGGAGGTTCTCAATTCGACTGTATTTTTTTGTTTTTTCATGTTTGTTACCTCAGAACTTTCGACTGAGTGAACCGATATTGATTATTCTTTTTTATTTTAAAGCTAATGTTTTCCGTGTGGTCTCATTTCAATTTGGTCCAATTCTGACAATGGAATCCACGAGAAAACCATATAAGTCTTAAATTTGCATGAAGTATGTGCGCGGCAAATGGACGAATAACTCAATATCACGCCAACCGATTTCGATGATTCTTTTTTTATTGGAAAGGATGTACTTCAAGGGTAGTTTGATCAAAGTTTGGTTAGGTTCCGATTATGAAATCCATGACAACTTAGTGTACCTCAGATTCACTAAAAATCAAAAAATAAACAAAAATTTTAACAAAACAAAAAAACGACTTCAAAAATGCACTAAAAAGTAAAAAAATAATTTCGTATTCTTCTACAACTAATAATCAACTTACTTTTTCTACTCATCAATATGTAGGTACGATTGTTTTTTTTTGTCGGTGTTTTGATTGAGTCGTTGTCAGCGAAGGTACCCGGCCCGGCGTGTTCACTTGACAGCTCCCCTCCCGCCGCGGCCCCGCTCTTGCCTCTCGCCTCGTCAAGTCAAGTTGCGCGACACAAGTATATCTCACCTATAACTATGCATGTAGTTACAAACCTACCTTGGCTGACACCGACTCCAAAAATAGCAATCGTACGTACATATGGATGAGTAGAAAAAGTAAGTTGATTATTAAGTTGTAGAAGAAAACGAAATTATTTTTTCACTTTTTAGTGCATTTTTGAAGTCTTTTTTTTTTGTTAATTTTTTTGTTTATTATGTGTTTATGTACGCAGAAGTGATATTGTGTACGGCATGTTCAGAAAGTAAGTGTACTAAAATTATTTTTTTTTTTAAAAGTGTACCTATTTGAAAAAAAATTACAGGATTATTGTTGATACACCTTGTAGACTATTTTTCCAAATAATCGCCATCACGTTCAATGCATGTGGTGAGCTGTGGCCCAAGTTTCTTTATACCCTCCACGAAGAATTCTCCCGCCAGCTCCTTCCCCCACTTCAGAACCACTTTCTGCACCTGCTCGTCGGGTGAAAATTTATTTTAATACATGCCTTCAGGAAGTGAAAAAAAAATAATCTGAAGACGCCAAGTCGGGGGAATACGAGAGGTGGTTCAAAACATCCCAATCAAATGAGTCCAATAGTGTATTGGTGGCTGTAGCTGTGTGAGGACCGATGTTTTCGTGAAACAAGCACACTTCTCTGGTCAGCAATGTCAGCATCCCCTTCCTTTTATTTTGAATGATGCTTTTGAGTTTTTTGGGGTGTAAGAATATTGTTGTGCATTGATGGTCTCAACCTGAGGCAGAAATTCGACCAAAATGATGCCTTTTCGGTCCCAAAACACTGAGGCCATGATTTTTTTGCCCGAAATTGTGTTTTCAATTTTTTGGCAGATGGGGAATTGGTGCGACGCCACTTTGACGACTGATTTTTTTTCCCAGACGTGTAATGAGTCACCCACTATCATCTCCAGTCACAATAGAGCTCAGAAATAATCACCTTTTTTTCTTGTAGATTTTATTCTTTCCGTGAGTAAAAACGGATCACAGCACTTGGCGGGAGTTTTTGCAGACATCTTTCACGCAACCGGACACTTCAACGTGAGTTTACGTACTACAATATTTCTGCGATGCTCACTCTGGTCAGGAGATCCTCTTCTACCAGTAAGTGTTACCAACTCTCAAAAAACTAAAAACCACCGCCCGTTATGGTCACAGTACACATTCTTTCTCAACATGCTAAGTAGTAAGCCTCAGGTGTCACTGTAACGCTGTTCAAAACGGTGACTTTATACTTGGTGCCATTTTATGACAATATTGGCTTCTTGCTTTAATTCGGTTCGTTCAAGTTGTTGAAATGTATTAGGAAATTTGCCTTAGATATTTCAGAAATTCAGGGACAACGTCACCATAGTATTACAGTTCTCTGCCAATAATTTCACGGGAAGCACGAATAATAAAGGGCTATTTTCGTGATATATCATTAGTCACCTCAAAAAGTAGGTAAATTTTACATGCTCACATTATCACGACATCTTGTTATGTGACACAGTACCTCATAGCATATTTGATTTTGAACGAACATCTTGTTAGAAAATTGAAAGAATAAATTATTAATCACCAATTGCATATGTACAATAACTCCACACAGGAGGCCCTGAGGAAAAAAACTCAGGGCCTATGTCATCTTTGAGGATGCTGTGTGGAGAGTCTTTTCAGGAAAAGGAGGGAGAGGAAGTTCTAGGAAGGAAAATAAGATATGAGGGGTGGGTAGGAATCGGGGGTCTGTGTATCCAAGAGTGATTTTATTTATTTTGTATTTATTTATTTGTTTGTGTGTTTTTGTTATAAAGAATACATCAGTACAAAGAAGCTTTGACTGTCCAACTAGGAAGGTCTCCCGTTCTAGGACAGTCAAATGACAGAAACATTTTGATAGGCGTAAATTTAATTTACAAATGACCGATTTGGGACACAAATCAAAAAATCATCGCCAAAAAACTTTATCTTATTTACTGAAGCTCAGGCAAAAATATTTAATTATTTATAATGTTTGCACAATTTAATTATTATTGATAAATGAAACAATTTAACTTTGTTTGAACCACTTTTATATTAGAGTAAATCAGACCGGTTTCAGAACGAACGTTCCTTCTTCAGGGCAAATGTATACTGATTTGACAGTTTTGAAATATGGATGGGAACAATGCATTATTATGGTAGGGCTGGAGCTGTTGCTATTAATGAAGAATGAATTTATTTGGTCGGATTTACTCAAATATAAAAGTGGTTCAAACAAAGTTAAATTGTTTCATTTATCTATAATGGATAACCACAAAGTTATAGCTACATTCAAAAGTATTAATTATTATTAATTATTTATAATTACGCACAAGTGTCCTTTACGTATGAATCTATCCTTAGCACTGCGGTGCAAGGCAATGTTCTGAGAGTCCTGCTGGAGAGGTCAAAAGATCTCCCTCAACCAGTCTCTCCCGATCCGGCATGCCACACAGATATGAACAAACCTCACCCCATGAACCCGGGCACCCCTGCTAAGTCACCAAACGTAGCGAACCACTTGGGGGACCCATGGCAGAGGTGTTGGTTATCCAATAAATCGTTCCCAATAAATCAAATCGATTATGTAATATTTTCATAAATGTATTTTTCTTTGTGTCGTCTTGATATATTTATCAATGCAAATCTATAAAACATCCTTTAATTGATGTTTATTAATGCCCATTAATTTATCGTGAGGGCCAAAATCGATTTTTGTCAGTTATCTGTTAAGTTGAGTAAGAGGATAGATTGCGAAATACTTAACTATGTTATGCCACACACTGCTTGCTCGTTAAAAAAATTGCATCATCTCGTATATATTATAGTAAAACTACTGAAATGATCCAGCCCAAATTTTTGATTAATTTGATCGTGCCGTGTCTTCCTTGGGCGCCCCAGACCATTCTTCAATCCACTTGCAAGCAATATACTTATACTAGCTGGTACCCGGTGTGCTTTGCTACGACATTTAATAAAGAAATTGTTTCTTCCTGCGTGCCCTTTCCCATTCGTCCCGTTCCCCTTCCGCCTCCTCAACCTCTCCCGCGTCCCCTACCCCTCTCGCGTTTCACTTCGCCTCCTCCCCCTACTCACCACCCGCATTCCTTACTTTCCATTATTTTATTTTGCAGTCTGTCAATCTGTTATTGATTATGGTATCAAATCATGGGGAGGCGGTACTGCATCAGCACTAGATCCAATCACAAAGGCACAAAAAACGATTATAAAAATAATTCTTAGACTACCCCTAATTACGGACTAGAACTTTATCTTTAATATTATGAATGTGTTTGACGTTCGTCAGATATATGCAAAAACAATCCTCACTCATTTATACACAAACATACATAAATACTATGAAAAAAGACTAAATTCTCGCTGTACCCGAAACAATAACAAAGATTTACTACAAATTCCCATAACTCATACTACTTTTGGTCAACGAAGCTTCAGATACCTTGCAACAAGACTTTACAATATTCTTCCAATTAGTATAAAAAAATGTGATTCACAAAAAATTTAAAAAAAAAAACATAAAATTTGGATAAAAAATAATGATAGAGCATTTACCGATGCACTCACCCAAATTCGAAATTAGTAATGAACCAATGCTTTTATTATTGTACCAATGTTATTGTTATTATTAATGCAACCAATCTATTGTGTGATTACATTCTAAATTAAGTGAAGGTATGTTCACAGCATTTTAAATTGGTGTAAAATAACTGCCTCAACACAGGCTAGCCTAGTGAGGCAGGTTACGAGAAACCTAAATTTATAATTATAAATCTCTACTCTCTATGTACCTACTGTTTATATGTATATTGTTTTTGTTATTAACTTTTGTACTAATGTTACTTTTAAAATATTGTAAGATGTACTTTTTTCTTGTTGTTATAAATCTTTAAATTTTTGTTCAATAAAGATATATTATTATTATACATTCATTCCCGGTACATACAGTTTTTAAACAGCTCGCCAGAGCTCACCAGCTGTTTTATTCAAACCCTGTCTTGACAATAACGATCACAAAAAAGAATTATCCAATTTGGTGCAGTCGTTAGGAAGCTATGCGCATACATACATTTCGGCGATTCATTTTTATTTATATAAGATTATATTTATTAATGTTTTTTAGCCGTTCATCCACTCTGCATGCACAACTAATGATTTATCAGCCGAGCAATTCTATATCTTGTGTGGAATCGAGATCTCTTGACGGACGAGATCTCCTGTCAGATTTGTGTGATATTCTAGGACTGTTATTTGCTTTTTCTACGGGTATCAGGCCAGCTTCGCCGATTTAAAACGATCTACATTAAAATATGTGACAGTTCACAGTTCAAATCTGACATCTCATAACAGTCATAGAAAATCACAAAAATCTGACAGGAGATCTCGATCCCGCACAAGATAATCGCTCGGCAGTTATTGGATAAACAACACCTCTCCAATACGTCACTCCGAGTGGTTCACTACTTATGGGGACTTAGCAGGGGTATTCAGGTTCATGGGATTTGAATTGTCTAGGTCTTGGCGCACAAATTCTGCTTGGTGGGCCGAATCAAGAGAGTGTGGGCTTTTGACATCTCTAGCCGAACTCTCGCGACCCATCCCTTTGCACCGCTGCTTGAGGGATGGATACATACGTCCTTCACTCCTGGACACATAGACCCCCAAATTCCTACCCAACCTTCGTTTTTTTTTCCTTTCCAGAACTTCCTCTCCTTCTTTTCCTTAAAAAGACCCTCCACACATCATTCTCCAAGATGACATATACCCGAAAAATATTAACTTTGTAAAAAAACAGGCTACAAAGCACCGCACAAAGAGGAAATCGATTATACTGTCTCATTTTCTATATTCCTGTAATCCTGCTATACATATATGTGCCTGTCTTTTTCTAGTGTCGCTATTTTTCGTTTTATCGGGTTTCAAATCACAAGAAGTTTTCACTTCAAAAAATTTAAAAAAACCGGCTGGCAAGTAAAAAGCATGCAAATATTAGATGTAGGTACCGGTGCACAAACGCGAGCCCAACATTTGTAGACAGTTTGTATATGTTTGTCATATGAGAACTGGGCGTTTATAGGACTTGTTCTTGTGTTCAACTGGGAGGCGGGAATGGGTACCGCCGCCCCGGGAACCTTTATTGGATAACCAACACCTCTGCCATAGGTAACCCCAAGTGGTTCGCTACGTTTGGTGATTTAGCAGAGGTGCCCGGGTTCATGGGATGAGGTGTATTTAGGTCTGATGACCAGGACACACTGAACCCCAGATTCCTACCCACCCCTTAAACCCTTTTCCTTCCCAGAACCCTCCTCTCCTTCCTTTCCCTAAAAGACCCTCCACACAGCATCCCTAAAGATGACATAGGCCCTCAGGGAAATTATTTTCCTCAGGGCGTCCTGTGTGGAGCTTATGTAAAAAAAAAAAAAAAACTGCTCAGCTGTGGAACTACTTACCGACCTCTGTATTTCCTCCCTCCTACAACATGGGTCTTTTCAAAATCAATGTCCTCTCCACAAAAAGACCCTCCACACAGCATCCCAAAGATGACAAAGCTCTGAGGGGAAATTATTTTCCTCACGGTAATGACACCACGCAATGTTGAAATATAGTGGTTTCTCAAACAATGAAATAAAGTAACCATTTGCCTTAAAAACACTTTCAAGATGAATTCAGAGAATTTGAGTAGAACTGTGTGACAGAACATGTTGATAAAATCTCAGAAAGAAAGTTTTTCTAAGAGCACTCTTAAAAATAAATATGTCGAGATAAAAAAGGAATGTATGGTTTAACCCAAAATATTATTTATGGATAAAATACACAAAATGAAACACAAGAAATACTCACGACGCGACGATCTTAAAAAACACTCGAATTCAAAGAATATTTGTAAGCAAAGTTTTTATTTATTCGTTTATTTATCTAACGCCCCCAAGACTTTTACAAATATAATACAAGTCGAAATTTTACATAATGCAGAAATATAATACGCAATGAATATTAGTAGGTACAATAAATGCTTTTCATCTTACTTTATAGTTATATTATCGTAAAAAGTGTACAAACAAGTGTAAAATTTTATTAATTTATCTTTTGGCTCCAGTTTTTTTTTTTATTTTTTTTTTTTATTTTTTTATTTTATTTTATTTTTTTTATTTATTTAGTAACTATATAATATTTTTTACATTTTTATATGAAACATGTTAGTTAGATGTATATATAAAATATATTCGTAGTCCTCCTCACTAGGAGATCCTGTGCTGAGGGGGACTATGCTTTGGATAAGTTTTTCAGCGACTTCTATGGTTTTACTTCATTGGATAAGGTTTTCCAGAAACTTCTATGATGTTTTAAGTATGCTAGTAAGTTCATTTTCCGATAGATTCTTCAGCCAACATTTAATGTCCTTAATGTAGCTATTTTTTATTTTTATTTGTTTGATACTAAGTGGGAGTTTGTTATATAACTTTACTGCTAAAAATGCAGAACTTCTTTGACCAAATGAAGAGTTACACTTTGGTATATAAAGTATGTCTGTTTGTTTAGCTCTGGTTTTATGAGCGTGTGAGGTGTCTGCCTCTGAATCATTTTTGTGGTGATGTACTAGAAAGTTTTTGGCATAGATTTTCTGTATGCTTGGAACATCAAACTGTTTAAAAATTTCTGCTGTTGACGTCCTCATGGGGTTAAATTGACTTTTACGTAGATATTTGTATATTTGTATATTTGGCTGTCCTGAAACGGGTATTCTGCCCAGTTGGACAGACAAATGATCACATTGTAATGTATTGTTAATATATATGCATATGTAGATAAATAAATAAATAAATAAATAAATTTTATATAATATATTTATAAAAATAAACGAGAAAGAATGACAGACGTTTTCTTAATAATCATTAAGAAAACGTCTGTCATTCTTTCAGGTCATTAACCAAGGTTTTTTTGCACCAAGAGTTAAACAATTTGTTGAACTAAAAATATGGTCCAACTCATAGATTCTCAACTTTTTTTGCCAACCGCTCACTTTGAGAATATTATTTTTTCTAGCGCCCCCTAACCTGGAACAGCAATCGTCGTCATGTTTATATTTACCACAACGTGGAGGGGAGGGGGGTTAAATATATTTTTTATTTTTATTTCATACACCATTAAAATTGTGAGTTTATTACGTATAAGAAATAACGCATTATAAATATTTTACATAAAATTGTTTACAAATATTTTACATCAAAGAAATATGGCAATTTCAAAAAAAAATTCAGGCGGTGGTGAAGATTTGGAGAATGTGGTCAATGTGGAGAGACTCTTTCAAGAGTCAAAAGAATTTCCCTTTTGAATCTCTCCTTACTGACGCAAAATATATCAATCTCGGAGGAGATTTCGTTCAGGAGCAATATACTCCTCCCTACCGGGAGGCGTATACAAAACCTATACCGATTCAGTCGCGGTAGCGACTATTTACATTTTAAATATAGCTATATATTGGTTATTTTTTATCACATTGCAGAAACAAAAATTGTTCTGAAATCTAAATAAAATAATCTTTTTGATGTGTATATTAGAAATTAATTATTTTATTTCTAAATATTTAAATATTGATATTATTCCCGTATTTTGTAAATACACCTCTATATTGATCATTTTTTATCACTTTGCAAAAACAAAAATTGTTCTAAAATCTAGATAAAATAATATTTCCGATGTGTACACTAGAAATTAATTGTTTTATTTCTAAATATTTAAATATTGATATTGAAATGGTAAATTGTAAATTGTTGAAACGCGGTAGGGATTGTAAATACGCTACCGGGAGAATCATTGGCACGTTAGTCCTACAGGTAGGAAGATAGAATAATCTATGATGACGCTGTATAAGATAGTCATCTGGAACATAGAAACTCACGCGCTCCAAAATGGCTGAGCTCTCAATATTGCCTCGCATCAGTCTGAATAAGTGGGTGGCGGCATAACCTCTCTTCTTGGAGTGACGTGAGATGCAGGGAGTGAAGTCCCAGCATACCCAGAAGAAAGTTCATCGGATAGAGCCATAGGTAGTGGCTGTACTCCCTCATTTAGAGAAATCTTCGAAACTTTTTTTAAACCCTCTCCAACACGAGGGAGCACCCCAGGATGAGGATTCCAGATAAAAAGCGAACCACTCTCCAGCCTACTGTGGACCAGGGAGAAGTATAAAATCTTCAGAGCACGGGTATCTCAAAAAACTCTTACGGTTAGGAGAACAAACCCTAATATTTTTAAGGCCGACTGGCACACTCCTTCGATATGAAGACGAAATGTCAACTTACTTTCATACATAATCCTAAGATCCTTTATATTTGAAACCCGTTTGAGATTATGACCGAGCATAGTGTTCCTGTGGTAGGTGAGACTAAATGCTGTGGTAAAAGTCAGAACTATGCATTTCAAGACATTGAAATGAAGCTGGTATCGTTGACTCCATTCTGAAATATTATCAACATCAGCTTGAAAGCGCAGGTAGTCCTCAATATTTCTTATTAGAAGAAATAATTTTGGATCGTCAGCGAAAAGCAAAAAGCGATAAAATCGGGTGACTCTAGCAATGTCATTAATGAAAATATAAAAGAGAAGAGGCCCTAGGATCGATTCTTCGGGAACCTCAGAAAAAACAAGAAACTAAGCAGATTGGAAGATTCCGTGTGTGACAAATTTCTTTTTGTTCTTGACCTTTAAAAAACTTTGACATCCGATGAGAAAAACCTATCTGGGCAAGTTTTGTGAGTAAGATATCATGATTCACAGTATCAAAGGCTTTGGAGAAGTCATTATACGAACCGTCTACTTAGTATCCACTGTCTAAGGACCGAGCAACATAGTCAGTGAAAGTCATCAGATTGGTTTCAGTGGATCTTCCTTTCCTGAAACTATGATATTCGGGATAAAGTATGAGTCTATCTGAGGCATAAGGAATTTATGAATTAATTTTTCAAATAGTTTAGCAAGTGTTGATAGTATGGTAACTGGTCTATAATTTTTTGATTAACTTTTTAGAATTTTTATTAAAAATTGGACATATTTTGGAAGTTTTCCATACGAAACGGAAACGTGGAAGCACTAATAGCTACGCTAAAGATAAGACATATTGGCGTTTTTAGGAATTCGGCGCACCCTTAAATAATAAAATAGACTGATTTAAAATGATTAACAAACGCGTTAGCCACACCCAAGCCACGAAATTACTGATTATCTTTTATCATGGTGTATCCAAGACCACCATCCTACAGAAGGGATTTTATATATGTAGTGCTAAAACATCTTGGGTTCATGCATGATATTTTCCTCGATTTAAGACACGTAGGCTCGATAGGCCACTCGAACCTCGCGCCTAACTAACCCTCGGTAAAAACTAAACAGATCGTATTTACTTTGAAGGCCTCCAGCTTTCCAACGCTAATGATGGGCGTGTTTGATCTCTATATTCGAGATGACTTCTCTCGAGAACCACTTCGGATACTTGCGATCACCACCGCCTGTCATTAGCAAACGAAGCGCATTCGTTTCCTCGTTGATATCCATTAGAATAAACTTGTAAATTATTTTAATAACTAGCTGATCCGACGAACTTCAAACCGCCTCAGAACTAATAACTGTAGCGTTAACTTATTAGCTAAATTAATTTCTTTTTTTTAAAGTTAAAATTATTACTCAAAATTTATTTATTTATTTAGCCCCCAAAGGGATTTTACATGATTGGTAGTACAATTAATTCATGACAGATGATTTTTAAACAGGTAAAGAAATAATAAAAATAAAATTAGAAAAAAGCACACAAGGAATGTAAGTTAAGAAATGTAATTCACGTGACAGCAAGGCCAAAAACCGCTATATTGCTGAATTTTGTGACAAATTTGCAGATGTATTTGATTGACTTCACCGAATTGAAATACTCCACGTTGCAATGCGCCTTGAATGTTTTGGAAAGAAGTGCCTATTTTCCTGGAGTTGTGCAGACATACGTTCACCATTTGTCTCATTTTCGACTGTTGAAATTTAGTGTGTAAGAAAGAGAGGCAGCATTATATGTTTAAAAATAAAAGCAAAACCATCAGCGCATTGACATTTGACGTTTTTGAATTATTGGAATTCACGCAAACTTCAATATTATACCTAACACTAAATTGCTGCAGCTCTTTCAAAAGATGAAAATTCGTTCCATACAAAATGTATGAGGAAATGAATTTTCTTCATAACTTTCGTTTTTGTAAATTATTGCGATATTTTAATAGTTATTATGTTATCCGGGGTGGAGACAAATCCAACATATCAAAGATCATCTAAATCGGTTCAGCCGTTCTCGAGTTATAAATAGTGTAACTAACCCGACTTTGTTTTATATATTAAGTTTTTAAAGGCACGGCGCGCGCCGAAGAAGACGTATATCCTGCATCTGGAGCACTGATGGGGTGGGATGGGTTTCTCTGGGTCTCCTACCGCCTCCCTGAAAGTCTGAAACGCCCCCTGATTTTCTCTTGGTCTTTTACCGCCCCCCACCCCGAAGGTCTGAAACGCTCCGAAGGGGGCGTTATCGCCCACGTTGAGAACCTATGGTCCAACTGCTCCAAATGTACAGAGCCAGTGGATCAATAACAATCCCAATGTGGATATGCTATGAGGCAGAAGGGAGCGAGGAAGGGAAGGAGATGGGGAAGAGGACAGTTAAGAAGTACGAGTACCTGCCTTTTCAGATCTGCTCACTAAATTCATGTAGCCATTTCAAGCATAACAGTTTTGATTCTGAATAGTGGTCTTCCGCTAGAGCGATGCTGAGCGCCCTTGAGGTGATTTTCTCACGAAAATGGCGCTATAGAATTCATCCAACAATTATTATTATTAAAAGATAATTTCTTGTAAAATAACCTATTTTCTTAATTACCGTGCGTGTTGTGGGCGGCAATGCGTCTTTTTCTTTATCTTGTCAGGTATTTACAAGAACATGAAATACTGTTCTAATCAATTTAAAAAAAAAATTAAAAACAATTCGGCAAACAAGTACTTTCTAACAATGTCGAAACACAACGAAAAATATTTATGCCCAAAATTTTATTATTATCAGTGGCAATATTTCAATACCAAAGTATTTTCTTGCACGAAACCAATATATTTTTTTGAATCTCTTGATGTGAAAACTTCCATTATAATGTTATTTATGGGTTGCCATAAAATATAGTATGTAATAGCCAACGGCCCATAAAGATCCTCAACAAGTCTTCGGTCTCTATCGGAAATTGAATCTTTAAACTTAAAGGATAACTTGATCAACTTACCTCAGTTTCCAACTGGGGTCCCGGGCCCCGGGCACCATGAAATAGGTCAAACCATTTCCACAACTGGAAACTTTTCATGGAAGCTTTCGCGTGAAGCTGTCTACCTATCTTCATATTCGATACATTACTATTATTTAATATATTACTAGCTGGGGTACCCGGCTTCGCTACGGGAGTTGATATGAGATTTAACTGACCTTTGAACCCACGACGGATATTGCTCTATCAATGGTTTCCCCCCCTTATGAAAAAGGCTTCGAATGGTCTACAATGTTCCCGAACATTCCACAACATTTCAGAATGTTCCAAAGTAGTCAATGACGACATGTGCAGGAATTTATTTGTTTATTAAAAAAAAAAGATTTTTAAAAATTCAATTTGGGAGGCGAGTATGGCTAGCGCCGCCCCGGGTGCCATTTATTGGATAACGAACATCTCTGCCGAAGGTGACCCCAAGTGGTTTGCTACGTTTGGTGACTAAGCAGGGGTGCCCGGGTTCATGGGGTGAGGTATGTCCAGGTGCCCACCAGCTGCATGGCAGGCCGGATCGGGAGGGAATGGTTGAGGAAGTCCTTTTGAATTCTCCAACCGTAATCTCTCGGACCATCGCCTTGCACCATTTTGAAAAGGATGGATTCATACGTCCGTCACTCCTAGACAAATTGAACTCCAGATTCCTTCCCAGAACTTTCTCTCCTTCCTTTCCTAAAAAATACTCTCCGTACAGCACCCCTAAAGATAAAGGCATAGGCCTCGAGGTAAATTATTTTCCACAGGAGGTACTGTATGGTGAATGTGAAAAAGTGCACAATAGTTCCAGCAATATTAAAACAAAACTTAATTTGACTTTTAACAGGAAGTTTTATTTAACAATAGCTCCGCACGGGACGCCCGGCCCCGAGGAAACTATTTTCCCACTGTGTTTTCTTTTTAGAGTCGCTATTTTTCGTTTCATTGACTTTCAAATCACAACGGTGCTAAAGAAGTTTTCACTTCAAAAGAACATTGTAATGTTAATAGGGGCCGGGTTGTAAAAGTAGTAGTACAACTCAGTGTAATGCGAAATATATGGTATATTTTGATGGATGTGTAATTTTTACACAGCGCTAAACGTTGTTGAAAGTTTAATCCGGCGACATTGTGTTTTTCCTGGTAAAGCGCGTTTTCATCCCGCGACAAAATATCCTCCGACAAAATATCCCCCAACTTAATATCTACTAAAACTAAACCTAACCTAACAAAAAAATGGAACAAAAAATGCCTGTGAAGAAAATAAATTATTTTTATCTGTATTATTTTTGTCCCTTTTTTTTTTTTTCATGAGCTTCACACAGGAGGCCCTGAGGAAAATAATTTCCCTCAGGGCCTATGTCACCTTTGACAATGCTGTGTGGAGGATTTCTTTTTAAGGAAAGGAAGGAGAGGAGAGTTCTGGGACGGAAAAGGGTTTAAAGGGTGGGTAGGAATCTGGGGTTCAGTATGTCCTGGTCATCCGCCTCCAAGACCTCACGCCATGAACCCGGGCACCCCTGCTAAATCACCCAACGTAGCGAACCGCTTGGGGTGACCTATGGTAGAGGTGTTGGTTATCTAATAAAGGTTCCCGGGGCGGCGGTACCCATTCCCGCCTCCCAAATTGTAATTTTGCTATTTTAGAACAACAATTTACTGTTTTTAATGGATGTCTGCATTATTTTTGTACCATTTTTTTGATAGGTGAGGTTAGGTTAAGTTAGGTTAGGTTAGGTTAGGTGAGGTTAGGTGAGGTTAGGTTTTAGTAAATATTTTGTTGGGGGATGAAAAGTCGCGGAATCGTTTTTCCTAGGACAGAATTCAATCACTCTGAAACTTATTTCTCGGAAACCTTTACTGTAAAATTACAAAATATACAAAAAAACAATCAAATTAATTGTTTTGACTGTTTACATTTGGGGGCTGAGGGTTTATTGGTTTGTCAAATTAGTCTAATTATCCTCGAAACAATGGGAAGCTTTATTTATGCTGAACACACTCAAACCATATTTTTTCGGCATTTTGCCAGACATCAATTACAGCAATGGTGTCAGAAGACAGGTACACATATCGACCGTCCAGTTGATTAGTCAGACAGTTGAGATAATGAAGAAAGCAACATTCGACATTTAGTACAACATTTTGAAATATCCTACTAGTGACCCAGAAAGCACCAATAATTCACTACAAGTTTTCAGCATTATAATTGATTTGGTGGTGTTTATTATGAGGGATCTGAGTATTGTACCAGACAGGGGGTACACTCTTACATAACTGCATACTCCACCCAAATTTCGATTTTTCGGACGTGTCTGGTTGTCTAGTTAATCAACTGGACGTTTATGTTAGTGTGCTTCAAAATGATATAAATGTCTATGTTAGTGTGCTTCACAATGACTAACCATACTTAGTAGACTTGCTTGACTATAATATTATGACGTGTCCACATTTTCACAGGGCAAATTTAGGCTTTATTTTCGAATTTTTCTCACTAGATAATTGGGCTTCATTTACATCTATGAATTATTTTCCCCTTTTAACATATTTGTTCTCGTTTGTACCAAAACTTGTGGCCGTTTTACAAGATTCTTTTTCATACCAACTCCATGTATGTAAGTATAATATATAAATTCCTTATACCAATATGTAAGCTATATCTGGACCCTTATGAAAAATATTTATTTTGCACGGTCATTATTTTGGTACTTACGATTTCATGCAAATACTCGTAGTTGCCATTAGATAAGAAATACTAGATATTAGTAGATGGTAAAAAATAATGAAAAAATGGCAACACCTCGAAAATAATTTGCGTTTGCTGTTGCAGTCAAGAAATTGTCGGGAAATTCACAATAACAAACAGTAACACTCGTTCTCAATTAGTAATAAACACATATTATACTTAATTTTTTAAGAAAAACTCTTGGTAGAATAAATTTTGAAGGATATACCCATTAGTGTAATATGATCATTTATGGAATGGAAGCATGGATGCTTACTGAAGAACTAATTAACTTAAATAAGTAATAAGTAATATTCTTAATATCTAGTATTATATATTTTCTATTTTCTACTCTGTTTTTAAATTCTGATTTTCCTCTTATTTTTTATTATTATTTTTACTATAATATATACGTTCCCTTTTTTTCTTTGTTTTACCACTTATTTGTTTTTATGTAATTAGAAATTGTTAGTTACCAGCCTCAGAACAGACTTTGTCTAGTGAGGAGGGTAAGGAAAAAAAAATCATATTGTACATAACAAATAATAAATAAACGCCCGGGTTGCCGGCACTGAATTGAAAAAATTGAATTAGGCGACTTGAGGAATTCGAGATGTGGCTCTACAGAAGAATACTTAAAATAAGCTAGATGAAAAAAGGGTTACGAATGAAGATGTTATGGTTCGGATGAATAAAGAAAAAGAAGTTATTAAAACTATAAAAATCCGAAGACTTCAATATCTTGGACATGTGATGAGACATCCAGAGAAGTATGAGATTTTGCATCTCATAATGCAGGGAAAGATTGCCGGAAGACGGGGCCCTGGAAGAAGGAGAACCTCATGGCTGAAAAAGCTGAGACAGTGATTTGGCAAGTCTACTCTAGAGCTGTTCCGGGCGGCAGTAAACAAAGTCCGCATAGCCAATATTTAAACTAACCCGGCCATTAGGACCTCTTATTTAGTCATTTTTGTCGATCTTATATTTCAAATTCAAAATGAACAATATTTTCATCGACCATTTTTTATCCATATTTTTGGCTGCTACCTTTTAAATAATCACAAAGTTCTAAAGAATTGGTTTGTTACCTAGATAATGTCTCGGATAAATATATCGGATTTTATTTATGGAAGAAACATTTTAGTCGAAGTTAATAAATATTGTTAATTCTGAACTTGAAATATGAGATCAACGAAAATGACTTAAAAATTAGTGATGGCCCAATTGGTTGAGTCGTGTGAAATCCTGGGTTCGAGTCACAGTTGCGACCTTTACCCTTTTCTGTGTCTTGATTTAGATTTAAGTATTTATTATCTTCTTCTATAGTATTTTTTATATATTTTAAATAATATAAAACGAAAATTCACGTAAAATAGTTAAGTAAAACGATGACAGACGGCAGATTTCAAACAATGTCCTTTATGTTGCTATATGAAAATCGGTACATTCGGTTTCATTCCGAATTCATATAAAAAAAGACCCTTGGAAACTTAGCGAAAAAATCAGTTTGCCTTTTTGTCTGCCATTTCTTTCACTAAACAGATGCTATCTAAAAGTGAGATCTGTTCAGATATGGATGAAGACCGTTGTCACCAAATAAAATAAGACTTTTCGAGTCCTAGACATCAGAGAGGGCAATTAAATTCAAGAAAGACGATTTTCAAAAATGACTGATCAATAATTTAATTACAGGAAAATAATTTCCTTCGCGGCCTATTTCATCTTTGGGGATGCTGTGTTGATTTTTTTTATGGAAAGGAAGGCGTGAGCCTGGGTCTTAAAGAGACCCATGTTGTGTAGGATGGACGAAACACAAAAGTCGGCAAATCTAACATAACTCAAAACGATTGGTAGTAAAGACCCGTTCTCATGTAACAAATGTCAACTCCATACAAATGTTGGACGCGCGTTTGGCGTGTTCCTACTATGCACCAATGCAGAAGGAATCAATGACGCTATTTTCTCGGAGCATCTTCCATTGAAATACCGGTAGAACAAGAATAGCATTCCCAACCGACGACGCCTGTGATCTAAAGATTGCAATGCATTTTTAATATAGAAGAATCTATCATTTCTGAATTTTTTTTTAGATTCACTTACAGTTTTGGCACGAACCAAGAAAATTCCCCAACTTTGAATAGATGGCTAAAATGGTGAAATTCAAAGAGAATATTAAAAAATAACTTGTAGAAAAATTGACCCAGTTACCTAGACATGAGAAAAACTATCACTCCCTTGAGAAGCAAAGAAAATTTAAATAAAGGTTAGAGAAGGGAGAGAAAATTGTCTTTTTTGTGTGTATCGAAATATATTATATGTTCGGGCGTTTGACGTTTTTGGCAAACCCTTTTGGAGCCCTGGGCTGTTGCTAGGCCATTATTCTGTGCGCATGGAACATGCATGCATGCCACTTTATTTGACTAATTTTCCAATGTTGTATTCAAAACGTATTTAGTGAGTAGATCTGAATTGCCAGATCTATCAGTTGGGGTTGCCATTGACCAATTGGCTCAGATCAGTTGGGACAGAACACACACTGATAATGCTGTCTTGGAAGAGTTCAAACGTTCAAAATAATATAAAACCACTCGGACCCATAAGCTTGTTTTCAAGCTACCTTTAACATTGCCAGACATATGTAATGATGTATAAGGCGTACCTGACTTATTAAATAATAATATAATGTTATATCACGTGGTCTGGGCTAGGTTTTAAAATTTTCTGAAAATCTATTTTTCTGTAGCCTTTCTTACATTATTGTGAGGAGCTAATGCTCCTCACAAGAGGCCCTGAAGAAAAGAATTCCTCTCAGGAGCTATGTCATCTTTGGGGATGCTATGAAGGGGGCCTTTTTAGGAAGGAAAAGAAATGAAGTTCTTGGAAGGAAAAATGTACGAGGGGCGGGTGGGAATCTAGCGATCAGTGGGTTCAGGAGTGATGGACGAACAAATCCATCTCTCCCACTCCGTACTAGGCGTTGTTCTAAGACGGTCCTGCTGGAGAGGTCAAAAGGTCTACCTGTACCAGTTTCTCCCGATCTAGCCAGCCACTCAGTTAATTGGCAAACGCATCCGCCGTCCTGACAAACCCGATCTCTGTGAACTAAGTCACCAAACAACGCAAACTATTTAGGGTGACCTAAGCAGACGTGTTGATTTTCCATTAAATGGGCGGCGGTACCCAAATTCAAAATGAAGCTGAAAAAACTGACGATCTGTAAGCCCCGACGTAATGTAATTTGCTTTTTTCTCTGGAATTTCCATGATAACTAAACGGAAAACGTATTTTCGTTCATGTTCTGTAAAGATTTTAAAAATGTTAAAAAATTGTGCTTAATCTCTGGCGATATCGGATAGTAACTACTTATTTTTAATGATAAACAAAATACACCCTTAATTTTTAAAAGCTAATAAAACTTTAGCTTTGTATTATTTATTGTTTAAATTTGCGTTTGCAAAATCTGCCTTCCCTAACCGGACCGCCATTGTTGTCCAAATGTGTGTCAAGTTCGAATATTTTTAGGGCCATTCTCTGAATATTAGCTTATCATTCTATTTACCTAAATCCGTTGAAGAATTATTATTTAAATACCCCGAAAGGAATTATTATTAATTTAATAATAATTGAAGAATTTGTTTTAAACTCGGACAAAAAAGAAGTTTAAAATTCGCACAAAGCGAACATTCTGAAGAACCGCAAGAAATAATGGAAAATGGGTGCGCGCGCATCGAGTACCAATCGATAAAGTCCTGATGGTATATCTATCCCCCTCGCACCAACAGTTTTCTCCGTTAAACGGAATCCTGGATGTACATCGGTCCTTGTCTAATATGAGAATTTTCGCGTAGTGCGAAGTCACGTAAGTGGGTTATCTTTCTCGTTCTATTTTGCATGGTTTTGTTCAGACGGGCGAAGTTAAGTTTGTCCTCTTCTATGACGTTTGCTAGGGATGGAAAAACATTTAGCCGTTTTACATGGGTAGGGCCGGTATTTTGTTAAGAATCTTGTATATTGTACAAACTATCAATGTGAGATGGGACTGCAAACGAATAGATATATTATAGATATATGCAGGTAATCTGTTTACTAAAATTTTGAAATAAAATAATTTAATCATATATTACAATTCTCAACACATTGTGAAATAGTTGCTTATTGATTAGTAATCTTTGATCATTGAATTTAATATTATAGTAAATATAGAATATTTCCAATTTTTTGTGCAGCGCCAAAGGCTTTCGAACAGTGTGTTCCAGCATTAGAAAGGTTTTTCTGTTTGGATATTGGGGTCAATCCAACTCTTTTCAGCTTTTTTTTTAATTAGCTCCACACAGGAATCACAGAGGAAAATAATTTTCTTCAGGGCCTATGTCATCTTTGGGGATGCTGTGCGGAGGGTATTTTTAGGAAAGTAAAGTTCTGGGAACGAAAAGGGTATGTGGGGTGGGTAGGAATCTGGGGGTGAATCTGTCTAGGAGTGACAGACCTATAAATCCGTCACTTTAACTGCGATGTAAGGCGATGGTCGAAATTGTCCGGCTGGAGAGGTCAAAAGAATGAACGAAAAAAATATAGTGTAAGAAGAATATGACGCAATCCATCCCTCAAACTGCGGTGCAAGGCGATGGGTCTAGAGTCTAGAGGGACCGGCTGGAGAGGTTCAGGTTAGGTTAGCTTAGGTTCTTTCCAGGGTTAGGGTCTCCCTCAACCAATCTTTCTCGACCTGGCCCGCTATAGATATAAAACAAAGTAGGGTTTGTTACACCATTTATTCCTCGAGAACGGCTTGAGCGATTTTTATGATTTTTGATTTGTTGGATTTGTCTCCGCCCCGAATAGCAGAATAGCTTTTAAAACATTGGAAAAAATCACGAAAAAAAAGTATAAAGATCTTAATTTTTCTTATACATATTGTGATAAGTATAATATTGAGTAGTGAGTGGATTCCAAAAATTCAAAAGCGTCAAATATCATTGCGCTGACTGTTTTGCTTTTGTTCTACATTTACAGAATAAATGTCAACAGTCGAAAATGGGACAAACGGTGAACGCATGTCTGCACCCCTCCAAAAGAAAAATACAATCTACCTATCTTTATTCTATATATATATACTAGCTGACCCGCCGAACTTCGTACCGCCTCAGAATCAATAAATATTGAATTGAATAAAGTTTTTTTATTAAGTTAAAAATTACGCAATGAAGTAATTATCGATGCTCAACTGTACGTGTTTTGTTTTTGTCAGTATCAGAGATGGCGTTGTGTACGGATTTATATTTTTGTGATTTTCTTACTTTTCCACTTACGTACTTACGGGAATTTTTGAAAGGAAGGGGGTACGGGTGCCGCCTCTGCTATAGGTCACCCCAAGTGGTTCGCTACGTTTGGTGATTTAGCAGGGGTGCCCCGGTTCATGGGGTGACTTTTGTGCGAGTCTTGGCGGCGGATGCATCTACCCACCTGCTGCGTGGCGAGCCGGATCGAGAGAGTGGTTGAAGGGGGCCTTTTGACCTTTCCAGCGGGATTCTCTCGACCAATGGGTCGAAAGAGTCCGGCTTGAATGGTCAAGGTAAAAGGTCAATTCCGGTCAAGGCAATGACCTTACACCGCAGTTGGAGGGATGGATTCACTCCCGGATACACTGGCCTCCAGATTCCTACCCACCCCTCATGCCCTCGTCCTTCCCAGAACTTCCTATCCTACCCTTCCTTAAAAAGACCCTCCACACAGCATCCCCTAAGATGACATAGGTCCTGAGTGGAGCTTACGTAAAAAAATGCGTTTCATTTCAGAGATTTATTATTATTGTATTTTTCCTTTGGAGGGGTGCAGAGACATACGTTCACCGTTTGTTTCATTTTCGACAGTTGACATTTAGTGTGTTAGAAAGAGGGGCAGCATTATATGATTAAGAACAAAAGCAAAACAATCAGTGCATTGACATTTGATGTTTTTGAATTTTTGGAATTCACGCACGGTTAAATATTATACCTATCACAATATTGCTGCAGTTCTTCCAAAATATGAGAATTCGTTCCACACAAAATGTATGAAATTTTTTTTTCTTCATAACTTTCTTTTTCGTGAAATTTTGCGAACTTTTAATAGTTATTCTGTTATCTGGGCGGAGACAAATCCAACAAATCAAAGATCATCAAAATCGGTCCAGCCGTTCTCGAGTTATAAATAGTGTAACTAACCCGACTTTGTTTTACATATTAACTAGAAGACCCGGCCACACGTTGCTGTGGCTAACGAAACACAACGCCATTACCCAATCTTTATAAAATCCACACCACCCGCTTGCCAGCTGCCCGCTGCCCGCTGCCCACTGCCTGAATTAAATATTTGAATTTATCGGCTTTTCTCTAATATAAACTAATTAACTCGCCACTAATTATACAATGCTTGCAATCCAACACTGGATATTTGAAAATGGAAAATCAAATACCTACTTACTCTAGGACATCTATTTTCCAATTTCTTCTGTAGAACGAATTTCAAATGTGACTATATATAGTACGGCCCGCCAGCTGTTTTAAATCGCACAAAAAAATGTTTTCTTTGAATTTCTCGGCTTTTCTCTAATATAATTTACATGTATTATACATATAAACATTCCTCTTCAATCACTCTATCTATTGGTGAAAACTGTATGAAAATCCGTTGCGTAGTTTAAAAGATTAACGCGCACATACATTTTGAGCGACTTCATTTTATACTATGTAATGATGATGATGATAAGAGATATATAAATGAATCGCCTAAATGTATGTACGCTCATAACTTCCGAAGGACTTTACCTATTTCATTCAAACTTTGGGGATTTGATGTGTGCATGCCCGCGAAGGTTTCTGTATAATACTGGTGAGCTCTGGCATTATGAAATTTGTATAAAAATTGCAATAGGTGGCACACGAGCTGTTTGAAAACTGAATGTACCGGGACAATGGAATGCGGGAAGGGGGAGGAGAACCCGGAAGGGGGAGAAAAACTCGGGAGGGGGGAGGGGAACTCGGGAGGGGGGAGGGGAATTCGGAGGGGGGCGAGGGGAGTGGGAGAGGGAAGGCGGAGTGGGAACGCAAGAGGAAGGGGAGGCGGAGAGGGAACGGGTCGAACGGGAAAGGACACGCAGGGGGAACGTTTTTTTTATTATGTGGCATAGCAACGCATACCAGGAACTCGCTATAAAAATATAAATGGAGCGACTGATCGATTTTATTTGTATGCAAATCAACAGTTGGCGGTGTGAGTTAAAAGGTTGGGTAACCATCTAGTAGATGACGTTGTGTTTCGTTAGCCACAGCAATGCATGGCCGGGTCAGCTAGTAATATATAACTTTTAACAGAAAATGATTTTAATTTATATTTTCAAAGTTGGAACTGATTTGTGGAAAATTCAGACTATCAATGATTTTTCGCGGGTCTTTTTTTTTTTTTTTACATGAGCTCCACACAGGAGGCCCTGAGGAAAAAAATTATCCTCAGGGCCTATGTCATCTTTGGGGATGCTGTGGGGAGGGTTTTTTTTAAGAAAGGAAGGAGAGGAGAGTTCTGGGAAGGAAAAGGGTTTAAGGGGTCGCTAGGAATCTGGGGTTCAGTGTGTCCTGGTCATCCGCCTCCAAGACCTAGACAAACCTCACCCCATGAACCCGGGCACCCCTGCTTAGTCACCAAACGTAGCGAACCACTTGTGGTGACCTATGGCAGAGGGGTCTACGTTAGAAACATAATATTTGTAAAGCGCAATTTTGAGTTATTCAAGTGTTTCATAAGAAAAAAAGCTCGGTGGCACAGATTTTCAAAATTAGCAGAGGAACAGACATGAAACTACCACACATATATCTTCCACAGATTATATTCTATAGAAACTGCGTATTATAAAATATATTCGATTTGTCTGCATCGTTTTTCCAAAGAGATTTCATATTATCCATTCACCAGCCTAAAAAAACTATGAAAATGACTGCCATTTTTTAAAATCCTTTCTTCCACCCTTAACGCCCTACGCGGTCTAATCTTATTTCAAATGTACATACCATCAATTACTTCGTTAGTACTGGACTTCTTCATTAATTATCAAATTATTTATTTTATATTTTTGAATGTATCAAATTATTATTACATTGTGGTTATCCATTATAGAAAAATGAAATAATTCAACTTTGTATAAACCACTTATATAAAGTGGTTTATACCAAGTTGAATTGTTTCATTTTTCTATTTATTTTATTTTTATTTATTTATTTGTTTATTTAGCACAATATTATACATTTATATACATAATTTATAACATTTTTATTTATTTATTTGTTTATTTAGCACAATATTATACATTTATATACATAATTTATTAAATTTTGACTGCCCAAATAGAAGTATTCCCGTTTTATGACAGTCAAATTATTACGGGTATGAACGTTAATAATACTATTTGTTACCACTAACTAACCATCAAGCCGTTTCCCCGCATGGATAGGCAGAGGGGACGGACCACCACACAAATCGGTCTTGGCACACACTCTTTGCCTCACTCACATTCATACATCGTCTCATTCATGCTCTTCTATTATTCTGACTTTTAACATGGCCCGACTCAAGTATCTGATTCACTTGATCATGCCATGTCTTCCTCGGGGATGCGTCATATTCTTCTTACACTGCTTTCTTCGTTCATTCTCTTAACCTCTCCAGCCGGACTATTTCGACCGTCGCCTTACATGACCCCAAATTCCTACCAGTCCCTCGTACCCTTTTTCTTCCCAGAACTTCCTCTCCATCTTTTCCTTAAAAAAACCCCCACACAGCATTCCCTAATATCACACAGGCCCCGAGGTAAATTATATTCCTTAGAGCCTCCTGCGAGGAACTATTGTTTAAAAACTTGTATAGTTCTAGGTTAGTCGCAAATCGCGAAAGTTATTACATAAAATGGGTCGCGGTAATCCAAAACTTGAGCGCAAAAAGAGCATCTGCTCTCATCCAGTGTTTTCCAAAACCCAAAATCTTAATCAATAAATGGCCGACGTAAAAAAATACAAAAAAATGTAAACCATTGTGTTTCAGGCAATTTAATTTGGGTTCTAACAGAGCGTACGTTCGCGGCAGAAACGAGTGTGGCGAGCAGTAAAAATGAATTGTTTTTGCCTGTATTTTCGACCTTTTTATGAAATAAGTTCGGTTTATTTTTACGAGTGAGCACTACGGCGTGGTTTGATATCGGGAATTGATTTTGAGAATATTGTGGAGCGCAAATGTCAAAAGGGACGTACGAAGATAAGCCTTGTATAGACACAATATACATTCACTGCATACGGTACACAATATAAAGGCAATATAGGCATATCAGATTATCTGGTTATAACATGGCAGAAGAACACAGGAGAAGAAGAGAAATATTATGATAGTTTGAAAATGCTGTAAGCTTACTAAGATACACCCTTTCGATATACAATTATAAATCGAATAATAATATTGGTTTTATTGGTTTGGGGATTTCATGGAATTTGAATTTATTATTATTATTATTTTTTTTATTTGATATAATATCTTACATTTAAAATACAATTCTGAAATATCGGGCTCACTGGGTAGCTCACCTGTGCTGAGGCCTCCATTTTACAGAACAAAAATTTATACCTTAAAAATAATGCTGCATAAAAAGGAGTAAGCCAAAATTAAACTAAAAATAAAAATTTATAATTAATTATAGGTAAAATGAATTATTTTATGATGTGTTATATACAGGGCTGGGCAAAATACATGCTTTACTGTAATTAAAATACAAATTACAAAATACTTTTTCGCATGTATTTAAAATACGAAATACAAAATACTTTCAAGTCGTGTATTTGAAATACAAAATACAGTATTTTAAACATTTTTTTAATTTAAAATACAAAATACAAATTACAAAATACAAAATAATTTGGTTTTGGTAGAACCTTTAATTGCAATAAATTGTCGTAAGTGCCCATATCTAAGGGTGCGTTTTCATAGAAGCAAAGCTGAGCAGAGTGAAACAGAGACGTGCTAAAATTGACTAATCATATTGCTCAGGAGACACGAGACATCTCGTCTCTGCTCCACTTGTAAAGTTTTGTGGTATGGGACTTAGGTGTTAGATTATAATAACACTAGCTGGTTCCCGGCATGCATTGCAATGCCATTTTCAAAGAAATAAATTGTTTCTCCCTGCATCTCCTTTCCCGTGCGTCCCCGTTCCCCTACCGCATCCCCTCCCCTCTTGCATTCCCCTTCCACCTTCCCTGCCTACCCTCTTCTGCTCCCCCATCCCGCCAACGCCCCTCTCGCGTTCCGTATATTTAGTCCCGGTATATTCACTTTTCAAACAACTCGCGTGCCAGCTATTACAATTTTTTTATTCAAATTTTCATTTTTCACATATTACAAATATTAATTTTTCTATATTATAAGAATAATCAATCAAATCTGGTACCTAACATAGCTACCTATTTAAAATAGGAGGCGTCTACTAATAACTACAGGAATTCCAAAAAATTAACAAATCGGACTAACATCTATGACAACCAAAGTGAGGACGAATATCTACAGCTCAAACTGCTGATTAATATCTATAAGAACCAAACTTAATTTATGTATGTATGTATGTAAAAATCGCTAATATCGGATTATTGGACACATTTAGTTGATTTCTTTTTTTCGAGTGCTTCTAAATTAATTAGTCTGTTACCATGACCATTTATAAGTCACTTAGGTTAGGTTAGGTTATGTTGTGTTGCCGTGTATTTCGAAATAAATAAATATCGTTGTATTATGACCTCCATGTTTGTACAATAAATTATGGTCCTCGTAAACAGCAAAATACGCAATATTATGCAAAAACTTCATGTACGTACTTTAAACGTTTAAGCCTTTACGTAATAAATAATTTCGTAACTACTCTTGCTCAGCTGCGCTTTGTAGATATTAGTCCAACCTACGCTCCATAGATATTAGTCACCACTGGGACCGTTATAGATATTCGTCTGACCTTAGCTCTGTAGATATTAGTCCTCACTCTGAAGTTCATAGATATTAGTCCAACATGTGTGCTGTAGATATTCGTCCAACATACAGGCTGTAGTTATCTATAATTAATATAACAGGAGTCTTTAAAATATCTATAATTTAAAAAATCCAAAGACAATTCTTTTGTTACAAAAAAAACAGCTGCCTGCTAAATTCAATTTCATCAAACGCGCGAGCTGTCAAACGTAAGAAGTTAAAATAGTCGTTAAGTTTTCTGAAATCATCCAATTTCCTACGTAATTTTCTTAATTTTTCTTTCCGTAAGAACCTTCTATAAAGTATTAGAAAACTTAAAAAAATGAATGAAATAGGAAGTCATTCTGAAGTTGACGAAGGGAAACAAGGATTCATTTTTATTTATAAATGGATGACATTTGTATAGCGCAGTTTTGTGTTATTTCAATTCAAGTGCGCTCTACAGTAATTAACTTAAAAATAATCTAGTAATAAGTCAAATTATTCCTATAGTGCTTGATCTAATATATCTATGATACAAAAATGTACAACACAAAGCAATGACAAGTATAATATAATATGATACAAAATGTACAATAACAGTGCTATTATAGCACAGGACAATAATAATAACTAACATGTGGTAAAAAAAAGTACAGTTCATTATAAAACAATGATATAAGAGAACTACAAATAACATTAGCAAGAATGCTATAGCAAAGGACAATAGTACAGGATTCTAGCGTTTTTAGTCTATGTATTATCTATGTGTGTTTATTTTTCATTATCATTATTAATATCGTATCGAATGTAGTTGAAAATGTATTTTGAAGCCATAAGTATTTGAAATACAAATTACAAAATACCTCAGCAGCGGTAATTGAAACACCAATAACAAAATACATTTTTAGGAAGTAATTGAAATACAAATACAAAATACGTATTTGTATTTCAAATACGTATTTCAATTACAAGTATTTCAGATACTGCCCAGCCCTGGTTATATATTGGTTGTTTATTGTTTATTTCGGTTTGTTGCATTGTTTATTTCGGTTCCATAACAGTTGATCCGGCGACATTTGATCCGGCGACAGTTGGTCCGGCGACATTTGATCCGGCCGAAATTTGATCCAGTCGACACTTGATCCGGCGGACAGTTGATCCGGCGACATTTGGTCCGGCGACAGTTGGTCGGGCGACATTTGATCCGGCCGACATTTGATCCGGCCGACACTTGATCCGGCGGACAGTTGATCCGGCGGACAGTTGATCCGGCGACAATTGGTGCGGCCTGATCCTTTAGAAGATTTTTTCTTCAAGTAAGTATGTAAAGAGGATATACGACCGTACAACCAAAGTCGATGTACTTATATCTGAAGGCATCTTGAGTGAAAATCCGCTGCAAAAATATTTTTACTAACATTAATTTCGACTCTCCGAAGAAGCAAGCGGCAATACAAAATACGACATACTTATGCGTGTAGTCAGTTTAATAAGAAAACCGTAAAAGATTCCTACTTGCGTATAACTTTTTTAACTGAAAATTACACTAGAGTCCCAACTGCTCTCAACTGTCTCGAGCCAGTGAGTGCCAATGGCATCCCCAATTTTGGTATGGTGTGATAATGAGTAGTGGGGGGGGGGGAGATATGGAAAACGTACCTGGCTATTCAGATCTAGTCACGTCATTTCAAGTAATCCGACTAAACCTTCATACACTGTACACCAGCGAACAAATTACAGAAATCATATGATATAATTTTTTTAATATTTTTATATTGTCGCCGGACCAAATGTCGCCGGATCAAATGTCGGGTCACCGTTTATTTCATATTGTGATATGTGATTTTGGTAATATTGTCTTTTTTGTTCTTTAATCCATTTTGTAATTTTGAGTATGAATTTATTTTTGTTTTCTTCTATTTTATTTTCAAGGGTAAGACCGTTGAATGCTTTTATAGCATGATATTTATAGTGCCAGTCAAAACAGTATACATTTGCCTTGAAGAAGGAACGGTCGTTCTGAAACCGGTCGGATTTACTCAAATATAAAAGTGGTTCAAACAAAGTTAAATTGTTTCATTTAACTTTTTTTTATATTTTTCACAATTGAGATCTGATTAAAATTCTTCATCTTTGTTGATCTCATATCTGAAGTTAAAGAATTACCAATATTATCCTCCAACTAATTCGCAATATTAATATATTTTTTTTACAATTTGGGAGGCAGGTATGGGTACCGCCTCCCGCTTGGGAACCATTTATTGATAACCAACACCTCTGCCATAGGTCACCCAAAGTGGTTCGCTACGTTTGGTGTCTTAGCAGTGGTGTACGTATTCACGGGGTGAGGTTGGTCCGGGTCTTGGCGGCGAATGCGTTTGCCCACCAGCTACACGGCAGGCCGGATCGGCAGAGCGTGGTTGAGGGAGTCCGTTTGACTTCTCCTGCCGCACTCTCTCAGAACATGCATCGCCTTGCACTGCAATGGGGGGATGGATTCATACGTCCGTCACTCCTGGACACACTGACCCCCAGATTCCTTCCCACCCCTAGTACCCTTTTCACCCACCTCTCCTTCCTTTCCTAAAAGCATCCTCAAAGATGATATAAGCCCTGAGCGGAATTATTTTCCTCATGGTCTCCTGTGTGGAGTTAATGTAAAAAAAAACTAAAAACAACAAAAATGTCACCGATGACTAAAATTTCCTTTACATTTTTTACTTCAAATAATGTTAAAGTACGTCCCTGTACAAAATATTCAAAATATGCAAAATATTCGCATATCGCACAATTTAATATCAAAAGGGGCACATATTAATAATGTGAAGGGGAATTTGTCAAATATTATAAAATTTTCAATCTTCTAAGATTAGTTATAAAATTCCCAAACATATACGTACGATAGAAAATACTGTGACATTTTCAAAATGCAATAATTTTCTTGGTACTGTTGAAGGCAACATGAAAATAGGGCATTTTCATCTTGTTCTGAATACCTTTTTAGAGTTCATTTTAAAAATATATAATATTGTTAATAAACATAATTCCTCTACAATGTATGTCCTGAGGTTACCTTTTGTATTTATGTATGTCTTTTTGTGTGAATACCGCCCAACAGTCCCAACTGCTTCCAACCTTCCAGAGCCAGTTAAATTATGGCATCCCTAGTTGGGGTATTTTGTGAGGTTAAAGGTAGCAGGGAGGGGATGGCGATGGGGTAGAGGAAGGTGGGGAATACCCAATAACTAAACAAAATACATAAGAGAAGAACTTGGCATACCGATAAAACATTTTGTACAAAACATTCGTAGAAATAAAACTGTGTTTAAAAATGTAAAAAATAGTCATATGACTGCTGTCGTGAAATGATGACCTACAAACTTAAAGAATAAGGTGAACAATATTAACTAATAAAATACTTAAATGTCGTACGCTAAACTTTTTGCCCAGCTGCTCCCGTCTGGAGTCAGTGATACTATGGCGTCCCCAATTGGGGTATGTCGTTAGGCTGAAGATTGGGGAGGGGAAGGAGATGGGGAAGAGGAAGGTGGGGAAGTACCTGGTTATTCAGATCTGGTCACCAAACACGGCTAACGCCATTTCAAGCAACTTTTCAATTCTGAATGGTGGTCTTACACCAGGGCGATACTGGGAGTATCTTCCTCTCTGGAACGTGCCAAATATACATTTTTTTTTATTCATTAATAATTGTGAAATTAAACTATTAAAATTTAGTTGTGCGCGCTGGGTTCGAACAGACCTTCGGATTGGAAGTCGAGAGTCTTACCTCTAGACCACGGAGGCCACATGTTAGGTGAACTTTTTGTGATTGCATTCAAAATTTAAATTTCCAAATATTTCTAATAAAATATCAGAGTATGCAGTTTACACGCGGTAGAAGTAAAACCTTCAGAAAACTAAAGTAGACAAGAGTGGAGAGGCTACGAATCACCGCACGAAGAGGAGACCGAATACACTATCTCATTCTCTTGCAGGTTAAATCGTATAGATGTATGTGTTTGTCTCTTTTCAGAGTCGCTCGTTTCCGTTTCATCGAGTTTCAAATCACAGCGGTACTGAACAAATATTCACTTCTAAAAAATTTCACCTTCAAAAACAGTGTTTAATTTTCGGATACGTTCAGAAATATTACATTTATTTATATTTTATCGCAAAGCAGAAATGCAATCCTTTTGACCACGAAAGTAAAATAAAAGTAAAGAAAAAATAACCATCTGACAGAATATGCCAGAGGCCTGAGGGTTTAAGTTGAAAAATATAATTGGTGTGAGAACACTAACCTCCAAAAACGCGGTTGCAGCTAACATTTTTAATACTTTTATATTCGAGTGCAAAGATTTCACGATATCGGGAATGCAGTCAAGAAGAATTTATTGGATTTTTACGTTCCGTTGCATCGTTCCATCGTTCCATGCCATGTTCCGGTGAGCTTTGGGGGACGCGGACGTGTGAATCCACGTTCTTCACATTTAATATTCATAGAGCAAAGTTATGGCATTTTTATAATGTGGAAAATTGTGCACATCATGGCTGTACCTTTGAAGTTATTGCCATTTTAAAAAAAAAATATTTTCAAAGCTTTTTATTTTTTCAGACGACCGCTCAAAATGAAAACTAATATATTTTAGAAGAGATTACTACTAACTAATCTAAGAACAAGGAATCTACTTTTTTACAATATTTCTACACAGTAGGAAAAAAATCCCTCGATGCCTGTATCATCTTTGGAGAGGCTGTGTGAAGGGTATTTTAGCGAGAGGAAGGAGAATTATGGGATCGAAAAGTTATGAGGGGTGGGTCAATGTGTCCAGGAGTAACGGACGTATGAATCCATCCTCTCACTGCGGTTTAAAGCGAGAGAGTCCGGCTGGAGAGGTCTAGGTTAGGTCTCCCTCAAACAGTCTCTCTTGATCCAACCCGCCACGCAGTGGGTGGGCAAACGATTGTCCAGACCTGGACAAACCTCTCCCCGTAAACCCGGATGCCCCTTCTAAGTTACTAAATGTAGCAAACCACTTGGGGTGACTAGGCGCTAGCTTAGCATGGCATAATCACGCGTAAAATACACTAAAATGTATTTTTTATTATTTATTTTATATTTTATTAACGCCCTAGTGGGCTTTTACAAGAAAAGAAGCAAATATATAATAAACAATATTAATTACATGTATTACATAAACAATAAAACAGAATAAATATGAATGCAATCGACTCGTTAGGTAAAGAATATTACAACATAAAAAAGAAATAGTACAAGTTGTACTTACAAAAAACTAAAACAATTCAGCTTTAAATATTTATACATATTATTAACAATAATAATAAGACCTGACATAGAACAAAGTGTAAATAGAACTGCAAAAATATTATAAAGTAAGTATACATTTTACTGGTGAGGTTTAGATGAGAAAATATTTTATTACAAAAACAAAAAAAAATAATAAAAGTTTATTATTAGCAGATAGAATCGAGATTAGTTGATTTTTGAAACATTCAAAACTGTCAATACTAAATATATCTATAGATTCGCAGTATTTATTCGCAAGGTTATGGATTCTTGGTATTGGTGAGTATATAGAGTAATTAGTGTTGAGTTTATTGTTGCATTTAAAAGTATCTTTACTACGAGTTTGTCTAGCGGGTATGCTAATGCAAATTAGTTCCAACAAATTAGGGCTGTCAATTAAAGAAAGAATACAAAGCCTTCCAACTCATGTCGCAGTAGAAACGCTAGTTTACTGCCATCAGCAATCAGCATGTACGGAAAATGTGTGAAGTTGGATATATTTAACATCCAGTAGTAAGCGCTCAAAAAGACGAAGTGGAGATATGTAAATAAGAATGTTAGAGGGAGCGCGCTAATATTAAAAACGATAATATTTAAGCGAAAATGGTGAAAATGTTTAATAAAACACGACTCGTTTAAAATAGAGCAAAAATCTCGTGGGAATGACTTAAATTGCATAAAACACAATGAATTCTTTCATACACATCTGGTAAAATAACAGAAAAAACGTGTTGTTGAAACTAAAAAACTTAAAATTTTCAAGAGAAATAATATGTTGTAAAATGGTAGAAATTCGGATTGCATCGGCTTAATATTCTCCTGATGAAGAAAGGGCGCTTCTGAAACCGGTAAAAGATGGGTTAAAAATCTGTTGACGTTGTTGCCGTCAGTAAAATATATTTCGAAAAAATCTCTCTTCATTATTTTTTTACCACCGCTTTTACCATTCAAAAACCGAACGTACCAAAACTTCAACGGTTATAAAAGTACCTACTCAAGCGGCGTGAAGCACATAGCAGTACATATATTACACAGTTAAACCCAACTTTGACGTCAAAGGGAGATGCGGTGACATACCGTCAAGTGCCTGAAACATGGACTGGACTCATTTAAAACAGGAACGGTGACTGACTGATGAATGCATGAAAAGTTCTGAATTCAAAAGTACCGTTTAAAAAAACTCGGTTCTTTTTTTAACTCATCTAAGGGTGTTTTATAATTAATAGATAGGCCTCTTAACGGTGTAAAACCCTTTTAATTTTTTATCTCAACAATATACTTTTACATTGCTGTAATCAGCAGGCTGCATTTGCAAGGGCGTAGCTATAGTATTCACGGGGGTTTTCGATCATGGGGGGAAGGGAGAAGGGGAGGGAGGCTGGATAATTTTACTGTTGTAAAGGGGACGATTCTTTCAATACGGTTAAGAAACACTGACCCCTCATACAGTATAACAATTATTATAAGCAATAATTATCAGCCTGAAACACTCATCAACATTGAAAAATCTTCCGAGAAAAGATACTTGCCGCCAACGGGACTTGAACCCGTGTCCTTCTGATTGCCGGTCAGCTGCTCTTGACCACTGAGCTATGGGGGCTTATCAAATATCCGCCAAATAATTCAAAATATATTAGTGTTTCATTCAACAATTACTGTTTATTATATTTTTTCCACCTGAAAACAACCAACTTTATTTTTGCGAGAGAGACATTGCAAGTATTAAATCCCTCGCTAGGTGGCGTCGAGACAAATTATGACTACATTTATTGGGGAAATACTTAAACTAGTCGAATATTAATTATTATTTTTAATTTATAAACTAATGTTTCGACACGATTTTTATGCATAGCACAAAGGGTAACAATTATTATAAGCAATATAGCACCTAGCGAGGGATTTAACGCTTACAATGTCTCTCTCGCAAAAATAAAGTTGGTTGTTTTCAGGTGGAAAAAATATAATAAGCAGTAATTGTTGAATGAAACACTAGTATATATTGAATTATTTGGCGGGTATTTGATAAGCCCCCATAGCTCAGTGGTCAAGAGCAGCTGACCGGCAATCAGAAGGACACGGGTTCAAGTCCCGTTGGCGGCAAGTATCTTTTCTCGGAAGATTTTTCAATGTTGATGAGTGTTTCAGGCTGATAATTATTGCTTATAATAATTGTTACCCTTTGTGCTATGCATAAAAATCTTGTCTAAACATTAGTTTATAAATTAAAAATAATAATTAATATTTGACAAGTTTAAGTATTTCCCCAATAAATGTAGTCATAATTTTTCTCGACGCCACCTAGCGAGGGATTTAACACTTACAATGTCTCTCTCGCAAAAATAAAGTTGGTTGTTTTGAGGTGGAAAAAATATAATAAGCAGTAATTGTTGAATGAAACACTAGTATATATTGAACTATTTGGCGGGTATTTGATAAGCCCCATAGCTCAGTGGTCAAGAGCAGCTGACCGGCAATCAGAAGGACACGGGTTCAAGTCCCGTTGGCGGCAAGTATCTTTTCTCGGAAGATTTTTCAATGTTGATGAGTGTTTCAGGCTGATAATTATTGCTTATAATAATTGTTACCCTTTGTGCTATGCATAAAAATCTTGTCTAAACATTAGTTTATAAATTAAAAATAATAATAAATATTTGACAAGTTTAAGTATTTCCCCAATAAATGTAGTCATAATTTGTCTCGACGCCACCTAGCGAGGGATTTAACACTTGCAATGTCTCTCTCGCAAAAATAAAGTTGGTTGTTTTCAGGTGGAAAAAATATAATAAGCAGTAATTGTTGAATGAAACACTAGTATATATTGAATTATTTGGCGGGTATTTGATAAGCCCCCATAGCTCAGTGGTCAAGAACAGCTGACCGGCAATCAGAAGGACACGGGTTCAAGTCCCGTTAGCGGCAAGTATCTTTTCTCGGAAGATTTTTCAATGTTGATGAGTGTTTCAGGCTGATAATTATTGCTTATAATAATTGTTACCCTTTGTGCTATGCATAAAAATCTTGTCTAAACGTACGTTTATAAATTAAAAATAATAACCCTCATAAAGTATTTAAACAATTTTTTCATCACTTTTTAATGACTAAGGAGGTGTTGAAGTTGTATGATTCTGAGTTGTCAATTAAATGATGACAATATTAGGGAAACTCAATTGAAAATCTGGAGACAGAAAAATCAGAAAAAGATATTGACTCTATTGGGACTCGAACCCAAGATCCTTTGCTTACATGGCAAGTGCTCTACTCACTAGTCACTTTTTAACTGTATCACACTTCGACTAAGAACTTCTGGGTTCGAGTCCCAGTGGAGCCAATATATTTTTCTGGTGTTTCTGTCTCTAGATTTTCGATTGAGTTTCGCTAATATTGTCTTCATTTAATGAAATATTATAATTTGAGATTTTACTCTTAAAGTTAAAAATAAAAACAAATTAAAAAATGTTACTTTTTTTATTCGGCAGTACATCCTCTCTGCACAACTCTTCGAGGACACTTAGTTATATTTTGTGTAAGTGGGTATACCGTATTTTACCTAAACCAACTGCATATTGTACATAAGCATGTCGGGTGGCCAACTGTTTTAGATCAACTCCCATCATATTGATAGAGAAATGGCGCAAACAATATTGCTGTATTTTCCAGGAATGCAATCTACGAGCATTCTCTTGTTTTCCTATGCAATACTGAGGCCGATGGGGCGGGGGGGGGGGGGGGGGGGGGGATTGAACCTCCTAAATCCCCCACCCTTTATTATGTATACGCTTGTACATAAATAAATCTGGGTACTACTCCCTGTTGATATTGTGCAACTTTATCCAACAAATCTCATTTTCAGGTATTCAAGTTTAATGATCTAGTTCGAAAAAACGTTATATGTAATTCAAATAAAAAAGAAAAGTTAAATCTAACTTATTTAAATGAAGAGAAGGGAGAAGGATATAGGGCAAAGGAAGGTAGGAAAGTAATAGACTCTTCAATTCTGGTCACTAAACACGGCTAAAGCCATTTCAAGCAAAATTTCTATTCTGAATGTTAATATTTCACCGGGGCGATATTCAAAGTACCTACCTATCTACCACTCTGGAAAATATTGCAAATGGGTAGGTGTATTATTTTTAACGATTGTGATTATATTATTTTTAACACATCAATAAATAACTTCAAATAAAATAAAATATCAAATAAAATGTACTAGCGTGCTCCGCGATTTGAATCCGCGACCTCCGATTCGTAGCCGAGGAGCGTAGCCACTCAACCATGGAGGCTATCATATAAATGCTGTCCCTACAATGTATGCAGGTGTACAAACATGCTTCCACGAATTGACACGTGCTGCTTCTGACAGAATGAAAATCCGTTTTTTTCTTTTTTCTCGAAAGAAAATATTGATATTTGATATCTTAGGAATATCATTATATACTCAAAAAACCACTATCTACGTTTCATGAAAAAGAAAAAAGGCAACCTTAAAATTGGGGCAAAGCAAAAAGTTCAGCTCTAAAAAGCTGAGCATATTGGTTTTACCTCGACTGTTATTTTTAGAAAAAAATTCAAGTCCTAAAAGTCAAACCAAAACGTTCGGCTTTAAAAAGTTAAGCAAATTGTTTTTTCCTTTTGGGACTGTTATTTCGGAAAAAAATCGGAAATCTAAAAGTCGGCTTATGGAAATTTACACCGATTAAGCTCCGGAGGTTGTGTTTATCCGTCCATTATCCTGTGGGAATACAACGGGAGGAGAGCCTACCTACGCCTAGTGCTTAACGCCTTCCGTAAAGCGCTTAGCTCCTTCCGCCGAGCGCTTGCCTACTTCCCCAAGCAGCCGCTGCCAGCAGGAAGTGAACGGATTACAATATTATCGTAAATTCTCAAGACAACGAGCGTTGAACGAATGCAAAACCCGATAAGGTACACCGAATGTTAAATCTTGGCAGGTAATTCGATTGGCTTTTCAGGGAAATTGTAACCTGACGACGAGTACGCATTAGCAACCTACACATATCAAAAAATAAAAAGTAAACAACAAGCTAACATAACAGGTGTACAATATAATAATAATTAATAATAATAAAAAAATAAATTTGCGCAATATAAACGTTGATTGTATCACATTCATAAAGCATTTATGTTATTAAAAAATATCGCTTTTATGCAAGTACTATAATAGTGAATATTTTGATTTATACTAATATAATAGTTATTTGATCAGGAGGCGTGCAAGTATTACGTAACCGAATTTATGAAGATTTTTAACCCCCCCCCCTCCCCCCCATGTAACGCGGTGTAATATTTTTCCATATCCCCCCCCCCCCCTAAACGTTACGTAACGCCCAAGTGACAATTTTTACCTGAAAGACACAATTAAGTTGCGCAAAGTGCTGAAAAGTCGCATACCTTTTTTCTTGTTTTAATCGCATTTGCGGTAATAAATAAAACAAGAGATTACGAGAACGAAAAGGATTGCCAACTTGGAAGATTTTAATTCCCTAGTTTTTTATCTAACTAAAGAAAAACATGTTACGTAACGCGTTATTCGAACCCCCCCTATCCCCTCGTAATGCACCGTAACGTTTCACAAGACCCCCTCCCCAAGTGCGTTACGTAATACTTGAACGGCCCCTCATTAGAAAAGAAATTATGAACATAAATCAATACTTCATTTTGACGGGAATCTTACGCGCATGGCGCATGTGAGTCTGCCAAAATGCAATGTTGCCGGTTTTTTTGCAGCACAGTTAAATACATTTTTTTTAGTAATAATTCGAAATTCAAATTGTAGTCTTTATTCAATGTGTACCTAAAACACCAGTTAACAACTGGAAGTGTTTTTTTTATTAGTAATGCTGGATAAGAATGGATAAGAATTTATGTTAGAACAGTTTATTGCTGATATTACCTTCATTTAGGAGACACTCCCACTTCTTGTAGTCTCATTCTAATTCCGTATGCTTGCGCATTTACATAGCGTGATTTTTATGTGAAGAAGACATATTTTTTTGTGAAACATCACCTCAGGGTGCTTAGTGTACCACCAAATAAGGGGATGAATACTAAAAAATCTTTCGATTGCGGAAAGTTCGCGTGCTGCAGATGAGTTTTTGGTTTCCTCCAATCGCATTTGCAGCACCTCCAAGTCAAAAGAAAAAATATGGCAAATATTTATTGCATAACAAAACTATTCCACAAGAGTTTTGAAACATGCTTTTAACATTTAAGTATTTAAATCACCCCATTGTTGCCAGAACTGTGCAAAGAATTTATTGTGCAAAATTTAAACTGCGCCAGACGAATTTGTTGAAACAAGGGGACCGTAATGAATGGTTAGTTTGTGGTTGGGCGGCCAACAGGAGGGCGGCCGAGAGGAGGGCGGCCAACAGAAGGGCGGCGGACAACTTGTCCTGTAAAAGGTCAGGAGTTCAGGCCCCGTGACGGCAAGTGATGGCCCCGGTCTCCTTTCCAGAAGGTTCGGCTTAATTTCAAAATAGGCTTCATTTACATCTTCCAAAAGCCTCCGGCCTGAAATGAGAAATTTTCAAAGTAAGATAAAGTAAGTATTTTAGGCAGACCACTGTCTGGTAATAATTGGGATGTGCCGAAACATTTTAACCACTTTAGTTAGGAATTTAAATTAATTTGCAATATTTTGGAACTCTACTATTATTATTAAACATATAATATTATTCTTATTAAGCATACTGTCGGTTGTTGGAGTATGGGTAAGTAAGTAATGAGAAATATTCTAGGGCAGTGTTCCGCAAAGTGTGTGGCCGCGGCACAGTGGTGTACCGTGATCATTAGCTGGTGTGCTTCGCAATGTTACATTGTCACAAAGTAACATTGCGACGCTGCACCCGCTTAGGCGATCCTACTGTCGGATCGGTAATAAAATAGACCAGGCGGACATATTCGCTCATTTAAATGAGCTCAACCAAATAAGACAAGTCAGGAATTCTTATATTTAAACGTCATCGGACAAGATTGAAAGCTTTCGCGTTAAGTTGGTGTTATGGATCAGCCACGCTACCAAGTAACGAAATGTTCTCAAAGGACATGGCTGCCGATTCAATAAAAAAGTGCAGGCTTTGTTAGTGAGACAGTCGAAACACAGGCTTTGATAGTGAAACACAGCATAAAAAAATGAACTCATATTTTCCTAAGTGCGACCTGCGACCTGTGGACTGAGTACCTACGAAATCGATTCTCAGATAGCTTTTCCCTTGGACACTAACCGATAAACGAGCAGGAAGAATTATTCATGAAGACAAAAACTGATTAGACATAAGTAAAATTTTCCGAAACAGAGTTAGCACATTTTTGGCTACGTATAAAAAATGAGTATCCGCTGCTTTCGAAGCGTGCTATTGCACTGATTATTATCTTATCATTTGCCACGACCAATTTATGCAAATTAGGGTTTCAACTCCCACTACGGTATAAAAAAGGAAATGCCTGAAGACGGTCGACGAAGACATGAGAGAAGGATTATCAACGATTGCTCCAAATTGTGATCGCCTGTGCTCAGTAAGAAGGCTCATATTTCTTTTATTTTCGTATTATATTGATTTTAATATTAAATATGTCTTTTTGGTTTTTTTTTTTGGCGTAGGTACCTCTAAAATTTCTCTTTTTGGTAGGTGTACCTTGATCACAAAAAGTTTGCGAAACACTCTTCTAGGGTATAATTCAACATTGGAACTACTTATCACAACAAACAAGTGATTAAGTAGGTACCAAAATTATTTTATGAAATTATAATTCTTTATGTGAAATAATAATAATAATACTTGGATGATTTATATAGCGCCCATTTTGTGAAAAATCACCTCAAGGGCGCTGTACATTGACCTATAATATCCGTCAATGGCGCTGTACAAACTTATAATACATTTCTAAAATCTAAAAAAACTACAAGCTAGACAAACAATTAAAAGCAACTTATACATAGCTAAAAATTGCATACACAGGTTCATTGATCACCAATACGAAAATATATGAACAATGTTTTGACCAATGATCGCGATGCTGCCTAAGAATGAATGAAAATAGGACCATACTTATCTGGGAGGTCGCTTGAAATTAACACTGCATAATTGTTCATTTAATGAAATTTAGATAGAGTTCGCACGCAGAGGACATAATTGTGAACACATGTTATTTAATCCTGAAAAATATTTTAATATTAATATGTAATATATTCTTTGATAAGTGTATTTTGGAAAGTAAAGCAACATTGAATGGTCGGTAGTGCAGTAGTACCTATGAGGATTTGATCTTCCAAAATGTGATTCGTCAAGAGACAGATTGATGTGTAAGGATTCGAGTAATTTTAATTCAGCAAGAAAAGTGTGATTAAGACATATCATAGGCAATACAAGTATGATACTCTCAGCGAGGTATATTTAAATTAATATTTGGGGTATGAGAGCCCAAAAAGGTAGGTTTTTAGTTTGGACCTAAACTCTGTTGGGCTTGTTATGCATCTTAATTCCGGAGATTTTAAGCTCTTAAAAAATACATGTTATTTTTTAAGAAAATGTCTAGATGCTGCCCGCGCCGAAACGCAAATTATATGAAATTCCCTCGATAGAAAAAAATCCCAAAGTATGCTCCGAAACTTATTAAAAACAAGTCTGTTTCTATTATCTTATAAATTATATTTGTGAAAAAAATTCACTATGTTTCTTTAAATAATACATACTTAAGATGCTCCCCGCGAGCTTTTTGCTCTATTTTAAACGAGTCATGTTTTATTAAACATTTTCTCAATTTTTGCATCGATTTTGTCGCTGTAAATGTTAGCACGCTCCTCTAACATTTGTAATTTCGTATATCTCCATCTTCTTCTTTTCGAGCACGGTTGCGGAGCCTTAAGGAATAATTGTACCAGTCTGAAGATGGCCTTAATAAGCCGAAATCGGTTAAGGTCAGAAATAAATTAATTGGAAAAAAGTTGAAAATTGTTTTAATATAGGTATTATTATAATAAAATTCCACCAAATTTTCAGAACCAAAATATTAATATTAAAAAAGATTGAAGATACTAGAACGATGACGTCTCGTACGTCACTGGATTTTTTATAGCACAAATTCTGTATTTGTTTTCTCAGTTTTGTCTGCCGTTACCAACTTTTATTGTTTTTAAAATACCTTCAACATTGTGTTAGATTGTTATTATCTTATACTTGCACATACCTGACGATCTCCTCACTTAGAGCTGCTTTGTAATTATTGAATCATTCATGCATTGGCTCTATAATATTGTATAAATGTCTACGTGTGGGCGTTTGTGTATGTACATAAAAATAATAATAATAATAATTGGCTAATTTATATAGCGCCATTTTCGTGGAAAATCACCTCAAGAGCGCTGTACAAATAAATATATAAAAGAATTAATATAACTGGCATATAACTAAGACTTACAATTATAACAAATAAAGACTTACATCTTAGACTTATAACTGGTGACTTATGACTAAGAACTAAGACATATAGATTCTGACTTAAAGATGGTGATTTAATAACAAAAATATTTATAATTAAGATTAGCGCCAGAAGAAGTAGGAAGTTTTTACATAATATTATAATTCGAGAACACGGGTGCAAAAATGAGTTGACTGGATTTACGGGAAGGTATAGATATCTTTATATAGTATAAAATGAAGTCGCTCCCGCTGTATGTGCGCTTTTCGTGCGGTTTTCACCAATATATAAAGGATTAAAATGGAAGGTTTATATATATATAAAACATGCATATTATAGTAGAGAAAAGTCGAGAAATTCAATTCAGGCAGCGGGCAGCTGGGCGATATGAATTTGATATGTATGCAAATTAACGGATGGCGTTGGTTATAAAGGTTGGTTAAGCCATAGCAACGTGTGGCTGGGTCTGCTAGTTTTAAATAAATTAATAAAATTTATAGTTGATCTTTAGCATTAAGGTGATTCATCGCTCCACAATAAACAGATTGAGGTATTATAATTAACAGATTACATTAAACAGATTGAGGCGCTACAATTATTAGACTATAAACAAAGAGAAAAGATAAAAAACTTAAAAACATTGCAAAGTTTAAATAAAATGATGAATTTATGGAAATAAGTATCGAGAAAAGGTGAGTTTTCAGTTTGGATCTAAATTCTGCTGAGTTGGTTATGCATCTCATATGTGCCTTGGTTGGTTATGCATCACATGTGTGCATATATTGTGCAGAGCGTGCACACGCATGCATATACATAAAATTAAGTGTGTGCATACGTAAATGTGAATGTATAGATTCTCCTTGTCTATTTTTCTTCAACTTGCTTATTTTTTTGTTGGAAGTATACGTGCCGCCACAAATTACTATCCTCGTCTTAAATCCTTGGAAGGCCACTTTTCTGAGGTTACACACTACTTCCATTGCTTTGTTTTGCTGCCTTTCAAAAGTTATACTTTGTTATATCTTAGAGTCAATTTAAACAAATTCCATTCCTTTGTTTATTTATTCTTCGCTTCCTTTGAACATCCGTTTACCACAACACTTAGCTAGTCTAACAATGGCTTTTGTGAAATGAGTATTTATTTGTTTTACTATAAAATTTGACCTTCCCTCAGAGAGCGGAGAAACAGTATGCCCCTTGAGGTCAAAGCGAACCTCTTCACGTACAAACTGAATATAATATAATCCTATGCAAAGATATAGAAGTCTCAAGATGGGCGCTACGCTCAATCAAATTTGCGCCCACTTGTGTCATTCGAAAATTACGAGCGGCGTTCGTAACCGTAACCGAACCGCCGCGCCGCCCCGGGAACCATTTACTGGATAACCAACACCTCTGCCATAGGTCACCCTAAGTGGTTCGCTACGTTTGGAGATTTAGTAGAGGAGCCCGTGTTCTTGGTGAGAGTTTTTTCTAGGTCTTTGCGGCACCTGCGATACTGGTTGATTGAGACATTTTACCTCTACAGCCGGACTCTCTCTCGACCGCAGTGGGATGGATGGATTCGTACGTCTATCACTCCTAGACGCATTGACCCCAGATTCCTATTCAATCCGGTACCTTTTACTTCCCAGAACTTTCGCTTGTTCGTTTTCCTAAAACGACCCTCCACATAGTATCTCCAAAGGGGCCATCCATAAATTACGTCACACCTTAAGGGGGGGGGGGGGGAGTAGAGAAGTGTGACAAGGTGAATGGGGGGGGGTCGTCAGCTTTGTGACGTCACAAAACGAATGCGACAGATGCGACTGCCACAAAAATATTTCCCTTATCCCATTACACCCCTTCCATTGTGTTATGGTATCCCGTTACGCCCCCTCCGTTGTGATAAATATGAGCGTGGCGATATTAAATGTTGACGAAAAACTTAAAATATTGCCAATTATTATTTTTACATGTAAATTTGCAAAATATGTGACGTCACGCTAGGGAGGAAGGGCTCACAAATGTGACGATGTGTGACAGGGACGGGGGGGGGGGGTCAAAAATCATGAAATTCGTGTGACGTAATTTATGGATAGCTCCAAAGGTGATATAGGCCCCGAGGGAAATAGTTTTTTTCAGGGCCTCCCCATACGGAGGTTGTTTAAATTTTTTTTTTTAAACGTAGTTTCCTTTTGTTTTCACAACTTTTTGTACAATGCACGTGTACTAATTTTTGCTACAATGTATGTTTGCTAGGTGAATGATATAATGTGACTTTTTTCATTATTTGCCTAATTCATTTTTTTCTCACTGTTTCAGAAAGCTATGTGCGTCGGTCACAACAATTCCGTTATACGAGGTAAGTTTGCCAAAATTATTCTCATTGGGAATATTTATTTACATTTTACACAAACGATTTTTAGTTTCGTGGCCACAGTAATATCTGACTTGTTTACAATAAATTTAATAAATGGGTCAGAAAACAGAATCCTAAATTTCCCCAATAATTTCCGTAAGAGTTGCTTTATTTGCATTTGCCCAAACAGGAGGTCTTGAGAAAATAATTTCCTTCAGGGCCTATGTAGTCTTTAAGGGTGCTGTGTGGAGGTTTTTTTAAAGGAAACAAACCTGAGAAGAAAACGGAAATAATTTCGTTGGTAAATAAATACATAATGATAAAAGTTTTGTTCGAAAACATCGTGAAACGGCTGAATGTTAAATATATTTACCATTTACAAATTTAAGAACAATTCGGATAGGCTTTATTTTCACTTGTCTCGCAACCAGAGTTGATGTGAGCACAGTCCCTATTCGCATAGATGCATTACTTGTATACAGCCTGTTTCAAACTGTTTCAGAAAATAAAATTAATTAACACTAAAAACAAAAGACATATAAAGACAATCGCTATTTCCCAGCAACGCGACGCGACGTTTTACGAGGACATCACTATCGGGAGGACATACAAATAATAATGTTTGAATGATTTCTATAGCGCCATTTTGAGAGAAAATCACCTCACCCAATAAATTTTTAAACTTAACCAATCAGGTCTATTTCTTTGGTTTTCGGAACAAATCATATAGGTCTCATAAAAATCATTGTGTCTCCTATCATGGTTATAAAAATCATCTAAATGGTGTAAGAAAGAAAAAATAACACGCTTTATATTCAAATCAAAAAATTATCCATAAAATAATTAAAATATACATCTTCATAAATTCAAAGCTTCAGACCGCAATTTGAAAAAAAAAATTATGACACTATTAATTATTTTAAACGAAAAAAAGCGAGTTGACAATAATAGTTATAAATTTGCATATAAAGTTTTTCTTTTCATTATCTTTAATTTGGTAGGTGGGTATGGGTATGGCCCTGGGAACCATTTATTGGATGACCAACACCTCTGCCACAGGTCACCCCAAGTGGTTCGCTACGTTTGGTGACTTAGCAGGGGTGCCCGGGTTCTGGGGTAATGTTTGTCCCGGTCTTGATGGCGGGTGCGTCGGCCCACCTTCTGCGTGGCGGGCCGGATTGGGAGATGCTGGTTGAGGGAGACCCTTTACAACCGGTTACCGCTGTCCGGGCCGCTCGGTAGTACAGGGGCCCGACCCTCAGGCTCACGACTGAGGGTGGGCTGCCCCATCAACGAGTGTAAAAACCCCGCCGCTGCTATTGTGCCGGTTCGTGATCGGAGGGGACCCAGCAGTAGCGTTTGGGGCGCATTGGGCAACCTCTCTAGCCGGACTCTCCCTTCCCATCGCCTTGCACCGCAGTGGGTGGGTTGGATACATACGACCGTCACTCTTGGAAACTCTGAATCCCAGCATCCTACCCACCCGTTTACCTTTTCCCTCCCAGACTTTCCTTCCTCTCATATCACACTTAAATAACCCTACAAATAAAATCATGAATATACAACCATCAACAATTAACGTCATTTCAGCGGCGAGGAGTAGGCGTCCCCGGTGCAGGCCAAAACTGTTGGTAAATTACACCAACATTCGCGGCTTGCACACCAATTTAAACTCTGTCCACCACCATCTTTTTTCTCAACGCCCCAACCTACGTTTCCTGTCTGAAACACAGATAGCTGAGCCTATAGACGCCTCCTATCTGGACTGCCCGGGCTTCACCCTCGCAGGCAAGTTCAGACCTAAAGGAGGTGTCTGTCTCTATAGTCGAGCTGACGTCAACTGTGTGCGACTGTTGAATCTGGAAAACTCTAGATTCGACGTAATGTGGGTACGCGTCAATCTTGCCAGTACGGTAAGATTCTACGCGTGTTTATACCGCTCACCGAACCTTTGCGAATCAGACACGTACGAGCTCTTTAAATACTTAAGCAACACTATTGATGACCTCTTGCCCCGCTACCCTACGGCAGAGTTTGTGGTCCTGGGGGACTTTAATGTTCATAACGAACCTTGGTTGAAGTTCTCAGGATCAACAGACTCGGCTGGACGCCAAGCGGAATCCTTTGCCCTTTGCTACGGATTGGAGCAAATGGTTCAGGAGCCCACAAGGGTTCCTGATGTCCAGACTCACCGTTCCAATCTGTTAGACCTATATTTAACTACTGTGCCACACGGTTACAAGATTGAAGTCACAGCGCCTTTAGGATCGTCCGACCACTGCCTGGTGACGACATCAATCCCTGTAAACTTCAGACCACCAAACAAGAGGCTGAAGAGAAAAGTGTGGCACCATAGGTCAGCAGATTGGTTCGGTCTGCGGGCACATTTTAATGCTTTCCCGTGGTCAGCTGTCTGTTTTCGGACTTCGGATCCCTCAAAATGTGCCCAGGAAATTGGTGAAGTCATCACATCCGCGATGGATGGCTTCATCCAATCTACTGTTAAGGAAACTGGTGTAGGCTCAAAGCCGTGGTTCAGTCGACAATGCGCTGAAGCAGTGCGACGAAAAAACGCGGCTTACCGAGCCTACAACACATCTAGAACATCCGAAGACAGAACAGCTTACAACAAAATGGCAAAGGAAACCAAGAGAATCATAAATAGATCAAAATTTGAGCACGACCAGCAGATCAGCAGAAAGCTGGCTGCATGCCCGCATAGCAGCAGGCAATTCTGGTCGCTTGCGGGCTCAATAGGTCGCAATTTCTGCAAATCCAGTCTGCCGCCTCTTAACAGACCTGACGGCTCACTAGCAAACACCGCCACCGAAAAGGCTAACTTATTAGGTAAAATGTTTGCGGATAACTCAACCCTCGATGACCAAGGTGCTGTCTCGCCGTCGGTTCCTCACTGCGGTTTTCGTATGAAAAAGCTGAGGATCCGGCATCGGGAAGTACTCCATGTTTTACGAGGGCTTGATGTTAATAAAGCTAGTGGGCCTGACGGAATACCTGCCCTGGTACTGCAGAGGTGCGCTGCAGAAATAGCTCCAATTTTGACGAAGCTTTTTACAATGTCCCTGAAGACTGGCTCTTTGCCCTCTGGTTGGAAAAAAGCGGTTATCCATCCTATTCCAAAGAAGGGTGACCGCTCCAACCTGGCCAACTACCGCCCCATATATAGCGATCACATCAGTTCTGTCTAAGGTGATGGAACGTGTGATCAACGACAAACTGCTCACATACCTCGAGAAGAACAAACTTATTAACGACCGTCAATACGGATTCCGGCGGAACCGCTCGTGCGGTGATCTTCTCGCGTATGTGACGCATGTTTGGGGGCAATGCCTGGAACGTTTCGGTGAGACCCAAACGGTTGCACTGGACATCTCCAAGGCCTTTGACCGGGTTTGGCACCGAGGGCTTGTCAACAAACTGTCTTCTTAGGGACTGCCCGCATCCTCGTGTACTTGGATTGCCGACTTCTTGAGGGAGAGGTCGATTCAGACGATAGTCGATGGTTTCACCTCTTCCTCACACTCGATAAATGCTGGCGTCCCGCAGGGATCGGTTCTGTCTCCGACTTTGTTTTTGTTGCACATCAACGACCTTTTGTCATGTGCACCAATTCACTCTTATGTGGATGACAGTACAGTTCATGATAGCTTTTTGTTTGACAAGCCCCCAAAGGGCTCACAAACTCCAACAGCTCGTAGGGCTTTGAAGCAAAGAATGGACGGTTACCTCGAGAGTGTTTTCTATTGTGGTAAAAATAATCTCTTTGAATTTAATGTTTCAAAGACCCAATCTTGTCTGCTTACGTCTAAAACGGATCGAAATGAAAATCTAGTCTCTTTCAACGGAAGCAATCTTCCGAACAGGCCCTCCATTGATATGCTTGGTGTAACCCTAAGTGACCAGCTCAGGTATGGGGGCTCCATCGAAGCCAGAGTAAAGTTAGCCTCCCAAAAACTGGGCGTACTGTATAGGGCCCGCAAATACTTTAATAGTGCACAACTGCTAACCCTGTACAAATCGCAAGTGCGCCCCACGGTTGAATTTGGCAGCCAACTCTGGTCTGGAGCTCCAAAATACCTGAAAAATACCCTCGACTCTGTGCTGAAACGGGCGGTCCGTTTGATAGATTATCCCATCTTAACAGACGGATTGCAATCTTTAGAGCACAGGCGTCGGGTGGGAATGCTATCCTTGTTCTACCGGTATTACAATGGAAGATGCTCCGAGGAACTAGTATCATTGATCCCTTCGGCACCGGTGCATAGTCGGGAAACACGCCAAACGCGTGCCCAACATTTGTACATGGTTGACATTTGTAACATGAGAACGGGTCGTTTCTTCGACTCGTTCTTATGTTCAACAGCTTTGCTGTGGAATGATTTGCCGGCCTCTGTGTTTCCTCCTTCCTACAACATAGGTCTCTTCAAGACCAATGTTCATTCCTTCCTCTCCTCAAAAAGACCCTCCACACAGCATCCCAGATGACATTTTCCCTGGGGGGAAATTATTTTCCTCAAGGCCTCCTGTGTGGAGTTAATGTCAAAAAAAAAAAAAAAAGGAAAAACGAAAGGTGATCCATTTTTTAAATTTTTCATGCAAAATTTTTATATTTTAAAAATTATGTTTATTTTGAATATAAAATTTGAAAGTGTATTTCATCACCTTTTCAAAACAGTTTTTATTTTTTGGATGCATTCAGAAATATACCATTTACTTGGATTTTATTGCGAAACGGAAATATTTTTGACCCTCTGATATAATGAGGCCTGAGGTGTTAAAAGTGGGTAATCAATGAGAAAGATAAATCGATGTTTGTAAATCCCATGGATTGAGTAATCAAATTCTACCTGTGTAACAAATATGCACCAATTCGCACCATTCTGAGTTTGTGTTATTTAGATCAACTCTGACTGCGCGACCAAAGATCTTGTATCACAAATCTTTTTAATCATGTTCTTTTAGAAAAGCAAAATGCAGCCTAGCTTCATCTGTACCAATGCGCCAAAGTGTAGCCTTCCAGGTACACGGTCCTAGGAATTGTTTCCTAAATTCCCCACTTCTCGGGAAAGAGTAGTAAAGGCAGGGAAAATAGAGGGAAATGAACATAACGCCCCATGCCCCCAATCCGGTGGAGAATTTCCCAGGAATAATTACTTCACCGGGAGCTTTCAGGGATCAGCGGGGAATTCGGCAACAAAGGAAATTGCTCGGATTTCAGGAAAAGGTTCGATTAGAAATTAAGAGATTTTATATTGTTGCTTTTTAGGTTTAAGTGATTAATGAAAACGGAATAAATCTAAATTATTTGGCATCTGTACCTGACTTTGATTGTGATGTGTAAATGTACAAATGAAAACCGCTTTTGTTTAGTACACGGCTTTTTTATAATTTTCAAGCTTTATTCGCCTGCTTCAACATTCGCTTTTCGTTTATTGTTCTTCTTATTGAAAAATTGAAATAGGTTTACTGTCGTATTATTTGTATATGTAGTATTTATAACTGGTGGCTTTTTTAAAATTTGAGCTACAGTGGACTCCATAAGAAAATCTACGGTGAACAATTGTTAAAACAAAGTCGTGACAGGAACACGTTCTTCAATAGCTTTGTTAAAATGCGTGCAGAAAGTGTCAACCATGGAATTTAAATTCTCGTCCACATTTTTTTAAAGTTTTACTCAAGAAATTTATTTATAGAAAAATTATTTATTTATTTATTTAATACATGAATTATCGACAGTACATATAGTTTTTTGTGATATTTCACCCTCCATGCTAGGGATGACCCTGTGTTATGGCGGGTGAAGTTTACAGTTTGCGGATATACATTCGTTAGTATAGATTGAAATTTTTCACTAATTGATACTATCAACACAAATTCTCCTACAATAAGAGAGTTTATGTAGTTATATTGGATTACAAGAATAAGGTGAAGAAGTTAAAGAATTATTGGAAAAGATAAGTTATTTTTAGTAAATTAAGGAATTATTGATATATATATATATATATATATATATATATAGTTCACAGTAATCAGTCTTATACATATAATGCTGCTTAGATAGTAAATAAAGATATTTTATGTTTTGCATGCTCTATAGTAAGAAAATGATATACTTATAGTTAGATTGGGTTACAAGAAGAAGATGGAGAAGTTAGAGAATTATTATAAAATGAGAAATTTGAGGAGTAAAAACATAATTGGTTGGGCATTTACACAAAACATACTACACTTACCTACATACAACTACATATAGCTACACTTACCTACATACATCATAGACCTTGTGCTTGTAGCTTGTATTGTCACATGTTCTTTTCCTACCCATCCCTATATACCTTTCATTTAACCTTACCCACAATCTAGATAAATCACACATCACAGAGTACAGATTCATAATTCATATGTATATAATATGCAGTAATATTTTATTTTCATAATTTTAAATCAATATTTTTATCAACCTGTATTTCCACGAAAAGCTGTGTGGGGAGTTGTTATTAATTGATATTATTCTTCAATTTTCTGTTATTATTTCATCGTGGGCCGGTTGTTTTACAGTACTTGCATGAAAAAAGAACTTAATAGGACTATCACAGAACTTGAATATTAACTTTCAAATTTGATGAATTGTTCAAATTCGTGATTCAGTATCTTTTGCAGCAGCGTAGTGCTGGTCGTTCGGTCGTTCACGATACATTTTGGTAATTTTCTTAAATGCAGTATTCAGAATCGCGCTAACGAGCTAAATACTCTGCTTGTGTTAAGATACCAACTCTTAAAAGTAGTAACTCTAACGCCAGAGGTGACTGCGCGTTTTGCGCGTAATCCGCGTTTTAGAGATGTCAGTCGCGGGAAAATTTGCCAATCGAATGTCATCTTGTACAAACATCAAAATAAAACGATAAACGAAGATTCATTTATGGACACCTCTTAGGCCACATGTATGTAAGTAGTTTTAATAACTAATAAATGGTAATTCGTGTTTTTAAGTTTGTAATTAATCCATTTAACACACGACAGTCATAGACAAGCTATAGAAAATCACAGACATTTGACAACCGATAACGCGCGACGGATGCCTTCCGATATTCGACGAATTTTGTATTTTTGTCTTAATTGTCTCGTAATGGTATCATAACGCAAAAGATAACACAAGAGATACAGAATCACCATCTGAAATACATAGTTTCATAATTAATGTTACAATTTTTTTTTTGACTTAAAGAAGTATTATGAAGAATGAGTTAATGATGAATTTAAACAAGTCTTAAGTCATGGTATTTGAAAGAGAGAGTATGAAAACAGTGTGCAATATAGTTGTGATTTATGAATACTTGAAGCAGGTGGATGAGTTTGTGTGTATGAGTAGTATGTTTCCGAGAGATGGGTAGACTGATACAGATAGGTATTGAAAGAAGGGTAAAAGCAGGTAACTCCATTAATGGAGGACTGAATGCCGTTGGCGCTAATAAAAAAACTGCCAAAAGAAGCGAAACTAGCAGTCTACTACGGAGTGCTGGTATCTACCCTGACGTATGACAGTGAGCATTGAACTTGCAGAGGATGGATGAAAGTAGACTGAATGCTGTTGAAATTAGATCTCTCAGGCATACGTTGGTAAAACCATGTAGGTATGATGAACGAAACCATGGGAGAAATGTGGAGATCCGCAAAAAATGCAAGGCTGATGTAAGCGTAATGAGTAAGATTATGAAAGGGACCTTCAGATGGTTTGGGCATGTAGAGCGAATGAACGAAGAAAGTAGTGAATATATGACTCAAATGTTAATGATAGAAGAAGTTGGGGACGCCCGAGGAAGACACGATCAAGTGAATCAGATGTCTGAGTCGGGTTATGTTAATAGTCAGGATAATAGAAGAGTATGTATGAGACGATGTATGAATGTGAATGAGGCAAACAGTGTTTATTTGAGTTTGTAGATTCTAGCAAGAAGAAGTAATAAAGAGCTTTTGTTTGGCAAGAAGTTATAACTAGATAAGTACCTACCCGAGCAATAGGATTTTTTTCTGTGAACGTTGGTAGGTATGTTTTGGTAGTTTCTTGCGACATTAACATAAATTAAAGACTTAGGTCACACTATTTAATCAAAACTTTCATATGTTAACCGCATAACGGAAATCTCTAATAAGGGCTTAAAAATGTTGGGATTTATAACAAGGCTAACTAGAAATTTTCACAATATAAAGTGTATTAAACTAGAATTTGAAATTAAAACACTTTTGTACTTTCTTCCACTAATTTATATTTCATCAGGACCGGTTTCATCCTATTACGGACATTTTCAGACTGGTGTTTCTTGTATAGTCTCTGCAGTGTTGCTCTGTTCGCTGCTTTTAATGAGTCTAGTTTTTGCACTGATAATTCGTGGTGGAATTCCAATGTATTAGAATTTGAAATTAAAAGTGGAAGAAAGTACAAAAGTGTTTGTATTAAACTGTTATATATTGCCTATGTTAAAAGTCAACTTGAGTACTATTCTCAATACAAACATATAAAGTAGCACATATCATCCGTACAACAAACACATTTGCTGTATCTTTCGATTAAAAACTATTTTTTCAGTTTGGTCTTTCAATCTTTTGATTAAAAAAATAATTTTTCGGTTGGGCTAAGAATTTTGACCTCAAATCCAAATTTAAGTTATGAAGGAAAAAGGCCCCGCAGCCGTTCCTCGTAAGGCACTTGTATCGTACGACCAGCTTAAAAAACTAGAAGAAGATCACTAAGTATTTCGAAAAATCACCCCCATCCCCTTTTTTCAACCCTCTAAAGGAGAATTTTGATACTTAATAAAGTTTTGCAGAAATGACGTTCACAATAAAAGGAAAATTAACGTTTACATCTGATTTCGAAAAACTCTGTGTAAAACCCAGGCAATGCCGGGGAGTTCAGGTAGTACAAACGTAAAATTGTTATAAAAATTGTATTTTTTTTTCTTAAGGTGATACTCAAAAAAAATTATAGATGGGCGAGTTGAATTATTTTACGGAAAAACGCCCTTTTCAAGTTATGCCTTAAAATATAATGAATATATTGTTTGCGCCCCGACATACCCAATATGAATCAAGAAAGGCTTACAAATACAATATTGGATTGAATCGCCGATACAATATTGAATTTGTATGTTTTCTTGAAATAATTTAGATTGTTTATTAAAACTGTTTATTCATATTCATTTTAATATACGTAAGTTCGGACGCAAACAAATAATTAGTCTTAATATTGGCATAACTTGAAAAAGTGTTTTTTCCTAAAATAATTAAATAAGCATCATCTGAAAATGTGGAATTTACCTAAAATAATTGCACACAATTTTGAATGTATACATAAAAAAATTGATAACATTTGCTACTGTGAAAGAATTGATTTTACAAATGAATATACTTACCTTGGCATAATCGTAGATAATAACTTTAAATGGGATAAACAAGTGATCAAAATTTGTAACCAGCTCCGATGTTTGGCGAGTAATTTTTATAAATTAAAATTTGTGTTGCCTCGATGTACTCTCAAACTTATATATCATTCTATGGTCGAATCCATACTTAGATATGGAATTCGAACTTGGGGACACTCGAGCAAAATTAATATTAAATACATTCAAAATTTACAAACTGCTATAATTAAAAAAAATTGTTAAACCTAGCATTTACAATCAAAGAAACAACCTAAATTTACTGTATGGGTCTGAGGGCCTACTTCCAATTAAAGGGCTTCTCTGGTACATTATAATTGTGGATAATTCGGGAGAAAGCACGTATAAAAATTTATTGGTGCATAATCACACAACAAGATTGACTGAAAACAAAGGCCTAAAAATACCACGAATATCAAATAAGTATGGTAGCAGAACGCTCGAATATATGATACCCTTGATTTACAACATGTTAAATCAAAATATTAATTTAAAAAATAATGAGGAACCCTGCCATAAACTCACAAATAAATGAACAACATATTTATCTATCTTAAATCTTATATTAAGTATTAATATTGTAACCTAGGCTAATCTGTGTTATGTAATAATATTAAATGGTAGAACCTACAGACAAGCTGATCTGTCACAGCTTTGTGGGACTACCCATATCTTATATTGTATCACATGTTATTATATTCAATTAAATAAAAAAAAGAATAAAGAAAAAAAAGAAAAAAAAAGTGATCACGTAGATTATAACGTAGGTTCCATTTGACCTTCATTTCAAAAAGGTTACTTACTTAAAACCACCACTTCTTAGTTCTAAATAAAAAAAATAAAAAATAAATTACCTTTTAGAACTAGAATTCTGTTGTAATTGCTAGAATAATAGGCCACTTGCATGGATTTCATAACGACTTAGAAAAAATTGTGTGGATAGATTTTTTTACTAATTTGAATACAAAATTTAGTAAAAATGTACAGTTTTTTTAAATTAAAAAAATCCATTATTGGGGCTCGTGACGTCACTACATGAAAATGTCCCATCTCCGATAATATTCTATTAATTTTAGAAAATTCCACTCTGATTTTTTTTAAATATATTATGGTAACACTTTGAATTCAGGCGAATTTTTTAATTTGACATTTAACATTCACTAGATTTATTGTTTGTTCTCTGCGAACTTATCATTTGGATTGACGTTTTGACAGATGTTATGAAAAGAACCCCGTACATTTTATGCCTATTCTAGAGGTGTAATGATAATGGTTCTGATTTTAACAAAATCAAATTTTATAAGTTATTATTATTATTTACAAGTACAAGTATATTACACTGGATTTAGTCATATATAGACTATAATAAAACGCAGCTTGTTTCGTGAGAACAGAAGAGACTATATTTGAGTGAATACAAAATGACAATCGGTTTGCTATAATTATAGGTCACAAGATGGCGCTAGTAGTAATCTATATTTTGCTATTTATAATATAGACGTTGAACATTATAATGATTAATGATCAATAAGATGGATCAAGGAAAAAATATTTTTAAGAGATGTAATATTTTTGGTATGCCTCGTTTTCCTCCTGTGCCATTCGTGTGGAAAACGTTCTTTTTTAAAAATTATTTTTGGCTACGTAATTATCATTTTTTGCATCCATAAAATTATGTCCCGTTTTTCCGGTTTATAAAAAATGGTCTGATTTTTCGGATTGAAATTTTCCAAAAATCGCCAGAGTTTCAAAAAAAAAAATAAATAAATAAATACGGAATGTCTTGGAATGTTTGCCTAAACCGGAAAAAAAATGTGATGCAAGTGGCCTATTATCACGATGGAACAAATAACAATCGAATTATAGAATACCGATTCTGGTTTTCTAACTTCAAAATTAGAGTTGTTATTTGAAACGCGGAATCATAAATTCATTTATTCTATGGCAGCGATTTTTTTTCATCGGTAAGTAATTTATTCTTCTTGGAAATATTTGAACGTCTGAGCTGTATAAATCCTTCTCATTTTTAATAAAAAGTTTCCAAGGCCAGACGCTTAAACAAATTGGGCAAATTATTACCTTCAATTTGACGCTCCGTTTGATAATGGCTTATTTTTTGACGACAAACTATTCATCTAAAAAAACCACTGTGAAATAAAATTGTAATATTATTTAATGTTTGGAAATGCTTTGGTTGGCTGATAGTTTAGAATGAAGACGTTTAACTGGAAAGTCGTTAAATGTCGCTTTCTTTTCAAGTTTTTTTAAAGTGGTTTGAAGATTGTATATTGATTTTACAAAATAAAAATGTGTTTTTTATTGATTTCGTAGGATTCGAACCCCCGGTCGCTTGACTTGGCCGCTGAGACTTGTCAGGCACCTTACCCACCACGCTATGGAAGGCACGCGCCGAGGTGCGAATATACCGCATTATATTAGAACCGAGTATTTGTGTAGAACTGAGTTGTGACCATAGACATCAGAATTCAATAGACCAGAAGATACAGACGAGGGGGTAAAACCAAACTATGAAGGGGGAAGAGGGGAAAGATGACTGTGATTCGTTATACAATCAATCTGACAGTAAATAGGCATCTCGCATTACAATATCACCATTTAGTTCTTAAAAGCAAAATCTGCTTTGAATGAATAGACCTTTTTACATGGGAGCGCGAATTGCTTGCCACGATAATAACATATTTGCTAAGGCCAAATGCTCGCCGCAAAAAGACTCGCCCCAATACACATAGCAATATTTTGTTGCCGTGTTTAGTTAAAACACTATTACAAATATTTCATAATTTACTTACCCCTATAACCAGCGACGAGAATACTGGAGAACCGCCCACATTCGCTATGTCTATATAATATGTACCTATAATGTATAGCGCAAGCTGCTGTTTTTGGCGTGATATTTCGTAAAACGTATAGACGTTACTTTCGCGCTGGTCACTACAAGAATGATGACGTCACATATTTTAGATTCTCTCCCCTCCCCATGGAGCGAGCTGGCGCCAAGGCGGAGCTTATAGCCGGTTCCATGGGGAGGGGGAAATATTACGTTTTTATCACTTAGGGCAGGTCCAGATATATTCATATGTCCGTGGTTGTGACGCATTTCCGTTTCACCCGAATTTAAAGTCACTCACGGCGCTAAAGAAGTTTCACTTCAAAATGCATTGATCTGAAGCGCCCCGGAGACGGTCAATATCAATTGTGATTGATCATTTAGAAAACAATCGAAGCGATTGATAATTACATTTGCCATTGACGGAGGAATTATGGGTTTTGCCGCAGCGAGCGTTTAGATGGTTTCGTAATCGAGCCCTTCGGAATTCAGTTTAAATGCGGAAGCTGATTCTCGCTGCATAGCAGTTTTTAACAAATAGGTAACATAGGTTGTGTTGTTATTCTTGTCAGGTGATCATAATTATTTGGAGACAGTTATAATTTATTTAATTAACACGAACTGATCAACAATTTGATGAACATCAAATATGACAAAAATTGAAACAACCCCACCTAAGAAAAAATATGCATTACATGGAAGCATCTCCAGCAGTCCATATCTTGAGCTACTTGAATATAATATTTATTTGTCCCAAGAAAACGTGTCGTTTTTACGTCCTTAATCGATCTTATGTTTAAGTTCGTATGTTTATTATTATATATTCCTATGGAATTATTTTATGACTTCTGTTTCCTGCATTCTGCAACATGGGTCTCTTAGAGTTCTAAGTTCTCTCCTATATTTCACTAAAAGACAGCTAATATGACATAGACCTTCAAGGAACCTCTTAGTGTGATTAAGTTTTAAATGTAATTACATAAAACAATAATATTAAGTTTTATATGTAAACAAATTTACAAAAATTATCTAATTTCCCTCTACAATATTAAGTTTTCACTGTATACAAATTTACAAAAATAAGCTAATTTTCTACTACAATATTCAGTTTTAACCGTATATATATATATATATATATATATATTGTGGGAAATTAGGTTGTTTTGATAATTTGTGTACAATTAAACTTATTATTATTTTGGGAACTTAGGTTATTTTTGTAAATTTGAGAACTGTTAAAACTAAATATTGTTGAGGAAAATTAGGCTGTTTTGTAAATTTATATACAGTGAAAACTTAATATTGTAGAGGGAAATTAGATAAATAAAATATATATAAATTTACAAAACAGCCTAATTTTCCTCAACAATATTTAGTTTTAACAGTTCTCAAATTTACAAAAATAACCTAAGTTCCCAAAATAATAATAAGTTTAATTGTACACAAATTATCAAAACAACCTAATTTCCCACAAAAATATTATGGTTTAACTGTAAGTACACAAATTTTGAAAAATAAACTAATTTTCCATGACCACATTTAGTTTAAAATATACACAAATGTACCTGCAAAAAAAACTTATATTTATTAAAATAATATTTATGGTGGTAGGTGAGTTCCGTAGATAACCTTTTTTTAAATGAAAATTCTGTTCTGGCGAAATATTATATTCCGTAGAAAATATGGGTAAAATATTCGTTGGATTAACATAATATTTATTTCTCCGCGCAGACAATAGTTTTGACAATCTTTTTTGTTTATGGAGCTTCTACTTCTCGCTACCACAAACAAGATAGAAAAACGTAGCTTTAAATATGAATGAACGCGAAATGTAAAGCCTTCTCCACCTAACCTTCAAAACAAACGTTACATTTTCAGCATATTCTATATCAGATTTTTTATTATGAAAGCGGGCGGAAAATTATCATATTTGTTTCTGGGTCAATTCTGAATAATAACCGTAAAATTGCTCTTAATTTTTTTTTGCCTGGAGCGATCTCTTGTGGAAATGGGATAAATGTTCGTTCAAATATTGCCATTTACAACACGTGCGTCTCATTGTAATTGTAAATTATTTAGCTTCTGAACAAATTGATTAAATTCATAAAATCAATAACGGTAAGAGCAAAAAATAATTAAAGATAATATGTTAAAAATATAAAAAAGTTTATTAGATCTTGTGTAGTTTATTAGACAACGAAAGAAATTGGATAAATTTAATAATTAAAACATGCCAGGTAATAATATTCAACCAGCTTTTTTATATATTAAATCTGGAATCTGTAAATTCATTTGTAACGATTGTAACTTATTTTATAATGGGAAGATTTTTAGAAATTTTAAAACAAGAGTAAAAAAAATCATTATTTTAATGTAAATAAAAATTTACAAAATTTTAACAATTAGATAACCTAGAAATTTTAGAATTTAGAAAATGTGTTACTAGCCAATTAAATAGTATTAATAAACAAATATTTTTTTAATAACCAACTCTTAAATTTATTTTTATATTAATGCTTATATTTATAATAATTTATATTCAGTAAATCTTTGATTATTTTGAGTTAATTTATAAAAAAAAATAATACATGAAAGAAATAAATATTGCTAATTTATTTATTTATTTGTATTATAAATAGTCTTTATGCATTCATATTAGACAGTGAGAGGCATTTTTTATATCGGTGACCGATAAAATAACGACATCCAATTACGAATTATTCATTTGATTATGAATACATTACAGAGGATTTTGGGAGGCGAATATGGATACCATTTATTGGATCACCAACACCACTGCCATAGGTCACCCCAAGTGGTTTGGGTGAGGTTTGTCAAAGTCTTGGCAGCCGATGTATCTGCCCACCTGCTGCGAGGCGGGATGGATCGAGAGTGACTGGTTGAGGAGGTCTTTTGGTCTCTCCAGCCAGAATCCCTCGACCCATCGCAGTTGATGGATTCATTGGGATGGATTCGTACGTCCGTCACTCTTGGACACACTGACCCCAGATTCCAACCCTTACACCTATTTCCTTCCCAGAAATTCCTCATCTTTCTTTCCCTAAAAAAACCCTCCACACAGCCTTAAGATGACATAGACCCTGAGGAAAATAATTTCCCATAGGGCCTCCTGTGCGGAGCTAATATAAAGAAAGTAAATTTTATTTGATTAATTTGTGTTATTTCACAATTAATTCATTTAAAATAATATATATAGTATATTTGCGGCATGTTCCAGAGTGGAAGATACTATCAGTATCGCCCTGGTGTAAGAGCACCATTCAGAATTGAAACGTTGCTTGAAAATGGCTTTAGCCGTGTTTAGTGACCAGATCTGAATAGCCAGGTACTTCCCAACCTTCCTCTTCCCCACCTCCTTCCCCTCCCCACTACTTTCAGCCTCACAACATACCCCAATTGGGGATGCCATAGTCTCACTGGCTCCAGACGGGAGCAGTTAAGATTCTTGTGCGGTATTCACTGTAAAAAAAAAATATATATATTTTTTTACGTTTACAATATAAACACTCACGATGTTGTTCAACGTTCGTTGAATAAAACAAAATCTAAATTTTAAGAAGTTTCGTATAAAAACGTGTCTGGGACAACATGGTGTTAAAAGGGATAGGCATCAAAAACGATTTTTAAAAAACCCAATAAACCTCCTTTTTTTCCATAAAAGAAGATTTAATTTGAAAGAGAAGGATGTTTAATATCAAATTACTGATAAACTGGGTGAATTTTCCGAAGAATTTTTATCTTAATAATCGTTCATTTTCCTTCCCCCACTCAGAATTCCTACCTTCAGGCGGCACAGCCTTATAAAGGCCGCCGGGAAGTGATTGAAGGCTCATTAAGGCTTCGTTATGGAGAGGCGTTTAGGAGTGGCTTTGTCGCACCGCCTGATGAAACATTATGAATAAAGTGTTTTAAAAATAATCAAATTATAATATAAGACAAATTATTGGAGAGTATCGTAATCCACGAGCTTTGGGGGGTTGTGGTCATTTGTAAAGAAAATGTCTCTTTTGCTGGTTCCCTAGAAATTTATAATACCATCAGCGATAGATGTCATTTTTAAACGGATAGGGAATTATTATTACCACATCGGTATTCTTCCTCTCATTTAATTTAATTATGAATACATAGAGTACATGAAAATGCATGTAGTTTCAGTATCTCCACTAATAATCTACTCTTTCATAATGTACTCTTTCATGGATGGCTCGAGCATAATTATTTTAAGGAAAAACGCTTTTCGAAAGTTATGCTTTAAAATATTATGATGAATTCTTTGTTTGCGCCCGTACATAAGCAATATGTACATGAATAAATAGTTTGGTCCATAAATACAATCAATTTCAAGAAAGTCTAACAAATACAATATGCGATTGAATCACCGATACAATATTGTTGTAGACTTTCTTGAAAGTTTATTATAGCGAATGTATTTATTGACTATATCTTCGACATCAGAGAATTTCATTATGGTATTTCTGCAAAATGAATATGAAAAATGCATCAAATAAAGCATTTTGTAACATCAACACGGCACACTATTCTATTTTTAATCATATTCACATATTATAAACAATGATTATACGACCGGTCAGTGACTCGTGGCGCTTGCGTTTAATTGCACGGCTTGTTAAGTCTCCCATCACAACACAATATTCCTGTGATGGTAGTAGGAGATTTTCAAATTATTGTCAGGTATTTGTAAAGCTCAAGAGCTCACAGCTAAAATAGGGGAGCGTATTTTGAATACTTCTCTAGAACATGAAAAGAGAAATACAGAAAAGATGTAATAATTTCATATTGCAAAATATCATCGTTCGAGACCTTTGTACTACTTTCTAGAAACAAACATTATGATTTTGGTGGACTGTTATTTCCTGTGATGAATAATAATATTAATTTCCTATAATTCCTTGTCTTCATTTAATTAAATGAACTTTTAAAATTCAAACATTGGTAAACAAGTATGGATTAGGCATATTATGTTAATTTTAGTTTATTATTATAGTTAATTTGTTATATATATAAAATTATGGAGACCACGGAGGGAGTCAAAACGTTATAAAAGTGGGTACACAAATAAAATAACGAGAAACATTAGTAAAAAATAAGGTTGTTGTGTATTTAAACTATGTATATCTCGGGTGTGGACCTTTTGTAGGCCCCATCATTAAATTAAACAAGAACTGCACAACACTGAGAAGTTTTTCTATTTAGCGCATAAATCTCAAAACCTGAAGTTAAATTACTGAAATTAATAATGGAGCGGTAGTACCACGTATATTGTAAGTTTTGTGGATCTGGTGAGACTATCTAATAATTGTTTATCTGTTTCACATATTACCACGATCATTCATCTTTGATGCGGTTCTAAAATAATAGATCTTAGGTTCGAATTAATTGTATGGAATTTGTAAAAAAATCCATGACAAATTTGAAAAACCGTCAAATGCACACATTGCACAAGCAGAACGGTTCGAGAGAATTTAAAAGTGGGTGTTGCTGGCACATAATAATTACCCGTTTTATGGGTAATTTTTAAATGATTTCGGGAATATTTTAATCTTTATTTTAGTGAGTATCCAGTACATCAAATAAACAATATACAAACATATAAAATATTAAAGCCGAGATATCTAAGAGATGTAATCTTTTTTTGTGAATTGCCAATTTATAATTCATAGGTAGGTAACGAAGATAATAATGTGTGTATTATAAGCGTGTGACGTCAAAAGTTTACCTTCAGCATTCAGGAAAAGGTAGCAAAGCACGGATGATGAAGATGAACCGCCAGACTGATTGACTCGAAGCCGCAAAGTTTCAGAACCCCTCGAAAATGGCACCTACTAAACACACCCCTTTGACAGTGCCACCGCGGGGGTCGCCTGGCCGCCTTAGGGGTGTGTTTTCACGATTCATCGCTGAAATGGAGCCCATTCAGCCCTTCCACGGGTCTTAAAGGGTCTTTATTCGCCGAGAGAACGAGCCTCAAGATTTCCAGGGCCGCGTACACATGTGGACTTAACCCCGCCTGTGAAAGCCTTCGAATGGGAATCTGTTTGTCGACATTGCGAGAACGCCTTGAGATTTCTTTGGCTTATTCAGAAAGATGATAGTCTGCTGAGATATTCAGAGGTTTTGATTAAAAAGCTGATATCTTGATAATGTTTATAAAGCGATGGGGCGGATGGTTCACGTATTGACATGGAAGGTAAAGGAGGCGATATAGCTCATGGAATCTCATGAAATACACTAGGTAGTTGGTAGTTTGAACGGCAACTTTTACAACATGTTTTCAATAATATTGAATATCCGTAACCAATTGTTTTAAAATATTTTGATTTACGTTTTAACTCGACCGTTTTGGAAATTGTCTGTGTGTTAATTTTTTTGTACGTTTCATTTTCGTTTCACGATGGTGACCATTGTAATGGTTCAGTAAAGATTATATTTTCAAAGGTGAGGTCTTCGTGCTTAATTGCACTTTCCTATTCGCATTTTTTCAATACGTTTCTACCTACCCACCTGATGAACGTTTGAGTGGAGTTTGAGCCATTGGGATATTAACGATGGTAACCGACGAGTTCATCGAAAATCAATTCATCGAAAGCAAATTCATCGAAAGCGAGTTCATCGAAAATCAATTCATAGAAAATCAATTCATCGAATGATCAATTCATCGAATTTCCAATTCATCGAAAAACATTTTTTTGTAGATATTAGAGCTGTCAAAATTAAATACCCAAAAAGGTCTGTTTAACTGAGTTAAATGGGTTTAGCAACTGTCAGTTTCGTAGTGACAATGTAAAATTTATAGGTTATCTCTTCGATTTCCGATTGTCTGATACTGCAAAAAGGGATATATATCTAAGGAACGGTGACCAGACAACTCATAATGAAACCAACTCATAAACAACTCAGAAAGGTCATTAAGAGTGATGATAAAAAAATATTTAAAAATTGGTTAAAAAGGTTAAGTTAGGTTAGGTTAGGTTAGGTTAGTTACGGTTGACCAATGCTTTTTTAACTTCTCGGTCCGCTCGGCATTTCTCTCAAATATCAACAAAATATATTTTTTCGATGAATTGGCGATTCGATGAATTGATCATTCGAAGAATTGGTTATCGATGAATTGATTTTCGATGAATTGGTTTTCGATGAAATCGTTTTCGATAAATTTGCTTTCGATGAATTGATTTTCGATGAATTTGCTTTCGATGAATTCGTTTTCGATGAACTCGTCGTGAACCATTAACGATTCTTGTTTAAAATACTAAAAAAATGTATTACAGGTTTATAAATAAGTAGGTAGGTATTTAAGTATCTATTTAAAAATTTTATGATTTCAGAGAAAATTTTGGTTTTGAATTATTAAATAATAGAAAATCAGAAACATACTTTTTTGGACATGAGATTTACTGTTCACCAAACTATACTTTTGGACATGAGATTTACTGTTCACCAAACTATACTTTTGGACATGAGATTTACTGTTCACCAAACTATACTTTTGGACATGAGATTTACTGTTCACCAAACTATACTTTTGGACATGAGATTTACTGTTCACCAAACTATACTTTTGGACATGAGATTTACTGTTCACCAAACTATACTTTTACTTTGATTTGGTAATTTCATGATCCTGTTCTTTCATTTTGCAAGAATGATTTTATTTGGATACGTTTTTAGATTTTCACGGCCAAAAGTATTTTCGTTATATGTTTTTGGGGTGTTATGCCGTGATCCGCTACCTCCTTCTTTAGCCAACGTTTCGGACAGCGTTGCAGTGTTCATCATCTGGACAGATCCGGTAGATGTGTGATCTGCCCGCTGTCCGAAACGTTGGCTAAAGAATGATGTAGCGCAATACGGCATAACACCCTAAAAACAAATAACGAAAAAAAAATGCTTAGTGAGAACAATAAAATTATACACATAATTTATTCAACAAATTAAATTAAATTATACAAACAAATAAATGTTTAAATCATTAATTAATTTCCATAATATGATTTGAAACAACACCAAAAACTTATATAAATTATGAATTATGAAGCAAAAATGCAGTAAGCACGTCAGTACGAGTATAAGCACGTCAGTACGATTTTTGCTTCATAATTAATATAACTTTTTGGTGTTGTTTCAAATCATATTATGGAAATTAATTAATGATTTAAACATTTATTTGTTTGTATAATTTAATTTATTCCAAATGTAGGTGACGCTATCGTGCGAGTATGTCTTTAGGTGATGTTTTTGGTAAATGTTGAACCTAAAGTAAGTGGCATTATGTACAGGGTCGTAAGCGACTTACTTTAACCAGTGATCCCTGATATTATAAGGACTTAAAATGTAATGGAAAATTTAGAATCCGGTGACATTTTTGATTTTTTTTTCTTTCTTACATCGTTTTAAAAATTCTCTAGGTATTGGTCAGTTAAAGGCAGGTTAAGGAGTTGATTGGTTACTCGGCCGAATGACGAAATATGGAAGAAAAGAATTTGTTTAATTTTGAAAAAAAAAATATTATAAAGAAACCGAGAAAGTCACCGAACAACAAAATTTTATTTATAATTTTTAGTCCTAATTACGTCAGGATCCACTGGTTGATGTAAATCACGTACGTTCCTTAACACCCTGTGTAAGAAAAATTAATACATTTTCAAGTTACTATCTTCCGGTATGAGACACATCAATCATTAAAAAAATTAGCATGTTTAAAATGTTTTCATTTGTCACATTTTTTTCTACCAATAAACAGTTTGTTTTATTTTATGCAAAATATTTGACAAACTTACTTCTAAAAATTTCAAAAGTGAAGTTATTTTCTTCATAATATTAGACGTGCGACAGCTCGATGAAGCAATTTCACGCTCGTGATAACCAGCGCAATAAGTAGAACCCAGTATATTTCCACACCCATAACTCAAGGTTATTTAAGAACATGGATCCTATAATATTATTATGCAAACCTATTCTGAAATGTTTGCAAACTTTACAATACACGAGTAGTTTATTTTGATTTATTGTTAGTTTGAGCATTGAGCATTGTGTATTGCACTAGAACTAGATATATCTTCGAAGGCCAAGCTTTTAACTATAATATCCGCATTCGAGATACACACAGCTGAATATTATTCCAATCTGTCAAAATATCGGTTTTATTGTTCAAAGTTTAATATGAAAAAAAGTTACACAAACATTTCTGCGGAATTATGAATTCAATGGATAACCATGAACTGTCACAAAAGTTATTTATTTCCCAGTTTAGCGACAACAAATGAAATTTCTCTTTAAGAACAGAACTACCCTACAATAAAATAAGTTTGTGCGCTCTGACTTCAAAAGAAACCTTTCTTATTCTTGTTTCCAAGAGTTGGGCTTTAAAGATGTGTCCACTTGGATCAACCCCCGCGCAACTTTTTCCAGAACTTAACCCTGGAAGCGATTAGCGGAGAAAAAAAATTAAAATAGTGAACTTAAACTATAATACGCGGTGTTTTGAAGTAAACGGCATATTCGCGTAACGTGTAAATGGTAGAGCTTTTGTTTTAGAAAATATAAAATACTAAGACGTAAATAAAAAGCCACATTTAATTTACGGATCCATGATAAAACAGAACATGAAAAAACAGAACAGTGAAGAAAAAGATCCCCGGAAAAATAGCCCTTGAAAAAACCCAATATTATAACAGTTATAATCCAACATTATAACAATATGATTTTGTTATATATACATAAATATTTTTTTTAAGTTTATTTAGGAAACATACATTTGTAAACATACATTCATTTTACATTTAATAGTGAATATAATATAAACCAGTTAAGTTTCATTTATGATTTAAAAAAATAAATGGTTACAGATTAGGAAGCAAATAGATATTGATAGTTATAATATTAGTAAAAAGTGAGTAAAACGAAAAAGTAAACAATAAAGAAATAATAGTTTTGGTTTAAGTACATTGTAAGGTTAATTTAATTTAAACGTTTAGTGTATAATTACGTTTATTTATTTCAAGGGTAGAGTGGAAAACATCGATATCTCTAGGGCGTTATAAGATTTGCAGATACGTCCGAGCAAAGAATTTTGTGCATATTTCTATTTGAAATGTTATATAAAAAATGGGGTATTCGATCTGGTATTCCGTTCCGGGCAACGAAATGCAATCCTTTCTAATAGATCTAATGAGTCAACAAGGCAGTTCACAATCTTGTATAGAAATAGTACGTCAGAAAATTTTCTCCGTTTGTAAAGAGCAATAGGTTTTCACTAGTGATTTTCGATACGATACGAAAGGTGTTTAAAAAATTTTGTTTGAATATTTTCAATTCGGTATATATAAGACGTATTGTGGATTCAAAATGATAGATGCAAATTCGAGATGAGATCTTACGTACGCCATATATAGAAGTAGTTCAAGCGTTAAAGGTTTATTGAACGGTTTTGTGATGCGTGGGATAAAACCCATTTGTTTATGGGCTTTTTCTAAAATGTATTCAATGTGATCTTTGAATAGTAATTTAGAGCAAGTAATACTCCAAGATCTCTAATTTTATAATGTATTGTTAAAACACAGCAGTTTTTTTAAAATTTTATTTTGCGTGTCAATTATTAGAATACGCCGAAATAAACAAATGTCGTATTTTTCATTGTCCCGTTTGTTCCCCTGCTTTGTTTGATTGATCTGAATTATTGATTTGTTTTTTGGTGTGTTTTTCATGTTCTTATCATGTTGTTCGGTTTGATCACGTTCTGTTTTATCGTGTTCCGTTTTTATCATAATTGTGCTCTGTTCCGAATACGATTATTTAAGTTGATAGGTAAATCGAAATAAATTCTGAATTTTTCACTCCCCTTGAAATGAGCGTGAACCGCTTTGTATAAGGTTATGATTTTAGATTTTTACGGCAAAATGCATTTTCGTTATTTATTTTTGGGGTATTATGCCCAGTTTTGTATAATTTAAATGTAAAATTATGTGAGTTTGAAATAGTAAGATAGGCATGCTAGAATGACAGTGCGAAAATATGTGCACCAGATACATTTTTAGATTTTCACTGCCAAAAGTATTTTGGTTATTTGTTTTGGGGTGTTATGCCGTATTGCGATACCTCCTTCTCTAGTCAAAAACAAATAATCAACATACGTGCATCAGTTTTATTAACCTGCCGTGACTAATCTGGAATTATGAGTGACACGTAGTGTGTCATTTAGAAAGTTAATAAAATTGTGTAAAACGTTTAGTTCAAATATACGAGCAGGTTGCAAATCTAAGCTAGACTTCTTAATTGTTTCCCCAGATATATCAAGGTAGATACATAGGTTGTAGGTATAATTTAACCATTGAAATTTCTACATTCAGAATCACAAACCGTATACATTTCTTTAGAAAGAAATGTGGTAAATAAAAAGTCTGCAATGCGTTTTGTCATTCTTGAATTGAATATGGAATTATAGGATGGGGATTTACTTATATACACAACCTGAATACAATTCAAAAAGTATCATAAAGACTAAACTGAAAGTACCACTTGGAACGCCTTCCATTGGAATTTTCAATAACTTTGACATAACGAATGTACAACGAATAATGCCAAAAACATATTATTAAAACTATTCAAAAATACTAAATCCTCTACTAGACTGTGTGTATCCATCACATAAAATGACATAAAAATCATTCCGAGTTGTAAAACCACATTTAACCAAATAAACTATACTTACTTTGTAACAAAACTCCACAATATCCTTCCCCAAGATATAAAACTAATAAAAAAATGTATGAATACAAATCAATAATAAAAATCTGGATGAAATGCCATATCTATACTTAATTTCACAATTCTATTTTGTTATATTTTGTATGTACAATATTTTACATTATAGTCGCTATGATAAATAAATAAAAATGGCTGTTTGCAAAGCATTTGAAGGCGATAACTATAAATATCGGTGGCGTTACAATATCACAATTCCAGCGGAGTTTTGCGAGATCATCAAAAGTTTAACTTGTGCGAATCCGCCGCGGCCGGGACGAAACGGTTATGGAATTTTAATGGGGCGATGCGAACAAAGTTACTATAACTTCATCTCCAGCGAGACTAGTTTGGACCTTTAGGGGTTCGAATGTGCGATTGATATTCTGGTATTGCTGACAGGGTTGACAGTATCATATTTTTTTTTATTACGCTCGAATTATTTCTTGAATAGCTTCATACTGACGAGTGCTCAACGCACGCTGAGCCACCCCCAACTATAAAATAAATAATAAAACAGACGAAAGGGCAGCATAAAGTGTTCAAGTCCTCCCATCCAAGTATCGATGTTTTATTTTATTTTATTAGGAACATTTACATGTTAATAACAAATTATAATAATTAGGTTACAACCCAATAACAAATGTTCACATCATGCCCAAATAATAAATAAAAAGTCAATAATTTTTTTTTTTTTGCCTAATATTACAGAGATAACGGGGTAATTAAATAAAATGCACAATTTTAACGGTAAACACAATAAGTATTTATTTTAGGTATTCAATTTGCAAATATTAAACGGTTAAATAATGGCAAGACAGTATAATAAATTTTAACGAAATCTTTACGGAACTCCAAAAAGGAAACTTAATTGTGTCCTTAAGCCGCCGCTTCCCGAATTTCTACCGATTTCTTACATACCCCCCTTAAACATTTGAAATTTTTAAGCTCTTAAAAAATATATATGTCATTTTTGAGGATAACATCTGTACATTCCTTAAGCCGAAAAGCAAATTATATTAAATTCCCTCGATAGAAACAATCACAAAGTATGCTCCGAAAATTATCATTTTCACGCCTGTTTCAGTTATTTTACAAGTTACATATATGAAAAAATTCACAGTGTTTCTTTAAATGCTGTTTTAGACAGCCCCAAGAGATTTTTGCTCTCTTTTAAGGGAGTCTTGTTTTATTAACCATTTTCACAATTTTCACTTCAATTTTACCGTTTTAAATATTAGCGCACTCTCTCCAACATTCGTAATTGCATACTCTCCATCTTCTTCTTTTTGAGCGAGCGCCTTAACAGCTCGTTTAACTAAAAGGGTTACAAAGAATATCTTCACTCTAGGTTAGCTGAACTCATTTCAGTCAGAGTTTTACTTGAAGATGCGCTGTAAGAACCGGAGAGCAACTTACTATTTAGAGTTAACACATGACCTTTCACAGGTCATCCAGGGATCACATTTGTAAGCCTGAACGGCAGAGTAAAAATTAACCAATAGCATCCATCGCTCTAATTAGTAAGAGATGAAGCGATGCGGGAATGGGAAAAGTATTCGAGATCGAAGAACTAATCAATATACGCTCGGAAACATGTATTATTAAGAAAACATATTATCCACGCCAAGCAATTGCTTGCACTTCTATAAAAAAGCAAATCTAATATACTATCGATCATGAACAACCTCATTAATTACTTTGACCCTTTGCCGCAAACGTGCGCAGCCACTTTAGAAACAAAATACTTCGCCCCTTCTCGACGCTCGATCCGATCTCGAAATGATTCCCGCTCTCTAGTGAGGACGTAGCCACAGAATCATAAACTTTTTAGCATCCAGGCTCTGCTCCATTCATTAGTCTTCCCCAAATTTGTTGAGTTTTGCTCATTTTTTGCTTGTTTCACCCATCCGAAGCGAGCAGTGTTTTAAGTTGCAAGTCCGGTCAATCTGGGAATTAAAATGTATATTTATTTGCATCGTCATGATAATAATTTTTAAAGCGCCTCCAGACATCCCCTTTATTGCGGGGGCCTATTTTTACGGGAAAACTGTACAAGAGTCCCAACTGCTAGCAACTGTACCGAGTTAGTTAGGGCTACGGTATCCCTAAGTGAGGCATGAGGCATGTGCGGCTGAAGGGATAAGGGAAAGGAAAGAGATGGTCAAGAATGAGGTAAGAAAGTTCCTGGTTATTGAGATCTGATCACCAAACATGGCTAAAACCATCTCAAGCAACGTTTGAAATGTAAATGGTCGTCTTTCACAACGGCCGACGACTATCGTTTCACACCGAAATATCACTGATAAGATGTCTACGACATAACTTCCCAGGATGGAAACAGAACGACAGAATTCCACAGAGAATGTATCCAGTACGTATCCACGTACTGGATATCCAGTCTGGATTCACATTAAAAAAGGGCAAGATATGTTATTTTTCTGAGTAGCGTTACTAATTGTGTAATTACAGATTAGTTCTGCATATCGGAACAATGAATTGTGACCGCGCGCTCGTAAAATTTGTACCGTGTAATTTTAAATATTTTTTTTAATTAACTGATGTGACCTTTCAATTGGTTATAATACGCCATTGTTAGCAAACCCATTTTCTTTATCTTGGTGAGATATTTAAAACCTGATATTCCATAAGCAAGCCACGTTTTTAGTACATAAACTCACATTATACTTTGGAAGAAAACTGTTTGTTAAAATAAAACATTTCAGTCTTACTAATAAAAATATCACTTCTCAACCGTTAAACGGTGTTTTGTTACACTTTGAACAAAGACCGATCAATTTTCGTTTCGATTTGGTACTAATAAAAAAAACTTCAACTATATTATTAGAATCTGGCAACACCAATCACGCGTGCGCAATTGTGATAAATTTTACAGCGCTCCGGGTTGCATTATAGATATGTATGTCTTGTAATGTAATTATATTAACATAAAAAATTTATATATATGTAGTAGGCCTCGGGGAAAATAATTCCCATCAGGGCCTATATCATCTTTGGGGATGCTGTGTGAAGGATATTTTAGGAAAGAAAAAAGGAGTTCTGGGAAAGAAAAAGGTATGAGGATTGGTTAGGAAGTTGGGGGTCACTGTGTCTAAAAGTGACGGATATGTGAAGCTATTCTCCTGCGGTGCAAGGCGATGTTCCGAGAGAGTCCTGTTGGAGAGGTCAAAAAATCTTCCACAACCAGTATCTCCCGATCTGGCCTGCCACGCAATTGGTGGGCAGACGCATCTACCGCCAAGCTCCGGACAAACCTCACCCCATGAAGCCGAGCACCCCTGCTTAGTCACCAAACGTAGCGAACCACTCGGGGTGACCTATATCAGAATGTGTCGGTTATCCGATAAATGGTTCCTGGGCGGCGCGCGGTTCCCATACTCACCTTGCAAATTGTTTTACAACTTATTCGTGTTATTTTTCGTCAGTTTTAGTCAAGAAAATTGCGTATTCTAAATTAAACCTTGGTGTTCTCAGAAAATGGGGTTATACGTTACACCGTGATACCAGTGTAAACAATTGTATTGGCAATGAAGAACTCCAGTGAAAAATATTCTGGCTTTAAAAAAATATCTTTATATAGACCAATAAACGCTGATTCTGAATATATAAGTTTTATTTAATAATATTAACAGTTTTAAAAAAATTATTAAAAAGTCCGTTTTTAATCGGGTCGTAAAAACACGCCGTTAAGGTGACGTCACTGTTCGACGTGTCGTGACGTCACCGTAAAGTCATTGCATGGGAATGTATGATATGACACAAGCCATCGTATTAATTGATTAGTTTATTTACATACTGTTTATAGAGATTTAGTTTTTATGTTTATTGAAACATTATTTAGGCCTAAATAATGCTTCAAAAATAAAGGTATCTCTTATTAGTTTATCTCTGTTATTGAAAATATTCAAAAACTACTACACAATAAAATAGTAATGCTATTTCTAGGGAGAATACTTCGAACAACGGAATTCAAAATGGCGGCAGTAGATCAGCTGATTGCCCGTTCCTATACTAATTTTTCAGGAGTGATGACGTCACATGATTCACCATACATACGGTGGTTTTCGGGGGGTCTTGAAAAAGTAAAACTTTGAGAATTATTTTTACTATTAAAACTAAAAATAAACATAAAAATAAAAATGCAGTTATTTAAGTAAGAAGGTCATTATTAATAAAAAAATGGACTGGAGTTCTCTATTGTAGCGTATTCAATTAATTTGTTTTATACGAAAAATAACCTACTAATCGCTCTACAACATCAACCACACACCCGCTTTTCATCAAACCTGCATTGCATGGTCCCAAAAACTAATACCTCGCTCAACGACAATTCTTGTTCATCGCTACTAAAATATAGCTATAATGCTCTGAGTACTGACATAAAGTCAAGTAATTCTAAGTCTCTTTATATAGCACGTGTACAACATTGGATTTTCGAAAGGGGACGAGCGTACTTCAAAGAATACATGAGTTCTTAGCACTACATTTTAATTATTAATTTTTGCATTTCAAAATTTTCATTTCCAATTTTTTATTTCTATTTTTATTTAAAATATATATTTTTTTCTCTCTTAGTTTTTCACTTTATTTTATTTATGTTTTAATTTTAATTTATATACCTACATGTTGTAACTTAAATATTTGTATAGAACACTTGAGTTCTTAACAATAACAGCCTTACTAAAAAAAACCACAGCACGCCCGATAACCCGTGTCACTGCAGCAACATGAATAAAATTAAAATACACTAAAACACGATAACATTACTAATAAGGTTTGTTCTTAAAACGTATTTTAAATCTGGCAACAATGTTATTTGTTTTCCTTCATAACCGCTAGGTGGCGGCGCCTGCGCATTCGTTGTTCGCGCTCATATCGTAAATGAACTTTCGCGCTGGATGCGAAATGGATTTCGCTTCGCGGATGTACGTGCAATGTTTGTGATGGTTAATTTCTAAATATGACTAATTTACTCCTTTATTTATATAATTGATATATTTACCGTGTTTTTTGTGATTTTTCATAAGTTTTAGTCAATTTATAAAACAATAATCGTACTTTGAAAATTGAAATGTCAAAAAATATTTTATATGATACATGAAAATTTAAATTTACATTTAAAGGATTTTATTTTACGAGAATTTAATGAAAGTGGTGTTTTTTTAAATAATAATATCTAATACATGTGTTCCTAAATGTATCAAAGAAATTAACGTCTTTAGAGATGCAAGAAATCTATTGTAAAAACCGGTATAATTTTAGGTTGGTTTTTTAGCAATAAAAAAAAAATAAAAAATTTATTGTATGCACGAGGAAAAAGTGAGGTAATAGTTGCCTTCCAAATTTATTACATAAAAGGACTGTGTTTGAGAAATTTTGATTTTTTTTTTAATTTCTCTACATTTTAGTCAAAAAAAAATTGGTAAGAAATTTTTTTCCATTTATTTCCGAGTTTGAATCTTTAAATATGTCAGTTTTAGAAAACTAAACTGTATTTAAAATACACAAATCTAAAAGGTAATTTTATCTAGTTTTCATAAATGGTATTTGTTTTTACGACACCTTAAAAAATAAGAAATATATAGAACATTCAAAATACTTTGAAAAAATTCCAAATTTCGTTCGGACATCAATCGTTAAAACAGAGATAAACTACCCTCTCAGGCCGTGTAAACCATGTGTATTTCTTTCAATGAACAAATTTTTAATTAGTAATTTTTTCACATCCGCTTCCGTTTGTCAATTGAATAAATTTTTCACTGGGTTTTTTAGTAAGGCTGTTAGTGTTTATTATAAGTTTATGTATTTCAAAATTTGAATTTTTCATTTTTATCTTTCTTTAAAATATGATTTTTTTCTCTTTATTTTTCACTTACTTTAAAGTATTTCTTAATTTTTGTTTAGTATGTTTAATTATCTGTTTCAATACAATAGTAATTATTAATTCCTATTTAAAATATTAAATGTATGACTACCACAACACGGGCATTAGCCTAGTGTGGTAGCCAAAAACAAAAAATCTGTAACTAATAAAATTTTATGAAATAAAAAAAATAATAATAATAAAGTGATAACAGTGTTTGTAAATAACATACAAACTACCTTCTTTGGCTGTATAAGCAATAAGTAAATATCTAATTGGTTAAGTTATGACAATCAAGGTTGTTAATCAATCGTATAAAATATTCATGACGTTTTTTAGTAAGACCTATTATAATAAATCTACCCAAAATGTACCTGATTCACTGGTGCATTTTTTCGGGTTGCAAAACGAGTAAGCGTAAACCTGTAATACATACATACTTCATAAATATGCAATAAGGTAACGAATTCCGTTAAAATAGCCAGTTCTTCTCCGCCCCAGTTCCAGATTCTTTTCCTCAAGTGACCTAAATATTGTCGGTTTTTGCCAATTTAAACCACGGCGCACCTGGCCAGGAAACTACAATCGAAAACGAAATTCGATAACAGCTACACGCCACTGAACAGCTCCTTTTTCCGATATTTTATTAGGAACAGGAGGGATATTGCTCTCAATTTTATTTTTTATGCAAATGTTGCAAAATCAGTCTATTTGGCAATTTATTTGTCAATGTTACTTCTTTATATATTTATAGGACACCCAAATAAAACGTATTGTATTTTGTGGAGCACAAATAGCAATTCGTAATATTAAATTTCTGTGAATATATCTGTGAACTATTTGTTTTTGGGGTATTACGCCGTGTTGCGCTACCTCCTTATTTAACCAACGTTTCGGACAGCGTTACAGTGTCCATAATCAGGGTAGATATATGGCTAAATAACCTCCTTATTTAGCCAACGTTTCGGACAGCGTTACAGTGTCCATCATCAGGGCAGATATATGGCTAAATAAGGAGGTAGCGCAACACGGCATAACATCCAAAAACAAATAAGGAAAAAATCGTTATTTGTTTTAGAGGTGTTATGCCGTGTTGCGCTACCTCCTTCTTTAGCGAAAGTTTCGGGCTGTAACTTATAGTAGAAAGAAAAAATCTATTTTTTCAAAACACCCAAAAAAGATAACATTAAAACTGTAACAAAATTAAGTAAACAAATCAGAGAGAACATCAGGAAAGATAGGAAGACCAAGAGGCTGCAAACATTAGAAAAGCATATAGTGAAAAAAGCGCTTAAAGAATTGAGAGAATCAAATAAAGAATGGATACCAAAATTAAACAAAGGGGGGATTACTTCTTCAAATAGAAAAAACATAAACGAAGTAGCCACAAAATTTTACCAGGACGTATACTCAAGCCCAGACGACAAACCAAAACATGATCCGAAGAAAGACGTCATTAAAGAGCAGGAAAACGTTATAACTGAATCAAAAATACTTTCCAGAGAAGTAGAAAAAGTCATATACAGTCAGAAGATGGAAAAAGCCCTAGTTCCAGACAAAGTGACAAACGAACTTCTTAAAGGCACCACGGAAGAACTACTACCAATACTCACTTCAATATTCAATGAAATACTTACAACTGGTCTAATACCTACACAGTGGAAAACATCAAACATTATTCTTATATTCAAGAAAGGACAAAAGGAAGATATAGGGAACTACAGGCCTATAAGTTTGATGTCAAATATATACAAAGTATTCTCCAAAGTTATCCTGTAAAGAATAAGTAAAAAAGTTGGATGAAAAAATATTTAGGAATAAAGTTTTTCAACAACTTTCCGATTGAAATAAAAAAAACCAAAGACATCAATAAACTGAAACTCAAACTGAAGCTACACTTCATCAGGAATAATTAACTTAATAATAATAATAATGGTCTTTTAACCTGTTTTTCTCTTTCTTTCCATATATTATCAATCTATACTCATCTATATTTTATTTAGATTTTTCGAATTTCTCTTAAGTGCACAATATTTTAGTATGTAACCGTATCCCATGTATGTACACCTACACGCATAGATAATCCAGATGTTTCAATTGTTCCTGTTATATACTTAATTATTGCATAATGTTACTCTATTTCTGTTATAATTAGTGTAACTTGCTCATCAAGCACAAGAACTAGCTTCTTCTTTGGTGAAATTGCAATTTTAAATAATTTGTGTACCGATATATAATTTATATAAAACAACTGTACCATATATATCTTTATTAAAAAAAATATATAAATAATAAAAAAATCAACCACGGGAGCAAGCCGGCTTTAGACAAAAATACTCTACCCTGGACCACATACACACAGTGAAACAAGTAGTAGAAAAATATAATGAATATAATAAGAAACTATACATTGCATTCATCGAGTAATCCAAAGCTTTCGACAGCATAAGACACAGAGCTATATGGAATAGCCTTGAATAGCAGGGGATGCCTTTAAACTACATCAATATACTTGAATTGCGAAGCGAGGATCCAACTAGAAACCTTGGGAAAAAAGTTCAAGATCGAGAGAGAAGTAAGACAGGGAGACCCTCTATCACCAAAACTGTTCTCGGCTGCTCTGGGAAGTATCTTCCGCAAACTACATTGAGAAAAATATGGTATCAACGTATAAGGTGTAAAACTAAACCTCCTAAGATTTGCAGACGATATAGTCCTATTCGAGGAAAATCCAACGCACCTAATTAGAATGATAGAATCACTAAACGAAGAAAGTGTAAAAGTCGGCCTATGCATGAACAAAGACAAAACTAAATTGCTTACAAACTCTGAACCAGTAACTATAAAAATTGACAACCAACCACTCGAATATGTGTCAGATTACATCTATTTAGGGCAGATAATATCTCACAAAGATCAAACCACTAAAGAAATCGAGCGAAGAGTAGCAAATGGATGGAAGAAATACTGGTCTTTGAAAGAAGTATTGAAATCCAAGGAGCTAAGTATGCAAATAAAAAGGAAAGTCTTCAACACGTGTATACTTCCAGTCATCATCTATGGATGTGAAACTTGGGCACTCACCAAACGCCACAGAGAAAAGTTGAAACGCTGCCAGAGAGCCATGGAGAGAAGTTTGACTGGAATAAGGAAACAGAACAGAGTGAGATGAAGCACAATAAGGGAGAAAACTAAAGTTGCCGATATAGTTACCCGAATAGAATAGACAGAATAAACAAAAGTGGAGATGGACAGGACACGTGATCCGCGATCCACAAGAGAAATAGTGCAAAAATGTCACTGACTGGTATCCCAGAGATGGCAAGAGAAGTAAACGACGTCAACACATAAGATGGAAAGATGACAGATCAGTGGAGAAGAGTAGCGCGTGACAGGTCCCAATGGAAAAATGTTAGAGGAGGCCTAAGCCAAGAGGCAAACTGAGCTTCGGGATATATTATAACAAATAAGAACATGTCTAATATATACCTAACAGAAGTCCAGAATAAAAAGGCTTATTATTATTATTATTATTATTAGAAACTTTAAAAAATGGCTCATCTCACGTTTTTTCTTACTAAAATTATTGATAACGAAAATTAATAAAAACAGTGACGTATTTTATTAGAAAAATGAAACATAAACGTTATCGTCACCTCATTTTTTAACGTTTCATGTAATCTTGTATTTTAAATTAACGAAGTTTCACTTTTTTTTCAAATTTCGGTCAGAAACTTTGGTTTCATAAAGGTGTGGGTACATTTTAATTATTTTGTGATTATTTTTAGATTTGAATATATAGCGTATAGTTTCTCTTTCCAATACCGTTTAGATAATATTTCTCACTATGATAGTAAGGTAGACACAACAATTTCTATGAGACCTATGTGAGCTAGAACAAATATGGTCTCCTGTGTTAAAAGGGTTAAAGCATGACGTAACTGATAAACTAAATCAGAAACCTATTAGTAAAACACGTAATAGCAACGTAATTCTATAAATATGATCAAAAAATATATCAATTGCACCCCTAAACTTGTTGCCAGATCATGCATCCTATTGGATAGCGAGTGTGTCTCATAGTTGGTTGTGTATGTGTTGCAGAAGAAAGTTACATTTGGCCTAGTGTTCCTCGTCGGCAATAGGAATTTAATACTGGCGAGAGTGGTAGAGATATGTCAATTAAGTTGTTAAGGAATATGTGATACAACCAGTCTGAATAATTATCCCGTCAGACAACCGTTTGCCTAAAGACGAAAAATGATTGTATACCTATATTTTGGAATTTAATGTCCTCGGAAAATCGCTTGCTCTGGTTTTGTGTTAATTGGTATTTATATTCCACTGCTCCTCACAAGCTTAACTTTTTTTTTAGAAATTTATTTAGTGGAACAATGTGACTTCTGGTCCTCCGTGTCTTCCGTATTCTGACAGTTAGTTATATCTGTTATATTTAAACACTCGGTATCATATTACTGTATTTATTATGTAACCCTTAGTTGGGCATTAATTACGAAATTTAACTTTTTAATAAAACGTTACAACAAACATTGGCAGTTTCACAGTGGTTATAAAAATTGCCCAGATAGCCAAATGGTTTTGATCAGTCAAACAGCTTGTGTGAAGTCCTCTTCTATAAACACCAATATATATGTATATAAAATTATAAATGTATTATATAATAAAATTGTATATATACCAATATATATATATATATATATATATTAATTAATAAAATAGTGATAAACGGTTTTAATTTCGGAATTTAATGTGCAAAATATAATATTGAGTGCTTTTATATACAAAACTACACGTAGGTGAAAGATATATATAGTTAAAAAATAATACGAATGGTTAGTTACCAGAACTCTGTGTGGTATATCGTATCTCATTAAAAACAAGCTTTGTATTTTAAAAAAACTCCCAATTAACTGAACAAAGAACTTTTAAAATTAATTACAAAAAAAATTATCGGAAAAATGTTTCCAGGACCTGGGGTCCTAGCATGGTCGATCGATATAGGTTTTATCGAAAATGTCGGTAACTTGCCATCGCTCCCGAGCATGACTGCAGACCGCTAACGAACGAACAATAGTTCACAATGACTAGGGGTTCCTAATATATTTGACGTTAACTGTTGTTTATTCGTTAGCGGCCTGCTGTCGTGCTCGGGAGCGATCGCAAGTTACCGACATTTTCGATAAAACCTATATCGATCGACCATGCTAGGGGGCCAGACATTGTTCATTTCAACGTAAACGTCAAACGATTAAACAAGAAAAATACGTCAATTACACAAAAATTCCCGGATGAAATTCGAAAACAAAAAGCAATCTACGCTGTCAATCGACAGGAAAAGAACAAGAAAAATGTGTCAATTGCAATAGCGAAGGTAAGAAAAAGGGAAATGAAAAAAGGAAAAGAGGGAAATGAAAACCAATCTTTGCTTCAATATCTTTAGATTGATACTTCGAAAATATTTAGAATTCCACTGACAAATGCTTGCAATCAAATTCTCGGAATCTAGCGCCATTAGAGCTAGGAATCTGGGTCTACATTCTAGTCCATAGATATTTCTGCGCCCTCAACAACGCGGCCGATTCCCTGAAACTTAATCAACCCCATTATTTGTCGACTGGCAGAAATCTCGACTACGGTTCTGACACAGATATTTCCAATCAAGAAATGCTCCGCGTCGACTTCGGATCAAGAGTCTTCGGGGAAAACAACTCTGTTACCTGTTGCGGGAAAACGGAGTCCGATGGGATTCTAGATATTTCAAATATTGAATCGAATTTTGAGAGGGATTGAAAAAATCAGACAGTTATCAGAGTTTTAAGCTCTATTAAATTTATAGTCATAGGGATGAAAGGCTTAATATTCAAAGCCTCAAAAAACACCCTTTTATTATCTCAATGGGTTGTGATTAGAATAGATTAATAGATAAACGTTTTGACAAGGACTCCCATTTTCCGCCCTTTACGAATATTTGGATAGCTTTATATCTTAAATTAGTGGTTCTGTAAAAAGAGACAAAAACATTTGTTTGTAATTTTCTGACGTTTAATAATTTAAAACCTTAATTTTCTCCGAAATCACAGTGCTTATTTGGTACTTACATGTATCTCCTTAAGTGCCAGCAACCCGAATTTCTACCGATTTCTTACATATCTCCCTTAAACACGTTAAATTTTAAAGCTCTTAAAAAATATATGTTATTCTTGAAGATAATGTCTAGACATTAAAAAATAGCAAAGTATGCTCCAAAAATTATTATAAACACGTTTGTTTCAGTTATTTTACAAGTTATATGTATGAAAAAATTCACAGTGTTTCTTTAAATGCTGTTTAAGACAATGCCTGCGAGATTTTTGCTCTTTTTAAAACGTGTCGTGTTTTATTAAACATTTTCGCAATTTTCGCACCGATTTTGTCGCTGTAAATGTTAGCGCTCTTCTCTAATATTCGTAATTTCATATCTCTCCATCTTCTTCTTTTCGAGCCCGGTTGCGGAGCCTTAAAGTAATAAACACCGATTATCAATCTGTGACAACAATGTATGACGATCAATCACATTTGAAAAAATAATATTTGGTAATGATGAATGTAACATGAACCCGTCGCTTGCTGACGCTTAATGATTTTTTTTTTGTAAATTGTACTGTCTTACCGGTAAATGTGTTTGGATACGTTTTATAAAAGACTAGCGAGTTCCCGGCATGCGTTGCTATACCACTTAATAACGAAATTGTTTCTACCTGTGTGTATGTAAAATAAAAATAAATATTTTGATGGGTGTCAACATAAAATACATATTACCTATTTAAGTAGGAACAAAAATTAGTACCCAAAAATGCATTTTTAACGATGTTTAATTTTTAATAATATTTTTCATCATATTTTAAAAATAAATATAGTAAAATTATTTTTTTAAATATTTTTCATTTACTCACAATCCAATTTGCCTCTAAAGTGATGAAACACCAAAATCTTTAATGGTGAATATCTTATAATTTAAAGCAAAAATAAATAAAGTAGCTCACAACCGTAATAGATATTTTAAATAACTTTTGATTAAAAAAAATTTCAGTATGGTTTGATATTTTGATCTTAAATCCAAAATTAAGATTTGTATGAAACCGGCGGAAACGAGCCGCGCAAACGTTCCACTTAAGCAGCAAATTCTCTCGAATGGTGATTTCTTTTGTAATAAATAACCTGTAACTTGACAAAACTCATTTCAGTTCGCAGCGTCATTTCCGCTATAAACAATGAAATATCCATAACTGTCCAAAAATAAGTCAAGTCATTATATTGTTTGGTGTAATTCTAAAGCTAGCGATTGTTATCCATATATCAAATTAACTGGAACACGATTGACGAAACCATGAACATAAAGGCCTTCCGACATGAACAAGCGGCTTGAACCAAGCACATGGTTTTTTTGCTTGAACCGAGCATTTTCATCGTTTACAATGTTTGCTTGCGGCTTGAGCCAAGTATGTACTCGTACGTACTTGCCCCACGCTTGATGCGATTTTATAAAAATTGCATGTAGCGTGTTATTAATAGTAGGTATTTTTTTAAATTGACAAACTAGCAGCCAAATAAGTACCTATAGACAAAAAACATTGTTTGAGTAGTGATTAATTAGTTTTTAATTGAGTATCATATTAAATTATTTAATAATTTATTTTTTTAGATTAGGCAATTCACCCTAAAAGTAGTGCTTTGTGATTATTATATATAATAGGTAATTATCGCATTTATGTAAATATTATTTTTTTATTATTAAATAACAAAAAATAATCAAAGAGGAAGAGAGATGTCCATATGACAAAGAAAAACATATTTTCGATAAAGGTATTATGTATGAAAATAAGTTTAAGTCCATCCGCTCATGGGGCAACTAAAAAAACAGTTGGCAACTCAATCGCTATCCACAGGAAAGCAACTTGCGAATTTAATTGGCTGTCCGCGTACAGGCAACTTCTCAAGGACTGTTGGCAAGGGCGAACCCTCAACTCGCAGTCCTAGTCACCGCGGCCGGCGCGTATCAGTTGCCAGGTTGATAGGTTGCCTAGGTTGCCATGGTTGCGCCTCACGACCTGTCAAATTTTCGAGTAGCGATACGTCAGAGCACGAAAATATCGATTTTTTTCAGGAGGTTGATAAATTATTATTATATATTAAGGTTGATAATTGACAAATTATTAATAAACTAGCTGACCCGGCGAACTTCGTACCGCCTAAGAATCAATAACTGTTGTGTTAACTTATTAGCTGAATTAACTTCATTTTTTTTTAGTTAAAATTAATACTCAAAATGAATTAAGAAATGTAATTCACGTGGCAGCAAGACATTTGCTTTATTAAAGCGAATCGAAATGATTCTCGTGGCATTATTGTACTACTTTTGGTTAAAACTATTTACTGGGTGGGTTGCACTTGGGTCGATTCCCTTCATTGAAGCACCTTGTGATATCCAACATTTTTCGTTTTGTTGTCGTTAGATATCTTCCCAGTTCCACCGGGCGGATTGAGGAAAAATAAGCCACCATTTCCATCATCAACTGCCTTCATTAACGAATCGTGCACTTCCTTCTGTTGGGGGTACAACAGTGGTACATTCGTTCAAACTGATTGGTTCAATGCATCTTGATCATCATCATTGCAATAGGTACCCCACGTCACAATGCGCCTTGAATGTTTTGAAAAGAAGTGGCTGTTTTCCTGGAGTTGTGCAGACATACGTTCACCATTTGTCCCCTTTACGATTGTTGACATTTAGTGTGTAAGAAAGAGAGGCAGCATTATATGTTTAAGAAGAAAACAAAAAAATCAGCGCATTGATATTTGACGTTTTTGAATTTTTGGAATTCAAGCAAACTGCAATATTATACCTACCTACCACAATATTCCTTCAGCTCTTTCAAAAGATGAAAATTCGTTCCATATTAAATGTATGAGGAAATGAATTTTCGTCATAACTTTCTTTTTCGTGAATTTTTGGGATGTTTTAATAGTTATTATCCTATCTGGGGCGGAGACAAATCCAAAAAATCAAAGATCATCGAAATCGGTTCAGCCGTTCTCGAGTTATAAATAGTGTAACTAACCCGACTTTGTTTTATATATTAAGATAATATTTTTGAAACAAGCTGATATATTTACTGAAATCGTAAAGTTGAGTTGCGCCGTGCATTGAGTTGCCAATCAGTTTTCGGTTTCTTCATGAGCGACGGCCCTAAAAGATGGCTATAAAGAAAAAAAATTGGGAACTATACTATTTAATTGATTAATAACACTTTTTCTAATTTCTAAAATGTCTGTGTGTGTGTGTTTATGTATTTGTATGAATGTTTTCATATATAAGTTATTACGGCTAAAGAAGGAGGTAGCGCAACATGGCATAACATCCAAAAACAAATAACAAAAAAAAGAAAAAAAAAAAAAGTTATATGATACGTATAAATATCTACTTTAATGTAACCGAGTATAATACGTTTTTTCAATATTAAAAGCACCCATTGACAAATTACTAAGAATTCGTTTATTGGGATTTTTCTCTTTTGTTATAGGTAATATTTTATTCTTATTTTGTTATTATGTTGTATGACAGCCGGCGTAGTCCAGCGGTAAGGCTCTTGACTCACATTTTGAAGGTCGCGGGATCGAATCCCGGCGTGGCAAATAAATTTTATTTGAATAAATGAAGACAATATAAGCGAAACTCAATCGAAAATCTGGAAACAGAAAAATCAGAAAAACATATTGACACCTCTGGGACTCGAACCCAGGACCGAGTCCCAGAGGTGTCAATATGTTTTTCTGATTTTTCTGTTTCCTGATTTTCGATTGAGTTTCGCTTATATTGTCTTCATTTATTTAAATATTACAATTTGAGGTTTTACTCATAAAGTTAAAAATAAAAATAAAATTTTATTTGATTAATTTGTGTATTTCACAATTTATTCATTAAAATAATATATAGTATATTTGCGGCACGTTCCAGAGTGGAAGACACTCGCAGTATCGCCCTGGTGTAAGACCACCATCCAGAATTGAGACGTTGCTTAAAATGGCTTTAGCCCTGTTTGGTGACCAGATTTGAATAGCCATTTACTTCCCCACCTTCCTCTTCCCTATCTCCTTTCCCTCTCCACTACCTTCAGCCTCACAACATACCCCAACTGGGGATGCCATAATCTCACTTTCTCCAGACGGGAGCAGTTGGGACTCTTATGCGGTATTCATGTAAAAAAAAAGATATATTTCTTTTTGATTACCTGTTTTTTTTTTAAAAACAACGGAGTAAAGAGTGTTTATTATTATTAATTTCGTTATACCGTGATGCACCACATCAAGCCGCTTGACGCACGCGTCAAGCTGCTTGAGAACAGATAAGAAAATTACGTGCTTGCCGTCAAACCGGATTGATCGTGTCGGAAGCACATCCTGGGGTCCTAGCATGGTCGATCGATATAGGTTTTATCGAAAATGTCGGTAACTTGCCATCGCTCCCAAGCACGACTGCAGGCCGCTAACGAACAAACAATAGTTCACAATGACTAGGGTTCCCTAATATATTTGATGTAAACTGTTGTTTATTCGTTAGCGGCCTGCAGTCGTGCTCGGGAGCGATCGCAAGTTACCGACATTTTCGATAAAACCTATATCGATCGACCATGCTAGGGGGTCAGAGCTTATACACAACAACAGATTTGCTAGTCGTGCATTTCACATAAAACGCTCGGAAATAATTGTAGAATTTGTAAACCAACAAATTTTACGAGCGCTTTTCATTTAGCAATCTCGAAGCCAATGAACACATCAAGAACACATGAACACTTTACCTCCTTATCGCCTCTTTCTAACTGAATAACACCAGTTTCAAGTTGTCGGTTACTAGTTCCAGTTAGCAGTGCCAGTTCCTGGGGCGGTTCCAACTAGCCAGTCGTTTAAGCTTCATGGGGTTTAAATTAATCTACACAGATAAGAAACTTAGCTGCTATTCTGTTACTGCGGGACGTTCACTGAGTAGAGAAATCCTAGAAGTGTTATCTTTTGTTAGATATAAGAGTTAGTTAAAAGCTTCCCAGATTCGCACATAGAGGGCAGTGCTAAGAGCTTTCCCGAAATCCGCAAGATGGCGGCTGGATTAGTTTATGGGTTAGTGCTCAAGAGGGCCGAGGGCCAAGGGCCGGGGTTAAGAGCTCCCACAAAACACGGTGGGAATCAGATCTATTTCTGCTAGCTCCTAGTTAGGTTGACTACTCGCAGTCACAACTTGTAATACGCGAAGTATGAATAAATCTAGATAAACATAAAGAACTCTATTCTTCACCAAAGAAGTAATCTCCTTCCAAGACGAGTTGGAGAACCTGATTGTGTGAACACAACATCTTTTGATATGAAAATTTCTCTAGCAGCGTTGTGATTTGAAACTCAAAAACCCGTGGATACAAACCCGTGGATACATCTATAGGATTTAGCCTGCGAGAGAATGAGATAGAATAATCGGTCTCCTTTTTGTGCGGTACTTCGTAGCCTCCCCATTATTGACTATTTTAGTTTTCTGAAGGTTTCACTCCTACTGCATGTAAACTACACACATTTTTTTTCATATTAACTTCACGCAGTAGGCCCTGAAGTATATATTTTCCCTAAGGGCCTGTAGTCTTTGGGGATGCTATATGGAGGTCTTTCTGTGTAAAGGAGGGAGTGTACCTGGGTATTGAAGAAATCCATGTTGTAGGAGGGAGCCGTTGAACTCATGAAAGATTCGTAGAAACGACCAATGTCAACTCTGTACAAATAAATGTTAGGCGCGCGTTTGGCGTGTTTCCCGACTGTGCACCGGTGCCTAAATAATCAATTACGCTAGAAATCCCGGTGGAACAAGGACGACGTTCACAGCAGACGCCTGTGCTCTAAAGATTGCAATGAGTTTTTTAAAATAGGAGAATCTATCACATTGACCGCCCTTTTCCGCACCGAGTCAAGGGTTTTTTCTGGGGCTCCAGACTAGAGTTGGCTGCCAAATTCAACAAAGCGATTTGTACAGGGTCAGCAGTTGTTTACTATTAAAGCATCTGCGTATCCTGTACAGTACGCCCAGCTTCTGAGAGACTAACATGACTTTGTTTTTGATGGGTGTAAATAAATAGAACGTAAATTTCAAGTGTCAAAATAACAGAAGATTATAAAACACGACACGATGCGAATAAATAATGCTGTGAGCCAATACAGAGTTGCGTGGCGTTATTTCCTCTGCCTACCCCTCCATTGAAACGGTTTGATGGATAATGAAGGTTTAACTAGAAGTTAGATAAAATCATAAATACTTGAGGTACACTGTCCACAATACATTATTTCTCTTCATTTCTTTAATGCACATGACCTTACGACCTTCCTAGGTCCTACAGGTAATTACAGGTTCATATTTAGTTACAATTTTTTTTTAAATGTGATTTGAATTTCGCCGGAAGAAATAGAAAATTATGCTTTATTCGGGCACAGATACGTGAACATCACACTTCTAGCTGTCTATGTCTTCAGTGGGGCCACTAGTGATGTGGAAACTTTGTTGGCACGGTTCCTCCCACGTTCCGACGACGGTTAACAGTTTCACCGTGCCAATTTTAAATCGCCTAATCAGAAATTATGGCCTTCAGTCTGGCCATTTGATTAAGCGACCGGAATGAGGAATTTTCATTCACCTGAAACGCGTAGTTTCATTACTTTGGGATTTATCGAGGTTTTTTAGGCAAAAATTCAATTTCCTTTGCACGATTCATTGAATGTTGAATTGTTCCAATTTTTGACGAACTTTGCAATCATTTACATTTTGTAATTTTCTCTACAACAAGAGTTAACCATACAAGAATTCCAACTATACGAAGTTTCAATTCAATTCAATTTTTTTTAAACATTACCATTTTATTGTGCTTTTAAAATACATTTGTAAAATAGTATTACATAAAATATAAGCAAAGGTTATTTCAAGTACTAAAGATATTCACTAATTTGACGTAATTATTTCCGTCGACAACAGTAATCTTAACCAGGCGGAAAACATATTAACTTAATGGGGTTTTCTATGGTGATTAAGCGGAACCATAGAAACCATATCAAGAAGTAAACGGTTAGCTTTATGTTTATGTTTTGAGTTCATTGATTTTCTAATCAAGACTGTCGTCGTTTTAATAGGGTCCGAATTTTATTTATTTATTACCATTTTAATTTTTTATGCGACACCTCACAAGTGCGCCCCTTTCTGTATGGTGTAAAAGCAGGGGTTCTTGGTCGCCACCCGATTGGGCAACGTTGTGAGGCGGGTTAAGCAAGGGACTGCAGGAAAGATTTTTTTAATGCGGGCTTTGATGAGGCCCCGATTATATGAAGGAGGAAAAACGTGAGAACGAGACATTTCTTCGACTCTTTCTTGTGATGACGTCAACATCAATTGTAAAGGGGTTTTCCGTTCGTGACCGTCAAGTTCCATGCATGTACATTGTACATGGAATGTACCTACCTGGTTTTTATTGTTTATTACTGATGTACACCTAGAATAACACAACTTATATCTGATATTGTACCTAAATCTAAGTAACTCCCCCAATATGTACCATTATTGTTAATTATTATTGAATCCATTAATGTGAAATTATGTACACGCAACCTGCCAATTTGACTGTCCTAAAACGGGAAACCTTCCTAGTTGGACAGTCAAAGCTTCCTTTTATATTTTTATTATCTTGTATGTAATAAATGTAATAATAAAATAAAATAAAATAAAATAAATCAAATCAATGCTGCTAACTCCTTAGAGCAAACTTCATTAATTTATTAACACCTGTAGAACATACACAGCATGCCCTGATTACATATATGTACTAGAGGTTCAATGTTAACCATGAATTTTCAATCACACGGGCCGCCCTCCTTTGCACAGAATCGCGTAGGTTTATCAAGAAGTATTGTGCGTATTTATAAGTATTGTAGCGCAAAAGTGGCTCCCATGTTCAATGGCGTGCGCAGATTGAGATTTGTGTACTATTGAAGAATCTGCTAGATTTATACAAGACGCTCAGTTTATTGGAAACTAGATTTACTCGGTCTTCTACGCGGAGCCCCGATACCTGAGAAAGTCCACAATCCAACTATGCAGGGTTGGATGGAACCCTTATGGTAACTTCTCGAAGAGGAAGAACTGGGTAAGAGCTGGGAAAGTTTCGTTGGACGATTTCTTACCGGGTGTAGGAATGTAGTTATGTCTTTTGTATTTTCGTCTTATGTCCACCTGTTAACAGAGAACTATTTGTCCTGCCCAGTGCAAACCCATTACCAAACACATTCCCTTGTGTTATTTCTAACTCCAAGACTTGCTTTCTAATACATATTTCCTAGTTTTGCATTCAAAACTGCTTACGAATTACAGCTTTAGATGTACTTGAAATGGACTGTAAATGTTAAAAATGAAACTAGACGAAATGGTGTTTGCTGAAATTGAGTGATAGCATGTGTAGGAAAAAACAAGGTGTGCAAGGAAAAGGGAATGACCAATCACTTACTACTGTATCTCTGCAAAGGAGCACACAATATAGTTAGGCACATAGTTCCACCGCGATATCCCTAGGTAATTAACACCATAACAAAGCGATATTATGTACTTCCAAGATGGTCAAATTCCTCCTTTTTACTTAACGAAATTATGTACTACACGAAACACACCAAAAACTTGCTTCCAAGGAAGTCCCCATTCTTCTTCTATTTTCAAAACAAACACTCGAATTTTCATTAGTTTTCTTGCCGGTGTTCCAAATTTAAAATATTTTTCCAGCAAAGTGATTAGGGAGAGTGGATAAATGGCATCCTAGTAGGAACTAAGCATATACTTACTTCAAAACCAAACATCTTGTTTATTGTTAGATTAAAGTTTATTCCATTAAAAGAAAAATGTAGATAGTTGGTTTTGGTACATCATAGATTCATAGTGGTGAAAATTAAAGCATCGCATTCATTGAATGTAATCTAAAATAATTAAGGTAAACCATAAATGCTGACATTGTTCTAAGTAAAACGTTATCACACAATCAGGCGTTAATAAATTAAACACCAATTTGTGGTACCAGTTTTCCATCAACCACCACAAGCACAAGTTACCATATCTTCGCTTCTGCGTTAGGATGTACAATTACCTAAGTAGGCCACAAATTTCATTCTGAAATTCTTCCACTTTATACAACTCTATTGATTATTCTGAGTGGGTTTGCTACTATTGCTAGGTTAAGGACTTTGATAGTATTCCGACTTTTGATATGGCCGCCTAAGTTTGCGGTCCGCTTGACCGAGCAGTGCTTTGGACGCTCTAAACACGATGGTTTATTCAAACTACGGCGGTGAACTTATACTAGACCAAATAATGATGGCGTCCCTTGGGTAAGGCTTCGAAAAACGATCACGAGCTTTCCCCATTAATGCGTACCTTTGAGGAGTAAGGACGTAATCTCTATAGAAAAATATAACCGTTAAAAACATATCCTTAGAGATAGAAAAACACAAACATCGATGAGTTGGAATAGAAATGATCATTCATAACCACTGAATTTTTGAGCCTTCTGAAATTTTCCACCCTCTTTCAAAAAACTCATACCTCCGAATGTTAATATGGTTTCATATAAACTGCTTATAGTGTTAGAGAGCCGTTGAATGCACGTACACTTAAACGTTTATCTCATATTTTTAGTATGTATTACAAAAAAAATATTGAAAAATCGTTAAATTTATAAACGCATGCATTCTGCCTATACTGCTACACTAAAATTGGCGTGCTTAGTACCTATTTGGAGACATTTTATATTTATCACAAAGATAATCTAAGTACAGAGCGCGCGGGAACTTTTGAAATAATACCAATAAATTTTTTTAAATGTTTATTTAAATTGGCAACATTTTGGCCAGCAAATGTTCGAGAGTGTTTGCAAATTGGCCAATATGTGGCCAAAAACGGTTCAGCGGCTAAACCACGTTTTTAAATATTTTTTTTTAATATTTAAAACGTCGTGCGCACAAATTTAACAGCCGATTCCATGGGATCTTTCTCGTATCCACAAAAGAATCGCTCCTCTAGTTTGAAATGATGCCAAAGGATTTTGCATTTGGTGACGTCATATAATTTTCAATATCGTCATAACCATAATCTTTATTAGGTAATTAACCTTATATTTTCAGATAAAAGTTATTTTTCTAAATTTATATAGGTAGGGTACCTTTGTATGTTTTAATTTTTAATTGGATGGAAATAATCGAAACTGATCAATAATGCGACCAAAAAATGATTAAATAGAAGACCTTTGATGGAAAAAAGGTCTTTATTCCTGGCCTCCTGAGTGGAGTTAATATAAAAAGGTCGTTACAGCAGGTTTTAAGAAATTCAAACTTTAAACCTGACATGTTAAAAGCTTTTAAAATTGTACCTCAATGTGAATTTTAAAAATAATTTAATTAAATGAAGACAATATAAGCGAAACTCAATCGAAAATCTGAAAACAGAAAAATCAGAAAAAGATATTGACACATCTGGGACACGAACCCAGGACCTCGAATCTGACCTGATCGTCCCAGATGTGTCAATATCTTTTTCTGATTTTTCTGTTTTCAGATTTTCGATTGAGTTTCGCTTATATTGTCTTCATTTAATTAAATATTACAATTTGAGGTTTTACTCATAAAGTTAAAATAAAAATTAAAAATTAAAAATAATTGTTCAACAGTTTGACTGAGCGATAAACTGTACGTAAATTAGGAATTCGGTACTCAGGTATTTCACCGTAAGGGAGGTTTTGTATCCACCTACGTAAATGCATATTTAATGTATCGACCTTTGAAGAATGCTAGGGCGTTGTCTCTGAATAGACAGTCTGGGCTGCCGCCCGGGAATGTCGGAGGGACAAGTAGTAGTTAGAAACTTAGGTATTTAACTCATAATAAAGAAAAAATTACATCCAACTCGTTTGTTTTATGGGGAATGTAATTTCAAACACGAATTTCAATGCAATTTCGACGAATATAAAACAGCTATATATTACATATCTACTACTCTACTAGATGGACCTGGTTTGCACTTTGTGGTAATTAAAACTAAATATTTGGTCAAAAAAAATATTTATATCAGGCTCCACTCATCTTTAAAAACCCTGCAGAGCATATTAAGTCATCTGATTCCTTTTGCATTTTTAAAAAGATTGCTAGATTATTTGTGTTAGACACTTTTTTTTCATTTTTGCACTTTCTGTATTTGGAATAAGTACGCAAGGTAGGAAGAAAGGTGACGCATGGTGGGATGACGAGATCAAAGTGAATTCAGAGAAGAAGAAAGCATGGTTACGTCTGATAGCGGCTGGCACTGATTCTAGCGAAGAGAGAGATAGAGCGAAAGAAGTTTATAAGGGATGTAAGAAAAGAGTAAGTGTTGGAGTGAAAGAACGAAAGAAACGCCTGGAAGAGGAAGAGAGAATAAAAATGACAAAACACTTCCAAGAAAACATTGAACTGTTTTGGAAGGAGGTCAAAAGGTTCCGGAGTGGTTCAGAGAACGGAAGCCTGAAAGTCATAAAATCGAAAGATGGAAAAATGTTGACGAATGAGGAAGAAATAAAAGAGAGATGGATGAAATATTTTGAGGAGGTTTTCGAAAGCAATCCGGGTGATAGTGAGGCCAGCAGTGAATCGGGTATGAACGATGACGGAGTGAATTCAATCAAAATCAGCGTGGATGAAATAAAAAAAATCGATAAAATGCATGAAGAATGGTAAGTCTGTTGGTTTCAACAATATTGCTGCCGAATACTTTAAAGGAGATAGCCATATTATTCTCACATGGTTGTGCAAACTTTTTAACCAGTGTTTAGAGGAGGGTTACACGCCATTAGATTGGAGAAGGGCTGTAATCATGCCGTTATACAAAGGTAAAGGGTCACGTATGGAATGTGGGAATCATAGGGCTATTAGCCTGCTAAGTTCAGTTGGCAAGCTGTACGGAAGAATATTGATTGAAAAGGTAAGAATGGAAACAAAGGATAAAATATGGGATGTGCAAGGTGCCTTTATGAGTGGAAAGGGATGCATGGACCAGATTTTCTCCTTGCGTATGCTTACTGAGAAGTTTCTGGCGAAAAACCAGAAACTTTTCTGCGCCTTTGTAGATCTACAAAAAGCATACGACCGAGTCGACAGGAAAAAGCTATGGAAGGTTTTGTCCAAGTATGGAGTGAATACAAATCTCATTCAGGCAATTGCGTGTCTGTACGAGGGAAGCGTTGCGTGGGTTAGGGTGAACGGTGGTTTTACGGGGTGGTTTGACATCACAAAAGGTGTCAAGAAAGGCTGCGTAATGTCACCATGGTTATTCAATCTATACATGGATAATTGTATGCAAGAATTGAAAGAGGTGGGATTGGGCGCGAAATTGAGTAATCGGAAAGTATGTTGCCTGTTGTATGCTGATGATGCGGTGCTGATTTCTAACACTATGGAAGATCTACAGTCTCTCGTATCTAGGATGAACGAAGTATGTATGAAGAATGAGTTAATGATGAATGTAAGTAAGTCTAAAGTCATGGTGTTTGAAAGAGAGAGTACGAAAACTGTATGCAACATAGTTGTGAATGATGAATACTTGGAGCAGGTGGATGAGTTTGTGTATCTGGGTAGTATGTTTACGAGAGATGGGAAGGTTAAAAGAGATATTGAAAGAAGGGTGAATGCCGGTAACTCCATTAATGGTGGACTGAATGCCGTTGGCGCTAATAAAAAACTGTCAAAAAAAGCGAAGCTAGCAGTCCACAATGGAGTCCTGGTACCTACCCTGATGACAGTGAGGCATGGAACTGGCAGAGGAAGGATGAAAGTAAACTGAATGCTGTTGAAATGAGATCCCTGAGACGTATGTGTGGTAAAACAATGTATGATCGTGTGAGAAATGTGGATATCCGCAAAGAATGTAAGGCTGATGTAAGCATAATGAGTAAGATTAAGAAAGGGACCCTCAGACGCGAATGTGAATGGTAGAAGAAGTCGGGGACGCCCGAGGAAGACATGGCACGATCAAGTGAATCAGATACTTGAGTCGGGTCATGTCAAAAGTCAGAATAATAGAAGAGAATGTATGAGACGATGTATGAATGTGAATGAGGCAAAGAGTGTGTGCCAAGACCGAGTTTTTTGGCGGTCCGTCCTCTCTGCCTACCCCTGCGGGGAAACGGCGTGATGGTTAGTTAGTTAGTTAGTTGTATTTAGCATATTATATTACCTTTTTTCATCTTTGTCCGTTTAAATTAATAATACATGTTTTTCTTTTCATCCTAGTCCCGTTTTTACAAATTAATAGCTTAATATATTTTTTCAAATTAAATTTCAGTACATGGTCACTGTAAATGTTTACACTATACTTTATTTGCTTCCATTAGCTTATTAGGTACCCATCATCTGTAAGAAATATTAATTTAACAATATTGTCCTGAATTATTAAACAGAATTAATTTGAAAGTACTCACACGTCACACAAGTTCAAAAATAACACTGTAAAACAAATTAAAATCAAAATGATTGCCTATGTAATGTTTACAAAACTGTATAAAATTTAATGATATATTATGGAGTATCTCCTATAATTATAAATACATTTATGTAATATCTTTTAGTAGTTACTAGTAAACTCTTTAATTTTTAAAATACGTAACACATTAGTAAAATGAGGAAATCTATAATTGGTTTCTCAGTTAGGCGATTGATAAAATATGTATAAATTTTAAATATGTATGGATTAAACACATTGCCAACTTTTGATTTCTCTAAAACAAAATAAATAAATTGTTTTAACTATATTTTATGTTACAAAATCACTATATTATTTTGTATTATTTTTACTACTTTATAAAATTATTAAACAACTTAACGCAGGCTTGTCCTAGCGAGGTTAAATATTGTTAAAGGCCCGAAAAACGGCTAACTAACTAACTAACTAACCATCACGCCGTTTCCCGCAGGGGTAAGCAGAGAAGACGGACCGCCAAACAACTTGATCTTGGCACACATTCCTTGCCTCGTTCACATTCATACATCGTCTCATACGTGCTCTTCTATTATTCCGACTCTTCACATGGCCCGACTCAAGTATCTGATTCACTTGGTCGTGCCATGTCTTCCACGGGAGTCCTAGACTTCTTCTACCATTCACATTTGCGTCATATATTCTCCTTACACTCCTTTCCTCGTTCATTCGCTCTAAATGTCCAAACCATCTGAGCGTCCCTTTTTTAATAGCCTAATACCTCTTAATAGCTCTTAATACCTAAGTAATAGTGTTTAAAACAACAATCAATAATAATAAACAGTTCACGGTGACAATTATTACAGTGTATTACGAGTATATTTTCGTTAGCGTTGATTACATGTTATTTTTATGGTTTCTTTGCAATTGTTGTTATGGACTGCAGATTTATTAAATATAGGTTTTGAGTATGTGTGAGTAAGATTAAGTTAGGTTAGGTTATATTAAGTAGATTAAGTTAGATTAAGTCAGATTAAGCTAGACTTAGGATGTTAAGTAGATTACTAAATACATAAGGTAAATGTATTATTGCGGGGCAAGAATTCTAATAATCCATGCGCTTGATAGCTGCAAGACGGGTTGTTATCTAGCCTCCTACACAGTTAAGTAAATTAAAATACGTTCGTATAAAAAGATATTTTATTTGATTTATTGGGGGGCTAGAATTCCAACAATCCATGCGCTTGATAGCTGCAAGACGAGTGGTTATCTAGCCCCCTACATAGTTAAGTAAATTGAAATACGTGTATAAAAAGATATTTTATTTAATTTATCGGGGGGCTAGAATTCCAATAATCCATGCGCTTGATAGCTGCAAGACGAGTTGTTATCGAGCCTCCTAAGTTAAGTAAATTCTAATGTAAAATCCATCCTAATTTGTACAGCGCTTTTGAGGCGATTTTTCGCAAAAACAGCGCTATATAAGTTGTCCAAATTTATTATTTATTATTAATCTTAACATTACGCTTACATCAGCCTTGCATTCTTCGCGGATCTCCACATTTCTCAAGGGGGTGCATGGACCAGATCTTCTCATTGTGTATGCTTACCGAGAAGTTTCTTTTCATAAATGATACTAGGCTAAAGTACTAACATAGTGAAAAGTATACTAGTGTATTGAACATGATAGGGAAGCTTAGATGGTTTTGGAAAGTAGAGTGGAATATCTGAGAAAGGAGAAAATGAATTGCAGAATAATTCAAGGATGACTGAGGAAGACATGACACCAAGGGAATTAACTAACGTTAGTTTTTTTTTTACATTAACTCCACACAGGAGGCCTTGAGGAAAATAAATTGGGTCCTTTGACGACCAAAAATCACTGTAAAACAGAGGAGTTTGTGTGAACGTGAACGAAACAAGCAACTCCTATCCCGTATTAGTTTTCAGTGAACGGCGATGATATCTACGCAGCGTCAGCATAAAAGTTTGCAGATTTTGTCTTCATGTTTGTGCACTAATTCGCACCTTTCGTAGTACACTTAATAGTTCATGTAATGTTTAAAAAAAATATTATTTTGTTTACGTTTTGGTCTATTTTACTACGTTACGATGGGGCCGAACATTTGTTGCCACGCTACTGACAATAACCCTAGTTCATTTTTTATAAATCGAAAAGTAACAAAAAACAGTACAGTGAAACTTTAATGTCAAGTTTAATCTCAATTTGGGAGGCAGGTATGGGTATATATATATAGCTACCTTACTGATCGTACTTTTAGAGTAAAACTAGACGAAATTCTATCATCAGAACGTCCACTAGCAGCCGGTGACCCCCAAGGCGGTTCACTATCCCCTAAACTATTTAACGTCTATTCCAGCGATATTCCCCCACCGATGAACCATAATGTAAAAAATTTTCAGTTCGCCGATGATATTAATGTTATCTCAAGTTCTACTGTCGCGACCACTGCTACACGCCGCGTACAGCTCCAAGCCACTATATTCGAAGAGTTTTGTAAAAAGTTGAGAGTTTCAATGAATCCAACCTAAAGTGCCGCTACAGTTTTTTCACGAAGACTACCCAAACAGCCGCCGAACATTATATTATTTGGAGAACAGGTCCCATGGGAAAAATCTATTAAATACCTCGTAGTAACACTAGATTCCAAGTTAACGTGGGCTAAACACATCAATGAAAAAGTAAAATCAACTAATAAGTCAATTGCAGCACTCTACTCTATGCTAGGTAGAAATAGTAAATTATCAGCAGACAACAAACTATTCATCTACAAGACGACCATCAGGTCGGGCTTTACATATGCTGCTCCCGTTTGGGGTCATGCAGCTGACACTCAATTAAATAAATTACAAACCCTGCAAAACAAAGCCATTCGATTAGCGTTGAATGCGCCGAAGTGGATCAGGGTTAACACTCTTCATAAAGACACAAACATTCCTCTGATAAAGGAGCTAATTGTTTATCAATCGGAAAAATTCTACGCCGGACTAGCCGGACATGAAAATCCGACCATAAACTCTCTCGCTCAATATGGCGAGAATGAAATTACCAAACACAAAAGACCTAAAGTAATCCTCCGCAAGGAATAGGCAATTAAGAACACATTTAAAGCAATAATAATAATAAATAATAACAATTCCTGCATCAAGTCGCAGTATAGTTTTAAGTTTCATTTCTTACGAGAAATGAAACTTAAAACTACGAGAGGCGAAGAGAAAAGTGTGGCACTATAGGTCAGCAGATTGGTTCGGTCTGCGGGCACATTTTAATGCTTTCCCGTGGTCAGCTGTCTGTTTTCGGACTTCGGATCCCTCAAGATGTGCCCAGGAAATTGGTGAAGTCATCACATCCGCGATGGATGGCTTCATCCAATCTACTGTTAAGGAAACTGGTGTAGGCTCAAAGCCGTGGTTCAGTCGACAATGCGCTGAAGCAGTGCGACGAAAAAACGCGGCTTACCGAGCCTACAACACATCTAGAACATCCGAAGACAGAACAGCTTACAACAAAATGGCAAAGGAAACCAAGAGAATCATAAATAGGTCAAAATTCGAGCACGACCAGCAGATCAGTAGAAAGCTGACTGCATGCCCGCATGGCAGCAGGCAATTCTGGTCGCTTGCGGGCTCAATAGGTCGCAATTTCTGCAAATCCAGTCTGCCACCTCTTACCAGACCTGACGGCTCACTAGCAAACACCGCCACCGAAAAGGCTAACTTACTAGGTAAAATGTTTGCGGATAACTCAACCCTCGATGACCAAGGTGCTGTCCCGACGTCGGTTCCTTACTGCGGTTTTCGTATGAAAAAGCTGAGGATCCGGCATCGGGAAGTACTCCATGTTTTACGAGGGCTTGATGTTAATAAAGCTAGTGGGCCTGACGGAATACCTGCCCTGGTACTGCAAAGGTGCGCTGCAGAAATAGCTCCAATTTTGACGAAGCTTTTTAAACTGTCCCTGAAGACTGGCTCTGTGCCCTCTGGTTGGAAAAAAGCGGTTATCCATCCTATTCCAAAGAAGGGTGACTGCTCCAACCCGGCCAACTACCGCCCCATAGCGATCACATCAGTTCTGTCTAAGGTGATGGAACGTGTGATCAACGACAAACTGCTCACATACCTCGAGAAGAACAAAATTATTAACGACCGTCAATACGGATTCCGGCGGAACCGCTCGTGCGGTGATCTTCTCGCGTATGTGACGCATGTTTGGGGGCGATGCCTGGAACGTTTCGGTGAGACCCAAACGGTTGCACTGGACATATCCAAGGCCTTTGACCGGGTTTGGCACCGAGGACTTGTCAACAAACTGCATTCTTACGGACTTCCCGCATCCTTGTGTACGTGGATTGCCGACTTCTTGAGGGAGAGGTCGATTCAGACGGTAGTCGATGGTTTCACCTCTTCCTCTCACTCGATAAATGCTGGCGTCCCGCAGGGATCGGTTCTGTCTCCAACTCTGTTTTTGTTGCACATCAACGACCTTTTGTCATGTGCACCAATTCACTGTTACGCGGATGACAGTACAGTTCATGATAGCTTTTTGTTTGACAAGCCCCCAAAGGGCTCACAAACTCCAACAGCTCGTAAGGCTTTGAAGCAAAGAATGGACGGTTACCTCGAGAGTGTTTTCTCTTGGGGTAAAAATAATCTCGTTGAATTTAATGTTTCAAAGACCCAATCTTGTCTGATTACGTCTAAAAGGGATCGCAATGAAAATCTAGTCTCTTTCAACGGAAGAAATCTTCCGAACAGGCCCTCCATTGATATGCTCCGTGTAACCCTAAGTGACCAGCTCAGGTATGGGGGCTCCATCGAAGCCAGAGTAAAGTTAGCCTCCCAAAAACTGGGCGTACTGTACAGGGCCCGCAGATACTTTAATAGTACACAACTGCTAACCCTGTACAAATCGCAAGTGCGCCCCACGGTTGAATTTGGCAGCCACCTCTGGTCTGGAGCTCCAAAATACCTGAAAAATACCCTCGACTCTGTGCAGAAACGGGCGGTCCGTTTGATAGATTCTCCCATCTTAACAGACGGATTGCAATCTTTAGAGCACAGGCGTCGAGTGGGAATGCTATCCTTGTTCTACCGGTATTACAATGGAAGATGCTCCGAGGAACTAGCATCATTGATCCCTTCGGCACCGGTGCATAGTCGGGAAACACGCCAAACGCGTGCCCAACATTTGTACACAGTTGAAATTTGTCACATGAGAACGGGTCGTTTCTTCGACTCGTTCTTGTGTTCAACAGCTCGGCTGTGGAATGATTTGCCGGCCTCTGTGTTTCCTCCTTCCTACAACATGGGTCTCTTCAAGACCAATGTTCATTCCTTCCTCTCCTCAAAAAGACCCTCCACACAGCATCCCAGATGACATAGGCCCTGAGGGAAATTATTTTCCTCAGGGCCTCCTGTGTGGAGTTAATGTAAAAAAAAAAAAAAAAAAAAAACAACCAAAAATAAAAATCCGTCCACGTAAAGTTTCATAGAAAATCCATTGTAATTATGCTAGAGTCAGTAAACTCATTGCTTAGGAACTCTGTCAATAAATAATATCCAAGTCCAAGACTATTTGAAGGAGACCTTTTGACCACTCCAGCCTGACTCTCGCCATCACTTAGGTGCTTCACCATTCGGCATTTATTTTCCCATTTGTATGCGAAATTTCATTGCTTAATATTAATTTCCGTTTGCTTTTTCAAATTGTTTAATTTATTACCAGAAAAAATCGAAGAAAATAAAATTGATTTAATTTTTTCCATCTTTATTGTTTCTTGATTAACAACTGTAATCACGGTTGTAACAGTGTGCTGGATATTTTCTGAGTGCTGGATATTTTCAATAAAAATCACCTTTTTAATGGTTTCAACCGTGTTTGGTGACCAGATTTGAATAGCTAAGTTGGTACTTCCCAACCTCCGTATTTCCCGTCTCCTTCCATTCCCATTCCCTTCAGCTTCACGACATACTCCAAATGGAGATGCCATAGTCACAGTTGTTTCGGAGAGTTGGGACTCTTAAACGGAATTCACTTCTATTCATTACACTCGAACTTACCGTCAAATTACGAAGTTAGTGCTGTCGCTAAGTAAACTTCACTTAAAATATTTCACAGTTTACTTAATAAGCTTGCATTAAGCCAATACACAAATCAGAAGCAAAAACGAGTATCCATAACAATTGCCGTCATTTGCGAACTGTTATTGCTTGTTGGCATCGATTTAATCATGTGACACTTAAAAGTCCCCCGCCAAGACCTGAATGTACGAGAAATTGGACTAACTTTTCAGTGACTATTTGGACTGAACACGGATTTGCATTATAATTTCCGAATTGCACGATCCATTCGGATATTTTTAAGCACCAATTAGAAATAAGTACCCACCTACTAGTACCTTATTACAGTTTGTTGATTTGTTTTCTCCCTAGCAGAAGGTTTACTTGTCTTGTTCTATATCAGTGCTTTTATTATTATTGTTATCTTAGGCAAGCCTGAGGCTTTCATTAGTGAAATGCGTGAGGACTATCAACACGGCCCTCTACGTTACCACTACCCCTTGAAATAACAATTAATTTCCACAAGGGTATCTGGCGGCTGTAAGGTTGACGATGGAATGCCTGATCTCAGAGATTCATATAAGCGTAGGTACTGCTGATAACTCCATTATTCCCTCTCACTCTCTCTCGGAAACGATGCATCCAACAGAAAGAGATCTATAACAGACCATATTAGAATATCTGAGGGAGGTTTCTGACCTAGGGGCGCTACCGCAATAGCCTACTAAAGGGTTTGAAACTATTCAAATATTCCAACTCCATACAATCATTTCTTATAGCTTGATTGTGGTTACATTATTATGAAAACAAAGTATTCTCATAATAATTATGCCCGCTGAAAGTAAATAACAGCGCGAATAACCAGGAAAACTTCTTAGTTATAATTATTGTCCATTTCTGTTGAAAGTCCATGGTAATATTTCGATTAAATAACTTTAAAACTTGGTTCCACTTGTTTATTAAATATTTTTTAAATTATGCTTGTAAAATTACATTAGAACGGCAATACCCAATGCTAGCAATTTCAGTCATTTATTTAACGTCCATAGGGCTTTTACTGGGCCATATACTTCGAGGGGGGAAGTATCACTTGCTCCATTTAATATAGAGGGTCGCCGAGGGCCTGGTAGGAGACAAATGTCTTGGCTGCGAAATATACGAGAGTGGACCGGCATTAGAAGTGTGGAGGAGCTATTCCGGGCAGCGCAAGACAGAGAGACATTTTCAAGAGTGATCGCCAACGTCGGGGGGACCTGATAGTAGGGTGTGTCAATTATTTCAACTTTTGAATTCAGAAACGCCCGGTGTCTCAAAAGTTGCGTCTTACAAAGAAAAGAGAACTGCATTTAATTTTTTTTTAAGTGGTTATTAGCCCGCTAAAATGCATTGAAAATCAGAAAACAAACCTAAACCCATTTTTTTTTAAATTTTTAATAATTTTTATTCAGTAATTTAACCTTTTAACGTTTGTTTATTATTAAAAAATGCGTATAACCGACAAAAATCACAAAAAAGTTCAAGTTTATGAAAACAAGTAAGTCAACAAGAATTCTGATTTTATCCAGAAAAAGTATTATTTTCCCCTTTTGTATTTTTAACCAACACATAACATATGTAAATTTTTTTTTGGTTTCTTTGAACTGCAGTTATGGAATGAAAAATAAGTTTGGTACAAAATATAAAATATGAACAATTGGTTTTATTTTTTTTCCAAATCACGAAATCTATTTTTTTTCAAAACTTCCGGGCATTTTAGCGGGCCAATAGTGAACAATAATTTATTTTTCCGTTATTTGTTTTTGGGGTGTTATGCCGTATTGCGCTACCTCCTTCTTTAGCCAACGTTTCGGACATCGTTGCAACTTATCTAACAATAATTTCATTTATTTTTACGTTTTCGAATAGCTACAGATCATACGAAACTTTTAAGACCCCGGGCGTTTAAATAGAAGGCCATTTTTTTCTCTCTATGGAGAGCGACACAAGCTACCTGATAGGGGTAGTAGCGAAGCGAGGGTGGGTGACACTACACCCGACGGTAGGTGACACCCGACCGTGGAAAAAAATTACAAAGGATATTGTCACAAAAAATATTGAATATGGTGTTATTTATATTTTCGTAGCTCTATGGCTCCCCGTGGAATGTCCCGAACGGGGAGAATTTTGTGCCTGACGGTCTTTTTATAGACGAAAATAGTCTATTTCTGAAATTCTCTAGCCCCCCCCCCCCCACAAATGAGTGTCCGTTACCTTAATGAAATACATTGAATTGAGAAATTGAATAGTTGGTGTTTTTTTTTATCGGCTGGCATCGTCTACAGCGCTCCATTCCTCTTTCTGTCATAGATCCCATCCCCACACATTTAGAATACATTCGTTATTTTTTATTTAAAAGACAAAATATTCACTACAGATAATTATACGGCAGAACGTTTGCCGGGTCAGCAAGTTTCACTATTGTACAGGGTGTTAAGGGACGTACTTGACTTACTCTAACCAGTGATTCCTGACATTATTTACACTAAAAAATGAAAATGAAATTTTGGTCTCCGGTGACATTTTTATTGTTTTTTTTTTTTTCTACAAAAACATAAAAATACGGTAGTTGTTGAACAGTTGGAGGTGGGGTAAGGGGTTCTTCGGACACCCGGCTGAGTGACCAGTGACGATATGCAGAAGAAATTTTTTTTTGGTTGATTTTGAAGAAAAAATTTTTGAAAAAAATAAAAAGTCGTCAAAAAAAGTCACCGGAGACCAAAATTTCATTTACATTTTTTACTCCAAATAATGTCAGGAATCACTGGTTTAAGTAAGTCAAGTAGGTCCCTTAACACCCTGTATAAACGTATTAAAAGTAAGTCAAGTAGGTCCCTTAACACCCTGTATAAACGTATTAAATGCATATACGTTTTAAGATTTTCACGGCCAAAAGCATTTTCGTTATTTGTTTTTGGGATGTTATGCCGTGTTGCGCTATCTCCTTCTTTAGCCAACGTTTCGGACGGCATTACAGGGTCCATCATCAGGGCAGATCCGGTAGACACTGCAACGAAGTCCGAAACGTTGGCTAAAGAAGGAGGTAGCGCAGCACGGCAGAAAACGTCCATTTTCGCCGTGCCAAAAGACGACCCGAACTTTGATTTTTGTTGGTCTTAGAACAATTATTAATTATCTTTTATGAAAGTTTCAAATCAATTGAATAATCAATCATTTTTTGATTATGATTGTTAGATAGTAGGGCATTTTTGTAAAAAAAACGTGTTAAGAGTGTTTATTGGGTTTCGACAAAGTTTCGAGTGGATGAGCTTTTCAGGAATCGGCATTGATACATTTGTACATTTGTAGTGGCCTATATCCAAAATGGTCGCCATTTCATCGGTAAACGAAAACCTCTTTTACTCACCATCTTAATAAATATTTTTAGTACTTAAATAAAAATAATGTTATAAATTGTTTTTATTCTTTGATTTTGCAAGATTTGAAACGGAAAGAAACTTTTATTCCAGAAAAATAGACTATAACGAAAAATTCAACTAATTTTAGAAAACTGAATATTAAAATCCTAAGGAATTACGGGTCCGTTCTCACGGACGAGCTTCCTTTGAATGGTCAAGAAATACGAGAGCTACTTTTAAGTCGATTTAAAAATATATCATTTCTAATATTTGTTTCGGAAGGTACCTTTTTATCAAAATCTTCGTTCTTGTAAATACATAAAAAAATAGGTTCCGTGTTTTTGTGTCTGTAAATCTCGGAAAATAATTAATGGATTGACTCAATTTTTTTACGGAACATTGTCTTTTAGCAGAAGAGTGTTTCTGTATATAATGGTAAGCTCTGGCGTTATGAAAATTGTACAAAAAGTTTACTACAGGTGGTGAGGGTATGGTTTGAAAATGTATGTATTTCATATACTTTTGCGGCAGGAAGGGAAGGCAGAAGGGGGAAGGGTACCGAAGGAGGTGGGGTTCGAGGGAAGGGTGACGAGGGAGGGGGAAGGCGGGGAGGGTGGAAGTGAAACGCAGAAAGGGAGGGAAACGGGGACGCATGGGAATAGACATGCAGGGAGAAACAATTTATTTCTTGAATGACATTGCAACGCATTCCGGGTACAGCTAGTTTCATGTAAATTGCACTATTTAATTTAGTACAGTATAATTATTATCAAATACTTTTTTTAATGTGAGTACCGCTAACTGACCGGAGCCAGGGAGACTATGCCCAATTATACCATTGGGGTATGTTGTGAGGTTGCAGAAAGTGGGGAAGTTCCTGACTACTGAGAACAGGTCACCAAACCGGCTAAAGCCATTTCAGCAAAGATTTTTTTACATTAGCTCCAAACGGGAGGCCCTCAAGAAAATAAATAACCCTCAGGGTCAACGTCATCTTTGGGGATGCTGTTTGAAGGGTATTTTTAGGAAAGGAAGGGGAGGAAGTTCTCGGAAGGAAAGGGGTAATAGGGGTGGGTAGGAATCTGGGGGTCTGTGTGTACAGGAGTGACGGACAATGAATCCATCCATCTCTCCCACTGCGATGCAAGGCGATGTTACGAGAGAGTACGGCTGGAAAAGTCAAAGGGACTCCCTCAACTATTCTCTCCCGATCCGGTCTGCCATGCAGCTGGTGGGCAAGACCTGGACAAACCTCACCCCATGAACCAGGGCTCCCCTGCTAAGTCACCAAACATAGCAAACCGCCTGAGGTGACCTATGGCAAAGTTGTTGGTTATTCAATAAATGGTTTCCGGGGCGGCGGCACCCATACCGCCTTCCAAATTGAAAAATTGATTTGATTCTGAATCATGGTCTAAAACCGGAGCGATACTCAACGAATCACTTTATATACAATTACATTATGTTTTTTCGCTTTTATTTTTTCAATATTTTATCTTTAGGTGCACTTTTAAATAATGTTTCCTTGTAGTAATTCTAGGTTGATTAAATTTCCCCAAAAAACATTGAAAGTGATTCAGATAAAAAGTAGGGTCTTACGGAGGGTGTTTTAGGGCAACTGTAGGTCACGGGTGCTTTCAGCCCTTCTCAAGGAGGCTCGAAGGGTCCCAGCTTCCCGGGCTAGCGGCTAGCGACCCCGAGGGTTTACAGTTTCCTGCCTTATGCCTACTATCGATTACCCATTCTTGCGGGAGGTCATTTAATAGGGGCTGTCTCTGTGGACTTTGTTTATTCTTGCGACCTTTTGGCTAATTATGGGGGGTTATACTATTTCAAAGACTGACAAGTATTATTATGGAGATGTATATACAGGCTGAATCAGGATGTTATCGACCAACTTTAATCAGTGATTCATGAAGTATGATTTTCACGGCCAACAGTTTTATCGTAATTTTAATGTGGGGTTTTATTTTATTTTATTTATTTACTAGCTGACCCGACAAACATCGTACCGCCTTAGAATCAATAACTGTTGAATTAAATTAAGTTTTTTTATTAAGTAAAAAATTACACAATGAAGCAATTACCGATACCCATCTGTCCGTGTTTTATTTTTATCAGTATCAGAGATGGTGTTGTGCACGGATTTCTATTTTTTTGTGATTTTCTTACTTTTCCACTTATGTGAATTTTTGAAAGGAAGCGGATACGGGAACCATTTATTTGATAACCAACACCTCTGCCATAGATCACCCCAAGTGGTTCGCCACGTATGGTGATTTAGCAGGGGTGCCCGGGTTCATGGGGAGACTTTTGTGCGGGTATTGGTGGCGGATGCGTCTGCCCACCTGCTGCGTGGCGGGCCGGATCGAGAGGGACTGGTTGAGGGAGGTCTTTTGACCTTTCCAGCCGGATTTTCTCAACCAATGGGTCGAAAGAGTCTGGCTGGAAAAGTTAAGGTAAAAGGTCAATTCCGGTCAAGTCAATGGCCTTGCACCGCAGTTGGAGGGATGGATTCACTCCCGGATACACTGACCTCAAGATTCCTACCCACCATTTATGCCTTTTTCCTTCCCAGAACTTCATATCCTACACTTCCTTAAAAAGACCCTCCACACAGCATCCCCTAAGATAACATAGGTCCTGAGTGGAGCTTAAGTAAAAAATGCGTTTCATTTTGGAGATTTATTATTATTGTATTTTTCCTTTGGAGGGGTGCAGAGACATACGTTCACCGTTTGTCTCATTTTCGACTATTGACATTTAGTGTGTAAGAAAGAATTTAGTGTGTATGCATTATATGATTTAGGACAAAAGCAAAACAATCAGCGCGTTGACATTTGACGTTTTTGAATTTTTGGAATTCACGCACAGTTAATATCATACCTATCACAATATTGCTGCAGTTCTGTCAAAATATGAGAATTCAATAATTCAATAGTCCTGGGAAGACCCAAAACTCATAGAGCACGCCTGATTACGGAGGCCATTGAAATTCACAAAAATCCTATAAATATTAATAGAGACGACGGAGCTAAACTCAATAGTTCTTGGTATCCGGTAATTGACGGTTACATCAAGGCTAAACGCAAAAAAACATGTTGACGTATACTGTAGCGCCAGCTCGTAGAGGAGTGGAGCTGGCGACACGGTATCGCTCCTAAGTAGATAAGTACAAACATCACCCCTAAGTATTACACATCTGCCCTGATGATGGACACTGCAACGCTGTCCGAAACGTTGGCTAAAGAAGGAGGTAGCGTAACACGGCATAATAACCCAAAAACTAATAACAAAAATATTTTTGGCCGTGAAAATCTAAAATCGTATCTAATCAAATAAGATTTATTTGCGCACCTCCGGATTCGTATCCACTCAACCACGGAGGCCCGACCACATAAAGATTCCCGGAGAATATTAACTGAATTTATAAACCTTCGTAAATAAAGTTATTTTTATTACTACAATGTTTGGTGATCTCAACAATGTTTACATTAAATATACGAGTACTGTCGACTTACAGGCACATATTTACAAAAAAAGGGAAGTTGAAATAAAAATATCTTATATTATCTCTCAAGGTAAAAATAAATAAGCTAATACCATTACGCGACGTCTAAGATGTGATTTAAACGAACAATGTCGTAACATTACGATATAATATTCATAAAAAACCTCATTGCGCCGAGACATGTCCCGCGAGGAATAATGTAGCTCGTATACGGGGCGGGGAGAGGAGAAGGGAAAGTGAAGATGGTCTTTTATACCTTTATAGCTCACCTGGCGTACATTCACGTACTCGTAAAGCTTAACTTTTCCCTCACGTGAGATACGCATGTGTCTTACATTTTACGCAGGACCGCCACAGGCTTGTGTGCAGTACGAGTATGTACGGCGCACACGGGATGCCGAAATAAGGAGCGGCTTCTTGAATTTACCTCAATATAGTGGTAGCCTTTTTACTTTGTCGTATTAGATGTTAGGAGAACTTGCTAGAGAATTCTGTGAGTATTTTGTGTTTTGATAAAATTATTGTTGATTAAATCTCGAAAATGTATTTTAAAAATCCATCAACGGATATGGTTAAAATACTATCATTAGTATATTAATTATTATTATTTTTACTGTCTATATACTATAATGGTGTACTTTAACTACTACTAACCAATGTTCAATACCTAACACTTTATCTAAAATACGCGAACACCTCAGCAGAAGTTCTCCTGTGAGGTGTTCACATTTACATACAGTTGATGATTGTTTTACAACCAACTACCGTATTTTATATTAGTAACATTTTTTACATTTATTGCACTATTACCTGTAAACTATAGGTACGAGTATAGAAATATAAATATTTAAAAACGTAACTGCCCGTCATTGAGTCCTATTATTCCAATACCCGCTATATCCGATTCTTTGCCAAATTAATCTGGGTATGACATCTTGTTCAAAAAATGCTTGTTTTTTTCAATTGGATTGTTCGATCAGTCGTCAAACATAATAGTGGTCATCATTATTTGACCAAACATTGCATTGGCGTAATGAAAAATAGACAGTTAATTAAGCTCGCATTTTGAAGTGGCAAACGCAAAGTTGGTGCTGTTGATTACCGATTTAATAACGACAAAATGTGACAAGTTTCAAATTAATAATTCTAGATATAACTTTTGAGTTCTTATTTTTCCGGGCTGCTGTGTATCTTACAACTTGCTACGACCCTGATCTTAAGATGTGGTAACTTACTAGGTTTCTTTTCCGTAAAAGCTCTACGAAACAATATACAAAAATGTTATTTATTTACCGGTTTATTTTTTTTATTAACTCCGCACGGGAGGCATAATAGTATGTCCTAAAGTCATTTTCTGGAATGTCGTGTGGATGGTATGTTAAAGGAAAGCAGGGAGTGAGTCTTGTAAATTGTAAAGATACCGACGTTATATGAAGAAGGAAACGCAATCTCTTATAAAAAATTACCTACATATGTATTATGTTTGGTGACATCATGATAAGACCTAAATAGCTAAATTATTAAGATTTCTTCTTCAAACTCAGCAAATTTATTTTGTGGCACCATTTTAATTCAAAATTAATAGTTTTCTTTGTTTTTATTGTTTACAAAAAACCGATATGTCTCGTGAGCGGTGCTTACTTCCTCAGGGTTTAGATACTTAAAACGTTTAAAAAATAAGATTTCTCAATATTTTTCCAACCGTTGAATCCATTCCTCACGCTTTGCAACATTACCCAGCATTTCCCTAGTCATCCGAATAAGGGTGACCCTTTGCCTCTCTAGCCGGACTCTTCGACCCCAGCGTCTTCTTCAAACAGCATCCCCAAAGATGACATACGCCCTGAGGGAAATTATTTTCCCTATTATCTATTTGGAGTTAAATTTTATTTTTATTTTTTTTTTATTTTTATTGAAAGAATAGATAATACATAATATAATCAACAAACAAGTCCTGCTAAGCCAATTGAATTGGCTTGTCAACAGGTGCTTATATTTCATTATTATTTTTAATTTATAAACCAATGTTTAGACAAGATTTTTATGCATAGCACAAAGGGTAACAATTATTATAAGCAATAATTATCAGCCTGAAACACTCATCAACATTGAAAAATCTTCCGAGAAAAGATATTTGCCGCCAACGGGACTTGAACATAGCTCAGTGGTCAAGAGCAGCTGACCGGCAATCAGAAGGACACGGGTTCAAGTCCCGTTGGCGGCAAGTATCTTTTCTCGGAAGATTTTTCAATGTTGATGAGTGTTTCAGGCTGATGCTTATATTTGAGTTTCCTATACATTTTTAAAATTTTAAATTAACATTATAACTTCATGATGAAAGAGAAAGGGGCCCTTTTGGCCCGGAGCTCTGTATGCCAGTATATCAAAAAGTCTACAGATTCAACATTTTTTTCATACATATCAATATCAATATAAATATTTTTTTCCGATAGCCAGTTTTTCACCATAAATTTAACCTTATTCATAGAATTACATTGCTTTTATCATACTACTTGTATCGTAATACTTTTTCTGACTTTTCTGTCTCCAGATTTTCGATTGAGTTTCGCTAATATTGTCTGCATTTAATTAAATCTCACATTTTCGTTGTTACACATATTTCGTGTTATTGTGACATCGCCTTATCTACCCTTTAACTCATTATTATCTATTATTTAGTACATGCCAATATAATATCAAACGAGAAAAAAACTTTCCACATCATAATCACTCTATTGTTTGACCGATTTTTATCGTAATTCAAAAAGGACTCCCTTTAAAAGAGCGCTCGAAAACTAAAACTAATCTCCATTCACCTGTCGTTACTTCGGTAAAAAACCGTCATCATCCGCCGAATAAAACTACCGTATCTGCCCCGCGGTGAAAGTTGGGCGCACGCCGTTGGACAAAGTTTCCGAATGAATTTAGCGACTGTCAGCGGTGTGCCGGCGATAATGTATGGCAGTCATAATCCCGAAGCAGAGGCGTGCTACTACTGGGCAGCTATTTTTCGGCCGTTTATCACGAGTTTGACACTTTGCGTCAAAGCTTTGACGTTCGGTTTCAGGTGGTTTCGCAGCGAGTTCGATTTACCGTGAAAAATAGACATATTTCAATATTTTTAGTGCGAGTAGGTACGAACCATGCATGTTAATGCTTTTGATTTCGGTGATATCTGGGCAGAGCAGCAAGTTCCAGCAGAAGTCGCGGGTTCGGAATTCAGCGTAGGCAAAAACGATAAATAAAAATATTTATTTATTATATTTCGTCTCTCACTACTTCCAACCTCACAACATACCCCAATTAGAGATTCCATGGATTCAATGGCTCTAGACGGTTATAGCAGTTGGAACTCTTGTGCTGTATTCACATAAAATAAAAATAAAATCTATTTAAAAAAGTGAGTGGGATCTAAAAATACCCTTCTTTCAAAATCTCTGATCTGATAGAGATATTGAAAGAAAGGTAAATGCAGGTACCTCCATTAATGGAGGACTGAATGCAGTTGGCGCAAATAAAAAAAACTGTCAAAAGAAGCGAAGCTAGCAGTCCACAACGGAGTTCTGGTAACTACCCTGATGTATGGCCGTGAGGCATGGAGCTGGCAGAGGACGGATGAAAGCAGACTGAATGCCGTTGAAATGAGATCCCTGAGGCGTATGTGTGGTAAAACCATGTACGATCGTGTGAGAAATATGGAGATCCGCAAAGAATGCAAGGCTGATGTAAGTGTAATGAGTAAGATTAAGAAAGGGACCCTTAGATGGTTTGGGCATGTAGATCGAATGAATGAAGAAAGTAGTGTGAGAAGATACATGACGCAAACGCGATGGTAGAAGAAGTCGGGGACGCCCGAGGAAGACATGGCACGATCAAGTGAATCAGATACTTGAGACAGGCCATGTCAAGAGTCAGAATAATAGAAGAGTATGTATGAGACGATGTATGGATGTGAATGAGGCAAAGAGTGTGTGCCAAGACCGAGTTGTTTGGAAACGGGAAGCGGCGTGATGGTTAGTTAGTTAGTTAGAGTCGGTTGGATTCACGTAAAATAAATGACCAAATATTTAAAAGTGAATCGGATCTGAATAGACATCTCCAATTTTCTTCTTTTCCTCATTTGATTACATTCGACCTCACAACCCACATTTGGAACTCTTAGCCTATCGCGACGTCCCATTGGGTCAGTAAGGGTAAGAATCGTTAATAAGCTCCTGAAAACCTAAAGACTTCGAAAATCTACCTTCGGCACAACTTGGCAACGAGACCATGGGACCCGAAGAGCCCGTAGACTACTATGGTAAAGTATGTATTTAGATCACAGACTATTATAATTTATAATGCAGTACAATTATGTATTTCAAAAAATATGCTTTAGATATATTGAAGTCTTTTCTATCGTTTCGCTAGATTAAAGTTAAAACACAATTCTTTACTACTTTATAAAAAACATAAACTACTAAATAAAAATAGTAGTTTACGTTTTAATATTTTAAAATTTTAAACTAGATATTAATTTTATGCCTAAGATCATGAATGACAAAAGACTTTTTATTTCTTATACCATTAATTTTAAAAATGTCTTTTAACAAAATAAAATTTAAAAACATTTTTATTGTTTCTAGACTTCGTTTGCTGTGCGATTTTTATGTCTATCACCTATATTCATCATGATGTTAAGACACACTATTTGGGAGGCAGATATGGGTACCGCCACCCCGGGAAACGTATATTGGATAGCCAACACCTCTACCATAGGTCACCCCAAGTGGTTAACGACGTTTGGTGACTGCACCCAGGAGTACCCGGGTTCACTGGGTGAGGTTTGTCCGGGTCTTGGCGGAGAATGCATCTACCCACAAGTTGCCTGGCAGGGAGGATCGGAGAGAATAGTTGAGGGAGTCCCTTTGACTTTTTCAGTCGTACTCTCTCGGAACATCGCCTTGCACCGCAGTGGGAGGGATGGATTCATATGTCCGTCTCTCTTGGACACACCGAACTCAGATTCCTACCAATCCCTCATTCCTTTTTTTCCCAGAATTTCCTAGCCTTCCATTCCTTAAAAAGACCCTCGACTGATCATTAACCACTCAGGCCACTCACGCTAACCACTCAGGCCACTCACGCTAACCACTCAGGCCGTACACTAAGATGACCCAGGCCCTGAGGGAAATTATTTTTCTCAAGACCTCTTGTGTGGAACTTATGTAAAAAAAGAGTTACCATAAATTTGAATAATAAAAAATAATTTATATCATAAACCAATAATTTTCATCTCGCGTGCTTTCTACTTTAACAGAGCAAAAATAAAAATGTACACACAATGATGAAAAAAAAAAGTTGTAATATTTTCCGGCCGCGTTTATTCGCCCGGAACAAACGGATAAAAGAATCGACAGAGTGTTTGGTATTATTACGGGCAAAACTTTTACCCTGCGAAGTAAGAAGATTATATATTTATTTTATGATTTCAATACTTTTCTACTTGTTAGGAAATTACCACGACGAACTTTAGGGAAGTTCCAGGAACGAAATTAATAAAACGGGCGTAGTTTTTTTTTCTTTCGCAATTATTATTTTTAGTATGGAAAACTTAAGAATATTATTTTGTGAGAATAAATTCTTGAACTTTCGATGGAGTCTCGTTTGTTGTTCGCTTTCGTAATTGGAGAGCTTTGAAAAGAAAATGGTTTATTCTGGATAAGAAACTCACGCAAACTTGTAAATTAGCAATTTACAACCCAAGCCTCGACCATATTTTATCAGAGGGTCAAAATATTCCCGCTTTACAATAAAATCCAAATAAATGGAATATTTTTGAACGTATCCGAAAACTATAAACTGTTTTTGAAAGATGATAAAATACGCTTCCAAATGATATAAATCGAAATAAACATATAATTTTTTAAACATAAAATTTTTGCATACAAACATAAAAAAAAGTTTAAAAATGGCTTACTTTACGTTTTTTCTAACTAACAATACTGATAACAAAAAAACACATATCTACACATTTTATTAGACAAATAAATTGTCACCTCATTTTTTTTGTCTAGAATAATTAATAAATTCCCAAAGTTTCAGTTTTTTCAAATTGCGATCCGAAACTTTCGTTTCTTAAAAGTCTACTTGGTATTCTTCTTCCATCCACAAGCAAATGCTTTTAATGGAAGACCAGTAATATTATAACATGTAGCATTTTTAAGATAAATAAACAAACAAAAAAATTAAATTTTAAAATTTTAAAAAATTATTGTGTGGTTAACTTTTATATTTGAATATAAAGCGTGATGTTTTCTCTTTCTCCCACCGTTTTATACCATATCTCTCACTATGATAATAAGGAAGGCACAATGATTTTTATGAGACCTGTGAGAGTTGTTCCGAAAACCGAACATATAGACTTGACGGGTTAAGAGTATTCTGATATAATAAAGATAATCTCTACATATTCTGTACAAATTATAAATTAAAGTCCTCCGCATCGTCTGTCTGTTCGCGATAAACTCAAAAACTACTCAACGGATTTTCATCCGGTTTTCACCAATAGATAAAGTGATTCGTGAGGAAGGTTTGAGTTTATAATTTGTCAAGATTTTGTGTAAATTGATTGAAACATAACGATAATTGCTAAAAGTGTCGTAAAAAGTCAAGCCGCCTGGGAGCTTTCATCGAAAACACTGCCTAATCTCGTTGAGATATAACAAAACATCGAATGGTGGGATATTCCTCTTTTATAGATCTACAAAAAAGTCCGCGATGGCATATATCTTTCTTTTACGGACAGATTACTATACCCATCTTAATCTTCTAAAAAAATGGTCACGTACAATTCGGTAATTGGAAAGTTATTTAGATAGATATAGTATTAATCCTTATCAACTTAAATACGTTAGTTAGCTCAAGCATTTCATGCACATTATTATAATCTTTCACACCATCTCTACGTATTACAAATTGAGGTCCTCCGCGGCGTCTGTCTGTCTCTTCGAGATAAACTCAAAGATGGCGATGTTATAAAGGTTGGATAACCATTCAGTGGATGGCGTTGTGTTTAGTTAGCCACGGCAACGCGTGGCCGGGTCAGCTAGTATATGATAAATCGGCCCGTTTGTCGAAATATAAGGTGTAATTCTGGAAAAGACATTGCCTTAAAACATTTCGTAGGAATTAAACATATTTGAAGCCTTAATGCCTGCAACATAATGGTTCCTTGGTACCATTTTTTTTATACAGAGCATGAGAAACTCCCTCAGGTTGGTGGGAAGGGAAAATACAGTTTTCCCTCCGGTAAGGATAGTTAGGCTAGGTGAATAAAAGAGATTATCTAGTAAAAATTACAACTATATTTAAATCTTCAATACAACGGTGCCCTTCAACGGACCGGGATTCATTTCCCAAAAAAAAAAACCTATTCTGAAATTTAAGAGCCAATTAACTAAAATAAAGAAATAGCGTACCTGCGGACCATGGATCTAAACAAATTACTTCTAAATTCACGCGAACACTTTATTTGGCTTCACACAGCGTGCTGAGGAAGCACGGGCTGTAGGCTAGCTCAATCTCCAGTTCGGGCACCGAGAAAAGACTCCAAGGAAAGCCTCAAAGTATCAGTACCCTTCGCCAGGGAGCAGGATCCAAGCTCCCGATCAGGACCAGGGCTCCGGTTTGAGCACACCAGGGAGCACCGGGTAGAACCCCATTTCCATCAGCATGCTTCATCCGAATCATGCTTCATGAATCCATCCATCGGCGGATGTCGCGACAAATAGGTACTGCCACGACCGTAGCTTGTTACCGGGCCTTATTTACGCCAAGCCATCAAATGCGCTCGCCGCGATTCCCCAGATATTTCACAATCAATTTTGAACGCGGCGGTGTGTTAGCCTTAAAACATGGCGATCTCTCGTCGCTCCAGGACAATTCAAAAAGAATCCGATCCACACACTCAACTACATACGAATCACGGTTAGAATTAGTGAAATAATTCTTGTAAAAGGTATTAACCCGTAACTGTGATATTAACACATAATTAACACACAAACTTATATTTTAAGGCGACGATTCGAATTATTCAAAAAGTTCAAATTCAAAAAGTAACGCCGGAAATTTATCAATACAGTTGCCAATCGAAAAAATCTAAAATACGGCGATTCAACAATTAAAGTAAGCGGCCAGGTGAAGGTTTATTAAGTGAGGAAAATAATAATTATTAAGTAATAATTATTATCGTGACATGCCATACGTGTACACATTTATATGCTTAATAGCACCCTTGAGGTGATTTTATAATGAATCTAACACTGTAGCGCCGCGCGCCGTTTCGATTTTAATAAAATAAATAGTAAAAGGTACTAATCTTATATAAGTTTTATATTTTTAAGCAAATTTCGCGCTTGGAGTAAATGTATGGTTTTCCCTATTGGGGTATGTTGTGACGCGGAAGTAAACGGGGAAGGACATAATGTGGGAAAGATGAAAGTTGGTTGGTTCCTGACTCTTCAGATCTGGTCACCAAACGAGGTACTGTCATTCAAAGCAACATTTTGATTCTAAATTGTGATCTCTCACCAGGCTGATACTCACAATACTGAGATTATCCACTACTCTGGAGATGTTAGGATCAGGGGGTATTTCACCATCCCTTGATAACTTATCCATACGATAACGTATCCGAAATCCGAGATTGTTATACAGTAATCTGACTTATGGATAGTTTTTTCGTTATTTGTTTTTGGGTTGTTATGCCGTGTTGCGCTACCTTCTTCTTTAGCTAACGTTCCGGACATCGTTGCGGTGTCCATCATCAGGGCAGATCAGGCAGATCCGGTAGAAGGAGGTAGCGCAACACGGCATAACAACCCAAAAACAAATAACGAAAATGCTTTTGGCCGTGAACATCTTAAAACTTATCTTATGGATAGTTGTTGTCATTATAAATTAGCCGTGTTTTCTACATATTGCGAGTATTTTCAATTTGGGAGGCGGGTATGGGTACCGCCACCCCGGAAACCTTTTATTGGATAACGCCTCTGCCATGGGTCACCTAAAGTGGTTTGCTACGTTTGATGGCTTAGCAGGTTTGCCCGGTTTCATGGGGTGAGGTGCCCACTAACTGCGAGGCAGGTCGAATCGGGAGAGACTGTTGAGGGAGACCTTTTGACTTCTCCAACAGGATTCTCTCGAACATCTCCTTGCACCGCAATGGGAGGGATAGATTCATTCATTCCGTCACTTCTGGATACACTGACCCCCAGATTCCTACGCACCACTCTTACTTTACTCCATCCAGAATTTCCTTTCCTAAAAATACCCTACACACAGCATTCCCAAAGATGACATAGGCGCTGGTGGGAATTATTCTCTAATTTAAAAAAAAAAGTTTATTTATTTATACTTTATCCTATGGATAAGCTATAAAGGGGATAGTGAAATACCCTCTCAGGCTAATTTGAAATTTCAACCCTTTTTGAGCAAAAGTGAATATTAACGCCTTTTCGTCTTGAATGCAATTTATCTGTCATTTTTTTTTTAATATGAGGATTTTTATTTAGACATAATAAAATTTTATTCGAAAATAGCCAAGGTCCCCGGCATTGCCTGGGCTTCACACAGAGTTAGCAACATCAATCTCGGAATTAAAGTAGATTTCTTTAAAAATCAATCAAATTCCGCCTACCCGTCGCCCTTTACTGACAATCTTCTTTATAAATTGATAGATGTCCGTCTTTGTATTTCGCTTGCCCGCTCCATTTTAGCATACCGATCTAACTAACCGCAATCGCGATAACGCGCATTCCTTTTCCGATCGTATACTTTTAAATTTTTTTAAATAGAAGAGCACTAAATAATACCAGATACTCTATAAAGGAAGATTTCCCACAAAATATTCTAGAGAAGAGGAAAGAACTTCAAGAACAAGTAAGAATCGAAAAGGAAAACGGAAACCTTGTAAAAATAAAATACGACAAACTTGTCATAATTGTAAAAAACAAAACAGCTGGAAATAACAGAAGAATGTTTTTAACTTCGCCTGAAACAAAACCACAATACACAGGCTAACAAGAAAAACAAATCACAAACCCAAATAAGAAGAATTTTAAGCCTATCGGAAGGTATTTTTAAAACGGTGCATGCTGAATAACCTGATTAACAGATCGGCAGCAAAATAGCAATGCTAATATATAGCAATTACCGCCCCCTCTCGCAACGTCAACATACAACAACCACTGTCAGAACATCAAACTCATCTTCCAAGCCGGCTGGTCACCGTGGAAGATCATGACCAAAACGCCCCAAATAACCCTCCGAAAAATGAAACAACACCACAAAATACGTTATACATTCTGACATACAACGCTAAAACGCTTTCATCATTTGAGCGTTTGGAGGAGGCCTTTACCCGCAGAGGGGTTCATACAGAATATTTTCACTATAATAATTATTAACGTATCTAAAATTCTTTTATAAAATTGCAACAACTAACATAAAAATAACAAACTATAAATGTTTTTGATACCAACAAAACTAATTAACTTTGCAAATTAGCATTTTCTGAAATAAATAAATGGCTTTTTTATTTTGTTTTATTTATTTATACTTTTAATTTATACCGCTGCCCCGGGAACTCGCCCTGTTTTTCTAAAACCAGCTAAGCTGAATTCTTAGAAAAATTCTTAGTAATCCGCATATAACATTTGTTGATCATACGAACTAACAAGGACTTACATTAACATAATACAAAAGAATAATAATGTGGCAGCCGTGGAATAATTCTTCTGAAATCTATAGAGAAAAATATACACAGGTAAAAGTGTTAGTAAATAAAAAGGAAAATAAGAGCTGCGCCCGGTGGAGGAAGCCTGGAATAAGAGAAATAATGAAAAAATAACAGTAATAATATAATGCAAATATTTACAATAATAACAGAGAGAAAATAAATAAAATGCATAAAACCAACATTTTAAAATGTGCAGATAGTGCCCACGGCACTCAAAGTACTTTTAATCAGGTTATTTCTCAAAATATATTATTTACCAGAAAACAGCTAGAGTCAACTAGTCGATTTCAGCAATGTACCTAACTTTTTTTCGTTATTTGTTTTTGGGGTGTTATGCCGTGTTGCGCTACCTCCTTCTTGAGCCAACGTTTCGGATAGCGTTGCAGTGTCCATCATCAGGGCAGATCTGGCAGATCCGTTAGATGTAGCTGTTGCTGTCCGAAACGTTGGCTCAAGAGGGAGGTAGCGCAACACGGCATAACACCCCAAAAACAAATAACGAAAATACTTTTGACTGTGAAAATCTTAAAACGTATAATGTACCTAACGTTCGGACATGACATTTTACACGTATAAAATATATATTTTTTAAAAAGTGTCAGCTTGACCTTTGCCGCCGGTACGTCTGTACCTCGTTAGCTACACTCTGTTATAACTTTTCTTGCTTAGTCGAACTTAATCTACGTGTCCAGCTTCCTTAGATCAAGCGATTCTTAAGCGATGCTTGTGTGTTGGAAAGAGCGTGGTTGCGCGTTTGAGCAGTGTTGAGACTTAGTTTCGGCTTAGCAGTTGATTAGTAGGATTGGGAACAGCGGTCGTTAGTGTTTTTGGTAGTTCTATATTGTACGTAGTGATTATTGCAGAAGTTACATTCACTAAGTGTATTCTACAGAAAACAGCCAGACATGGAAAAACACTAATATCTCCACACTATTGGTATCTATATATTATTTATAACTTTTTGAAGTAAAAGCTACTCCAGGTATTGTGTAGAATTTTTTATGCAATCTTTAAACACGCCTTTTTTCAGTTTCAGGTTTTCACAGCTGGCTGCTTTCTACGTGTAATGTATCACAATGTCTATGATTATGATTCAGTTCCTACATTACTATAGTTGTCTATGGGCTTTTCGGGTCACATGGTCTCGTCGAGTGACTATATATCACTATGCCGAAGGTAAAAATAGCAGCAGCTCCGCAGATCAAAACTAGCTTTCAATCTGGGAGGACGTTTGTTCTCAGAAATATTATTATAAATTACGCCACGTCAATAATCACTGTTTTCAAGAACCAAAGTCTTCTCAATAAGCATCCAATAGTTACTGGTCCCAGTACTAAATTACGAATGTCTCTGGAGACAATATAAGAGACATCACACTGCATAACTACGTTGTAAAGGAAATTCAACAAAGAAAATACAATGTAATTTGTGTGCAGATAAGATACATGTTTCTCTTATTCACAGCATTGTGTACAACCGTTCTTTTAAAAGCCGATATACCAAGTTCGATTCGATCCATAAATCCATCAACTGTAGATGTGGAGATACCCTTACTACGTGCAATGTGCAGACCGAAGCCTTTTATTTGTATTATTGACTTTAAAGCTCCGAGAGCCTTTCTTTGAATGCTGCTCTTTCGCGTAAACAAAGGCCGCGATCTCAAAGCAAAAACAATACATGGAAATCTGTTCCTGCCTCACAAAGAACCCGGGGCTTGAGTCAAACACCTTCAGCTCGTCTCAAGGGGCAAGAGAGTGGATTGTAGGCGTATATTTGTGCTGTATTATACGTTGTAGAACAATATATAAGGTTTATTAGATCGATTGAAAGCAAGTTTCATATCGATGGCTGTTATATCTGCTCTCTGGCTATTATGAAATGTGAGAGGAGCTAAAGTGGATTCCATTAAACAAGGCTATTTATAGTTACAATTTGTATGCATTTATGAAAAACCAAACGCCAAAATACTTCAAGGATGAAATGGTTTTTATACACATAATTAGAAACAAGAGATATAAATCGAGTTAGTCACAAAACTGCTCAATGTACAGAGCACCAAAGATGTATTTTGAAATACCCGAGAGTCTAAAGAACGCATGTATTTAACAATTCGTCGCCTTAGTTCTTAATTGTTCAAATGAGCATTTTAGTTTTTGTTAAATATCCACTTTACAATTAAAAATATAGAAAAAAATATGAACTTAATCACTTAACTAAGAATTATTTAAACTCACGATACCTTTATCTTTACAAAAATAGCCTTTTCTTAAACATCTATCATAACGTGATTTTAGATTTTCACGGCCAAATGTATTTTTTTTGTTTATTTTTGGGGTGTTAACACCCCAAAAAAATGTTTTTACGATTCCAAAATATTCCGAAATATATGCGAAAACATAATATTCCGAAATATGGACTATGTTTTTACGATAGCATAATATTATGTATATCTATGCGATAACATAATATTCCAACATTGGTAATCATGTTGATGACGTTTTATACGCCTCTGCTGTACAAGCTGTACTAATAAAACGCTTCAACAACACATATTTTAACTAGGTCCCTGTTCCTGTTTTTGTTTCTTCTTCACTGCTTTCTATTAACTTTGTACTACGTATGTTCGTTTTTCTTTTGGTTTGTTTATTTTTAAAAGTGTTTTTTTTTCTTTTCCCCTTCTATATTGCACAATGACTGTCAAAAGAAACATGTGCCTTTAATTCTAAGTAAATATTTTCTAAAATATTAATTTTAGGTTTAGTTTTTAATGCCCTGTTTTTCCTTCCTTCGTTTCTTTATTTAAATCGTATTTCGCTTCCTTTCGAACTCCATATATTCTGTTTGTACTGCATTCGTATTCTCTTTGTATGAATATTTGATCGTATTTGCCGGAATATGTGTATTATTTATACTCGCGTATGCGCAGATTTTTCTTTTATGCTCCCAAAGACTTCCCACATTTACTGTATGAACGGAAATTACGTATTACATTGGGTAATAAAACCTAATCCATGATTCGTTAATATTTATTCAGATCTATCTTCTTCACACTCCCCGCAACTTTTTTTTAATGCTACGTATTATAATATTACAATTTACGATTACATATATTGATCTTCCATTAAAAGTATTTGTGTGTGGATGGATGAAGAGTTTACATTTCACATACGTACAGTTGAAGACTCCAGATACTAATATCTACAGCCTGTATGTCGGACGAATATCTACAGCTCATATTTTGGACTAACATCTATGAACTTCAGAGTGAGGACTAATATCTACAGAGGTCGGACGAATATCTATGACGGTCCCAGTGGTGACTAATATCTATGAAGCGTAGGTTGGACTAATATCTACAGAGGGCAGCTGAGCAAGAGGTTGTACTGAAAAGCATAAATTACTTCAATTACGTAAAGGCTTAAACGTTTAAAGTACGTACATGAAGTTTTTGCATAATATTACGTATTTTGCTGTTTACGAGGACAATAATATATGGAACAAATATGGAGGTTATAATACAAAGATATTTATTTATTTATTTATTTCGAATTACACGGCACCACAACCTAACCTAACCTAACTGACATATAAAAGGTCATGGTAACAGACTAAATAATTTAGAAGCACTCGAAATAAAGAAAGCTTATTAAAACAAAAACCCAAATCCTTAATAATCAGCTAAATGTGTTCAATAGTCCGATATCAGGGATTTTTACATACATACATACATAAATTAAGTTTTTTAAACTGCATACGGAATATTACGTTATTCCAATATGCTATAAATAATTGCAAATCCAACCTCTGTAAGTGCTGTAGGAATTCGTCCACACTTTGGTTCTCATAGATATTAGTCAACAGTTTGAGCTGTGGATATTTGTCCTCACTTTGGTTCTCATAGATATTAGTCAACAGTTTGAGCTGTAGATATTCGTCCTCATTTTGGTTTTTATAGATATTAGTCCGATTTGTTCAATTTTTTGAATTCCTGTAAATATTAGTAGACGCCTCCCAGTTGAAGCAGGCACAACCATGTAACCATCAAAAGTAACATCAAAAGTAACAGTAAGAAGAAAAAGTAATATAATTATTAATACTAATACCATACGGCTTGAACGTGGAAATAGGGGAAACAGTCTTTCCGTTGATGATTTCTCTGAAATATTTTTTGATAGAGTTCAACAATTGTACTTTGCTTCTGATTGTACTGGTAGTTTATTAAAGAAATATTTTCCTTGGTATGTATAAATGGTGTTGGGGGAAAGAAGTGTTCTGTTTGGGGCAGAAAAATATACATGTTTAAGTCTAATACGATTTTCTGTAGTGAATTAGTATTTATCTTTTTCTTTTATAATGTACTATTGAATTTTTCACAAGTAAGTTTTTAAATGTTGGAACTTTGAATTTTTCGAATATGCATTCAGTGGGGAAGTATCCGATGTAAAGGCGAAAGCAAGAATTATAGATCTGCTACTAAGAATACATTTAGGACCTGAAGTAGGTACTACCCTGCTGCACCAAGGGTCTGTTCAAAACGCTGGTTCACTCCCACAGTATCCAGGATCCATAATTTTTTTAAATAGCTCCATAGTGGGATACTTTACAATTTGGTGGTTCGCTACGTTTGGTGACTTAGCAGGGGTGCCTGAATTCATGGGATGAGGTTTGTCTAGGTCTTGGTTGGCAGATACGTTTGCCCAACCACTGCGTGGCGGGCTAGATCGGAGTAGACTGATTGAGGGAAGTCTTTTGACCTCTCCAACCGGATTCCCCCAACCCTTCACCTTGCACCGCAGTGTGAGGAATAGATTCATACGTCCGTCACTCCTGGCCACACTGACCCCTAGATTCCTACCCACCCCTCATACCCTTTTCCTTCCCATATCTTCTTCTCCTTCCTTTCCCTTAAAAAAACCCTACACACACCATTCTCGAAGATGACATAGGCCCCTAGGGAAATTGTTTTCCTCGGTGCCTCCTGTGTGGAGCTAATGTAAATGGTCGAGGAAGTCCGGCTGGGAGGTCAAAAAGTCTCCCTTAAAGAGTCTCTCCCGAACCAGCCCGTCACGCATTGGGTGGGCCAACGCATCCTAAGCAAGACCTAACCTTGTGAAGCCGGGCACCCCTAGTAATTCACCAAACCTTTCAAATATATATACCAATATACATTTATTTATTTATTTATGTGAACATAAAAGTACAGACATTATAAGAAAATTAATTACATGCATGCTTCATTGACTTCCTTAAAGCGTTTGATAGAGTTAGACATGACAAAATGATTCAAATTCTGAAAACCTCTGAGATAGACGATAAAGATACAAGGATAATAGGAAACCTTTATTAGAACCAGAAAGCAGCAGTAAGAGTAAAACAATGTCTAACAGACGAAGTAGAAATAAAGAGAGACTCAATATCTAGGAAATGTGATGAGTGATGAGACATCCAGAGAAGTATGAAATTTTGCATCTCATAATGCAGGGAAAGATTGTAGGAAAACGGGGCCCTGGAAGAAGGAGAACATCATGGCTGAAAAACCTGAGACAGTGGTTTGGCCAGTCTGTGTAGAGAGGTTGCGGGCCGCAGGAAACTACGTCCGCATAGCCAACATGATAGCCAATGTCCGTTGAACGGACAAGGCACGAGAAGAAGATGAAGTCATTTTCTTGGTTTTCTTTTTTTTCTTGTTTTTGTTTCCGGCTGTTGATTTTCTATTATTTCATACATGGTATTATTAAATTAAAACATATTTATCAATGGCACAAATCGTAATTTAAACTAATGTACACAATTATACTATATAAATATTTTTTATCATTTAACATGTTTTAACATTTTTTTAAAAGTCTTTACATCATCGCATCGAGCAAATAAACTTTGGCTCCTGGTCAAGTACCTTCATTAACCACAAAGGATATCAAATCCCTTTTACAATAGACTAAACCTGAATTTTATTGTTAAAACTATGTACATAATTTCCCCCAAATTTCCAAAACTAGCTATAACTAACCGAAGCTTAATTCGACCTCGTTTAAAATAGTCCAAACGCACGAGAATTATTGGTTTTACTACTAAACATTGTTACGAGTTTTGACTTATGACCTCAACAATTTTATTGACATAACTGCCCGAGATTAAAACTCGCCCCACTGTAAACAGGGCTAAACCGCGTGATTCCGTATTTCTAAAGTTTTATAACATATTTCTATTGAAAACTTTAAAATTTTTAAGTTTCTAAAAAAATATAAGTTATTTTTTAAGATAATATCTAGACGTGTCCCACGCCGAAACGCAAATTATCTGAAATTCCCTCGATAGAAAAAAATCGCAAAGTATGCTCCGAAAATCATTATAAACACATTCATTTCACTTATTTTAGACGACCCTTGTTTTATTAAACATTTTCATAATTTTCGCTTCAATTTTATCGTTTTAAATATTAGCGCGCTCTCTCCAACATTGGTGATTGTGATTACATATCTCTCCATCTTCTTCTTTTTGAGCGAGTATAAATCTCTATCTCTACATCTCTATCTTCTCTACATCTCTACATTCTTTACATATTATAAATTAAAGTCCTTCGCGTCGTCTGTCTGTCTGTCTGTTCGCGATAAACTCGAAAACTACTGAACGGATTTTCATGCGGTTTACGCCAATAGATAGAGTGTTTCGTGAGGAAGGTTTAGGTATGTAATTTGTCAAGGATTTGTGTAAATTGTTTGAAACAACGATAATTGTTAGAAGTGTCGGAAAAAGTCAAGCCGCCTGGTAGCTTTCAACGAAAACGCTGCCTAATCCTTTTGGGATATAACAAAACAATGCATGGTGGGATATTCCTCTTATATAGATCTACAAAGAAGTCCGCGAAGGCATATATCTATCTTTTACGGATAGCTAACTATACCCATTCTATCTTCTAAGAAAATGGTCACGCACATTGCGGTAATTAAAAAATTAATTAGATGGATAGAGTATTTATTCTTACGTTAAAGCATTTCATGCACATTATTATAATCTTTCAAACATAAATTAAAGTCCTCCGCGGCATCGGAGGCGGTGGTTATAAAGGTTGGATAACTATCTAGTAGATGACGTTGTGTTTTATTATCCACAGTAACGCGTGGCCGGGTCAGCTAGTAGATCAATTAAAAAAGCCTTTTATTACTCGCAAATAAGTATACCGAGTTATAAAAAAGTATGAAAAAAGCAACATTTATAATCATGTTGAAAAATGTTACTAAGGTATCTTAAATTCTTCATAAGCAAGAAACCCTCTCTCAGGCGAAGGCCTCCTCTAAAGAATTCCATTTGAGTGGTTATACGGCGCCTTACACATAATTTCTATAGGTTCATTTGCCACGACAAAGCGGTAATTATATGAAATTTTCTCGAGAAACAAAAGCAAATCGCAAAAAATTGCTCCGAAAATTATTATAAACACGTTTTTTCACAATGTTTTTTAATGTTATTTAAGATATTTCCCTTGAGATTTTTGCTCTATTTAAAGCGAGTCGTTTTCATTAAACATTTTCACAATTTTCGCATAAATATTATTGTTTTTAATATTAGCGCGCTTCCTCTAACATTCGAATTTACATATCTCCCCTTCTTCTTCTTTTTGAGCGCTTACTACCGGGCCTTAAAATGATTAATACCTAGGGCGGGCGGTTTATTGCTAAATATTTTTGTATGTTTAGGTGTTTTTAATAAAATATCAACACATTGTAGATTATAAATATGATGTTTGTTATCTACTTGTTTTGTTTGTTTTCTTACTTCGTACTTTTAATGCGAAGACGCTTAATGCTAAATCACTATCGAACGTTATTAATAGCCTTGCTTCTGAATTTAAGAATCCGGCTTCCAACGCACGTGTGCCGCCGCGCCTTACCCGTCGCATAAAAACATCCGTGTACGTGGATTTTCAGACAAAGCTACAGTTGTAATTCGGTTTCTAATTCAAGAATTCGTCACAAGAAGACACCACTTTCGTCGGCAAGACGCAAAGGGACGTGCCCTTCTTAGGTATAAGTTCTATTTATAAACCTGGAGTAGGTATCTCCCGAATTTCGAAAGATTGACGGTAATACTCAGTTGTTTCAAGCTGCTTATATTATATATGACGTCATCGCCCGTCCCGGTTACTTTTTCGCGGTGACTAGCAGCCATCACTGGTTGACACATTGACAGTGGATTGGGGGAACAGGTTAATTTTGGAACCAGTTAATATTGAATTTACAAAATGATCACCAACACGGCAAAAGAGCCTAGCAGTAAAAACCTGCGGAGCAGTAAACCAGTATGAAGAAGCTCATAGCAGAGTGAAACCGGCCCGCTCTCAAATAAATCTATCTATCTTTTTAATTTATTATTTTTAAAAAGCGCACGTAGCTGCGGCGTGGCTTTATTTTTTAGATGAATCTACAGTTTTATTCCGAGCGTGATGAGGAAGCTCAATGTCCACTTGAGATTTCGATGAAGCATCACCACCTTCTTATCTCACTCCTTAACCACTCTGACCCCTAAGCTTGTTTACACGACAATATAACAATAGCAGTCAATTACAATAACCTTGTTTTCAAGTTAACGCGTGTGTTCCTACAGGAATCGTTATAACTGCGTCATTTTTCTAGTGACTACCCTAAAACAAAAGGAAGATGATCTATATGAAATCAAGCTTCACATCTCTATTCAAAGTTATCCCTAGAAATACATAAAAAATATTATTTTGTAGAAACAGTTTTCACACGCCAAATCGCCTACGCGCCGTTGGACATTGTTAATTTTTTATTAAATATTCTTGTATGAAATGGTAAGAAGTGAGGTGACAAAATTGTTTATTATACATTTATCCAATAGAATAAGTGTTTGGTTTTTACATAATCCTTGATTTTTAGTAGCGTTTTTACATAAAAACATCACTAGAGTAATTTTTACATTTTTTTAATGTTTGCATTCTAAATTTTAACATTTACAAATGTTAATATTTATTTGTAATAATATAATTGAAAAGGTTATTTTATAACCTTTCAAAACAGTTTTCAGTATTCGGCTATGTTCAGAAATATTTAATTTATTGAGCTTTAAGAGGAATATAAACGCTACAAATATTTCGAATCTCATGCCTGCAAAATTTAAAAATCGAGCGTCTTTTTGCACGAGGCTAGTAAACGAAAAAGTGGTTTTTATTTATTTTGTGCATAATTTTATAAGAACGAAAAAAGTTAGTACATGGAAAACCTAAAAAGTAGTCTTAGCCATAAAGAGGTATTTTTTTTAAATTGTTTCCTTCATAGTTAAGTCATGAAAAAACATTTTGTTTAGTGGTTTACGCTTATATTTTTTGTTACGTAAATAATAATTTAATTGTAATTCCAATACAAAGAAAAGCTAGTAAAAGCTTTGATTTATCCGTAGCATATTTTTTGATGTTCATACTGTAAGCCGATTCGTCGTAAAGATTAATCAAAATAGTATCTAAATAGGATTTCACGTATATATTCATCTGAATTGCGAAGCGGAAATAACACAAAGTTTTTATAAATCTGACAATTCGTTTAAAAAAACTTGCACAATGGCAAAATACCTGAGTGGTTAAAGAAGATTTTGTATACTTCTCGATAAAATTTTGCATTCTTTAAAAATACTTTGTTTTCCACAGGTTAATTTCTAACATAACTGATAAGTAACCACTAATGTAGGGAAATCGTTGTTTATCGTATTAAATTTAATGCACGTTTATTAGTATCGATGTTTGAAAAGCGCTGTTCTAAGCGTTTTTACCTTCATGTGGTTTGCAACTTTGCTAAATTATTGAAACAAATAAATTTGAACACCAAACTTTTCATAGGGGTTATTTATCATTGAATTAACTTTATTTGGCACAAAGCTCGTGAATACATGACCTGCCTAATTACCATCAAAATACAGATTGATGTGTGTTTTGTGATTGTTATATTGATGTTAACTTGTTTTGGAGCAAAATACCTGTAAAGTTTTCATGCGATCTAGATCTAGAGATTCGAAAAGAGCGTTTACGTATGCATCAGACTTATGGTAATTAATGCTCACGGAAGTTGTTCGGAAGTTCAACTTGTGTAGGGTGGGATTTTCTAGGATAAGAACAAAAATATCCTAGAAAATCATTTCATAAAAATAATTTTGTCAAAATGGCCGCCATCTCAATGCTGGAATTCATTAAAGCAGGCCCTTAGATTTTCGAAAACTTTTCTGGTGGATGTTAACCATTTCTTGATGGATATTCTCCTTAAATTGGAGTATAGTCGCTGGTTTATTTACGTAGAATTACCTTGTAAGATAAAATATATATATACACAAATACATTCCATAAAAAGTCAGCTGGGGTTAAATCCGGGCTGCGGGGAGGCCATGGAATATTTCCTCTACGCGAGATCAGTTTGTTAGGGAAAATTTCTTTTACTCCGTGGCCGCCCTGTTTATTTTCCTGCCGGTTTCTTCGAAATTTTTAAACCATGATTTAATTAAATTAACACTTGGGCACTGATTAATACTTTGTAAGTGGTGATGCGAACGAAATAGGCTGCGTGCATCATTGCTTTGTAAAACAGAACCGAATCATTTTTGAACGGAAAAGAACAAAATCATTTTATTTTTAATTTTTAACTTTATGAGTAAAACCTCAAATTGTAATATTTAAATAAATGAAGACAATATAAGCGAAACTCAATCGAAAATCTGGAAACAGAAAAATCAGAAAAACATATTGACACCTCTGGGACTCGAACCCAGGACCTCTTGCTTTCCGGGCAAACGCGCTAACCACTGCGCCACGGTGTCGATATGAAATTCGGTCATGTTTAACTGTACCATACTTCGACTAAGAACCACCTACATTATCTTCATTTTCTTTAACGCATATATTATAATATATGCGTTAAAGAAATAATGTAGGTGGTTCTTAGTCGAAGTATGGTACAGTTAAACATGACCGAATTTCATATCAACACCGTGGCGCAGTGGTTAGCGAGTTTGCCCGGAAAGCAAGAGGTCCTGGGTTCGAGTCCCAGAGGTGTCAATATGTTTTTCTGATTTTTCTGTTTCCAGATTTTCGATTGAGTTTCGCTTATATTGTCTTCATTTATGTATTTAAATATTACAATTTGAGGTTTTACACATAAAGTTAAAAATTAAAAATAAAATATTCATCCTAGACTTGCAGAAAAGTCAATAGATGTCGCATATTAAAATAAAATGGATAAGGATTTATCCAGACACTATCTAGAGAGCATTTAGTTCGGGTTTGAATCTTGCAATCATACATAAAGATAGTTGCCAATAATATATGCGTTAAAGAAAATGAAGATAATGTAGGTGGTTCTTAGTCGAAGTATGGTACAGTTAAACATGACCGAATTTCATATCGACACCGTGGCGCAGTGGTTAGCGCGTTTGCCCGGAAAGCAAGAGGTCCTGGGTTCGAGTCCCAGAGGTGTCAATATGTTTTTCTGATTTTTCTGTTTCCAGATTTTCGATTGAGTTTCGCTTATATTGTCTTCATTTATTTAAACAAAATCATTGTTTTTGTAAAAATATTTTACCCAGAGAGCGCATTGCTCTCCCGTAAAGTGATCCATTGTGACTAAATTTCCAAGCTGTCACAGAATCAATTATTGATAAAAAAAAATCTATTCAATTATTGGTTATACCTTTTGGTTTAGCAAGTTTAAAAAGCATTTCTCTTATATATTTATAATCCTACAAAAATCCTTAGTTTTCGATAACATTCTTTCTTTTTTTTTAAATACACACTGTTATCAAAATAAATACTGCAGCTCAAATATATTTATGTACAATGAATTATTTAAGTATCTACTAACTAATGACATTAATGTACACTTCCCTTCCAAACAAAGCACATGCTTTCAATGGAAGGGTAGTAAAAAAACCTGAGTTGTAAAATTATTATGTAAATACTATGTAAAACATAATATTAAAAAAATATATATATTAAAAAAAAAATTAATAAAATAAATAAAGGTTGCCACTTCCGACGGTATGTCAAGTCTTAATAATATAAGATGATAATATTATATATCTAATATAAAATAATATTATACAATACGTTTTTTTTTATTGTATCCAATTTTAAGTAGAACTGAATGTAATGGAAACTTTCAGTTTAATTTTCATCCACTTCCCGAACTACCGAAATATTTGAATTTTGCATACGTGATAAAAATTATTATAATACATTCAATAACAAAAATTAACCTAAGTACATTAAAGATTACTTTGCTTTATTAGTATGTGATTAGCGTGTTTTTTTTTTTTGGTCTTTTTAAACCATATTTTTTTACCTGCCTACGCCCTCACTGTGCCATCTCAACGCCCCCTAATTTTCTCTGGGTCGTTTTAAAGTAAAAATCACTCAATTAAAATCAACGTTTTAAAATCATAAGGGTATTTATACTCAAAGTATTTGAAAAAAAGAAAAGGCAGGTTTATATAATTCCTGAAAAATAAAAATAAAAACCAGACAAAAAAGCGGCAGATATATGTGCGAGCCGCGGATACTAGCCACAAATACTTGCCGCGGCTGCAGTTTGACGACCACGGCCTTAAACTGTCGTTAAATAGGAACACCCTCAGCGAAGGCCCGAACCTTTTAAGAATTTTAATAAACTTAGAGGGCAGTAATTATACTGATATCTATTGAGAAATAAATACAATAGGGTTTTGTCGATCGTTCAAACTAGGAACCCAGGTGGCGACATAGTTCTCCTGTCTAAACTGTGTAGACCAGTAGACAAAGGCGTTCTTGCCAGGGAACTTATAAGGGAACGTACCCATACTACGTGACACGTTTACATCGTAATACCAATAAAACATACGTACCATTCCCTCCTGTCGCCCGTATCCAAAAGTTACAAAACACTTAAATTTTATATGTACTTTCCGAGTAGTTAAATATATTACACGTTCATAAGTATTATTTTACGAGTTGGTAACATATTTTTTACACAGTCGGGAGTATCAAATGGGTTAAATATCTAACCTAACCTATTAAACTTTTATTTGTACTTTTCAAGTCGTTAAATGTGTTACACGATCATTAATATTATTTCACGTGAGCGAGTGAATATATTGCACATATTATAGTTATTAAATTGGAAATGACAGTTATAATTTTGAACTTTATTTATGTTTCAAGTCGATTAAGATTTTATTTGCACTGTTCAAGGAGTTAATTGTGTTATTTAGATTCTAGGTCTTCACAATTTTAATTGGTTGATAATGTTAATACTTAGGGAACGTACCCATACTACGTGACCAATATTTTGCAATTTTTAACCCCCCCCCCCCCCCCCCCCGGTGACCAAAAACCTAAGCAACCCGCCGCTCATTTGTATGGAGCGTGAAATTTTGAAAACCAGATTTGAATAGCCAAGTTCTTCCCAATCTTTATCTTACCAATCCCGTTTCACTCCCCACTTCCTGCAATAGCATAAACATTAAAAAAATTAATAAGCCCCGTTGGAAACGTCAGACCCAGAGAAAATATTAAAAAAACACACACACAAAGGCAGATAAATAAATAAGAATGGAGGTCTATATATATGTAAATCCAATTTCATCTCGAGTTTCAGTATTTATGGCCTGGTCTTTCTTAAGACAATACAAGCTTACACGGTGCGCAAATAAAGTTTACTAGAATAACGCTTGTTTACACTTAACAGCCTTACAAAAAAAAACCACAGCGCGACCGATTAACTGTGTTATTGCAATAACATAAATAAACCTCGTACACACTAAAACACGTTTTATTACCAATAACGTTTCTTACGTGGTCACGCTGTTAAAAAGCATTGAAGATGTGACAACGTTGTAAATGGTTTTAATTTACTAGGAAACAATGTTGTTTTAATTTTTCTCCGCAAGGGGCATTATTGGCGCGCCTATGCATTAGTTCTTCGGCCCGCGACAGCCCGCGATGACAAACAGCTCGGTGTGTTTTATGGCGGGATATCGAAAATTTTGTGATTTTACTTAATAATTTCTATTGTAGTGACGGATTTACTCTTCTGTTCACATAATTGATATATTTACCATGTTATTTGTGTGGCTTACATCAGTTTAATCAAGTTATTGTACAAACGCCGTACTTTCAAAGTTGAACTGTCAGAATATTGTTTTTTACAGGTTACTTAAAAGATAAAATTTTCATTTTAAGATCTTTATTTTAAGAGAATTTCTTAAAAGTGATAATTTTTTATAATATTAAAATCTAATCGTAAACGTATCAAAAAAATTAACGTCTTTAAAGATGCAAGAAATCTGTTTTAAATTTCGGTATTATTTCTGAGTTATTTTTTTGGCAATAAAAAAAACTTTGAATTTTTTTATTATTTTTTTATTGTATACACGATGAAAAAGTGAGGTGATAGTTTCCTTCCAAATTTATTACATAAAAGGACTGTGTTTTTTAAATTTTGATTTTATTTAAATTTCTCTACATTTTGGTCAAAAAATTTCCTGGTTTGAACGCCATCTGAACGCCAACAGATGTCCAATACACAAAAAAAACAAACAAACACAAAGTACACATTTAGAATATTATCTTCTAATACAATTAAAAAAAAAATCTTAAAAATTGGTCCAGTTTAAGAAAAATGGAGAATAACCTCGATTTTGATAATTTTATTTAGGTATTATCAGCCTGCTTTGCAGTTTTCGGGGATGTAAAAATGGAAGTGATAGCAACAATTTGGTAAAATACCTATTTTTCAAATTTCTCGGCGATTGGTTGAATACTTCCATATCACCGAAATCTACGGAGATGTCTAATTTTAAAAGTATTGTATGGGCTATTATATTCGTTGAGCGATGAGGAATGTCGATGTTATTAATTGATTATCAATCTAAAATTGTCAGGTAAGGGATTTTAAAATTGTTTTCAGTCATTAATTTCTTGAATTGTGTACGACTCCGGCAAAACAAGTACTATTTAAAATTAGTATTGCTGCATACAGAACCATGCTGATTGAAGTGGGGAACTTTATCAAAAATCAACCCGCCTAAAAACATTGTAGGTTCATGATTTAAACATCGCGATCTCCCGATCACAGTAGAAAGCATATCATCTATAGTATAGATTCTATACCACTTACGTAGACAGTGGTTTGATTTTCCAATGAAAAAAAAACACGTTCCCTTATTACAGTGGTTCCCAAACTCTTTTGGCCCAATAAGTGTTGACAATAAGCAAACAAATCTCTATTTTGCAATTTTGCCATTTTGTAAGATTCGGAAACTGAAAACATACTGCTCCTCCCAAGTTTTGTTTATACAGCAAAAGTTTTGCAACAAACGCAGATTTTACGCTTTAATTTATGTTCTCTGGCCCATCCTGCCCCATTCTATTACGCCCCCCCCCCCTTCCGTTATGGTTAATGTAATCGTGACAATAGCTCTTTCAGGGCCATCTGTTTCAACGTTCGCTTAAGTAAAAGTAAACCAAAAAGCAGTTACTAAAGTTAAATTTCACCAAAATACGTTTTTTAATCAATTTGACTGCTTGCTTTACGTGACTTTTAACTTTTGTATTTACTTTCCGAAAACCGATAGTTACTCTAGAGTTTTTTCCGCCATATTGGCATATTTGATAGTTCTCAGTTTATTTATGACAGTTCTGCTCGAGGTAATCTACGAAATTCCGCGCTTTAACATAGTAATCATGATAAATATTGTAGAAGACGATGATAGTGACGATGAGTTCCTCATATAATAATTATAGACCAATTTCTCTTACCTCAAATATAGCAAAAATATTTGAAAAAATTGTTCAAAAACAGATGTTTAAATTTATAAAAGAAAATAATATATTAAGTGCACATCAGTATGGTTTTAGAGAAAATTTGTGCACTCAAGATGCTATCGTAGACTTAACAACTGAAATATATAAATATTTAGATAATAAAAAAAAATGCATTGGAATATTTGTCGACTTAAGAAAAGCATTTGACAGTATATTACATTCTAACCTTATCTCTAAACTAACGAAAATTGGTATAACCAATAAAGCCTTAACATGGATCAAAAATTACCTATTTCGTAGAGAGCAATTTGTCAAGTTAAATGGTTTTCTGAGTGATTCACAGACTAGTAACATTGGAATCCCGCAAGGGACAGTACTAGAACCAATTCTTTTTATCATTTATGTGAATGATATTTTTTAACTCACCATAAAGTCTAAAATAATATCATATGCTGGCGACACAGCGATTTTAACCCAGGGACTAAACTGGAGTGAAACTCAGAAAACGGCTGAATTAGAAATAAATTTAATAAAAAAAATGGTTTCATCAAAATTTACAATCTCTAAATACAGAAAAAACTTTTGTAATACCATTCACTCTGAATAAAAATGCTACCCCTGAGAATCTAAACATATGTATACACTCATATAATTGTAATCCAAAGTCACATCTATGTAAACCTAACTGCTCTATACTCACTGTTAAAACAAATGTAAAATACCTTGGTGTAATTATAGATAGTAACATAAAATGGAAATGACAAATCAATACAACAATAGAACGGTTAAGAAAATTAAACATATTAAATGTTGGATTATTAAGAACCATTTATTTTTCTCTAATTCAATCAGTATTACAATATGGAATTGTTGGCTGGGGTGGTGCTTTCAAAACTTCTCTTTTGCCTTTAGAAATTATCCAAAGAATGTTAATAAAAATAATTCTAAAAAAGCCATACGATTATCCTACCATCAAATTATTTCAAGAATTTAAAGTCCTTTCACTTCATACTATTTATAAAAAAATTACGCTTTTACAAATACACAAAGATTGTTTTAATAATGTGAGCTTAACTCTTTTTTAGAACAGCAATAGAACAAATATCCTTGGTTCTGCTGTTACACCACCACAGCCCAACAATTCTACAAATATATTGGAGTTAAATGGTTGAACGAATTACCCTTGAAATTAAGATTGAAAACAAATTACAAAAAATACAAAAATTCAATAAAAACTCTTTTAATATAACTTATCAACATAACAACTCAATTATAAAACTAGATATCCTGTTTCTCTCATTATTTTTTTCCTTTCTTTTTATCTCCTCCTCTTCAGTCAGATGTATTTCTAATCTATTATTAGTTTTATATATATATGTATATTAAAAAAAAAAAAAAATATATATATATATATATATATATTTATATATATATATATATATATATATATATATATATATATATATATATATAAATATATTTATCTGCCATGCGGATAAATATGCGCTTATCCGCCTTTTTAACTCGAGCTTTGCTCTTAAAAAGGGTGTAAAATGTATTATTTAATGTATTTTATTAGAAAAACTTTAATTCATGTATTATAAACAATATATTTTTTATTATATGAAATAAAAAAATAAAACGTGTCTTGCAGCGAAAACCAAAAACATTTCGACCTATCTGGGATGATCTCTGGGTCGTAATTTATTTGTAAAAATTTATACAAATACTTTTTTGTCTGAACAAAGCTATCAATATTCTGCTTTTTAGACTGGCCACTCTGACAACTATTACTTTAGCGAAAATACACTTGAAACGGCGCGCTATCCTATTTAACGTCCTCGTTACTTTAACTGACAGTTAAATTTTTACTTTAGGACACGATTTAACTTTCTGTTGAAACAGACGGCCCTCAGATTCACGCCGAAAGATGGTAAGTAAAATCAGTTGGGGGGCATTGATTTGCATTAGTAACTTAACATAACTTCCGTATTAATAAAAATGTTTCACAATTTATTTTCATTTTATATTTAAACCTTGCGCGGACCCTGACGTTGTTCAGAAACCTCCAACTCAATTTTAATCTTCCACGGACCCCCTGAATGATCCTGAGGACCCTTGGGGGTACTTACGGACCACTGCTCTATTAAAATCATAGATAATCCGTGACATACTGGTGATAGTAAGCCTTAGTTCTGTATCGGAATATGTTCCAAGCCACACTAAGCTCAGCATTCCAATCAAGCCGAGCTTAAAATCATCTGGTATACCGGGCCTACAACATGGTCACTTGCATGGACTTCATAACGATTTGGAAAAAATCGTGTGAATAGATTTTTTTACTAATATTACGAAAATGTTAGTAAAAATTTTTAGAAAAGTACAGTTTTTTTTTTATTTTTAACTAACTAACTAACTAACCATCACGCCGTTTCCCCGCAGGGGTAGGCAGAGAGGACGGACCGCCAAACAACTCGGTCTTGGCACACTCTCTTTGCCTCACTCACATTCATACATCGTCTCATTCTTAAATAAATAAATTTATATTCTTAAATAAATAAATAAATTTTTAAATAAATAAATCCATTATTTGGGCTCGTGACGTCACTACATGAAAATATCCCGTCTCCGAAAATGTTCCTATTAATTTTATAAAATTTCACACTGATTTATTTTTTTTATATGGCACTTTTTAAATTCAGGCGAATTTTTGAATTTGACATTTAACGTTCACTAGATTTATTGTTTGTTCTCTGCGAACGTATCATTTGATTTGATTTTTTGACAGATGTTATGAAGAGAACCCCGTACATTTTACGTTGTCCGTACGTGTTTTAGAGGCATAACGGTGAGGATTTTAACAAAATCAAATTTTATAATATTCTTATTATTATTATAATTTACAAGTACAAGTTTATTACATTTGATTTAGTAATATAGACGTTGAACATTATAATGATTTATGATCAATAAGATGGATCAAGGAAAAAAATATTTATGAGACTTAATATTTTTGGTATGCCTCGTTATTCTCCTGTGTCATTCGTGTGGAAAACGTTATTTTTTTTAAATGATTTTCGGCTATATAATAATCGTTTTTTCGCACCACAATTATGTCCCATCTTTCCGGTTTATAAAAAAATGGTCTGATTTTTCGGATTGAAATTTTCAAAAAATCGCCAGGATTTCAAAAGTACGATTATAAAAACAAAAAAAATACAGAATGTCTTAGAATATCGCAAGTGTAAAAAGAATATATGATGCAAATGTGAATGGTAGAAGAAGTCGGGGACGCCCGAGGAAGACATGGCACGATCAAGTGAATCAGATACTTGAGACGGGCCATGTCAAAAGTCAGAATAATAAAAGAGTATGTATGAGACGATGTATGAATGTGAGTGAGGCAAAGAGTGTGTGCCAAGACCGGGTTGTTTGGCGGTCCGTCCTCTCTGCCTACCCCTGCGGGGAAACGGCGTGATGGTTAGTTAGTTAGTTAGTTAGTTCTTAGAATTTTTTTTTTTGTATTTCTTCGGCATTAACTATGTAACAATTTCTAGACATTTTTGTTTGGAAAAGTTTTAATTTTCCAAACAAAAATGCTTAGAATATTTGCCTAAACCGGAATTTTATTTTTAAATGTGATGCAAGTGGCCTATTACAGAACCAGGTATGTTTTTTTTTAAATATTTTTTGGAACTTAATTTGCGATGTTTTCAAAGGAAGGAATTTCATATAGAATAATGTAATTACTTTTTCAAATCAGCATTTAAATATAGGAAGATTAATTATCTTCGAAAATATATATTTTTGAGCTTAAAAATATGTTCAAAGGAAGTACGTTAAGAGGGAATAACCAGATAAAACCGGAAATATGTTATTTTTAAATCAAATTTTAGACGTATTGACTCTTTTCCACAAAAAAAAATTGATTTCGAAAGACTGTTCTTTTATCTAGTAAAACTAAGTTTTTAATTTGAGAAAATACATTTATTTTTAGCACAATAAGGTTTTACCGTAGGTCGTTGGCAGATTTATTAAATTTTCAAACAAAAATTTGTATTTTACAACTCACATGTCAAATCATATAATCATGCAGTAAAATAAATCAATAAATTATCTGGGAAATGTTTCAGATTTTTCATTTTAGTTTAAATAAAATCATTTAATAAATGATCCGCACGCGTGTTTTGTGACGAAAATACTTCAGTTTGTCTATTTATTTATAGTTTTACAAAATAATGTATTTAAGATTTTTTACATTCTTACTTTACTTAGACATTGTTGAAAAATTATAAATACTAATGATCAAAAAATAATTACAAAAAGTACACAATTTTAATAGTTTTATCATCACGCCTTTCAGCATTTTTGAATGTCGGTATTTTTTTATTATTTTTATTTTTTTATTTAAGTTTTTATTCCAGTAGGACTGGGAAGGTAGTGCAATCTCAGTCTGCTTTATTACATAGACAACTATTAACTATAAAAAAAATGTTTACATATTAGGTAGGTACTTAATTCAAACATAAAATGAAAACAAAATTCATCACACAAATGACAAAAAATAAGCATAAAATTAAAATAATAATAAGTAGACAGAATTAAAAACAAAAAAGATATTTTAGAATTATCCATCAGGGAGGTCGCCTCATCATCTGCATCCATCGCTCATTTATAGGGGAACTAAGCCACTCGGATGTAGCCACGACAATGATATTGGTTGAAGTCCGTGTCCTGCTCCAGAAGCTGGCTAGTCGGTGGCGAAGTAAGGCTGGGAATGAGTGCACCCTCCCCTCGGTGAACATTGTGGAGGCACTGCAGAACCTCGGTAGTTTCATAAGTTGCCTGTATGCATTGTTGTAGCACACCCTCAGTTTGTCCCATTGCGCTGCTGGGTATTGTGTCCACAGTTCAGATGTGTACAGGGCAGTGCAGTATGTCTTGAAGAGTAATTTTCTGACATCGTCGCTACAGTGGTAGAACCGCCGTGAGAGCATTCCGGCCCGTATGTTAATTGCTCTTCTTTGTCGTTCCATATCTTCTATATCCTTCATGTCTTCGGTTAGGATATAAATTAGGTATAAGTTAGGTATAAATTAAAGCAAATTTTGAATGAAAGAAAATCGATATTGAGTTATAATTTTAAAAAGCTGTTACGGAGAATAATTAATCTTTCTCACTGGAACCGTCCAGTACGATCGTAAGAACATCTTTTGACGAAATATGACTTCTCGGCCGCTAGCTGGTTAATGGTCCTTAATTGTCGGAAGAAATTCGTGAAGCAGGGTCTTAAAACAGTCAATAAAGTTTAAGAAGGGTAGGCAGAGAGTAAACCGACCCACAATTTTATTGTAGCACACTCTCCCTGTTTCATTCACATTCATACATCGTCTGATACATACTCTTCTGTAAATTCAGAAGGTGTGAGCTACTCGATTAGATATTATGCAGGGTTTAAGGTTCCGCAACCGGGCCCGAAAAGAAGAAGATGGAGAGATACGAAATTACGATTGTTAGAGGAGAGCGCTAACATTTACAGCTACAAAATCGATGCGAAAATTGCGAAAATGTTTAATAAAACACGACTCGTTTAAAATAGAGCAAAAATCTCGCGGGCATTGTCTTAAACATAATTTAAAGAAACAGTGTGATTTCTCATACATGTAACTTGTAAAATAACTTAAACAAACTTGTTTATAATAATTTTTGGAGCGCACTGCGATTTTTTTCTATCGGGGGAATTTTATATAATTTGCGTTTCGGCGCGGGCAATGTCTAGATATTATCTTCAAGAATAACATATATTTTTAAGAGCTTTAAAACTTATTGTGCTTAAGGGAGATATGTAAGAAATCGGTAGTAATTCGGGTAGCAGGCCCTTACACAAAGGCCAGCACGTACACAAAGGATTTTAAGCGTGGTTACGCAGTTGTTTCAAACAAAGTTGTCTTTTCAGGAAATGCATAGATATAGTCGATTAAAATTAGAACATTTAGCTGTTACCTCCGTAATAACGTAATTATACCCAGGAGTGTCATCAATTCAAGTCATTTCGGTGTCTCGTAGGCACGTCTTAAGCTTTATACATCAATGGGTACTTCTAATCTCAGCTTTATGGAATTTATTGAACCAGAGTATAATCGAGAAATAAAGGCTTCACAGTATGTGACCGAAATAAGGAATACTTCACCTCCCCCCCCCCCCCCACGAACAGGGGACGGTGGCTGAAATGACCCCCATTCGCAGTAAATATTTTACTACCCCGGTTTGTATTCAGGGGATGCTTCGTAACAGATGAACCTTTAATGTATTTCATGGAACGTTTGATTATTTCTGGAGATGTCTACGTGCAAGATCTTTTCGTATACTGCTTGGATAACGTGAAAAATAAGAATTGAAAATCTAAAATCAGTTTTTCCGATTTAAAAAAAAATGCAAAACTCGTGCAGACATCGTCATTCTATTTTAACTGCATAAGTATATTAGTCTGTCTTTATTATATTATTTATTTACATTAACTCTTAGGGGATGCTGTCTGGAGGGTTTTTTTAGATAAAGGAAGTTCTGGGAACAAAAAGGATACGCGGGGTGGTTAGGAATTTGGGGGTCTATGCGGCTGGGAGTGACGGACGTATGAATCCATCCCTCCCACTGCGGTGCAAGGCGATGGGTCTAGAAAGTCCAGCTGGGGAGTTCTAAGTTCCTCAACCAGTCCATCCGATAGTCCAGCTCACCCCACGAACCCGGGCACCCCTGCTAAGACGCCGAACGTAGCGAACCTATTGTTGTGATCTATGGCAGGATGTCGCTTATTTAATGTAAATATCTAGTGTGGTCCCCGGGCGGTGGATATTCGAAGTGTATGTTGTTTCTATTTATTTAAATTAAGCCAAGACATTGTTTCTATTAATTTCAGTTAAGCCTCGATATTACTTCTATTCATTTATTCATTTACCTAAGATATTGGATCTAAGTAATATAAAAATGGTATCTCAGGAAAAAATTATTTTTCGTATCAAAATCTGTCTTCTCAAGAAAGGGTCAATGTCAATTTTTCAATAACATTTTTTGTCGATTTCACCTTAAAATTGAGTTATCTTCTAAATTCTAAAAGAACCTTTCGATTTCAAAGAAGGATTTTTCAATTTTCGAGAGTCGATTTTGCACTGGGAAAATCTTTTTTCGTAAAATAAAAACCCGCTAGAGCAAATTCTGTATACGCCTTGTGAAATTTGAAAATCTCACATTGTCCCATTACAATCATTGTCCCTTTTAGATGCAATCCATAGAAATATGTAAATATATTCCGAAATTAAAGATGCCATGTTTTTGTTAAGTTATCTGTGCAGAAGAGGCCCTAAAAAAATATTGGCCCTCGGGACCTGTATCATATTTAGGGATGCCGTGTCCAGGAGCGACGTATGCATGAATCTGTTCCTCCCACAGCGGTGTAAGGCGATGGGACGTGCGAATTCAGCTGGAGAAGGCAAAAGGTCTTCCTCGACCAATCTCTCCCTTGGTTCATGGGGCGAGGTTTGTCCAGGTCTTGCCGAAAGATCTGGAGGTACTAGTCGGGGGAGACCTTTTAACCTCTCTAGCCGGACTCTCCCTACTCACGGCCTAGCGCTGCAGTGGGATGGATATACATCCCTCACTCCTGAACACATTGATCCCAGATTCATACCCACTCCTTATACGTTTTTCCTTCACAGAATTTCCTTTCCTTCCTTTCCATAAAAATACCCTACACACAGCTGACACAGAATCCTCAAAGATGACAGACCTTGATAGACTGTTTTCCTCTGGGCCTTATGTTAAAAAAGGTTTGTAAACGTATCCGCCACCAAGACCTAGACAAACCTCATCCGACGAACCCAAGTCAACCAAACATAGCGAACCACTTAGAGTGACCTTTGGTAAGATGTTGGTTATCCAATAAATGGTTCCCATAACCGCCTACCAAATTGATAATAAATATTTATTATTATTTTTAATTTATAAACTAACGTTTAAGACAAGATTTCTTATGCATAGCACAAAGGGTAACAATCATTATAAGCAATAATTGTCAGCATGAAACACTCATTTACATTGAAAAATCTCCCGAGAAAAGATACTTACCGCCAACGGGACTTAGACCCGTGTCCTGATTGCCGGTCGGATGCTCTGACCACTGAGCTATGGCGGATATTTGCGGATTTAATAAAATTGTGAAAATATTATTCCTCTGTTAATAAATATACCGGGGCACACCGGTGGGTAACTGGACAACTCAGAATAATGCAACTTCAACCAGTGGCGGCTCGTGACTTTTGGGTGTGCCAGAGTGCTGATATTCAAAAAAAGCTTTATTGATGTTGTTGTAGCCGAAAAATTTTTTTTTTTTTTTTTTGAAAATCACTTTTTTGTATGAAAATTTTCAGAAAGTTTCAGTTTGGTGGTGTGCCGCACCGATTTCCTGAAAAATCTTCATACGAAACACCGATTTTTGAAAAAAAAAAAATATATATTTTTCGCATTCGACAACATCCATGGTGCCATTTTTTTAATATTAGCACCCAAGCACACCCAAAAGTCACGAGCCGCCACTGACTTCAACACCTTCTTTGAAAAGTCATTAAAAGTGAGAGTTTATTAAAAAAAATAGGTTAAATTGGTTACGTTATGTTAGGTTATTGGCTATTTTTCAATATTTTTTTTCACCGATTAATATACACTTCCTTAAATTTTAATCAACGAAATTTCAAAATAAAACGTCAAAAGAAGTGAACCCACAAAACAATATTGTACGCACCACGGCTCTATGCCAAAAGTAACTTCAGATTGAAATCCTTTCTTGTCTTACTGTGAATTCAGATTGTCGAATACAAAATCAAGCCAAAGTTCGCTATGGCAAATAAAACTTTCCATTCGAAGAACCCCTTTCTATCACGATTGGATTCTAATTGCTTTTCTTGCTAGTAGAATGATTACACAAAATAAATATATATCTAAATTAATATTATTACTTGCTTTTCAACTTTTGCGTATTGAATCAATGGCTAAGACTAAGAAGACCCTTGAAATGTAATTAAAAACAACTAAATACGAGATTGTGTGATATAAATATTTTTAAATGTGATCATGATTGTTTACCTGAAAGGCGACTTAAAATTTGTGGCTTAACCTCCCAGTTTTTCTCGTCTATTTTGAAAACAAAAAGAGTATTAAAAATGGCTCACCTTCCTTTTTTCCTAACCAAAATTACTGATAACGAACAAAAGACACTCATATTTTAACGACTGGTCAATGACTGGGTTGGCATCGCGTTTTGGGTCCCACCCAGGCTTTGCTTGTTCGATTCCTCGGCTGGCTAAGTCCATTAGGAATCTCGACAAAAGCAACATTTTCCGCTTAGTAGTAGGTTATGGTAGTAGAAGATTTTCAAATATTGTTATTCATAATTCTGGAATGTTTGAGTTCCTTTTAAAAAAATTAAGCAAATGTATTACAAACTTTAGGGTCAACTCGTTTTTTGTGGTTTTACGTAAAAATAATAGTAAAAAATTCCCAAAGTTTCGTAATTTTTTTTCTCGTTGCTATCGAAAACTTTGGTTTCCATTTTAATTATTTTGTGCTTAACTTTTGGATTTGAATATAAGGCGTAAAAATTTTATCTCTCCAACTCCGTTTAGATTATATTTCTAAGCAAGGTAGTAAGGGAGACAATGATTTCTATGAGACCTATATGAGTTTTTCCGAAGAGACAACAAATTAGACTGAGAGGTTAACACTAAAGAGATATTAAATTGAAATATGAATATTTTCAGTGTTTAGTAGCTAAAGATGTTTTCGAAATTAGACTTAAAGAGTGATCTTCCTTTTTACTTTGAAAGTAACGTGGGCAAAATTTAAAAAATCTCGTGAAAACTGTAGATTTATGTAAAAAAAAAAAAAACGTCGTCCGCCCGCCGGCCGCCACAGATAATCTTATCTATATAAATAGATAAATCACCAAGTGAAATTTTGTACTTTTATGGGCATTTTTATGGGAATTTTATTTTTCACCCGTGAAATAGCTCTGTAAAATAGACAAAACGAGCTTTTTATCCAGAGTTATCAGCGATTTCATCACCTGTCATCGAAATCCATCCATCCGCTTGTGATGCCCTCTGGCGATAGAGGAGAGAATGACAGCTGCCACAAATGTCAAAAATCCTATCGCCTTCTTTTGAACATCTTTACTAACTTTTTGTTCGTTTAACTAACAGTTATGACCTTTCGAAAATGTGTGAGAGGCGGAGGACATTATCGATCAAACGTCTCGTTTTGGCAACTTTGGGTTGTTTCAAACTTTCGTCACATTTGACATGGCCACAATTTATTGATCAGAGCCATTTTGTATTCTTGACACTTGAGTGGTCTCTCGTTTCAGCTTTGGTCGATGTTTAAATGAATGAAACAATGTTACTTTGTTTGTACCAATTGTATATTTGTTTAAACCTACCGGTTTCGGAACGAACGTTCCTTCTTCAGGAATACGGTATACGTTTGTCCTGAAGAAGAAACGGTCGTTCCGAAACCGGTAGGTTTAAACAAATATACAAGTGGTTTAAACAAAGTAACATTGTTTCATTTATCTATAATGGATAACCACAAAGTTATAACGACAATCAAAAGTAAAAATTAAATTTGCTTAATTTATGTTATTTCATAATTCATTCATTAAAAATAATAGTACTTATACTAGTGGATAAAATCCCACTTGCACGGGTTTTTTGCTGCTAGACCCTGCAGCAGCTTTTTGATGGGCCTCGTCAATATAGTAAAGTTCCTAGTATTTTATTTTCACGAAAAAAACTCAGGGAGATTCGGAAAATACGTCGGAAAATTTTGAGAGAAATTTAACATTTTGATATTATGAAGAGGTTGGAAATTTTCATTTGTTGGAAAATTTATTTATCCGATAAAAATTATTCTGGGAAAAATGGAAAATTGGGAATTTTTGCTCGGAAAATTTGTAAGAAAATGTTTATTTCTTTTGTAATATTTGTCCTTTCGATTTTTTTCAAATTGGAAAATATTTGTTTCCGAAGAAAAAATTCCGCAAACTAGCTTTCAATTTGAAAAAAAAATTATCCCTGAAAATTGGTTGGAAAGTAAGATAATAAAAATATCATATGTATATTTGTGGCACATTCCATAGTGGTAGATACTTTCAGAATCGCCCTGGCGAAAGACCACTATTCATTATCGAAACGTTGCTTAAAATAATAATAATAATACTAATAATGATTTATTGTCTTCATTTCTTAATAACAAATAGAGATAATGATATCCTCACTGGGATCTCCCGAGCTGAGGATTAATACTTTAGCCATACTTGGTGAGCAGATCTAAATAGCCTCTTCGCCTCCACACTACCTTCAGCCCTATTTATTTATTTTATTTTATTTGGAAGACCAACAATTTACATTAATAACAGAGCATAATAGTAATTGAGTTACAATAATTGAACCATTTACCCCGGTTTCCACGTGGGCATCCTATACAAGTGTTGTGATTAAAAAGATATTTGCTAATGAAAAATTACGTTTCAAGAAACAAGTTATTTAGGTAGGAACAGGGAGGGGGTAGGATGAGGGGGATCGGTTAAGTTGAGGTATAGTTGTTTGGTTCTGAAACAGGTGCGAGACTTCCTCTCATTTCCTATTTCCTACGATCAAATTGCAAAACACAATTATTGGTCTTTATTCATCCTTAAAAAAAAGAATTTACAGTCACATTTTCGTGTCGCGGTATCGGCCGCGACATAAACTTCAACAAAAATATGCGAAACAAAAAATTAAAAGAGAAATAAAAGTAAGTTTATAGAGTGGTGGTTGTATCAGAATTAGAGGGTATCTAGAGTTATTCTTATTGTAAAGTATCGAGAGAGCGTCTGTGTGATTTCAAGGAATGTGGTGCAGAGTTAAAAATGTCAAATTGTGTATAGTGTGTGTTAAAAGTATTGGATGCACGATAGATGAACGAGTTCTGCTTAGAATTACTGTTGCACTGAGGGACACTAAGAATCATGTCTATCTAGTTCGTTTGTTAGGAACATATCTGTATTCGTTTTAAGAGTTCTGGGCAATCTACGACGGATCTGGCTATTTTTTTAAGAAATACATACCTCAATTGGGAATGCGACAGTCCTACCGGCTTCAGTTAGATTAACTGGGTACAATATACGTAATCTCTTAATTATGCCAATCTTCTATGGGCCACGTAAGAACAAATATAAATTATAAACTTACACTGCACGAGTCATCAACCCTTAAGTCATTGATGACGTCACACACCCTATCGCCCCCCTATCCGGAGATTAAACTAATTAATCCCTACCCGGTGTCGAACCCCGGCTATATGTCTTCAAACTTGGCAGACACGACTGAGACTAGGAAATACTGCTGCTTGTACGGGGTAGGAACTAGACAGGGTCAGATCTCTCGTGGGCGCAGGCGGATCTTGTGAACAGGGCGGAAAATCTTGGGGGTGGATAACCCACTATTGCAAGAAAGTGACACAAACGACAATAGGAGCTCTATCTTCTGTCTGTAATGCATTTAACCAGGGTAACTTTGCGACTAACCGGGTTGACGACATTGTGCGGCGTGAATGAAGGGATTTGTTTCGTGATGGCATGTGCTATTGATTCACGACGGGTTTGAAATGCAGAGCAGGATTTCACATATGATTCAATCCGCACATGTTTTTGCGCTATTAGTTGAAAAGTACCTTAGGCTCTGTAAAAACCTAAAATGAAATCACCGTGGAGTTCATGGTTATCTCGAGTTACGTCCGCCAGGAGATATCCATTAAGCAGTGCCTATGATCTCACACCAATAGGTTTTTTTATTGTCCAAGTCAACTGTCCGAGTATGTGGCATCTCTAAGGTGTAGTATAGGCTTTCTGCATTAAGTTAGCTTCTTTGTCTAATACTCACTTTGATGCGTTGCATTGCAAACTTGCATTGAGATCACAAGTGTTCAAGGCAAAGGCTCTCTGCTCTCTGACCCGTCGGGTGATGCAAAACAACCGCGTCATCTTACTGGATGCGTTAACACTTTGTTTGCGTTTAACACATATTTAAAAATAAGAAATTTACCTTAAATTAGCCATGAGTTCAGAAGTTATGAAAACTTTATGTGAATAAAGCGCACGCGTTTGAAAATGAAATGTCACTTTTGTCCTCTCCAGAGATGTTCATTATTTATCAGTACTCATCAGTATTCTGCAGTACTGCAATATGTTTATAAAATACTTAGGTTCTTTGAATCACAGGGTTGACTGTTTATTAATTTATTTTTTTTAAATACATACGTATACAGATTCATAGTAAAACATTTGATTCTTAAAACTAATAACAATATATAAATTTCTTTTTAATGAAACTACCCAATTCAAAAGAATGTATCGTAATTTATCATAGTTCGGAGGACTTTCTAACTGGAAGCGGGGTTATGTCTGCGGAGCTGTTGGATTATAATGCTCTGCACACCTACCTTCGGAATATCTCTTAACGAGACCAAGTAATCCTAAGAGCCTATTGACAACTAAAGCAATGGGAGAACTAATCATAGGCTAATTATGATACATTACCAACAACATCACCAGAAAAATTCTGAAACCACTTCACAAACATCACCAATCTTTCAGTGTGGATATGCGATAAAATGCCCCCAGAAAATGCCTAGGACAGGCCCCGAATAATGCGGGAAGATAAACGGTAGATACACTTCCACTTGAATATTATTTTCTGCAAGAATGCAACGGAGAAACAAAACGATTCTCATGAAGCCAACGACGAACGGGCATTTCACTACAGGGCAGGCTCAGCATACCTTAATTTCGTATGTGCATTAGGGTTGGAAATCGACCCGTTGAACAAAAACGATTAAATAAAGAACTAAACCTCCCTTCTTCCCGCAGAGCCAAGCAGTTTAATCAAGTGTTTTGGGAATCTAGCGGACTCCGGTTACCCCCATCCAATAGTCGGATAAACTTGAGATCTGTTGGCTTGCAACTTATCAATAGCAGTTTTAACGACTAATGGCATGAACAATTACACAGGGAATTGAATTTTTCCTTAGTTTGAATCATTTTAGCATATTTAAAAAAATACTAACAAATGTTTGTAGGTAATGAATAACCCGATAATATTTTTACTCCTCTTATTTTTCGATGACCCAAAATGTCGTTGGTCCGGCCCTGTTACTAGATTCTTGCTACTATGTAGATACTTGTCTTCTTGTAGATAATAGAGGGCAGACTTGTAGGAAATAGATTGAGATAATGGGCGTTGTCTATGGGAGTGCCTGAGAGCACCCGGCTAACTTCGCGAGGGGCATTATTATGTGTTTCTTATATATACCCAAGAGAGTAGGCGCCTAACACCCTAGCGCCTAGCGCCTAGCGCACCCATTCAGAGCGCTGTTCACGAGCTTTTTACAGTGTGCTAACTTTTTTAAGCGGGATTTTGTAAATTGGTGATTTTTGGAACTGAAAAGATGTGTTGGTCCAATTGCTAAAGACCGCCTTTCTCATTTTTAAAGAGGGAAGAAATGTCTTTCAATGTGACATTAGGCTGCTTCAAAAAGTAAGAGTTCGTCTTTTTTATCGGGGCACCCTTGTAAATACTTTCAAAAGCCAAAAAATATACACAATTTTTTTTTTCATTTAAATAAATTTTATGAGTCTCTATTGTTTTTTTTTGTGCAATACAGATTAATATAATCCTATTATAATACGCAAAAGATATACATAACTTTAACCCTTCGAATAATAAGAAAATAATTTTCTGTCAACTTTTGCCTGTCAAGGTTTGCGCGCAAAATTCCTGGTTCTTCCCATGCATTTTAAATGTTCCTATTTATTGTTTTTTTTAACGCCTTTGCAAAAATAAAAATTGTTTTAAAATTTAGATAAAATAATCTTTCCGATATGTTTATTAGAAATCAACATTTTTGTTTCTAAATATTAAAATTTTAATATTGGAAATGTAAATTGGCTAAAAAATGCATACCTGCGAATATTTGAATTAAAGTAATTAAAATAGAATAAACTTCAAATTTTAAATTCAGATTCCTTTTCTAAACAAAATTTGTAATAAAACTGTCACCTCACTTTTATATAATTTTATTTTAAAATTAAATGTGGGTTACGTCACAAAGAGGCGCAAAATTAAACCGTCACTTTTGATCAGGTTTGTAAAATATCTGAACAACCTAGCTCATTTAATTCTAAGACAATGAGAAGCATTATTTCTTTCTTTTTCTAACATAAAAGAAATCACAAATATTCGCATTACAGAAAGAGAGTTATCTAACTTTTAATAATGCACGGTCGCTCTGGGACAATCTGGGTCTCCTGTTATTATAACGGCATATGATGTTTTGGGACAACTTGGGTCTCCTGTGATTAAACGGGTCAAACGAGAAAGAAGAAAAATTAAAATTACAATAATACATATTTCAGAGTTCTTGCGCTGGGCCAGAATGTCTGTTCTGCCATGTGGAATACAGAGCAAGTTGTGGTGGCGACCCCGGCAGTAGTTGTTCGGTACGAACAATTTATAGCATTCTAAGAGGTATTATGGGCTGTTAATGTAATAGTTTATAATTTCGAAAGCTGTTATTGTTAGGGTCCCATCCCTTCTAGATTAGAGACTTTCGAAGCGCGTTTCAGATAGTAAATCCAGATGATGCATAAATTGCGGGTATTCACCATGCGTTCTCATATAAAGATAACGTAGATTTTTTTTTGGATTTGTTCCAATAAATCTATGTATTTTTTCTGGTATGGGGCCCAAACAACAGAAGCGTATTCTTCGTATAATGCAGTTTGTTCGTATAATGCAGTTGAACATCGATGTCATTGCTTCGGGCTTGGAAAAATGTTTACTTATTCTTATCACAAATCATACTTTCGAAAATCCGCGACGTTTAGGGCAATGATTGCAACGCTTCAGACAAAGCACCTGGATGAATGAAATACTACATGGAGAATTAAATAAGCCATACATGGGTTAAACACACCACTTTCTGGACCCCTGCAGTATTGTAAACAATAGGAAGCATGTTTAAACATGTTAGTATTGCAATTAGAGTCTTTGAGTAATGACGTACTTTTTGTTCATAGACTGAATTTACAAGGTTACGTGTTAAACTACGTTTTGTGAAAATTTTCTTAAAATAATTACTTATATTAAATTAAAAAACACACTTTGTAAAGCACCACTTTTTATTAGAATTGATATTTAACAGCCAACCAGGTTTCGCTCATCTCGAGCTTCATCAGGGCTTATTATAACAACTAAAGATAATTATCCACAGACATACATATATAAAAGAAATTAAGAGAATGAGTGAAAGAGATAGCAACAGAATAGGCAACACCCTATTGGTGCCAGAAAGCGATACAAATAGAAAGAGGGAGACAAAAATAATTACAGGATGGGTAAGTAAAGGGGGGAGGGAGAGGGAGGGAATTGTTTAAGATGATGTTAACGGAATAAATTAAAAATGTGACTATCAGATAAATTGATTTGGTTATTAATGATGTTTGATTTATTATTGACGGCTTTTTTGATTTCGAAAGCTTCTCTTAATTTCTTTTATATATGTATGTCTGTGGATAACTATCTTTAGTTGTTATAATAAGCCCTGATGAAGCTCGAGATGAGCGAAATATGGTTGGCTGTTAAATATCAATTCTAATAAAAAGTGGTGCTTTACAAAGTGTCTTTTTTAATTTAATATATAATGTCACACCACAAAGTATTTGCTTCCTTCGATAATAATAATTACTTAGTTTAAATACCAACCTCTTATACTTTTTGATTATTTTCACAGCTGGTAGCTACCCCTAGAACCTCAATAAAAAAATTGAAAAAAAAACTGTAAGTTTTCGGACATTTGGAAACATACGAAAGGGTGCCCCATAGAAAATTGGAAAAAAAAATTCATACGTTTTTGAAGCAGTCTAACGTGCGCGTTTAAATTTCAAAGAAAGCTCTCAAATCTTGATGTTGACAAAATTTGATGTGTCATCCTTTTTGATGTCTAAAGGTTGCTGCAATTTAATTGTGGTACTTTTGTAAATAGCTCGACCAGTTTCAATTGTTGAAAGCGGTTGTCATTTGGTTAACAATAAATTAATCTGCCATGGCAGGCAATTTGCTTGCTTCTTGAGATAGGACTTCACATTATTTATGTACAATAATGACGTCAAAAGGTGGAAAGATTTAGATACCTCGGCAGTATTCTCACGGAGACTCTTGACCCAGATGTAGAGGTTAGATGCAGAATTGAAGCAGAAAGAACTGCGTTCATTAAAATGAAATCCCTTTTCTGTAATGACAATATCACCTTAAAACTAAGACAGAGAATGCTAAAATGCTATGCGTGGTCGGTCTTGCTCTATGGATGTGAAAGATGGACCTTGAAAGTAAATACCATGAACAGGTTAGAGGCTTTTGAAATGTGGCTTCACCGGAGAATGCTCAAGGTCCCATGGACCGACATGATCACCAACACAAAAATTCTCAGGCGGGCTAGAGCAGATAGAGAACTGCTTACATTAATCAAAATCAGGAAAATTTCATATCTGGGTCATATACTTCGAGGGGAGAAGTATCACTTGCTCCATTTAATATTGAAAGGCAAGATAGAGGGTCGCCGGCGGTCTGGTAGGAAACAAATGTCTTGGCTGCGTAATATACGAGAGTGGACCGGCATTAGAAGTGTGGAGGAGCTATTCCGGGCAGCGCAAGACAGAGAGATTCTCAAGAGTGATCGCCAACGTCGGGGGGACCTGATACGGCACACAAAGAAGAAGAATGACGTCAGTTGGAAAGTGCCAAAAACGAGTGTATCAAACGTATGAATTTTTGATTTCTTTTTAATTACTTATTTCCACATAATTTAAAAAATACAAGTATGCAGTTCACATGCGGTAAACCAGTAGTCATGAGTGGGGAGACTACGAAGCACTTTTTTTATCAATGTGAAAGATGATTTTTTCCATTTTTTTGTCGTCGATTTCCAGTGCACCCTTTCTTATACATTTAGTCATCTTATTAGTGCTTGTAGTTTCTTCTTCGAAATCGCTAGATATTGCTTTTTTATTTTCTTTTGCCTCTTCATTTTGGAGTGGTTTGAAGATTGCACATTGATTTTACAAAAATAAAAGTATTTATATTTTTTGAATTTCGTAACATTCGACCCCTGTTCCGCTGAAAGTCGGTAATGATTCGTCAGGCGCTTTTAGGGGAGAATACTAAAGGGGAGATGCGTGGGACTGTGGATTTATCGTATTATGTTGGAACCGAGTACCCGTGAAAAAAATAAATATTTTATTGCTTTCTTATTTTCTCGCAGGCTAAATCCTGTAGATGTATTAGTTTGTCTCTTTTTAGTGTCACTCATTTCTGTTTCATCAGTTTTTTTTATCAGAGTTTCAAATCACAACGGTGCTAAATAAGTTTTCACTTCATAAAGTTTCGTTCAGATGGTAAGACGGTTTATGAGATATAAATCTAGATTCTGTTTCATTCGTTTAAAATGAGCTTAAAGGAAGTCATTTCAACAGAGCTTCGCTTAGAGCAGTCACAATAATTGATACCCATAAACATTAGCCTGCGGTGCATGGTGCATCTAAAAGCAAAGTTCTAGAAGTGGGATGGTTTTATAGCAAGTTTAAATTAGCATTAAAACCCGGCGTTGTTCGGGCTGGGGTTCTCAAATTCTGGTAATCTATGCTTGAATCGCTTTGGCTCGCAAAAGCTTAAAGTTGAATTTATCTCTTTTTGTCCTGCAATAAGTATGAAGCTCTTCTTATTGCAACAGGGTGTAGTTTATCGTGTCTTTGTTTACGATCACCCATTTTGTGCATGTAATATGCGATATTTAAAGCTTCGTACTTATCACTAATTTTGAAATTGTACGGTTATGAAAGAATTAGAATTTGCAATTCACACGCGGTCGAAGTGAAACCTTCAGAAAAGTAAATTTGACAAGCATGGGGAGACTCTCTCTCTCTCTGGTTTCGATCCTGGGATTGGTTTGCAGCAATTTCCTCTATTCGTCTCTTCCACTCTTCCTTTCTTCTTGGGGAGACTACGAAGCACTTTTTTTATCAATGTGAAGGATGATTTTTCCATATTTTTGTCGTCGAATTCCAGTGCACCTTTTTCTATATATTTGGTCATCTTATTAGAATTTTTGTGTTCTTCTTCTGAGTCTCTGGATGACGCTTTCTTTTGTGTTTTCTTTGCCCGTATTGGAGTATTTTGAAGAGTGGATATTGAATTTACAAAAAAATAATTTTTTTGGATTTCGTAAGGATCGATCCTTGGTCAGCTAAATGGCTGACCGCTAAGGTTCGTCAGGCGTTTTATACCATTAGTGCAAAGGAGACTTGCGTGGGACCGTGGCTTTGTCGTATTGTATGGGAATCGAGTACCCGTGAAATAAACAAATATTCTTTTGCTATCTCATTCTCTCTCGGTCTAAATCCTACAAACGTATGTGTTTGACTCTTTGTAGTTTTGCTCGCTTCCGTTTCATCGAGTTTCAAATCACAACCGAGCTAAAGAAGTTTTCACTTAAAAAAATCCACCGAAGAGTGCCAATTCGTATTCTATTGGAAAAACAATTATGCAGTCGCTTCCTAGATTGAAATGAGTCGTCGCTTCCTAGTGAACTACCCATAGATTTTTGCCGTGGTATCTTAAGTTGAAAGTGTGAATTAGGAAACTGCATAATTATTACTTTGTTCGTTGGTAAACACTTTAAGGAACACAAAAAAACATTTTCGAATTATAAATTCGCGATCCTGAAATCCGTGCTTAGGTACCCATAAACGGGCCAGACCCTAGACCACTAGTCGGCAGTCATTAGTCAAAAGAGCGAAATATCAGCAGTACATTAATTTAAATATCTTTTGAGAGTCAAATTTCTTTACAAGAACCATGTTTTAGAAGTCGTTTAAATAGGTACACCGGCTGAATAAAACTCTATACGTATCATACTTTAACATTTTTATTTTTTTACATTAGCTCCACACAGGTGGTCCTGTGGAAGAGAATTTCCCTCAGGGCCTATGTCATATTTTGGGATGGTGGATGGAGAGTATTTTTAAGGAAATGACAAAGAGGAAGTTCTGGAGTTCAGTATGTCCAGATCATTTGCCGCCAAGACTTGGACAAACCTCACCCCATGAACTCGGGCATCCCTGCTACCAAACCTAGCGAACCACTTGAGATGACCTATGGCAGTCGTTGGTTATTGAATAAATGGTTCCAGGGACGGCGGTACCCATACCTGCCTCCCAATTTGAATAATCAATTCAAGTTGCCAAAGAGTCGCATGTGGCTCGCGATCCGCAGTTTGCGATAACTACGAACCAGGCAACAACTCAATATGGATAGAATGAGGGAACTGGTAGGGAACTACTACAGGAAACTGCCACTTCACGAGACACGCGTTTTTGGGAGTGAAAAACACTATATATTAATTTGCAGGAAATATAAAGAGGATTCATTGGAGGTTATCCACCACTTCCCGCCCTGGTATAAGTAACAGTTGGTTACTCCTTCAAGGCTTTCGCAAGGACTCTAATTTTTTTGAAAGAACGAAGCTACATTTAGTTTAGAACGAATTTAGACCTCCAATGTCTTTGCATACCTTGTTAGCAAGCAGTAAGCAAGTAATTAGCGGGAAATACAAGATACAATATGTGTTAGTATGACAGAATATAGACAAGACAATGGGACAGGTTGGTGACAGTCCACGAGGTGGCAAGCGCTGGGTGAATGTATCCAGCATATTCTACAAGCACTTCTTTGGGAGGAAGACCCAGTGCATAAATAATAAGGGCATGGCAAACGATTGGGAGTCCTCTCCAATCGATTTGAAGTCCCAGCAAGAATGCGCATGACGTTCGGTCTAGCCGTCAACCACACTCAGCTTCCGCACCTCTTAGCCGGTTCCTCGGTGATGCCTCAAAGAAAAGTAAATGGGAGATTGGGGGGAAATACCCGAAGACCTAAGGAATTCAGCGTCGAGTAGCCGGAGGCAAGGCGAAGGAGATCCGAGGACGCCTCTCAAACCTCAAGCCTGCACATGTTGCTGGGGGTGGCGCAAATGATTTTAGAGGGCACCGTACCGTCGTCGACCGATTCCTGTCGATGCAGGGACGAGATCTAGCGCACCCCCAGAAGGGGAAAAAGAAACCTAACAAAATAGACATATGCAGTTCAGTTCAGTTCAGAACTCCAATTCACCTCTAGTGCCATGTACCCGCTCTGATGGGAACAAGGCTCAGGATACCTGGGAAGACATATTGAGTAGCTAGGAGAAGTGGCTGAAAATCCAATGACAACCCTGGTTAGCTTTATCACAGGGAACTTGTTACTGTTTAATGAATACGGTAAATACTTTTAATCCAAAGATCGGACGGACAAGCTGAAATAGTTTAAAAATATTTATTAGGTAATTAATGCAAGTACATAATTATAATACTCCTTACGTATTTTTTCCGAGAAAATCTTTCTAGTTGGACGACTAAAACTATATTTCTTTAAATTACAATAATGTACATCTGAAATAAATGTATAACTTTTCTTTTTAAATCCTACTTTAAAATGCTTACCGTAAGAAAACGCCCCGTAATAAAATCCATTGACGTTATCATTGATAAATGGTCGACATACACTTCCTCGCTATCAATAAAGCTGTTTGTTTAATAAAAAAAATCTGTCATATTATTATTTCCCAACAAGTTGGGATAACGACCCAATATTTACATTATCCTTCAGCCTTACCCCTTACCCTGGTTCAGGGAATCTGTAAAACATGTTGAGCAGAGAAATATGGAGGTGCCCATATCCAAAAAACATCCGCATGCAAAAAAATCATTAAAAACATCCATGTTGTCTGAAAAACCAACCGCACAAACAGGGTTATCTTAAATTGGGGTCGGGAACTTAGGGGCCCTTCCGTTGTCGCCAATTAAGATCCGGTTTTCTTAATTAAAATCTCAGAAGATTGTCATAGAAACTTTTGCAATAATCACTCCATATGAAAACTTTGCTACACGCGAGTGCAGTTAGACTGAAATAAAAGTTTAAAAAACTGATAGTAGCATTTAATATCAACATATGTAACTTTTAACGTAATATTCTGTGTTTTTGTTACAGCTGTCGAAAAATTTATCAAAATATCTTATTTTATCGCATCGTTAAAATGTATCCCTACAGTTTGCTTAATTTTCTCCATAACGTTTTTGTGGACAATGTAATAAAGAATATTAAACTAAGAGTTAAATGTTTCCTTTACAGAAAACCCTATAAATTATATATATTTTTAATGTACGTAAAATAGGGAAATTGCTATCTTTCTGATAAAATTGTTTTCGGGGAAAAAAATTGTCTGAAAGCGGTTCACTGTATTTGTAAAATTCTAGTTCACAAATATACGGATGTGCCAGTCTTCTAATCTATTTTTTAAAAATTCAATCCAAATTCTTCGGATTGTCCGCCACCGACTTGTCGTGATGCTATCTCAAGTATGCAGAAGAATCGCGTAGGTACTAACTTACCTAATTAATCACTACACCTAACCTACCTATCTTTACATATCTATGGTGACCCGACAATTGATCCGACGACAATTGGCCCCCAGACAGTTGGCCCGCCGACATTTGATCACCCTGGCAATTGATCCCCCCGACATTCGAACCCCTTGATAATTGATCCGGTGGACAATTGATCCACCCGACTTTTGAACCCCTCGATAGTTCATCCGGTAGACAGTTGATCCCTTGGACAATTGATCTACTAAAATATTATAAGTACCTAAGTATGGAAATAATTTATACGGCCGTACAACCAAAGTTGATATACTTATATCTGCAGGCATCTTGACTGAAAATCCAATGGAAAAATATTTTTACTAAAAATTTCTACTTCCTACTTGCATATAATGTAACTTTTTTTATCCGAATGTGTTTATTTTGGCATGTTGTGAGGCTGAAGGTAGTGGGAAGGGGATGTGGAAAATGTACCTGGGTATTCAGATCCAGTCACCAAACACCACCAAAACCATTTCATGTAATAAGTCTAATACCTAAGCACACTATACACTGTCGTAAAAGTACAAGGGGATCAACTGTCGGGGGGCCAATTGTCGCCGGGTCAACTGTCATAGAACCCTATTTAATATGACTTCGAGTTTATTTATATATTTATTGTAGGATTCTTGCTATCACCTACATTTATCTGTACATTACAAGACCTTAACCTATTTTCATCCGGAACAATTCATTCGCACAAAAAATTTCCGATTCGCCCGACCGCGACACCCCGCTTGGCGTGCACGTGGTCAGTACAAATTACGACTTATAGCGTCCATTATTTATCCCTGGTCCTTGCTGCTCAGTTCGGGCTGTAATGGTAGATTTGTTGGGGCATAAAACCCAATAGAGGCGACATTAAGGACATTTTTATTTGCTGGAATTATCTCGACATTGATTCGGAAATTGTCCAGAGACCATTGGCAGGATTTGTGGCAGTGTTTTCCTTTGTCAATCCAATAAACATATTAACGCACTCTTCTGTAGGTTATTTGACTAATTCACTTCATCCCATTGTAAATATATACCTATGCGTATCAGTAGCGGTTGGTGACTTTTTGTATAAGGGATGCTGAAGTAAATAGGTACCTAACTAATATCAAATATAAATACCTACAGACTAGCCCACGAACAAGATGCGATTACTGACATAAATAGTATCTATGTCAAATTAGCTCTATAAATACTTTATGTTTCACATCAATTGTTACAGTTCTAAAATTAAATTAACTAAATAATCAATTAATAACAAATTCTCTAAAACGTTCCGAATTAATCCACGCGCTTTGTTATGCTATTCTGTGCACTATGCCTACGCGCGTTAAAGTCGTTTTCTGCGCGTAGGATGCTCCCATCGAATGCGTGTACTGCTTCAGGACAAACTTGGCAGGCAGAACTAAACGCGCATGCACAAATATCAAACTTTTTCTAACATCGTGGATGCGGAATGAAGCAGAGAATCTACTGTTGCTGGTATTGGTGCGTTTATGCGACATTCAACACACTAGCATCGAGAATGGTGTTGTTATTATGTATTTCGGTCCGGTCCGCGTGTTGGGTTTTGTTGTTTTTGGCCGCTGAGTTTTGGACGGTGTCGTTAAATTGCAGTATTTATTGGTGGTTATGGCTAGAAAAAAATAAGCTCAAAGTTTTTTTTTAACGGTGAATAAATAAATAAAAATTATTATTATATTTATTATTCGCCTCAAAAGTAAGGGATGCGCCGCATCGACAGTATGTATGGAGGGACCGCGCCCGATGCCTGTATATTAGTATTTTAAGTGTTTTATTTTTTAATATGAATACCTCACAAGAGTACAAGCTGTTCCCGTCTGGAGCCAGTAGGTAAGACTAGGGAAATCCCGAATTGGGGTATGTTGTGATGCTGAAGGTAGTGGAGAGGGGAAGGAGATGGGTAGAGGAATATAAGGAAGTACCTGGCTATTCAGATCTTGTTACCAAACATGCCTAAAGCCATTTCAAGCAACGTTTCAATTCTGAATGGTGGTCTTACACCAGGGCGATACTGAGAGTATCTTCCACTCTGTAACGTGCCGCAAATATGCTTAATATTGTTTTGAATGAATTTTTTGTGAAATAACCGAAATCATTGAAATAAAATTTATTTGGCCTCGCCGATTGATTTGATTGACTTCATTCAGAATATCTTGGAATTGGAAATAGAAAATTAATATATATTTTTATTTCTAACTTTATTACTAAAATCTTTAATTGTTATATTTAATTAAATGAAGAAAAAAATCAGAAAAAGATATTGGCAATTGGCACCCCCAGAGGTGAATATCTTTTTCTCATTTTTCTGTCTCCGATTTTTTATTGAGTTTCGCTAATATTGTCTTCATTTAATTAAATACAAAATTATTATTTATTTTTTTGAATTAAGCAAAAACAAAGATTTCCCAACTTTAAATATTTGTACTCATTTTATGGACACGTTTATTGGTCAAAAAATTAGTAATGATTATATTTTAACATGCTTCAAATATGACAACGTGCGGATTAAATAAATAAAAGAAATTTCACCAGATAATAAGAGAAAAACGAAAATCGCACGCGCAACGTATTCGCAGAGTCCTTGAGATACAATCAATTCTAGGTGTCGGTCGGTTTGGGCATGCTCTGGGAATTATTCCAGAGATAATAGTAAATCTCTTCAGGAATTATGCAACGGCACGAAAAAAGATAAAAAGAAACTTCCCTTCTTTTCCTTCCTTCTCTTCTATCCCTGAATGTTATTATCATTCGCAAATTGGAATGGAATCCATTAATGTCGTATTCCAAGAAGTAATAAAGTTTTTATGTAATAATATTAAATGGTAGAACCTACAGACAAGCTGATCTGTCACAGCTTTGTGGGACTACCCATATCTTATATTGTATCACATGTTATTATATGCAATTAAATAAATAAAAAAATAAAAAATAAAATCCCCATTAGGGTGGCCATCGCAGCTCTCTCAAATCTTCCATCGAATATTGCTAACAATTCAATGTGGGGGGCGGTTTTGGGTACCCACCATTTATTGGATAACCAATACCTCTGCCATAGGTCATCCCAAGTGGTTCGCTACGTTTGGTGATTTAGCTTTATATTTTTTTTAATGTAATTTATGTTTTAATGTAAAAAAGAAAGATGCCTAACACGTCCAACTTAATTTCGACCCAAACAAAAGACTTAACTTTTATGGTATCACGTCATCAAATCGAATATACCTCCCTGAGTGTACCATTCTTAACATTATTGAAAGCCGTGCTCCTTAATCTGTCTCTTATCGATGGACGAATCACAATTAGAAAGATAAATTCTGATCAAATCCGTATATTGCACATTAATTGTCAAATTTTATTATTTGTTCATATGAAGCAGATACTTTTTGATGTGACATTATAATTCAAATAAAACAATAACTTTGTAAACACCACTTTTATTTTATATACTTTATGCCGACCGGGTTTCGCTACAACCGTGGCTTCTTCAGGGCAGTATAATACTCTACTAGGGAGTACGCTACTCCTAGTCTAGTACTAGTAGAGTCTACTCTCGAGTACTACTCTAGTACTACTACTCTAGTATACTCTATAGTACTAGTGGAATCTACTCTCTAGTAGAGTATTATACTGCCCTGAAGAAGCCACGGTTGTAGCGTAACCCGGTCGGCATAAAGTATATAAAATAAAAGTGGTGTTTACAAAGTTTTTGTTTTATTTTAAATTTTATTATTCTTTCAGTTCCGGATAAGACCCGAACGAGCAACGTTATATACTACTGATCTCTGTTGAGACATCTTAAAACCGCATATTCTAACAACATCTGTTGAGAGACATTGAAACTATATATACATCTGCAAACAAGAAAATTGGAAAATATGTAGAACCACCCTTAGATGATTTTTCACAAACACGGCGCTTAGTGAATCGCCCAATAATATTATTTTTATTATTACTTTTGGTCCTCTAACAGAGGACAAAGCTTAAAAAATTGTTTGTCTATTCCTTTACCTACACAAGATCATAAATGTCTTCGGGCAAAACTATCTTTATAAATGTATTATGTAAATCATAATATTATCACTCTACGTAATGCATTGAACTTCCACAACCAATGCTTAGGTACTTAAATATTTTCGTTCTACTTAGAAGAAAGAGTTAAACCAACAGAAGTTTATTGTGAAGAAGTCAGTGTGCTCGAATAAAGCTTTATATCTTATTGAAAAAACATTTTCAATTTAATGTCCAACTTCTTTGTAACAGAAAAATCTATTTCATTGTTCTGCCCGATTTAGTAATCATCTTCTCTCTTTCGGTCTTGTGGAAACAGACGGTATTCTGTTCTCTTTCATATCGGAGTAGATACTTCTTGGGATTATCAATTCAGTGGTTTGGTGCATTTTCTAGTAAATTACAGCGCATTTTTAGGATTGATTTCTGAAAGCGATCGGCGCACAGAAGGACGGCCAAGGGAAATTATGGCGCCAAAAATAATAATAGCATTGTCTTCAAACTAATTACAAATACCTAACATTCTCTAAAAAAAACATTTCTAAATTAACCGAAATAATTTATTTTGTGAACGCAACCCAATATATGTTAAGTTTTCATCATTTCAGAGTTATTCATATTTATTTGTTATCACACTATTTAAAAATACAGAAATAATTATTTAATACAACAACATGGGTCTCTTCAAGACCAATGTTCATTCCTTCCTCTCCTCAAAAAGACCCTCCACATAGCGTCACAGATGACATAGGCCCTGAGAGAAATTATTTTCCTCAGGGCCTCCTGTGTGGAGTTAATGTAAAAAAAAAAAAAAACGTTTTTTTTTAAATAAAAAACTACGAGAACCTAATTTTGTATTTTTGAAAGATATTCTTTGTTGGTCTTCTCATAAGCATTTCTTTTCAGGAAACCAAATAAAAATATTTTTGCGTCGTAAATAGATAATTCGGCTTTCTTTCTGTGCGGCAATTAAAGATTTGGAGTAGAAACTTTAAAAAAAATTTTGAAAACCGTATACTTTTCATACTCAAGTCACTCGAGACCGCCCTGGTCCACCCTAAAACCAAAACCCATCCACTAAACTCCAGTAAGGTTCATTCTTCTTAGGAAAGGCGATTCTAATCGTAAATTTCGCCCCTCGATCATTGATTTATAAATCGTAAAATTAACCATCTTTCAGTCTCTAGATTTACTTACATACGTATTAGTAGTTCTTCGCCTCGTTTTACCATCGTTTTTCGGGTCCGTTTTTTTTCAAATGGCCTTAATTATCAGCAGAAGAAGATACGAGTAATAAAATGGCCAATTTCTGATATTTAATACACGATATTTCATTCCCAAACTAGAAAACTACACACAGCATAGTTATAGACTACCCAATCCACGCCACTGGATGTCAACCGTGGAATAACTACTAATTCTATGAATAGTTGGTGGACCCGTACAAAAAGTATAATTCTAATTTTCACTTATTTAATAAATCAAAACCAAATTTCCTCAAATCAAAAAAAAATATTACTTAAGAGCGTTTACCCAGCCAGTGGACCAAAATCCACATTTCGTCGAAAGTTGTTCTGACGATCGTGCAGGGCGGTTACAACGAGAAAGATTAATTATTATTCTCCGTACCAGCTTTATCAAATTATAACTCAATATCGAAATTATTTCAATTCAAATTAGCATTAATTTATACCTTCATCCAAAAATGCTGATAGGCGTGATGATAAAACTATTAAAATAATTAATTAAATGAAGACAATATAAGCGAAACTCAATCGAAAATCTGAAAACAGAAAAATCAGAAAAAGATATTGACACATCTGGGACTCGAACCCAGGACCTCTCGCTTACCGGGCGAACGCGCTAACCACTGCGCCACCGTGTCGATATCCAATTCGGTCACTTTTAACTGTATCATACTTCGACTAAGAACCACCCACACTATCTTCATTTTTCTTAACGCATATACTATTGGCTGCTATCTTTATGTAGAGTCCCAGATGTGTCAATATCTTTTTCTGATTTTTCTGTTTTCAGATTTTCGATTGAGTTTCGCTTATATTGTCTTCATTTAATTAAATATTACAATTTGAGATTTTACTCATAAAGTTAAAATAAAAATAAAAATATTAAAATAATGTTCTTTTTGTAGTTATTTTTTGATTATAAGTATTTATCATTTTTCAGTAATGTCTAAATTTAATAAGAATGTTTAAAAAATCTGAAATATTTTAGTTTGTAAGTGCGCAAATAATATACACAAATTGACCAATTTTCGTCAAGAAACACATATACGTACATATTTTTTAATGATTTTATTGAAACTAAAATTAAAATTCTAAAACATGCGTTTGCTAGATAATGTATTGATTTATTTTACTGCTTGATTATATTATTTGAAATGAGTGTGGTATAATACAAAATCTTTTTTGAAAATTTAACAAATCTGCCAACGACCTATGGAATAACCTTATTATACTAAACATTTATAAAAATCTCAAAATTTATTACATGCGAATGCTAGATAAAAAAATCCATTTATAATTTTTTGTGGAAAAGAGTCAATAAGTCTAATATCTGATTTGAAAATGAAATGTTTCTGGTTTTCTCTGGTAATGCCCTCTTAAGATTTGTTAAATAGATATTTAATTAGTTACAATTAGGTCTTTAAGTAGTTACTAAATACCTCCCATATTCAAATAAGGAATTAAACCATTTGTCCAAAAAAATGACACCATCCCACTGACTATTCGTTTATAAAACTTTCTCCAGACCGGTAGGTACCATTGTATTGATTATTCCGATTCGACATCTCGTAGTAAAAACTACAATCATTCGAACTATACGGGATAAAAAATTATTATCTAACAAGGCCACCATCTTGAACTGGAACGTAATAAACAAATTTACAGACAGATGAAATGATAAATGGTCAGTCAAATATTTAATGTCCTATATACATTTCCTAGCAAAATACAGGGTGTCCGGGGGTAAAGTGCATTAACTTTGGGAGGTGATTCTATATGATAGTACAAGTAAAGAAGATAAATAACTTTTTTCGAAATTCCAATTTTTAGGGGTAGTTTTGAGGTAAAAAGATAAAATTAGTCCGGCGTGTGCGGCCAGATTTATTGTTTTCCGCTGTTACGATACGGGCCAATCACGCCCGGCGCCCGGCAGGCTGTCAGCAAGTAAGATCGTACCTCACACTAAGGATTTTTAGTAGGTACGTCTTTTGGTATGGGAAAAAAAGTTGGAATTTCGGAAAAAGTTTTTAATATTTTTTACTTCTACCATCATGTAGAATCACCTCCCGAAGTTAATGCACTTTACCCCCGGACACCCTATATACTCCCAAGGAGTTTAAGAGGCTCGACCTTTACTATATTGTATCAACAATTATTGAATTATAATATGAAGCATTTATTGGATAACCAACACCTCTGCCATACGTGGTTCGTTATGTTTGGTGACTTTCCATGCCCGACAAAAAGAAACCAGAGAAAGACTGGTTGAGAGAGGCCTTTTGACCTATCCAGTCGGACTCTCTCGACTTACCGCCCTGTACCGCAGTTGGAGGGATGGACTCATCGTCTGTCACTCCTGGACACACTGACCCCCAGATTCCTACCCACCCCTCGTATCATTTTTCTTCCTAGAACTTCCTCTCCTTCCTTTCTACTAAAAGGCCCTTTACACAGCATTCCCTAAGATGGCATAGGCTTCTAGGAAAATTATTTATCTCGGGGTCTCCTGTGTGGAGCTAATCTAAAAACAAAAAAAATCTATCTTCGATGTTTAAAAACCTATTAAAAAAAATCTATCCTGGATATTTTATTTTATTTTGATTTTTTCATAATTTAATCCTAGAAAACCGCGTGTTTTTTTACAGCTAACACCACGAGGTTTTAATAAAGATAAATCTTTAATTAAAATTTTATGTTGTTTTGAGTCGTTTATTTTATATAAATGCAAACAAAAATTCCCAAGGCTAATGGTTTTTTAACTTATGATAATTACCGAGCAATCTTTAAATTTATCATTTAATTTAATGATGTTTCAGTTTTACTGCAATTTAACTACTGTCTTTACTGCTTAGCAGAGGTTCTGACATCTCGGTAGAAAAATAGCAATTTTAGAAAAATTTTAAATGTGAGATTGACAATTATGACGGTTTGACAGAAGGTGGCAATAGCGAAATTGGTTAACGCGCACGTCCCGGTTAGACGAGAGGTCTGGGTTTGAGTCCCATTTGCGACCATTGTCTTTTTTCTGTTTTTCTGTGTTTTGTTCTCGTTCATATTTTCGTTGAGATTATTATTGTTATCTTCTTCAATGATACATTACATTGATGGGAATAACCTTCAAAAGTTATAAAAGAGATTTTTTCTTATAAAAAATTGAATCATCATAACTGTTTAACTTGTGTTTTAGTGTGATAAAAAATATTGAAGTGACTATTTTTTAAAACGTATTTTTTCTTCAAGTTTGGAATTCATTGAGACTTTTAAAAATGTATCCAAATGTATCCGGCAACATTTTACGTTTTCTGTGTTTAATGAATGTTAATTTGTCAAATTAACTTTAGTTTTGTGATGTATTCAGCGTTTACTTTAACAACTTTTAATTTTTTAAACACCAAGGCAATTTTCGATATACATATCGGTATATGCAAATTTCATAACGCCAAAGCTTACCATTATGTATACATTGTATACATCCTTAGTACGTAGTCAAGTCGAATATAATTCCTCGATCTGGTCCCCCCATTTTAAAACACATTCAGATTCAATCGAAAAAATTCAACACAAATTCTTAAGACACATTAATTTTAACCTCGGTATTCCCATTGAAAACATAAATTATAATTACTTGATGAAAGAATTAAATTTATTAAGACTGTCAGATCGAAGAATTATATCCGACTTAATATTAATGTTCAAAATTGTAAATGGTAGAATAGACAGTCCTGATCTAACTAAGCTCATTGAATTTCATATTCCCACGAGAGCCACTCGTTCTAAAATCCTTTTTAAATGTAACAATAATCGGACTGAGTATACGAAACACTCACTTTTACCTAGGTTGCATGAAGTTACTAATAGATATGCAGATGTGATAGATCTATTTAACTGCACGGAACATAGGTACAAGACGGCTATGCTATCATATTTTTTTAATCACTATTAATTTTATTTGTATTATAGATTTTTGCCTGTAAATGTATCTCTGGTGTCACTTCCCAATGTATCGTCACAATTAACTGTTATACATACACTATTTTACCATTACTAATATTTTGAATATGAATTTGTGACATGTAATTAATGTTTATGGCATACTTATGCCGTTTGTATTAAATAAATAAATTATATATAGAATCACTTATCTGCTAAAATGCAATCTTCTGTAGAGTCAATCTATCGATCAAACATACGGAATAAAAAAATTTCATGTTTATTTTTTTTTGTTTTACAGTTTATTAGAAAAAAATTGTCCTTACTGGGGTACCCCGTTCTAAGGACAAATTGGACAAGTTTTCTTGTTTGAAATACAAGTAAATACCTATGTTTAAATATTACAGACGAAAATTATAAAGTTAAATCTAAAAAAAAGTACAAATCAAGCCTTAATCTTTGTTAGGTTGCAAAATTGTATCTATATTATTCCTTCCCATGTCCATAATCCATATCTTTATGCTTCTTTTGAAGTCAGCTATTTTTATAATGGTTTTTATTGCAAGAGGAAGTAAATTAAGTAATTTCATAGAGAAGTTTTGCATATTTCTTTGTCCAAAAGTCGTTTTAGCTGTAGGTTAGTGGAATGTATGTTGTAATGTAGATCTTGTGAATCGGCCCGAGTTTGTCTGTGTAAAGTTATCCTGGTTTTTTAATGCGTACATTAAAATATCTTTTGTATATAATTGTTTCAGTGACATTAAATATATACAGTAAGTAGTAAGTATTAAAAAACGACTGTACCAGATTGAATCGCGCAACATATTTTTTTTTTAAATTTTAATATAATGATAATTCGTATTGTACCAAAAACATACTAAAATAATAAAGGTACGCTACATACTCAAAATTACTAACTGTGCGCCGCGCCTCTAGGCCAGCTGACTGACATAAGGACATGTAAGACTTCCAGTTTTTTAGTTTGCTTTCCGGGGTGGCCCGCGCAGCTTCAGGTCTCCAGAGAGAAAGGATCCATTTGTTATAAGGTTTAATAAGCGGTTAGGAAACAATTAGTTCCCTTTTGGTTATTTATTGTTAACTCGTAAAGCTAATGTTATAGTTGTACTGTTTACGATTATTGAACTGCGACATACTTGTAAATTGATTGTATCCACTCCAATATTGACTAATTGTGTTTCCCGTATAAAAATATGGATTTTATTTAATCACCACCGCTACATTGCTAATTTACTGTTGGTTTTAACACTTGTTCGGGGTTGGGCCATTACTAAAAAGTTCGCGTACCCCTGATAATAATTTTCATAGAAATGAATGAGTATAAGGCTTCAAACTATAAAAAAATAAACTAATTGGACGTTATCTCAATGTGCCTCGTGGAGTCCAATCAAGGCCATTGAAATAACTCAATTTGGTCATAAAATAATATACAAAACGTGGAGCAATATATTTTAATGTGCAATAATATTTTGGGTACTTTGTGTGATAAATAATTATTGGCAAAAACTTATTAACACCGTTTGAATTCTGATGTGTCCAATTTTTTATGACGTACTCGAATATGATATATTCTTAACGTTACCATTTATTTTTCCCCAAACCAGGACACCGAAAAAAAGGTAGGTACTTAATAATAATAATAAATTTAAACAATTCATATAGCACTGTTTGTTTTGAAAAATCGCCTCAAGAGCGCTGTACAATAGAGGCTAGTTTACAATTTATCTTTCAGCTGCCAATCGCATGGACGATTGGAATTCTAGACCCTAGTTAAAAATTTGAGATTTTTTTTTATTAAGAGAAAATTTTAATGAATAAAGCAATATGTTACAGTAAAAATGTTTTTGACTAAAATTAGCATGGATTTTACAAGTGAATTTACTTTACTATGTAGGTGGGACGCGATCACATGGAATTCTAGACTCTTTAAATTAAATTAAATATTCGTTTTAGGAGCCTCACACTTTCATACAGTACAATTGCCAAGATAGTTATGTTTTTTCGTGTCATATTAGGGTTAGCTATTTTATATATTTCAAGATTACCAGTATGTTTGTGTAGGCGCGTAATGATTTCTTTTCGAAAACGTGGCATTTTGGCTTCCCGAAGCTGTGTTCGGGGACACCGGGACATGCTGCCTGAAAACGGGACTGTTCCAGTGAAAATGGGAGGTCTGGTCACATTATATATTCTATCCATTAATTTAGATGGTATTTACTTATTAAATTATGCTTAGTTTTTACAGATGTTTGGGTTTACGTGGGTTTTCTGTGCGGACTTAATATAAAAAATAGGAATTGGTCAATTAATATATAATATACTAGCTGACCCGGCCACGTAATGCAGTGGCTAATAAAACACAACGTCATCTACTCGATGGTTATCCAACCTTTATAACCACCGCCGTCTTTTTATCGCGAAGAGACAGACAGATGTCGCGGAGAACTTTAATTTATAATACGTAGAGATGGTGTGAAATATTATAATAATGTGCATGAAATGCTTGGGGTAACTAAGGGAACGTACCCATACTACGTGACACGTTTAGGGGGGGGGGTCTTCAAAATGTCACGCTCCATACAAATGAGCGGCGGGTTGCTTAGGTTTTTGGTCACCGGGGGGGGGGTTAAAAATTGCAAAAAGTTGGTCACGTAGTATGGGTACGTTCCCTAACATATTTAAGTTAATAAGGATTAATACTGTATCCGTCTAAATAACTTTTCAATTAATTATTACAAGCAATAATTGTCAGCCTGAAACACTCATTTACATTGAAAAATCTTCCGAGAAAAGATACTTGCCGCCAACGGGACATGAACCCGTGTCCTTCCGATTGCCGGTCGAATGCTCTGACCACTGAGCTATGGGGGCTTATCAAATACCCGCCAAATAATTCAATATATATACTAGTGTTTCATTCAACAATTACTGCTTGTTATATTTTTTCCACCTGAAAACAACCAACTTTATTTTTGCGAGAAAGACATTGTTAGTGTTAAATCCCTCGCTAGGTGGCGTCGAGACAAATTATGTCTGCATTTATTGGGGAAATACTTAAACTTGTTAAATATTAATTATTATTTTTTTAAATTTATAAATTAACGTTTAGACAAGATTTTTATGCATAGCACAAAGGGTAACAATTATTACAAGCAATAATTGTCAGCCTGAAACACTCATTTACATTGAAAAATCTTCCGAGAAAAGATACTTGAACTTTTCAATTACCGCAATGTACGTGACAATTTTTTTAGAAGATAGAATGGGTATAGTAAGCTATCGTAAAAGATAGATATATGCCTTCGCGGACTTTTTGTAGATCTATAAAAAACGAATATCCCACCATGCATTGTTTTGTTATATCCCAAAAGGATTAGGCAGCGTTTTCGATGAAAGCTACCAGGCAGCTTGACTTTTTCCGACACTTCTAACAATTATCGTTATGTTTCAACCAATTTACACAAATCCTTTGAAAAATTACACACACCTTCCTCCTTCCTTAGTTGTATGGTATAAATAATGCTAATGCTCCTTAGCTGAGCCAACACGTCAGTTCTGCCAAGTGGTTTGCTTTGCATAGCAGATCGCGGTGCTGACTCTGGCGTTAGTTGTATGGTATAAATAATGCTAATGCTCCGTAGCTGAGCCAACACGTCAGTTCTGCCAAGTGGTTTGCTTTGCATAGCAGATTGCGGTGCTGACTCTGGCGTTAGTTGTATGGTATAAATAACCAAGGTACGGATTATTTATCAATCAATTTAGGTTGGAAAACACTAGTTTCAATTCTAATAATTGAGATCGAGTGAGAAGCTCGACGATCCGAGATGAAGTATTCCCTCATGTTGCAGAAGGTTTAGAAGAATTTTCTGAGATTTCTCTTCCTGGGGGAGTATGGATACTACCCGTGGCTCTACACTACCGACTTTCTCTTGGGCGTGCTCGGTATGAACCATCTACGGGTCAGAAGGGATATGCTCATTTCTTCATACTGATTCGTGGATGGTTCGAAAATTCGACTATCATGGAGAACATTGGTTTCTATGTACCCGAAGGTTATCTCCATCACCGACAGCATAGACAATTTTAACTCCCGGCTTGCAGAACTAACTTGCCAATAATCAAGCCGTTGTTAAATAGAATCACTTCGAATATCGATATGTTTTACATCAGTGAAACATAATTTAGTAATTTCTTCAAGCAAGCTTTCTTGCTGTTAGTTTAAATCCTTATCTTATCTTAAATATTTTAATATTTTATCTTATATATTTTTAAAAAGCTTTGAAATGGTAATTTTGTAATGTTTTTAGAATAAATAAATCTTATTGAATTATTTTAATGGAGAAGACACAGATAGATAATATTGCTTGGACAACTCGTCAAATTGTCAGAGGATCGACTTTTCGAAGAATCCATTATATTTTACTAGTATTATAAGAGCGTGTTAGACCGCCCTAGTAGACAATGTTGGATAGAGCAGCGCCAAAGACTGTGCGAGAAGAGACTGGATCTGCAAAGGAAAATAGACGGTGGTCGATGAAGTAACTCAGGTCAAGAATGCATGGAGGCGCCTAGGCCTTGTCGAAGTGATAGACATCCGGCCCCGACAGACCAAGAGAAGAAGATAAGATATTATAGTTACATGACGGTTGATCCGCCGACAATTGCCCCCCTGGCATACTTATATTCAATATGCTATCGGTTTTGGGAAAATACGGTTTACCTAATTACACAAAATATAACAAAGTGACCCTGAATGGATGTACCGCCGAATATTAGGTGCTTACATATGAAATTGGCGTTTTGTATGGGAGGAACATAAAGTCGATTTTTTTTTAAATATAAAATATTTATTTATTCAAAGTATGTACCATTGCTATCTATGCACTTTTGCCATCTCATAGGTAGTTCATCGATCCCTTTACTAAAAAAACCATTCGGACGGGAATTAATAAAATCTTGTTTGGACTGCCCCATCGGAGTTGAATTTTTTCCCTTGCAAGAAGTTATCCAAATTTCGAAAAAAATGGTAATCTGTTGGGGCAAGGTCCGGAGAGTACGGTGGATGTCTTAGACATTCCAATTGAAGCTCCTTTAATTTGGTAGCCGTCTGTTGTGCAGTGTGTGGTCTAGCGTTGTCATGAAGCAGCAGTGGCCTAGAGCGATTAATCAGCCTCGGTTGTTTAGCAGCTAGCTTTTCCATCATGGTTTTTTTCTTTTTTTTCCGCAACCTGCAGTTTATTCATTATCAACTTTGTTCTCCGGCCGTCCACGGGGCTTGTTCTGCAGGTCGAAATTTCCAGAACGAAAACGTTGGAACCAAAAACGCACTGTGTTTTCTTTTGCGGCACCGTCGCCATACACATCATTAATCCTTCGAGCCGTTTCTGCAGCACTGGTGCCACAGTGGAACTCGATATTTCAAGTTTTCCATTTTGTAAACTAAGTGACGCAAAGAAAAAAAACAATTAAGGAAAAAACAAATGAATTATAATTTTTATGAGTAAATAGCTGTATAAATTTGAATTTGGAATTCCTAACCAAAGAGGAGATCAAAGTTACCAGTACGGCAAAACACCAATTTCATATGTAAGGACCTAATAACAAAGCATAAACATATTTTCGTTCAAATGCATCAAGGAAAAATCTGCTTGTCTATATTCTGTGTATACCAGCGCGTAAGTACAAAATAATCGATGCGGTGTATAAATTTATAAAGGCTATTTTTTAAGTCAATTTTACGTTTGAAATTGGTAAATAATGCATAAAAAATTGTAATTTTATAGTAAATATCATTTTTGGGGATAAATTTTCGGCGGAACTGTTGGGGTTATTCCTGTCATTTTCCTGATTCCTACCCACATTTGTCCCTTCCTACATCGGTGAAATCACAAGCTCCGTGCCTTGACGGTTTTCAAAGTGAAAGCAGTATTCTATGATCAGTGTTTTACTTCTTTCATAAATTACGTGTTACGTGAAAAACTTCAAAATTACAACTGTGTTAATCGGTGCAAAGTGGAAAGTGGTAATTGGACAAGTGACACCATTATCCTACTTCAGTGAGTTTATGCGATGCTTATTTCCTACCTTCCAGAAAGTTTCTAACAGGTCAACTTTCGGGTCACCGATATTAGACATGTTATAAGATTTCAAAAAACCCTGGTTTGTACCCATTTGACTTTAGATCGTAGCACTGGCAACATTGTTGTACGTTCAAAATTCAAATCGCGTTTAACCATCACATTCAACCTTTTAGGGAAGAACTTCGGGCATTCTTATATTAAAAGGGCCCCTGAAATGTTGATGAAAGCCGGGATTATGAAAGTATTACTGAGAAGAAAATAAAAGAATTTAGTCGACTTGTTCTCATGGCGAAAATAAAACGTATTCTTCACAGTCAATTTGTTTCCATTCATTTATACAAGAATTTATAAAGAACTGTATAAAAAGCTGTTAAAAAGCCATTTTTGAATGCAACCTTATATATAAAAATCTCGTGTCACGGTGTTTATGGTCGCACTCCTCCGAAACGGCTTGACCGATTTTTAGAATTTTTTTATGTATGGTTGATAGGTATGAGAATAGGTTTTAAAGTAAATTTTATACCGCTAGGTGATTAGGGTATCCCTATCCAGATTTTTCTTTTTTTTTTTAAATTTTTAATTTGGTATCATAAAATACCTAAAACCCCAAATTTTAACACCCCCCCCACCCCACCTCCACAATCCCATTTTTGTATGAGAGTGGAAGATACTAGTATCGCCCAGATGTAAGACCACCATTCAGAATTGGAACGTTGCTTGAAATGGCTTTAGCCGTGTTTGGTGACCAGATTTGAATAGCCAGGTACTTCCCCACCTTCCTCTTCCCTACCTCCTTCCCCTCCCCACTAACTTCAGCCTCACAACATACCCAAATTAGGGATGCCGTGGTCCCACTGGCTCCAGACGGGAGCAGTTGGGACTCTTGTGCGGTATTCATGTAAAAAAAAAAAAAATTATTGTCTTTCGTATTTCAAACAAAAAGAAATTATTTATGATGTTGAATAACAGATGGCGCTACGTCCGCTTCATTCTCGTTCTCGCGTGGGAAAACCAACGAGCGGCTAAAGACGGACTGACAAAAAATATCATATTGAATATCATATCATAGTATCAATTAGTGAAAAATTCAACCTATACTAATGAAATGTAAACTTCACCCGCCATAACACAGGGTCATCCCTAGCATGAAGGGTAAAATATCACAAAAAAACTATATGTACTTTCGATAATTCATGTATTAAATAAATAAATAAATATTGGTTTTCTTTATTTCATTTTCCTACTTTAGTTGGTGTTTTTATCGGCGGTCATCGTCTACAGCGCTCCATTCCTCTTTCTGTCATAGATCCCATCCCCACATTCTTAAAATACATTCGTTTTTTTTATTTAACAACTAAAATATTCACTAGAAATAATTTATATAGCAGAACAACATTTGTCGGATCAGCTACTAATATATAAAGCTGGTCGTAGGACGTATAAGAGGGTTGTCCAAGAATTAAACGTTCTTATTTTTAAAAATCGGGAAAAATTTATATTTACAAAAAAAAAGTATGATATGATATGTCAGGTACATATCCCCACTATTTTTCGACATAGTCTCCGTTACAATCAATGCACTTGGTGAGCCGTGGCACTAGGTCCTTGATTCCCTTATCATAGAACTCCGCCGCCAAAAATGCTATCACCTCTCCCTCCGCGTCTTAGTCGGTCTCCAAAGATATTCAGGAAGAAAAAGATCAAGCAAATCATGTCATTGATAGCCTTTTTGATTCCAGGGTCAGGTGGTGTACCTAACCATGTTTTAACCCAAAAAAGCCTCGCCTTGGTTGGAAAAACGGTTCTAAGAGTTCAAAGCGCTTTCAACAATTTGGGAAATCGTTTGTGCGGTAGACCACTGACGCCAGGAAAAATTGCGAGCTTACGAACTTCAACAGGGCGGACTCCCTCTTTTTTTTACATGAGCTACACACAGGAGGCCCTGAGGAAAATAATTTCCATCTTTGTCAATAATTTGAAAATATGTCATCTTTGGGGATGCTGTGTGGAGGGTTTTTTTTAGGGAAAGGAAGGTGAGGAGAATTCTGGGAAGGAAAGGGGTTTAAGGGGTGGGTAGGAATCTGGGGTTCAGTGTATCCTGGTCATCCGCCTCCAAGACCATGAACCCGGGCACCCCTGCTAAATCACCAAACGTAGCGAACCACTTAGGGTGACCTATGGCAGAGGTGTTGGTTATCCAATAAAGGTTCCCGGAGCGGCGGTACCCATTCCCGCCTCCCAAATTGGAATCGATAGTTGAGAAAGCGAATAATTGAGCGCTCTCACAGGCAGCGGGATCCGAAAGCGGAACGTCCATCTCAAACGGACGCAAAGATCGCACCGAAGCAATAATAATGTTCGCGTCCTCGAAAATTAATAATTCTTGGACAACCCTCGCACATAAAATAGATAAGAAATATTTTATTGATCCTTCTCACAAGGAGATCCTGTGCCGAGGCCAACTAGGTTTTTGATAGAGGCTATTCAACGACTTCCAAAATAGTTCTACTTCAAGAAACTTCTACGATTTTTGTTTTCAAATATTGGTCGGTTATTTTTCCCATACTTATTGTCACGACCAATATCGTGACACGAGAAAGGATGTGCACTGTAAATCTAATTTGTGTTAAACAAGACAGTTGACTGCGTTTTTCAAACTCAATCACAGGATTTGGCAAATGAAAGGTGAAAGTCCCTACCTTTGTTGGTTTCATTTGGTTTCATAACGGCACACTGATGATCACAATTACTGACACTTTTTGAGATATTATTAATTAGTAATTTTACGATTATTAGCGAGATTTCGAGAGCGAGATATGAACGATATCACTGCGAATTTTCAACTCATTTGATGTAGGTAATCTTGGATTTTGTGCAATATTGTAGATATTTTCCATATAGGTATATAACATCTTCTTCTTTTATAGTAACTAAGTAGGGACTTTCAAGGAAGGAGGAAGACAAAGGAAAAAATAACAATGAAGGACTTGGGAACATGGGTTAAATTTTTAAGCTATTTCAGAACGAAACACTTATTGAAGCCAAGATTTGCAGGACTTAATAAAATTATTGATTTAATACATTTGATACTAAGTGAGGATTTGTGAGCTCAAGAGTCTTAACTGCTCCCAACCGTCTGGAGCCCGTTACTATAACATCTACGGCATCCTCAATAGGGATATGTTGAGAAGGGGAATAATAATCGATCTTTTTTTTATTTTCGTTTGAAAATCGCTAACATTGTCTTTAATGGGTAAATATTAGATTTTGAGCTTTTACTCAGTTATTAAAAAAAAACACAGTACAATTCACACGCGGTAGAAGAGTTTCCTTCAAAAAAACTAAAGTAAACAATAGCGGGTAGGCTACGAAGCACCGCAAAAAGAGGAGACCGATTATTATCTCATTCTCTCGTAGGCTAAATTCTATAGATGTACGTATTTGTAGAGACAAAAGAGTTTTAGTATCGCTATTTTTCGTTTCATCGAGTTTCAAATCACAACTGGGCTAAAGAAGTTTTCACTTTAAATTTTTTTTATTTAATCCTATCGTTTCGTTGGACGAACAAAATCATTCATTCAACTCACGTACTGTCACTGAGAACTCCGTTGTAATCCTTCTTTCCGTTACATGCATCATTTATGAAAAAAGAATGAGATATGACAACGGAGCTATCAGCGGCACGCCTTTAACACGTGGAACAGTGATTTTTTGCGTATTAACAGGCGGCTCTCGGCGTTAGTACGAGTATTTTGACGACGGCAATTTGCCAGCGCCACGCCATGGACTCGTAAAAAAATGGAAATTTGCTAATAAAATTGCAAAAAGATGTAAGTAAATAATGAATCCTGTCAAAGTGTGTCGTATAAAAGATATAAAAACAAAGATAAAAATAACGATTTTTACTCTCAGCACTCTCGGCTAGCAGCGTTACCGGCCTGCGCTACGCTGAGAACTTGTTTGGAAACAGGCGTTGGTAATAATTATATTATTTTACTGACATGAAAAGATTTTTGTTTATTTTTTATGTTATGGGAAAATTGGTTAATTAACCCCTCAGATCTCGGGCCTATTTTGTCGGAAAGTAAAAATATTTCCGCTTTGCAATAAAATCCAAATAACTGAAATATTTCTGAATGTATACGAAAACTAAAAACCGCTTTTGAGAGGTGATAAAATTCGCTTTTAAATTTTATAATTCGAAATAAACATTTATATTTTTTTAAATATAGTGTGGGACATAAATATTTGCATTTTTTGTAATCGTTCTAGCGGGGATTCCGAACGGGGAGGAGAGCGAGGTCACTTGTAAGTGACTCCTCGCTTCTTTAAAATTTAGTCACAATAGATTGCTTTACGGGAGAGCAACGCACTTTCTGGGTAAAACATTTTTACAAAAACAGTGCTTTTTTTTCTTTTCTGTTCAACAATAATTCTATTCTGTTTTACAAAACAATGAGGCACGCCGCCAATTTCGTTCGCATCACAAATAACGGAGTATATAAGTGCCCAAGTATTAATTTAATTAAATCAAGGTTTAAAAATTTAGAAGAAACCGGCAGGAAAACAAACAGGGCGGCCATGGAGCAAAAGAAATAGATTAAAGAAATTTTCCCTAACAAACTGATCTCGCGTGGAAGAGATATTCCATGGCCTCCCCGCAGCCCGGATCTTACTCGAGCTGATTTTTTATGGGATATATTTGTTATTTTATCTTACAAGTCGAGTCTACGTAAATAAACTAGCGACTTTACTCCAATTAAAGGAGAACATCCGTCAAGAAATGGTCAACATACCCCAAGATTTGGGGTGAAAAGTTTTTAAAAAATCTAAGGGCCTGATTTAACGCGAAGAGGAATAGGTATAATATTAGTACAAAACAGCATCAGAGCAATCTGGCGGACAAAGCGGTCTCTATCATTCATTTTGAGATTATTTTGTTTTCAAAAAGTTTCGTTAAAATCTGAAAGATGCCACTAGAAAAATAAATATTATGCGTATTTATTTCAAAATGTCGCATCTGGTCGCTGGTCGGAATACGGCCGGCTAGGGGTGCCATGCACGCACGTGTCCACAAGGCAATGTTTTCAGAAAAAAACTACCCGAAGCATGTTTGAAGTCATTATAATAGTTGTATATTTTGGTATGTTGTGTGTTTGGTAATTGGGGTATGCTGTGAGGCTGAAGGTAGCGGGGAAGGGAAGGAGTTGGGAAAAAGGAAGGTGGGGAAGTACCTAGTGATTTAGTTCTGGTAACCGAACACGTCTAAAGCTATTTCAAGTAACGTTTCAATAATTGTGTTTGGTGGTCTTACACCAGGACGATAATGGGAGTAACTACCTACTACGTCCCGTTCATCACTATTTTTATTTTACCAAAGCAAATAAAATTAGGAGAAAATGTAAATAAATTTAACTCTAATTTACCAACATCTGTGATTGATTCAAATTTAAAAAAAAGTTTTAAATATAATGTAGGTAGATACAAATAAGGATTGTATTAGGACAATGGGTACCTAACTATGGACCTATTTGAAAAAAATCACAAACAAAAATAAAAATACGAGTAGGTATGTACATTTATAACTTTTTATCGTAGGTAAAGCTATTACTTACATATCAAGAAACTTTAAAAAATTAGTCCACTTAAACTTTCTTTTCTATAATTCACCTATTTTAAAATGTCTTTTAAAACCTACAAAAAAACCGTAAAAAACTAACAATGGATCATGATAAACTGTTATGTTATGATGCTACTGTACAACTTACCGATGTTACTTGTAAAAGCCTTCAAGGCGTAAATAAATAAATTAAATTTCAAGAAACTTTATAAAATCAGTCCACAAAATATTTTTTTTCTTTGATCAAAACCTACAAAAAACCGTAAAAAAGGTTTTTACCATCTACTTTCAAAAACGTGTAAAAACTTAGAAAAGAAATTGGATGGCCTGGGATTTGAACCTCTCGCTCAAATTTGAACACCAGTTGACACTTCTACTAGCAAATAACTAAAATAAAAAACGACCATAAAAACATTTGATGTTTCCATTGAGACGTATTGCATACAAGTATACATGCCTACACGTGGCAGACTTCCGACCAAGGGTAAGCAACCGTAATCACGAATAATAATAATACTAGAACATTTGAAAGCGTATCGATATTCCAGACCTCGGTGGTTGAACGGTTACGATCGTTGGCTACGAATCCGGAGGTCACGAGCTAAAATTCCGGCGTGCGCAAGTACCTATCAACATTTTATGCGATTAATTTGTATTATTCCACAATATATTATTTTTAAATAATTTCGTTTAGATTATTAGTGCTATCTTCTTTTTCAATGATATATAACATTGGTGGGAACAATCTTCAAAAGTTGAAAATAGGTAACTACATATTTTTTAAAGAAATACATTTAAAAAAAAAATCGGAACGTTGCGCGAAATGGCTTTAGCCGTGTTGGGTGACCGGATCTGAATAGCCAGGTACTTACCCACCTTCCTCTTCCCCAACTCCTTCCCTTCATTTTTCGACAAACGCAGTCTTTGAGTCACAAACACATGCATAATACCTACCTACCTATCCACATGGCCGTTACGTGATGACGCTGGCTCACCATTCACAAAACATGACACATGGCAGTCGTACCTATGTTTTGTGCTTCATTGCAAATGACCCTAGTGAAAGACGTTGAAAGACCACACTTCAGAATTCAGATTGTAAAATGTAGACGTAAAGATATAATATATCGATGTATATAGACCTCAGAAAATGTATATATACCTAGTGAGAGATTTTTATTTTTATTATGTGTTGAATACCTCACAAGAGTCCCAGCTGCTCCCGTCTGGAGCCAGTGAAACTATGGCATACCCCGCATACCCCAAATGGGGTATGTTGTGAAGCTGAAGGTAGTGGGGAGGAGAAGGAGACGAATCCGGAGGTCGCGAGTTAAAATTCCAGCGTGCGCAAGTACCTATCAACATTTCATGCGATTAATTTGTGTTATTCCACAATATATCATTTTTAAATAATTTCGTTTAGATTGTTAGTGCTATCTATTTAAAAAAATAGATAAGAAATATATTAAAAAAAAAGAATCGTAACGTTGCCTGAAATGGCGACAGACGTGTTGGGTGACTGGATCTGAATAGCCAAGTTCTTACCCACCGGGCATCACGGAGTTCTTCTACCACTCACTTCCGTGTTATTTTATTGTATTTACGTAAGGGAACGTACCCATACTACGTGACCTGTTCGGGGGGTCTTCAAAATGTCACGCTTGATACAAATGAGCAGCGGGTTGCTTAGGTTTTTGGTCACGGGGGGGGGGGGGGGGGGGTTAAAAATTGCAAAAAATTGGTCACGTAGTATGGGTACGTTCCCTAAGTATTATTATAATAATATAATAACCATTTAAAATTTGGCACAGCTGCACTCTACTAGCTTGAGGTCGATATAAAACAGTAGTCAGGTTATTATATTAAAACGAATAGATACCTACACGTATAGGTAGATAGATGATATAAGTATCATAGTTTCCAAAAATAAATGTAATAATATCTTAGATTCTCACCCTGATTGATTACTGCCATCTTTTGAAAATTTTTGAAAAATGGTTTTAGTTCAAAATTGTACCGTGTAGAGAAAGATAAAAGGGCGCCACACGACAGAGGGCTTTTGCTAGTAATTAAAAATCCTGTTTTTCATTCTAAATTTGAAGATTAAAATTATAAAATTGTCTTTAAAAAATGGAGAAATATAATACCAACAATTTCTCGTAACGTTTTGGTAAATAAACGAATCCAAAGTTTTGTATTCAGCGTTTAAAAAAACACGAAAATTGGAGTTTATGAAAAAATTTAACTAAAAACTTATTTATCTATTTATTTTAAATTTTTTTTCGAGGTTTTAAAGAAAACCCCTAAAGGTAGACTTTGAGGATATTCAGCAGTTAAAAATATTTTGTAAAATTTACGAAAAACGGTCAGAATAAGGTCGTATTTCTGATTTGGTTTTGATAAATGCTAAGCCTATGTAAATTTTAAAAATTTATAAAAAATATTTTTCATATTAAAAACTTTATGTTTATCGATTTGCGTAATAATATTATCATTATTTAAAATTAATAAATGATTACACTTGGCCTTAAGGAATGCGAGCCGCGAGATGGCGGCCATTTTGACGAAATTATTTTTACGAAATAATTTTCCAGCATATTTTTGTTATAATCAATAATCATTTATTTACATATAATCTGTATTTTTTTCATGATTATTTCAAAACTGCAAATGTTTATGGCCCATCCTATATAAAAATTTTGAAATTTTTACTCCAAATAATATCAGGAATCACTGGTTAAAGTAAGTCAAGTACGTCCCTTAACACCCTGTGTACTCGTATTTCCCCTTTCTCTTTGAAGTATTTCACGAGTTGACAGGTGTGTTTTGTATTTTTTCAATGTTTCACGGGTATCAACAGGAAGGGGTCCTTTTAAGGGTCAGAAATAAATCAATTGTCCGACACTTCAAACGGAAAAAAAGGATTTTGTGGACAGCCACGTGCTTGGAATTTTTCAAGTTCTGTCTACTCCTTACCCTGTGCTAAAACATAATAATATGTAATAATATAACATTTGTACAGCGCAGTTTTGAATTAAGGAGTCTAGTTTTTGAACAGTTAATTCGTGGTGGAATTCCATTGTATTAGAATTTGAAATTAAAACACTTTTGTACTGTATTCCACTTATTTTATAATTGGAATATCAAATAAGTGGAATAAACTTGTTCATATGAAGCGGATTCTTTGTGATGTGACATCATTAATTTAAAATAAAACAATAACTTCGTAAACATCACTTTTATTTTTTATACTTTATGCCGACCGGGTTTCGCTACAACTACTCAGTAGAGTATTATACTGCCCTGATGAAGCTACGGTTGTAGCGAAACCCGGTCGGCATAAAGTATGAAAAATAAATGTGGTGTTTACAAAGTTATTGTTTTATTTCAAATTAAGTGGAATAAAGTACAAAAGTGTTATAATTTCAAAGTCTAATTAAGGTAAATTAATTGTTTGCGCATTTAACATGAATATAAATAAATAGATTTGTCCATAAACAACTGCAAATCTTTCAAGAAATACTGACAAATACAATATTGGATTGAGTCACTGATACAAAATTGGATTTTTATAACAATTTTAAGTTTTATCGTTCGTAAAAAAATAATTGTTATTTTTTAAGAAACGAATGGATTGGATTGATGGGTGGACAAGTGGATTGTTCACATGGGTGATATATTTTTGATAATTTGGTTTAAATAACTGACGCTAAAGAATTGAATCATTTGATATCTGTCAATTACATATTTAATTCATGACTTAAATTAAAAAATTAATACAGAAAATAATTTGGAAACTTCACCAACTTGTTTTAACGCTGTAAACGTAAACGATAATAGTGAATTGTGTGATTGCATAATTGAATCATTATTGCGAAAAAGTTTTGTATCACGACCATTTGAGGAAAAAACCATATTGTGTATACTGAAAAAACCGACTCCCATTTTGAACAAAACATCAAGAAATAAATCGTTTCTAAGGCATATTCGAAACTATAATATATACCATTTGTATCTTTATACACAAAAACCAAAATGATGGTTCAATTATACATATACATCTGTTATAAAAATAACACAATCATTCAAGAAATAAACATCATAGACTCCTCTATATAAATTAAATATGAAAAAGAAACATATATCCTAGTACAGATGTCCATCCAAAAACAACATTGCATTATTCCCTATGCAATTATTTCGCTTTTAGATTTTGCTAAAGCCTTTGATTCAATCTGTAACTAAACACTTTTTAAAAAATTAAAAAATATGGGTATCAAAGACAAAGAACTCCAACTATTGAAAAGTTATATGAGCAATAGAAAACAGCGAGGCAAAATTAACAACCATACTAGCAAACCACTGCCGATTACATACGGAGTTCCACACGGAAGCATACTAGGGTCTGTTCTTTTCACTATTTACATAAATGACCTTTGCAGCATGGAAATCGACTGGGATATAATAACTTACGCAGACGACACAGTTTTACTCTTTAAATCTAAGAATTGGAATAATGTATAGAACATAGCGAATTTAGGAATCACTCAAGTGAAAACATGGCTAGTCTCAACACACTTACACTAAACATGTCGAAAACTAAATTCACAACATACAGTATAAATAACAAGCGACAACCAAAAAACAATACAAACACCATAAAAATACACGAATTCATAAACACTAACATCTGCGATTGCTCTACTCTATAAAAAAACAGAACAAATAAAGTATCTAGAAATCGTAATTGACCATAATCTTCGATGGACACATCATATAAACAAATCACAAATAAACTCCCCGAAACAACACACATTTTCCTAAGCATAAGAAACATAAATATATAAAATAAAACAAATGAAAACAATATAGTTTGCACTTTTACAATCAAAACTAGAATATGGAATGATTGCTTGGGGAGGAGCAACAAACGCAGATACCGATCAAATAGAAATCGCGCAGAAAACGATCTTAAAGTTAATACTTAAAAAACATAGACTGACCGTTACAGACCAAATACTCAACAGTTGTGACGTACTAGATATACGCTACTTGTATGTTAAAACACTACTAAACTACATTTTTGACCAAAAAAAACAAACTCCAACAAACACAATATCACTAACAGACCGGTTAGACAGCGTACAAAGAAAACTTAAAAACTCCGACGGTAAATACTACCTTTGGACAAAGACACCATAAATACCATATTATAAATCAACAGCCTTTCACTTGAAACAAAAATTGACAACCAAAATAAAAATAAATTCAGACACAAAATTAAAAAAAAGAATTAAAGTACAAAAAAGACAATATTACCAAAATTTTGTAACACAAAAGAATAAAACATATACAGGCAACACACAAAACCAATATAAAACATATATGGATGATTATATGCTTAATATAACATCTTATGAATCTCGACTACCATAATACGGGTATTTGCCTAGCTTGGTAGTCGAAAAACCATGTAAAACAAACCTGTAACAAACAAAATGAATAAAGATAATTAAATAAAAATTAAAAAAACACGCAATACTCACAAACACATAAATAATGGAACATATGTGCCGATTTTCATTTAAATATATATTTTTTAACTTTAATTTTTAATCTCTATTTTTGGTTTAAATTAATCTTAGTTTTAAGTGTTTTTTCATCACCAATATTTTTTTTTCCAAAATGTATTTTCTATAAACTCTTATATTATAAAATGAGTGACCTCAGCACGAGTAAGCCACCCAGTGAGGCCAACATTACTGGATTGTACTATAAATTGTAAAGTATTGTATCAAAATAAATGAAAAATTCAAATTTCAGTTTATTCACAAATTTCTTGGATTTATGTCGTGCAGAATTCTCCAACTTGTTTTGCTAAGCCGTGTCTTATATTTAATAATTACGGATGTTGCGGAGTGTTAAGGATTTATAGAGCTAATTACACTATTTTTGTCAGGAATTGCATCTTGTTGGTGGGCTATTATAAAGATTTGTATATTTATATACAGTAAGTGTATCGTACTTATTAATTTTCCAGCATCCGTTCTACAAAAAGTCACCGACCGCCACTGCTGTTTATCTATTTTTATTTCTATTTATCCATCTAAATTTAGCAGCTTGTCAACAGAACGTTCAATTATAACGTAATACATTTTTTCAATGTGAATACCTCACAAGAATCCTAAGTGCTCTCAACCGCCTGGAGCCAGTGAGACTGTGCCAATTCGGATATATGTTGTGAGTCTGCAGATAGTGGGAAGGGGAAGGAGATGGGGAGGAGGACGGTGATGAAGTACCTGGCTATTCAGATCTAGTTACCAAACACGGCTAAAGCCATTTTAAGCAACGTTTCAATTCTAAAAGGTGGTCTTACACCAGGGCAACTGAGACCATCTTCTACTCTGGAACGTGCCGCAAATACGCCTTCTATTATTTTTTAATTATCAAATTAAATTTGCTTGCGCACACCGGGAATTGGACCCGCGATCTCCGGATAGTCTTACCCCTCTTCCAAAGAGGCCATCATACATAATATTGTTGCACAAATTATTATAAATACACGGATAATTATTTACACAAATTAAAATCTAAAATAATAATATATCTACATGCTACGTTTAATAACAACTGTTGATTGCTTAAAGTTACATATTTAGGCTCCTGCGTTATTGCAGCGTTCCGACAATGTTTGCAGAAGATGTCTCCTATCACACCGCGTCGTACGGTCACAGGAAAATAGATACTTACTCTTCAAATGCTTCAATTGAGCATAACTTTCACGCTGTATGTAGGATTGGTAATAAATTTTCCAAAATATCGTCACTTGGCTGAAATTAATTGTATTCAGGAAGGGTTAGCAGCTTAAATACCACGTAAATTTAACATGGCAATGACAAAACGATTCAGTGGCGCAACGAAATAACCCGCCCCTGGGCGACCTAGTTAACAAGAGAGCCACAGTTCACAACGAATGGGAATACAAGTACCCAATGGACAATTTATATGCTAATGTGTGTTTAATCTTTGCATGAGGTATAGATTTTATTTTTCCCGGTCCTGATGTGCATTTTTGCCCAATTAAAAAGTAAAAAATAGCTATTTTTTCATTTACCAGTGCTTTATTCGACTTAGCGAACTAGTAATAAAAAAACGTTTGCGGATTAAGTCGATTTTTTTTCAAAATTCGAGTAAGCATTCCCTTGCTTAATTGTGTCAAAATTCGGGATAGTCTAAGAACGTAAATTATTTCGTTTTGTTCAATTGGAGATGCTGTGCGGAGGATCTTTTTAGAAAAGGAAGTTCTGAGAAAGAAAAGGGGGTGAGTAGGAATCTGGGGGTCAGTGCGTCCAGGAGTGACGGACGTATAAAGGACGTACGTGTTGCTAGGCGATGTTCCGAGAGAGTCCTGCTGGAGAGATCAAAAGTTTCCCTCAATCAGTCTCTCCCGATCCGGCTTTCCACGCAGCTGGTGGGCAGACGCATCCTTCGACAAGATCCGGACAAACCTCACCCCATGAACCCGTACACCCCTACTAAGTCTCCAAACGCAGCGAACCACTGTCGGGTGTCATGAAAATGGTCGATGGAATTTTGTATTTGTGGATGTAGTAAGACTAATAAGTAATGTTTTGGTACATCCACCCCATCCTCATGATGCATATTCTAGTAATGAGTTATATGTGGCATAGTATATTTGTTTCAGATCTTTTACCCAGAGAATATGTCTAATGGCCAAGGAAAAATGAGTAAGAGTAGTGTATTGATTATCCATGTACTCAAAGTTTCAGCTTTTTTCAATAGATGTCCATAGGTTTGTTTTTAGTTACAAAGTTCTGCCATATCCTAACAGATGGCAGCTGATCTAATTATCAGAAGAGTACCACCTATCGCCGTTCGTGTCTTAGTTACGAACGGCGCGGCGGTTACGATATGGCCGAAGGCTCCAGTGGCCGGAGCGACAGAACTACTTAGAATATATCCTAGTATGGACATCTGTCAATCATTGTATACATTGACCATTATCAAATAAACTAACTAGTAACCATTCAAATCTTAAACACATCTCAAGTCACTTACAGTCATCTCAAGTTACTTACTATTGGAAGCTAACGGACATAACAGTAAGTTTTTTGACCTTTCTGGAAGTTGTGTAGGCATATATATGTTCGTCCCATCTCATAAATTTGTTTATGTAATTCCGAGAATTTTATACTATCCACACATTCTAAGGTATTATACTGTTACATGTAGTTATGGTCATTGCAACGGTATTTAATAATGTTTTGTTTTTCCTTTGGTTGTCCCGCTTGATTTGCACTGAAGCGGATTAATTTAGTTTTATCCGTTTTGTGTGTGTAGCGAATCCATCTTATTACTTATAAATAAATTATTTCTCTTGATACTGATGAAAAAATTAATGAAACATTGTTTTCCATTTCCAGTACAACGCAAAATGATAATATTTCAAAAGATAAATGAGCCACATTTTCACGAATATACTTTTTGCAGTTCATATTCGACCTCTGTGTCCAAAAGCACACCTCATGAATCAAGTTTTTTGCTGGTACATTGTGGCTAGTGGCTAATACTGACTCTGGCAAAAATTCTATGCGTAACATATTTTATTATAGTGGCTGGAAATGTTTCTCGCAAGTGCCAAATCGATCCATATGGAATTGAAAATGCCTATGTTTTCGAAATTCTCTTCTACCTTTTGATTTATCTATCTTTCGATTGAGGAATTTGTATGTACGAGGGTCCAAGAATTTAAAACTTTTACTCATTTTCGGCAACACGGACGTTATTTTTCAAAATATGGCGTCGCTAGTTATATGTGTATGCAGCTCAGATTTTCCCCTACAAAAAGAGCGGTGATCCGGCTTGGTAGCTGCTTCAGTGCGTTCGTTTGAGGCGGATGCTCCGCCGTCGAACCCCGCCGCCTGCGAGGTATGTTCAATTGGTCGCTTCCTCAACAAGGAGGGAGTCCGCCCACACAGTTCAATTCCTAGATGCTAGACTATTCACAGACTTCTATGAGTCTACTATTCAAACGATTTTGAGGGAAAAATTGGCGTATGCTTGGTGGGTGCCCAAAATGACGTGCAAAATCGCGTAGAAAGCGCTCAGGTCTTTAAGAACCACTTTTCAATCCAAGGCGAGGCATTTTTGGGTTGAAACGTGAGTTCATCACCTAACCCCGGAATCAAAAAGGCAATCAATGGTATGATTTACATCTTTTTCTTCACTACCCGAAGCAACACCGGTAAACGTTTAAAGACCGACGGGGTTGCGGAGGAAGAAGTGAGAACATTTTTGGCGGCGGGGTTGTACAACAAGGAAATTAAGGACCTAGTGCACGGCTCGCCAAATGCAACGTAACGGGGACTACGTACGTCGAAAAATAATGGAGGATATGTTTCTAAAACGTTACATGCTCTTTTTATAAAAAAACTAATGATTTTTTTTTAAATACTCTCAGCCTTACTAAAAACCCCGTGAATTTTTTTATTTAATTGTTAAACGAGCGTGGGTGTGAAAACTTCACTAATTAAAAAAATGTTCACGGTAAGAAATATACATTGTTTACACAGCCTGAGACGGTAGTTTATCTCATGTGAACGACTGTTTTGTTTTTCGTTATTTGTTTTTGGGGTGTTATGCCGTGTTGCGCTACCTCCTTCTTTAGCCAACGTTTCGGACATCGTTGCAGTGTCCATCATCAGGGCAGATCCGGCAGATCCGGTAGATGGTGATGATGGACACTAAAGAAGGAGGTAGCGCAACACGGCATAACACCCCAAAAACAAATAACGAAAATGCTTTTGGCCGTGAAAATCTTAAAACCTGACTGTTTTGTTAATGATGTCTGAACGAAATTTGGAATTTTTCCAAATTATTTTGAATGTTCTAAATAATGAATTTGGAAGGAAACTGTCACCTCACTTTTTCCTTGTGCATACAATAAATAAATAATTAAAAAAAATCGAAATTTTCTTTAATGCCAAAAAACTAACCTCAAAATAAACCGACATTTAAAATGGATTTTTCGCATCCTTAAGGGCCCGCAACCCGGATTTGTACCGATTCATTACGTATTTCCTTTAAACTCGGTAAGTTTTAAAGCTCTTAAAAATATATGTTATTCTTGAAGATAATATCTAGACTTTGCCCGCGCCGAAACGCAAATTATATAAAATTCCCTCGATAGAAAAAAATCGCAAAGTATGCTGTAAAAATTATTATTAACACGTTTGTTTCAGTTATTTTACAAGTTTTCACAGTGTTTCTGATAATGCCCGCGAGATTTTTCCTCTATTTTAAACCAGTCGTGTTTTATTAAACATTTTCGCAATTTTCGCATCGATTTTGTCGCTGTAAATGTTAGCGCTCTCCTCTAACATTCGTAATTTCGTATCTCTCCATCTTCTTCTTTTTGGGCCCGGTTGCAGAGCCTTAAAGACGTTAATTTCTTTGATACGTTGAACACCACATGTATTAGATATTAATATTATAAAAAAACAACACTTTTAAGATATTCTCATAAAATAAAGATCTTAAAATCCAAATTAGATCTTTTATGTAACCTATAAAACAATATTCTGACAGTTCAACTTTCAAAGTACGATTATTGTGCAATAACTTCATCAAACACAAATAACATGGTAAATATATTAATTATATGAAAAGAAGAGTGAATTCGTCACTACAATAGAAATCATTAAGTAAAATCACAATATTTAGGTACTAACAAAATTTTCAACATCCCACCATAAACATACCAAACTGTTTTTTCACCGCGGGTCGCTGAGGACAAATGCGCAGGTGCGTCAATAACGCCCCTTGCGGAGAAGAATAAAAACAACCATTTTTAACTAGTAAATTAAAACCGTATACAACGTTGTCAGATGTTCAACGCATTTATTCGGCATGACCGCGGAAGAAAGGTTGTTATTAGTAACAGATCGTGTTTTAGTGTATACGGGCTTTAACTATGTTGTTGCAACAACACAGGTTATCGGTCGTGGAAGCTTTTTTTAGTAAGGCTGTAAAGGTATTTAATTCTTGAACAATCCTCATGCAATATGCATACAATGAACTGCCACTAACAGAACACAAATTATTGAAAATATCAATTGGATACCCAGTCTCGGATCACCAGCCAGGACCGATCAAACATCAACGATTTAAACTATTTAAAAGTACGTACACGACGTTAATTGTCTTTTATTTTCAATATAATGTTTTGTTGTAATCTGCGATTGTATTGTAAACTTGTTTATTATTTTTTTTTGCTAAAAACTGATTGCGTTATAAATTGCTCTCAACACAGGATTGAGAACTGGCTCGAAAAAAATTAGGAACGGTACTAAATCGTTAAAAACTGGCAAATTTGGGAGGCGGGAATGGGTACCGCTGCCCCGGGAACCTTTATTGGATAAGGGCGATTCTGCTATAGACGATTCTTGACATTAATTTACAAATCACATTTGGACCTTTTTTGATATCAGTGCAAATAAGAAGGTCAATATTTGATGATAAAATTTTTTTTTGGATTTTATTTCAAAGTGAAATTTTTACATGCGTCTAAATGTTGCACCCGCGATAATGGAATCATCCTTAACCAACACCTCTGCCACAGTTCACCCCAAGTGGTTCGCTACATTTGGTGATTTAGCAGAGGTGCCCGGGTTCATGGGGTGAGGTTTGTCTAGGTCTTGGAGGCGCATGACCGGGACACACTGAATCCCAGATTCCTACACACCCCTTAAACCCTTTTCCTTCCCAGAACTCTCCTCTCCTTCCTTTCCTTAAAAAACCCTCTACACATCGTCCCCAAAGCTCCCTGAGGGAAATTATTTTCCTCAGGGTCTCCTGTGTAAAAAAAAACCTTGAACCTAAGATCACAATTTGGGAGGCGAGTTTGGGTAGCGCCGGCCCGGGAACCAATTAATGTATAATCAACACCCCTACCATAGGACACCCCAAGTAGTTCGCTACGTTTGCTGACTTAGCAGGGGTGCCCGGATTCATGCGGTGAGGTTTGTCCGGATCTTGACGGCGGATACGTCTGCCCCCCAAGTGCGTGGCAGGCCGGATCGATAGAGACTGGTGAAGGGAGACCTTTTGACCTCTTAAACAGCACTCTCTCGGAACATCGCCTTGCACGTAGTGGGAGGAGTAGATTCATACGTCCGCCACTCCTGGACACACTGACCCCCAGATTTCTACTCGCCCCTCACACCTTTTTCCTTATCAGAACTTCCTCTCCTTCCTCACCTATCTTTTCTAAAAATACCTTCCATACATCATCCCCAAAGATGACATGGGACCTGAGGGGAATTATTTTCCCCGGGGCCTCCTGTGTGAAGCTAATGTAAAAAAAAAAAAAAAAACAATATGAAAGCATATCTCATTTGCCTTTGCCATTGCCGTTGCCGTGTCGTGCTATTTAAAAGTGTCATAGACATTTTAAAAGCGCTCATTCTCAAAATAATAATGTGTATACTTTATTATATAATGGGCTCTCCACACGACACTGCATTTAGTGACTGCGGCAGTAACTGCAGAGAGCGTGGAGTTGAGCAAACTAGCGCCGTCTCGTTTTTAAAGGGCCGCTAGAACGAGACAGCGCTAGTTCGCTCAACTCCACCCTCTTTGCAGTCACTGCCGCAGTCACTAAATGCAGTGTCGTGTGTAGGCCGCTTAAGAATACCTTATAATTTGTTTTAATATTACCCACACTCAGGCAGGGCCTTAGTGGGTTTTCATTTCTTGTTCATACTATTTGTTATTATATATTATGTTATTATATACTATTTGCTATTATACATTATATGTACAAAGAAATGGGAATAAATAAAGTTTAAAAAAAAAAAAAATCTAATATTCTTTGGTCGAATCAATTCAACAGTCAAGAGCCCTCCTCGCCTTGGCGTCAATGTGATTTCGGGTTCGATTTCCTTGGAAAAATAGCAAGGAAAATTAATAATTAGTTTTACAATTCTCGACGACTTAGCATGTATTTTTTCAATCAAGTTTAAAGCATCGCTTTTGTATTTTCTACTGTTCGTTTATAATATGTAGAGCATTGCTTTCGCGTGATAGATGTTTCAGTGGTCGAAGCTATTCCCAAACTGTGTTCTATTTGTGAGGTCATTTGGGTACCACAACCCCTTTTATTTATAATTTTCATTGCAAATTTATACAAAAATGTTGTGCAGCATTTATTATTTTCAGTGATTAAGATTACTTGAATTGTATTGGGAATCTTCCAAAAAAGATCGAGGTTCCTTAAAATTACAAGTTAATTTGTTTACGTTTATCGTTAATGTTTAAAATGAATATTTAACGGACCATCCGTCCTTTCTATAGGAAGTTCTAAGTTATTCTGCGGCTGCGGACTGCGACACTGATGGAGTTTAGCCGTCTATACCATGCCTTCGGTTTTTATCGTAACGTATATTAGACACGAAGGGCGATAGATGATACTCTCCTAAAATTCTACGAGGGTAGGCTGAAAAGTAATGCACACATGCTTGTACAGCGCAAAAATGACCTTCGGAAGCGTGCCAGGTGGAATATGGAATTGACATTCCTCCTTTATACGGATGCGCAAGTTTGAGGTTGTTGAATTCATCCAGTGTATTTTGAGAAGCGGAAGTATGGAGACGTGTTTTAGTGTTATGTCAACGCAAGGTAAACAGCGTACTATTATCGAATTTTTGATTGCTGAAAAGTGACTCCTACTGAGATTCATCGTCATTTAAAGGATGTTAATGGCGACGATGCTGTTGATAGGTCTACTGTAAATCGATGGGTAATAAAATATTTCATGATTGTGACCCTGGAAAAGCAATAATTATAGATGAAACACGCAGCGGACGTCCGATCATTGTGATAAAAAATGATACAGTCCATACAAAAATTAACTCTTGCCTTCAATTTTTGCCTGCGATTTGTATTTGTTTCCTCTACTCAAGAGACACCTCAAGGGTAATCATTACATCCCGGACCATGAGGTGAAGGCAGCTGTCAAGTCCTGGGTTCGAGAAATGTCGAAAGAATTTTTCAGTTACGTAACGAAAAAACTTGTTTTGGGAGAAATGCGTTAGCCTTAACGGTGACTAGATCGAAAAATAAATAAATGATTTTGAAGCTTAAGAATTGTACTTTGTACTTGTAGCCCGACCTTGCTATTTGTTTTTGTTCGTGTTTTACAAACATGTGTGTATTACTTTTCAGCCTACCCTAGTACTTAAATAACATCTGTTGAGACACCACAAAACTCGTTTAACTAACTATTCTAACGACATGTACCGAAGGATGTTGGAACTACAGAACTAACCTATTCACCGCATTTTGGAACAATCTGGAAACATCACTTCTGATCATCCTGCAGTGTTGGGTACGAACCGCTGCTCAACTTTGTAACATTGAATCTTGAAACTCTTATCATTCTTATTCCTTTTGTCCACTTTCTTGTGGATATTAGGTAGAAATACCTTGCACTATCACGATCTGCAGCAGCACGATTTCCCCACCTTCTAGACTCCTTGTGGTTACCGTTTATTCCGGTTTCGTCATCAACATAGAACCTATTTTAACCCGCCATTGGTGACGTATACGTCTGTGAGACGGGGTAATTCGAAAAAGTGTATTTTTTTTTATCATTCATCGCGATTTCGAGTAGCTGCCTTATTCCACGCCCCCTACCGCCAGTCTACCCCTCAACAGCTACGCGGACGTACGTTATAGAGTTTTGGCGCCAACCCGGTGCGTGAGCCCGGCATCACCAAATAAGTCAAATGGTTATAGGTAATTTTATAAGATAAAATTTAAAAAATAAACATTATCATTTATATTTTTGAATGTAGCTATCACTTTGTGGTTATCCATTATAGAAAAATGAAACAATACAACTTTGTATAAACCCAGGGCCGGATTAACCATGTCGGGGCCCCTAAGCAATCCAAGTCTCGGGGCTCCTTTACCAATGGCGGACTAGGAGAGGGGGGGGGGAAGGGGGTTGAAGGGGCTTCCAAACGACTCCTTGTTCCCTTGATCAAATCCTTAACGAGGCTTAGCGAGGGGGGGGGGGGTAAGGTTTTAAAACTTTTTAATTTTGTTTTCTAAATGTACAACACGTCGAGAGTCTTGTGTCAAATTTCAAGTAAACCGGAGCAAAACTAACGAAGATACAATGTTTCAAGCGACTGGCCCTCATGCTCGATTCAAGTATGTGTCGAGTATTTCTGATGCTTTTAAAATTCTGGACACTATTTCTACATATAAATCAACAGGTAGTCAGAGGGAGTTTTTTTACCATTTTATAATAACAAATACACCTAATTTTTTTAGCAAAAATCGCCTTTTTCAGTTTAAAATGCTGCCAAAAAAAATCGAAAAAAAACTCCCTCTGACTACCTAGGAAAACATATTACCTTTTAAACGCATTTCGATTTTTTGTTTCAAATGATGCGGTGACGAGTTATGGAGTTCACAGCTTAACAACTTTTTTTCGGGGCGCCTCCGGAGATTCGCTCTCACGGACTTATTTATTGATATTTTTATTGAATTTTTTTCAAAGATTCATCAGATGTTATACTATAAAGTGTGTATGAAATAAATAAAACCAATATTATCCATGTCCACAAAAAAACCTTGATAATATGCCTTTATTTCGCCAAAACCTTACCCCCCCCCCCCTCCCCCCCTTAAGTCAGCAGGACACTGTAAAAACACTTTTGTAATTTTTTTTTCTTTCTGAAAGATGCATTTGTTAAAAATGCTCCCACCTATTCTTTTAAAGAAATTCGAAAAATTGACGGAGATACAGCATTTTATGTGAAACCATTTGAAACAGTTTGTATGTTGAATTATCCTTCAGCAAAACCTTGAATGCATTTTTCTCGAAACTTTTTTAACATGTTTTTCAACCTGGTTATTTAAGATATTAAAAAAACTGTACATTTGATTTGCATGCACCAAGTCTTAAATCTACTGTCTATGGCATAGGGGAATTTTGATATCTAAAAAAAATAAAATATGGTGGACAGCGAATTTAATTTTCGATTTTTTATGGAAAATTTTCATTGTTCATAAATAAAATAGACCTTTATAAAAAAATCCCGAAGTGGTGCCATAGTGACTGGATTTTCTAATTGTTTAAGACATAGTGCATGCAAATCGGATATATAGTTTGTCTAATATATTGTCAACTAGGTTGAAAAACCAGATTGTAGTTTCGAGAAAAACTCTTTCAAAGTTTTGCTGAGGATAATTCAACATACAAACTGTTTAAAACGGTTTCATATAAATTGCTGTATCTCCATCAATTTTACCAATTTCCTCAAATGGTGAGAGCATTATTAACAAAAAATGCATCTTTCAGAAAATGAATTTAAAAAAGTTTTTTTTGCAGTGTCCTTAAAGCCTTGTTTGGGATTTAATCAATAAAAAATGACTTGCTTCATTAATTTTTTCTCGGGACGCGGGGCCCCTAGCCGATGCGGGGCCCCTAGGCAGTTGCCTACTCTGCCTTAGGGATAATCCAGTACTGTATAAACCACGTATATAATGCGTAAATCCTACCGGTTTTGGAACAAACGTTCCTTATTCAGGGAAAGCTTATACTCATTTGACAGTTTCGAACAATGTTTTATTATGGTAGGGTGGAGCCGTTGCTAGGTATTAATAACTAGCAACGGCTTATTAGTATAAGCTTTCCCTGAAGAAGGAACGTTTGTTCCGAAACCGGTAGGATTTACGCATTATATAAGTGGTTTATACAAAGTTGTATTTTTTCATTTTTCTATTATCATTTGTGTTTATTTATTTTATGTTTCAACTGTTATAAAAGACTGACGAGAACTGATTTAGTTGTTTAATATTTAAGATTGTTGGGTTTAAATAAATATTGTTAAAATATCTCATAATTTTAATGCATCTAAAGATATTGTGTTATGTTAATAAAAAAGAATTGGTGACAAAAGCAATAATTATCAGCCTGAAACAGTCATTTACATTGAAAAAAAAATAAAGTTGGTTGTTTTTAGGTGGAAAAAATATAATAAACAGTAATTGTTGAATGAAACACTAGTATATATTGAATTATTTGGCGGGTATTAAATAAGCCGCCATTGCTCAGTGGTCAGAGCACTTGACCGGCAGTCAGAAGGACACGGGTTCAAGTCCCGTTGACGGCAAGTATCTTTTCTCGGAAGATTTTTCAATGTAGATGAGTGTTTCAGGCTGATAATTATTGCTTATAATAATTGTTACCCTTTGTGCTATGCATAAAAATCTTGTCTTAAACATTAGTTTATCAATTAAAAAAGAATTGATTTAAGGAATACCTATGTTTTATTGACAGAAAAATATATCATTTTATAAAATTTCCAATGAAATGTAGCATGAACAGTAAATTATTGAAAAACTGGTAGTCGAAAACCCCGGTGGGTGAGACCGGGGTCACCAACGATGTAAGTCAAATTCACGTCACCAATGCGCAATGGCGGGTTCAAATATTCCTGGGAACAGTCGGTACTTTGAATTCCTCTGTAATAAGAAGATTTATTTTCTTTTCTCGATTACACGTTTTACATGTATCCTTTTATTCGTAGAATATTTAGGGACATGGTATTTTTGATTCCAGAATATGTTAAAATACTTTTGATATTCAGTTAGTTCATCAGTCCGCCAGTCGATATAACCCCTCAGCCTAAATGTTATGTTTGCGGAACAACTCATAAGGGTCTCATAGAAATCGTTAGAAAGATAAAACACCACGCTTTATATTCAAATCTAGAAAAAATAATTAAATTGAACACCTTTATGAAACCAAAGTTTCAGTAAACAAATTGAAAATTTTGGAATGTTTTATCAATTCTTTTACATAAACGACAAAATATGTGTGGTTTTTATATATTTTTTTGAAATTTTAGTTAGAAATTTTAGTCAGATCTTCCTCTCATTCCTTTCCTTAAAAAAACTCTCCACACAGCATCTCCAAAGATGACAGAGACCATGAGGGGAATTATTTTCCTCAGATGGAGCTTTCCTCCTATGGAGCTAATGTAAAAAAAACTTCCTTCACAACTGTAAAATGGTAAGAGCATAGATCCACTGATTCCGGGCTACCTTGCAGTGGTATCGCATAAAAAATAATTAAAAGGGATCGAAGCTTTGTCTTCGAATTGAATTAATTAGAAAAGAATTCTCAACTCAGACCCGCCTGATATTTCTAGATGTCTCGGACTTCTTGTCACTTATTTAATTCATCTAAGATTTTTGCAGTGTTTACGATAAAAACAGAAAAAGCAATACGTTTATCTTTCTCTAGTAATAACACTTACAAAACCGTGTTTATTTCTCTGTCTGGTGCAACAAAGAAATTTGGAAATTGTCCAATAAATCAGTCTGCCGAGACTCTACTAGACTACTAACTCACAATTCTCTTTTTTATGTGAGTACTTCGTAAGAGTCCCAAATGCTGGAAGCAGGGAGACTATGGCACCCCCAATTTAGGGCTGTGTTGAGAGGCTGAAAGCACCTATTGGGGAAGGTAGTATACGGGGAAGAAAGACCAATAAGAGATGAAAGAAAGAGATGTAATTGACAGGAAGGGGAAAAGAAATAGATAAAGAAATAGGAAAAGTAGCAATAAAAGAGCGAAGGAAATAATAATGGAACGCAAATTTAAGTTTGATGATTTTCCACCTTCGATTCTTGATTATTCTGTATTTCTATATAGACTCTAGGTGGCATTTATACAGGCCGATTAAAATGCAAGCTGTTTCCCATGTTCAGAGCAAGTTTTAGAAGGCAAAATACTGTGCCTCTTGGTGTACCGGTCGCACCGGGTCAGGAGTTCTCGTAGCTAGACCATTGTTATTATTTATTTTTTATGTGTATTCCGCATAAGAATGTGCTCCCGCCTGGAGCCATCGAGACCATGGCATCCCCAATTGGGGTATTTGCAAGACTGAAGATAGTGGATGGGAAAGGAGATGTGAAAGAGGAAGGTAGAGAAGTATCTGGTCACTAAATACGGCTAAAGTCATTTCAAGCAACGTTTCAATTCGGAATGGTGGTCTTACACCAGGGCGATACTGAGAATATTTTCCACTTTGGAACGTGCCGAAATTATACTATATATTATTTTTAATAAATAAATGTTGAAACAACACAAAGTAATTAAATTAAATTTGACGGGTTTTTAACCAGCGCCCTTCGGATTGCTAGTCGAGAGCCTTACCCCTCGACCACGGAGGCCGTATCAGAAACATTTGATTCCTACGAAAAACAGACCTGTAATTTATTAATCTTTTATTACTATAATATAATCGACCTACATTCCACACTAAACTTTTAATTAATTTTACACTCCCACTCGATTTATATCTCCTTGAATTCTGATCAGTTCAATTAAAAAGAATCTGCATTGTAAATCGGTAGCTATCTACTAATAGGAAGAATAGTACAGAGTGTTCTTGTTAATGAGATTCTTACCAATACCGAAACATAGTCCTTGTCTGTACATCTAATGGCTAGCGCATCGGAAAAGTAAACTATAGGGTGATCATTAAATAAATGCCAAAATTATATTTTACTTAATAAAATGATTTTTATTTATTTTCTTGGGTATATAATACATTTAATGGAGCCAGGTTCTCAAAAACATACGATGTAATCCATACATATTATAAAAGAAAGTTAATGAAAGTGTGCGTCCCGCTAAAACTCAGAAACGTACGATCAAGGAAGTTATAGGTTCCCGTTTTTACCTGAAGGGCGTGCTTTTGAAGACATAAGGGATGGAAGTTTCGCCCTCTAGAAAAGAAACAGTTCAGAACATCCGAAAGTATTCGAGAGCACTCCACAACATTCCAGAACATCCCGGAACATTCTGGAATGTGTGGAATGTTCGGGGAAAGTTTGGAACGTTCGGGAACATCCCGGAACCTCCCAGTCATTGTGGAACATTCCAGAACACTCTCGAATATTGTGGAATGTTCTGGAATATTGTCGACCATTCGAAGCCTTTTTTGTATGGGTGGGGCTACCGATTGGTAGGGGTATATAAAACAAGATCCATCGCGGGTTCGAATATTAGTTCAATCTCATATCAACTCCCTGAGCGAAGCCGGGTAAATAAAAATCTTCTTGTTTTATCATTATCATTGTTTTATGTTTTCAATTTGGGAGGCGGGAATGGGTACCGCCGCCCCGGGAACCTTTATTGGATAACCAACACCTCTGCCATAGGTCACCCCAAGTGGTTCGCTACGTTTGGCGATTTAGCAGGGGTGCCCGGGTTCATGGGGTGAGGTTTGTCTAGGTCTTGGAGGCGGATGAACGGAACATACTGAACCCCAGATTCCTACCCACCCCTTAAACCCTTTTCCTTCCCAGAACTCTCCTCTCCTTCCCTTTTCCTTAAAAAAAACCCTCAACACAGCATCCTCAAAGATGACATAGGCCCTGAGGGAAATTATTTTCCTCAGGGCCTCCTGTGTGGAGCTCATGTAAAAAAAAAAAAAAATAGCATTACATAATATAAAATGAAGTCGCTCAAAATGTATGTGCGCATAGATCTTTTAAACTACGCAACAGATTTTCATGCGGTTTTCACCAACAGATAGAGTGATTCAAGAGGAAGATTTATATGTATAATACATGCTTATTGTAGTAGAGAAAGGCGGAGATTTTCGAATATTCAATTCAGGCAGCGGGCAGCGGGCAGCGGGCAGCTGGCAATCGGGTGGTGTGGATTTTATAAAGGTTGGGTAATGGCGTTGTGTTTCGTTAGCCACAGCAACGTGTGGCCGAGTCTGCTAGTTATTTATAAAAAAACGGATATGATTTTTGTGACGGTCCATCCTCTCTGCCTACATCATGTACCTAAGACGAGGTGGCACTTTTTAAACATAATATCCACTAGGAGGCCCCGAGGAAAAAGCATATTTCATCTTTGGGGAAGCTGTGTGGATGGTCTTTTTAGGAAAATAATGAGAGGAACTTTTGGGAAGGAAAGTGGGTAGGAATCTGGGGATCAATGTGTTCAGACGAACATATGAATCCAAACCTCCTACTTCGGTGCAAAGCGATGGGTTGAGAGAGTCCGGCTGGAGAGGTCAAAAGTTCTCCCTGAATCAGTCTCTCCCGATTCGGCACCCCACGCCAAAATCACAAAATCATCCGCCACCAAAACCTAGACAAACCTCACCCCATGAACCCGGGCACCCTCTGCTAAGTCAACAAACGTATCGAACCAATTGGGGTGACCTACGATATGATGATAAGATAAATAATCAATGACTTTAAATCAATTACGTTTATCTACTTAGTTTGTTTTCCCTACCTTTTTTTATAATATATGTAAATAAGGATTTGTTGTAACTACTCATATTCCATAAAAAGGTACTAATTCCGAATATTAGCTGCTAGAGAAAAATTGACGTTTTACTCATCTAGTTATTAAAAAAAAATATTTATCTAATTTAGGTTGTGAATCCGTTTGTCTGTGACTCCGGTTCAACGAACCCTGAAAGAGAGAGAGACGTTTATTTTTTTTCAAAATATCCCACATGCATTGGTACAAATGATGTACAATTTCTTATTACGTTTTTTTTTACATTTTATTATTTTCACCTACTGGGTTGTAGAAAACAGTCTAAGACTTCATTTTGAGTAATATGAAAATAAAAAACTCAAATTAGACATGCAGTTTCTTAAAATTATTAACAAACACCGGAATAATGTTGAATATGTCAAAACTATAGAGGTAAATAAAATAAAGAGGAATTAAAAAATTAATTCACGCTTTCTATCTAGTGATGTCAAGTATGTAAGTGATTGGCTAACTATCTAAATTAGATTATTTTTTTCAATAATTATCTAAAATAATTAGTTTAATAAAAAATATAAAAAAATATCTAAAGTTCAGAGTAAAAAAGAAACTACGAAGAATAAATTAAACTTCAGCTATAACTTTGGATTAATGGTCGTTTTAAAAATTGGAAGTGTTTGTTTGGAGAATTCAGACAAGCGAAAAAATGCCTAACTATAACACAATATTTTTAACATTTTGGTTGCCATTTTCATTATTGGAAGTGATTTGTTGAGAATTTTTACTATCCGTGAATTTTCACTGGTCCGCACATGCTTTATAAATAAATTTTCTTTGCAATGAAAAGAACATGAAAAATAATGCAAGTACTGCAAAATAAAGCAAGACGAATAATACTCGTACATACATACGGATAACAGTCATGTTAAAGGAGCTAAATTTTTTGACGGTGAAGCAAATTGTATATTTAAATGTATTTATTTTTATAAATAAAATTAACATAGCGATGATGTCTAAACATGTGAAAAGATAATTAAATTATAATCACGAGATACACGGACACGGGTTGCAAAGCAAATTAGATTGCCAACAAGGAAGAAATCAATCACCAGAAATCTCATGTACCAGGCCATCCAACTTTATAACAAAATCCCGAATGAAATTAGTGAGATTGAATTAAGAAATTATGTTTACGTCAAATATCGTTATTTTGTTTTTAATTGTATATACCTACTACTATTTAAAATATTTGAAGTTACATTACTTTGTCCAAATAATGTAAATGTATAGGAACCCGAAGGATTTTATCCAGTGATTCCTGAACATATTTGGAGTAAAAAATGTGTAAGTTATTTTGCTGTCCGATGGTATACTTTTTCAATTAAAACAATAAAAAACAACCAATCCAACACACGACGCATTTTTTTAATGTATCGAATACGAAAAATGTTGTAATAAATGTTAACAGCTAATTAATGTCTTAATTTTTGTGCGTAAAGTTATGAAAAACCAAATGCCAAAATATTTTAAGGATGAAATTGTTGAGAGATGAACAAAATTACGAAACAAGAAATATGGAGCTAGATTGCCAGATATTATGACAAAATCATAATCACAGAACTGCCTAATATATAGAGGACTAAACATGTATGATGAAATGCCTGAAAGTATGAAGAATGAAGAAGGAATGAATATATTTAAAAAAGAAAAAGATTCGCTTACTGTATAAATATTTAAATTTATGAAATGAAATGATACATTTTGCTTTCTGGTTTAAATTAATGTAGTGTAAACTAACACAATAAATATTCAAAAAAAAATATTTATAAAAACAGAGTGTGTAATTCACACGCGGTAGAAGTGAAACTAGAAAGTCGCTGAATGTCGCTTTCTTTTCTTTTGCCTGTTAATTTTAAAATGGTTTGAATATTGGATATTGATATCACAAAATAAATGTTTATTTTTTGGATTTCGTAGGATTCGAACCCCGGTTCGCTTGATGCCTGTATCTCTGGCCGCTGAGACTAGTCGAGCGCCTTGCCCACTGCGCTATTGCCTCACTATTCATATTTGCCTCACTATACATATTAGAACCGAGAACCCGCCTATAATAAATTTCAGTGACGTATTTCCGTTTCATCCTAATTTCAAATCACTAACGGGGCTAAAAAAGTTTCACTTAAAAAATTAATCATGTATGCCCGCTGACGAACTACGAAAGTAGTTTTACAGGATCAATAAAATGTTAAAAAAAAAATAACAGCTAATTTTTTAGTCGTCCTATACCGCTGCTATTTCTTTTCCCCCCATCCGAGGTGCATTCAAACTTCGAACTGCACTCGAATAACGGCCCGCAATGGCGTCCCAAGTACCTACTCGCCCGAGTAGAATAAATTTCAGTCGCCTTTATTCAGCGAATTGTAAATTTCGATTCAGTTTATTCGCGATCGTGGCGGGAGGCGGACGTCCACTTGCGCTTTATTTTTCGGGAGTCTATTATTATTTAGGATTGCGTTATTTTCAAGTTCTCGAGGGTAAACATTTTAGCTTCGATACAAACTGAAGCAAAGTGCACTAAAAGCTTTCTGAAACTAAAAAAAATACTTAAAATATATTGTAGACGTTTGAAAAAAACATTCTTTTGTTTATTGTTTACGCTTTTGAGAGCGTAGTACAATAATATTTTGATAGTAAATACAAGTTTCTTCGTCTTAATAAAAGAAACGTTGACTGTATCGTGCTGTTATAATATTGTGCAGTGATATAGAGTTCGCATGGATTAAAATCTAGTAAGTTTATAGGACTTTTTATTATTTTACATGTTTACACTTTTTTAAGACAACTACAGTAAAAATTCCACCAAACGCAGCACTTGCAATTAGGCTCAGATTTTGGATATTACACTACTTTCATTTCACTTATTTACAACAAGAAATAACTAATTACGCTTGGATAGGTGATAAAAGATGCATTGAAAATCCATGTTTAATTCAAAGTTCAAAATTGAATTAAAAAACGTCCTTTGCCGCCATTTTTTTTTGTATGGATTGACATTTGCGTGAGTTTCGTTTTAATCTAAAGGTGCACGAATTACTTGTTTAACCCAAATTAAGATGTTTCTTGTGGTAATTGTTGAAACGAAGTACAATTGAAGTGAAAATTTCTTTAGCACAGTTGTGATTTGAAACTTGATGAAACGAAAAATAGCGACACTAAAAAGAGACAAACAAATACATCTATAGGATTTAGCCTGCGAGAGAATGAGATAGTATAATCGATTTCCTCTTTGTGCGATGCTTCGTATCCTCCCCACTCTTGTCTACTTTAGTTTTCTGAAGGTTTCACTTCTACCGCGTATGAATTGCACACTCTGTTTTTTTTTTATTTTTTTTTATGGATTTACATTTGCGTTAATTTCCTTTCAATCTAAAGACGCATGAATTACTTGTTAACCAAAACTAAGAACCTTATAACCTATTTTGTGCAAGTAAATAGTGGTTTCTTAACTGTTGAAACGAAACACTTATAATTGTCATAATATGTGAGGCGGTTAGGGGAATTATTACCAAAACCAGACTAGAAAAGTTACATCGACTTTATACACCATCAAGTTGCTTCCCCAGGGGTAGGCAGAGACGACGGATAACAGTGCAAACCTGTCTCGACACACTCTCCTTGCTTTAATCATTTTAAAACATATTTTAGGTACAGTTATTTTCTGATCGTTTTTGTTTTACTCGTGACATGAATCTGCTAGAGTATTAAATTCACTTGATCATGCCATGTTTTCCTCGGGTATTCCTGACTTCTTCTACCATTTTCTTTCGACTTTATACAGCTTTTTAGTTCTTATACAATTTAACTTTATAATACTCGTAAAATAATAATTCAGTTGCACAATATTGTAATATATATTTTTGACGGCCTCCGCAGTCGAGGAATATTGATAATTTTATTTAATTATGTTATTTCGCAATGTATTAATTAAATAATATACACTGGTTGCAAAGGAAGTACCTGACTGTCTTCAACGAGTGATTCCCAACGTTATTTTTTTTTTCAACTAAAAACTTAAAACATCAATAGGTATTCGATAGGGCCCGGGCGGTTTGAGAGGTTGGGCGGCAGTGGCGGACTAAGCCCGTCAGAGGCCCGGGGCGGCAAAGCTGAATGAGCCCCCCCCACCCCCCCCCCCCCCCCCCCCCCTTGTAAAAGTTTATGTAATTTTGCAAGATTTTTATTCAGTTCACACGGGTCTCTGTTCCTGGGGGACTCCAAGCACCTCCGTGTTCCCTCGATAAAAACCGAAACAAGGCTTTAAGACACCAGGACACTAAAAATTATTTTCCTTTTATTTTTTATTTCATTTTTTAAAATATGCATTTGTTAATAATGCCATCATAAAATGTTTTAAAGAAATTCGAAAATTTCACCGAGTACACAACTTTATATTAAACCGTTTTAAACAGTGTGTATGTAGAATTATCCTTCAGCAAAACTTTTAACGCGTTTTTCTCAAAACTGTGTTTCTCAACCTGGTTGACAACATATTAGAAAAACTATACATCCGATTTGCATGCACCAAGTCTTAAACTGTTAGAAAATCCAGTTACAATGACACCACATAGGGATTTTTTTAATAAAGGGCCCCTTCTATTTTTTTTTTATGAAAGCTGAAAATTTTCCATAAAAAATCGAAAATAAAATCGCTGTTTCGACATTTTTTCTTTGTTTTAGAATTCAAAATTCCCCTATTTGGTACCATAGACACTGGGTTTTCGAACAGTTTTAGACTTGGTGCATGCAAATGTAAATGCAAATGCAATCAAAATACATACATGCGGATGTATAGTTTTTTAATATGTTGTCAACCAGATTGGAAAACGAGTTAAAAACGCATTCAAAGCTTTGCTGAAGCCCCCCCCCCCCTCCCCCGTTAGTCATCCACTGAATCTTTTTAATTACTTATCTATTTTATTACTATCTTTATTATCTATGATGATAAGATAACCTTTAGCAAATGACCTAAGATAGTAAAAAAATACGAAGTGCAATACATAAGTGAAACTGGAACATAACTGTATAGACATTAGAAAGATTAGTAGTAGTAGTAGTAGTATTTTTATTATAAAAATTGTAAATTATCGGTTCAGGCTATATTTATTTATTCCTATTAGATCTGTATGAGATGATATTTGTATGGGACCTCCCAACTCCAAACCACCTCTTAGATAGGTACTAAGCACATTTAGGCACTAGGATACAAAAATACATCACTTTTTTAATTCATTTTCTAAAAGATGCATTTGTTAATAATCTTTCACCAAATATTGAAAGGAAATTCGTAAAATTGACGGAGATACAGCATCTTATATTAAACAGTTTGTGTGTTGAATTATCCTTCAGCAAAACTTTGAACGCGTTTTTCTCACTACGTTTTTCAAACTGGTTGACAACATATTAGAAAAACCCCGCATTCGGTAGGATCCCCTAGGGTAAAGGGGCCCTGAAACGAGCATTGCCTAGGGGCCCCGACATATTTAAGCCGACCCTGGCAGGGCCGTATTGTCCACAAAGCAGTGTAGGCTACTGCCTAGGGGCCACGCATCGGCTAGGGGCCCCTATGATAAAGGGGCCCCAAGACGTGCATTGCCTAGGGCCCCAACATGTTTAATCCGACCCTGACTATGACACCACGTAGGGATTGTTTTATAAATCGCCCCCTTCTAATTTATTTTTATTTTTATGAACGATGAAAATTTACCAAAATTGAAAATAAAATTCGCTGGTCCGCCATTTTTATCTTTTTTTTTAAGATATCGAAATTCCTCTATATGATGCCATAGACACTGGATTTTCAAACAGTTTAAGAATTGGTGAATGGAATCGGATGTTTAGTTTGCTTAATATGTTGTCAACCAGGTTGAAAAACGTGTTAAAAAGTTTCGAGAAAAAGGCATTTAAAGTTTTGCTGAAGGATAATTCAAAACTGTTTCACATAAAATGTTGTATCTCTGTCAATTTTTCAAATTTCTTTAAAAAATTTGGAGAGTGCATCTTTCATAAAATGAAATAAAAAAATATTTTACAGTGTCCTAAAGGCTTGTTTAGGATTTGATCAGGGGAACATGGAGGCGTTTGGGGGCCTCCAGGACCGGGGGCCCGGGGCGGGCAGCTCCCCCCCCCCCCCCCCCCTTAGTCCGCCACTGTTGGGCAGTAACTCGGCTGAGAGACCAGTGATGATTTTTTGTTGTTGTTTGATCTTGAAGAAAAAAAAAATGAAAAATGAAAGATTACATCGAGAAAGTCACCGGAGGCCAAAATTTCATTTATATTTTTTACTCCAAATAATGTCTGGATTTAAATAAGTTTAGTTACTATAATATTGTTACCAAATTAAAAAATGGTTTTACATTTTATTCTACGAAGCACCGCACAAAGAGGACACTGATTAGCCTATCTCATTCTCTCGCAGTCTAAATCCTAAAGATGTATGTATCTGTCTCTTTTTAGTGTCGCTCGTTTCCGTTTCATCGATTTTGAAATCACAACGGTGCTAAATAAGTTTTCACTTAAAAAAATCAGAGTGTGCAATTCGCACGCGGTAGAAGTGAAACCTTTAGAAAACTAAAGTAGACAAGAGTGGTGAGGTTACGAAACACCGCAAAAAGAGGAGACCGATAGGTTTCGAATCACCGGACAAAGAGGAGACCGATTATACTATCTCATTCTTTCGCAGGCTAAATCCTGTAGATGTTTGTGTTTGTTTCTTTTTAGTGTCGCTATTTTTCGTTTCATCGAGATTCAAATCACAACGGTGCTGAAGAAGTTTTCACTTAAAAATGTAAAATGAATAATTTCGACGGTCCCGAAGAACAATGTCCGATGTGCGATTTTGTAGTTTTTTAGCAGTAGAGCTGTTCAAAGTTTCGTTTCTGTATTTTTACTGTTTTTGAGATCAAGAAATATAGCGTTGTTTTGATATTTGGAATTTCATTTTATTTAATCAAAAAAATAAGCCAATAAATAAGTCAACTCAATTTTTAGTAGGATTCGACATTGTTCTTCGATTGTCGATTTTAACGTTTTCTCAATCTCTCGGTGAGTTCAATGAGTTGCTTACACATTTTCGTGTTAACCACAAAGTGAAGTGTTTGTCGACTTTAAAAAAAATTTGCAACATTTTTCAAGTATTATGATACTTTGTATTGCAGTGTTTTAGTTTGCATGCTAAACCAAGAGAGTTGTAAGCAGTTTTTTTCTAGCGGCTTTAATTTTATCACCAAATGTGTTACCTGCGTGTTATAATTTGAATATATTTACATAATTAATATGCATAAATATTAGTCAAACATATCATTTACTTCTATCTAATTATGTTGTTCTCCTTTGTATTGTATTCTTGCGGTACGTGACGAATGTACTAAAATTTATATGCCAAACATTATTTAAATTAACTTTTAACAGTGCAAGAACGTAGATTTCATAAACCAAATTCTTTGAACAACCCGGCTTTGTCTGACATTTTAATTTATCCACTGGAGGGATAATGGTAAAAAAATGGACCACTTTTATTTTTCTGCGGTTGATAGCGTGCCAAAATAGGACCACATTTTCTTACCGTTCATAAAGCATTTATTTTAATTATTTTAAACATTTCCATGGCCAGCCAATTATTTTAAAACGAAGAGATACTGTATCTATTATGAATTATGACCATGGATGTCGCAAATCAGAACTTTGTAGACTATTTCAGAACGATGTTAAAATAAAAAATAAAAAATATTTTTTTCGATTAAAATTAAGTCCCTTTTCCATAGATATGCACCTTTCATTATCACGTATACCACAGACAACAAACAGAAATCGAAAATATTCTATGTTGACCCTTCACAGCAGCTTCAAATTAAAAAAACACGCAGGATTCACGCGTTATAAACTTTACGATTTTTTTTATAAATCCTACATATATGAGATAAACTGTAAAGTACAGGTTAATTCATTGGCTATAATAAGTTTTTATGTCTCCATGTTTAAATTCGAAGGTATGATATTTTTTATGTTAGCGAAAATTTTTAAAAATGATCTTTTGGGAAATCTCGAGCAATCGAGGCAAATTTATTTATTTTGCGTGATCGCTCCAGTGGATTTATCTGCAAATGGAAAAGGAACCAACGATATTTCGTTTTGTCGTATTAAAAAAATGTGTTGATCAAGGCTCCATAACTCTGATTTTTGATTCCCCCCGCCCCTCCCGTCCCTGTCCCACATCGTTACTTTTGTGAGACCCCCTCCCCCCCAGCGTGACGTCATATATTTTGCAATTTTACATGTGAAAATAATATTTGGTAATATTTTAAAGGTTTTTCGACAACATTTAATATTATCACGGTTACATTTGCCGCAATGGAGGGGGCGTAACGGGATACCACGATGGAGGGGGCGTAATTGGATACCACGACGAGGTTACAATATTTATTTTTGTGGCAGTCGCACGTGTCGCAGTCGTTTTGTGCATGTGACGTCACAAAGCCCATGACCCCCACAAATCCCTTGTCGCACTTCTCTTCTTCCTCCCACCCCCCTTAAAGTTTGTTGTAATTTATGGAGGCCCCTCATGATGGATATGAGTTGCTGGCTAAAAACTTAGATCAGACATGCCCATTGCCCAACCTGCGGCCCAATTAAGTTTTAGTTTTTATTTTTTGGATTTTGATATTCATAAAAAGAAAAATCTCGTCAATTTATTACAATCAATTCCAACCAATATGTTTTTCCGCACACCTTTCGGAAGATCAAATGCAACCGACTTGATTTTAATAAGTGGAGGGTGAGTGAAATAACACATGGGGTTATGTATAGTACAGATACATGTATAGTATAATACAGAGGTGGTCCGCGAGATCTAAAATGTGGCCCACGAAACATTTATTCATTTACCACAAATCGAAGCGAAAGGTATCCAAAATCTGATTCGTAACCCTTTTAGCACATTGCAAAATGACAGTAATTGCAAGGACGTGTTTAATTGCGCGATTAACAGTTTATCATCATTGTGGCTTGTGGTCCCTCAGTCCCTGTGAGAACAAATAAATGTCATAGTGGTCCCTGGTCAAAAAAAGGTCGGGAACCACTGCATTAAAGAAAAACCCGCACAAATTTTATGATGCCAGAACTCATATTTCATGAGCTGCTTCCGAAAATAGATTTGTTTTATAGTTAATAAGTAGTTGTTACCCGGTTTCGCCCAAGTTTCAACACTCTTTTAAAAATGTATGAAAAAAAAATTATATATTTTTTTACACTTGGATATTTTAATCACCTTAGGGAACGTCCCCATACTACGTGATACGTTTAGGGGGGGGGTCTTCAAAATGTCACGCTTGGTACAAATGAGCGGCGGCGGGCTTAGGTTTTTGGTCACCGGGGGGGGGGGTTAAAAATTGCAAAAAGTTGGTCACGTAGTATGGGTACGCTCCCTTAGCTAAATCTGGTACACGTTGTGCCATAAACCATTGCATTTTTCTGGAAAATCCATACAGAAAAAAAAATTCCAAGTGTGCAGTTCATACGCGGTAGAAGTGAATCCTTCAGAAAACTAAACTGAGCAAGAGTTGGGAGGCAACAAAGCACCGCACAAAGAAGAGAACGATTATGGTATCTCATTCCCTCACAGGCTAAATCCTATAGATGTATTTGTTTGTCTCTTTTTAGTGTTGCTCGTTTCCGTTTCATCGAGTTTCAAACCACAACGATGCTAAAGAAGTTTTCATTGTGTGTATGTAATTCACACGAGGTAGAAGTGAAATATTCAGAAAACTAAAGAAATAAGAGTAAGGAGGCTACGAAGCACCGCACAAAGAGGAGGCCGATGGGCTACGAAGCACAGCACCGATTATTTTATCTCATCCTCTCGCAGGCTAAATCCTTATATTTGTCTCTTTTTAATTTCGCAATTTTTCGTTTTATCGAGTTTCAAATCACAACGGTGCTAAAAAAGTTTTCACTTCAAAAAATGAGAAAATTTCTAGACGCAGAATGTTTCGTATTTCGAGAATTTTCTTTGCTTCAGAAAACAAAATTCCACTTTTACGACTAGGCATAATTAAGTGTATCTGTACTTTTTTATTGACTTTTACCAAAAAATTACTAAAAACAAAATGTTTCTAGACGTGACCATTATGCAAATATGTAATATATTTGTTATTGTCTGAATGGTGAATCGAGTCATTTTAGGCAAATAGTTTAAAGTAGCTATCTTTATTGTTATGTAAATAAAACTGGTTTGTTGGTTGTTATTGTAGGTGAATTGTTATTGTTCGGCCTCCGTGGTCGAGACGGACCCCAGGGTCGAGAAGTACGGCTCTCGATCAACAATCCGAAGGTCGCGGGTTCAAAACCCGGCGTGCACCAATAAATTTATTTTTATTTTTACTTTCACCTCAAAATTGTAATATTTAATCACCGAAGACACTGGAGGTTGCCCACCACTTTCCCACGGCGTTCTAAGGAAACAGATGGTTTCCTCCTTCACCGTACACGTCAGGACTCTAATTTTTTATTTATAAAGAAGCATTTTTTTTATTAAAATGACTCTAGACCTCCAATGTCCGGGCATACATTGTTAGCAGGCAGTATGCAAGTGCGTACATGGTGTTAGTTATTTATTTCACAGTATCACGTCTCATCTCCGCCACTGGATATAGCTGAAAACAAAGTTTATTAATAGAAAAGAGGGAAAGTTACTAAAAAAAAAAAACATTATTATGATGAGATTGTACGACCTAACCAAAGCAACTGAGTTGCAGTCGTCCGGCAGTCCCGCCGAGGATAAGCGGAGCCATCAGTCCAGTCGCAAACGGGACTCGGTGTCCGCGCCCCTAAGCCGGCTTCCCGGTACGCCCTCGAAGAAAGTGTTGGAATTAAAGAGGGAAAGACCTGAAGACCCTAGGGATAAACAATCACCGAAGACAATATTAGCGACTCTCAATAGAATTTTTGAATTAGTAAAATCTCTCTACCTCTGAGGTAATGGGTACCCCGTACATATAGATAGCAGCCAATTAAAAATGCGTTGAGAAAATGAAGATAAATGTTGGTAGTTCTTGGTCGAAGTATGATATAGTTAAATAAAAGAGGTTGGGGTCCCATTAGCTCAGTGGTAGAGCAATGCGGGCAAGGCTAAAGTCCTGGGATCAATTCCTAGATGTGACTATCTTTTTATGATTTTTCTAATTTCAATTTTTCGATTGAGAGTCGCTAATGTTGTCTTTGGTGCAAAATTTTATTTGATTAATTTATGTTATTTCACGTTTGCAGCACGTTCCATAGTGGAAGATACTCCCAGTCTCACGACGAACCCTAATTGGGGACGCCATAGTCTCACTGGCTCAAGACATGAGCAGTTGGGACTCTTGTGCGCTATTTTTGTTTTACATTATCTCCACTCCTGGAGTAAAAATCCTTCAGGGCCTGTGTCATCTTTGGGGATGCTGTGTGGAGGGCCTTTTTAGGGAAAGAAAAGAGAGGAGGTTCTAGGAAGGAAAAAGATGATTGCTGGGGAATGGATATGAAGAATTGTTAGGAATCTGGGGTTCGATGTGTTCAGGAGTAACGAACTTATGAATCGATCCCTCCCACGACTGTTCAGGGCGATGGGTCGAGAGAGTCCGGCTGGACAGGTCAAAAGGTCTCCCTCAATCAGTCTCTCCCGATCCGGCTCTCCACGCAGTAGGTGGGCAAAAGCAACTGTCGCCAAGTCCTAGACAAACCTGAATCCATAGCGAACCATTTAGGGTGACTTACGGCAGGGGTGTTGGCATTTTTTTTATTTAAAAGAAAGACATAAAACAAAATTCCCGGGTTACGAATAACCTGACAATATTCGAAAATCTCCTACTACCACCACAGTAAAATGTTGCTTGTGTCGTGATGGAGGACTTAGCCGAGAAATCGAATATGGGACGCCTGAGTGGGACCCAAACGCGATGCCAAATCAGCCACTGACCGGTCGTCATTATGTATTATTTGCTTATATCGTTTTTATTTTTTTATTGCAGAGTAGGGCATGCAAACCAGATGAATGCATAATGAAATAGTTTGAATAAGACGAGTGTTGATTTGGACTATTGAACGCGTACTATGTTATTACAGTACTTACATACCAGACACCTGGCAACCGCTAACAAACAATTTAAAAGATTCACGACACATCAACAAACACAAGGAAATCTGGAAACGTAATAAGAAAGTCAACTTCACTGTATTGCTCCGGAAAAATTAATTCATTTTCTCGTGTCCCGATCAGTAACCTCTAATTTCTTTCTCCTTGCTCCAGCTTTCGAGTGTTCCGTTCATTCTATTCATTATTTTACAAACAGTGCGTAAGTAAAGCTCTTACGTAATACACATAACTAACTTTTTTTCTTTTTTTTTTCTTCTTCACCTTTCCTTCTCCCGTTCCCACTCCGCCTCCTCTACCTTCCTTCTCCCCACTCCACTCCCCTCTTCCCCGTCCCGCGAACCCCCTTCCCGAGTTCCCCTCCCCCCTTCCCCCTCTTACTATCCATTCATTCAATCCCGGTACATTCAGTTTTCAAACAGCTCGCGTGCCACCTATTGCAATTTATAACTAGACCAATCCTTAAAATACCGTAATTCCTAAAGTTGTATAGAAAATAAAATGTCGATAATATTATGACGCAATATAATAATTTTAAAAAATACAACATGTATACCAAGTGTATTTTTGTACAGTCACATGTGCAAAATTTTATCAACCTTGTCATAAAACTGTAGATTTGCATAAAAATCAAATCCACACCGCCCGCTCTCCAGCCCGCTCGTCAATTTACACAAAACCTTGACAAATTATATACCTAAACCTTCCTGACGAATTAGTACATCTATTGGTGAAAACCGCATTAAAATCCGTTGTGCAGTTTTTTCAGTTTACCGCGAACAGACAGACAGACAAACGCGGCGGAGGACTTTGTTTAATAACATGTAGAGGTTTTAAGCACAAGTAGGTATCCCTTCCATTGTTAATGTACGTCCGTAATATATGAGGACGTGCGTTTACCAATTCCGCCATTGCGCCCTACTGTCAAACCGTCATAATAGCCAATCTGATATTTCAAATTTTAGAATTAACAATATTATCTTCAACTAATTTATTTTCCATATCATAGGCAACTACCCTGTTATTGGAAACAATCATTCTAAGAATTGGTTTGTAACCTGGATAGCGTTGCGGATAAATATATTCGTTATTTATATCGAACTAATGACTTTTTATAAAAGTATAAATGAATATTCAATTTTTATAAGAAAAACTCTCTTTTTATAACTTTTGAAGGTTATTCCCATCAATGTAATATACCATTGAAGATAAAGATAATGGTCGCAACTTTCTGTTTATCTCAGTTATCAAGTTTCAAATTACAACGGTGCTAAAGAAGTTTTCTCTCCAATTTTTAATATTAGCATGTTTTCGTCTATTTCTTAACAAATATTTTTTTTCGTTTACTCCATCGATTCCACTTGTACCTGCCAAGTAACGTAAGTTTAGAAGTCAGAAGGTGCAACCTCTTTTCACCAAGACTTTTTCAATCTTCCTATGGTTTATCAGTTGAGGAACTTTCTGTCTTTTAACATAATTAAAAATAATAATTTTGGTTGTCTCTGAACTTTGTTACCATGAACTCTAAAACATTTATCATGAATCTAAAAGTTTTATTTACATAATTGCAACGGATTTGTCGAGAATTCAGAATGCCCTTTTTGATGTATTACAGTTAGATGAGCACGATGGTTCCAATTTTTTACCCTCAATTATTTAAATGTGACCTCTAACGCTCTAATGCTGAACGACCGGAAACTACCGGTTGCCGCGCACTGATTCTGGAATGCGAGGGTTCCGACGAGATATTATTATACAAAAGAGCCTCTATGACTATGCAGAGATTTTTCACGGGCCTGCGTTACCAATTGACGGCTTCCGTGGTCGAGGTGCTCTCGACAGGCGATCCATAGATCGTGGGTTCCAATCCCGACGTGCGCAAGTAAATTTTTTTTTGATTGATTTGTGTTTAGAAAAAAAAAATCTGATGGTGATTGGATCTGAATATCCAGGTGCTTACCTCTTTCTCATCTCTTTCTCCTCCCCACTTACCTTCAGCCTCACAACATACCCCAATTTGTGATGCCATAGTCTCATTGGTTCCAGACGGTTGGGAGCAGTTGGAACTCTTGTGTGGTATTTAGATAACAAAGTTATATTATATGCAAGTAGGTACCTTTAGCGGTTTTTTGCAAAGCCGGCTGCACATAATATAAGTATTTTATTTGGCCGTATAGCGTCACCGCATGCTCCTTCGGAGAGACGTAATTATTATAAGTAAATATATTCTTACCGTCGACTTTCTTTCAAGATGCCTGCAGATAAAAATTCAAAAACAAAAATCAGGATAACTTTACACGGACAAACTCGGATCGATTCACAAGATCTACATTACAACATATATTCCACCAACCTACAACTAAAACGACTTTTGGACAAATAAATATGCAAAACTTCTCTATAAAATTATTTAATTTACTCCCTCTTGTAATAAAAACCATCCAAAATAACCGACTTCAAAAGAAGTATAAAGATATGGATTATGGACATGGGAAGGAAGAATATAGATACAATTTTGCAACCTAACTTTGCACCCCTTCGGGGACACTTGGTTAAATTTTGTGTAAGTAGGTACACCGTAGTTTCTCTAAACCGATTGCATATCGTGTATAAGTTTGCCGGGGGACCAACTGTCTGGGGATCAACTGTCATATAAACAATTTTTAAAATTGGATTTTTAAATCCCCAAGCAAAAAGAGGGGGTTATAAGCTTGACGTGTCTGTGTGTCTGTATGTCTGTCTGTGGCATCGTAGCTTCTAAACTAATGGACCGATTATGATACAGTTTTTTTTTTTAAATAAATAAAATGAAAATACCTCCGTACCTTCATCAGGACTGAATATAAAAATACTGAAAAATACAGGGTAATACACACATATATATATATACAAATTGTGAAAGAAAGAGACAGTAAATTAGAATGGGACAGTGCGGAAATATTTATGCAAGAAAGAGACAGTAAATTAGAGTGGGACAGTGCGTCTGTTGTGGGAGGGAAGTGGAGGAGGAGCGAGTGTGATAACGGGAAACATGCTTATAATAGGGCTGAATGTTAAATTTAGTTGATTATTAATGATTTCAGCCTTTGTATGAAATACATGTTTTTTTGTTTGAAAGCTGACGTTATCGAGATAGTTCTTATATACAATTCATGAAAAAAAAATCATTAGCTCATTTTTTGTCGGGGGTTACTTAAAATTTTAAATTTTTTTTCTTTGAAAACAAATGTTTTTTGTGATACTGCCCAAGAAATTCTACTATTCGGAGCTTATAGAACATTGATTTTAAATTTTATTGGTAGAGTAAAAAGTTTAAAGTAGACGCGAATGGAAATGTTTTAGTTTTGGTTTCTTTACTTAGGTACACCCGTTTATAGTTACTTTACGATTTTGAACGATGGTCTCCCTCCAGGGAGCTACTGAGAGTATGAATGAATACTTTATTTTATCATTTATCGTGTTTACAATAGAAAATAAAATAATTTAAACTGTGAATGTGGCAAAGTGCGATATGCGTACATTAAACTGAAGTAGATGGATTTACATTTCTATTTTGATATTGTCATACATTGTCCAGTGTATTGCGTTTTATATGGTTTTGTATATTAAGGATTTTATGTTTTCGAACACTGACCCTCTTACTACTAATGACAACTTATGTACGATAAAATCTTACACTTAAGACGACAATATACCCTAAAATATATTCAGAATCTTGAGCAAACAAGAATTGTTAGGGTTGTGTACCGCCTTAATACTTAAGAGCGTTTAACCAGCCAGCAGCCGAAAATCCACATTTCATCGAAAGTTGTTCTTACGATCATGCAGGGTGGTTACAATGAGAAAGATTAATTATTCTCCGTACTAGCTTTTTAAAATTATAATAATAATAATATTTGGATGATTTATATAGCGCCGTTTTTGTGAAAAATCACCTCAAGGGCGCTGTACAAACTTATAATACATACTCAATATCGATTTTATTTCATCCCAAATTTGCTTTAATTTATACCTTCATCCAAAAATGCTGAAAGGCGTGTTGATAAAACTATTAAAATAATGTACTTTTTGTAATTGTTTTTTTTTTTTAATTATAAGTATTTATCATTTTTCAATAATGTCTAAGTTAAATAAGAACGTTAAAAAAATCTGAAATATATTAATGTGTAAGTGCGCAAACACATACACAAACGCCCATTTTCGTCAAGAAACACATGTACGTGTATATTTTTAATGATTTTATTTAAAGTAAAATTAAAATTCTAAAATATGCGATACCCAGATAATGTATTGATTTATTTTACTGCATGATTAAATGATTTGAAATGGGTGTGGTATAATCCAAAATCTTTTTTGAAAATTTAACAAATCTGCCAAAGACCTATGGTATAACCTTATTATACTAAAAATAAACATTTTTCCCAAAATACCACATGCGAATGCTAGATAAAAGAACAATCTTTCGAAATCTCTTTATAATTTGTAGTGGAAAAGAATCAATACGTCTAAAATCTGATTTAAAAATGACATATTTCTGGTTTTCTCTGGTTATACCCTCTTAATACAGCGCTCTCGAAGTTTTTACTAGCACCAGACGCCGTTTGGCACAGGGCCGGCCCTTACAGTTTTATAAATAAGATGAGATGAAAAAAAATCGCCGCGTGGAAGTTACAGTCATATTCATTTAAAAGTAAACCGAAAGTTAAATAGCAATAAAAACGGTAAGTATGTTGTTATTAATTCAGAGATAACATCAATAAGCTTATAAGTCAATTTTATTGGTACGCAAATATACACGAGATAAAAAATACAAATTAGTAAATTCGGTGTTGTAAATTTAAAAAATATCGATGTAGACTAATCTAACTATTTGCCTTTGATATCGATATACTAAGTACATGAAGACCATCTTTCCAAACATAAATTTCCTAAATTCTTCATGCTACAAAAGGAGGGAAAAATGATTGCCAAATTATTCATCTTTATTGGGTCACTCATAGAAAGGGAATATGTATACCACTAGAAGTGCCTTCCATACAAATTACATTTTTTTACATTAACTCCACAAAGGAGGCCCAGAGAAAAATTATTTTCCTCGGGGCCTGTGTCATCTTTGGGAATGCTGCGTTGAGGGTCTTTTGTAGAAAGGAAGGAGGTCTTCAAGAGACGCCCATTGTAGGAGAGAGGAACCACCGATGCCGGCCAATCGTTCCACAGCCGAGCTCGTGAACTCAAAAACGAGTAGCGGAAACGACCCATTTTCATGTCAACTGTGTTTGGCGTGTTTCTGAACCAGTGATTATGGAATCAATGATGCTAGTTCTTCAGAGCATCTTCCATTGAAATACCGGTAGAACATTCCCACCCGACAGGAGAATCTACCAAACGGATCGCTCATTTCTGCACAGAGTTGAGGGTTTTTCAGATATTGTGGGGCTTCAAACCAGAGGTGGTTGCAAAATTCAACCGTGGAGCACACGATTTGTACAGGGTTAGCAGTTGTGTTAAAGTATCTGTCAGCCCTGTACAGTACGCCTAGCTTCTGAAAGGCTAATTTAACCCTGGCTTCGATGGAGTCCCCATACCTGAGCTGGTCAAGTAGACTGTAAGGCTTGTTCCAAATAACCCAAAATTTAGACCCACCCTCACTCACACCTGAAATCGTAGATCTCCATCCCATTTAAATTTCGGAAACATATTTTCGTTACATGTTTTTGGGGTGTTATGCCTTGTTGCGCTACCTCCTTCTTTAGCCAACGCCAATTACACATCTACAGGATCTGCCCTGATGATGGACACGTAAAACATTAGCTAAAGAACATATAACGAAAATATTTTTGGCCGTGAAAATCTAAAAACGTATCTTCGGAAACATAGTTTTGTTTGGAAATGTAGGTCATATACATATACTCGTATGATGAAACACGCCCACAAGGCACTTCTTGTGTCATTCTTTATTCTATGCTCACACTCTAGAGTTGATGTGTGTATTTTTATGTAACAAAACAAAGAATACGTTATTGGACTTCTCTACACATTCAATGTTGCAAAATAAAATGTTTTTCTTAACAGATATGTTTGAATTCTTAACACGATGACGACATCTCTCCTATTTAAATTGGCCTTTGTAAAACGTTATTGCGAATAACTATTCAAAATAAAATAATGCTTCAGACCACAAATCGGTATACACTATATATACAAAAATATATTAAATGAAAACAAATAAGTTTGTAAAAACTACAAAAAATTGCAGTTTAATTTTTTTGAATTTAAGCATTTCTACTGTGAATAATTAATTTAAATTTAACATTTTCCGTAAAGATACATATACATATTATATCGTTATACATAAAACATCCAACCATCCATTTTCATGAAAATTAGCTGTTGCTTAAGAGCGTTTAACCAGCCAGCGGACGAAAATCCACATTTCGTCGAAAGTTGTTCTTCCGATCGTGCAGGACGGTTACAATGAGAAAGATTAATTATTCTCCGTACCAGCTTTTTTAAATTATAACTCAATATCGAATTTATTTCAATCCAAATTAGCTTTAATTTATACCTTCATCCAAAAATGCTGAAAGGCGTGATGATAAAACTTTTAAAGTAGTGTACTTTTTGTAGTTATTTTTTGATTATAAGTATTTATCATTTTTCAATAATGTCTAAATTTAATAAGAATGTTAAAAAAATCTGAAATATATTAGTTTGTAAGTGCGCAAATAAATACACAAATGGACCAATTTTCGTCAAGAAACACATGTACGTACATATTTTTTAATGATTTTATTGAAACTAAAATTAAAATTCTAATTCATAACTTTGCTAGATAATGTATTGATTTATTTTACTGCATGATTACATTATTTGAAATGGGTGTGGTATAATACAAAAACTTTTTTGAAAACTTAACAAATCTGCCAACGACCTATAGAATAACCTTATTATACTAAAAAAATTTAAAAAATCTAAATATTTATTACATACGAATGCTAGATAAAAGATCAATCTTTCGAAATCCATTTATAATTTTTTGTGGAAAAGAGTCAATACGTCTAAAAACTTTTTTGAAAATGACGTATTTCAGGCTTTCTCTGGTAATGCCCTCTAAATTTATGTAATTTTAATACAGAATTACGTACTTTAAAATAATTTGCAATCAATAACGGTTATACTTTAACATTAATCTGAAAGTATGTTGCCTGTTGTATGCTGATTATGCGGTGCTGATTTCTAACACTATGGAAGATCTACAGTCTCTCGTATCTAGGATGAACGAAGTACCTATGTATAAAGAATGAGTTAATGATGAATGTAAGTAAGTCTAAAGTCATGGTATTTGAAAGAGAGAGTACGAAAACAGTATGCAATACAGTTGTGAATGATGAATACTTGGAGCAGGTGGATGAATTTGTGTATCTGGGTAGTATGTTTACGAGACATGGGAAGGCTGATAGAGATATTGAAAGAAGGGTGAATACCGGTAACTCCATTAATGGTGGACTGAATGCCGTTGGCGCTAATAAAAAAAACTGTCAAAAGAAGCGAAGCTAGCAGTCCACAATGGAGTCCTCGTACCTTCCCTGATGTATGGCAGTGAAGCATGGAACTGGCAGAGGAAGGATGAAAGTAAACTGAATGCTGTTGAAATGAGATCCCTGAGACGTATGTGTGGTAAAACAATGTATGATCTTGTGAGAAATGTGGATATCCGCAAAGAATGTAAGGTTGATGTAAGCATAATGAGTAAGATTAAGAAAGGGACTCTCAGATGGTTTGGGCATGTAGAGAGAATGAACAAAGAAAGTAGTGTAAGAAGAATATACGACGCGAATGTGAATGGTAGAAGAAGTCGGGGACGCCCGAGGAAGACATATAGTTGATTCGGGCCATGTCAAAAGTCAGAATAATAGAAGAGTATGTATGAGACGATGTATGATTGTGAGTGAGGCAAAGAGTGTGTGCCAAGACCGAGTTGTTTGGCGGTCCGTCCTCTCTACCTACCCCTGCGGGGAAACGGCATGATGGTTAGTTAGTTAGTTAGTTTAACGTTAATAGACAATATGACAAAAAATATTTAAAAAAAGTTTATTAGATATTTTGTTTATCCACACATAGGTAGTTATTTGTCAATGAAAATATTTAGAGAAAGATAGTATTTTTTTAAAAAATAGTGTGTTTTAGACCACACGACTAAAGTAAAACTTCACTTACTTGAACTCCACTCCCTCTGAACTTCCGTTCACCTCGCCCGACCGTTAGCCTCGCCCGATCACACTTTTCATAACGCTCTCGTCACGCATTCACCAGCTTACTTCCCAAGTCAAGCGTGCGTAAAGGCCCGACCGTTCACCTCGCTCGATCACACTTTTCGTAACGCTCTCGTCACGCATTCACCAGCTTAATCCCCAGCGTGGGTAAAGAAGTTTTACTTCAGTAATAACACTTCAAATTTCATAATTAAAATCATGCCTGATGATATAATAGCCATTTACACTTACCATGACAAATTAAAAATTATATATTAAATAACAAGGACAGAGGTGAACAAATCTGGGGTTAATAAATTAATTTGTAATGATTGTAATTTTTTTATGTATGGAAGACTTCTAAAAAAAATGAATACTAGATTTAAAGAACGTACGTAGTAACAAATCATTATGTTGACATAAATAAAGGGTTAAAAAATTTATACACAAACAACGAATTAGATAAATTAGAAATTTGAAGAAGTGGTAATAGTCAATAAAATATGTTAATTACCAAATATTTTTTAAAAGCCACCTCTTATTTTGTTGCCAGCTGACCCAGACACCCGTTGCTGTGGCTAACGAATCACGACGCCATCTACTGGATGGTTCCCCAACCTTTTAATTCCCACCGCCATCTGTTAATGTGCATACAAATCAAATCGATCAGTCACTCTATTTATATTATTATAGCGAGTTCCCAGTATGCGTTTCTATGCCACGTAATAAAGAAATTGTTTTTCCCTGCGTGTCCTTTCCCATTGGTCCCGCGTCCCCTTCCCTTCTCTCGTTCCTACTCCGCCTTTCCTCTCCCCACTCCCCTCGCCCGCTTCCCCCGTCCCGCGAACACCCCTCCCCGAATTCCCATTCCCCCTCCCAGGTTCCCCTCCTCCCCTCCCGCGAATACTCCTCCCGAGTTCCCCTCCCAACTCCCGAGTTCCTCTCCCCCCTTCCGGGTTCCCCTCCCCCTTCTGGCATTCCATTCATTCAGTCCCGGTAACCCTTTGTGTTTCTACCCTACTAACATTAACTTTACTTCCATTACCTCATTGGGTTTAATTATGCTTTTTTTGTTTTTCTTTGTGAAAACATCTTCAAAACCAATAACCCTAATTTGTTTTCAGAACAGAAAACAAAAATTACTTATTCTATATTCTCTACATATACAGAATGTCCGGGGGTAAAGTGCATTAACTTCGAAAGGTGATTCTACATGATGGTAGGAGTAAAAAAGATTAAAAACTTTTTCCGAAATTCCAACTTTTTTTCCCATACAAAAAGACGTACCTACTAAAAATCCTTAGTGTGAGGTACGGTCTTACTTGCTGAGAGCCTGCCCGGCGCCCGACTCGATTGTGATTGGCCCGTATCGTAACAGCGGAAAATAATAAATCTGGCCGCACACGCCGGACTAATTTCATACTTGTACTATCATGTAGAATTGCCTCCTGGAGTTAATGCACTTTACCGTCGGACATTCTGTATATGTAGAGAATATAGAATAAATAATTTTTAATTATTATAAGCAATAATTATCAGCCTGAAATACTCATCTTTATTTTTATTTTTTTTTTTTTTTTAAGTTTCTTTATTCATTGAAAAATATTTTTTTACAAAAGTTGGGGATTTTTCGACCACCATGCTAGGCACATGCCTGTGTTGTGGTGGTCGATTTTTTATACAGTAAATTATCATATGCAATATAAAGAATGTGTGAGAGTATTAAGAAAATATACATATGCATAAAATAAAATAATCTACATTGAAAAGTCTTCCGATAAAAGATACTTGCCGCCAACGGGACTTGAACCCGTGTCCTTCTGATTGCCGGTCAGCTGCTCTTGACCACTGAGCTATGGCGGCTTATCAAATACCCGCCAAATAATTCAATATGTACTAGTGTTTCATTCAACAATTACTGCTTATTATATTTTTCCACCCGAAAACAACCAACTTTATTTTTGCGAGAGAGACGCTGTTAGTGTTAAATCCCTCGCTAGGTGGCATCCTATTTATTTATCTTCCTAAATGTGATTCGTCCCTCGGTAAGAGACAGATTGAGGTGGCTCCGAATAATGTTAATCCAATAAGAAAGTATAATTCGGGTGTATTATAGGCAATATACAAGAATGATTTAATACCTGAATATTTATCATTCTTTTTTAAACTAATTACATAAGATAACATGAAAATTGATATAAAGCCGGGCAGAAATTAATTAACGAACTATTAAATGATTTTATTATTCAGCTTGCCGTTAAATAAAGATTGTCAGAATTGGATTGTAATTTATGTTCGACTAGGCAAGCCCAAAATATTTTTTTAGTGTGAAACACTAATTAATTCAGCAATGATTTCAAAATTTAAGTAAATTCCGCGAAACTTCAAATTTTCTATAAATTCGTAAAATGCTTTTACTTGAAGCTTAAAATATTGAAAATTCACAGTAAAGCCATTAATCACTAGAAGTTCGGAATTTAATAAAATTTTGTTCAGTTAGATAAATTTATTACTATTAATAACGTACTTGTAAACTGCCCTTCAAAAATGCCCTCAAAACCAAAATGAAGCAATGAATTCATATTTCAAAAACAGTTAACTGACAACTTTAACTAGAAAAGATCACTGCCACTCGATGGAAAATATTTGAAATATTTATTTTTATGCACAGAATGTCCCGTGTGCTACAGATCAAACGAAATTGAGCTATGGGGGGGGGGTTATTTGCAATCAAAATGACCGTGGGTATTGTGGTCTAATTCTTAACCCTTTCAACATTATATTCATTTCTGTATACATGACGCACATGGTTAATTTGATTGCAAATACCTCCCCAATCACCCCACGTATGATCGGGATGATAGGGGCTTACGGGACACCTGTATTTCTAAGGCAACAGCCCTATTTTCATTCGGTTACGCAATTTTTCATCCCGCGAACAAATATCCCCAACAAAATATCCCCGACAAAATATCCTACGGACAAAACATCCCCCAACAAAATATCTACTAAAACCTAACCTAACCTAATAAAAAAGAGACAAAAATAATATAATAATAGACATCCTGTAAGGACAATACCTCATTGTTATCTGTTTTATTTTTGTATCCTTTACTATTTTTGAACCATTTTATTCATTATGTTGAAATTAAATCAGATTTTTATCATTTTCTTTTTCAAATTAAACTACAAAGAAAATGCACAGACTACACACAGCTAGACTATTATATTTAAAATTCGAACTTATGTAGACGTGTAATGAAATATATATATATATATATATATATATTTATTTATTTTTTTACAGTGAATACCGCACAAGAATCTCAACTGCTCCCGTCTGGAGCCAGTGAGACTATGGCATCCCCAAATGGGGTATGTTGTGAGGCTGAAGGTAGTGGGGAGGGGAAGGAGGTGGGGAAGAGGAAGTTTGGGAAGTACCTGGCTATTCAGATCTGGTCACTAAACACGGCTAAAGCCATTTTCAAGCAACGTTTCAATTCTGAATGGTGGTCTTACACCAGGGCGATACTGATAGTATCTTCCACTCTGGAACATGCCGCAAATACACTATATATTATTTTAAATGAATTAATTGTGAAATAACACAAATTAATCAAATAAAATTTATTTGCGCATGCCGGGTTCGAACCCGCGACCTCCGGATTGTGAGTCAAGAGTCTTACCCACTGGACTACGGATATATTATTATTGCAAAAGTATAAAAGAGATCACTCTTATATCGCTCACACACAACATTATTTTTTTTTTAATTAGCTTCACAGAGGAGGTTCCGAGGAAACAATTTCCCTCGGGTCAATGCCATCTTTGGGGATGCTGTGTGGAGAGTTTCTTTATGGAGAGGAAGTTCTGGGAAGGAAAAAAGTATGAGTGATGGGTAGGAATCTGTGGGTCCGGAGTGTCCAGGAGTGTCGGACGTATAAAGGCATTACTACCACTGCGCTGCAAGGCGATAGGTCGAGTGTTCAGCTTGAGAGGCAAAAAGGTCTCCCTTTCTCTCCCGCCGCCACGCAGTAGGTGGGCAAACGCACCCGCCGCCAAGACTCAGACAAACCTCACCCCGTGAACCCGGGCTCCGGTGCACCTATGGCAGGGGTGTTTATTATCCAATAAATGGTTTCTAGTGGGGGGTGGGATGAATTCAAACGTTCGTCACTCTTGTATATTTTTGATTGATCCCCAAGATTCCTAACCATCCCTCATATAATTTTCCTTTCCAGAACTTCTTCGTCTTCCTTTCCGTAAAAAGACCCTCCACACAGCATCCCAAATACGACAATGGCAAGCAGGGTTTTTTTTCCTAAGGTGTGGAGTTAATGTTAAAAAAAGTGTGTGATTTGAGCAAAGTTCTTGATATTTGTTTCTGCAAAGTCAAAACGACAAAAAATAAGAAGAGAATGAAAATCTAGAAATTATGAATTTGATTTCATTTTGATGCGTAAATATTTAAATACCTGACACAAAAACCTTAATACCATCCTTTCTTACTTGAAATATTATATTCTAATAAAAAAACTAATAATATTTTTCTTTGTTTTCAGGTGGATAATTCAAGCAGTGATTGGGAAAGTGAAGAGTTTCTACGCAATAGCTATCTCGCAGTGCCGTGAATAGTTTTACTTCCTCTCCCCACCCCGGAAAACCTACCCTGGGGGTTGTAAGACGGATGGAGGCTTCGCAAGCAATCTTACTTCGCGTTGTGCCACAGAGCCAATTATAACAAAGTGGAAACTTGGTGCAATCTCGTGTAACATCGTGAAGTGTAATTTTTAAAATTATTTTGTAGAAGCAATGCGTTTGTATTATGTATCTGCAAAATGTAATGAGATTTTCCTTTGAGACCAAACACCAAAGAAAACTGTGACTACTACTTGCGATGTTTTTTTGTTAGAGAGCTAAAATATCTTACAAATATTATAAACACGAATGTTTGTATGGATGTATGTGCGTTTGCTACTCTTTCACGCAAAAACTACTGAATGAATTTTAATGAAACTTTTCAAAAATATAGCTCATACATCAGAATAACATTAGGCTATAATTTATAAAGCTAGCTAGGAAGGGGACGCGAAGGGGGAACGGGGACGCACGGGACAGGTGATTCAAGGACATTGTATTTCTTTGAATATGGCATTCCAACGCATGCCGGTAACCAGCTAGTGAAGAATAAAACTATTAATATTTAATTAAAGGAAGACAATATTAGCGAAACTCAACCGAAAATCTGGAGACAGAAAAATAAGAAAAAGATATTGGCACCTCTGGGACAATATTATGATTTGATTGAGTTTCTCTAATATTGTCTTCATTTAATTAAATATTACAATTTGTTTTACTCGTAAAGTTTAAAATAAAAATAAATATTAATATTTAACCCCTCTGGCCTCGACAAAATAATATCACGTCATCAAATATTCCCGCTTGACATTCAATTTCAAATAGTTTCGCTATTTTTGAACGTATTTCAAGATCAAAATACCATTTTGGAATGCAGATGAAAGAGATTCTGTTAAATTTAATTATGACAAAAATGCAATTAAAAATATTAAATTTTTTAACGAAAACAAAGGCAAAATTGTTAAAGTCGCTTGCAAATGATTTGAGTAATTGTAATTACCACTTTACACAAACTAAAAAAATGTTAAATTAGGCAAAGGTTTGATTATTATAAAATTTTTCGTCATATGAATTTATTTTTTCGTTTTATATGAAAATATTTATTGAAAATTTTGCAAACCTTGATCAATATTTTTCAAATGCTAAATATTGTTTAGTAGAATTATTTCAAATGTTTCGTGCGTAGTGTTCTCTCTTTCTAACACTGTTTAAATCTTACATCTCACCTTAATACAAAATGGGATAGCTTGACTTTTATATCAGGCTGTCTTATATTTTATGTCCATATCAGGCTGGGAGAAAATCTCCAGAAAGACTCTAGAAATCAGTTCAGCTTCAAAGACGTAAAAATCTTCCTTTCATGAACAAAATGGCTAAAACAATAGCTTTGATTAAATCTTAGCCTACCTGGCTCTGTTCATTTACCACATCGATTATTATTTTTAAGTGAAAACTTCTTTCGCACCGTTGTGATTTAAAACTTGATGAAACGAACAATAGCGACACTAAGTGTCGTACATGGAGATACTTACAAGCGACTCGACATTGATGCACGTAGCACTCGCACCGCTCGTGAGTACCCACCATACTATTTTGCTAGTGTTCGTACATGATGCTACGCGCCGTCTACGGGTTTGACGTCAGTTGCATACTACCAACGGTGCTGGAAACGCCAGATGCATTCATGTCTACTACTACTATCCGTTTGACGTTTAACAGAAATGGTGAACGAACGTGAAAGGAATTTTAATTTTTTTCTGGAAATGGAAAAAAAGAGTGTTTATACAAGGTGGCGCAAAATTAATCACCCTATCGGAAGATGTTATAATTTTTGCAAATGGCGTCGTACGTCAATCATATTCGACATTTGTGAATTAGATAGCCGCAGAATACAAACAGACAAGCAGTGGAGTGCTATACTCCGCGAGAGCGTGGAATAATTGTGTCGATTTAAGCTTTAACGCTTTTAGCGATTTTGTGTCGAAAGTCATCATGAGCGACGAGGCGCATTTCCACTTAAACTGTTGAAACAATAAGCAAAATATTCATTTCTGGGGCACTAAAAATCCGCGTGTGATGCACGAAAACATGTGATGGGGCTTGGTGAACATGTGGTTTCAACAAGACGGTGCAACCGCGCACACAGCATGAGCCACAATGGATATTGTGAAGGAAGCGTTTCCTGGTCGCGTAATCTCTCGTTTTGGTGATTTGGTATAGCCAGCAAGACCGCCCGATTTAACCATCCCAGACTTCTTTCTTTGGGGCTATTTGAAGTCGCGGATTTACGCCAACAAGCCTCAGACAATCGCAGCCCTTAAGGAGAATATTCGACGGGAATGCGAACAGTTATCACCGGAAATCTTGCGGATGGTCATGGAAAATGCGATAAAACGGGCACAAATGTGTATCAACACTGGCGGCACTCACTTAACGGATATCATCTTTTCCACTTAACAGAAAAAATTGTAAAAGTCCAAATAAAGATTTCTATTACTCAAAATCTTTTTTTTTTAATTTAGTAAAAAAGCTATTCAAAAACAAAATTGAATGATTAATTTTGCGCCACCCTGTGTAACAACACGTTACCAGAATACTTAAGAATTAATTTTGTGGAGAAGGCAAGGGGCGTACTGCACAGGCCCCGCAGATACTTAAATAGTACACGACTGCTAACCCTGTACAAATCACAAGTGCACCCCACGGTTGAATTTGGCAGCCACCTCTGGTCTGGAGCTCCAAAATACTTGAAAAATACCCTCAACTCTCTGCAAAAACGGGTGGTCCCTTTTTCCCTAGATTCTCCTATCTTAACAGACGGATTGCAATCTTTAGAGCACAGGTGTCGGTCCTTATTCTACCGGTATTACAATGGAAGATGCTCGGAGAAACTAGTGTCATTGATCCCTTCGGCACCAGTGCATAGTCGGGAAATACGCCAAACGCGTGCCCAACATTGTCATTTGACACATGATAACGGGTCGCTTCTTCGATTCGTTCTTGTGTGGAACGATTTGCTGGCTTCTGTGTTTCCTCCTTCCTACAATATGGGCCTCTTCAAGACCAATGTTCATTTCTTCCTCTCCTGAATGGCCTGAAAAGAGACAAACACATACATCTTCAGGATTTAGCCTGCGAGAGAATGAGATAGTATAATCGGTCTCCTCTTTGTGCGGTGCTTCGTAGCCTTCCTACCCTTGTCTACTTTACTTTTCTTAAGGTTTCACTTCTGCCGCGTGTAAATTGCACACTCTGATTTTTTTTATCGATAATGTCGGTAACATTTGTTTATTGTTTGTTCGTTAGCGATCTGCATGCGGGGATGAGCACAAGCTCGAGAACAACAGCAAACAATAACATTACCAATGCATTGTCGATAAAACTTTGTCGGCTGTCGACCGTTTATTTATTTGCACTATTAATTTGCAATTTTTTTGATGTTGGACGGAACCTACTTTTAAATGACCTCGCAAAATTAGCGACAGTTGTAACGTCTATTAAAATATTACTCTTGATGCGGAATGACATTAATAGGATAATTTAATTATTAATAACCGTCCTCATTTTCGCCCCTAAACCGACTAGACGCAGTAAAATAGTTGGCGCGTTGATTGTGAAAAATCGCACGGAATTCGACTGTGCACGACTAAGAATCCTCTTCAGAATTAGTAAATTGTAATATTCACGCAGTAATAGCCCGTAATAAATATCAAAGGGTTACAGGCATTGACGTATGATATCTGATCGAAGGTTACAGGCATTTCGCAAAAGCTGGCCAGAAATCCGGTGACCTTTTTGAAGCGCACAAAGTCAAAAAGATAATATTGTAATTTTTAAAAAATATATCTTTTTTCCTTAGCCTTATCATCAAAACGTTAATTTTAAAAGGAAAAAAAACGTATTGAGATTTGTTGAGAAAGACACTTCTTAGTTATGTAGTTTATTAATACCCTTCTAGTAGTCAGGTATTGTAAAATTCTGTCCTAGTTTCGATTGTGTATAAACATTGAAAAATATAACGATTTGGAGAAACGACTGCGCGGCCTTTTACATACAAAATTTATTTGGTTTTAAAGCCAAAGTACTTCACCAAACTGAATAATTATTTTTTATGCAAAAGTTGTACCAAATATCGGATGTGTACAACTTTATTTATTTGTGTGTTCAAATTATAAAATATAGACCAAACGAATTCATTTTTTTATGATTTTGGAGGCAACTTTAATTTATGTTATTTTTTACATTAGTTCCACACAGGAGGCCTGAGGAAAATAATTTTCCTCAGGGCCTACGTTATTATAGGGGATGCTGTGTGGAGGGTATTTTTAAGAAAGGGAAGAATAGGAAGTTCTGAGAAGAAAAAAGGTGTGAAGGGTAGGTAGAAATCTGTGTGTCCAGGAGTGACGGACGTATTAATCCATCACTCAAACTGCGGTTCAAGGCGATGGGTCGAGAGAGTCCGGCTGGCAAAATGCCTCCCTCAGCCAGTCTCTCGATCCGGCTCGCCACGCAGTAGGTGGGCAGAGGCATCCGCCGCTAAGACCTGGACAAACCTCACCCCATGAACCCGAGCACCCCTGCTAAGTCACCAAACGTAGCGAACAACTTGGGGTGATCTATGGCAGAGGTGTTGGTTTTAATGATAATAATTTATTAGTTAATGACAATTTAAAAAAAAAATCTTTCCCATATTACTATACAAATATAAATTTACAAAATAAAAATTTGAAAAATGCGGTTTTTGGGTCGAAATTTTAAATTTAGGCGTGCCTAAAACAAATTTGTGTCCCAACGCAAATCTGCCATTTGTAAATCAAATTTAAATCCATCAAAATCCTTTAATTTTTCTATAATTTTTTAAAATATTTAACCTATTTTTATATGTAACGTATTTTTATATTTAACGGATTTCTATATTTAACGGATTTTTATATTTAATGTACTTTTTATATTTGTATATAAATTAGGCCTAAATTTTTTTAAAAGAATAGTCTCTAACTCACAAATAATTGCCAAAGTTATCGCTAAATTCGTAGAAAATCTATTTCTTCAATGACCTATATTTCATAATTTCAAACAAAAATGTGCAAAAAAAGTTTATGCGGTACTTGTACATGCGAGAGTTTGTGTACTACCTTTTGTTGTATCCCTCTGATTCTCTCGCAGGAATACTGGGACTAAATCGTCTCGACGTTAGTAGAAAAATTGCAATTGTGCTAGTAGCACACACGCTGCTAAACGGGCACATTAGCAATCCTGATGTTCTGGAAAGGATTTCACTTTACGTCCCCGATAACTTCACCGGAGCAAGGCAACACAGACTTTTTACTTTTCCTAGAGGCAGGACCAACCTACCAATGGTCATGCCTCTGGGGAGAATGACCTCACTATTAAACCTTTCTTCTGAAATTGACATTTTTCAATCGAACTACAATCATTTCAAGAGCGAAATAAAGGTATTCTTTAGCACCTGTCATTATTAATGTACCTATATAATTAATGAATTACACTATTAACTGAAAATTGTGAAATGTAATTGGATATATATATGTTAACTGTTTTTCACAATAATAAATAAATAAATAATATACCTATAAAAACACATATTTTATTGGAATTAGTTCTTGCATTGCATTCAAACTTACACAAGCGCCAGTTTTTTTTAAAGTTACGAGGAAGCAACAAACCAAAAATATATGTATTCTTAGTGAGCCTTATATCGCCACAAATATACGTAATGGTCATAAAAATCACCTGGCCAACCTCACCAGTCCGGAGGTCTTGACTTCCAGCGTAAAAGTGGCTTTTATTTATTTTGTGACTAATTTTATAAGAAAGAAAAAAGTTTATCAATGGAAACCCTCACAGATAATTTTAGCCATAAAATCGTATTTTAAAAAAGTTGTTTCTTATTATTTTTTTTAGAAGAAAGATTAACATTCCAGGGTTACAAATAACCAGACAATATTTTTTCTCCTACTACCACCACAGTAAGCGGAAAGTGTTGCTTGTGTCGTGATGGAGGATTTAGCCAGACTGAACACGAGAGAGGAATTGAACACGCGACGCCGGGTGGGAACCAAACGCGATGCCAACTCGCCAATGACCGGCCACTTTTTACGAAATACCAACGGTTTATGTTAGTTTCTGGTTAAAAAAGTCGAATTGTTTTTATGAAAAATATAATATTCTTTTATAGAAAAATATTTTTGTATCAGTTAAAAATAATGTAACTTCGAAAAAGTTATTTATCTTTTTTACTTCTACCATCATATATAATCACCTACCGAAGTTTGTGCACTTAACCCCTGGACATTCTTTATACGTTCATACATTTGTAATGAAAATATGTATATATATATATATATATATATATATATATATATATATATATTTTATTATTATTAAGGAGAAAATACAGATACAGATGTCAATTGACAAGAATATACAAAACAATTAATAGAGAATTTACCTGCATCCAAACTATTTCTCACGAATTAACATTAACAGCAGATAAAAACATATGCAAATATTTTTACTTTTAAATACGGAAAAGACGTACATAAGAATATTATTTTACAAATAGAGAGATGAAAAAAATGTGCGCAATATCCTTATAAAAGTTTACAAAGTGTTTTTGGAATTTTGATGGTAAGACCAAAAATATTAAAAAATATATATAAATATAGATAAAAAAAAATAATGTCATACATAAATTTAAAAAAAGAAAGGTAGTTAAAATTATAAACCAAGTAATGTCTAAGTTATTGTATTTTGTAGGAAAACAGCCTTCAATTTTCTACTAAAAGTACTGCGTGTATCAAAAAATAAGTCGGAATCCTTGAGGTTTTGATTTTGATTAAACGATTCGCACATTCTTCTGATTGGATCCCTGACACCAGCATTTGTACGCGTCCGGCTAATGTGGAATAAGTCGTTAAGCCTTGTTACTCTGGGTGGTATTTTGAAGTTTATTAGTTTCAGTAGGTCAGGACAGTCAATAATGTTGTTGCAGATTTTATATAGAGTCATGAGGTCAAGGAATGTTCGCCGGTTAGTTAGAGTGGAGACGTTATAATTCGAGAGCATATTTATGTACCCCCGTTTAGGTGCGCTCATTCTGTAATTGAGGTATTGCAGAAATTTCTTTTGAATACTTTCAATGTTGTCTTTATAGACACCGTAAAGTGGTGTCTATAAAGATTTTGTAATTTTTTTTTAGAAGTTTACGCTTATATTTTTTATAAAGTAATTTACATTTTAATTTCAATTCCACTCTATGGAAACGGTAGGAAAAGCTAGCATGAAGCTTTGCTTTACTTAATATGCACGTCGCAAAGAATCGCTTTTTACGTCTACCGAAGGAAGTTTTATTTCTTGATGAGTGCACTTAGTTACTGCACAGATAATAATGTCACTTTTTGATAAGATAATAAAAAATAAAAAGATTTATCACATTTTCGTTTATTAAAAAAATTCTGAATACAATATTAAGTAATATGTTATTCCGTGTAAGGACATTGGAATACATTTATATACTCGTATCTACCTTATTCTTGTTTACCATCTCCTTGCACGTGTATTTGTATCAAGCTTAAAAGCAAACATATTTGTACAGCGCAGCTTTGTGCTGTTTCACTTCAAGTGATAACTTCATCTAACTTACTTCATTTACAAATTCATGGCTTCTAGCGGTGTACATCAAGGGTCCCATTTAGGCCCAACACTGTATATTATAAATTATATTTTCACTGTTTGAGAAGTTTTGCTTTTTGATAATGATCTCTCCGTTTGGGGACTTAGCAGAGGTGCCGGGGTTTATGGGGTGAGGGTTGTCTAAGTCTTTGCGGCGGATGCGTTTGTCCACCTACTGCAAGGCGGGCCCAATCGGGAGATACTGCTTGAGGGAAACCTAACTTTAAACTCTCCAGCAGGACCCTTGACCCATCCTTGCACCGCAGTGGGAATGGTGAATTCATAAGTCCGTCACTTCTGGACACACTGACCCCTAGATTCCTACCCACCCCTCATTCGTTTCGCCTTTACAGAACTTCCTCTTCCTTCTCTTTACAGAACTTCCTAGTGAAAATCTCAAATCTTAACTCGTGGTAACATAATTATTACCAGTTTACAGTTAATGTAAAACAAATATTATCATTTTCACTCAAGTGTTGGCACAGCAGAGGTGCTAACGGCCCACGGGTGATGTTAATGAATAATTTTAGTACATTAAATTGTCATTTATCGTCGCAGGTAAAACTGCGTGATGTTGTGTTGCTCAGTGCTTTAAGTAAATGGGCTCCTAAAGGTTGCCGCTGGGACCGACGATACTTCGAGTTATCTTCGAGCTTTGAGAATTATCACGTTGAAGAATATATTTTATATTAAAATTCAACCATTTCAGCTCTCATTATTATTAGCTATACTTTTTTTAAAGGAAGAAAATTATTCCCCGGTTACGAATAACTTGATAATATTTGAAAATCTCCTACTACCACCATACTAAGCGTAAAATGTTGCTTGTGTCGTGATGGAGCCGAGCCGAGCCCACTTAAAATCATAGATTTTAGTTAAGACCTGGCATTCCGAATTTTCTTCTGATTAATAAAATATTTTCCTTCAACATTTTATTTTATTTAGTTCTAAAAAATTAATTGTTATTTTTGAAGATAAGATCTATACATTTGCTCCAAGTATCGCTGTAATTACATGAAATTCCCTAGATCGAAAAAAATCGCAAAGCATGCTCCGAAAATTGTTAAAAATCATATTGTTTTGTTACTTAACATGTTATAGATATGAAAAATTCACAGTTAGGCGATATGCTTTAGAGAATTTTGCTCTATTTTATACGAGTCGTATTTTATTAATTATTTCATAATTTTCGCTTAATTATCATCGTTTTTTTAATATTAGCGCGCTCCCTCTAACATTCGTATTTACATATCTCTTCTTCTTTTTGGAAAAAGTGCTTTAGGATGTAAAAAGTGCGAAATCAAACAATGAACAAATTAACTGTAGGTGTTATAGTGTAGTAATATTTTGTCTTGCACATAAACGTAATAACTTGGCATTGAGCGTTACTATTTTCTAACATTTATTATGTTAGAAATGCGACAAATGTATCTCTATACTGATTAGTTATCCCAGAGCACAGAGGCAGAAAGAGGTTCACATTAAGGGGACCGAAGTATGTCAGTAGGTTCATTAAAACGGTTGCAGCGAATATTGCAAGGACAAAGTCGTATACTGGTTTATTACAACTTTACTATCGGCATAATAAGATTTCGCACAGCGATAAACACAAGACTTGCGTTAAAACATAACGCTTGCGAAAATATTTTAAGGTTTGTAGTCGAACTACGATTTTTATTAGTAGTTCGACTACATAACACAGTTGTATAAATTCCATAACAATTATTATTATTGTGTTTACGTAGCCGGCGCCGGTGAAAAACATTTTAAAAATAGTATTTGAACATTCTAACAAGTGTAAACGTAAATCAACGCGTTGTAAACATGAATATCAAACTCATTAATAAAGTCACAGTAGCCGATGAAAACAGTAACGTCTATTATCATTTATTCAAATAAGTGGACATGAAAAAAACTATCGAGATGTGGTTTGTGTGCTTAGTGGTTTTTGTGTTTATTCCTGCGTCATTAACGGCGAATTCTCCTGAATGTGGTGGTGTTTTGACTGATAGAACTGGTAGTATAAGCACTCCTGATTTTCCGGCTGCTTTTCAGACACCTATCCACTGTCAATGGTTGATTTCTAAAGGTGATTCTGATGATAAAGGGTCCATAGTGGTTTATTTGACCCAAGTGTTTGTGACGACCGGTTTAAAGTTTACCGAGTATCTTTACTACGATTCTGCGTATAAGGCTGGTGCGAGGGTTGTGCATACAGTTAGCGAGTCCAGTGCTACTCATGTGAAGTGGTTGCAAGTGGCAGGGCCTTACCTGCTGGTGGAGCTGAGTCTGAGTAGACTTGAGGGTCACCACTTGAGGGCCCTGCCCGCCTTACTTGATGTGTTCGGGTTCAACATCACCTACGAGATCAGCTCGGAGGCGCAGCCCGTCAAGGATTATCAGTGCAACACCATCGAGTGCAGGTTCCTGGGACACTGTTACGCCAATCACGACTATTCGTAAGTGCTTTTTAACTATTAAATTAACTAGTTTGTGCTATTTATTTAATTACAGGTGAAAAGACGAAAGAATAAGACAGGTCATAAGTATTCAAAAATTCGTATTTCTGGGACTGTCCCAGTTGCGATCGTTATATTTTTCTATATTTCCGTGTCTTGTTCTCTTTCTTATTTTCGTTTAGATTATTAGTGTTATCTTCTTTTTCAATGATTATTCATAGTATTTTGTTACTTATTGTCATTATCCGAAGATCTGATTGCTTTGTTCACAGGATCAGTATACTTATACCTACGTACTACGTGTATAATATTATTATTATTATTCCTCACAAGTCTCAAGAACAAACAGTTATGAATTGAAGTTGATAAGATATAAATTTCATAATAAACTTCTCTGCGAGTATCGTATTGTAGCGACCAGTGTTGCCAACTCAGCTCCTTTAGAGCTTGATTTAGCTCCAAAATGAGACCGTCAGCTCCAAAAAAGTGGTATAGCTTCACAGCTCATTAATTAGTCAGATAATCTAGCTCATCTTTTATACAAAATTCGTGAACGAAAAATGATCCTCTCGGCACCGGTGCATAGCCGGGAAACACGCCAAACACGCGCTTAACATGTGTACATGGTTGACATGTGTCACATGAGAGCGGATAGCTTCTACGGCTCGATCGTGAGCTTAACAGCTCGGCTATAGAACGATTTGCCGCCCTGTGTGTTTCCTCCTTCCTACAATATGGGTCTATATATGACCCATGTTCACTCCTACCTCTCCTCAAAAAGAACCTCCACACAGCATCTTCTAAGATGACATAGGTCACGGGTCGGCAAACTTTTAAGTGAGAAGAGCCAATTTGTCAAAGAAACGGGATAACAAATATATCAGAGAGCCATATTATAACAGGGCGGGGGGATTGGTTGTAATCGTACTGTGGTAAATGTGGTGGAACGATAATTACGATTAGCTTTGTGTTATCTGCATTCTTATTGTAATATCACATTTCTGCCCATTTAAATGTTTCTATTAACAGACTCGCAATACACATATAACACTGATGCTGAACAAGTCAATGTTCGTTCGGCGGCTCCATCTCATAAGGCTGGTTAAGTATAGGTATAGGTTATAACAATTGATGTCTGAAGATAATTAATTGGTCCCAACTTAGGCTTTTCAAGATTTTAGCTATTCTTAACTCTTTTTAGCTCTTATTAGTTCCTTTTTAAGTATCAACTAGCTTTATTCTAAAAATCGAGTTGGCAACACTGGTAGCGACTGGTGTATTATAATGAATGAATGAATGTATGTCTTATCTCCTTACTGAGTGGATGGTATTTGTTTTGTAAATGTGTTCATACAAATTAGATAGGTATTTGATGAATACTTTATAAATAAAGTCTGCACAATTAAGATCATTATTTTTTTCTGTTTATTTTATTTTGTATTCGCTCCTTCATTTTACTGGAATCCCATTTATTTCTGAACATCTCTTTTAGGGCCTTTTTATCATTGAGTAATGAAAAATAACATTGTTTTCATATATTTTAGGTAATACGGTTGTGTTAAAACTTCGAAGTTCATGATGGAAAATACGTCGTGAGTTAAAAATCGTTACCTACAATCCAGACGGAAAAATGGTTCCGTGAAGTTGATCCCCTGACATTTGACCCCCAGGGATACTTATATACAATATTCAGTCGGTTTAAAGAAAATACGGTATACCTACTTACACAAAATATAACTGGTTGGTCGTTTACGCAATACATTACACTTACTTACATACATATACACATCATAGACTCTGTGCTTGTAGCTTGATTGTCACATGTTCCTTTCCTATCCATCCCTATCACATTCCTTTTGTACCTGTCATCTAACGTTTCCATAACAATCATTCGTCAATCGAAACTACCGCGTAAACATCTAATATTCCGCTGCCGCATCCGCAAACTGCAGTAAAGTACCGCGACTGGTAGTCTTACGAGTGCATCATCAAACCCAGCCGAGATAGAAGAGAAGTGCCGCAGTAAGTCCCTTCCTTCCTTTCCTTATGTGCTTTCATTTTTACTTGTGCAGTGGTTTTTCATACATTTCAAAACACGTAAAAAACATTCAAGGTCCTTCGACATCCGCATCCACATCACACACCATTCACTAACTAAGTGTGCAGAGAGCATTTACCACCGAATAACAAAAGTATATAACATATTTTCATTAAAATGCATCAAGGAAAAATTGCTTTCTACGTGCTTTAAATGTAAAGTACAAAAAATCGACACTGTAAATACATTCGTTTGATATCCATACCAACTTACGATTAAAGGTATTTTTGAAGTCGATTTTAGGGTTGACATTTGTAGAATTCACAAAAGAATATAATTGTGTATTTTTAAAAGTAAAACGGAATTTCATCAATATTTCTGGTGAACCACACACTTCTTGTTTCATTTACATTCATTCAACTTTCTATAAACAATGCCTAAACTTTGAATTACGATGATCTATTTTTAAAATGTGGTAACTGAATGTACGCCTTGATGGTATTCAAGAAAAGGTTTCAACTCATTTGAAGAAACACGTTTTTACATTTTAAATTTAGAGTTCCTACCTCTACAAGATTTCTAAAACTTAGAGTACCTCTATTTTATAAAAGATGTCTACTTTATGGAAAAAAATACAATTTTGTGCAAGTCTATACGCAAATAAAAATATTTCGTTAAAGTGACCTTCCTTCATCCAAACGCGTAGTTGTCTGCAAGCAAATCATTTTAAAGAGGACTTGTTTGAATTTATTAATTTAGGCTGTGATTTTTCTTCATTTATTTTTTCTTCCAAAAAACTTTCTCCATAATATGTTAATAATAATAATAAAAGAAAAATGAAACAATACAACTTTGTACAAACCACTTATATAATGTGCAAATCCAAAAAAAATAGTATAAGCTTTCCCTGACGAAGGAACGTTTGTTCCGAAACCGGTCGGATTTGCACATTATATAAGTGGTTTATACAAAGTTGTATTGTTTTATTTTTCTATAATGGGTAACCACAAAGTAATAGCTACATTCAAAAATAATAATAATAATATTTGGATGATTTATATAGCGCCGTTTTTGTGAAAAATCACCTCAAGGGCGCTGTACAAACTTATAAAACATTTCTAAAATCTAAAAACTACAAGCTAGGCAAACAATTATAAACAACTTATGGCTAAAAATTGCATACACCGGTTCATTGATCACCGATACGAAAATATGTGTACAATATTTTGACCAATGAACGCGATGCTGCCTAAAATTTAATGAAAACAGGACCATACTTATCTGAGAGGTCGCTTAAAATTAACACTGTATATTGTCCATTTAAAGAAATTTAGATAGAGTTCGTAGGCAGAGGACATTACTGTGAACACATGTTATTTAATCCTGAAAAATATTTTAATAATGTAATGTATTCTTTGATGAGTGTGTTTTGGAAAGTAAAAGCAATATGTAAAGGTGGGTGGTGCAGTAGTACCTATAAGGATTTGATCTTTCTAAATGTGATTCGTCAAGAAACAGATTGATGTGTAAGGAATCGAGTAATTTTAATTCAGTAAGAAAAGTGTGATTAAGACATAGACAATACAATATATGATACTCTCAAATAGGTATATTTGAAATTACGGGTATGAGAGCCCAAAAAGGAAGGTTTTTAGTTTGGACCTAAACTCTGTTGGGCTTGTTGTGCATCTTAATACCGGAGGAAGTCTATTCCAAGCCTTAGGCCCAGATACTCCGAAAGCACGATCTCCAAACATAGTATTTGGCTTTCGTTTAGGTTCTATTAGTCTGCCTTTAGCAGATGAAGTTGCTGATCTAAGGGTTAATTGTCTCGGACCGGTATTTTCCGGGACGCATAATTCGGAGATGTAAGGTGGGGCCATTTTGTTGATTGATTTAAAAACCATCCAGCACAATTTGTACTTGACTCTTTCAGGGCACTTGAGCCAGTGAAGGTTACGAAGGTGTTCTGAAATATGCGAATATTTAGAAACCCCAGTTATGAGCCTTGCCGCTGCATTAAACACGGATTGATCTTTTGTCAATTTGATATTTTGGAAGACTAGCGTAGATGCCGTTACAGTAATCGAGCCGCGAGACTACGTAAGAGTTAATTAATAGTTTTGTCGCCTCTGCAGGAAGGTTTCTCCGAACTGACTTGAGTTGTCTTGGGTGAAAAAAACCGGTGCTTACTGTCCTATTTATTTGACTTTTTAACGAAAAGTCTGAATCTAAATTAACGCCAAGAAGTTTGACTGTTGTCTTTGGAATAATATCGTTGCCGGAAATGTTATCACTCAAGTAAAAGCCCAACCCCTCACCCTGACCCTAACTGTCCAATACCTACTGATGTTTAATAATTTAAATTCAAAAAAATAATCTTAATGTCACCGAAGACTAAATTTTTCTATTACGTTTTTTACTTCAATTAATGTCGGGAATCACTTGTTTAAGAAAGTCAACCATACGTCCCGTAACACTCTTCATACACAAATTCATATGTATTTTTTTTTCTTATTGTTTATTGGGTTAACTGTAAGAAATAGGATTTACCTCTAAGCTATATCCTTTGTACTTTATATTTTATTATGTGTACAATACGGTTCCATGCCAACTCAGTATCAAGTCAACTCAACACGTCTTTGAAAAGCCATTAAAATTAAAAAAATAAAATAAATAGCCCATAACCTAACCCATAGGGTTCTCAACGTGGACGATAACGCCCCCGTAGGCGTTTTAGACTTTCAGGGGGGCGGTAGGAGACCCATAGAAACCATTAGCCCCCCCCCCCCCCCATAAGTAATAGCAGTTGGGGGGCGCTAGGCAAAAAAAAATATTCTCAAAGTGGGCGGTGGGCAAAATAGGGTTGGGAATCTATGACCTAACCTAATGTAACCTATTCAACCAATTTTTTAATAAATATTCTCATTCAGAGTGGTCACCGTACAATATTTCTATGATATGGGCATGGGCCTAGTATGGTGGTTCAGAAAATACAAATAAAGTGTAATATTAAAAAAATGATTAAATTTAATTGCAAATATCGAAAAAGTAAAAGATTTTTGAATTTGCGTCAAAAATCAAGCGTTAAATGGGTTATTTTTAACCAACCAGCATAAGCGAGGATCACTTTATAATGATTTACCTGTTCCTGCCAAGGTTTTTGCTTTTAGTAATTAATGTGTGCATATTGCATATTTCTGTGCAGAGATCCATAAGTTGTTTTGCATACATTTATTCCTATGTCAATGTCCTTATCAATGTCCTTATCATCTTCTCTGGCTTACGTACATATTTGCTTAAATCTACAACGCATAAACATTCTCAGACCTCAATTAAAACTAGCTATTATAGAACATATTTGATCAAAACCACTTTATTTTTACATGTCGACCGGTTTCGATTGATCTCAACCTTCACCAGGATAATGAATATTAATAATAATTGGATACTTTATATAGCGCCGTTTTTGTGAAAAATCTCCTCAGGGGCGCTGTACAATTAAATTAAATTAAATATTAAATAAATTGAGATCAACGGAAATCGGTTTTTGTGTGCAAATAAAATAAAGTGGTTTTAAACCAAGAACTTTTTTCACTTGTGTGATCAAGTCACAAGTGTTTGCTTTCTTCGATAATATGACATTTAATTCAATTATTATAAAAAATTGCGTAAAAATTAAACACTGAAAAAATATTTTCGTTATTTGTTTTTGGGGTGTTATGCCGTGTTGCGCTACCTCCTTCTTTAGCCAACGTTTCGGACATCGTTGCAGTGTCCATCATCAGGGCAGATCCGATAGAAATACCTTTCTAAATATCTGAAAAAATAACTTCAAAACGTACGTTTTAAAAAATATCGATCTAGATTAAACACGGAAGTGACATTTCAAAATATAAAAATGGCTTCCGCCTGAACTAGTAGCTAATATTAAATAAAAATTGCTCAAAACCAGTTATAAAAAAAAACAGAATTTTGATATGGAGGAAAAAATTCTTAAATCTATGTATTTCAAAATATACACACGGTTCGAAAGGGTTAAATATGCATTAATGAATGGTATGTGTTTCGGCGTGGTGGGTAATTATAGATAATATTTAAGGACTTGGTGCTTTTCTCGTGCAGCAAAAAGAGGTTTTAAAATAGATGAAGGATTAAAGGTCTCTCAAAAGAGCGTAAAATCAACCCATCGTATGCGGTTATTTGCCATAAAAGTGCTGTTCTTCAAACAAGTTATGAACCCTAAGGTATAAAAAGAAATATAAAACGTTGTAAACCGTGTAATATGTTGTCATTACTATACAGGGTGTTAAGGGACTTACTTGACTTACTTTAACCAGTGATTCCAGACATTATTTGGAGTAAAAAATGTAAATAAAATTTCGGTCTTCGGAGATTTTTTGGATGAGTGTTCATTCCTTTTGTAAAAAAATATTGTAAAAAAAAGACAAAAAGGAAAAAAATTGTAAAAAAAAGACACAAAGGTCAAAGAACCCTCTCCCAGCAGCCCGCGAACAGGTTGTGCATCACTGAACTAAAGTAAGCTAAAGGGTCAGCATGAAACCTTCATGGGTCGACGACCCCAACATTGTGTGGAATGCAGTGGTGTAGCAGCTTACTGGGCAGAAGCCCTGGGGGGCTTTAAAGGGGCCCCTAGGGGCCATGTCAAGGCATTCATCCCTTGATGTATAAATATTTTCATATTGTGTGATAGGTACCTATGCAAAAATATTCGTCTATGGTTCAAAAACAACCGAACGGAGCCATAAAACTTCGCCTGCGGCGCTGATCCACTATAATAACAATAATTTGTAGAGCACCGTTTTTGTGAAAAATCACCTCATCTATAATTTAACGTGATTGCATAGGAATTTCATTAGAGTTGCGGTTGCCCGGATAAAATGACACGACTCGATTTCTCTTTTAGTAAACGTTGTTAGGCTAAAGAAAAAAAGGGATGGGTAGCAGTAGTGACAGAGGAAAGTTGGAAAGTACACGTATTTTCAATCCAGTAATAAAACATAGAAAAATTCCTTTAACTCCACGTATGGATTTTCTTGGTCTACTCGAGATTCTCACTGTAATGAGGTTATAAGATAATCTTTAAGAAAATCTTTGAAAATTTAATTAGTAAAACAGAGTGTGCATTACACACGCGGTAGAAGTGAAACCTTCAGTAAAAACTAAACTAGACAAGAGTGGGGAGACTCCGAAGCACCGCACAAAGAGGAGACCGATTGTAATATTATCATTCCCTCGCATCATGTAGATGTACTTGTTTATCTCTTTTTAGTGTCGCTATTTTTCGTTTCACTTTTTTTCCTCATTCCAAAATTTTAACCATCGATCTCTGGATGTACACCCAAATATCTTTTCAATGTTTTTGTTCAAGAGGCGAAGGATTCTCAAAAATTGTTTCAGAATTTGTTTACGTTCAACCCATGTCGCAATTTTGCATTGTCATGAAAAGGGCACGGTTTTAGGATCGCCCTGGGGCCTAAGAGTTTGTCACCGCGCCTCTGGTGCAACTGCATCGCATTAATCCTGGCGTCTGCTGCAATTTTATATTTTGCTTTTATTTCCCTGAGAGACATTCCACGAGTTTTTGCCTTGCAACTTGCAACATCCAATTACTACGCATAAATAACAAGTTGTATCTCTTGCCGTAAGATAGAAAAAAGAATTACGAATTTTTATCAATAGACCCAACATATTATATTGGTGTAGAACTGTTTTATGGAGATTATGAAAAGAAATTTCTTCAGTTTAATGAAATCCCTATTTTTAGATACATATACATATTATTTGTTTTAACCGCTCGGGCTGAATTGTTCGGTTTTCGGAACAGCTCATATAGGTTTCATAGAAATCGTTGTGTCTCCCTTACTATCATGGTTAAAAATATGATCTAAATGGTGTTAGAAAGAAACACTTCACTTTATATTCAAATCTAAAAGCTAACCGCAAAATAATTAAAATGTACACTTCGGAATTTTTTATTAATTATTTTTACATGAAACAACAAAAAGTGAGTTGATGATAACGTTTATATACATTTGCTTAATTAAAATATGTGGGTATTCTTATTTTTTTTCCTTAATCGGTCATTTTAGTAAGAAAAAACGTAAGATGAGCCATTTTTAAAACTTTTTATGTTTGCATTCAAAATTTTTACATATAAAAATATTAAGTTTATTTCGAATTATAAAATTACAAACGTATTTAATAATCACCTTTTAAAAACAATTTTAGTTTTAGGTTGCGTCGTAGTATTTGGATTTTATTGCAAAGCGGAAATATTTTGACCTTCCAAAAAAGGGCCCAATTATTAACTTATTATTAACCCCACAAGGGTTCGCCTTTATCGGTGTTAATAATTTCACAATTTAATAAAAGTAACACAAATAAATATCGGTAATTACTCATTACCAAAGAGTAAAGTAAAAGCAAAACAAATATATACAACAAAGTCGGGTTAGTTACATCATTTATAACTCAAGAACGGATGGGCCGATTTTTATGACCCTTGATTTGTTGGTTTTGTCTCCGCCCCGAATAGCAGAATAGCTATTAAAACATCGGAAAATGTACGAAAAAAATATATAAATAAAAATTTTCGCTTACATTTTGTATGGAACGAATTCTCATCTTTTGAAAAAGCTGCAGCAATATTGTGATAAGTATAATATTGAATAATAAGTGAATTCGAAAAATTCAAAAAACGTCAAATGTCAATGCGCTGATTGTTTTGCTTTTGTTCTTAAACATATAATGCTGCCCCTCTTTATTACACACTAAATGCCAACAGTCGAAAATGAGACAAACGGTGAACGTATGTCCGCACCCCTCCAAAGGAAAAATACAACAATTATAACAAATCTCCCTCACACGTATAAATAAAATGAAACTCAATTCCCGTAAGTTACTGAAAAAAGTAAGAAAATGACAAAAAATATAAATTCGTACACACTCTGATGACAAATAAAAAACACAAACAGTTGCGCATCGGTAATTGCTTCGTTGTGTAATTTGTAACTTAATAAATAAACTGAATTTAATTCAGCTAATAAGTTAAAACAACAGTTGTTGATTCTGAGGCGGTACGAAGTTCGCCGGGTCAGCTAGTAAAATATAAAAATGATTCTTGGAGGAAATTTGTACAAAAAATAATATATGAATTAACAACTAAGTGTTGAGAGATCAAACAAAATGTTATTATTCATTGTGTCATTAGTTTATACCATTTTCAGCAATAGAGAAAATTAAAAAAATATGTACCCATATTTATAGTGTTTTTTTCGCAAATCGTTGCAAATTACAAATTAACAATGTTTTGAAATAAGTAATAAAACATCCGTTATTATTTCTGTTACATAAAAACCGGTCATATATTATTAAAAAGAGGAAAAGTTAGAGTTAGTTAAATTAGTTAGTTAGTTAAAAGTTAGAGTTAGTTAAATTTAAATGATTTAACGTTTCTTATGCATGATAAAAGTAATGAAACAAAAATTTTTATTGAAAGCGCTTAAAAATGTTTTGCATTTTTAATTAAAACACGTGTTTCGACTGCGTTGTAGTCGTTTATTATGATGTAATAATGTGTCATTTTGAGATCATTCTTATTTTTTATTGCAAATTTGTGCTTTTAATGTGAAAATTATTGAAACGACGACATTTGGCGACAATTATCTCAAGAGAGAAGTATCTCGGCAATTCTTTTTCGCGTTACATTTCACCGATTGTTTCTTATCTGTAAATCAAAAATTGGGTTCCAGTTAAACTGGTTTCGTTTCTTATTAACTTCTTAGCGTGGGTATTACGAAGCAACGAATACTCTAACGTAGCGGTTGTCAACCTTTTCGGGCCTGCGTACCTCTTAACCCTGAGTTACTCGCGCCTTAAAAGTTACGTAAGTCGTCGCGTGGGGTGTCAAACACCTTTTTTTTACATTAGCTCCACACAGGAAGCCCTGAGGAAAATATTTCCCCCTCAGGGCCTATGTCATCTTTGGGGATGCTGTGTGGATGGTTTTTTCAGGAAAGGAGGGAGAGGAAGTTCTGGGAAGGAAAAGGGTATTAGGAGTTGGTAGGATTCTGGGGTTAGTATGTCCAGGAGTGAAGGATACATTCATTCATCCCTCCCTCTGCGGTGCAAAGCGGTGTTCCGAGAGGGTACAGTTGGAGAAGTCAAAGGGACTCCCTCAACCATTCTCTCCCGATGCGGCCTGCCGCTGGTGGGCAGACGCATCCGCTGCCAAGACCCGGACACATCTTACCCCATGAACCCTTGCACCCCTGCTAAGTCACTAAACGTAGCGAACCACTTGGGGTGACCTATGGCAGAGGTGTTGGTTATCTAATAAATGGTTCCCGGGGCGGCGGCACCCATACCCGCCTCCCTGTTTTAGTTTATAGAAATAATGCAATGTGTTTTATGCAAAATCATACTTTTATTAATTAATATCTTTGAACTTACATATTAATCAACGTTTAAACTCTTTTTTTTTTTAAATTAAACAAAGAGATAATAATATTTGTAATAACTGTATAAAAAATATCAGAATGTTGGCAGACAATCGTTGGCATTTGGAGCACGTAGTCTTTGTTTTTCTATCTTTGGTTTATCGACATATATGACATCTTTTGTATTGTGGCGGTTCATGAATCCGTTTTAGTCACTTAAGTCACGCGGGGTGTTACACACACCAAAGGCGCTCTCCAAGTTCAACCACACACAATATAGAACCGCTCGCAACTGATTTATGAAGGTCAAACGCTTACACAAAGCTACCAAGAGAACTAGCGCGGTAAATTCAAATTTGAAAAAGTTATAGGCTTTCAAACACAGTCTGGGGTTTTCGTTATTTGTTTTTGGGGTGTTATGCCGTGTTGCGCTACCTCCTTCTTTAGCCAACGTTTCGGACATCGTTGCAGTGTCCATCATCAGGGCAGATCCGGATACTGCAACGATGTCCGAAACGTTGGCTAAAGAAGGAGGTAGCGCAACACGGCATAACACCCCAAAAACAAATAACGAAAATGCTTTTGGCCGTGAAAATCTTAAAACTTATCTTATAGTCTGGGGTGTTTGGCATCCCACGCGAATTAAAGGGTTAACTCTTACTACAAATGTGTTGTTCCCCGTAAAGACGTGTATCATTTGTAATTTTTTTAATACGCTCATTATTACATGAATTTTACAATAGATATGATAATAGTCACATAAATGCAATTTTGAACAGAGTGTAACACGACTTGAGGCATTTTAAACCAGTGATTCTACATGCGAAATTGAACAAATTTTGTTCCACATTTATTTATTTCGACGAAAAAAAATCATTTTCTCCGTACACAACTGCAAACTCGTAAAGTGTATTGAGAGGAAGCATTTTTTAACTTCAAAAAATTTTGTAAAAAAAGGTTCATATAGTCCCTCGAGCTTCCTTTGCAGAGCAAAGTTTTACAAAGTACAAACAATTTCACATAGGTAGAGCCTCAAGTCTGGTTAAGTATTCAGGCGATTGCGATATTTATTTTAACGTTGAACGGAGTTTTAAAACCTACATTCGTGCCACTATATTGCGTACTCCCAATATTTTCTTCGTATACCCCAAGGGGTACGCGTACCACAGTTTGAAAAACCGCTGCTCTAACGTGCAGAATATCTCTCCTCAGTGGAAAAAACATGGAGATTCTTTTTATCCGATTTTTGTTATTCTCCGGAAAAGGGTGGTTTTTGGTTGACATTTACACACCGATTATTTAAAGTTAAGAATTTGTATTTCTACTTTAAAAACGGTAATTAGTTATAATACTGGTAGGAATACAAAAATTTCAAGTGTACAAATATGACATCTCTAACTTGAACCATCCCGAGATTAAACATTTTTCAATTAAACTTTTCAATAGATTGAAATGTTTTCCTCATGTAAATCTAAAAAATGGTTTATATAGATACAAATATTAAAGTATGGCTGAAAGAAGTGATTAAACAACTCCGAAAAAGCTCTAAAAACGACAAAGAAGACCCAGCAAAATAAATAGAATTAAATTTCTTTAGTCCGCCTCAAAACAAGACCCCCTAGAGGTGATACATATACCATTATTATATTTAACTGGTGACCGAACAACTCGACAAAATTGCACTTCAGCACTCCTTTAAAGTCACTAAAAGTGATGAAAGAAAACTAGGCAGAATAGGTTAGGTTAGGGCTATTTTTTTCATCACTTAAGGGCAACTGCTGCGCGGCCCGTTTCATTCAAATTTTTATTTTGTATTTGAGACCAAAATACCCAACCAAACTGAAAAGGTATTTTTTTAATCAAAGGGTATTTCAAATATCTAGTACGGATATGTGCTACTGTATTTATTCATGTTTTAAATTGTAAAATATAGGTCATTGAAGATTTCAATATTTCATAATAATAATATTTGGATGATTTATATAGCGCCGTTTTTGTGAAAATTCACCTCAAGGGCGCTGATTTTAGAGGCAACTTGGGCAATTATTTGAGAAAAAACAAAAATATTTAAAAATAAAATTATCTTTTTATAATGAAAGTAAGATGACTATAAAATAAAAATTATTACAATACCATTTTGATGTGAGTAAATTAAAATTATAAACTGCCTGTTCGGAACACAAATTTGACGTACCTACATAAATTAAAATTTCTATCAAAAAGGGGTTTTTTTAATGATGTTTTATTTTATTTTTCAATACATTGACACAATAAATAAGGCAAGGTGTATTTTTTAATAATTTTAATTTAATCCCAAAAAGTTTCCTAAGTTGCCTCCAAAATCAAGCAAAATTGAATTCTTTAATTACTTGTACATATATGATAATTTAAAACAAAATTAAATAAAATAGTAATTTTCGTTACAAGATATTTAAAATAACTTTTGGTTATAAAAATAATTACTCAGTTTGATTTGGTATTTTGGCCTCAAATCCAAAATTTTGTTTTATATGTAAAAGGGGGTGTTGGTATGCCACTTTTTAAATATTTTTTTATTTGTTTATTTAGCACAAGATTATACATCTATATACATAATTTATTTAAAAAAAAATTGACTGCCCAACTAGGAGTATTCCCGTTTTAGGACAGTCAAAATATTATGAGTATGAACATGTGGAACATGATTTGTACAAAATAAGAAAGTAAATTGATGAAATAAAAAGAAGAAATAAAAAAGAAGAGAATGAATATAAAATAAAATAAAAATAAAAAAGTTTAAAACTTAGTAACTGTTATATGTTAAAAAAGTTAAAAAAATAATATTAATTTAAAAAAGGAAAGGTAAATATGTTATTGTCCTATATATTTGTTGAGTTGTTATGGAAAAAATGGCAATTTTTTTTTCCTTTTTGTAAATCTCTCATCTATTTTTATAAAGAAGACTGACTTAGGCGATCGGGACGTAGATTTGATTTTTATACAAATCTACAGTTTTATTCCGAGATTGATGAAATTTTGCACACTTGAACTTCAAAACAAAAGGAATTCTAGTGTCTATATGAGATTTCGAAACACCACCCCTATACCTTACGCCACCCCTTATGAAATTATGACGCTTTGCGTTCAAAATAACAGGAAAACCACTGTCCACATCTGATTTTTTTTAAACTATGTGTAAATCCCGGGAAACGCCGGAAACTTCAACTAGTTGCTCATGGTTTTACGGCGAACATTTTATTTAAGTTCTAATTCAAATTCTTCTTCTTCAACTACTTTTGTGTTGTACGTTGTATAAGTTAATAAGGCCCCGGAGCGCCTTTGGTTGCCTTTCCTCGATATCTGTACTAACTATTTGCGAATAATATTAGCGCTCAAAATAACAGGGTGTGAAATAATTACTTCGCGAATTGTATATATGTTACCCTCTGCGTTCAGTAAACAAATATTAGCGCTAACATTCAAATCACGATTACTCTCACATTTAGAAATGGGTAAATAGAAAGACGTGAGGGCAGAACGATAATGGTGCCAAGATAATTTTACATAATACAGTTTGATTTTCTGTAAACGATACAGAATCGCTGGATATTTGAGAAATGTTGTGTAAAGATATCATGTAGTTTCAACATATTTCAATAGATGTCGTAAGTTTTGTGGTAGGTATCTCAACAGTTGTCAGTTAAGTATGGTTTAGAATAGTCACACATTTTGTCATTCGTGTCTAATTTACGAACAGTTCCGATGATTGCCGAAGGTATCTGGTAGTCTGGCAGCGACAGAATAACTTGGAGCCTACCAGAATGAGGACATCTGGTCCAGTTAAATATTCATTGTAAACTTTAATTGAAGCAATTTGTAATCTCTACGAACTTCAATCTTATTTCTTTTCAAGTTTCACAACACATCAATTAGTCTGAATCATTGGTACTAACAGATACTAAAATAAATATTTATAATATGTAGTCTTATAGGTTTAATTAAAAAATGTTGTAGAATTATATTCTGCCCGTATTATAGCCGTATTACGCCCGTATATGCATACAGCCCGATTTTAAAGTTATTCCCTTTCTCCCTATGTAACCCCCACCCCCACCCCCACCCACCCGTGACTCCGCCTCCTACCCTTCCACCAACCAGTATCTGATGTTCTCTCCCTCTCTTATATGCTCTCTCTTTCTTTTGTGTTAACCTTAGAATCTTAACTCTGTATTGTAATTTAGTTTATATGTTTATTGTCCTGAAGAAGGTTGAGGTCAACCGAAACCGGTCAACAAATATAAATAAAAATAAAGTGGTTTTTAAACAAAGTACTTGCTTCATTCTATAGAATTATATTCATTGAATAGGGTCAAGTTTTTCTTGCCTAGGGCTAGCAGATTCTGCAATAGTAACCAGCTACTAACCCTCTACAAATCCCAAGAACGTCCAACACTGTAATTTAGGGGCCACCTATAGGCTAGAGCGCCAAAACACCTGATAAGCCTACTTGATTCTGTTCAAAGGAGGGCGGTTCGTCTGATTGACAATCCGTTGTTAACAGATCAATTGCCATCTCTAATGCACAAACGTAATAAAAGGCATACTGAATCTGTTCTACAGGTAATTCAATAGATCTCTCCCGAATGAGCTAGCAGCATTGATCCCTTGTGATCCCCTGATAACAGTTGATATTGGTTTCATGAGAGCGGGTCATTTTCTCGACTCATTTATGCAAGTCGGTTTGCATGTGGAACGAGCTACCGGTGTTTCTTTTTCTCACTTCATGTTATAATCCGCGCTTCTTCAAGACCTGCATTATTAAATCCCTTCACAAAACCCCTACCTTAACCTGCCTCACGACTCTGCCCAACCAGGTGGCGATATAGTTTACACTGTGCAGATTGTGATCGGATAACCCAGCAAAGTGGCAATACATAACTCCTTTGAAAAGTCATTGAAAGTGATGAAATTAATAAAAAATATAAAAACTAGGTTACGTCAGTCAACATTATGATGGGCTATTTATTTTCATCACTTTTAATGACATTTCAAACGAGCGTTGAAATGCCACTTTGTTAAGTTGTCATGGAACCGTGCAGTCGCACGGTGTAATATTGAAAAAACAATGTGTTGATTAAGTTAGGTTAGGTTGACATGCTTAGGTTTAAAAAATACAATAAAAAAATAATTTCACCAAGGTTAATTTTATTCCTAGTATAAAGGAATCATAAATCAAGTAAGTGTTAAAATTTTGAGATATCGTACATTTAATTGGAGACAACTAAATATGAACCGGAGTGTTTCTACAAAAATATGACACAACCCTTTTTTCTGAGACTTAATCATGAGATCCCAGAGGCGTACGTTTAGTCGTGTGAAAAATCTGAAGATCCGCAAAGAATGCAAGGCTAATGTAAGAGAAAGGCGTAAGATTTAAGAAAAGGACCATGAGGTAGTTTGGACATCTAGAGCGAACGAAAGGGGAAAGGAGTGTAAGGAGAATATTTGACGCAAATATGAATGGTGGAAGTAGGCGGGGACGCCCGAGGAAGACATGACACGACCAAGTGAATCGTATATTTGAGATTTTTTTTAGGAAAGGAAGGAGAGAAAGTTCTGAGAAGGTAAAGGGTGTGATGGGTGGGTAGGAATCAGTGCGTCAGGTAAGTGGAATCAGTGCAGAGGTCACTGTGTCCAGGAGTGATGGACTTATGAATCCATCCCTCCCACTGCGATGCAAGGCGATGTTCCGAGAAGTGCGGCTGGAGAAGTCGGTTATACAATAAATGGTTCCCGGGGCGGCGGTACCCATACCCGCCTCCCAAAATGATAGATAGTTAGTAACCTTTTTTTTCCTACAATCAAAAAAGTGTATTTCAGAAACAGATTGCTGAAACTCGGGTGAAGCCGGGTAGTATTTATGTGTAAATAAATAATAAAAAATAAAAAAAATGTGTTCTGTCTTTCTTATCTTTCGTCACCCTATTAGTACAATCCTAAATCCTTAGATGTCATTTTCATGAGAAGACATTTGTATGTAAATTATTGAGACAGTTTGTAGTGCGAACCTCTATTTACATAAATATCTCATCTGTAAGACCCTTCCTACACTGAAATACTTACTGGCTACGCGATGTGATGCAGCCACCGATCGCTACTACTATTTACCGATATGCTACTCTTTAGAGCTGTTTTCCGTGCTCAGCGCTACCCGAATTATAGTACTGAACTTGATCATTATTAAAATGCAGCCGTGGAATTAATACGTAGTGACCTTAGCGACGAAGAAAATAATATTGTTCTCGTTATCTTTCTTCTCCGTCTTCTTCTCGTTCCTTGTCCCTTCAACAGACGTTGGCTATCATGTTGGCTAAGCGGACTTTGTTTACTGCGGCCCGGAACAGCTCTACAGTAGACTAGCCAAACCACTGTCTCAGGTTTTTCGGCCATGATGTTCTCCTTCTTCCAGGGCCCCGTCTTCCGGCAATCTTTCCCCGGATTATGAGATGCAAGATCTCGTACTTCTCTGGATATCTCTTTACATGTCCTAGATATTAAAATTTTCGGATTGTCATTGTTTTAATAACTAATTGTTTTAATAACTAATTTTTCTTATTCATCCGAACCATAATATCTTCATTCATAACTCTGTCCATACTGCTTATTTTAAGTTTTCTTCTGTAGAACCACATCTCGAATGCCTCAATTCGCCATATTAGTTCTTCAGTAAGCATCCATGCTTCCATTCCATAAAACAATATCGAAAACACGTAGCATCTGACCATTCGCATTCATAATCGAAGGTTGAGATCATGACTGCAGAACATCTTCTTCATGCGGATGAAGGCTGCTCGGGTTTGCTTAATGTGGCATTTCAACCGAAGGATCCCATTTTTTATTTAAATTGCAGCCCAAGTATACAATACTTTGTACCTTCTCTAGTTTCGTTCCAGCAATATAAAGATTTTCGTTCAAGTCAACTGCGTTACTTTTACTTATGAGCATGTATTTTGTTTTAGTTGTATTCAGTTCTAACCCAAAATTCTCACAAGCCTTCACAACTTGATTCAGCAGAAGAAGATCCTCAACTTTACTTGTTAGAAGTACCGTATCATCTGTATAACGCAGATTGTTCAGAATTTTTCCATTTATAACAAGTCCTTGAATAGCGTCTTCCAGAGCTTCAATGATTATTTCACCTCAATATAAGTTGAACAGCATAGGTGAAAGAATATATCTCTTTATTTTTATAAGCATAAAAAACGATCTAAAAGAAAAATCATATATCGAAATAAATATTGTATTACATTCGTCGCCCTCAAGGAACTATATGAGAATTATGTCAAATTGACTTTTTTCCAACCTCAATCCACGCCTCCTCCGCTAAATCCATTCTAACTAGATATGTTATATATAATGTATCTGGTGAGTTATAGCTGTAAATCATAGATATATTCCCAACTCCAGAACAAATTTAACTTCTTTTTTTTTCAAGAATTTTTGTTTACACATTACAAATGGTTACATAATATGCTAGGTTATAAAATATTTCACATTTTATTCTACTACTCCATAAGTTCAGCTCTAGGAGCTTGTGTTTATGGGAGGAGTATTTATATGCAAAAAATAATAATAATGTTCCAATGAGTGTAAAAATTATCAAAGAACTTATGAAATAAAATTTCAACATTATTTTAGATAGGTACACAATTTAGAAAAAAATAGTTATAGAAGGACAATAACGAAGCTTTTTTTAAATATTAAAAATTACGTTTTCAGTAGTGGTAAATTACATTCAGGGTACAATATATCATTATCCAATTTCAGAGACTTAATTTGCTTTATGAATAATTCATATTTCAGCGTTTCTGTTATACTAATTTTGTTTTTGGATATATTGTACCATCTTACACCTAAATACAAATAGTGGTGCTGAGACGAGGTCGGTCTATGCATAGGGATGGCTATTAAGCCATTAGTTGTAAATCTATTGCTTATGCTATCTGAGGGGTGAATTTTTTTTAATAAAATATTCTTTATAAATTTGATATAAGGCGTTTCTCTTATACAATTCTGTGATAGATGGTACATTAAATTCCTAATTTAAATCATGATCGGACGTCATTTCTACCAGACGAGTAGCAGACGCGAATTCGCACAGACGAATGACGTCAAACCCATAGTCAATGCGTCGTCCTGTACGAACACTAGCAAAATAATATGGCCGATACTCACGAGCGGCGCGTACGCGCGTATGCTACGCTTGAGCCATTTGAAGGTTTCTCCGTATACGAATGGCCTAAGAGGTAAATGACACGTAAAAGATATTCAAATGTAATTTATTTGCTTCAATTTTAGAGCACACAACATGTAGTTCATTAGGTACAGACGGGATCACATCACCTTACTTCAATATTTTATATATTCTTTTTATATTTATTTATACCTACTTAAATTTTAAAATACCATTTTTAAGAAATGGTGTTTTCATTTATAGCTAGTTAAATTAATGAAACTTCAGTTGGCAAAATGAAAACTGATATTTTTTATACAGTTCCTCTCTGTTATTATTGTTAATCGTGTTTTTCGGACGCTATTTTCTGTAATATATTATAATAAAACGAATATAAAACTTTATTCCACTTAATATTTGTACCAGTCTGAAGATGGCTTTGACAAGCTGAAACCGGTTACGGTCGAATAAAATTAAGTGGAATAAAGTTTTATATTCGTTTTATTATAATATATTATAATGGGATTCCACCATGAAATATCACTCTCAAAAATAGAACTATTTTCTGTAACCTAAATTTTTTTACATGTGAATACCTCACAAAATCCCAACTGCTCCCGACTGGAGCCAGTGAAACTATGGCATCCCCACTTGGGGTATGTTGTGAGGCGGAAGAGGAAGATGGGGAAGTACCTGGCTATTCAGATCTGATCACCAAACACGGCTAAGGCCTTTTCAGGCAACGTTTTAGTTCTGAAAGGTAGTACTCGTATTACAGAGGAATTGGAACTTTGAAATAAAACAAATTAATCAAATAATGTGGATGTGTGCACGCCGGGCTTTGAACCTGCGACTTTTGGATTTCTAGTCGAGAATATTATTTTTTTTAAACTATTTTTTTCAACTGTTTATTATATTGAGAAATGGACACCGTATTAGCAGAACATATATTTAATTTAATTAATTTCTCAGCAGCGAGTCCTCTATTTCTATCCAATGACAGACGGTAAAAAGCTTGTCGTTGAGTCCAGTCATCAATCTCTTCAAAGTGGTTCATTAATAATTACTCGCCCATCCGTAATAAATGTATTTATTTATTCACAGAAATAAAAAAAATAAAAACGCTTTGGTATTTCTGCCGATTTAAACGCTTGATTTAGTCCCGAATCAAATTAATTAGATAGACTAATTGAACTGTGTTTTTTTTTTCTGTAAACCGCTTTAAAATAATTGGCAGCTTTACGATAGCCATAGGCTGCGTGCCAAAATATTTCTGTGAAGATTTTTCATATACGTATTACGGCATACTGTAATAACTGTATAATTTATGATATACAGTGTCATCAGATGTAACTAATTTAATGTTTACAGAAAGACAGATGTCAGGTCACCAAAAATCATATCCGAATGGTGATTTTCCACAGGTCATTGGGGAAACGGTGACTGGAATGAAATCTCTCAACTCAGAATGAAATCAACTCAGAACCTCCTTTGAAAGGTGTTAAAAGTGATTAAAAAAATATATAAAAAATTGGTTAAATAGGTTACGTTAGGCTAGGGTTATGGGCTATTTTAAAATTATTTTTCCATAGCTTTTCATGTCTTTACATAGAGGTCTTGAGTTGACTTGATTCTGAATTGGCATTAAACAGACGCGACGGAAACATCACTACAAAATGAAAATAGTTGGGAGGTGGGTATGGGTACCGCATTTATTGGATAACCAACACCTCTTGCATAGCTTCAAGTGGTTCGCTGCGTTTGGTGATTTAGCTGGAGTGCCAGGGTTCATGGGATGAGATTTGTCTAGGTCTTGGCGGCAAATTTGTTTTTGCTCACCTGCTTTTGGCGGGTCAGATCAAGAGAGACTGGTTGACGGAGGCCTTTTGATCTTTCCGTCCAGACTCTTTCGACCCATCGCCTTACACCGCAGTTAGAGGGATGGATTCATACATCCGACACTCCTGGAAACACAGATCCCCAGATTCCTACCCACCCCTCATATCTTTTTCCTTGCCAGAACTTCCTCTCCTTCCATTCCTTAAAGAGACCCTCCACGTAGAATCCCCTAAGATGACATAGGTCGTGATTGAAATTATTTTCCTCTGGATATCCCACTACTTTCAACATCACAACATTCTCCGATTGGGGATGACTCTGGACGGGAGCAGTTGGGACTTTGTATGGTATTCACATATAAAAAAAACGGTTCGGAAAATCATGTCCGAAAAACACTAAGAACAATAATAACAGAGAGGAACTATAAAAAAATCCCAGTTTTCATCTTGGCAACTGTGTGGAGCTAATGTTAAAAAAATATATTAATTTTCGAATCCTAAAAATTTGAGACCCAAAGTTCACCATTGAAGAATTTTCAATGCTTTATATGTCATACAAATAGTTTATGGTTTTTAACTTGAAGTGGAAAAAAACGGAACCTAAATCATTACATAATTTTTAAAACCCTTGACTCATGCCAAAAAGGGGTGTACTCTGACATTTTTCATATAACTAATACTTTCTTGAAAAAGGTTGGGTTGGTACGAATATTTTTATACCGTATTTTTTCAACATTCAAATGTCAACATATTCTTTGTCAAACTTCACTGCCCTCTCTTTCTCTCTTATCCAGCTGCCAAGTTTATTCTGCCCTCTCTTTCTGTCTTTTCCAGCGGCGTGAGTTAGTCACGTACATAAAATTCATTGAGTAACAGTGTACATTCACAGGGTGTACATATGGAATGCAAAAATAAATGTTCAATGTTCACAAACCATAGAATGAAAAATGGAAGTTGCTCGAGAGCCATAGAGAGAATTATTGGGAGCGTAAGAAAGCATAAGATCAACATATTTGTGAGAGATGAATCGATGGAACAAACTGAAAGCATGCACAATCAATGTGACACTGCTTGAACCCCCAAACGTATTTAGATAGAGACAAACGAAATAAAAATGGAAGAATGGATGACATTTTCGTAGCTTTTTTTGTTTAATAATCACAAACAATCTCGACGCATGCTAAATATGCTAATATTTAAACTCAGCTTAATGAAGAAAACTTGATATGCTTTCCGTACACATTATAATAGAAACAAATGTTCCATTTAGGCAAGTAGCCCGGCTCTCCTTCTCATTACACTCGCCTGGCATCGTAGATCACCATCCCATTTGAATTTCCTAAACACATTTTGGTGTTTGAAATTTAAGTCTTGATTAGGCAAATATTTGGCTCACCAAACACGCCTATATGGCACTTTGTGATAATATTCTTAATTCTATGCATTTGAAGCTTAATCAAGTATGGAGAAGTCAGTTCAGTCCATGATGCAGAGGTAAAGATAAATGGTGATAAAAATCAAACTATGCTTGCTTCTAGTTTTGTATATATATGATATGTCTATGCGTTGATTTCTATGAAACTTTGGGGATTTGATGTGCGCATGCCCGCAATGGTTTCTATATAGATACAATAGTGAGTTCTGGCATCATGAAATTATGCATTGCTAACCGTTCATCCGATTGCGATGAAACTTTGGGGATTTAATGTGTGCATGCCCGCGATGGTTTCTATACCTATATAATAGAGAGTTCTGGCATTATGGAGTTATGCGTTGCTAACGGTTAATCCGATTGCGATGAAACTTTGTGGATTTGATGCGTGCATGCCCGCGATTGTTTTTATATAATAGTGAGCTCTGGCGTCATGAACATGCGTTGCTAAACCGTTCATCTAAACTTTGGTGAGTTTTTGTGAGCACACCCGTGAAGGTTTCTATATATACTGGTGAGCTCTGGCATTATGAAATTTGTATAAAAAAATTGCAATGAATTGAAAACTGAATGTACCAAGACTTGACTTGGAATTCGGGAGGGGGGGGGATAACTCGGGAGGGAAGTTCGCGGGATGGGGGAAGCGGGACAGGGGAGTGGGGAGAGGGAAGGTGGAGAAGGCGAAGTGGGAACGCGTGATGGGAAGGGGATGCGGAAGAGGAAGGAGAGGCGGATGAGGAAGCGGTAGGGGAACGGGACGAATGGGAAAAGACAAGCAGGGAGAAACAATTTCTTTATTAAGTGGCGTAGCAACGCTTGCCGGCAACTCGCTACTAACTTTATATAAATTGGTTGGGTTTCCAAGAATCCCGTTTGCCAAAAATATCTTTTGATTTAGTTATGTCGTGCTGGCCGTGTCGCGAGCATGAACGATAACCTATTCGATGATATATTTATATTTGTGGCTAGCGATGGAATACAAGAAGATATTTCTATTTTTGAAACGATTTAATATATTAGAATACAAGATGGGCTGATAACATTAATTTATTTATGATAAGTAACTTACAAAAAATACTAAAAATATATTAAAACAATATGATGCATAAATGCACGCGAGGAAAACAAATATTGGATAGAATGCAAGCAAATGTATTAAATATATATGTAGAAAAAGAAAGAGTTTGTTTGAACTTAAGGCATAACTCAAAATCAGCTTTGGTCTACCGACTACCATAGCAATCCACCCGTGCAAAGCTTCCCTCTACAAAAGACGCTATTGCCTGTATAAGATTCGTGCTTTATCTACGCATGGATAACACCTTCCTTAGCTTTATTCAGTACAATCCGCACGATCATGTACCTACCTACACAATGAATTAATCTGGTTCAACGATACCTTTCTCATGATGCATACAGTTCTTAATTTCTCTTTTTTTCTGTACAAATCTGTTATACAGATTCATTAAAAGTTCTACCGGTAGTAATGGGTAAATTATCTGGAATTTATTTTCGGAAATATTGTGTGAATTTTCACCTAAAGCCTTGATTACATTGAGCGAGTTTACAAGCTACTAACTGGCAAATTCACTATCTGCTCAGTGTAATCATATTACTAGATAACTAACAGATTGTGAACAATCTACGAAAAAAATTGAAATGGGGACTACTTTGTTCGCTACTCGCTAGCGTGTGCGGCGGATGGCAAGACGACGGCCCGCCAACCTACTGCTTGATCTGGATTATTCATTGTACAATTAGCCTCGATTACATTGAGCGAGTTTAGCCGGCAAGTAGCTAACAGCGGTGAGCTAGCTGCGAGTATCTCAATTTTCTACAAAGTGTCGACAAAATCAGTTCACGTTGGAGTCGTTATTTTAGTCGTCTTTGTAATCATCACAATCGCACTCGCCGATTCGCCCGCTTTTAAAATTGCTGGTAAAAGCTTGTAAACTCGGTCAATGTAATCGAGGCTTAAATGGTGAAATTCTCATGAGGTAGAAATTTCATGTTATTTACAATTGTATTATTTATATTATTTTTTTTCTCATGTTAAAGATGTACTGCCTTTATTTATGTATGTAAAAGCCCTCTCGGCGTAAAATAAAACAAATACATAAATAAATATTAAGTAGAGCATGGTGAAGACAGAATTTAAAAAAAAACCCAGATGAGAGCCGTCAAAATTTTGATATTTGCGGCCGGCCGAAAAGCGTGTTACAACAATACGGTACATGCGCGACAGCACCATAAATAGCACTGCCATTAAAATCATCAATCGTACTGAATAGGCCACTTGCATCACATTTAAAAAAAAATTCCGGTTTAGGCAAATATATTAAGACATTCTGTATTTTTTTTTATCGTATTTTTGAAACCCTGGCGATTTTTTGAAAATTTCAATCCGAAAAATCAGACCATTTTTTATAAACCGGAAAGATGGAACATAATTTTATTGGTGCGAAAAAACGATAATTGCATAACTCGAAATCATTTAAAGAAACGTTTTCCACAAGAAAGGGCACAGGAGAATAACGAGGCATACCAAAAATATTACATCTTATAAATATTTTTTTCCTTGATCCATCTTATTGATCATAAATCATTATAATGTTTAACGTCTATATTACCAAATCCAATGTTATAAACTTGTACTTGTAAATTATAATAATAAAAAGAATATTACAAAATTTGATTTTGTTAAAATCAGCACCACTACTCTCTCTTCATAACATCTGTCAAAAAGTCAAACCAAATGATAAGTTCGCAGAGAAATCAAAGTGATGCCATATAAAAAAAAATCAATAGTGTGGAATTTTGCAAAATTAATAGGAACATTTTCGGAGACGGGACATTTTCGTGTAGTGACGTCACGGTCCCAAATAGTGGATTTATTTATTTAAAAATAAAAAAACTGTACATTTTAAAAAAATTTTACTAACATTTTCTTAATCTTAAAAAAATCTATCCACACGATTTTTTCCAAGTCGTTATGAAATCCATGCAAGTGGCCTATTATGCCACGATTACGCGCTTACCAAGTTCACTTTGAAATCTCATAACTTCGTCATTTTTAAAGACATTGAAAACTGTGTATCCTCTAGTAATAAACACTTTAAAGGTTAAACATTTACATCAAAAACTACTTTCAGAATAACTTTCTTAACCCGTCAGGCTAATTTGTTCGGTTTTAATTAGAAATAGTTGTCTCCCTTACTATCATAGTGAAAAATATGAAAAATGCTAAACGGTGTTAGAAAGAGAAAACACCACGCTTTATATTCAATTATATTTATAAATTAACCACAACCTAATTTCAATGTACACCTTTATGAATCCAAAGTTTTCCGCCGCAATTTAAAAAAACATTATGAAACTTTGGCAAATTTTTTTAAAATTATTTTTACTTGAAACGACAAAAAGTGATTTTACATTTATAATACATCTATCTGTCTAATAAAATAAGTATGCATTTTAATTTTTATTCGTTCTCAGTAATTTTTATTAGAAAAAACATAAAGTGAGCCATTTTTAAAACTTTTGTATTTGCATTTAAAATTTTTATATTTCAAAATTTATATGTATAGTTATTTATTATAAAATTTGAAATTTTAATTCATCACCTTTCTAAAATGTTTAGTTTCCGAGTGCGTTTAGAAATACTCTATTTATTTTTATTTTATTGCAAACATTTTGATCTTTCGCAAAAATAGGCTCGAGGCCTGAGAGGCTTATTAAATTTAAAAAATCCTAATTTGGGGAATTAATATTTAGTCGGAAAATATTCCCGTGTGTACATCACAATATTGAGTACATTAATTTCATTCATTCAACCTGACATTTAGTTACATTGATACCACTTGATTAACTTATTTATTTTAGTTTTTTAAACTTTATGAGTAAAATCTCAAATTATAATATTTTATTAAATAATATTTTATTAATAATATAATATTTAATTTAATTTAATAATATTAATATGTGCGTTATGAAAATGAAGATAATGTTGGTAGTTCTTAGTCGAAGTAGAAAGCCTCACAATAAATTGTGTGTGTGTTTTTCAAACGAAGAAAGATTGAAAAATAAATTTCAAACTATCGCTCGATCTATGATTCCCATTCGTAAAACGTGAACACCGAAAGCGCACGCCTTTGGCGAGGCAACAGTGAGACGGGGATAAAATCCTCCGCCTTTGCTTTGAAAATTCTGCTCGCGCGGAACTCCAGAGTTAAAACATGAGACAGTTAAAAGTGACCGAATGGGTTCCGTAGTTCAATCGGTAGAGCTCTTGCCATGTAAGCAAAGGGTCCTGGGTTTGAGTCTCAGCGGAGCCAATATCTTGTCTGTTTTTTCTGTCTCAGATTTTCGATTGAGTTTCGCTAATATTGTCTTCATTTAATTAAATATAACAATTATACTTTTTTTTATATTTTATGATATCTATTTAACAGTTTACATTGATACAACCTGTTTAACTTGAACCAACAATTTTACTTTTTTATATATTTGTCTTTTATGATATCTATTTAACGGTGCTAAATGTGTTGAGATAATCTGCATAATGCTAATAAATGATCACCTCAACCGGCTCCAGCCAGATGGCAGACCGGACTGAGTGTTTATAAACGAATCAATTTGTTTTTGGCACGTGGGTGTCTAATCGACGCCCAATATAACTTGAAGTATCTTTGCACTTCATCACCGAGAGTGACCTATTTCACACTTAGGTCTAATTGTACACTAACTAACTAACTAACTAACCATCACGCCGTTCCCGCGCAGTGGTAGACAGAAAGGCCAAACAACTCGGTCTTCGCACACTCCTTGCCACGTTTATATTCATGCATGCTCTTCTGTTATTCTGACTCTTGACATGGCCCGACTCAAGTATCTGATTCAATTGGTCGTCCCATGTCTTCCTCGGGCATCCCCGACTTATTTTGCCATTCACATTTACGCCATATATTATCCTTACACTCCTTTCCTCGTTCATTCGCTCTAAATGCCTAAACCATCTGATCGTCTCTTTCTTAATCTTACTCATTACGCCTACATCAGTCTTGCATTCTTTGCGGTTCTCCACGTTACTCGCACGATCCATGGTTTTACCACACATACGCCCCAGGGATCTCATTCTACAGCATTCAGTCTAATTTCATCCTTTCTCTGCCAGTTCCGTGCCTCATTGCCATACATCGGGGTAGGTACCAGCATTCCATTGTGAACGACTAGCTTCGCTTCTTTGGACAGTTTTTTGTTGGCGCCAACGGCATTCAATCCTCCATTAATGGAGTTACCTGCATTTACACTTCTTTCAATACTTCTATCATCCTTCTCTTCTCTCGTAAACAGAACTAAAATGAAACATTGTAAACAAATGGTAATTTAGCGCCATTTTGTTGTTTGACATTTGAAAGGTTCCGCTTGAGTGTTTAACCAGCCAGCGGACGAAAATCCACATTTCGTCGAAAGTTATTCTTACGATCGTGCAGGACGGTTACAATGAGAACGATTAATTATTCTCCGTAACAGCTTTTTAAAATTTTAACTCAATATCAAATTTATTTCAATTCAAATTAGCTTTAATTTATACCTTCATCCAAAAATGCTGAAAGGCGTGATGATAAAACTATTAAAATAATGTACTTTTAGCAGTTATTTTTTAATTATAAGTATTTATCATTTATTAATAATGTCTAAATTTAATAAGAATGTTAAAAAAATCTAAAATATATTAGTTTGTAAGTGCGCAAATAAATACACAAATGGACCAATTTTCGTCAAGAAACACATGTGCGTACATATTTTTTAATGATTTTATTGAAACTAAAATTAAAATTCTAAAACATGCCTTTGCTAGATAATGTATTGATTTATTTTACTGCATGATCATATTATTTGAAATGGGTGTGGTATAATACAAAATCTTTTTTGAAAATTTAACAAATCTGCCAACGACCTATGGAATAACCTTATTATACTAAAAATTTAAAAAATTTCTCAAAATGTATTACATGCGAATGCTAGATAAAAGAACAATCTTTTGAAATCCATTTATAATTATTTGTGGAAAAGAATCAATACGTCTAAAATCTGATTTGAAAATGACGTATTTCTGGTTTTCTCTGGTAATGCCCTCTTAAATGCCGATTCTAGCTGCGTTTCAGCTTTCTATCAAATCGTGATAAGCCGAAAAGCTTTACAACACGATGGTTGTCCTCTTCTGCTGAAAACAATTTATTCAAAAGCTGAAACGAACTGACGGCGATGACCTTCCTTAGGACTTGACCTAGACTTGACAATGACCTCCGTGGTCGAAAGACAAAGCTCTGGACTAGCAATCTGGAGGACGCGGAGGTTTAAATTCCTTATTCGATTATTATAAGCAATAATCTGAAACACTCATCAACATTGAAAAATCTTCCGAGAAAAGATACTTGCCGCCAACGGGACTTGAACCCGTGTCCTTCTGATTGCCGGTCAGCTGCTCTTGACCACTGAGCTATGGGGGCTTATCAAATACCCGTCAAATAATTCAATATATACTAGTGTTTCATTCAACAATTACTGCTTATTATATTTTTTCCACCTGAAAACAACCAACTTTATTTTTGCGAGAGAGACATTGTAAGTGTTAAATCCCTCGCTAGGTGACGTCGAGACAAATTATGACTACATTTATTGGGGAAATACTTAATTGTTACCCTTTGTGCTATGCATAAAAATCTTGTCTAAACGTTGGTTTATAAATTTAAAATAATAATTAAATTTTATTCGATTGATTTATGTTATTTCACAATATTATTAATTTAAAATAATACATAGCATATTTGGGGCACGTTCCAAAGTGGAAGATACTATCAGTATCGCCCTAGTGTAAAACCACGATTCAGAATTGAAACGTTGGCTTAAATAGCTTTCGCCGTGTTTGGTGATTAGATCTGAATAGCCAGGTGCTTCCCCACCTTCCTCTTTTTCATCTTCTTCTTCTCTCCACTACCTTCAGCCTAGTGGCGTGCACAGAGTTTTTGATCGTGGTAGGCAGTAGGAAAACCGCCGAATTGATTCAAATAAAAACAAAAAAAAATACTACAAATAACTCCCTTCGTACAAGTTTTCGCTAAGTGTGCTTGCTGCTGGTAAGAGAACTAGTTGATAGAAATAGATAACAATAGATGTCCTGTTGTCACTGATTGCTATTTGCTAATTTTGTTCCAGAAAGCACTGCCTAATACAAAAAAAATACAAAAAACCTCATAGAAGCAAATTCAAAACGACAGTTCCACTCTATGGTATGTGCATTTCGTAAACATTGATATTATATCTTGTATGAAGTTAGCTCCAAGCAGAAATAATTCCTGCTTAAGGCCGCAATTTAATGAGGCAGTCGGAGGGCGCGCGTATAGTTCCTAGTTACAGTTTGTGCCACGTTTGTATGTAGTATACCGTTTTATGTGGCGCTCGCGTAGTTTCGGTTGCTCAGCTTTTTCGCGCTTATTTTTGAAAGTGTGTGTTTATTTTTAGCAATAATTTAATAAATAATAATAATAATAATAATTTTTATTTTAGTAATTTGTACATTTAAGTTCACAAATTTCTAATTGATAATAATATTTCATATTCACTATATTTTTTCAAGTTTTATGTAGCTCCTACAATACCTCTTGAACTTTCCAATTGGTGTGGACTTTAAAGTTTCTGGTAGTGTGTTATACAACTTCATTCCCTTGTACAGTAGACTGTTCTGCGTATTCGCTTTGTCCTTTTTTTGTAGCCTAATTTCCTTGCACGTCCTTGTGTTATATCTGTGAATGTCTTTATTGTATAAAATTTTATTTGAGAAGTATTTTGGTAACGTGTTGTTCAATATTTTGTGGATAAATACCATCGTGTTCAAGGTCAGCATCTGTTTCACGGTCAACCAATTTAGTTCCTTTAACATTTTAATAATTTTTGAAAATCTGTTTCGTCGAAGAATTATTCTCATTGCCCTATTTTGGAGAATTTGTAACTTATTTTGTTCTCTTTCGTTACATAGGAAAAGTATACTTACTTGAGCAGTAGTTGAAGTGTGGGGCAATAATTGAATTGTATATGGTGATTGCAGTTTTTCTAGAAATTTTTGGCCGAATTCTTCCAAAAAAAGATATCTATTAATGATAATATTATTACATACTTATGTTTTACAAATACGGTAGGGTAGGCAGTGCTTATGTGCCTGTGTGGAGTGCAAGCCCCTGACTTCAGCCTCACAACATAGCCCAATTGGGAATGCCACAGTCACTGGCTCCAGAGGAAATACCAGATCTGGTCGCCATATATGGCCAAAGCCATTTCAAGCAAAGTTTCGATTCTGAATGGTGGTCTTTGAGCTGGACGATACTGAAAATATCTACCAATCTGGTATGGGTAAGTCCGTCTACTCACGGGACAACTGAAAAAAAAACCGCTGGCAATTCAAGTCGCTATTATTCAGTTATGTTGGGTATTTTGATCTCTAATCCAAAATTAAGATTTGTACGAAACGGGCCTAAAATGGCCGCGCAAAGGTTGCTCTTAAGATGAAGCCATGAGAAATAATTCTTCAATTTCCTTGAGGTCTTTTTTCATTGGCCATTCTCTGATGTTGTTGTTAAAATAATACAAAAAATATAAGTCATTGCTATAGTCTGTGGTGGCAGTTCGTTTATAGGTAAATATATATATGATATCTGAGTAAGAGTTTTCTTAAACTATTTCGGTACCAAAAGTCTCCGTTGTGTAACTTCTTTCATTGATGATTTTGATGCGTGGATTATTTTTAGGATTACCTTGGGGTATAAGTGCAACCGCTCGGGTTAATTTTTTCGCTACTGAGAACAACTTAAATATATGTGTAGGTCTCATAGAAATCGTTTTCTCCCTTACTATCATTGTGAGAAATCTGATCTAAACGGTATTAGAAAGAGAAAATAAATAACAATACAAAATACCTAAAAGTTGACCAGTAAAAAAATAACCAAAACCTCCGACCGCTATTTGAAAAATAATTAGAAATCAGAAGCATCAATGATAAAACCCGAATACTGCTCTCTGTCAAGAGACATTTTAAAAATATTCTTAAAAAAAAAACTACTGTCAACTAATCTTACAAATATCTTAGTTCTCCATAACATTCTTTCTTTAAAAAAAAAAACACACCATTATCAAATAAATACTGCAGCTCACATATATTTATGTACAATTCATTATTTAAGTACTAACTTATACCTAACTAATAACTAATAGCATTTATGTACACTCCCCTTCCATACACAAGGAAATGCTTTTAATGGAAGAGTAGTAAAAAAAAACCTGTAAAAAAAACCTGTAATTATAAAACCTTGAGAAAAAAGTTTATAATGCATTTGTCTAACAAAATACGTACACAGGTACATTTTTATATATTTACAAACGTAAGATGAGCCATTTTTAACCTTATTTATGCATTAAAAAATTTTGTACTTCAAAAATAATGTTTATTTCGAACTATAAAATTAAAAATTGTGTTTTATCACCTGTCAAACACAGTTTCTTGTTTTCGAATCCATTTAGATACATTCCATTTATTTTTATTTTGTTTCAGAAATTGTCCGTAGCCTGAAGGGTTAAGAATTCTCAAGTACTGGAAAAGCGGCTTTGTTGGATGTCTTATCGACTTTCTAAATATGATCCGCAAGATTACTGTAATACGTGTAATGCTTCCTCTCCATTTAGACAACGCTAAAACAGCCTTGCAGTTTCCACCATCAGGGCGGATGACATACACTGCAAGATTGTCTGAAACCTTAGCTTGACAAGGACGATGAAAAGCGGCTATACGCCACCGTGTAAAAGTATAAACTGTCTAAATGGTCTCAACTGTCCGGAGCCGACAGGGCTAAGATATCCCTAATTTAGGATGTGATGGTGGAACAGAAAGGTTAGGAATAGCCTGACTGTTCAGATTTGTTCACTAAACTTGACTGGTTAGTATCGTCAGTTCAGTTCTAACTTTTGTTGGTACGGATGCTTTCATAACTTATCCCGTTTAAATTTAATAAAAATCTGGTAAAAGTTAAAAGAAAGGCAAATATTGTTGCGCATACGTGCGAAGGGTGTTATTCCCCCCACATTAGTGTATTTTTAGTGTTTTATATTCAATAATAACTAATAAATTTAAATTATAAGTGCGGCAGTGACGGTTATCTGAGGTTTACCTCAAATGTGTAAAGTTTATGATCACAATGTTTATAAAGATTTTAGGTATATATTTAGGTTAATTTATCCTCAAAAAAAAGGTATATAGTGTCTTAAGTTCGTAACAAAAGTTTATTTGTGATTTAAAAACAATAGCCGGTTTTGGCCCAAAGGCCAAACCTTGCGACATACATTATTCTTTTAAAGTGTGAAACTAAACAATTAGAGTGTTAAAGTTCCCGTATAACCAACAATATCCATACATAGTTTATAATTCCCTACTTAATAGTGAAAATCCCATCAAATTCGGTTGCATAATAACATAGTTATTAAAGATTTAGTTTTAAATCTGGCGGTAGTGTATTTTTTTGAAATATCCATCTCATCACACGTCAGTTCGTCAAGTGACTTTTCATCACTTTTAACAATAACAGATAATTGACTGATTTAAACGTTTTTTTTTTAATACTAAGTGTATACATAGGTTAAGGGACGTTCCCCGATGACATATAAAGTCATCTTCTTCCTCTTTTTTGTTTTTTTTTTGTATTTTGGTTTCAATATTTTAGTTTCCTGATTTCTAAATAGATTTTTTTTTTTTTTTTTTTAATCGTGACGGTTTTATCGTAACAGTGCGATAAAAAATGGCGTCTTCCGATTCGGATGACCAAGATGAACAATATCCAGGTGATGTTAATACTAAATTTAAACTTTTGGCAAAGGAAAATCTCGAACTGAGGAGAGCTCTTCGCTCGACACGGGATGTCTCTCCAAGAACCACGGCTTTTGAGAAATCACTAGGTGTACGAGACCCAACCCTAACAGGTATGAGTGGACGCGCATCAGAATCCCCGTTCACTAGCATCCACGGTGAGCGTTTGAGTGAGTCTCACTCTACAAATGACCCCACTACTGAGACTCAAACCCGTAAGGAATCACCTGTTGCCCCAGAAAAACCTCTCGCATCCTCACCCAACCAGGCAAATAGGAAACGTGTTAGAGAGGAGGACTCCTTACTTACGGAAGAAAATGATCTAACTGAGGTTAACGCTGAAACTTTAAACCCAATATGGGATCAGATGATGATTATTTCGCAGACTATCTCTGATGGAAAAAATAAATTAAACAAAGAGGCCAGAGCCACAGTTACGAGATCTTTAGATGAAATTAAAAAAAGCTTACTAAACTTTGCAATTTCTCACGCAGCGGCGACTTCGAGAGCGCAAACACTGTCTGCGGTCTTAGCCTCCCAAAAAAGCATAACAACGAAATTGGATAAAATAATTATGCTAAATAATCTGGCACCAACGAAGCCCTCTGAACAGATTCCTATTCCAAGAAAATCCTATGCTGGCGTTGCCTCGGGGGCTCCTGCCTCCAAAACCATTACTATGAATGGTTACGAACGTCCATTACCAGCACTTCAACCGACCCTGCTCTTCTACCCAACCGAACCTGAGGGAAAGACTTCTGAAGAACTGCAAAAAACCTGACCTCGATTCTAGACCCCACGAAGGACGGTTTTCAAGTGGTGAAAACCCGCAAAATTAGAGGCGCAGGTATTGCCTTGCAGACCACCTCACCCAATGGCCTGTCCAATATCAAAAAAGTAGCAGATAAATTAACGGCTAAAGGTATAAAAATGGTCGCTCCTCAAGGTAGGTTACCAAAGATAGTAATCTATGATGTGCCCAAGGGAGAACCAGAGTCCGACATACCCCTCTTCAGTCAGATATATGATAACAACATATTAGGTAAGTGTAATCTCACAAAAGAAGACCACCTTCGCACGATGAGAAGAGTCTCTTTATTTGGAAAAAGAGATAGCGGCACCATGAATATGGTTATTACCTGCCATCCGGAGGCCAGAAAGATTCTCATTGACAGCGGTCTGTGTTTTCTTGGATGGAATGCGTGTAGAGCTCGCGATTACCTCGGGGCTACGCGTTGCTTTAAATGCCATCAATATGGCCATATATCAAAAGCCTGTACCCAGGAAGTCATAACCTGCCGACACTGCGCCGCGGCCGGCCACGATTACCAAGATTGCCCCAAGAAAACACAGATTGCTGTCTGTGCTACGTGCACCAGGTTCAAGAAACCGGCTGACCACTCCACGGGTGACAGATCGTGCCCAGCCCAGAAAGCAGCCATAGAAAATCAGGTCCGAATGACCGATTATGGATATTAATAAATTTCTCTCCATAGGGCAGATCAACCTGCAGAGGTCACGGGCGGCCACGATAGAGGCGCTGCGGGTCATGTCTGACCTAAAAATCGACATCTTGCTAATTCAGGAGCAATACACCAGGCTAGGTAAGACACCAGTTAACTTTCCGGGTGCGGTACTCGAAATTGGCGCCTCGCCGGGGGCGGGTGTTCTGGTCAATACTTCATTGATCAGCCCCCTCCTTCTAGCGGGATTGTCGAACGAATACCAAACCTGCGTATCAATTAAATTTGGGACAACTGAGATCTTTTTGATCTCAGTTTACTTTAAATATTGTAATCCAGTAGGACCACATATCTTGAGTCTGACGCGCGCCCTAAACGCGCTTAAAGGACGTAACATAGTTATTGGAGGAGACTTTAACGCTCGCTCACCACTGTGGTTCGATTCCTGTAATTATAGGACGGAGCGCTCAGACGCCGTCGAAGACCTCATTGCGGCGCAAGGTCTATCCATAATAAATGAACAAAGTATCTACACCACTTTCTCGAACACTTCTGGTGAGAGCAACATTGATCTAACTCTTTGCTCTGGATCTGTTGTGACCAAGATATCAAAGTGGACAGTTCATGAAAGCGCAATTGCCTCTGATCACAGGCTAATAACTTTTACGGTAGGTGTCAAAAAGACGGAAGCTCCAAGATCCTCCTGGAACTTCAAAACCTCCCGGGCGAATTGGGATAACTTTGGGGATGCTCTACGTGATACTTTAAGGGGATTTCACGACGTAGCAGCTAGAGATCCAGATAATTTGGGGAATTTTTTTAATGCAGCCGTGGTATCAGCTGCCGAGCAGTCTTTGGGAAGATCAAACCCAAAGACAGTTATCAGGACGCCGTGGTGGTCGAGTGAGCTGACTTCGCTGAAAGGGGCCTATAAGAGAGCCTATCGAGCCCTGAGCGTGTCCAGACGCGGCGAGTGTACGCAGGAGGAGACATACGCCCTTCAGTCACGACTCAGTGTCTCCCGTAAAGCCTTCAAACAGGCAATCCTCTCAGCGAAACGAGCTGCATGGCATAATTGGGTACAAGAAGTGGGCAACGCCAACCCGTGGGATATCCACAGCGCCATTGATAAAACGGGAAAAGGCTCTGACCGGTATTTGACAAGCGTAATAACCGAAAAGGACGGAATGAACGTTGAAAGTGTGGACGTGGCATCCACTCTCAATACACTTCTGGGCAAGTTAGTTCCTGTAGATTCAGTAATTGGGGAAAGCGACCACCACAAACAGATTAGAAATCTGTCACGGCTCCCACCGAGAAACCTCGCCCAGGAGGTTAGGATGACACCAGTAACTAAAGTGGAAATCGAGCTGATAATCAAGGGTTTGGGTCTTAAGAAGGCACCAGGGCATGATAGGCTCAATGGAATAATAGCGAAGCAAGTATGGATCCACGCCAAGGAGGAGCTCTTCCAGGTGATGGATACATGCATGAGAAGAGGAACTTTCCCTTCTGAATGGAAGAGGGGCGTGCTTAGGATTATACCAAAGGGGAACGATAAACCAAGGTCGGACGTGAAAGCGTACCGTCCAATCACCCTGCTACCTGTCCTGGGAAGATCCTGGAGAAACTGATTAGGCAGCGTTTACGTCAAACCTTATCCCCACCCTGCCAGCAGCAGTTCGGTTTTGTCCCCGGTATGTCCACTGAGCACGCCATCACGTATGCGCTTGACTGGGTGAAGGCTTGCCAAAAGAGGTACGTAATAGGAATCTTCCTCGATATCACTGGTGCCTTCGATCATGCGTGGTGGCCGATGATACTTGTCAAGCTCAAAAATAGGAAATGTCCACAAAATCTGTTCAAGATCTGCGCTGATTACCTCTGCGACAGAACGGTCATCCTTTCTTTTGGAGACTATCTGATTGAACGAATAGTTGACATGGGTTGTCCTCAGGGTTCAATCCTTGGACCTGAGTTTTGGAACATTTTGTTTGACGATTCCTCCAGGCTGCCCTTGCCTGAAGGATGCATCTCGGTAGATTACGCTGATGACAAATTGTATCTGGTCTCGGGGAACAGCAGAAAAGAAGTTGAGAGTAAAGCTGAAAAGGTTTTAAGTGTGACTTTAGAATGGGGAAAGAGAAATCGGCTGACCTTCGCTCCCCACAAGACCATGGGACTCCTGATGAAGGGTAACCTCAATAGAAGTAGAAATCCCACTATCAAAATGGGAGATACCAACATCCGATTCGTTGAGAACACTAAATACCTAGGCGTCACTTTGGATCGAACGTCCTCATTCTTGACCCATGTTAAAAGCGTATCAAGTAAGGCCCAGGCCCTCTTTTTGAAATTGAGAAGAATCTCTACTGCTGAGTGGGGACTGTGTTCTCCAGCGCTCCGACTCCTATACAGGGGGGCTTACGTGGCGCAAGTCTCGTATGCGACCTCTGTGTGGGAGCACCGCCTGGAGAATGCACTCATACTCTCGGCGCTCAAGAGAGGCCAGCGAGTCCCCTTGCTGGCGTTTTCGGGTGCGTACAGAACAGTCGCTTCGGACGCTTTGCCAGTTTTGGCCGGCGTTTTGCCTATCGATCTTGAAATTAGGGAGGTGTTAACAAAGAAGCTTCTAACAAGAGGAAGAACTGCAACCCATCATGGTATTGAGCTAATACCAGGTGGAGCGGTTTCCCTCCCAGGACTTCTTAGAGAGATGCGAGAAAGAACTTTGAGAGAATGGCAGGAACGTTGGGATAGGTCAAATACGGGAAGGTGGACTTTCTCCTTCTTCCCGTCAGTTAAACTCAGAATGGAAGGGGCGTACATCACTAGGGATCATCATGTGACCCAACTTCTGTCCGGTCATGGGGAGTTCAGAGGGAGACTTCATAGTCTCTCTCTATCACCCCATCCTAACTGCGCTTGCGGTAATACTGATCAAACAGCCGAGCACATTCTGTGGCACTGCGAGATTTTGACGGATGCCCGAGAGGAAATGCTCGATGGCTTGCAAGTTACTACGAGACCAGCTTGGAACGCGGATCTCGTTTCGAATAAGGTGAACTTTGAGTGTTTGAGGAAATTTACGAAAGTCTGGGTTGAGAGATGGCCTGATCTTAGAGTCGCTGACTAGCTGTAAAATCATGTAGTTGCCAGGTGTATCTGCTCTTGAATCCACGGACATTCCCTTTACTTTATTACATCTACTGCAAGAATTTTATGTTTTATGTTTTATATCTGCATTTTTTTTTGTTATATCATATCTATCTTTGGTACCTTTATCTTATTCTATTTTATACATTTTTTTCCTATTTCTTTTATTTTTGTGTGACTATCTTTTTTATGCCTATTTTATTTCTTTTCACATGGTTTCTTTTAGATTTAACCAAGCTATGCTAGACGATGTTTTATCGAGATACCTGTTTATTATTTTCATTATTTTCCATCATTTTTGTGTGATTTTATTTTTTTTCCAGCTTCATATTCCAAGGAACACTATTGATACAACTAACATACTCGACTTTGTTTTTTTAGTTTGTTTTGGTTTCTTTGTTCTCTTTTTCTTTTTAGTCTCACAATGCTACTTTGCTTCGCTCAGAAGGCTGAACTGAACTGCATCTATCTATTTTGTTATGTTTCTTTTTCCCCTTCTGGGGGTGCGCTAGACCTCGTCCTTGCATCAACAGGAGTCGGTTGACGATGGCACGGTGCCCTCTAAAATCAATTGCGCCACCCCCAGCAACATGTGCAGGCTTTAGGTTTGGGGGGGCGACCTCGGCTCTCCTTCGCCTTGCCTCCGGCTACTCGACGCTGAATTCCTTAGGGTCGTCGGGTATTTCCCCCCAATCTCCCATTTACTTTTCTTTGAGGCATCACCGAGGAACCGGCTAAGGGGCGCGGAAGCTGAGTGTGGTTCACGACTAGACCGAACGTCATGCGCATTCTTGCTGGGACTGCCAATCGATTGGAGAGGACTCCCAACCGTTTGCCATGCCCTTATTACTTATCTACTGTGTCTTCCTCCCAAACAGGTGCTTGTAGGATACGCTGGATACAATCACCCAGCGCTTGCCACCTCGTGGACTTTCACCAACCTGTCCCACTGTCTTGTCTATATTTTGTCATACTAACACATATTGTATCTGTATTTCCTGCTAAGCACTTGCATGCTGCTTATTAACAACGTATGCAGGGACATTGGAGGTTTAGTTTCGTTTTCAAATGTAGAGTCGTTTTTACCAAAAAAATTAGAGTCCTTGCAAGAGCCTTGAAGGGGTAACCATCTGTTACCTATACCAGGGCGGGTAAGTGGTGGGTCCTCCAATGGTTAGTATCTGAATGGACAGTGCATCGGATTCTCACACCTTGTGTGCAAAGAGAAGAAATTTTGAAATGACGATAATTAGATTTAATAATTCAGGGACGCCACTCTATTATTTAAAGTTAAAATACCCTTGCAGTTGGAAGGAGTCCTAAACAGCGTTCAAACTCTGAGTGATCTGCTTTTATTAGATTCTTTAAGCAACACAAAACATAAGGCCCACCGGAAAATGTTATAAACCGATTTCCCTCCGCTTTATAAGGGTTTGGTCAAAGCCGTATCAAAGCGACGTTAATTGGACCCTTGAGTCCAAATACAGTTGTTTTGAGAATGCTAATAGGTATATTAATCGGAAGAAACAACTTCATAACATAAACGCGCTTTGTTAATGAGCACAAAGCCTCTTTAAATATGAAATACGGAATCACAAGAGATTAAAGATTTTCACGAGTGACAGAATTTACTAATAAAACCGCCATTCAGAATGGAAACGTAGTCGTGTTTATTGATTTATCTGAATCCAGGTACATTCAAACCTTCTCCTCCCCTTGCCTTCCACTTCTTGTCTCAGATGTTGGTGTTTAAACATTCGTGTATTTTTATGGTGTTTGTGTTATTTTTTGACTGACCTGTGCTATTTATACTGTACGTTGTGAATTTTGTTTTCTATATATTTAGTGTAAGCGTGTTTGAGTCTAGCCATGATTTCACTCGCGTGATTCCTAAATTCACTATGTTGTATGCATTTTTCCAATCCTTAGATTTGAAGAGTAAAACTGTGTTGTAAATTTGTACACTAACTAACTAACTAACCATCACGCCGTTCCCACGCAGTGGTAGGCAGAAAGGATGGACCGCCAAACAACTCGGTCTTCGCAGTTCGCACACACTCCTTCCACTTCATGTCAAGACTCGCTATTTTACCAGTTCATCACAAAACACGCACATCGATCCGATAGTATATTAAAAAAAAAACACAATATGCCTCGCTATTGTACCAGTTCATCACATAATACTCAAATTGATACGATAGTATATTTAAAAAAAAAACTTATTATTTCATGACAACACTCGCTATTGTACCAGTACATCACATAACACGCACATCGATCCGATAGTATATAAAAAAAAACACAATATGACTCGCTATTGTACAACTCTGTATCTTAGCCAATAAGGAGTTACCCTTTTAGTCCGGCCCGTCTAATGCAAAGAATGCATTAAGTCAGCGTCGTGACGTGGCGGCCAACATACTCTTTTATTTTCATACTGCAATTCTGTAACATTTAGGCCCGGTATTTCCGTTGATTTTAAGCTCGACTTTGAAACTCGAAAAAGCGAAGTGGTTCTAATGTCGAGCTTAGCGCGGCTTGGAACATAATCCGTATGCATTAGCATACCTGCTAGACAAACTCGTAGTAAAGATATTTTTAAATGCAACAATAAACTCAACACTAATTACTCTATATTTATTTATTTATTTATTTATTTATTTATTTATTTATTTATTTATTTATTTATTTATTTATTTATTTATTTATTTATTTATTTATTTATTTATTTATTTATTTATTTATTTATTTATTTATTTATTTATTTATTTATTTATTTATTTATTTATTTATTTATTTATTTATTTATTTATTTATTTATTTATTTATTTATTTATTTATTTATTTATTTATTTATTTATTTATTTATTTATTTATTTATTTATTTATTTATTTATTTATTTATTTATTTATTTATTTATTTATTTATTTATTTATTTATTTATTTATTTATTTATTTATTTATTTATTTATTTATTTATTTATTTATTTATTTATTTATTTATTTATTTATTTATTTATTTATTAATTTACGGACAACAGTCCATTAAAAACATAATAATAACACGAATAAAAATAAAAATAAACAGAGATGACAGTGAAGGGAGAGCACATAAAAATTAAGAGCAATGACAATATAAAATATAAAAAGTACATATAGAGACACTACAATTCAAAGCATGAAGAAGCATTTAAATATTGCGTAACGACTGCCGAAAGTCATTTAGTTTTACACCAAAAAAATCAATGCTTTGACTTGCGTTGACAAGTCTCGACATTCTGGATAAGGGAGAATGGTATCCGTAATTAGTAGAATGTTGATTGAGGAACAGCAATTCATTATTTCGAAGCCTACGGGAAGGGATGTTAAACTGGATGAGTTGTAACAATGCAGGTGTATCTGTAATACTGTTGATAATTTTAAATATGCAAATTTTATTTTATTTTATTTTATTTATTTATTTACATATGCATATATATTAACAATACATTACAATGTGAACATTTGTCTGTCCAACTGGGCAGAATACCCGTTTCAGGACAGCCAAATTGTATATTAAGTTCATAATATTCTTAACAAAGGAATAGTTTCGTTCAAGATATCAAGGGAATTTGCTTCTGTCAAGACAACTTTTGAGAACACTAAGAATTGTATATAATTAAGGGATGGTTTCTTTATGTCTTTAAAAGAATCGCAAAGATGTGATTTTTTTCAAGGTCAATTTGGAGAACGTAAATAAATGCATTCAGAGTGAATGCATTTATTAATGTTCTATGAGTGTTTTCTTTAGTGAGATCACAAGTAGGAGATTCTTTCCAGGCCATTTTAGAGAACATTTACAATTGGATAATCAGAATTTACACATTTATAAACCAATATTTGACATATGAATTCACAATGTATTTATAACTGTTTAATTTTAAAGTACTATAATTTTTAGAATTTCTTAAATAGTAGAAATTACACAATTATAATCCAAATATATGACAAATGATTTTTCAACATCGTTTTGGAGAACATTAATTTATTTAGTTGTTTATTTATTTCTTTTATTTTACTCGCAAAGGGCTTTTACATAAATAATAAATAATAAAGGCAGTACTCCATCTTTAACATGAGAAAACAAATAGATTAGATAAAGTTACGATGTGAATAAAAAGTAAGTAAATTAAATTTAAAAAAATACAACAAAAATTTTGTACAGTGAGATATATAATATCAATATGTTACGATTAGAAAATACGTACATAATATAAAAATCCAACCAACAAATTTAAAAGTGAACCAAGGTTTGCAAAATTGCAACATTAACCGGTACACCTATAAGTATGTTTCGCTGTGTCAAGCCGAAGCGATGTATCGATGGTACCGACCTCCTGTACCTCTCTGTGGAGTTGCAGGAGTTCGAAACCATCGGACCTATCCAATTTCGAACTCAATATTTTAGGTAAAAAAGTTAACCAATTTTTTTTTTTTTCAATGAAATTACAAAGGCATTACATTTAATAACATTAATAATTGCATTCCGAATAGGTTAATGGTTTCTTTCGGGAGATCAAAATTATGATATTTTTCTGGGTTAATTTGGAGAACATTTGCAGTTGCATTAATAGAATTTACACATTTATACACCATTATTTGACATATGAATCACCAATGCATTTATGACCATTTAATTTTAATAAATGTACTATTATTTTTCGATTTTCCTAAGTAAAAGAAATTACCCATTTATAAACCCGACTAAATGAATATGAATTTCCAATGTATTTATATAGAAATTTTCAAAACTTATTTTTGAAATGTCTAGTCGTTATTTTACAAGAGTCAAAGACCAGTCCTTATTTTACACGGATCAAAAAACAGAGTAAAAGTTTTATTTTTATGCAATAATATAACTTTTTAGTACATATTAGGTATGTGAGATTGTGTTAGCATATGTTCGCTCTCGACTCTCCCCATATCCAGAAGCCAATTGCTAACCAATTTCCGTAAAAAGCTTGTACTTTTCAGTTTCCAAGCATCGGGTATGAAGTTGAACAATTTAGGCCCTAAGTAGGAGTATTGTCTTTGGGCATGTGATGTGTTTGTAGTAGGCGGAATTACTGGATTCCTCCCTGCATGACGGGTGTTGTGGAGATGATCGATGGATGGATAGTGGTGTCGGTGTTTTTGTGTATGTAAAATAATTTTTCTTATGTATAGTTGCCGTACATCAAGAACACGTATCTCTTTAAATAATAGCTCACTGGGATACCTAAATGGTTTCTTAAGGATGACCCTTAAAAGTGATTTTTGTGCTTTTGCTAGGGGATCAATTATTGTTTTGGAACAGCCGCCCCATCCCAAGGATGCATATTCTAGCAGTGAGTTACACAAGGCATGGTACATTTGTTTCAGATCTTTTAAGCAAAGAATATTTCTAACAGACATGAATAGATGAGTAAGTTTTCTAATCTTTGAGGAAGTCGAGACAATATGTTCGTCCCATCTCAGAGACTTATCTATGATAATTCCTAGATATTTTATACTATGGACACATTCTAAGTTTAAGCATTTACATGAGGTCCGGTCAATACAATGGTGAATAATGATGTTGTGTATTTCTTTTGGTTCTCCTGCTTGTGTTGATCTGAAACGGATGTATTTGGTTTTATCTAGGTTAAGTGTTAGGAGATTATTGTCTAACCATTGTTTGACCTTATTTAACCCTACTTCTGCTTTACTGTGAACAACATTCCAGCTTTTGTCTTCAAATAGTAAGACTGTATCATCAGCAAAGGTGATAATGTGGTCGGCAAGGGAACTGTTACATAGATCATTTATATATATATTGAATAGAAGTGGTCCTAAATTACTGCCTTGGGGTACACCGAATTTAATATTAGCTGAATCGCTTATAGTGTCGTTGATGAACACTCTTTGGCTCCTGTTATCTAAATAGCTACACAACCAATTGAAGAGCTGACCTTGTATACCGATGCGCTGTAGTTTAATCTTCAGAATTTTGTGAGAGATAGTGTCGAATGCTTTTGCTAGATCCAGGAAGAGCGCAATGCATTTTGTACCCCTATCTATGTTATTAGAGATAATTTTTGTCAAATTGGCAATGGCATTTTCAGTGCCTAAACCTGGTCGGAAACCGTATTGGCTATTGGAAAGGATGTTGTAGTTTTCTAGGTACAGGCTGAGCCGATTCTTAACAATCTTCTCAATAATTTTAGACACAGAGTTGATCAAAGAAACTGGTCGGTAGTTGTTAATCTGTGATTTATCCCCATTTTTGTGAAGTAGAATAACAATTGATTGTTTTAAATGATTGGGGAATTTTCCAGAGTTAAAGCTTAGATTACAAATGAACGATATCGGTGATGCTATGGCGGATTTTATATTTTTTAACAGATTTGAAGAGATCTTATCTGGGCCACACGCATTGGATGACTTAAGCTCGTCAATTATTTTCATCACTTCTTGTGATGTAGTTCGAATGTTATCTATTTTATGACTGAGATTACAGCCAGTTAACTTAGCAAGATCAGATTCAGTTGTGTTATATTTATCAAGAATTTTTTTTGACAGTGTGGTTCCCACTGACGCGAAGTAGTTATTTGCAAAATTTACCATCTTTTTTGGATCTGACGTGATAGTGTGATCAATGTTCAATGATTTAATTTCAGATGATTTATTGGTTTTAGATTTAGATATATTACGAAAAGCTTCCCATAGCGTTTTTGACGTATAGTTGGTTTCGTAAATAATTTTTTTAAAGTAGTTTTCTTTAGTTGATGTAATTAAATTTTTACACAAGTTCCTATAATTTTTATATCGGCTTTGTAGTATGATATTCTCTGGGTTCCTATTCGCCTTTTTGTGTAGTTGATTCCTCCTGTGTATTGATTTTACAAGACCAGGGGTGATCCATGGCGTGAGTTTTAATTGTTTGTTAGATATAAGTTTGTTACTAGTGTGTTTATATATGTAATCGTGTAATTTGGTGATGAAATTCGTCATTGCTAAATCAGTATCCCTTTGGTCTAGAACGTTTTCCCATTTTTCTGAATTTAAGTCCTTAAGTAGGTTGAAGTAGTTTATTCGAGGTATGTATTTAATTTTAGCAGTAGTGGGAGGTTTATTTTTAAGGCAGAGAGCTGTAGAGTAGTGGTCAGAAATTGTGGTGTGTATAACAAATGATTCGATATGTTTAATTTTTTTGATGTTAATGTGGTCTAGACAAGATTTACTTGTACCCTGTTCTCGGGTAGGGCTGTTAATTGTCTGTATGAACCCATTTTCCGTAAGCAGACATAGATAATCTTCGGATTGACGGTGGTACTCAGGAATCGTATTAATATTTAAATCGCCTAAAATGATTTGCCGTTCTAATTGTTTTGAACTGTTGATGATTGATTGTAAAGAATTCAAAAAAGTATCAATATTTTGGAATGAGGGTGATCTATAGATTGCAAAAATACATAAGTTATTGTTCAATACAATTTTCATACAGTTTGCTTGTGATAGTAAAATTTCGTCGACTTGTGCTTGTAGACCGTTTCTGATGTAAATTACAATTCCACTGGATTTATTTAAATTTATATTTGTGTGATGTTCCGAGTAATTGTGAATCATTTTAGAGGTGTACTCTTTATTTATCCAGCATTCCGTTAAAATTATGACATCGAATGCGCAATTAAATTGGTCTAGAAAAATGAGGAAATCGTCCAGTTTTGAAATGCTTCTAATGTTCTGGTGTATAATTTTTAGACTGTAAGAGCCCCAATTATAGTTTTTTATATTATTCAGATCATCAATTATATTCAAATTACAGTATATACCTGGATGGTTATCAATATCACAAGGTAAATCAAACATAATTAAATGTTGGTTGTATGTGGCATAGAGAAAAGTGTTCCAGTAATATATTATTAAATTTAAAAACTATTCCTAGTGTGGTTGCATGGATAGGAGTGTATGGAAATAATTTAGTGATTTGGTAATATAATGCAGAATGTTTAAAGTCGCTGAAACATCGTGATAACAAATTATTATATATGTATGGTAAAAAAATAACAAGTGAAAATGAAAATGAGCGAGGCGGGTGCTCGTACCATCTTTGTGCAGTGAAATATTTAATTAACTTTAAACTATGTAAATTCTGATTAATAATATAATGAAGATTGGTAAATTCGCTATCTCGCCGAGTTAATGATTTATTGCATATACCTGGAAACGAGCGAGACGGTACATACCTCAGTAGTACGATTCTTTCAGTTGCATCACATAGTTGCGAGCTTGCTTTCGTCAGATATACATATTGCATTAGACCCCGTGTCCCGTCTGACATATATCTGCCCCGCCTTCGACCACGTGAAACGGTAACCTCGCGTTTTCGCTTCTTGTCTTGCCTTCCAAAATAGTTGCTTGCCTCGAAATGTCAGTTGTTCGGAGACGTAGATCCTGGTACTCGGTCCCGCAATTCCAATGTTCGAAGTATTCAATTTGTCTTCCAAATTCGGGTTGTTTTTTTTGTATGATTTCACATCCGCTAACAGCTGTTCTTTGGCTATGTTCGATTTTAGTTTGATTATAATTTCTCTCGGGTGAATATTATTTGTTTTTTTTGCTGCGCGATGAATAGCGTCTATGTCTTTGATTTGGATGTTAGACTTAGATTTTTGGCATATATTAAAAATGACGTCTTGTAGTATTTCTCCTTTATTTTCTGGTATGCCTCTGATTTCTAAGTTGTTGGCCTTCAGAGCCCGCTCCTGGAATTCAAGACAGTTTTCCAGAACATTAATCCTGGCTTCCAAATCGATGTTCTTTTTTGTAAGCTCCTCATTCCTTGATTCAATTTCACGGATCCTTCCTAGGAAGTCCTCGTATTGTGCACTCATGAATTGAATGCTTTCTAGAATTTTATTGTTTTGTTCCAAGATATCGTTTTGTTTTCTTTCGAGATTAGACGTCTTATCCAAGACTAACCCTTGCAGATCTTCTAAGTTTGTCTGGGCCTGAGCTGTGGTCGACGGTCCTTTATTGATATTTTTTTTACATGGCTCCAAAGGTTCGTTACCGCTGACTGTATCAGCTACGCTCGAAGCGCTCGTCACTGTAGTTGTCTTCGTGTTTTTGCACTGTTTACATTTCAGTAGGGAACGCCGTTCCTGAGTGAGACTACGGAAACTGTTCTCAGTAATTCCTCCACAGGCTAGATGAAATATGCCTTTGCACGCCGAGCACACAAAAATTGACTCCTCTGTTATTACTGGCTCCGGGCAAATGTTGCAGTGCATTTTGAAAGTAAATTTATGAGCTACCTGCGTTACGCCTTAGTAATGATAAATTACGTTTTTTGTTTTTACTGATTATACTCAGTAGGTACGGTAAATCGCTTATATGAAGTTTATAGATTTTAGACTATGTTGTCACAAATAGCAATCACTACCGATAACTTTCCGATATTAGTGTTTTTGTCACTTAGTAATCACTTTAAAGCAGAGCAAAAATATTATGAACTAGTTACAATGGCGGTAATTGTTGTATTGAATTAAATTAGATCAGAGTTCTTTCTACGTTTTTCTAAAGAAGGCATGTTTAAAATGTGTTCAATTTCATCATATGAGTACTTGCCTCTTTCAAGACCCAACCTCCAAGCAATTCCTCTTAGGAAACGATGTTGTACGGATTCGATGTGACAAATGTGGACAGCGTAGAAAGGAGACCAAATGACACTAGCATATTCAAGGTGAGGGAGAACCAGCGAACAGTAAAGAGTTTTAAGTGTACTTATATGTTTGAAGTCAGAGGTAATTCTATGAATGAAGCCTAGTAGTTTAAGTGATTTATTTACGATATTATTTATGTGATCACGGAAAGAAAGTTTGCAGTCTAGAGTGACCCCAAGGTCCTTGATAGACGTGACAGTAGATAGACAAACACTATTTAGTTTATAATCAAACTGAATAGGTTTTTTGGTTCTATAAAAGGACAAAATTTTGCATTTATCAACATTAAGTTCCATGCAATATACTCACCAATTCCAAGAATCCATAACCTTGCGAATAAATACTGCGAATCTATAGATATATTTAGTGTTGACCGTTTTGAATGTTTCAAAAATCAACTAATCTCGATTCTATCTACTAAAAATAAACTTTTATTATTTTTTTTGTTTTTCTCATAAAATATTTTCTCATCTAAACCTCACCAGTAAAATGTATACTTACTTTATAATATGTTTGCAGTTCTATTTACACTTTGTTCTATGTCAGGTTTTATTATTATTGTTAATAATATGTATAAATATTTAAAGCTGAATTGTTTTAGTTTTTTATAAGTACAACTTGTACTATTTCATTTCATTTCTTTTTTATGTTGTAATATTCTTTACCTAACGAGTCGATTGCATTCATATTTATTCTGTTTTATTTTTTACGTAATACATGTAATTAATATTGTTAATTATATATTTGCTTCTTTTCTTATAAAAGCCCACTAGGGCGTTAATAAAATATAAATAAATAAATAAATACAGGTCGCAAACCTAGATATCACCAACATTACACGAATTGTTTATGATTTTAAAAGAGGACCGTATTTCTTATCGTTTGAAAAACTAAACTACTGTCCATGTGAGTGCTATATTTATGTTTTTCTACTGTCATCGGGAGATCAAGGTTTGAAAATGTTAACGACGGCAGATTTTTTCATGAACCAAAAATATTTTTAGGCGGGTTGATGTTTGATATATAAGCGAGGATACTAATTTTAAATAATATTCTTTGTTTATTAGGCGGAATCATACACTATTCCTGAAATTAACCGCTGAAAATAGACTATTTTGTATTATTATCAATTAATAACCTTGAAATTCCTCCTCATTACTCCATGAATTTAATAGTCCATACTTATAAAGATAGACAATTTACGTTTATTTCGGTAAGTGGCGTACAAAGCACTCTTTTTAGTGTGAATTGCCCATGTCAAAAAAAAGTACTAAATACTATTTACGTATATGTCAGATTTGGTATGTGACTAAGAGCGCCTCGGCATCAAGAAAATGGAACTATTCTCCGGTGCAGATTTAGCCCGCTAAAATGTGAGCGAGGAATGTGGTACATAGCGAAGATACGGACCGGCTTTTATACCTTAGGCCGGTTACAGTGCTCGACCGACGGTCGGTGCGTACGTCGGTCACGCTTGTCATTTGTATGAAAATTAATAAATCGTTCAGTGCAGGACCGACCGTACGCATGCGTATATCGCTACGCAGTGCGTACGAGAATCGTCGGTCGAGCGCGTGCGCATGCAGACCGTCGGTCGACCGACGAGTGAATTCCCCTTGAAATGCTCTTTGGGCAACGATCGGATGTACGTTATATCTACATCTTCTATTCCTTATACGTCTACGAAGATAATAAGCAACAATTAAACTATTCGTTACTCCAAGATAATGTCCTGCTCCTGTAAATAAAGCTCCTGTCCAAAGTTACTCCATCTTGGAGTAACTTTGGACAGGAGCCTGAATTACCGGAAACACGTGGAAAGAGTGGGCAAAAAAACCAGGACAAGACTAAACTTAGTCAATAAGCTGGCTGGTACTAGCTGGGGATGCGACGCCAACACGCTCAGAACGGCATCCATTGCCCTGGTTTTCTCAGCAGCTGAATACTGTGCTCCAGTATGGGCCAGAAGCGCCCACACTTCCATGGTCGACGTTCAGCTTAATGCCACAATGCGAACCATCAGCGGATCCTTAAAATCGACTCCTCTTCCTTGGCTCCCCGTACTTGCAAATATAACCCCGCCAAATATCAGGCGAGAGATTGCAACACTGATGGAATACAAGAAGGCGCTGCAAAAAAGCGAAATACCCTTGCACGATGATGTCGTTTCTCACCCGGCATGCGCTTAAAGTCTCGAAAACCCTTCTGGACGGAAGGAAAAATCGAACACCTCTCATCCCAGAAGATAGGTGGAAGCTTGGGTGGCAATCAGCCAACGTCAAAAACGCCCGTCTCGTGCAAGACCCCACTGAGAGACAGCCTGGGTTCTCATTGCCTCGCAAACTCTGGACTGCCATCAATAGGATAAGGTGCTCCCATAGCCGTTGTGCTCACATGATGCATAGATGGGGCCTTAAAGATTCGGCGACGTGTGAATGCGGTGCAGTGCAGACCACCGAACATGTGGTCAACGAATGCCCGCTTCATTCATTCCCCGGCGGGATTGATGAGGTCCACAGGGCAACGCCTGAGGCCCTAGACTGGCTCGCAGATCTAGATGTCCCCCTCTGACCCCCCACCATACGAAAGAAAAAGAAAACTATTCGTAAACGCATCCATTTCGCGTATGACGTCCGGTCAGCTTGTTGGTCAAGCGTGAACTGACGGTACGCACCGACGGTCGGTCGGTGGTATGCGATCATCAGGACCGACCGTACGCACCGACCGTCGGTCGTGCACTGTAACCGGCCTAAGTGCCTGCTATGAACAGGTGCAAACTTCACTGACGTCCGAACACGAAGCAGTCGGCGTAAATAAAAATATCAAAATAATTTCATTACCTATAACCCCTCAAATTTTCAGCTATTTTATGTCACATTAAATTGTTGATTTTGTCCGTTCGGTAGTTCCTACTTGGCCACCTACAGAGTTAACCATGTTAAGGCTCTATGGTATATATTTTTATTTGTATATGGTTCGAGAATGCCCTACAGATGCCCTATTATTTATTTTCTTACTTATCTTATTTATATCTAGGCTTATTTATCACAGTTTACTGAACGAATAGCTTAAAGCCATATATTTGCCGACAGTGGCGGCCGCTGCCCTGAAAACGTGGTGGTTCACTGATATAAATCCGTAACTATGAGATAACGATTACTAAGCAACATTAGGTAAAAATGATCCCACTAATCTTATTTGGAGAGAAGATCTATTTTAAGCTGTTTTCGAAGTGCAAAAACTTCTACATATCGCTTTTTAATTCAAATTTTTATTTTTCGGTACTAAGAAAATAAAAACACAACACTATTTTTTCGTAAATAAATCTTAAATTTCAACCCAAAAAACTCTTTTTTTTACAATGTTTAATTTATTTTATTTTATATTTCATAAAATAAAATAAATTTGAAAGTAGTGTAAGAAGAATATACGACGCAAATGTGAATGGTAGAAGAAGTCTGGGACGCCCGAGGAAGACATGGCACGAGCAAGTGAATCAGATACTTGAGTCGGGCCATGCCGAAAGTCGGAATAATAGAAGAGAATGTATGAGACGATGTATGAATGTGAGTGAGGCAAAGAGTGTGTGCCAAGACCAAGTTATTTGGCGGTCCGTCCTCTCTGCCTACCCCTGTGGAGAAACGGCGTGATGGTTGGTTATTTAGTTTTATATTTCATTTTAAACAGGATACAAACAGTATTTATAAACAATGTATAAACAGCACGAGGGCAAAATTGTCAAAGTTACCTATAAAAAAATTGTATTCCTTAATGATCTGCGTTTTATAATTTAAAATACCAATCAATAAAAAAGCAAATATATGTAAAATTTAGGTATTTGCTGTACCTTTTGATTAAAAAAAGAATTATTCAGTTTGGTTAAGTATTTTTGCCTTAAATCCAAATTTAAGTTTGTATGATAAAGGCCGCCGGGTAGCACACCAAAATACCTTAATTTTTCATACATCATATGGCCGGCGTTGCGCGCTTGCGATGTTTGGGATATTCGATACAAAAACATAATTCGTTCCGCTTGCAATCGGCCTGCACACCGGACAGGGTAAATTCGCGCGGAACTTTGAGAATTTGCTCTCCCTGATTCATATTAAATGATGCATTATAATTGGTCGATGATATTTTTAATGAAATTCATAGATTTTATATTTTTCGGGAAGATATTATAAAGTAATTTTAGACGATATAATTTACCAGTGCTGCACACAAACACACTGTGCAACCAGCCGCCCTTGGTTGCCGATGGTATTGACATAGCAAGATGAAAACTATTCTGCGTCAATCTGGAAGTTCGATAAAAACATCTGAATGCCGCCAGATTCGTGAGCTACGTCTGCTTTATGGATATAATGAAACAGAAAACATATGTATAACCATGGTCTTTTGCATCTCAATAGTAGGAATAAATTCATACGTCACTCCTGGACACATTAACCTTCCTAGAACTTCCATTACTTAAAAAAAACCCTCCTCTTTGAAGGCTCTGAGAGAAATTATTTTCCACAGGGTTGGACCGCACAAGAGTCCCAACTGCCCCAAATTGTCTGCAGCCATTGAGATTACGGCATCCCCAAATAGGGTTTGTTATAAGTCTGAAGATGATGGGATGAGTCGGAGATTGGAAAGAGAGAGGTGTGGTAGTACCTGTCCCAGTGGCGCACACAGGAAAAAAATTCGGGGGGGGGGTTTTACAAAACATAAAATGCATGCTGTATCCATATCTATTCAAACGTTTATATACTAATGTACAGTGTATATCAGAGGTTCCTAGCCTTATCTGGCTCACTGCGCACTATCCAAGTATAGTAATCTCTTCAACGCTCCTCCCCCCTTCATTAAGAAATGCGTGACAATACCCATAGAAAAAGCGCCGCAGGCGAAATTTTTTAAAATGTGAAAGTTACATAACATTTGCAAGGGGAAGCTCATCAATGCCCCAGTCAGTGGTGCGGTATCGCCCCACTTGGGAATCACTGGTGTAAATAAATAAAACACTCCATTAAACTAAATTTTAAATGACAAGATTTTTTTTTTTTTTAGTAGGCACGAGTACATTTCTTAGCGCGGTGCGAAATTATTTGACTCTGAATAAGCCATGACAGTTTACATCAGCAATTAATATAATTATAAAATTATGTAACATAAAATAAGGAGCTCCGATAACAATCCAAAATAATCTAGCAAACAAATAACTGTGAAATAGAAAACAATAAACAAAATAAACCAGCCGAAGAAATTGAAGACGAAAATAAAGTTTAAAAAAATGCTAATGAAAATCCAAAAATGGGCTAAATGTATTCAACTCCTTCTTCGCAAAAGTTGGGCTAAACCTCGCCAAAAAAATTAGTGTGACAAAAGGATCGACTACATTGATGATATAAAAAACCTAAACTAAGTTTATGATTTATTATGGTAAATAAATATTATTATAATTTTCGTACTGATTAAATTAAATTATTTAAATATTATTAAATTGGTTTAAATACCTTCATTTTTAATCAACAAATCTTCTTCAATCAATTTAATTTTGTCTTTTTCGAGAGAAAAATTTAAACGATTACAATAATATTATGCACGTTCCACTCTGCACTACTGCTACGAAGCGCGTAAATAACTCGTCTGTCAACAATATCAACGTGTTTGTTGTGATTTTTGATGGACCGGAGCGTCTTAGTGCTGCCATATCCAAAGAATGAAATACCTTATTTTCCTAAACTTTTTATTGAAAATTTAAATAAGGAAATAACAGTTTATTAAATAAAATAGTTTTACAACATTTCTTTGAATATTAGGATTTTTTTTAAGTACTCACGATTTTTTTTGTTATCAAGTTTAATTTACAGAACTTTAGTTTTAAATTAAATAATAATATTATTAAACACAAATAATAATAATAAAGGTTTTTCAAATCCATGAGATGAGGGAGAAAAAAAAATCCTCCATTATTCAAATAATTTATTTTTTATTCATTTACCGTAGTTAGTCTAGGGTCTAGGTAAACTTTTATTATTTTCTAATATAATAGATACTATTTGTTGACAAGCATAATAATTAGATAAGTGGCCTTGTGAACCCATAACCGTACTAAAGTTCAGAGTTTAAGGACTATATTCCTGAATTCATTTTCCCCTACACGACCCATGCTAAAAAAACGTATCCCGAAAACTGCCTTGGTGATTGGTAAAAGAAAAACAGGTTTTATTAGAAATATTTAATTTTATGTACCATGGATGTATAAATTAACCAAAAAACAATGCATCTGGCAGCACTAGCTGTGCACGGTTTTGCGGAGTAGTGCCGCTGGCGGGAGGGCAGAGCGGGCGGGGACATCCGGTCATATTGTAAAGTTTTACATTTCGCACAACGCACCGTGCGGCTATCGTGAGTGATATTGGTAGCCGGCCAGCTGTAGCGCCGCGAGCACCAGAGTTCTTCGTTTCTTATGTTGCTTTAGATTGGTAAAATAATATATTGTCAAATAAAATAATGCTTGTCGTCGAAATTCGGGGGGGGGGGGTTAAACCCCAAAACCCACCTCGTGTGTGCGCCAATGACAGATTTCATTCAGATTTGGTAACCAAACACGGCTAGAGCCATTTCAAGCAACATTTCTATTCTGAATGGTGGTCTTTAACCAGGGCAATACTGAAAGTGTCTGTCAATCTGGTGTAGAGTTAATGTGAAAAAAGCCAATTATAAACCTTTTTTGTTATTAGTTTTTGGGATATTATGCCGTGTTGCGCTACCTCCTTCTTTAGCCAACGTTTTGGACAGCGTTACAGTGTCCCTCATCAGGGCAGAGGTGTAAAGGACAGATGATGGACACTGTAACGCTGTCCGAAACGTAGGCTAAAGAAGGAGGTAGCGCAACACGGCATAATATCCCAAAAACTAATAACAAAAATACTTTTGGCCGTGAAAATCTAAAATCGTATCCAATAATAATAATAATAATAAGTTGTTATTTCAGCCGAACAGAGCGGTGAGTGCAATACTCTATCAGCCATATAAAAGTATACATTACATAAAATGGATTTACTAGATAAAAAAAATAATAATAATAATATTAAAAAGATTTTTTTAAATAAATAAATATATATACACACATATTTAGTACTCGTATATCTACTACGGATATATTATAAACTATCAGCCTTACTAATAACAAAACGCCTTAACGATGGTTAACTTGCATATTTGTTACTTGCGCGGTGCACTGCGTTTTTACATGGTTACTAATAACATGATCACATTATTAGGTTAGTTGCATTGTTTTTGCTTGATCTGCGCATGCGCGGCCATCATTAGCGGCAATTTTTTTTCTATAAATTCGCGGCTTTTTTACTTTCGGACATGCGCAGTTATTTAACGTTTTTAAACATGATTTCTGTTTATGATAGATTCACTGTTATATTATTATCATAAATGAATATAATTTCTATAATTTGTGACACTTTTGTCAGTTTCTGTGCTTTTATAAAGTCTCTGTTGTTACTTTAATTTGGTTAAAATAAACATATAGGTTATTTCGAATAAATTATTTTTTATCCACTTAAGTTTAATAAAACTTCCATAAAAGTAATAATATTTAATGAAATAAAAGGCTTGTGCGTGTGTTAATAAATACCAAATTCGAGTTATCAACGTTTATATTTTCGTTATTTGTTTTTGGGGTGTTATGCCGTGTTGCGCTACCTCCTTCTTTAGCCAACGTTTCGGACATCGTTGCAGTGTCCATCATCAGGGCAGATCCGGCAGATCCGGTAGACATCTACCGGATCTGCCGGATCTGCCCTGATGATGGACACTGCAACGATGTCCGAAACGTTGGCTAAAGAAGGAGGTAGCGCAACACGGCATAACACCCCAAAAACAAATAACGAAGATGCTTTTGGCCGTGAAAATCTTAAAACTTATCTAACGTTTATATTGTTTGGAAGAGAATTCAAAGTGTCAGAATTTTTCTATTACTCTCTCGGAACAATTGTTATATTTTTTTTATAATGTTTAATTGTATGAACGATATAAAAAGTGAAGTGACAGTTTTCTTCCTAATTCATTATTTAAAAGGACTGTATTTTTTAAATTTAGTTTTTTTATAAATTTCTCTACACTTTCATAAAAAATATTTTGGTAAGAATTTTTTTTTCTTTTTTTTCCGCGTTTGAATCTTAAAATATGGCAGTTTTTTAAAACTAAAGTGTATTTCAAATACAAAAATCGAAAAGGTATTTTTATCTAGTTTCCATAAATGGTATTTGTTTTTACGACACTATCAAAAATAAGAAATATATAGAACATTCAAAATACTTGAAAAAATTCCAAATTTCGTTCAGACATCATTACTAAAACAGAGATAAACTACCCTCTCAGGCCGTGTAAACAATGTGTATTTCTTTCTATGAACAATTTTTTAATTAGTAATGTTTTCACATCTGCGGCCGTCTGTCAGTTGAATAAAATTTTCACGGGGTTTTTTAGTAAGGCTGTATATATATTACTATATTATAAACCTGTTTTTCTGCCAATCCCTACGGTGCTAGTGATTTTGTTTATATTTTGACCGTTGCGGGAAATTATTATTAAGAAAACTGAGGTTTGGCGAAGTACCAACAATATAGTTTGGCTTATTGTTTTTGGGTAAACTGATTTCTGACATCCGCATTGTTTATTCTTACTTAATTTTTCACACACCATTGAACATGTATTAATAACAGACAAGCTTTGTGTGTAACATAACACTTTCTTTGAAAGTTTTTTTTTGTAAAAATGAGTAATGCTTTGAAGTGACATAATATGACTTGTCGTTTTTCTGTGAAATTAGAGCAAAATTATTTGATGTGAATATGATACAATTAAATTTTTGAGAAAATTATAAAATTAACTAATTTTCACGCCAATTTTCGTACGGGTAGGCAGAGAGGATGTACCACCAAACAACTCGGTCTTGGCGCACTCCTTGCTTCATTCACATCCATACACGCTTCATACATACGCTTCTGTTATTCTGACTCATGGTCCGATTTTGGTATTTTTCTTTCATGTAAAAAATATTTTATATATTTGTAATTTTTTGCATTATTTCCCTGCGTGTAGTAAACTGATGTTTACAGCTTGGATTATAAATAATATGCTTCATAATAATTGTAATTAGATTTTACAATTCAGATTAAGTTATTAATATTTTATATCGTAATTAAATTAATTAGGAAAATTGGATAGGGAATGCGGGAAATGTATAACGGTAGATATTGAGATTAAAACGTAAGAATTATTACAAGCAATAATTATTGTCAGCCTGAAATACTCATTTACATTGAAAAATCTTCCGAGAAAAGATACTTGCCGCCAACGGGACTTGAACCCGTGTCCTTCCGATTGCCGGTCGAATGCTCTGACCACTGAGCTATGGCGGCTTATCAAATACCCGCCAAATAATTCAATATATACTAGTATTTCATTCAACAATTACTGCTTGTTATATTTTTTCCACCTGAAAACAACCAACTTTATTTTTGCAAGGAAGACATTGTTAGTGTTAAATCCCTCGCTAGGTGGCGTCGAGACAAATTATGTCTGCATTTATTGGGGAAATACTTAAACTTGTTAAATATTAATTATTATTTTTTAATTTATAAACTAACGTTTAGACAAGATTTTTATGCAAAGCACAAAGGGTAACAATTATTACAAGCAATAATTATTGTCAGCCTGAAATACTCATTTACATTGAAAAATCTTCCGAGAAAAGATACTTGCCGCCAACGGGACTTGAAGGACACGGGTTCAAGTCCCGTTGGCGGCAAGTATCTTTTCTCGGAAGATTTTTCAATGTAAATGAGTATTTCAGGCTGACAATAATTATTGCTTGTAATAATTGTTACCCTTTGTGCTTTGCATAAAAATCTTGTCTAAACGTTAGTTTATAAATTAAAAAATAATAATTAAAACGTAAGAATTCAAAACGTTATTTGTGTTTTCAAAGTAAGATTTTAAGGGTCGATTTTTAAGTTATTTATTTATTTATCAGGAAGAAGTTGAAGATTTTTGGAGCTAGGTAGATGAATTGTCTTTGTGCCGTCGTAGTATGTAGTATTTGGGTCACTTGATCGTTCCATGTTTCGGAGTGTGTCCGTGAAGCCCGAGATGCACAAGGTAACATTTCATTTTATAAATTTATATTTTTACGGTAAGTATAACAACTAACAACATCCCTTTTTAAATACATTCAGTCGACGGACTTTCAGGAATATGATACATCTTTAGTCCTGTGTGCATTGGCAGTTCTGTGACTCTGATACATCTTTAGTCCTGTGTGCATTGGCAGTTCTGTGAATCTGATACATCTTTAGTCCTGTGTGCATTGGCAGTTCTGTGACTCTGATACATCTTTAGTCCTGTGTGCATTGGCAGTTCTGTGACTCTGATACATCTTTAGTCCTGTGTGCATTGGCAGTTCTGTGACTCTGATACATCTTTAGTCCTGTGTGCATTGGCAGTTCTGTGACTCTGATACATCTTTAGTCTTGTGTGCATTAGGCAGTTCCGTGACTCTGATTTTCTCATAGGAAAAATAACTCTTTTTATATTTCTGATTTCATAATTATGAATATCTCTATTAACAACAATTTCATCCTTAAAAAAAAGTATTTTAGCATTTGGTTTTATTTATAAACAGAAGCAAACATTACCTACATTAGTTTCGTAGGTGAAGAAAAAAAATACAATTTTAAGTATATTTCATGGTGGGTAACTTTTATGTGTCTCATTGTAGTGTCTTATTTATGGTATGCATATTAAGTTATTTATGGGGTGATGTGTGTATTGGGAAGGTGTTTGTGTCTGTGTGTATGTGTGTGTGTGTGTGAGTATGTGTGCATGTATGTATGCGCATTGAATAGTTTATATTATTGAAATGATGCTCTTTTTAAATTTGGGCAGTGAATCGGAGAACATATCGATGTTAGAATTTAGACCAATATTATTAAACATGTGAAGAGCACGATTGTTTGGCGAATTAGTTGCTGCATTTGTCTTGTAATTAGGCCTGTGGAATAGTTCTGTATGGCGTGTACGTCTTAATGGTTTGTTAAAATTAACTAAGGAAAGAAGTTCGGTACAGTCAATTTTATTATTTTAAATTTTGTGTATAAAAATGTCAAATCAGCTATTGCTCGTCTTTGTTGCAAAGTTTGAAATGTGCATTCAAAGTTATTGTTGAATTTTAAGGTAAGATATTTTATAAATTTGTTTTCATATGTTCTATGCTATCTATGTATACTTTATACTTCGGGTTCCAAATTGGTAAGGCATATTCCAGTGTACTTCTGACTAATGCAAAATATAACATTACTACTGTAAGGGGGTTACTTAACACTTTACTTATACGAAGAACAAAACCAAGCATTTTATATGACCTGTGAACGATTGAGTCGATGTGCTAATTAAATATAAGTGTGCTATTAAAGTAAACACCAAGATCTTTACATTCCGTTTTAGAGATGACAGGTTCATTGTTGAGTGAATAATAGTTCTTAATTACATGTTTATTTAATTAAAATTCATTCTTAATTTATAACATTATTATTAATTTATAACATGTATTTTCATAACTAAATGCATACACTTTAACATATTAAATAGCAGACCCTTTTTTATTGGAATCCAATTTAGCTCCTTCCTCATTTGATTAACCCTTGCACACTTGCCTTTCCCCAGTACACATCCCAAAGCTCTGTTCTGAATAACTTCTAGCTTGTTCAAGTTTTCTTCATTAGCCAAATATAACATCGCAGAACAGTAATTTAAATGTGGAGCAACTATAGTTTTAAAATTCTTAACAGAAACGCTGTACAATTTTCATGACGTCAGAGCTCACTGTTCAAGAGCCTTAGCTGCCTCAGCACACAGATTATCTGCTTTATATTATCTAAACCAAGATTTAGTGATATTTCACCCCGACTGGACTTTATTCTGACAGCTATAAATAATTAAATACGTTTTCCTTGATAATCTATTCAGGGTCGTTCTTCTTGTGTAATATTACTCCCACAGCGGCGTTTACCTTAAATTAAATAAACTTACTTACAGCTTGGTTGCCACAATTTATATTTTCAAACACCCCAACACTTTAAAACGATTTTAAATAGATATTCTGAAAATTAAGAGATCAGATAAAATATGGGAAACCACGGTACGGTAATAATTGCTTTCCACAGGCATGATATTAAATAGTTATTTACATAGGAAATAATTATTGTTTCTGTCGCTTTCTGTTTTATAAATAATTTTATCAAACTTATAACGTAGTTAATGTCTTAATTTTAAAAATAAATATTCATAATTTATGTATTTTGCAGGCATTGCTACATATAAATAATATACGTTTTGCAGTTCAAAACCAATCTCATTTCTGATTAGCATTTGTTAAACGCTTAGCTTATATCTTTACATAGTATAAAGCAAAGTGGCTCCCGCTGTCTGTACGCTTAGATCTTTTAAACTACGCAACGGATTTTCATGCGGGTTTCACCAATAGATAGAGTGATTAATTAGGAAGGTTTAAGTATATAATTTGTCAAGGTTTTGTGTAAATTGGTTGAAATATATAATATATAAAGAGAGCGAGCTGGCAAGGGGCAGTGGGCAACGGGCTGGCATGCGGGCGGTGTGGCTTTTATATTTATGCAAATTAACAGATGGCGTTGGTTATAAAGGTCATGTAATGGCGTTGTCAGTAGATGGCGTTGTGTTTCGTTGGCCACAGCAACGTGTAGCCGGGTCTGCTAGTATTAAATAAAATTCTACATAGTTAGTTTATAGAAAGTAAATTTTATAGTAAGTCTATTAAATAAAATTCTACATAGTAAGTCTACATTCTCCATCGAAGCCAGAGTTAAGTTAGCCTCTCAAAAACTGGGCGTTCTCTACAGGGCCCGCAGATACTTTAATAGTACATAACTGCTAAACCTGTATAAATCACAAGTGCGCCCCAACGGTTGAATTTGGCAGCCACCTTTGGTCTGGAGCCCCAAAATACCTTATAAAAACCTTCGACTCTATGCAGAAACGGGCGGTCCGTCTGATAGATTCTACTAATTTAACAGACGGATTGCAATCTTTAGAGCACAGGCGTCGGGTGGCAATGCTATCCTTGTTCTACAGATATTTTAATGGAAGATGCTCCGAGGAACTAGCGTCATTGATCCCTTCGGCACCGGTGCATAGTCGGGAAACACGCCAAACGCGTGCCGAACACATGTACACGGTTGACATTGATCACATGAGAACGGGTCGCTTCTTCGACTCGTTCTTGTGTACAACAGCCTTTGTGTTTCATTCTTCCTACAACATGGTTTCAAGCCCAATGTTCATTCCTTCCTGTCCCCAAAAAGACCCTCCACACAGCATCTCAGATGACATAGGCCCTGAGGGAAATTATTTTCGTCAGGGACTCCTGTGTGGAGTCAATGTAAATACATCTGTTCGTTCAAAGTTAATCATATTGCATATTACCATCATTTGACAGTTTGCTCGTAATTTTGCTGTCAGACATTGAAAAAAATACTAAATTTTCACCGAAGCACGCTGTTTATATAAATAAGCTGTAGGCAATCTTTCACATTGAAAGACGTAGGCTTGTTGAAAAAGTATCGATATATCGATATTTTTAATTCAATATATCGATATTTTTAGCCGATATATTTTGATCCGATATATCGATACAAAATATCCAATATCAAAAATTATATCAAAAACGATATTTTTTTAAATTTATGTATTTAAAATCACTAGAATCCAAAACCGTATAGGAACGAACGGAAAAAAAGTAACTGTAATAAAAATGAATAGTGATAAAAATACCTTCATTTTTATTGAGATTTTTGTACATTAAAAAAAGCAAATTGTGAACAAAAATTACTATTGATAATATTGAGCTGAATACACTATTATTTTTAAAACGCAAAATCTCTTGAAAATTTGACCGATATATCGATATTTTTTCCTCGATATATCGACGTCGATATTGATATTTTAATAAATATCGATACATCGATATTTTTTTTTCACTTTCGACATCCTTAGAAAGACGTACTGAATTTGATGTTAGAAAGAGAGGACAGAGCCGCATCTCAAACTCGCGATCTTCAAGACCTGAAATCGATTATGAAGAAAGAGAAGTATCGTTTTCCTGCTGTCTTCTTAAAACACGCGTATACGTAATGTTTTAATGAAAAAAAATATAATAATACCAGTGTTACCTATAAATTAATACAGTTAGTGACTTCTGTAGGTGTTAGCTTTCCCCCTTTTTACCAAAGATTGTACGAATAATACGAGGGCTTTCCCTGTCGTTATTAGCTAGGTACCGGGGAACCGAGCTATGAGATATTGCGACATGTTTCAAGTGTTTCTTTAATCATGTTTTTAACCTTAAAAGAAGTTGTAAATAAATAACTCTGTGAAAAATCTATCATAGTGCTTTGAATTAAAAAAAAAATGGACCCGAACAAACCCCAACAACCAGTATTAAAGTTGATAGATCACAAATGACTATGTAGAGTCCTGTCAGTGACAGTTGTATTTTATTTTTTACGGTCTTATTTTTTATCAATTAAGTACTATGTTAGTTTTTCGATATATTTTGATAATATTAGTGGTGCCAATGATGTGACTAATACCAAATAATTAAAAAATGTTGTGAAATGTTAGCATTTTTTCAATTTAAAACGCCTTAATAAAATAAATCCCGCGAATCCCTCAGCATCTCGTGGGACTTTAATTCTATCCCGCAATTCCACGGAATTTGAAAACCCTATGTTCTCAAAGGACAGGAAGACTGATAAGTATATTAACACTTTGTCAGGAATTTCGATGAATGAATGACTGGATCCAGTAGTCAATCAAAAGCAATCAAAGCACTTCACAGTGTACGTCTAATGTCGAAACCTAAAGTATCCGAAGCAAAGGGGCATCGAAATGGCAGAGGAAAAGTGGTGACCGTGTAATGAATGGGGTTGAAATTAATGCACTTTCGATGTTATGGGATTTCAAAAAGAGATTCTTAAACGATAACGGACGATAACAGAGAAAATATGACTCGTTGGTGGATGAAAAAAGTTGCGACTCCCAAAATAACCTGATCCGAGTTGTTTCACAGTTTTGAACGATTCATAAATTTGAATGTTAATAATCAAATTCTGTGAAAATCCTACGCAACGAAATAGCTAATGAAATAATAACAGAACATGAATAGAACTTTCACAGAACTGAAATGTTAAATTTGAAATTTGATTTTGATAGTCAATTTTCAAGTTCTGTACAGGTTCTATTCCAGTTCTATTATTTTATCATTATTGACCAGTTGTTTCGCATAACTGAAATAACACCAGAACTTGAAAAGAACTTTCACAAAATTTGATGAGTTGTTCAAATTTGACTTTGATCAATTATATCAAAGTTGGGTTATGTCAATAATAAGCATTAGATGATATTGTATGAACGGTACGATGATCAGGTTGGGTTATGTTAAGTTTGGATAGGTTTAGTTTGGTTAGTTTATGATGTGTTAGGTTGGGTTAGATTAGGTTAGGTTATGTTAAGTTTGGTTAGGTTAGGTTATGATGAATTATGTTAGATTAAGTTGGGTTAAATGAGGTTAGGTTAGGATGGGTTAGGATCAATTTTCAACATAATATCAGTTGGTCATCGCCATTAAATACTGAAAATCGAGACACTCTTACCTTAATTCGTGATATTTTTGTTGGTTTTAGTTCCATCGATTAAATGCAGATAGCAGCTACCTAATAGTTTAATGTTACTTTACGTCTAGTGTATAGACTGATTGATGCGGTCATATCCAGCATTCCTTGGATAGTTTCCAAGTAGCTTTGTGTTATTTGGTCTAAATAACTTTCTTATGTACCACGCGTGCAGAGAAATTAACGCAGTTTTATAAATGCCATTACTATAGAATAATTTAGTACTACGTTTTAACTGATATAGTAATTTTTTTAGAACCATTTTCTTCGAAACAATGAGAAACTCAGACTTGCCTGAATAGTATAGCCGCACACGTGCCCAATGAGAACATTTCGATCATGTAAATTTAAAATGTTGTAAAGGAATAAATATTAATTTTTCGGGTGAGCGAAAAGAAAGTTTAAAAAAAAAATTATATATGTTTCACGTTTATGTTGACCTGTAACTATTATTTTTTTTATTATAAAATAATATTGAATAGAATACAGAACACAGAACACTTTTTAAATATTTGAAGAACAGTATTTAATTAATTTTTTAGAATAAAATTTTTCTTCAAATTCAAGCCGTAAGGGACATACTTGTTTTCCCAGAAATATTTCGACGACACACATCGAAATAAAAAAAGGAGAAAAATTACATATTTAACACTTTTTGGATTTATTGTTCTTTACAGCATTTTAAATTTCCGCTATCGATATATTTGGAAGCGATATGGTGAAACAGGCCGAGTCCACGTATATATGAGAGCATAGTGTGCGACTAGCTTATGGCTTGTTTTAATGACAAAGTGGATGCAGCAGATTTTCGAAAACGGATTCGGAACACAACGAACAAATTTACAGACGAATGAAATTCGAAACAGTCGGGCTATGCTCATTCAATAACTTGTATTCACGCAAAATTAGTGCAAAAATATTTTAAAATTTGTAAAATTTTAAAATACTTTCATGTTATCATCTTTCCCGAAAGTTATTCTGGCTCCTAGAAAGTTTAGTTGCCTCCCGGGCCTACTCGCACATCTTCAAGGAAAAATCTCTGGCAGGTCTGAAATACTTTTAGCTAATCCAGAGTGAATACTTGTATGTAATTATTTTGTTAAAAGGTTTAATGTGGTTGAGGGAACAATCACTTCCCTATGGGTTGTTTATTGTTAAAGTACCCATAAAGTTATTGTTATAGTTTCGTACCATTTTGCTCTAATTGAACTGTGACTTGCAAATTGATTGTACCTACTCCAAATAAAGACTAATCGCATTTACTTACCGCCGTTAAAATTTCAATTTAAAAAGAACGCAGCATTAGGGCAGCATTTTTCATGAAACTTCTTCAACGAGTACCTTTTCAAAAACCTTGCATACAAATTTTAATGTAAATATGAAAATTTATTCCCGGAAATTTTTAGCTGCCTCTCATACATGAATCATCTCAACATAATTTTCAGAGTAAGACCTTTACAATGCTAAACTTTTTCTTGGAATAAAACACCGCAGACACTTTAAATACCTTCAGGGTAGTCATTTTAATTCTTCTGTCAGGTTTGAGCTACGGTTGCGTACTAAAACATTTTGTATGTTAAACTGAGGTAAATGTTCAATTTACTTAAAATCATGGTTTTATTTTCTGGACCGACAACGGAACGACTTATAACCACACTTTTTTAATTAATTCCAATCCGTAATTCCACTGGGATTCAAAATGCCACAAAAAATTTGGGCTCCGTTATCCGCGTTTAAAAATAAGAAGAATGTTAGAATAATTAACAAAAAATGGTATGTTACTATTAACGCCATCTACAATAAACTGCATACTTATAATAAACGTCAGTCTATTGCAAAACGCCTCTTCTATTTTATTAGGTTATGGGCCCAGTCCGGAGATAAATACGCAATTAGTATTTTTTAGACTACTGAAGATGGTTTTGAAAGAGTGATGTGTAAATGTGAGTGATATTAGGGAGCGCGCTAATAATAAAAAATAAATAAAAAAAACAACAACAACTACTATAGTTAATGGTCGTTAGCGACTGTTGTGAAAATATTTATTTTATAAAACATGACTTATTTAAAATAGTGCAAAAATCTCTCGATATCTGATGTAAGTAGTAGCATTTAAATAAATATTGTTACTTTATATACCTGTTACCGGCATGTTAAAAAATAACAGAAACAGTGCTGTTTTTTTTTTAATTTTCGGAACGCACTTCGAGATTTTTTTCTATGGAGGAAATCTACTCGTATAGGTATATATAAAAATGTAGGTTCTGTGTGTTTAAGTCCGAAAATCTCGGAAAATAATCGATGGATTGACTCTAATTTTTTACAGAACATTGCATTTTAGCAGCAGAGTATTTCTGTATATAATGGTAATCTCTGGCTTTATGAAATTTGTATAAAAAAATTACTACAGGTGGTGCGTGAGTGGTTTGAAAATTTGTGTATTTCATATATTTTATCGGCAGGGAGGGGAGGCAGGAGGGGGAGGGTAGCGAAGGAGGTGGGGTTCGCGGTAAGGGTGACGAAGGAGGGGGAAGACAGGGAAGGTGGAACGGAAACGCAGGATGGGAAGGGGATGTAGGAGGGGAAGGGGACGCGTGGGAATGGACGTGCAGGGAGAAACAATGTATTTCTTTAAGTGGCATTGCAACATTGTCGGGTAGGAGCTAGTTTCATATAATTAATTTTTCAACTTGGTATTAGATTATCTACAAGAATAATTCGTTTGTACATTTTTTAAATAGAGATTATTTAAAAAAATAACACACTGTATATTTTTTTAAATAGAGATTAATTTAACAAATAACGTGTTTATGTGTTTTTAAATAGAGATTGTCTTCAAAAAATTTTTTTTACTTAAAAACTACTGCTTAAAAGAGTGTTCAAGGAAAGTATGTTAAATTATGTCGGGTGCGGGATCTTAAACGTGAATTTACAAATTTGTAGTATATTTCTAATATGGCGTTACCCGCGTTTCAACGTTACCTTTCTTCCCATTTAATCGTTAAAAATACGGAAAACATGATAGTTCGATTTTTATCCCTAAATATGTATACAATTTGGGAGGCGGGAATAGATACCGCCGCCCCGGGAACCATTTACTGGATAATCAACACCTCTGCCTTAGGTCACCCCAAGTGGTTCGATACGTTTGGTGACTTAGCAGGGTTGCCCGGGATCACAGGATGAAGTTTGTCTGGATCTTAGCGGTGGATGCTACTGACCACCAACTGCGTTGGAGGGGCGGATCCATACGTCCGTCACTTCTGGACACACTGATCCCCAGATTCCGACCCACCCCTCATACATTTTCCTTCCCAGAACTTCCTCTTATCAGAATTCCAACTTATGTTTGATACCTGTCCCGTCTGCTAAACACACAAGTGGAATATTGTTTTTAAATGGTTTAATTACATACATCCATTAATATATGTAGATGGTCCGACGCTCTGCAGGGAACGTAAAGTTAAACTGTGAGATCTAAAGTTTATGTTTAGACTTACGGAATTCAAAACTTCGTTTGTGTGAAAGCACTATTTTTTTTTTTATTTTTTTTTTTATTTTTTAATTTTTTTTTTTTTTTATTTAATAAATGTTTACATGATAGGTACATTGTTGGTATTTTTTGACTACCACACTAGGCTATTGCCCGTGTTGTGGTAGTCATACATGACATATTATTTTAAATACACAGATAAAAAAAATATGAGAAGAGGAAAGAAAAAATAACATATTTAGGGATAAATAAAACTAAAACAGATAAAAATAAAGATATAACAATTAAAAGTAAGTTAAGAAATAAAGAATAAAAAGATAATTTTAAGAAGATTGAAATAAACTCTGGTAAGTATTTTTATTCTTGAGATAAAAATAGAAATAAAAATTGGTAAGTATTCTTCTGCACGAGAGTACATGTTTGTATTCGCTTTTGATATTCTTTCTCTGAAAGAAGTTGGAAAGAGTGTTAGAGAAAGTAAATTTTTTTGTTTGTAATTTTTTTTTTTTTAATGTAATGTTAAGTTAAATTAATTAATTAATATATTTGTTTTTATTGTAATATTAAGCTCTCATGTGTTGTTTGAAGAAATCTCTTCCCTTTTCAAATATCCAATGTTTGATACGGGCTTTAAAGAGAGATTTGGAATTATTCTGTGATTTTATATCGGCACTCAGAGCATTATACATTTTGGGAGCGATAAACCAGAATTGTCGTTGGGCGAATGAGGTTTTTGTTTTAGGGACCACGCAACCCAGGTTTGATGAAAAACGTGTGTGTGCTTGATGTTGTGGAGCCACCAGTAGATTTTTTTGGTATATGTAACAAATGCTTATCTTTGTAAATATCTGTCGAATGTCTAAGACCTTGATTTTAGCAAAGAGTTCGTTTGAGGGATGGGTAGGTTGGCATTTAAATATGATTCTCAAAATTAGTTTTTGAACTGTAATAATTGGATTGATAATGGATTCAGCACAACCACCCCATCCCACAATACCATATGTTGCTATGGATTGGAAAAGGGCAAAGTATACGGTTCTTAGGGTCTGTAAATCTAAGATGGACCTAAGGGAGCAGAATATATGGCAGAGTTTACGGAGTTTTTTTACTGTGTCACTAATGTGAGCTTCCCAACGCAGTTGGTTGTCTATGATTATCCCCAGATATTTGACTTCCTTTGATGATTTAAGAACAGAACAAGTGCAATTAGTATTAGGTGTGATTTCTGGAGTGTGTAAGTTGAGTGAACATGAGTGAATGATTGGTTTAGGGCAGTTGTTAGGTATATTATTTTGACGTATGGAAAAAGTCATATATTGTGTTTTGTCGATGTTAAGTGTGAGGAGGTTAGTGTCTAGCCAATGCTTTACTTTTATTAGGCCATTATTAGTTTTGTTAATAACGGATTGCCACGTTTCATCTTCGAATATTAAGACCGTGTCATCGGCAAATGATAATATCTTACCTCCAATATTCATGGCACATAGTGAGTTAATGTATATAAGAAATAAAATTGGTCCTAGTATACTGCCTTGGGGTACACCATAGGACGCTGATAATTTATAACTTATATGTTTTTTATCAGATTGGATAAGAGTTTGTTGTGTTCGGTTTATCAGGTAGTTTTCAAACCATGTGTGGGCTACTCCTGTTATTCCAATCTGTTGTAATTTTTTAAGTAGTAGGGAATGGGAGACCGTATCAAATGCTTTTGCAAGATCAAGAAAAACAGCAAGTGGTTTGCGACCAATGTCGAGATTACAAGAAACTATCTTTGTGAAGGCGGCTATTGCATCTGAAGTGCTCCTACCTTTGCGAAAGCCATATTGGTTATCCGACAGTATTTTGTTATCTTCGAGGAATTTGTAGAGTCTACGTTTCACCGCTTTTTCTATAATTTTAGATATTGTGCTTAGTAAGGATATTGGTCGGTAGTTATTTACAGATAATTTATCACCGGCTTTGAACATTGGGATTATTGTGGACTGTTTTAGGGAGTTAGGGAAGATGCCAGTTTTGAAGCTTAAATTGATTATGTGTTTAAGAGGGGAGACGATATATTTTTGGATGTTTTTAATAATTTTTGCCGAGATGTGATCTATTCCGGTGGAGTTACTGTTTTTAAGAGATGCTATTAGTTCTATAATTTCTGTTTCAGTGGTGGGAGTGAATTGAAATGGCTGATAACTCAGAGTATCGATAGGTATATTCTTTGCAAGATCTTTCTCTGAGACACAGTTTCTGTCTAAGATATTTTTTGCTAAGTTGGGTCCGATATTGGAAAAAAAATTATTGAAATGGTCAGATATTTTTTTAGGTTCAGAATTTACATGTATCGTTTTGTCATCGATATTAATCTTAATAATAGGAGTGTCGGTTTTATTAATATTAGCTATATCTTTTATGATATTCCAAATTTTTTTTTTATCATCGGTAGCTTCACTGATTTTTTTTTTGTAGTAATCTCTTTTAACCTTTTCAATTATTTTTTTGCATGTTTCTATAGTGTTTGTAGAATATGAGAGAAGTATAATCATTGGGGTTTTTCCTACAGAAGTTATGAATCTTATCACGTTTCCTGATACAATGCAGAATACCAGTAGTGATCCATGGTTTGAGTTTTGTGTCCGTTCGTTTTTTTTTACATTTTGTGTATGATGTTGCATTAGCTAAGTGGTTATGTAAAGTATTTATAAAAAAATCGCATGCAGACGTGGCATCAGAACAAGAATAGATAAGTTCCCAGTTCTCCTTCGAAACATGATTTAGAAGAATTTCATAAGAAATGTTTTTATGGGGTTGAGTGTTATGGGGTGGTTTATGTTTATTTTTTGAGATGGACGTGATGATTGCATAGTGGTCTGTAATAGTTGATTGAAATATAATTGATTTATTGTCTAGTTTACTCTTAACAAAGACATGATCTATACAACTGCAATTGTTTGAGTCTGGTTCTCGTGTTGGAGCGGTGACAGCAGGGAAGTATCCTAATAAAGTTAATACATTTAGGTATTCATTGGCTTGAGGATGCATTGTGTTGATTATATTTATGTTCATGTCACCTATTATATAGGTGTTTTGGCAGTGTTCTATGTTTGATAATATTACTTGTAGTGATTGTAAAAATGGTGTTATGTTACGTGTGTTTGGAGATCTGTATATGGTAAGAATTGTTATGAGGTTATCAAGTTGAATTTGAAGACAGTTTGCGTTTTGAATTCTGACCTCTTTGACTGAGTGTTCGATGTGATTTTTAATGTATACAATAACGCCATCGTTTTGGGTTTGGTTATAAAGTGTGTTGTAGTGATTGTAGTTCCTTAACGTTTTAGGAATGAAATGTTTTTGAATCCAACATTCGGTCAAGACAATTACATCGAAATCTAAAGCAAGATCAGCAAGAAGAATTAGTAATTCATCAAAATTTTTGTTAATACTTCTTATATTCATTGAGAAAATTTTAGGGGCAGAGTTAACTGGTAATAATTTACGAACTACTTCAGAATCACTAGTTGATGTACATGGGATAGGTGTTGTTTTATCAAGTAAATCTGTTAAGTCTTCCATTTATATTTTTTTTTATCTTTGCGTTAATTGGTAATTGTAAAGAGGCAGTAATAGTGGTGACTTTGAAAGTAATGCAGGGATTAAGTTGTTGTAGAGACAAAGTGTGAAGATATAATTTATACCGGGTTATTTTAAAATTAGGAGTATATAAATAAGTATCGGAAGCGATGGTTAAAAGTATACGTGGAACACAGGGAATTTTAAATAAAGATTTAGCGGTAAAGACTGTGTTTATAGTTAAAAATAAGAAATGTTTAAGTATAGAAAGAAAAAAATATTTCCAAAAATATCTATTGCTGGCAGAACTAAAAACAATAAAATTTGCGAAGGTAGTTTCACTCTTGATAGTACTTTTAGTTATATTATTTTGAGTGATTGTTTCAATGTTTTGAATATTGATAAAATAAATTGAACCATGGGTTTCTGTTGTAGGTAATAGTTGGGAAGGATTTTGACAGTTATTCAAAGCGATAACAATAATAGTAATAACAGTGACCTTCATAATGGTTACAGTAACATAAAAAGCAGTAAAAGTGTTCTTTGTAATAAGTGCAGTTATAAAATTCTGACATATGGAGTTAATATCAAAAATACAAAATTTATCTTTGTTAGTACTAGAACTATATGAAATGTTTAATAGAAATTTTAAAAAAGGTTTGATGATAACAATAATGTTTGTGGATAAAAATAAATTATAGTTTAGTGATGCATGAAAAAAATATTTCCAAAAGTATCTATTTTTGATAAACCCATAATTATTAGACTTTAAAAAGTAAGTTTCACTCCTGATAATAATTTGAGTAATACATGCATGTTGCACATGATAACAGTTACAGTAATATATAATAGTTGCATGTTGCATACAGATAATAATAACATGTAGAGTATTATTAAGGTAAATTGTGCCATTGGTTTTTGATGTCAGTAGTAGTAAAAATGGATTTTGACAGTTACTCAGAGCAATGACAAAAATACATAGTTCGGTGACCTTTATAATAATAGCAGATTTTTTTTTACAATTAGAATCCATTTCAAAAATACGAGATTTAAATATGTTAGTACTGAAACTACATTTATTTTTTAAGTAAATAATAGTATTGTCAGAGAATCTTATTTTTGTAAAGTTTTTTGAAAAGAAGTTAACTTTATAGTAATAATAATCTATGATTGTGGTATTATAATTTATATGGGAGAGAGAAGTAACTGATTTCATAATATTGTTGAAACTCGAGAAAGATAAATTAAAAACAAGTAGATTATCAAAATAGTATGCGAAGTAGAGTTTATAAAATGTTGGGGGTGGGCGATAAAAGATGTTTATTTTTTTCGTTGATGTGTAGAACAGGCGTCCCAATGTCTTTTCGTACATACACCTTCCCGTCTCGGATCCAGGCGAATTTGAAGATGTTGTCCCGTAAAGCCTTCCGTGCAAGAAACCAGAGATGTTTAGCGCGAAATGTTAAGTGTTCGTTGATGTAAATCTGGTAGCGAGTTCCTGACATTCCTATAAGCGTAGTATTAAGTTTATTGTCTCTATTTGTAGATTTTTTGTTGAAGGCTTTGATGTCGTTAAGGAAGTTCTCACGGTCGATGGTAGTTTTAAATCTTAATATTATAGGCCTCTGTTGTTCTTTATTGGTTTTTTGGGTGACACGGTATGCTGTATCTACGTTGTTGAGTTCCGTGTTGGCATCAGTTGTTTTTTTGATGTTAAAAATGATGTTTTTTAGATTTTCTCCATTTATTTCAGGGATTCCCCTGATTTCCACGTTTTTCGCTCTATTTTCTCTCTCAATTTGTTCGAATTGACCTTCTAGTTGTTCTAAGCGATTTTGGAGGTCAGAATTTTTTTTTTCTAATTTTATGTTTGCATCTTCTAGTTCGTGTACTCGAAGTAAGATTTCTTCATATTGTTTGCTCATTACTGATATTGTGGTGAGAATTTGTGTATTTTGTTCTAGGATCAGGTTCTGTTTTGTTAGTAGTTCACTGTCGAAAGGTGAATTAGTCACTATACTGGGGTTAGCGGTGGACACGACAGCTAAGCATTTTTTACACTTAATTTGAGCCCGCCGCTCTTTGCTATAGCGTCTGTATGAGCTTTCAGCCACTCCGCCACAGTGTAGATGAAAAGTCCCTTTGCATGCGGCGCACGTGAATAAGGACTCAGCAGATAGAGTAGGCTCCGCACAAGCATTACAGTTATTCATGTTGTTGTTGTGGTTTTAGTGGGGACGTATAGTTGAGTTGTAGTGAAGATCTCTGCCCTCAGCTGAACTGAATTCCGTTTTATATTTATTATTATTTATCAATATTCCAATTATGATTTATTTAGGAATAAAGTAGAAATAAATCGTCTTAGCACTCTTAAAAAAAAAAAAAAGCTGAAAAGTTTTTGGATGAGGTGAGTTTCGAACTCGGTTTGCTCCGAAAGTCACTGTCCGGTTTAGCGACCGTGCTGACCACTAGGCTACTGATACCGTGTGACGTAGTGTGAAATATTCGTAATATTAGTTGATTGGCAAGATTTTACGTATTGTGATAAATAGTTCGATTATCTTAACGATTTCAATCACCATAAGTTCACTGATGTTTTAACACATAAAAATTACTACAACACGGCCGTTTATATTGAACTAAATTGAGTAGATCACTTCACTGAACTGTTAGGTAAACACCAACCGATAGATCGATGGATTATTTTGAATTTTTAACTGTCAATTTAGATGAGTTTTGCGGAGCAATTTTTTGCGTGCGTACTGTTGGAATGTAGGTAGGAGGAATCCTATGTAGGTAGGTAGGAGGAATACTATGAATCCTTACTTGATTTTTCTTCGATGGCAAGCCAGAGAATATAATATGATTTTCTGTTACATTTTGTTCTTACAAAAGCCATATCTTAGTTCTGTCTATTGAAAAAAATAAACTATTGTAAAAAAATGGCAGATTTTTAATAACAAGCCAATACAATAAAATGCTCAGAAACAATTTTAGAGAAAAACACATTCCGTGTTCACTTAACATAATAATAATAATTATTATAAGGCACCTTAAAAAAAACTTCACAGAATTTTACCTATATTATTGAATTTGTACCTATTACTCCCAATTTTTAGAAAAATATTTTCAATTCACCTTATTGCCTAACAAATAATGAATTCGTCGTATTAACGAAAAAAATTAAAAGGTTTGTTGGATATTATTGGGTATTGAGTATGTACACAATTGAAGCGGAATAGTTGGCCCATTTTACTCGGAAGGTATTTCGTTAAAATAAAGTTAAAAAATGTATTTATTGTTAAATTTCTCGAAGTCGTCTGGCAGACACGTGTCAATAATATAAGAGATAAAAAATATTTAAAAATAATCATAACTTTAAAAAAGTTCTTAATGTTTTCTCAGAAAATTTATTTTATTTTTATGATGTTTAATTGCCTTGAACCTGCTGAAATGTTTGATTTATTTTCTCAGATGAAAATATGATGATTTTAATATTATTTAAAACGAGTATTAAAGGAACTTAACCTGTGAATGTATGGTCAGTTGTTAGCGACCGTCGCATTTGATTTCGTCGCAAATCGACAATCAGCGCCATTTTAAATATTTTTATTTTTTATGGTCCCCGTTAACCGCAATGTTTCTCCTGTTAGTGTTTGGTTATTTTTTGGCCGTTAAGTTTGATAGCCTAATCAACAAATCAGCAAACCGCAAAATTTGACAAACCGCTCTCCGGCCTAGAATCAACGGTTAATGGGAACCAATCAAATGTCAAACAATTCATAATGATACTGTTCTTTGTTACGATGTTAAATGTCCATGATGGACGATCCCAAAATATCTTTTTATTTTTAATTCTGTCTACTTATTATTTATTTTAATTTTATGCTTATTTTTTGTTATTTGTGTGATGAATTTTGTTTTCATTTTATGTTTAATTAGGTACCTACCTAATATTTAAACTATTTTTTTTTCTTTTCTTTTATAGTTGTTTATGTAATATGGCAGACTGGGATTGCACTACCCTCCCAGTCTTGCTGGAATAAAAACTTAAATAAAATAAATAAATAAAATAAATGTGACAGTCAGTCAAATAAGGGGCAGTTGTTTCACAAGATCAATTTTAAATGTTCAGTTCTCAAGTTTTGTGAAAGTTCTATTCAAGTTCACTAATATTTCAGCGCTGGGAAACAATTGGCCAATAATGAAATAATAACAGAACTTGAATAAAAATTTCTCACAATTTCAAAGCGCCAGTTGTTTCGCAGAAATTCAAATGTAACGTTGTCACCAAATGGCCATACAGCACTATTTTGATTTCTTGACATTTGAAAGGTTCCCTTTAAACGTCGATTCTAGGTGCGTTTCAGATTTCTATCAAATTGTAATACGCTAACAAACTACATAACATTGGCTAAAGAAGGAGGTAGCGCAACACGGCATAACACCCCAAAAACAAATAACGAAAATGCTTTTGGCCGTGAAAATCTTAAAACTTATCTACATAACATGAGAGTTGTACTCTTCGCTGATTATAATTTATCCAAAAGCTGAAACGGATTTAGAATCTGAATTTAACGGGAATCTTTCAACTGTCAAAAAACAAACAATGACTTTGTCACACATGAATTTCTGCGAAACAACTGGGTCTATGTTTACCTTAATTCTCAAATTGAAGTAAAAACTTCTTAAGCACCGTTGTGATTTGAAACTCGATGAAACGAAAAACCACTAAAAAGAGACAAACGCATACATCCATAAGTGAGAGAATGAGGTAGAATAATTTGTCTCTTCTTTGTATGGTGCTTCGGAGCCTATCGGTCTCCTCTTTGTACGGCGCTTCGTAGCCTTCCCACTCTTGTCTACTTTAGTTTTCTGAAGGTTTCACTTTTACCGCGTGCGAAATGCACACACATACTGATTTTTTAAAGTGAAAACTTCTTTAGCACCGTTGTGATTTGAAACTCGAAGAAACGGAAGCGAGCGACACTAAAAAGAGACATACACGTATATCTATAGGATTTAGCCTGCGAGAAAATGAGATGGCAATAAAATATTTATTTATTGCACCTGTACTCGGTTCCAATAATACATGATAAATCCACGCTCCCACGCAAGTCTCCTTTTGTCCAATGGTATAATGCACCTGACGAATCTTAGCGGCCAGACATTCAGAGGACCAAGGATGGAATCCTGTTAAATCCAACAACAAAAAAACATTTTTTATTTTTGTAAAATCAATATACAATCTTAAAACGATTCCAAAATAAACAGGCAAAGAAAACACAAAATAAAGTGACATCTAGAGACTCCGAAGAAGAAAATTCGAATTCTAATAAGATGACCAAATGTATAGGAAAAGGTGCACTGGAAAAAAAGTGCTTCGTAGTCTCCCCACTCCTGTCTACTTTAGTTTTCTGGGGGTTTTACTTCTACCGAGTATGAATTGCACACTCTGATTTTTTTTATGTTCTTTTTGTTTATTTGAGACAAACGCACATATTATTTTTTTTTACATTAACTCCACACAGGAGGCCTTGAGGAAAATAATTTCCCTCAGGGCCTATGTCATCTGAGATGCTGTGTGGAGGGTCTTTTTGAGGAGAGGAAGGAATGAACATTGGTCTTGAAGAGACCTGTATTGTAGGAAGGAGGAAACACAGAGGCCGGCAAATCATTCCACAGCCGAGCTGTTGAACATAAGAACGAGTCGAAGAAACAACCCGTTCTCATGTGACAAATGTCAACCGTGTACAAATGTTGGGCACGCGTTTGGCGTGTTTCCCGACTATGCACCGGTGCCGAAGGGATCAATGATGCTAGTTCCTCGGAGCATCTTCCATTGTAATACCGGTAGAACAAGGATAGCATTCCCACCCGACGCCTGTGCTCTAAGGATTGCAATCCGTCTGTTAAGATGGGAGAATCTATCAAACGGACCGCCCGTTTCTGTACAAAGTCGAGGGTATTTTTCAGGTATTTTGGAGCTCCAGACCAGAGGTGGCTGCCAAATTCAACCGTGGGGCGCACTTGCGATTTGTACAGGGTTAGCAGTTGTGCACTATTAAAGTATCTGCGGGCCCTATACAGTACGCTCAGTTTCTGGGAGGCTAACTTTACTCTGGCTTCGATGGAGCCCCCATACCTGAGCTGGTCACTTAGGGTTACACCAAGCATATCAATGGAGGGCCTGTTCGGAAGATTGCTTCCGTTGAAAGAGACTAGATTTTCATTTCGATCCCTTTTAGACGTAATCAGACAAGATTGGGTCTTTGAAACATTAAATTCAACGAGATTATTTTTACCCCAAGAGAAAACACTCTCGAGGTAACCGTCCATTCTTTGCTTCAAAGCCCTACGAGCTGTTGGAGTTTGTGAGCCCTTTGGGGCCTTGTCAAACAAAAAGCTATCATGAACTGTACTGTCATCCGCATAACAGTGAATTGGTGCACATGACAAAAGGTCGTTGATGTGCAACAAAAACAAAGTCGGAGACAGAACCGATCCCTGCGGGACGCCAGCATTTATCGATTGTGAGGAAGAGGTGAAACCATCGACTATGCTTAGTCATACTACATATTTGCTTAGTCATAGTAAAGATATAGTTACCAGCACATTCTTTAGTGCTTTGGAATTTTTATAACAATCTCTACTGTTTTTGGATGAGAGTCAAAACTAAATTGTCCTCCAATGTGGCGCGAATAAATCAATTTTTTTATGCGTCCGTCCGCAATTAATGAAAAAATTCGCGGTTCAGAAATAAATAAAAATCCGGACATATCTAGAAACACGCGGTGGCGGTGGGACTTTTCGCGAGTGACCCAAATACTAAACGTGTAATACTTTTTTATTTGTGTAATATTTATTTGTAAATAAAAATAAATCGACCATTAAAACTTATTTCCGAGTAATTCGCAGAGGGAAGAATTTCATCTATTTTGTTTAGAAGTACTGCCCAAGAATGTGCACGACCGAGATTTCCATGGTAATAAAATTGAGTTCTTCGAATAATCGAACGTAAAATTAGATTTTTTAATAATGTTTAAGCATCATGCTGTGGTAGATTCTCTCAGTATCACCCTTGTGAAAGTCCACCACGCAGAGTGAAAATTTTGCTTAAAAATTATTTTTTTTACATTAACACCACACTATCAGGTCATCTGAGGTGCTGTGTGCTGTGTAGAGGGTCTTTTTGAGGAGAGGAAAGAATGAAAATTGGTTTTGAAGAGACCCATATTGTAGGAAGGAGGAAACATAAAGGCCGGCAAATCGTTCCACAGCCGAAAATTACTTTCTTTTGAAGAGGTTTATTTCGCATGTACATTTGTTAATTAATTTTAAATTTAAAATCTTCCACATCTTTTTACATCCTCACTCCGTTTACCCTCTCAAAGCGGGGATGCCACAGTTGCACTAGCTCCAGGCATATCAATTTGGACCGCCGCTCCAGATACCATTTATTGAATAACCAACAACTTTTCCCACCCCACCCAAGTGGCTCACAATGTTTAGTGACTAGTGGCAAAGGTGAACATGAATACAGGCAATTAAGTTCGGAGACGGAGTGTAATTTTGATTAAAAGTTTGCGTAGATATTTTAGTTCAGTCGCAAATAAATTCATCGTACTATTTTTAGGCATCCAAATCGTCACGTCAGCATTATTTTTATAAAGCAATCCATATTGTTGTCGTGTTTTTTTTTCAGACAAGTCATCCTTTTACCGTCGTATGTAGTTGTTTTTAGTATATCAATACTGAGGAATTCGTTGTTATTTTAAATACATCCGATTCGAATTCGTCGTAATTTTATATGTAGATACATCGAAATCGCCGTCACCGTTTTTTTATAAACATTTATTTCGAAACTGTTTTTTTCATGGATATCAAAATTGAAAACATCAACAATCAACAGTGATTTGAAAAGTTGCTTTGGTTCTTTGGACGTACTTAAATTTGTATAGTTTTGCCGTTTATGGTGATTTTATTATTCGAAATCCCAAACCTCAGCTTGAATTAATTGTCTCTTCCGTTCTACTGTCTTTGACCTTACAACGTTCCCATAATTAACCTCTATAGTACCAAAAAATCCGCAGTGGATTTGCTAGTAGCGGTTCCATGACAGTTGATCCGCCGACGATTGCCCCCCCGGCATACTTATATACAATATGCAGTCGGTTTATGAAAAATACGGTATACTTAATTACACAAAATATAAGTAAATAAAAAAATGAAACAATACAACTTTGTATAAACCACTTAAAAAATGTGCAAATCCGACCGGTTTCGGAACAAACGTTCCTTCGTCAGGGAAAGCTTATATTAATAGCTACATTCAAAAATATAAGTAAATAACCCCGAAAGGATGTACAGAGAGGATGTACCGCCGAATAACAAAGTATAAAACATATTTTCATTCAAATGCATCAAGTCCCCTGGGTAGCCAAGGTCATGGCCTAATTTGAAAACATTTAATTTGAAAATTTTGCTTCACGAATTTTACTTAAATATCCGTATAAATACGAAAATGAACTGATGTTGTTATCTTTACATAAACCTGAATAGACATCCTACGTGAAAAACACATTACAAAGGTGATTGATAATAAATAAATATCTTTATATGCATTTGAAAAAGGAACAAAAATGCTAAAACTCACGGCTTTTCGGTTTTAACAGCGGTCTGAAGTCACAGAAAAATTAATTACAAACATTCTAGAGTTGCCACATGAATGAAATCTTTTACACTACCTATAGAAATATTGGTGCAAGCGATTTTGACCTTGTTTTCATATAGTTTCTTTATACATAAGGGTCAAAATCGCATATAAAAAGTTTTTGTTTTTGAAAATTTCATAGGGGACACCGGTGTCCCCTTGGCCCCCAAGGGCAAGGGAAAATCTACTTGTCTGTATACCGTGTATACCAGCGCACAAGTACAAAAAATCGAAAATGTATACAAATTTGTTTGATTTTCATACCGATTTATTATTAAGGATATTTTTGAAGTCGATTTTAATAAATAATGCGCAAAAAATTATAATATTGTATTAAAAACCTATCCCGGGGAATTGTCGGCGGATCAACTGTCGAGTCACCGCTAGTAGTAGACACATCACACTAGCCTCGAATTTGTGACCGGACAACTCAGAATCATGCAACTTCGACACCTCTTTTGAAACGTCATTAAAAGTAATGAAAAACATATAACCAAATGGTTAAACAGGTTAGGTTAGGTTGGTTCTATTTTCATTTTTTTCATAACTTTTGATGACTTTTTAGAGGGCTGTCGAAATTGCACGATTCAAAGACGTCATGGAACCCCTCGAATTTATGATACTTTGAACCTTAAAAACGCTCCTGGCATACTAAAATTGTATACTGTATTCCCTTCGTAGGCTTATTTGCACTACACATTTGACTTGCAAAAATGTTTATTTTACCTTTGAAAAAACACGTCGTTAAATTTCATGTCAAATGTCATAAATTCGATTTTCAAATAATGTTTTTTTATAAGTAGACAAACATTCCGAGCTTTTTTTATATATGAATACCGCACAAGAGTCCTAACTGCTCCCGTCTGAAGCCAGTGAGTCTATGGCATCCCCAATTGGGGTATTTTGTGAGGCTAAAGGCAGTGGGGAGGGAAAGGAGACAGGGAAGAGGAAGGTGCGAAAGTACCTGGCTATTCAGATCTGGTCACCAAATACGGCTAATGCCATTTCAAGCAACGTTTCTATTCTGAATGGTGGTCTTACACCATGGCGATACTGAGAGTATCTTCCACTCTGGAACGTGCCGCAAATATACTACATATTGTTTTAAATGAATAAATTGTGAATAACACAAATTAATCAAATAAAATTTATTTGCCACGCCGGGATTCGATCCTGCAACCTTCGGTGTGCGAGTCAAGAGCCTTACCGCTGGACTACGCCGGCCGTTACGAATAACCTGACAATATCTGAAAATCTCCTAGTACCGCCACAGAAAATGTGCTTGTGTCGTGATGGAGGATCTAGCCAGCCTAGGAATCAAACACGCGACGCCTGGGTGGGACCCAAACGCGATGCCTACTCAGCCACTAACCGGTCAAGATGTCCTAGTACCGTATTTATTAGGAAAGCCACATATGACTTTTTTATTGTGATGAATGCTTATTTAGCTGGAAAATGCAATAAAACTCAATAATATTTTCGTATGTCTTCGTCATATTATCTTGTTATAACATTAGAGAGATAAAAAACATTTATCTGAGAAAAAGTAGCTTTCGTTGGGAAACTACAAGAGGGAACAATTTACAAAAATATCATTTTGCAAAAAACAAGTAAGTTATTACGAAAATAGCGTCAGCCGGCGAACGACGCGCGATTGGCATTCTACCCATCAAGGGCAGAATTAGGGTTATCCCAGACGGTATTTTTGTGTACTGTGAAGATTCCATCACAGTACATACTTAGAAGCAAAAACTGTCTTTATTAAACATTTAATTTTTCTATTGTTTTGACACTTTCATAAACCTTCCTATACATACTTGAACTTGTAGAAATAAACTTGAAGTCTGATATTTCAAGTTTATTTCTATCAGTAGTTGTTGATTTTTTGCTTCCCCCCCCCCCAGAAAAAAATCCTGGATCCGCCCTTGCTACCCATGGCATTCGTACGGTTAATCTCTGGCCTCGGCCATATTCTGTCAGAAGGTCAAAATATTTCCGCTTTGCAATAAAATCTAAATAAACAAAATATTTATGAACTCATCCGAAAACTAAAAACTGTTTTTGAAAGGTGATAAAATACGCCTTCAAATTTTATGACTCTGGAAAACATAATTTTTTAAACATACAAATTTTGAATTCAAACATAAAAATGGTTCACCTTACTTTTTTTCTAACTAAAATTACTGAAAAAGTGATAACGAAAATAAATACATCCAAACACATATTTAATTAGTCAAATGTATTATTTAACTTTAAAAAAAATTATAATTTATTTTCAAATTGCGTTCGGTAACTTTGGTTTCATAAAGATAATTTTAATTATTTTGAAATTAATTTTTAGATTTGAATACAAAGCGTGGAGTCTTCTCTTTCTAGAGTCGATTGGATAATAGTAAGGGAGACACAACGCTTTCTATGAGACCTATGTGAGTTGTTCCAAGAAGCGAACAAATCAGCGTGAATGGTTAGGGATGCCATTGTCCCAATGGCTTTTGGTCGATTAAATAATAAACACACAGCTTAAAAAACGCATCAGTAAAAGTCTCGTTTCATAATTCCACAGATTTCGAAATGTATCGTTTCATTGCAAAATACACAAAATAAGTACTAACAGATCAATCATTCTTTTTTAGTTCGATGAGCACTGAACCCAAATTCCTAGAAAAGTAGAATGGTACATGTCGAGCATGCCAAAGTGGGGTATGTAATGTATCACAACATGAAAGGGTTTTTTGTAGATTTATTCAATCCACAAGCTGAGGGTTAAGAATCGATGGGCTGATTGAATGATTTTCTTTGACCGAGATTATAAAAACCAAATAATCGCGATTTAAAAATTTTCTCTTTGATCTTTGAATACATTTTCAGGTAGACGAGAACCCGTGCAAAATAAGTTCTAAATAAATATACATGGAGGGATTACGGTATAAGTATTGTGTTTGTTAAGCAAACAAAACTGGGCAGCGTAGTATTTTTTTACATTAGCTCCACTCAGGAGGCCCTGAGGAAAATAATTCCCTTCAGGTCTTATGCCATCTTTGGGGATGCTGTATGGAGGGTATTTTTAGGAAAGGAAGGAGAGGAAATTCCGGGAAGGAAAAGGGTATTAATGGTGGCTAGGAATCTGGGCATTAGTGTGTCCAGGTCGTATGAGTCCATTCCTCCAACTGTAGTGCAAGGCAATGATCCGAGAGAGTACGGCTGGAGAAGACAAAGGGACTTCCTCAACCGTTCTCTCCCGATCCGGCCTGCCATGCAGCTGGTGGGCAGACGCATCTGCCGCCAAGACACAAACCTCACCCAATGAACCCGGGCACCCCGGCTAAGTATTGATATACTCGTATTATATGGGTAGAAACGTTGCCTCATAATAATCAGGTAACTGTTTTATTTTTTAGTTAAAACCTATCAACTGTGTAATTATACCATAAATAATGATTGCATGTCACAGTTAAATACAAGCATACGAAAATAAGAAAAAATCATTTAAAGAATAACACTGAAATGTGGTATTAAACGCTTTTAAAATTTCCACGGTGGCGGCAAACGTACGGGCGTATCATTTCTTTAATACGTGTGAGGGAGATGTATGACAATGGCTCATTTATGTTTATTACAATTGGTGAAGTGCTATACCTGTCTGACTAGGAACTCCAGTGTTAAGAGCAGACGCATTATATAACACATACAAATGACAACACAACAGTAGGTAAGTTTAAAATAAAAGGACAATCAATATGGGAGGCGGGAATGGGTACCGCCGCCCCGGGAACCTTTATTGAATAACCAACACCTCTGCCATAGGTCACCCCAAGTGGCAGGGGTGCCCGGGTTCATGGGGTGAGGTTTGTCTTGGTCTTGGAGGCGGATGACCAGGACACACTGAACCCCAGATTCCTACCCACCCCTTAATTCCTTTTCCTTCCCAGAACTCTCCTCTCCTTCCTTTCCTTTAAGAAACCCTCCACACAGCATCCCCAAATGGAATGAGGGAAATTATTTTACTCAGGGCCTACTGTGTGCAGCTCATGTAAAAAAAAAAACAATCAGCAACTTAAAATTAGAAATACGTGTGGATGGCTAATGTCACTTCCACATTCCACCTGGTGCGCTTCAAAATGTCGTCTTGTTCACGCTGTACACGCATGTGTGCATTTCTTTTCAGCCTACCCTCGTGCATTTTGTTATTAGTTTTTGGGGTATTATGCCACACATTTGTCACACATCTGCCCTGATGATGGACACTGCAACGCTGTCCGAAACGTTGGCTAAAGAAGGAGGTAGCGCAACACGGCATAATACCCCAAAAACTAATAACAAAATAATTTTTGGCCGTGAAAATTCAAAATCGTATCTACCCTCGTGCATATTTATAAATTGGTTTTGATAAAATCTTTAGTGTTAGATCTATCTTGACTCTTGACTGATGATTTAAGACTTCGGCCGCTGTTCCCAATTCTACTAATCATCTGCTAAGTCGAAACTAAGGTTCAACACTGCTTAAGCATCACTTAATCTGAGGAACACGTGGATTAAACTCGACTGAGCAAATCAAAGTTATTAAAAGTGCCACCAGAGTGGCGCTAACGCCAACAATAATAACTTTGCTTTGCTTAGTCGAGTTTATTCCACATGTCCGGCTTTCTTAGATTAAATGTTGTTTAAGAAGTGACTAACCTTAGTTTCGGCTTAGCAGATGAGTAGTATAATTGAGAACAGCGGCCGTTGGTCTTTGATTTATATTCAAAATGGGTTGTATAAATCATGTTAAAAAAACCACAATGGTGAAATTCTTGATTTATTAAAAAATCTCAAAGTGTTTATAATTCAAATTGGGTTAGAAGTGTCCCTTCTCTCTACAGCTCACATTCATTACTCTTCCACACTTCTGACCTCCCGATCCTAATCAGGCTCTAACAAAGCAACTCTTTTATTACAAGAGGGGAAAACCTCGAATGGGTGCCTACTCAATTACGCATTTGGAGGACATTTCGCCCATTGGGTCATCAATCCTTCTCCCACCTCTTCTCTCTTTCCATATTTTATATCCGAAAACATCAAGAGGAAGAGGTAGAAAGAACAAAGGAATAAAGCAGAGATATGGGTAGGTACTTAATGACCTCGGGGTCGCACTTTCGCTTAATGGTTCACTGTGTTTTTTTATTTATCGTACGCATCAAAATATTTTTTGTTCGTTGTCTGATCATGATGACGACCTTTTTTTAACTCTACCGTTGTGCATTTTGCATGTCTGTAAATTTGTGAGTTTTCGTTTCCGTTTCAAGGTGGTGACGTCATCGACGTTCCACAAAGTTTTTATTTTGTTTATTCGTAAAAATGAGATCTCCCTCTTTTTTTAATAATTCTGCATCTACACATATGTATCTCCCCTTTCCACATTTTCTTACTAACTTATTGTTTGCGTGCTTCTGTACATGGTGTTAAGGAACATACTTGACTTACTTTAACCAATGATTCCTGACATTATTTAATGTGAAAAAGTATATTAAATTTTGGTTACAACTTATTTTAACCAGTTATTCCTGACATTATTTAAAGTAAAAACTATAAATGTAATTTTGTTCTCTGGTGACTTTTTAGATGTCTTTTTTCTCTTCAAAATCAAATAAAACCCTGTGTAATAAAACCAATAAATTTAACTATTTTCTCTTGGGCATGCTTGGTGTGAACCTTCTATGGGTCAGAAGGGATGTGCTCATTGTAACGCATTTCTTCAGACTGATTCGTGGAAGGTTCGAAAACTCGGCTCTCATGGAGAGCATTAGTTTCTATATTCCCGATGGTTATCTCCGTCATCGACAGCATAGACTGTTTTATCTCCCGACTTGCAGAACTAACTTGCCAATGGTTATGCCAGTCGGGAGAGCAATCTTGCTGTTGAACAGAATTAATTCGGATATCGACATATTTAGCGTCAGTGAAGCTGCTTTTAAAAGGCAAGCTCAATTAATGCTTATATAGTTTTTTTTGCCTACCATTTATATTTATGTTTAATGTAATACTATAACAAATATATTTTAAAAACGCATTTAAATTTTAAATTTTGTAATGTTTTTGAATGAATAAATAAATTGAATTGAATTGAATTGAATTTTTTTATTTTTTATTTATTGGTTTTCAAGGTACAATCCCGTTAAACCGCAATAAAGCAGTTTGTCAACAGGATGTTAATGTTCAGTTACAATTTAAACATTACATAATATTATTACTATAACCATACAGATTATAACAATTAACACATATGAATTTATATAAACTATCTCTATTTAGCAGCCATTGTTTCAGCATATATCTGAATCTATTTGTAGAATCGCAATTTTTTATATTAATTGGTAACATGTTAAATATTTTTGGCACGTTATATTCCAGGGTTCGCCGTCCGTAGTTATTATTATATTTTGGAACAATCATTCCTTCATTCTTCGTGAACCTTGTATTATAATCATGTTCTACTTTCTTCTTATAATTAGACTCAGACATATGCTGAATCAATATTTTGTACCATAATAAGGCCTGCACCGGTAATATCGTTAAATTCCCATACAACAATGATATGTTTCGTCTCTGTGAAAAAATATGTTTTTGAACTAATAACTTAACCATAGAATTTTGTACTGATTGTAGGTAGCTCAAATTAGTCTTGCAAGAGTGTCCCCAAGTTGTTAATCCATACCGTAAAGTTGATTCTGCGAGTGATAAGTAAATGATTTTTAAAATATTCACTGGAACGAAACATTTCAGTTTGTACAGCCTACCCACTATACAGATTGAATTGAATTGAAATTAATTGAATTGAAAACTACAGATAAAAATATCCAGAGTGATGATTAATTATACCGACGAAATAGACCCGAGGCCTGAGGGGTTAAATGAAAGATGAACTAAAAGTAATTTGTTTTCATATAATATTATTAAACAAATGGGCAGAAATTCACGTGATTTTTTTTTTTCAGACTAATTAAAAGTAGAACTTGTAGTCTATTCAACTGGCTGCTCTGAATGTAATTATTTATTCATTCTCTATTAAACAACTTGTACTAAGTTTCCAGTAGAGCCGTACATCAAAACCAGACATCCAAATGCCTAATGTAGGTACAATTAAAACTTGTCACAAACTCTCAAATTAATAATGTGCTGTTCCAAATGAAGAAAATAAATAAGGAAACTGTCAAAACGCTTTAAAAACAAATTTGGTGGGTTTTAAGGTAGCAAATAAAAGAGGCTCTCATTATTAAAGTCATTAGAAATGATGGATAGATAACGGTAGGGATGTACCTACCTGTGTATTAAAATCTAGTAACCAGTGTTTTTGTTTTTAAAATTTTTATTTAGATGCACGTAAATTTTTTCAAATATCTAGTAGGAAAATATAAATAAATAAAATTTACGAAGAACAGTAACATTTACAAATACTAAATAAAAAAGATAAGTCGACAAAAATACATTATATAAGACTAATATTTGTAAGTATTCAAAAAATATTTTTTACATATAATGCACATATCCTACGAAAAGTGCTGAGACTTGACTGGCATTTGGCAGACTGTTATAAAGTTTTTGCCCTATAAAAAACGCGCTATTTTGGGTGCACGAAAGTTTAGTTTTGGGAAGCCTAAAGTCTACGCGTCTTCTCGTAAGATAATTGACTATAGCATCAATTTTCGAGTTTTTTAAGCTTTCTGACGGCCTCCATGGTTGAGGGTAACGATACTTGACTTTTTGTATGTAGATACCGCACAAGAGTCTCCACTGCTCCCAAACGTTTGGAACCAGTGGGACTATGGAATCCCTAATTGGGGTATGTTGTGCAATTTGAAGCAACGTATCGATTCTGAAATGTGGTCATCGACGGCCGGCGTAGTCCAGCGGTAAGGCTCTTGACTGGCATTCCGAAGGTCGCGGGATCGAATCCCGGCGTGGCAAATAAATTTTATTTCATTAATTCTATAGTGGAAGATACTCTCAGTATCGCCCTGGTGTAAGACCACCATTCAGAATTGAAACGTTGCTTGAAATGGCATTAGCCGTGTTTGGCGACCAGATCTGAATAGCCAGGTACTTGTCCACCTTCCTCTTCTCTGTCTCCTTCCGCTCCCCGCTACCTTCAGCCTCACAACATACCCTAATTGGGGATGCCATAGTCTCACTGGCTTCAGACGGGAGCAGCTGAGACTCTTGTGAGGTGTTTGGAGTCCCAGATCTGAATAAACGTGTACTTCTCCATCTTCTTCCCCTCCCCACTACCTTTAGCCTCATTTGCGAATGCCGAAGTCTCACTGGCTACTGACCGTAATCATCTAAAAAAGAAAAGGTTTGGTGGGAAAGGAGATAGTTGAGAAAAATTTGCTGTTATGGGTAAATTGCTATTTTAATCTAGTTGGTGTAGTGCAATGAAGAGTCTGTGTTCCTGAAGTAAGGTAAATTTAATCTTTCATTGGGTATAATTGTCGATCAAACATTTTTTTCTTTCTTGAACAGAAAATCAATTTCAATAGCCTGTCTGGTGCTTATAGGAGTCGGTGTAGCTGTAGATTATTGATTTCATTTCTTAGTAAAATATTTGGCTATTCAAATCGAATAAAGTTAAGGCTGATGGAAGTACATAATATTACTAGCGATTACCCGGCATACGTTGCAATGTCACATAAAGAAAAAAACATTGTTTCTCTCTGTTTGTCCTTTCCCGTGCGTCATCATTTCCGCCCCATTTCCTTCCCGCGTCCCCTTTTCCTCCCGCCTTCCCCTTCCACCTTCCCCGCCGTCCCCTACCTCATCACTCCCCCTACGAACCCCCCCTCTCCTTAGTTTCCATCCCCCTCCAGATTCCCCTCCCCCTCCTACCTTCCCTCCCTGCCGCTAAGCATGAAATGCATACATTTTTCGAACAACTCGCGCGCCACCTATTGTAATTGCTCACCAATGTAAGAGCTCACCAGTATATATAGTAAACTTCAAGGGCATGCGTACAACAAATCACCAAAGTTTCATCGCAATCGGATGTGTGGTTTAGGTACTGCATAATGCACTGATCACCGCTCTGAATTCATAAAGAAGATGAAAAGAAAAAATATCTCATGAAAATCAGTTGGTAACAACGTTATTTCATATCTGCCCTAAAGATTGAGGAAGATATGGTTATGCTAAAACCGGTTGACGTCATCGTATAATTAAATAATGACAGATCTGCTGCATTGTGCGCTCCACTATTAATTACGGTAGCCACATCTGGAGCCCAAAAATGTCCTTAACGTAAATAATAAATAAAATAGGGCCCAGTACAGTTTCCTATGGGATGCCAAAATCCGTGGTCTGGTAACTTGACCCTGTGCAGAACTGAAGCGCGGTCCATTTGACAAATTCCCCTGTCTTAAAAAAACGGATTGCAGTCAAATGGGGATGCTGTCCTTGTAGATTCTACCAAAATGTCAGTGGAAGATATTTTGAGAAAATAACGTCTTTGATCCCTTCGACCAAGGTGTGCATCCAAGAAACCATTTGTATACTGTTGAAGTATGCTAAACAACCACAGGTCGTGTATTCAACAGCTCGGCAGTGGATTGCATTTAAAGAAATGTATAAAACCAAAATAAAATATCATAGTATTTATTCTAAGAGATAGATGGATTCGACATTGCTCGGCGGCGTTAATGACTGGCTTCAAACCTAATACCATTTAGCTGGGTTGTTACAAATTACCCCTCCATTCCGCTTCGAATGCGAATTGTGATTTTAGAAAACAATTTGCCTTACGTTAATTCGAATTACCGGAGCCTGCGAGTTACGAGTACTGCGGTCCCGGGGAGCAGACATACTTAGGAGGTTTCCTCTTCGGCGGAAACCTCCCAAGTATTTCGCATTGAATTGTTTAGCATAATTACGAAATGAGATTAATCTGTTTCCGACTTTTGGAGCCGGCTTAAGCATGTGAACATTAACTTGCTGACTGTCTCTTGTACCTACATAGTAATATTACGTTGTAAGCATATATTTACGTTGCGATGTGAAATATCTTAAAATTCTTAAGTAAAAAAAAAGTTAACAATGTTTTATTATAATTAATTCTGGAAGAAACGTAATTTCCACTCAAATCTAACCTAACCTAACGTCACATAACCACACCTGACCCAACTTAACCTAGCCCAACGTAACCTAACCTAAACTAATCAAACCTGATGAAACCTTATTGTAATAACCGTGGCCGGTTATCCCATTACCTCTGGACTCCTTAGTGATGGATCCAGATTCCTCAGATATGATGATCTCAGTATGGGGTGTATGTCAATAATAGATGTGGGTAGACTATGTGTATTTTAATCCGAGAATACTGTACAAGGTTCTTCTTAGGAAGCTGATGAGAGAGGACGAATGGACAACATTCACGCCTTTTATACGTTCCGCATGCTGTCTCACTCATACACGCATGTCTCTTTCATACTGCAAGACATACGTTCACTACACTTATATCTAAGCTAAGCTTTTCAAAATGACTTATATAACCTAACCCAGAAATAATAGAATCCATTATCTTTGACGTAACTTGTTCCGTGGTGAATTGTGGACGGTAAACTTTACCGCATTTTTTAAATTTGAATACCGTACAAGAGCCCTAACTGTTCCCAACAGCCTGGAACCAGTGAGACTATGGCATCCTCAATTGGGGCATGTTGTGAGACTAAAGGTTAGTGGGGAGGGGAAGAAGATGTAAAAAAGGGTACTCGGCAACTAATCTAGTCACCAAACAAGCAACGTTTCAATTCTGAATGATGTTTTTACACCAGGGCAATACTGAGAGTACAGTCCTGTAACGTGAACGTTCTGGAACGTTCTGGAACGTGCCGCAAATACATCTTATATTATTTTAAATGATTAAATTGGCAAAACTCAAATCAATCACAGAAAATTTATTTTTACTTCTTAACGTATAAAATGTTTTACTCTATTTAATTAAATGAAAACAGAAAAATCAGAAAAATATACGGTCACATCTGGGACTTTAAACCAGGACCATCGCCTTGCCGGGCGCAACTCTACCAACTGAGCTAATGTGTCCCTATCCGATTCGGTCATATTTTACTGTGTTCGACTAAGAACTGCCAACATTATCTACGTTTTCTTAATGTATATTTTTATTGGCATTATGTATGATTGCAAGAAGGTCCTGGGTTCGAGTCCAGATGTGACCGTATTTTTTTTTTTGATTTTTTAGTTTTCGGATTTTCGATTGAGTTTCGTTAATAATGTCTTCATTTATTGTATCCGCTTCATACGAACAAATAAAATAAAAAATACTCGCGCACGCAAGGATTTGAACCCGCGACCTCCGGATCGCTAATCGAGAGCTTTCGAAACTTAGAACCCCTCGACCACTGAGGCCGCCAATGAATCAGTGATGAATTGTTGTCGGTGAATTGTGGGCGGTGAATTTACTTGATACCGTTTTACATCCTGGATGGGCTGTACGTCACTAAACTACACCACATAACACATTATAAACCATGGCATTTAAATGACTTTTTTTCTAATCCCTGGGAACCATGAACGAAGCTACGAACTTGTGCAGCAGAAAACAAAGTATGTAAAACCACTGAATGCACTGTAACAGATGCGCGCCGCACGTCAAAGATGTAAAAACTAGAACACATTACACACAGTTATAATGAAACTCGAGAAGAGATTGTTCAAACATCTGCTATTTATTTGTGCTGTGAAAACACTTCAGAAGTCCGACCTTGGCCGAAACTTTTAATAATTGATGTAATTTCCTCTAGAATAATTCAAGGAAACCTCATTGCCATTGGGTTAAAATACACAACGATTTCAAAGGAAACTCCGTAGGTTATAATACACCCTACAAAAATTCTACTATAAAACCTCAAAAGTTTAAAATATCGGATCATCGAGTTCAGGGTCCTGTGTGATTTTGTTAATTCTTACCCCATTTCTACCCAAGTCCTCAAGCGATATATTTTTTGCCGGTTTTTTCTTTTTCCTATTTCTTGTCCTTTCTCAATATCAATATTGATTTCCAGGATATATAATTCTCCGTTACTTGCTCGGGAAATTTCCTCTTCGAAGGTTCCATTACATTACTGGAATATCCTCAAACACGAATACGGAATAATGTTTACCCCTTGAGAAAAGTTTTTTTGAAAGTTAAGTTTGAATTTCTTTTGAAAAACTAGTGACATATTTGATTTCGTAAATTGATTCATACAATAATTTTATTTTAAATCTTTCTTACATTAGAAAGTTTAGGATAAAATTTATTTTTATTTGTATTTTTAGCTTAATGAGTAAAACCTCAAATTGTAATATTTAATTAAATGAAGACAATATTAGTGGTTTTATGTTGTCTTCGTTCAATTAAGTTTTAAATTAATAGTTACTATCTGAATCCATTAAAAAACATTTCGTTTAATTAAACAATTTAATAAATTTGGGACTAATCAATATGCTCCTTGTCCATTTTCTGATAGTCAATCACTTTTAAAAAAAAATTGGACAGAATTTTTTGACATAATAATACTTTTTATTTTGCAACAATAGTGTAATAAATAGTGCAATAAATTCTTATATTTATATAACTGGGACTTAATGCTATGCTAATTTTCTAATTGTTTAATTCTAAATGTTTAATTTAATGAATTTTTTAATTATAATTTGCCGATGTTTTGCCAAATTTCATTATTTATTTTTGGAGTGTGAATCGCTCAGAAATGGAGATTGTTTATCAATTCCTTGGCTTAAAAAATGCTGAAACAATATTTGGACTACCGTTTCAGATAGGTTACAATTTAATTAATCTTTAAGACGAAAATAAATATTAAATCACTATTTTCGATTAATCTTTACCACGATTCGGTTTATATTATAAAAACAAACAAAATATGCTTTGAATAAAATGAATATTTTTCTACCGGTTTCATGGGGTAGAATTAAAATAAAATTGTTAATTACTTTATAGAAGTGTACTTCTAAACTACTAAAAAATGTACTAACGACTTTTTAAGAAAACAATTTTAAAGCTAAATTTATCTGTAACAGTTTCCATTAATTAACTTTTTTTCTTTGATGTAAAATTATCCACAAAATAAATAAAAACCACTTTTACGCATGAAATCGTGACCTCTAAAATCCATTTGCCAAGCGATTTCTACTCCTATTTATATTCTTGGCGATATAAGGCACACTTTATTTTCAGACACTCAAGAATACATACATTTTTGACTTGTGATTTATTAACACCGTACGTTTTAGAGTTCTTTCTAATACGTAAATTCAATTACCAAATTATGACATAGGCACCTCTAGCATTAACCCCCGAATATAATGTATTCTGTTTCTCTTCTAAATATAGTTAGTAAGTTAAACTCCATTTTTATTTTGTTCGGTGAAAACAAAATTCCCTCTTAAGAAAACAAACCATTATTTTGCCAAGCAAAAATATTTTAATTTACAAAATGTTTACAAATAATATTTTCATACCAACATTTTCGTTTTAAAAGCTATGACTTACATTTAGAGCAGTTTGGTCTTTAATAAGCTTTCGGATCCTAGTACTTTAAGGGCAGATTTTGAAAAGGGTGAAAAGTGGAATACATTCAGTTGAGCAGAGGTCGAATGGATAAAGGGAATTAAGGCTCTAGGTTTGCTAGGAAGGCTGTGCTGGTTTAGTGGAAAGGTCACCAAACACAGGGCAAGACAAGGAAATTAATTATTTAGCGAGGCTTTGCACAATTCGCGTGCGAAATTTTTAATTTTGTTGGCACGCTCGCAGCTGTACAAGTAATCTTGTTTATCTCGATTTAAGGCATAAAATGAGAACTTTTTAGATAAAATGTGCGTGATAGAACTAGAAAATTACGCTAATTATCATAACTTTTAATTCGGCGTTGAAAAATTAAAGCTTTACCCAAACGGTTGTGATTTGAAGCATTATCAAAATGAATGAATTATTTTGTTGATGGAAAGTATAAATCGTTTAGCGGTTGGACATTTGCCTCGTTACCAGTAAACTTATTTTAAATTATACCCAACTGATAAATAACCCAGCGTGTCCCAGAGGTGCTAATATCTTTTTCTGATTTTCCTGTCTCCAGATTTTTGATTGAGTTTCGCTAATATTGTCTTCGTTTAATTAAATATTACAATTTGAGATTTTACTTATAAAGTTTAAAAAATTATATTAAAAATGATAAATAACCATTCACCCTAAATTAATAGTAGTTTATCAGTTGTGTAAATGTTAAAACACGTTTATTTGTAAGGTATGTACGTGAACGATTTCTATTTTGGTTATGATTTTGTATTTTCAGGGCCAAAAATATTTTCGTCATTTATTTTTGGGTTGTTATGGCATGTTGCGTTACCTCATTCTTTCGGACAGCGTTACAGTGTCCATCATCAGGAGATCTGCTATGATGATGGACACTGAATTTTAGGTGAGGAGAGAGGAAGAGGAGTATAGGATAAGGATGGGAGATGCTCCCGATACAATCCACACTCTTCCGTCAATTTCAGATCGAACGGGTTACTTCTATTCGATATTATACGGGGTATTGACGATTTTTTCTAACATTGATTCTACGTGTGGGCAAATGAAATAAATTGGATTGTCGTGTTGATCTTAACGGTATGTAAATTTTTATTAAGTTTCTAACTCTAGTTATTTAATTAATCCGTCAAATTATTCAGAATTTTAAATAACAAGGTTTTGTCAAAAATTAAAAGTCATTTACGAAGGAAGTTGAAGTTGTGTAAAGTAATAGATTCGGTGTATTTTTGTTATTTGTTTTTGGGGTGTTATACCGTGTTGCGCTACCTCCTTCTTTAGCTAACGTTTCGGACAGCGTTGTAGTGTCCATCATCAGGGCAGATCCGGTAGATGTGTGATCTGCCGGGTCTGCCCTGATGATGGACACCGCAACGCTGTCCGAAACGTTGGCTAAAGAAGGAGGTAGCGCAACACGGTATAACACCCCAAAAACAAATAACGAAAATACTTTTGGCCGTGAAAATCTAAGAACGTGTCAGATTCGGTGTAATTTGAAACTTGAACTTTTGTTTGTAATTTATGTGTTTCAATTTTTTTTTAGTCCCGGACACCACCTGAAAGTATGACATTTATAATTTATGTGTTTAAGTTTTTTTTTTGTTTTCCAGACACCACCTAAAAGAATGACAATTATTTTTAAATAAATTAGTTTCCGGATACCACCTAAAAGTATAACTAAATAAGCTTCATTAGGGCAGTGCATGTGTAACGAATGGACGAAGAAAAGTGTCAGGAGAATAATAATATTTGGATGAATTGTATAGCGCCGTTTTTGTGAAAAATCACTTCAAGGGCGATGTGCAAACTTATAATATATTTCTTCAATCTTACTTCTAACTACAAACTAGACAAACCATTATAGGTGTGTCTAGTTTGTAGTTAGAAGTAAAAGTTAAACAAACTAGTATAGGTGTAACCATTAAGTAAGAGAATGAACGATGAAATCGAGGATAAATCAAATTTCATGACGAGAGTCGATCTTATACAATAGGGTGTATGAACGTTAATGAAGCTTTCTTCCTTTCTAGTTATCTCCATGGTGAAATAACGTGTGGATAGATAATTAATTAATTAGTAATACTAAACCATGGAAAGTGTGGAATGGCGTTAAGCCTCGATGACACACGGCGAGTTACAAGCTGCTATCTACTAAGTTTTAAAAGCGGGTAAATCGGCGAGTGAGATTGTCATGATGACACACAAAACTGCCCACTCGCTCAGAAGCGTAGGAAACTGAGGTCGCTTTTAGCGCCAGTAACAAGAATAACGACGCCTGCGTGAACTAATTCTTCAGATTTTTGACAGTCGAAATCAGCTGTTTATTGGAAACCATGTTGGAAACGTAAATAAACCAATCACGAGCAAGCGGAGCAAGCGTGTAGGCGAGTAAAGATGACGACCTTTCAACTTTTTTTCGTAGATTGTCAACAATCTGCTAGTTGCTGCTAGTTAGCAAGTGACACGATGACACTGGGCGAGTTTACTAACAGATAGTGAATTTCCCAGATAGTAGCTTGTAAACTAGCCCTGTGTTATCGACGCTTTACGCCCGACACGTCCCAGAATAAACTATTTATTAACCGAATTATTATATCAGGCCTTATCATCATAATAAATTATGGGATTTGTGAAGCTAGAAGTATTATAAAAATATTTATTTACCTCGGAATCATTACCTTTCGAAAGAAGATATTTACCTATTATAGTTATAGTCAGGGCTGGGCAAAATACATGCTTTGCTGTAATTAAAATACAAATTACAAAATACTTTGTCGCGTGTATTTAAAATCGAAATACAAATACTTTCAAGTAGTGTATTTGAAATACAAAATACAAATTACAAAATACATTTGGTTTTGGTAGAACCTTTGGTTTCAATAAATTGTCGTAAGTACCCTGATCTAAGGATGCGTTTCCATAGAAGCAAAGCTGATCAGAGTGAAACAGAGACGTGCAAAAATTGACCAATCATTTTGCTCAGAAGACACATCTCATCTCCGCTCCACTTGTGGTATAGGACCCAGGTGTTAGATAATAATAATTATTATTATAATAACATGACATTTGTATAGCGCAGTTTTGTGTTATTTCACTTCAAGTGCGTTCTACTGTAATTAACTTAGTATAAAAAAAATAATCTAGTATTCAGTCAAATTATTCTTATAGTGCTTGATCTAATACTATGACACAAAAATGTACAATTCAAAGCAATGACGGAATTTGTTTATCCATTATCAATTATCAATTAACTCACAATACCGCGAAACGATGAAAATAACAATTGACAAGATACTTGCTTTGACGTACCTACAGTGTTGCCAACTCTAAATATTAACATAATATATTGCTCTGGATTCTAGCGGTTTTAGTCTATGCATTATCTATGTCAGTATATTTTTCATTATCATTATTAAGATCGCTAAATTTATTTGAAAATGTATTTTGAAGCCATCAGTATTTGAAATACTAATTACAAAATACATTTTTAGGAAGTAATTGAAATACAAATACAAAATACGTATTTGTATTTCAAATACGTATTTCAAATACAAGTAATTCTAATACTGCCCAGCCCTGGTTGTAGTAAACTTTTAATTACAAAATCTATTGAATGATATTTGAAAATATAAGACACGCTATATTCATAGTAATGGAACAAAAATTGAAGCAACGCTTATGAAAAGAGTCAATTTGGGAGGCGGGTGTGGGTACTCCCGCCCGGGAACCATTTATTGGATAACCAACACCCCTACCATGGTTTCGCTATGATAGGAGGGGTTCCCGAGTTCATGGGGTGAGATTTTTCCGGGTCTTGGCGATGGATGCGTTGGGCGTAATCGGGAGAGAATGGTCGGATTACTCTCCAGCCGAACTCTCTCGACCCATCGCCTTGCATCGCAGTGGAAGGGATGGATTCAAACTTCCGTCACTCCTGGGCACATTGACCCCAGATTCCTACCAACCCCTCATACCTTTTTCCTTCCCAGATATTCCTCTCCTTCCTTTCACTAAAAAGACCCTCCACACAACATCTCCAAAAATGACAAAGGCCCTGTGGGATTTTTGAACCTCAGGGCCTCCTGTGTGGAGCAAATATAAGTGGCCATTAAAAGCATATTGTGTATAATATGAACGGGCCGCTAAAGTACGTCCATTGGACCTAGTTCAGTGAAACCACGTCAGTTTTGAACAAAACAAATTATTAATTCCTAAGATAATTTTTCTGCCTGCTTAATCGGTGGTCCAAATTTTGTAAACTGAAAACCTTGAATGATCTTACGCATTACGCAGAAATATTTCACATGAATTACTTTTACATGCACCAACACCCGAAATATGTATGTTTAATGCTATTCAAAAGTCTACTTCATAAATAATATTGCTTTATTTCTCTCCAATTCTCTGCCCCATTTTCATTTTTCCCTAAAAAATATCTCTAGCCATAACCAACTGAAAGACCGTAAAATTCTCCGGAAAAGGCCTTTTCGTGGCATTGATTTTAATAAGAGTATACGATAGTAATTTAGCGGGAAACCATCGTCATTTCGGGAAAACTATCGTCATTTCGTGAACGTGCAGGATTGTGAAAAATTGGCTGCCCGTAGCGCTCGTAGCGCCCGTAGCGGCGCGGAATAAATATCGGAACATTACGATTCGGGGTTCGGGCTCCAGCTCTAGCAAGGGGGCCCTTCCCCGCGCCACCCCGGACAAGATGTGATTCAATCAAGAGCCAAGAATAGGAATTGCTTTATTATGTGACGGGAAAATTCGAAAATTGTTTGTGATATTGTCGGGGCTAAACGCTTCGTTGTTTTTTGATTGCTTGACAGAAGTTTTGTGAAGTAAATTAACTCTGATTATGGTATTTTTTTATTTATTTATTTTATTTTTTTTATTAGGTTTGTCAACAGTGATTTACATCAAAGCTTTCACAGATAAAATTACACTGAACATGGTTGATGCTACCACTAATTAAAGACAAACACAGCATTGATAATATAATATTTACATATACATTACATTCATTCACACAAACACATACTATATGTACATTACAAAATAATAATTAACAAGTTTTACAAGGAACAAGTTTTTAGAACAATGAGTTTATAGGTTCATAAGTTTATAGAACAACGTAATAGGGAGCTTTAAAGCTTGTTAAGATTTGATTTGAAGTTGACCAATGTTGACATTGTCAAATTAATCGAATGTTTTTTATAAGCCTCATTGAAATTACGGCACATTCTCGATAAAGCTAAGTCATACCCCAGCTTAGTTCGATATTTTTTAATATTTAACGGAACATAATTTACCAGTCGTGAACCAATTCTAGGAACATTGAACCTGATTTCATGAAGTAGAAAAGGACATGGATAGGCTTTTGTAATATCGTAGGTCATGTATATTTAGAATGTTTTGGGGAAATATTTACATAGGTATAGGTATAGGCAGAGCCGAAAATCAGAGGATAGTTAAAATAATAATAATAGCCTTAGCGTTAATTGACCAGATGATCATTTGGGAAGTGTGTGAAAGGGTTTAGTTTTTCCTGTGGGGAAGATTAAACCCGGATTTTCAGACAGTAAATTACATAGCATTGTAATATACTTTTCACATTTATAACATGTATCATGATCGACTCTCCCGGTCTGTACTAGTTGACAAAAGCTTCCTCCAACTGTCTCCATTTCTCTCTATCATTAGCTACTCTTGTCCATGTACCACCTGCTATGGCTTTGATTTCGTCAACCCACCGTCTAAACTAAATGGTCTACCCCGTTTTCTTTTCTTGTCACTTGTACACCAATTCATGACTAATTTTGACCAGCCAACACACAGTCAAAGGATAGTTATTCTCGACAAGTCAAATACAAATTTGAAAATGCAATTAAAATAACTATCTGTCAAAATATAATATTTGGTATATAGGATATAACAGCACATTCCCGAAGGATTTTAACCAGCGATTCCGGGGCATATTTGGAGTAAAAAACGTAGATGTCATTTTGCTGTTCGGTGATTTCTTTTTCAATTGAAAACAAAAAATACATGTTTCTAACACACGTCACCATTGATCACACTGCTAAGCGGGATCACGTGATTTGCAGTCTCTATCCTCTGTTACAGTGCTGCTGGAACGAGACGATTGCGTAACACTTGACCAACTACTCAGTTACGGCTTGTGATGGAAAAAATATTTAAAAAAATATATCATCAGACAGCAAAATGACATCTACATTTTTTAATCCAAATATACTGAAGAATATCGGACGAATATATTCCTAACGACACTCAGTTCCAATTTTGAAAATGAAAAGTGAATTCAAAGCAAATTTGATTTCATCAAACCAGATTTGACGAAGGAATAATCAATAAACAACCGAAGTTAGTATATTTGACGGCTGGGTAGTACACGACGAAACATTTTTATTATTTAACAAAAAATTGTTTTATACTTCAGAAAAGAGTTAAAAATTATTTATTTTTGATATAGACCTCTGTTAATTATAATTATACCTGCTCTGAGGTCTTCATATTACAATAGTTATTATTTTAAATTATTCTCCCGTGATGATTTGAACCTCTAAAAAGGAGATCTTAAGAGGAAATACTAGCGGCGTTTTTTCCATACAAACGTATTCCCCGTTTATCTCTCTGGATTTTGACCCTAGAGCAAATTTTTTTTTTACATAATATAGATATCAACCACTTTTTTGATCATTTACTTTTTATAGAAGTTAGCACTTTCCAAAAATGAATAAAATTGCCTAGTTTAAAGGCCGTCAAAAGACGTTCAATATACAAACTAAACAATGTATTTTGAAAAAAAGCAAAACGTACCGACATAGAATATTTTCTTCTAATACAGTTAGTGAAAAAAAATTAAAATCGGTCCAGTTTTGGAGAAGAAAAATGGGGAATACAAAACATCGATTTTGACGATTTTATTTAGGTATTTTCGGCCCGATATGCAGTTGTCCCTTTCGCTCAGTTCCCCTGAGGGGAGCGCGAAGTGGAACAGAAGACATTGGTTACAATACCTATCGACGATATTTTTAAATGACCGGCATAGCTCTTAAGGCCGTTGTTCCCAATCCTACAGATCGAAATTCTGGCTCAACACTTTTCAAATGCGCTTTTCCCAACGCAACTCTCCGACCAACAGACACTCAGATTGATCGATTTAAAAGTTTGGAACAATGGCCGTTCGTGTGTTGCTTCTTGGTTTGAGTATCTTTTATTCGTTATTTTCAAGTATCTTTTTTTATGAAATCTCTTCCTGTTGACTTGATCCAGTTTTTTATTTGTTTTTGAAAGTTAGATTGTTTTTGGATAGGATTTGGGAGCGTGGGTGTAGGTAGGTAAGTCCCGAATTGAATCTGCTTCTCCAAGTTCAACCCTCTTCACTATCCGCTGCCTGCATGACGAGCTCTTCTCTATCCGGCTATTGGCTGCAGGAGAGCTGACCCATTCTCTCAGGATTTTGATGATGAAAGTCAAGATTGATCAGGGACGGAATAAAGGGTCATTTTTCCCAGCGGTTGTTTCAAATGTTTTTTTTTCAGACATTGATTTCGTTGAGAAAGCTTTCCTTTTCTTTTCTCCCACTTTATATTAGCCGTTGTGTAATTCGTTATTTAAGAGGGTCTGTTCAATACCGTAGATGTTTTTTTTTTACAATAACTCCACACAGAAGGCTTTGAGAAAAATAATAGGCCTCAGGGCCTAGTACATCTCTGCGGATGCTGTGTGTAGGGTCTTTTTATGGAAAGAAACGAGTGAACCTGGGTCGAAAGAGTCATAGAAACGACCCGTTCTCATGTGACAAATGTCAACTGTGAACCAAAATTTTGCGCGTTTGGTGTGTTTTCAGACTATCCCAATGCCGAAGGAATCAATGACGCTATTTCCTCGGAGCATTTTACGTTGAACTACCGACAAGCATTCCCACCCGACGCATGTGCTATAAATATTGCAATCCGTTAGGAGAATAGGAGAATTTATCAAATGGACCGCCCAGTTCTGCACAGAATCAAGGGTTTTTCTCCAACGGTGGGGCATTCTTGCGATTCGTAGGGGGCTATCAATTGTGTACTGTTAAAGAGTTATTTATTTTTGCTATTATTAATTTTTTATTTTTTCCTATTTATTTTCTTGTTTCTTTACTGTGTAAATATATAAATATGTATAATAATTATATGGGACGTGTGGGATTGCAGTATCCTCCCCACATCTTGGAATAAAAAATTTAAAAGTATATGTATGTATTTCTTTCTGCTAATATTTAATTGTCTGCTGTAAAAATAAGTAAAACATCGATTTCACCAATAACTAAACCAGTCTGTCCACTTTGTTACAGGAAGTACGGGTGCGCTTGCTTCCCGGGCTACAGCGGGCGGGACTGTGGTGAGGGGCCGCTGTGTGAGCGACACGGCCGACCCACGTGTCACAACGGGGGCGCTTGCAGGTAACACACATATATACCTACTATATATTGTTACGTACACACTATATTATTGAACACAACATGAGTAACTAGTGGTTACTAACCACACTTACTTTTGATGAGGCCAGTTCCAGTTAATTGCTTTTGAAGTGAAAACTTATTTAGTACATTGGAAACTCGATGAAACGGAAGCGAGCGACACTAAAAAGAGATAAACACATACATATATAGGACTTAACCAGCGAGAAAATGAGAAATCAATAAAGTATTTATTTATTGCACTGGTAATCGCTTCCAATATAATATGATAAATCCGCGCCCCCACGCGAGTCTTCTTTAATCCAGTGGTATAAAGAGCCTAACGAATCTTAGCGGACTTCAGGGGATCAAGGATCGAATCCTATTAAATAAAATAAAAATAAATATATATATTTTTTTAAATCAATATCCCGTCTTCAAACCACTATAAAATGGACTGGCAAAGAAAACGCGAAAGAAAGCGACTCCGACAAATACTAATAAATGAATAGGAAAAGGTGCACTAGAATTCAACGATAAAAATATGGAAAAAAATCCTTCTTCACATTGATAAAAAAAGTGCTTCGTCATCTGCCCACGCTTGTCTACTTTAGTTTTCTGAAGGTTTACTTCTATCGCGTGTGAATGCACTCTGATTTTTTTTTTCTTTAAAATTGTGCATTCCAGAATTAATACATTTAAAAGTGATTGAATTCTGCTCTTCTTCTTCTTCTCGTGCCATGTACGTTCAATGGACGTTGGCTATCATGTTGGCTATGCGGACTTTGTTTACTGCGGCCCGGAACAGCTCTACGGTAGACTGGCCAAACCACTGTCTCAGGTTTATCAGCCATGAGGTTCTCCTTCTTCCTGGGCCCCGTCTTTCGGCAATCTTTCCCTGCATTATGAGATGCAAGATCTCGTGCTTCTCTGGATGTCTCATCACATGTCCAAGATATTGAAGTTTTCGGATTTGTATAGTTTTGATAACTTCTTTTTCTTTATTCATCCGAACCATAACATCTTCATTAGTAACCCCGTCCATCCAGCTGATTTTAAGTATTCTTCTGTAGATCGACATCTCGAATGCCTCAAGTCGCCTAATTAGTTCTTCATTAAGCGTCCATGCTTCCATTCCATAAAATAATATCGAAAACACGTAGCATCTGACCATTCGCATTCGTAATCCAAGGTTGAGATCATGACTGCAGAACATCTTTTTCATGCGGATAAAGTTTGCACGAGCTTGCTCACAGCGGCATTTGATTTCAACCGAAGAATCCCATCTATCGTTTACATTTCAGCCCATGTATACAATACTCTGTACCTTCTCTAGTTTTAATTCTGCTCTCCAATAGGCCACTTGCATCACAGGTTTTAAAAAAAAATCCGGTTTAGGCAAATATTCTGAGACATTCCGTTTTTTTTTATCGTGTTTTTGAAAATCTGGCGATTTTTTAAAAATTTCGCGAAAAAACGATAATTACATAGCCGAAAATCTTTTAAAAAAAATTAAGTTTCCACAAGAAAGGGCACAAGAGAATAACGACGCATACCAAAAATATTACATCTCATAAATATTTTTTTCCTTGATCCATCTTATTGATCATAAATCATTATAATGTTCAACGTCTATATTACTAAATCCAATGTAATATACTTGTAAATTATAATAATAATGAGAATATTATAAAATTTGATTTGGTTAAAATCAGCACCACTACACCATTATACATCTAAAACACGTACGGACAGCGTAAAATGTACGGGGTTCTCTTCATAACATCTGTCAAAATGTCAAACCAAATGATAAGTTCGCAGGGAACAAACAATAAATCTAGTGAACGTTAAATGTCAAATTCAAAAATTCGCCTGAAATCAAAGTGTTGCCATATAAAAAAAATAAATCACTGTGGAATTTTACAAAATTAATAGGAACATTATCGGAGACGGGATATTTTCATGTAGTGACATCATGGGCCCAAATAATGGATTTATTTATTTTAAAATAAAAAAACTGTATATTTCTAAAAAAAATTACCAACATTTTCGTAATCTTGGTAAAAAAATGTATCCACACGATTTTTTCCAAGTCGTTATGAAATCCATGCAATATTTAGAAAAACATTATTTTCAAATATTAAGACTAGATAACTGGCGACATTTCAGACTGGGTATATTCCTGACTGGGCATATTACGGACAGAGTACATTCCAGACTTGGTATATTTCAGACGTGGTGCATTCCAGATTGGTTATATTATTATATTCCTATTCCTATATTTCAAATTCTATTTGTATATTTTCTTTTTTTTTGTTTTCTTGAGCATTAACAATTAACATAATGTAACAATTTCTAGTCATTTTGTTTTGAAGAGTTTTACTTTTCAAGTACATTTATTACGTAAATTTTAATTTATCTGCTACCTGTTTCGACACATCCGTGTCATTCACTGCCAAACTTAAAACTTTGCTTTTGCTGTTATAAGTATGCTAGGGAATGACTCGGATGTGTCGAAATCGGTAGCAGATAAATTAAAATTTATGGAACACAAAAACCAAAAAAACCAAATATATTTTTCCAACTGGGTATATTCCAGACGGGTACATTCCTGTACTGTCCTTTCTTAGTAGATTAAGGTCATGAACCATTCCACGCTTAGTAAATATAACGTAGATATCTACTCGTAGATATATAGCTGTAATCAACCGGATTAAAAATTGGCTAGACAATAACCTGTTAACACTAAATTTAGACAAAACAAAGTACATGACATTCAGTATAGATCCCAGACGTCAACCGAGACTTAATGAAAACTTAACCATACACGACTGCTCATCTAAAGAAAATTGCCTTTGCAACCCGCTAAGACGGACTGAGATAATAATATACTTAGGAATTTACGTTGACAACTATTTCAGGTGGACAGAACAAATAAATAAAACAGCGGGTAAAGTCAGAAAACTTATATATTTTTTTAAGAACATACGAAACATAATGCCAATGAAGACTTTAAAAACTATATACTACGCGTTAGGCCAATCAATTATCATCCATGGTATGATCGGTTGGGGTGGTGCTGCGAAAACTAATATGGACCCTCTCCACAAAGCGCAAAAGGCCTTAATTAAAGTTATTACAAAAAAACCTTTTAGATTCTCGACAATACAGTTATTTAAAGACTTTGCTGTATTGAACATACAGCAACTGTACATCAAAATTATATCTATACATTACCAAAAAGACAAACTAAACCATCATACTGCACAACACAATTACGTCACAAGACATAAACATCAACACATGATTCCGAAGACAAATACTACATATGGACAAAGACATTATCATAATCTGGCTCCAAAAATTTTAAATTTAATTGAAAAAGATGTTAAAGATATCCACGTGACAAAAAATGCAAATCTAAAACACAAAATTCATATGTGGATAATCAACAAAGGTATTGCATACTGCGGGCAGATATCTTGAACAATACAAAAACACACTCAACGCCTGTATTTTTTCTCTTAACTTCACAATTATTTTTGTGTTTCTAATTTGTTTCTTTCATATTTTTTTCTGTTTTTCCATTTTTCATGTCTCTTTTCTTTTTCATTTTTTTGTTGTTCTTTTATTCTATTTATCTAATTAAATTAAAATATTTTTTTTTATCTTATTTTTCTTCCAAGATTAAGATATCAAAATTAGTTTAAATTCCTGCCACCTCGGAACAGGCTCAGCCTAGTGAGGTGGTATACACCAAAAAAAATGTCTATTATATTAGCTGAATTCCAATCATGCTACATTAATGAATAAATAAGGTAACAATAGGTACATTCCAGGCCAGGTTAATTTAATACCTACATACAATTTAATACATTCCAGGTGGCAATCTTTCTAGTCGTGATAAATTTATAGATTCCAGGCTGAGTAAATTCCAGACACAGCTATTTAAAATAACGATATATTCAAGATTGGGTAAACTTCATGATTCGGGACACATACTAGACGTGGTAAATTATTTGATATTGGGTACATTTCAGTCGTGGTGTAATACATTCCAAACTGCGTATATTCAAATCATGGTACATAAATATTATACTTTATACATATAATATGATACATTCCATTCATGGAACCTAAATTACATACGTAATTATAGTTCCATATTTCACACTCAATTATGCTGGTCTCACACGAGCACTATTTTACTCTCGTGGCTTGACTTATTTTCACCCCTCGATCGCCCAAGTAAAATGGGCTGTGTGAGAGTATAGCGCTCGTGTGAGACCAGCATAATTGTCTCGATATATTTCAGACTGGGTTAATTCAGACTTAATATATTGGCGCGTGCGTCGTCGGTTCACTTCTTTCTTTGTCATTTAATTGACATTCCAAACCTGTTACATTTTACGACTTAATATGGACATTCCAATCCTGACACTGGTTAAATTCCAGTCATCATACACTTGAATGATGTTCACCCGAATGTTTAAACGAATAGTGGTGACATGTGTTTTCAAATATATACCAACATCTCTCTGCGCCCAACCAATTCCCCGCACATTCCAGACAAGTTCTATCCAGAATTGCATTCCAGACTTCCTGTATACCAGACCTGGTACATTCCAAGCTTGTCAGAGTAGATAAATGTTTTATTGGTTAGTCTGGGGATAAACGCAAGGCACGAATATCGACCAATTTGCGAACAAGGGCTCGCTCAGGTATGAACCAACAACACTACAAATTAATGTGATACTCGTACTTATAGAATTCATAATCGTTTCTTTCGTAGCATAACCTTTTTACAAGTCATACTTTAAAATATGAAGATGAATTAATTGTTTGCGCCCGTACGTACGCACAGAGCCCTTGAGGTTATTTCTCCCGAAAACGGCGCTATATAAATCAGCCAAGTATTATTATTAATCTGAATATAAATAAATAGTCTTGTAAACAAACTCAAATCTTTCAAGAAAGGCTAACAAATGCAATATTGTATCGGCGATTAATAATATTAATATACAGGGTGTCCGGGGGTAAAGTGCATTAACTTATTGCAAGCTACCATGTTATTGCTATGAATCCTTTCCAGTTGCATACTTGTCATTCGACTTACTACTGTATTCACTCTTGAGTTGTAGGTATGTACAATGTACATATTATTATTATTGCTGTTGTGGAGTGAGAATATATTTCTGACTCTGAATACTTCATGTTTGAAATTTAGTAAGCAGATTATTATAGTTTATGTTGTGTTTTTATATCTTTTTTTTTAAATAATTTTTATATTTTTGTTAAGTTCTTACGGGTACTGAACCCTTACTTTTTTGTTTTCCTTTTCAATTATAATTTTAATTATGTGAAAATCTGTCATTGAATATTATGTATTTTATTAATGTTAGTATTATAAGTGTAAAATATCTGTTGATTTTCCATAAAAATAAAATTAAATTAAAATTGAACTTCCGGAGGTGATTCTATATGATAGTACAAATAAAAAAGATACATAACTTTTTTCGAAATTCAAACTTTTAAGGGTAGTTTTGAGGTAAAAAGATAAAATTAGTCCGGCGTGAGCGGCCAGATTTATTATTTTCTGCTGTTACCGAGTCGGGCGCTCGGCAGGCTCTCAGCAAGTAATATCGTACCTCACACTAAGGATTTTAGTAGGTACGTCTTTTTGAAAAAAAAGTTGGAATTTCGGAAAAAGTTGTTAATCTCTTTTACTCCTACCATCATGTAGAATCACCTCCCGAAGTTAATGCACTTTACCCCCGGACACCCTGTATATCTTTATTTAACGAAATTTGCAACATTTTTAACTAAAGAAGTACATGTTCATCGCAGTTTACAATGGTTCATAGGTAACATTATTACAATAAATTAACAAACAGAAAATAATATTTATTTATTTATTTTTATTTATTTATTTTTATTTATTTATTTTCCATGTTCTCCGTAAAACGGTTATTCACCAATACATTATGGAGAAGATTACAAATTAGACAAAAATTATAGCAAAACACATAAAAAGGTCAGTTTCACTACTTTGTGACATACGTCAAAAGATAATTTTAAACTGCCTGTAGGTTACGTTAAAAATGTCGATGGTCAATGCAGACTCATTGAGCAGTTCAGTCGCTCTGTTGACTGACGCGTTCTGATAGGCAGAAGTCCTCGCTTTTGGAGCATAAAAAAGGGTATGGGACCTTCCACGAGTATACTTATCTGGGACATATAACTCTTTCAAAATAGGTGGATTATGTATAGTTCCAGAGATTATCTTAAAAAAATGTTTTCCTAAAAATATTTTTCGGCGGGCTTCTAATGTATTAAGATCGAGCATTCCTGCTAAGAATAAGGATGGATACAGGAAAGGGTAGTACATATATTCCCTCATATATAGGTAATGAATCTCTTTTGTACTTTTTCTATTTCGAGAATATGGTTTTGCTCAGAAGGGGCCCAAATAATGGAGCTATATTCCAGGATACTGCGAACAAGTGCTTCATACGTTCTTCGGATTGCGATTCCGTTGGTAAATGATCTTGAATTACGAAGAACAAATCCAAGCATTTTGTTGGCACGGGAGGGAGACAATATTAGATATATGGGATTTGAAAGAGAGATTTGCTTCAAAAATTATGCCAAGGTCTCGAATCTCATTTTTACGTGTTAATTCATGTTTATTAATGTGGTAGGGGAACAGGAATGTATCTTTGGATCTTGTAAATGTAACGACACTGCATTTCTGAATGCTGAAGGGTAAGTTGTTCAGTTCCGACCATTTGACAAGAGAATCAAGATCGTTCTGCAGAAGAATGGAATCGATGTAACTTTTGATTGCTTTGAAAAGTTTAATATACACATGAACAGTAGGTCAAAGATAGTTTAAAGAATATACATTTAATAGTTATATAATTGAGGTTTCTTTTAACCTGCCTCACTAAGCTAGCCTGTTTTGAGTCAGTAATTTAGTAAGTAAGTAAGTAAGTAAGTAATGAAATACTTATGAACATACCTACACTAATAGTTTTCTGTGTATTTATGATTGGGTCCAGTGCAGATATAGTGCCACCTCCCCATGCTATGATACCGTACTCAATAATAGATTGATATTCTGCAAAGTAAATCATTTTCAAGTGTTGTAAGTCGAGAATGTTTCGTTTCGTTCTGAAAATCCAATATCGTAAATCCAATCCAATATCATGTTTGTTAGCCTTTCTTGAAAGATTTGAGTTTGTTTATGGATAAAACTATTTATACATGTTTATATTGCGTATGTACGGGCGCAATCAATTAATTCAACTTATTATTTGAAGGCATAACTTGCAAAAAGCGTTTTTATGAAAATAATTAAACTCGCGCCGTCTTGAAAGAAAAGATAATGAATTCTTTTAAGTGTCACCATAATAATAATATGGTAGGTATTCGACTTATTTTTTGCAGATTATATTGATTATGTGCTAATTACGATCTTATTACATTTGAGATCTGAGATATTTCTCGTGTGGTAAATTCAAGTTATAAAACCTTTTATATGTAATCGCTCACGGGCAACGTAAATTTCATACTTACCTAACTTCTTGAAAAGTTAAACATTAAAGCAATACATTCAATCAAAGTGGAAACGTGAGAAAAACCCACGAGAAACAGTGTTATTGTTGCAATCCTGTTCGCTATGGTGATAATGATTGGATTATTTCTATAGCGCCGTTTTCTTGGTAAAATCACCCGAAAGACGGTATTATTGTCATTATGATTTACTCTTTTATTCTCCCATGGGGCTTTTACATTGGGTACTGAGAAATGTTTTCAAGTTTTTACACAACTTTTTTTATGTGAGACCAGCACAAGAGTCACAACTGCTCCCGTCTGGAGCCAGTGGAACTATGCCATCCTCAAATTGGGGTATGTTGTAAGCTTGAAGGTAGTGAGGAAGGGAATGAGATGGGAAAGAGGAAGGTGCGGAAGTACCTGGCTATTCGTATCTAGTCACTAAACACGACTAAAGCCATTACAAGCAACGTATCAATTCTGAATGGTGGTCTTACACCAGGGTACCGCTGCCCGGGAACCTTTATTGGATAACCAACACCTCTGCCATAGATCACCCCAAGTGGTTCGCTACGTTTGGTGATTTAGCAGGGGTGCCCGGGTTCATGGGGTGAGGTTTGTCTAGGTCTTGGAAGCGGATGACCAGGACATACTGAACCCCAGATTCCTATCCACCCCTTAAACCCTTTTCCTTCCCAGAACACTCCTCGCCTTCCTTTCCTTAAAAAACCCTCCACACAGCATCCCCAAAGATGACATAGGCCCTCAGGGAAATTATTTTCCTCAGGGCCTCCTGTGTGAAGCTCATGTAAAAAAAAGGGCGATACTGAGAGTATCTTCCACTCTGGAACGTGCCGCAAATATACTATATATTATTTTTAAGTTAACTGACCTCGGGGTTCTTTTGAACTCTAAACTTACCTTTGATAAACACTTTGATAACATGTCACCAAAGCAACAAAAATTCTATGTTTTGTACTGAGAATATGCAAATTTTTCAGCAACACTAAGACTTATTCTCTACAATTCGCATGTTCGTTCTCACCTGGAAAACTGTTCACAGGTTTTAAACCCGCGCTTTATCGTTTATGTTAACAGGTTAGCAAGGTAGGTATGTTCATAGGTATTTCAAATTAACTTACAAAAAATTCTGCCTCAACGCAGGCTAGCCCAGTGAGGTTAACCTCAATTTATAATTTTAAATCTCTTCTTTAAATATTACCTACTTACTGTTCATATGTATATTTTTTTTTGTTTTCTACCTGTTGTACTTATAAAACAATGTATAATATTAACTTTGAACACGCATTTTTTGTTGTCAATGTTACAAATTACAATAAATGTATGTATTATTATTATTATTCCAATAAGGCCCTTAAATGAGAAATGCAAGATATATATTGTTACGTAAACATGACCTAAGAAGCTGGAAACTTTACCTGCCCCGGGGAAATTGATGAAATTGCATTTCAACAAACTGTTGAAAGCAATCACAAGAAGAATTATAGCATTATGCAATATACACAGTGTCCGCGTTCATTGTACAAGTGGGAACATGGTTATGTGAATGCCGCACAAGAGTCCCGGCTCATCGTCTGGAGCAAGTGAGACTATGGCATCGCCAATTGGGGTATGTTGTGAGGCTGGACGTAGTGGGGATGGGGGAAAAAAGGTGGGGAAGTACTTGGCTATCAGATATGTTCACCAAACACGGCTAAAGCCATTTCCAATAACGTTTCAATTTTTTTTTTGTTCACAAGTTGTTGTATTAACGCAATCAGATTCTCCAACTCGTCTTGGAAGGAGATTACTTCTTTGGAACAATAGAGTTATTTATGTTAATCTGGATTTATTAATACTTCGCGTATTACAAATGTTGTGACTGCGAATAGTCAACCTAAGTTGAAGCTAGCTGAAATGGATCTGAAATATGTGAGCTCCTGCAAACTGCACCCCGGCCCTCGGCCCCCTTGGTGCACAAACTCCGAACTAAACTAACCGCCATCTTGCGGACTTTTGGGACAGCTCTTAGCACTGCCTCTATGTGACAAGCTCTGAAGCTTTTAGACATACAATAATTTTTAATGGTGGTCCTTCACCATACTGAGAGTATCTTTCACTCTGAATCTTGCCAAAAATATGCTTTATGTTGTCTTAAATGAATAAATTGTGAAATAACACAAATTAATAAAGTAAAATTTACCTGCGCACTCCGGGATTTTATCCCGTGACCGCAAGATTGGTGGTCGAAAGCCTTACCCCTCGACCACGTATTGTAGAAATTTCGACATACGTGGTCGAGGGGTAAGGCTCTCGACCACGTATGTCGAAATTTCTACAATAAAAATCCAGTTTGATTTACTCGAAAACGAAAGCTCAAATCAAAAAAGTTGTAAAATCTATTGCAAACGTGACGTAGATTCCCCAGCTTTCCGCTAGTACCACGAATTTCCGGATACCGTGTATATTACATAGGTGATCGATGTTGATTTATGATATGAATATGCTGTCATGCTAGTTCTGAAGAGTCAAATCAAAAGAAAAATGAATTCAAAGCATTTCACAAAGATTGTCCTTAGAAAAATGTAATATCCATTTAAATATGACTTTATGGTTTTTATGGGATGTATTGTTTTGATTGTAAATCAAATAAGTACTGATTTTTTCACAGAATTTAACAAGTCATCAAATTTAAACGTTAAATTTCAATTAATTATTCATTGTTTTAATGTTTAATTTCTAGAACTCCATTTATACTTACATATTTTTTAATTTAATTAAAATTAAATTTAATAATAATGACTTATCATCAAGTTCAGCTAGTATTTTAGTAAGTATTTTTGTTATAAATGTTTCGACTTACAAGGTCATTTTCAAACTGTGGTTAAGCCACTCTCACCCGACTTATTTATACTATTTGAAATGTCAGTTTTTGAAGGTGTCTAAATTGATTTATTACCGGTTAAACCAATTTGTAGAGATACTAATTGAGAGAGTGATTATTTGGGGTACCGAATCTGTTTCCCCCGCACTAAATGTTAGGGTTTCCTAAATTGTTTTATAATGACGTCACTGCTATGACGCATTTAAGTGCGTTATATACTCGTGTATACAAGTATCAAATATTATATTTGATTTACAATGAACACGAGATATAAAAACAATAAGTAAAGAGTTCGAAAAAAAATATTATATTACTGCTGTAAAACAAACAAAAATTATAAAAATTAACAAAATACTTCTTGGAAAAAAAATTGTCAACAACAACACTCTTATTACACATAATTCTCATCATTCATAAATCCGAGTGAATAGCTCAACGGAAAGACCTTCAATGCTTAATAAACGCCAATAAAATATGTGAGACAATAGTAATAACAAAAACAAACACTTACCTAATCAATATGCGTGAGAAATAACACATAAACTCACAACACAAACACGCCGGACCGGCCGGCAACACTCAGCTGATGATGGCGGGTGACAAACGAGCCACGAACTCACCCGAAGTCAGCCGAACAACGCTCGATAATTCACGTGCAGATGCAGATGCCAAAACTAGATTTTTTTGCAGAAACTTGCCAAAGCCGAAACCGAAACCGAACCTTTGGTCAGCCACTAATTACACAAGTCTACAAAAAAATAAAAGTTGAGAGCTGTTTTGGTTTTTTTGCGAAATTCTTATGTTTTTGGGTGTGCTGAATCCGAAAATGACTTTCATTTTGTCACAGAACATCACGTTTTCTGACAATGTAGGTATCTGTGTTAAACAAGTTATCATCTTAGAATAAAAGATAAAAGACTGAAAAAAAAAATTTTTGTTTATAATTGCTTAACAAAACGTTTTTTTTTTTATCTAAAATACATAGATTAGTAAGACTCCTTTTGGTACATTTTCGCTTGTAGGAAGTATCTGGAAGGCCTTTCTGTAGCGTCTAACAGTAGTCTGCAATCATTGAGATGCTCCATCTTCCCTGGTATCTTTTTTCCATCTCGTTAATATCCTGGTGAAATCGTTCATTTTGCTCTTCACTCACATATCCTAAATTTTCTGGAAAGTAGTCGAGGTGGGAATGAAGAAAATCTTCTTTCAAACTCATTAGGCAACCTAAAGCTTGAAATGATTTGTTTGTAGTTAGGGTCTTTGTTATTGTCTAAAAATTCAGGTTAAACCTCTCCGATCCCTAGTTCCTCTCTCCACCTCCCTCGAACCCCCTACCCGAGTGCCCCTCCCGCCTCTCGCATTCCATACATTCAGTCTTCACAGCTCGCGTGTCACCTATTGCAATTTTTTTAAACAAATTTCATAATGCCAGAGCTCACCAGTAGTTTTATACAAACCTTGTCTTGACAATAACGAACACAAAGAAAAGAATTATCCAATTTGGTGCAGTCTTTCAAAAGTTATGTGCGTACATACATTTCTGCGATTAATTTGTATTTAATTAATTATTTTTTCGTAATTTAATGACGCCAGAGCTCACTATTATATACAGAAACCATCGCGGGCATGCACAAATCAAATCCCCAAAGTTTCATCTCAATCGGATGAACGGTTTAGCAATGAAATGTTTATTGCCAGAGCTCACTATTGTATATACTATCTATATCTATATATATATATATATGTACACCGTTTTGCAAAATAACCTGACGTTCTGGAATTTTTTGAGTATTTTTCTAGTTTTCAGAACACCTAAATACATAGAAATCAGTTGAAAACATCCAAACAGCATTTTTGTTGTAGATCTGTGTTTTACGCACCAGATTTAAATTTCCGGGTTTAATTTTCCCCACAGGAAAAACTAAACCCTTTCACACACTTCCCAAATGATCATCTGGTCAATCCACGCTATGCAATTGCACTATATAAGTATTATAAATACAAAACAATACAAGAACCACATGTCAACCTACCAGAGACCAAATGGGAAAATAATTCACTGAGTCAAGATATTTTCATATCAGAGGGTTCGGCTCTGTAGAATTCCTAATTGAACCTATAAATCCTACTGATCCCTCAATATAAATATTTAAAAAATCTTTTGTAATCCTACATGTATTTAAAATTACTGATTTTTGCATTTTTATATATAAATTCTTTGACAAATCTAATATGCTTAAATTTTGAATGAGAGACCTAGGTATAATGTCAGTAGCCGAAATAACAAATGGTAATATTTTTATAGTCTGAGAATGCCAAATTCTTTTAATCTCATTTCCTAAATCTGTGTATTTTCATATTTTTTCAGAAACAGTTTTTTGAATATTACAAGAATTTGGAATAGCTACATCAATGATATAAGTTATTTTTTTTAATTTTGTCATGTAAAACTATATAGGTCTATCATGACTAATTGTTCTGTCTGTTAGAACAGTTTTATCATAATATATTTTATAAAATTCATTTTCTAAAAATGAATTTGGTTTATATTCATAATATGGTACTATATTACGGCAGTCAATCGAGTTATGTTTAGTTACCAAACATTGGTGAATTATTTTTAAAACCTGATTGTGCCTAAATGTATACTCGGACGGCGCTAATATAGAACATCCCGATATAATATGTTCTATAGTTTCGGGAAAAGCCAAATATTTTCTACATAAATCATCAATTTTATTTTTATCTTTGATTATATGCTTTCTATAACTTTTAGTATTAATGACTCTATCTTGAATGGCAAGCATAAATCCTTTTATTTCTGCGCTCAAGTCTCCAATACTCAACCATTTGTTTGACGAAAGTTTGTCAACATACGTTTGGTTGAGATAATTGAAGTGTTTTGCATGAATAATTTTATTTGACCAGGAATCAAATAATTCCTGGTTAGTATTTATAAGAATGTTGGCATTCTCGTCATATAAATTTAAAGGTGTAATGTTTCTATCTGCCTTGCAAATTATTTTGTGCATTTCTGAGCTATTAGCTTTCCTATGGAAAAAAAATTCTAAGCATTTCTACCTGATTGTGTTTCAAAGATGTTATTTTGACTACACCTCTACCTCCTAAATTTCAAGGTAAATTTATACGTTCTATAGCTGAATTTGGATGATGGCAATAAACTTTAAATTAAAAAACACACTTTGTAAAGCACCACTTTTTATTAATAAAAAGTGGTGCTTTACAAAGTGTGTTTTTTAATTTAATATATAATGTCACACCACAAAGTATTTGCTTCCTTCGATAATGCAATAAACTTGGTTAACGTAGTTCTAATTAATCGTTCTAAACTATCTAAATCTGTATTGGACCATTTAATTATGCCAAATGAGTACGTTAATAGAGGTATTGCCCAAGTATTTATTGCTTTTACTAAATTTTTAGCAGATAGATTGCATTTTAAAATTTTTCTGATCCTAGTTTGAAATTTAATCCTAATATATTTTTTAATACTAGTGTGATCTAATCTATTTGATTGTGAGTATCCTTAATATTTATAAACCTCATCCCCTTTCATACTTTTAATTTTGAAATTTCTAAATATACCCTCGTCTCCATCTACAATTTTGCCTTTCTCTATATGGATCGTTTTACATTTATCTAAACCAAAAGTTATTTTAACATCTGAAAAATTTTTACTACCTTAATCATTTTCTCTAAATTTGATTCAGAATTTGAAAATAATTTTATATCATCCATTTATAATAGATGTGAAACTATACTACTCTCTCTTGTATTACCCTTAATTTTTATTCCAAACTTGCTTTTAATTAACATTTTAGACAGAGGATTCAATTTTTTGGGCATTAACTATGTAACAATTTCAAGACATTTTGTTTTTTGAAGAGTTTTATTAAATGTACATTTGTTACTTAAATTAAATTTTTTTTTTCCGCGACCGGTTTCGATACAACCGTATCATTCACGAGCAGAATTAAAACTAACTTAAAAAAAAATAAATGCAAGTACCAAAGATTAATTAGGTGGGAGTAGTGGGAGGGATGATTTTGGGGGGAGGGGGAAAGCGGTGGGAGGAGTCAATATTATACGGAAACATGGTTAGTAAAGGAGATTTGCAAGGCGCTATTATTTTATTCACTAAATTAATTTTAGATTTAATTTTTTTGTTTATTTCGAGCGTTTCTAAAGCGCAAAGATTAAAGTATGAATTTATATTGCAATGTTTAAATTTTGTTTTTTTCTTTATTGAAGCTATGGCCTGACTCTATTAAATGATTCGCAAATTCGGAATAATTATTATTTCTTAAACAAAGTTCATGTTCCCTGATTCTAATTTTGAAATTTCTAGTTGTCATACCTACATACTGTGCGTCACAATCGTTACATTCTAAAGTGTATATCCCGTTTCAATGCGATCAATAAGAGGATTCAATGCTAAGCAAAACCAAAGAGGACTCAATGAGTCTCCTTGAAAAATCCCTCTTTTTATTGAAATGCCCGGTACTACTATTTTCTTACCTTTTAAATTTACTAGTAAATCTGTATTCCAAAAGGACATAATATTTTTCATTAGCCACGAGTGCGGGACACTATCAAAAGCTTTCTGATAATCTATATAACAAATATGTAAATTACGCTTTTGATTTTGAATTTGTTTTAAAATTACAGAATCAATAACTAATTGTTCTTTACATCCCATATGTTTTCTACGACAACCTTTTTGTTGTTCAGATAAAATATTTTTTTCATCAAAATGAGTATATATTAAATCTGTCAAGCAAGAGGTTAATTTGTATATTGTCGGTAGACATGTAATGGGTCTATATTGAGAGGGATTATAAATGTTTTCGCTTTTAGGTAACATATAAGTAAAACCCTTAGTTAGAAAATTAGGAAAATTTTGAGGTTGTTTGACAAGTTTTGAAAGATTTTTTGCAAAAAGAGGATGTAAAGTAGTTAGACGTTTGTACCAAAAATTATGTATCCAATCGCAAACCGTGGTTTTCCAATTATGAGTATTTTTTATAATTTTGGCTAACAATTCAACCGATATATCAGAAAAACTCATTTGTTCAATGTCTGAACAATTTAATTCTTCATTTTCTATCCATGGACCTGCCTCATTATGTTTTATATCTTTACTCCAAATGTTTGTCCAAAAATCGCGCATATCTGATTCAGATGGCAACAGAATATTATAATTCGAAATAATATTTTGTTTATCGTCAAGTTTGGAATAAAATATTTTCTCATTTTTCTGAAATAATCTATTATTATTTCTTTTTTTATACGTATAATTATATCTTTTTAATCTACTAGCTTTTACACCTAATTTTTGTTTTAATAAATCTAATAAATCATTGATTATATTTTCATCATTATTACTACCAATGCTATAACCAAATTTTCTCCCAATTTCATCTACATGTCTCAAAATATTCCTACTTCTTTTCCCATTTTTATATTCAATTACTCTAGCTATACTACTTCTTAAAAATGCTACATCATTTTCTAATCTAATCTGCCATTCTGGTTTACTATAACTATATGATCTATCATCAGAGGACGTTAATTTAACTCCTAACTTATTACATATAGTGATAGCACTAGCGTACACTATTGTATGAAGATCTAAAAAACTAATATCGTCAAATATTATTTTTGGTAAAATTAAATTATTTAATTTAGAAATTAATTTAGATAATTTCTTTGAAGTATGCAATTTTGGTAATTTTGGTCTAACTGTGGGTTCTATATCTATATATCTATTTATATTATTATGAAGCAAGTTAGCTAATTCTATTACATTATCATCTATTAAGTTTAAATTTGCAATGTTAATTTCCCTAAGATTATGAATAACGTCTAAGTTATTTTAATCTACTGTAATATCATTGGATTCTTCTACTAGAATATTATCTAAACTATCTTCATTCAATGCATCTAATATAACATTACTACTCGTATTAATTTGTTCTAAATTATTCTCCAATTGCAACCTATCAATTATTTTTTTTTATTAATGTTTTTTTTATTATTAATATTAATGTAATATTTATTGATATTAAAAAAATTTCCTTTTTAAATTCATTGAAGTTTACTTTTGTTTTCGATGTTAAATGAATTTATGAATGTAGTGGAATATTGGACGTGGAAATTAACCCACTTTCCGTCATCCAACCGTTATCGATGACAATACATTCTATCTACTTGATGGCAATCAAGCACACACACGCATCGATTTTCTCTAAAAATTCGATGACACAGTTCCCGGGTAGGAAGGTTTAATTCTCTATCAAACCATTTTTTTATGTTTTAAAAACATTTTAAATGATGCAATTTAATAAAAAAAATATATATTTACTTGTTGATTTTTTATACCTTCATTTTATATTATTTAGTCCTTATGTTACACTTTTTAGCTTATTTTACCATTTATGCTTATTTCGAAGGCGCAAGCTTTGAAATAAATAAATATTATAGGGAACGTTGAAATGTCCAATAAATAATTTAATAAAAGCAATAGGAATATAATTTAATTTAACATACTTGTACGATATCTTTCCTAAACGAAAAAACACGACAATTGTAGTTGACCATTTTTTCATAATTTTTTTATTTATTTATTTATTTATTTTATTTTGTACATTTATTTATTCAACGCCCAGAGGGCTTTTACATGTTTGGTAGTACAATCAATTCATGACAGATGATTTTTAAACAGATCAAGAAATAATAAAAACAAAATTAGATAAAAAAATGCACACAAGTCACAAAAAAAACAAAAATACAGCGACGAATATTTTTTTTACTAGATCCACAAAATTCGCCAAGTTGATGTTATATATGTCAACATCACCTAAGTACTGATTCCCCATAGTGTGAAATCGTTGTATCGGAGAGTGGGCAATGTAGTTCCGCTTTTGAATGCTGCTATAGAATAGTGTGTTTTGTCGTGCGGTTACTGTCGGTATTCGTAAGTTTATGAGTTGTAGGAGTTCGCAACAGTCGAGTTTAGAGATAAGTATTTTGAATAAAAATGTTAAGTCTTTTATTTTACGTCTGTCTTCTAGTGTGTGTATTTTTAGAATATTTAGTAATAGATTATATTTTAAGTCTTCTAGTGGGATATTTAATTTTAAAATTTATAAAACGCAGAATTTTTTTTTGTATTCGCTCCATATTATTAACGTGAATTTTGTAAGATGGAAACCAAGTTATACCGAGTTATATTCAATTTGGCTTCTAACTAGAGATACATATAATAGTTTAATGGCTTCTATGGAATTAAAGTTTTGAGTTGTTCTTAATACGAAGCCTAGTGTTCATACCTTTGTTCGTAATTTGGTGGATATGATTGGCGAAACTTAGTTTTTCATCCAAAATAATTCCAAGATCTCTATTTCCGTGACTCTTTCTAAAGCCGTGTTATTCAAGGAATATTCTAACAAAACAGGATTTTTATTTCTGAAGAAAGTTAAGATTTTACACTTTTCTACATTTAAAAATAAATTATTTTGATATAGATAAATGAAACAATTCAAAAATTGAACTCATCAATCTTTAAACTTACTAATATTTGACTGTAGTATATGGCAATGATTTATATCAGTTATTTTCTTGTATAGCTTGATGTCATCAGCAAAGAGCAATACCTTGACATCATTGAAGCAATTGGTTAAATCATTGATGAAAATGAGGAACAAAACCGGGCCAAGGTGACTACCTTGCGGTAGGTCACTAGTAGCCCAAAACGCTTTCAACGTCCAAGATTTTATTTTGACGAACAGTTTACGATTTAATAAATAGCTAGTAACCGTTTTAGCATGTTATCCCTTATTCCTAGAGCAAATAGTTTGTGGATTAGTAGTTTAAGGGATACTTTGTAAAATGCCTTCGAAAAGTCTGTATATATGCAGTCGACTTGTTTATTTTCTGCAAAAGATTGTATTATGAAATTTTGAAATATTGTTAATTTAGTTGCGGTAGATCTACCTTTGATAAAACCGTGCTGTTTTTGGTCAATTTATTTTATTAATTTGGGATAGATTTCATCAAGGACCAGTGATTCAAAAAGCTTAGGTATACAAATGGGGCGATAACTGGCTATATTAGTGTCGTCTCCTTTTTTGTAGATAGGTGTAATGAACCTAGATTTCCAGCGGCCTGGAAAGTGACAAGGGACAAGAGACGGTTGAAAAATAATTTGAGTGGTTTAGATAATGTATTAGAGCATTTTTTGAGGAATATTGGTGGAATGTTGTCTGGGCCAGCGGATTTGTCAGTGTTTAAGGAAAATAATTTCTGTTCGCAACATTTTTGCGTGATATGGCAATTTGTTAAATGTGTAGTCTTGCTAAATTTGTATTCAGGTATTTTGTCATCTGGGTTTCTTCATCATATACATTTTTCAAGTCCAAAAAAAGGTTTACAATTTCCTGTGTATTGTTTGCACTGGTTCCATTTATTTGCGTTATTGGCGGGTAGTCTAGGTTTTCATTGTTTAGTTTTTTAAGAATTTCCAAAGATTTTTGGATTTGAAGACAGTGTCCTCGACAGAGGTTATATACATTTTGTAATATTGTTTGGAAAGATCTTTACATTTTTTCCTGGTTTCGCTAAAGATTTTATAATCACTTATGGATTTGCTTTGTTTGAATTTTTTGTGTTGACTCTTCTTTTGCTGAAGAGAGGCAGTAAGCTCTGATGAGAACCAAACCGGGTAGATATAGCTTCTCGGTGTATAAAAAGGTACATAGGATTCAATAATATTAGAAAAGTATAAATAAAGTTTAACAATTATTATAAGCAATAATTATAAGCCTGAAACACTCATCCACATTGAAAAATCTTCCAAGAAAAGATACATCATGACGCCAACGGGCTTGAACCCGTGCCCTTCTGATTGCCGGTCAGCTGCTCTCCCAATTGAGCTATGGCGGCTTATCTTATACCCGCCAAATGATTCAATATATACTAGTGTTTCATTCAACAATTACTGCTTATTATATTTTTTCCATCTGAAAACAACCAACTTTATTTTTGCGAGAGAGAGAGAGAGAGAGAGAAATTGGGAGAGCAGCTGACCGGCAATCAGAAGGGCACGGGTTCAAGTCCCGTTGGCGTCATGTATCTTTTCTCGGAAGATTTTTCAATGTGGATGAGTGTTTCAGGCTGATAATTATTGCTTATAATAATTGTTACCCTTTGTGCCATGCATAAAAATCTTGTCTTAAACGTTAGTTTAACAATTAAAAATAATAATTTACAAATAAAGTTGGTCTAAAGATTTATCAATGTTTTCATCGGATAAAAACAACCAGTCTGTATTTGAGAGATGGCTGTTAATTGAGTCGAAGTCGGCTCGTTTAAAGTTTAGGACTCTTTGTAATTTGCAAGAGTTACATATCGTAAATGCCGTAAATCTATTTATCGCGACAGAATTAATTTTGTCGTTTATTAATCTGAATGTATTAGTGCTTAATAATGTACAAATAAATAAACAAATAAATTATACGTGCTTTACGGTATTTGAGGGAAAATTTATTAATTTTCTGACGAAAACACCATAAAATAACGACGTCTGCCTGAAATTGTGTATTTGTGTAAATTACACTAATAAAATAAATTATTATACTTAGGTATATCTATCTAACCTATTGAGTATTGGAAAAGTTATAAGTTATGGGTGAATACCGCACAAGAGTCCCAATTTGGGAGGCGAGTACGGGTCGCTCCGGGAACCATTCATTGGATTGCGAAAACCTCTGCCATAGGTTACCGCAAGTGGTTCGCCACATTTGGTGACTTATCAGAGGTGCCCGGGTTCATGGAGTGAGGTTTGTCCGGATCTTGGCGGCCGATGCGTCTGTCCACCAACTGCGTGGCAGGCTGGATCTGGAGAGACTGTTGAGGACTACCTGTAGACCTCTCCAGCAGTACTCTCGGAACACCGCCTTACCGTAGTGGGGGGGGTTGATTCATACGTCTGTCACTCCTAAACACACTGACCCCCAGATTCCTACCCACCCCTCATACATTTTTCTTTCCACGACTTCCTCTCCTTCCTTTCCCTAAAAAGATCCTCCACACAGCATCTCCAAAGATGACATAGGCCCTGAGGAGAATTATTTTCCTCGGGACCTCCAGTATGGAAAATAATGTAAATGCCAAAATTGTCGGATGTCGGAAGACGTCCATCGTGCGTTATCGGCTGTCAAATTTGTGTTATTTTCAATGTCTTGTCTATGTTGTCGTGTGTTGGTGTGGATTAATTACCTACTTAAAAACACTTAATTTCTATTTATTAGTTATTATAACTACTTATATATAAGTCTAATAGGCGTAAAAAGTGATATTTATATGGACATTACAATGTCTATTCGTTTAATAATAATAAATTTGGACAACTTACATATATAGCGCTGTTTTTGCGAAAAATCGCCTCAAGAGCGCTGTACACATTAGCATGGATTTTACTTTAGAATTTACTTAACTATGTAGGAGGCTAGATAACAACTCGTCTTGCAGCTATCAAGCGCATGGATTATTGGAATTCTAGGCCCCCGATAAATAAAATAAAATATATTCTTATATGTACGTATTTCAATTTACTTAACTATGTAGGAAGCTAGTAGCCCAGGCAACGAAGACCAAAAAATACCAAATATGGTAAATAATTCATGTAGAAGCCAATTTTGGCACAGTTGTAGGGGAAGGTGTCCTCAACAAAATACTAAAAGTACTGGGAGGTGGGGGTTGGGCTAAGGGGGAGGGGGGGGGGGGTTTAAAGGTCCCGTTTTTCAGTTTTTCGTTAATAACTCAAAAACTACTGCCTCTAGCGAAAAAGTGTTTCGGTGCTAAATTATTTACATAAAATTCTCTACAAAAAAGGTTATATAAACTTTTTTGTTAGGATCAATGCTTAAGGAGATAGGGAGGGGGGAAAATGTAAAATTTTGAAAATGAAATGTTTGTCGGTAAAAATGAAATGCTTATTGTTAAAAATCAAATAATTAGTGCTTAAGAATGTACCTTGAACATTAAATTAGTCCAAATCTAAACTTTCATCGTCATCAATGCTGTCTTCGACGGGGGCTCCGTTCATACATGAGCCGAGGCAGCCGCAGGCACCGGAGCAGGCAATCCCTGCTTTGCGGCAACCGCAGCGCATCCCACACCCAGTCGGGCATCGGCAAAAGATCGTGTTCAAAATGGAGATGGGTGCCACAGGGTCTTTTATTTTTTATTTAAGTACATAAAACAGGCATTATGCCCAAAAATTTACATACATGGATGATTTAAATTACAAAAATTATAACAAAAATAATATCAGTAATAATTAGCTACTCGTAAATATGCAAACGTGAATGACGAACAAGAATGAGTAAAAGGTAGAGTACAAAAGAATAACCAACAATTTATTATTGGCACCTGTTCTGATGGGACAATGATTTAGTAGGTACATTATTTCCTGTCTTTGAAGAAAGGGCTTCATCACAATATCAGCTTTATACGATTGATGGTAAAATATATTTTTTGAAGTGATTGAATGGGTTATTAAAAATGTCAATTTCATTATTAGAGCAGTGTATAGTGTTATAATGTCTTAATGTTCGTGGTAAAGGGGAGAAATATCCTGTATTTGTGTGGTAGGTAGATATATAGAAAATATCTTGCATCCTCCTTGTTGAATTTCTTGATGTAGCAATATACTACACTATTGTGAGATGTGGGTTGGATGAAGCTGCTCTACATTCAAATGTAGCAATAGTTGGTGAGGATGTGGACTTGTTAGTTCTCCTTATTGGATTGGCACCACCATCAATCAATATATATTTCATGAAGCCGGGCGGTGGGAATGTGGAGACCAAATTGTTTTCGGTGCGACAACTTCAACAGCTTCGAATCGCCAAAACGATTCTCCTTCTTCATAGCTTCTCCGGATGCGACACCACCTCGGCGATATATGGAAAGAGTAAAGTGGGAATCGCTAAGCTCTTCACAGAAAATCCTGGCCTCACCAAAGACATTTCACCAATATTCTCTTATTCCTCAGCATCACCTGAGAATATTGAACAGGCTGGCGAGAAACTTTTTTTGGCTGTATACAAAGCGCCTGCTCATCAAGACAACCTAAACAAACATCGGTACTCGGCATTTTTTAAAGCGTCAATGAAGCCCAAATCAGACATGGCCACTCTTCCTCCCACCAGAGGAGGTTCAAAGCAACACTCGCTCAGAGTATATCTACAGGTAATTAAATCCAGTTACATATAGTTTTAAATACTGCTTTCTTATTACAAATATTACTTTGTGATGAATGCTTAGCTTGGTCTCATTACTTTTTTACAGATACAACAGTGGCTAGGCAACCCCCTACCACCCATCCAATGGGGTTGGGTCAAGGGAGAAGATGGGATCCTTAACCCAGTTAACACGAACGACCCTGTGGCACCCATCTCCATTTTGAACACGATCTTTTGCCGATGCCCGACTGGGTGTGGGATGCGCTGCGGTTGCCGCAAAGCAGGGATTGCCTGCTCCGGTGCCTGCGGCTGCCTCGGCTCATGTATGAACGGAGCCCCCGTCGAAGACAGCATTGATGTCGATGAAAGTTTAGACTTCGACGAAATTTAATGTTCAAGGTACATCCTTGAGCACTAATTATTTGATTTTTTAACAATAAGCATTTCATTTTTACCGACAAACATTTCATTTTCAAAATTTTACATTTTCCCCCCTCCCTATCTCCTTAAGCATTGATCCTAACAAAAAAGTTTATAGAACCTTTTTTGTAGAGAATTTTATGAAGATAATTTAGCACTTTTTCGCTACAGGCAGTAGTATTTGAGTTATTAACGAAAAACTGCAAAAAATTACCTTTAAACCCCCCCTCCCCCTTAGCACCACCCCCACCCCCCAGTACTTTTAGTATTTTGTTAAGGACACCTTCCCCTACAGCTGTGCCAAAATTGGCTTCTACATGAATTATTTCCCCTATTTTTCCTTCGTTGCCTGGGCTATAGATAACCACTCGTCTTGCAGCTATCAAGCGCATGGATTATTGGAATTCTAGCCCCCCAACAAATTAAATTAAATATCGTTTGTCGTATTATTTTTAAGTTTCCACGCGGTGACATTCGATTCGCAAATTTTTCCGCCACTAACATCTCTTAACGAGGATTGTTGACCGAATGTCAAAGTTAGTGGCTGGAAAATTTGCGAATCGAATATTCGCCAATTTTCCCGCCACTCATCTCTTAACGTGGATTGTGCAATAACTTAACGTGGATTGCGCGCCGTCAAATTTGACTTTAGCGTAACTATTTTTAAGAATTTAGCTAGTTAAAACGCGATGTGCGCGTCAAAACGTCAAAATGTGTCGTATACGGCCGATTTAACAGCGTTAGGCTGTCGCAAAAGATACAGAATCTAAAGAAATTTCAAGCAAGATTTCTATTTTGAATAATTAGTTGTACAAACGAAGGCTGTTGAATCTTCATTACATAGATAACTCAACAAATAGTATTTTATTAAATCTGAATATTTTCGTTAAGTATGCATTTATTGAGTAATACATGGCCAGTATGAATATTTTAAATAAATTAATGAATTCAAAATTCTAACTCTTTGCGTGGGTAATAAATTATGAATATTTTCGCAAAATTGGAATTGCTTAGCTGTTTAATTTCGACTCTTAATAGTAATATTTTTAGAAGTTTTTTAATGTCCGTAAATATTTCAAGCTTCAAAATAATGTTTCGTACATTACTTTTTTACGACATAAACAGACAATATTCAACTGTTATTTTGACAGCGAAATAACAACGATTTGGCGTACCCAGTTCCTGTTTTGGCCACATGTGCAGATATTAGTGGATTGAGCTGTACACTTTGACACACCCAATTTTTTAGAAGATGGTGACGTTAGTGTTGATTTATTGAAGACATAATGTTTTAGATTTAAAAAAATGTTTGTTCATTAATTAGTACTTTCTTTAATTGCAGGCAAAGGTAATTGTTTTAATCTGTGCGTGTTTTGATTATTCAACGACATCACAAAGAATACTGCGTCTAAGAAAACCGCATTAAAAGATTAACGCTTTCAATACGGTATCAATTCTACACACTTCACCACAGTCTACATATCTGACCTAATGAGGAACATAGACACTATAACGTTGGCTTAAGAAGGAGGAAGCGTAACACGGCATAACAAACCAAAAAATAATCACGATAACCTGAAGAAATGCAAGATACTTATACCGGGCGCACCAATCTATCCATTCTGGGGGAGAAGGTGTCCAAAAAGGGATGCCCACCGTCTGCCTACAGCGTAATGTATGTTAAAATAACGTTGCTTGTCAAACTGGAAGTACTGCCAAGGGCGATTCCGGTTCTAATAAGTTTGGATAAAAATAAGGAATTTCCTTAACCTTAAAATTAACCATTTTTTTTGTTAAAATGGCGGTTCCGGTTCTATTTAGGATAAGGAATTATCTTTAACCTTAAAATTAACGATTTTTTCTTTAATTAGGGGCAGTTCCGGTTCTAATTATCTTTTAAGGAATTATCCTTATCTTGAAAATTACCGAATTTTTATGTTAGGGTTCTTCTTAAGGATAAGGAATTATCTTCAACCTTAAAATTAACGACTCTTTTAATCGTTCCCGTTAATTGTCAATTTCTCTCGGATTTCAGCGAAAAAGTTGTTAATTTTAAGACTAAAAACAATTCCTTGTCCTTAAATAGAACCGGAATCGCTTGCTCTTGTTCATCAGAGCAATTTGTAGTGGAAGTCACTGTCCTCAGTAATGGGACAACGACTCACTGCGAAAAACCATTTGTAATAAAATCTACGTCTTTTGAAATACGAAAATATTGAATTTCCGTTAGCTTAACCCTTAATTTACCCGGTAGGTCCTTGAGACTCCATTGAAAACTTTCAGCGCTCGTAAAACCGTTAGTTTTCTGAATTACAAATTGTGCGTTCCAGTACCTTCACGAAGTGACGCGCCAAACGCGGGGGAGAACGGACTTCGATGCGCACAGTTCCGATTGGTAATTAATAACGCTAGTGAAGTTCGTGGGACTCCACCGGGGTATTTTTTTTATAAGAACTGATTATGTTTTTCTTATATTTCTTTTAAAATTACTTTGAAAAATTGTTTTTGTTTTTGAAAATGTTGAGACTAGAAGTTAGGTCTCGTAATTTTGTTACAAAAAGTGGCACATCATAGAAGTTCCAACTATAATTTTAAGTAAAAACCTATGTCATTGTAAAACCAAATAAATAATAAATTAATATAACTTACATTTCATTTAAAAAAATTAATTTCATGTAAAATTTACGATTATATTTCTGGGAGTCTTGGGGACTCCACCAGTTAAATTGTGTATGTATGAAGTCACCGGGTAAATCAATGGTTAACGCTTAACCCACTATTTCTTACTTGGGTGGAGAAATTCGATTTTTATAAACGCGAAGACTCACTAGAACTAGAAGTACAGCTAAAGGTGATGAACCCACGGAAGCACACAACGCCACCTCTTGAATAATCATCCCCTGAAAGTACAGCAGTACATAATTGAATTGAAGCAAAGCCTTCTCTAATCCGTGCCTAAATCCACCCTCATTCGGGATTTATTATTCCCAATTAACATGTTGCTTTGCAGACTGAAATATTCCTCGCGTCCGTTCTACTTACACTGCCACCATCCCCCATCCCTGCCCTCCGTCGACTTCAATTTTCAAAGGGTTAGATTATATGCTCGTATAAAGCATGTAAGGGATGAAAATCTAAAAAAACGGGACTCAAAATAATATGCTGAATTCCGTGGATTTGTGACAGAATGTGGATGAGTTTGAGAGATTAATTCACATTGAAAGGGATGCTTATGTTTGGATATGAACGTGAAGAGTGGATGGACAGGGAAATTAATACAGATGGATTGGACACGTGGAGTGAATAAATAAGAGAAAGGAATATTAAGAAAATATATGATGCGCAAGAGGATCCAGGAAGAAATGGAAATTTTAATTAATGCGGTCAATAAAATACTTTCGATCGGATTTCAAAAGTCTTAGCTTAAATAAAATTACTTTTTAAAACAAACTAATTATCTAAATATGCTAGCGAAGACCCGTGAAAAATAACGTTTTTTAGTAGATGTAACAAGTTAGATAAGCAAAGTTTTCAATATTTTCAGCAACCCCCGACACAAAAAGGGCTGATAACCTTGAAACGCCTGAACAGATTTTCATTAATTTTAGCTAAGAACCATCTCGATCACGTCAGCTTTCAAACAACAAAAAAACGCATAATAATCGGTCAATTTGTTTAGGAACTACGATGCCACAGATAGACACACATGAAGTCAAACATATAACACCGCTCCTTGCGTCGGGGGTTAAAAATAAAAAATTTGAAAACATAATATTTTAATTTAAAGATTTCCAGAAGAATGGTGTATTTTCTAATTTTAGATTATTACGTATTACATAAAACCGAAACGTTTCGTGTAACGTATACAAAACAAAAAATATACACGAGTAGTTTGTTATTAGCGCAGAATAGAAAAAGACAGTTAAATATTTTTTGTTAAAATATTGAAGTGAAAACTTCTTTAGCATTCGATGAAACGAAAAATAGCGACACTAAAAAGAGATAAACACATACATCTTTAGGATTTAACCTGCGAGAGAATGAGTTAGCCTATTCGTTCTCCTCTGTGTGAACTGCGCACTCTGTTTTTTTTATATTATAGGCAGATAATTTAACACTTATCGGAAATTGTGACACTTAGATGAAAAGCAAATCCGAGTTTTAGAGTTCATTGAACCGGAACTACAGACACACAACCGAAATAAGTATTTTCAAAAATAATAGTAATGAAAATAACCATAATGAAACTGCGTTGTCCAAAAATGTTTTTTGTTGCCTGAAAAGTTTTTTTTTACATTTACTATGGAAAAGGTTTCGTGACGGTTACTATTCCAGGAATGAGGTTTATATTATCGAAGGAAGCAAATACTTTGTGGTGTGACATTATATATTAAAATAAAAAACACACTTTTTAAAGCACCACTTTTTATTAGAATTGATATTCAGCCAACCAGGTTTCCGCCAATTTATTCCGTTAACATCTTCTTAAACAATTCCCTCCCTCTCCCTCCCCCCTTTACTTACCCATCCTGTAATTATTTTTGTCTCCCTCTTTTCTATTTGTATCGCTTTCTGGCACCAATAGGGTGTTGCCTATTCTGTTGCTATCTCTTTCACTCATTCTCTTAATTTCTTTTATATATGTATGTGTGTAGATAATTATCTTTAGTTGTTATAATAAGCCCTGATGAAGCTCGAGATGAGCGAAACCTGGTTGGCTGTTAAATATCAATTCTAATAAAAAGTGGTGCTTTACAAAGAGTGTTTTTTAATTTAATATAATGAGGCTTATGTTTATTCTACAGTGCAAATCCTTGTAAAACAGACAAAAAAATTGTAAAAGGGTCGCGGTTCGCTCCTGGTAGAACAAAATACAAAGGTACTATTGATAAAGGTACTATTACTACAGATAGCTTCAACTTTTAACAACTTCTTTATATCAGTTGGGGAAAACTTAGCAGCTACAATTGCATCATATCCAGATGATTCTATCACTATAAACACGGATCAAAAAGCAATCCAGTCCCTATATATGGCCAAAACAAATAAAACAGAAGTTCTCAGTATCATCTCTCAACTAAAGTCTAATGCATCTCCAGGTTTAGATGGAATTACACCCGTGCACCTGAACTTTTGCAAAGATGTATTAGCTGACCACCTTGTTTTTCTTATTAATCAATCCCTGGATAGTGGAATCTTCCCAGATCAACTAAAGATAGCAAAAATAATTCCGATTTACAAAGATGATTGCAAAAAAAATCCTTCTAATTATCGTCCTATATCCATCCTCTCTGTTTTCTCTAGAGTTTTTGAAAAGGTTATTAAGCTTAGGCTCACTAAATATCTCTTATCAAACAATTTACTCGCATCCCAACAGTATGGATTCAGAAACCAATCTAACACAAAATGTGCTGCTTTCGATTTTGTATATGCATATGCCCTCCAAAAACATATAGACCAGGGTAAGCATACTGCAGGCTTATTTATAGATTTAAAAAAGGCTTTCGATACGGTTGACCACGGGATACTACTAAAGAAGTTAGAACACCTAGGCATAGTAGGCACTCCCCTGAAGTTACTGTGTAGTTACCTCTCTAACCGACACTGTCAGACCTTTGTTGGAAAAGGGACAAGCAGCATGGGAACGATAAAATGTGGTGTGCCTCAGGGCTCCGTACTTGGACCATTACTATTTTTAATATATATAAATGATATTACTAAATGGGGACTTAAGGGTACAATACAACTTTATGCAGATGATACAGTGATTCTTTATCACAATAATGATTTAAACGAACTAGAAAAGGAAATGGAAAGGGATATAGCTTGCCTGGCAAACTGGTTGCGATTAAACAAACTTAGCCTAAACATAAGAAAAACACATTACATATTGTTTGCAAATAAAAAAAATGTAAGTCTTAATATAAGTCTTGATAATAACCGCCTTGAAAGGGCTGATGTTACAAAATATCTTGGCCTTTTCATTGATTCACAACTCACATGGAATCACCAATTTAAACATGTTCTATCCAAAATTACTCCTATAACTGGTGTTTTATATAGATTTCGCGGGTTACTTCCTCCTTCTCTATTAAGATCGATTTACCATGCTATGATTCACTCACATCTAATATATCTTGCCGGAATCTGGGGATTTGCTACAAAAAAAATGATTTCAGAAGTCCAAGTCGTCCAAAATAGAGCCCTGCGAAATATATTCAGTCTACCTTGGGATACACACGTCAAAGACATTTACAGAAACACCCAAATACTTCCTTTTAACACCATTCCCACTTTTGAAATAACAAAAACTATATTACAAGTAATTCAACACTCGGCACATTCCAACACTAAACTCAATTACAATTGCGACGTACACCAACACAACACAAGAAATCACTACAAACTTCATATACCAAAAATCAAATCAACAAAATATGGACTAAGATCCCTAGAATACATAGCTTACACAAAATATAATCAACTACCCAACGAGATCAAATGTGCAAGTCAATGTAAAAAGACCCAAACTAACATGCTCAAACTTCATTTTATGAATGAATATCTGAAATAATAATGTTGTGTATGTCCTATGATATGTCCACTTAATACATACAGCTATATGTTTCATGTAATGCGTATCATTCCCGCAATGAGTTTATTAACTCTTGGGAGTACAATGCTTTATATAATATACTATATTCTGTATTGTATTTTAATAAATAAAATAAAAAAAATAAAATAAAATAAAAAAATAAATTAGGTATAAAAATTAAATGAAATACTTATGTTGATGATTGCAATAATTAATGTCTCTTGAGGCTTTGAGCACGAAAAACAGCAATTCGACAAAACGATTGGGATTACATTGTATGTAAAATCAATTTGGGAGGCGGGTTTCTCCTGGAATTTTCTTCCGTAGCGCTGCAATATCTCGGTAGGTGGAATAGTTGGTGATATGCATTATTGTAAGTGACATTTATGTCATTGGGATGTAGTGTAATCAATCCACAGTTCTGACTTATACAGCGATGTGCAGAATGCGTCGAGTGGCATCCTTTTGACGTTTGTACTTCAAAACGCCTTGACAGAAAACCTGCTCTAACGGATATCGCACTTTGTCGTTCACGTTCCATCTGTCTCTCAGATGGTGTGTGATAATATATCCCTGGTATTTGACGGTGTGACCATCATCCCTTTTTATCCATTTGATTCGCTGATGTCTAATCATAATCATAGTCACATAATCACTGACGACCTCCGTAGTTCAGTGGGTAAGACTCTTGACTCACAATCCGGAGGTCGCGGGTTCGAACCCGGCATGCGCAAAAAAAAATTATTTGATTAATTTGTGTTATTTCATAATTAATTCATTTAAAATAATATATAAGTGAGATAATAATAATAAAGTATCGCCCTGGTGTAAGACCACCATTCAGAATTGAAACGTTGCTTGAAAATGGCTTTAGCCGTGTTGGTGACCAGATCTGAATAGCCAGGTACTTCCCAACCTTCCTCTTCCCCACCTCCTTCCCCTCCCCACTACCTTCAGCCTCACAACATACCCCAATTGGGGATGCCATAGTCTCACTGGCTCCAGACGGGAGCAGTTGAGATTCTTGTGCGGTATTCACTGTAAAAAAAAAAAAAAAAAATAGTGCCTGGAAAATGAGGTCGAGGTTTCAAAACCACTGCCAAAAAACACAATAATTTTTTTGGTATTTTTAGCGCATCGACAATTTAAATAAATGGGTGTTTCTCGTAACCCTCTACCGTAATAGGTATGTGGGATCAATTCTTATCAGTAGTAATAATATTATGTTTTATCTGATCGAATATCTGCATGTTTGCATTGTCGTCTGGGTGTGAATTAGGTACACCGGGAGTCAAAGCGGGCACCGTTTGACCGATAACGGAATGCTCTATCTTTTGGCTACCACTTATCACGTACGCCAAAAACGTACATCACTTGCTTCCCTGACATTCTTTGGAATAAATATGTAGATGAAATTTTGAAATCCGTTCATTCTTTGTTTTTTTTTTTATTTGAAGTGAAAACTTCTCTATCACCGTTAATTTGAAACTCCATGAAATGGAAACAAACGACACTAAAAAGACACAAAACACTTACATCGATAGGATTTGAAGAAATTACAAATGCCACAAATGAAGAAATCAAAATCACAGAACTGCCTAATGTATAGAGGACTAACGATATACTATGTGTAATAACGGTGGCCGGTTATTTTCATTACCTCTGGACTCCTTTACGATGGATCCAGATCCCTCAGATATGATGGTGATCTCAGTACAGGGTGAGGTTGACAATAATAAGTCGTGGGTAAACTATTGTGGTTTATTCCGAGATTGGTACAGTAGTGCTTCTTAGGAAGTCTGATGCAAAGAGAACGAATGGACAACATTCACAACCTTTTATACGTTACTCATGCTGTCTCACTCATACACGCATGTCTCTTTCATACCGCGAGACATACGTTCACCACACTATGAAATGCCTGAAAGTATGAAGAATGAAAAAAGAATTAATGTATTTAAAAAGAAATGTTATGATTACTGTAAAAATATTTAAATTTATCAAATTATATGTTACATTGTACTTATTAGTTTACATTCATGTAGTATAAACTGATTCAATAAATAAAAAAAATTAGCATGCGCTAGAATGAGATAGCAAAAAAATATTTATTTAATTCACGGGTACTCGGTTTCAATTTAATACGATAAATCTACAGTCCCAGGCAAGCTTCCTTTGTTGAACTGGTATAAAGCTCCTGACGAACCTCAATGGTCAGACATTTAGCGAACCAAGGATCGAATCCTACAAAATTTAAAAAAATATGAATTTTTGTGCAACTAATGTACAATTTTCAAACCACTCCAAAATGAACAGACAAAATAAAACATAAAAGAATGCATCATCTAGCGACTCCGAACAAGGAAACGCAAATATGTACTAATAAAATGACGTAAAAGCCCCGAAAAAGGGCGTTAATCAATCAATAAACAAATAAATAATGACCAAATGTATAGGAAAAGGTGCACTGGAATTCAACGACAAAAATATGGAAAAGATTATTCTTTACATTGATAAAAAAAGGGCTTCGTAGTCTCCCACTATTGTCTACTTTAGTTTTCTGAAGGTTTCACTTCTGCTCTATCGCGTGTAAATTGAACTCTGATTTTTTTAACTTTGTTTTCAAAAGCAAACAAAAAAAAATCTTCCACATGTTGCCATTGATCACTCAGCCGAGTAACCGCCCAACCTCGCACCTCGGCCCTAAGAATCGAATACCTGCTGTTTTTTTTTAAATTTTAAGATTTAAAAAAAAGTCACCGGAGACCAAAATTTAAACACAAATATTCCAAATAATTTCGGGAACTACTGTTTAAAATTAAGTCGAGTAAATTTCAGTACATCCCCATCCTGTTAATGTATACCGAACGTATTCCTAAATAAGGAAAACGATATTTTCATATTAATAATAATAATGTCAAGTTATTTCGTAAATACGGCCTGGGTGACAGTTCATTATAAATACCCGAAATGTTTCTGCCAGTCTGGAATAATTATTGTACAACTTCTACAATGGAATAATCGTTTCAGCGTGGCCCGAGAACTTTCCAAAATGGATTAGCGTTACTTGTAAGTTTCTCGGGAATGTTGATTAGGAAATTCACTAAGTAAGTACTATTATTCTCAGAGTTTTATCTGGCCACTTTATGTTATAGAGAATTTTTTGCCCATGTTATAAAATACACCTGCAAAGGTAAGTAAGAAATGTATTTATGAGATGCTTCGCAGAACACACCTTTCTCTTCCCCATCTCCTTCACCTGCCCACTACCTTCAGCCTCACAGCTCACAGCATCATACTCCAATTGGGATGCAATAGTCTTACTGTCTTCAGACGAATGGAACTTTACGATACTCGCATGAGAAAAGCTCCACCGTAGTACGTTATTTATTTAGAAACATTTATTATATTACTTTAAGAAGAACGGCTGCGTTGGTCTTTTTCATACAAAATTAAAATTTGGATTTGAGGCCAAGTTACGGTATAGCAAATATCTAGTACGATTATCTAGTTTGTAATATATATTTTTTTTATTAAAAATTGAAGACCGTTAAAGAATTTAATTGTTCATGATTTTAGTAGCAAGTTTCAAAAATTTTATGAGGTTACGGTAATTAATTAAAAAATTAAATACTTTAAAGAAAGCGTTTGTGGATCAAAAATTTAGGTACGGTAGATTTTGTGTAAGTAAATCGGTCGTTTGTAATTTAAATTTAGGTACGGTAGATTTTGTGTAAGTAAATCGGCCGTTTGTAATTTAAATTTAGGTACGGTAGATTTTGTGTAAGTAAATCGGTCGTTTGTAATTTAAATTTAGGTACGGTAGATTTTGTGTAAGTAAATCGGTCGTTTGTAATTTAAATTTAAGCCAATTAAAATGTTCTTTTAATAATTTATATTTTATATCTCTTTATAAATACATAATTAGCACAGCAAAGTATTATTTTTAACTCACAAATTTGCCCAAAATCCCCAAATCGCCAAAGGTCACTAAAATCGATTTCTTCAATGGTCTGTATTTTATAATTTGAAACACAAATAAATAAAGTAGCACATATCCGTGCTGGATTTTCTCTTCTGATTAAAAAAAAATGTTATTATGTTTGATCAAGTGTTTTGGCTTCAAATCCAAAATTTAAGTTTTCTGTGAAAGAGGAGGCAGTTCAGGCAGCCGTTGAGCTTTGCCGGTCATTTAAAAATATCGTCGATAGGTATTATAACCAATGTCTTCTGTTCCACTCCGCCCTCCCCTCGGGGGAACTGAGCGAAAGGGACGGGACAACTGCATATCGGGCCAAAAATACATAAATAAAATCGTGAAAATCGATGTTTTGTATCCCTCATTTTTCTTCTCCAAAACTGGACCGTTTTAAAAAAAAATTCACTAACTGTATTAGAAGAAAATATTCTTTGTCGGTACGTTTTACTTTTTTTCAAAATACATTGTTTGGTTTGTATACTGAACGTCTTTTGACGGCGTTTAAACCAGGCAATTTTATTCATTTTTGGAAGGTCCTAACTTCTATAAGAAATAAATTATCAAAAAGGCAAAACGTACCGACACGCTAAAGGTCAATATCTAATTTATGTAAATAAAAATTGCTCTAGGGTCAAAATCCAGAGAGATAAACGGGGAATACGTTTGTATGGAAAAAACGAAGCTAGTATTTCCTCTTGACGACATTTCCATTTAATTTTTCGCTCTATTCAAGGGTAGGGCGCCGCCTTTTGATTTGCTAATGAAGTAATGAGTAATGAAACAATAATGCAAGGATTTCATTCGAAAGCTTCATCTAATGATCTTTTAAGCTCTCAATTCGCTGAACAATTAAACCTAATGGTAAAATGTAAATTATCTTCGTGACTAAAATCGTAATTATTGTGAGTAGTTCAAAGGATCTATTTAACTTCTTATTTTGAGTCTTTCCTAACAAGTATGATGGTAATATAATTAGATATTGTGGAAAATATTATTCTCATTCATGTTCAATTTTATTCCATTCCGATAGCTTTTTAAGCGTTTCCATGACAACTCCTCAATAGATACTATAGCGCAGCGGTCGTCACACTTTTCTGGTCAAGGGCCGCATAGAACAATATGAGGTATCACCGCGGGCCGCACACTTATGTTTTCGGGGGGGGGGGGGGGGGGGGTGTTTTACCTTTTTGTTAAGCAAGTTAAAAGAGCAATTATTTTGTATTTAAGTACCGGGTTGCTACTTCCTTCCTTCTTGAGGTTCATGATATAGTGTCAATTCTTAATAATAATGCATGTGAATTTTCGCACATAGGTACATACAATAACAAAAATTAACCAATATTAAAGTTTATTTTGCTTTATTAGTACGTGATAAGTGTGTTTTTTTGGTCTTTTTTATATCTTTTTTTTACCTACCTACACCCTCACTGTGCCATCTCTAGGCCCTCTAATTTTCTCTGGATCCTCTATTGCCCCCCTGAAAGTCTCAAACGACAATATAATTAATTGTAAAAAAACGGATAGTTTCTATAATTGTACTCGTACATGAAAAAAATATATTTAAAAAGAAAACGGTAGATATTTGTGCGGGCCGCAAAAAAACGGATAATAACATGAAAAAAATATACATTTAAAAAGAAAACGGTAGATTTTTGTGCGGGTCGCAAAAAAACGGATACTATAATTGTAGGATGAAAAAAATACATTTAAAAAGAAAACGGCAGATATTTGTGCGGGCCGCAAAAAACGGATAGTATAATTGTACATGAAAAAAATATATTTTATAAGAAAAAGGTAGATATTTGTGCGGGCAGCAAAAAAACGGATAGTATAATTGTACTTGAAAAAATATATATTTAAAAAGAAAACGCCAGAGATTTGTGCGGGCCGCACAAATACCCGCCGCGGGCCGCATGCGGCCCGCGTGCCGCAGTTTGACGACCACGGCTATAGCGTATGTGAATACGTATGTTTCAATATCTCTCAACAGTTAGTGTAGATAGTTACATGCAAGGGTGGCTGGTTGCATAGTGTGTTCGTGTGCAGCACTGGTAAATTATATCGCGAAAAATATAAAATCTATGAATCTTATTAAAAATATCACCTACGAATAAAATGCCTAATATGAATGTTTATCAGGGAGAGCGAATTCTCAAAGTTCCGCGCGTAGTTGCCCGTTCCCGTGTGCAGACCAATGGCAAATTGAACGAATTATGATTTTGTATCGAATATCCCAAACATCGCTGGCGCGCAACGCCGGCTATATGTATGAAAAATTAAGCTGTCGGCGTGTGCCATACGGACGACTGCGCGGTGTTTATCATACAAAACTTAAATTTGGATTTGAGGCAAAAATACTTAACCAAACTGAATAATTATTTTTTTATCATTTTTAATTGTTAAACTAACGTTTAAGGCAAGATTTTTATGCATAGCACAAAGGGTAACAATTATTATAAGCAATAATTATCAGCCTGAAACACTCATCCACATTGAAAAATCTTCCGAGAAAAGATACATGACGCCAACGGGACTTGAACCCGTGCCCTTCTGATTGCCGGTCAGCTGCTCTCCCAATTGAGCTATGAAAGGTTTTTCAATGTGGATGAGTGTTTCAGGCTGATAATTATTGCTTATAATAATTATTTTTTTAATCAAAAGGTATAGCAAATACCTAAATTTTACATTCGAATACTTTTTTATTTGGGTTTTAAATTATAAAATGCAGATCATTAAGAAATTCATTTTTTTTATAGGTAACCTTGACAATTTCGCCCGCGTACTGTTTATACATTGTTTATAAATACTGTTTATAATGAAATATAAAATAAAATAAATTAAACATTAGAAAAAAAGGGTTTTTGTTGTTTTTTTATACATTATTTATAAATACTGTTTGTTTACTGTTTATAATCAAATATAAAATAAAATAAACTAAACATTGTAAAAAAGGGGGTTTTTTGGGTTGAAATTTGAGATTTATGTACGAAAAATTTGTGTTGGGTTTTTATTTTCTTAGTCTGAGAAAAATTTCGATACAAAAAAATTTATTAAAAAGCGAAATATATAAATGTTCGCCCATCGAAAACAGCTTAGAATAGACCTTCTCTCCAAATAATATTAGTCTAATTATTTTTATCTAATTCATCTGACCCCCTCTCCTACCATAAGAAGAAATATTTGATAGCGTCGTGTGACGGTACAACACATACGCGCTCGCGGTTCAAGAGATCTGCTCATCTGCTCGCGCTCTTATAGCTGTGTGTGTCAGGTGCAGGTATATGGCTTTCTGGTCAACATAAATCTTTAAAATAAACCCGAAAAATGCAATTTTTTGCAATATAAAATCTATTTTTAAATGTCTTTTAAAATTAAAAAAAAATATATGTGTGTAAATGTATACTTTGGTTCGACCGAGGGTTGAACCTTCCGACACAGGCACCGGAGTCAACAATACTACGAACTTCGCCAAATCTCGATTTGATAAATGTAATATATCGCGTTATATATCGTAATATAAGTGTAATATATCGCGTACATTAACTGCTTCATCGAATTTTAGAGAAAAGCTATGTGTCCGCGAGTATAATAAAGGTGTGTAGAATGCATTGTTATCGACAAGGAGTCTATCTGTTTTCGACAAGGAGTTGGACCACCTAATACAATTCAAATAGACCTAATTGAAGAAGATGACACTAAATAAATGTAAAAGAAAATATGAAAAAGTTGAACACAGTTGGTGTCCCATGTAAATACAATTGGATGAGGTTATCCGAGGACACTACCTAAGTTACATGTTCTTCACACCACGGGCCGTAGCCAGGTTTTAGTTTCGGGGGGAGTTCAAGAAAATAAAACTACTGAAAGTGCATGCAATAACCTTTATGTTATATACCACCACAGGGGGGGGTATTGTCGGACTTTGTATTTCTTGGGCATTAACTATATAAAACTTTTACAAAATAAAATACATAATAAACGTTAGTTGTACATGTTATAACATTTTAAGCACTCAAATTATTCAAATAATCACATTTATGCAAGTACGTATTCACCTGACTGTAACACTAAACCTGTTATATGTGTGTTAAACACTTTTTGCTAAGTGAAATAATAATTTCAAAGTACGTATACACTTACCACTGATTAGAAACGGAATTCCCAAATAAAAATCACTTTGCAAAATAAAAATCAACCGCAATACCGAAAAAACAGAACTTGCAAGTTAATTTTTTTTTCTTTCAGAGGTCCCCATTTATCTTTTTAGATACGTAATATCATTTTGAGATGTCAGTGTTAAAATAACATTCTCTGAACTCTCCTTATTTAATATTATTGATGTTGATATCTTAACTTTTCGGGGGGGGGGGGGGCCCCCACCCCCCCCCCCCCCCCCCCCCCCCCCCCTGGCTACGCCCGTGTTTCACACATTTGTTAGCATTTAAAAAGGTAGCTGCATACAAGGGAAAAAAATAGTGGAAGATAAAATTTTTAATTCTGAATTTAAAATATGAGATGTCACTTAAAAATAAGAGGTCTCAGTGGCCGAAGTGGTTAATACCAACCCCGTTAAGAGAAGAGAACCTGGGTTCGAGTACCGGTTGCGACCGTTAGCTTTTTGTTTTTTCTGTGTCTTGTTCTTGTTCATATTTTCGTTTAGATTTATTAGTAGTATCTTCTTCTTCAATGATATAATTAATGGGAATAACCTTCAAATTTTTTTAGAAAATAGTGTTACTCTAGTAAAAATTCAAATAGATACATCTAAAAATATGTATTATTTTAATACTATGCAATAATTCCTTGCCGGAAGCCAGTACAATGTACAACAATACCTCCAACTGGAAAAATTGAAAAAATTAGACAGAGGAAACCTAAGAAGGAGTAGCGCATTTTAACGGTAATGCGCGCATTCATCCCGCGACAAAAATATCCTCCGACAAAATATCCTACGGAAAAAACATCCCCCCATGCTTATATCTACTAAAACTTAACCTAACCTAACCAAAACCTAAACTAAAGTAACAAAAATATGGGACAAAAAAATAAGGACATCCTGTAAAGACAATAAATTATTGTTCAAAATAGTGAAATGGGACTAAAATAATACACACAACAATAATGTATTTTTCTTTACTTCTTCTTCTTGTGCCCTGTCCTTTCAACGGACGTTGGCTATGCGGACTTTGTTTACTGCGGCCCGGAACAGCTTTACGGTAGACTGGCCAAACCACTGTCTCAGATTTTTTCAGACATGAGGTCTCTCCTTCGTCCAGGGGCCCCGTCTTCCGCAATCATTCCCTGCATTATGAGATGCAGGATCTCATACTTCTCTGGAAGTCTCATCACGTGTCCAAGATATTGAAGTTTTCGAATTTTTATTATTTTAATAACTTTTTTTTCTTTATTCATCCGAAACATAACATCTTCATTCGTAACCCTGTCCATCCAGCTTATTTCAAGTATTCTTCTGTAGATCCACATCTCGAATGCCTCAAGTCGCCTAATTAGTTCGTCAGTAAGCGTCCATGCTTCCATTCCGTAAAATAATATCGAAAACACGTAGCATCTGACCATTTCTTATTCGTAATCCAAGTTTGAGATCATGACTGCAGAACATCTTTTTCATGCGGATAAAGGTTGCACGAGCTTGCTCAATGCGGCATTTGATTTCAACTGATGGATCCCATCTATCATTTACACAGTAGACCAAGTATATATGTCTTTACAGGATGTCTGTATTATTTTTGTCCCATTTTTTGTTAGGATAGGTTAGATTTTATTTTGTGGGGGGATGTTTTGTCGGTGGGATATTTTGTCGCGGGATGAAAAGTCGCGGAACAAAAAGTCGCACCCAATTTTGAAAAGTCGCGGAACCTGTTTTAATTAGTTTAAGTAATTCCCGCAAGCATTTTAAGCCCGTTTAAGCAATTTGATAGCTACCTACTATTTTTTATCGTGAATAATCCTTTATCAAATATGTATATAGATAATATTATTATATTGGTGCCTATCTTATTAGAGATTAGATAACATGGTCTCCCACGATCTCCATTGTCTTATTTAATACCAAATATTATTGGTGTAATTAAAATTCGATGAAAATGTTACATCCGTTGAACATCTGGTAACCATTTGTAGAGTTCATTTACTACTAAGAAAATCTGATCACATTAATATCAGTACGTAAGTACTTTAGTTTTTTACTGTAGCCATAAAGGCGTTTCGGTAAGAGAACTGGTAAATAAACATCGCAAACTACGGTTGAAACGATTTTTGGTTTCTCGCCAGGGTGATTCTGAAATTACCCGTGATTTTATGGCTCTCAACCAAGAAACTATCGCCCTACTACAAATTAATATGCACCCACAAGGCATGAAGATGTCAGTTAGTAATGACATAATGACTAACTTAATAGGTCAGGTACGCCTCATACGTCATACATATGTCTCGTAATGTTATATTATCGTGAAAACTGCTTATGAGTACGAGTGATCGAAGCAGTCTTATAATTTTCTTACATTTGTGTACTTAAATGTTTTGTAATCTCTTTGTAACTTTTTGGAGGTGGATTGGGTACCACCGTCCTGGGAACTATTTATTGGATAACTAACACCTCTCTCACAGGTCACCCAAAGAGGTTCGCTACATTTGGTGACTAGACTTTGGTGTTGGTCGAGGTCTTGGCGGCGGATGTGTCTGCCCACCTTCTGCGTGGCGGGCACGATCGAGAGAGACTGGTTGAGGGAGGCCTTTTGACTTCTCCAGCCGGATGCATATCATCTTGCACCGCAAATGGAGGGATGGATTTATAGTCCATCACTCCTGGTTACACCAAACCCCAGATTCCTTCCCACCCGTCACACCTTTTTCCTTCCGCTCCTTCCTCTCCTTAAAAAAACCCTTCACACAGCATCCCCTAATATGACACCTAAGGGAAATTATTTTCTATAGAGCTTCATGTTTGGAAATATTTAAAAAAACGCCAACAGCTGGTGTCGTTAAATTTATACAGCTTATTCTGTCTACAAATTCAAGGTCAACGCAAAATGTTTCAGCTGGCATTTCGTTCGTGAGCTATAGAGCTTTTGAATGTCCATAAAATTGTCTAAAGGCAAGAAGCCATATTATTGTTTGATCCATATTGCCCGGGCGGAGCATAGGTAAAAAAAATTTTTATAAAAAGTATTTTTCTAAAATTAATAGGTTTTTATAATCACCCAATTGTGAGAAGTTGGTACAGAAATGTAAAAATGTTCCGCGAAAACATAAAAAACCAATTTCAAACATCTGTCGTTTTGTTTCATATCATTACCGAAGTTTGAAATAATATCCGATTGCTATTTGAACTCCTTTCTATTAAATACAGTCGAGATAAACGCATGCGTATTGACAGTATATTTAAATTACCTGCATAGTGTTTAGGTAGCGACTATTATTGGACACTATTCATTGTGAAGTGGTCGCTCATTTAGAAGTAACCAAGTTTATAATAATATGCTTACGCGAGTTTCCATTGTTTGTCCTGGTTTAAATACCAGACGTTTGTCATCCACCATTGTCGTTGATATGATTACTGGACACCGGATTATATGCATTTCATCACCCTCCTCATAGATTATCTAAACGATAACGTAATTTTTCTATTAATTAAACACGATTTATATTCAAATTAATAAAATACTTGGTTTTTACCACTTTTATTGTTTACAAAAACCAACATGTTTCGTGAGCAACGCTCACTTCTTCAGGGTTTTTATTGATACTAATTATAAATAATAGACACAGACAATGGTGTCAATTGAAAAAGAATAGATATAAACAATGGTATCAATGGAAATATGAGTGTGGGTAGAGGAGAGAGGGGCAATGGGGGACAATTTACAAAGGGAACAGGTTTAATATTGGGTCATTTAAGAACAATTTTTGATTATTAATAATATTCAAATTCGCAGTAACACGCTTTCGGATTTCTAAAATTTCTAGTTTACCAACTGAATGCCATTGACATTACAATGTATTAATTCTATTCCACTATTGAAGTTAAAGGTGTGACTGGTTTCCACCAAGTGGTTGGCAAACTCCGAGAAACTGTTATTGTTTAAAGATTTCATATGTTCTTTAATCCTTATTTCGAAGTTTCTCGAAGTTTTACCTTTATAAAAGAAACCACAATCATCACTTCAATTTATAGATTCCAGATTTTTTCATTTTTGAATCTCTATCTTTATAATTTACAAGGTAATTTTTAAGTTTGTTATTTGCATAAAATACAGGAAGAATTTCATTTGCTACATTATTTGTTAAGGAATTAGAAATTTTATTATTAAAATATCTAATTTTCCTCCATTTTTTCTCTTCCTGATCCTTTTGTACAGGATGGACTCGTATATGATTTAAGGAATTTATTCTTGTATTTTTTATTAAGAATATTTAGAATTAAATTGGTGTTATATCCATTATTGATTGCAATTTGTTTAATAATATTGAGTTTTATTGAAAAATTATTGGGAGATAGGGGTACATTAACTAATCTATGAATCATAGAATGGAAAGCTGACATTTTTTGAGAAATTGGATTATTTGAGGTGTCGTGGATTACAATGTCTGTGTACGAAAAATAATAAATACGAATTTATTATTAACTAGCTGGTCCCGGCATGCGTTGCTATGCCATTTAATAAAGAAATTGTTTCTCCCTGAGTGTCCTTTCCCATTCGTCCCGTTCCCCTTCCGCCTCCCCTTCTTCTCCTGCGTCCTCTTCCCCTCTCGCGTTCCCACTCCGTCACCTCCACCTTCCCTCTCCCCACTCCACTCCCCCCCCCTTCCCCCGTCCCGCTAACCACCCTTTCGAGTTCCCCTCCCCCCTCATACATCCCCTTCCCCTCCCGCAATCCCCTTCCACCTTCCCCGCCTTCCTTCTTCCCTTTCCCGCTCCCTCGTCCTGCCAACCCTCCTCCCGCGTTCCATATATTCAATCCCATTACATTCAGTTTTTAAACAGTCCGCGTGCCACCTTTTACAATTTTTATTCAAATTTCCATTTTTCATGTAGGTATATTAAATTTGGTACCTAACAGTACCTATTTAAAATATCTAAAATTCTTGATTACATTCAAACTATTACGGGAGTACCTACTATAAATAAATTTATCAACTTGATTTTCAAAAATAGAATCCTGATTAAACAATTTTATTGTTTTGCAAAATGTCATTCTCCAACACGCGAACTGTCAAGCGTGCGGGTTTTCTGAAATTATTCAATTTTCTGCCCAATTTTCTTAATTTTTCTCTCCGTAAGAACCATCTTCGTACTTCAAAGAATATTCTAAAAAAAGAATTAGCGAAATCGGTTCAGCTGATCTCGAGATTTGCGCTTACCAACACATTTAGCGATTCATTTTTATATTATAGATTATTGAAATATTTAAATCCAAAAAGTTTATACTCAAACTTTGCCCAATCTCTACAGTAAATTTTATGTTTTTATGGAGTTAGTTTAAGAAATTAAGAAAAAATATTAAGTTGTCTCAATGTACCTGTCCAAACACAGAACACATCATCCACATATCTCTTCCAACGATGTACGTAGTTTAATAATAATGCACAGCTGTTAAAAATCTTATTTTCCAAATTATTTATAAATATGTCCGCAACCAAGGGGCTGGTACAAGCACCCATTGCCACGCCATCTTTTTTTTTAAGATTTTGTCATTAAATTGAAAATAATTTTGTAAAATAATCATTCATTTGAATTAAAATGGTGCCACAAAGTAAGTTTGCTGTGTTAGAAGAAACGATTTATATATTTAAATGGTCTGAATTTACTGTTGGGTACTTGAACCTATGAAAAGTGGCTATATTTTTTTTTTGTTTAAATTATTTAACATTGTTACAGTAATAAACATAATACTATGGCAAAAACAAAATAGTGAAATACACATTTTCAAGGATTTCTACACCAATTGAGAGCTCTTGAGCTTTTGGTGTAGTAGTTATTTCATCATTATTATATTGATTGATAACAGACGGATTGCAATCTTTAGAGCACAGGCGTCGGGTGGGAATGCTATCCTTGTTCTACCGGTATTACAATGGAAGATGCTCCGAGGAACTAGCATCATTGATCCCTTCGGCACCGGTGCATAGTCGGGAAACACGCCAAACGCGTGCCCAACATTTGTACACAGTTGACATTTGTCACATGAGAACGGGTCGTTTCTTCGACTCGTTCTTGTGTTCAACAGCTCGGCTGTGGAATGATTTGCCGGCCTCTGTGTTTCCTCCTTCCTACAACATGGGTCTCTTCAAGACCAATGTTCATTCCTTCCTCTCCTCAAAAAGACCCTCCACACAGCATCCCAGATGACATAGGCCCTGAGGGAAATTATTTTCCTCAGGGCCTCCTGTGTGGAGTTAATGTAAAAAAAAAAAAAAATAATAAAAAAATAATAGAATGGAAGCGTGTAAGGACTTGGATGTTGTAGCGTTAAAAATTATAATATGTCTTTTTTTAAATAAAACTTCTTTGCGCACGCTTGACATGTGGAGTAAGCTGGTGAATGCGTGACGAGAGCGTTATAAAAGTGTGATCGGGCGAGGAGAACGGTCGAGGGAGGCGAACGGAAGTTGAGGGGAGATATAAGTTAGTGAAGTTTTACTTCAGTCGTGTGGTCTAAAGCACACTCGTTTTTTATTTGAATAACGCACAAGAGTCCCAACTGCTCCCGTCTGGAGCCAGTGAGACTTTGGGCATCCCCAATTGGGGTATGTTGTGAGGCTGAAGGTAGTGGGGAGAGGAAGGAGATAGGAAATAGGAAGGTGGGAAAGTACCTGGCTATTCAGATCTGGTCACCAAATACGGCTAAAACAGTTTCAAGCAACGTTTCAATTCTGAATGGTGGTCTTACACCAGGGTGATACTGAGAGTATCTACCACTCTGGAACGTACCGCAAATATACTATGTATTATTTTTAATGAATAAATTGTGAAATAACACAAATAAAATTTATTTGCCACCCCGGGATTCGATCCCGCGACCTTCGGATTGGCATGAAATGATGTTACGGTATTTTGATTGGTGGTGTTATGGTTGTTAATTTTTTTAGAATAATTAGACCTTTTTCTTGACAGATATCAAATCTGTTATTTTTTACTTCAACGGGAAGACTATTAAAATATTTTATTCCTTTGTAAATATTATTATTTAAATTTGTTGTGTTGAAAAATATATATGATATGATAGCCGATATTTACACCTGTTGCAAGTATTTATTTTTTATTAATTCGTATTCGGATTCGGAGGAAAGTGAATTAACCCCTATTTTTTTGTTTTAAAGAAGTCGATATTACTTGTTTATTTGTTAGCTAAATTATGTAAGCGAGGATTTAGCGAGATAGCTACATAATTTGTTTGTGAACTGTAATAGGTCCTTACACCTAGTGTGAGTAGGTAATCTTATATAACTAGTCTCAGGAGTTTAACCACTGAGCTATCAGGCAACACCCACAGTCCAAACCCAAGTTAAAAATAAATACTAAATTGTGTTTAATCTTACTTTTAAGGGGAAACCGGGCGGCGTTTTGTTCATACAATCGTATTCCCCAATTTCCTCTCTGGGTTTTTATACTACTGCCAATATTTTTTAATGTAGATATCGACCTCTAGCGTGCTTTTTTGATAAATTACTTCTTATAAGAGTCAGAACCCTCCCTTGAGGTGATTTTTTTACAAAAACGGCGCTATATAAATCATCCAAATATTATTATTAAAAATCGTTAAAATTGCCTCGTTTGAACGTCATCAATAGACATTCATACGGTTTTCGTTATTTGTTTTTGGGGTGTTATGCCGTGTTGCGCTACCTCCTTCTTTAGCCGACGTTTCGGACATCGTTGCAGTGTCCATCATCAGGGCAGATCCGGTAGATGGTCCGGTACACATCTACCGGATCTGCCCTGATGATGGACACTACAACGATGTCCGAAACGTTGGCTAAAGAAGGAGGTAGCGCAACACGGCTTAACACCCCAAAAACAAATAACTAAAATGCTTTTGGCCGTGAAAATCTTAAAACTTATCATTCATACGGTTAGTAAAAAAATATCTAAAAAATTCGGTCCAATTTTGAAGTCCCAAAATGAGGAACACAAAACCTCGATTTTGACGATTTTATTTAGGTATTATCAGCCTGAGGTGCAGTTGTCCCTTTCGCTCTGTATCCGGGGGAGTAATAGCGACAGTGACAGCAACAGTTTGGTAAAATATCTATTGTTCAAATTTCTCGGCGACCGGATTTCCTCTTGAGTTGAAGAATTGATTTAACAAAAAAACACAAATGCGCAGTACATACGCAGTAGAAGTGAAACCTTCAGAAAAAGAAGAGATGCAGTTGATTTAAACCGCGTCCCAGCACGAAAAATGCTCTCAGCCTGAAATGTTTTTAGCTTTATTTTGCAATCATAAATAAATACAAGACAGTTTCTAACATTTTTTATTTCACATCTTTTCACTTCCTTACTGTCTTCAGTCTCAAATCATATCCCAAACGCCTCACTGAAATGCATCTGGTTTCAGATTAGACAAATTAGTAAAAGAAATAGTTTCCGACCGAAACAGATGTTCTAACGAAACCGAAACAGGATCTTCGGTATCTGTCTCAGTTTCGGCCGAAACCGAAGCTTTTTAAGCATGTTAAAAATCTATTGTTTACTGAAATTTGGCTTGTTTTTTATACTTATAAAAACAGTTAACACGTGTTAAATGAAATAAAAAAAACGATAGTTGAAGTGTGTGAAAATTATGTGTACATTTTTTTTTTAATATTACTGATATAAAACCAACAAAAAATATAAAAATTAACAAAACATGTTAGGGAACGTACCCAAACTACGTGACCTACTTTTTGCAATTTTTAACGCCCCCTCGGTGACCACGTGTAGTATATTACAAGACCCCCCCCCCCCTTCCCCTACAGTTTTGACGTAGTAATTCATAAATATGGTTTGAATCATTTCTTGCTAACAAAAAGGTTTTTTTTTAAAAGGCTTATATTTGTCTTTATTAATACGGCGCTTGCTGCGTGGCGGCAAGAGTGCAAGCTTACCTATAATTACAAGTGGAAAAAATATTATCAAGATAAAACTTATGTCAAAATATATTGTCACCAGAACTTGATTGACTACTTGATAAAAACCTAGGCCCCTCGCCCCTAGTTGTGACCAAGCGTGAACGTATTTTGAAGTTCCTCCCCCCCCGCCCTGAACGGGTCACGTAGTATGGGTACGTTCCCTTAAAGGCCCGCAACCCGAATTTCTACCGATTTCTTACTTATCTCCCTTAAACACGGTTTTAAAGCTCTTAAAAAAATATATGTTATTCTTGAAGATAATATCTAGACATTGCCCGCGCCGGAACGCAAATTATATAAAATTCCCTCGATAGAAAAAAATCGCAAAGTATGCTCCAAAAATTATTATAAAAACGTTTGTTTCAGTTATTTTACAAGTTGCTGTTTAAGACAATGCCTGCGAGATTTTTGCTCTATTTTAAACGAGTCGTGTTTTATTAAACATTTTCGCAATTTTCGCATCGATTTTGTCGTTGTAAATGTTAGCGCTCTCCTCTAGCATTCGTAATTTCGTATCTCTCCATCTTCTTCTTTTCGAGCCCGGTTGCAGAGCCTTAACTACTTCTTGGAACAAAAATTTGTCAACAATCAACACTTACATTATAAAGGATGGACCTCATTAATTAATTATTTTAATTTTTATTTGCGTTTACCACCACAAAGTTCTTATTAGACGTGTTAAATGAATTAATGAAAAAAAAATAACTGAAGTATTTGAAAAAATAATTATTTATATTTTTGATAATATGCCGTCATGCTATATATAATATGTGACACACGAGCCACGAACTCTCCCGAAGTCAGCCGAACGACGCGCGATAATTCACGAACTGCAGAATTGACTGCTGAAACCGAAACTGATGCCGAAACTAGATTTTTTGCCGAAACCGAAACCGAACCTTCGGTCGGCCACTAAAAATAACCACATTTATATTATTTCCGATTCTTATCTGAAGTTTATTCAAGGGATTTGATTTGTGATAAGAAATGTTTGAGCTCACGAGATAAACAGTCAATTATATAATTCGCGGTGCAAATCTCCCAGCTTTAATCAGTGTTTTAATTCGCAGGTCAACGCCCGAATAATGACATTACTTTTGCTTGGCACGAGCTCAAATCTTAGTTTATATAAAGTTTCATCCACGCGAGACTAGACTTGCTCGCCTCCTGTTTATTTCCTACACGTGAAGTGTCTTCGGCATCGTCTGCGGAATTTTTTAATGTAATGTCGCACTAGACTAGGTACTGCCCTGAGTCAGTGGGAATATTGCGTCCTCAAGTTCGGAGTATGTTGAACATATTTTTAACAGTTACACATTGAAAAGTAATGAATATACATTTATTTCATTTTATTTATTGAAGTGGAAACTTTTTTAGCACCGTTGTGATTTGAAACTCGGTAAAACGGAAGAGAGCGACACTAAAAAGTGACAAACAAATACATCTATAAGAATTAGTCTGCGAGATTTTTTTTTATATTAACTCCACACAGGAGGCCCTACGGAAAATAATTTACCTCAGGGCCTATGTCATCTGAGATGCTGTGTGGAGGGTCTTTTTGAGGAGAGGAAGGAATGAACATTGGTCTTGAAGAGACCCCCATGTTGTAGGAAGGAGGAAACACAGAGGTCATAAAATATTTATTTATTTTTACGGGTACTCGGTTCCAATATAATACGATGTCGGACGCAAGACTCCTTAGGTCTGGTGGTATAAAGCGCCTGACGAACCTTAGCGGCCAAACATTCAGCGGCTCAAGGGCTGAATCTATATATTTTTATTTTTGTAAAATCAAATCACAATCTTCAAACCACTCCAAAATGAACAGGCAAAGAAAGCACAAAAGAAAGCGATATCTAGCTACTCCGAAGGAGAAAACACAAATACTGATGACCAAATGTATAGGAAAATGTGCAGCGGAATTCGACGACAAAAATATGGAAAAAATCAACCATCATATTGATAAAAAAAGTGCTTCGTAGTCTACTTTAGTTTTCTGTGGGTTTTACTTCTACCGCGTGCGAATTGCACACTCTGATTTTTATTTATTTATTTATTGTTTCTTTATATGGTAGGTATAACGTCAACAATACAATTTATAACCTGAATAGATCAAGCCTTTGTTACGTTTAACAGTTCTACAAAGTAACAAAATAACACAAAAAGAATATGTGTATTGAAAGAACAATATTGTTGCACGTTTCTTACAGATTATAGCATAAATATACCAAACCACCCACGATTATGGGTACAAACTAAGCTGAAGGTGATTGGTCGGTTAATGAGGTCAGTCGGTTAGGTTGGGATATTATACATTATAATGAAAACATATGGGGTGACCATAATGTTGAGATGTGATTTGAAATAAAAATATGTTTATTTTTTAAGGACTAAGATGAAAATTATAAATATGTATGTAATATATGTTAATTTCGCAGGAGAAATATGAAAAAACGATTTAGACAAAATAATATGCTATTAATTTAGAAAGTACAAAGTGGAGAAAATCAATTGGCAATCCTCGGCTAACATCGTTTTTTCATCTTTCTCCTGCGAAATTAACATATATTACACACATATTTATAATTTTCATCTTAGTCCTTAAAAAATAAACATAAACAATTTAACAGTCATTTTAATAGTGCTCAAGGAATTAGATGACTTTATATGTTCTGGAAGGCTATTAAATTTAAGTGGAGTCTGATAAAAATAATTTCTTTGACCAAAGGAAGATTTAGTTTGACACAGGAGGTCCTGAGGAAAATATTTTTTCTCATGGCCTATGTCATCTTTGGGTATGCTGTGTAGATGGTCTTTTTAAGGAAAGGAAGGAGAGGAAATTCTGGGAAGGGAAAAGACGATGAGTCCTGTTGGAGTGGCCAAATGGTCTCCCTCAATCCATCTCTCCCGATCAAGCCTGCCATGCAATAACTAGGCATACGCATCCGCCGACAGGACCTAGACAAAACTCACCCTGCGAACCATTTAAATGCACACATTTTTTATTATCCCTCTCTTTACTTATGAGGCAGGAGGACGTGAGAAGGGATTCGAGATGGGAAAGAGGAAGAAATTCTGAATTGCAAGACTGCAGTCTTTGAGTTAATTTGAAATAAATAAATAAATTTCTAATAAAAAATGCTTCTAGACATAGAAACAATAATACAACGCAAATAGTCGAGTATCGGATTTACATCAGAAGCAAACTCAATAACCCTCGATACAGCAATATAAAGAAAACAGTAGAAGATATTTATTTTTACACCTCTGCATAAACATTGCTAGGGTTTATCATCAATTTTACTAACTTCAGTTGTCTATGCTGTGCGTTAGTTATTCCTCTGTGAAATCTGGTGCAATTAACTCAAATTTGTTTTGAATTTAAATGTCATTCTTTTAAATTGGAACTGATTGCTTGAAGGATTCAGACAGTTAGGTTCCTACCTGTAATAAAATATTGGCATTTTCAAAATTTTAACTGATTTGTCGAGAATTATTATTGCAAAAATCTCAAAAATATTTCACGTTTAAAAAACAACCTGCCGAATTACCACTCATATTAAATTACATGGACTTAATTTCCCAGATTTAATAGGAGCCACTCAGGCGTTAGGACTATAATATCCGCTTAAAATTTTACTTTAAATTAGCCTTTAATTAGGACCCGACCCCTTTACCGGGACAAATGCACAGTGGTGCGACGACGGTCAACCGGACAGGGCAACCGGCAGGGGGCGAGTATAAAAGATGTCCGCGGCAAGACAAATACACAAAAATGTTATTATCTTAATAATAACATTGATTTTTTGTGTGTTTTTTTAGTATTTTCCCCCAATTATGATTAAAGTTGTTACGAACGATACGAATTATCATTGTCAATACATTATTTAAAAGGGTGTATTATGTAAAAGACTCAATTACCTTGTCAATGGAGGTAAAATAAGAAGATTCGACGTATCACAGATTAATTTATTGAATACAAATACACTTTTTTACAATGATATCATAAGGACGTGGAAATTACGACACTGATTGGAGGATGTTGACCGGGGCGGCGGTGCGGCGAGATGGAAACAATTTAAATGTCCCTGAAGGGTGATTCTGCATCTTTTGCGACATCGTAACGCGTGTTAAATCGGCCGTATACGAAACATTTTGACAATTTTCTTAACCCCGCAGGCCTCGGACCTATTTTATTAAAAGCTCAAAATATTTCCACGTTGCATTAAAACCAAAATAAATAAAATATATCTGAACACATTCGAAAAACAAAAACTTTTTTTTATCCGTGATAAAATTTTTTAAATATTTAATTAAAAATAAACAATTTTTTAAATATAATTTTTTGAATGCGAACATAAAAAAGTTTTAAAAATGGATCACCTTACGTTTTTTCTAACTAAAGTTACTTATAATGAAAAAAAAAAACAAAAACACATACATATTTTATTAGGCAAGTGTATTATAAACGTTATCGTCAAATAACCCTTTTGTCGTTTCATGTAAAAATAATTCATTATTAATTCTCAATTTTTTTTTTCAAATCGGTCGGAAACTTTGGATTCATAAAGGTGTACATTAAAATATTTTGTGGTTAACTTTTAGAAATGAATATAAAGAGTTGTGTTTTCTCTTTCTAACACCGTTTAGATCATATTTTAAACATATTTTATCATATTTTATATCGTTTCTTTTAAAAGTGGTTACCCTAACGTCAGATACGACGTTCGTTTGCAGCGCATTCCTCGTTAAGAAGTGTCAACCTCGAAAATATTTACAAATCGGATAAATACGACAAGCGGATTATCATTTATGAACGCCTATTAGGCCTTTATGTAAGTAATAAACATAACTAATAAATATTAATTCATTTTTTTATATAGGTAGTTTATCCACACCAACTGACACATTGAAAGCTATAGAAAGCCAGATTGACAGCAGATAACGCAGGAAGGACGCCTTACGATATCCGGTGGAATTTACCTCTTTATCTTAATTTCCTCGTAACGTTAACTTGCAAAAGATAACACAAAAGGTACAGGGTCACCCTTCTGGGGTTCCGCGTTCCGGGTTCCTTACTGAGTTCTTCGAATTTTCAACCTCCGCCAAAATATCCCCGACAAAATAACTTCCGACAAAATATCCTACGGACAAAAAAACCCCCAACAAAATACCCACTAAAACCTAACCTAACCTAACAAAAAAATGAGATAAAAATACAGACATCCTGTAAATACAATAAATTATTGTTATCTGTATTATTTTTGTCCCATTTTACTATTTTTGAAAATTAATTTATTGTCCTTCGAGGATGTCTATATTATTTTTGTCCCATTTTTTATTAAGTTGGGTTAGGTTATGTTTTAATAGATATTTTGTTGGGGGATGTTTTGTCCGTAGGATATTTTGTCAGAGGATATTTTGTAGGGGATATTTTGTCGAGGGATGAAAACGCGCATTACCCCCTTTTAGTCCGCAATACCTGAGCAGGCCTCGTCCGCGTTGACTCGGTGACACCAGCACATGAATTATGTACAATTAGAAACCACCACACCATTAAATGCCTGCATTTATATTTTAAAGTAAAAACAAAAACCTAAACATAAAGAGACATACTAACCGGGGGCAGCCGGTCTGTGGCCACGCCACTGAAGCGAAAGCAGACCCTTTTGCAACCGGATGAATTTCTCATTAGCGAAATCGGCCGCGAAATGACTGACGGAATGTTATTAGACGAAGAGATCCTCCTGATTAAATTATATTCCAAGGGTTCATTAATAAATATCGGGGAGTTCTTGGTTCGCGTGGAGGCAGAATAATTGGAAGGGAGGGTCTGAAGTGTACTGGATTTAATTAGGTTTAATGTTTGTAAGTCACTAGACACGATAAATCACGGCATTCCATTCATGCTTTCAAAGGAATTTCATTTGATTACGGAGCAACATATTATATTTATATTCTTATCTTATTTATATTATTATTCAACTCGCTCATTTATATTTGCGTCCTTTATATTCCTCTCTGTGTGACTGTTGACAACTATTGCAATCAGATCGGAAAAAATACAAGATCTATATTTAAAGAGTTCAAAATCAAATTTACAGTTTATTTTTATTGGTGATTTCAATTTGCCTGAAAATAAATGGCTACCCGACACTTCATTTAAAAATAATGTAATTTTACCTTCTAATTATAAAAGTCAGAAGGCTCGTAGTTTTGTCAATCTTTCTTCAATTTGATATTTGAGTCAATTCAATTATGTATTAAAAAAAAGAAAATGTGTTCGCCCTTGTTTTATCTGATAAAATTAATAAAGATCTACATATAGCACAAGGCTTAACTAAATTAGATAATTATCACCCCTCATTTGAAATTAGGGTAAAACAAAATAAAAAGCATTTCTTCGAAACTAATTAAAATGATTCAAAGTAAGTACAACTTCAGGAGGGAAAACTATGATGAATGTCGGCAGGATCTATTAGCTGTCAATTGGATAACTCTTTTTAAAAGTAAAAATGTGAATAGTATGGTTGTCTTATTTTATGAAAAACTGTGGGAAATAATTGACAAAATTTAAAAAAAATATGTTTCTAAATCAACAAACCGATGCATTGTCTGGTTTAATCAGCAATTGATTGCTCTTCTTATGAAAAAATAAATAAAATTATACTTAAGGCAAAAAAAACATGGCAACGTTTCAGATTATGGAGAATTCTCTAATTTAAGGAAAATGGCCAAAAAAGTTCAAATAAAATGTTATAAATCATACAACAACTCTGTCGAAGTGGTCTGCAAGATAACATGAAGGTGTTCTGGGCATACTCAAAATCATTACGAAAAACCAATTGTATTCCTAAAGTAATACATCTTGATGATATTTCCGCAAAGGATGGAGAACACATAGCAAACATATTCTCCAAATATTTTTCATCTGTTTATACTAATTCGGAATCACCTGATAATGATTCAATGTTAAATATTACTGAACACAACCAAAGCAATCTCGGTATAATTCATATTAGTGCAGTTGAAATAAAATGATTTTTGAGTAAAATAGATTTCAATAACGGTTCCTGCCCCGATGGTATTCCGCCTTTTTTTGTCAGATGCTGTGCTGATTCATTATGTTTCCCACTTTGTATTATTTTCAACGAATCTTTAACCTCTGGAACTTTTCCTGACTTGTGGAAAAAAGCCCATGTGGTACCAGTATTCAAATCGGGTGACCAATCTTTAATAAAAAATTATAGACCAATTAGTACTCGTATGCTATCATGTTTTTAAAAATTTTTAAATCTCTGATATACTCGTATATAATGATATATATAATCTCTGATACACATAAATATTTTTTCTCACTTTAAGCCCCTACTTGCATTAGGCAACATGGGTTTGTTCCTCACAGATCTATTACTTCAAATCTTAGGAATTTTGTGATTACGTGTGTAACTCTTTTAATGAAAGATTACTAGGAGATGCATTTTATACCGATTTCCAAAAAGCTTTTGATAAAGTTAACCACTCCACTTACTTAAAAAGCTTGATCAAATAGAAATACATGTAGATCTATTCCGCTGGGTGAAATCATATTTATGTAACAGAACGCAACTAGTATTTATTAATGGATACAAATCATCCATCTTCTGGTGTACCACGGGGGTCAAATCTGGGCCCTGGTCGGGGGGGGGCGGGGGGGGCGGACCGCCCCGGGTGCCACCCAACGGGGGGGGGGTGACACTCGAACGTGGAGAAAAAACTTTACACTTCAACACTGACTGTTATTTAGCTTTAATTTTGTTATTTAAATTTTATTTTATTTTAAGTACGGGAACCCAGTAGGACCTCATATCTTTAGCCTGACGCGCGCACTAAACGCGCTTAAAGGACGTAGTCTTAGTCTTAGACTTAGTCTCCTCCTATAACGTAGTTATAGGAGGAGACTTTAACCCTCGCTCACCATTGTGGTTTGATACTTCTAGGAACTGGACGGAACGCTCAGACGCCGTCGAAGACCTTATTGCGGCGCAAGGTCTATCTCTGATTAACGAGCCAGGGAACATTTCTACTTTCTCTAAAACACATGGTGAGAGCAACATTGAACTTACTCTTTGCTCTGGATCAGTTGCGGCCAAGATATCTAAATGGAAGGTTCACGAATGCGCTATTGCCTCCGATCACAGGGTAATAACTTTCACGGTGGGTGTCAAAAAGACGGAAGCCCCAAGATCCTCCTGGAACTTCAAAACCACCAGGGCGAACTGGGATAACTTTGGGGAAGCTCTACGTGATACTTTAAGGGGATTTCATGATGTAGCAGCAAGAGATCCGGGTAATTTGGGGAACTTTTTTAATGCAGCCGTGGTATCAGCTGCCGAGCGGTCCTTGGGAAGATCAAACCCAAAGACGGTTATTAGGACGCCGTGGTGGTCGAATGAGCTGACTTCATTGAAAAGGGCCTACAAGAGAGCCTATCGAGCCCTGGGCGTGTCCAGACGTGGCGGGTGTACGCAGGAGGAGACACACGCCCTCCAGTCACGACTCAGTGGCTCCCGTAGAGCTTTCAAACAGGCCGTCCTCTCAGCGAAACGAGCTGCATGGCATAATTGGGTACAAGAGGTGGGCAACGCCAACCCGTGGGATATCCACAGCGCCATTGAAAAAACGGAAAATGGCTCTGACCGGTATTTAACTAGCATAATAACCGAAAAGGACGGAAGGAACGTTGAAAGTGTGGACGTGGCATCCACTCTCAATACACTTCTGGGTAAGTTAGTTCCTGTAGATTCAGTAATTGGGGAAAGCGACCACCACAAACAGATTAGAAATCTGTCACTGCTCCCACCGAGAAACCTCGCCCAGGAGGTAAGGATGACACCAGTAACTAAAGCGGAAATCGAGCTGATAATCAAGGGTTTGGGTCTTAAGAAGGCACCAGGGTATGATAGGCTCAATGGAATAATAGCGAAGCAAGTATGGATCCACGCCAAGGAGGAGCTCTTCCAAGTGATGGATACATGCATGAGAAGAGGTACTTTCCCTTCTGAATGGAAGAGGGGCATGCTTAGGATTATACCAAAGGGGAACGATAAACCAAGATCGGACGTGAAGGCGTACCGTCCAATCACCCTGCTACCTGTCCTGGGGAAGATCCTGGAGAAACTGATTAGGCAGCGTTTACGTCAAACGTTATCCCCACCCTGCGAACGGCAGTTTGGTTTTGTCCCCGGTATGTCCACTGAGCACGCCATCACGTATGCGCTTGACTGGGTGAAGGCTTGCCAAAAGAGGTACGTAATAGAAATTTTCCTCGATATCACTGGTGCCTTCGATCATGCGTGGTGGCCGATGATACTAGTCAAGCTCAAAAATAGGAAATGTCCACAAAATCTGTTCAAGATCTGCGCTGATTACCTCTGCGACAGAACGGTCATCTTTTCTTTTGGAGACTACCTGATTGAACGAATAGTTGACATGGGTTGTCCTCAGGGTTCAATCCTTGGACCTGAGTTTTGGAACATTTTGTTTGACGATTCCTCCAGGCTGCTCTTGCCTGAAGGATGTATCTCGGTGGATTACGCTGATGACAAATTGTATCTGGTCTCGGGGAACAGCAGAAAGGAAGTAGAGAGTAAAGCTGAAGATGTTTTAAGTGTGACTTTAGAATGGGGAAAGAGAAATCGGCTGACCTTCGCTCCCCACAAGACCATGGGACTCCTGATGAAGGGTAACCTCAATAGAAGTAGAAATCCCACCATCAAAATGGGAAATACCAACATACGATTCGTTGAGAACACTAAATACTTAGGCGTCACTTTGGATCGAACGTCCTCATTCTTGACCCATGTTAAAAGCGTATCAAGTAAGGCCCAGGCCCTCTTTTTGAAATTGAGAAGAATCTCTACTGCCGAGTGGGGACTGCGCTCTCCAGCGCTCCGTCTCCTATACAGGGGGGCTTACGTGGCGCAAGTCTCGTATGCGGCCTCTGTGTGGGAGCACCGCCTGGAGAATACACTCATACTCTCGGCGCTCAAGAGAGGTCAGCGAGTCCCCTTGCTGGCGCTTTCGGGTGCGTACAGAACAGTTGCTTCGGACGCTTTGCCAGTTTTGGCCGGCGTTTTGCCTATCGATCTTGAAATTAGGGAGGTGTTAACAAAGAAGCTTCTAACGAGAGAAAGAACTGCCACCCATCATGGTATTGAGCTAATACCAGGTGGAGCGGTTTCCCTCCCAGGACTTCTTAGAGAGATGTGAGAAAGAACTTTGAGAGAATGGCAGGAACGTTGGGATAGGTCGAATACGGGAAGGTGGACTTTCTCCTTCTTCCCGTCAGTTAAACTCAGAATGGAAGGGGCGTACATCACTAGGGATCATCATGTGACCCAACTTCTGTCCGGTCATGGGGAGTTCAGAGGGAGACTTCATAGTCTCTCTCTATCACCCCATTCTAACTGCGCTTGCGGTAATACTGATCAAACAGCCGAGCACATTCTGTGCCACTGCGAGATTTTGACGGATGCCCGAGAGGAAATGCTCGATGGCTTGCAAGTTACTACGAGACCAGCTTGGAACGCGGATCTCGTTTCGAATAAGGTGAACTTTGAGTGTTTGAGGAAATTTACGAAAGTCTGGGTTGAGAGATGGCCTGATCTTAGAGTCGCTGACTAGCTGTAAAATCATGTAGGTACCAGGTGTATCTACTCTTGAATCCACGGACACTCTCTTTACTTTATTACATCTACTACTAGAATTTTATGTTTTATGCTTTATATCTGTATATGTATATTTTTTTTTTATAATATCATCTCTATCTTAGGTACCTTTATCTTATTCTATTGTATACATTTTGTTCCTATTTCTTTTATTTTTCTGTGAATTACCTTTTTTTTGCTTATTTTATTTCTTTTCACATGGTTTATTTTAGATTTCACTAAGCTGTGCTACACGATGTTTTATCGAGATACCTGTTTATTGTTTTCATTATTTTTCATCAATTTTTTGTGATTTTCTTTTTTTTCCAGCTTCATATTCCAAGGAACACTATTGATTCAACTAACATACTCGACTTTGTTTTTTTTTTTTTAATTTTGTTGTGGTTTCTTTGTTCTCTTTTTCTTTTTAGTTTCACAATGCTATTTTGCTTCGATCAGAAGGCTGAACTGAACTGCATCTATTTATTTTGTTATGTTTCTTTTTCCCCTTCTGGGGGTGCGTTAGACCTCGTCCTTGCATCAACAGGAGTCGGTCGACGATGGCACGGTGCCCTCTAAAATTAATTGCGCCACCCCCAGCAACATGTGCAGGCTTTAGGTTTGGGGGGGGGGCGACCTCGGCTCTCCTTCGCCTTGCCTCCGGCTACTCGACGCTGAATTCCTTAGGGTCGTCGGGTATTTCCCCCCAATCTCCCTTTTACTTTTCTTTGAGGCATCACCGAGGAACCGCCTAAGGGGCGCGGAAGCTGAGTGTGGTTCACGACTAGATCGAATGTCATGCGCATTCTTGCTGGGACTGCCAATCGATTGAAGAGGACTCCCAACCGTTTGCCATTCCCTTATTACTTATCTACTGTGTCTTCTTCCCAAACAGGTGCTTGTAGGATACGCTGGATACAATCACCCAGCGCTTGCCACCTCGTGGACTTTCACCAACCTGTCCCATTGTCTTGCCTATATTTTATCATACTAACACCTATTGTATCTGTATTTCCCGCTAAGCACTTGCATACTGCTCACTAACAACGTATGCAGGGACATTGGAGGTCTAGTTTCGTTATCAAATGTAGAGTCGTTTTCACCAAAAAAATTAGAGTCCTTGCAAGAGCCTTAAGGGGTAACCATCTGTTACCTATACCAGGGCGGGTAAGTGGTGGGTCCTCCAATGTTATTTAGCTCTATGGCTCGTTTGTTCGGGAATTCCCGGAAAAATTTCAAATTTCGTAATGTTATTGTTATCGTAAACGTAAACTCGTGAAATGAATTGTTATCTATTGAGTGACGTGAATTAGTGAAAATGTTGTTTTTCTGTTTGCGTTTTTATTTGTGCTGAAAGATCATTTATAAAAAAAGGTAAGTAGATTTGATAGTTCTTTTTCTAATAGACGCAAAACTTGAATACAATTTTTTTTTTTTTTTTTTTTGAAATTTTTTATTTATTTATTTTGGTACAGTACATACAATAGATACATAAATATAATGAAAGTATATAAAAAAGAAAAAACTTAAAACAATATTTTAAATACAAATATACATATTTTTTTTTAAATGTACTCCCATAATAAGCAAATGCTTGTGTGTACGGGAGGAAGTATTATTTGTTAGGTTATTTTTTTTTTTTTTTTTAGTTAAGGTTTTCAGTATATTTTTTTAATTGTGTTTTGAAATTTTTGAAACTGTCCTTAAGGGATCTTATATTTTCTGGTAATTTATTAAAGAAATTTGTTCCTAAGTATTTATAGTTTTGTTGACCCAAAGTTTTAAAAGTTTAATTATACCAGAATCGATCGATAACTGATTGAAGAAAAATGATAAATCATCTGTATGTTTTTTTCTGTATTATATTGTTTTGTGTGCTTGAATAAATACTTAAGGAATAATCAGTAATTTGGAGATTTTCAGAAAACGTTTTTTATGAATTCGAAATATGCGTTTTGAATTTGTTGACGAAGCGCTATTTACATCGATTACCGAGTCACAATTAGTCAACAATTAGCTGTTTACACTGGAGTAGTTTAGCAAGCTAAGGTAATTCGTCTACCAAATGTAAGAGCACCCTCAGATTTCGATCAGTTGTCGATTCTTTGGATAAGAGGTCACCTGCACATTACTAGCGCTGTTAATCATGATACCTGAATTATTTTATCAAATATTAGGTTGAGTATTATCCAAAATCTAGTTTGAGTTTCTAAAAAGTTTTTTGATTGGCGACGTTATGTGAGTATGGCGTCTTGACGGTGTATTTATTCGTTGACCCGGCCTATACTAATATCACATTTTTCCAGATTTAAGTGAGTGATTCTGTGTGAGAATCCAACAGCTTGAATAAAAGTTACACACGGAACAAGCAAACGGTTTTCTATCGAATTTTGGGACATACGGTGTGCAACTCTAATTTTAAGCACATCTCAAAACTAGTTTCAATTTAACATTGAATCTGTATTCGGTAACTCGTTTTAATTAAAACTACACCCATAACATGAAAATGGTTTTCCTCCGATATTTGCAGCACATAGTCTGAAACTTTCATATCTTGCAATATCTTGCAATAGTAGAACTCGGGAATGGTTTCCTTCGAAATGGGTCCGCAGATGAATAGAGTTACAAATGAAATTTCAAAGGAAACCATTTTTGAGTTCCACGTGCAAGATTTGATAGTTGAAGAATATGTGCTACAAAGATCGGAGTAAAACCATTTTCGTGTACTGCGTGCATTAATAATTAAAGCTGGGGACTTACACCTTTACTATCTCACAATTGAAATTTTATCGTTACACGCTGAACACAAAACTGGTTTTTACTTAAGAATGGGTTGTTAAAATTATATTTTCGTGCCAGAAAATGATTTTCCTCAAAATTTTGCAGCATATTAGAATTGAAAACTCCACTCGAAACTTTAGAACGAAGTTTCGAAATTTTTTATCGTGCCTTTGGAGAACATAACTGGTTTTAACTTTCTGTTTGCGTTTCTCCAGGTTCAAAACTGCATCCAGAACTCAAAAATGGTTTTCCTCAGATTTTTGTACCACAAAGTATGCAACTTGATTTTTTAACTACATTTGGAAAATGAGAATGGTTTCCGTCGAAATGCGTCAGTACCTGCACCCGCATCTGGATATTTTTTTAAAATTCTGAATACAAGACTTGTTTTAACTTAATAATTAATCTGATAAGAGTCCACCGGCTTAAATTAAAATTGAACCTTATTAATTTTTTTAAAACTTGTTTAAATTTAAGAGTGAATCTGTATTCGGTTAATGGTTTTATTTAAAACTACACCCATAACATGAAAATGGTTTTCCTCCGCTATTTGCAGCACGTAGTCTGAAACTTTCATATCTTGCAACTCGGGGAATATCTTTCAATAGTGGAACTAGGGAATGGTTTCCTTCGAAATGGTTCCGCAGATGAACAGACTTTCAAATGAAATTTCAAAGGAAACCATTTTCGAGTCTAAAGTGCAAGATTTGAAAGTTGCAGACTATGTGCTGCAAAGTTCGGAGGAAAACCAATTTTGTGTACTGCGTGCATTAATAATTAAAGGTTAAGACTTACACCTTCACCATTTCACGATTGAAATTTTATCGTTACACTCAGAACACAAAACTGGTTTTATCTTAAATACGGGTTGTTAAAATGATGTTTTCATGCCAGCAAATGATTAACTTCAGAATTTTGCAGTATATTAGAATTGAAGAATCCACTCGGAACTCTGTTACTTGCAGCTCTGTGGCTCGGTCGGTCGGGATTCCCAAAAAAATTTGTTGTTTTATTTTCGTTCCTAGCTCTTACTATTGCTTTGTGGGGGATTCCCTTGAAATATTCCTCGCTTATCACCTGTGTCATTCTAATTTCTTTTGTACATTGTGATTATCGGGAATTCGTGAAGAGAATTATTACCTGTTATTATTGTGGAAAAAGTTGTTATTAGGTTAGTGTTTTTAAAAGTGTTTTCATTTTGAGGATTGCGAAATTTGTGTTTACACATTTAACTAGCTAGTAATGTTTTTATATTTAAGGAGGTAGAAATTTGCGTTTTGAATATCTCAAAGTAAACATTAATAGGGGGGAGGGGGGGTGACACCACGTTTTCCGCCCGGGTGCCACTCATGCTAGCTACGCCACTGCATTTAAATATTATGTAAAGACGAGTTTCCTGGTGTGGCTTTGTTTTTTAGGCAAATCTACAGTTTTATTCCGCGATTGATTTTGCTCTCTTGATATTTATAACAATTTGAGAGGCGGGAATGAGTACCGCCGCCCCGTTAACCATTTAATGGATAACCAACACCTATGCCATCGGTTACCCTAAGTGGTTCGCTACGTTTAGTGTACTAGCTGGGGTGCCCCGGTTCATGGGGTGAGGTTCGTCTAGGTCTAGTCTGGGCCAGGTCGGGAGAGACCGGTTGAGGGAGACCTTTTAACCACTCCAGTTGAACTCTCTCGACCCATAGACTTGCATCCTTTTGTAAACTATTTTGCGTATTGGCTTTGTCCTTATTTGGTAGTCTGAGTTCATTGATTGAATAGAGCATATTCTCCTTTGTGTACTCTGTTTATGACTCTAATGTTTGACAGTCGTCTTTTTTAAATTCGTTTGGAGTTATCTTACGAAGAGAGACAAATGAGACAAGGGTCGATAAACACACATTAGAAATTACCGTATTTATGTAGGTACATTGGTTTAAAATAACAAAATCGACTAGGCTGTGTATAAGCGGGTAGGTATTACTGCAAACTGAGCCGCGAATTATGGGGATGGAACGAAGCTGCAGCAAACGGCGCGAAACAGCGCTCGCAGTTACTTCGTTCCATTTCCATAATTCGTGGCTCAGCTCGCGTTCATGTCCGTGCATGTATATGCAGCATAATATATGTGGTGCACCAAATAAACTCTCAATGATAATTCGTATTCAACGTTGGATCGCTAACAAAATGATGTCAGTCGTGATCGCCTTGTCAGTTGTCCGAAGATTCACCGGAGATATCGATTAAAGCTGACAGTTGCTCAGTGTTCGCATCACATTGTACTATCTACAATTCCAAACTTTCGACGCGTAGCCAATGCAAGCATTGTAAGTAACGTAAACAGCAGACTTCACTTGCTGACTTACGATTCTTCACGTGGAGAGAGGAGAGCTACTAAATATTAATAATGTTTTTATATATGTTATTCATCTTTATTAATTATTTTACAATTAGTTATTTGCTATGCCTGCCTCACTAGGAAGTCACATGTTGAGAGCAGGCGCCTTAAAACATAAGCAGAATGCAAATAACAACAAAATGTTACGTTTAAAATATCTGACAATCGTCATCGTACCATTGGAAATGCATACGCAGTTTAGAATAAAAATACAAATAACAATACAGTGTTGCATTTAAAGTAAAAATTAATCAGCAACGTACCATAGGAAATACAAACTTATAAATTAGTGTTGATAAAATCATTGATGAAAATAGATCTGTCTTGGCGGATGATCCAAAACTTGATGTCTGATTTATATTTAAAAATAGCTTCTTCCCGCGGCTTCGCTCGCATGGTGTAAGGGGGGTTCCCACTCCGCCTCCTCCACCTCCCCCCCTCCCCCCCCCCCTCTCACCGACCTCCCTCCCCCTCCCCCCCACCACCCATCTCTCCCTCCCTCCCGCTTTCCATATGTTCAATCCCAGTACATACAGTTTTTAAATAGCCCGCGTGCCACCTTTTTCAATTTTTATTTAAATTTCCATTTTTCATGTATATTAAATTTGGTACCTAACATAGGTACTGTCATAAGATTTTGCGTAGGTAGCATACCTTTGGTCATCCGACAGCTGACTTCTCAGAGCAAGTAGAATATCCATTTCAGGATAGTGGAGATAAGGATTTGAGGCCATGCATATAAATGAGACGCTTATTTTACTAGTGAAAATTAAAAGAAACTTTATTGCACTTTGCAAGGGGAAATAGTACCAAAGAAAACTTAACAAAAAACATAAATACCTTTAGCATCTATCAATAGATTTGGAGAGAGAGAGTTAACAAAATTATGGTTAGTTATTAATACCGCGTACGTCCCGTCGCCGTGATTCTCTTCTAAACGTCAACAGCAATCCCCAAGACACCGTCCAGCACGTCATGGGGCCGCTTGGTTAAAGGGAGACCTCCCAACAAAACAGGCACAGCAGATCCGCACCCATCAGGCGGCGTGAGGAAAGCTCACCGGCTAAAGGAACAGCAAAGGAATCCTTGCGCGCAAATACATCACCCGTTGATTACGGTCTAAATTCACTGCGGCACGCGGATAAAACAATCACACGGCATCCGACGAGGGATAAAACAAAATAAAAAGGCTTCAATGCCATTTGAGTCGTCACACACTCACATAACGTATAAAAATACTCTTTCTAGGCTACATAGCACTAGTATCTCACATAACAATCTCCTCTCCTCAAAAATCTCCTCTCGCCCCAAAAAACTACGTGATGTCTCCCGCCATCTTTCCTCGAATGACGTTTCCGGTCTCCTTCCAGTTTGGCCAACCAACAAATTTAAAAAAAAGAAGAAAAAAATAATGCATAGACAATAAACAGTACCTACTTTGCGCAGTACCTGCTTATGAAATAGATATGTTACAGTACCTATTTAAAATATTAAAATTTCTTGATTCGATTCAAATTATTAGGGGAGTACCTACCCTACTTTAAATAAATTTATCAACTTAAAGATTTTCAAAAATAGAATCCTGATTTATTAACAATCATTGTTTTGCAAAATATCATTCTCAAACACGCGAACTGTCAAACGTGCGATGTTTTCTGAATTTATCCAATTTTCTGCGCAATTTTCTTAATTTTTCTCTCCGTAAGAACCATCCTCGTACTTCAAGGAATATTCTAAAAAAAAAATTTGCGAAATCGGTTCAACTGCTCTCGAGATTTGGGCATAGCATCACATTTAGCGATTCATTTTTATATATAAGATAAGTTGTGTTCTGTCTAATGGCCAGTGGAATTGCATTGTGTAGCTTTGTTGCAAAGTATTTAAAATCTCTTTGGCCAAAAGTTGTTTTAGCAAAAGGGATAAGAGTTTATTATATCGTTTGGTTCTAGTATCTCTAGCAGTTTGAACATTGTCGAAAGCAATTCTGTGTTTGAAGTTGTTTACGCTAGTACATTTTTGGCTTAAATTTTCCTAATGTCCAAAACACAGATTGTCTTAATGATTTCATCTGAACTGCTTGGTATTTAAAAAAATATATATATAATTCTGAATTTTAAAAATCGGATCAGTGGCAGCAGCGTTTGCTCCTCCCCAGGCTATAATACCGTACTCTAGGTTAGGTAAAATGTTTTGAGTTGATTCAAGTTAAGACGGTATAGTTACCACGCAATGGATAAAAAATATTGTATACTAGCTTTTTCCCGCGGCTTCGCTCGCATGGTATTAAAAAAACTAAACAGTAGTTTTATATAAAATAACCAACAAAAAAAAAGAATTATCCAATTTGGTGCAGTCGTTCGGCTTTATGCGCATACATACAAAGCACTCTTTTTAGGGTGAATTGTCTAATTTAAAAAAAAAATCGTTTCCAAGGCGACAATTGGTTTGTTTTTTTCTGACGTTTCCAATAAATCGATTTTGTTAGGGACAGAAAACGTATGATAAATAATTTCATAACGCCAGAGATTATTAATAACGCCAGAGTTTACCAATATATATAGCCTATAGATCTCGCAAATAATGTAGCTTTCTATTAGTGAAAGAATTTTTAAAATCCATTCTGTAGGTTTTGCGTGAAAGAGTAACAAACATACATCCATACAAACTTTCGCCTTTATAATATTAGTAGGATAGGATAGGATATGTATTTATATTCCTCCTAAAAAATCTGTTTATGGAGGGGTCTGTGTGGACACCGGGCGGGAGCCGTATTTTTGATTTTTATACGAATCTACAGTTTATTCTGAGACTGACGAAATTTTGCACACTTGACTTCAACCCGTCAGGTCTGTTTGTTCGGTTTTTGGAAGAACTCATATAGGTCTCATAGAAATCGTTGTCTCCCTTACTATCGTGGTTAGAAATATGATCTAAACTCTAAACGGTTAGAAGAGAAAATACTCCAAATGTACACCTTTATGAATCCATTTCTGACCGCAATTAGAAAAAATATTTTGAAACATTGACACATTTTATTATTTTTTTTACATGAAACGACAAAAAAAGTTAGTTAGAGCGTTTAACCAGCCAGCGGCCGAAAAACAACATTTCGTCGAAAGTTATTCTTACGATCGTGCAGGGCGGTTACAATGAGAAAGATTAATTATTCTCCGTACCAGCTTTTTAAAATTATAACTCAATATGGATTTTATTTCATTCCAAATTTGCTTTAATTTATACCTACAACCAAAAATGCTGAAAGGCGTGATGATAAAACTATTAAAATAATGTTCTTTTTGTAATTATTTTTTGATTTTAAATTATTCCATTTATTTAGATTTTATTGCAAACGGAAATATTTTGACCCTCTGACAACATACAGTCGAGGCCCGAGGGGTTAAAAACAAAATTAAGGTCACTGTCAACATTAGATTTCGAAAAACTCTGCGTAAAGCCCGGTCAACGTCGGAGACTTCAGCTAGCTCCTGATTCAAAAAATATCGTTCCGATCCTACGAGTATATTTCATTTTAATTATACCTTGGGAAGTTTATTGCAATTTTAATATGCGGCTTTCATTATAGCGGTGCGTGAAACCACAAAATCATTAATTTTGCTGAAAATAAATTTGGGGAACATTTTTTTTTTTTAATTATTATGAGTAGTTAACCAGAAAAAACGGAAATACGTCATTTTTAACTTTTGGATGTATTTTCCACAAAAAAATATAAATTGATTTCGAAAGACTTTATTTTTATTTAGTAAAGCTATATTTTAAATTTTGAGAAAATATGTTTATTTTTAGTACAATAAGGCCTTACAGGTCGTTGACAGATTTTTTAAATGTTCAAACAAAATTTTGTATTATACAACACACATTTCAAATCATATATATATCTAATCATGCAGTAAAATAAATCAATAAATTATCTGGGAAAGCCATGTTTCAGAATTTTAATTTTAGTTTAAATAAAACCTTTAAATGATGAAAAATTTTAAATGCTTATGATCAAAAAATAATTACAAAAAGTACATATTTTTAATAGTTTTATCATCACGCCTTACAGCATTTTTTAATGTAGGTATAAATTAAGTCAAATTTTGAATGAAATGAAATCGATATTGAGTAATTATTTTAAAAAGCTGATACGAAGAATAATTGATCTTTCTCATTGGAACCGCCCTGTACGATTGTAAGAACATCTTTCGACGAAATATGAATTCTCGGCCGCTGGTTGGTTAATGGCCCTAAATTATACTACAGTTAAATTCTAACACAAATAAACTGCTCAAATTAAACTCTTTTAATATTTCGTTAGTTTATATTATTACTCATTGCATAGGACGCGTAGGTTTCTCAAACCCACATAGTATTTGACGACATCTGTGGTTAAGGGGTAATGCTCTAACGATAAGACTAACAATCCGAAGGTCGCGGGTTCAAATCCTGGAATTTAAATTTTATTTGATTAATTTGCGTTATTTAACAATTCATTTATTTAACCACTGGAGCGTTCCGCCTTATAATTATTTTCAGCGTTAAGCGCTCGGAAATTTTTGTGCGTTCGGTTTGGAAATTTCTTAGCCTCTTTCAAAAAACATGTCTCCGAATTTTAATATGAAAAAACTGCTTATGGTGTCAGAAATCCATTGAATGCGTCCAAATTTTTAGGATGAAAAATAAAATTATATAAAAATCGTGAAATAAATAAATAATAACCGATTTAAATTTAAATTCGTAAAGACAACACATGATCAATGACGCGTAAGAAAAGTATTTCATTGATTTCGGTTCGCGGAATGTCATTAACAAATAATTCAGAATAGATGCGAGATATCTCTTCATAAAGTGTGTAACTCCTAAATTAGCTTTGTGATTGATTGAAGACTACAAAGCGCGAGATTTTGAAATAATTTAAAAAAATGTTATAAAATATGTCTTCAAATTTGCCACATTTTGGCCAGCGGACGCTCGCGGGTGTTTGCAAAATTTGTCGAAATGTGGTTAAAAACGCTCCAGTGCTTTTAATAATATTATATCATATTTGTGGCACGTTCGAAAACGGAAGATGCTCTCAGTATCGCCATGGTGTAAGATCACTGTTCAGAATTAATTTTTTTCTTGAAATGGCTTGATATCGATCTGAATAGCCAGGTTCTTCCCCACCTTCCTCTACTCCATCTCCTTCCCCTCTCCACCATCTTCAGCCTCACAACATACCCGATTGAGCATGCCATAGTCTAACAGGCCCAGAAGGGAGCAGTCGAGACTCTTGTGCGGTACTCGTATATATTTTAGATTCATTTTCGTCTCGTGCCCTGTCCGTTCAACGAACGTTGACTATGCGGACTTTGTTTACTGCGGCCCGGAACAGCTCTACAGTCTTGTCAAACCACTGTCTCAGGTTTTTCAGCCATGAGGTTCTCCTTCCTCCAGGGCCCCAACTTTCGGCAATCTTTCCCTGCATTATGAGATGCAAGATCTCGTACTTCTCTGGATGTCTCTTCACATGATATTGAAGTTTTCAGATTTTATTTTTTTTTCTTTATTCATCCGAACAATAACATCTTCATTCGTAATTCTGTCCGTCCAGCTTATTTTGAGTATTCTTAGTAGATCCACACCTCGAATGCCTCAAGTATTTTAGATTACTACGGTTCTATCCATCGCCGTCTTGTTTATCCAAAGCTCTATTTCCACGGCTTCCCACAATTCCCTCTGTGAGATATATTATAACGATAATGCCTTGTGTTATATCATGTGATATTATCATTGCGGTGCATTCGGTGCATTGTGCATCATTCCGTTTCGGTGCATCCCCTTAATGCGCTCGCATAAATATGTCAGGATATGCAGCGGGAATGCAGGTGAACGTTCACAGCGGGTTAGACATAATTTGTTGTTTCACCAGACTATTATCTGCAGAAATTATTTTAACAACTATTCAGTGGGTAGAAAACCGGGTCTAAAAAATTCGCCCAACGTTTTTTTTTTCAATATTCACTTATTGAACGCTCGTAGGGTTTTTAAAAACATAAACACATGTCGAACAATTATAAGGATTCAATTTGTGGGGCGTACAGGAGGAGACCGATTATTCTCTCTCATTCTCTCGCAGGCTAAATCCTATAGATGTATGTGTTTGTCTCTTTTTAGTGTCGTTTTTTCATTTCATAGAGTTTCAAATCACAATGGTGCTAAAGAAGTTTTCACTTCAGAAATATTGGATGTTTACAAAATATTATACGATCTATTCAAAATTCCGAAATTCTAAATATATGATTTTACGTTATTTCACATTGCATCGTCTTAATAAATAATTTTTGTTTTTCTTTGTTTTGCAGACAAATGGGAGCAGCCGCTGTGAGCTGTGACTGCCCGGGGGGGTTTACAGGAGACCTCTGCGAGCTCCCCGTCATGGCACCAGGTGAGCTAAATAAAACCACCCAGAAAGACAATTAATTATATTTATTTTTAATACCTTGTTGCACATGTTTTAGAATGTAACCAGAAGGGTGGTTCTGTATATTTTCTGTTGTCTTTTGCATTAAGACAGCGTTACGAGAAGATTTTTTTTTATATTGGTACCTCACAAGAGTCTCAGCTGCTCCCGTCTGGAGCCAGTGAGACTATGGCATCCCCAATCGGGGTATGTTGTGAAGCTGAAAGTAGTGGGGAGGAGAAGGAGGTGGCTAAGAGGAAGGTGGGGAAGTACCTGGCTATTCAGATCTGGTCACCAAACACGGCTAATGCCGTTTCAAGCAACGTTTCAATTCTGAATGGTGGACCAGGGCGATACTGAGAGTGAATCATGCATATGCACGGGGGTGAGAGTAACTTTGCGGCTACTCTTTGCTAAGACGCTTATGGACTTCGATATGAGTTATGCCCAACCACCAAACAAGATAGGTAAATCACAATGAAGTGCTACTTACGGATGTTGTGTCTTCTGGCTTGGTTTCCGTTTGGTGATAGTCACAGATGTTTCCATAAGCGCTCGGTAATTGGAGTTATTTAATAATCCACGATAGAGATCTGAGTCACGAGTCGATTCACGTAAGAAGTTCACACAAAGCATACGATATATACGATAAGGTTTACACTTTATGTAACGATAGGATAAATAACACTTCGACGTAGAGCGAAATGTCACGATACGGACGATGGTTAGCAACGGACTCACGGACTGACGATAAAGCGGTACTTGACACCTGTCTACCGTGTAGTAAGGCACCCTTATTGTGCGGAATTCCAAAATTCTGGATTCCTCCGATCCCGAATGACAATCGGAGCACAAAACGAATGAAATCCATCAGCGTTATGAAACAGAGAGTATCTTCCGCTCTGGAACGTCCAGCAAATATGCTATTATATTATAACGAATAAATTGTCAAATAACACAAATTAATCAAATAAAATTTATTTGCCACGCCGGGATTCGATCCCGCGACCTTCGGAATGCTATTCAAGAGCCTTACCGCTGGACTACACTGGCCGTCAATACACATGTTTTAGAATGTAACCGTTAAGGCAAAAAAGCAAAATCCGTCGGTTGTCGGAAGGAGTCCGTCATGCGTTGTAGGCTCTCAAATTTACGTGATTTTCTACGACTTGTCTAATGTTTTTTTTTACATGAGCTCCACACAGGAGGCCCAGAGGAAAATGATTTCTCTCAGGGCCTATGTCATCTTTGGGGATGCTGTGTGGAGGGTTTTTTAGGAAAGGAAGGAGAGGATAGTTCTAGGAAGGAAAAGGGTTTAAGGGGTGGGTAGGAATCTGGGGTTCAATGTGTCCAGGTCATCCGCCTCCAAGACCTTGACAAACCACACCCCATGGACCCGGGCACCCCTTAAATCACCAAACGTAGCGAACCACTTGGGGTGGCGTTAATTTGTTTAGAATTTCGGTGGTTGTATGGGAATAAAGAGATCACGGGTTGAACGTAAAACTAATAATCGGAAATTCGATTAAGCGTTAGTTACTACCCGATTTGCTTTCATCTATCCCTTCAGTGAAAGTGCTGAAAAATATTTTCGTTATTTGTTTTTGGGGTGTTATGCCGTGTTGCGCTACCTCCTTCTTTAGCCAACGTTTCGGACATCGTTGCAGTGTCCATCATCAGGGCAGATCCGGCAGATCCGGTAGATGTGTAATTTTTAGTCGTGAAGTGTGTGCTTATTTACTTCGAAGCGATACCGTGCCGCCAGCACCACTAACTTTCACCAGTACAAAATAATCGTGACAAGCAGTGGCGTCATCGCCGCGGAACGGAATAGAAAGTTCATTAAAACGTGGTATTTATGCTAACCAGGGGCAAGTCCGTTTGCGAGACGCCGACGGAAGTGGCTCCATCTCTTAATGAAATCTAAAATTAGAAATCACAATGGTAAGAATTTAAGAAAAAATAAAATAAAATAAATAAAAATTACAATGGTTAACTTTCACCAGTACAAAATAATCGTGACAAGTAGTGCTGAAAAATAGTTGCTCACAAAAAGAAAAAAAAATAAACTAATCAAGTTATCCAAACCAATTAGCACCAAAACTGCTTACGAAATACGACTTCAGATGCACTTGTAATGGACTGTAAAAACTGGCGAAATGGTTTGAATGGGATTTGGTGTAGGAAAAACAAGGATTGCAAGGAAAAGGGATGACCAATTACTTACCACTGTATCTCTGCGAAAGAAGGCACAACACAATCATAATATAGTTATGTAGTTCCACCGCAATACGCGTGGTAATTATCAACAGAACAAAACAAATTGGTGTTGGTTATCCAATAAAGGTTCCCGGGGCGGCGGTACCCATTCCCGCCTCCCAAATGTTTATACCTGTCGTGTGTTAAATGGATTAATTACCTAATTAAAAACAGGAATTACTATTTATTAGTTATTAAAACTACTTACATATTAGCCTAATAGGCTTTCATAAACGACTATAGGTTTGTCGTAATATTTTGATGTTTGTACGCGATGACATTCGATTCGCAAATTTTCCCGTGACTGACAACTGACATCTCTTAACGAGAATTACACGGTATCATCTCTGGCGTTAGGGTAACCTAGTTTTGAGTTGGTGTCTTAACACAAGCTCATCTAGCGTGATACGGAATACTGGATTTAAGAAAACTGTCGAAGTGTATCCTTTTGGCCAATTTTCACGTGTTACGCTGTCACAAAAGTTGCCGAATCACCCTTCAGGTAAAACAAAACATGTTAAAAAAATAGATATGGTTAGGTTACTGTAGGTTGGGTTTGGTTAGTTATGCGTTTATTTAGACTGCCAGAACTCTTCAAAGGTTGTAGTTATGGAGTTGCGACATTACTAATTAGTAAAAATGTGATAAAGATCACAATTGAGCAATCGAAAATCAGTGTCCAATGAATGCTGTTTTTGTGCAGATCCGCTCAAATTGCGCGCCGTATATCCAACATCATTCACAGCGAAAATCGTTTCAAAATCTCAACCACGGATGACAGTTAGTACAAGGCATATGACGGTCAATACAGGTCGGCCATTGCTTCATTTTTTTAAACTGACGGTTTGTGCGATCGGCGCTTGGCATATTTGTCGTTATTGTGGTGATAAAATTTTATTACTGAATTGTTAATTTTTTTTAACGTTGTAACATTTTTGGAATTTTTAATTTTCAAATATTATGGAATTTTTTGTTAGTAAGGGAACGTACCCATACTACTTGATCCGTTCAGGGGGGGGGGGGATTCTTCAAAATACCACGCTTGGTACAAATGAGCGGCGGGGGGCTTAGGTTTTTGGTCACCGGGGGGGGGGTTAAAAATTGCAAAAAGTTGGTTACGTAGTATGGGTACGTTCCCTAATACGAAAATGGATTAGTTTTTGGAAAATTGGCATTATATTGTTCTTTTACGTGTATTGTACTCATAACTTACAAATTAATTGATTTTTGTGAATACTGCACAAGAGTCCCAATTGCTCCCGTCTGGAGCCAGTGACACATCCCCATTTGGGGTATGTTGTGAGACTGGAGGTAGTGGGCAGGGGAAGGAGATGGGAGAGAAGTAGGTGTTAAAATACCTGGCTATTCAGATCTGGTCACCAAACACGCTAAAGCGATCATTTCAAGCAACGTTTCAATTCTAAATGGTAGTATTACACCAGGGCGATACTGAGAGTATCTTCCACTCTGGAACGTGCTATATGGAGGGTCTTTTAATGAAAGGAAGGGGAGGAAGTTTTGGGAATGAAAAGGGTATGAGGGATAGGTAGGAATCTTGAGATCAGTTTGTCTAGGTCATCCGCCGCCAAGATCTAGACAATCCTCACCGGGCAACCCTGCTAAGTCACCAAACGTAGCGAACCACTTAAAGTGATTTTTTTAAGCTAATTTTTATTTTTTGTTGTTGATATTACAGAAGTGTAATTCTGTGAATACTTTTCAAATCAGACGCTTCGTTCATCAATAAACATTTTATCAAAGAAAGCAAACTTTTTGTGACTTGACATTATACAAAATGAAACAAGTTCTTTGTTTAAAACCTCTCAACCTTCTTCAGGACAATACATACATAAACTTATATGTAATAGTTTATATGTTTATTGTTCTGAAGAAGGTTGAGATCAACCGAAACCGGTCGACGAATATAAATTAAAATAAAGCAGTTTTAAACAAAGAACGTGTTTCATTTTGTACTCAAAAATATGTTTCAATGACTCTAGAAAACAAATAAAGAACAGTTAATAATAGATTACGAACTGTCAGTGCCATCTACCAGACCTTGTTCACTTTGCGATTTGCTCTCAGAAAACTATCAAAAGTTTAGAGTTCAGCCTCAAAGGCGACCGTCGCCGTTAATCTTAGTTAATCTAACTAATATTTCTCTTCTAACTGCTGTCAAGCGTTCGCAGTGGAATCCCTCTCAGAGGAACATTAAATTATTTGCCTGATCTCCCGCTTGAGGAAAGACAACCACGATAAATTAATTACATCTAACACGTTCGCTGTGTGTTCCTTAATTTATCGGGGTGGAGTGTGTTACTGTGTTTGTTTCTGCAACGTGTTGGATGGGTTGTTTTGATTGCGGGAAATTGGTAACTTTGTGTCTTTTCAGAATTTTTGAAGTGAAAACTTCTTTAGCACCGTTGTGATCTGAAACTCGATGAAAGAGACAAACACATACACCTATATGATGAGAGAGAATGAGGTAGCAATTAAAAATGTATATAATTCGCAAGTATTCGGTTCCAATATATGTAATACGTTAAATCCAATATCAAAAAATAAATTAAATCAATATCCAATATTCAAACCACTCCAAAATATAAATAAAACAGGCAAAAGAAAACACAAAATAAAGCGACATCTAGCGACTCCGAAGAAGAAACCGCAAATATTAATAAGATGACCAAATGTACAGGAAAAGATGCACTGGAATTCGAGGACAAAAATATGGAAAAAGTCATCCTTCACATTGATAAAAAAGGTGCTTTGTAGTCTTCCTATTCTTATCTACTTTAATTTTCTGAAGGTTTCACCTCTACCGCTTGTGAATTGACCACTATTTACAAAAGGATGTTAATCAGATTAGACACAAATCTTTAAATGTTGTGTTTATCGTGTTGAAGGAAATCTATTAACCACTAAACGGCATACTGACGGCCTCCGTGGTCGAAGGGTAAGGTTCAAATCCCGGCGTGTGCAAGTAAATTTTATTTGATTGATTTGTGTTATTTTACAATGTAACCATTTAAAAATAATATAACGTACATTTGCGGTAAGTTCCGGAGTGGAAAAACTCTCAGTATCGCTCTGCGGTAGGACCACAAATCAGAATTGAAACGTTGCATTAAATGACTTTTGCGGTGTTTGGTGACTAGATCATCTAATCTAGTCTAGATCTAAATAACCAAGAACTTTCCCATCTACGTGTTCCCCATCGCCTTCCCCTCCCCACTATCTTCAACCTCACAACAAACTCCAATTAGGGATGCCTTATTCTCACAGACTCCCCTGGCGGTTGGAAGCAGTTGGAACTCTTATGAGGTATTCACATAGAAAATATTATCGAAGGAAGCAAATACTTTGTGGTGTGACATTATATATTAAATTAAAAAACACACTTTGTAAAGCACCACTTTTTATTAGAATTGATATTTAACAGCCAACCAGGTTTCGCTCATTTCGAGCTTCATCGGGGCTTATTATAACAGAACAGAATAGGCAACACCCAATTGGTGCCAGAAAGCGATACAAATAGAAAAGAGGGAGACAAAAATAATTACAGGATGGGTAAGTAAAGGGGGGAGGGAGAGGGAGGGAATTGTTTAAGAAGATGTTAACGGAGTAAATTAAAAATGGGACTATCAGATAAATTGATTTGGTTATTAATAATGTTTGATTTATTATTGACGGCTTTTTTAATTTCGAGAGCTTCTAGATTGTTTAACCGAATTCTAATTCCATTTTTATGTAATATTTTAGTCCCGGAGGTTTTATCGAATGAGTGGTTAGTTTCTATTAGATGGTTTGCGAATTCTGAAAAAGCGTTACTATTTAAACATCTTAGATGTTCTTTAATTCTTATGTTTATGTTCCGGGCCGTTTTTCCGATATAAAATGCAGAACAATCATTACAATTTAGTTTATATACGCCATAGTGGCTAAATTTATCGTCAATATCTTAAGTGTTAATTAAGTGTTTACCTAAGTTATTATTAGTGTAAAAGGCGGGTTTTATTTCCGGAGGGAATTTTTTTACGCTCAAAGAAGAAAAATTATTCGTATACAGTACTCTACGCCATTGGAATTGGTGATTAATATTTATATTATTATTAGAATTATTAAAAATATATATGTCTGTAGATAATTATCTTTAGTTGTTATAATAAGCCCTGATGAAGCTCGATATGAGCGAAACCTGGTTGGCTGTTAAATATCAATTCTAATAAAAAGTGGTGCTTTCCAAAGTGTGTTTTTTAATTTAATACATAGAAAATACTTAAGAGGGTATTTGTCATTTTTAAATCAGATTTTAGACGTATTGACTCTTTTCCACAAAAATTATAAATGGATTTCGAAAGATTGTTCTTTTATCTAGCATTCGCATGTTTTAAATTTTGAGAAAAAATGTTTATTTTTAGTATAATAAGGTTATACCATAGGTCGTTGGCAGATTTGTTAAATTTTCAAAAAAGATTTGGTATTATACTATATCCATTTCAAATAATATAATCATGCAGTAAAATAAATCAATACATTATCTGGGTATGGCATGTTTTAGAACTTTAATTTTAGTTTAAATAAAATTATTAAAAAACATATACATACATGTGTTTCTTGACGAAAATTGATCCGTTTGTGTATTTGTTTGCGCACTTACAAGCTAATATATTTCATATTTTTTAACATTCTTATTTAACTTAGGCATTATTGAAAAATGATAAATACTTATAATCAAAAAATAATTACAAAAAGAACATTATTTTATTAGTTTTATCACCACGCCTTTCAGCATTTTTGGATATAGGTATAAATTAAAGCAAATTTGGAATGAAATAAAATCTATATTGTGTTATAATTTTTAAAAGCTGGTAGGGAGAATAATTAATCTTTCTCATTGTAACCGCCCTGCACGATCGGAAGAACAACTTTCGACGAAATGTGAATTTTCGGCCGCTGGCTGGTTAAACGCTCTTAACAGAAATCATAATCTGCTCTTTTGTAGATGGCGCTAATTTAATTATTTTTGGAAAAAACTGTTTTTGCAAGTACATTACAGGCGCGAGTTTAATTATTTTAAAGAATACCGCTTTTTATGAGTTGGCTTTAAAATAGTTGTTTGCGTCCGTACATACGCAATTTGAATAAAAACAATTAGTTTTGTCCGTACACAAACTCAATTATTTCAAGAAAAGCATTCAAATACAATTATTACAAGCAATAATTGTCAGCCTGAAACACTCATTTACATTGAAAAATCTTCCGAGAAAAGATACTTGCCGCCAACGGGACTTGAACCCGTGTCCTTCCGATTGCCGGTCGAATGCTCTGACCACTGAGCTATAGGGGCTTATCAAATACCCGCCAAATAATTCAATATATACTAGTGTTTCATTCAACAATTACTGCTTGTTATATTTTTTCCACCTGAAAACAACCAACTTTATTTTTGCGAGAAAGACATTGTTAGTGTTAAATCCCTCGCTAGGTGGCGTCGAGACAAATTATGTCTGCATTTATTGGGGGATGTCTGCATTTATTGAGTGTTGCAGGCTGACAATTATTGCTTGTAATAATTGTTACCCTTTGTGCTATGCATAAAAATCTTGTCTAAACGTTAGTTTATAAATTAAAAAATAATAATGCATACAAATACAATATTTTATCGGTTATTCAACCCACCATTTTTGAACAGCAGACAATAAACTATTCGCTGCTGTTTTTGTGTGAAGATTTACAATAGACGTTTACTGTGAGAGAAACAATGGCTGTTACTTCTTTTTGCTTCTCTGAATCTTTCAGCTTTAAAAAATCTCTACACTTTGTATGCCTTTGATCCATTGGCTATTGAAACTATCTTTTTTTACATAAATCAGGCATGTTTCCTAAAAATTTACATGTGTACATTTGTACATGGAAGATACAATGTACCTAAATCAGAAATCATAGCAAAAATAGCAACAACAAAAAATTTGCTAAATGTGCAAAATTAGAGGACAAACAATAATGAAATGGGACATTAATTTAGTAGGTACAATAATGACTGTCTTTAAATAAAGGGCTTCATCATAAACTCAGCTTTATATGATTGATGGTGAAATATATTCAGATATGATTTTAGATTTTCACGGCCAAAAGTATTTTGGTTGTTTGTTTTTGGGGTGTTATGCCGTGTTACGCTACCTCCTCCTTCTTTAGCCAACGTTTCGGACAGCGTTACAGTGTCCATCATCAGGGCAGATGTGTGTGATGTGACACGTTGGCTAAAGAAGGAGGAGGTAGCGTAACACGGCATAACAACCCAAAAACAAACAACCAAAAGTTAAATATATTATTTAAAGTGTTTAAACGGGTCATTATATCACAATATTATGTAGTTTATTGTTAGATCCTTGCAGTTGACATTTTAATCGATTTAAGACTAAAATAAATAGTGGAGGGAAAAGAGATGTAGGAGGGTAATAGTTGAGGAACTCCTGATTTTTTGGATCTGGTTTTTAACCATTCATTTATGTCATTTCAAGCAACGTATTGTAACGAATACATTATTTATCTCGGCCGCGGCGGGGCGTTTTCGAGAGCATCGCCAAAATCTGGAAAACCAATAAATCATGATTTTTAAAATGGATGTAAGAATAATCGCATCTGTTTTGTCGTGTTTTTTCGCCAGGATTCGAACCCGCCATATCTGGGCTCAGAGCCAAAGCTTTTACAGCTCTGTCACAGGACTCAAATCGGGTTACAAACCACTGCTTGGAAACTCTCCAAAAGAAGACAAATGTCTACGAAGATCTAATGCCAATTGTTTTTTTTTTTCATTTTCCAGCTGGCTGTGAGGACAAAACCTGTGTTCTGGAGTGTCCTTTCGATGGTGACCCAAACAATGCCTGCAACTGTCATCCTGACAACTCCATCATAGTCAGCCCAGGTAAGTTGCACTTTACAACCTGATACATTTTCACAATATGACACAGTTATTCAATCTGATGATACATTTGGGATGAGTTGTTTAAAAAAAATTTTACAATTCATCAAATTTTTTAGGTTAATTTTCATGTTCTGTGAAAGTTCTATTCAAGTTCTGTGATCATTTCATTTTTGTGAAGCAACTGGCCAATAATGGTAAAATAATACGAATGGAACTTACACAGAATGTGAAAATTAGCCTTAAAAAATTTGAACCCATCCTTAGTCAATCTGACACATTTTATCAATGTGACACATTTAGTCAATCCGGTGATGTATTTAGTCAATCTGGTACGTTTAGTCAATCTGATAATTTATATAGTCAATCTCACATTTGGTCAATCTAACACATTTTGTCAATATGATACATTTAATCAACTGGTGATACTTTAGTTAATTTGATACATTTTGTCATTATGATATATTTAGGAAGGGCTCTTCAAAAAATTTGAACAATTCGTCAAATTTTTAAAATTAATTTACACTTTCTGCGAAAGTTCTATTCAAGTTCTGTGATTCTTTCAGTTTTATGAATCAACTGGCATAATAACAGAACTTGAATAGAACTTCCACAAAACGTGTAGATTAACTTTTTTAGAAACACCCCACCCTTAGTGAAACTGAGATACATTTAGTCAATCTGACACTGTACCATGCTTTCGACAGAAAAGTGATGTTTTTTAAATGTGGATCAGTGTGAGCATCCCCAACATACCCTAAATACATGAGTGACATCCAATTTGCTTTTAGAAATTGACACGTGTGAATATTTATTTTTCCACATAATGAAAATTAAATAACTTATAACACTATATTAACAATACCAAGATGTTTCAATAAAAATCTTAATCAGGACAATGTAAATTTATTTTTCCATTTGTATATTCAATTATATTATTATGCAATTTATACAAACAAATTATTTTTAAACAAGTTCTGCCGTGTAATTATTATTACGTGTGACAGCTGTTTCGCCTTCTGAAGACATTATCAAACTGTTTGAAGACATTAACAAACTGATTTTGTTAAAGGGAAAACAATTATTCTTTTTCACAATAATAACAAACATACGTACATTTATGATAGCAAAAAAAATAATAATTAAAAAAATAAATAAATAAAAATAATTAATTACAAGAAAATTACCTACTTTTATATTAATCGTTAAAAATGTTTACACCACTGCAATACCGGTACGCTTCGAGTATATTTGGAATCACATTTTGTGTGATATTGTGACAATAATTATTGAATCTAATGTAGCGTGAGCCCAAATACGAATCCGCTGGTTGAACTCCTTTGTAAACAATCACTCGAATACTGATACCTACTTATGTTAGGCCTACTTATATCTTTCTAGCTCTGCTTATCATTTTATGTACTATATACTTATGATACTGCATACTTGTTATAATGCTCCTGTACAATTTATTTTATATGTAAAAGCCATCAAGGCGTAAACAAACAAATAAATAAATAAATAAAATAAAATGAAGGATAGGTTTTAAGATGTTTACGGCAAAAAGTATTTTCATTATTTGTTTTTGGGGTGTTATGCCGTGTTGCGCTACCTCCTTCTTTATCCAACGTTTCGGACAGCGTTGCAGTGTCCATCATCAGGGCAGATCCGATAGATGGGTCATCTGCCGGATCTGCCCTGATGTTGGACACTGCAACGCTGTCCGAAACGTTGGCTAAAGAAAGCGCAACACGGCATAACACCCCAAAAACAAATAACTAAAATAAAATGTGGTTCTATAAATTAAACTCGGTAACAATAAACACATGTAAATCTATTTTCATCAAAACGTTTTTGAGTTTTGTAGAATACAAAAAGGCATATTGTGACGATGGTCAGAATAGAAAAAGGCATATTTTGACAAAGGTCAACATACAAGACTCGAGGCAGATTAAAAGAAAAATGCATTGAAAATGGATGCTTTAAAAATGATGGCTGACCTCTACTGCTTACTGATAAATTAGTTAAAAGGTGAAACTCTTCTGTAACCACTGACAACAGAATGTAACCGTGACCCAAAATTTAAATTAAGAATCTTAATCGTCCACCGCCACATATTTTCATTTCGTTCGCTAACAATTAATCGTAATAAAGTACGTATTTATTTTAGGAAGACCTTCGTCAATGTGTAGTTAAAAATAAAACACACCTGTTTCATAACTGCTCACGTCAAAACATTTCTGGACCACAAACAATAATTATTAAATTTTTTTAAAGTTAAACTTCTTTACGCACGCTTGACTTGGGGAGTAAGCTGGTGAATGCGCGACGAGGGCATTATGAAAAGTGTGATCGGGCGAGGCGAACGGTCGGGCGAGGTGAAGGGAGTTGAGAGGGAGGTTTTTTTTTTTTTTTTTTTTATAGCGACTATATACAAAAATTTTACATACAAAATGAAATGTGAAATTAAGTACAAAATATTGTATTTCTTAGTCCTCCTCACTAGGGGGTCCTGTGCCGAGGAGGACTAAAGTTATTCAAATATAGTTCATTTGTCTTCTATGTCGTTTTTAGCGTCTTCGCTAGGGTTTTCTCATTGACCTCTTTAAGCCATATTTTTATTCTTGATTTGTATTCAATTGGATTTTTTATTAGTTTTATGTCTTGGGGGAGGATGTTATGGAGTTTTGTTGCAAAGTATGTATAGTTTCTTTGTCCAAATGTGGTTTTATAACTTGGAATATTTTTTATATCATTTTTATTCGATCTAGTGTTATGCATACACGGTCTAGTAGAGGATTCATTATTTTTGAAGAGCTTCAATAATATATTTTTGGAATATATTTGTTGTACATTTGGTACGTCAAAGTTATTGAAAATTTCAGTTGAAGGCGTTCTAATTGGTACTTTCAATATGGTCTTTATGATTCCTTTTTGAATCGTATTCAGGCTGTGTAGGTACGTATTTGCAGCAGATCCCCATCCTATGATTCCATATTCAATTCGAGAATGACATAACGCATAGTAGACCTTTTTCATATCCTTTTTATTTAGCACGTTTCTTAGATTTTTGAAGAAATATATAAGGCTTGTGAGTTTTTCCGTAATACCTTTGATGTGTAGGTCCCATCTAAGATTTTCGTCAATTATTACTCCGAGATATTTTATGTTTTGTGTTTTTTCGATGACGGGGCAGTAACATTGTATATTATTTCCATGGCATTCATGTAATTTTAGTTCTAGTGATTTTATTGGTTGGCCCCTTGAGTTCATTGAAAATGTTATATATTTTGTTTTGCTTATATTAAGGGTAAGCGAGTTGATTTTAAGCCAATTTTGAAGTGCACTAAGCCCTTTTTCAGCCTCATTAAATGTATCAGTCCAATTTTCTTCTTGAAATAATAAAACAGTATCATCAGCAAAACTGATTACGTTTCCTTTAATGGTAAGGTTAGTTAAATCGTTGATGTAGATAATGAACAGAATCGGTCCCAGTACACTTCCTTGAGGAACGCCATAGTTTAAAGATAGAAGTTTGCTCTTTTGTTTGCCAATTTGTACTTGTTGTTCTCGCCCTGTTATATATGACTCCAATAAGTTAATTGTTGATTCGGCCATTCCTATTTTTTTTAGTTTAGTTAGTAATATTTTATGGTCTATTGTGTCAAAAGCTTTTTGAAGATCTATGAATAAAGCTAAACATTTTTTCCCATCATCTATGTTTTTTATGGCCATGCTTGTTAGATTTTCTATGGCATCATTGGTGCTCAGATTTTCTCTAAAACCATATTGGGATGGTGATAGTAATTTGTTTTGTTCAAGAAATTGAACAATTTGCTTCTTCATTACAGTTTCCAAGATTTTTGAAAAAGAGCTTAAGAGACTTATGGGTCGGTAGTTATATATATCCTTTTTGTTACCACTTTTATGTATGGGTATAACTGTAGCTTTTTTAAGGCATGAAGGGAATACATTTGTAGATATAGACAGATTGACCAAGTATGTCAATGGGAAGGTCAGTTCATTTTGTAGTTGTTTTATTGTTTTATTTGAGATTATGTCATTTCCCGATGATTTATTAATATTAAGGGATACAATTGCATTTCTGATTTCAGTATTGGTTACATCAGTTAACTTTAATTTGTCTATCTGGTTCATATTTTCCTTTTCTTCTGGTAAAATGCTAGTTATTGGTTGTCTGATTTTCTTTGCTAATTGTGACCCTATATTAGTAAAAAATTCGTTTACGTATTCGAGAATATATGTTAGTGAAGTTTTACGTATAGTTTTACGTAGGTATATGTTAGTGAAGTTTTACGTCAGTCGTGTGGTCTAAAGCACACTCGTTTTTTTAATGTAAAACTTCTTTACGCATGCTTGACTTGGGGAGTAAGCTGGCGAATGCGTGACGAGAGCGTTACGAAAAGTGAGGCGAACGCTTCGTGTATTACTGTAGGGGCAAGAGAGAGAGGTACAAGCACACATTTTCTTTCTCTCTTTCTCTCATAGTCAGTTACGTTACACAGTGCAGGCCTATTGTCTGTATCACACTGTAGAGCAGTGCGCGCGCACATTTTCTTTCTCTCTTCCTATCATATAGATGGATCAGACGTTTTACTTCAGTTGTGTAGTCTGAAGCACACTCGTTTTTTTTAAGGGAAACTTCTATAGCGCCGCTTTGATTTGGATTTCGGATGAAACGGATATGACGATTACTGCACCTGCGACGCATCAACTGCGCTCATTTGATTAAAGGCTCCTGTTGGTTGAGATATAGAACGGAAATTACGCTGGTCTGCGCTCATTTATCGCTTTGATTATGACCTCACTTTTCAAGTATTGGTTGGGATGGTTTTAGTAAAGTTTTGTTTCTGCCGCGTGTAAACTGCTCTCAATTTTTTTTAAACTTTATTTTAAAAAATTAAGATAATGTTGGTGGCTCTTACTCGAAGTTAAACAGTTAAAGATGACCATATCGGATATCGACACCCTGGCGCAGTGGTTAAAGCATTTTCCCGGGAAGCGAAAGGTCCTGGGTTCGAGTCCCAGAGGTGCAAACATATTTTTCTGATTTTTCTGTTTCCAGATTTACGATTTAGTTTCGCTAATATTGTCTTCATTTAATTAATTATTTTAATATTCTCTCTCTGGTTTCAATCCTGGGATTGGTTTGCAGCAATTTCATCTATTCGTCACTTCCACTCTTCCCTGTCTTGTGCGGCTCTTTTGAAGTCTGCATATGATGAGCAGCGCACGTCCACCAGCAGGTCCTCCAGGTAGTCTCGGCGTGGGCGTCACCTAGAGTTTGTCCCCTCGGTCATACCCTCCATTATGGCATGCAAGAGGCCTTCTTGTCTTATTACATGGCCGATCATCTTGCACGCCTTTCGGACAAGGTCCTGAGTAGGTGCCTTCTTACTTCGATTCTTTGGAGAACCTCCTCATTTGTTATGTGGGCTCTACAGGAAATTCCTAATTTTTATTTTAATATTAAGTATTCGTATATGTGTCCGGAGAAAACACTGTGGTTGAAATCACCCACAATATATTGTATATGTGTCCGGAGAAAACACTGTGGTTGAAATCACCCACAATATATAATATATTTCCTTAGAACACTTTAATTATCATTAATATTATGAAGAAAAACGCATCGCGTCTAAATTGACGATTGGTGATGTGGGTATGGGTATCGTCTCACCGGAAACCATTTATTCGATAACCAACACCTCTCTGCCAACCCCAAGTGGTTCGTTATTTTTCATTCATTTATTTTTTTGTTAAAATAAAGGCAAACATTCCCAGGTTACGAATAACCCGACAAGATCGAAAACGATCTTAAAACTTAAAAAACATAGACTAACCGATACAGATCAAATATATAAAAGTTGTGACGTACTAGATATACGCCAATTATATGTTAAAACACTACTAAACTACATTTTTGACCAAAAAACACACTCCAACAAACACCAAATATCACTAATAGACCGGTTAGACAAGCGTACAAAAAAACATAAAAACTCCGACGGTAAACACTACCTTTGGACAAAGACACCATAAATACCATGCTATAAAAGCATTCAACAGTCTTTCACTTGTAACAAAAATTGAGGAAAACAAAAATAATTTCAGACACAAAATAAAAAAAAGGATTAAAGAATTAAAAAAAATAAAAAAAATTGAAGGAAATAACGGGCACTTCTAGAAGAATTACTCCATCATGTTTAGTTGACGATTCCAATAAATTAATATTGGATGAAAAAGATATTCTACAAACATGGGAAAAGTATATTCATGATACATTCAAAGATATTAGACCGGATATTAATATTCCTAATGATCAATTGCATGGACCATCGATTTTAAAATCAGAAATTCTTCATGCGATAAAGACTTCAGACAATAGAAAAGCGTGCGGACCAGACGATATTCCAGTTGAGGTGTTGAAGCTCTTTAATGATGAAAATGTTGACTACCTGTTGAGGTTATTTAACTCTATATATGACACAGGGAATATACCCCAAGATTGACTAAAATCCACCTTCGTGACATTGCCTAAAAAACAATACCCTAAGAAGTGCAGTGACTATCGATTAATAAGCCTGATGAGTTATGTCCTTAAATTATTCCTTAAAATAATACATGCCAGGATACGCAATAAGTGCGAGCAGGACTTGGATGACACTCAGTTTGGCTTCAGGAATGCGTTCGGGAAGCATGAAGCATTAAAGAAAGGAAGTCTTTGCCTGTTTTATTGACTACGAAAAGGCATTTGACAGGGTAAAACATGCCGACCTAATGAAAATGCTTGCGGATTGTAACGTTGACACCAAAGACCAGAATTTCATTAAAAACCTGTATTGGTTCCAAACAGCAGAAATAAGACATGGGAATGAGAGATCTAATGCAATTGCCATTCAGCGTGGAGTACGACAAGGCTGTATCCTGTCGCCACTATTGTTTAATCTCTATTCCAACTATGTCTTTAAAAGAGCCCTAAGTAATACTGATAAGGGTCTGAAGATCAACGGAGTTGTCATTAATAACATAAGATACGCAGATGATACTGTATTACTAGCTGACTGTATCGATGACTTCCAAGACCTATTAAATCTTGTTAATAATGCTGGTGAGCAACTGGGCCTAACAATCAACGTCAATAAAACTAAATGGATGACATTTGGACGACTAGATCACTCTGAATCAGTGATACTGTTAAATGGTTGCAATGTCGAAAAGGTGGAAAGATTTAGATACCTCGGCAGTATTCTCACGGAGACTCTTGACCCAGGTGTGGAGGTTAGATGCAGAATTGAAGCAGCAAGAACTGCGTTCATTAAAATGAAATCCCTCTTCTGCAATGACAATATCAGCTTAAAACTAAGGCAGAGAATGCTAAAATGTTATGTGTGGTCGGTCTTGCTCTATGGATGTGAAACATGGACCTTGTAAGTAAATACCATGAACAGGTTAGAGGCTTTTGAAATGTGGCTTCACCGGAGAATGCTCAAGGTCCCATGGACCGACATGATCACCAACACAGAAATTCTCAGGTGGGCTAGAGCAGATAGAAATCAGGAAAAAAAAATCAGGAAAATTTCATATCTGGGTCATATACTTCGAGGGGAGAAGTATCACTTGCTCCATTTGATATTGAAAGGCAAGATAGAGGGTCGCCGAGGGCCTGGTAGGAGACAAATGTCTTGGCTGCGTAATATACGAGAGTGGACCGGCATTAGAAGTGTGGAGGAGCTATTCCGGGCAGCGCAAGACAGAAAGACATTCTCAAGAGTGATCGCCAACGTCGGGGGGACCTGATACGGCACGCAAAGAAGAAGAAAGAACAAAAAGACAATTTTACCAAAATTTTGTAACATAAAAGAATAAAACATATACACGCAACACACAAAACCAATATAAAACACGTAACACTCACAAACACTCATTTAATTATTTTTTTAGTTTGTTAATTTTATTTTATTTTAATTTTTTATCTCTATTTTTAGTTTAAATTTATCTTTATTTTAAATGTTTTTTTTGTTTCGTCACCAACATTGTATATTTCTTTTTTTTTCAAACTGTATTATGCATAAATTATTATATTATAAAATGGGGGCCTCAGCACGGGTAAACAACCCATTGAGGCCAACATTACTGGATTTTACTATGAAATTTTGTAAAATAATGTATCAATAATAAAAAAATAATAAATAAATATTTGAAAATCTCCTACTACCACCACAGTAAGCGTAAAATGTTGCTTGTGTCGTGATGGAGAACTTAGACAGTTGAGGAATCGAACACGCTACGCCTGGGTGGGATACAAACGCGATGCCCCAATGTTGTGTGTGGTGACTTAGCAGGGGTCCCAGGATTCATGGCGTGAGACTTGTCCAGATCTTTGCGGCGGATGTGTCTGCCCACCTGCTGCGTGGCGGGTCGGACCAAGAGAGACTGGTTGAGGAAGACCTTTTGATCTCTCCAGCCAGACTCTCGACCTATAGCCTTGCATCGCGGTTGAAGGAATGGATTCATACGTCCGTCACTCCTGAACACACTGATCCCCAGATTCCTACCCACCCCATCATACCTTTTACTTTCTCAAAACTTTCTCTCCTTTCTTTTCTTTAAAATACCCTCCACACAGCATCCCTAAGATGACACAGGCCCCGAAAGAAATGATTTTACTCGGGGCTCTTTTGTTGGTATTTTAACATTTTCAATCAAAATTGAACTTATGCTTAGTTACTTAAGTAAATTACAATAATGTCTAACCGTTTACAATTTGGGAGGCGTGTATGGGTACCGCTGCTCCAGGAACCACTTATTGGATAACCAACACCTCTGTCGTAGGTCAGCCCAAGTGGTTCGCTACGTTTGCTGACTTAGCAGGGGTGCCGGGTCCATGGGATGAGGTTTGTCCGGGTCTTGGTGACAGATGCGTTTACCCACCAGCTGCATGGCAGGCCGGATCGAGAGAGAATGGTTGAGGGGGTCCCTTTGACTTCTCAAGCCGTACTCTCTCGGAATATCGCCTAGAACCACAGTGGGAGGGATGGAGCCATACATCCCTCACTCGTGGACACACTGACCCCCAAACTCCTACCCACCCCTCATACCCTTTTCCTTCTCGGAACTTCCTAGCCTTCCTTTCCTAAAAGACCCTCGACACAGCATCCCCAAAGATAACATAGGCCCTGAGGAAAATAATTTTCCGCAGGGCCTCCTGTGTGGAGCTAATGTAAAAAAAACCTACGTAGGAAAAAGCAAAAAATCTATGGTTCTAACATTAATTGGTTAAGTAAGATTTATTTTCCTTTCATCCAGGCAGGTACCTAATATCGAAATATTAAAATTCGATGTTTTAATAGTTGACAAAGCAGTTCGACCTTTGATAGGACATGGGCACTTAGATTTCCCATCAAATCAATTTGTACTTCGCTGTCTTGTAGGCAAATTTAAACATTTATAAATATATTATATTACATCTGGGTGAAATGTCAAACTCCTTTACTGCGATTCGAAACGATCTTTTAATCTGTCTCTCACTATGGTACTCAGAAGTGACTAAACCGTAGTGATGGTAACATATATAATGATGTACCTGCTTATATTTAGAACTCTCCGAGATATTGTGTTACCCTTGAGTTTCGGATGTTGACTTGACACTTGTTAAAGTCAATAACTAGCTAATGTGGCCCTCTACGGTATAAATCCTACTAATATTATAAAGGCGAAAGTTTGTATGGGTGTACGTTTATTACTCTTTCACGCAAAAACTACTGAATGGATTTTAAAAATTCTTTCACTAATTAAAAGCTACATTATTTGCGAGTACTATAGGCTATATATATTAGTAAGCTCTGGCGTTATGAATAATCTCTGGCGTTATGAAATTATTTATCATACGTTTTCTATCCCTAACAAAATCGATTTATTGCAAACGTCAGAAAAAAGGAAACCAAATGTCGCCTTGGAAACGATGTTTTTTTTTAATTAGGCAATTCACCCTAAAAAGAGTGCTTTGTTGGCGTCGTACTTAATAACTATCTCTAAAAATGAATCACCAAAATGTATGTATGCGCATAAACCCGAACGACTGCACCAAATTGGATAATTCTTTTTTTTGTTCGTTATTTTGTATAAAACTGCCGTTGAGTTCTGGCATTATGAAATTTGTATAAAAAAATATAATAGGTGCCACGCGAGCAGTTTGAAAACTGAATGCATCGGGAATGAATGTGTGGAATGCGAGAGGTGAGAGGGGGGAGTGGGGAGTAGGGGAGGGGGTGTTGGGAGGGTGTTGGTGGAAGGGGAAAGGGGAAAGGGGTGGGGGAAGAGGGTGGGGGGTGGGAAGGAAGAGGAAGGGGGAGGGGTGGAGGAAGGTGGGGGGAGGTGGATGGGTATGGGGTGGGGGAGAGGTCGGTGAAGAAGGAGGGAGGAGGGGGTTGATCGATGAGCGGAGTGGGGAGAGGGAAGGTGGAGGGGGAGGAGTGGGGGGAGGAGTGGGGAGATGGATGGGCGGAGGGAGAGGGGTGGAGGGGGTTGATGGGGGGAGTGAGTGAGGGGGGGGTGGAGGGAGGGAGGGGGGGTGGTGGGAGGGGGGGAGGGGGTTTGATGGGGGGAGTGGAGTGGGGAGAGGGAAGGTGGAGGAGGCTGAGTAGGGAACCCCCTATAGCATGCGAGCGAAGCTGCGGGAGAAAGCTAATTTGTAATAAATACGATGTTGTGTGAAATGTTTCGGAGACTGGCCAAACCCCTGGTATTAGCTCTAGGAATCAATCATCTGATGGTAAAACAGATATCTGACCCAGCCAGTCATGTCCCTTTGACAGTTGTGTGTTTTGTTTTTTCATTGGACGTTTTTATATTTACCGTGATGATTCACGGTAACGTACGTAATAAACATACGTTCCTAACGCTATAATTCTGCAGCTCTTTCTTACACATTAAATAATGGTGAGGCACACAAAATACGTACAACTAAAAACTCCTTCAAAGTACTACTTTTTTGCGACGTACTATTTTTTCATTTTCTTTATACGTGTGAGGAAGATGTATGAAAATGATTGTATGTTTCCTTTGGGGGGATGCAGACACTGTAGACGTACGTTGATCGTTTGTCGCATTTTAGACTGTTGTCATTTAGTGTGTAAGAAAGAGCGACAACATTGTATGTTTAAGGTTAAACGTCACGTACGTTATAATCTACGCATTCACAGTTTGAGCCAATCTAATTATTTTAGGTTTTTAATTCTTTTTGCACGTTCCGCTTTAAAATATTTAAGTAAATTTATTGATTGAGCCCGTACGTATTTAATATGAATATAAATAAATAGTTTTGTCCATAAACAAACCCAAGATCCCCCCATCGGAGTTGAAACAAACCCAAATCTTTCAAGAAAGGCTGAAAAATACAATATTGGATTGAGTCACCGATACAAAATTGAATTCTTCGGCCTTTCTTGAAAGATTTGGGTTTATTTCAACTCCGATGGGGCAGTCCAAACCGCCTTCAAAGATTTTATTGATTCCCGTCCGAATGTTTTTTTTTAGTAAAGGGATCGATGATCTACCTATGAGATGGCAAAAGTGCATAGATAGCAATGGTACATACTTTGATTAAATAAATATATTATATTAAAAAAATTCGACTTTATGTTCCTCCCATACAAAACGCCAATTTCATATATACGGACCTAAAATATATTTACATTTAAAGCTCGACAGAAAGCGGCAGACAAGTTCAACTATTTTAAGTTATACAAAAAGCAGTTAGGTGCTAACTAAAAGGGTACTTTTTAATAATATATCTATTACTTTACGAATACCTTTTGAAAATGTAGTATCTATACAACTACCTAAGCGTTTACACTGGATATGTACCAAAAATTACCTAATTACATACGTTTACTTGTTTGGGAATATTTCAGTCCTTTTCCTACATTCCTACCAACCCCTCATACCTTTTTCCTTCCCACATCTTCTTCTCCTTCCTTTCCCTTAAAAAACCCTCCACACAGCATCCTCAAAGATGACAGAGGCCCCTAGGGAAATTGTTTTCCTGGGTGCCTCCTGTGTGGAGCTAATATAAAAAAAATAGATACCTACTTCGTTCATCCTAGACACGAGATACTGTAGATGTGTAGATCTTCCATACTGTTAGAAATTGGCACCGCATCATCAGCATGCAACATACATCATACTTCCAGATTATTCATGGTAGTTAATAATTCTCGTAATTCAAATTATTAGATTGTCACAGGTATACAACAAAAATGCTGTCTGGATGTTTTCAACTGATTTCTATGTACTTAGGTTTTCTGAAAACTAGAAAAATACTCAAAAAATTCCAGAACGTCAGGTTATTTTGCAAAACGGTATACATATATATACAGATATAGATAGTATACACAATAGTGAGCTCTGGCAATAAACATTTCATTGCTAAAACGTTCATCCGATTGCGATGAAACTTTGGGGATTTGATGTGTGCATGCCCGCGATGGTTTCTGTAAACAATAGTGAGCTCTGGCACCATGAAATTACGAAAAATTAATTAATTAAATAAAAATGAATCGCAGAAATGTATGTACCTACGCCCATAACTTTTGAACGACTGCACCAAATTGGATAATTCTTTTTTGTGTTCGTTATTGTCAAGACAAGGTTTGTATAAAACTACTGGCATTATAAAATTTGTATAAAAAATTGCAATAGGTGGCACACGAGCTGTGAAGACTGAATGTACTGGGACTTAATGTATGGAATGCGGGAGGGGGGAGGGGGGAGGGGAACTAGGATAGGGGGTTCGAGGGAGGTGGGGAGGGGAACTAGGGATCGGTGAGGTTTAACCTGAATTTTTAGGCAATAACAAAGACCCTAACTACAAACAAATCGTTAAAAGCATTTCAAGCTTTAGGTTGCCTAATGAGTTTAAAAGAACATTTTCTTCATACCCACCTCGACTACTTTCCAGAAAATTTGGGATATGTGAGTGAAGAGCAAAATGAACGATTTCACCAAGATATTAAGAAGATACCAATGATTGCAGACTACTGTTGGAGAATCTCAATGATTGCAGACTACTGTTGGACGCTTCCTATGCTTCCTATGCTTCCAGATGCTTCCTACAAGCGAAAATGTACCAAAAGGAGTGTCACTGGGAAAAAGAAATGTGTTTAGTGCTTACTAATCAATGTATTTTAAATAAGTTTTGTTAAGCAATCATAAATAATAAAAAAAAAATTTTGTCCTTTATCTTTTATTTTAAGATGATAACTTGTTTAACATAGATACCTACATTGTCAGAAAACGTGACGTTCTATGACAAAATGAAAGTCATTTTCGGATTCAGCACACCCAAAAACATAAGAATAAGGAACTCCAGTGAAAAATATTATGGCTTTAAAAAAATATGTCCATATAGACCAAGAAACGCTGATTCTGAATATATAAGTTTTATTTCATAATATTAAACGCAGAGTTTTTAAAAAATTATTAAAAAATGCATTTTTAAACCTCTTCTCAAAACACAGCGTTAAGTTGGCATTACTGAAATGGTTAACGGTGACGTCACAGTTAACCTGTCACCTGGTGATAGTATGTATTGTATTGTATTGACATTTGAAATGACTTGAAGTGCACACGTACCTATGCAATTCAACATTTCGTGTTTTTGGTTTATTTCCATACTGTTTATAGAGATTTAGATAAATAATAGTTATTGTGTTTATTGAAACATAATTTAGGCCCTCAACAATTTACAAAAGGGGCTATATTTGCGGACAATCAGCAATAAATTTTGTCTATTTGAGGTTAAAGTCATGTCATGTTTTGACATTTGGTTATGTATTTTCAAATTGTTTTTAGTGTAGGGCTTTTTATACAAGTTGTTACACACTCGTCATGATCAGTGTATTATAAATACCAGTGTTTCTGTATGTATTATACATAAAACAATGCACCTACAAAGTAACGCCTGACACAAAACACGACGTCACATGTATTTGCAATGAAAGAGATGATTTATTGTTTTTATATTGCACTTTGATTAAATACAATAACAGTAGCGGTGAAATGTGAACATTTTACCAATGTTTTTCTATATTAAAAGCAGTTAATCTTGAATAAAAAACACACCTCACACCTAAAAGTCATTACAAAGCATTCCTCTATGATTCTTCTGGGTTCTTTACAGTGTTGCTAACAGTTAGCTATGCTAAATTGCTATACATCTTACAAATGTTGCTAGATTGCCAGTTTTTTTTACCCCAAAAAGTTGCAAGAAGTAGCTAAACGTTACAGTAAGTAGATAAGGGAACGTACCCATACTACGTGACCAACTTTTTGCAATTTTTAACCCCCCCCCAATTTTCTAAATTCTGACAATCGTTTTATTTCCAGGTTTTATTTGGATAAAACAAAACAACACAAGGTAGAATAAGAGTAATGCGTACTATTTTGGTTGTATTCTGTCTGTCGTAGCTAGCTAGCGCACAGAACAATATTACAGTGCCACAAAGTTATCTGTTCCGGTGGTGGTGTCGCTAGTTGTGAACAAATATGTCATAGAAATATCAAAGATTGTGGCACTGTACTCCAAAAAGGGAGAGCTAGTGCAGCAGGAAACGGGGATTTTCCGGCCAACGCCACTTATACCATAGCGTCTATGACCATAGAGTCGCGTTTGTTTTTTACTTTTAACTATACGACTTAGCGTTTTATGTTCTCTCATGACGAAATCGAAATATCAAACAATGACGAAAAGTTGCTATAAAAAGTAGCTAAAAAGTTTAGCTACAAGTTTCATTAAAATGTAGCTGTCTGACATCAAATAATAGCTAGATCTAGATCTAGCTATTATTTGATGTCAGACAACTATAAAGTTGCTATGTTGGCATCACTGGTTCTTCATTCAAACAGGGATGTTCTGCCCAAAAAAATTATTTCCCTAGATTTCGAAGTGAAATTTCCCTAGAATTTCACATTTACGCAATTACCTACGTAGCCACCCGATTTTGTAACACTAATCTTGTTATATGTTAATTAATATGATAATTAATTGGAAAGATATCGGAACTTGGTAAATATACTAATAATACCGTGATTTTCCAAATAAAACACTAAACAAAAATTTAAAAGTACGAATACACTCACCACTAAATTAGAAACTGAATTCCAAATTTTAAAAAAACACTTTGCAAAATAAAAATCATAAGCAACCCGCCGCTCATTTGTACCAAGAGTGGTATTTTGAAGACCCCCCCCCCCTCCCCCCGAACGTGTCACGTAGTATGGGTACGTTCCCTAATATCATTTTGAGTTGTCAGTGTTAAAAATAACATTGCATGTAAGTACATGAACAATAATTAAGATTCATAGGAATTCCAATAAATATATATACGTATATATATTTATATAAATAATACCAGTAATATTGTCATATGTAATAAAAATTTTGCCAGAGTTCGAAATTTCCCTAGATTTTGTCCTGATTTCCCTTATCCCTAAAAAATATTTTTCTCCCCTAGATCTAGGGAAATATCCCTCGACATAACATCACTGATTCAAAATGACAACTTAAAACAGTAAAAAAACTATCGGTTGGTGAAGACCACCATAGATACGGTGCGTTTCTGGGAGTCTTTAAAAATTAAAACTTTGACAATTATTTTAACTATTAAAACTAACTATAAAAATAAAAATAAAAATGCAGTTATTTAAGTTTGAAGGTCTTTATTCATTAAAAAAAATAAAAAAATTGGACTGGAGTTCTCTATTACGCAAAAAAACCAAAACAGCTCTCAATTTTTATTTTTTTGTAGACTTGTGATTGGAGATTGAAAAAAATGCAAGAATGAAATAAAGGGGCAATGGCTCAGTTGGTGGAGCGGCAGTTCCGGTACGATCTGAGAGGACCGAAGTTCGAGTCCCAGTCAGCGAAGGGTCAGGAGAATCCGGCTGGAGAGCTCAAAAGGCCTCCCTCAATTAGTCTCCTGCGATCCAGAACGCCACGCAGTGGCTGGGCAAACGTATCCGCTACCAAAATCTAGACAAACCTCATCCCATGAACCCGGGCACACCTGCTAAGTCACCAAACGTAGCGAACCATTTGGAGTGACCTGTGGCAGGGGTGTTGGTTGTTCAATAAATGGTTCCCGGGGCGGCGGTACCCATACCCGCCTCCCAAATTGTAGATGAATGGTATGATCAATGAGTTAATAGTGAATGTAAATGAGTCTAAAGTCATGGTGTTAAGAGAGTGCGAATTAGTGTTCAATATAGTTGTGAAAAGTGAATACTTGGAGCAGGTGGCTAGATTGTGTATTTGGAAAGGGTGTTTACGAGAGATGGAAAGATATTGAGGGGGAAATGAAGGTTTCATAGGAGGGGTGTTGCATGATTCTGAGCTGTCCGCTCACCGTCATTTTGACAACCCACAAAATGCTTTTTTCAAATATGTATTTGGTTCATTGTATTTATAATATTAGAAGCATAATTTGAGAAGCATTATATTAGTTATATATTGTAATCTCACTTTTCTTATTGGATTCACGAGGGACGAATCACGCGTAGGAACATTAATTCTAATCAAATTCTATGTGTTCCCAATTATGTCCTCTGCGTGGGAATTGCATCTAAATTTCTCTAATAAACAACAAACAGTGTTAATATTTTTATTTTTGATACTGACAATTCATGGTGGAACTCTATTATAACAATATATTGAAACAATTTTAAACTTAGTTCTAACGTAATATATGTATGTCTCTCTCTCTGGTTTCAATCGGATGGGATTGGTTTGCAGCAATTTCATCTATTCGTTTCTTCCACTCTTCCCTGTCTTGTGCGGCTCTTTTGAAGTCTGCATATGATGAGCAGCGCACGTCCACCAGCAGGTCTTCCAGGTACTCTCGGCGTGGGCGTCCCCTAGCGTTTGTCCCCTCGGTCATACCCTCCATTATGGCATGCAAGAGGCCTTCTTGTCTTATTACATGGCCGATCCATCTTGCGCGCCTTTCGGACAAGGTCCTGAGCAGGTGCCTTCCTCCTTCGATTCTTTGGAGAACCTCCTCATTTGTGATGTGGTCTCTCCAGGAAATTCCTAATAGTCTTCTATAGGACCACATCTCAAAAGCCTCTAGTCTCCATTTATCTCTTTCGGATAGGCACCATGTTTCGCAGCCGTACATCAAGATACTTGATGAGGAGTATTCTCAGTTTTTGGTCTATATTATTCGATTCTATTATTTTCGACCTTTTATTGAATGCAAATGGTTCAGGAGCCTACAAGGGTTCCTGATGTCCAAACTCACCGTTCCAATCTGTTAGACCTTTTTTTAACTACTGTGCCACACGGTTACAGTATTGAAGTCACAGCGCCTTTAGGATCTTCCGACCACTGCCTGGTGACGACATCAATCCCTGTAAACTTCAGACCACCAAACGAGAGGCTGAAGAGAAAAGTGTGGCACTATAGGTCAGCAGATTGGTTCGGTCTGCGGGCACATTTTAATGCTTTCCCATGGTCAGCTGTCTGTTTTCGGACTTCGGATCCCTCAAGATGTGCCCAGGAAATTGGTGAGGTCATCACATCCGCGATGGATGGCTTCATCCAATCTACTGTTAAGGAAACTGGTGTAGGCTCAAAGCCGTGGTTCAGTCGACAATGCGCTGAAGCAGTGCGACGAAAAAACGCGGCTTACCGAGCCTACAACACATCTAGAACATCCGAAGACAGAACAGCTTACAACAAAATGGCAAAGGAAACCAAGAGAATCATAAATAGGTTAAAATTCGAGCACGACCAGCAGATCAGCAGAAAGCTGACTGCATGCCCGCATGGCAGCAGGCAATTCTGGTCGCTTGCGGGCTCAATAGGTCGCAATTTCTGCAAATCCAGTCTGCCACCTCTTACCAGACCTGACGGCTCACTAGCAAACACCGCCACCGAAAAGGCTAACTTACTAGGTAAAATGTTTGCGGATAACTCAACCCTCGATGACCAAGGTGCTGTCCCGACGTCGGTTCCTCACTGCGGTTTTCGTATGAAAAAGCTGAGGATCCGGCATCGGGAAGTACTCCATGTTTTACGAGGGCTTGATGTTAATAAAGCTAGTGGGCCTGACGGAATACCTGCCCTGGTACTGCAAAGGTGCGCTGCAGAAATAGCTCCAATTTTGACGAAGCTTTTTAAACTGTCCCTGAAGACTGGCTCTGTGCCCTCTGGTTGGAAAAAAGCGGTTATCCATCCTATTCCAAAGAAGGGTGACCGCTCCAACCCGGCCAACTACCGCCCCATAGCGATCACATCAGTTCTGTCTAAGTTGATGGAACGTGTGATCAACAACAAACTGCTCACATACCTCGAGAAGAACAAAATTATTAACGACCGTCAATACGAATTCCGGCGGAACCGCTCGTGCGGTGATCTTCTCGCGTATGTGACGCATGTTTGGGGGCGATGCCTGGAACGTTTCGGTGAGACCCAAACGGTTGCACTGGACATATCCAAGGCCTTTGACCGGGTTTGGCACCGAGGACTTGTCAACAAACTGCATTCTTACGGACTTCCCGCATCCTTGTGTACGTGGATTGCCGACTTCTTGATGGAGAGGTCGATTCAGACGGTAGTCGATGGTTTCACCTCTTCCTCTCACTCGATAAATGCTGGCGTCCCGCAGGGATCGGTTCTGTCTCCAACTCTGTTTTTGTTGCACATCAACGACCTTTTGTCATGTGCACCAATTCACTGCTACGCGGATGACAGTACAATTCATGATAGCTTTTTGTTTGACAAGCCCCCAAAGGGCTCACAAACTCCAACAGCTCGTAAGGCTTTGAAGCAAAGAATGGACGGTTACCTCGAGAATGTTTTCTCTTGGGGTAAAAATAATATCGTTGAATTTAATGTTTCAAAGACCCAATCTTGTCTGATTACGTCTAAAAGGGATCGCAATGAAAATCTAGTCTCTTTCAACGGAAGCAATCTTTCGAACAGGCCCTCCATTGATTTGCTTGGTGTAACCCTAAGTGACCAGCTCAGGTATGGGGGCTCCATCGAAGCCAGAGTAAAGTTAGCCTCCCAAAAACTGGGCGTACTGTACAGGGCCCGCAGATACTTTAAAAGTACACAACTGCTAACCCTGTACAAATCGCAAGTGCGCCCCACGGTTGAATTTGGCAGCCACCTCTGGTCTGGAGCTCCAAAATACCTGAAAAATACCCTCGACTCTGTGCAGAAACGGGCGGTCCGTTTGATAGATTCTCCCATCTTAACAGACGGATTGCAATCTTTAGAGCACAGGCGTCGGGTGGGAATGCTATCCTTGTTCTACCGGTATTACAATGGAAGATGCTCCGAGGAACTAGCATCATTGATCCCTTCGGCACCGGTGCATAGTCGGGAAACACGCCAAACGCGTGCCCAACATTTGTACACAGTTGACATTTGTCACATGAGAACGGGTCGTTTCTTCGACTCGTTCTTGTGTTCAACAGCTCGGCTGTGGAATGATTTGCCGGCCTCTGTGTTTCCTCCTTCCTACAACATGGGTCTCTTCAAGACCAATGTTCATTCCTTCCTCTCCTCAAAAAGACCCTCCACACAGCATCCCAGATGACATAGGCCCTGAGGGAAATTATTTTCCTCAGGGCCTCCTGTGTGGAGTTAATGTAAAAAAAAAAAAAAAGAATGCAAGCCTAGCCTGGTGTATATGGCTGTCGACCTCGCTCTTAGACCGACCGTCCCATGTTATTTTGCTCCCGATGTAGACAAACTCCTTGGTGTTCTTTAGTGGAACTCCTGACATCTCTACTCTCATCTGATGTTGCATTCGGCCTACAGTCAGCAGCTTTGTTTTGTGTTTATTTATCTTCATGTTGTAATTGTTTTGAAGAATGCTTTGCATGAGTGTTAAGGCCTCTTGCAGTTCTTCTTCGCTTTCAGCAACCATGGCAATATCGTCAGCAAACCTTATCATATCCACCTTTTGCCCGTGTATCTTTACACCTTTTCTGTGACTCATTCTCTCTCTCAAGTCATCAATCACACTTTGTATATAAGCGTTAAAAAGAACAGGTGACAGAGAGCATCCCTGTCTCACCCCTTGTCTTATACTGGCTTCTTTTGCATCATTGTCACATCTAATTATAGCGACCTCATTCTTGTATAGCGCCTGGATTATTCGTCTATCTTTATATTTGATGTCTATTCTCTTCAGAATCTCGAAGAGTCTTTTCCATTCAACTTTGTCGAAAACCTTCTCCATGTCTATGAATGCGATGAATGTGTTTTGGTTTCTTTTTATTCTTTTTTCAAGTAGTATTCGTAGTGACAATATTGCTTCTCTGGTTCCTACACCTCTTCTAAAGCCAAACTGGTCTCCGGAAAGGATGTTCTCTACTTTTGGTTCGATTCTTTTTAGAATGATATTAGTCAAGATTTTTGAGGTATGGGATATTAGGCTAAGAGTTCTGTGTTGTACACATTTCGTCGTGCCCGCCTTCTTTGGTAATGCGACAATTAGGCATTTCTCGAAATCCCCTGGTATCTTTCCAGTCTTATACATTGTCTGTATCATTTTAAACAGGGCATCTATAGTTCTTTTTCCTGCTGGCTTAATTAGTTCAGCCGGAACGTCATCGATTCCGGATGCTTTCCCGTTTTTGAGATTTTTCAGTGCGAGGTCAAACTCTTCTCTAGTGATTGGATCTCCCAAATCATCTGCGTCTACCTCATTTTCTCTTTCTATCAATGTTTCGTTGTCATTATTTCCCTTTCCATTGTACAGCATTTCGAGATACCTAACATGCTGTACCTTTAACATGCTGTAAAGAAAACCCCTCAAAAGCTGCAAATATATTTAACACTTTCTTTGCAAATGTTGCGAAAAATCTCGCCAATCTCATTCACATTGATCCAAATATTATAACATCTCAATACTGTAATATAAATGCTAAAAATAAAATGACAACATTTGAAGTCACCACAGAGGACGAAATAGTTTCTATCATAACCGATATGAAAGGAGGATCTGCTCCGGGCTTTGATGCAGTCACGGTTGATATTTTAAAAAACGTAAAAAATCAAATTTCTAAGCCATTAATGCATATAATAAATACAAGTTTCCAAAGCGGAGTATTTCCATCAATTTACAAACAAACTACTATTACCCCAATATTTAAGTCAGGTAATCCAGAAGAAGTAAACAATTACCGTCCCATATCAGTAATCTCAAATATAGCAAAAATTTTTGAAAAACTAGTTAAAAAAAGAATGAGCCAATTTATAAAATGCAATGATATAATTAATGAAAACCAGTTTGGTTTTATGGAAGGTGCAATTGCAAAATTAAGTAGCCTTGTACATAGTTCAGTAGATAAATCATTTAAATGCCTGGGAATTTTTATAGATCTCAAAAAAGCATTTGACAGTATATCACATGACAAACTTATAAGTAAATTAAAAAACATTGGATTAAATGGTTCAGCTCTAGAATGGATAAAAAGCTACCTTTTCAAACGTCCCCAAGTTGTAAAAATTAATGGTGTGCTTAGTTCACCAAAAATGAGTCATTTCGACATACCTCAAGGTACAGTCCTGGCACCGTTACCGTTTATTATCTATGTTAATGACATATTCATACAAAAACTAAACGGAAAAATAATATCTTATGCTGACGATCCTGTCATAATAATTGAAGGTACGGATTGGAATACTGTTAATAACCTAGCTAACATTGATATTAACATATTGAAAAATTGGTTAGATAAAAATCTCCTCTCTCTAAACACTGAAAAAACAAAATTTATCCCATTCTCTATCAATAAATTCAAATTAGAACCAAATTTAAACATCATAATACACCAAAGTAAATGTAATAAAACTAACTGCAATCAAGATTGTGCTATACTTAGTCCAACTCCCAAAATCAAATATCTTGGTGTATATATAGATCAACATTTTAATTGGAAAACACATATTTTTGAACTCGTCAAAAGGATTAGGAAATGTATTTATATATTTATTAGACTTAGAAATATTCTTAGCTTAGAAAACCTAAAAAGAGTGTACTATGCAACTGTTCAATCTATATTGCAATATGGTATTATTGGCTGGGGAGGAACATATGACAATATTTTAAATCCCCTCAAAATTGTTCAAAGGTTGATAATTAAGGTAATCTTAAAAAAACCGTCTAAATTTCCTACTGAAATTCTTTTTTCAATATTCAATGTGCCTAGAATAGACAAAATCTATAAACTCTATAAAATCTATATATCTCGTAACTTCCAATTCAATACATCAGCAAGATACCAGAAAACTATTAAAATTCCTAAATTTAATACTAAGCACATTCAAAATTCCTATCTTTACCTGGGCATAATATTATTAATGCTATTATAACAACCTCCCATTCAAATTAAAAACCATCGAAAATATGTAGGAATTTAAGCCCAAATTAAAAAATTACCTTCAACTGCTATAAAAGTCCCAAATATGTTTACTTTGTATCTTAAAGTCTGCTATTTTATAAATCATTTATTCCTTCTTTTTTCTTTCATTTCTTAGTTTCTAAATCTCTGAGTTTACTATTGTATTCTTTCTTACGTATCCTTTACTTACTTATTACAATAATTTTTGTTACTAACTTACATGATTCTTCCATTTATAATGATTTTTTTAATTTATATTATGATTTTTTTAAACTCTTCAGGATTTTTATTTTTAAATTTATACAAGATTTTTCAACCTACTTATTATTTACAATAGCCGTTATTGCTAACTTACACGATCATTAATTTACTAATTGAGCTAGAACTCCCTCACCAAACACAAGAGCATTGTCTCTGTATGGTGAGGAAAGGCAATTTTTTGTTTTTTTTTTGTTAACCTTATGTAACTATGTAACTGTTGTAACTTCATATGTATTTTTAATAAACATTGCCAATAAAAATAAAAATAAATTAAAAAAAAAAACCTTTTCCATCTCTCTCCTATTTCGTCATTTTCGAAAAGTATTTTGCCGTCTCCTTCTTCTATTGCATTACCCTTTCCAACTCTCATCCCAAAGAAGTCTTTCACCGCAGCGTGAGCTCTTTCTACATTTCCTCTCTTGAGGTCGTCGTTTATCTCATCGCATTTATTCTGGTAGAATGTTTGTATGTATGTATTTTGTTTATAATATTATTCATACTCCAATGTAAAATATGTATCATTAATCTAACATCGCAAAAATATTAATAAAAAATTCCATGTTCTCATAAATATAATGACGATATTAGTAGACACCTAGATGACGTAAAATGGGTTGGTAATAATTCATATAAGGTATTTTCCAAATAATTATTAAAGTGATCTACAATTCGAGTAATTACGCCCGAGGTAATTACGCCTACTAACCAATTAACTGGAATTTCACTCGTTAAACACGACATAGCCAGGAATATGGGAAAATCCATGTAATTAATAATTTGAATAAAATTCTTGTATACCAACCAACCCTGTTAACCCCCCTCCCCCAAATTTTATGTATACAGGGTGTTAAGGGACGTACTTGACTTACTTTAACCAGTGATTCCTGACATTATTTGGAGTAAAAAATGTAAATGAAATTTTGGTCTTCGGTGACATTTTTGATGTTTTTTTTTTTTATTTTTTCTACAAAAACATAAAAAAATTGTAGTTGTTGAACAGTTGGAGGTAGGGTAAGGGGTTCGTCAGACACCCGGCTGAGTGACCAGTGACGACGTGCAGAAGAAAATTTTTTTTGTTTGATTTTGAAGAAAAAAATTTTGAAAAAAAAAAAAGTCGTCAAAAAAAGTCACCGGAGACCAAAATTTCATTTACATTTTTTACTCCAAATAATGTCAGGAATCACTGGTTAAAGAAAGTCAAGTACGTCCCTTAACACCCTGTAATTAAAAGTACACAACTGCTAACCCTGTACAAATCGCAAGTGCGCCCCACGGTTGAATTTGGCAGCCACCTCTGGTCTGGAGCTCCAAAATACCTGAAAAATACCCTCGACTCTGTGCAGAAACGGGCGGTCCGTTTGATAGATTCTCCCATCTTAACAAACGGATTGCAATCTTTAGAGCACAGGCGTCGGGTGGGAATGCTATCCTTGTTCTACCGGTATTACAATGGAAGATGCTCCGAGGAACTAGCATCATTGATCCCTTCGGCACCGGTGCATAGTCGGGAAACACGCCAAACGCGTGCCCAACATTTGTACACAGTTGACATTTGTCACATAAGAACGGGTCGTTTCTTCGACTCGTTCTTATGTTCAACAGCTCGGCTGTGGAATGATTTGCCGGCCTCTGTGTTTCCTCCTTCCTACAACATGGGTCTCTTCAAGACCAATGTTCATTCCTTCCTCTCCTCAAAAAGACCCTCCACACAGCATCCCAGATGACATAGGCCCTGAGGGAAATTATTTTCCTCAGGGCCTCCTGTGTGGAGTTAATGTAAAAAAAAAAAAAAAAAAAATGAATCAGAGTTTCTCTTATTTTTTACTATTTAAGGACTATTTGACTGTCCAACTAGGAAGGTCTCCCGTTCTAGGACAGTCAAATTGACATGTTTCGTACATATTAGCTAGGTAGGTACACGATGATTCATAGTATTAAACAAAATTAAGATTCACAAATTCCATTGACATAATCATAATAATATATGGTACAGTTGAGTACTAGGTTCTAGAATCAATTAATCGCAAATACAAGAAAAAGTGTATACGAAGTGAGTATATATACCAGAAAAACAGTAAAAGAAAAAGAAAAGTAAAATTTGGGAACAAAAGAAATATATAAGGCGCTCGTAATACATAATTATCAGATAACATTTTTTAATAATATTTCTGACTCCGTCCTGCCTAAATCTAGTAACCATTTAGTTATTTTTGGACCGAAGGACGAAACTTCACATAGTTTTAATTGTGAAGGGATTTTGTTATATAATTTTGGTCCCAGGAATGAGAATATTTTTTGATAAACCGCTGGGTTGCTTGTTGGAATAGAAAGATCTTTTCTGCCCTTAGGTACTTCTGCTTTGATGTTTGTGTACTGTTTTCATTTTATATTTACTTTTATGAGCATAATTTATTATCTTTTTAATGTAACACTGTCGAACATCTAGTACATTAAATTCCCTGAAGAGAGCGTCGCTCGAATATCTGAAAGCTTTTTCATAATAACACGTAAAATAGATTTCTGTGCCTTCAATAACAGGTTTAATTTTGATTTTCCTGTACCCGCCCACTCAATGTAGCCGTAGGTTATGATAGAGTTACATAGCCCGTAATATACCTACATTTTTAAGTAGTGTTTTTTAAACTTCCCGCAATAAAATAAACATATGAATCAGTCTATTTGGTTTCATTTTCTATTTGGTATTTCCATTTGAAGTTATTGTCAACTATAACGCCTACATATTTAATAAGTTTAACACATGGTGTTAAACTTATTAAATATTTAAATTAAATTGGGAAGAGATTCACAATTACATGGAGAGTTATTATTTCCAAAGCTACAATTAATTTGATGCATAATGAGGTGTTTAAACCGTGTTAGAACCGTAGTTTTTTTTAATCTTAAGTGACATTATAATAATAATAATAAATTTGGACAACTTATATAGGGCTGTTTTTGCGAAAAATCGCCTCAAGAGCGCTGTACAAATTAGCATGGATTTTACATTAGAATTTACTTAACTTAGGAGGCTAGATAACAACTCGTCTTGTAGCTATCAAGCGCATGGATTATTGGAATTCTAGCCCCCCGATAAATTAAATATCTTTTTATATGTACGTATTTTAATTTACTTAAATATGTAGGAGGCAAGATAACAACTCGTCTTGCAGCTATCAAGCACATGGATTATTGGAATTCTAGCCCCCCAATAAATTAAATAAAATATCTTTTTATATGTACGTATTTTAATTTACTTAACTATGTAGGAGGCTAGATTACAACTCGTCTTGCAGCTATCAAGCGCATTTATTTAATTTAGTGGGGGGCAAGAATTCCAATAATCCATGCGCTTGATAGCTGCAAGACGAGTTGTTATGTAGCCTATATATATATATATATATATATATGTAGAACAATTTTCTCGGTTTACCCACGTAACGTAGTCCTTAAAAGGACTTTTTAACTCCTGACGTTTCGGACAGATCACACTGTCCATCTTCAGAGGCCTTATGTCTTGAGTTTTTGTCTCAAACTGATAGCTTTCGCATGTCTGTTCGGTCTAAAAGCTAAAACTTAAGTGAGTGCAAGTCACTTCTTATGTCTAGAACGAAGTACCCGGGTTGCAGGTGATTGATGGTGGAGGGGGTGGGGGGCGGGGCTGGCAGTAGATACCTGATTGGTTAAGCTAATTGGAGACACTACTTAGCTTAACCAAAGCTATCAGTTTGAGACAAAAACTCAAGACATAAGGCCTCTGAAGATGGACAGTGTGATCTGTCCGAAACGTCAGGAGTTAAAAAGTCCTTTTAAGGACCACATTACGCGGATAAACCGAGAAAATTGTTCTAAATATATATATTTATTTATTTTATTTTTGTCGTATGTACGTATATTTAGATTATCGGAATAAACATAATTACTCTCTCGCTTCAACATTTGAACTTAGAAATAAGAATTAGCTACCGACCGCTCTTGTTTAATAAACTAATAATAATGCCTGCTGCGGACACAATCGTATTGCAGTCTTACTAGAGGTAATGCAAAAGCATTGCACTCTTGTGATCACTCATGTATTTAGTAATCTACTTAACATCCTTAGTCTAACTTAATCTAACTTAATCTACTTAATCTAACTTAACCTAACTTAATCTTACTCACACATACTCAAAATCTTTATTTAATAAATCTGCAGTTCATGACAACAATTATAAAGAAACGATAAAAATAACATGTAATCAACGCTAACGAAAATGTATATACTCGTAATACACTGTAATAATTGTCACTGTGAACTGTTTATTATTATTGATTGTTGTTTTATACACTTTCTCTTAGGTATTTTATTTTGTCATTTATCACTCCATACGTACGGCACTGGTAGAAACCGAAGGGCGCGGGATCAGTCCGATGATTTCCTAGTCCATGTGCTTAGGGGCGGGGGGCAGGCGCGGGCGGTTGGCAGCGGGGGCAGCTAGGGATGTAGAGATTGCAGGAGTCTTCTCTGGTGCGTTTCTTAGAAGGCCGCTTCGGTGGCCCACACACCAAACGGGTCATATGGTCCACAGTCGTAAATACAGCGACAGTAAAGGTGCGGGGTGCGCAGGGGTACGGCTATGACACCGAACGACCGAACAAATTTCATGGTTTCCTTATTCCCAAAGGCAAATGCGGAAGAGCTCCAAATAAAAGGACATGACCGACTCCTTCCCACTCCCAACATAACACAAACACACACGTATGTATATATTTCCCCTTGCTTGATGCCAGTTGCTTTGTTGAGCTATGCAAAACATGCAATTTTAGTAGGGTTTTTACATAACAATTTTTCCCTACCGACAAAATACATGACCTCTAAGTCTATAATAGCCAGGTACTATTTTTAAATACCCACATGAGGTAAAAATTGCAAGGCGCATATGACGCCGTTCTATTTGTATAAAGAACATTAACTTTAAATTCAGTAAATTTAAATGATTCATCTCTTCAAGAAATATAAGAATCTAGTAAATGAAAAAAAAAAAGACCACATCTGGTAAATGTTCGCTACCCATCCTGGGTTTTAAACACTTCGCATCTAATGAATCACGATAACAATCTGCACATATTCTTAAAACTAACGAGTTTACGTCCACACTACTCACGATTAAATTATTTTGAGTTCACATATGTAATTTACACACAGTAATGAACATTATTTGACACTTTTAAGGTCTCAAAACGTTAATTATCCCTCTTTTTTAATAAGGGATAACGAGACCGGCCAGAATGCGTCAGGCTGCTCCGAGCGCCTGACGCATTCTCAACATTCCAGTTAAGTATTGTCCTGTATATTATCTGCCTGTACAGAAAGTAACAAAGAATTATTATTTATTTTTTACAAGAACGACTCTCTTTTGATAAATTTTAAATGATATTCCCATCAATGTAATATATCATTGAAGAAGAAGATTACACTAATAATCTAAACGAAAATGTGAAAGAGAACAAAACACAGAAAAATATAAAAAGATAATGGTCGCAACTGGGACTCGAACCCAGAACCTCTCGTCTAACCGGGACGTACACTTTAACCAATTCAGCCATTGCCGCCTTCCATCAAACCGTCTGTAACATATCTATTTCGTGAGCAGGTACTGCGCAAAGTAGGTACTGTTTATTGTCTATGCTTTATTTATTTTTTCTTTCTCTTTTAACTTTGTTGGTTGGCCAAACTGGAAGGGGGACCGGAAACGTCATTTGAGGAAAGATGACGGCAGACATCACGTAGTTTTTTGGGGCGAGAGGAGATTTTTTGAAGAGGAGTTTTGGTTATGTGAGATTCTAGTGCGATGTAGCCTAGAAAGAGTTTTTATATTCGTTATGTGAGTGTGTGACGACTTAAATGGCACAGAAGCCTTGTTTTATTTTGTTTAATTCCTCGCCGGATGCCGTGTGATTGCTTTATCCGCGTGCGGAAGTGAATTTAGACCGTAATCAACGGGCGATGCATTGCGTGCAAGGATTACTTTGCTGTTCCTTTGGCCAGTGAGATTTCCGCACGCCGCTTGATGGGTGCGGATCAGCTGTGCCTGTTTTGTTGGGTGGACTCCCTTTAAATGAAGCGGCTTTTAGACTCTGGTTGGATACGCCGATATTACCTACTTTGCTGTTCCTTTGGCCGGTCAGATTTCCACACGCCGCTTGATGGGTGCGGATCTGCTGCGCCTGTTTTTGTTGGGAGGTTTCCCTTTAACCAAGTGGCCCCATGACGTGCTGGACGGTGTCTTGGGGATTGCTGTTGTCGTTTGGAAGAGAATCGCGGCGACGGGACGTATGCGGTTTTAATAACTATCCGTAATTTTGTTAACTCTCTCTTTCCAAATCAGTTGATAGATGCTAAAGGTATTTATGTTTTTGTTAACTTTTCTTTGGTTCTATTTTCCCTTGCAAAGTGCAATAAAGTTTCTATTAATTTTCACTAGTAAAATAAGTGCCTCATTCCCTAATTCAAATTCCCTATCTCCACTATCCTGAGATGGATTTTCTAGTTGCTCTGAGAAGATAAGCTGTCGGATAACTAAGGTATGCTACCTACGCAAAATTGCCATTACACGTCATAATTGTCAATCTCATATTTTTAAATTTTATAACTTACAATATTATCTACGACTATTTGTTCCATATCATGGGCAACTACCTTTTTCATTGGGAACAATTGTTCTAAGAACTGGTTTGTAACCTAGATAGCGTCTCGGTTAAAAATATCCCATTTTATTTATATGGAACATATATTGACCTTTTTTTAAAGTCTAAATTAATATTCATTTTTTTATAAGAACAACTCTCTTTTTATAACTTAGGTTATTCCCAATAATGTAATACATTATTTAAGAATATATGATACAGGGTATCAAGGGACATACTTGACTTACTTTATTTTTATTTGATTATGAACATCATTTGTTTTTTCCTCCAAAACTCACTCAGCCGAGTAACCGCTGAAACCCTAACCCCGATAACTACACATTGATTTTTTATGATTTAAGTTGAAAAAAAACATTAAAAAAGTCAGCGGAGACTAAAATTTCATTAGCATTGTTTACTCCAAATAATGTCAGGAATCACTGGTTAAAGCTATTCAAGACACTCTATTTTTTTCAGCGCAATGGGGTAATTTTTCACAAAAATGGTACTATATAAATCGTCCAAATTTTATTTTCAATTCAATAATTTATTCATTTTTAAAACGTTACAAAATAAAATTTCAATGCCTTTTATAAGAGTATTAACATTTAAAATTTAAACAGGTTTAAGCCATCATACTAACAACAACAAAGCTTGTCTGAATTGTGCTTCATTCATATTAAACATATCGATATTAGCTGTCCTATTAATTTAATAAGCTCATGTCTTTAATGTTTTTTAACACAATTACTCACTTAACAAAATAAGAAACTCCATCCGCCCTATTTTTCGAAGTATTTCATCCGTCATTTAAATTATTAATATTAACATATTATTCAAAAGGCAGTGTCAAATTTCACACGAAGTAGGGCTGTGCAAAAAATGGTTAATTATTATTATTCATAATTTAACTAAATTTACTAACTAACTAATCATCACGCCGTTTCTCCGCAGTGGTAGGCAGAGGGGATGAACCGCCAAACAAATCGGTATTGGCACACACTTCTTGCCTCGTTCACATTCATACTTCTTATTAATTCTTATTCTTCTCATACATGCTTTTCTATTATTCTGACGCATATTTCGACAAAACCGATTGTCCTCTAGGCTCTTAACATCAAAATTAAACGAAAGTCCTTATCATATGACTCATGTTGCATCCCCCATACAATCTCTCATCCCCTAAGGGCCCTAAGTATTATAGTTCAAGCGACCTGCCACCCTCGAGAAGCATACGTGACGTAATATACGCCGGTCTAGTGCCAGTGTGTAGTGTTTAATGTCCAGTGCACTGTAATAACGCTAATAACAGTGTTGTTGCTCTAAATGACCTATTCATGTTGAACAGTAAGGAGCAGTATCGACCTAATCAAATACATAATTAAATTATTATTGAAGATAGGATAAAGAGACCATAGATAAATTAGATGTGGGCATGTTTCTTGATTCAAAAGTTATTTATTTATTTATGTTTAACCAATTATATTTTTCATAAGGTTTGCATTATACTTTTGACAATGTATCTTCAATAGTATTTGCTATCTATCTACGAGTATATATATAAAAATCAAAATATGCTTGCTTCGGGGTATATATTAGTTTATCCTTAGTTTTCCATAACATTCTTTCTTTTTTTTAAATACACAGTATTATCAAAATCAATACTGCAGCACACATATATTTATGTACAATGAATTATTTAAGAACTAACTAATAACATTTATGTACACTCCCTTCCATGCACAATCAAATGCTTTTAATGGAAGGGTAGTAAAATGTATATATATATATATACCGTGTAAATGAGTATATGAGATGTTTATGCGTAGCTAAACCATTCATCCGATTGCGATGAAGCTTTGATGTGCGCATGCCTGCGATGGTTTCTATATATAATAATAGTATATATAATATATATATATATATTTATATAATATGTATATATATTTATATATAATATATATTTATATATAATATTTATTATATATATTTATAAGAGTATATGAGATGTTTATGCGTAGCTAAACCATTCATTGATGTGCGCATGCCCGCAATGGTTTCTATGTCTATATATAATAGTGAGTTCTGGCATCATGAAATTAGGCATTTCTAAAAATTCATCCGATTGCGATGAAACTTTGGGGGTTTGATGTGCGCATGCCTGCAATGGTTTCTATATTATATATAATAGTGAGCTCTGACGTCATCAAATTATGCGTTGCTAAACTCATCCGATTGCGATGAAACTTTTGTGGGTTGTTGTGAGCACGCCCGCGAAGGTTTCTATATATACTGGTGAGCTCTGGCATAATGCAATTTGTATAAATAAATTGCAATAGGTGGCACGCGAGCAGTTTGAAAACTGAATGTACTGAAGGAGACGCGGGAGAGGAAGGGAAGGCGGAAGGGGAATGGGGCGAATGGGAAAGGATAAGCAGGGCGAAAAAATTTCTTTATTAAGTGGCATAGGAACGCATGTCGGGAATTCGCTAGTAATGTATAAAAGTGTGCCACCTGCAAAAATTTTGATACTTTAGGCACTTCACTATATATTATTTATGTAAGAGCGGTCCCAAATCAGATCCTCGAGGAACTCCAAGGTTTACTTGTTGTTTAAGGAGTTTACTTGCAGTTTTTTGTGGGTCATTGTTGTGAAGTTCAAATTTTAGTACGTAGGTAATAGAATATTATTATAGTATATTTAGAATACATGTACACTAGATATAAAATGTAAAATAACATAACTAATTAAAAATATACTCAAAACAAAATGAACAAAAAAATCAACAACTAAAATTCAAATACAGAAATTCATTTCATCAACACTAAGAAATTTTGATTTCGATAAAATGTAATAGTGACATACGAAGTGGGGAAGTGTAAGAGAGTCAGAGCGCGTGCTAAACGGGCTAGAACCAAAAGGTACTAAGTCAGTGGTGCTATCAGTTTCCAATAAAATCTACATGACGGCCTCCATGGTTGAGTGGTTACGATCCTTAGCTACGAATCCGGAGGTCGCGGGTCCTTGGTGTTATTTCACAATATAATCATTTAAAATAATATGTTTATTGCATTTTTCTTCACCTTTCACAGATACGTTCTGATTCGCCCTGGTGAAATACTACCATTCAGTTTGGAAATGTTATTTAAAATGGCTTTAGCCGTATTTGGTGACTAGATCTGAATATCCAGAATACATCATCACAGTATACCTCAATTGGGACTAGTATAATATACAGTCTCACTGGTTCTAGACGGTTGGGAACTGTTGGGACTTGAGCGGTACTCATATATTTATTTATTTTTAACATTGAAGGCATATATGGCAATATGCCTTCATTGTGCGGGTGAACATAACTTAAAAAACTGCAATAATAAGAACGAAATACCAAAATGCATTAATTGCACAGAACTTTTGAACTGAATTGCATGAAAATTTGAACTGAATAAAAAATAATAAATTGAACCAATGTAATAACACCCCACCATACACACAAGCCCTGCTTATTTATGGGGGTACATCTAATACATGTATTATATAATTAATTATTGTATAAAATTTATTATAATTTATGTATTTTTTGGAAATAAAAAATATATATATATATATCTAGTGTCTACTCAGCGTTATTGACCTTGTGGAAAAACGCATTATTGACTAATGAAATAAAGCATTATGTCAATAGATTCCTGTTCCTTTACGTATATTTTATTGTTTATGTTTAATGTGTTTTATTTAATAACAATGACCAACTTTACAACCATAATTTATAATCATTGTCTTAACTTTTTAAAATAATGTCTTCGTAGAAGTCCAGGCGTATAATTCATCAATCAGGTCAATTTTTATTGAAGTAAGTACTTCTTTAGCACCGTTGTGATTTGAAACTCGATGAAACGAAAAATAGCGACAATAAAAAGATATATATGCAATACATACATACTTCTAAAGGATTTACCCCACGAGAGAATGAGGTAGACTAATCCGTCTCCTCTTTATTTATTTATTTATTTATTTATTTATTTATTTATTTATTTATTTATTTATTTATTTAAACGCCCATTGGGCTTTTACATACATTGTTATTAGTATTATTACATTAACTATATGGCATATAAAAGTTTAAGTACATATATGAATAAAATAATTATTATATGTGTAGTACCTACATAAATGTTTTACAAATAATATAGAATACCATTATGGAGAACAGTTTTTTTTTTTGTACTTACAAACAAAAATAACGGGATTGAAATTAATCAGCATTAGTAGGGACTTAAGCATAATCGAAATATAAATTAAATTACAATATTAATTTGTAAAGTTACATATATATATTAAAGTTTAAAAGTCTAAAAGAAAAGAGTGAAATAAATAGAAGCTAAAAAGGGTTTTTCACTATGGAATGGTGAAGTCATACATTTATGCGGTGCTTCGTAGCGTTCCCACTCTTGTCTACTTTAGTTTTCTGTACATTTCACTTCTACCGCGTGTGAATTGCATACTGTTTCTTTTTTCGTGCTAATGAATTAAATTAACACCCTGTAAATCTTTCGTAAAATCAATTTCAACCAACATATTACAAGATATAAGATTTTTACGGCCAAAGTTAAAAATATCATGATTAACTTTTGGGTTGCTGTGCCGTGTTGCGCTTCTTCCTTCTTTAGCCAATGTTTTGGACAGCGTTACAGTGTCCATCATCAGGGCAGATGGCGTTTAGATTGAAGTAGACGTGGGTCGTTACGCCGTTTTCAAGAAACGTAACCAAACTAGTTTCTTGGTCGGCGTAACCTGTTTCAAAACAGGTTATTTTTGTAACTAGTTATTTTCATTCAGCTTCAGTAACACACGAAACTGTATACCCCCACCAACTATAAAGTTACACACGAAACGAAACTAAATTAAAGCACTCTCTAGTATCTAAGTGTTTGTAGCTATACAATGAAATCAACGTATATGAAATTAACTTCCCTTCATACTTTATTAAGGCTTAGGACTGACTGCATTAAATGTATTTATGATTAATTTTGATAAAATTTGATAAAATTTAAAATGATAAAATTTCACTTAACGCAATTGAAATTTAAAATGCATTTTTTTCCGCCACCCCAAATGCAAAAGTTTCCTTTTATAGTAATTAAGGTGAATCTAAAGGTTTTTTTCTAAAAATTGTTCGTAATAAGCGTTGACAGTGCGATCGAAAATTTGCCGAAAGTGCGCAATATTATACACAAGTACAACAACGAACTAAAACAAACTGAATTATTTTACTTTAAATTCAAAAAATGGTCGCTCGCTTCCCAGAAACGGAACCCACTCCCGCTTCCTCGAAAATGTTCGATTCAAAATCTTGCACGCTCGGCCGGCCGGTAAACGCAACTATGCGAAACGCGAAACGCGGCGAAACTACTCGGCAATCAGTTACTCACATCACACCCAACACAGAAATAACGCATTTACAAAAATAACTACTTGCAATTTTATCGAAACTAGTTATTTCCGTTACATACCGTGTAACTAGTTATTGTATCTAGTTACGTTAAATAACGCCCACGCCTAGATTGAAGTGAAGAGTGTGTGTTTATGTATGTAGAAGAGATACCGTATTGTACACGTCAATCCTCCTAGGGCCGGTATTTCGTTGTTATAATTATTACATAAATTAATGTGGTCTTCAGCGTTTAGTTTCGGTGTAGCTGAAACCGGAAACCGGGAACAAGAACTAGTAAGCCAAGAAGATGTAAGCGCAACACGCTATAATAACTCAAACATTAATAAATTGCTGTAACATACATATTTATGTTATATATACACTTGCTGTTCCGTAAGACAAAGGACTAATTCTCAGTGACGCTTGGCAAGAGAATTGTGTAACATGTACAATATACACCAATGCACCTGTGCGCTTTTTGGTTCAACTCCAAGTGCGCGACCTATACCAACTTTTAATGGATACTTTGCCTTCAAATATTATTATTTATGTCTGCTTCGGTTTTATGATTATTATTTAAATACCTGCTTTACTACCCGGCTTCGCCCTTGACCTGGATTCTTCAATTTATTGAACGTATTTATTATTCAAGAATAATTAAAGAATGATAATAGGCCTTACTCATATTTTTTTTTTAAATTTTACTAAACTGATAAATAACCATAAATGTATCGTAAATGGTTGTTTATCTCTTATGTCAAATTTGAAACAAGTTTATTAGTAAGGAGACATTTTTCTGGAAAATCTATTATCATCAATATTACATGTTAGGTACAAACCTTTATTTTATTTTTTTGTTGAAACTTCCTTATCCCCGTTAGAGTGATTTGAAATTCGGATGAAACGGAAATGACGCACTACGGCACCAGCGAATCATCAAACTACGCCCAAGGCTTCTATTGGTTGAGATATAAAACGAAAACGACGATACGTCTGCGCTCATTGGCCGCTTTGTTTTTTTACGGGTCGTCGGAATATAATGCTTAAATTCGCGCCTCGCCGCGCTCGTCCCATAGTGCAGCGGTATAATGCGTTACAAATCCCAGCGGCCAGAGAAATCCAGCGGACGGAGGTTCGAATCCTACGAAATCCAAAAAAAATAAGCATTTTTGTTTTTGTAAATCAATATCCAATCTTCAAACCACTTTAAAACAAACAGGCAAAAGAAAGCGGCATCACTTCTATTGCGTGTGAATTACACACTCTATTTTTTTTTTATGTGAATACCGCACATGAATCCAAAATTGCTCCCGTCTGGAGCCAGTGAGACTATGGCATCCCCAATTGGGATATGTTGTGAGGCTGAAGTAGTGGGTAGGGAAAGGATATGGGGAAGACGAAGGTGGGAAAGTACCTGGCTGTTCAGGTCTGATCATCAAACACGGCTAAAGCCATTTCAAGCAACATTTCAATTATGAATGGTGGTCTTACACCAGGGCGATACTGAGAGTATCTGCCACTCTGGAACGTGCCGCAAATATACTATATATTATTTTGAATTAATTAATTATGAAGTACCACAAATTAATTAAATAAAATTTATTAACGCACCTCGGTTTCGAACCCGTGATATTTGGATTGTGAGTCAAGAGTCTTACCTCGGGACCACGGAGGCCGTCAAAATATGATCAAAAAAACAATTATCACACATCCGGCCTGATGATAGACACGTTAAGGATGGTTCGAAACGTTGACTAATCAAAAAGTAAAACAATTGGTTTGTGGTGTTTTTAGGAAGTTTTTTAATCCTTTTATCTGTTTTTTTAAACTATTTATTTTATTATTATTAATTTATTAATAAATAAAATTGAATCGCCGAAATACATGTTCGCGCATAACTTCCGAACGACTGCACCAAATTGGATAATTCTTTTTTTGTGTTCGTTATTGTCAGGGCAAGGTTTGTATAAAACTGGTGAGCTCTGATTTTATGAAATTTGTATAAAAAAATTACAATAGGTGGCACGCGAGCTGTTTGAAATCTGAATGTACCGGGACTGAATGTATGGAATTCGGGAGGGGGGAGGGGAGTCCGGGAGGGGAGAGGGGAATCTGAGAGGGGAGGTGAACTCGGGAGGGGGGTTCGCGGGACGGGGGAAGGGGGGGGGTGAAATGGGGAGAGAGAAGGTGGAGTAGGCGGAGTGGGAACGCGTGAGGGAAGGGGACGCGAGAGAGGAAGGGGAGGCGGAAGGGGAACGAACACGCAGGGAGAAACAGTTTCTTTATTAAGTGGCATAGCAACGCATGCCGGGAACCAGCTAGTTTATTATAAAAATTATGGAATAACCAATTCCACCGGCGTGATATTTCAAAGCTTCGTAGCTTGTGACAAATTTCATGATGTCGGAACTTATTTTTATTGTTGTTTTATTGGTACACTCAAAGAGATTTTTACTAATTAGCGAATGTATTTAATTATTTTACAAAATTGTTTTCAATTAAAAAATGATTAAAAAATTCCCTGCCAGGTGCGTAGAATTTAATTAGAACCTTACAAACTCAAATAAATTCATAAAAAACGGATTTATTGAAAAATGATTAATTTATGATTGGATATTTAGAGGTCGTTTAGCATTTTGTAATTTTGTCAACTTTCCATTTTTTTTCAATAATGTTTGCTTCGTATTTTTAATAATTAATAAATTATTAACTATTACCATGGGTCCGAGATAAACATGAATAGTCCTAGAAACCCACGAAAAACTGCAAGACTTTTAGCTTTCTTAAACAACAAGTAAACCTTGGAATTCCTCAAGGATCTATTTTTGGACCGCTCTTGTATATTATATATTGGGCCGGGAGTTGGGCGCTTTGTTAGCTGTAGGGCAGATCGAATTTGATACTTAGTGGGTAAGTACCGATCACCCAAACTTTTCATCAAATAAATTAATAATGCATAATATATTATTACGCATTATCACAATTTGGGAGGTGGTTTTGGGTACCGCCGCCTCGGGAACTATTTATTGGATAACCAACACTTCTGCCATAGGTCACCCCAAGTGGTTCGCTATGTTTGGTTACTTACTATGTATCAAGGAGTGAAGTTTGTCCGGGTCTTGGCGACGGATGAATCTGCCCACGTACTGCGTGGTAGGCCGGATCGAGAGAGACTGGTTGGGGAAAGCCTTTTGATCCCAGCAGGACTCTCTCGACGCATCGCCTTACACCGCAATTGGAGGGATGGATACATACGTCTGTCACTCGTGGACATACTGACCACCAGATTACTAACCAACCCATGGTTCCGTCGACAGTTTGCCCCCCGAGATCATATTTACAATAAAATTATAATATTTTGTGCATAATTAACCAATTTCAAAGTAAAATCGACTTCAAAAATACCCTTTATAATAAGTTGGTATGAATATCGAACGAATTTATACACATTGTCCAATTTTTTTTGGACTTAAGCGCTGGTATACACAGTATACAGACAAACAGATTTTTCATCGGTGCATTTGATATTAAATATGTTTTATACTTTTTTATTCGGTAATACATCCTCTCTGCACATCCCTTCGGTGTCACTTAGTTGCATTTTTTGTTAGAAGGTATACCGTTTTTTCAGTTAACCGATTGAATATTGTATGTAAGTATGTCTGGGGATTTACTGTCAGGGGGTCAACTGTCATGGAACCTCAACCCACGTACTTTTTTCTTCCCAGAACTTCCTCTCATTCCTTTCCTAAAAAGTCCATCTTCACATCCCCTTTGATAAGGTTTGCATTAAAATTCTTGTAAATACCTCCTTCTTTAGCCAACGTTTCGGACATCGTTGCAGTGTCCATCATCAGGTCAGATCCGGCAGATCCGGTAGATGTGCAACACGGCATAACACCCCAAAAACAAATAACGAAAATTTTACATTTTATTGTTTTATTTCTCTCTTTAAATTTTTATTTTTACTTTTATACATTATAGTTTTTATACACTACTTATTACCTTACATTTTACCTTTTTTTCTTAAATTTTACTAACATTTATACTGTTATTCTTCATGTTGTTGTACTATTATAAGTATGTCTATTATGTTAATGGCACATGTTGTGCCGTATATGTGTAAATAAATAAATAAATAAATCCCCTCCCCCAAAGATGTCGTGATCCTTTGTGTAGCTAATTTAAAAAATATATTTGTGAAATCTCGTTCAGTTGAGTGTAATATCTCATTGAGTTGTTCAGTTTACACCGCATCAAAGCCCACTGTACACTAAAACCTGATAGGGGACATGAAGAGACTGGGTTAATTAACAGATTCGTCTCGCGGGACGGGCGAGAGCCTGAGTAAACGGGTGTCTCATACCCCATTAGCGTTTGGGCCAGGCATAGGGGTGGGTCCACCCCCTTTGCGGTGGTTGTGCGTTTTACCGGCAGGTGAGGGGGCTAATTGATGGCCTGCGCCCTTGTTGGTGTATCGGGTGATCACACAGCGTAATCACTGGTTAAATAAAATAACATACTTTCATTTTCGTCTGGTCAACTGACTGTAATGATACTATGATACGATGCGATTTTCCTGTCCATTCTGTCACGATGGCGTATTTAAGAAGGCTATTTTCTTTTATATACTACTAGCTGGTGCACGGCATGCCTTGCAATGCCATTCGAAGAAATCTGCATGTCCTTTCCCTGCGTCCCCGTTCCCTCCCTCGTCTCTTCCCTCTCCGCGAACCCCACCTTCCCCCTGCCTTTCCTCCCTGCCGCTAAAATATATCAAATACGCACATTTTCACTACAAATTTCATAACGCCAGAGTTTACCATTATATACAGCCTATGTTACTCGCTGATAATGTAGCTTTCTATTGGTGAAAGAATTTTTAAAATCGGTTATATGGTTTAGGCGTGAAAGCGTAACAAACAAGCACATGCACTTTCGCATTTATAATATTTGTATGGATTATTTATTTATTTTTTTAATTTTTTTTTTTAATTGCACAACAGATTTTTATCCAATTACTGTACAATTTTCTCATTTTGACAGTCTTAACACCTAGGAAGATGATTATTAAACAAAAAAATCTTAAGGCTATCTAAAGAAGAGTTATATATATCTAGTGTTTCCGATATTTCGTTCAACAGCACCATTCCTCTTGTCATGCTATGCTGTTCTAGAACATCTGTTCTGCCGTATGGTATTTTGAACAAGTCGTGTCGACGACTACAGCTGAAATTTTCAGGCACGTATAAGCCATAACATTCGAAGAGGAATGGGCTTGGAAGAATTGCAAGATTTGCATAACGTCTAGTTTCCAAGCTAAATCTATTTGTTGCCTCAAGTAATTCCATATGGTGCATGAATCTCGGGTACGTTCCATTCATCCGTTCCATTTACCTAAGGAACTTTTCTGAATTCGTTCTAGCATATTAATATATTTCGCTTGGTGCGGAGTCCACACACCACTGGCATACTCCAGCTAACTTCTTACGACTCCATCAAACATGGCTATCATTGCATCTGGGTCATCAAATTGCTTACATATTCTGATGATGAAACCCAGGAGTTTGTAGCATGCTGGAGTGAGCCGTGATATATGATCCGAGAATGTCAGTTTGGGATCAAAGACGATACCGAGATCTTTAAAGCTATTGACTCGGCATAATGTTTTCCCTTTAATGTTGTATTCAAAAACTATGGGCTTCTGGGAGCGGGTATATGTCATAGTTGCACATTTTTTTTATATTGAATTCTAATTTGTTTTTTACTGACCATTCTGCAATAGCATCAAGGTCAGATTGCATTTTTAAGCAGTCATAGTAACAGATTATTTCCATCAAAAGTTTGAGGTCATCTGCAAATAGAAGACATTTGCAATATTTTACACAACCCTGGATGTCATCTATAAGTATAAGGAACAGCAAAGGACCAAGGTTTGAACCTTGGGAATACCTGATAACGCCGGGAATTGTTTAGATTCATGTCCATTTATTATTACATATTGACTTCTGGCTTTTAAATAGGACGCGAAGAATATTAAGTGTTTGTTGATCGAAACCAAGTTTGTACATTTTAAGTAGTAAAATATCATGATCAACTCGATCAAAAGCCTTGGCAAAATCCGTATACGCAACATCTGTTTGGTGTCTCGAGTCCAGTCCGACGGCCACCAATCGCGAAAATGTTAACAAATTTGAAACCGTGGATTTTCTTGGCATGAAACCGTGTTGGTTTTCTCCTAGAAATGGCATAATTTGGTGATGTAATTTCTTGTAAATAATCATTTCAAATATTTTTGGTAAAGTTGACAGTACAGCTACTGGTCTGTAATTCCTTATGTCAGACTTGTCTCCAGCCTTGAAAATTGGGCTTACACGCGTGAGTTTCCAAGAACGAGGGAAACAACCAGTCGATATGCTAAGATTAAATATATAGCTCAGCGGTTGACAAATGTTTTTTGACATATGAGCAATTATATTAGGGGGTATTCCGTCTGGGCCTGCAGCCTTGTCGAGCTTTAAAGTTCGAGTACAGGAGTCTACTTCCTCTGGACAGGTTAGCTCAAGACCGATTTTGCCAATATTCCAGGGCCTCTCGGTTCGAGAAAAGTCTAGATTTAGTTGAGGAGCTATCTGGCTGTACACTGATTTGAAATAATCGGCAAATTTTTGGCTTACTATTTCGGGATCGGAAAAAGTTTCCGTTCTATCACTCAAGTTAATTTGGGTATGTGGATTTGCTTTTTGGGATTTAATAAAATCCCAAAAACATTTGACATCATCTTTGATCCCATACTGAACTTTTTCTAAATACTGACGCTTTGCAATTGCTATATCTTTTTTAAGCTCGGATCGCATCGCAGAGAATAACAAGTAATCCGATTGATTCTTGTGCAGTTTATATCTTCTGCGATGCGATTCTTTGCTTTTTAATTTATCTATAATTTTTTTAGAGAACCACGCCGGATAATTTACATTTTTACATAATTTTTTCCTAATGGGAATACATATTTCAAAAATACTGAATAATACATTGTTTAAGTACGCAACTGCGTCATTTTCTTCCGATATGTAGGTAGTTCCAATCAAATTCTGAGAGTATGTCGCATATTAACTGCATATCTGCTCGCTTGAACTGGAACTGATGGTTGGAGGTTGGTACTTGTGACGGGCGAGTAGCGCTGTTCCGCAGCTGACGCCGGTTACATTTTGTCGTGGTTAATTTAGTATGAATAGCTAAGGTCGGATGAAATTTATCTTCGTTGACCAAGGGTTCATCACATCGACTTACGTCGCAACTAGTCGTGTTACTTAGTACTAGATCAAGTATGTTGTCAAAATGATTTTTAATTTCATTTTCTTGTTTGAGGTTATTGGAGTTCAAGAAATATAAGTGCTCTAACATAACCTCTTCGGTTTTGTTATTTAAATTGAAATCCCCAATTATAAGGACGTTTCGGTCTTTTAAAATTCTTGATTGACATTCCTGATCAATATAATCGTAGAAAGTTCGTCACTTCATTTGGATAGGGTTCTAACTTCGTTTCACGTTGTTCTGAGATATGAGGTGTCAAAGTTTGCAAAGATAATTTCTCATAATCGGTTTACAAATTTCCGATTTTGATGTTGAACCTTGTGTAAAGTATTTTAATTAAACATGTTTTAAATGAAAGTATTTAAAGAGGACTTAAACTTACCCTTTTTGAACATACCTAAACATACAAATAGAACCCTGTGCAACCAGCTAGAGCATAATAATTTATTGCACAAGGTTCTAATTACATTACCCTAATGCTATTCCTAGCTAGGGCCAAGCCCTATAAAAATATTTTCCATTAAAATACAATAAGGGAACGTACCCATACTACGTGACACGTTTAGGGGGGGGGGGGTCTTCAAAATGTCACGCTCCATACAAATGAGCGGCGGGTTGCTTAGGTTTTTGGTCACCGGGGGGGGGGGGGGGGTTAAAAATTGCAAAAAGTTGATCACGTAGTATGGGTACGTTCCCTAAACTAAAATACATAAATTAAAATTCTTACATAGATTTCGAAAATTCGTCTTTGGAAACTTAGAAACCTTAGAAAATGGTAAGACGTAGTTAGAACCCTATCCAAATGAAATGACGGACCATAATATGCCTCGTATTTAAGATCAACTGTCAGATACAAACAAAATAGAGAGTGTAAGTGATGTTAGAACCTTGTGAAATGAATTATTATTGAAAAAGCTTGAAGTTAGAACTTTGTCATACTTATATCTACGACAATACAACACAGATGGTTCTGAAAATTATTTTGGTTATAGAAATAGGCAAAAGAAATGCTTTGGTATTCAAAGGTCATTTTTTTTTAAATGTCAGTTAGAACCCTATCCAAATGAAGTGACGAGTTGTGCGATTCTCCGAGTCATTGGTGCAATAAAAGTATACAACACAAATATAGGCGGTAAATTTATTTTTTGTTACCTTCACCCATATGTGTTCGCCTTCCGTTTCGAGTATTTGCATTCTCTGGGACGTAAGTGTATTCTTAACCGCAATGCACACACCGCCACCGCGTGCATCATTATCTCTGTCCCGCCTGTAGACACTACAGCGCCTGTCGAACAATTCCGAATCGAAGACATTGGAGCTCAACCATGTTTCGGTCAAGCAGATAATTTCGAAGTTTTGTAGTTGTAAATTTCTCGAAAATTCTTCCGTCTTAGTATTTAGACCTCGAACATTTTGGTAAATTATTTCCAAGCTCGCCATCAGATACTCGTATGTTCCTTATTAGCCGTTTGCAAAAATTTGTATTTACTTACGGCAATACCTGTTGGCCAGACTGATGGGTTAAGAAATGTTTCTCTATTTTCTTCCGGGACGCCTATCTTAAACGAGCTGTAATTTCCTAGAGCGTTTAATTTCACTACATCAAATTCAGTAGATATTATCGTTTTGAGGTAGTCCTCGATAGCTGGTACCTCCGTTCCTGAGGTAAATCTCCACACGTGAATGTAAAACTTTCGTGCAACTGCTCGTAAAGTTGAGTCTCTTTTTGTTCCCGTAACGATAGGCAGACGTTTACGTGGCTTACGTTTTACTGTCTGCCACTCAGTGTTGTCAATGACTTTGGAAGGATTGTCCTCACTTTTAGGAGAAGAAGTAGAAGGAGACGAGTGGGACTCCTCGTTGACCAAGGTTTTTTCGGATATCTTTGATTTGCCTGTGGTCACCGCCACTTTACTTGGTCCTGCCTTTGCAGGGCTGCCGGTGTTTGCGGGGCCCGGTTCACTGGTTGACGATCCCTGGCTAGGTTCGGCTCGTCTATCCGCTTCGTATCTAAGCGTAATAGCTTCAAGTTGAACGATTTTGCAATTATGTGTGCGACGATGTGCCAAAGGTGACATTATCCCTGAGGGAAATTGATGAAGTGAAAACTTATTTTTCTCCGTTGTGATTGAAACTCGATGAAACGAAAAAGTGATACTAAAAAGAAACAAACACATACATTTATCTAATAATCGGTCTCCCTTTTGTGCGGTGCTTCATAGCCTCCCCACTCTTATCTACTTTAGTTTTCTGGAGGCTTCACTTCTACCGCGTGTGAACTGCACACATGTTGTTTTTTTTTTCCTTAGGGCCTTATGTCTGAAGCTGTTATAAAAAAAGAACTAACCGGACTGCATAAGACCAAACTTTAACCTACAGACATAAAGTGTATGATCTGAAATTTTACAGCCTTTGTGAATGATTTTGCACAAACAAAAGCTGCCCTATTACAGTTTTCACCATGATTGAAATGATATAGACCACAAAGATTGAAGAAGTGATACTCGTATAGGCCAGTTTAGGCTTTGTAAAAACACGTCCTGACGTGACCGGTTACCAAGGGTGGACTGTACTTCTAGAACTTGTAATGCCAGTTCTGAGTATGTGAAGGCGTTGGAATTTCAGTCTGAATACATAACAATTTATAACCAGTATATATATTTAGGACAGACGCTTTTTCCTTTATTCCTTCTTTCTTCTGGAACCTGTGTAAACGGCCTCTCACACCCCATTAGCGTTCGTGCCAGACATAGGGGTGGGTTGACCCCCTTTACGGTGGTGGCACATTTCGCTGGCAGGTGAGGGGCTAATTGATGGCCGGCGCCCTTGTTAGTGTGTCGGACGATCACGCTGCGTAATGACCTGTGATTAGGACGGATGGGCAATAAAAAAGATACTCTCGATTCAGACAGACTGCCAACAATGAAATTCTCAAACGCTGAAAATAACTACAAGCGTTCAGCATTGCTTCAATGAAAGTTATGGCCGTAATAAATTTTACGAGTTTTCAGAAAATTGTTGGAAAATGTTGTACATGCCTTATCCATAGGCAAACCCACGGGGGCTCTTTAAGAATGAATAGGTCCTTGTTACAATCTGTTTTATTATTATTACGTGTTTATTGGGTCACACGACTGACCTTAACTGTCTACGAATAGGCTCAGAGTTGGCTAGCGAGCGTTAACCATCAACAGAGGCAGTGGTCGTTCGGTCAACCTCGGCAGCATTCGTGTCTTCGGAACTTGATAGAAACTCTAAGTCTAACGGCATCGATTGACATCAACAAAAAATATATGTTAGTCAGTTCTGTCAAAACCCTGAAGAAGTCAGCTTTGCTGACGAAACATGTCGGTTTTTGTAAATAATTAAGTGGTTAATATAAAGTTATCTATTAATTTGAAAAATATATGTCTTTCAAAACACTACAGAAAATTAATTGAACAGTTAAAACATAACATTTTTAATGGTTAATAATGTTTTTACAATCATTTTGACGGTGCAAAGACCTTTTCAATTAGCGTTCCTTATTTTCAAAATAAGTTTTATTTATTTATTTCTATTCTATTCTTTACTTTACAAATTATTAAATTGGTTTACATAGATAATAAGTTTAGTAATAAAAAGAAAAAATGTTAATGATCCGTAGCTGTGTGTAAATAGGTTAGTAGAAATATTTAGTGAACACCTCACTAGGCGAACCTGTGCTGAGGTGTTCCCATGTTTGGGATTAAGCGCTATTCTGTCGACATAAGTAGAAGCACCGTATTAACGTTATGTAACGCTCTCCGAAACGTTGGCTAAAGAAGGACGTAGCTCAACACGGCAAAAGTAAATTACGATAAAACTTTTGGACGTTAAATCTAAAATCAAACCAAATATGTTAACAATTTGAAATAAGCTTTGTAGGGAGGAAAATTAAAAAATCATTTTAAATATTCACCCGTCTATGGAACACAGTGAATTTCGAAGAAGTGTTTTTCGTATGATATTAAAATGTTCATACGTTTGATTTTCTGATACGTGGCCTTTCAACGAACGTAAAACCACTTCAAAGAGAATATGAAACCCTGGATTTTGTAACATTTCCTTATTATCTGCGAATCATGTTCTTTATTTATCTTTTTAAGCGTGAAATCGTGAGAGAAGCTTTTATTGGATTCACTTGATAACAATTTTATTTTCGCAATTTTTGTCAAATGGTGCTTTAAAGAACTCAAAAATACTATTTTTTATTAATTTACTGCAATATACTGTAGTGCCGGTATAGGTCGCCGCTGGTGGTTCGCTACATTTAGTGACTTAGCAGGGGTGCATGGGTTCAAGGGGTAAGGTTTGACTTTTTTTTATGAAAACCTCACAAGAGTCTCAGCTGATCCCTTCTGGAACCAGTCAGACTATGGCATCCCCAATTGGGGTATGTTGTGAGGCTGGAGGTAGTGGAGAGGGGAAGGAGGTGGGGAAGTACCTGGCTATTCAGATCTGGTCACCAAACACGGCTAAAGTTATTTCAAGCATCGTTTCAGTTCTGAATGGTGGTCTTAGACCAGGGCGATACGGAGAGTATCTTTCACTCTGTTACGTGCCGCAAATATACGATATATTATTTTAAATGAATTAATTGTGAAATAACACAAATTAATTATATAAAATTTATTTGCTCACGCCGCGATTCGATCCCTCGACCATCGGATTGCGAGTCAAAGGCCTTACCGCTAGATCACGCCGGCCGTCATGCCCACCTACAGGATCGGGAGAGACTGGTTGAGGCCGTTGAGGGAGACATTTTGACCTCTCCAGCCGGACTCTTTCGAGCCGTGCACCGCAGTGGGAGGGATGGATATATACGTTCGTCACCCCTGGATACATTGATCCTCAGATTCCTACTCTCCCCTCGCATCATTTTCCCAGAACTTCTTCAGAACTTCTCAGAAAATACCCTCCATTCACGAAAGACGACATAAACCGTGAGGGTTTCGTTACTGAGGGCCTCCTGTGAGGAGCTAATATAAAAAAAGGTGACATATTAACCGATGTCACGAACTATATTTAAAAAGGTTTGTTATACATGGTGTTAAGGGCCCGCATCCCGGATTTGTACCGATGTATTACATATTTCCCCTAAACACGGTAAGTTTTAAAGCTCTTAAAAAAAAAAGTTATTCTATAAAATTATATAAAATTCCCTCGATAGAAAAAAATCGCAATGTATGCTCCAAAAATTATTATTAACACGTTTGTTTCAGTTATTTTACAAGTTATATGTATGAAAAAATTCACAGTGTTTCAAGATAGTTGTTTTTAGTTCGACCCCTGTAAATGTATCAAATACTGACCAGTATCTCATCCCGGAATGTAAACATCATAAAGCCATTCTCTTTGACATAAACATAGCTCTTGAAACCCCTATGGTGAACAATAAACGGACAATCAATCTCTTTAGGAAAGCTAATTTTGAAACAATAAATAAAATTCTCGGTAGTATTGATTGGCACGCTGAATTCTTAAATTTATCAACTAATAATGCCATTGATCGTTTTTATGTTATATTATATGAAATCATTCGTTTAAACGTCCCATCAAAGGATGTTCATATCAACAACTCTTATCCCTATTGGTTCAGTCCAGCTCTGATAAAACTGACTAAAGAAAAATATAAAGTGTTCAAAACTTGGAAAAAATGGTCCAATCCTTTAGACTACCATGAATTTTGTATCCTTAGAACAAGGCAGAAGAGAATGTCTAGGGAATGTCTCAAACAATTTATAACAAACGCTGAACTTAATATATCCCGTGATCCCAAAAAATTCTGGTCTTATGTTAAAGGAAAAAGAAATAATTCTAGTTTACCTCATGTAATGAAACTGGGCGACGTTACTGCTGTTAATCCTTTTGCATTATGCAACCTGTTCTCACAGCACTTCGTCTCCACCTTTAATTATAATACTACCTCCGATGTACACTCTACCAACCATCATAATATAAATAATCAAGTTAACATATCTTCGGTATCAGTTTCAAAAGAAAAAATAGAAAAAATAATCGATACTATTTCTAACTCATTGGGTGCGGGTAGTGATAAAATTCCAGCATTCTTTATCAAAATGTGTAGCAAGGTAATCTCGAAGCCCCTATTATTGCTCTTTCAATCCTCATTGAAAGAAGGCATCTTTCCGGATCGTTGGAAGTGTGCTCTTATCACACCAGTATTTAAGTCTGGGCCTAAAAATGATGTCCAGAACTATCGTCCAATATCTAAGTTACCAATCTTCAGTAAAATTTTTGAAAAAATTGTTCACGAACAACTTTATAACAGCGTCCAGTCTGTAATACTCGTGAACCAACATGGCTTTATGAAAAAAAGATCGGTTGTCTCTAATCTTGCCATATTCATTGAAAATATTACGAAATCAATGGATGATCAAATCCAAGTTGACGTAATCTATACAGATTTCTCAAAAGCGTTTGATAAAATTGATCACAGTCTTCTTTTATCCAAATTACTAGCTTTAGGAATTCACGGAGATTTGTATCGATGGTTAGTCTCTTATCTTAATGGGCGCACTCAAGGAGTAACAATTAATGGCTTCATCTCTGAGTTCGTAAATATACCTTCTGGTGTACCCCAAGGATACATTGATCCTCAGATTCCTACTCTCCCCTCGCATCATTTTCCCAGAACTTCTTCAGAACTTCTCAGAAAATACCCTCCATTCACGAAAGACGACATAAACCGTGAGGGTTTCGTTACTGAGGGCCTCCTGTGAGGAGCTAATATAAAAAAAGGTGACATATTAACCGATGTCACGAACTATATTTAAAAAGGTTTGTTATACATGGTGTTAAGGGCCCGCATCCCGGATTTGTACCGATGTATTACATATTTCCCCTAAACACGGTAAGTTTTAAAGCTCTTAAAAAAAAAAGTTATTCTATAAAATTATATAAAATTCCCTCGATAGAAAAAAATCGCAATGTATGCTCCAAAAATTATTATTAACACGTTTGTTTCAGTTATTTTACAAGTTATATGTATGAAAAAATTCACAGTGTTTCAAGATAGTTGTTTTTAGTTCGACCCCTGTAAATGTATCAAATACTGACCAGTATCTCATCCCGGAATGTAAACATCATAAAGCCATTCTCTTTGACATAAACATAACTCTTGAAACCCCTATGGTGAACAATAAACGGACAATCAATCTCTTTAGGAAAGCTAATTTTGAAACAATAAATAAAATTCTCGGTAGTATTGATTGGCACGCTGAATTCTTAAATTTATCAACTAATAATGCCATTGATCGTTTTTATGTTATATTATATGAAATCATTCGTTTAAACGTCCCATCAAAGGATGTTCATATCAACAACTCTTATCCCTATTGGTTCAGTCCAGCTCTGATAAAACTGACTAAAGAAAAATATAAAGTGTTCAAAACTTGGAAAAAATGGTCCAATCCTTTAGACTACCATGAATTTTGTATCCTTAGAACAAGGCAGAAGAGAATGTCTAGGGAATGTCTCAAACAATTTATAACAAACGCTGAACTTAATATATCCCGTGATCCCAAAAAATTCTGGTCTTATGTTAAAGGAAAAAGAAATAATTCTAGTTTACCTCATGTAATGAAACTGGGCGACGTTACTGCTGTTAATCCTTTTGCATTATGCAACCTGTTCTCACAGCACTTCGTCTCCACCTTTAATTATAATACTACCTCCGATGTACACTCTACCAACCATCATAATATAAATAATCAAGTTAACATATCTTCGGTATCAGTTTCAAAAGAAAAAATAGAAAAAATAATCGATACTATTTCTAACTCATTGGGTGCGGGTAGTGATAAAATTCCAGCATTCTTTATCAAAATGTGTAGCAAGGTAATCTCGAAGCCCCTATTATTGCTCTTTCAATCCTCATTGAAAGAATGCATCTTTCCGGATCGTTGGAAGTGTGCTCTTATCACACCAGTATTTAAGTCTGGGCCTAAAAATGATGTCCAGAACTATCGTCCAATATCTAAGTTACCAATCTTCAGTAAAATTTTTGAAAAAATTGTTCACGAACAACTTTATAACAGCGTCCAGTCTGTAATACTCGTGAACCAACATGGCTTTATGAAAAAAAGATCGGTTGTCTCTAATCTTGCCATATTCATTGAAAATATTACGAAATCAATGGATGATCAAATCCAAGTTGACGTAATCTATACAGATTTCTCAAAAGCGTTTGATAAAATTGATCACAGTCTTCTTTTATCCAAATTACTAGCTTTAGGAATTCACGGAGATTTGTATCGATGGTTAGTCTCTTATCTTAATGGGCGCACTCAAGGAGTAACAATTAATGGCTTCATCTCTGAGTTCGTAAATATACCTTCTGGTGTACCCCAAGGATCTCACCTGGGACCGTTACTATTCACAATTTTCATCAACGACATTATAAAATGCTTTAATTATGCAAATGTTCTACTCTTCGCTGATGATATGAAAATATATCTTCCGATTAACTCTATCATTGACTGCATTAAATTACAAGAAGATCTTTATAGGCTTAATGACTATTGTATAATTAATAAACTCAACATGAACACTTCTAAATGTTATGTGATTACCTTCACTAGAAATAAAATTAAATTTGACCATAACTACAATATAGCCAGCCAATCACTCAAAAGGGTTACTCAAATTCGTGATTTAGGTGTTCTACTTGATAGTAAACTTACATTCGAGGCACATATTAATATGATTGTGAAGAAAGCCCTTAGAATGTTAGGATTCTTATTCCGTATTGGAAAAGAATTCAAGAACATCCAAACACTTAAAATATTGTATTTTTCATATGTTCGTAGTCATCTTGAATTCGCTTCTCAAATATGGAATCCTCAATATAATATTTATATTAAACGCATTGAAGCCATCCAAAGAAAATTTGTTCATCATTTAAATTTCAAGTTTAATATTGGTTATCATAACATTAACAGCTTGCAGGACCCTTATGGACTTAAATCATTAAAAATTAGAAGAGACTCCGCAGATATAATATATCTTCATAAAATTATCAATGGTTTTATTGATTGTTCACCCCTTTTGGCTGAGATTAATTTTAGAGTCCCCTCCGTTAGAACCAGAGAAAAATCAATTTTTCATCTTCAAAAATGTTCTACTAATCTCAGACAAAATGCTTTTATATTCAGAACATGTAATGTATTTGATAAGAATTTTAATGATATAGACATATTCTCATGTAATTTAAGTACCTTAAAAAAGTATGTCATAGTCAACATTAAATAATTTTTTGACCGTATTGCAAGTTACCATGTTATTGCTTTGAATCCTTTCCAGTCAGTTGCGTACTTGTCATTCGACTTACTATTGTATTTACTCAGTTGTAGGTATGTACAATGTACATATTATTATTATTGGTGTTGTGAAGTGAGAACAAATTTCTGACTCCTACTTCATGTTTGAAATTTTGTAAGCAGATTACTACAGTTTATATTGTGTTTTTATATCTTTTTTTTTGAATAATTTTCAGGGTTATATTTTTGTTAAGTTCTTATGAGTACAGGACCCTTACTTTTTGTTTTACTTTTTAATTATAATTTTAATTATGTGAAAATCTATCATTGGGTATTATGTATATTATTAATTTTATTATTACAAGTGTAAAATATCTGTTGATTTTCCAAAATAAATAAAATAAATAAAATAAAATAAGATAGTGCCCGCGAGATTTTTGCTCTATTTTAAACGAGTCGTGTTTTATTAAACATTCTCGCAATTTTTGCATCGATTTTATCGCTGTAAATGTTAGCGCTCTCCTCTAACATTCGTAATTTCGTATCTCTCCATCTTCTTCTTTTCGGGCCCGGTTGCAGAGCCTTAAGGGACGTACTTGACTTACTTTAACAAGTGATTCCTGACATTATTTGGAACAAAATGGTAAATGAAATTTTGGCCTCCGGTGATTTTTTCGATAATTTTTTAAAATTTTTTTTTTACCTCAAAATAAAACAACAAAACAATTCTTCCCCATATCATCACTGGTCACTCAGCCGAGTAACTTCCCAACACTTAACCCGCCCCCGACTGTCCAACAACTACTAATTTTTTTTTAAGTTTGTGTGTAAAAAATAAAATAAAATCAAAAATGTCTTCGGAGACCGAAATTTCATTTACATTTTTTACGCCAAATAATGTCAGGAATTACTGGTTAAAGTATGTCAAGTACGTCTCTTAACACCCTGTATTAAGTACTGCATTAAGATAAACCACAGGGGGGTGGAATGCCACTTCTTTCACACTAGAAATACCTAACATGTGTATTTGAATGGAAACCAATGTCACCACTGACCATTTAGGAGAATTTCAGACTGACACTGGCATTTAGCATGCGCTCTGTCACCCCTACACTTGCCTTACACCCAAGGGCAAATATAAGGAAGGACAAGGTGGTTCCGTGTCTGCGTGCTCTTGTGAAGTTTTCGGGAACATAAAACTCAATTTCAGGAATACAGATGTATGGCCGTTAAGAAAGTTATGTTCTGTCAATAGCATAACAGTATTTGAGGCTATTAAATTGCCCCTGGTATACTTCAACCATTAACGCATCTACTTAATACTAGCATCCGCCAAGGGCTATTTCCCACCATTCTAAAACAAGGTCTCATTATCCCTATTTTTAAAACTGGCTCCAAACTTGATATTAGTAATTATCGTCCTATTACGTTGCTAAATTCCCTCTCAAAAGTATTCGAAAAGATCGTCAATAATAGTCTCATGGAATATCTGGAAACCAATAACTTAATATCGCCGCGGCAATTTGGATTCAGAAAACATAAAAGCACCAATGATGCTATAGCCACGGTCACTGACCATATTTCTGGCCACCTGGATAAGGGCTTGAAATGTCTATCGGTATTTCTCGACCTATGTAAAGCATTTGATACAATCTCACACAGCAAACTAAAACGCAAAGTGTTTAATATAGGTATTAGGAACAAAGAATTAGGCCTCCTCTCCAGCTTCTTATCTGACAGTGTTATAGGTCCAACGCTCTTCCTAATATATATTAACGAGTTATGCAACCTAGATATCGATGCCACTATTATCAGTTTCGCCGATGACACTGTCCTACTCTTCCAAGCAAAAGATTGGCTTACCGCATATTCCAAAGCGGAGGAAGGAATTCAACAGGTAAAATATTGGCTTGACTCGAACATATTAACTCTAAATATACAGAAAACCAAATACTTACTGTCTAGTCTCACCAATATCCCAAAGCCAAACCCAGCCCCGCCATTAAAAATACACAAATGTAAAAATTCATCTCTAAACCGAAACTGTGACTGCCCATGCCTAGAGCAAGTAAACATTATCAAATATTTAGGAGTAACCTTCGATACACACCTGAATTGGAAGCAACATATACATAATACTACAAACAAAATCCGAAAATCTATATACTTTTTCAAACAAACACGCAATTTCCTTAACCTAAAACTTTTAAAAACAGTATATTACTTATTGTGCCAATCTCACATCGAATACGGAATTCTAGCCTGGGGTAAAGCATATTCCAATGCCCTTGATCCCATCATGAAAGCACAAAAACTAATCATAAAAATAATTCTTAAAATGCCGCTTTCTACCAGCACTGATACTATCTTTAATTCCTTCAACGTTATGGACATAAAACAGCTCTACTCAAGATCCATATTACTTAATTTACACAAAAACAACAAAACACCATACAAAGCTACACAAACAATACACAATACCCGAGCCAAAAACAACGAACTTCTCCAAACTCCTTTTTTCAAAACCACCTTCGGGCAAAGACACTCTAAATACATAGCTTGCAAACTATACAATACACTACCAACTACGATCAGACAAAGTGACTCCTTTACAAAATTCAAACAAGATATTAAAAAATGGATTATAAGTTTGGACGCCACACTATCACAAATATCTGTAAAATAAATCACACATAGACAGAAATAACTATTCACATACAACCTAACCCATATAAAACAAATGAAAATAATGGAATCCTGTCAAATTTAACCTATAAATAGACTAGGAAGAATTTATTTCATTACTCCATCTCCAACATTTATAAAATAACTCTCTTTAAAAGATTTACCACCCTTCCAATCACCCTTCTGTTCTAATTCTAATCATAATATGTATTTTACCTGAAATATCCTTGTAACTACTATATTCATTTATGTACGCCTGTCTCGACACAGGTATACCCTAGTGAGACAGGCATACAAATAAAACCATTGTAAATATATTTTATTATAGATAAATAAATAAAAATAAATAAAATTACTTTAAACTTCAGACTCTTCCATCTGCACTAAATGTTGGAAACATTTAAACTTCCAAACTTGTTCATTACGCTTACATTACGCCTTAGACGACTATTCTTTGACGACTACGTTCCCTAAGGTTCTTGATCGCAATCCGAAGATCGCGGATCGAATCCGGGCGTGGGCAAACAAATTTTATTTGATTAATTTGTGTTATTTCACAATTAATTAATTAAAAATAATATATAGTATATTTGCAGCACGTTCCAGAGTGGAAGACACTCTCAGTACGTCCTGGTGTAAGACCATCATTCAGAATTGAAACTTGCTTGAAATGATTTTAGACGTTTTTGGTGGCTAGATTTTCATAGCCAGGTACTTCTCCACCTTCCACCTTCCACCCTCCCTACTACCTTCAACTTCACAACATACCTCAATTGAGGATGCCATAGTCTCACTGGCTCCAGACGGAAGCAGCTGAGACTCTTGTGAGGTATTCACCTAAAAAAAAACAGCCAAAGTGAAGCAATGAAAAACATTAAGGTTAAATTTTTCAAACAGAATAATAATTACATAAAGATTTATTGATGTAGGTAGGTGGAATTACTTGAGCCGTATTAATTCTATGATCAAGTGGGTTCTTACAACATGACTGTAAATTATTGACCTATATATTAATTTAATGACCTTCCCACCTACAATAATATAACTAACATTTTGTAGATTCAAGGAAATTAGCTATTCGACATTAGACAATTAAAATAATTGCAATCGGTCGATAAATAATTATGTAGCAAATTGTTGTTTCATTAATATGATACCTAAATAGGTCGTGGAAAATGGGGAAAGCAATACTCGATTAATTGATTGGAAGAAAAAAGAGCCGTTGACTTTTATATTGAGGTTATACTGCAAGATCTAACAACTCGGAACCAAAGGAACCATGGCATCCCCATTTTTAGGGAATTTTATGAAACTAGAGGGATTGGTTGGGGAAAAGGAGATTGGGGAGAACTTAGATATTCAAACCTCGTTTCAAAACAAAGCAATCTTTTTTTTATATTAGCTTCACTCCTTAGTAAAATAATTCCATTCAGGGCCTACGTCATCTTTGGCGGGGGAGATGTGTGGAGGGTGTTCCGAAATTCTGGGAAGGAAAAGGTTTGAGGAGTGGGTAGGAATCTGGAGGTCTTTGTGAGAAATGACGGACTGATTAATAATCTAGCCATCCTACTCCGGTGCAAGGTGACTTTCTGATGAGAGAGTTTTGCTGGAGGGGTCAAAATGTTTTTTGCATTTTGGGAGGCGGGTTGGGTATCGCCTGACCTCTTTAACTTTTGACTTCTCCAGAAGCTCCCCTGGTGCCCGGGTTTATGGGGTGAAATTTGTCAATGTCTTGGCGGTCGATGTATCTGCCCACCTGCTCCATGGCAGGCTGGTTGAGGAGGTTTTTGACCTCTCCAGCCAGAATCCCTCGACCCATTGCCTTTCACCACAGTTGAAGGAATGGATTCCATAAATGTTATTCATTGCGATTCTCCCCTAGTAACAGATGATAAACATCATCCTGCACTAGAATTTTTTTTTTCATGCAAAAACAATGTTAGAACTACAAAAATTCCAAAAACTGATAAGCATGCTATGCGTGGATGGAATTTTGGGCAGGGTGATTTTTGTAAACTCTACAATATGATGAGCCAACTAAATTGGCAGGAACTTTACAATTTTAGCACTATAAATGAGGCGGTACATCATTTTTATGCTTGTGTTTATAGTATTTTTGATGCCTGTTTCCCAAGAAAACCTCCCAGTAGAGGTGGTCGTCGATATCCGAAGTGGTTCTGTCAAGATACCATCGCGAGCATTAGTGTGAAACATGCTCTCCATAAAAAATGGAAGGCTACTGGCTGTCGGAGTGACTATGATTTGTTCAGTGTGCATAGAGCCGTGGTTAGGCGCAATATACGCACTGCTTTCCAATCATATGTAAATTCATTGAACACGATATCAACCATGATCCCAACATGTTTTGGGACTACGTCAAATCGCTGAGAAAAGATGGTGGTATTCAAGACACCATGACGCATCGTGATCGGGAAGTTCGTGGAATAGATGTAGCTAACGCCTTTGCAACACACTTCCAATCCGTGTATAGTAATGAGTCTCCATTACTTAATACAAATATTTCTGCCAAGTTGAATATAAAGGGAGCCCAGAATATCGACATTGATCAAATTGATGAATCAGATATAGAAACTTCCATTAGAAAAATGAAAAATACAAATTCACTTGGTCCAGATTTTCTCAGTATTCTTCTTTAAAGGGTGTGCCGAGTTTTTAAAAATGCTACTAAGTTTCTTATTTAACCTTTCCTTAGAAACCGGTGTATTTCCTGATTCCTGGAAAATTTTGAAGATTTGTCCGATTTATAAAAGCGGTACAAAGACTTCTGTAGAAAATTTTAGGCCTGTAGCAATATTTCTGCACCGGCTAAATTGTTTGAATCGATTATTCATAAATACACACTGCCACAAGTGGAGCCGTTCTTAATTTCGGAACAGCACGGATTTAGAAAAGGTCGATCTACAGAAACCAACTTATTGGTATTTACTGATTACGTATCAAAATCTTTAGATAAAGGCCATCAGGTAGATTGTTCGTATAACGACTTTTCAAAGGCCTTCGATACTGTTAATCATGACGTCTTACTAAATAAACTGGCTGAAATAGGATTCTCCATGAGACTACTCACCTTTTTTGATAGCTATCTTGCAAACAGGAAACAGTTTGTATCTCATGGACTATTCCAGTCTATTCTATTTTTTGTACGATCAGGAGTACCCCAAGGTTCTAATTTAGGCCCACTCCTTTTTTCCATATTTATTAATGATATTTCAGAAGTAATTCTGCACTCCAGGTTTCTTCTTTTTGCTGATGACCTGAAACTATTCTTAGAAATACTAACCCCAGAGGACTGCAATCGACTCCAATTAGATATTGATAGAATTATTGACTGGAGTAAAAGAAATCGGATTGAGTTCAATATATCTAAATGTTTAATTTTGTCATTCACTAGGGCGTGTCATACCTGGTATTACCGGTATACGATGGACGCCCGAAGTCTAAAACGTGTCTCCACCATGAAGGACCTTGGAATCATGTTTGATAGTAGGCTGACATTTCATGCTCATATTCAGATGGCTTGTAGCACTTCATTGAGAATGCTGGGCTTTGTTCTGCGTACTGCAAGGAATTTTAAAGACACCCGGGTTCTCATAATTCTATTCAATTCCTTAGTAAGGAGTAAACTGTGATGAATTGCATTGATCAACAGTGAAAATTAGGAAATATCGTAGCTTCCCACTTTAATTTAAAAAGAAAATATCAATTACTTATAAAACGGAGACGTCTACGACATCTATCGGATTAGAGTAAAGTGAATTCATATTTACGGTAGGGATCTATAATTAGACAAAGTGAGACGAGTATTGATAAAAAAATCACAGATGGTATCAACAAATAATCAAAGACAGGGACTCCCCAATATACTTAGCCCGTGATATATTGACAGCCAATTGAATTGCGGCAAAAGCGATTAAAAACCAATTCAGCCTATCAACGGGAAGAGGGCCGAGCCCATTTTTAGAACAAAGGAACGACCTTTGGACTTAGCAATTAAGAATGTAATTAATGAGTTTGACGTTCCCACCAAACCGAGAGGTGAATAAACTCCATGGGAAGAAATAATCTGTTCAGGGACAAAAGTACGGTGACCCCAAGAAATGTTGTGATTAACCGGTACATTCCAGGGATCAGAAACCCTAGTTCTCGAACGCATTAAAGCATATCAGGTGCGGAAAAAAGGATACACGTAAACACGATGGAAAAGTTTAAGTGAAAAATTGCATAGCAAGTGACGAAAACGTGTTGTAAGGTATTAAGGAGATTTCCATCTATAATACGATTGTTTGTGACGACCGGAGATGATCGATTCGAGGGAAAACGTGCTAAAGGAAATGGAAATGTTGAAAAAACAATGGAAAATTATTGTTATCAATTCTAGACGGAGCTAGGATATTACGATGAAAGATTTAGGGAGGAAACGTCAAAAAAAATGAAAGTTTTAAAGAATAGGCGAGGGTATATTTCAGATGTCTAGAGCAGTAACAAGTGTTAGAGAAGAAAATAGAGTGCAGTACGGAGGGGAGTGGAAAATGCTGAAAACATTGCGATAGAAAAACTCAGGAAAAGGAGTCATTTTACGTAATTAAAATGGAGTTTATAGAGTAACATAGTACGCGATTGCAGATAAAGATGAGGCATTACAATGGTTGCCGATTTCAGATGTATTTTGTTGTGATAAACAAGGAATATTCGAACATGAAAATTGTTTAGATAAGGACGATTAGCCGTTAAAAAGGTAATAAAAATTATCATGGGTCTTATGAAATATTTACGTTAAAGAATTCTCATAAAAGTTAACGACACTGAAATAAAAAAGGATTTATTGCCAGGTGGGTACAGGAGTTAATGTATACAACTGTCAAGGCATATGGTTTATGGGATTTTGCGTAAGAATGGGACAAAATTTGGGGGACGATCTCTATGAAGCAATAAAAATGACAGGAATTTAAGGGCCGAAGTGGGGGTATCTCCTATAAAAATGTTAAAAATGATATATTTATTAATAATAAATAGAAAATGAAATTTTCCAAGAGGCAGCAAACATCAAAAAACGATATGGTTATATCAGGGAAGTACAGGGAAGTGAGGGGAAAGGAGATACGACAGAGAAAAACAAAAGAAATCTTAGATTAACAGTGAATAAAATAAATACGGCTTGAAATATAAAAATCTATAGAGATATGAACAATAGCGTAAGAATAAATAAGGAAATTCATGGAAAGAGTGTCGTGAATAAAAGAAAATTCGAGAAAAAATGGAAAATTCAAATATACCACGTAAATAGAGAAAATTCTGTTTCAAATGGAAAGGTTCATATAGAATACAGAAAAACTCGAGGAAAAATAATAAAATAAAAATGAACAATTTGCGAGAAAGACTTCGACATGAAGATATCTCTGATAGGCGAATTTGGGGACAGATTTGGAACATATGGTAGATGCCGTACGCACGGACATGTTACGGAATAGATGAAAATAGAACTTTAAAATTATTAAATTCAAGCTAATTTTGTATGAACACCAGGACAAAGGAAGTTGGGCCATTAAACATGGATCTTACTAAATCCGGATCTTGTAAGTATGGAAGTACGAGACAGAATTTAAAGTATCAAACACGGAAGGTACTAAGAGACCGCATTCGACAATAATGGAGAGGTTTCAAGAAATTACGAGTTGATAGTAATTAGATTGGTTTATTATAGGAGATTCAGATACGATCTTTTGGACCTGAGAGGGGTATAAAAGTCTAGACAAATGCCAGTTGAGGACAGTCTACGTCGTGGTCGAAAAGTTTGTAACTTCGCGGAACGTGACGAAACGGTGGGTGATTTAAAATTGTAAAATTCTAAGTGATAATTATTTTGATACTTAGAAAAATTTCACATTCTAGTCAGTGATCTACAAAAAAAAATACTTTGCAGTTAGAATCAGTGAAAATAAAAATTAAAGCCAACGCATTAATTACTTGTGAAAAATAAAAGTGCTCGTGATAAATACAATTTGTTTTAGTGGAAAATTCGGATTTTATAATCACTTAATATCGTAATTTTTAAACTTAGAAATTTCGCGTTTAATATTAGTGTAATAAATAACTGAAGTGATGTGATAATTTAGCGTGATGAAGTTATAATTAAATACGTGTGTTCAATCTAAGTGAGAGTGTTCTAACAAATAATAAATATTTAAATTAATTATCTTAAATAATAATAATAAAACAAAATAATATTTTATTAATACATAAAATTTCGGAGGGATAAAAATTTAATTTAACAACAATTTACCATCTCTAAATTAATCGTGAAGTAACTATCATTTAAAGTGTTATCTAACCAACGAGTTTTGAGATAAAATACAGTTTAGAACGATAGAGTTCATGCATCATTTTAATTAATTAGATTAAATGAAAAAAAAAAAATTGAAGTCAAAAAGATTTAATTAAATTTAGGAAAATAAAAATTAATTTAGGAAAATTGCAGCAAGGTTTACTGTGTATTTCCCGGTCGGAAAAACCTTGGTAGGGGTAAGTCTTTTCCGTTATAAAATTTTACAGATTCCAAGGAGAAAGCGGGATGCAGCAAACATTGGTATTTGGATTAATTATTTGACCTAGATATTACTCTCTTAATATGTGATATGTAACTATATTAAAATATTATAAGTATAATAAGTATATTTTATATATTTATATATGTATGTATATAAACATATATATATGTAATGTTTGTTCCCAAGAAAAATTTTAATCAAAAAGGAAAACACTTATATAAAAAGAGGAAAAGGGTATCGATTCCTACCTCTGAATTCATCAATAACTATTAAAAGTAGTTATGTGTGATAAATTTACAAATCAATATTTTATATTTAATGTTATGTATGTATTAATATAATTTCAGAAAATCCAGAGCATTTGAAATAAATTATGATATTAGAAATTATTTCAATCATAAAATTTATGTATGTACATATCCATATTATAAATTATTTATTGAGACAAAGTATATATAAATGAATAAATATGTATACGTAATCGGGTATCAGACTAGACAATTGCGCTAAGTACATCATTATCAAACAAAGAAAATTTTAGAGTCATCTCACACGTCTCCGGAATGTCTAAAGTAAACATACCTCATACGCTTGAATCTAGGTCACGAGGCCGTAGAGAATGTTTACAAAGCTCAAATTGTTTACAAAATAATTCGGTCACTGGGACACTAGTTCGAATACAGTAAAAAGAAAAAAAAAATGACCTTGATTAGTGGATATCGTACTTAGGTATTAACTTCTAGGAACGGGGTAAAATTATTATATTGCGCAATTATTAGGAACAAAAAGAAAAAAAAATAAATTTAAACACTATTTTTAATTTGAACGTAAAGAGGTATCTACAGACCTAAGCAATTGAAAATTAACAGATTTATTATAGCAATTCAAAAGGGTGTATTGAAGATTTACATGAAACAGTTGATAAATCACGGGATAGTTAAAAAAGGTGTATTGAAGATTTAACATGAAACAGTTGATAAAGCACGGGATAGTTCAATAGGGTGTATTGAAGACTTACATGAAACAGTTGAAAAATCACGGGATAGCTTAATAAGGGGTAATGAGGATTTACATGCTTCAATTGAGAATCACGGGATAGCAAGAATTTATCAAAATTTGAACATTGGAGGGGAGGGAAAGAAAAAAAAATACAGTTCAACCAACAGAAGGCAGTGGTCGCTTCTATAACAAAAATCAAACCATAGAGATGGCGGATCTCTCAAACAAAACCGTCAACAAAACCAAACAAAAGCTTGGAGTTATGGCGAATCTCCAGAACACATCGCCAGATAAGATCTTAATGTACGAATATGTATTTATATCACCCACTATTCTTACGTATGTATTCGGTATCAATCTGAAAATTTCGCAGAATTTGATGGGCGAGATCCGAGCTCGGGATGCGTTGCAAGTAGTTTCGTATTGCGAGTTATAAACCTTCCCAAAACGTATGTTTACATATATATCTTTTTATGTACTGTTCATTGAATGAAACGAACTCACTTACAATTAGTGCTTTAGGCCTGTCGGGTCACTCTCGTCTCATTTCTTGAACGTGGAGGGAGGATTCACGACCCGTAACTCCACACAAAACCGTGAGTATATGATTGCATATAGGACGAAACCGGTTCGCCCTAAGTAAATAGTAAACTTTGGAGGAGTAGGAATTTGGAGGTATCTGGGCTCGGGGGAAGACCTGGAGGCAGTGCATGATGGCGAAGGAAGGTTCATTTGGGACGCGATAACTTAGGTATCAATCAATTGAACCGTGCCAAAAGACTGTGCGAATTTTGGGAGGACTCCTGATCACCCTGCTTACTTGATGGAGGCAGGAGCCAAATTTTGCCAGAAAAAGGGTTATTCTGAGTTCGTCAAATATGCAATTAACTGATTACATTAACCTACTAAATCCATCTTTATATGTACCTTATAGCAGCTGAATCTAAACGGAGGGGCGCCCAGCAGATACGAGATACAATCATAATCAAATTTACTAACATTTAACCATTTGAGTTATATTTAATTATCTGTTCAATTAGTCATGTGTAGTTTCGATTAGTATTGCTTATTCATGAATTCATTAGGATGTAGGGAATCATAATAAACGTCAAAGGGAAGTTAGTTCATTTAGAGAAATTACTTAAGGTTAAATTTGCAAGAGAGAGACCAATACAGTTTGAAATTCAACACTCTGTTTAGAATCAAGAGGGTTACCACAAAATTTAAAGTAATTAAAGTCCTATATCATAAATCAAAAAATTACACAACGTTTGATGGAGTTTAATTACAACCTAAATACGAAAATATTTACGTTCAAAGTCGTAAATAACGTATTTATTAGTTAAGTACATATATCGCTAAAGGTATGTAGTACAAGGGAGCTTTAAGTAGCTTTCTGTAGTTATCAGAGGAAATAAGGGTCCAATTTTATAAAGGCTTGTGTGACGTAGGGGAGGAATTTTCCATCCCTACCACACATATGCAAAGCCTTAAGAATTTAAATATCGATCAGAGCCAAGAGAAAAGGCGAGAATATTACAACTGTCTTGCCGATGACCAGGAGAGTTAAATAAGATAAAAAAAACGAAACATTACGACTGGTGCCAAGTGCCCAGGAGTAAATAAAATAAAGACAAATACAAGAGAGTAGAAAAAGAGATACATCACAACTGCACAGCCGTGACAGGAGATCAGAGTTTTACAAGTTGCTTAAAAGAAAAAAAAAAAAAAAAAAAAAAAAAAAACTTTTATTGGTCAATCTATTGCAAAAAGTGAAAAAAAAAAAAATAATAATAATAAGTAGGACGTTATGTTAAATGAAGTGATAATAAAAATAAAATAAAAATCAGAACAGTGCGCCGTTAAATAAACACGAAAAAAATATATAAATAAATAAATAAATATACGAAAATAAATATATAAACAATACATTTAAATATAAAAAAAGTGTTAACGAATAAACTCTACATGTTTTAAAATAATTTATAAAAGTGTCGATATAAAGTTTAAATCAAGTGACCATGAATTTGTTGATTGCTTATGAGATTATAAATATCGTAACAAAGGATGTAGGTCAGATACAAGCGTAAACAGTTTATGGTATTGACATTCCTGAATCCAGAATGTTAATGATCGTAATGTAAACAATCTGATACGAGATACCGCGGTGTTTGTAAGCATCGAAAGATTGATAACCTAAGCATCGAAAGTGATAACAAAACATCGAAAATTTTGAAGTAGGCGACATCGGGGGTAACGCGTATCGCTATAAGAGATTGTAGAATAAACAAACTCGAAAATGATATCAACACTCGGTTACGGAAAAAATAAACAGACTTTACAGATAAAAACGGGGGAACTTACCTACATAAAGTGACTCTTTGTTTATAGTTAATGTTGTGGGTTTGTATGTGAGGATTATCACATAAAAAGTCATAACATAAAAGATAAGGAACATAAAATAAAAATAACATAAAATATTTGATTGGGGATAGTGTCGAGTTGAGAACTTTAATATCACAGACGAATGTTTTATAGGTATATACCTATTTAAGGGAACATTTGATCATTCGGACCAAAAAAAGGAGGGGATTTGACGAAATAACATCAAGATAGGTATTGCGGAACTTGAAGGAATGGTTGGCATTCTAAACAATAAGTAATTATTGGTTGAACGAAAATCACGGGATATTCATTAACATTGGAGTAACAATATTCATTCCGTTTTTTTTGCAATTACCTACATTCATTTGAAATGAAGAGTGATGGTAGAGTTGATCTAATTTGGGTTACAATCATCATGCAAACAAATATAAATAATTAAAAATATTGTGTTTTATAGGGGGACAGGTTCCAAAAAAAAAAAAAAAATAATAAATAAATAAAAATAAAATAAATTATAAATATATATAGGTATATTTATAATAAATAGTTGGTATTGAGTTAAATTCATTAAAAATTTTAAACAAAAAATGGCGGAAAAAAGGAAAGTGGATGCGACGGAATTAGAAGCTAAAGAAATACCGTCGGGAGATGAATTACGGGAGATATTTAGACGTTCAAAGAGGTCTAAGTTACGAGTCGAGGATATGATAGAAGTCGTTCAGCCAGAGGGGGAGACCGACACAAAATCGGAGGAACAGGGCGAAAATAAGCGAGAGTGTGAAGAGAGACTCACACATGGTATGTTACAGGAAAAACCCGAGGAAAAGGAACAAGAAAAGTTAACGAAGTAAAAGGAAAAATAAAAAAATAAAATAAAAAATATAGAAAAACGAGAAAATTGAAAAAAAAAATAATAAAATAAGTAAATAAATAGAATAAGGAAGGCAACATAATTTACATAAGGTAATTTAGGAAATTAAAATAGAGATTATAAGGTTGTCGCTTAATAAGATAAAATATAAACATTAACCGGGCGACACTCGGAAAATAAAGAAAATGGTTGGGAAACGTGGAACAAGTAGGCGAGCCCAGGCTTTAGTGACAGCAATCGGGGAAAATGTCACAACCGAGACTTCAACAATAAACATAGGAGATATAACTACAATAATTCAGGCAGCTTTGGCACCGCTCGTCAATAAGATGCAAGAACTCGAGAAACAATTGGAAAGCCCAGCAACAGTGGCGGTGATAGGAGAGGATAGTGCGCCGAAAAGCGTTCTCCAAGTAGTGGAAATGTTACCACAGCAGGAACGACCATCATTCTCCGGTGGAAATCAAAATCCCATTAGTTTCCTGGAAGATTTAAAAGAATACACTAGAAAAGTGAAACGAACGGATCCATTAGTCGTCGTACGGGAAAATTTGAAAGGGGAAGCTAAATCGTGGGCAAAATTGTACAATAAACGATGGGAGACTATGTTAGATTTCGAACGAGATTTTTTAGCTACCTATTGGGGAGACATAAAGAAAAATGAAGTTCGCCGTCGTCTTGCAGAAGGGGTATATGATGCCAAGAAAAATATATCCATGCTTACTCATTTCGCAAACTATTGGGAGCTAGCGAAGGCTTTAAAGATTACTGACACACCGTTGGGCATAGTTGACGAGATTATGAGACATTATCCGAAGGAAATTCAATCGCTATGGTTTTCGGGGCAATCAGGAGATGAGATTGTCGCCGCTGAGTTTCTACGAAAACTAGATACAATGGTATGTACACCAGAAGAACGGAACATGAAGAAGAGGAGTGGGGAGGAATCCAGCAAGAAGGACAAATACCGTGACCGTTACCGCGCCATAAAAAGGAGGATACACGCAATTGAAAGTGTGGGCGAAAACGCTAGTTGCAGCAAGTGCACCGAAGTTAACAGTTCACCAAAAGAAAATTCTACAATAACTACAACCGGGAAGGAGCTAGTGGTCGCAGCCAACTCGGGAAACGGACGGGGGTTGATTCATTAGTCCTGATGGATACGACTCACACAGGAAGAGGGACGCCGGCACCAAGACACAGCACTGCATTGAAGATTATGCTGAAGTGGGGATGGAATCCAACGAAAGGATTGGGGAAGAGTGAACAAGGGATGACTGCCCCAGTAAAAGCTGAACGGAATGTAAGGAGACGAAAGGATGGAGCGGAAGAAACGAGAACGGAGGAGGAAATGCGTGTGGAAGGATGCGTCAATTTACTACAACAAATAACTGATGAATGGAATAAATTGGAAATGATTGAAGAAAAAGTGGGTAGGGAAGTTAGGGGGTTTAACAACATTTTTGAGGACCGAGATTATGAGGAAGTAGAAAAGGGTAGCACTTTACCGTCATTACCGGAAGCCAAAGCACATATAGATAACACGGAAGTTCATTGTTTAATAGACACCGGAAGTCAGATCACGTGTATAGCACAAGAATTCTACGAAAATTATTTAAATGATCAAACACTTTATCCGATTATGCCTGTAACAGCTATTCAGATCAGGGTAGCCGTAGGACACAAAAGTCAGAGGATATCTAGATTGGTTTTGGTACCACTGCGATTTGAAAATGTTACGATAAATACGCCATGTTTAATAATACCCAAGTTGATCAGGCCCATTATATTAGGAATCAATTGGTTAGACGAATATATAGCTGAATTTAAGTGTGGCGAAAATAGAAAGTTAAAAATAAAAACAGAAAATGGTAAAAAGGATATAGAGTTGGTAAATTCATCGATAACTTATAGGAAATTTAAAGGAGAGATTAGCGGTCAAAATTGCGCAAGTGGAAAATTAATTAGTATTGAAGTAAACCCCGAAAAAAATAATACGGCGTGTCTCGAGCGTAGAATAACGACATTTGTGTCCGGGCTAGATTTGAATTTAAAAGGAAAAGAAGGGTTGGAAAAGATTTTAACCAAACATAAAAATGTATTTAGAGACAGACCGGGTCTCACAACTTTATACACTCACGAAATAAAGATGACGGACGAGACGCCCTTCGTTAAGCGATCTTATCCTGTACCTTTTGCTTATAGAGATAAAGTTGACGAAAAAATTAGAGAATTGGAGTTACTCGGAATCATCAGTAGAGAGGCCACACAGTTTTCTAGTCCTCTAACATTTACTTTAAAAAAGGACGGAACAGTCAGGATACTTTTGGATGCTAGGTTTTTAAATACTAGAATGATTGCCGAAGTAGAGAAACCACCTTTAACTTCTGAGATAATACAGCGTTTTCATGGCGTAAAATTCATCACCACGATAGATCTCAATTCAGCTTATTTTCAGATACCTATCAGTCCAGAAAGTCGCAAATATACAGGGTTTGTATACAATGGAAAATCATATGTATACAAGGTATTACCGCAGGGGTTAAAAACATCAGTTGGGAGTTTTTCAAGGGGAATTGACAAAATCCTAGGACCAGGACTGAGAGAATTCTGCGCTAATTACTTGGATGATTTAATAATATATACGTGTGGGAGCCAAGAAGATCATTTTGAACATGTAGGCGCGGTACTTGAGAGGTTAGAGGCAGCAAACATGACTTGTAAACTCGAAAAATGTCAATTTTTATTCACCGAAGTGCGTATGTTAGGACACATTATAACGCCTTTGGGAGTTCAGATGGATCCGGAAAAAATAGACGCGATTAAAAATTTTCCGGTACCCAAGAAAATCAAACAAGTTAGAGCTTTCCTTGGACTTTGCAATTATTACCGTAGATTCGCGAATAAATATGGGGAATCAACACGAGTTTTATGTGATTTACTTCAGAAAAATAGAACTTGGAGGTGGGGTGACTCAGAACAGCGTGCATTCGAGAAGGTGAAAACATTATTTTTAGAGACAGTTATTTTACACCATCATGATCCAAATAGTACATACTACCTACAGACAGACAGTTCGGGATTCGCAATAGGGGGGGGAGCTATACCAGCTAGATGCCGAAGGAAATCACCACGTTATTGGATTTATTAGCAAAGCTTTAAGGGGACCGGAGTTAAAATGGACCACATCAGAACAAGAGTTGTGGGCGATAATATATGCTTTACATAAGTTTGAGACATATTTAAGAGGAGTACATTTGATAATTAGAACAGATCATCAAGCACTGACGTTTTTGAAGAGCTGGAAGATGTACAGTGGTCGCCTGACTCGGTGGATTTTGTATTTAAATCAATTTAACTTCACTGTAGAGTACGTTAAAGGAAAAGAAAATATAGGACCTGACATTTTATCTCGTTACTCTTGTGATGCGGAAAACGTTCAGGAGGAGAAAAACACATGTCCAGAAATAGCAGCTTTTGCGGTTAAAGGTAGACAACAAATTCGAAAACACTTAGAAAATATAACGGAGCTACAGAAGCAGGACACATTTTTGGGAGAAATTTTCGGGTATTTGCGCAAGGGAAAATTCGGACCACCAACAAAAAGAGTAAATAAGTATTTAAAAAATTACAAAAAAATAGGTAAGACTTTGTATTACACCACAGGACTAAACAAAACGGTGTTAGCAGTACCCCAGGAGTTGACTGAAGAGCTAATAAAAATGATACATTTAGAAATTGGGCATGGGGGAATTTTTAAAACAGGATCAGCTATGGGAGACAGGTATTACTGGCCGGGTATGAATCAAGATATAAAGCGCATAGTAAGAGAATGTCACCTTTGTCAGCTGGCGAAGCGCGAAATTCGACCAACTGTAGGGCCGAGTAAATCAATTATGACCAAAGAAGTAGGACAATTGGCTATGGCAGATCTATACGGACCATTACCGAGAGGAGTGGGAGGCGTGAAATACATATTTGTGATCCAAGATTCCTTCAGCAGATTTGTAAAATTATATAAATTAAGGATAGCAAGTACTAAGACCGTGTTAAATTGTGTAGAGGATTTTAATAAAACCATACAAATAGATGCTTTGTTAACTGACAACGGATCTCAATTTACATCAAAAAAATGGGAAAGCCACATGAATAGGATGGGCATAAGAATCGTACATACTTCAGTGCGAAATCCTGGACCGAATATAACTGAACGCGTAAATAAAGAACTAGGAAGAATTTTTCGTATTTACTGTCACGAGAAACATACAAAATGGGCAGCTTTTCTTAAAGAAATAGAGCAGACCTACAATAACTCAATACATTGTTCAACAGGATTTTCACCAAATGAAATAGCTTTCGGGAAATCGCCAACTTATAGTTTAGACCAGTATACTCAAGGGTGTGGAAAACCTACGAAAACAATAGATGAAATTAGGTTAACAGCTCAAAAGAATTTGGAGAAAAGCGCTACAAATCGACAAAAATATTATAATCTCAATAAAAGACTAGTTACCTATGAAATCGGAACCATGGTCAAGTTGAAAAAGATTACACAATCAAGTTTTTTGCGCAAACAGATCAAGAAATTCGGTTTAATTTACGAAGGACCGTACGTCATCGGTTCAGTAGTTTACAGTAACACATATACCCTAATTGATCCGGTAACTCGGGAGATAAAAGGAGATTATAGCGCTTTACATTTAGCGAGATATTACACAAGTAATAAGAAACAAAAATCAGGTTTACAGTTAGTGGAAATCAACGGATAGAGTGCGAAGTTTACAAATATTTGTAAATGTTAATAAATAAATAAACGATTGAGAAATACAAATAAAATTATGTTAGGATACATTATAATTGGGGAGGGGGAAGAAAGAAAATTACTAAAATATTAGATTATCAGATTGCTTGCGAGGGGCGGATCGTCGTTAAGTCTTTGAGGGTGAGTGGACAAGTTCTTAATAAGCGACAATCATATTCAATTATTGAAATAGAGTAAGGCAAATAAATTCGTTAATTTTGATTTTCTAGTTGGAAAAAAAAAAAAAAAAAAAATTGACTTTTTTTTTATGTGTTAGTGAGAAAAAAAAAAAAAAAAATGTTAGATAAGTAAGAACACTCAAAAGGAGAGAATTAGAGATATTATATGGCACACAAAAGGGACATTTTGAATAAAAATAAACAATGCTTAGGGATTGTTTTTTGAAATATTGAAATAAGAAAGTTTATCTATAGATATAGGGTAGACATTAAGTATAGAGATAAAAAGGTAACATTTGAATTAAGAGATAAATATTTTAGATTTCGAAAAAAAAAAAAAAGGAAAAAAGGAACGCTGAACCAATTTGAGGATAATAAAGAACATTTATAAAAATTTAAATATTAGAGTGGGCAACACTTAGGCTAGAACAACTTTGGATGAATTAAGAAATTACAATTAGAAATTAAGAATTATAAAATAAAGTTTAAATAAACAAAAGAAAAAAAAAAAATGCTGGAAAATTTATATGAAACATGTATACCACTGATTGTCGGATTGGGTGAGGTCGTGCGAAAACCCACATTTCACAAAAAAATATTCATACTTACAAAACAAAAAAACAATTAATTGCACACCAAGAGACCACCCGCCTTTCAGTTGTTCGAAAGGCCGCGAGATTGTAAACAATCTTTACTTAAATCATTGTAAGGGAGGTCTTAGTCCAATTTGGTTGGGGACCACCAAAACACGCGAGTCGAGGGGCGTGTTCCAGCAAAAAGAAATTAATTTTGAATCTATCAAAATTAAAGAAAATTTCATAAAGTAAAATCTACGCGAAAAGAAAATAAAGAATACAATGACATTCAAATTCAAGATTGTTAACAATCCGAACAGAATGAGGAGGGGGAGATAGGAAGTAATAGGATACGGAAAAGAGATAGGGGATAACAGAATGAGGAGGGGGAGATAGGAAGTAATAGGATACGGAAAAGAGATAGGGGATAACAGAATGAGGAGGGGGAGATAGGAAGTAATAGGATACGGAAAAGAGATAGGGGATAACAGAATGAGGAGGGGGAGATAGGAAGTAATAGGATACGGAAAAAAGATAGGGGATAACAAAATGAGGAGGGGGAGATAGGAAGTAATATGACACGGAGTAGAGATAGGGGATAACCAAATGAGGAGGGGAAGATAGCTAGTCTAAATTTGAACACAATTTCGGTGTCTAACGAAAAAAAAAAAAAAAAAAAAAAAAAAAAAAAAAAAAAAAAAAAAGAAGAGGACATTAAAATAAAATACAACGTTAGCCACAGCAAATTGAGTTCAGAGGAGGGAACTGTGATGAATTGCATTGATCAACAGTGAATATTAGGAAATATCGTAGCTTCCCACTTTAATTTAAAAAGAAAATATCAATTACTTATAAAACGGAGACGTCTACGACATCTATCGGATTAGAGTAAAGTGAATTCATATTTACGGTAGGGATCTATAATTAGACAAAGTGAGACGAGTATTGATAAAAAAATCACAGATGGTATCAACAAATAATCAAAGACAGGGACTCCCCAATATACTTAGCCCGTGATATATTGACAGCCAATTGAATTGCGGCAAAAGCGATTAAAAACCAATTCAGCCTATCAACGGGAAGAGGGCCGAGCCCATTTTTAGAACAAAGGAACGACCTTTGGACTTAGCAATTAAGAATGTAATTAATGAGTTTGACGTTCCCACCAAACCGAGAGGTGAATAAACTCCATGGGAAGAAATAATCTGTTCAGGGACAAAAGTACGGTGACCCCAAGAAATGTTGTGATTAACCGGTACATTCCAGGGATCAGAAACCCTAGTTCTCGAACGCATTAAAGCATATCAGGTGCGGAAAAAAGGATACACGTAAACACGATGGAAAAGTTTAAGTGAAAAATTGCATAGCAAGTGACGAAAACGTGTTGTAAGGTATTAGGGAGATTTCCATCTATAATACGATTGTTTGTGACGACCGGAGATGATCGATTCGAGGGAAAACGTGCTAAAGGAAATGGAAATGTTGAAAAAACAATGGAAAATTATTGTTATCAATTCTAGACGGAGCTAGGATATTACGATGAAAGATTTAGGGAGGAAACGTCAAAAAAAATGAAAGTTTTAAAGAATAGGCGAGGGTATATTTCAGATGTCTAGAGCAGTAACAAGTGTTAGAGAAGAAAATAGAGTGCAGTACGGAGGGGAGTGGAAAATGCTGAAAACATTGCGATAGAAAAACTCAGGAAAAGGAGTCATTTTACGTAATTAAAATGGAGTTTATAGAGTAACATAGTACGCGATTGCAGATAAAGATGAGGCATTACAATGGTTGCCGATTTCAGATGTATTTTGTTGTGATAAACAAGGAATATTCGAACATGAAAATTGTTTAGATAAGGACGATTAGCCGTTAAAAAGGTAATAAAAATTATCATGGGTCTTATGAAATATTTACGTTAAAGAATTCTCATAAAAGTTAACGACACTGAAATAAAAAAGGATTTATTGCCAGGTGGGTACAGGAGTTAATGTATACAACTGTCAAGGCATATGGTTTATGGGATTTTGCGTAAGAACGGGACAAAATTTGGGGGACGATCTCTATGAAGCAATAAAAATGACAGGAATTTAAGGGCCGAAGTGGGGGTATCTCCTATAAAAATGTTAAAAATGATATATTTATTAATAACAAATAGAAAATGAAATTTTCCAAGAGGCAGCAAACATCAAAAAACGATATGGTTATATCAGGGAAGTACAGGGAAGTGAGGGGAAAGGAGATACGACAGAGAAAAACAAAAGAAATCTTAGATTAACAGTGAATAAAATAAATAAGGCTTGAAATATAAAAATCTATAGAGATATGAACAATAGCGTAAGAATAAATAAGGAAATTCATGGAAAGAGTGTCGTGAATAAAAGAAAATTCGAGAAAAAATGGAAAATTCAAATATACCACGTAAATAGAGAAAATTCGGTTTCAAATGGAAAGGTTCATATAGAATACAGAAAAACTCGAGGAAAAATAATAAAATAAAAATGAACAATTTGCGAGAAAGACTTCGACATGAAGATATCTCTGATAGGCGAATTTGGGGACAGATTTGGAACATATGGTAGATGCCGTACGCACGGACATGTTACGGAATAGATGAAAATAGAACTTTAAAATTATTAAATTCAAGCTAATTTTGTATGAACACCAGGACAAAGGAAGTTGGGCCATTAAACATGGATCTTACTAAATCCGGATCTTGTAAGTATGGAAGTACGAGACAGAATTTAAAGTATCAAACACGGAAGGTACTAAGAGACCGCATTCGACAATAATGGAGAGGTTTCAAGAAATTACGAGTTGATAGTAATTAGATTGGTTTATTATAGGAGATTCAGATACGATCTTTTGGACCTGAGAGGGGTATAAAAGTCTAGACAAATGCCAGTTGAGGACAGTCTACGTCGTGGTCGAAAAGTTTGTAACTTCGCGGAACGTGACGAAACGGTGGGTGATTTAAAGTTGTAAAATTCTAAGTGATAATTATTTTGATACTTAGAAAAATTTCACATTCTAGTCAGTGATCTACAAAAAAAAATACTTTGCAGTTAGAATCAGTGAAAATAAAAATTAAAGCCAACGCATTAATTACTTGTGAAAAATAAAAGTGCTCGTGATAAATACAATTTGTTTTAGTGGAAAATTCGGATTTTATAATCACTTAATATCGTAATTTTTAAACTTAGAAATTTCGCGTTTAATATTAGTGTAATAAATAACTGAAGTGATGTGATAATTTAGCGTGATGAAGTTATAATTAAATACGTGTGTTCAATCTAAGTGAGAGTGTTCTAACAAATAATAAATATTTAAATTAATTATCTTAAATAATAATAATAAAACAAAATAATATTTTATTAATACATAAAATTTCGGAGGGATAAAAATTTAATTTAACAACAATTTACCATCTCTAAATTAATCGTGAAGTAACTATCATTTAAAGTGTTATCTAACCAACGAGTTTTGAGATAAAATACAGTTTAGAACGATAGAGTTCATGCATCATTTTAATTAATTAGATTAAATGAAAAAAAAAAAAATTGAAGTCAAAAAGATTTAATTAAATTTAGGAAAATAAAAATTAATTTAGGAAAATTGCAGCAAGGTTTACTGTGTATTTCCCGGTCGAAAAAACCTTGGTAGGGGTAAGTCTTTTCCGTTATAAAATTTTACAGATTCCAAGGAGAAAGCGGGATGCAGCAAACATTGGTATTTGGATTAATTATTTGACCTAGATATTACTCTCTTAATATGTGATATGTAACTATATTAAAATATTATAAGTATAATAAGTATATTTTATATATTTATATATGTATGTATATAAACATATATATATGTAATGTTTGTTCCCAAGAAAAATTTTAATCAAAAAGGAAAACACTTATATAAAAAGAGGAAAAGGGTATCGATTCCTACCTCTGAATTCATCAATAACTATTAAAAGTAGTTATGTGTGATAAATTTACAAATCAATATTTTATATTTAATGTTATGTATGTATTAATATAATTTCAGAAAATCCAGAGCATTTGAAATAAGTTATGATATTAGAAATTATTTCAATCATAAAATTTATGTATGTACATATCCATATTATAAATTATTTATTGAGACAAAGTATATATAAATGAATAAATATGTATACGTAATCGGGTATCAGACTAGACAATTGCGCTAAGTACATCATTATCAAACAAAGAAAATTTTAGAGTCATCTCACACGTCTCCGGAATGTCTAAAGTAAACATACCTCATACGCTTGAATCTAGGTCACGAGGCCGTAGAGAATGTTTACAAAGCTCAAATTGTTTACAAAATAATTCGGTCACTGGGACACTAGTTCGAATACAGTAAAAAGAAAAAAAAAATGACCTTGATTAGTGGATATCGTACTTAGGTATTAACTTCTAGGAACGGGATAAAATTATTATATTGCGCAATTATTAGGAACAAAAAGAAAAAAAAAAAAATTTAAACACTATTTTTAATTTGAACGTAAAGAGGTATCTACAGACCTAAGCAATTGAAAATTAACAGATTTATTATAGCAGTTCAAAAGGGTGTATTGAAGATTTACATGAAACAGTTGATAAATCACGGGATAGTTAAAAAAGGTGTATTGAAGATTTAACATGAAACAGTTGATAAAGCACGGGATAGTTCAATAGGGTGTATTGAAGACTTACATGAAACAGTTGAAAAATCACGGGATAGCTTAATAAGGGGTAATGAGGATTTACATGCTTCAATTGAGAATCACGGGATAGCAAGAATTTATCAAAAGTTGAACATTGGAGGGGAGGGAAAGAAAAAAAAATACAGTTCAACCAACAGAAGGCAGTGGTCGCTTCTATAACAAAAATCAAACCATAGAGATGGCGGATCTCTCAAACAAAACCGTCAACAAAACCAAACAAAAGCTTGGAGTTATGGCGAATCTCCAGAACACATCGCCAGATAAGATCTTAATGTACGAATATGTATTTATATCACCCACTATTCTTACGTATGTATTCGGTATCAATCTGAAAATTTCGCAGAATTTGATGGGCGAGATCCGAGCTCGGGATGCGTTGCAAGTAGTTTCGTATTGCGAGTTATAAACCTTCCCAAAACGTATGTTTACATATATATCTTTTTATGTACTGTTCATTGAATGAAACGAACTCACTTACAATTAGTGCTTTAGGCCTGTCGGGTCACTCTCGTCTCATTTCTTGAACGTGGAGGGAGGATTCACGACCCGTAACTCCACACAAAACCGTGAGTATATGATTGCATATAGGACGAAACCGGTTCGCCCTAAGTAAATAGTAAACTTTGGAGGAGTAGGAATTTGGAGGTATCTGGGCTCGGGGGAAGACCTGGAGGCAGTGCATGATGGCGAAGGAAGGTTCATTTGGGACGCGATAACTTAGGTATCAATCAATTGAACCGTGCCAAAAGACTGTGCGAATTTTGGGAGGACTCCTGATCACCCTGCTTACTTGATGGAGGCAGGAGCCAAATTTTGCCAGAAAAAGGGTTATTCTGAGTTCGTCAAATATGCAATTAACTGATTACATTAACCTACTAAATCCATCTTTATATGTACCTTATAGCAGCTGAATCTAAACGGAGGGGCGCCCAGCAGATACGAGATACAATCATAATCAAATTTACTAACATTTAACCATTTGAGTTATATTTAATTATCTGTTCAATTAGTCATGTGTAGTTTCGATTAGTATTGCTTATTCATGAATTCATTAGGATGTAGGGAATCATAATAAACGTCAAAGGGAAGTTAGTTCATTTAGAGAAATTACTTAAGGTTAAATTTGCAAGAGAGAGACCAATACAGTTTGAAATTCAACACTCTGTTTAGAATCAAGAGGGTTACCACAAAATTTAAAGTAATTAAAGTCCTATATCATAAATCAAAAAATTACACAACGTTTGATGGAGTTTAATTACAACCTAAATACGAAAATATTTACGTTCAAAGTCGTAAATAACGTATTTATTAGTTAAGTACATATATCGCTAAAGGTATGTAGTACAAGGGAGCTTTAAGTAGCTTTCTGTAGTTATCAGAGGAAATAAGGGTCCAATTTTATAAAGGCTTGTGTGACGTAGGGGAGGAATTTTCCATCCCTACCACACATATGCAAAGCCTTAAGAATTTAAATATCGATCAGAGCCAAGAGAAAAGGCGAGAATATTACAACTGTCTTGCCGATGACCAGGAGAGTTAAATAAGATAAAAAAAACGAAACATTACGACTGGTGCCAAGTGCCCAGGAGTAAATAAAATAAAGACAAATACAAGAGAGTAGAAAAAGAGATACATCACAGACTTGAAAGTGGGTCGATAATTTGGAGTCCGCACCAAGTAAAATATTCCATCATGTTGGAGAGAGTTCAGAAAAAATTTCTGAGATTTCTGTACATGAGGGAGTACGGCTATTACCCGTGGCTCTGTCCTACCGACTTTCTTTTGGATATGCTCGGAATGAACTATCTACGTGTCAGAAGGGATGTACACCTTGCTACGCATTTATTCAGATTGATTCGCGGATGGTTTGAAAACTCAGCTATCTTGGAGAACATTCATTTTGATGTTCCCGATGGTTATCTTCGCCATCGACAGCATAGGCTGTTCTATCTTCCGGCCTGCAGGACTAACTTGCCAATGGTCATGCCGGTCGGGAGAGCAATCTTGCTGTTGAACAGAATTAATTCGGATATCGACATATTTAGCATCAGTGAAGCTGCCTTTAAAAGGCAAGCCCAATTGATGCTTATATAGTTTTTTTTGCCTACCATGTATATTTATGCTTAATGTAATACTGTTACAAATATATTCTAAAACGCATTAAAATTTTAAATTTTGTAATGTTTTTGAAAATAAATTGAATTGAATACGTCCGTCACTCCTGGTCCCACTGCCTTCCAGATTCCTACCCACCCCTCATACCTATTTCCTTCCTAAGATTTCCTCGTCATCCTTTCCTTAAAATAAATCACCACACAGCATCTTCCTGTGTGGACTTAATGTAAAAAAAGGTCTCCCTCAACCAGCCTCTCTCCCTCTCTGTGCCAAGCAGTTAATGGGCAGACGCATCCGGACAAACCTTACGACATGAACCCACCAAAGTCACCAAACCATAGCAAACCACTTGGGGTAACTAATGGCACAGGTGTTGGTTATCCAATAAATGGTTCCCAGGAATGGTAATCAACGCAATGTTTCGATATTAACAACGTTAATTATTATAGTCTCTCGTCAAGTTGACACTGAGATGATTTTCTACCGCGGGCGTCCTACGAGTTATAACGCATAATTTTATTTAAAAAGAATATTGAACTTTGATTGGAAGGGCTGGGGAAAACAAATGAGAAAGGAGTCGTGCAGACTCCGGTGAGCGAACTCGGCACGCGGCACGTCTACATGAGAAAGGAGTCGTGCAGACTCCGGTGAGCGAACTCGGCACGCGGCACGTCTACATAGCATTGACCCTGGCTTTATGGTGGGAAATCCTCTTTGTAGTGTTTCAAACCGGTTTGCACAACATCTGGCGTTCAAATTGCATCTAAGTACGTACTGCACTTTATTCATTAGTGGGTGGAAGCTCCAACTCAAGTCATAGTTTTTAGTGTAGGAAAATTTAGTTTAATATATTTTTTTTAAATATTAAATTAGAGGTTAAATTTTTATTCTATTTTTATATTATTTATTTAATACAAGAAAAGACATTTTTATGTTAAGTTTTATGTAGTCCCACAAAGCTGTCACATATGACGGATTGTCTGTAGGTTCTACAAAATAATATATAGGTATATATATATATATATATTTTTTTTTTTTAATACATGTACAACATAATATTACAAAAATTGAAATAGGATACGTTTTTTGGTTTTTCGCGGCCAAAAGTATTTTCGTTATTTGTTTTTGTGGTGTTATGCCGTGTTGCGCTACCTTCTTCTTTAGCCAACGTTTCAGATGGCATGCAAATGTGGGGTGACACACAAAGATACGATGTACCGGATCTGCCCTGATGATGGACACTGCAAAGCTGTCCGAAACGTTGGCTCAAGAAGGAGGTAGCGCAACACGGCATAACACCCCAAAAATAAATAACGAAAAAATATATATATATAAATAATTGTAATAGGTTTTAATTTATTTTTGTTTATGTGAATTCCTTACAAGAGTCCCAGCTGCTCCCGCCTGGAGCCAGTGAGACTTTGGCATCCCCATTTGGGATATTTTGTAAGGCTGATTATAGCGGGAAGGGTGAGGAAGAGGAAGGTGAGGATGACCTGACTATTTGATGTCATGGTTAGTATTCCTTGTCTGAATATTATGACAAATCACGGGATATTATAATCGTAAGATTTGTGAAGCTTGTTTGTGAATTTTTTTTATGTGAATACCTCACAAGAGTCCCAAGCTGCTCCCATATGGAGCCAATGAGACTATGGCATCCCCAATTGGGGTATGTTGTGAGGTTTAATGTAGTGGTGAGGGGAAGGAGATTAAAAATAGGAAGGTGGGAAAGTACCTGGCTATTCAGATCTGGTCACCAAACACGGCTAAAGTCATTTCAAGCAACGTTTCAATTCTGAATGATGGTCTTACACCAAGGCGATACTGAGAGTATCTTCCCCTCTGCAACGTGCCGCAAATGCACTATATATTAGGATTTATAATTCGAATAATGAAACCCTTTCGCAACCTTAAGACTCTATATTACCTTTACACAGCGTTCATCCGTCCCCACTTAGAACACTGCACACCGATCTGGACTCCTTTCTACCAAGCTCACATTGATAGAACCGAAAAAATCCAAAAAAAAAATTATAACCACATAAATTATAAACAAAAATTACACTTCTTAAATTACAACGAATCTATTAATTACCACAATTTCAACTCCCTTTATACACGACGTCTAATTTTTGACCAAACTTTATTATTTAAAATTGTTAATAATGGCCTGGACTCGCCAGAGCTAACCAACTTAATAAATATTCATATTCTGTCAAGATCAACTCGGCAATCCCATTTGTTTCATTTGCCTACATGTAGAACTAACATTAGTAAAAATTCAACAATTCCCCGTATATGTGCGCAATATAACACAAAATTTCAAAATATAGACATTTTTAGCCATACACTACAGAAATATCGATTAGAAGTAACATGTACGATCGAAAATTAATACGAGAGTGAGAAAAGTATCCGGAGCATCTCCTATTCTCCTCCTTTATTCCCCTTCCTCTCCACCTCACCGCAAATTAATTTTAATATGTAATAAAACTCTATCTCCAATCAACTTTAACATAGGAGACTTTTTTGGCTTGACTCGATTTAACAATGTATATTTTTATCTTTATGTTTTATGTATAAGCTGTTTGTCCCTTCTAATAAATAAATATTATTTTAAGTGAATTAATTGTCAAATAGCACAAATTAGTTAAATAAAATTTAATTTCGCACGCCAGGATTCGATCCCGCGCCCATAAAATGATTCATTTTTGCACTTCATTCAAGACTGAAAGATTCTCTTAGTATCCCCAGAATTGAATCGTTGTTACAATAGCCTATAATAATATCTATTTTTTTCTAATGATTATTCTAAATTTCCTATGAATCATTAAAAAAACATACGTCGGTACATCGAGTTCATTAAACATGTATCGTAATATTTTATCAAAGTCGTGTTTCATTATTTAACGATAACGATTGTCACGACAAAGGTCCGGTATATCAATTGGTTATTTATAAGCTCGGCTTGGTTGAAATATCGAGTACCTGTAGCACAGCTTGGAACATAATCCGTATGTATGTAGGTCGAAAGCCTAGATGTCACCAATATTACGTGATTTAATAGAGGAACATTTATTTTTTTAAAACAAATCTACGTGAATGGAATATCTATGCTCCTCCACCTTCGACCAATCCTCCACTAATGTCATCTTCACCGAGACATCTCTGTGCGCCAGGTTTAGGCAGTTTTAGACGGCAGTTTATTTTTAGGCGGGTTTCATTTATGGTGTAATTTTTGATAAAGTTCCCCACTTAAATCAACATGGTGCTATATGCGAGTACTCTAATTTTAATTAGCATTTGTTTTGCGAGAGTCAGTGCACTATTAATGAAATTAACCGCTGGTCCTGACGTTGGCTCTTTTAAAATCTATTATCAGACTACTACTTTCGATTGATTTATCTGTTAATAACATCGTCAATCCTCATCGCTCGATAATTGTCTTATTATAGTCTTATATACTTGTAAAACATTGCAATTTATGAACCCGCAAAAAAACTCAAACCCGGGGCATGCTCGGAATATAATAGTAATGCCGGTGGAAGCGTTCGGGTTCCGGCCTCGAGTCCGGCTCCGAGTTCCGGACCTGAACCTATACATCGCTAGTTCAGCCAGTGTTGCCAGCGTATATCGATTTCTAATTTATTCCCTTTCAATATTGGTTCGGCTGTCAACAGTGTAACCGTACTCGAGATATCGATATAAAAGCGTCGAAAGTAACGCCTACCGATCCGATATTATAAAGTTGTCGTTTTCATTGTGCTAGACCTCCAGGAACTTGATTCCAGCCACGAAACAAACTTGTATTATATTATCAGTCTTGATCTTCCAATCTTGTTTTATCAGTGTACGTAAAATACTACATTTTTACTAATTTTATTTATTTTATTATAATTATTTTATTGAATTAGACTTGCAATCGAAACATCTCACTTTTCGAACCAGTATTTAAATTCTTAATCAGGGACACCGCGATAATGTGTAAGAAATTAAGACGGGCATAAATTAGGTAGGCAGAAAGTGTGAGAGACGGAAGATATATATATTTTTAATCGATTGAGCAAGTATGTAACTTTATATTCCCGTAAAAATTAGTCAAATATTAATATATTTGACTAATTTAATTATAATTAAATCAAATAAATTTAAAAGTAATCTATAAACGTTAACAACAATTGTTGATTTTCCGCTGGCAGGGAATTTAGCAAGAATTAAAGACACCCAACTATAAGAGAGGCTTCTTTAAATTAAAAAATACGCCTGAGCAGTAATTAAGTTGAAATAATCATAAACCTGTTTCAAGATAAACAATGTTTCTTAAGGGTTGGTTTATAAGAATCTTCTTCTAAAGAAAAACGTGTTTAATTTTTTTAATATATCGGAGCAACGCTTATTTGGTATGATTTTAAATTTTCACAGCCCAAAGAATTTTCGTTATTTATTTTTTGGATGTTATGTGTCCTTTTAGAGCCAACTTTTCGGACAGCCCTACAGTGTCCATCATCAGAGCAAGTGACGCTGACGCTCAAACTGTAACGCTGAAAGTTCTGTTCGTGAAAGTTCCATTGAAATTTATTCATTTATTTATTAACGCTCTTTTACGTGGGCTTTTACATATGAATAGTGAAGATTGTACAGTATTTATTGTACATAACTAAACTGCTTCAGTAATAATATTTTGTATTTGTTTAGTGACGAATTGGAGATTTCCACTGAATTGGTATAATTATTTCCGTCCATTAGTATTCTAGGCAAAGAGAAAATCATATGGTAGTTAGTCACAGAATTTGTTATTATTACGTAGTGGAATCCGAAAGCTTATCAATGCAAGCAATTCCGGACTATCAACTATATCATTTAATAGTTTATATAGAAATACCAAGTCAGTGAAAACCCTCCTGTCTGACAATTTAAGCATATTCATATCACTTAAGAGAGTGTTGTAGTTCAACATAATTTCTGGAATACCCATTTTAAAATTTAGAAAACGTAAGAATTTATTTTGTGTTCTTTCATTAGTAATATTATAATCTGGGTTCCACACGAGAGAATCGTATTCTGGTTGACTTCTAACAAAGGCAAAATATAATAGTTAAATATACTTAAAATTGTTGAAATTTCTAGTTAGACTTGTTATAAATCCCAACATTTGTAAACCCTTATTAGAGTAAAAAAATGAAAATATTCCTCTTAGTGAATAATATTGCGGTACGATTGGAAAATACGAAAACTCTTACATCTTCTTGTTCTAGTTTCTATTATTTGTAGTTTTGTTAAACACGAAACTAAAATAAATAAGTAACCTATCACAAGTCCTAAATCGTATTTGATATAAAAATGAAATAAGATAATGTTAGCATTATACTGTTGGATATTTTGGCTAGTAGATAAGGCTCCATGTATTGCATGGCCAAATTTTTAATGCGTTGCTTTTATTTATTCCTTCTCCTACAGAACAGCGTGCTCCATTTTCAACAAAGGGCCACCCCTTACAATAAGCCAAATTAATTGGTTTTGTTATATACATGCATCTCATTTTTTCCTGTTATTTTTGGATCCAGGAGTTAAAAAATGCGAGTATAAATATATTTTTTTAAATTGAGAATATCCGTTTTACAATCTCCCACAAAACTAAAAAAGACTACAAAATTCAACAATAGTAATTTCTCAGTAGTTACCAGACCTAGTTTTTTTATAGCTGCACATAGTATGTATTATTACGTACCTACGAAGTAGCCGAATGGACAAGTGCTCCAGGTTCCCACCCAGATGTTGTGGGTTCAATACTCTGCTAGCTAAGTTCCCAACATGATAACCCAATTTTTCAAAAGCAACATCAAACAAAAAATTGGAACAGAAAAATATTATTTTCGTTATTTTTTTGGGGGCGTTATGCCGTGTTGCGCTACCTCCTTCTTTAACCAACGTTTCGGACAACGTTGCAGTGTCCATCATCAGAAGGAAGTAGCGCAACACGGCATAACATCCCAAAAACAATTAACGAAAATACTTTTAGCCGTGAAAATCTAAAAACATATCTGAAAAAGATTCGGCCGCATCTAGAAATTGAATCCAGGACCTTACTCTTGCCGGGGCTCTGTTCTGACGATTGAGCTAATTCGACCCTGTTCCTTTCGGTTATATCATACTTCGACTATGAACTACGAACAATACCTTTATGTTCATGCGACAAACACGTTAGGAAAATGATTATGTACTACAATTTGAGGTTTTACTTTTTAACAAAATTAAGTAGGTGAATTTTTACGATTTATTTTACTAATTACTAATTTTTCGACTTGGATTTTTTTTTATAGAACCCAAAACGTGGGATAAACGGAGAAATATAAGTGAATTCATTTGCTTTAAACTGCAGTAAGTAATTTAAAAAAATAAAAATAGTACAAGTGAATTCTATACAAATTCTATTTCATAAGGCCGTAATAATAATATTTGGATGATTTATATAGCGCCGTTTTTGTGAAAAGTCACCTCAACGGCGAATTCACCTCAAGGGCGTAAACATTTTAGAACTAAAAAATTTATTTGTTACCATAAATATTTGGAGATGTGATATTAATTAAACCGAACACTTATCGCTCGAGTGGTCAAGTTGTTACAAAAAAAAATTGAAATATAGTTTAAAAAATCGTTTGAAAAAAGTCAAATTGTTTGCTTATAATGATGGAATTGGGATAAAATCAAACATTTTCAAGTTATTCGTAACTTGGTGATGTTTGTACTTCTTTTAAAACGTTTTTAAAGTTGCGTAATGTATACTATGTCCTTTGGGGTTCCTAGAACAGGCCGACTAACGGAATCAGGTTCAAACATATTATAAAGAAGAAGAAGACGATTTATATTCATTTATTGCTGATATTTTGGTGAACAGTCTGCATTTTGATGACTCCATGATAATGATCAATTACCACTCTCATATTAAAAGAACTTAAAATATGTTACTAGCCGAGTGTTGCAAAGCATCGGGTTCGTACCCAGACGTCGATGTAATGCTAGTCAAAACGTCACGTCCTCATAAAACTCGTTCTGTATCCTTTTCCAGAATTGTCAGGTATATAATATAAACGGAGTTAGAAAGAGAGAACACCAAGCTTTCTCTTTGCTTTTAAAAGTTTACCATAGAAGTTCCTGTATAATTTAAAATAATTCTATAAACAGAAAACCGCTGAACACTTCACCCTGCCAAGGTTTGCCAATTTTTAAATACATAATTTTGAAATTCACTTTTTTTTCTTCATTGAACGAATGTACGAATGAAGCGGAATCTTGCAGGTGAAAATTAATCCACTTCCCGGCATCCGATCCAGCTGAAACTAGGAAAATAAACATGGTTTACATGGTTAACCATCAAATGGCACAATGGGTAAAAATTTATATATTTAGGTAATCTACAAAAAAAAATAAAACACTTTTGGCATTTTTCCCCAGCATTTGGTTTTGGACAAACAAGACATAATAACACTTGTACACATTTTAATATTTATAGTTACTTATGTTATTCTTACCGTATAAATGTACTATGTAATAAATAAAAAAAATAAAATTAAAAACAATCGTTGTCGATGACGATGTATTTTAGTGAGCAATTACACACACACACTCACGTACACGCATTTTCTGAAATTCGAAGAAATTAAAGCACTTAATACGAAATAAATGTCGGCCTTATCAATTCTGGATTTGATAAGCAATTTTAAAATCTTTAGCTGTGTTTGCGTAAAAAAATTGCGTATGTCGGCTTGTAGATCTAAAGAGTCTTTCATCTCCTTTCAAAAACAATGGTAAACTTTAAAAAATATCGAATCTATTTTAAATTTGTATCAACCGGAAATATTCGATTGATTTACTTTTTTCTCTGAACCAGTACATTGTTACGTTCATACCTTCCACCAGATCTTCTCTATTTTCTTTATGCCCTTTCTCGGGAGATGCATTAGGGTTGGTATGAATGCGGGGGATTCTCATAAAGATGCCATACATCAGCGTTAAATGCAGTTTTCTGAAGTTTTATTATGCAGTTTATCGCGGATCCCATACAAAACACACAGAGAGCTATAAAGCGCATCCGACTGTTGTGTTGTACTCGGTGTGTTATTTGCAGAGAAATCTCAAGGAACTGACTGAAATATTTACGAGTGTGTAAGATTTTATGAGGGGGAAATAATGCCACGTTGCTCCCGAAGTAGATTATTATGGAACCTGTGATATCCTAGATAGTAGTTTGAGGTTATGCATAGATGGCACTGGTAACAGTAGGGCTGTCGGTAAAGCAGGGATGGAGACGTAGATAAGTACGATTGCCAGCCCAAGGTCAGGACTCAGGACCCAGAATTATTCCTACTTTCTACCGCTAAAGCCACAAAAGTTTCTTTATAATCTATCACTAAATAAAAGTTCAAAGTGTTTTGTTGATCCCGAAGTTTTTTTTAAAGATTTTGGGACACCTGAGATGGAACAAACTGGCTCAGCCTTTTTGTTGACTGGAAGGCTCGATGGGTTAGATTTTTTTTGCTCCATAAATGTCCCGACTGCCTGACGTCAGTGTACATCCTTAGTGTATATTTATCATATTTGGAAACTGGAGGAAAGAGGGAGAAGAAAACGGGGAAGACCAAAGTTGGGTCTCAATTGCTCCCAACCGTCTAGAGCCGGTCAGACTATGACATCCCCAATCGGGGGATGTTGTGAACCCTGAAGTAGTAGGAATGAAAAGAAGATGGGAGGAGGCAGGTGGGAATGTTCCTAGTTATTCAGATCTAGTCACCAAATATGGGTAAATCCATTTCAAGCAATGTTTCCATTCCGAATGGTAGTCTTTCACCAGGGCGAAACTGCGAGTATCTTCCACTCTGGAACGTGCCACAAGTATATTTTATTTTTAATTAATTTTTTGTGAAATAACACAAAATAAATAAAATAAAATTTATTTGTGCATTCCGGGATTTGAACCCGCGATCTTCGGATTTCTAGTCGAAAGCCTTACCTATCGACCACGGAGGCCGCCGCTATATATACGACCTCCGTAGTCCAGTGGGTAAGACTCTTGACTCACAATCCAGAGGTCGCGGGTTCGAACCCGGCATGCGCAAATAAATTTTATTTGATTAATTTGTGTTATTTCACAATTAATTCATTTAAAATAATATATAGTATATTTGCGGCATGTTCCAGAGTGGAAGATACTATCAGTATCGCCCTGGTGTAAGACCACCATTCAGAATTGAAACGTTGCTTAAAAATGGCTTTAGCCGTGTTTGGTGACCAGATCTGAATAGCCAGGTACTTCCCAACCTTCCTCTTCCCCACCTCCTTCCCCTCCCCACTATCTTCAGCCTCACAACATATCCCAATTGGGGATGCCATAGTCTCACTGGCTCCAGACGGGAGCAGTTGAGATTCTTGTGCGGTATTCACTGTAAAAAAAAAAAATATATATATATATATATAGCGCGATTTTGTGATATCCAGACACATGTTCACTTAACTCAAATACATTCAACATTGTAATCAGGTTTTGTTTAAATACGGGTTTTTCGCAAACCCGTTTACATCAATTGAAGCTTAGATTTAGGCTATTGTACACAATATTATAATAAATAAAGAAAAACACAAGGATCATACATAATACAGCTGTATAAATTACAGCAAATACATTAATATTTCAATCTTATTGCGTTCTCATTGAGATAAAGGTGCGCCAATATTTATTGTATTAAAATCAAGGCGTGATGAATTCATTTCCAAGTTTATTATGATTGTATTTAATGAACATGTTTAAAAGCTCGTTAAGAGATAATTCTCAATGAAACAGTAGCTTACATCTTGTTTTTACTATTGCTGGGACTGTTTTATACGATTCAGCATTTCAGGGCTATCGATTAAAAGATAATGGATTATTTTATACGGTTTTACTGTATTAAACGGTAATATGTTTGTACTGCAGAATGGTTATAATAACCTCCGACATCTGACATTACCCGTACATTAAGGAAGCATGCTACTAGTTCCTCCTGGCGGCACGAATTCTGCAGGCTGGCTTTCCTTCATAGATTTTAATGGATTCAAAATGAAATATTTTCTTTATAGTTTCGTTAATGAATAGGCCACTTGCAAGGATTTCATAACGACTTGGAAAAAATGGTGTGGATAGATTTTTTTACTAAGATTACGAAAATGTTAGTAAAAGTTTTTAGAAATGTACAGTTTTTTTTTTTTTTTAAATAAATAAATCCATTGTTTGGGCTCGTGACGTCACTACTTGAAAATGTCCCGTCTCCGAAAATGTTCTATTAATTTTGTAAAATTCCACACTGATTTATTTTTTTTATATGGCAACATTTTGATTTCAGGCAAATTTTTGAATTTGACATTTAACCTTCACTAGATTTATTGTTTGTTCTCTGCGAACTAATCATTTGGTTTAACATTTTGACAGATATTATGAAGAGAACCCCGTACAATTTATACCTTCTGTATACAGATAAGAGAAACAAAGGCTTCTGTACCTGTTTTAGGGGTGTAATGGTAATGGTACTGATTTTAACAAAATTTTTACGCACCAGATTTAAATGTCCGGGTTTAATTTTCCCCACAGGAAAAACTAAACCCTTTCACACACTTCCCAAATGATCATCTGGTCAATCCACGTTATGCAATTGCACTATATGTATTATAATATTCTTATTATTATTATTATAATTTACAAAAATAAAATAAATTTATAATAATTTACAAGCACAAGTATATAACATTGGATTTAGTCATATATGTCTGAATATGTTGAACGTTATAATGATGTACTTTTTATACCTTAAAGTCTGCTATTTTATAAATCGTTCATTCCTTCTTTCTCTCTCATTTCTTTGTTTCTATATCTTTAAGTCTACTATTAGTATCTACTAAGTATAAATCTTGCGTTCTTTCTTATACAATAGTTACTTACCTTTACTTACTTCTTACAATAATTTTTGTTACTAACTTACACGATATTTTAATTTAATAATTGAGCTAGAATTCCCTCACAAACACAAAAGCATTGTCTCTTTATGGTGAGGAAAGGCATTTTTTTATTTCTTTGTTAAAACCTTATGTAACCATGTAACTGATGTAACTTTATATGTATTTTTAAACAGCATTGCCAAAAAAAATTAAAAATTTTAAATTAAAAAATTTTAAAAAATAAATAAAAATAACAAAATGATTTATAATCAATAAAATGGATGGATCAAGGAAAAAAATATTTGTGAGATGTAATATTTTTGGAATGCCTCGTTACTCTCCTGTGCCATTCGTGTGGAAAACGTTCTTTTTTAAATGACTTTCGGCTATGTAATTATCGTTTTTTCACACCCATAAAATTATATCCCGTCTTTCCGGTTTATTAAAAATTGTCTGATTTTTCGGAATGCAATTTTCAAAAAATCGCCAGGGTTTAAAAAATACGATAAAAAACGGAATGTCTTTGAATATTTGCCTAAACCGGAAAAATTTTTTTTAAATGTAATGCAAGTGGCCTATTATAGAAATCCAAATTTTTAAAAATATATTTTATATAACCTACGTACGACTTTATTGCATTTTGGGCAGACATAAAAAATATACTAAAGCGGTTATTAGATCTGAATTAACAGTTATAAGCAGTGGCGGCGTGTTTTTTTTCGTGATAAGCCTACCATTAAGTAGGTACTGTGTAAATTCAATTATTCGCCACTGTTGTATGGAACAAATCCAACGTGTTACACTAGCCCCTCTAGCGGCAAGAGTTGTCATCCAATAGAAATAAATTCTGCAAATATTTTATTGGAGTTGAGCGCATTATTTAACAAACTATAATAATAATATAATAACGCCACCCGCATCGCCCCTCTTGCATAGGTCGCAAACGTGGAGTACCATAGTTGCATCTAACTCTCGTACACAAGAAAAACCATCTCAGGTACAACACCGTGTAGTAGCTCCAAATGTACACAAACAATATGACAAAAATACGTATAAACCAGAGATAACGGACTCCAATACTGAAGGTTTTAAAACTGTCACCAGAAAACAATATAACAATAGATCAAGAAATATAACAGGCACTGCGACGGATAACTCACTCAAAATAGGCGAACTTAAAACAACGCTCTACGTGTCGAGTTTTGACAACAACGTAACCGAGAACAATATTCGGAACTTTATCGATAGCAAAATAACAGGAAATAACGTCCAAGTGGAAAAAATAACACAACGAAATCCCACACAGTTTGGATCCTTTAAGCTGACCATACCGAATAAGGATTTTAAAACCTACATGAACAAAGAATTTTGGCCAATAGGCACTGTCTTACGAAAATTTATTGAAAAAAAATACAATGGAAAAGAACAAAATTAATACTTATACGACGTAATACTACGATGTAATACTTTTGCAAGAAACGTGGCTTTTTATATAATCAAAAAAACGTGGCTATTACAAAACGAAACATCCAATATATCCAAAATTCACCCGAACTTTCAGGGATGGGGCACATCTGCTGTAGATTTAGCTAATGGACCGCTACGGGGACGACCCTACGGAGGTGTCGCGGCACTTTGGAGGAATGAACTGCAGGCTTCCGTAATACCATGTGGAGATGACCGCATCGCTGGTATACAAATAACCACCAACGGAGGAATAATATGTGTATTGACTGTCTACATGCCGGTATGTCATGCGGATAACCTTACCGACTTCACCAACTACCTGTCAAAAATACATACAATCATTCAAGAGAACGAATACTCTGAAACCATCCTGATGGGAGATTTCAACGCTCACCCATCTTCTATATTTGGGAAAGAGTTATAATTTTTCTGCACTGAAAATAACTACAGTTGTATCTATATGGAAAGACTATCCAATGACACCTATACATACATTAGCGATGCACACAATACCACTTCCTGGCTCGATCATTGTATGTGCACAAATAATCTCAAGGACAAAATACATAATCTGCAAATACATTACGATACTGACTGGTCTGATCACCGGCCGACATCTTGTGTAATCGCTGCTGAAAACCTACCTGCAACCATCTTTAATGCCCTGCAACAGCCTAATAATATAATATGGAGAAGGACCAATAACAATAAAATCAATGAATATACGTCTGTGGCAGAAGCATTACTCAGTGTAATTTATCAAAGATACTCCGAATCTATATGTAATTCTGAGCTACATGTGACAAATGTGATCATATACAAAACATGGACAATATGTACACAGATATCGTGGAAGCCCTAAGAATTGCTGCCAACATTGTATTTTATCGGGAGAGCAATCAAAGCGAACCGAAAACAAATTGTCACATTGCCGGGTGGAACCAAAAAGTCAAGGAACAGTACGAAAAATCCAGATCGGCATTGATGATGTGGATTCAAAATGGGAGACCATCGCATGGCCCCATTGCGGAAGAAAGAAAACGGAAAAGGAAGGAGTTCAAAAGAGCCCTCAAACACTGCCAAAGCTCTTCCGAACAAACAAAGATGGACGATATCATAAAGTCGCTTGACAAAAAACAGTTCGCTTAATTCTGGAAGAAAAGCAACAACCTGATCAAACCAAACACTCGAATCGCCAGCCAAATTGACGGGTCCACAAATACAGAGGAAATCGCCAAAACATTAAGAAGAACCTTTGCATATATTTCCGGAAATGAAGCACCGACTTCTCCCGATATTATGGAACATGATGGGCAAAATGTCTACCTGTCTGAAAACAATATAATGAAGGGCATTAAAGCTACTAAGGCCGGTAAATCTCTGGGATATGATAGTTTAAGCATTGAACATTTAAGGTACGGAGGTAGATACTGTTCAACGCAATTCTCAAACACAACCATCTACCGAGTACAATGACGAAAACAATTATAACCCCGATCCTGAAATCGGCACAGCCTGACATGACCAACTCCAGCAATTACCGGCCAATATCCTTAGCAACTATAATTGCAAGACTATTTGAAAGGGTAATTCTAAATGAAATAGAAGGTAAACTCACTTCTAAAGACAACCAGATGGGTTTTAAGTATAGATTACCCACTAATATGGCAATATACTCCGCAAAGCAAATAATAGAATTTTACAGAAAACGAAAAACTACTGTTTACGGATGTTTCTTAGATCTAAGTAAAGCGTTCGACAGGGTCTGTCATAAAACCTTATGGGAGAAATTGAAAGCTAGGAATATACCTACCATGTATATCAACACACTATCCCGATGGCACTCCCAGCAGGAAAACGTTGTACGGTGGGCAAGTACATACTCCCAACCGATATACTTGCGATCAAGAGTAAGGCAAGGAGGGTGTATGTCCCCAATCCTGTTCAATGTATACATGGACGAATTATCAAATCGCCTGGACACCAGAGCGGGCTGTCGTATCAATAATCTGTGCCTAAATCACATAAGCTATGCGGACGACATGATCCTAGCTCCGTCGATCAAGGGGTTGAGAATATTACTAAAAATCTATGAGGAATACGCAAATAACCAAAACATGATGTACAACCCCAAGAAAACTGAGCTAATTGCATTCCACCATGGAAAAAATCCCGAGAAGATGCTCCCCGTACAACTTAACGAGGAAACCATAAGCACATCCACGAATGTACAATACTTGGGGCACATCATCACTGAAAACCTCTCGGATGATGGTGATATTGAACGACAGAGGAGAAGTATCAGTGTTTTGTCAAATATGATTGCCTGAAGATTCTTCCGATGCAGTAATAATGTTAAAAAAAAACATTATTTAATGCATTCTTCACTAGCCTGTATACGTGTGAAACATGGTGTCAATACCGAGTAAGATCAATGGAACGTCTCCGGATCCAATATATTGATGCGTGCAGAATCATATTTGGATTCAGAAGGTATAGCAGCGCTTCAACAATGTTCACAGAATTAGGACTCCATGGATTCGCCAGTCTGATGAGACACCGGGTCACTGGAGCCAGGATGCGGCTAATGGCCTCCGACAACACGTTGGTGACCGCAGCCTTCCAGCACCAAGCTCCACTCCTGAGTGAGCGATGAGCCCGAGCGCACTTAAGTTCACGCCCTGCATAATAATTGAATATTTACTTTTGTTATTATTAATTCTTATTACTATTATTTTTATTTTCTATTTACGTTCTTATTGCTTTACTGTGTAAATATATAAATATGTATAACTATATGGGACGTGTGGGATTGCACTATCCTCCCCACATCCTGGAATAAAGATTATTATTATTATTATTATTATTAACATTCTAGAGCAGTGATGATCAACCTTATTCATTTTCAATTTATTCCCGGTCCGCAGGATAGAGGGTAGGTAACTATATCTAGACATTGTTAAATTTACAGTCGGTGGTGTCGCAGACCTGCTTGTCATTTCTAAAACGGTATTTTTTTAATAAAACAATAATTGAAGAACCTAAAAAACAAAGTGCCGGAGGCGTAAAAATACTATCTTCAAGCCCATGCCAATAAATTCAGTTGATTTTTAGCTTTCTGATATAAAGAACGTTATAAAAAAATGTCTACTTGCAATTTTGGGCAAACGCTGATTTTTTGTTAGGAAAATTAAACAAAAAATTTGGAATTTTTTCAAACTAAAAGCCTTAAAATCCACTAAATATAGATCTCATCCTGAAAAGCATAGCGCTGCATTGAGCAACGAAATTTTGTTCATGAACATTTATTTATTTTGGTAAACTGTGTTTTAAAGATGTTATCTTACGTGAGAACAATAAAGTTTAAAAAACTCAGTTAATACACGAATTAATACACACGATTACAAAAATCTACTTGAACAAATGAAACATTTGTAAACATCCAAATAAAGATTCAAAAACGAAAACAAAACAAATAAAAATTCGAAATCATAGAAAAGCTCACTCAAATGACAAATAATACAAAAAGAGGCAAGAGATACAGGAGACAAACATAGAGACCCAAAAGTGATATAATATTTAGCTCAACATATTTCCGTATAAAATTATCGACAAAATGTGTGAGAAAAATCTTACTATCGTGAGCGGCAGATTCAAAACATTGAAAAAAGACTGAAGTTTGAAGTCCGCTCAACCCTTTTCTAACGCAACAGAAACCTTAGAATATTCTTTACCATAAACTATTCGAAATTTTATTTAACCAAGTGGGAAGTAGGAAAAGGCTCGCGGGCTACATGAAATAGGTTCGCGGTTTGCTGATCACTGCTCTAGAGCGGTGGTTCCCAACCTTTTTATCGCGGCGATTGGTCAATGTTTGATAATTTTACCGCGGCCCGCTGAGGGGGGGACGTTGATCGTTTATAGTGGTCGTCTCTCAACTCTCGGTTAACCTTTCCTTACCGGTGATGTAACCAGTACATCGCATCGTCTCAAAATATGTAAATATCTCTTAAAATATAGTAAATAAAGGATTCAGATTTTGGCTAATCCTTCATTATACTTTTACGAATTTATTAATTTATAAACATAATAATAAGCTCTTTTTGGTCGCATTAGAAGTATTTTGTTGAAACACGGGAATAAATTTACTAATACAATCAAACGCTTGTTAGATAGTATGTCACGTATTCTTAATAAAACGATTCCACTTGCATTTGGGCAAGCAGAATATAAGAGCGGTGACGGATGTCGTTGCGTCTCCCTCGTTCTCTTTGCGTTATAAATGCAGTCCTGTTTTTTACTTCGAAGGTATTGCGTCGGCGGTAACTTGGCGTGAAGGGGTTCTCAACTGAATAATTGTATTTTGTCGATAAATATTTAATTTTGTATTAGTTATGTTCGATTTTTTTATGTTATTTTGATTTTTAAGCAGGGCCTTGTGCGACCCGGTTCAATTTGATCCACGGATCAGTGTCGGTCCGTGACAACTTTGAAAAGTGATATAAAGTCCCGAAATGTGATTAAAAAAACCTAGATTAAATAGTTAACTTTAGGTTAGGTTAGACTATTTTTTTCATCGCTTTGAATGACTTTATAAAACTTTTAAAAGGTGTGTTGAAGTGCCACTGTGTTGAGTTGTCACGGAACCGTCGGAAACATACTTTTTGGACGCGAGGCCTACTGTTCACAGAACTGAACTCACTACAAAATATAAAAAAGTGATTTTGGTTTGAAAATTAGATTGCTTACAAATATTTTAGATGCTTTAATTAAATACTGCGAGTAGAACACATAATTGCCTTTGAAATAATCGAGTTTTTGTATGAGTCAATTCCAGAAAAAAAATAAAGCTTCTGGCCTATCAAAACTGCTTTAAAGTTAAAAAATCTCCTACTTACGTAATCGTAAGTAGGAGATTTAATTTTTTTATTTTTTGGTAGAAAGCAGTCACTTTGTGGATTGACATATTAATTAAAGGAAAACAATCACTTTGTTTGTAACCACGGTTTATTGATTTAATTTTTATTTACCGACCGGTTTCGCTTAATACAAGCATCTTCAGGGTATAAATTAAAACTGATGAAAAAATACATTGTGTGAGCTTATATATACATACAGACAGAGACAAAACATAATATAAAGTAAGAGTGAGAGAGTGTAATTAACATCCTACATAGTGATAGAGAGAAAGAGACGGGTATATCTAATGAATAATTACATTATATCTACCGTTTTTTTGTTTTAACGGCTTTCTTTATTTCGAGTGCTTCTAAATTATTAAGCCTGTTACCATGACCATTTCTGTGTAAAATCTTAACACCGGTGTTTTGATTGAAGGTATGATCTTTATCAATAAGGTGATTAGCGAATTCCGAAAATCCATTATTATTTAAGCATCTAAGATGCTCTTTGATTCTAATATTGGCATTACGCGTCGTTTTACCTACATAAAATGATGAACAATCATTACAATCTAATTTATATATTCATAAGTCATTCCGGAATATATAAATTAGATTATATACGATATTAGGAATATTTCCCATAAACTAAAAAAACCCGTAGCCATTTTATTCCTTAATCACCTGTTCAAATGACGTTTTGTCCCGGTAGATATAATGTAATTATTCATTAGATATACCCGTCTCTTTCTCTCTATCACTATGTAGGATGTTAATTACACTCTCGCACTTTTACTTTATATTATGTTTTGTCTCTGTCTGTATGTATATATAAGCTCACACAATGTATTTTTTCATCAGTTTTAATTTATACCCTGAAGATGCTTGTATTAAGCGAAACCGATCGGTAAATAGAAATTAAATCAATAAATCGTGGTTACAAACAAAGTGATTGTTTTCATTTAATAGGAGATTTAAAGTTATGGTTTTATTAAGAAACGGAAGAGGAATCTGAGGTCAGAGTTTCCAGGAGTGACGGACGTATGAATCCCATCAACTGCGGTGCAAGGGCATGAGTCGAGGGCTTCTGGCTGGAGACTTCGAAAAACCTCCTCAACCAGTCTCTCTCGATCCGGCCCGCCACACAGCAGGTGGGCAGACACATCGGCCGCCAAGACTTTGTCAAGCCTCACCCCATAAACCCGGGCACCCCTGCTAAGTCAGCACTATAGGGTGACCTATGGCTGAGGTGTTGGTTATCCAATAACTGGTTCCCGGGGCCCATACCCGCCTCCCAAAATACATACATATACAAAATTAATACAAAGGTAGGTACACGCTTTCATCACCACTTATTCTTATTAGCAATTATATGTGCCTACTATAACGTCCAAGAATTACATCATCTGCTTTACTGTAGTTAAAGACTTAATTTAAATGTGTATAAATAATGTATAAACTTCCAGTAAGGGTTCAACAATTTTGGCGAGACCGAGGCCGTCACTTTTATCTTTATTTAAATGTATGTGTTGCTTTGTGTTGCATCGAATGCGAATCAGCAAATCGCTATTATAATAGTGCGCAGTAAGTTGTAAATAAAGTGGATTTTCTTTCGGTTCCGCGATAAAATATCCCCGACTCAATATCCTCAGACAAAATATCCTATGAACAAAACATCCCCCGAAAAATATCTACTAAAACCTAACCTAACCTAATCTAATCTAACGACCTAACTTAAATAATAAAAAATGAGACACAAATAATACAGACATTCTGTAAAGAATAAATGATTATTGTTATCTGTATTATTTTTATCCCATTTTACTATTTTTGAACAATAATTTATTGTGTGTATTATTTTTTATCCCTTTTTTGTTAGGTTAGGTAAGGTTAGGTTAGGTTAGGTTAGGTTAGGCTATGTTATGTTAGGTTAGGTTATGTTAAGTTTTAGTAGATATTTTGTGGGGAGATGTTTTGTCCATAGAATATTTTGTCGGAGATGTTTTGTCGTGGTATGAAATAGTGCATTACCATAGTGCGCAGTAAGTTGGCAATAAAGTGAATTTTGTTTCGGATTCAGATAGTCACAGCAACTGTGAATAAGTATTATTGATTTTTTGACCGTACAGTGTTAAAAAAGTATTAAAATTTCTTTACATTACTTTATCAAGCGGAGATTAATATTTAGAAATTTTTCCATTTTATTTTTTTTTTCATTATTTTAATATTACATTTGATTACAGTAATGACATACTGCCCATCTCACTAGGTGTGAAACGTCCGTGTTGAGTGGTTGTTAGCTAGGTTTTTGTTTACATAATATTATTATTTGACGACCTCCGTAGTACAGTGGGTAAGACTCTTGACTCACAATCCGGAGGTCGCGGGTTCGAACCCGGCATGCGCAAATAAATTTTATTTGATTAATTTGTGTTATTTCACAATTAATTAATTTAAAACAATATATAGTATATTTGCGGCATGTTCCAGAGTGGAAGATACTATCAGTATCGCCCTGGTGTAAGACCACCATTCAGAATTGAAACGTTGCTTGAAAATGGCTTTAGCCGTGTTTAGTGACCAGATCTGAATAGCCAGGTACTTCCCAACCTTCCTCTTCCCCACCTCCTTCCCGTCCCCACTACCTTCAGCCTCACAACATATCCCAATTGGGGATGCCATAGTCTCACTGGCTCCAGACGGGAGCAGTTGAGATTCTTGTGCGGTATTCACTGTAAAAAAAAAAAAAAAAAAATGAAAATGGCAGTAAATAAAATCTTTTTTTTAAATTGTACAATTCAAGTTTGGATATAGAATATTAAGACAAAACGAGAATAATTTTGATGCAATTAAATTTCAATTTGACAAAAAGGCATAGTGATAAATGATAGAAAAGGGCAAGTGAAACTTAGTCAAATGTACATACATGCAGTACATAGTTTACATATATACACACGATAGGCAAATAGTAAATGTAAACATGTTATAACGTACCTACACATGATGGATAATATGTTTATTGGAGATAATGATTTTAATTGAACTTTTGGTTTGCGTGTTTCTAATGTAGGTAGAGAATTGAATAACATGGTAGCATTATATTAAAATCTTCCTTGCCTTCTTTCTTATATTTAAAATTGCTTTAATTTAAATTTTACCGAAGCAATTTCATATGGAACTGGGCAATTTTTTCATTTGCTTTTATGCCCAGCTGGCCCTTACAGATTATGAGAACGGAATATGAATGAGCTATTTAAAATGTTACAAAAGGTTAGTAATGTAAAACTGATAAACTTACATGAAATAATATTTTTAAAACATGTAACAGTAACATAAATTAAATTAGAAACTAAAACAAAAGTATAACACAAATCACTAAAGCTGCATTATAGTGTATATTTCTTTATTTTTTTTTTACATTAGCTCCTTATATCTTTGGGGATGCTGTGTGCAGGGTCCTTTCAGGGAAAAGAATGAGAATGAAGTAAAAGAGTAAGAGGGATGGGTAGTTGTAGTGTTCAGCCGAGCGATTCTCTATCTTTTGTGAGATTGAGATAGATATCGGGCGAGATCTCTTGTCTGATTTTCTATGGCTGTTAAATGAATAAATAATCATGCATACTTGCAGGAATTCGTGTTTAAAACTACCTAAACTAAAATACTTGACAGCTCACAGCTGAAATTCTAACATCGACTCATAGAAAAATCAAATAACAGCCAAAGAAAATTACTTAAATCTCACAAGAGATCTCGCCCGAGATCTATGTCGATCTCACAAAAGATGGAGAATCACTCGGCAGGTCATCCGTCGCCAGATCCAGACAAACCTCTCCCCATGAACCCGGGCACCGCTGCTAAGTCACCTAACGTAGAGAACCACCTGGGGTAACCTATGGCAGAGATGTTGGTTATCCAATATCCAATTGTAAAAAGTATAAAACATAGTCTCGATAACGGAAATAAGTGTATCGGAATATTTTTAGATCTAAGTAAAGCCTTCGATACAATTGATCACACATATCTTCTAGAAAAACTCAAAAAGATTGGAATCTCAGGACGTGAACTAAACCTCATTAAAAGCTACATGTCAGAAAGGTAACAGTTAGTCAGGATTCAAAATGAATCAAGTCAACCAATACAAATCCAATATGGAGTCCCGCAAGGCAGTGTCTTAGGCCCGATTTTATTCCTGATATATATAAATGATTTATGTGAACTAAACTGTCACGGCTCAGTCATTAGTTTTGCAGATGACACAGTCCTTCTATTCCATGGAAAGTCATGGGAGACTGTATTTGAAAAAGCTGAAAAAGGGATGAATCGGGTAAAACAATGGCTTGATTCAAATTCACTAACACTAAATGATACAAAAACTAATTATATTAAATTCAAAATCCACAACAAACAGACGGATAACCTCAATACAAACCTAAACATAAAAATTCATAAAGACTGTATAAACGTGAACCGAGAAACTCCTTGCAACTGTCCAAAATTGAATGAAATACAAACAATAAAATATCTTGGAATAATAATTGATCAAAACTTAAATTGGAACTCCCAAGTGGAAAATGTGAGCAACAAATTAAAAAAACTAACCTATTTTTTCAAAACAATAAGAAACATTTTAGATAAAGAACAGCTAATTAAAATCTATTATGCCTTAGCCCAATCTCAACTACAATATGGTCTTATCGGATGGGGAAGCTCATGCGATTCCACTATAAAACCAGTCCTCATAGCACAAAGGGCAATTCTGAAAATTATACTTAGAGTACCCATCAGAACCCCTACAGACTATGTTTTTAAAGCGCTGAATTTAATGTCACTGAAACAATTATATACAAAAGATATTCTAATGTACGCATTCAAAAATCAGGATAACTTTACACAGACAAACTCGGGCCGATTCACAAGATCTACATTACAACATACATTCTACCAACCTACAACTAAAACGACTTTTGGACAAAGAAATATGGAATACTTCTCTGTAAAATTATTTAATTTACTCCCTCTTGCAATGAAAACCACAAGAAAATAACCGCCTTCAAAAGAAGCATAAAAATATGGATTATGGACATGGGAAGGAAGAAAATAGATTCAATTTTGCAACCCAACAAAGAATAATGCTTTGTTTTGTACTTTCTTTTAGATCTAACTTAATAATTTTCCTTGGCAATATTCTAACATAGATTAGGTATTTACTTATAATTCAAATAATAAAACTTGTACAATGTGTCCTTAGAACGGGTTACCCCAGTTAGGACACATTTTCTCTAAAAAACTGTAAAAAAATATATATATAAATAAAAAAAATAAAAATAAAATGGTTCCCGGGGCGGCGGTACCCATTCCTGCCTCCCAAATTATAATATATTATAAAAAATATATATATTTAATAAAATTAATATTTAATTTATAAAAACAGTTTATCTATAAACCAGTTCTGCTATGTTTTGCCACCATTAAGAATCTAAATGGTGCAGCTTGAAATTTTTTTATCTAGCTATTCTTGGAGACTATCACCTCCCTCCGCCAGAGAATATTCCTTCATTGGGGTGCAAAATCCCCTCTTGTCTCTGAGTAGTGAAACCTTTATCTACGAGTACCATAACAAAGATAACCCATTAGCATAATATACGAGTAGGCACTTTGCCTTCACTTTATTGATTTGTCAACATTATTGATTTCCGATAGAACCTTGAATATTTTGGAAAGTGGTCTCTCGTAGTTTTACGACTTTTCCAATACGTAAAAAAAATCTCATCGTCAAACCAGCCAAATTCTCTCTCTGATAAATGGCATTCGATTTATGAGAAATCTCCGCCATCCATTCGTGTCATAAAATATTCCAAGTACCTACAGAAGTATACAGAGAATTATGCTGACGAATATGTAGGTAGATGTGGTTAGGACTGGTGGCTACATCTAGCGGAATCCTCTCGAAGCTCCGAGTGCCATCTAGTGGAGGAAACAAACACTCGTCTGACGGGAGGAGGGAACTTTACGCATTTTTAGTCAGTCAACCAGATTTACAACTCGTTCAATGTTAGGGTTGAAAACTTTTCCATCAAAAAGTGAGATTTCTTTTCATCAAATAATCACCATTGTAAAGTTCACTTAACCATCTATTTAAGGATTTGTCTTTAATTATTGGAACTATAAACCTAACAACTCTATCATGGTGTTCGTCGCTATCATTTAAATTTAAAAAATGTACACATATCGTCGATGGCTCAGAGGTAAAATATTGTATTTCCATAAATCTTACTTTTGAGGAAACTGCAGTTGAAAGTGTGCAAATCTTCAAAAATTAGAGGTTTTTAGTTTCATGTTATGTATGTCTTACGTAAATACAATATTTTGGAGTGGAATTTTGTTTATCATAAAAATAAATTATATTTTTAAGGCGATACAATGTGTATTCTGATAAAAACTTTGCCTGGAGGATTTACAATAAATTTTAATGTGTTTATATCTTTAGGTTTAGTAGATGCAATATTCGAACCCAAAAATATATACGCTATCTTAAGTTCATTTCAGAACTTAACTCATTTTCGACAAAAATTGGATATGCAATATTTCAGCTCTAAATCATAGTTATAAAACATTATTTAACTCTTGAATTCAAGCCGCCGCGCGCCGCTGGCGCTGCCCGAATTTCTACCGATTTCTTACATATCTAAAATAATGAATTGCTGTTCCTCAATCAACATTCTACTAATTATGGATATCATTCTCCTTTATCCAAAATGTCGAGACTTCTCAACGCAAATCAAAGCATGAATTTTTTGGTGTAAGCCTAATAGGCCCTCCACACGACACTGCCTGCAGAGAGCGTGGGTTTGAGCGAACTAGCGCTGTCTCGTTTGTTAAGGCTCTGCAACCGGCCTCGAAAAGAAGAAGATGGAGAGATACGAAATTCCGAATGTTAGAGGAGAGCGCTAACATTTACAGCGACAAAATCGATGCAAAAATTGCGAAAATGTTTAATAAATAAAAATCTCGCGGGCATTATCTTAAACAGCATTTAAAGAAACACTGTGAATTTTTTCATACAAATAACTTGTAAAATAACTGAAACAAACGTGTTTATAATAATTTTTGGAGCATAGTTTGCGATTTTTTTCTATGGAGGGAATTATATGACAAATAATTTTTCAAGCTCGTTTTGGAGAACATTCATTTATTTAGTTGTTTATTTATTTCTTTTATTTTACGCCCAGAGGGCTTTTACATAAATAATAAGGCAGTACCTCTATCTTTAACATGAGAAAACAAATAGTTTAGGTAAAGTTACGATGGGAATAAAAAGTATATAAATTAAATAAAAATGTAAGCAACAAAAATTTTGTACCTACAGTGAGTTATATAATATCAATATGTTACGACAAAAAAAATACGTACATAATATAAAAATCCAACCAACAAATTTAAAAGTAAGTGATCCAAGGTTTGCAAAATTGCAACATTAACAGTGTCTTTTACACCTATAAGTATGTTTCGCTGTGTCAAACCGATGCGATGTATCGATGGTACCGACCTCCTGTACCTCTCTATGGAGTTGCAGGAGTTCGAAACCATCGGACCTATCCAATTTCGAATTCAATATTTTAGGTAAAAAAGTTAACCCATTTTTTATAATCGATAGAAATACTTGCGAGCGTGTCTGTGCGCCCAAAGTCAACTCAATGTTTTCCTTACTTTTGTGAAATTAATAAAACATTTTCGCACATTCTTTTTTTAACAATCATTTTTCATTTGCCTGTTTGTGGAGAACGAGTCGAAAACTCTTCTCGATATAATCAGTTTTATTTTTATTAGATTATACTTCTAGGAATTTTGTATTTTGTTCTATATTTTTATCTTTCTATATTTTTTACAATATTGTTCAGTGAGTATGCACTACTTCTGCACTTCTACGCAAATCATTTTAGAAGACACTTTGAATGCATCAAAAAAGTTTTATCGAACTAGTTTGGAACACCCGCCCGCAGTCCCCTCTTACCCCGCAAATGACCAAAGATACTGGATAAAATATAATTCTAAAATGTTATTTGTTATTTTAATGTTTTTTTTTTTTGCAAAACAATAGTCTTCCCAGCAAAAAACTTCGTAACAATAAACTTCCTTACAAAAGTAAAATAATCACTAAATTAAATAATTTTTTATTCTTCGAATATATGTACCACTACGCAAAAAAGGGTCTCTTTAAAATGATTTACCTCAGAATCATTTTTTTCTCATTTGATTTATTTCTGAATTTCTAATGATTAAAGTTATCTCCCTGTACAAAGTAGTAGAACTACTCAATAAAATCTAAGGTAAAGTTATCTCCCTGTACAAAGTAGTAGAACTACTCAATTAAATCTAAGGTAAAGTTATCTCCCTGTACAAAGTAGTAGAACTACTCAATAAAATCTAAGGTAAAGTTATCTCCCTGTACAAAGTAGTAGAACTACTCAATAAAATCTAAGGTAAATCTTAATATGCATAAATTTCCTGTAAAAATGTCCCAAAGGTCGGGAACATTTCCCAAAGTCCCTAACAGATTTCCCTTTATTATCTTTCCTATAAAACTTCATCGATAAATAGGGACATTTCGAGGCCTTCGATTCTCGATTCACGTTAACTAAGAACAACGGCTCGGGCGGTTAAATACTACTTGAAACTTTTACCGACTCGGTAATTCTATTGTAATGCCTTTCGTAAAAACGTTTGTTTATCTATGCTCCTTATGGCGCAAAAATTGTATAAACAATTTAGAAACGTCCATCGTAATGGACTAAGTAACTATAATGTCTCTTAATATTCTCTCCAGAATATTATATTACGTACTGCGTACTGGTTAACAGTATTTTTTTTCTTTATTCATCATATAACTTTGTATACAGTTTTTACTGGTGATTCTCCAGTACTAATACATGAATACTTATTATGTTTAATTGTTAAACTAACGTTTAAGACAAGATTTTTATACAGAGAAAAGATACATGACGCCAACGGGACGCCGTTGGCGGCAAGTATCTTTTCTCGGAAGATTTTTCAATGTGGATGAGTGTTTCAGGCTGATAATTATTGCTTATAATAATTGTTACATGAATACTTATTGAAATACTTAGGCCCTGAATAAACTTCTTCGCACCAGATTTAAATGTCCGGGTTAAATTTTCCCCACAGGAAAAACTAAACCCTTTCACACACTTCCCCAAATGATCATCTAGTCAAACCACGCTATGCAATTGCACTATATAAGTTTTATAAATACAAAACAATACAATAACATATCAACCTACCAGAGACCAAATGGGAAAATAATTCACCGACTCCAGATATTTTCATATCAGAGGGTTCGGCTCTCTGGAATTCCTAATTTGACCTATAAATCCTACTGATACCTCAATATAAATATTTAAAAAATCTTTTGTAATCCTACATGTATTTAAAATTACTGATTTTTGCATTTTTATATATAAATTCGGAGACAAATCTAATATGCCTAAATTTTGAATAAGAGACCTAGGTATAATGCCAGTAGCATTATTATTATTATTATAGTAAATTGTGTCTGCTGCGGTTTAGAGGCAGTTTCCCGCGGCGCGGCGCGGCGGGAGAACCGCTCGAGTAGCCAGGGCCTTAGGTTCTTTTAACACAATTACTGTTTATTGATTTATTGTAAATGTAATAATACTTCAGAGGACAAACATCCTTCTAGGCTGAAGGCTAGTTTTGATCTCGAAAACTCAAAAACACAACCTTCGACACAGCTCGGTAACGAGACCATGTGACCCGAAGAGCCCATAGACTACGATGGTAAAATATGTACAAGATCATTGACTACTATGATTACACTAACGGTGACGCGACAATTGATCCCCCGAAATGATATTTACTATAAAATTTCTATTTTTTGTGCATTATTTATCAATTTCAAAAGTCAAATCGACTTAAAAAATACCCTTAATAAAGAGTTGGTATGAGTATCAAATGAATTTATACACAGTGTCGATGTTTTTGTGCGTGTGCGCTGTATACACGGTGTATAGAGAAACAGATCTTTCTTTGATTCTTTTAAATGCAATTATGTTTTTTGCTTTAGTTATTCGGCGGTACATTCTCTCTGCACATCCCTTCGGGTAACTTAGTTATATATTGTGTTATAGGCCACTTGCATGAATTTCATAACGACTTGAAAAAAATCATGTGGATAGATTTTTTTACTAAGATTACGAAAATGTTAGTAAAATTTTTTAGAAATGTACAGTTTTTTTATTTTTTTTTATTAAATAAATCCATTATTTGGGCTCGTGACGTCACTACATGAAAATGTCCCGTCTCCGAAAATGTTCCTATTAATTTTGTAAAATTCCACACTGATTTATTTTTTTTATATGGCATCACTTTGATTTCAGGTGAATTTTTTAACTCGTTCACTAGATTTATTGTTTGTTCTCTGCGAACTTATCATTTGGTTTGACTTTTTGACAGATGTTGTGAAGAGAACCCCGTACATTTTAGATGTCGGTACGTGTTTTAGAGGTATAATGGTTATGGTGCTGATTTAAACAAAATCAAATTTTATAGTATTCTTATTTTTATTATAATTTACAAGTAAAAATATATTACATTGGATTTAGTAATAAAGACGTTGTACATTATAATGATTTATGATCAATAAGATGAAGGAAAAAAATATTTATGAGTTGTAATACTTTTGGTATGCCTCCTTATTCTCCTGTGCCATTCGAGTGGAAAACGTTCTTTTTTTAAATTATTTTCGGCTATGTAATTATCGTTTTTTCACACCTATAAAATTATGTCCCGTCTTTCCGGTTTATAAAAAATGGTCTGATTTTTCGGGTTGAAATTTTCAAAAAATCCCCAGGGTTTCAAAAATACGATTAAAAAAAAATACAGAATGTCTTAGAATATTTGCCTAAACCGGAATTTTTTTTAAAAATATATGATGCAAGTGGCCTATTAGGTGTACCATATTTTCTCTAAACCGAATACACATTGTACGAGTATATAAGTACGTCGGAGGACCTATTGTCGGCGGATCAACTGTCATGGAACCACACTAACTAACCAACTAAACATCACGCCATTTCCACAGGGGTAGGCAGAGATGACGGACCACTAGACAACTTGGTCTTGGCACATACTCCTTGTCTCATTCATATTCAAACATCGTTTCGTAAATAGTATTCTATTATTATCTTGACTTAGTCCGTCTCCATTCACTTTATCGCGACTTCGTCGGAAGTCCCCGTCTTCTTCAACCATTCACATTTGCGTCATACATTCTCCTTACACCCTTTCTTCATTCATTCGCCCCACATGCCCAAACCATGTGAGCGTACCTTTCTTTACCTTACTCATTACGGTTTGATCAGCATTCTTTGCGGATCTCCACATTTTTTTTACGATCGTTTATGGTTTTACCGCACATACGCCTCAGGAATCTCATTGCTACAGCATTCGGTCTACTTTCAGTCTTCCTCTGCCAGTTCCACGCCTCACTGCCATATAACATGGTAGGAACCAGCACTCCATCGTGGACTGCAGTTTTTTGTTAACGGCAACCACGTTCTGTCCTCTATTAATCTATCAGCCTTGATTGACGATAAACCAGATGTTCGTTTGTCGGAGGACATAAGGTGAACTCTGGCAACATGAAATTTATCTAGAATTATGTAAGTTAAATTTCTGGATCAATACAGCTTCCAGCTCACGAAATCATTTCCATCGTGAGCTCGGGATCTTCCTTTTGTATTTAATTAAGGGCCATTAACCAGCCAGCGGCCGAGAATTCATATTTCGTCGAAAGACGTTTTTACGATCGTACAGGGCGGTTCCAATGAGAAAGATTAATGATTCTCCGTACCAGCTTTTTAAAATAATAACTCAATTTCGATTTTATTTCATTCAAAATTTGCTTTAATCTTCCTACATTCAAAAGTTCTGAAAGACGTGATGATAAAACTATTAAAGTTTTGTACTTTTTAAAATTATTTTTTAATCATAAGTATTTATAATTTTTCAACAATGTCTAAGCAAAATAGGAATGTAATTTTTTTTTTAAATTTATTAGTTTGTAAGACTATAAATAAATAGACAAACTGAAGTATTTTCGTCACAAAACGCGTGTGTGGATCTTTTTTTAAATGATTTTATTTAAACTAAAATTAAAGTTCTGAAACAAGGCTTTCCTCTAAATATAAAAAAAAGATATAGAACGTTTTCCTAGTTCTCCTCTCTAGGAGATCCTGTGCTGAAAGAAACTTAATTCTGGATAGAGGGTTTTCAGTGATTTTTATAGAACAACTTCATGGTTTGGGTATAGATTTTTTTACTCACTTCTATTACGATGTTTTAAAATGCTAGTCAGTTATATTTCCGATAATTCCTTGAGAATGAACATAACATTATTTATAAACTGCTCGATCATAGTGGCGCTAATTTAATTATTTTAGGAAAAACACTTTTTGCAGTGTTTTTAAAATATTAAGATGAATTATTTGTTTGCGCCCGTTCATACGCAATATGAAAACATGGTTTTGTCCGTACAAAAACTCAATTCTTTCGAAAAAGGCTTTCAAATACAATACTGTGTGGGTGATTTATTCCACACACCCCGGTCAAATTATCTGAAATATTCAAGGTAATTTTTCTGTAATATTTCTGGATTAGTTGTGGACCGAAAGCGTAATTATGAAGCTTGGGGAGCTTTATTTCTAACGGAATTTGAAACATTTGCACCGAAAAATTATTTATCGATAAACTTACATTACATTATTTAAAGTTTCAAGGCTCGATGACTCAGAGCGAGTTTATAAGCTACTATCTACTAAGTTTAAAAGCGGGTACATCGGCGAGTGAGATTGTCATGACGACACACAAAACTGTCCACTCGCTCAGTAGCGTAGGAAACTGAGGTCGCTGCTAGCGCCAGTAACAAGAATAACGACGCCTGCGTGAACTAATTCTGTGATGTTTGACAGTCGAAATCAGCTGTTTTTTGCAAACATAGCCATTTTGAAAAACATAAATAAACCAATCACGAGCAAGCGTGTAGCGATTAAAGTTGACGACCTTTCAACTTTTTCGTAGATTGTCAACAATCTGCTAGTTAGCAATTAACACGATGAAACTGAGCGACTTTACTAACAGACAGTGAATTTCCAGATAGTAGCTTGTAAACTCGCTCTGTGTCATCGACGCTTAAGGGTTTATTTTGAACAATAGGACAAATTTTCAATTATTATTTATTTATTTTGGAACGATAATTTACATCTATATAAAAATCTAAATATATTTGTTTCTGGGTTTGTATGTATATATGTATATCGGCTATGCATTGCTAAACTATTCATACGATTGCGATGAAACTTTGGGGATTTGATGTGCGCATACCCGCGATGGTTTCTATATACAATAGTGAGCTCTGGCTCATGCAATTATGCATTTCTAAACCCCTCATCCAATTGCGATGAAACTTTGTGAGTTGTTGTGAGCATGTCCACGGCAGCTCTGGCATTATGAAATTTATGTAAAAAAATTGCAATAGGTGGCACGCGAGCTGTTTGAAAATTGAAAGCACATGGACCGAATGTGTGGAATGACGGTGGTGAGGAGGGGAAATCGGGAGGGGGGTTCGTGAGACGGGGAAGCGGTAGAGGGGAATGCGTGAGGGGAAGGGGATGTGGTAGAGGAACAGGAGGCGGAAGAAGAATGGGACGAAGGGAGAAACAATATCTGTATTAAGTGGTATAGCAACGCATGTCTGGAACCAGAAGCTAGCATATTTTGATTTTTATATATATAGATTTTCCCCCTAAAGCCAAGCGAGCGAAGCCGCGGGTAAAAGCTAGTTTTATAATATAATTTAATAATTCTGGCCTCATTGGTTGACTTACCTATGCTGAAGCCCTATTTTAATAACATAATTAATTTTATTAAAATACATAAATTCAGTAATGAAAAAAAAAAATCGGCATATATTATGAGTTGTGTGTACGAATGATGTGTGATTTGTACAATGATTTTGTGTGCTATGTGTTTTATTCTTTTATTTTATAAAATGTTGATTAATTTGTTTTTTGTTCTTTAATCCATCTTTTAATTTTGAATCTGAATTTATCCCTGTTTTCGTCATTTACACATAAATTCACATTAGCTCCGCACAGAAGGCCCTGAGCAAAATATTTATACGCGTATTTCATCGTTGGTGATGCTGTGTGGACTGTTTTTTAGGAAACGCATAGTGTGGGATTATAAAGAAGCTAAATTGATTCAAGTAGTGTTAACGTAAGACTGCAATAGATGAGCCTTTGTAAATGTATGTAAAGTAGCGCGTTCTCACTCATCCTTTTTCCTACTCAAACCACATCCAAAATTAGTTCGCAACACTAGCTATCTTAAATCGTACTATCATTTAAGTAAGATTAACAGAAATGCTTACTCAATAACACTATAAACGCGTAAATAATGCAAAGTAAAGCCCCTTTACGGCACGTTATATTATGCAACCACAAAGCCAACAAATTACAGACAACTGAGCTATTCTAAATAGCAAAATATCCTATGGATCCTCCCCAACAAAATATCTACTAAAATAATTAAACCTATCCTAACCTAACCTAACCTAACCTAACCTAACCTAACCTAACCTAACAAAAATAATACAGACATCTCGTAAATACAATAAAATATTGTTATCTGTATTATTTTTGTCCCATTTTACTATTTTTGAACAATAATTAATTGTCTTTATAGGATGTCTGAATTATTTTTCTCCCATTCTTTTGTTTGGTTAGATTTTGTTAGGTTAGGTTAGGTTACACCTCTGCTATAGGTCACCCCAAGTGATTCGCTACGTTTGGTGATTTAGCAGGGGTGCCCGGGTACATGGGGCGAGGTTTGTCTAGGTCTTGGAGGCAGATGATCAGTACACACTGAACCACAGATTCCTACCCACCCCTTTAAAACTTTTCCTTCCCAGAACTCTCCTCTCCTTCATTTCATTTTTCCTTAAAAAACCCTCCACACAGCATCCCTAAAGATGACATAGACCCTGAGGGAAATTTTCCTCGTGGCCTCCTGTGTGGAGTTCATATAAAAAAAATGTTAGGTTTAAGTTTTAGAAGATATTTTGTCGCGGGATGAAAAGCGCATTACCATTTCTAATAAGATTATTCATCTTTCAATCATCACAAAATTATTAGGTCTAGGTACTGCCGATGGACAAATCAAATCCATCGCTCACCACCGGAACAACTTGTAAAATTCTATCGATCACGAAATTGGTAACCGATTCAAAAACTGCGGAGCTTTTAGAGTAAAAATGGCTGACGAGGCCACGCGACCCAATTATTATTGTTCTTGGTTTTCCGCTCCAATAGTCCTGGAAACCATTTGATGAAGTGCAATAATATATTTTGGTCAACTGCAAATAACGAAGCCATTTCTCTCGACGTCGCGCGTCGCATTATTTATTTCCAGCTGTGCTTTTAAAGGCGATTTAAGCGCGGAACTGTTACTGAAACTGGAACTGTTCTTTTCGGAGCGTAAAATTTTAAACTGTTTTTGTTTGTAGCGCTGCAATTGCAGTTGTTATTTGTTGCATTTCAGTTGGTGCTGTTGTTCCACATTTACGAGTTTTCTGACGTTCAGGGGACGCTGTTTTTTTGTTTAAAATAGCGATTTTATGCTCAAAAGGGTATATTTCCCTCTGAAAGAGTTCTATGGACTACTTCTTTTTTGTTCTTGAAAATCTAGAAAATTGACAAAAAATTCGTTGTTAATAACTTATAGAATTCGATAAACTTACTGTTTCTGAAGCTCGAAAGCGGTGAAAATTATTCTTTACAAAATCGGATCTATAAAAGCGTTACCTCCGATGATTTTATATCGACGTTTGAACCGATATTGATAGGGAATGAATAAGAAATCGATGTACGCTGGCAACACCGGCGAATCCGTCTATGAATTCATCACATTCTGAAACGTCAACGCCAATCAATTACTAAAAAAATCGAGAAGCGAAACTCAAAAATGAATCTCAAACTATGAAGAACCAAGGAGCCTTGAAGAGTGAGGTCATAATCAAAGTGCAGTGAGCAGGCCAATGAGCGCAGACCTCGCGTCGTTTCCGCTTTATATCTCAACCAATACGAACCTTGATAGGAGTATAATGCTTCGCAGGTGCTGTACGCGTCATTTCCGTTTCATCCGAATTCCGAATCGCTAACGGGGCTAAGATAACAAAAATAATAAATTGGCAACTTTGAATAGTCTGCATTTACTTTTTGTTTATACGTGGGAGGTATTTTATGGAGGCCACCAGTTATAGGGTGATGTGTTATGTGTTTTAAAGTGTGTAAAGGGTGTGGTAAATCAAATAAGTAAAACGTCGGTACATTACGTACAGGTTTATTAACAATTTACAACTTACACATAATTCCTCTATATTTTACAATAATAATAATGTGAAGGGCGAACAAACACGATATGCAAGTGAGTCTTGACCGGGAGTTTAAAACAGAATGATCGGCAGGTTTTTGATGCGGCGCGGAGACAGTTCTTGTGACTTGAAAATGATTTCGATTGGTTGCTAGGAGACCAATCGGAAAGCCAGCCGAATGCAATTCAGTGTCCTTTGTTCGACCTCCACAAATATTTCTTTCATATTTCAACCTTAGTTTCTTAAAAATCAAACGGAATAAATTGATCGATTTGAATTATTTAAGAGCATAGCAGACCTAGCGATATTTTCCAGATTGGAAAAATTTGTCGCACACGTCGGTCTCAGCACATTTTGAAGACAATTCCGCCAAAAATCGTTCTATCAATCGCGTAAACGACTTCTTCCAATACAAAAAGCTTGCGTGTATTGATAGTTAACCGAAACTTCTATACACTATGAAGGCCGGTCTAAACGTTATCAATCGTCGCGCGTCGTCGGTCGGAATATCTTTTACCAATTGTTGACCGTGATCGCAAATATTGATAACTGACCATAGATGACGGATTTGGTCAATATCCGATTGATTTAGGATTTTATCGATTGTCCATGCTAGGTCCCCTGGTATCACAAACTATTCCAAGGTTATGAAAATAAAATCACATTAATATTTATGCCAACAGTTTCTAGATTCTTTAATTTGATTGTTCAAATTTGAAAATGTTTTTAGTTTGCCCTTGCTGAAGTACCCTGCGCTGCCCTTTGGCTTTACGCAGGGCTTTTAAGAATCAGATGGAGACTGGAATGATTAATTATTATTTTATTTTGAACAAGTGTGCAAAATTTCATCACGAAGTATTAAAATTCTGCTTAAGGGGTGGGAAAGGGATATGGGGATAATTTATAAATATCACGTAGTCAGCACCCTTCCTTTTGTTTTGAAGTGTGCGAAATTTCATCAATCCCTGAATAAAATTCTGCTTTAAGTGGAGGAAAAAGGAAATGGTGATAGTTTTTAAAACATCGTGTATTCAACAACCTTTCTCTTGTTTTTAAGTTCAAGTGTGCAAAATTTCATCAATCTCTGAATCAAACCGCAGTTTTAATTTATCGCGGGTGTATAGTTAACGTGAAGGACGCGGATGCTGTATTAGAATGATTTAATATTCAATCTGATTAACTTTATTAGGCACTCAAATTTCCAAAACGAAGATATCAGAAAAGATTGAAAACACGGAGGTTAGTATGTAAGAAGTACGATGTTACTACGAACGATACACGAAACAGAATCGCGGTTTATTTCGAAACCGCTCTCTCATTCGGCAGCACGGTCCAACGCGCATGCGTTTCGGTGTGGCAATGGCAACCAAATGAATATTGCCAGTATTTAAAATCAAATGACTAGTAGTAGTAGAAGTAATAGAATTCAAGGGTAGCAAACTTGCAAGAAATAGAATGATGTCAAAGAAAAATGATTAAAATAAAATTGTTGAATAAAATCCTCCCTGTCGGAAAAAATTTATGCAACAAGTGGAGTTCTACAGGGTTCACACCTTGGCCCAATCTTATTTATCTTATTTATAAATGATCTTACAAAAATATTTCATGATGTAACTATTTTACTTTTTGCTGATGACCTCTAAATTTACAAAATTATTCAAAATATTTACCATTGCAACATTCTTCAAGATAATATCAACAAATAGTTAATTTGCTGTAATGAAAAAAGACTTTACTTAAATATCTCAAAATGTCAAATAGTTAGATTTTCTCGAATAAAAATCCAGTGATCCTTAATTACAACATTGATAACAATGCCCTTGAGACATTAACACAAATTAAAGACTTAGGCATCACTTTTCAATCAAATCTTTCATTTGTTAACCACATAATAGAAACCTGTAATAAGAGCTTAAAAATGTTGGGATTTATATCTAGGCTAACTAGAAACTTTAACTAATAAAATTAAGTTATATTTTGCCTATGTTAGAAGTTAACTTGAGTACAATTCTTCTGTCTGGAATCCACATTATAGTTTATATGTACAAGCTTTTGAAAGAATACAAAACAAATTCTTATGTTTTCTAAATTTTAAAATGGATATTCCAGCAATTATGTTGAACACTCTGTTAAATAATATGAATATGCTCAAATTGTCAGACAGAAGAATTTTCACTGACTTGGTATTTCCACATAAAATTCTAAATGATTCAGTTGATAGTCTGGTATTGCTAGAATTGATAATCTTCCGGATTCTACGCAAATACCAGAAGTCAGGATTTATTTCAGTTCAGAAATTCTGGGACTAACTACCAGATGTATTCTTCTTTACCCAGAATACTAATGGAGGGAAACAATTATACCAAGTCAGTGGATATCGACCCATAATCGGCAGAACAGCGTAAACGACATTTTTGTCAAATTACGATTTTTAGCGAAAACTGTTCAATGCTGTCTAATACATCAATGACAAAAATATTGCAGCTCTATCTTATATGCATGACATTGTTTTAGTAGTTGTAGCTTTCAGCGTAAGCGACTGTGGTCGGTTACGCTGTCTTACGCTGTCGGTCAAGGATGTCTCAGTTTAGTCGGTTGGCGTCCATCTGGTGACTACTGCAGACGTGTCGGTGGCTGGTAGAATCGGAAACTAAACGAAAATTCTTAAGTTCTTAATTTATTCTTTTGTATTTGAATATTAGAATAAAAAGTATTAATGCAAATTATATCATTTTTCCCAATCGTCTGGAGCCAGTGAGAATATCACATCCCCAATTTTGGTTTGTTGTTAGGCTGAAGGTAGTGGGGAGGGGAAGGGGATGTGGAAAATGTAACTGGCTGTTCAGATCTAGTCACCAAACAGGACTAAAGCCATTTCAAGTAATAAGTATAATTATACACTTTACACCAGCGCAAGATTACAAAAAATATTTATCTTATATTATTACAAGAGGCCCAACTTTTCCTAACCGTCTGGAGCCAGTGAGATTATGCATCCCCAATTTTAGTATGTTGTGAGGCTGAAGGTAGTGAGGAGGAGGAGATGTGGAAAATGTACCGGGCTATTCAGATCTAGTCACCTATTTAGCCGTATTTGGTGACTAGATCTGAATAGCCAGGTACATTTTCCATATCTCCTTCCCCTCCCCACTACCATCAGCCTCATAACATACTAAAATTGGGGATGCCAGTCTCACGGGCTCCAAACGATTGGAACTCTTGTGTTGTATTTGGATGAAAAAAGTTACATTATATGATTTTTTTATATTTTTACGCTGGTGTGTAGTGTATATAATTATTAGACTTATTACTTGAAATGGCTTTGGCCGTATTTGGTGTCGAGATTTGAATATTCTGGTACATTTTCATATAGGCAAACTTTTAATGAACGGTAAGGATAAGGAAGACAGTCTATCTCACTCGGGAATTTACTCACTTCAATGCAGCGACTGCGCCTTTTTTTATATTGGTAAAACAGCGCGCAACATAAACACCCATGTCAAAGAACATCTTAGATGTTTACACAGCTCTGGATTTTCAGAATTTGCAAACCACTTGATTGAAAACGATCATAAATTTGACAAAAACGCTGGCGCCAAACTTATTCATAAAAACAACATCGGTATAAGGTTGGATAATTTAGAGGCACTTGAACTTAGGAAAGCCATAAACACTAATAGTAAGGTAGTAAATAACCAACTTAATTTAAATACTGTACTGATTGATGTAATCTATTTGTACTGATTAACTCTGTACTGATTGATGTAATCTATTTGTAAACTACATTGAGTATGTAATTTTTTTATTTTTTTTAGTTATATTGTTGTTATTTCATTGAATAAAGATTATTATTATTATTAAAAATAAAAGTCCCATACTAAGATTGTTTCCCTATTGATAAAGAACACCTCCGTTCCCTTCCCAATTCTCCATCTATGCCTCCTTCTTCCTCCTCCACTTGACGAGTCCAGCCCATTTTTGGTAAATTATATATTATAACACAAATGTAACCTAATGTTAGTAGAGTATTATACTGCCCTGATGAAGCTACGGTTGTAGCGAAACCCGGTCGGCATAAAGTATAAAAATAAAAGTGGTGTTTACAAAATTATTGTTTTATTTTAAATTAAACAATAAATAAATAAATAAATATGATTTTTTGTATTTGTACGCTAGTGTCTGGTGTGTAGGTATTAGACTTATTACTTGAAATTGCTTTAGCCGTGTTTGGTAACTAGATCTGTACAGCCAGGTGCATTTTCCACATTCGGACCACTGCCTGGTGACGACATCAATCCCCGTAACCTTCAGACCGCCTAACGAACGGCTGAAGAGAAAAGTGTGGCACTATAGATCAGCAGATTGGTTTGGTCTGCGGGCACATTTGAATGCTTTCCCGTGGTCTGCTGTCTGTTTTCGGACCTCGGATCCCTCAAGATGTGCCCAGGAAATTGGTGAAGTCATCACATCCGCGATGGATGGCTTCATCCAATCCACTGTTAAAGAAACTGGTGTGGGCTCAAAGCCGTGGTTCAGTCGACAATGCTCTGAAGCAGTGCGACGAAAAAACGCGGCTTACCGAGCCTACAACACATCTCGAACGTCCGAAAACAGAATAGTATATAACAAAATGGCAAAGGAAAGCAAGAGGATCATAAACAGGTAAAAATTCGAGCACGACCTGCAGATCAGCAGAAAGCTGGCTGCCTGCCCCCACGGCAGCGGGCCATCGCTTGCGGGCTCAATAGGTCGCAATTTCTGCAAACCCAGTCTGCCACCTCTTACCAGACCTGACGGCTCTCTAGCAAATACCGCCGCCGAAAAGGCTAACTTATTAGGCAAAATGTTCGCGGAAAACTCGACCCTCGATGATCAAGGTGCTACCCGGCCGTCGGTTCCTCATTGCGGTTTTTATATGAAAAAGCTGAGGATCCGGCATCGGGATGTTCTCCAAGTCTTACGAGGGCTTGATATTAATAAAGCTAGTGAACCTGACGGAATACCTGCCCTGGTATTACAGAGGTGCGCTGCAGAAATAGCTCCAGTTTTGACGAAGCTTTTCAAAATGTCCCTGAAGTCTGGCTCTGTGCCCTCTGGTTGGAAAAAAGCGATCATTCACCCTATTCCAAAGAAGGGTGACCGCTCCAACCCAGCCAACTACCGCCCCATAGCGATCACATCAGTTCTGTCTAAGGTGATGGAACGTGTGATCAACGACAAACTGCTCACATACCTCGAGAAGAACAAAATTATTAACGACCGTCAATACGGATTCCGGCGGAACCGCTCTTGCGATGATCTTCTCGCGTATGTGACGCATGTTTGAACGTTTCGGTGAGACCCAAACGGTTGCACTAAATATTTCCAAGGCCTTTGACCGGGTTTGGCACCGAGGGCTTGTCAACAAACTGTCTTCTTACGGACTTCCCGCATCCTTGTGTGCGTGGATTGCCGACTTTTTGAGGGAGAGGTCGATTCAGGCGGTTGCTGACGGTTTCACCTCTTCCTCGCATTCGATAAATGCTGGCGTCCCACAAGGATCGGTTCTGTCACCGACTTTGTTTCTGTTGCACATTAAAGACCTCTTGTCATGTGCACCGATTCATTGTTACGCGGATGACAGTACAGTCCATGATAGCTTTTTGTTTGACAAGCCCCCAAAGGGCTCACAAACTCCAATAGCTCGGAGGGCTTTGAAGCAAAGAATGGACGGTTACCTCGAGAGTGTTTTCTCTTGGGGTAAGAATAACCTCGTCGAATTTAATGTTTCAAAGACCCAATCATGTTTGATAACGTCTAAAAGGGATCGAAATGAAAATCTAGTCTCCTTCAACGGAAGCAATCTTCCGAACAGAACGTCCATCGATATGCTTGGTGTAACTCTAAGTGACCAGCTCAGGTACGGGGGCTCCATCGAAAAAAGAGTTAAGTTAGCCTCTCAGAAACTGGGCGTACTGTACAGGGCCCGCAGATACTTTAATAATACAAAACTGCTAACCCTGTACAAATCGCAAGTGCGCCCCACGGTTGAATTTGGCAGCCACCTCTGGTCTGGAGCTCCAAAATACCTAAAAAAAAAACCCTTGACTCTGTGCAGAAACGGGTGGTCCGTTTGATAGATTCTCCCATCTTAACAGACGGACTGCAATCTTTAGAGAACAGGCGTCAGGTGGGAATGCTGTCCTTGTTCTACCGGTATTACAATGGAAGATGCTCCGAGGAACTAGCATCATTGATCCCCTCGGCACCGGTGCATAGTCGGGAAACACGCCAAACACGCGCCCTACATTTGTACACGGTTGACATTAGTCACATGAGAACGGGTCGTTTCTATGACTCGTTCTTGAGTTCAACGGCTCGGCTGTGGAACGATTTGCCGGCCTCTGTGTTTCCTCCCTCCTACAACATGGGTCTCTTCAAGACCCGTGTTCACTCCTTCCTTTCCTCAAAAAGACCCTCCACACAGCATCTTCAAAGATGACATAGGCCCTGAGGGAAGTTATTTTCCTCAGGGCCTCCTGTGTGGAGTTAATGTAAAAAAAAAAATCTTCTTCCCCTCCCCACTACCTTCAGCTTTATAACATACCAAAATTGGGGAGGCCATGATCTCACTGGCTCCAGACGGTTGGGAGAAGGTGTGCCTCTGGTGTTGTATTCAGATAAAAATGTTATATAGCGGTTTTTTGTTAAGCCGACTGCACATATAAGTATGTCGTATTTTGTTATTACCGCATGTTCCTTTGGAGAGTCGAAATTATTGTTAGTAAAAATATAATTACAACGGATTTTCAATCAAGATGCCTGCAGATACAAGTATATCGACTTACGGCCGTATATCCTCTTTGCGTACTTACTTGGAAATCATTGTATTTAGTCAACTTAAGGATCAACTGTCATGGAACCATTTTATTTAGTTATTTGTTTACCTATCATGATTGCGTGATAGATATTTCAAAAATAATTATGCACTCCGAACAGCGTATGCGACATTTCGTAGAGAAAAAATCTGTCAGGGTCATGGGCAAAACAGCGTTACCGCCACTATCTCAACAACTGAAGGCATTTAGATATTTGTATTATTAGCTTTTTATAGGCAGCAACCAAAGATTAATAATCCTCATAAACCAAAATCCTTTTTGGAATCAATGAAGAAAGTTAATTAAAAAAAACCTTCTCCTGAACAATTTACTGTTTGCCGCTTACGCTGTTCTGCCGATTATGGATCGATATCTTCAATTTATCTTTAAACAAATATAAAATATTGTTACTGAGGCATAGTTATGTGCATGTATAGTTATGTACAACAAATACTGTATATTTCTTACCATTCATATGTAAAAGCCCCGAAAAGGGGCGTTAATCAATAAATAAATAAATCATAAATTACTTATTATTTTTTAATTTATAAACTAACGTTTAGACAAGATTTTTATGCATAGCACAAAGGGTAACAATTATTACAAGCAATAATTGTCAGCCTGAAACACTCATTTACATTAAAAAATCTTCCGAGAAAAGATACTTGCCGCCAACGGGACTTGAACCCGTGTCCTTCCGATTGCCGGTCGAATGCTCTGACCACTGAGCTATGGGGGCTTATCAAATACCCGCCAAATAATTCAATATATACTAGTGTTTCATTCAACAATTACTGCTTGTTATATTTTTTCCACCTGAAAACAACCAACTTTATTTTTGCGAGGAAGACATTGTTAGTGTTAAATCCCTCGCTAGGTGGCGTCGAGACAAATTATGTCTGCATTTATTGGGGAAATACTTAAACTTGTTAAATATTAATTATTATTTTTTAATTTATAAACTAACGTTTAGACAAGATTTTTATGCATAGCACAAAGGGTAACAATTATTACAAGCAATAATTGTCAGCCTGAAACACTCATTTACATTGAAAAATCTTCCGAGAAAAGATACTTGCCGCCAACGGGACTTGAACCCGTGTCCTTCCGATTGCCGGTCGAATGCTCTGACCACTGATCTATGGGGGCTTATCAAATACCCGCCAAATAATTCAATATATACTAGTGTTTCATTCAACAATTACTGCTTGTTATATTTTCAAGTTTTTCAACAATTACTGCTTGTTATATTTCAAGTCCCGTTGGCGGCAAGTATCTTTTCTCGGAAGATTTTTCAATGTAAATGAGTGTTACAGGCTGACAATTATTGCTTGTAATAATTCATAAATTACTGTTTTTTTTTAATTAAAAACAAAATTAATATTTCACTTCTGCAGTCATAAATTTCTTTGAAACATTTCCATTCTTTATAAAATATAAGCGGAATACTTTTTACTATGTTCGTTCAATTTACAGTGGGAAGCGTTGGATGCAATCATATTTATTATATTTTCGCTATTTTAAAGTGTTGACTTTTGTTCTTTGCAGAGAGAACGAGGTTTGAGGCGGTGCTGAAACTAGCTGAGAAGCCAAAACAACCAGTTTCAGCAGAGTCTCAAAGACAGGTAAGTTATTAAACACGCTATTTTAAGCTGTCGGTGAGTTGGTTAATGATCTGAAATATTCCTGCGCCATTATTCGAGTTCAATGAACTTTTAATTCAAAATTGTAATTACTATCTCATATCAAACAAAAACAAGTAATTTATGACGAAAGTAGGATCAAATGGCGCACATCGAAAATTCAGCGTCGGCACAACAAGAGTTAATAAAGTGAAGATACATTAGGCTGCGTACACACACGCGAGCCGAACCTGCACTTATGTTCGCAAATGTGTATGCAGAATTAGGAGACAATGCGCGTGAACATTGAATCATTGAACTAGGTCCAGTGAATGGCTGACTTCTATAAGCAATTTTTTTTTGTTTCGATTAGTATGAATATAACCTGTCTTGTATTTTCATAATGCGATTGGATAGATTTCATAACTTTTCGAGTTTACTGATGTTCTGTGGATAAATTTCTTCTTTTGTTAATTATATTTTATCCAATTATTTAAACGGCTTTTACATATAGTATAGTAGGTCAATATACAACAATACTTCAAAGTGACAGCTGTTTGTTTTTGTTTTGCTCCCGCAAAATTATTTAAAAAACAAAGTTTATAAACTATTACCTCTCTCTACTAGTTACTATTGTACAGGGACAAAGATCCTACACCTTTTGCCATTTTCTCTTTGAGAAAAAACAGAGTGAAAGTGTTTTTCTTAGTGTTCTGTTTGCAAAGTTTACAAGAGTGTACAAATCTTATCTTTAGTTTAAAGTGATAAAACTAGCGACTTTCAAAACATTTGAGTGAACAAATCATTGTGTTTTTTTCTTTAAAATATTGTGATTATCTGATTAATAATTTAAAAACAAAGTATATTAAATTATACAAATAAAATAATTTACATACAAATTAATATACCCCATCTAGCGATAAACATCAACTTTTAATAGTCAACTTTTAACAGTCGCCTATCATACTGTTATCACAAAATAAGACTTGTCAACAGATGCCACTACAGTTCATAAACAATCTTTTTAATTAACATCTGTTTATAAAATAAACTCAATTTTGACTAACCGGTTAAAACAAGTGAACCAAGACAGTGAAAATTAAAATATATAAATTAAATTATTGTGTCCAGTGCATACCAGATCAGTTAAATAAGTTAAATAAGCAAATTTCACTATAACCTTTATTTTTTTTTTTCTTTTTTATTTAACGCCATCTGTGTCTGCGAACAATAACGAGAACATTATTAGAAACATTACAAATCTATTAGCTCGATCACCACACAGAGGCCGCACTATCCACCGAATCCTACTCTTCCGAATATTTATTTAAAAAAAAAAAGAAAAAAAAAAAAAACCGAACCAACAATGAATTGCGAAGCCTGCCTAAACCTTATCACCAAAAATGACCATGCGCTCACGTGTGCCACTTGCAACATCGGTTTCCATAACAATTGCTTAAATATCACAGATATCAATTTCAAAAAAATGTCATTAAAAAATAAACAAATTTGGAAATGCCCTAAATGCAAAAGCAGACCGAGCTCACCTGCTACGTCGGCCGCGACACTCGGATCAGAAGCCGACTCCTTATATAATCGTCTCACCAAACATTTTGATGACAAAATTTTTGAAATAAAACAAATGTTTGAGGAGGAAATTAATGACCTCAAAAGAAGCAGTGAATTCATCTGCAAACAATATGAAGACCTGCTATTAAAATTCAAACAAGTAGAGGACATTCATAAAGAAGCAAAATTCCTACGCGAGGAAAACGAAAAAAAAAACAACAGAATCTCTTCCCTGGAAAGTCGACTCGCGGATTTAGAACAAGTCAAACTCTCCGACAGCGTGGAAATGGCAGGTGTGGACTTACGGACGGGAGAACAACCCGCGGAGGCCGTTCTTCGGGTAGCTGGCTCGCTGGGACTGCCCCTCCAACAACATGACATCCGCCTGGTGACCAGGACACAAGATCGCAGGCGGAACACCCCGGTCAAACTACACATTGCCTTCTACAGCCAAAAAACAAGGGAATCGTTGCTCTCGCTAAAGAAAGAGGCCAAAACCTTAAACCCAAACTCTCCTATCTTCATCAATGAAGTACTCTCTCCTTACTTCAAGGAACTGATGTGGAAAACGAAGCAAAGGGCCAAAGAAACCCTTTATCAATTCGTATGGTTCAAATCTAATAAATTGCTTGTCCGCAAGGAAACTGGGGAAAAAATAATTGAAATAAAACATGAAAATGATTTGAAAAAAATGGGGATTCAACTGTAGATAACTAAGCATTCTACTACAAACTTCCTGTATTGCAATAAATCATAATGGCAGAATTATTTAACACATTGCAATCATTGCAACTATATTATTCCCCTACAAGTCCCATTTCATTAATTATTTCTACCGATTCTGTTTACAAAAATCTTTCTAATTCTTTCTATTATCCAAATTATTTTAACACCAAATTTTACTCCTCTAAATGTTTTTATTACCAAAACCACTTTAATTATTTTAACATCAAATCTTATTATTCTAAATGTCTTTTTTACCCAAATTATTTAAGTTATCTTATCATAAAAATTGATTGTTTTGAATGTTTTTATTACCCAATTTTTTTAAATTATTTTTCCATCATTTTTTATTACAACCCAAATTATTTTAATTATTTTTCCATCATCTTCTATTATAACCATAATTATTTTAATTACTTTTCCATCATTTTCTATTATAACCTAAATTATTCTAATTATTTTACCATCATTTTCTATTATAACCCAAATTATAACCCAAATTATTTTAATTATTTTTCCATCATTTTCTATTATAACCCTAATTATTTAGATTACTTTTCCATCATTTTCTATTATAACCTAAATTATTCTAATTATTTTACCATCATTTTCTATTATAACCCAAATTATAACCTAAATTATCTCTACATTTTTACCTTCAAACTTTATTGTTTTAAAGGTCTTTCAAAGTATTTTAATTATTTTTACTTCAATTTCTATTTTTCCAAGGGTTTTTATTACTCAAAATTTTTTAACTATTTTACGATAAAATTTTATTTTTTTAAATGTCTTTACTACCCAAACTTTTCTAATTATTTTTTCATTAAATTCTATTATTCTAAATATTTTTATTACTCTAATTATCTTAATCACTTTACCAAAAAATATTATTGCTCTAAAGGTTTTTATTATCTAAAGTTTTTAAAGTATTTTACCATAAAATTTTATACATTTAAAGGTTTTTATTATCCAAAGTATCTTTATTTTTTTACCATCAAATTTTATGGTTTAAAAGGATTTTATTATCCAAATTATTCTAATTATTTTAGCATGAAATTCTATGTTTTTAAAGGTTTTCATTATCGAAGGTTTTTTAATTATTATACCATCAAATGCTATTGTTTTAAATGTTCTAATTATCCAAAGTACTTGAATTTTTTTAACATCAATTTTTATTGCTCTAAAAGTTTTTATTACCCAAATTATCCAACTAATTTTTCCATTAAATTACAGTGTACCGAAGGTTTTTATTATCCAAAGTATTTGAATAATTTTACTGTCAAACTTTATTGTTTTAAAGGTTTTTATTATTCAAAGTACTTAAATGATTTTCCTTTAAAATTTTATGCTTTTCGAGGTTTTTATTATCCAAAGTATTTTCATTATTTTACCATCAAATTTCATGTGTTTAAAGGTTTCTATTATCCAAAGTACTGTTATTATTTTACCATCAAATGTTACTGTTTTAAATATTTTTTATTATCCAAAGTTTTTGAATTATTCTACCATAAAATTTTAAGGTTTAAAAGGATTATATTTTATTATCCAAAGTATTCTACTTATTTTACCATGAAATTTTATATTTTTAAAGGTTTTTATTATCCAATGTTTTTTTATTATTATACCATCAAATGCTATTGCTTTAAATGTTTTAATTATCCTAAGTATTTGAATTATTTTACCATCATTATTACCATATTACTTTATTGTTCTAAAAGTTTTTATTACCCATATTACTCAACTTATTTTTCCATCAAATTATATTGTACCAAAGGTTTTTATTATCCAAAGTATTTGAATAATTTTACTGTCAAATTTTATTGTTTCAAAGGTTTTTATTATTCAAAGTACTTAAATAATTTCCCTTTAAAATTTTGTGCATCTCAAGGTTTTTATTATCCTAAGTATTTTCATTATTTTACCATCCAATTTTACGTTTTTAAAGGTTTCTATTATCCAAAATACTGCTATTATTTTACCATCAAATGTTACTGTTTTATATATTATTTATTATCCAAACTCTTTGAATTAGTCTACCATCAAATTTTATGGTTTAAAAGGATTCTATTTTATTATCCAAAGTATTCTAATTATTCTACCATGAAATGTTATGTTTTTAAAGGTTTTTATTATCCAAAGTGTTTGAATAATTTTACTCTCAATTTTTACTCCTATATTACTCCTAATTTACCACCACTAGCAAAATGTGTGAACTTTGTATGGATCAACTTATGTATCTTCGCAACCGCAACATGATCACTCAACTTAATATTGATACAGAAACATTTAACAACTCAGAACACACTTTTGACAAAGCGACAGATTGTAATTTTCTGTTCACAGAAAAACACAACTTAAACATAATATCCCAAAACATTAGAAGTATTCGAAAGAACTTCGATAATTTCTCGATCCTCCTAAACGAAATAAACATAAACTTCGACATTATTATCTTGACTGAATGCTGGTTAGATGACTCGTACACAAACCTAAACTTAAAGGACTATACAACTCTCCATTCCACAAAACATCTCAATCAAAACGACGGTATAGTAATCTTTGCCAAAGATTCACTAAACTCATCAATAACCGAAATCAACCTAATCGAAGCAAACTGTATCCAAATCTCCCTCGGACCAGACATCTCCATATTTGCCGTCTACAGACCCCCATGCTATAACAATCTCTCACCTTTCTTCAACTCCTTAAATAAACTTCTCGATAAAAATAAAAAAACACAACAATTAATTATTGCAGGGGATATGAATATTAACTTACTTAACGGGCAACCAATAACCACAGAATACTTAAGTCTACTTACTCACTATGGATTAAATTCGACAATCAACTCACCAACAAGAATTACGTCAAACTCTGAATCCTGTATTGACCATATTTTTGTTAAAACTAGGAAAAAAACATCTTCATCCATTATTCGATCAACGGTCACAGATCATTTCACTACTACACTAAGCATACATCTTAACAACAAACAAAAAGATGAAAAAAACAACTCCGTACAAGACAAAATCAATTTTAAGTCCCTAATAGAGGACATACATAATGAATCTTGGTCAAATGTAATAAATGAACCCGATCCAAACAACGCGCTGAACACATTTATGACCACAGTTGGAACCTATATTGCTAAACATACAACAAAAAATACCCCGAAAAACTACTCACATAAAGAAAAAAAAATAACACCCTGGATCACGAAAGGATTAGTAAACAGCATTCATAAAAGAGACACAATGCACATGCAAGTACGCAAAAACCCATATGATGACAAACTAAAAAATAATTACCTGCTATATAGAAACCTTTGTAATAAATTAATCAAACAAGCCAAATACAAGTACTACAAAAAAGAAATAAAATCCGCCAAAAATGACCCCAAAAAAATCTGGAAAATCGTCAAAGATATTACTTTCTCCAATACGAAAAAAGACTCGAAGATCAAAGTACTGTTAATAAATGGAAACAAAACCCTTACAAAAAATGAACCTGGTAAAATAGTAAATTTTATTAACTCCCAATTTGCAAAAGTTGGATCTAACTTGGCTGAAAAAATTCTTTTAAAAAACGGCACAACAGAAGACTCTTTAACCAAACTATCCTCTACCATGCAACCAAATCATTCGTTTTATGCTCACAAAATAGGTACAAAGGAAATATCGGATTTAATTATTTCTCTCAAACCAAATTGCGCTGTGGGCCCAGATAACCTCTCCAATCATATACTGATTAGTCTCCGAGAACATATACTTATACCACTTCAACATATTTTCAACCAAAGTTTCAGCCTCGGCTTTGTCCCCGATCATCTAAAAATAGGTTGTATTACTCCAATACATAAATCGGGAGACAAAACGCTGATCTTAAATTACAGACCAATCACTCTCCTAAATTCGCTATCGAAACTACTAGAAAAAACTATGAAAAAAAGACTGCTCGCATACCTTGACAAACACAAACTGATCTCCACCCGTCAATTCGGGTTTCGGGCGAAAATGGGAACAGAAGACGCCTTATCGGAACTAACCTCCTACATAGTAAAAAACCTAGATGGCGGTTCAAAGGTGTTAGGAGTGTTCTTAGACCTAGCAAAAGCTTTCGACACCATCTCACACAAATTACTCCAACAAAAACTCAAAAACATTGGCATAATAGGTCCACCACTAAAATGGTTCATCAGCTACATTGAAAATAGACAACAAATTGTAAAAATCAATAATCAAGAAAGTGACAAAGTAGGCAACAGGTATGGAGTACCCCAAGGCAGCGTCTTAGGTCCCATACTGTTTCTCATCTACATTAACAGTCTAACTGAGATAAGCCTAGGGAACATAGAGTACAAAGTTATCAGTTATGCAGATGACACTGTAATTTTATTCAAAGCCCAATCATGGGAAAAAGTCTTCAAAAACACGGAAGCAGGGATGACTGAAGTAAATAAATGGCTAAGAAATAATCTACTGACACTAAATATTTCTAAAACAAAATACTTAACTTTCAGTAAAACATTAGCTGGTCAGCCAGATAGTCGCCCACAACTACATCTTCACCCCTGCACAGTTACCTCATTAACTAACTCACGCTGTGTTTGTGACAAGATTGATTATGCGCAAAATATTAAATATCTCGGTTTAACTGTTGACAATAACTTAAAATGGGATCTCCAAATTAACCTAATTACAAAAAAAATACGGAAACTCTCTTACATCTTCAAAACAATTCGAAACATTATGTCACTTCCTCAGCTAAAAAATATATATTACGCACTCTGTCAAAGTATTCTAATGTATGGTATTTCAGTATGGGGAGCAGCTGCAGAGACTCACCTCAAATCACTTAAAAGTAATCATAAAACAATAATCAGAATTATGTTTAGAAAGCCTTATCAACATCCGACAGAACAGATAATGATCAACAATAACCTATTAGACATAAATAAACTATTCATAAAGAAGATCATCTACAAAAACTGCATAAAAATATCACCACACTTCATAACTCAATCGCAATACACAAGAGCAAACACACACAATCAACTACAAGTACCATATATCAAATCAAATTTTGCAAAAAAACATGAATCTTACTTGGCACCATATATATTCAATAAGTTTGTAGCCCAAACAAAGACCTACGTCGCATCTAATAATTTGAACTGGGTTTTCAAAAGATTTTTAAACTGGTTGAATGTCAAGGAAAGAAGAGAGATAAGTAATATTCTTAATATCTAATATTTTATATTTTCTATTTTCTACTCTATTTTTAAATTCTCTGATTTTCCTCTTATTTTTTATTATTATTTTTACTATAATATATATGTTTCTTTTTTTCTTTGTTTTACCACTTATTTGTTTTTTATGTAATTAGAAATTGTTAGTTACCAGCCTCAGAACAGACTTTGTCTAGTGAGGAGGGTAAGGAAAAAAAATCATGTTGTACATAACTAATAATAAATAAACGCCCGGGTTGCCGGCACTGAATTGAAATTGAATTGAAAAGGTATATGTTTTTGACAAAGTACAGAAAATAACATAAAATATAAAATAACAAGATATAGGTTAGATGAAATATCTTTACGTAGTATAAAATGAAGTCGCGCACGCTCTCTGTGGGCTTAGAAAACTACGCAATGGATTTTCATGCGGTTTTCACCAATAGATAGGGTGATTCATGAGGAAGGTTTTTAGGTATATAATTTGTCAAGGTTTTTTGTAAATTGGTTGAAATATATAAATAAAGGGAGCGGGCTGGCAAGCGGGCAGCTGGCAAGCGGGTGGTGTGGATTTTATTTAACAGATGGCGTTGGTTATAAAGGTTTGGTAATGGCGTGGCGTTGTGTTTCATTAGCCACAGCAACGTGTTGCTGGGTCCGCTAGTAAAATGTAGGAAAGAAAATATAGGTTACATAAAATATAAGAGTAGACACAAAGTAGGTAACATAGAATGTAAGTTAAGTAAAAATAGAAATAAAAGTAGTTTATGAAATAGGTGAATTTAGGCGAATTGATGTGAGTTAGTTATTATAATTATAAAAATAAATACTAAAAGATTTTTTTTAATTTTGTTTGTAAAGTAGGTGTTTTGCGGATCATAGCTTCAATAATATTTCCATAAAAGGTGCAATCAGTGGCGTAGCCGGGGGGGCGGGGGGGCGGACCGCCCGGGTGCAACCCGAAGGAGGGTGCCACTCGACCAAGATATTGCATACACGTCACCAAGATTTTGCATACACATGAACACAATGCCCCGAACTCTGTCTCGGTCGGTCTTTTATAAGCGGAAAAATAGCCTACATTCTGAAATTCTCTAGCCACCCCCTCCTCCCCCAGGATGGACCAATTTTATGAAGTCGAAATTAGCTTTATGAATTTCTCAACTTAACTATAATACGGGGGGGTGACCCTACACCCCGGGGGGTGACATCCGCCCCGGGTGCCACCCACGCTAGCTACGCCACTGGGTGCAATTGCTTCATATTTATATTTTTTTTATAAAACTTCTAATGTGGTGATTTTAAGTTTAGAAACCGATTGGTAACAATAGACATCGATAGAACTATATTTATTTCCGAGTGTATGAAGCCTTTGCATAACATATATTTATTTCCGAGTGTATGAAACCTTTGCTAACGAAATAGTTGTTAGCAGATTTTGTAACAAAATACAGTGCGTATATTTTATTACAGATATCTATTCTTATGAGCTGGTTACAGTCATCTGTAGTATTTACTCACCCCAGTTTTGCAATGCTATACATTCATATATTATTACTATATTATTACTGCACCAATAACAAAACATTTTTATTTTTTGCAAAATTGCTTTTTTTAAACATTGGTACCATAAATATTTTTTATGTTTAGTTTAGTTTAGAACTTCCACTGAAAACGTATATTAAACTGTTTAGTTTAGAACTTCCACTGAAAACTTATATTTTATGTAATTTTATTGACACGGACCTTTTATCGCCAGCGACGTGACGCCGAACTAAATTGCAATGCATTCTGTTTCCGATTGCCATCGACTCAACCGCTCGCGAATAGCTCCAGTGTTCGCTTCCAACCTTCCAATATTACACAAATTTAAATTATTACCCCATTATCATAACATCCACGTGTAACCAACAGGTACCAAAAACTTTCAATCAAAATACTAAAAATTCTACAGCAATCGTTGCCTTGAAAACCAAAATGCTGCATTCTTGAATTATCTACCCATGATTTTGTAGAGTCTTATAAAAACACAACCTACAATTATAAAGTATCTAAAGCTTCCTTGAATTAGTACAAGATTTCCTGAATTTACGGTAGAAAAACTTCGGTCTAATATTTATCTTAGAAGACCATTTTGTTTGCAGATCATTTACCGAAACTACCCCACTTATTTAAAGCGATCCGAGATAACAGTATTATTTCTGTTCCTGCACAGTTTTGTTACCTGGTAATGTAGATCTAGATCTAGGCTAACACGATTAAAAAGACTTACTTAGGCTTGTAGTTTTGTTAAACGTACCGATGGAGGAATTGGAGCATTGTCATTCCCAATTGGGGGCATTTCTGAGTTGAAATTGCTAAGGAAAGAAGAAAAAAAACCTAACCTATGGCAGGGGTGTTGGTTATCCAATAAAATCCATACCTGCAATCCCAAATCGAAGCTACAGCAGAAGAATAATGTCAAGAATAACCAAGTAACACCCTGTATGTATACTCGTATATAGTTGTCTCGCGACACTCAGAATAGAACAAGAATTCCAAATTCCGTAAAAATTGAAATACCAGAATTCCGCTGGTACTATTTCATACCGTATTTAGTATTAGATTCATTTTGTAAATTCTGCCCTTGTTTCGTATTGCGCGCATTGTGAACTACTTACCAAACATATTATTCATTACATTTTTCACGAAGTGAAGTTAGGACAAAATGTATTACGATTTTTTTGTTAGTTTATGTACCGTAACTAGTTATTAAGAACCCAATATGGTAGTTAAAAGTACCTGTAATATTAATCTAATTCACTTCAGTAACATTACAAGTACAAGTTATAATCTCATAATATCCTACTAATATTATAAAGTCGAAAGTTTGTATGGATGTATGTATACTCTTTCACTCAAAAACTACTGAATGGATTTTAATAAAACTTCACAATAATAGAGTTAATACATCAGAATAACAAATAGGCTATAGCTTAGAGCTCTGGAATTATGAAATTTGTATGAAAAAATTGCAATAGGTGGCACGTGTGCTGTTTGAAAAATGTATGTAACGGGTATGGAGGGAGAAGGGAGGGCGGGGGAGGGGGGAGAGGGTGCGGGGGAGGGGAGGAGGGGGGGAGTGGAGCGGGGTCAGGGAAGGTGGAGGAGGCTGTGGGAACCCCCCTAATACTTCATAAATCATTGGGAGCTAGTAGCTTCATAAATCATTGGATTTTAGTTGGAAAATCACTTTGGGATTTCTTACACCTGTTTAATCCATATTTTGTTGAGTCCATTTTGTAAAAACGGTTCTATGTAACCGGAATCATACAACTTTGAAGTCATTAAAAGTCATGAAAAAAAACCTATTCAACCAACTTTAAAAAAATTCTTTTTATGACTTTTCAAAGGAGATGTTGAAGTTACACGATTCTGAGTTTCCGATAACCTACGTTGTTTGTCACGATTTCATTTGTTGTGCTGTTAAAATTCAGATTGATGCTTTTATGCGGAGGTGTTCAATTACCTGTGATATAAAATCATTACAGTATTTGTGGTTTAAAAATGTTGAAGAGAAATCTATTTATGTGAAGAAGATAGTCCATGGCGGGCGGCGTGAATTTGATTTCCATACAAATCTTCAGTTTTATTCCGAGACTGATGAAATTTTCATTCCTAACTTTCAAAACAAGAGGAAGGTCACCATTTACATTCAATTTAGAAAAACTCTGCGTAAAGCCCGGGTAACTTGAAAAGGGCCGGGGACTTTTGCTAGTAAAATTTATTTTAAGATTCTCTTTTTGAATGCCCACACAGTCAAAATGGTTTTTTATTAGTAAATTCGCCAATATTAATGATTTTATGTATTTTTAGTATCTTTTAGTATTGGCATTAACTTAGTTAATAAAATAATAGCCTCTCTACTTACGATGTTTCCTTGTAATGTTGACTCCTCCCACCGTTCCCCCCCTCCACCAAAATCCCCCCTCCCACTAGTTAGTTTTAAATTTGCTCGTGAATGACACGGGCGTGTCTAAACCGGTCGCAAACAATTTAAAATTAAAGTAACAAATGTACATTGAAAATTAAAACTCTTCAACACAAAGATTTTATATATGTTCATTACAATATAACTTCACCTGACCCAAAACTCATAATCACAGTATTCTTCCACAGTAGGTACAATTGCGAAGGTGTCTCAAAATTTTATGGTATTACAATATTATAAATTTGCTGAACAATTTTCTTCTTATTTTTTCAGATGACGAACTTTTTGAAGGGTTTAAACGTCACAAAGGACATTGAAGTGACCAACGTTAGGTAAGAAAAAGAAAATTTAGTTTTAAGAACAAAATAATCACTCAATTTTTCTTTTGTGTTTTCACTCTTTCAAAGACTATAATGGGGGGAGATTTTTTTTATTTATAAACTAAACACATTCTTTGACAAAGGTTTCTGTAGTGTAATGATTGAGGTAATTGACTTAATCTTTTTCAGAATGCCCTATTTCTTAAATATACTTGGCAACTATCCTGTTTCTTCCTCTCCTCGCGAAACTGAAGAGACCCCTTCACACTAAAGCCTCCTTTTCAGGGGTCAATGTACTGTATCCACAGCACGGAAACAATAACCTTTACTGCAGTCTTCATCGCTAGATATAGATAAAGTAATAGAAGTGCACCCGGGAGTATTCCCCGATGATATTTTGTCAATTCCCCAAAGTCGGGATTTTTTATTATGATATTTATTCTGAATGATGTCTTTTTTTGAGGAGTTAATAACGACGGTAAAATTAGTTTCCCGATATCCAAAAATTACAATGTTATGAACTTTCAAGGTGAACTTAGGTAAAACGTATACAATCACAGGAGTTCAAGAAATATTATTTTTTTTTAATTTACAGTACTGTCTGCTGAGTCACTCATTGTATGTACCTAACATCACAAGCTTATCGGCCGGTCCCAAACATCAACATTTAATTTTGATTACTTAAAATCTTCGATACTGTTCGTTGTTTTCCAAAAACTCTCAAAGTTCTGACCTTGGAATGCTCTACTTAGTATGGTACATTTGTAAATACAATGAAAGCAATCCCGTGGGAATTTCACCATTTAGATGAAAATTCTCGCAATATTCTCTTGGTACATTACATTTATTCAAGAATGGTCAAAATATGTATATTAACTGAGAGTGATGGTTTTGGATTACCCACGTTGTCGCTTATATCATAAATCACTATGGAATTAAGCCATATTTCATACAATCCATATTTAATAACTGTGTATGTACTTAACTTATATACTTTTTAATTTGCTTATTGTTATAAGTACATATTTACTTATTATTATCTACTTCTTTCGTGTCATAATTTACTTACCGTACTATATAATTGTTTATTAGTATTTACTCGTAATTATTATGAACTTAATTTACTTATGTTTATTTACTTATTATTAATAAATTGTTTATTATTGTTTACTCATAATAATATTATATATTATCTACTTAATTTATTTATATTTATTTACTTAATATATTATATTTATTACATAACCTATATAAATTTATTACTTAATTATTATTATTTTTAATATACATAATTGTTTATTATTATTTACCTGATATTATTTAGCTGTTGTTATTTACCAATCTTTATTTTTTGTTAATAATTAAATGCTACTGTGGTATGGTTACCCTATGAACGCATCTGGTAAGCCACAACTAACAGGTACCTTGTATTTTTAATTTACAGTATAATGTTATTTACTGTCCAGCTATAATTAAATTATTAATAATCCATGTCTGAATAATTGTTCTCAGTGCTTCTTTTGTAGGTTTATAATTATATTTTTATTAAGTTTATGTATGTTTTTTTTAATTACATTACAGGAATGCCCTAGTGAGATATGCAGCTTATGTTTTTCATGTATTTCTTATTTTCAATAAATAAATTCCCCATTTCGGAAATATTCTCAAGAATTTTCCCTGGATTTTGCAAAAAATAAAGAATTTATCCATCACTACGCTAAACTGTTGTGAATTCAAGAGCAATGACTAAGACATGCTGATATTGCTGAAGCTGATTGCAAATGCTCATTGAAGTTTTACACTCTAGAATTCTAGATCTTTACGTTCGCTACGCTTGGTGACTTAGCGAAACTACCCGGGTTCATAGGGTGAGGTTTGTCTAGGTCTTGGTGGCCAATGCGTTAGCCGGGTCGGGAGAGACTGGTTGATGGAGATCTAACCTAGACCTCTCCAGCCGGACTCCCATCGCCTTGTACCATAGTGGGAGGGTTGGATTCATACGTCTGTCACTCCTGGACACATTGCCCCCAAAACACATACCTACCCCTGATACATTTTGTTCTTCCAAGAACTTCCTTTCCCTAAAAAGACCCCGCTCACAACTTCCATAAGAAGACACAGGATCTGATGGATTTTTTTCCTCGGGGCCTTCTGTATGAAGCCAATGTAAAAAAAACACCTTATTTCATGAAGAAATAAGTATTAATACTTGTTGTTTCCCTTTAGTTCTGACGGGTCAGTGTTGGTGCAGGCCTTTGGGCCGGATTCCGTAGGACCCTCGCTCCAGTCTGCATTGTCCCGCCTCACGCGCCTGGCAACTCTGCGTCTCCACACCCCGACTGCCTTGAAGATTCACAGCGAGCCTGCACTATTTCTTCAGGTAACATTCTCTCAAGTTTTCTTTGATATTTAACGGCCGTTGTTCCCAACTTTTCGATCGATCAATCTGAGTCTCCGATCAACTAAGTTATTTGTACTAACGCTCGATTCGCCTGTTGATCGCTGTTCAGGCGTCAAGTGGTCGGTGAGTTGGATTGGGAAGATTATATTTGTGCATTTGAGGAGTGTTATTTTATGTTATGTTATTTACTTTCACAATTAATTCATTTAAAATAATATATAGTATATTTGCGGCATGTTCCAGAGTGGAAGATACTATCAGTATCGCCCTGGTGTAAGACCACCATTCAGAATTGAAACGTTGCTTGAAAATGGCTTTAGCCGTGTTTGGTGACTAGATCTGAATAGCCAGGTACTTCCCAACCTTCCTCTACCCCACCTCCTTCCCCTCCCCACTACCTTCAGCCTCACAACATACCCCAATTGGGGATGCCATAGTCTCACTGGCTCCAGATGGGAGCAATTGAGATTCTTGTGCGGCATTCACTGTAAAAAAAAAAAAAAAAAAGTGTTAAGCCAAAATTTCGGCTCAGGGCTTGATCAGTAGGATTGGGAACAACGGCCGTTAGTGGTGCTCAAAACCACTAATTTTAACAAATCGCAGTAAGCGATTATTGCAATTTACTTCGTGGTTGGTAAGTCTGGCGGGCGATGGTTAGCGGTAAAGGAAGTAATTAACAATTAAGATAGCTGTGTAATGAATTTATTAAGGAATTACTTAGCCACAAGGTAAGCGGGTGCGGGCGATGGTTAGCACCTGGCTGTTATATTGGAAATGCTACGAAACCGCCCAAAGATAATTGCAGCCATAATAAATGTGGCGTTTTCGGGAATGTAACGTATCGATTTGCCATTTGTTGTGAACCCAAAACAAAGTACTCTCTATTCACATCAAATCTCAAACAAAACTCAAAGATCAACAACAATTAGTACTTTAGTGTAGGACTACTCGTAATTTGATTTTAAATACTGGCAATGTTCATTTAGTTGCCATGCGTTTCAATGCGCGTTGGACCGCGCTTCTGAACGAGAGAGCGGTGTCGAAATGTACGGCCATTCTGTCACGAGTGAGTGTTTCTACATAATAACAACCTCCATATTTCCAAACCTTTCTGATAACATAGCTTTTGTAAATTTGACTGCTAAATAAAAGGTAATCTTTAGTCTCTTCATTTAAATACATCCTATTGTAATATCAGCATTCTTTTTGTAATCAGCAGTTTAACATTAATTACAGCCCCGCGATAATAGAAAGAAATGCATAGTAACGTAAAATTTTGTATTAATAATTTTTCAGTTCAATGTTGCAAAAATCTCCCTTCTAATATTAAACCAGCTTTTTAGGCAAGAAATAATATCGGTAATTTTTTGAGAAATGCTAAATATAAAGACCATAAATTGACTAATTCCGGAATATATAAACTCAAATGTAATGAAAGTCCCTCATTTTATATTGGAAAAACAACTCGTAATTTTGAAATCAAAATCAAAGAACATTTAAGGTGTCTTAATAATATTTTTTCTGAGTTCGCAGTTCGCTAACCATGTCATTGAAAATAACCACAGTTTTGAAAAAAAATACGGGATAAATATTCTTCATATTAATCATAATGGAAAACGCTTAGATAACTTAGAAGCCTTGGAAATAATAAAAAAACGCCTTAAAAATAATGAATCTATTATCAACAAACAAAAAATATTGTCTTACAGCCCAATCATGAATATGTTCCCCTACCCACCCACTCTTCATTAATACCTAGTAACGGCTCCACCCCTACCATAATAATACATTGTTCTCATCCACTATCTTGTAACTGTCAAATCAATATACGTTTGCCCTGAAGAAGGAACGGTCGTTCTGAAACCGGTCGGTTCAAACAAAGTAACATTGTTTCATTTATTTATAATGGACTAGCAGACCACAAACTAACGAAACACCTTTACCCAAAAATCCACACCACTCGCTTGCCAGCTGCCTCTCGGCTTTTCTCTACTATAATAAGCATGTATTATAGATATAAACCTTCCTCTTGAATCAACTATTTATGTAATAATATAGTTAGCGATAGCCACTAATTATACAATGCTTGCAATGCAACACTGGATATTTGAAATACCTACTTACTCTAGGACATCTATTTTCCAATTTCTTCCGTAGAACGAATTTCAAAAGTGACTAGTACGGCCCGCCAGGCGTTATAAATCGCACAAAAATTTGTTCTTCTTTGAATTTCTCGGCTTTTCTCTAATATAATTTACATATATTATATATATAAACATTCCTCTTCAATCACTCTATCTGTTGGTGAAAACCGTATGAAAATCCGTTGCGTAGTTTAAAAGATTAACGCGCACATACATTTTGAGCGACATGTAATGATGATTACCACAAAGTTCATTCATTCAAAAGTAGAAAGAAATGCCTCTAGACAACACGATTTAAAATCTTAATGACTAACAAAAGTTCAACGTAAATTCAGATTTGCACAAATAACTGTAATAATGCGATGTGTTACTTATCCAAATAACTTCAATGCATCTAAAATTAACCATAAACAGTGGACAACTCGACCAACTGTTTATAAACAGTGGACAACTCGACTAAAACATTCAGCTGACGAGTATATTAGTCACTCTTCACTGTTTCTACCTGACATTACCAATTATTACGAAACTCGGACACATTTATCAAATGAAATGCTTGAAACGTGTTCTAATTAAGTCACAAGGATAACATAACACATTTGGTCCATCCCCTTTAGTATCACCTCTTTGAGTTGGTTGCACGTTTTAATTCAATGGCTCCCCTGAGACCCGAATAAGTGGACGAGAATCGAGGATTCTGGCTTCCAGGAAATGGGTCACTCCGAGGCGGGATTGGCATGTTGATATCAAATTAACGATGTTCTCTCGTGTAGGTACTCGTCGGTGAGTAATGCGGTCATGGCTTGAAATCACGAATGCTCTCTTTTTTTCTGTATCTGCGATTTAATTGGGATGGTTCAGTGTTGACAGAAGAAGCAACCAGCTAACAAAATGAGTTTACTTTTATGTTCATAAGTACGATTCTAATGATTATTATATTATAATGTACGAGTAGGTATATGATTTGAAACAATCAAAAAATAGCTGATATATATATATTTTTTACATTAGCTCCACACAGGAGGCCCTGAGGAAACAAATCTCTCTGGGCCTATGTCATCTTTGGGGATGGTGTGTGTAGGGTCTTTTTAGAGAATGTAAAAAGTGGAAGTTCTGGAAAGGAAAAGAGTAAGAAGGGTGGGTAGGAATCTGGGGGTCATTGTATCCTGGAGTGGCGGACGTGTGAATCCATTGCGGTCCAAGGCGATGGGGCGACAGAATCCAACTGGAGAAATCAATTGGTCTCCCTCAATCAGTATCTCCCGATTCTGCCCGCCACGCAGTAGGTGAGCAAATGCATTCGCCGCCAAGACCTAGACAAACCTCACTCTATGAAACTGAATACCCTTGCTATGTCACTTGGGATGGCCTATTGCAGGGGTATCGGTTATCCAACAAGTGGGCGGTACCCATTCCCGCCTCCCAATTACCCAAATTCATTGTATCGGAAACATGAATTTGTTGATATCCACGTAAAAGCTCACAATCTGTATAGAAAAATTATTATGAAATTCATTTGTAAGCGGTGTTCGGAAACTAGTGGTACAATACTTTTGGAGCCGGGTCTATGTTTCGGCGTATTTTTAAAGTAATAGCCTGATAGTAATCCCGTGGCCACTGTTGTGGATACAGGCGACTCCATTTACTAAAAAACGAAAGCTCAAATCAAAAAAATTATACAACAAAATCTACTAATCTAAAATCACCATACACCGCTTGCATCACTAGTTTCCGGACACTATGTACATATAAAGTTTTACTGACACATGTTATAAAATACAGTTGAATTTCGTGTAAAAGCTCAAAATCTGGGCAGTGAAACGCAAATTAAATTCGTTCTAGAGTAGGCATTCTTTCTCTTTAAAAATATTAGTAATGCATTACAGATATATTTAAGTGGTTTTTATTTTCTCAACTGCTGAAAATTTTGTGTCTGTTTTTCTAAATTATTAAAAAAAAAAATAATAGTTCAAACGTATGTGTTAATTTGATATTGTACTTGTGTGTAAGCTGCTCAGATCTCCGTTGCTTACTTTATTCTGAGAAACTCTGCGAACTAGAATTTAGACGCAAGATGCATCTTGTTTCATAATAATGAACCCGCCTGCGCCCGGCGGCTGACTTCCAAAACGGAGATTTCTTAGAAAATAAAACTTCTGCTCACTATCAATCTATTTCCGTCTGTTTTGTCATGTTCAAGAAATTAGTTTTTTGATCTCATATACGGCGTAATAACGTCCTCCAAATTTTTCAAAGAATTACTTCAATTACATTTGAACATGAACATACATATCTGGGGCTTAATACTAGAAGTTGTCAGTCGACCGGCCAGTGGCTGAGTTGACATCGCGTTTGGGTCTCACTCAGGCGTTATATATTCAATTCCTCGGCTGGCTAAGTCCTCCATCACGATAGAAGCAATTTTCCGCTTATTGTAGTGATGAAGATTTTTTTAATGTTGTCAGGTTGTTCTTAACCCGGGAAAGTTTGTCTTTCTTAAAAAAAACAACATGTGTGCAGTTCACACGCGGTATAAGTGAAACCTTCATAAAACTAAAGTAGACAAGAGTGAAAAGGGAGACCGATTATTCTATCTCATTCTCTCGCGGGCTAAATCCTATGGATGTATGTGTTTGTCTCTTTTTAGTGTCGTTTTTTCGTTTCATTTAGTTTCAAAACACAACGGTGTTAAAGAAGTTTTTACTTCTAAAATGTAAAATATGTTAAATTTATGAAACGCTCAAAGAATGTTTATTGATTTATTGTCGTGAAAAAGGCTGAATCAATATTTTGATTATTATAAAAAATTAAACAAACACTTTGAGGAAGCTTAGTCGCACAAATATCCTGAGGAAGCTTGGTCAAAGCGAAACCGGTCGATATATAAAATAATAAATTCTTGGTAAAATACGTAGTGTTTGTTTCATTTTTTATAATATAATGTCTAACCACAAATTAAATGCTTCTTATTTTATTTTTATTTATTTTATTTTACGCCCAGAGGGCTTTTACATACGTATGTAAAGGCAGTACATCTTTAACATAAGAAAGAAATAATATAAATAAAATTACGATAAAAATAAAAAAGATCATAAATGAAATAAAAATATAAGCAACAATAATTGAAAGTACGGCGAGATATAATAACAATAAGTTACAATAAAAACAATACATACATGATATAAAGTACGGAGAGATATAATAACAATAAGTTACAATAAAAACAATACATACATGATATAAAGTACGGAGAGATATAATAACAATAAATTACAATAAAAACAATACATACATGATATAAAGTACGGAGAGATATAATAACAATAAGTTACAATAAAAACAATACATACATGATAAAACGTACGGAGAGATATAATAACAATAAGTTACAATAAAAGCAATACATACATGATATAAAAATACAATCAATAAAAATTTAAAAGTAAGGTGATCAGAGGTTTACACAATTGCAACATTAACCATGTCTAATAACACCTAAGTATTGGTTTCGCATGCCAAACCGCTGTATCGATGGTACCTCCTGTACCTGTGCAAGTTGCAGGAGTTCGGAACAATTAGGATTTTAATATTTTAGATAAGAAAGTTAAATCATTTTTTTATATAACTAAATAATACTACAGGTTATGATGGTTTATAATACATATTACTTTGTTTATTTTTGTTTATTTTGTTTACGGCTTGATGGCTTTTACATGTAAGGTAAATTGTACAGGAGCATTATAACAAGTAGGTAGAATCATAACAAGTATATAGTACATAAAATAATAAACAGAGCTCAGACATAAGTTGGCACAACACAAGTAGGTATGAGTATTCGATACAAAGGAGTTACAAACCTACAACCAGCATATTAGTATTTGGTCTTAGGCTACAGTACTTTCAGAAATTATTGTTACAATATTACAAAAAACATTATTACAAACATACTCGAAGCAAACCGGTTAGCAGAGGTGTAAAACATTTTTTTGCGGTTAATATAAAAATCAGTAAATTTCTTGTAATTATTTTTTTTTGTTTTATTATAAATGTATGTAAGTTTGTTATTAAAAGTTATTATTGTGAAAAATAATAAAAGGTACATAGCAATTACATATATAAAGAAGGAATTAGGTACTATGAAAGTAGTTACAATAGTGTGTATTAAATTTTTTGCTGTTAACAATTTGAAACATTTAAGAATTTTTTATGTAAGTTTGTTATTGTTATGAAAAAATAAAATAAAAAATAAAAGGTACACAGCAATTATATATATAAATAAATAAGTAGGTTTACACTATGAAAGTAGTTACAGAGTAGTGGGTATTAAATTTGATACTGTTAACAATCATGAACATTTAAGGATTTTTGCATCTGCATACATATACGTTTTTTAAAAGAAGCAATGTTTTTATAAAAAAATATGTCCACAGAACAAGTTTCATTCCCCACACGATGCAATTTCTGAAGACAAGAGTTATACATAAAGTTAGTGCGAGAAGCAACTATGTTAAATGGAGCATGAAGTCTAGTATTATGATTGTTGGGGACTTGATAATTTATCATATTCACTAGTTCAGGGCTATCCAAATACCCGTTGATGATTTTAAATAATAATAAAACATCACAGATTTTTCTTCGCTGTGATAATTCAGGTAGTTTAAGCAATTGCATCAAATAATTATAATTCAAATTTTGTATTGGAATGTGGAGTTTATAATTTACATGCCTTAAAAATCTATGTTGTACTCTTTCAATTTTGTGTGAATGTACATTATATAAAGGCGACCAGACAGAGGAATTATACTCAAGAATGCTTCGAACAAGTGTTATGTATAGCGTTTTGAGTATATTTGTATACATTAGATCTTTGGACGATCTTAATACAAAACCGAGACATTTTTTTTTAAATACATACATATACAGATTAATAGAAAAACATATGGTTCTTAAAACTAATTACAATATATAAATTTCTTTTTTACGAAACTACCCAATTCAAAAGAGAAAACATTTCTCGTGCTTGAATTTTGGAGAGTGCCATTGTAAAAATGCGAATAGGTATAGAGAGTATGTTATTACAAGTACTTAAATTTAAAAATATATATATATGTATACATGAAGACAAGTCGACATAATGAACTTGAAGTAAATAAGAGTTTAATTGGAATAGGATACAATATAAGATAATACATTTAAGTGCTTTATTCTTGATTGCATCAATGTGGCGGATGAATGTCATCTTGTTATCAAAAACGACACCCAGATCTTTATTAATGTTACTGTAGAAAGATTCACATTGTTAATGTGATATTGAAAGAGTATTGGATTTTTATTTCGAGAAAAACTTATAGATTGACATTTGTTAATGTTTAAAAATAAATCATTTACGTTACACCAATTATATAATCAATCCAAGTTATTTTGCAAAACAGTCCATTAAATTTCTTATAATAGTGTAAATTTTCAAGTCATCAGCAAATAAAAGGAAATGGATACCTTCAAATATTGAAGTAATGTCATTGATAAATAGCAAAAAAAGAATCGGACCTAGATGAGAACCTTGAGGCACACCACTTAAAGCTTCAATTTCGTGAGATATATGCTTAGATAGTTTAACATATAATTTTCTAGATGTTAAATAGGTCTCAAACCATTTTAGTAGATTTCCTTTTATCCCATACACTTTTAGTTTGTTTAGTAAGATTTTTTGAGAAACTTTATCGAATGCTTTGCTTACAGTGATTTTACTAAGACATTACATTTAATTACATTAATAAGATAGGTAGAGATAGTTTAGTAAATTTGTCGATGAACGAGTAGTTTAATAAGTTTACCAAAGAATTCCTTAGTGAGTACTTGTATCATGGATAAATGATTTCATTGTTTCATATTTAAATTTTGTCAGTGACATATTCCAAACATCTATGTGCGAATACTTATTGCCCAAGTATTGAATTCTTTGAAGTGGTATATTGAATTGTGCTCTGGTCGTAGTATTACCACAGTAAAATGGTAGTTCTGACCTTGTGTTTCTCGCCGGCATATTAAAATTTATGAGCGCCAAAAATTAAAAAAAAAAATATATATATATATTTTGACTTCTGCGTTAGATATGCCTTTTTTTACGTGAGCTCCATACAGGGGGTTCTGAGGAAATAATTTCCCTAATTTGCCTATCTAATATAGGCCACAATCTCGTCCTTCTAGAATCTAGAGCACCTAACAGCATTAAAATGGGACATTTTAGAGTTTTCTGGTACCTAAGTAAATTAAATAATAAAGAACTCACATTTGCACTTCTAGCTAACCATCCAATATACGAGTAATGTATTTTTATTCCACAAATTTACCAAAAAAAATTTACAAATTAAGATGTTTGACTGTTTACGACTCTTGGTAATTTATCCAACAAATTCAAACCTTTTGGCAGTCTTTAACAACAACCTTATAACTTATAGGTTTAACAATTTGAATTTGTAAGCAGTTTTATTATAATAATATAATAATAATAGTACAATAATATCATCATTTACGTGGTTTTAAAAAACGCCCTGATGTTTCACAATGGGATATTTTCACAAACTATTCAAGATGTGTTGCAGATTTAAAGTTTATTTTTCTGATTCTGATAATACACTAAAAATTTGTTATTTTAATGTTTTCATTCATAATTATTAAAAAGATCTAAAACCGCACATTCCGAAACGGTTCCAACTTGCTACAACGTCATTATGACATAGAAAACGCCACTTGCTGGTAAGACGGACTTCGCCCAAAGTTGTTTGCTCGGCGTGACGTCATCGCCGCCGTATTCACGAATAAAAACAATCATGTCGTCTTGGCGGCAAATAGAACATGGAACGTTTTTAAAAACGTCATAGAATATGTATTTGTCAACATAAAAATTAAACAAAAATTGTTTCAAAAACAATTAAAGTATTTTATTAGTATATTACAAAAAACATGCACCGCACAAAGAGGAGGCCGATTATTTACGAAGCATCGCACAAAGAGGAGACCGATTATTCTGAATGATTAGGCAGAATTCTATAGATGTGTGTGTTTGTCTCTTTTTAGTGTCGCTTTTTCGTTTCATAGAGTTTCAAATCACAACGGTCCTAAAGAAGTTTTTACTTCAAAAGAACCGTCGCATTTCAATAATGCTCATCAAAAAATGTACATATAATTTATTTAAAAATTCTTAAAGTTATTAATTTCACAGCATTTTCGCAAAAATTAAATAAGATATCCAACTATAAAATTCCAAGCAGATCGCTGCTCGTTTTGGAGCGTCTTCTTCTGCCGGTGCAAAAGCTAAAATTGCTTTTCCCTTTTTCATCTCCGCCTTCCTGCGACACTCTCCTCATAAATCTCTCTTTTCCCGTTGCTTACCATATTCATAAACACGAGTATGTAAGCGATTCAGTTATCCACGCTGCTATTTTAAGGCATGCATTATTTATAAAGCAATTTATATGTGTATCCGTACAGGAAATGCTAATATGTCTTCCCTTCCTAATCTTGTTTGTTTATATGAACCGTCTTCATCATTCCTCGTTTGTTTTTAGTGAGATTCACTTCGATTACGTGAGTTATGTTGATTGTATTTCTGGGTTATTGGGACGTATGTTCTATAGATCATTTTTGCTACGTTTTGTTGCACGTCTTCATCATTTTGTCGGTATTTTTGTGGGTCTTTTGGTAAATAATACACTTTTAATAGGCGTAGATTTTGAAAAGTAAACTACTTTTTACTCAGTCGGGATAGACGGAAAAATATGCATAAAAATTCGATTTTCCTTCAATCAAAGTTAAAATTTTCCATTGCCGCCATTTTTGTTGTTGTATGGATTTGATTCTGAAGAGAATTGACATCAAATATAGAGATAGACGAATAATCCAGACGCTATACAAGAATGAGGCCGCTATAATTAGATGTGACAATTATACAAAAGAAGCCAGTATAAGACAAGGGGTGAGACAGGGATGCTCTCTGTCACCTGTTCTTTTTAACGCTTATATACAGAGTGCAATTGATGACTTGAGAGAGAGAATGAGTCACAGAAAAGGTGTAAAGATACACGGGAAAAAGGTGGATATGCAACATGAAGATAAATAAAGACAAAACAAAGCTGCTGACTGTAGGCCGAACGCAACATCAGATGAGAGTAGAGATGTCAGGAGTTCCACTAAAGAATGCCAAGGAGTTTGTCTACCTCGGGAGCAAAATAACATGGGACGGTCGGTCTAAGAGCGAGGTCGACAGCCGTATACACCAGGCTAGGCTTGCATTCAATAAAATGTCGAAAATAATAGAATCGAATAATATAGACCTAAAACTGAGAATACTCCTCATCAAGACCTATGTATGGAGTATCTTGATGTACGGCTGCGAAACATGGTTCCTATCCGAAAGAGATAAACGGAGACTAGAGGCTTTTGAGATGTGGTCTTATAGAAGACTATTAGGAATTTCCTGGAGAGACCACATTACAAATGAAGAGGTTCTCCAAAGAATCGAAGGAGGAAGGCACCTGCTCAGGACCTTCTCCGAAAGGCGTGCAAGATCGATCGGCCATGTAATACGACAAGAAGGCCTCTTGCATGCCAAAATGGACGGTATGACCGAGGGGACAAACTCTAGAGGACGCCCACGCCGAGAGTACTTGGAGAACCTGCTGGTGGACGTGCGCTGCTCATCATATTTATGCAGACTTCAAAAGAGCCGCCCAAGACAGGGAAGAGTGGAAGAGACGAATAGAAGAAATTGCTGCAAACCAATCCCAGGATTGAAACCAGAGAGAGAGATGGATTTGACATTTACGAAGTTTCGTTTCAAACTAAATACGCGTGAATGACTTAATTTACCTTAACTAAGAGCCTAATAACCTCTTTTGTGAACCTAAGTTGTTTAATAAATAGTTGTTTCTTTTAGTCGTTGTTGAAATGAAATGTAATTTCCATAATCCGTGCTAAAAATGCAGCGGCTTATGGATTATTTAATAAATTTATTATTTCACGGGTACTCGGTTCTAATATGATACGATAAATCCACGGTTCCATGTGAGCCTCCAATAGTGTAGCGGTATAAAGCGCCTGACGAACTAAGCGGCCAGACATCCAGCGAACCAAGGGTCGAATCCTACGAAATCCAAAAAAATAAACATGTTTGAAGTGAAAACTTTATTAGATCGGTTGTGATTTGAAACTAGATGAAACGAAAAATATCGACACTAAAAAGAGACTAACACAGGATTTAGCCTGCGAGAGAATGAGAAAGTATAATCGTTCTCCTCTTTGTGCGGTGCCTCGTCGTCTTCCCACTCTTGTCTAGTTTGGTTTTCTAAAGGTTTCACTTCTACCGCATGTGAATTGTACACACTGTATTTTTTTCTCTGGACTTATGGATTTAACATGGAAGGCCGTTGTAATAATATTGGATTTAGAAGTGGATTCCATTATCATATTTCAAATACTAGAAACGTTGCAATTAAATTATTCATTCGGTAGCAGTTAGTCAATCATCTTCGCCGACAAGCCAGCTTCTGCGGCAGGACAAGGAATTCAATCAACGCCTTTTTTTGGTTGCGTGTGAGTGGCTCAGATCTCCTTCCAATTAGCGACGGATGGAGATGATGCGGCGACCATCATGGATGGACAACCCATTTAATTTATCTGTTTTCATTTTTATTTTCATGTAAATATTATGCCTTTATCTCGTGTAATATGGCAGATTGGGTATAGTATCACCCACCCAGTCCTGCTGGAATAAAATCTTAAAAACTTTTTTTTAATCGTTTTTTTATGGTTCCATTATAAATTCTTTATCATAGAAGTTTTATTTTAATTTCTTATAATATGCATAGATTTTATTGCACAATCGTCGATTTGTTGATTTCACTATTGAGAGCTCACTATTATATATAGAAACGATCCCGGGCATGCGCACATCAAATCCCCAAAGTTTCATCGCATTCGGATGAATGGTTTAGGAACTTATAACGGACAAACAAAGAAACATTCATTTTTTATATATTAAGATTTTTGCAATACGGTAAACGTTTATTCGAAAAAACTTTAGTCTCTACAAAAATAGATACTTGAAATGGGGGTTTTAACTCAATCCGTGGTCAATTTGCTTTATAGTAAAAGTATCACATCTACCGTTGTTTATTTGACCATTGACCATTTGAGGGTAACTTTATTTCGATGCTAAAACATTGCAATAACCATGACTCATTCTTATCCAAAGACATGGCGGTGATGAGAAATTCCAGAGGTAATGCATCTTTGCCTGCGCTCTGTACTTACCCAACATTATACAACATTAGAGGTTAAACTGGCCTCACTGCACTTCCTACTTGTCGGTGATTAATGTTTCCGGCTGCAACGCACAGAATGTTTCATGTAAAACGGGATATTTGCTTATATTAAATTGCTTATATATCAAATCAGACATTTCTTCGCAGGTCTGTTATTGGAAATCTTAGTTGCGTAAAAAACAGAAAATATGTTTGTAATTTATACCAACATCTTGCAAACTGTGTCCTCTGAAATTTGCACAGATTTATAGGATTTACACAATATTTATTTAAAATATCCATTTAACAGGTAACTTTTAAAAAGTAATGCAAAATACCGTATCGCAAGTTATTCATTCTTTCAAAAAAGAAAAAAAATCGTTGCAGTCAAAATTATATTTATTATAATTTTCCTTAGGCTGCAGGTTTAATCACGTTTGAGCGAACTTCCTGCCTTCTCACAGCTTATCCAATCATTTTGATAAGGGATCATTAATTTATTATGTAAGACGATTTTGGGGGGGGGTTCTACCATGTCTTATTTTTTCTTACAAGGAGGTGGGAGGGAGTCGAGATAGTTCTTACGTAAGATCACAAAAATGCGCAAAGTTAAAATTATTAGTACCTTTGTAAGTACAAATAAACATTTCTAAAAATTGTTACTTTGAAAAATAAACATTAAAACAAACCAAACGTGTTTTCGTTATTTGTTTTTGGGGTGTTATGCCGTGTTGCGCTACCTCCTTTTTTAGCCAACGTTTCGGACATCGTTGCAGTGTCCATCATCACCGGATCTGCCGGATCTGCCCTGATGATGGACACTGCAACGATGTCCGAAACGTTGGCTAAAGAAGGAGGTAGCGCAACACGGCATAACACCCCAAAAACAAATAACGAAAATGCTTTTGGCCTTGAAAATCTTAAAACTTATCAAACCAAACGTGTATTCATTTTTTCCTTTAGATTCTTACGTAATAAATATTAAGCTGGGGGAGGGGGTCGGCATATTCTTATTTTTTTCTTATAATAGAGGGGGAGGGGGTCAAAAACTAGCAAAATTCGTCTTACGTAATAAGTTCAAATGGTACCAAAATGCGCCGGCGCGAGATGTCAAAAATTAAAAACATTTGTTTGCAAATTGAGAATTTTTCTTAAAAAACTAGTATTTATTTATACTTATATTTATTTATACCTAAAATCTGATTAGCTTAAGTGGATAATTACCCACCTTATTAGATCCCGAAAACAATATAAAAATAACACTCGATAGAAATCAAATTAGCACTAGGTACCAACGAAAAAAAATTTAGGATGAAACTCTTCTGATTGAAAAAACCGAGATTATTATCGCTTATCATTTATTTTTCAGGTGGAAAAAAGTTTTCTGAAAATGAGCATCCTTCTATTTTATTATCCTCCAATCCTTTCTAATCTCAATGTTTCTGTTTATAAAATTACGTATTTGAATTCTAAATCGGTGGACAATTGTTTAATTAAAGCCAAATTCTATTTCAACACTTTATTTGGGCCATTTCGTCTTTATTGACAAAATCGCGTAAATTGACAGCAGCAGATTGACAGGAAGGCATCTAAACGGTCGCTATCGCCGCTATGAGCATTTACTCAAGTTGATCATCCGATTTCCGTGAGCGTTCATTATCACAAGTCAGATGCGTATGTCATAGATTGAAGCTGAGTTGTAACTAGGTACAGGGTATTCATTTATTCATATTATTTTTAAGTGTCTTTTTAATGATAGTGGTGCATCTAACACTTTGCATGTAATTATTGTTATTTTCATGAACATATTAGTTCTCTTGCTTAATTTTATTTACTCATCAAATTCAGCGTTCAAAGGTGGCAATAAAACTCAAGTGATTCTCACGTGTGGTTGTTTTATTGGTGCTTACTTCTCCATAAATATTCCTTTATGATCCATGAATAAATAATTTAAGGTCTACGAAAAATTCCTATTGCATTATATTTACGATGTTTTTTTTTTTTTTTTAAAGTGAATACCGCACAAGAATCTCAACTGCTCCCGTCTGGAGCCAGTGAGACTATGGCATCCCCAATTGGGGTATGTTGTGAGGCTTAAGGTAGTGGGGAGGGGAAGGAGGTGGGGAAGAGGAAGGTTGGGAAGTACCTGGCTATTCAGATCTGGTCACTAAACACGGCTAAAGCCATTTTCAAGCAACGTTTCAATTCTGAATGGTGGTCTTACACCAGGGCGATACTGATAGTATCTTCCACTCTGGAACATGCCGCAAATATACTATATATTATTTTAAATGAATTAATTGTGAAATAACACAAATTAATCAAATAAAATTTATTTGCGCATGCGCGTGAGTCAAGAGTCTTACCCACTGGACTACGGAGGCCGTCAATGTGAATGTGAACAAATGTGAATTCAATCAATGTCTATATGAACGGGAATCAAGTACTTACAAAACATGTATTAATAAATTGTTCCTAAATCACTTCCATGACAGTTGGACCGGCGACAATTATTGATCCTGTGACAGTTGGTCCGCCGACAGTTAATCCTTTCGATAGTTGATCCTTTAGAAGATGTTTTCTTCAAGTAAGTGTGCAAAGAGGATATACGGCCGTACAACCAAAGTCTATATATTTATATCTGAAGGCATCTTGAGTGAAAATCCACTGAAAAAATATTTTTATTGACAATAATTTCGACTCTTCGAAGAAGCACGCGGCAATAACAAAATACGACATACTTATACGTGCAGTCGGCTTAGCAAAAAACCGCTAAAGATTCCTGCTTGCGTATAATATAACTTTTTATCTGAATATAACACAAGAGTCCCAACTGCTACCAACCGGCTCGAGCCAGTAAGACTATGGCTTCCCCAATTTTGGTGTGGTGTGATGCTGAGGGTAGTGGGGAGTGGAAAGAGATGTGGAAAATGTACCTGGCTATTCAGGTTTAGTCACCAAACATGGCTAAAGCCATTTCAAGTAATAAGACTTAACCTACATACACTGTACACCAGCGTAAAAATGAAAAAAAAATCATATGATATAACTTTTTATATCAACTGTCGGAAGGATCAACTGTTGGAAATGTTAACTGTCGGCGGACCAACTATCGCAGGATCAATTTTTGCCGGACCAATTGTCGGGTCCCCCCCAAATCGGTGCCATGGGTGGTATCCCAATGTGGAATTGATGAGGCGCACAAGGCAACACCAGGAAGTCTAGTACGGATGATCGATAAAACTCTATACCAACACGATATTGACTCAATCCGTCATCTACGGTTAGTTATCAATATTTTCGAGCACGATCAACAATTGACAAGAGATGTTCCGACCGACGCGCGACGCGACGAAATTTTAGCGCGGCCTCCATAGTATCACATAAGTTTCGGTTAACTGTCAATAAACGAATAAACACGTATATTTTAATAATGTGGTTCGCCAAATTACTGGCTCATTAATTAACGGAATTGAACTAACGAAGTCTTTAAATTGAAAGAAGTCGTATTAGCGATCCATGGACCTAAATAATTCATCTAAGATGCGATCAATTTATTCCGTTCGATCATTGAGAAATAGGGTGCGTCAATTATTTCAACTTTTGAATTCAGAAACGCCTGATATCTCAAAAGTGGAGTCTTCCAAAGAAAATGAGAACTGCATTTAAATTTATTTTTTAAATGATTATAAGCTCGCTAAAATGCATTGAATATCAGAAAAAAACTAAAACATGTATTTTTAAATTATGATAATTCAAATTTTTTTTCAATAATTTACCCTTTAACGTTTGTTTGTTATTAAAAACTGCGTATAGCTGACAAAATGAAAAAAAAATCAAATTAATGAATACAAATAAGTCTCAAGAAATTTTGTTTTTTTGAAGAGTTTTATTAAATGTACATTTGTTACTTAAATTAAATTTTTCCGCGACCGGTTTCGATACAACCGTATCATTCACGAGCAGAATTAAAACTAACTTAAAAAATAAATGCAAGTACCAAAGATTAATTAGGTGGGAGTAGTGGGAGGGATGATTTTGGGGGGAGGGGGAAAGCGGTGGGAGGAGTCAATATTATACGGAAACATGGTTAGTAAAGGAGATTTGCAAGGCGCTATTATTTTATTCACTAAATTAATTTTAGATTTAATTTTTTTGTTTATTTCGAGCATTTCTAAAGCGCAAAGATTAAAGTATGAACTTATATTGCAATGTTTAAATTTTGTTTTTTCTTTATTAAAGCTATGGCCTGACTCTATTAAATGATTCGCAAATTCGGAATAATTATTATTTCTTAAACAAAGTTCATGTTCCATTTAGAATGTAACGATTGTGACGCACAGTATGTAGGTATATGACAACTAGAAATTTTAAAACTAGAATCAGGGAACATGAACTTTGTTTAAGAAATAATAATTATTCCGAATTTGCGAATTTGCGAATCATTTAATAGAGTCAGGCCATAGCTTTAATAAAGAAAAAACAAAATTTAAACATTGCAATATAAGTTCATACTTTAATCTTTGCGCTTTAGAAATGCTCGAAATAAACAAAAAAATTAAATCTAAAATTAATTTAGTGAATAAAATAATAGCGCCTTGCAAATCTCCTTTACTAACCATGTTTCCGTATAATATTGACTCCTCCCACCGCTTTCCCCCTCCCCCCAAAATCATCCCTCCCACTACTCCCACCTAATTAATCTTTGGTACTTGCATTTATTTTTTAAGTTAGTTTTAATTCTGCTCGTGAATGATACGGTTGTATCGAAACCGGTCGCGGAAAAATTTAATTTAAGTAACAAATATACATTTAATAAAACTCTTCAAAAAAACAAAATGTCTAGAAATTGTTACATAGTTAATGCCCAAGAAATACAAAAAAAAGTCTCAAGAATACTGATTTTATCCATAAAAGGTGTTATTTTCCCCCTTTTATATTTTTAACACGCCCGTCACATATATTTCAAAAAAAAAATTGCGTTCTTTGTACTTTAGTGTAACTATGAAATAAAAATTTGCTACAAAATATAAAATATGGACCCTTTGTTTTATTTTTTTCCCAAATCGCTAAATCTATTTTTTTTTTCAAACTTCCGGCCGTTTTAGCGAATGAGCACTAATTTAATTTATTTTTATGTTTTCGAATAGCTACACAGGCCCCATTAACTAATTTGTTTATTTGTTTGTTTACGCCGTGATGGCTTTTACATATAAAATAAATTGTACAGGAGCATTATAACAAGTATGCAGTATCATAAGTATATATTACATAAAATGATAAACAGAGCTAGGTAGGCCTAACATAAGTAGGTATCAGTATTCGAGTAATTGTTTACAAGGGAGTTCAACCAGCGGATTCGTATTTTTGCTCACGCTACATTAGATTCAATAATTATTGTCACAATATCACACAAAATGTGATTCCAAATATACTCGAAGCATACCGGTATTGCAGTGGTGTAAAACATTTTTAACAATTAATATAAAAGTAGGTAATTTTCTTGTAATTAATTATTATTTTTTTATTATTATTATTATGTTTGCTATCATAAATGTACATATGTTTGTTATTATTATGAAAAAGAAAAAAAAAGGTACACAGTAATTACATATATAAATAAGTAAGTAGGTACTATGAATGTAGTTATCATGAATGTAGTTACAGAGCAGTGGGTATTAAGTTTGTTATTGTTCACAATGTGAAACATTTAAGGATTTTTACGTTAGTTTGTTATTATCAGGAAAAAAAAAATAAAAGGTCCACAGCAATTACATATATGTATAAAGAAGTAAGTAGGTACTATAAAAGTAGTTACAGAGCAATGGGTATTAAATTTGTTACTGTTAACAATCTGGAACATTTAAGGATTTTTGCATCTGCATACATATACGCTTTTTGAAGGAAGCGATGTTTTTATAAAAAAATATGTCGACAGAGCAAGTTTCATTCCCCACACGATGCAATCTCTGAAGACAAGAGTTAAACATAAAATAAGTGCGAGAAGCAACTACGTTAAATGGAGCATGGAGTCTGGTGTTGTAATTGTTAGGTACTTGATAATTTATCATGTTCACAAATTAAACCCTTTAGAGTAAATAAGCAAATGCGGACTACCAATACATGCTCCGAGGAACTAGCATCATTGATCCCTTCGGCACCGGTGCATAGTCGGGAAACACGCCAAACGCGTGCCCAACATTTGTACACAGTTGACATTAGTCACATGAGAACGGGTCGTTTCTTCGACTCGTTCTTATGTTCAACAGCTCGGCTGTGGAATGATTTGCCGGCCTCTGTGTTTCCTCCTTCCTACAACATGGGTCTCTTCAAGACCAATGTTCATTCCTTCCTCTCCTCAAAAAGACCCTCCACACAGCATCCCAGATGACATAGGCCCTGAGGGAAATTATTTTCCTCAGGGCCTCCTGTGTGGAGTTAATCTAAAAAAAAAAAAAAAAAAATACTTACCTTAGTGAAACCATGCTCGGGATTTCGTAATAAAATTATCGAAAGTTACGCCTATCGATCGGATATTGTAAACTATTTTTCTGTGCTAGACCTCTTGAGACCTCCATCTCTTGCTCAGTGATTTTGATGCCTGCCTTTAACCCCACACCCTACGACAGTCTTTGACCAAGTATATACTAGACTAGTGGTGGGTTTCTTCATTTAGCGAGAATGCTAAATGCAATGCTAATTATAAAAGTAAACTGTCGAAATTTAAAATTTAATCGAAATTTCTATGCATTTGATCGTTTACTTTTACAATTAGCATTGCATTTGGCATTCTCGGTAAATGAAGAAACCCACCATAGCCCTCTCATATAAAACACCAGCGTAAAAATAACACCAGTAACAGTAATTCCGCAATAAAACTCTCCTTCGAATTCCGCCGTCTTGCATACGAGCTCCCGGCAATATACAACTGACTACCGAGTTATCCTATCGTGTATTTTTTCGCTCCAACACATCAATAGTTGTTCACGTAATTTAATTGGATTTTTTTTACTTTATTATGACAAGCGATTCAATTTCGGAGGCGAGAATGGGTACCGCCCATGACACCTCGGGAACCATTTATTGGATAACCCCAAGTGGTTTGCTACGTTTGGTGACTAAGCAGGGGTGCCCGGGTTAATGGAGTGATGTGTGTCCAGGTCTTGGTGGCGGATGCGACGAAAATATTCAAAGGCTTCTGTTCTGTTTTGCAAAAGGTATTAGCCAAAAACTATAATCTTTCTTTAAATTTTTGAATCAGTTGCTCAAAACATTAAGTTTTTTTGCGTATAATAAATAAAAAAATGACAGAAATTCATAGCTACTTAAGGCCCGGCAGTAAGCGCTCAAAAAGAAGAGGAAGGGGAGATATGTTTATAAGAAAGTTAGAAGGAGCGCGCTTATATTAAAAACGATAATATTTAAGCGAAAATTGTGAAAATGTTTAATAAAACGTGACTCGTTTAAAATACAACAAGAATCTTGCGGGTAATTTCATATAATTACCCTTTCGGCGTAGCAAATGTATGGATATTATCGTCAAAAATAACATTTATTTTTTAGAAATTTAAAAACTTTAAGTGTTAAGAGATAAAACGGTGGAAATTCAGAATGCCGTGGCTTAAGATAGTTTAACTTGCGACCTTAATTGAAGAATAGTGCAACGGTTTTTTGTTGAGATCTGTGTTTAATGTATTTTAAAAGTTTCCGTTTTACAAAATAACAAAAATTATCTTGACGAACTATTGTAATTCCGAACGAAAATAAACCAACACCATTTATTGGTTTGACCTTGGACGTAGTAAAAATTTTGTCTGGCAGTTTTTACCCTCTTTTTGCGACTAACTTTTTTGAATCAACCGCCAAAATTGAAAGTACTTTTATAAGTTCTTTAATATTTCCAAATGAAAAAATCGATGGCATTCATTGTTTTGGCGTTGCGGATATATTTTTTTTTTTACCTGCGACGCTTTATTTTTACCCCCTTTGATAGTTTTATTAAACAAATTTTGTTTTACAATATGTTAAGTAGGCTTTCGACTCCACCAATAACAAAGATAACCAGGTTATGTTGTACATACCCTCCCACCAAGGTCCCCTACAAAATAATAACGGATAGATATAATAATACTTCGACTAAAAAGGTTGATCATTCCTAAAAAACAGCGGAGGGTGAATGTATGTAATTATAATTATAATTTATGGAAAAAATATAATTTATTTTATTACTAAAAGCGGGTCGTGCTTTAAAAAAGTTTGAAAACCACCAGTAAACTAGTCGAGCTGTCGTGACGTCTCACCAGCAGTGTTGTTATTTGATGACGTCAGAAACTTTGACTGTCAGAAATGAAATGCTTTAACATTATTACGTTTTCGTTATTTGTTTTTGCTAAAGCTAAAGAAGGAGGCTAAAGAAGGAGGTAGCGCAACACGGCATAACACCCCAAAAACAAATAACGAAAATGCTTTTGGCCGTGAAAATCTTAAAACTTATCATTATTACGTTTATTGAAACGCTGTCTGAAAGACATATGTAAGGTGTATTTTTTTGTTGTAGTTAGATATTTGACTACATTTTCTAAAATAAAGTCCGCGGGGTGTACCTTGTACAACATTCGAAAGTTAGGTATTTGTGTGTTCGAAAAAATTAATTTCGGCCCGGACCGCTGGAAGACGAATTAGTTTCAGTGTAGACCTTGTTTACCGATAAAAGGTATAACTTAAAGCACTATGCGATCTAAACGGTGCAAAGCATTGCAAGCACTTTTCCATAAATGGGCCTTGTGCCAGTTTTATTTTGGTTTCGGGCACATTATGAATTTCACAGGGCATGTCCAGGATGTACTTGGTCGAAGACGATAGTAGATAGAATCGTTTGGGCATCAAAGCGTTGGCTCATGTTAGTATCTATTGAGAATCACCATGCTCTATAGGTTCAGATTTCATAATGGGATCTAAATGAGGTCATGTTGTCCTCCCAATAAATGTATTCATAAGACCGGGTTTCAAATAAATTCTTAACCTCCAGAGACCTTGTCTCTAATTTCATTCTATGATCACAGCAGTTTAACGATAAGGATGGTGTTAAATACTGTTAAAGGCTTCATCCACAAAATTGCTCACAGTAAGAAATCAACATTCTACGAAATGATAAATCAGTTTGTATTAATTTTTTTAATTTGAATGCGACTTTTTCAAAATTGTTTTTGAACTCATTAAACTTTCTATCTACAGGGAGATAGATATCGTCGACAATCGTGCTAATTGGTTCCACTCCTACTGTTTTACTCTTTCACTGCGTCAATCTTTTAAGCAAGCACTTGAATATCACTGTGAATTTGAAAATGTTTTTTGAAGTTGAAAATGTCAAAAAAATTAAAAGGCCGATTTGATAAAAATGTCAAATGTTATGGGGGTTTGAATAACTAGACCTAAAAGATTATTGATTACTTATATTAAACTTCGTTGGCCTCCGCGGTGGTGGGCTAAGACTCTCGACTACGAATCTGGAGGTCACGGGCTCAAATCAAATTATTTTTTTTATTTAATTAATTTAGTTTTTTTAGAATTATTAATTGATTAAATTTAATCTAAGATACTCTCAGTATCGCACTGGTGAAAGACCACCATTCAGCATTGAAACGTGGTTTAAAATGGGTTTACCCATGTTTCTTTACATAAACTTTCCCACTATCCTCTCAGCCATCTCCTTTCCCTACCCACTACCTGCAGCCTCACAACATACCCCATTTGGGAATACCATGGTCTCATTGGCTCCGGAACTTTGGAAATAGTTTTGAGTCTAGTGCGGTATTCCTATAAAATTTAAAAAATCAAAATTAATATCTGTTTTTCTTTTTTTTGGCAGACAGAATGTTTGTTCCGATACCGTTCGACAGACAAACAGATGATCGAAACATGTATAATTTTAGTTTTATTGAAGTTATTCTAAATACAATGTATCCCACCCATATTCACAGGATCCATGTAGCACCATATGTGCTCATAGTCAGTTTCTGTGAATTAGTACTAAAAGTTCCTTGGGGATTCCGCAAAAGTGAGATAGCTAAACGCTGGTGCACCCCTTTGTTCCCAGTTCTCCCCAGACTGGGAAACTAATATCGTTGTTGAAATTTACTACACTCATCTGACAGTTAAATTAATAAAGCATATTTCAATACATACTAACTCGTTCTAAAAAGGACCTCTTATTGAACGGTGACCCGACAGTTGTTGATCCGCCGACAATTGGCCTCCCGAAAAGATATTTACTATCAAATTATAATTTTTTGCGCACTGTTTACCAACTTCAAACGTAAAATCGACTCCAAAAATACATTTTAATAAGTTGGTATGAATATCAAACGAATTTATATACAGCGTCGATTTTTTATACTTATACGCTAGTGTACACAGTACATAGACAAGTAGTTTTATCCTTGTTTTCGGTGGTACATTCTATCTGCACACCCCGTCGGGGCATTCCGTATTTTCTATAAACCGATTGCATATTGTACATAAGTATGCCGGGGGGAAACTGTTGGTGGATCAATTGTCATGGAACCGTATTAAACAATTAAACTATGCTTTTTTCATACAGTTTCCATATGGTACGTCTTTTCATATGGATTCGAGATGAAAAAAGGACGAGTTCTATTTTGGTACCGATTTTTAAATCCCGTCGCAAAAAGAGGGGTGTTATAAGTTTGACGCGTCTGTGTGTCTGTCTGTGGCATCGTAGCTCCTAAATGAATGGACCGATTATAATGCGGTTCTTTTTGTTTGAAAGCTGACGTGATCGAGATTGTTCTTAGCTACAATTCATGAAAATCTGTTCAGGCATTTCAAAGTCATCAGCTCTTTTTTGTGTCGGGGGTTACTCTGGCGAAAACTATTTGACATTCTGTCGTCTGTCATTTTCGTAAATATATCATGTAGAAATGTTGCATTTTTATTTGGTTTTAATATTGAAAAAAAGACTACGCGTTTATTACTGTTTGTAAAGGTCTGCGTCTATTCAGTATTGTGAATTTAACGTGTATTTTTGATGATTTGTTGACGGAAGGCAAAGACAAATGACAGATACCTTCCGTGTGGCCTGGGCTTATGTTTGAGGTTTTGTCATTTTTTAACTATTGAGTACCACCTCAAAATATTATTTCTTCTCTAATGGCAACTACATATTATAAGAAATTGTAAGCCCGAAAATAAGATTCGTGAAAAGTAAAGATTTATCACATGGGTACCGATATAATTTCCGTACAGAGTTGGTATGAAATAAGCATCGTCTAAAATTCACAAAAGTCGGTACTAGGTACTAGCTGTAAGTTTCGATCTCAGTCCGTCCAACGGAGGCGTCTACTAATATCTACAGGAATTCCATAAATTTAATAAATCGGACTAATATCTATGAGAACTGAGAACCAAAGTGAAGACGAATATCTACAGCTCAAGCTGCTGACTAATATCTATGAGAACCAAAGTGTGGACGGATATCTACAGCACTGGCAGAGGTTAGGTTAGGTTAGTTATTACGTAATTGAAGTAATTTATGCTTTTCCGTACAACCTCTTGCTCAGCTGCCCTCTGTAGATATTAGCCCAACCCACGCTCCATAGATATTAGTCACCACTGGGACCGTCATAGATATTCGTCCGACCTTAGCTCTGGAGATATTAGTCCTCACTCTGAAGTTCATAGATATTAGTCCAATACATGAACTGAAGATATTCGTCCGACATACAGGCTGTCGATATTAGTATCTGGAGTCCGTCCAACTACTAGCCGAGCGTCCTCCGCGCCAAGCTATCGAGCACCTCAGTTATTGTGCATTGAATAGGTACTAATTAGAATTAACACCTCATTCACAAAAGTAGTATTTAAGGGGAGTATTTTTTTTTTTCCTTTTTTTCTATGAAATTTAACTCGAATGAAGTTTACACAAAGGAATTGTACCCAGCGACTTTATAGAGCGGTTTTTCCGTCATTAAAAACTGGAGAACTCTCAAATTCAACTTCAACAAACAATGTGCATTATTCAAATGTTTTATCAACGGTTGATGCAATCAAAATATTTACATTTGAAATGAAACCATGAATCTTTCATTTGTAGAATATTGTCAGAATGAACAAAGTGGGGTCAGGTATAGAGAAAGGAGAAGGGGAAAAAAGGAGTACGAAGCGTCGAGCTGTTTAAATTTAGTTTCAAAAACTTAACTACCGTAATTACTATTTTGTCCAGTGCAAGCTGCACCTAGAAACATAAATGTAAACTTCAATAATAATAGTATCGAACCTTCCCAAACTTGTTCACTGCTGGGAATACAACTAGATGCAAATATAAACTGGAAAGAACATGTATCCAAAATAGTAGCCAAAATCAGTAGATTTTCTTTAGTTCTAGGTACACTGAGAAATATATTAAACATCGAATCGGTAATGGCCGCATACTATGGTTATGTATATTCAATAATAAAATACGGAATTATCTTTTGGGGAAACTCAGTAAACGCCAAAGATGTTTTTATCATCCAAAAAATATGTATAAGAAAAATGACAAACTCTGCTAATCGGGATTCATGTAGACCAAAGATATTGAAATATAAGTAGATGTGCTATCTGCTGTTTTTACTATGTGGGTCTGCGCTTCCGGGTGTCGCCGATATTGTTTACCAATTAACAAATAAACTAAAAGAACAAATAATTAACGAATAAACCAAACAAACGTTAAACTAAATGAACGAATTCTTTCCTTATTCAAAATATATTGTTAACCAATATTAATGCACATTTTCAAAACATCAACGAAATGAACAAATTCTTTTTGTATGAAAACTACGCTAATTAGCGCGTAGTCCGGCGACAGTTGCGCGGACACCATCGCATATCTCTTCTGTATTTGAAAATCTTTGATGTAGACCTATATTTAAAAAATTTAAAATTCTTACAGTCACCGACATACATATAATGGAGTTATGCATGTTAGTGCGATCATCTCCAGAAAAGTTTCCACAAAAAAACTCTACACATAAACACGCTACAAGGTTTACAGAAAATTTATTAATACCAAAAGCAAACAAAACAATTTTCCAAAAAGGACCTTTTTACATGGCCATTAAAGTATACAACAACCTTCCACATGATATTAAACAAATACAAGATACACTCAGATTTAAGTCATCACTAAAAACATTCCTTCTGAACAGGTCTCATTACACATTAAGTGAATACTTAACATAGGTACAACTGTTTTTATATTCATGTTTATATAATAAATTAAAACAAATTCACTTTGTATTACACCACATTTATATTTCATTTGTGTTCATATCTGTATAACATGTTAGGTTAACTGGAAGAAATAGGATATAGGTACCTATAAGTTATACCTTTTGTACTAAATGAAAATTTTGTACAATAAATGATTTTGATTTTGATTTATATTATCCGTTTTTTTACAATCATATATTACTAGCTTTTTCCCGCGGTTTCGCTCGCTTGTATTAGGGGATTCCCACTTAGCCTCCTCCACCTTCCCTCTCCCCACTCCACTCCCCCTTCAACCGCTCTCTCCCACCACCCACCCCTCCCCCTCCACCCACCCCTCCACCCACTCCACTCCCCCCCATCAACCCCCATCCCCCAACTCCTCCCCCCTCCACCTTCCCTCTCCCCACTCCACTCATCCATCAACCCCCCTCTCCCTCCCTCTACTTCTCCTCCCACCCTTCCCTCACCCCATATCCTCCCCACTCCGCCTCCCCCCACCTTCCTCCACCCCTTCCCCTTCCCCTTACTTCCCTCCCCCCTCTCCCACCCCACTCCGCCTCCTCCACCTTCCCTTTCTCCACTCCACTCCCCCCATCAACCCCCTCCCCCTCTCCCTCCACCCAACCCTCCCCTCACCCCCTACCCGTCTCCCCAAACCACTCCCCCCATCAACCCCCTTTCCCCCCACCCCCTACATCCTTCCCCTTTCCCCTTCCTTCCCTCCCCCTCTCCCTCCCCTAACCCCCTCCCACCACCCTCCTCCCCTGCCCCTATCCCCCTCCACCAACATCCTCCCAACACCCCCTCCCCCCTCCCCACTCCCCCCTCTCACCTCTCGCATTCCACACATTCATTCCCGATACATTCATTTTTCAAACTGCTCGCGTGCCACCTATTATAATTTTTTATACAAATTTCATAATACCAGAACTCAACGGTAGTTTTATACAAAATAACGAACAAAAAAAAAGAATTATCCAATTTGGTGCAGTCGTTTGGGTTTATGCGCATACATACATTTCGATGATTCATTTTTAGAGATAGTTATTAAGTACGACGCTAACTAAGCACTCTTTTTAGGGTGAATTGCCTAGCTAAAAAATAAATAAAAAAAACATCGTTTCCAAGGCGACAATTGGTTGACGTTTGCAATAAAGCTGGGAACATACTAAGCCCACGCCACGCTACGCGACGCGACGCAACATTCCTCTCCATGTTCACACTGGCCAACGTATGTACGCGTCGCTGTGACCACGTGACAAGGGGTCTCTGGTTGTGCGCAGGCGCGTTTGATTCGGCATATTTGACATTTATTTTTTAGGTAATGTTTATGTGATTCTCTTCTCAACAGATGACAGCTTTGCCATGTCTTGAAAGCGAATTTAAAGATGATTGGCTGAGATTATTATTATTAAATCAATATTCTCGTAAAAAGAAAAAAATGAGAAGTATTTGGGTCCACAACATTAACAAACAAAGACAAATGTTTGGAGTGTTCCATACTTTAGTAAAGGAACTAGAATCTGATAACGGACGATTCTTCATGTACTTCCGTATGAGTAAAGTGGTATTTGAAGAGCTTCACAGCATAATTGAATATGACATGAAAAAAGAAAACACACGTCTTCGAAAGTCCATTCGGATCAGAGAAAGACTGGCAATGTGTCTAAGGTTTGATTGTCATTCATTATAGGGGTATAATATAGAAAGTCATGCCATGAATGGCTGAAATTTCCTCCCAAGCTGCACTGCGTATGCAGAATCTCTATAATCCTGTAATTTGTTTTTTATAAATAACTTCGTGCCGTCTAACAGTTTCAATGAACTGTTCGTCATCCATTTTTGAATAATATCTGTCAAAAAAACAACCACAGGTATTTCGAAACATAACGTTAGATGCTTAGATAACACCACAAAGATGTAAAATCATCTCGTAGTAGGCGTGACCATACCCCCTCCACCTTCCACATGGCCCACGCCGATCTGGCAGCGGCAGATCCGTGTCGCGTAGGAGGCGTCGGTTTGCGTTGCGTGGGGCTAGTGTGAATCTAAAGCACCCGTTTTCATAGAAAATGGATGGATGGTAAGTAGTCCAGATATGGAAATAATGACGTCTACCTACGTCGCGTAGCTTAAATCGATTTTGTTATTGACAGAAAACGTATGATAAATAATTTCATAACACCAGAGATTATGCATAACGCCAGAGCTTACCAATATATATAGCCTATAGATCTCGCAAATAATGTTGATTTCTATTAGTGAAGGAATTTTTAATGTCCATTCAGTAGTTTTTGTGTGAAAGATTAACAAACATACATCCATACAAACTTTCACCTTTATAATATTAATAGGATATTGCCGTTTAAGACTTTCAGGGGGGTAGTAGAAGACCCAGGTACCCAGACCCAGTAGAAGAGGGTGTACGTAGGTAAAAAAAATGGTCTTAAAATTAAAAATTAATTTTAAAAAAAACGCATAGCACGTTTTTTTTTTTTTTTTTTTATTTTTTTTTTTTTTATTATAGCGACTATATAAAAAAAATTTACATACAAAATGCAATGTGAAATTAAGTACAAAATATTGTATTTCTTAGTCCTCCTCACTAGGGGGTCCTGTGCCGAGGCGGACTAAAGTTATTTAAATATAGTTCGTTTGTCTTCTATGTCGTTTTTAGCGTCTTCGCTAGGGTTTTCTTATTGACCTCTTTAAGCCATATTTTTATTCTTGATTTGTATTCAATTGGATTTTTTATTAGTTTTATGTCTTGGGGGAGGATATTATGGAGTTTTGTTGCAAAGTATGTATAGTTTCTTTGTCCAAATGTGGTTTTATAACTTGGAATATTTTTTATATCATTTTTATTCGATCTAGTGTTATGCATACACGGTCTAGTAGAGGATTCATTATTTTTGAAGAGCTTCAATAATATATTTTTGGAATATATTTGTTGTACATTTGGTACGTCAAAGTTATTGAAAATTTCAGTTGAAGGCGTTCTAATTGGTACTTTCAATATGGTCTTTATGATTCCTTTTTGAATCGTATTCAGGCTGTGTAGGTACGTATTTGCAGCAGATCCCCATCCTATGATTCCATATTCAATTCGAGAATGACATAACGCATAGTAGACCTTTTTCATATCCTTTTTATTTAGCACGTTTCTTAGATTTTTGAAGAAATATATAAGGCTTGTGAGTTTTTCCGTAATACCTTTGATGTGTAGGTCCCATCTAAGATTTTCGTCAATTATTACTCCGAGATATTTTATGTTTTGTGTTTTTTCGATGACGGGGCAGTAACATTGTATATTATTTCCATGGCATTCATGTAATTTTAGTTCTAGTGATTTTATTGGTTGGCCCCTTGAGTTCATTGAAAATGTTATATATTTTGTTTTGCTTATATTAAGGGTAAGCGAGTTGATTTTAAGCCAATTTTGAAGTGCACTAAGCCCTTTTTCAGCCTCATTAAATGTATCAGTCCAATTTTCTTCTTGAAATAATAAAACAGTATCATCAGCAAAACTGATTATGTTTCCTTTAATGGTAAGGTTAGTTAAATCGTTGATGTAGATAATGAACAGAATCGGTCCCAGTACACTTCCTTGAGGAACGCCATAGTTTAATGATAGAAGTTTGCTCTTTTGTTTGCCAATTTGTACTTGTTGTTCTCGCCCTGTTATATATGACTCCAATAAGTTAATTTTTGATTCGGCCATTCCTATTTTTTTTAGTTTAGTTAGTAATATTTTATGGTCTATTGTGTCAAAAGCTTTTTGAAGATCTATGAATAAAGCTAAACATTTTTTCCCATCATCTATGTTTTTTATGGCCATGCTTGTTAGATTTTCTATGGCATCATTGGTGCTCAGATTTTCTCTAAAACCATATTGGGATGGTGATAGTAATTTGTTTTGTTCAAGAAATTGAACAATTTGCTTCTTCATTACAGTTTCCAAGATTTTTGAAAAAAAGCTTAAGAGACTTATGGGTCGGTAGTTATATATATCCTTTTTGTTACCACTTTTATGTATGGGTATAACTGTAGCTTTTTTAAGGCATGAAGGGAATACATTTGTAGATATAGACAGATTGACCAAGTATGTCAATGGGAAGGTCAGTTCATTTTGTAGTTGTTTTATTGTTTTATTTGAGATTATGTCATTTCCCGATGATTTATTAATATTAAGGGATACAATTGCATTTCTGATTTCAGTATTGGTTACATCAGTTAACTTTAATTTATCTATCTGGTTCATATTTTCCTTTTCTTCTGGTAAAATGCTAGTTATTGCTTGTCTGATTTTCTTTGCTAATTGTGACCCTATATTAGTAAAAAATTCGTTTACGTATTCGAGAATTTTGTCCGGATGCTTTGCGAAAGAGATTTGGGTATTTTCAATTGTTAATTCCTCCATGTTCTTGTAATGGGATGATTTTGCATTTGTAATTTCATTAATGATCTTCCATAATTTGCGCGGGTCATTGTTACATTCGTCTATTTTCTTCTTATAATAATTTTCTTTGACAGTTCGTATAACATTTTTGCAAATATTTCTGTACCTTTTGTAGTATCGTTGTATAAAAATATCACAAGGATTTAATTTAGATTTCCTATGTAATTCATCTCTTTTTCTAATGCAATTTATAACGCTTTGAGTTATCCATGGCTTAAGATGTTGGTTTTTATGCGAAATCTTTTTTTCTATTGATTTGGTATTTGATACGATGGTGTATGTTATATATTCAGTGAATTTACTCCAGGCATTATTTGCATCAAGGTTTTCCAGTAGGCTTATCCAGTTTGTATTGAGTAACTGTTGTTTTACATCATTCCATTTGGTTTCTGTCTTTTGCACGATAATTGGGTAGGGCTGCGATCTTTGTATTTTCTTTTTTGTAATAGATAAAATTGTTGTATAGTGGTCAGTTATAGTAGAGGTGAATATGATAGATTTGGTTGATTTAATAGTCTTACTGAACATGTGATCGATGCAAGATTTGTTGTCATTAGTTACACGCGTAGGTTTATTTATCATACTTTGGAGTCCATGGGAGGCCAGTGTTTGTAGATAATCAGTTCTATTGGGATGACCATTTTCTAATATGTCAATATTTATATCTCCGATAAGGAAGACATTTTTTGTGTTTTTTAGAAGATTGAGTTCATTAGAAAGCGTTTCAAGAAACTGATTAATATTAGTTGTAGCTGGTGATCGGTACAGAGCTAATATCGTGGTTTCATCACCCACTTTGAATCTTTAAACAGTTTGCATTTGGGAATTTTATTTCATTGACTTCAGTTTTAATGTCATCTTTAATGTACGCTATCACACCATCATTTTTTGTGTAATTCAAATTGGTTGCATATGACGTGTAATTATTAATTTGCAAGGGTGAATATTTATCCTTTATCCAGCATTCAGTGAGGATAATTATATCTAGATTTATTTTTAGATTCTTAATTAGTATTTGAAGTTCATCGAAATTTTTGTTGATACTTCGTATATTTTTATTTAATATATTAAAATTGTTTTTAAGAGTTGACAGTTCATCTGGTTTGTTTGTAGTTATTGTTTCATTATCATTTAAAGTTGTTAAAGCCTTTGGTTCAGAAGTAATTATTGTGGTATTCATTTTCACAATATAAATTATTAAGTGGATTTAGTAATGTTTTTTTTTAAATATAATTTGCTAAATTATTTTTACCATATCATCTAGGTGCTACGTACTAATAAAGCAAAATAAACTTTAATATTGGTCAATTTTTGGTATTGTAGGTATTGTAATCATTTTTATCACGTTTGCGAAAATTCACACATTTCGGTAGTTCGAAAAGTGGACGAAAATTGAACTGAAAGGTTCCACCACAGATACACAAACAATTATTTTTTTAATATAATATTATGATTTCACGTGTATTATTATTATTAAGAATTGACACTGTATCATGAACACAAGAAGGAAGGAGGAAGTAACAACCCGGTACTTAAATACAAAATAATTGTTTTTTTAACTTGCTAAACAAAAAGGTACAACCCACCCCCGAAATCATAAGTGTGCGGCCCGCGGTGATTTTTGTAGAGAAATAAAACCCACCCCTGCTAAGTCACCAAACGTAGCGAACCACTTGGGGTCACCTACGGCAGAGGTGTTGGTTATCCAATAAATGGTTCCCGGAGCGGAGCGGCGGTACCCATAGCCGCCCCCTTTTAATGTGTGCAATGAATGTCAAGTTTTCATCGCATATTGCACTGAAGTCTTATTTTGTTTCTGACAGCTAAATAAAACCATACAATACTTTTGACTCGTATCTATTAATTTAATATGTAATATAATACGAAAATTACATTATTTTGAGGTTGAGTAACAATTTTATTAACTAAACACATTTTCGTTTCATCGGTGAAACAAAAATGTGCTACATCAATTGTGTCATGGAAATGGAAAAAGCTGAAAGTGCACAAAGTTAAATTTTCAGTATTCAATAAAAACTTATACTGTATACTTTAAAAATCGACAAAATTCATTAAAAGTACAAAATATATTTTTATTTGTTTTTCAAGGGTTGTTTTTTTATTGTACATATATAACTTGATTTTGCATGTGAAAAGCTGAAAGTGCCATCATATATTTTTTGGGAAACGCTGTAAATGTTAGTTAAAAGGCTGGAAGTTTAGCCAAAAGCATCTACTGCAATGGAAAGGCACATTCATCATGGCGGGTGGCACTTTCAGCCTTTTCAACTGACGGTCAGCGGGCGCTTTCACGATGCTGCTCCTTGCGACTGCTCTAGGAACTAGTAGGAATTTTTCTGGCACTTTTAACTTTCTCTGGGTTATTGGCGATGTTGCTTACAACACATTCCATACAAAAATTCAATTTTTTTTATTTTTTGGCAATTTCAGCCTTTTCCATTTCCCCTACACAATTATAGTTATACAATTTGGGAGGTGGGTTTAGGGAACCCATTTATTGGATAACCAACTCCTCTGCCATAGGTCACTCCAAGTGGTTCACTACGTTGAATACGTGCCCGGGTTCATGAGGTGAGGTTTGTCCGGGTCTTGGCGGCAGATACATCTGCCCACCAGCTGCGTGGCACGCCAGATCCGGAGAAACTTTTGTGAGGAAAATCATTTGACCTCTCCAGCAGGACTTTCGTGGAATATCGCCTTGCACCTCAGTGGGAGGGGTGGATTCATTTGTCCCTCCATGAGGCACTGGCCCTCATAGTCCTTTTTATTTTAAAACCGCACAAGAGTCCCAATTGCTCCCGTCTGTAGCTACAGTATCCCCAATTGGGGTTGTGGGGCTGAAGATACGGGAGGAGGAAGGTGTGAAAGTACCTAACTATTCAGATCTGGTCACCAAACACGGCTAAAGCCATTTCAGCAACGTTTCAATTCTGAATGGTGGTCTTACACCAGGGTGATACTGAGAGTATCTTTACTAAGAGACTAAATTTTAATTTCGGTCCCTTTTAGACGTAATGAGACATCTTTTATTGTCGCTATTTTTCGTTTCATCGAGTTTCAAATCACAATAAGTTTCACGCTAAAGAAGTTTTCACTTCTAAAAAAGCATTAGTATTAAGTAGAATCCTAAATCTGATCATTAACGAATTCCCTTATTTGATACCTCATATGATAGAATTTTTTTATGAGTGTGGAATATTACGTATTCGTATAATAATATATTCGTCGATCATAACAGACGAGAAATTAACTTTTATTTATAATTTCATAGTCACGCTTCATCAAGTCTTCATCAGAGAGTTATGGGTTCATGACGCCATAAACAACTCACCATTTATTTTTTAATTAAAAATACCGTATACACAAATAGAATACACGTTTTCAACGTTAAAAATCATGACTCCTAATTGAAAATTGTGACAAATGACCAGTATTTTTCATGCAAAACTTAAATTTTGATTTGAGGCTTAACCAAACTAAAACAAAATATATTTTAATCAAAAGGTAGCAAAAATGTAGTGAAGATGTGTGTTACTTTATTTGTTTGCCTTTCTATTAATAATAATTAATAATAATTGGCTTATTTATATAGCGCCGTTTTCGTGGAAAATCACCTCAAGGGCGCTATTATCTCGTGTGCTTTGATTTTAAGTGCTACTTTCAAAATTGGAATCTGTTGTTAGAAGAATACTTATTCAGATAAATGATAAAGTACATACATACCTAACATTCCATTCAAACAGTGGCGTAGCTAGCATGGGTGGCACCCGGGGCGGATGTCACCCCCCCCCCCCCCCCCCGGGGCGTGGTTTCCCCCCCCCCCCCTATTAAAGTTGAGAAAACTTGTTGAAGTACTTGAGAAAAAATTCAAAACGCTAATTTCGACTTCATAGAATTGGTCCATCCTGGTGGGGGAGTGGCTAGAGAATTTCAGATTTCTATTCTATTATAAAAAGACTTAGACACAAAATTCGGGGCACTCCACGTGGAACATATGAAAGAAAATAACACACCGTGTTCATGTATACCATAGGTTCTCAACGTGAGCGATAACGACCCCTTGGGGGCGTTTTAGACCTTCAAGGGGGCGGTAGAAGAGCAAGAGAAAATTGAGGGGCGTTTGAGACTTTCAGAGGGGCGGTAGGAGACCCAGGGAAACCTCAGGGCTCCACATAGTTCGCCGGCAGGACACGCGCTCGTTTGGGCTTGGGCTTCGTTTGCTAACGACAGACGGTGGTGGTCGCAAGTATCCGAGATAAGTTATCTCGAATATAGAGATCCCACACCCATCATAAGCGTTGGAAAGCTGGAGGCCTTCAGAGTGAATACGATCTGTTTAGTTTTTACCAAACGTTAGTTAGGCGCGAGGTTCGAGTGACCTATCGATTCTGTGTGTCTGAAATTGAGGAAAACATCATGCATGATCCCAAGATGTTTTGGCACTCTATAAAATCCCTTCGGAAGAATGGTGGTCTTGAACGCACCATGATGAAAGGTAATCAGGAATTTCGTGGCTTGGGTGTGGCTAACGCATTTTCTATCGAGATTGATATATTTGAAGTCACTGAGAAGAGATTCAAAAGGGAAATTATTTTGATTCTTGAAAGACTCTCTCCATATTGACGAAATCTTCACCACCGCCTGAATTTTTTTTTGAAATTGATATATTTCTTGAAATTTGTTTTATGTCAAAAATTTTTTGTAAATATTTATATGGCGTTATTTCTTATTTGTAAAATCTCAAATTTGTAATGGTGTAAGAAATAAAAATATTACTATTATTATATCCCATCTTGCCCCATCCCATTATGTCCCCCCTCCCTCCCCCCCCCCCTCTCCGCCTCCCCCCGTTATGGTAAATATAATCGTGACGACAAATTCTGTTTCAGATTCACGAGTTAGGGGGCGCTAAAAAATATATATATTCAAAGGGGCCGGTGGCAAAAAAAGGTTGAGAATATATGAAGCATACAATACTTTGGTGACAATATTCTTCGTAAATTTTTTTCCACAGTCGGGTGTCACCCCCCCTGTCGGGGGGCACCAGGCGGACCGCCCCCCTCCCTCGCTACGCCACTGCATACAAACCCAAAATAATATATTTTAATTTTGTGTTTTCAAAAATGGAATATCCCGTGATTTTTCACGGGTTTGTGCTACAGTTCTTATATTTTCAGAACATTATTTTACATTGAAAAAAAATTACTAATACTTTTTATTATTTTTTATTATATATGTACACACAAATATATTTTTTTTATGTTAATAATTTTAATTTTTAATCCGCTGTTTTTTCATTGCTAGTATAATTAAACTTTGATGAATAAATCATGAACATACAAATTCAAGGCGATTTTTAAACTTGTTATGTTTTGTGTTCTTAGGCAGTGGCCGTCAACCAGCAACCGGTGGTTTGGGAGGGCGCGGAGTTCATCATGAGCTGTGAAGCCCGTGGGGCCCCGCACATGACCTTCAGCTGGCTCAAGGATGGGGTCACCGTCAACGTATCCAGGGCCACCAGGTAGGAACCATACCTGACATAGAACTTGACACGGTTAACTTTGCAGTCGACTAAAGGAAAAAAGAACGAACTTGTTAAAAAAACAAAGACTGGCGATACCACCTACTGCAAAGTTAACCGTGTCTACTCAGACTGTCAAACTCTTTGACCATTTTTCTACTCATTTCAATTTACTAACATCTGTGAAAGCGATCAAAGTAGGAACTATCGAATGACCTGAGCAGCCGACGGAGGAACAAACAAACGATTCAACTATTTTGGGCACCCCGTTAGCTCCAATCGTGACCAATAATGTTTTGGTCATAATGTTCCCAGTAAAAATGTCCCCAGTTAATGTTCCCCACCAAAATGTCTTCGGTCAAAATGTTCCCTGCCAAAATATTCATAAACTAGTCCGAGGAGAGCTCGTACAGACGTCATCGATTTTCGATGTCCTCTTCCTTCTCACGCGTTTTGTTTGAAAACGAAAAAGACAGGAGATACTAGAACGACGACACCCTTCCGTTCACACAGTTTTGTGGTTAAACCTATATAAAATATAAGAACGAATGTCAAATTTGAATCACCATTGTGTTTCTATTTCTATCAAACGTTCGATGGCATGGAAAGCTCTATTTCATATAGATGAAATCTATTGATCATAGAATGAATGTTGAACACGGTCGTGAACGTTCGTGAATTTTGAACAGCATTCTACAATATAAATTCTCTAGGTAAAATCTTACATAACAATAAAGATAAGAGAGAAAAACTGAAAAACTGAGGCGTTTGCCAAGTTAACTAACTGCTCTGATTTCCCGTCATATTGTATAGAACAAACTGGTAGATCATTCAAAACCCGCATAAAATAACACTTTACAAATTGGTAAATGATAAAAGTGAATTGAATAGCGTCACACCTACGGTGTTTGTTAGACAATTAATAATCTATTGACAAAGACAGAGTTGAAGATGTTAAAGATCTCCACATTTCCAGTAAAGGACATAAATTAGATATAATCATTAAAAATAACCCGCCTAACTTAAAAAAGTAGATCGTAAATTTGTAATAAATACAAAATTAGAATCAAATCAGGAAAAGATGATATTCGTCAAGTGGCTGCCGCCAGTGTTGATACACATTTGTGTATCAACACTGGCGATTTTCCATGACTCTCCGCAAGATTTCCGGTGATAACTGTTCGCATTCCTGTCGAATATTCTCCTTAAAGGCTCCAATTGTCTGAGGCTTGTTGGAATAAACCTGCGACTTTAAATAGCCCCAAATAAAGAACTCTGGAATGGTTAAATCGGGCGATCTTGCTGGCCATACCAAATCGCCAAAACGAGAGATTACGCGACCAGGAAACGCTTCCTTTACAATATCCATTGTAGCTCGTGCTGTGTCTGCGGTTGCGCCATCTTGTTGAAACCACATATTCACCAAGCCCCGCTCATCCAATTCCGGAAGTAAAGGGTCGTTTATCATGGCCCTGTAGCGTTCGCCAGTAACAGTGACCGTAATGCCAATGGCGTCCTAAAAAAAAACGGCCCAATCACTCCTCCTGCGTCAACGCCGCACCACACAGTGGCTTTGAGTGGATGTAATGGCTTTCTTTTCGTGTATCACACGCGTATTTTCAGTGCCCCAGAAATGAATATTATGCTTATTGGTGTATCCGTTTAAGTGGAAATGCGCCTCGTCGCTCATGGTGACTTTCGACACAAAATCGCTAAAAGCGTTAAAGCTAAAATCGACACAATTATTCCACGCTCTTGCGGAGTATAGCGCTCCATTGCTTGTCTGTTTGTATTCTGCAGCTGTCTAGTTCACAAATGTCAAATATGATTGACGTACGACGCCATTTGCAAAAATTATAACATCTTCCGTTAGGGTGATTAATTTTGCGCCACCTTGTATAAACAAAATACTTGACCATGCAAAATTTAAAAGCTGTAGATTGGGAAAAGTACAATACATAAATGAAATAAGTCGAAGGAGAGCTATGTACATAGTTTGTTTTTAAATTTGTTGTTCTTCTTTCCGATGTAAATTCTTCTATGACTTGTTTATATTTAGTAAATGATGTGATAAATATGTCAACAACATCTTTATAGTCAATACCCAAATTTGTATACGGCGAACGGGAGTATACAATTGTGATTCTGTGTTGGAGTTGTCACAATAGAACGGTATTACTCGTAAGTAAGGTATTCCACAAACAATGTTAAAGTAAGTAATCTTCAAAAAAAATAAAGTAATTATGTTTACTGAAATAACTAGAAATCCAATCGTCGACGACTTAGCAACAAATATGGGAAAACCCATATATAAATTGAATAAAATCCATGTAGACTACCCACCCCTTCCTCACCCCGAAATTTTAAAACATCTCCTCTCTCTAAACACTGAAAAAACAAAATTTATCCCATTCTCTATCAATAAATTCAAATTAGAACCAAATTTAAACATCATAATACACCAAAGTAAATGTAATAAAACTAACTGCAATCAAGATTGTGCTATACTTAGTCCAACTCCCGAAATCAAATACCTTGGTGTATATACATATACATAGATCAACATTTTAAATGGAAAACACATATTTGTGAACTCGTCAAAAGGATTAGGAAATGTATTTATATATTTATTAGACTTAGAAATATTCTTAGCTTAGAAAACCTAAAAAGAGTGTACTATGCAACTGTTCAATCTATATTGCAATATGGTATTATTGGCTGGGGAGGAACATATGACAATATTTTAAATCCCCTCAAAATTGTTCAAAGGTTGATAATTAAGGTAATCTTGAAAAAACCGACTAAATTTCCTACTGAAATTCTTTTTTCAATATTCAATGTGCCTACAATAGACAAAATCTATAAAAAATATTCAATACTTCAAATTTACAAAGAAATACAGTTAAAAACTCGTAACTTCCAATTCAATACATCAGCAAGATACCAGAAAACTATTAAAATCCCTAAATTTAATACTAAGCACATTCAAAATTCCTATCTTTATCTGGGCATAATCTATTATAACAACCTCCCATTAAAATTAAAAACCATCAAAAATATGCAGGAATTTAAGCCCAAATTAAAAAATTACCTTTAGCTGCTATAAAAGTCCCAAATATGTTTACTTTGTATCTTAAAGTCTGCTATTTTATAAATCATTTATTCCTTCTTTTTCTTTCATTTCTTAGTTTCTATATCTCTGAGCCTACAATTGTATAAATCTTGCGTTCCGTTACGTATCCTTTACTTACTTATTACAATAATTTTTGTTACTAACTTACATGATTCTTTCATTTATAATGATTTTTTAATTTATATTATGATTTTTAAACTCTTCAGGATTTTTATTTTTAAATTTATACAAGATTTTTTAACCTACTTATTATTTACAATAGCCGTTATTACTAACTTACACGATCATTAATTTACTAATTGAGCTAGAACTCCCCCACCAAACACAAGAGCATTGTCTCTTTATGGTGAGGAAATGATTTTTTTTTTATTGTTAACCTTATGTAACTATGTAACTGATGTAACTTTATATGTATTTTTAATAAGCATTGCCAATAAAAATAAAAATAAATTAAAATAAATTAAAAATAAAAAATAAAAATCTACATTAAGAAACAATGGTACCAGTCTGAAGATGGCCTTAACAGGCTGAAATCGGTTACGGTGACAAATAAATTAAGTGGAAAAAGTTTTATATATTATATTCGTATTCGTTTTAATATATTATGATCATAGAATAGTTGAGGTGGTAACGCACCAACATGGGAACGCCCACGTGGAAACAATTAGAAAATTGTTTGCAATTAGAAAATCCGCGTGGAAATAATTAAAACATGGGATCGTAGGTATTATTTTCTCAGCATTCGAGATATCTTTACTTATATAATTTAAATTTTTGCAAGAATTGGCACAAAAGCTGAAAATATGAAAGCTTCCGATTATTATTTGTCTCATTTATCAAAGCAAATGAAGTTTGTAATGTGATACGAACATCAGTGCCAAGCTTCGGCTGATATAAGACGTAACCCGACCCTCTCTCGATCCATCATAGCGTAGAACACGAACCCCCTACTACGGTGTACACGAGACGGTACGATATGGCGTAGAATGACGTAACTGTGAACCACACCATCCCGACCACACAAGCTTCTAGTAGATGATCTAAGTTATTAGATATATCTTGTTGATGAAGATTTGTGGAACAATTCCTAAACGGTGCCCCACGGAATGATGGTGCTCCGCGAGCTGGTTGCAAGTGCTCCGTGAAATTTTGAAAGCCAAAATTTAATGTTGGCTTATCTACTTATTCTGGATTAAATTTAAAGCTAGATTATTTGAACCTTACATTTACGAGTATTGTGATAATGGTCCGGTATATCAGCCAGTCCGCATCCTTGTTATGTACGACATTCCTCGCTTCAATTTAAGCTTGCTAAATCTACCACTCAAGCTTTGTTAAGCCGCAGAATAGTTCCTAATAAATTTGAAAATTTCACACCGAAATTTACGTAAATTGTCTAATTTTAAAGACTATTATAATCATCGAGCTATGAGGAGTGACGAATTTATTAATTGATAAACAATCAAAAATGGTCTGATTTAAGTGGAGAACTTTATCAAAAATAACTTTAGAAATACCTCAACCATATTAATATCGCGATTTCCCGGCGCATAGAGACGTTTCAATTAAGGTGACAGTAAAGAGCGTGGATATACCGCTCATTTACATATTAGAATAACTCGTTCCTCTATTAAATTCACAGACAATATACGTAATATTTGTGACGTCTAGACTTTCGACCTATATACGATTATGTTTCAAGCTGTGCTAAGCTCGACATTCAAACCAAGCCGAGCTTATAATCAACTGATATACCGGACCTTAGTTGCACAAATGATGGCTAGACAGCACACGAAACTTTGGGGTAATGTTTAAAAATAAACAATTGAGGGGGATTTTCACGAAGAGAAATGTTTACAAAAACCTTTTTTTTTCGTTGGACCGTTTTAAGTGAATTGTCACTCAGGGGATAATATATGTATATGATAATCTTTAAATGTATATTCAATTAACTGTTTGATATGATGAATAATAATAGAAAATTTATTTCGTTACTGAAAGACATTTGCATTTCAGATCATTTCAGATTTTGCATTTCAGATCAGAGTTTTAATACGAAAAAAAAGTTTTCGCAATGCGAAATATCCCCTACGTTTAAGTTCTTAAATATGTTTGCTTCCATAAACATAAAAACAGATGTTTGCTTTATTATTCGAAATATCTACCAGGATTATAAATATAATATGATTATAAATATCTATAAAATGATTATAAATATTTGAAAATATTTTTTTTGTATAATACTGACCGTTGATATATACGTCGTTGATACCGACGTCCATACAAAAAATGCTTTCCATGCAAAAAATTTTAATACCTGTGCGAAAATTGTGTTAGGAAATCAGAAAAAAAATTTATATATCTAGGGGTTCATTCGAGATTTGACAAGGTCTTGGCGGCGGATGACCTGACACACTGAACTCCAGATTACTACCCACTCCTCATAACTCTTCCTTCCCAGAACTTCCTCTCCTCCCTTTCCTTAAAATTTCCTCCACACAGCATCCCCAAAGATGACATTAGCCCGGAAGGAAATTATTTTCCTCAGGACCTACTGTGTGGAGCTAATGTAACAAAAGGGGGACAATTTGAAATAAAGTAATAATTGATCTTTTACATTATATACCTGTCATTAACTTCGTTTCATGATCGGGGACTTTTTTATATTGTAAAACACTTTGAAGTATGGAGTCGTTTTATTTACAATCACTTTTGAATAACAACAGTTAAATTAATACTTTATGAATAATCCCGCCTTGGGGGTTTAAGGGAACTGTACCCTAGGGATCGTTTAATGCGAGAGAGGTAGTTTTTAGGAAAACACCCTTTTTATACTACTAAAAAATAGAAATTACCCCGAGATAAGCTTTTAAAACAACATAAACACAAAATAACTAACTGGAGGACCCTACCGGTCTTGTGGAATATTAACCGCTAATCAGTAACCTTACTTAATTAGATACAATAAAATTACATAGATGTTATGTTTACTCTAGTGTTCACTATTTCTTAATAACCTGATAAAGATTAAATCAATGATATACAACAATCAACTATAGCGATCATCTCATAGATGTCTCTAATAGTATTCTTAACAATACCTACTTAGTTATTTCCCGTTTATATTGATTCTGTTCACTGATTATATAAATGAACTCTGCAGTATGGAAATAGATGAAGAAATACTTGTTATGCGGACGACAGAGTTTTTCTGTTTAAATCTAAAGACTGGAATAATGTGCGTAACATAGCGGAATTAGGAACCACGCGAGTGAAAAAATTTACGGCTCCGCGCCGTATACCCGCTTAAAAAGATGGAGAGATATGGAAAAAAGAATGTTAGAGAGAGCGCGCTAATATTAAAAACGATAAAAATTTAAGCGCAAATTGTGAAAATGTTTAATAAAAAACTACTCCTTTAAAATAGATCAAAAATCTCGTGGGGAATATCTAAAATAGCATTTAAAATAACACTGTGAATATTTTCATAGATATAACCTCTAAAATAAGTTAATAAAACGTGTTTATAATAATTTTCGGAGCACACTTTTGTTTTTTCACGGCAGATTTTGTTCTATGGAGGGAATAGGCCACTTGCATCACATTTAAAAAAAAATCCGGCTTAGACAAATATTCTAAGACATTCTGTATTTTTTTTATGGTATTTTTGAAACCCTGGGGATTTTTTGAAAATTTCAATCCGAAAAATCAAACCATTTTTTATAAACCGGAAAGACGGGACATAATTTTATAGGTGCGAAAAAACGAAAATTACATAGCCGAAAATCATTTATTAAAAAAAGTTTTCCACACGAATGGCACAGGAGAATAACGAGGCATACCAAAAATATTAAATCTCATAAATATTTTTTTCTTGATCCATCTTATTGATCATAAATCATTATAATTTTCAACATCTATATTACTAAATCAAATGTAATATACTTGTACTTGTAAATTATAATAATATGTAATATATGTTGCTTAGCAACGCTAGCCTCGACGTTTGCTTGTATTTTGGCTCTCTGATTTTTTTTATTGTATCAGAAAGAAAAGAATTAGCTTTGATCCCAAAACATATAAATATTTGAAAATAAGTATATTAGATAACCTAATAAATAAACTGCCAGTCAACCGTAGGATATTTAGATAAATAAATACGATATAAAATTTTTCCTTTTGTGAGGGCTTCAGTAACCAAGGTAAACAACAGTATTTTGAGATTACTTTGAAATATATTTTGCAGGTAAATTTAATTATATATTTTATTTTGATAACATTATTCTAAAATATAATATTTATTATGGATTTGTAGTATTGAAGGGTAGTTTACATTAAAATATTTAATTTGGCCAAATTGAAAATTATTTGTTGACAAATGACAGTATTAGGTAACGACGACAGTTGCTTGGTTACTGGAATGTAGGAATAATAATAATAATCATTTCCAAGTTGTTTTGAACTGTGACAAAATGTCATTTTCAACCAACGGAAATGAAAATGGGTTGATTATGTCATCTTTACAGATGAACATTGATAATCTGAGACCCCAAAAAACAAAAGCAGGTATTCCTAGGCAGAGAATGAAATGGACGAACGATGTCAATATGTTCATCGTACGTTCATATTTTTATGTGACGAAACTAGAAACAGATATGTTATTGTATAGGAAAAAATTACATTTACTTTTCTCACAAAATTATCCGGTTGCCCAAGTAAACGAACAAAGATTAGCTGACCAAAAAAGGGCAATTTTCAAAAATAATTTAATCCCTTTAGTAACATTAAATCAGATAAAAAAGGAAATAGGAGATAGATTGCAATTAGAGAATAATTTAGAACAAATTAATACGAGTAGTAATGTTATATTAGATACATTGAATGAAGACAGTTTAGATAATATTCTAGTAGAAGAATCTAATGGTATTACAGTAGATTCAAATAACTTAGACGCTATTCATAATCTTAGGGAAATCAACATTGCAAATTTAAACTTACTAGATCATAATGTAATAGAATTAGCTAACTTGCTTCATAATAATATAAATAGATATATAGATATAGAGCCCACAGTTAGACCAAAATTACCAAAATTGCATACGTCAAAAAAATTATCTAAATTAATTTCTGAATTAAATAATTTAATTTTACCAAAAATAATATTTGACGATATTAGTTTTTTAGATCTTCATACGTTAGTGTACGCTAGTGCTATCACTATATGTACTAGGTTAGGAGTTAAATTAACATCCTCTGATGATAGATCATATAGTTATAGTAAACCAGAATGGCAGATTAGATTAGAAAATGATGTAGTATTTTTAAGAAGTAGTATAGCTAGAGTAATTGAATACAAAAATGGGAATAGAAGTAGAAATATTTTGAGACATGTAGATGAAATTGGGAGAAAATTTGGTTATAACATTGGTAGTAATAATAATGAAAATATAATCAATGATTTATTAGATTTATTAAAACAAAAATTAGGTGTAAAAGCTAGTAGATTAAAAAGATATAATTATATGTATAATAAAAGAAATAATAATAGATTATTTCAAAAAAATGAGAAAATATTTTATTCCAAACTTGATGATAAACAAAATATTATTTCGAATAATAATATTCCGTTGCCATCTGAATCAGATATGCGCGATTTTTGGACAAACATTTGGAGTAAAGATATAAAACATAATGAGGCAGGTTCATGGATAGAAAATGAAGAACTCAATTGTTCAGACATTGAACAAATGAGTTTTTCTGATATATCGGTTGAATTGTTAGCCAAAATTATAAAAAATACTCATAATTGGAAAGCCACGGGTTGCGATTGGATACATAATTTTTGGTACAAACGTCTAACTACTTTACATCCTCTTTTTGCAAAAAATCTTTCAAAACTTGTCAAACAACCTCAAAATTTTCCTAATTTTCTAACTAAGGGCATTACTTATATGTTACCTAAAAGCGAAAATATTAATAATCCCTCTCAATATAGACCCATTACATGTCTACCGACAATATACAAAATTTTAACCTCTTGCTTGACAGATTTAATATATACTCATTTGGATGAAAAAAATATTTTATCTGAGCAACAAAAAGGTTGTCGCAGAAAACATATGGGATGTAAAGAACAATTAGTTATTGATTCTGTAATTTTAAAACAAATTCAAAATCAAAAGCGTAATTTACATACTTGTTATATAGATTATCAAAAAGCTTTTGATAGTGTCCCGCACTCGTGGCTAATCAAAATATTAAAAATATATAAAGTTAACCCAATTATAATTAGCTTTTTGAAAAATATTATGTCCTTTTGGAATACAGATTTACTAGTAAATTTAAAAGGTAAGAAAATAGTAGTACCGGGCATTTCAATAAAAAGAGGGATTTTTCAAGGAGACTCATTGAGTCCTCTTTGGTTTTGCTTAGCATTGAATCCTATGTCTAAAATGTTAATTAAAAGCAAGTTTGGAATAAAAATTAAGGGTAATACAAGAGAGAGTAGTATAGTTTCACATCTATTATATATGGATGATATAAAATTATTTTCAAATTCTGAATCAAATTTAGAAAAAATGATTAAGGTAGTTAAAATTTTTTCAGATGATATTAAAATGACTTTTGGTTTAGATAAATGTAAAACGATCCATATAGAGAAAGGCAAAATTGTAGATGGAGACGAGGGTATATTTAGAAATTTCAAAATTAAAAGTATGAAAGGGGATGAGGTTTATAAATATTTAGGATACCCGCAATCGAATAGATTAGATCACACTAGTATTAAAAATGATATTAAGATTAAATTTCAAACTAGGATCAGAAAAATTTTAAAATGCAATCTATCTGCTAAAAATTTAGTAAAAGCAATAAATACTTGGGCAATACCTTTATTAACGTACTCATTTGGCATAATTAAATGGTCCAATACAGATTTAGATAGTTTAGAACGATTAATTAGAACTACGTTAACAAAGTTTAATTGCCATCATCCAAATTCAGCTATAGAACGAATTAATTTACCTAGAAATTTAGGAGGTAGAGGTGTAGTCAAAATAACATCTTTGAAACACAATCAGGTAGAAATGCTTAGAAATTTTTTCCATAGGAAAGCTAATAGCTCAGAAATGCACAAAATAATTTGTAAGGCAGATAGAAACATTACACCTTTAAATTTATATGACGAGAATGCCAACATTCTTATAAATACTAACCAGGAATTATTAGATTCCTGGTCAAATAAAATTATTCATGCAACACACTTCAATTATCTCAACCAAACGTATGTTGACAAACTTTCGTCAAACAAATGGTTGAGTATTGGATAGTTGAGCGCAGAAATAGAAGGATTTATGCTTGCCATTCAAGATAGAGTCATTAATACTAAAAATTATAGGAAGCATATAATCAAAGATATAAATCAAATTGATGATTTATGTAGAAAATGTTTGGCTTTTCCGGAAACTATAGAACATATTATATCGGGATGTTCTATATTAGCGCCGTCCGAGTATACATTTAGGCACAATCAGGTTTTAAAAATAATCCACCAAAGTTTGGTTATTAAACATAACTTGATTGACTGCCGTAATATAGTACCATATTATGAATATGAACCAAATTCATTTTTAGAAAATGAATTTTATAAAATATATTATGATAAAACTATACTAACAGACAGAACAATTAGTCATAATAGACCTGATATGGTTTTGCATGACAAAATTAAAAAAATAACTTATATCATTGATGTAGCTATTCCAAATTCCTGTAATATTCAAAAAACTGTTTCTGAAAAAATTAGAAAATACACAGATTTAGGAAATGAGATTAAAAGAATTTGGCATTCTCGGAATATAAAAATATTACCATTTGTTATTTCGGCTACTGGCATTATACCTAGGTCTCTGATTCAAAATTTAGGCGTATTAGATTTGTCAAAGAATTTATACATAAAAATGCAAAAATCGGTAATTTTAAATACATGTAGGATTACAAAAGATTTTTTAAATATTTATATTGAGGGATCAGTAGGATTTATAGGTTCAATTAGGAATTCCACAGAGCCGAACCCTCTGATATGAAAATATCTGGAGTCGGTGAATTATTTTCCCATCTGGTCTCTGGTAGGTTGACATGTTGTTCTTGTATTGTTTTGTAATTATTATACATATAGTGCAATTGCATAACGTGGATTGACCAGATGATCATTTGGGAAGTGTGTGAAAGGGTTTAGTTTTTCCTGTGGGGAAAATTAAACCCGGACATTTAAATCTGGTGCGTAAAAATAAAAATAATAATACTTGTAAATTAGAATATTATAAAATTTGATTTTGTTAAAATTCGCACCATTATCATCATACGCACCATTGTAAATATATTTTATTATAGATAAATAAATAAAAATAAAATAAAAAAACTCTAAAACACGTACGGACAACGTAAAATGTACGGGGTTCTCTTCATAACATCTGTCAAAAAATCAAACCAAATGATACGTTCGCAGAGATACGAACGTTAAATGTCAAATTCGAAAATTCGCCTGAAATCAAAGTGATGCCATATAAAAAAAATAAATCAGTGTGGAATTTTATAAAATTAATAGGAACATTTTCGGAGGCGGTACATTTTCATGTAGTGACGTCACGAGCCCAAATAATGGATTTATTTATTTAAAAATAAAAAAACTGTACATTTCTAAAAAAAATTACTGCCATTTTCGTAATATTAATAAAAAGATCTATCCACGCGATTTCGAAGTCGTTATGAAATCCATGCAAGTGGCCTATTTCATATAATTTGCTTTTCGGTGTATGGAACGTCTAGATATTATCATATTATTATTATATTAAAATAACGAGTATTTTTTAAGAGCTCAAAATGTTTAAGGGAGATATGTAAAAAATCGGTAGAAATTCGGGATGCGGCAGTACTTAAAAACAAACGTACTTGTACTAATAATGTCGAAAGCAAAATTTACAACGCACAGTATAAATGGCACGGGATAGCCAAAAAACAAGACAGACACATTAAAAATACATGACTGTATAAATACCAACATCTGCACGCACGTGCACTACTCTAGAATAAACAGACCAAATAAAATGTCTAGGAATCATAATTGACCGTAACCTCAGATGAACACATAATATCAAACTAATCAAAAATAAACTCCTCAAAACAATTCACATTTTCCTGAACCTAAACGTATTATAAACAAAAATAAATAAAAACAACATTTTTTTTACATTTTTATTTTTTTTATTCATAAAAGATAATAATCACTTTTGGCGGGGAGCAATAAGGGACCACGACACGGTTCGTGCGCGGTACAAGGGTTTATTTTTCTAATTACGATGAAACGATGATTTTTTTAATTAATTCTCATAGTCATATAGTACATATAGAAGACTGTATACACATTTTTGTACGCGAATCTAAAGTATTGTGGACACTCCGACGAAATTGTTGCTCGGCGGTTGACAGTGATTAAGCCACCGGTCCATATGAAAAATAAAATAAAAATATATTTAAAAAACTAGACGTATAGGTTTACAGTAGGTGAATAATGGTGTTAAAAAAAATGGCGCACCAGCGAATTTTATTTCCGATTTTCTTGGAAATTTTTCATCGTTCATAAAAAAAAAAAGAATGGGCTCTTTATAAAAAATCCTTATGTGGTGCCATAGAGACTGGTTTTCGAACAGTTTAAGACTTGGTGCATGACAATCGGATATGTAGTTTTAATGTGTTGTCGACCAGGTTGAAAATCGTAGTTTCGAGAAAAACGCGTTCAAAGTTTTGCTAAAGGATAATTCAACACACAAACTACAAACTGTTACAAACTACAAACTGTTACAAACTACAAACTGTTACAAACGGTTTCACATAAAATTATGTATATCCGTCAATTTTATGAATCTCTTTAAAACATTTGGTGGAAATATTCTCAACAAGTGCATATTTTAGAAAATAAAATAAATAAATAAAATTACTAACAAAAATTTTACAGTTAGTTGGGGCCATCAGCTCAGCAATCGGTCATATGTAAATTGCATAGAAAACCTTCTTAAATTTAATACTTAAAAAAAATGATGACTGACACTAACCAAATATTATCTAATAATAAAACAAAGTTTAACAAACATAAACTAGCAATAATAGACCAGTTAGACAAGCGTATAAAAATACATTAAAACTCCGATGGTAAACACTAGCTTTGGACAAAGACACCACAAATAACAGGCAATAAAAGCATTCAACAATCTTTCACTCGATACAAAAAATGAGGTAAACAAAAAACACTTATATCTAGTGCAGAGGTTAGGCTAGGACAGGGATGGCGAACCTTTACGTATCAACTTGCCATTTTTATAAAGAAATGTTTAATGAGGTCGTAGACGTGCCATCAAATAATTTTGACTTTGTGATTATTGGGAAAATAATAATAATAAATACTTACTTTCAATTAAAAACTCTTTATTTACTACAAAAAAGGAATACTACAAATAGGAACATTTTACATTATACGCGTAATTTCCATTATACCTATTACACACTTCACACTTTTTTTCGTAGTGCATAATAAATTTTTTGATCACTGATCAATGACGTGCCCAAAATATTGTGTCGCATTCGCGTGCCATTGGTTCGCCATCCCTGGGCTAGGAAAAGGCTTTCTTGGTAAAAGCATCCGAGTACTTGAGACTTCAGTACTTTTCGAAGAATATCTAAGTAGAATTATTCAGCGCAGTTACTTATATACCGGAGACAGGCTGTGTCGGGCTTTGAGTGTTTTATGTTTTAAGCTCGCTTCTCCATTTTTACTGAGATACCACAACTTTTGCCTGCAGAATGACACTGATGTCTTAACCGTCTAATTTTAAATGCTTTTCAGGTAAATAAAAGTATTTTAATAGTACTTAGGTATAAATTAGAGGTTATCAAGTTCGATATTCAATATTCATGTCCAAGAGCAGGACCCGTATAATGATGGCGTACCCATTTTAGGTAATGTTGTAAGGCTGATTTAAGACGGAGAAGACAAGTTGGAAAAATAAAAGAATATTTTAAAAAGACTGCTTTTTATAATTTGTGTTTGTAATTTTTATTTTTTTTATTTAGCATATGAAATATCTTAATACCACTCTTCCATGGAAGCATTAGCTTGTGTCTGGAAGAGTAGTGTACATTTTTTAATGCTATATTACATTATAAGTACTCAAATTACAACGTGAAGGTAAAAAACAATAAGTTGTAAGTTCGGTGTTATGTAATTATAAGTATTTATCTACTATCAAACCATTTTACTATTTGGATAATGTATCTAGAATATGTAGTTCATGTGTTTTTGTACATGTAGTTTAAATTTCCCTCAACAGATGTCGTTAGAGTATGTTGTTTCAATGTCTCTCAACAGGTGTCCTTAGTATATGTAGTTATATGTAGTTTAAAGGTATCTCATTAGGTGTCATAGGTAGTATTGCATGACGGAGACAACTGTCGAACGATTGGTCTATTACCCGAACGGATACGAAGATAGTCGATCATATCCGATCTCTAACCTATATAATATTTTTGACCGGTCAGTAGCTGAGTTAGCATCGCGTTTGGGTCCCACCCAGGCTTCGCTTGTTCGATTCCTCGGCTGGCTAAGTCCTCCATCACGACAAAAGCAACATTTTCCGCTTACTGTAATGGTGGTAGGCGATTTCAAATAGTGTCAGGTTATTCGCAACCCGGGAATATTTGTATATCTTTTTTAAAAAAAAAATTGAATAGTCTACAAGAGCTGGCCTTTCTGGTACCTGTTATTTAGTAGGTACGTGATTTCAATTTGTCGCACACCACACATTAACTTGCTGTTCTTATAATTATTGTTTGTGTATGAATAAATCTAAACGCATGTTTATTGAACCCCTAATTCTGAAGGCAATTTGCTGTGGATATCTCAGCAATCTGTTATGATTAGAGTTTAATGGGGTGAGAGGGTAGTTATTCAAGCCACTGGGCGTCACGTAGCAACTAGCAAACTAACCACCCATCTCCCGCCACCCAACCACCCAACCACCCACCGCCCATCATACATTTCTTCATCTCTCAGGAGAGCACGATTCATTCGGTTGCCTTTGTAGAACTTTTGTGGCTTTTTGTTAGAGTCTCGGGTCTCAGAACGTTTGCGATTTTTCATAATTTAACATCTTTATTACAATTACAACGACGGTGTTCTTGTAAACTGGGATAGACAGTAAAATGGAAAAAGTGAAACTTTCAGAAAACTAAACTTCGAGAGAATGAGACCAATGCCGTATCAGAAGTAGGATTTATTTATTATAACTAGTGGTCGCCCAATGGTCGAAATTCGACCATAATTAATTTAAATTATACAATAGTGTGCGTAATGTTTTTTTATCTATTTTTTAGGCATAATTTAAAAAATATATTAGCATTTTGTACTCCTTCTCTATATAAACTATAAGTGTGCTAACTTTCATACTCCTCCGTCCGCGTGATTTTCGTAAAAAGGTGTACAAAGTTTTTGCTTCAAGTATTAATATACTGATATGGTTACCAAGTTTAAAAACTATTTTACATTTTATTCTACGAAGCACCGCGCAAAGAGGAGGCTGATTAGTTTATCTCATTCTCTCGCAGGTTAAATCCCATAGACGTATGGGTTTATCTCTTTTAAGTGTCGCTCGTTACCGTTTTATCCTAAAAAAGTTTTCACTTCAAAACTCTCAAGGCTCCGTAATACGCGTAACAAGAAGAATATGTTTTTAAAGGCAGATATGTAAATACGAATATAGAGGAAGCGCGCTAATATTAAAAAACGATAATAATTATGTAAAAGTTGTGAAAATATTTAATAAAACACTACTCGTTTAAAATAGAGCACCCTCTACAAATGCCTAAGTTTCTTTATTTTAAACAAAATTTCTAGTAATCTGCCTCTTTAGACAAATAATCATAATGCTACAGAGGTTCCTCAATAGAGAACTCCAATCTATTTTTTTTTTTTTTTTATTGAAACTACCTTCTAACTTAAATAACTGCATATTTTTTTTATTTTTTTTAGAGTTAGTTTTAATAGTAAAATAATTGTCAAAGTTTTAATTTTTCAAGATCCCGAAAACCACCACATATTGTGTAGTGAATCGTGTGACGTCATCACTCCTGAAAAGTTATTTTTATTTTCAACAGGTGTTGTCATTTTGTATGATAATTATACGGAAGAAAGATGATACTTACTATTCGATAAGTTGAAACATCATTTAGGTGGAATTATTTATTTATTAATTACAAAACAATACAAGAACAACATGTCAACCTACCAGAGACCAGATGGGAAAATAATTCACCGACTCCAGATATTTTCATATCAGAGGGTTCGGCTCTGTGGAATTCCTAATTGAACCTATAAATCCTACTGATCCCTCAATATAAATATTTAAAAAATCTTTTGTAATTTAAAATTACCGATTTTTGCATTTTTATATATAAATTCTTTGACAAATCTAATACGCCTAAATTTTGAATCAGAGACCTAATATTTATTATATTATTATATTTTTCAATATTATTACGGGAGAGTGGTATAGAAATTGTATGAAATTATTATTTGTTTAGCTTTTAAAATCAATACTATCTCAAACGGAGCATCACCTGCACACTGCACAAATTGTAGGCAAATAAGATACATCGCCGAACAGCTGATCGATGACGGCCATTTTGATTTTGAAGTTCGTAGTGAAGTGAGTCGTTCGCGAACGAGTCGGCTCAGTGACCCGGATCTTCATACGGATCCGTAAGATCCGGTTTCGTAAGACCGATCTTCAAAGCTACGGACACACTTGCTGGCGGTTCGCGGATCTTTGCGAATAAGTGAGCGGGTAGCAATTGCAATTAGGTAGCATGCTCTTTGGCTTCTAATGAGAAGTGTGTCCGTAGCTTAATTCAGTCGTTCAATTGAGCCGATTCACTGAACCGGATCTTTTCATTGAAAGAGACCTAGCAAAGCGGCTCGTTCAGCTAAGCCGCTTTGCCGGGCTCTAGGTAGCATTATGATATAGCATTTATACAATTTTTTCGTACAGTTTAAGGTTTTTCAATATTTTAATAATAGAGATGAACTAATAGAGATACCCCTATTTTTTATACTGAATTATTTAGGCTTAAATAATGTTCCAATAAACACAACAACTAAATCTCTATAAACAGTATGTAAATAAATGAATAAATTAATATGATGGCTTGTGTCATTCCTACATTCCCGTACATTTCCCATACAATGACTTTACGGTAACGTCACGACATGAGGAACAGTGACGTCACCACAAACATTTCATTAATGCCAACTTGATGCGTTTAAAAATGCACTTTTTAATAATTTTTCAAAAACTCTGCGTTTAATATTATTCAATAAAACTTAAATATTCAGAATTAGCGTTTATTGGTCTATATGGACATATTTTTTAAAAGCCATAATATTTTTCATTGGAGTTCCGCATTGAATCGTTCCCAAAACCAACCCTGGGATCTCTTAGTATTCTACTCGTTAAGTCCCTCGGGTTCTCAAAATAATTTATAATAGATATTTTATATAAAAAGCCGGTCTTCTGTCTATTTCCTTCCCATCGGAGAGTAATGTTTCGTGCTGAGGTTTTTTACAACTCTTTTGACATAGAAAGCCGAGTGCGTTAAAATCTTTTCCTTGTAAAAAAGTTTCGATGACTCTTGATAATAATATGGAATAAAGTGCGGCGGGAATAAAATTATATTTTGGGACCTCTTAGAAACCACTGATATTGTGTAAAATATTTATTTTTTTATTGTAGAAGAAGATAATACTAATAAATCTGAATGACAATATGAGAAAGAACAAGACACAGAAAATAAAAAGGTGATGGTCCCAACTGGAACTCGAACCCAGTATCTCTTGACTTGCCATTGGGATAAACGCGCCATTTAGACCTCTTATTTTTGAGTCATTTTTGTCGATCTCATATTTCAAATTTAGAATTGACAATATATTGTCTTCGACTAATTTTTCGGATATTTTAAGACGCCTTCCACGAGAGTTTTGTTCTAATTTAAACGAGTAGTGTTTTATTAAACATTTTCACAATTTTCGCATCGATTTTATCGCTTTAAATATAAGCGCGCTCTAACATTCGTAATTAATGACAAAGACATTTTTTGAGAATGACTGAAAATAAAAAATATTGCCTCTATAAAAAAGAATGACCTAAATACACAATTTGCATTGATTAGAATAAATATGCATTATTGATCAAATGTGAGCATTCGTCACTCTTAATAATTGAAAGTGTTGGTAGCGAAATTAATTTTGAGTGTAAACAAATTACCATTGTCTTAATATTCAAGGTCTTGTGTAGATGTATGTACCTACATATATGTTGTTGGTCATTTATAATAATATGCAGTTATTCTCTTCACGATTTTTCAGTTTGAATAATGACGCAACATTCATTTAAAACTTGGTCTTATTCTGAGAGTGTCCTTGCACAGAAAAAAAAATTGCATTGGTTACCTACCATTGGGACCTACTTCTACTAATAAACTTTATTTATTTTTATTATTTAACTTAATGAGTAAAATCTCAAATAGCAATATTTAATTAAATGAAGACAATTTTAGCGAAACTCAACCGTAAATCTGAAAATAGAAAAATCAGAAAAGATACGGTCACATCTTTCGCCTTGCCGGGGAGCAACTCTACCAACTGAGCTAATTTAAATTTACTCATTAATTTTAAAAAATAAATATTCATCGTAGACTTGCAGAAGAGTCAATAGTGTTCGCATATTAAAAATAAAAAAAGGATTAAAATTTATCCAAGACACTATCGTTCGAGTTTGAATCTTGCAATCATACATAAAGATAGCAGCCAATAAAAATATGCGTTAAGAAAATGAAGATAATGTTGGTAGTTCTTAGTCAAAGTATGATACAGTTAAATATGAACGAATCGGAGGACACATTAGCTCAGTTGGTAGATGAGGTCCTGGGTTTGAGTCCTAGTTGTGGCCGTATCTTTTTATGATTTTTCTGTTTTCAGATTTTCTATCAAGTTTCGCTAATTTATTTATTTATTTATTTATTTACGGACTTACGTCCAATTTAAAACAAAGTATCGCGAAGTATAGAAATGAACAATGTAAGGATTCGGATGGTACATGAAAGCAAAGACAAACAGTGAAAAGAGAAGAAAATATAAGTGTCAAGTCACGTCAAGACCTTGCAAAAATTAGGGTGAATACGACATATCTTCATTTGTTTAAAGAGCGACAGAAATCATTTAAGCTAATACCAAAAAAAATCAAGGTCTTGACGTGAGTTGACCAGTCTACACATTCTGGACGGTGGTGAGTTATAACCATAGTTAGTCGAGTGCTGATTGAGGAAAAGCAGGTCTTTATTTCTGAGTCTACAAGAAGGTATATTAAATGTGATGAGTTGTAGTAATGTAGGCGAGTCGATTAAACAGTTAATAATTTTGAAGAAACAAATGAGATCAGATTTTATCCGACGGTCTTCTAAAGGAGAAATGTTTAGAGTTTGTTCAATTTCAGCATACGAGTAATTGCCTCGCTCTAATCCTAGCCTCCAAGCAATTCCCTTTAGGAACCGATGTTGAACGGATTCAATATGACGAATATGGACAGCATAAAAAGGAGACCATATAATACAAGCATATTCAAGATGGGGGCGAACCAAGGAGCAGTAAAGAGTTCTTAGGGTATTTATGTTTTTGAAGTCAGAAGTGGTTCTAGTGATGAAACCAAGTAGCTTGAGAGATTTATTAACAATCACATTTATATGTTCCCGGAAAGAAAGCTTGCTATCAAGAGAGACACCAAGGTCTTTAATAGATTGAACAGTTGTTAGGCAATTATTATTTAATATGTATTCGAAAACAATCGGATTTTTAGATCTGTAGAAGGACATAATTTTGCACTTATCGACATTTAGTTCCAAGCAATTAATTTTACACCAGTCATTGAGTCAATATCTGATTAGAAAAGAAGGCAGTCATGGTATTTTTTGATTATTTTTAGGATCTTATTGTCATCAGCAAAAAGCCAAAAGCGTGCGTGAGAGAAAATACGAATGTCATTTATAAACAAGTTGAAGAGAAGCGGGGCTAAATGTGCTCCTTGCGGTACGCCGGATGTTACTTCAATAATAATAGACTCAGTGTTATTTATTTTAACTCTTTGTTTTCTATTGCTTAAATAAGAATTAAAGAAAGATAGCAATGGGTTTCGTATACCTATAGCATATAGCTTGGCCATGAGGATAGCGTGTTTTACTTTGTCAAAAGCTTTAGAAAAGTCGGTATATAGAACATCTAGTTGTGATTTAAGTCAGCAGATTGGTTCAGTCTGCGTGCACATTTTAATGCTTTCCTGTGGTCAGCTGTCTGTTTTCGGACTTCGGATCCCTCAAGATGTGCCCAGGAAATTGGTGAAGTCATCACATCCGCGATGGATGGCTTCATCCAATCTACTGTTAAGGAAACTGGTGTAGGCTCAAAGCCGTGGTTCAGTCGACAATGCGCTGAAGCAGTGCGACGAAAAAACGCGGCTTACCGAGCCTACAACACATCTAGAACATCTGAAGACAGAACAGCTTACAACAAAATGGCAAAGGAAACCAAGAGAATCATAAATAGATCAAAATTTGAGCACGACCAGCAGATCAGCAGAAAGCTGGCTGGATGGCAGCAGGCAATTCTGGTCGCTTGCGGGCTCAATAGGTCGCAATTTCTGCAAATCCAGTCTGCCGCCTCTTACCAGACCTGACGGCTCACTAGCAAACACCGCCACCGAAAAGACTAACTTATTAGGTAAAATGTTTGCGGATAACTCAACCCTCGATGACCAAGGTGCTGTCTCGCCGTCGGTTCCTCACTGCGGTTTTCGTATGAAAAAGCTGAGGATCCGGCATCGGGAAGTACTCCATGTTTTACGAGGGCTTGATTTTAATAAAGCTAGTGGGCCTGACGGAATACCTGCCCTGGTACTGCAGAGGTGCGCTGCAGAAATAGCTCCAATTTTGAGGAAGCTTTTTAAAATGTCCCTGAAGACTGGCTCTGTGCCCTCTGGTTGGAAAAAAGCGGTTATCCATCCTATTCCAAAGAAGGGTGACCGCTCCAACCCGGCCAACTACCGCCCCATAGCGATCACATCAGTTCTGTCTAAGGTGATGGAACGTGTGATCAACGACAAATTGCTCACATACCTCGAGAAGAACAAAATTATTAACGACCGTCAATACGGATTCCGGCAGAACCGCTCGTGCGGTGATCTTCTCGCGTATGTGACGCATGTTTGGGGGCGATGCCTAGAACGTTTCGGTGAGACCCAAACGGTTGCACTGGACATCTCCAAGGCCTTTAACCGGGTTTGGCACCGAGGACTTGTCAACAAACTGCATTCTTACGGACTTCCCGCATCCTTGTGTACTTGGATTGCCGACTTCTTGAGGGAGAGGTCGATTCAGACGGTAGTTGATGGTTTCACCTCTTCCTCACACTCTATATATGCTGGCGTCCCGCAGGGATCGGTTCTGTCTCCGACTTTGTTTTTGTTGCACATCAACGACCTTTTGTCATGTGCACCAATTCACTGTTATGCGGATGACAGTACAGTTCGTGATAGCTTTTTGTTTGACAAGCCCCCAAAGGGCTCACAAACTCCAACAGCTCGTAGGGCTTTGAAGCAAAGAATGGACGGTTACCTCGAGAGTGTTTTCTCTTGGGGTAAAAATAATCTCGTTGAATTTAATGTTTCAAAGACCCAATCTTGTCTGATTACGTCTAAAAGGGATCGCAATGAACATGTAGTCTCTTTCAACGGAAGCAATCTACCGAACAGGTCCTCCATTGATATGTTGGATATCCGCGGCTGCCGAACCAAACTCTTAGAGTTGCAAACTTCTATTCCTTTACTTCAAAACGTAGATGTATTTCTCCTTACTGAAACCTGGCTTGATCCTGATATTCACACCGAGGAACTTGGATTCTCATCTTATAACACCTACCGCCTTGACAGGAATCCAGCCACCAGCAATAAAACCAGAGGAGGAGGAGTTCTCATATCCGTCAAAAAATCACTGCCATCCACTCGATTAATTTGCAAACATCTAGACGTAGAACAGGTATTTGTATTACTAAAAACTAAATCAAGTAAAATTTTACTGGGATGTGTCTACATTCCTCCTGGATCCAACATCACAGTCTACCGAAACCACATTGATGACCTCGAAACCTTTAAAAATAAATACCCTGTTGCCAGAACAATTTTATTTGGTGACTATAATACCCCTAGCATTGATTGGATGAATAAAAACTCTTATAACAACTTAAGCCTACCAGAAAATGCTCGTGAAATAATAGATATGACGAACTTACTCGCTCTACATCAAGTCAATCAAGTCTACAATACCAATAACCGGCTGCTGGATTTAGTGTTCTGTAGTGATCTCTCAATTCACATTGTTAAATCAGTTGACGAGCTCCTCCCCCTAGACTCCCACCACCCCGCTTTAAGCATAACCATCTTGATGAATAACTCACCAGACGACACAACTATTCTTCCTAACTTTACTTATAATTTTTCCAAAGCTGACTATCCTAATATGAACCAATATCTTACAAATGAAGACTGGTCATTTCTTCACCTCAACAATAATATTAACTACAGTCTTGAAATTTTTTACACAATTATCAACAGGGCCATTGAAAACTATGTACCACTTTCACATTTCAAAGAAGCGAAGTTCCCGAAATGGTTCAACAGCGAGTTAATCAACCTGATTATTTGCAAAAAAACTGCACACAAAAACTTTAAAGAATCTAAATCCCTTAATGACTATAAGTTATTTCACAATTACAGAACTCAATGTAAAAAACTGTCAAAAAAATCATATTATAATTATATAAATGGAATCGAAAAATCTATACCCTCTAATATACAAAACTTTTTCACACATGTAAACTCTCTTAGAAAAAACAAACAAGGTTTACCCATTTCAATGCACTTCAAAGATAAGAGTAGCACTGATATGAAAGTTAAGGTTAACTATTTTGCTGATTACTTCAAAAGTGTATATTTTTTTTTTTTTTTTTTTACATTAACTCCACACAGGAGGCCCTGAGGAAAATAATTTCCCTCAGGGCCTATGTCATCTGGGATGCTGTGTGGAGGGTCTTTTTGAGGAGAGGAAGGAATGAACATTGGTCTTGAAGAGACCCATGTTGTAGGAAGGAGGAAACACAGAGGCCGGCAAATCATTCCACAGCCGAGCTGTTGAACATAAGAACGAGTCGAAGAAACGACCCGTTCTCATGTGACTAATGTCAACTGTGTACAAATGTTGGGCACGCGTTTGGCGTGTTTCCCGACTATGCACCGGTGCCGAAGGGATCAATGATGCTAGTTCCTCGGAGCATCTTCCATTGTAATACCGGTAGAACAAGGATAGCATTCCCACCCGACGCCTGTGCTCTAAAGATTGCAATCCGTCTGTTAAGATGGGAGAATCTATCAAACGGACCGCCCGTTTCTGCACAGAGTCGAGGGTATTTTTCAGGTATTTTGGAGCTCCAGACCAGAGGTGGCTGCCAAATTCAACCGTGGGGCGCACTTGCGATTTGTACAGGGTTAGCAGTTGTGTACTTTTAAAGTATCTGCGGGCCCTGTACAGTACGCCCAGTTTTTCGGAGGCTAATTTTACTCTGGCTTCGATGGAGCCCCCATACCTGAGCTGGTCACTTAGGGTTACACCAAGCAAATCAATGGAGGGCCTGTTCGGAAGATTGCTTCCGTTGAAAGAGACTAGATTTTCATTGCGATCCCTTTTAGACGTAATCAGACATGATTGGGTCTTTGAAACATTAAATTCAACGAGATTATTTTTACCCCAAGAGAAAACACTCTCGAGGTAACCGTCCATTCTTTGCTTCAAAGCCTTACGAGCTGTTGGAGTTTGTGAGCCCTTTGGGGGCTTGTCAAACAAAAAGCTATCATGAACTGTACTGTCATCCGCGTAGCAGTGAATTGGTGCACATGACAAAAGGTCGTTGATGTGCAACAAAAACAGAGTTGGAGACAGAACCGATCCCTGCGGGACGCCAGCATATGACGAAGATATCCCAGAAAATTACATACCACCACCTTCCCTTATTGAGAGCATGCATATCCCTGCTGTACACATCAATATAAACGATGTTAAATCTAAAATTAAATCTCTAGACAAAAACAAAAAGGCCGGACCTGATAACGTGCACCCCAATATTCTCATAAATTGCATTGCTTCACTGGCTGAGCTGATTTGTCTTTTGTTTAATCAATCGCTTGATACAGGTTGCTTCCCGGACATTTGGAAACGTTGTTATCTAACGCCTATACTAAAAAAGGGTAATAAAAGTGATGTCACTAACTATAGACCTATATGTAAGCTATCTATAATTCCGAAACTTTTTGAAAAATTACTTCTTGATAAAATTTCCCCATATATTAACCGTCTCATTGTTCCAAATCAACATGGATTTTTGTCTGGCAGGTCAACTCTGACAAATCTCTCATTATATGAAAACTTTATATCAAATGCATTAGCTAACAAAACTCAAGTCGATTCCATATACACAGATTTTATCAAGGCCTTTGACAAAGTGTGCCATAAAATTCTACTGGTTAAACTACGTAAGCTCGGTATTGACGGAAAACTTTTAGACTGGTTTGCAAGCTATCTATCTGATAGAGTTCTACTTGTAAAAATTAATTTGTTTTATTCCAATCAATTTATAGCTACCAGTGGTGTACCTCAAGGGTCCCATTTAGGCCCAATTTTGTTTTTACTGTTCATAAATGATATTGTTGACATATTTGATAAAGATGTGGATGTATTGCTTTTTGCAGATGATTTAAAAATATTTAAAATCATCAAAACCGCTGAAGATTGTGCCTGTCTACAAAATAATTTAAACAAATTAATTAGTTGGTGCTCTTTTAACAAACTTTATCTGAACATAAATAAGTGTTATTCAATAAGTTTTTACAGAATAAGTCAACCAATTATTCATCTTTATGAACTTAACAACTCTACCCTTACCTCTGTCGCAGAAATTAGTGACTTGGGCATAATTTTCGACTCTAAATTAAACTTCATATCCCATATAAACTCAATATATAATAAAGGTATCAAAATGCTTGGCTTCGTTCTTAGAAATTCCAGAGGTTTCAAGAATATTTCAACTTTAAAAATTTTGTATACATCCTTAGTACGTAGTCAAGTCGAATATAACTCCTCGATCTGGTCCCCCCATTTTAAAATACATTCAGATTCAATCGAAAAAATTCAACACAAATTCTTAAGACACATTAATTTTAACCTCGGTATTCCCATTGAAAACATAAATTATAATTACTTGATGAAAGAATTAAATTTACTAAGACTGTCAGATCGAAGAATTATATCCGACTTAATATTAATGTTCAAAATTGTAAATGGTAGAATAGACAGTCCTGATCTAACTAAGCTCATTGAATTTCATATTCCCACGAGAACTACTCGTTCTAAAATCCTTTTTAAATGTAACAATAATCGGACTGAGTATACGAAACACTCACTTTTACCTAGGTTGCATGAAGTTACTAATAGATATGCTGATGTGATAGATCTATTTAACTGCACGGAACATAGGTACAAGACGGCTATGCTATCATATTTTTTTAATGACTATTAATTTTATTTGTATTATAGATTTTTGCATGTAAATGTATCTCTGGTGTCACTTCACAATGTATCGTCACGATTAACTGTTATACATACACTGTTTTACCATTACTAATATTTTGAATATGAATTTGTGACATGTAATTAATGTTTATGGCATACTTATGCCGTTTGTATTAAATAAATAAATAAATAAATAAATAAATAAACCCTAAGTGACCAGCTCAGGTATGGGGGCTCCATCGAAGCCAGAGTAAAGTTAGCCTCCCAGAAACTAGGCGTACTGTATAGGGCCCGCAGATACTTTCATAGTGTGAAAGTAGTCATACTTTCTCGACTCCGTGTAGAAACAGGCGGTCCGTTTGATAGATTCTCCCATCTTAACAGACGGATTGCAATCTTTAGAGCACAGGCGTCGGGTGGGAATGCTATCCTTGTTCTACCGGTATTACAATGGAAGATGCTCCGAGGAACTAGCATCATTGATCCCTTCGGCACCGGTGCATAGTCGGGAAACACGCCAGACGCGTGCCCAACATTTGTACACGGTTGACATTTGTCACATGAGAACGGGTCGTTTCTTCGACTCGTTCTTATATTCAACAGCTCGGCTGTGGAATGATTTGCCGGCCTCTGTGTTCCCTCCTTCCTACAACATAGGTCTCTTCAAAACCAATGTTCATTCCTTCCTCTCCTCAAAAAGACCCTCCACACAGCATCCCAGATGACATAGGCCCTGAGGGAAATTATTTTCTTCATGGCCTCCTATGCGGAGTTAATGTAAAAAAAAAAAAAAAAAATCTTCTAGACCATTGACTACGGTGTTGGTGAAGGAGAGTAAGTTTGTAGTGGTAGATTTAGCAGATCTAAAGCCATGCTGTTCCTCAATCAGCACATTTTTGAAAATAGTTGTTATTTTTTTGTGATTATAGATTCAAAGATTTTAGGAATATGAGATAACATCGATTTAGGTCTATAGTTTTCTACGTTCTACTTATTACCCGATTTAAAAATAGGTCGTATATAGGAAACCTTCCAGGAATCCGGAAAAGTGGCAGATGATAGTGATAAGTTATATAATAAACAAATTGGCTTAGATACAACAGATTTACATTATTTCAATAATATTTCAGGTATACCATCAGGACCAGTGCTTGTTTTGCTGGGAAGATTTTTTAAGTAATTGAAAACATCTACAAGTGTGATATCGCAATTATTATGGTCAATAGTATTAGCATATTTAAGTGGAGGTATGGTGCATATGTTATCAGTATAGACAGAGGAGAAATATTCAGCATAAAGGTTGGCAATATCGAAATCGTTGGTGGCGTGAGTTTCATTAAAAAATAAACTTGAAGGGAGATCGTTATCAATAGGTTTTGGTTTAATAAATTTCCAAAATTGTTTAGGGTTAAGATTTAATTTTGTCGCAGTGAGTTCAATATAAGATTTGTAACACAAGGCAGATTCAATTTTGGATAATTCTCTTAACTGAGAAAATTTTTGATAAAGCGCTAAGTTTTTCGTTAATTTGAATAGCTTGTGTATTTTCTTTTTTTCCATAGTCAAATGCTTTAGTTTCTTACTGAACCAAATAGGAAATTTAGGCTGGGAATAAGTTCCCCTTGGAACGAACAAATCTATAGCATGAGTTATACATTCGTTGAATTTAAATACAGCATCGTTAATATTGTTGTTTGATAATATACCTGCCCAGTCATATTGGGCAAGGTACCTATTCATGCCAGTATAATCACCTTTGTTAAATTTGTAGTGGAATGTAACTGCTGATTTCAGAGTGTCACTTTTGAAAGGATTAGTGAAGTTAATATCGAGTGGTGGATGATATTTATCTATTGGTAATATTGAGTCAGTAGCTTCACATACACAAACGCTAGGCATATTGGTAAATATTAGATCAAGACAGTAACCTCCACAGTTATTGATCGAGTTTAATTGGTACATATTCAAGAAGGCAAAGAAATTTACTATTATGGAAGCATGAAGGGAAACATTATTAGGAGTTTTCACACCATGACTATCATTAAGCCACAATATTTTAGGAAGATTAGAATCACCCCAAATAAGTAAGGAATCGGCCTTTATGGAAACACGCTCAACTGTTTCAGTATGTGACTTATAGATTTCTACTGAAGAGGAGGGGGGAATGTATACACAACCAATGACGAGTTTCTTGGAACCAAGTAGAACCGCCGAAAGAAGGAAAACTGCTTTGCTGACAACAGCATATAAACTTTTAAACGGTAACATCTGTGTTCCCGATATATTACAAAAATTTGAATTTTATGTCCCCGACAACTTCACAAGAGCGCGCAGACACAGAACTTTTGTTGTTCCGAGATGCAGAACTAACTTACAATTAGTAATGCCGCTCGGAAAAATGATTATTTTACTAAATTTCCTGCCCCCTGACATAGATATTTTTAAACTAAATATTCATCAATTCAAAAACGCTATAATTACTTAATAAAATAAAATGTATGTTTATTATTGGTTATGTATAACTGTAAATGTGCATTTAAAATAAAATAAATAAATAAATAAATAAATAAAACACAAATAAATAATTGTTCAGATACATTATTAGACGATTCAAGAATGTGGCAAGAGTATTTTTTTTTAATACTTAACATTACCCCACCTCCTCTACACTTGTTAGATGAGGAAGAGCGGTCACAGCGAAAAATAATGTAGTCATGTAGTCCAAGTTCTGTTGAAGCAATACTGTCTGATAGCCATGTTTCAGTAGAACATAAAAAATCATAAGGGCATAAATTTACGGAGCATGTAAAGGAGTTTAACTTAGTATTGAGACCACGAATATTTTGATAATAGATGGAAAAGTTAGTATTAATAAGGTGTTGATTCTGATTCAGCCTAAAAAATTGACTCGAGATAATTCGCGTCTCTCAGCGGCTTGGCGGGCAGGACAGTCAGGGGAGCCAGTGTTGTGTGTGGCCGGTTTTCTGAAGAACTTGCAGGTAGCACATGCTGGTGGCTTTTCAGGAGTCGGGCAAGCATCTCAATTGTGTCCAGGTTTTCCACAGTGAGAACATGTATGCATGTCTGCGTTACATTTCGACGCCATATGGCCGTAAAGTTGACAGTGTCCACATTTTAGACTGTCGATCCAATCCCTTACGGTATGTATTTGCCAGTCCATAGCCAGTTTAAAGAAGCGAATGAGGGAGTGACAAACAGAAGGAGGAACTCTGAAGACATGAGTGCACGATCCGGTACGAGGTCTTACTTTGTGAGAGAACTGCAATTTATCTTTCAATTCATTAATTTGTAGACCGGTTTCTTCGTGTGTTTGCTGGTGGATTGCCAAGATGATGTTCTCGAGGGGCACAACTTGAGGTAGACCATGGATAGCTATCCGAGGAAGTTTATGGATAAGGTCGGTGCATTGGCAAGTTTTATGGCCTCCGCATCGGTACTTGGATGCACGACTACACCTCCGTTCCTTATTTCTCGTACCCCCGTGATTGTAATTCCAAAAGATGACAGGTTAGTTGAGGTTTTGAGAGTTTAAAGAGTACTGCTGGAAGGAAGTGACTTGTCATCTTTGGGGAAGATAAGTACGGCTGGTCTTGCAGGAAGTATAGGGGCATTGTTTCTTGTGTTCGGTGGATATTTTGGGAGGACTTGGTTGGACGTAATCTAACTATACGTTCTGTTCCCATTTTCGGGTGTTTGATTTGAAGACATATATTTGTAGGTCTTCAATTCTCCTTCAAGGCTCCCTAACTTTACACCCATTTGACCGACATTACCCAATAGATCGGTGAATTTAGGGGCGAGTTTTGCTATTTGTTCCTTGGTGAATTTGTTTGATGTATCTATCCATGTGATTATCCATTATGATGATATTTAATAGGTTTAAAATAGAGGTTGCCTTTGCCAGGAATTGTTGGGCAGAGTTTTCTTGTTCCATTATAATATTATGGATTATTATTTTGTACGTTGCGCCTGATGGTAGGTAGATGTTAGAATATTCTGTTAACTTTTTGTCTATGGCTTCAAATGTCACTTTTCTTCAAACTTCAAATTCAAATGGTTTCAAATTCAAATATCACTTGTCATGTTAATTTCAAGATTTTGTTTTTAAATTCATTCTTATGGTGGGTTTCTTCATTTACCGAGAATGCTAAATGCAATGCTAATTGTAAAAGTAAACGGTCAAATGCATAGAAATTTTGTTTACATTTTAAATTTCGATCGTTTATTTTTACAATTAGCATTGCATTTAGCATTATCGGTAAATGAAGAAACCCACCATTATAGTATATCTGTTCGCACTATGATTATTTATTAATTGGAAAACGATCCACTATTTTAATGTGATACACTTAGTTTTGTGTGAAAAACACAATCTAGATATCGATTTTTGAAACTTTTTGTAGGGCAGAAATATTTGGTTACTTATGAAAAACTCCATAGATGAAACTGTAATATTGTCTTCATTAAATTTAATAAACTTATACTATCACCAGCCTTTCTTTATTTGTTTATTTAATTATTAACGCCATTTTTAGGGACTTTTAGGTAGAAAGATTATATAAAACAATGTGAACATCAAATTATGCAATATTATACATAACAATCTTTTTTATAATTATTTGGTTATAAATTGAAGATATCCACTGACTTGGTATAATTATTTCCCTCCATTGGTATTCTGGGCAAAGAGGAATACATGTGGCAGTTAGTCCCAGAATTTCTGCACTGAAATAAATCCCGACTTGTAGTATTACGCTGAGAATCCTAGAGCTCATGAATGCAAGCAATTCTGTCTATCAAATCCACCATTTAGAATTTTATGTACAAACATAAAGTCGATGATAAATAATTGTCTCCTCTACTCGGCAATTTAAACTTGTTCATATAATTTCAACGGGTATTTTAACAAAATTGCTGGAATACCCATTTTAAAACTTAGAAAGCGTCAGAATTTATTTTGTAAAACTCGTTCAATAGCTTTAAATTACGAGTATACCTACATGAATATTATAATGTGTCTTCCAGAAGGGAGAATTGTGCTAAAGTTAACTTCCAGCAAAGACAAATATAACAGAAATTACTAGTTAACCTACATAACGTCTGAAGTGTTTAATAATCAAGCTATTCTTGACGTTAGTATGGGAAAACTCATATATTACTAGCGACTTCCCGGCATGCATTGCTTTGTCATTGTTTCTCCCTGTGTGTCCTTTCCCATTCGTCCCGTTTCCCTTCCGCTTCCCCTTCCTCTCCCGCGTTGCCTTCCCCCTCCGCCTTCCCTCTCCCCACTCCTCTCTCCCGCTTTCCCCGTTCCGCGAACCCCCCTCCCGAGTTCCCGCATTCCATACATTCAGTCCAGATACATTCAGTTTTCAAACAGCTCGCGTGCCACCTATTGCAATTTTTTATACAAATTTCCAAATGCCAGAGCTCACCATTATAAACAAAACCTTCGCGTGCTCACAACGACTCGCCAAAGTTTCATCGCAATCGGATGAACGGTTTAGCAACGCATAATTTCATGATGCCCGACCTCACTTTTATATATAGAAACCATCGCAGGCATGCGCACATCATATCCCCAAAGTTTCATCGGAATTGGATGAATGGCTAGCAACACATGATATATATATTTCATGCACCAGAGCTCACTATTCTATATAAGAATATTCGATTAATCAGAAAGCCGAAACTCGCGTTCTTTCTGTTTGTACACTTTAGGTATTACAGGCGCGCCGGTCATTGTCATGTCATAACTGTTCGTTGTCCGCTGCGTTATGATTACGAAATTATGAATTTATTAAATTTGTTATGCGACTAAATTTGTCACGTTTAGTTGGTCTAGACTAGACTTTTATAAGTACTTCGCCCAATTCTTACAGCTTAATTGACGCAATTGGCTTCATGAAACTGTTATTACTGCTCCATTAGATTGAATTAATCTATAATGTTAGATAATTTTTTTTTATTGGCCTTAATATAGGGTTGTGGTGTTGCCAAGTTAAAACTATTAATTTTTGTAGTAGTTCCTACTCCTAATTTCAAAATTATTTTCTCTTCATTATAAAATCACGGGAGGGAATATACTGCACTACTTTAATGAAGGTGCTCTGAAGAACTTGACTCTGAGCCCGTTCGCCAGCAGTGTGCCAGCAGTGTGCCAGCAGTGTGCGCCGGGAGACAAACCAAACGCGTGCGTTGAATTATTAATACACCGTTGATATTTTCCTCACGGGAATGTGTAGTTTTTACGACTCGGTTTACTCCCTCCTGCCTCCTGCCTCCTGCCTCCTACAGTAGAAACGAGCCTCTTGAAGAGATAAGACTACTTCTTCATTTGCTTAAAAGACTCTTCACCCAAACAGCTTACCTGAAGATATGCACACATATTATATGTGAATATTTATTTATTTTTAACTTTATGAGTAAAACCTAAAATTGTAATATTTAATTAAATTGAGACAATATTAGCGAAACTCAATCGAAAATCTACAGACAAAAATATCAGAAAAAGATATTGGCACCTCTGGGACTCCAACCCAAGACCTTCTGCTTTCATGGCAACAGCTCTACCAACTGAGCTAAGGTGTCTATATCCAATTCGATCACTTTTAACTGTATCATACTTCGACTAAGAACTACCAACATTATCTTCATTTTCTTAACGCACATATTATTGATATTTATTAATAAAAGTAGATTAACAATAGTTGTGCTTATTTATTAAAGTTTTGAAATGCCCCATGGCTCAAGGGCGTATGTAAGAGAGGATGTAGGCCGTAGGGGTTTTAAATTCCCTTTCCCCCTTCCCCCACCCCGCACCCCCTAAAATACAACAATATTATTACTTAAAGTAGAAGTCCCAAAAAACTTTCTTATAATATCCTAAACACAGGCTCAACGTAGTGAGGTTATAAATTGTGTTATAATATTATACCTACCATGTAAAGAAACAATAAATAAATATTTTTTCAAAATCCCACCCCCCTTCACCCTTGCCCCCTATCACGGTATCGCCCCCCCCCCCCCCCTCCCTTAGGGTTAAACCCCCGTGCCCTTGCCACGGCTCATGTTTAAAAATTATTTCTTAGACAAAAATATATCTTCTGTTTTATATTTAAGACAAATTTATTTTGCCTTTCACTTTTCCAAAATCACCGACCCTTCACCGTTTTCAGTTTAAAATTCTGAGAGGCAAAGAGACAAATGATAGGGATTTTTTTGGTGCTTCAGAAAACAGATTTGTGCTTTATACTTAAAATTATTCATCGGGGACTATAAATAATAGTATTTTGAGTCGGTAGGTACCTAGTGACCGAAATTTGATAAATTACAGCACGTGGAATATCACGTATCGAAACGTGGTGCGAATTAGAATGGGAAATGGACGGAATGAAATGTTTCTTCTCTTCTATCTTGTGACCATTCCTTTATCAAAACAAAAATGATTTATTATAAAGATATAAAAAAACACAAAAATAAATATTACGTTATTTTAAGTGGAATTTGCTACTTTCCATAGCTTATGATGGAATTTACGTTACCTACATTACAAAAAATCTGTGAAAATTTCAAAATGCCATTAGCTCACCGTTCGAAAGTTTTTGCTACTTCAGTGCTATACAGGTTGTTAAAGTACGTACTTGGCTTAACTTAAGTGATTCCTGAGATTATTTGGAGTAAAAAATTAAGTAAGAAATTTTGGTCTCCGGTGACATTTTTTATGTTATTTTTTTCAACACAAACATTAAAAAATGTGAGGAGTTATGCGGTTATTCGGATGAGTTACCAGTGATGTCATGTAGAAGACCATTTTGGTTTTGTTTCAATGAAAAAAAAACATGAAATAAAAGTGACCGAAACAAATTACATTTCTATTTTTTACTCCAAATAATATCAGGAATCAACCATTGAAGTGCATAAGTTACGTACGCTTCTTACCACCCTGTATAAGATAATATTTATATGCATCATGTTAAAACAAGTTACATAATATTACAAGAGATTCCTTGAATTCGACCTTGACTGTTTAATGTTCATTTGAACAATGCTCTCGCATGTAATTCCCACACAAATTCCTTTGATACATTGTCTGCGCTTTGTCTAGGTCGGTTCAATTGACTGGAAAAATCTTATATCTGTCTCTAGAACGTGCCAAGTTTTGCCTTTGGTCCCGAGGCGAACGGAAAACCTTTCTGAAAATAGCTTTGAATAGAAATGTGGACCTGTACCTAACGGATACCATTACCCTGTACTTTTTTGTAGACTAAAATGAACCGGAACCCACAGTATCTGAGTAGAGTCTGATTTGTTGGCTTTTCGGAATAACTAATATAGGTCTCATAAAATCCTTGTCTCCCATCATCATGAGAAATATGGTCTAAGTCTAAACGATGAAAACCCCGCGCTTTATATTATTCAATCTAAAAATTAACCACAAAAGAAGTAAAATGTACACCTTTATGAAACCAAAGTCTCGAATCGAAATTTGAAAAAAAAACAAACAAAATTGGTACATGTGTGATTTTTTATTAATTATTTTAAGGGCATTTAACAAGCCAGCGGCCGAAAATCCACATTTCGTCGAAATTTGTTCTTGCGATCGTGCAGGGCGGTTACATTGAGAAAGTTAATTATTCTCCGTACCAGCTTTTTAAAATTATAACTCAATATCGATTTTATTTCATTCCAAATTTGGTTTAGTTTATACCTACATCCAAAAATGCTCAAAGGCTTAGAAAACTATACAAAAATGCTGAAAGGCTTATAAAATGATTATAAAACTATTAAAATAATGTACTTTTTGTAATTATTTTTTGATTATCAGTATTTATCATTTTTCAATAATGTCTAAGTTACACATTATTGAAAAATGTACGTATGTCTACACATGTACGTATATATTTTTTAATGATTTTATTTAAACTAAAATTTAAATTCGAAAACATGCGATACCCAGATAATGTATTGATTTATTTTACTGCATGATTATATGATTTCAAATGGGTGTGGTATAAATACAAATTTAACAAATCTGCCAACGACCTATGGTGTAACCTTATTATACTAAAAATAAACATTTTTTCTTAAAATTTAAAACATGCGAATGCTAGATAAAAGAACTAAACTATCTTTCGAAATCCATTTGTATTTTTTTGTGGAAAAGAGTCAATAGGTCTAAAATCTGATTTAAAAATGACGTATTTCTGGTTTTCTCCGGTAAATACCCTCTTAACACCGGACGAAAAAATAGACAGGTGACGAAAACGTTTAGGGGGCATACATAAATAACGTGAGCTCAAAAGGGGGGGAGTCCAGGAAAATCTCACATTACTTGAAAAAAATATACGATGTGGCCCAAATTTATCTCACCAAGGGGGGGGGGGGTGGGAGGGATCTAGATTGGAAGAAAAACTGCTCACGTAATTAATGTATGCCTACTTAGAATATATTCGTCTAATAAAACATGTATGTGTTTTTATTTTATTTCATTTTCAATAATTTTAGTTAGAAACACGTAGGGCGTGAGCCATTGTAAAAACTTTTTACGTTTGCAAAATTTGTACATTTCAAAAATGATTTATTTACTTCGAATTATAAAATTTGAAAGCGCATTTTATCGCCTTTTAAAGCAGTTTTTAGTTTTCGGATAAGTTCAGAAATATTCCATTTATTTGGATTATATTACAAAAAATTTTTTTTTACCCTCTGACAAAATATGGCCGAGGCCTGGGGGATTAATGTTGGTGGGTTTTGGAATGAGTGAGAATAATAATTGCGATTGAAAACGCCCAACAATCCAGTTCTGTTTCATAAATCAAATTTACATGATGGTGAAATGTTATTTTACTGTAAAAAAAATAACTCCTAGATCTTTTATCAAGTTGAAAAATATTACCTATTATGGAACGTTTCCACGCTTGCCAAGTCTCTGCAAGCGTCCACAGGCGCAAACGTGTAAACAGGTCGTTTGGCTTAGCTTGCGTAGGCTTGCAAGAGCTTGCGAGAGCTTTCCGCCGATCCAGTCGGGGTCGGATCCAGCGGCAAGCTAAGCAAGCTTCGGCAAACGCTCAGTGGAACTTTCGAACTGGCGGCGAATGCACGCTGTTTTTGCTCCATGCGGTCTATGATAATATTTATAACATTACGAGACATATGTATGACGTATGAGGCGTGCCAGACTTATTAAAATGTATAAGTACATAATTTGAATGTATAAGTAATAAAATTGATATCGGTTTATATACCGCTAATAAATTTTTTTGGTTGTAATCACTATAATATAAATAGCCAAAAGTTTAAATACTTTTAAAAACTAATTCTTTAAAACTGTTTGGCACCACTGTGTACTAGTGCCTATATCTACATGTTTATGTACTCAGAGCCCAGTGCCACCAGAAAATCACTGTAACAATAATAATTTACTCTAGTGACCAGTGTAATTCGGCGGACTCGAAACATAAATTTATTCCAAAATTTATTTGTACAAAAATTGGATTGAAATAATGTACCTACCAATATTACCACGTACACACAGATCTTCATTAAAATCGTTATCATTTCTTATTTGCATACTCTACAAAGTACTTACTTCGACTTTATATATTTTATAATTATATCATTTTTATATTCTTTCATGTATTGCCTTCTATGTTCTATACTTTTCATATTATTTTTATATTCTACTATATTCTTTCATACTCTTTTATACTCTATAGTAATTTATTGTTTCCATACTCTTTAGTTATTTACATTATTTTATATTCATTTGTTTTCTTTAAATTTCTTTAATATTATTATATATAATATGTATATTTATATATTTTTATTTTATTTTTTATATTCTTGCACATTTCTTTATATTGCATCTTTTAATATACTGTATATGAAAATCGACCACCACAACACAGGCATGTGCCTAGTATGGTGGTCGAAAAATCCCCAATTCATGTAATGAATAATTCAAAGAATAAAGAAACTTAAAAAAAAAAAAAAAAAACTTATGTTATGCGACTGGATTTACCTAAAAAGTCAAAATAAATAAATAATATTTTATTGAAGATTTACTATTTATTATAGTAAAAAAAAATATGATTTTTGTTAGAATAACTTTTTTTATAATACAAAACAATTTTATATAACACAAGTGATCCTCGTGTTCGGATCCCAATTGCGATCATTATTTTAGAAGCGAAAACTTCTTTAGCACCGTTGTGATTTGAAACTCAATGAAACGAAAAAGTGGTACTAAAAAGAGACAAAAATCTATAGGATTTAGCCTGTGAAATAATGTCTCCTCTTTGTGCGAAGTGACCTGCGACGATTTTTATGAATCTGTATCATCCATCATCTTCGCGGTCGTCGAGCTTTCCTTGTTTTTGTTGCACTTTGCTTGTATTTCAAATAAAAGTTTGATAAACCAAACGCAATAGCCGACACAAGTTTGGCGTCCGCCATGCTCGGGTGTAGGTAGCGCACTGACGCATTCACAAACATGTAAACGACTTCCAAATGCCAAGCGAGATTTGTGGACGCTTGGAGCTTGTGGAGGCTTGCCAAGCCTTGGCAAGCGTGGAAACGTACCATTAGAATAAAATAACTTGGTTTGAATACCACATTATTGACGACCTCCGTAGTCCAGTGGGTAAGACTCTTGACTCACAACCCGGAGGTCGCGGGTTCGAACCCGGCATACGCAAATAAATTTTATATGATTAATTTGTGTTATTTCACAATTAATTCATTTAAAATAATATATAGTATATTTGCGGCATGTTCCAGAGTGGAAGATACTATCAGTATCACCCTGGTGTAAGACCACCATTCAGAATTGAAACGCTGCTTGAAAATGGCTTTAGCCGTATTTAGTGACCAGATCTGAATAGCCAGGTACTTCCCAACCTTCCTCTTCCCCACCTCCTTCCCCTCCCCACTACCTTCAGCCTCACAACATATCCCAATTGGGGATGCCATAGTCTCACTGGCTCCAGACGAATATATAAAATATATATATATATATATATATATATATATATATATATATATATATATATATATATATATATATATATATATATATATGTGTATATACTTTTAATGTATAAAACCAACCGGTTTCGGTTCAACCTAAATCTTCATCAGGGTTACATAAAACATTTTAACATATAACCCTGATGAAGGTTCAGGTTTAATCGAAACCGGTTGACTGTCTATAAAAGATAATATATATCTTTAAAGTGGTATTCAAAGTTAGTTGTTTTATTATAATTATGTTTACCCACAAAGAGTTGCAACATGTGAAAGAATAAAAATATGACAATTGTAAACCGGTTCTAAAGGGCAGATAGAGTACATGTTCAAATGCATTATCTACCTATCTTCTATTTATAGTATAAAGAAGGGTGTCTGTTGTCTGTGGCAGGCGGCGTGGATTTGATTTGTGTGCAAATCTACAATTTTATTTCGAAACTGATGAAATTTTGCACCCTAGAACTTCAAAACAAGTGGAAAGTCACTGTATACATCAAATTTCGAAGAACTCTATGTGAAGCCCGGGCGACTTCAGCTAATGTTTCATAAAAAAGGAATCATTTTCTATTTTTGTAGAAAGCAATCACTTTGTGGTTTGACATATTTAGTAAAATAAAATACTTGTATTAATTTGTACCCTGAAGATGCTTAAGTAAAGCGAAACCGGTCGGTTCATAAATTAATAAATCTCGTGGTTTTAAACAAAAAGGATTTTATTTTATTAAATCATTTTCTAAATTATACTATTTTCTAATATAAAAAAATACATCAGTCAAAAATGCAATTGTGAATCAAATATATATATATTAATGAGATCGTGTGTGGGTTTGTTTTTTAAACAAATCTATAAATGTTTTATTCAGAGATTGATGACATTTTGTAAACTTGACCTTCAAAATAGGAGGAAGTTCAGTGTCTACATGAGATTTCGAAAAACGACCGCAACCCCCTTCTCCATCCCCTTAAACCAGAATTTTGATACTTATTGATGAAATTCTGCACATTTGACGTTCAAAATATCAGGAAAATTACTGTCTTCATCTGATTTCGAAAACTCGGGAGAATCCCGGGCAACACCAGAGACTTTATCTAGTTTTTTTTTTAAATTTTATTTTCTTTTTACTAAGCAACACTGGACGTTGAAATATGTGCCGGAACGGCGTTCCTGTACGTTCCATCACAAAAGAAAGAACTGCCGATACCTACGTTACTTCTTATTAATGTAGAATAAATACCCTTGTCAAAATCAGTCCCCAACCGATATAATACTGTATTTTTATTAGGTAGGTACCCTAAAATAAACGGCTTGCTTGTGGCTTCACTCCGGGGGTATAAAAAAAGATACATTGAACAGTTTTTCTTTGCCAGAAACGAAAAAAAAACATCAAATTGAATTGCCTCTCTTGAAAAACAATTTACTAAATAACTATAAGGTCGAGGGTCGGGTGGGCTGGTGGGCTGGTGGGCTGGTGGGCTGGTGAGCTGGTGGGCTGGTGGGCTGGGGGGCTGGTGGGCATATCCAACAACAATGCCTCGTCATAGCTTGCTCATATTATCAGAAAAAAATAAAATTCGTTACATATTTCTTACTTTACCCACGCATCAATCAAATCAAATTATAAGGGCGTACTGGAATTTTTTCCGGAACATACATGGGGGTAATCTCAGAATTTTAATTTATTATAGGGAAACAAATAGTTATACATATTTTATTAAAATAAGGTACTCCATTGAAAAATATTATGGCTTTAAAAAAAAATGTTCATATAGACCAATAAAAGCTGATTCTGAATATATAAGTTTTATTTAATAATATTAAACGCAGAGTTTTTAAAAAAATATTAAAAGGTCATTTTTTAATCGGGTCGTAAAAACACGCCGTCAAGTTGGCATTATATGGGAATGTATGATATGACACAAGCCATCGTATTAATTTATTCGTTTATTTACATACTGTTTATAGAGATTTAGTTGTTGTGTTTATTGAAACATTATTAAACAAAACCTCAGTGGAACCGTTATATCTTACGCGGACGACACGATTATCATAATTTTTTTTTACATGAGCTCCACACAGGAGGCCCTGAGGAAAATAATTTCCCTGAGGGCCTATGTCATCTTTGGGGATGCTGTGTGGAGGGTTTTTTTAGGGAAAGGAAGGAGAGGAGAGTTCTGGGAAAGAAAAGGGTTTAAAGGGTGGGTAGGAATCTGGGGTTCAGTGTGTCCTGGTCATCCACCTCCAAGACCGAGACAAACCTCATCCCATGAACCCGGGCACCCCTGCTAAATCACCAAACGTAGCAAACCACTTGGGGTGACCTGTGGCAGAGGTGTTGGTTATCCAATCAAGGTTCCCGGGGCGGCGGTACCCATTCCCGCCTCCCAAATTAAGGGTAGTGACTGGAAAATTGTAAATGAAAATGCAAATAATGACATCCAAATCCTAAAAACCTGGTTCGATACAAACCTTCTTACAATCAATGCAAAAAAAAAGTTTATATTCCTTTTTTTATTTTTTATTTTAACTTTATGAGTAAAACCTCAAATTGTAATATTTAAATAAATGAAGACAATATAAGCGAAACTCAATCGAAAATCTGGAAAAAGAAAAATCAGAAAAACATATTGACACCTCTGGGACTCAACCCTGGGTTCGAGTCCCAGAGGTGTCAATATGTTTTTCTGATTTTTCTGTTTCCAGATTTTCGATTGAGTTTCGCTTATATTGTCTTCATTTATTTAAAGTTTATATTCCTTTCTCAATAAATAAATCCAAAACTTATCCCAACATTAATATAATTATACACAACAAAAAATGTAACAAAGATGTCTGTAATAATTCATGTATCATATTAAACCATGCAACTGAAATAAAGTACCTCGGTGTAATTGTAGACCGACATATGAAATGGATTAGACACATATGTGAACTTGTTAAGCGCATTAGGAAATGTATCTATATATTGTTATGATGTGGATGCGTCATAACATAATTAACGATTTTAATTTATTGCATTGGTAGTCAAGTACTTTTATGGGAGTTATTTTATGGTTTTATTCAGGATTCACGGGCAGGTTGACAGCACTGATCAGAAGGGTTTTGACGGGTTTTTTCTGTGGACTCACTCTCGACGTAAAACGGAACGGACAGAAGCCGTTTTGCGGGGACAGTCAATTGTAATATTTAATAATGGTGTAAATAATACCGGACGGAGTAACTCTTCGTAATGCAGAGGGAATCGAACCAACATTGTAATTTACGGGATTCGAAAAATGTTCGAATTGTTCTTTCCGAAAAACCAAGTTTTGGGCGTATCAATGGCCAAACGGCACCGCGTGTGACAAAAGTAATAAACTCAGATAATCCGGCTCATCGGGCGTTAATTTGCCATCGTACGGAGTTTATGGAATTCCGTTAGTGATCGCTAGTCACAGTAATGAATATTTATTCGATTTCCGTGATTTAAGCCGAAACATCCGCTGTTCTCTTGGGCGAACCTTTCGACGCCCGGCTGAACCGTTCAACACACACGGAACGGAATATTTTAACACATCGCGACGGTGGGACCGTACCGTACTCTGGTTGTCACCGGATCCTGAATAAAACCATCTATTTGGGTATGATGGCTTCGTGGGACGGGCCTCGTACTGCTGGCCAAGCTTAGACCGTTCACCAGCGCATCTCTCGCCTTCCGGATGCTCCCAGGGGGGTTTGGCATCACATCATCGGACGGATCGCATCAGGCAGCCTGTTGGATGCTGGACGGAACGCCTAGCTCCGCCACGTGCTGTATGCAGGCTACGCATACTCTTAGGCAGTTTAGATAGCTTAACAAGGTCAAGGTCGCATAAGGGGGTGAGTCATAGTATTGTTTGTTCGCCTTGTAATAAGTCTGTGATTTCCCATGTTGAATGATTTATTTAATAATATAGTGAATGATGATTCAAATCGCAAAAATGCTCTGGTTGTTATTTATAATATAACTCAATTCCCTAATGGTAAGTAAGGATGGAAATGTCACTGGTTGCGCCAGTTTGAATTTAAATCATTTATCATTTTGTTTATGATAAGAAACTGAATAACTGCTTTGTTCCCTTATTCCATTTCCTACCTATATAAATTGCCAAAAACAGAATAGCTTTGTTCGCTTTACTTGTGCCTAAATTATTGTCACACAAAAACTGTGAACCACCTGTGATATACGCAAATTTGTGTGTATTTTGTTCCACTGCCCGTGCTTCATGTATTGTACCGCCGGCAGTGGCTACATGCAGTACTGGATTATCCCTAAGGCGGAGTAGGCAACTGCCTAGGGGCCCCGCATCGGCTGGGGGCCCCGCGTCCCGAGAAAAAATGACTTGCTTCAATTAGTGAGCAACGAAGTTTCGGAAAAAGTCAGCTTTCAAGATGTTTTAATTTTTTTTATTAGGAACATTTACAGGTTAATGACACTAGGTACATGCATTAAAGAAAACAACATCTTATAAAAACTAGGTTATAACCCAATAAATAACTAATGTTCACATCATGCACAAATAATAAATAAAAAGTCTATAATTAAAACAAATATATAAACATAGTTGTATTTTACTTTTCTTTCCTTCTATTTGTTGCAACATTACTTAGTATCTGAAGTGATCAAATCCTAAACAAGGCTTGAAGGACACCGCAAAAAATTGATATTTTTAATTAATTTTCTGAAAGATGCATTTGTTAATAATGCTCTCACCATTTGAGGAAATTGGTAAAATTGCTGGAGATACAACATTTTATATGATACCGTTTTAAAAAGTTTGTATGTTGAATTATCCTCAGCGAAACTTTGAAAGCGTTTTTCTCGAAAATACGTTTTTCAACCTGGTTGACTACATAATTAGAAAAACTATACATCCGCCATTTTTAATTTTTTTTAGATATCAAAATTTCTCTAAGCCATAGACACTAGATTTTCGAACAGATTAAGACTTGGTGCATGCACATCGAATGTATATATTTTGTCAACCAGGTTGAAAAACGTGTTTAAAAAAGTTTCGAGAAAAACGCATTCAAAGGATAATTCAACAAACAAACTGTTTCAAATGGTTTCACATAAAATGCTGTATCTCCGTCAATTTTTCGAATTTCTTTGAAACATTTGGTGGGAGTTTTTTTAATAAATGTATCTTCCAGAAAATGAAATACATAAAAAAAATTACAAAAGTGTTTTTTAGTGTCCTGGTGCCTTAAGGGGGGGTAAAGTTTTAAAGGCGAAATAAAGGCATATTGTCATGATTTTTTTTTGAGATATGAGTAATCTTGGTTTTATTTATTTTATACACACTTTATAGTACAACATCTAAAATATCTTTGAAAAAATTTTCAATTAAAAATATCAATAAATAAGTCCGTGAACGCGAATTTCCGGAGGCGCCTCGAAAAAAGATGTTATGCGGTCAACTCCATAACTCGTCACCGGATCATTTGAAACAAAAAAAATTGAAATGCGTTTAAAAGGTAATATGTTTTCCTAGGTGGTCACTGGTCACAGTGAGTTTTTTTATAATTTTTTATTTATTTTTGGCAGCATTTTGAAGTGAAAAAATCGCGATTTTTGCTACGCACGCGTGTTGAGTGAACACCGTGTCTTTTTATTGGAATTGGACCCGCCGCGGCTGTAGAAACCGCCGTGTTTTGTGTATTGTGAATTGTGAACCTTTAGAGACTAAAGCCAGCGGCTTAAAGTGGACTATAAATACCTGAAGCGGACTATATGAAAGTGCAGTTTGGTGAGCTTTTGGCACCCCCTTTTTTAACCTTCCTTCATTAGGCAGTTATTCAGCGAACTTTATTTATTTGGCATATGCGCTCATCCCGCTTAGCGAACGAATGTGAGGAGAAATTGTCGCAGCCATTTTGTTCGCCTAACCAATGATTTGTTCGCCTAACCAGTCACAGTGCCCACGCATCATGTGAAGAATACTCTCCTACTATCCAGAAGGAAAGCGTTTTGAATGCAACTGTGGACATATTATGTTTTTCTACAGAATTTGGCGCTCTACTACGACTAGTAGAAAAGTTCACAGGTGGATTCATCGCGTTTTCTTTTGAAACATGCTAGCAACATAACATTTGGCATTCTACGCCTCTTTTACGTAACAATATTCATTAGATTAAGAAATATTCTCAAATTAAACAACCTAAAAAAAGTCTTTTACGCACTAGTCCAATCACTAATTCAGTATGGAATCATTGGATGGGGAGGTGCATATGAAAAAATTGTAAGTCCTGTAAAAGTGGTACAAAAACTAATTATTAAAGTAATTTTAAAAAAACAACCAACATTCCCTTCAGCATCATTGTTAAAAATTTTCGAAGTACCAAAAATTGAAGACCTCTATAAAAAAGATTCAATTCTACAAATATTCAAAGAAAATGTGACTATAAAATTTAAACGCAACTCATCATTAAGGCATAAATTTAACATCCAAATCCCTCTATTTTCAACACAACAAATGCACAATAATTATATTTACAAAGGCATAAAATATTTTAATAGACTTCCCGAAGAAATTAAAAAAATAACAGATTTCGTATCATTCAAGAAAAAGGTCAAATTAATCTTTTAAAAAAATCAACAACCATAACATCACCAATCAAAATGTTATAACTTCAATTAATGTCATATCAAAAAATAACTTCACAACATAGTTTATATTTATTGTATACACCAGGTATACACTAAGTAAAATGTATGTTATAAAAATAAAATAGTTGTAAAATAACTCCTAAACCAAGCACAAGAGCTAGTACTCTTCATTGGCGTAGAAATTCATGTTCTTTTCATTAAATAAATAAAGAATAAAAAAATTATTTAGGCCTAAATAATGTTTCAAAAATAAAGGTATCTCTTATTAGTTTATCTCTATTATTGAAAATATTCAAAAACTATTGCACAAAAAAAATAGTAATGCTACTCTAGGGAGAATACTTCGAACAACGGAATTCAAAATGGCGGCAGTTGATCAGCTGATGCCTGACCCAATAGTAATTTTCAGGAGTGACGACGTCACACGATTCGCCATACATACGGTGGTTTTCGGGGGATCTTGAAAATTAAAACTTTGACAATTATTTTACCTATTAAAACTAACTCTAAAAATAAAAATGCAGTTCGCTTCTTATAGAGCACGCCTAATTATAGAGGCAATTGAAATTCATAAAAATCCTATTAACATTAATAGAGACGACGGAGCTAAGCTCAATAGTTCTTGGTATCCGGTAATTGACGGCTACACCAAAGCTAAATGCAGAAAACCATCTTCAAGTTTTGTAATTCCAGCGCGCAGTGGAGTGGAGCTGGAAACACGGTATTGCTTCGAAATACTTAAGCACACATTTTACCACTAACATTTACACATCTGCCCTGATGATGGACACTGTAACGCTGTCCGAAACGTTGGCTAAAGGGGGAGGTAGCGTGACACGGCATAACACCCCAAAAACAAACAACAAAAAAATGCAGTTATTTAAGTTAGGAGGTCATTATTCATTAAAAAAATAAAACAATTGGACTGGAGTTCTCTATTGCATCCATCATGAACCGACGAAGTTTCCGCATAAAATTCATATTAAGTAGGTATATACAGAAAAACATAGATGATTAAAGAAAACATAGTTGCCAACAACTCTACTTTATGTTTTTCTAAAAATAGATTTTTTTTTAACGAAAATATATTTTTTTTTAAAACGCAGATTAAATTATATAGGATAGATAATGTGAAAAAAACTATGTACCTATATAACAATAATGCATTTTTATATCATAATGATAATGTTTAAAGACAAATATGATTAGAAAAAATATATATAATCAGAATGAGAAAATAATACAAAGCAAGGGTACAGGGTTCGTAATGAACGGGGTTTTAATTTTTTCTTAAATAAATTTAGTAAATTGACCTGCGGACAAAAGGAAAATGAGAACAAAAGGAAAATCTCTGAAAAGATATTATTGTATTTTGTGCACGTCCTTCTGAGAAATTAATGTTGTATCTTTTTGACTGTGGGATGTGGAAGAGTTGGTTAGATCGTGTATTTCGTATTGGGCAGTGGAAACTAATGTTTTCTAGAAGATAAAATCCTTCAGTATCGCCTTGATGAAAAATCTAGGTACCTTCAGTATTGCCTTGGTGAAAATCCGCCATTCAGAATCGAAAATTTGCTTGACATGTTGCTTTAGCTGTGTTTGGTGACCAGTATTTCCCAACCTTCCTTTCCTCCATCTCCTTCCTTCCCCATTTTCTTTAGCCTCACAACATACCATAATTGGGATGTCAAATTCTTCCAGCCCATCGCGCATCGCAGTCTTTAGGCCAACAAAATCTTACGTTAGTAAAATAATAATAATTCTCAATTAGACTCTCTAACTCATAGTTCATTTCAATTCTATGGAATTTATTATTCCTCCTTATATGGCCTCCGTGGTCCAGGGATAAGGTTCTCGACTAGCGATCTGGAGATCGCGGGTTCAAATCTCGGCAAGTAAATTTTATTTGATTAATTTATTTTATTTCACAATTTAGTCATTTAAAGTAATATAAAGTATATTTGCGACACGTTCCAGAGTGGAAGATACACCCAGTATCGCTCTGGTGTAAGACCACCATTCAGAATTTAAACGTTGCTTGAAATGGCTTTAACCGTGTTTGGAGATCAGATCTAAGTACCCACCTTTCTCTTCCCCATCTCCTTCCCCTCCCCCCTCCCCGCTATCTTCAGCTTCACAACATACCCCAATTGGGGATGCCATAGCCTTGCTGGCTCCAGACGGTTGGATACAGTTGGGACTCTTGTGCGGTATTCACAAAAAATTAAAAAAATAGTGCAAAGATTTTTTGCGAGCCAATCAATACTTTTAATTTGCTTTCTTATTTTATGGAAAGACCTTAAAATAATAATAAATTATTAAATCTATTTATCTATCTCATAGGTTCTCAACCTTATTTTGCCCACCGCCCACTTTGAGAATATTTTTTTTGTCTAGCACTACCATTTTTTTTACTTACCATCTGTGATACGTAAGTAAAAAAAATCTGAAATAGCTAGTGTCATGACCCACAACGGGGGGTCGGGAGTGGTTCCGGGTTGCTACTTGCTACCTCCTTCCTTCTTGTATTCGTATTCATGATATAGTGTCAATCCGTAGGTAATAATAATACACGTAATTAGTGCGTGATAAATATGTTTTTTTTGCCTTTTTTAGACCTTATTTTTTTACCTGCCCACGCCTTCACTGTGCCATCTCAACGCCCCCTTGTTTTCCTCAACGCCCACTGGTTTTCTCTGGATCTTCTACCGCTCCCCTGAAAGTCTCAAACGCCCACAAGGGGGCAATATCGCCCACGTTGAGAACCTATGATCTATCTACATAAATAAAAATGAATCGCCGAAATTTATAACTTCCGAACGACTGCATCAAATTGGATAATTCTTTTTTTTTGTGTTCGTTATTGTCAGGACAAGGTTTGTATAAAAGAAGCGGTGAGCTCTGGCATATTGAAATTTGTTTAAAAAATTGCAATAGGTGGCACGCAAGCTTGAAAAAAGTTTGAAAACTGAATGTACCGGGACTGAATGTATGGAATGCGGGAGGGGGGAGGGGATGCGGGAGAGGAAGGGAAGCGAAGGGGGGACGGGACGAATGGGAAAGGACACGCAGGAAGAAACAGTTTCTTAACTAAATGGCATAGCATGCCGGGAACTAGCTAGCAGTTAATATTTTATTAGAGTTTCGAATCGTTACAAGAAATTCTAAAAAATACATGCACATTGCACACCCCTGTGGCCAGCCAATGTGCTTACTCCACTGAACATTTTTTTTATAAATCATTACGTTATAACTACGAGTGAGTAAACAGTGATGATGGATTGAGAATCCATAGAAAGTAAATGTTGTATATTATCAGAATGATAATTACCATATACAACATTTACAGTTGTTCGACTGACTTGCAGCTTGCAGCCGCTTTCACCAATCAATTTAACTGTGTAGCGGCGGTAGGCAATGAAATAAAATCCATAATTACTTTATGGTTAACAAATTAGTCTTTATTTGGAGTAGGTTCAATCAATTTGCAAGTTCAATAATAGTAAAACAGTTCAAAACTATAACAATAACTTTATGGGTTAACAATGAATAACCAAACCACACGTTAAACCTTTTTAACAATTTATGGGTTAACAAATGAATAACCAAACCACACGTTAAACCTTTTTAACAACATATAAAAGACCACGGCTCGCCTAATTCGGCTCTATGCACAGGCATTTTTTTTTTTTTTTACATTAACTCCACACAGGATGCACTGAGTAAAATAATTTCCCTCATGGCCTATGTGTAATCTAAGGAGATGCTTTGTGGAGGAAAGGAGGTTTAAGGAAATGAAGGAGAGGAAGTTCTGATAACCAAAAGGTTTGAGGGGTGCATAGGAATCTGGGGGTCTGTGTATCCAGGAGTGACGGACATAAGAATTCATCCCTCCAACTATGATGGGTCTAGAGATTGGCTGGACAGGTTAAAAGGCCTCCCTCAACCAGTCTCTCGCCAAGACCCGTACAAACCTCATCCCATGAACCAAGTCTCCAAACGTAACGAACCACTTGGAGTGAGGCAGAGGTGTTGGTTATCCAATAAATGGTTCCCGTGGCACGGTGGTACCCATACCCGCCTCCCAAATAATCTTTATTTTTTCTCTCAGAACGATCAGTCTTGTTAAGTCCTTGGCGTTGCCCGGACTTGACGCAGAGTTTTTCAAAATCAGTTGCAGACGGAAATTTTCCTCTTGACTTCAAAATGTGTGCAATATTTCATGAGGAAGTATGAAAATTTTGCTTTAAGCGTTTGGAAAAGGGGATGGGACTCGTATTTCTAAAATCTCGTAGATAGTTAGCTTCTTTATATAAATAGATTTCTCTAGCAATGGGTCTTTGGGACTTAGGGAATATAATTACATGTGACGCCTAATATCATTATATAATTCATTTGTGAAAATACCACTTTGACCGGAGTTCTAAAAATCTATTTAATTACTTTTTTTTTTTTTTTTTTTTTTTTTTTTTTTTTTTTTTTTTTTTTTTTTTTTTTTTTTTTTATTATAGCGACTATATACAAAAATTTTACATACAAAATGAAATGTGAAATTAAGTACAAAATATTGTATTTCTTAGTCCTCCTCACTAGGGGGTCCTGTGCCGAGGAGGACTAAAGTTATTTAAATATAGTTCATTTGTCTTCTATGTCGTTTTTAGCGTCTTCGCTAGGGTTTTCTCATTGACCTCTTTAAGCCATATTTTTATTCTTGATTTGTATTCAATTGGATTTTTTATTAGTTTTATGTCTTGGGGGAGGATGTTATGGAGTTTTGTTGCAAAGTATGTATAGTTTCTTTGTCCAAATGTGGTTTTATAACTTGGAATATTTTTTATATCATTTTTATTCGATCTAGTGTTATGCATACACGGTCTAGTAGAGGATTCATTATTTTTGAAGAGCTTCAATAATATATTTTTGGAATATATTTGTTGTACATTTGGTACGTCAAAGTTATTGAAAATTTCAGTTGAAGGCGTTCTAATTGGTACTTTCAATATGGTCTTTATGATTCCTTTTTGAATCGTATTCAGGCTGTGTAGGTACGTATTTGCAGCAGATCCCCATCCTATGATTCCATATTCAATTCGAGAATGACATAACGCATAGTAGACCTTTTTCATATCCTTTTTATTTAGCACGTTTCTTAGATTTTTGAAGAAATATATAAGGCTTGTGAGTTTTTCCGTAATACCTTTGATGTGTAGGTCCCATCTAAGATTTTCGTCAATTATTACTCCGAGATATTTTATGTTTTGTGTTTTTTCGATGACGGGGCAGTAACATTGTATATTATTTCCATGGCATTCATGTAATTTTAGTTCTAGTGATTTTATTGGTTGGCCCCTTGAGTTCATTGAAAATGTTATATATTTTGTTTTGCTTATATTAAGGGTAAGCGAGTTGATTTTAAGCCAATTTTGAAGTGCACTAAGCCCTTTTTCAGCCTCATTAAATGTATCAGTCCAATTTTCTTCTTGAAATAATAAAACAGTATCATCAGCAAAACTGATTACGTTTCCTTTAATGGTAAGGTTAGTTAAATCGTTGATGTAGATAATGAACAGAATCGGTCCCAGTACACTTCCTTGAGGAACGCCATAGTTTAAAGATAGAAGTTTGCTCTTTTGTTTGCCAATTTGTACTTGTTGTTCTCGCCCTGTTATATATGACTCCAATAAGTTAATTGTTGATTCGGCCATTCCTATTTTTTTTAGTTTAGTTAGTAATATTTTATGGTCTATTGTGTCAAAAGCTTTTTGAAGATCTATGAATAAAGCTAAACATTTTTTCCCATCATCTATGTTTTTTATGGCCATGCTTGTTAGATTTTCTATGGCATCATTGGTGCTCAGATTTTCTCTAAAACCATATTGGGATGGTGATAGTAATTTGTTTTGTTCAAGAAATTGAACAATTTGCTTCTTCATTACAGTTTCCAAGATTTTTGAAAAAGAGCTTAAGAGACTTATGGGTCGGTAGTTATATATATCCTTTTTGTTACCACTTTTATGTATGGGTATAACTGTAGCTTTTTTAAGGCATGAAGGGAATACATTTGTAGATATAGACAGATTGACCAAGTATGTCAATGGGAAGGTCAGTTCATTTTGTAGTTGTTTTATTGTTTTATTTGAGATTATGTCATTTCCCGATGATTTATTAATATTAAGGGATACAATTGCATTTCTGATTTCAGTACTGGTTACATCAGTTAACTTTAATTTATCTATCTGGTTCATATTTTCCTTTTCTTCTGGTAAAATGCTAGTTATTGGTTGTCTGATTTTCTTTGCTAATTGTGACCCTATATTAGTAAAAAATTCGTTTACGTATTCGAGAATTTTGTCCGGATGCTTTGCGAAAGAGATTTGGGTATTTTCAATTGTTAATTCTTCCATGTTCTTGTAATGGGATGATTTTGCATTTGTAATTTCATTAATGATCTTCCATAATTTGCGCGGGTCATTGTTACATTCGTCTATTTTCTTCTTATAATAATTTTCTTTGACAGTTCGTATAACATTTTTGCAAATATTTCTGTACCTTTTGTAGTATCGTTGTATAAAAATATCACAAGGATTTAATTTAGATTTCCTATGTAATTCATCTCTTTTTCTAATGCAATTTATAACGCTTTGAGTTATCCATGGCTTAAGATGTTGGTTTTTATGCGAAATCTTTTTTTCTATTGATTTGGTATTTGATACGATGGTGTATGTTATATATTCAGTGAATTTACTCCAGGCATTATTTGCATCAAGGTTTTCCAGTAGGCTTATCCAGTTTGTATTGAGTAACTGTTGTTTTACATCATTCCATTTGGTTTCTGTCTTTTGCACGATAATTGGGTAGGGCTGCGATCTTTGTATTTTCTTTTTTGTAATAGATAAAATTGTTGTATAGTGGTCGGTTATAGTAGAGGTGAATATGATAGATTTGGTTGATTTAATAGTCTTACTGAACATGTGATCGATGCAAGATTTGTTGTCATTAGTTACACGCGTAGGTTTATTTTACTAAAGCTACATTATCAAATTAATTTGTGATACCCAAAATCATTGATTCAATTGACGATAATACCTTTCCTGGAAAATTCCTTGCAAAGTGAAACTGATAATCGAAAGAAATTTAATAAAACCAATGATACGAGTATTGATGTCTTTGATAGAACAAATTGTAGCAATAATAACAATGAGAGTCTTCGTGCGATGACTAACGGGCTTATAGATTTTTTTTAACTTCACTAGGATTTCTCTCGGAAGGTGGAATCGATTCGCTGAGAACAGCAATGCTCGACTGGTTGAATATTCTACGCAAAGGATATTTGTAATTAAGTAGGTACCTTTTAACTGTTTAATTTGTTGTGTTCGAGGCGACTCTTTACATAATTTAAGTTAGCCTCAAACACCCGGCAAAACTATAGTTTCGTTGCCACCTTAAAAATTGTAAAGAGCTTACACAGGGAAGAAACAAAGAAGTGGTCAGAATAAACTAGAAATGTTTACATAGAAGATGACCTGAAAAAAGTTGTAAACTTGAAAAAGCCAAACAAATGAAAGCCGTAAACCTACAGGAAAACAACAAACTACATTTTTATTTATAATTTTATTTAAGGGGGTTCGTGCAAGACAGTGCATGCCAAAAATTTGTGATTTGGCCCTATATGAGTATTTATACATTTTGGAATATTTGAAAAAATTCTAAATACCGCTATAATCATTTTCAGTTTCAGTTTCAGTGCCGGCAACCCGGGCTATTATTATTTTTTTCTTTTACTTAGATAGCTTTATTTTGCCCACCTCACTAGACAAAGTCTGTTCTGAATTGTGTTTTACACAATTTAAGAGTGAAAATGTTATTTTGCATTTGGAAAGGTCCAATAAAAGTTATATGAATAACTATTAAATATGTTAATAAATTTTGACTGAGTTGATTTATTTCGTAATTTTACGTGGGTACTTATTTTATATAACTAGCGCAGACTTGTGAAAAATCACGGGATATTATAATCGTAGGATTTGTGAAACTGAAAGTATTTATAAAATATTTTCTATAGATCATTCATTCATTGCCTCCAAAAATAATATTGTTAACTTTCTTTATAAAAGATTTTTTTGTTGACAATTAATTAAAGAAAAGATTAGAAATGAACTTTTCGAATGAGCACCGTTAGTAAACTTGAAAATTCACGATCTGTCAAAAACGTTTTTTATACTTCTTCAACGTCGCAATGTTATACGCCTGTGAGACGAATCCAAAATTTGAGAAACATGTATTCCGTTGTTGATCAATGGTTCTTAACCTGGGTTCGGTGAGTCAGTCTCGCGGGTTCGGTAGAGGTCAACCACCCCCGACTCATAATATGATTCGTGATGACTTGCCTCGCTTGTCCATCAGTTTTTTGTGTGAAAATCAGGTTTTACCTATTGGTTTTGTTCTTGAATGGTTTTGTTCATTTTGTGCACCATTGTATAAATATATACTTATGTTTTGAATTTGAAAATATCATATTTTATTTTTCCAATAAAGCAGGGTTCGGTGAATGCGATTATGAAACTGGCGGGGGTCAGTACCTCCAACAAGGTTAACAACCACTGTTGTAGATTTTTTTTATTTAGTTCGACAATTTTACAATATACTTAAATTGGCTTTATACGTTTTTTGTTACGAATAACCCGATAATATTTGCATAACTATTGCTTGTGCAATTACGGAGGATATACCTAGCTGGGTAAGAAATTGAACTCACGGGGCCTGGGTGGTAATCAGATGCGTTTGGTCCACTCAGCCACTAACCGGTCGAATTTTGTTCCAGAAATACGTGGATGCGACTGGTAGAGAACGAGGGTGGCGTGAATGCACGCTGGACGGCGCTGCTAGGCGTGGCGCGTGCAGCGCGTGCTGACACGGGCGTGTTCAGCTGTCAGGCTGCCGTCAGGGGGCGCCAGCAGTGCCGCGAGCTGCGACTGCACGTGCTGGCGCCCGAGGTGCGACTGGCGCCAATGAGCGTCACGGCGCATAAGGTAACTGACCTAACCTCACTTACGTAATCTAACCTAACCAAGCCTCCCCTAGCCTCCTATGTGCGTCACGGTGCATAAGGTAACCAACCTAACCTCACTTACGTAATCTAACCTAACCTAACCAAGCCTCCCCTAGCCTCCTAGCCGATTGATTGATCAATGTGCGTCACGGCGCATAAGGTAACTAACACTCTACCAACCTAACCTAACCTCACTTAATCTTACATATTCTAATCTAACTTAGACTTACCCCACCAGCCTCTACCAGTCTCCCATATGATTGATTGCTATCACCAATGAGCGTCACGGCGCTAAATAACATTCTATAAACCTAACCTAATTTCATTAACCCAATCTTACATAGTCTCACCTAACCTAACCCAACCAAGGCTCTTCTAGCTGATTGATTTCTGATGTGGTTGCTGAAAATTACTACTTGAACATTGTAGAAGAAGATAGTGTTTCAACGAAATATTAAACGGGAGGGAACAAACGGGACTTTTTCTAGGAAGCCAACCCCATCTGTCTGTCGCCATTGGAGATGCCCTTTGTAGAGTTCTCCAGTAGGTTTCTAGGGATACTGTGTGAGATTCTCTGGGGTCGTACGGTTATGATAATGTTTTTGAGAATAGGTTTAACGGGTATACATCCCTCATCCCCTCCCCATTACCCGATCAAAGGAAAGGGTGTGCCCATAGAGTTAGGACCTACCTCATATTTCATATGAGAGATTTAAAATAAGCATTTGGAACAGTTGTCAATGATCTTTTTCTGTTTTATGAATCCTTCAGGGTGAGAACGTCTCCTTGACCTGCCTGTCAGCCAACAGCGGCGGGCTTCACGGGAAGCTGGGCTACAGCTGGACCAGGAACAGAGCACTGTTCCCCCTCACCCCAGGGGCTGAGGTCTGGGAGGACCTTGCTCCAGCGGGGAGCATTCTGCATCTATACAACATTCAAGTAAGTTGCCTTGAATCAGCCATCCTCTTTAAATTCTAAACTATGCCAATACGTCACCCCAAGTGGTTCGCTATATTTAGTGACTTAGCCGGGGTGCCTGGGTTCATGGGGTGAGGTTTGTCCGAGTCTTGACGACCTATGCGTCTGCCCACTAGCTGCATGGCAGGCGGGATCGTAAGAGAATGGTTGAGAGAGTCCCTTTGACTTCTCCAGCTGTACTCTCTTGGAACATCGCCTTGCACCGCAGTGGGAGGGATGAATTTATGCATCCGTCACTCCTGGGCACACTGACCCCCAGATTCCTACCCCTAATACCCTCTTCCTTCCCAAAACTTCCTTTCCTAAATAGACCCTCCACATAGCATCCCCAAATATGACACTGAGGGGAATTATTTTGCTCAGGTCCTCCTGTGTGGAGCTAATGTAAAAAAATATAGCATATTAAATTTTATTTGAGTATCACTTTTGCTAAATGTATTTCAGGTTTACCTCAGGGTTCAAATTTAGGTAAGGTCTAAATTATAATTTTTATAAACTATGTATTCACAGTCATTAATTATATTGAAGTTTATTTTGGGGGTAGTATGCCATGTTGCGCTATCTGGCACATCTGCCCTGTTGATGGATACTGTAACGCTGTCCAAAACTTTGGCTAATGAATGAGGAAGCAGAACACGGCATAATAACCTAAAAATGAATCATGATAATACTTTTGGTTGTGAATATCTCAAATGATGACAGTCATTAAGTTTCAGACTTGTTTTTATAATTTTGTTGCTTTGCCAGTAATCCCATTTTAGTCATTGATATTCTGGATATAATCTCAGGATTCAAATGTTGATCCAATATAAATTATATTACGCACACTTGAATTGTGTAAATTTTGGTCTAGATTTTTTGGAATACTAGACAGTCTTCTTTCTGACAAACTCTAAATTATTTTGTTAGTTTCACTCTGAGCATCAGCTCTTTTGATATTGTCAGTCATTTTCACAAGGGGTTCGAATTTGGGTCCACCTTAAATCACAAATCATAATGGTTTCGCGACTTTTCATCCCGTGACAAAATATCCCCGACAAAATATCCCCTGACAAAATATCCTACGGACAAAACATCCCCCAATAAAATATCTAACCTAACCTAACAAAAAAATGGAACAGACATCCTGTAAAGACAATAAATTTTAACGCACCAGATTTAAATGTCCGGGTTAAATTTTCCCCAGAGGAAAAACTAAACCCTTTCACACACTTCCCCAAATGATCATCTAGTCAATCCACGCTATGCAATTACACTATATAAGTATTATAAATACTAAATACAAAACAATACAAGAACAACATGTCAACCTACCAGAGACCAAATGGGAATATAATTCACAGACACCAGATATTTTCATATCAGGGGGTTCGGCTCCGTGGAATTCCTAATTTGACCTATAAATCCTACTGATCCCTCAATATAAATATTTATCATTAGATAATGTTCGTATTATTTTTGTCCCATTCATAAAGTTGTGTTAATTTGAAACAGAAACAACTTCCAGGGTGCTTTGAAAATCCAATATAAGTATTATCAGTCATTCTTTATTCAGTTCAATATCAGATATAAAGCAAGCGAATCAGAAATAACGTAAGCGAAATGTACTGTTGGTAGTGATGGTCGTTATAATTTTAATTTTATTTTCAGAAATCAGCCGAGTACAGTTGCCACGTCAGCAGCGCCGTTTCCACCAGAGTGCGCTCTGTCTACGTCAGGGCTGTGGAGGGCATGACCCCCAAGGTGCAAGACCTCCTGGAGAGTTCCGCCCCGGTGTCCGAGGGCTTTGCGAGTCGCGGCGGAGGGCTGTGCCCCGCGGGGGGGGTTTGGGGGCTCCGTTGGCCCCAAGCCGCACCCGCTGATCACCTGATTGAATGTCCTCCAGGCTTTATGGGGCATGTAACAAGGTAATTACCTGTCTACGAAGCATTAAATAGAATGGTCCGGTGTTCTGTAGGGAACCCGCTTGCACAACGGAGGTGTAAACTATTCGCCCAAAAGTTTAAATTTATTTATTTATTTTATTTTAGTAATTTGTACATTCAAGTTTACAAATTTCTAATTAATTATAATATTTCATACTACAAACAAAATTTTACGTAGCTCCTACAATACTTCTTGAACTTTCCAATTGGTGTGGACTTAGTTTCTGGTAGCTTGTTATATAACTTCATCCCTTTGTACAGTAAACTGTTCTGCGTATTCGCCTTGTCTTTTTTTTGAAGCCTGATTTCTTTGCACGTCCTTGTGTTATCTGTGAATGTCCTTGTTGAATATAATTTTATTTGAAAAGTATTTTGGTAAAATGTTGTTAATTATTTTATGTAAATCATTGTATTCAAGGTCAGCATCTGTTTCACGGTTAGCCAATTCAGTTCCTTTAACATTTTGTTTACTTTTGAAAATCTATTTCGCCATAGTATTATCCTCATTGCCCTGTTTTGGAGAATTTGAAACTTATTTTGTTCTCGTTCGTTACATAGAAAAAGGATAGTTGAGCAATAGTTAAAATGTGGGGCAATAATTGATTTGTAGATAGTGATTGCAGTTTTAATAGATAGTTTTTTGCCGAATTCTTCCCAAAAAAGATATTCTTTCCCCAATTTTCTTTTGTATATATTCAGCATGCTTGTTGAATGTTAGTTTGGAATCTAATATAATTCCTAAGTATTTCATTTCAGTAACATTTTCAATCATTTCATCATCAATTTTAATTTTGCTTTCACTGGATGTCTTCTTGTATCCAATCACCATACATTTAGTTTTTTTTGTATTTAATTTAAGCTTATTGATTTTTAGCCATCTTGATACATTGTTTAGTTCATTATTTAAAATATTTATTAGTTCTTCAAAGTTATCTCCAATTAAGTATATTGGTGTATCATCGGCAAATAGTCGTACTTTGCATTTTGAAAAAATTTTCACCATGTCTTTAATATAGAGTATGAACAATAGAGGTCCAAGGACTGACCCTTGCGGTACTCCTAATTTATTTTCCATTGGTTTTGAAAACTGATTATTAATTTTTGTTATCTGTTTTCTATCTTTCAAATACTCTTCTATTAATTTAATGACTACAGTTGAAAAACCAATTTCTTTAAGCTTTTTTATCAGTATTTCTCGATCTATAGTTTCGAATGCCCTTTGAAAATCCAAAAATATTGCTAAGATATATTTATTACTATTCATTCCTTCCTTCCATTCTTCGACAATTACATTTAATGCTGTTTCACATGAGTTATTAGATCTGAATCCTGATTGCTCTTGGTATAAAATATTGTGTTTATCTAGGTATTGTAAGATTTCTTCTTTTATTATCACTTCAAGAATCTGTTCATATTTTGGTAAAGTGTTGATTGGTCTAAATTCTTCACATTTTCTGGTATTTTTAACCTTTGGAACTGGTATAATAGTAGATAGTTTCCATGACTGTGGAAATTTTCCTTCTTCAATCGTCTCATTAATAATATTTAATAGAGTAGATCCAATTACTGGAAAAGCATCTCTTATTTTACTAATAGTTAATCCATCTGAACTATTCTTTGATTTTATTTTATTTTAAATTTTAAATAAATATTCTGCATTTATTTTTCTTAAGACCAATGATTCTTTGTTTGGGTCGATATTATCATTTGTGAGGTTAACATGTTGTTGGGTATTAATTTGTTAATTTGAGTGATACTTTCAATAAAATATTTATTAAAGTTAGTTTAGACTTACGGAATTCAATACTTCGTTTGTGTGAAAGCACTATGAAAAGATGATTTTACTTCAACGGCAAGCCAGAGATATTTTATTATTTAATCGTTGAAGACAATATTAACGACTCTCAAAAAAAAATGTGAAACAGAGTAGACAAAAAAAGATTCTTTTTTTTCTCATTTTAATATCTCATTGAATACCGTCAACTGTTGGTTGTTCATTTACTTGTGATTAGATGTATATTGTTGTCTCCCTCCCACTAATTGATCATCCATTGTACCTCTTTCAAATATGTCTAATTATGTTCTTTTGTCATATTCTTTCTCCCTCTGTCACTCAACTTAAATATAATCGATAACTCTGTCTTAACATTTAGTTATTATATCCTGATGAAGCTTGGTTGAAGCGAAACCGGTCGATGTGTAAAATAATGAATATTCATGGTTAAATACAAAGTGTTTGTTTTATTTTTATAAAAAAAGATTCAGTCGCAACTAGGAATTGAACTCAGGACCTCTTCCTGCCGGGGAAGCGCTTTGACCACTGAGCTAATTAAACCATGGTCGATGTGACTGGAATCTTTTTCTCTCTTTTCTGTGTTCTATTTTTCGTTTGAGAGTTGTTAATATTGTCTTCAAATGATTAAATATAAAAATTGAGATTTTAATTAGTAATCCCACTATAAAGATATTATATTATGTATTTTGCAAATACTTAAAGCAAAGCTTAACCCTTGGCGTGCCTAGAAATCCACCGTGGATTTGCTAGTAACTCGCCACTCGATTTTGTGGTATTTTGACCCTTAAAAAATGATACTATCGTACTTAAATATTAAAATATATAGCATACTGAAATATACCACAAAGTGATTGCCACATGTGAACATTTAAATTATATACATATTATTCGCCGTGCAAGTATTATTTTAACTAGTCAGTCCCCCGTCACTTGCAAATATGTTTATTTTATCTGTGAAAAAATGCTTTGAAAAATCTCATGTCGAATGTTATAATTTTTACTTTATTTACTTACAGGAAATCCTCATATCACTTATTTTTATCGTGATGAACGTTTATTTAGCTGAAAAATTTAATAAAACTCAAGAATGTTTTCGTATACTTTATTTTTTACTAGCTGGTTCCTGGCATGCGTTGCAATCCCGTATTCAAAAAAATACATTGTTTCTCCCTGAATCACCTTTCCCGTGCATCCCCGATTCCCTCCCGCGTCCCCTTCCTACCTAGTTTTATAAATTATAGCCTATATGTTATTCTGATGTATGAGCTATATTATTATAAAGTTTCATTCAAATCCATTCAGTAGTTTTTGCGCGAAAGAGTAACAAACACACATACATCCATAAAAATTTTCACGTTTATAATATTAGTAAGATAACATTAGAGAAAAAAAAACATTTTTTTATAACACAGCTACTTACATTCTCTGAACAGATAATAAGAATTAAGTAGCTATTCTGGGGTAACTACATAGGATAGATGTATATTTTTTATAATTATATAAGCACATTATCTGGTAAGGCGGTGCAATTGACAAAAACATAATTTTGCCAAAAAAAATTATTAGGAAAATAATGTCGGCGGGAGATTGGCATTTTACCCCTGACCTTCCAAGGGTTAAATGAAAAGATTATTTAATTTTAAACCCATGTAATGCTTTTCACCCACCTTTATTTTTTAAATTAATCTGCTTTTCAAATTATTCAAAATTCCCTACAGCTGTTTATCTTTCATAAATATTAATTTATAAATATTAATAAATGCCTATGATGTTGTTTTCGTACTAAGAAAATTAACATAAAATGAACAAATATTTATATTTATATTTCAGGGTTTGTGAGATGAGAAACGCTCCCTTTGAGTCTGAGTGGAACATGCCGGATTTCAGCAACTGTTTGGCAGACGGCCTCAACGATATCTTCACTGAGGTTTGCATTTAACTACTTACAAATAAACAGATTTTTTTTTAAATTCTGTGAAAAATCAGGCTGAAATTTAATGAAATAATATACTGCCTCAGGATCATTGCATCGCAAAAGAATAAATTTACCTTTCGAATGATAGTAATCTTGAAAAATTTTGACATTTGAGTCCTATAATTTCAAAACTCGCTATATCCGATTTTTGACGAAATGATCTGAGTATGACACCTTGTTCACATTTTTGCGAGGACCAAGACTAACCTAAAATTGAGATTTAAAATCTCCCTTATCCCAACCAAAAACCATGTTAAAACTGCGAGTGAGAAACAAAACCCACTATATCATTCAAGAAGTTACTATCAAAACCCGCTATATCGGAATTCAACCAATCACAAGCAGTTATTTTGCCAAGATGGTGGGTGTTGAAACACGCCCCTCGGGTCAGTTGAGTTTCAAAAGCCTCTAAATTCCACACATGAAGTGAGTATCAAAATCTGCTATATCCATTTTATTTATCCAAATTACTCAAATATTTCTAGACATATATTGAAAAATGAACACTTTTCAAATGTATTACTCCAATTCATTATATAAAAATAAAAAATGCAATATTTTATTTACGCTAGAGATATGACAGTTTTTTGCGGTTTTCTCTATATAGCGGATATAGAAATTGAACGACTCATTTGTCAAACATTTCAACAAACGAAATACATATTTCAAATAAAGAATTACTAAATTTAATAAAATATTTTTGGTACCAACTCTATTTCTTATCTGATACGATTTGTACTTAGCAGTTCCAATTTTCAAAATTAAAAGTTCTTTGAACTTGAATAATTTTACAGATTACACAGGAATAAGCATCACTTCGCACATGCACCCTTGCACCCATGCACCCATGCACCCATGCACCCATGCACACATAAACCCATGCACCCATGCACCCATGCACCCACCCTCCCATGCACACATACACCCTTGCACCCATGCACCCATGCACTCATGCACCCATGCACCCTTGCACCCATACACCCTTGCATCCATGCACCCATGCACCCATGCACACTTGCACCCATGCACACATACACCCATGCACCCATGCATACATGCACACATACACCCTTGCACCCATGCACCCATGCACCCATGCACCCATGCACACATACACCCATGCACCCATGCACCCATGCACACATGCACACATACACCCTTGCACCCATGTACCCATGCACTCATGCACCCATGCACCCATGCACCCATGCACCCATACACCCTTGCACCCATGCACCCATGCACCCATGCACACTTGCACCCATGCACCCTTGCACCGACAATGGAAATTAGTATATTTAATCATTGGCACACGCTTCACTGTCTTATTTCACAACTAAATTTTTTTAGTGTGATGGAAAAATCTGTCTTCTTGATTTTGTTTGAAATATTTTTTTAATTTTAAATTTTTTTTTCATACGATGAAAGCAGCCCAGCGATTTTGAAATGTATATTTATCCTCTGCTTTGTCTGTCTGGCAGTTTTTTGACTCCCAATATGAACAAGTCATGGAAGTTTATTTCATTCCTCTCTAATAATTATTATTTTTTTTTTATTTACATTTAAACCCGCTAAACTACTTATGTAGTTTGTCAGCAGGTACATAATCACAACATTGGTACATTTTCAAACATTGTATACATATAATTTTATAATTTTGATGCTAAATATCAATTAAATAGATTATTTAAATTACCGAAATAGTATATACATGTAAGTAGCACTAGAAGCCTTAAATAATAAAAAAGTACAAATGGATTTAGTATGATATGATATAATAAAAAAATAGTATGTTATGATATAATAAAAAAGTACAGATGGATTTAGTATGAACAAATGAAATATAATCACAAGTAAATTAAAAGTTTCATATACATTAGGTATTACAAAAATTGTAATGAATTTACCAATTCCTTCAATGTGAGTTTCAATAAAGAATACAAGGGCTTCGGTAGGGCATCAATAGAGTCATCACGACACCGTCGCACGATACTCACGTCTTACCGTCGCGCTGTCATTCAAAAAAAATTTTCGCGAGTTTTATTCACTCTTGGAAGGAATAATGAGTGACGCCGTGCTCATCGAATTAAGTAGCATCATTCTCGAGCAAAGCAGGACGATAAACGAGTTGTTAGACCGTGTAAAGGCCATAGAAGCAACATTGAATTGCCAGGTGACAAACAATGAAGACAAAAATATACTACCTACGAATCCCTCTACACAGCGCTGGGCTGACATAGCGGCCCCCCGCGGTCCCCCACACCGCGTCCGCTAACCCGTCCGCAGTGGCACAAACCAAGGAAAGGATGCGTACTAGGGCGGCCACCAAAGCTAAAAATAACGACATTCAATTTGAAACCGCATCTTTTAGCGGCGCGACCCCTAAAACACACACGACAGAACCACACATTCCAATTTCCAAGCACGAATCGAAAACCGCTCCTAATCAGGAAGAATGGATGAACGTTAAACGCAGACAACGGACAGCGAAGAACTTGATTGTCGGGAACTCCGATAAGTCTTCAAGTGTAAAAGCGTTTCCAAGGATAAGGAATATTATTGTGTCCAGAATTTTAAAGGACACAACAGAAGAAGAGATCCGGGCGCACCTGGAGAAAAATAAGATACCGAAATGCGAAATTCAAAAATTCATCGCACATTCTCAAGAATACGCAGCTTTCAGGATAGGTGTAACGGAGGATCTGTACGATAAACTCTTACAGGAAAATTTATGGCCTAGAGGAGTACCGATAAGACATTATCGATACATAAAACCGAGACAAAATCCAATTGATACTAACCAGAACCAGCCCAAACCGAACGATGATGACGCCCCGAAATGACTAGAGAACCCCCTAAAAGCGAACTCTCTCCCTTGCACAATTTATTACCAAAATGTGCGGGGATTAAGGTCCGAGACTGATGATTTCATACAAAGTGTGATAATACAAAACAACGACCTTATACTACTTTCAGAGACATGGCTTAATGACAGCATTTACAATGGTCAACTCTTCGATCAACGGTATGACGTCTTCAGAAAGGATAGAACCTCGGGTCGTTCAAGGGGAGGAGGAGTACTGCTAGCCGCGAGACGTGACCGCGCCACCCTAACCCAGAGACCTACCTATCTGGAAAGTGAAGACGAGAATATGTGGATAAAGACATACCTAAATGATCTTGGTGTAATTTACATTTGTGTTGTGTACATTCCGCCGGCGTCGCCAAATAAAACATATACCGACTTTTTTGATAAGGTTACAGAGAACTTCAATATTTTAATTAATAAAAAAATTATCGTGATTGGCGACTTTAATCTGAACTCAAGTAACAAAGGCACCCAAATGGATCTCCTATATTTTATGAATCTTTTTCAAATGAAGCAGAGTAACTCTATTACAAATGTGAAGGGAAGCACGCTGGACATTGTACTCAGTAACTTTAATTTAAAAGTATACAAATCCTTATACTCACTAGTCAAAGAAGACGCTTATCATCCATCGTTATGTATAGAGATTTCGCCGAACAAAAACACAACCAATTGTCAAACCCGAAACTTCTCGAATAATACTGATAATAGTGTTAGGCGAGGATGGAACTTCGAACATGGTGATTTTAAAGCTCTTTATTGCCATTTACAATATCATGATTGGCAACCTTTGAAGGACATAAATGATGTTAATTAGCGACAAACTTTTTCTATTCTATAATTTATAAATACTTTGATATGTGTTTCAAAATTAAGCGCACTCCGAGGAATGGTAGGAAATATCCTAAATGGTTTTCTAGTGAGGTTGTTAGCGACATAAAGCTCAAATTCAAACATTACAAAAAATGGAAGAAAACTGGAATGGTAAGTGAACGGGACATGTTTTGTCTACTTAGAACAAAAATAAAACGCAGTATTCGATTAGCACTTTTGCAATATATTAATTCTGTTGAAAAAAATATCAAATGTGATCCCAAATCCTTCTGGAAATATATCTCGTCCAAGAGAAGTGATGGCGGGTTTGTTGACCATGTTACTTGGAATGATCAGTCTTTCTCAGGAGCAGATATTCCAGAAGCATTTGCAGACTATTTTAAATCAACTTATAGTAAGGAAGCTGCGGACTTGAAATCTTTTATACCCGGAAAAAATACGCCACTAATAGCGCAGAATGTTGATATTCAAAACATCACAACAATTGACATCACCGCGGCTGCTAAAAAATTAAAAGCCAAAACTTCTTTTGGACCGGATCTTATTCCGTCATTCGTGTTAAAGGGCTGTTTTGAGCCCTTATTAACACCTCTCGCATATATTTATAATCTCTCACTTAACTCCGGAATATTTGTGGAAGATCTCCAAAGTTACACCGTTACATAAAACTGGTGATAAGGCTCCAGTCTCTAATTACAGACCAGTGGCGATCCTATCCTCTCCAGCCAAGTTGTTTGAACTAATAATTCATAAATTCATTTATACCCAAGTTGAACCCTTTATAATTGACCAGCAACACGGTTTTAGGTCTGGCAGATCTACTGTGTCTAATCTAATGGTTTTTACGGAGTACATATCTCAAGCTCTTGATAGCAACAATCAAGTAGATGTATCATACAACGACTTCGCAAAAGCCTTTGACTCGGTAGATCCGCTTATTCTCCTAAATAAACTCGACCAATTTGGATTTTCAGCGAAACTTCTACGTCTATTTCTAAGTTATTTCTCAAACAGACAGCAATACGTAACTTATGGTATATTTAACTCTTCCAACTTCATCACAAACTCTGGAGTTCCGCAGGGGTCAAATCTTGGACCCTTACTTTTCTCGCTATTTATCAACGACATTTATCATTGCATAAAATTTTCTAAGTTTCTCTTATTCGCGGATGACCTTAAACTATTCCTTTTAATAAAATCTTTGGAAAATTGCTTGCAGCTACAAAGTGATATAAATTCTATCGTCGAATGGAGTCACACCAATAAATTAGGATTTAATATTAAGAAATGCTCTATCATGTGCTACACCAAGGCGAACAAAACGATTTACTATAACTACAAAATGTCTTATTCGTCTCTTCAGCACATTGTTATTTTGAGAGATTTGGGAATCACATTTGATGCGCACCTAACATTTCACGTCCACATAGAAACGATATCCAGCAAAGCTCTAAGAATGCTAGGATTTGTGCTAAGCAACTCCAGACACTTTTGCAGCTCAGCCGCGATTCGTTTGCTATACTATAGTTTAGTACGTAGCATTTTGGAAAGTGGTTCAGTAATATGGGGACCAGTGGATTTAACATACTCTCAAATGATTGAGAAAGTGCAAAAGAAGTTTCTGAGATATTTATATCTTAGAGACTTCGGATATTATCCCTGGTTATATCCATCAGCCTTTTTGTCCGGCATGCTGGGTATTAATAGCCTCGCCGAAAGAAGGAAAACTGCTTTGCTGACAACAGCATATAAACTTTTAAACGGTAACATCTGTATTCCCGATATATTACAAAAATTTGTGTTTTATGTCCCCGACAACTTCACAAGAGCGCGCAGACACAGAACTTTTGTTGTTCCGAGATGCAGAACTAACTTACCATTAGTAATGCCGCTCGGAAAAATGATTCTTTTACTAAATTTCCTGCCCCCTGATATAGATATTTTTAAACTAAATATTCATCAATTTAAAAACGCTATTATTACTTAATAAAAAATAAAAAAATGTATGTTTATTATTGGTTATGTATAACTGTAAATGTGCATTTAAAATAAAATAAATAAATAAATAAAATAAAAATATAAATCATCCCTATCTAATAGCCATTTCCTTAGTTTATATTTGACTTTACCATTAAAAACGTTATTATTTTTGATTGTCATTGGTAGTTTATTGAATATTTTGGGTACAATATAGTTTAGGGTCCTTTCACCGTATTTATTGGTACATTTCGGAACCACCAATCCTTCATTTTGAGTGAATCTTGTATTATGTTTATGGTAAACTATTTCCCTGTTAATATTTTACTATATGTATTTAATTTTATTTGCCTGCAGTTCCAGAGGATAACCTTTGGTTATGGAAACACAACAGGTGTGGAGGTCCTTCGCCGCTATCTCGCTTACATCCGTGGCCGGGCTTGGCTGTATCCTGGAGAGGGCGGGGCCATCCTGAAGAAAGCCAAGGCGGCCATGGACTATCTGGCCTTCCTCAACTCCTCCACGGAGAAGGAAGAAGCTGTGGAACCTTTCTTCAGCATCCTGAACCAGCTGCTGAAGTCGGAGTATGCTGTATTAGATCAGCAGGTTTGTTCTAACTAGAAAAATTCATTACAGCAATCTCTCGGTAAGGGGCCGTTCAAGTATTACGTAACGCAGTTGGGGGGGAGGGGGGGTCTTGTGAAATGTTACTGTGCGTTACGGGGGAGGAGGGGGTTCGAACAACGCGTTACGTAACATGTTTTTCTTTATTTAGATAAAAAAACTGAGGAATTAAAATCTTCCAACTTGGCAATCCATTTCGTTCTCGAAATCTCTTGTTTTATTTATTACCGCAAATGCGATTAAAACAAGAATAAAGGTATTTAAGCGACTTTCCAGTACTTAATGGTGACTTTCAGGTAAAAATTGTCACTTGGGCATTACGTAACGTTTAGGGGGAGGGGGGGGGGGTGGTACGGGAAAAACGTTACGGCGCGTTACATGGGGGGAGGGGGGGTCAAAAATCTTCAAAATTTTCAAACTGGATTATCCGACAACTACTATAATTTGCCTTTATTTTTACTAGTTGAAAGCACAAAATCAAGCTCTGAGATTGGTCGGTATTCACATGTCAATTTCAGTAGTCCGCCGCATACCTAGACCCGAACATCAAGCTTTGTACACTGACGGGTAGGACTCTTTCACAGTTAGTTGCCATACCGCTGTCTAGCTTAATAGAGCTGACCATTTTAACAGTCACCAGGGTTCATTATCATTGTTTTAGGACATTAATTTATGTTAGTCCTCTGTGTATTCTAGCAACCTTGCTTGTTTTAATAATTTTACCATGTGTCGTCTTTGGAGATGCCGTGTGCAGAGTATTTTTAAGTAAATGAATGACAGGAATTTCTGGAAAGGAAAAGGGTATAAGGTTTGTGTGGGAAACTGGAAGTCAGTGTTTGAATTCATCCCTCCCACTTGCAAGGCGATGGGTCAAGAGAGTCCTGCTGGACAGTTAAAAAGGTCTCCCTCAACCAGTCTCTCCAAATCTGGTCTTCCACGCAGGTAATGGGCAGACGCATCCGCCACCAAAACCTGGTCAAACCCCCTATAACCTGGGCATCTCTGTTAAGTCACAAAAAGTAGCGATCCACTTTGGGTGATCTATGACAGAGGTCTCAGTTAACCAATGAATGGTTCCCATGGTGAAAGTACTCATTCCCGCCTCTTGTTGTTTAATTTTTCTTTAAACCCTTAATCCGCAACAACAAAAAAATGTACCTTTGTTTCCAATTCTCTTACTAACTTAGGTACCCTATCTGCTCTTATTATTTTTTTAACTATTTAACAATCTATTATCCAGGGTGTCCAAGAGCTGCAGCAGGCAGTGGTGATGGGGGCCGCATTTGGCGGGGGGCCGTCGCTCCGCCTCAGTGAACTGTCGGTGCATTGTGATGCCATTCGTCCTGGTACCGCCACATACCACACCGAGTTTCCTTTCAGCAATACCAGGTAACTTCAACACAATTTATATACTACACTGAAATAACTTAGCCTAACCAAACCAATCCTGGCCCAACCTAAGTTAACCTAACTTAAACATCACTCTAAATTCATTTAATAGTATGTAACTACCGCACCTAATGACAATGTATCCAAAACAGAAAATGAATAAAAGGATTTTAAGAAAATTACGAACTTTATGGTGGAAATTAACATAAAAAATATATTTTTCTATTTGTGTATGTACGTAGGTACCTACCGCTTTATTATTGGCGAACTAGTTTTGACCACAAACATGTTTAACACCTATTATCGCGATCGAAATTTTGGTAGTGGTAGCTGGCCAACAGAGACACACATCGATCATCCAGTTGATCAGTCAGACATCACCAAATACTAAGTTTGAGATAGTGAGGAAAGCAATATTTGAATGATCACCATAAATGAAACATTATTTACATGATCATGCCTGTTTTGTACATAATAAATATGGTATAAAATAACACCGGGAGGCATATCGCACCTATTCCTACTACTGAGCCAGTAAACATCAACATTTTGTTTCATTCACAATGTACAATCTTTTGTGCATTGTAATTGATTTGGTGGTATCTATGAGTAATCTGAATACTGTACCAGGTAGAGGTAGGTGGGGTACTACACTTTTACATATAACTGCAAACTGAACTCAATTTAGATTTTTAGAGATGTCTGACTATCAACTGGACGGTCGACAGATGTAACAGAGCGAGAAGGAAATAGATATGACCCGGAAATATTGTCGTAATATCTGTAGCCAAACAGATTCACCGGCAAGACAGAGAAATACAAAAATAATCTTGACGGCAAACTGGGCAAGACATTGCCGTAAAAAGTGCCATAAATCCAAATAATTGGAACCTATTCAATTACACGTTATGTTCATTCTTTAGCTATATTCTGGTGTATGATTCAAATTTTTACAATTTTTTTCTAGCCACGACCGGTGGGACAAAGAGAGTATAGATCTTTATCTGGCCCCAGTTGAGGGGCCCAAACCTGCCCCAGATAAATATATCCTAATGTTCATCAACTACAAGAACCTCACCAAATACTTTACTTCTCTCTACTACTCCACTGAAGTCAAGTGAGTTTCATTTATTGATACTTTTATTTTAATTTCATTTATTAATTTTGACTAATGATTTATTTCAGTCTCATGAATTTTTCTGCTATTTCTAGATTGACAATAATTGACATTGTTTTCTATTGACTTTTTATCGACTCTCACACAGGAGGCCCTGATGAAAATAGTTTCAAAATTAATAGAATACTTTTACTGTTTAAAAATGTCTCAGCAATGCTTACTTCATCATGGTTTACTTACTTATTGTGATGACCGTGGCCGGTAATCATCATTACCTCTGGACTCTGTTGTATGGATCCAGATTCCTTGTGATGATGATCTCAGTACAGGGTGAGGTTGACAATAATAAGTCGTGGGTAGACTATTGTGGTTTATTCCGAGATTGGTACAATGGTGCTTCGTAGGAAGCCTGAATGCAAAGAGGACGAATGGACAACATTCACAACCTTTCATACGTTACTCATGCTGTCTCACTCATACACGCATGTCTCTTTTATACCGCGAGACATACGTTCACCACATCCCTCCACACTTAAATCCGAAGACAGTTACACAACATGATGATTATAATAATATTTACAATACATACATTATATTATTTACAATACATTATCATGTTGAGTCGAGAGCTGAGTCCTGTCTTCATTGACTCATCTGTGTGTCCGAGGTCGTAATTGGTCTTTCCAGTTTCCCAACGTGGAAGCCACCGGTTCACTGGAGCTGGAAGTAAAAGGAGAAGTACCCATTAGAATGTCATCCGGCACACGGCTGGAGACATCGTAGTTATTATACGACCGTCTCCTTGTCTCAGACGCGATAGAATTATCATGGTCATTATCCCTAGCTACACATAGCTTTGACAACTGATCAAAATGTCTTTTCCAGTACATAATTTTACCATACAAATTTACCTCAATTAAATAACCTTTTTTACCTAATTGTTTGTATACCTTCCCTGGTACCCATTTATCCTTATTTTTATCCTTAAAATCCCTTACCATTACATTTTGATCAATTGAAAAACCCTTGGATCGTTTATTATTTCTCTTGTAATAATATTTCTGATTTTCCTGACACTTATCTCTCCCCCCTCTTGGTACAAAATTGTTTAAATTTGACCTTAATTTCCTTCCAAATTCAAAAGTTATATTTGTCGGATTGCAGAATTTTGGTTCCGCATTCCCATTTAATTTTAATTGCACTTTACTTTTATTAAAACTACCCACTTTCTCCGAAAAAACCTCCTGGAATTTTCGAATTTTTTTATTCACTTTACTTCTACCATTCTCAAATACACTGTGAGAAAAAATTTCATTACCCTCCTGGGATGAAATTGATTGTAAATCACTTCTATCATTCTCAAATACACTGCGAGAAAAAATTTCACTACCCTCGTGGGATGAAATTGATTGTAATTCACTTTTATCTAAGTCACTTCTATCATTCTCCAATACATTGTGAGAAACAATTTCACTACCCTCCTGGGATGAAATTGATTGTAACCCCGTGAATCCAATATATTTTTTTTTTTATAAAGTCATGACCTAGAACCTTAGTTGTTCCATTTTTAACTACACAAAATTCTAAAATTTCTCTATAACCGTTATAATCAACTAATAATGAAATACAACCCAATAAATTCAACTTACAATTAGCGTAACCCATCAAGGTTAAATCCTTTGGTTTTAAATCCAAATGTTTGAAGTGTTTAACATAATCTATGTCTGTCAATATCGAAATTGCCGATCCTGTATCCAAGAATCCATTAAAAATCATATTGTTCACTAGGATTTTGCACATAATTGGGTCACAGTTCACAGCATGTACCACTAACTTCTTCTTACTTCCCTGCGTATTCACAAACACAGAAGAAATAACCTTTTTACTAAACCCGCGACATATTTTACTAATGTGACCTTTGCCTTTACACTTAAAACAAATTACTTCTTTAAATTTACAGTTTATCGATTCATGATAACTTCCGCAATGTTTACATCTAGTTTGATTCGTAAATGTAACATTCTTATTTCTAGGTCTACCCGCTGATGGATTTTGTTCTGGTGACAAAACGTTCCGCTTATTTTTAGCTATCAAATTTACACTTTCCGTTTTAATTGATTTATTAATTACCTCGAATGAATCCATCACCATAGCACATTCTAAAACTTTTTTCAATGAAAAATTTTCAGCCTCGATGAATAATTTCTCCTTAATACGACCAACTCGAAGACCGGTGATAAAAACATCTTTTAAATTGTTTTCAAGTCTGTCTTCGAATTTACAAAATCTAACAAGATTTTGTAAACGTGCTATGAAGTCGTTCACAGATTCTGTCTCTTTGTGTCTCGCAGCAAAAAAAAATTCCCGTTCCTTGAACACATTTCTTTTAATTCCTACATGATTCTCTAACAATAACAATAAATTTCCGACCATAAAATCTGTAATTTTTTTTGGAAAACATAAATCAATTAATAAATTTATTGTCTCTGTGTGTAAATGGGATATTAAGACCGCTCTCTTTTTCTCAACCGAATTTATTTTGTCATCATTGACAAGGATGAACTGTTCGTATTGCAACACGAATGTCTCCAGTTTGTCTCTCAAATGACAAAACCTGGGCAGTTCCCCCCCTTCTATCTTCACACAGATGCAATCAATAAAAAAACAGAAAATTAACAAACAGCACTCAACTCACGACTCTGTTGACTTGATGCTGCTCCGATCTCGCCCTTCCGCGGACCGTCTCCTGGCTCCTGAACCCTGGTCGTCCTTCTAATGCCCCGGCACGCCTTCCATGCGGTCTGCACCTGGTCTCTGATCCTCTCCTGAAGACCCGGACTTCTCCATCCACGCCTTACGTGTATGCTCCTCCAGGTTCTCGGCACTGAATAACCTTATCCAGCGCCTTGATGTTCTTTAGGATGCCGATTCTGCTGCTCTTGCTCTTCCTGCTCCGCAATGATGTGGAGTCGTGATCTGGCCCTTTCTCTGCCCGATCACCTGTTGACCACTGTAGCCTCAATACGCGTAAATCTGCCAAATGTGAATTTGGCTGCTGCGTAAATCCGGTCCTTTACCGGCTGCGCCAAATGTGATGACCGTGGCCGGTTATCATCATTACCTCTGGACTCTGTTGTATGGATCCAGATTCCTTGTGATGATGATCTCAGTACGGGGTGAGGTTGACAATAATAAGTCGTGGGTAGACTATTGTGGTTTATTCCGAGATTGGTACAATGGTGCTTCGTAGGAAGCCTGAATGCAAAGAGGACGAATGGACAACATTCATAACCTTTTATACGTTACTCATGCTGTCTCACTCATACACGCATGTCTCTTTTATTATTTCACCACACTTATTTTTTTAATTAAACATTTAAGCATTGCTAACATGTTAATTTTTAAATAATAAAAGTGGTTAAAACTAAGTATTATTTAATTTTTAATAAAAATGTTGCTATAAAATAAGTTTGCTGTGTTTGTAGAACAAAATAGTTTCCCTCAGGGCCTAAGTCATCTGTAGGGATGCTGTGTGGGGGTCTTTTTAGGGAAGTTCTAGGAAGGAAAAAGTTATTAGGGATGTGTAGGAATCTGAGTAGTTCCCAGGGCGGTGATACCCATACACGCCTCCCAAATTGTAACATTCTGAATTTCTAACATTCTGGCAGTGTTCTGTTCTATGCCTAAGAATATCCGGCGGTTTTTGAGGTGATGAATTCATCAGTCAATTTTGAATAGCAGCATTGTTTTTCCTTTTTTTACCTCAAATAGGGAATTTTTAAATGGGTTGCTAATAATTTTTTTTCTGTTTTGTCTGCAGGGACCTCAATGGACTGGAGTACTGGGTGGCTTCGCACATTGTGACAGTTCGAGTGGCAAACGGGGAAGGACAGATCCTGTCTCTCCCTCCAGGAACAGTTTCCTTTCAGATCAAACTGTTTCACTCACCGCCGATGCCTAGACCCAAAAGTAAGTAAATTGACCCAGCAAAGTTGAGCCTAGCAGCGATATTGTTTGACAGTTTTTAAAAAAAATAAATACAATTCTCTCTTAGATACTTATTTACTAGTTGAAATCAAGCCCTTTAATATGCCCGTATTTGTATTACAAAATTCAATAGTCAAGCTTTGTACAATGATGGGTTGAGTTATCTTACTTTCATAGTGGATTTATATTTGTCTGACGTGTCGTGTCGTGACATATAGATGTAAATGCTAGCCATCACGTCAGAGCACATCATGACACGACACGTCAGACAAATATAAATCTACCACTATGCATTCAGTCACTATACAGTCATCGAGCTTGCTCTTGCCTCTCGCTGACCATCTGATTTTACCAGTCAAGTCTTCTACGTATTCTAGAAAAATTTGTCCCATGTGTTTTCCGTTCGTTTCAAAATATTTGAATAATCTTTACAAAATGTTTGAATAATCTTTACAAAATGAAGTCTCTTCACAAGAGTAAACCTGACACCTTAACTATAAACCAAAAAATTGAAATTTTACAAAAAATCGATAGCAGTGTACCAAAAGTAGTTGCTCTAACGCCAGAGTTAACGGCGCATTTTCTGAGTAAGGAAAAATTTCCTAATTTATATTTAGTCATCGCATACAAGCATCAAAATAATACGACAAATGGATATTCATTTATATGTAAGTAATTAATCCATACCGACTGACAACAACAAACGACAGGCACAGACAAACCATTGAAAGCTGTAGAAAATCACTGAAATTTGACATTCGATATCGCACAACGGATGCCTTTCGATATCATCTATATCCGATATCATATGCCTTCCGATATCATATTTCAATTTTACCGTTTTGTCTTAATTGTTTCATAACGCTACCACAAAAGATACTAGAAAGTTCAATCCCAATAAAAATAATAAATAATTGGCATAATTAACATCTTATTATTGTATTATTTTGTAATCTCTGATTTGCTGTCAACTTTCTCTAAAATATATAAATTAAAAATACAGAATCACCCTAGGTACTAATTAAAATTTATCATATATTTGTAGGTTCTGGAACAATTGTGTGCGGTAGATATGAAAATGGGATGTGGTCAGAAGGCGCCTGCAAGACCCTGAGGGTGTCCTCTGAGATGACTCAGTGTACCTGCGACGACCAGGGGATGTATGCCCTGCTGCTTGCGAGGGAGACCACTCAGGTGGGTTTACTCACTTCCTTGACAATTACATAGTACAAAACAGTGACAAAATAGAAAAGTCAAGGAAAAAAATTAACCTAACCTAACCAATTCTTTTATTATAATTCTGTTTTGTCATTGTTCTTTAGTCATCTGTTACCAGTTTACTCGTTAAATATACTAATTTCGGTTGTCGGTGCTTGCGTGAAGTGATGTAAAATATTCCTGCATCAAGCCCAATGAGCTTTTAATTAAAAAATTTTAACTGATTGTTATTCAGACAAGTGATAAAGTAGGTACCAAAGTATTTAATTTTATAATTAATTAATTAGTAGTTCTATATTTCAAATGTGTATTTCTTATGTTTAAATTTTTGACAGGTGATATTTCATATTAACTACAATATTGGTTATATAGATTTTTCGAAGTTTACTAAGGGTATTCATTCAAAAGGTTAATTTCTGATGTCTCTCAGTCTGTCCAAATCCAACAATTATAATATCCTGTGATCTTTCGCGGTGACACCCGGGGCGAACCGCACCCCCCCCCCCCCCCCCCCCCCCCTCCGCCCCTCCCTCGCTACGCTACTGTTCACGGCTCTGTTCTGGTATATTATAACAGACATGAACTAATCTGGCTCACGGACGGGCCCAAGATGAAGAAAGGAATTTTTGTAAGGCTTCCTTTACCAACAATACAAAACCACTGATCTTAAAAATAACCATCCATTCTTCCAGAACGGTGCCCTGGAGTTGGGCAGCAGCCAGCAAGCCGTATGGGGACTCCTGGGGGCCTCAGCCCTGGCCCTCTTTGGCTCGGGGCTGCTCCTGCTCCCGGCCTGGCTGCGAAGACGGTGCTGCCTGCTCTACCTGAAGCTGCACTATTGCTTCACCACCTCGCTGGCCCTTGGCCTGATGCTGTACTGCTTGATGTCTGATGTAAGGATTTCTATATAAGATATTGGCTAGTCTTCTTCATATGGTTGGAGAGTTGGTGGTTCCGTTCAATGGTGTTCGGTGTAGCGTTGCATAGCATCCGTGTCAACTGTTAGAGTGAATATTCTTCAATAACATGCTCCATGGTTTAAGCTGTCATTAGTTATTTGCCGTCTATTTTACATTAGATAACAATGTAGTTCTTTAAAACTTTTTAAAGAACTACATACAGTACATCTTCAGGGCAGATGTTCAGATTGTGGTAAAGTGTATGTTTTAGAGAAGTGATACCGTGCTGCAAGCATCAATCCTCTTAATTGCGGAAACAACTATTGAAATCCACAAAACCCCATTTATCTAAATAGGGACTTCGGGGCTAAGCTTAATAGTTCTTGTTATCCGATACTTGATGGTTAAACCAAAACTAAACGCCGAAAACCACACCAATTTCACTAATTATTACACTAATTATCGCTCTAACCATTCGAGCAATAGCTACCCAAATTTGGGTAGATGTTTTTTATGAATAAAAATTAAATACCTACACACTTAGTTAAATTTATATCTTTAAAATATTGAATAAATGGTGTGAAATTCAAGTGGATTTATTGGCTTTAAACTACATTAAGCAGTTTATATGTTTCCATATTAATATTTGGAGGTTATTAATTAAATCGAATGGCTGAATCAAAAACCAATCACCCAGAAATCTCTATTGCTCAAGTGGATATGACGATTAACGCTTGCAACACAATATTACTGCTACATAAACACATGCTTAACCACAATCCGTCCATCATCTGCCCTGATAATGGACACTGTAATGCCATCCGAAACTTTGGCTAAAGAAGAATGAAGCAAAATGAATCACAATTACATACATTGTTATTTTTAATTCTAATCTCGAACTTTATGTTGCAGTGGTGTGGCAACATGTCAGGGGGGTGGTTAGAGCTGTTACTACTGGGTGGTGGGGCTGCACTTGTAGCTCAACTCCTCTTACTCCACGCTGAGCTGGCCTGGCCCGCCCCACCGCCTCCCAACCTGCCCAGGACCATCCTCATGCTGATGACAGGTTAGACAGAGGAAATTTTACATTATTTTTAATTATTCTTTTTAGGTCATCAGACACTGTGATTCCGCCGAGAAAGGAGGGTATGTACCTAGGTACTTTCTTGAAGGTGTTCTTTTTCATTTTTCACTAGTGCAACAAAATTGAGATGGGTAGGTAGTTACCCGCCATCTTGAATGATTTTCTTTCACGTGTTCCATATTTAAAATATGGATCCCACATATAGCAGGGATCCTATCTTATCTATTTTATTATGTGTCTATTTCACAGAATCTTTCAAATAGATCAAAGAGAATTTTTTTCATTACATCTTTCCACAAGGGCGGATTTAGGGGGGGGGGGGGGGCACGGGGGCACGTGTACAGTACATACTTAGAAGCAAAAACTGTCTTTATTAAACATTTAATTTTTCTATTGTTTTGACACTTTCATAAACCTTCATATACATACTTGAACTTGTAGATACAAACTTGAAGTATACTTCAAGTTTATTTATAACAGTAACTGTTGATTTTTTGCCCGTCCGCTCCTTGTGCCCCTCCCAGAAAAAAATCCTGGATCCGCCCTTGTCTTTCCATACCATGGAAACCCAAACATGAATGGACTTCAAGTTTGGGTTTGTATTCTGTTTGGTTTTCAAATTCGGTTTATATTCTGTTAAACCCAAACTTGAATGGACTTTTGTTCTATGAAATAAACCATAGAATGGATGAGGTGGGAACCCAGTATATGAAATAGATCAGTGAGAACAGGCTTTTTATTTGATGGATTGCCTGATGGAAATAGAAGTTGATTCTACTTCAACTTGCGTTCTATGAAATAGACCACGAGTTGGGAACCCGGTATAATATAAACAGAGCAGTTTAATTTATTTAGCAGTTATTTTGAAAGATGCGTTTTGCAGGAAAAACTGAAATTTGGAGGAAGTTGAACTTCAGAGAAAAATTTCCTTCTAGATTTTTTTTTTAAAATTAGCTCCACACAGGAGGCCCTGAGGAAAAAACCCTCAGGGCCTATGGGGATCACTTTGGGGATGCTGTTTGGAGGGTCTTTTTAAGGGAAAGGACGGAGAGGACGTTCTGGAAAGGAAAAATGTATGACAGGTCCAGAGTAGGTGGGCAAATGCATTGACAAAACCTAGACAAACCCGGGCACCCTTGCTAAGTCACCAAACGTAGCGAATCTCTTGGGGTGATCTATGACAGGGGTGTTGGTTATCCAATAAACCGCCTCCCAATTTGAAAAATTGATTAATTATTTATTTAACTGGTTTTCCCAGGTGTCTGTGTTCTGGCAGCCCTGTGCTCCCGCGCGGCCGGGGGCTACGATTGGGGCCTGCGAGCCCCCTCCACCCCGCTGGCCGTGTTCGGGGCCGCATCAGCCCTACTGGCCGCACTACACTTCTTGCTGTGCGTGTGCGTAGCATCCAGATTGAGGCTGCTGAGGTCCAAGCTACCGGACAGGCATCATTACATAGAGAAGAGGTAAGTTTTAACATCACAACAGCTAAATATTCACTTCACCAGTTCACAATTTGACCTCTCAACTCCTTCCTCGGTGTGATTATGATTTGCTGTATGGGTTATCCAAATGAGGCTACCTACTGAAGTAAAGCTACCTGACATGCAACCAATGACGTTACAATGAGGGATGTTATGGAGCTCCGTAACCGTAACCGAAACCAATATAAAAGTTTCGGATAAAGGCGGAGTCTAAATGATAGGCTAAAACAGGTTTTTGTTCATTTTGCCCGGCCGAGCCGTCACTTGTCACACAAGCCGCGCGTGTCTCTTGCAGTTTGCATTGTTTATGATTTATTTTGTGATTGTGGGTGTACAAACATTAAAACTATTAACAAAAATTCTAATATCCGTAACCGAAATTATCCGAAACTAGCAGATAATCCGAAATAATTTCATATCCGTAACCATATCCGAAACCGGTTTAATATTATTTCTATATCCGTATCCAGATCCGAAATTTCATATCCATAACATCCCTAATATAGATAGACGCGTGGTAGAAATGCAGGGCTGGGCAAAATACATGCTTTGCTGTATCTAAAATACAAATTACAAAATACTTTTTCGCATGTATTTGAAATACGAAATACAAAATACTTTCAAGTCGTGTATTTGAAATACAAAATACAGTATTTTAACAATTTTTTCAATTCAAATACAAATTACAAAATACATTTGGTTTTGGTAGAACCTTTGGTTGCAATAAATTGTCGTAAGTGCCCTTATTTAAGGGTGCGTTTCCGTAGACGCCAAGCTGAGCAGAGTGAACCAGAGACGTACAAAAATTGACCAATCATATTGCTCAGAAGACATCTCACATCTCATCTCCGCTCCACTTGTAAAGTTTTGTGGTATAGGACCCAGGTGTTAGATAATAAAATTATTATTATTATTACTAGCAGTTAAAATCCCGCTCCGCAGGTTTTTACTGATAGGCCCTGAGGGCGGCTTTTGGTTTGGCTTCGCCCAGTTAGTGTTGGTGATCATTTTATAAATCCAATAGGAACTGGTTTCAAAATTAGCCCGTTCCTCGTATCCACTGTCAACTTGTCAACGCGACAAAGTAACCGGGTCGGGCGATGACATCATATGTAATATACAGCCACTTGATACAACTGAGTATTACCGTCAATCTTTCGAAATCCGGGAGATACTGCATTTTCACAAATTCGTAGAACTAGGAAGGACACGTCCCTATGCGTCTTGCCGACGAAAGTGGCGATATCTTGTGACGAATTCTTGAAATAGAAACCGGATTACAACGGTAGCTTTGTCTGAAAATCCACAAACACAGAATTTATTTGTGGCAAGGCTTGTAAGGCGTGGCGTCGGACATGCAATCGAAACCGGGTTCTGAAATTCAACCACGCAGACGCTACGGTATTAATAACGTTTGATAATAACATATCATTTTTATAGCGCAGTTTTGTGTTATTTCACTTCAAGTCCGCTCTGCTGTAAATAACTTAAAAATAATCTAGTATTCAGTCAAATTATTCCTATACTGCTGATCAAATTCTATGATACAATACAATACAAAGCAATGACGGAATTTGATCATCCATTATAAATTATCAATTAACTCACTTCTTCATGAATAAATACTGCGAAATGATGAAAACAACAATTGACAAGATACTTGCTTTTAACGTACCTACAATGTTGCCAACTCTAAATATTTACGTAATATATTGCTCTGGATTCTAGCGTTTTTAGTTTATGTATTATCTACATAAGTTTATTTTTCATTATCATTATTAAGATCACTAAATGTATTTGAAAATGTATTTTGAAGCCATAAGTATTTGAAATACAAATTACAAAATACCTCAGCATCAGGTAATTAAAATACCAAGTACAAAATACATTTTTAAGATGTAATTGAAATACAAATACAAAATACGTATTAGTATTTCAAATACAAGTAATTCAAATACTGCCCAGCCCTGTAGAAATGTAATGTGGTAGAGTGGCAAGCCAAAATCAAGTCAATCGTATTGTCTTTGATTTCGTAGTGTTAGTACTAAACTGCCAGGCTGGAATGCTTCCTCTAAGTAAATTGCATTTGAAAAGTGCCAAAATGCCCTCATGTTTGATGAGAAAATGTTTTCATTACACAGCCAACACTAGTAAAGACCAAGGAATATCATTGTATTTTTAAATACACGCGAATTACTTATTATTATTTATCGATACTAGGGAATGCAATCTCGACTTGAGATCACAAATTCGAGATCTCACGAGATTAGAAATTATAATCTCGCGAGATCTCGGTATTTTCGGGATCTCGTTAGTTAAAAGAAAATATTATTTGAAAGAAAACAAAAACCTTTATTTTTTAATATTAGTTACTAAATAAATAACAGTTATTTTTTTTACTAAAATAATCAATAGAAAATAATAGCATAAGGAGATTAGAAAGTAATGACGGGAGATTTTGAAAGTAACTTCTTAAAAAACAAAGTGTATTAAGGGTGCTCCGAGTGTCTGCTAAACGGCATCTAATGTCTGTTGCAATGTACCCAGCTGCTCCCCATGCCCTCTCCGACTCAACACTGGTTGGCAGCAGCGTGACTAAGCAATTATATCCAATCCAAAAATTATGTTTATTTAACTCACATAAACAATAAAAAATGCATAATTTAAGAAAAAGTCATCACCATAACTGCACTACTAAAACCAACAAATGGCTGCCTGCACGCACGCAAGTATCTCTTTCTCACTCACTCGACACAGTTTTCAGTTTTATATTATCTGTCCCGCTCGTCATCCGTTGCTAATATTCGTAAATAGTCGGGATAGTTTTCTTTCTTCGATCGACACTCCCGCCTGACCGTCAGTCAGTCAGCGCACCACTCGCACGGGATTGCATTCCCTAATGGATACATTTAAAATAATACAATTATTTTCCGCCTGAAGATTTTATGCATCATTAGAGAATGCAAGGCCCACTAAAGTACAAGATCTGGGCGCGCAACATCCAAAATACAAAAACAGTGAAACAAAGAGTTTTGTAATAAAATAGCGTAGTTTTAATAAAAACCTATTAACGTTCCCAGGGTTGGACTGATGAGAAGGAGTGCTGCCATATTCCTGTGCAGTAAAGCATTTGAGATTGCCAGCATCTTTCACTACAACATGCCCGGACCCATCTCCAGCAACATCCTGGCCGCCACGGCTGCTCTGCTGGTAATTCTATCCTTCCTTCCCTAAAAAGATCCTCCACACAGCATCCCCAAAGATGACATAGGCCCTGAGGGGAATTATTTTCCTTAGGACCTGCTGTGTGGAGCTAATGTAAAAAAAAAACTACAAACCTATCCTTACATTATTTTAACATGTCTTCTCATAAGCTTTCTGTCGTTCAGCATAAGTACAACCTCAAACTACAAAAGCTAATTAGCTCAGTGGTAGAGCAAAGCCCCGGCAAGGCTGAGGTCCTGGGTTCAATTCCTGGATACGACCGAGTCTGTTTCTGGTTTTCTGTTTTAAACTTTTGTTTGAGAGTCTTCGATGATTAAATTTCTATTTTATTTTCAGGGTATTGTGGTGTTTGGGTGTTACGTCATTAGAGACGAGACTTCGGGCGGCCTGCGAAGGTTACTGAGGCCAAAGGAAACAGACTGGGACTGCAGTTCAGACTACGCCAACACATCACTCAGCTGTGAGTTTAAAAGCATAATTATATATCTTCTGTTACTGCACTCTAAAATAAGTTAAGGCAGCTTTTAGGAGTAAGAAAACACCAATGGCCAGAGAAAATGGAGAAAAGCCCATTCAGCTTGGAGCCAATGTCCTGCTTTATTGAGAAGAAGACTTGCACATACATTGTGCAGTCAGAAGACATCATCAAACACCCAACAACAAGCCCAGGGAACTTTAAAAAGAGACTGATCAAGGGAATAAGATAAATCATGAGAACTTTGCAGATCATTTCCATATTAGTAATAATATTATTTAACTTCTCGATGGCTTAATTTTAGCCACGTGCTAGCTGATCCTATTTGTGTAACTTACTTGTTTTTTTTTTCAAAGAAATTTTTGTATATTGTTCTATCTTGTCAGTAATGTGTTTATATATTTATAAAAATTGTACATCGTGTACCTTCTGCAGTTTCCCCAGAATAGCTACTTATATTCAGAGTAAAGATTCTTAAAAATTATTTTTAAATTTTTAAAACTTTTGAACACTGTGTAGGGCTCTTCACAAAATAATTAATGATCCTTGTCATTCCTTTGCAGTTTTCATAAAACAGGGGTGTGATGCAGAGTCCCGCAGTGCCCCGGGGGGTGGTGAATGTTCCATGCCTTTGGCGCAGCAGCCCCCCTCCCTCTGGAGGACCCCTCCCTCCATGGGGCACCATAGTATGGAGCACAGAGACAGGTGAGCCTAGAGTTAAATTTTGTAAGAATTGTTATGTTTGTGGTTTCTGAACTGAACATTTTTTTCGCTAATATATAATTGATTTATGATTTTTTCCATTTTCAGGTCAATTGGAAAACAAGCTGATATCGTTAAAAGTGTGGAGTTCAAGAATATTCCTCCGATGATGGATAGTCCCCAGCGCTCCGCCTCCAGCTCCCTCGGGGGCCCCGTGTCCAGCGTGTGCGACCTCGTCCCTTCCTGCGCCACCTCCCAGCCCCAGCAGGAGCCCCAACACCAGCCTCAGGAGTATGTCACTAGAGTGTGCGTGGAACTAGGGATCCTCAACCGAAACCCTCCGCCACCTTCTGACCCTCCCATACTCCTGTGCGCCGTGGACTTTGAACAATACCCCGAATGCAAATACAACATGAATTCCATGGACACGGCAGATAACTGCGTACTATGTGTCAACTCCAAACAAGAAGTTGTCGAACCTCCGCCACCAAATCAGCTACCTATCAAAAGCTGTTTGAAAAACAAAGAAGCACACCCGATTTATCGATCGGATGTTATTCTTAAAGAATCACCATCGACAGAATCCGAAGACGAAAGCCAAGCTGTTTCCGATCAGGAAACTAACGCACCCGAAGATCTAACGCAAGACGAAGATCCAAACATGGACGGAATGCTGGATCTTATCTCTCACGATTTGGATTATCTCTTGAATAGGAATAATGTAGCGGGTGGACCGAGTGGAGGAAAGGTGCAAGTCCAAGCTAACGGAGAGACAAAACCTTTCATCTCAGATAAAATACAAGAAGAAAGCTTATAAACCAAAATCGTCTCTACCAATTTATTGTTCATATAATTACATATTCCTCTTGTTGGACAAACTGGCCATTGCATTTATAGGAAGTATAAACTTAAACGGAACTTTATTTCACTCTGTAAATTCTCTCAATGTGAACAATACTTTTAAGATTTCTCTTTTATAGATGTTCCTTCTGTAAAAACTTCCTTTACAAATCTATTCAATATGAAACTTATCTTACATTTAAATAACATTGTATAAAAACAGCCATAGCATTAAGAATCAGTTCAGTTATTTAATTTTTGCATTCAATTAAGTCATATTAATATCATTTGATTTGTTGATTAAAGATCTCATATCCTTTAATTGGTAAAGACATTAAAAATGCCCAAAGTCTTTTTCAGAGGCACTTTGAAAATTATTCTAAAAAATTTGAGGCTTTTAAATAATGCGAGTTATGATTTTTTTTAAGTAATTGTAAGTTTATAACCTATGACATAAGTGATTAAGATTGTCTACTAAAGAAAAGATTTAATAAGTTAATTTTTGTAAAATAAGTACTTAAAATATTTGAAGAGATTTTTTTTACAGAAATCCTGGACCATTTAAAGAGTATCACCGCCTCATATTACGGGACTTGCACTTTATAACGGTTTTTGTATTATTATGTAGTTTCAGTCAGTTCAGTGCCAGTGCTTGGATTCAGCAGTTTTATTAACCGGAATGCACCATTTAAACAGATTGATAATTATGACATAGGTGTCTACATATTGTCAAATTTTACTCGCAAATGCTATACACATTTACACCGAACAAAGGGGAACCACCAAGGATGTGTTCTCTCACCAGTGTTATTTAATAAAATATCCTCTCTGTTCCAACTTTAATTTATTATTCACAGAGTAAACAATTTTTTACAGAACAGAGACGGTTTTAATAATACCAATAGTTCTGTGAACAGTTGACCTCACGTCCAAATAAGAATATTTATAATTTTCTCTTGTTTAATAAATCAAAAACAAATTTTTCTTGGAAATCATAACAGCTGTAAGCGGGTACTTAAATACCTACCTACTTAAGAATATTATTAGCCTTAAATATTTAGCGTAACATTTTTTGTATTTCAAATAAGTAAGTGTACCTACATTTGTTCAAAAAAATGTCGCCATCTCATTGACAAATCTTTTTACAAACTTTTTTCAGGCAGATAGGTACCTTAATATTGATTATTCCGATTTGACAGCTCATAGCAGGAACCATGATCATGAGATCTCTGGCAGTATAAAAAGGTACTACCAACCATCTTGAACCGGAACGTAAGAAACAAATGTTCAGACAGATGTTGTCAAATGATCGAGTGAAACAGTCAAATATGTTTTGTAAATTACGATCTTAATGATTGGCAGATGTTAATATTAATATTCATGAGAAAAAAAATCTCTACCACATCGTCATTCGGCGTGCATTATCTCATAAGCAGCATTAAACGAATTGCTCAGGAGAGAAAAACCATGATACATATATGCAATATTGTCTACAAATACTCGAAATTATGTGGATGAACCTACTCAGAGAAAATTATTACGAATCAAATGGCATTATTTATGCATTGAACTGCTTACTCGTTAATACGGAATATTTTTTATTCAAACAGTTAGAATCAGATAGGTTTTACATTTTCACGGCCAAAAGTATTTTCATTATTTGTTTTTGGGGTGTCTCCTTCTTTAGCCAACGTTTCGGACACTGCAACGCTGTCTGAAACGTTGGCTAAAGAAGACGCTGTCCGGAACGTTGGCTAAAGAAGGAGGTAGCGCAACACGGCATTACACCCCAAAAACAAATAACCAAAAAAGTTTAATTTAGCTTTATTATTATGAAAAATGAGTATATATGTCGGGGGAGACAAAAAAATACGCATTTAACATTTTAATTTTGTTAAAATTAATTCGCTTGCACGGTAATGCCATTTTTATATTAATCGTTTTTATTTAACATTTCATAGACAATCAGCCAATGCTGCCAATCATAGAAAAAATATTATTGCCATGTAAAACAATAATTTATTCACATTATTAAGTGAATGCATTATTAACAAGTTTGTACCGGTATTTATAACAGCAGAACGTGGAAAGAAATGTATTAGAATAATTGCACATATCCGCTAGACAAACCCTGCTTTGCCAAACAAACCATTCAAAACCTGGGATGTGTATCTAAATTATGGTGTAATGCAGCTTTCGTAGTTTGAACCTCAATCCAATAATTAGAAGTAGGTACTTTTTTGTTTTTATTTTGACGAGAATTTATTTTATAAGATTGATACCAACAAATGTCATACTTGATTTAGAAAAGGAATATTCCGTATTATCCGTGCATCAAACTTCGACAACACGAACGTTCCGTATTATCCGTGAGGTGGACTCTATGCATATTTACCTGAATGGCATTTAATACCACTTTTGGAAAAATTGTCACATTCACAATATTGCATGCCAAACTATGACATCAGAAATTATTGTAGACTTTTAAAAGCTTTGTTTTTAGATTTCTGATTTTGAAAAGAACAGTGCAGAAACCAAAGACGCAGAAACCAGGGTTTTCTTCATCAAAAAGGTATCTTTTAATATTTCACATACAAGAAACAAAAACTGCATTCCGGTTTGGTATGATTGAACCCAAGCTCTGAGCCATTTGTCTTAAATTAATAGTTAAGTAAGCCGTCCAAACGAACCATTTTTAAACTCATTGATAAACACAAGAAATAACTTCTTTTTTTTTAATAATTCGTAGGATAGTTTAAATTTATTTCTAAGTTCATTTCCTATATAAAGCAAATAAATAAGATCTCACTAAAAAAAACATAAATTCTCCTTTACAGAATATCTTCTAGTTTGCTGTGTACAATTTTGTTAATTACTGTGTTTGATTTCTTGATACATTGTTTGATACAGTTGTTTCGCAGAAATTCAAATGTAAAATTGTCATCAAATGCCATTTTTGACATTTGAAGGGCCCCCGTTAAACGCCGTTGTAAGAGTGTTTCATATCTAATAAGCTGACAAACTTAACAATATGATAATTGTCCTCTTCTGCTGATCACAATTTGTTCAAAAGCTGAAATGGACTTAGAAACTTTTTTTTAAAACTGGACAATCGTCAAAAAAACAAAATGGTGCTGAATGGCCATTTGATGATTTGAATTTCTGCAAAACAACTGGTCCTTAGAGTTCTTACTTTTTTCAAAACAAACAATAATAGTTCAACAATACTGTATGTATCAAGTTTTGTATTGTTTTCTGAATTTAAAAAAAAGTTTTTTTTAAACTAATTATCACTCTGTAATATATTATATATATATTGTTAGATTGTAAGGTATATTAACTCGATGTTAGTTTTTTTTACCATAATATTTACCTTAAGTTAAGTCGTGGCTAGTCAACATAATATTAAAGGATAGATTAATGTCTAGTTTCTTAGAGTTGGAGTAAATGACATACAAATTAACTTTAATTTAAATGTTATCTGTGATATGAAGATATTTTTTGTATAAAACCATGTTCAAAGGGTATTTATTACTAGCTCATTTTGTTTTATTAAATATTAAGATTATTTTATAATTTTGTGACAAGGAGGAATCACTTGAAGTCAACATTAAAAAGATTTTAAAATTTCAATTGTTTCATTATTATACAGTTTACTTTAATTAGCCAGGGGTAGGCAGAGAGAATCGACCGCCAAACAACCTGGTCCCGGCACGCACTCCTTGCCTCATTTGCATCCATACATCGTCTCATCCATTTACTTTTCTGTTCTGGAATGAGATAAACCAAAGTAAGAACCAGGCAACTACTCGATATGGACAGAAACTCACGGGACTCTGCCATCTCAGGAGACACATGCAATTGTTGAGAGTGGAAAAGACCAATAGATGCAGGAAATGTGAAGAGGATGAAGAGACTACAATTATTCACCCATGGTGCCAATGTCCCGCTCTGTTGGGAACAAGGCTCAGATACCTGGGAAGACACATTGTGTAACCATAAGACAGCCACAAATCCGATGTCCCGCTCTGTTGGGAACAAGGCTCAGATACCTGGGAAGACACATTGTGTAACCATAAGACAGCCACAAATCCAATGACAAGCTGGGGAAATTGGTATTGTTACAGGAATGAGGTAAAACAGGAGATAACACATTGGGCCTATGGCCTAAGTGCTCGTAATTCAATGACTTAGGCTAATTTTTGATATCACCCCCCACACGCTTTCGGTAGTCAAATTACAGAAATATTCAGTCACAATTAGTGGATAAACCCCTAAACCAGAGTTGAAGTAAATGAATGGAGTTGTAACACAAATTTGATTATATTAATTTGTTTGGAAGATACAAGCTGATAATGTGATAACCACTGGCGGCTAATTGACATAGTAATATGATTGAGGTGTGATTGATATCTGAAAAATCACAATATAATTACAGCGAGTACAAAATATTGTTTGAGTCATATCTTTATCTTTTCAGATAAGAACTTGGCTTTCCTGCTTTTTTAATTATTTAGGGTGACCATTAATAGAAATATTTTCTCGTTCCTGGGAAGAAAATTGGACAGATACAAAAACCCGAACTGGATCTGCTGGAATAGAGAACTCCAGTCCAAATTTTTTTTTTTTGTAATGAATAAATGACCTTCTGACTTAAATAACTGCATATATTTTTTTTTTTAGAGTTTGTTTTAATAGTTAAAATAATTTTCAAAGTTTTCATTTTTCAAGATCCCCCGAAAAACACCGCAGTTATAGTCAATCGTGTGATGTCATCACTCCTGAAAAGTTTTTCAACAGGTGTTCATTTTGTAAGATTCGGAAGAAAGTATGGTACTATTCGATAAGTTAAAACATTATTTAGGTGGAATTATTTATTTATTATATTATATTTATTATGTTATTATATTTTTCAATATTATTACTGGAGAGTGGTATAGAAATTGTTTGAAATTATTATTTTTGTTGCTTTTAAAATCAATACTATCTCAAACGGAGTATCACCTGCACACTGCAAAAATTGTAGGCAAATAAGATACAGGCGATACAGCGCGTACCAGCTGATAGACGATGGCCATTTTGAATTCGAAGTTCGTAGAGAAGTGAGTCGTTCGCGAACGAGTCGGCTCAGTGACCTGGATCTTCATACGGATCCGTAAAATCCGGTTCCGTAAGACCGATCTTCAAAGCTACGGACACACTTACTCGCAGTTCACGGATCTTTGCGAACGAGTGAGCGGATAGCAATTGCTACTAGGTAGCATGCTCTTTGGCTTCTAATGAGCAAGTGTGTCCGTAGTTATTATTCTTATGCAGTCTTTCAATTGAACCGATTCACTGAACCTGATCTTTTCATTGAGCGAGACCTAGTGAAGCGGCTCGTTCAATTGAGCCGCTTTGCCCGTCTCTAGGTAGCATTATGATGGTAGCTCATGGACTTGAATGACTACAATGTTTGATTTATCCTATTCCCTTATAGAAAAATTATAACTATCTTTATCAGTACAAAGCACTCTTTTTAGGGTGAATTGCCTATTTCAAAAACTAAAACAAAAAACAATATATGGTTCGAATTTTTAACAAATATATATATATTATTATTATAAGCAATAATTATCAGCCTGAAACACTCATCCACATTGAAAAATCTTCCGAGAAAAGATACATGACGCCAACGGGACTTGAACCCGTGTCCTTCTGACTGCCGGTCAGCTGCCCTCCCAATTGAGCTATGGCGGCTTATCTTGTACCCACCAAATGATTCAATATATATTAGTGTTTCATTCAACAATTTTATTTATTTATTTAATTATTTTCATATTACATTTGGTTATAAAATGACGTATTGCCCATCTCACTAGGTGTGAAACGCCTGTGTTGAGATGGCAATTTACAGAGTGGTTATCTAAGATTTTGTAGTAATATTATGAAAATGGCAGGTTAATATAATTTTTTTTCTTTAAATATACAATTCAAGTATGTTACATATATATAAGAAGATTGCAGTAGGTACATGGTTACATATATACACACAGTAGGTATAAAGGTAAGTCTGTTTTTAAATACTTGTGATGGATATGTTTATTTGAGGTGATCAATGATTTTACTTTTAAATGTACTTTTGGTTTGCGTGTTTCTAATTTCAGGAGGTAGAGAATTGAACAGCTTTGTTGCATTATATTTAAAACTTCTTTGCCCATAAGAAGTTTGACAAACTGGGATGTTGAAAGATTTTACATTTGACTCTCTTAAGGCTCTTGTGTTCATTCGTTCTTCAAACATGTGTGTATTTTTAAATTGATGAAGCAGGATATTTTTTGAATACAATTTTTGCAGGTTCGGAACATTTAGTGTCTTAAAAATAAAATCAGTGCTTGTTCTCAACGGGACTTTAAGAATAACCTTCAAAATTAGTTTTTGAATCTTTACTAAAGGCTCTAGGCAAGTATTTGTGGCACTACCCCAGCTGATAATACCATATTCAAGTGATGATTGTATAAGAGCACAGTAAACTTGTTTCAGTTGTTTTCTATTTAAAATATCTCTAACATTTTTAAAAAAATAGACGAGTTTCCTCAGTTTTGTCGTTAGGTTTGTAATTTACTGCTTATTATTTTTTTTTTTTTCCACCTGAAAACAACCAACATTATTTTTGCGAGAGAGACATTGTTAGTGTTAAAATCCCTTGCTAGGTGGCGTCGAGACAAATTATGTCTTCATTTATTGGTGAAATACTTAAACTTGTCAAATATTAATTATTATTTTTATTGTTAAACCAACGTTTTTAAGACAAGATTTTTATGCATGGCACAAAGGGTAACAATTATTATAAGCAATAATTATCAGCCTGAAACACTCATCCACATTGAAAAATCTTCCGAGAAAAGATACATGACGCCAACAGGACTTGAACCCGTGTCCTTCTGATTGCCGGTCAGCTGCTCTCCCAATTGAGCTATGGCGGCTTATCTTGTACCCCCCAAATGATTCAATATATACTAGTGTTTCATTCAACAATTACTGCTTAAAACGTTAGTTTAACAATAAAAATAATAACAAATATATATGTTTTTAATCAGAATGATCCCAATTTTGTATCCTTACCTTCCTAAATGGTTATTTTAAAAAAAATCATAAGACAACCAATCCGGTGATGAATATGGGCTGTATTAGTTATATTAGAACAGTGAACTCTGGCGTTATGAAATATCCACAATGTTTTCTTTCCGTAATAGTTACATCAATGTCTTTTTTATCATGAACTGTGCTTTTCGATGTGGGTCAGCTGATTCTTTTTTCGTAATGACTTACTTGTTTTTAGCAAAATTATGTTTTTGTAAATTGTAGTCTTACCAGAGGCAAACCTCTGTTTCAAATGCTACTTATCTGACATTGTCTTCCGCGCCAACAAAATGCTTGGATTTGTTCTTCGTAATGCGAGATCATTTACTATTGAAATTACAATATGGAGAACATATGAAGCACTTGTCCACAGCATCCTGGAATATAGCTCCATTATTTGGGTCCCTTCTGAACAAAACCATATCCTAGAAATAGAAAAGTACAAAAAAGTTTATGTGTTACCTGTACATGAGGGAATATACATACTACCCAATCCTGTATGCATAGTTGTTCTTAACAGAAATGCTCGATCTTAATACCTTAGAAGCCTGCCGAAAAATATTTTTAGGCAAACCTTTTTATAAGTTAATCTCCGGTACTATACTAAATCCGCCAATGTTAAAAGAGATCAACATACATATCCCTAATGCGTATACTCGTGGAAGATCCCACGCACTTTTTTATGCTCCGAAAGCGAGAACTTTTTTTTTTTTTACATTAACTCCACACAGGAGGCCCTGAGGAAAATAATTTCCCTCAGGGCCTATGTCATCTGGGATGCTGTGTGGAGGGTCTTTTTGAGGAGAGGAAGGAATGAACATTGGTCTTGAAGAGACCCATGTTATAGGAAGGAGGAAACACAGAGGCCGGCAAATCATTCCACAGCCGAACTGTTGAACACAAGAACGAGTCAAAGAAACGACCCGTTCTCATGTGACAAATGTCAACCGTGTACAAATGTTGAGCACGCGTTTGGTGTGTTTCCTGAATATGCACCGGTGCCGAAGGGATCCATGATGCTAGTTCCTCGATTCTTCAGTTCCTCAGTTCTTCTGCCTATCAAAATGCATCATTAAACAGAGCAACTCAACTGCTTAATGATTTTGCATTGAGCATCGACATCTTCAATGTCACCTACAGAGAGTTCAGTAAATATCTTTTGACATAAGTCACAAGATAGTAAAACTGCCCCTATGCACTTTTTCTTTTTTCTCTTAAATTTTGTAATCTTCTCCATAATATTTTAGTGTACAACTGTTTTTTTTTATTTTTATTAGCATTATATACAGTCTTTATAAATTCATATATAACGGTGTTAAGAATATGTATGTCATTAACCAATAAAATAACGACAAATTGAAATTTAGAACCACAATACAAAAATACACGATACCTATATATATATATATATATATTTTTTTTTTTTTTTTTTTTTAATTGTACAACAGATTTTTATCCAATTACTGTACAATTTTCTCATTTTAACAGTCTTAACACCTAGGAAGATGATTAATATACAAAAAAATCTTAAGGCTATCTAAAGAAGAGTTATATATATATCTAGTGTTTCCGATATTTCGTTCAACAGCACCATTCCTCTTGTCATGCTATGCTGTGCTAGAACATCTAAATATCTTTACATAAATATGTAAACAATTAATATATGATACTAGCTGGTTCGAGGCATGCGTTGCTATGCCATTTAATAAAAAAATTGTTTCTCCCTGCGTGTTCTTTCCCATTCGTCTTGTTCCCCTTCCTCTCCCGCGTCCCCTTCTCCTTTTGCGTTCCCACTTCGCCTCCTCCACCTTTCCTCTCCCCACTCCACTCCCCCCTTCCCGCGAACCCCCTCCCGAGTTCCCCTCACCACTCTCAGATTCCCCTCCCCCCTACCAGGTTCCCCTCTCCCCCTCCCGCGAACTCCCTGCCCGAGTTCCCCTCCCCCTATTGCAATTTCGCAATAGGGGGAGGGGAACTCGGGCAGCAAAGCTCGCGTGCCACCTATTGCAATTTTTTATACAAATTTCATAATGCCAGAGGTCACCAGTAAGTTTTATACAAACCTTGTCCTGACAATAACGAACATGAAAAAAAAAGAATTATCCAATTTGGTACAGTCGTTCGGAAGTTACGCGCGTACATACATTTCGGCGATTCATTTTTATTTATAGATAAACAATTCTGATAAAGTGCATCTTCTTACATAAATCTACAAAAAGTGTTTAGTGAAATTTTTCAAAGAAGGAGAACCTGTAAAAATAAATAATGTGTACATTTATTTTTTTTTGTGAAAGTAGTAAGTACCCAAAGGATTTTAACCTGAGCATATTTGGAGTAAAAAATATAATATATTAAAAATATTGTAATGTATTTTGCTGTCTGATGATTTATTTTTTCTTAAAAACAATAAAAATATTTAACAATTATTATGAGCAATAATTATCAGTTTGAAACACTTCATCTACATTGAAAAAATCTTCCGAGAAAAGATACTTGCCGCCAACGGGACTTGAACCCGTGTCCTTCTGTTTGCCGGTCAGCTGCTCTTGACCACTGAGCTACCCGCCAAATAATTCAATATATACTAGTGTTTCATTGAACAATTTCTGTTTATTACATTTTTTCCATCTGAAAACAACCAACTTTATTTTTGTGAGAAAGACATTGTTAGTGTTAAATCTCTCGCTAGGTGGCGTCGAGAGAAATTATGTCTACATTTTTTGAGGAAATACCTTTAACTTGCCAAATATTAATTATTATTTTTATTTAATTCTTAAAGGGTTTTTTTTTTTCAATTATTTCTGGCTTTCACCCTTCAAGGGTGTTCTAGGCCATCATTTATAATTACAGAGAAAGGAAAGGTGAATTTATATATTAATTTTATTTAAATGTGCAAATTTCAGAATTTTATGTAAGATTGGAGTAGAGTTCAGACTTAGAAGAGATGAGATGTTGAATGGAGGAGAGGCAATTTTTGATAACGCTTGATAGAAGAGAGGATATTTATTTAGAGAGGGACAATCAAAAAGTATGTGATCAAAAGTTCCCACATCTAGACCACAGAACGTACAATCTGGGGAGTCAAGCACATGAATTTTATAAAGGTGAGAAGGAACGGAGCAATGTCCGATTCTCATACGAATAAGTAAGGAAATTTCTTTTTTGGAAAAATGGGGGAATTTTTGAAACCACGGTTTTGATGGGATAGTCCTTTGTATTGAGGCGTAGCGGGCACCCTTGGATTGACTAGCAATGTTCCAATACTCTGTCAAAACATTGCGGGATCTATCTTTGATGATGGAAAAAATATCAGACAGGGGAATATGGTTTACGAGGGTAACGATAGGGTTAGACGCTCCTTGTTTTGCCAAGGAATCAGCAATATCGTTACCCACTATGCCAACATGTCCAGGAATCCAAATCAGAGTGACAGTTTTTCCAGAGCTTTGAATGGAGGTTATCAATACTCGAATAAGACATACAAAGTGATCATCAGGATGAAGAAGAGGACTGGTTTTAAGTTTTTGGAGTGAACTGAGAGAGTCAGAGAGAACAAGAGAATGTTCAAAATTATTTTTTATTATATATTTGAGAGATTCAATAATCGCAATGCACTCGGCAGAAAATATTGAAAATTGGTTTAAAATTGAATAAAATATTCTTTCATTAGAATTATTGTGGTAAACGTTAATACCAATACCACAGTTAGGAGAGTCCGGAGATTTGGAGCCATCAGTAAATAAAAGAGAAGAGTTGGGCCATTTAGAAGAAATAATGTCATTGAACATATTATTGACAGTACGGGCTGGGAGATTGGAATGACTTTTAAGGATGCCGATCCCTTCTAAAATCGTTGGGGATAGGGTGACGTGACTATATTTTAATTTGTACAAAGGAAGAAGATCATTTTTGATAATTTGAAGCTCTGAGAAGAGAGCGAAAATTTTTACAGATGGCAGGGAGAGGTTTAGTTCGAGCTCTGATTGTAGATGAATGTGTTGAGTCGTTGAACAACGAGACTCTGGGAATAACCTGATGACTTTTAGAATTTAAACATTTAAGAACAAATTTGTTAGCAAATAGTTGACGCCTTAAATAAAGAGGAGGATCAGAACATTTTACTTGAAGGGAATTGATGGGTGACGATTGCATCGCGCCAGTTATTATTCGCAATGACTTAGATTGAATTTTGTCTAATTTACTGAGTGCATTTTTGGATGCAGTACTAAAAAGTGGGCAGGCATAGTCGAGATGGCTTCGAATAAGTGCATTGTAGAGCAACTTAATGCAGATAGGATGTGCACCCCACCAAACGCCAGTCAATGATCTGATAATATTTAAATTTTTTTCACATTTAGTAACTATATTATTAATGTGGGAAGACCATTTAAGTTTCCTATCAAATGTTACTCCCAAAAATTTTACTTCGGAAGCATTGGGGATTGGAGAGTTTTTAAATAAAATTTGAACAGGGGGGTTATTATGACGATTTGAGAAGGTGACACACTGACTCTTTTGTACTAAAAGTTCAAGACCATTTAAAGTGAGCCATGTGCAAAGGGCATCCATGGCTTCATTAAGATATTTGACGGCGGATGGAATGATTTTGGATGATAAGAAGAAAGCTATGTCATCTGCGAACTCAACAACTTTTACTTGAGGGGGAATGGTGACATGCATATCGTGTGTGTATATATTATACAGTAAGGGGGATAATACATCGCCTTGGGGTAAACCCTTCCAAATTGACCTACTCTGAGGAGTAACATCTGGTAGCTCAATGAAAATTTTCCTATCGAGAAAAAGATTAATAATAGATTGGACAAACATGAGGGGTAAGCCAAGGCCTAAAAGTTTTTTTTTTAAGAATTGGGATGGAAACATTGTCAAAGGCGCCTTCTATGTCTATAAGACATACTTCTTTGTTAGAAATGGATAAATTAATATCAGTGCTGATGATGGCAAGGTTATCTTGTGTAGATTTCTTTTTCCTAAATCCAAATTGGGATGGAGAGAGAAGATGATTACTCTCGACAAAAAATTGTAACCGGTTTTTAATTAATTTTTCATAAATTTTACTAAGGTTGGATGAAAGAGCAATTGGCCAATAGTTGGATCCAGAATTGGGTGATTTGTTTAATTTTAGAATTGGGATGATTATTTGAGAACTCCAGTCATCAGGTATTATGCCAGTCTGGAAGATTTTATTTAAGATAAAAGTGATTTAGAACATTTTTTTTTTTTTTTTAATTTAAAAAAATACATACGTATACAGATTCATAGTAAAACATTTGATTCTTAAAACTAATAACAATATGTAAATTTCTTTTTAATGAAACTACCCAATTCAAAAGAGAAAACATTTCTCGTGCTTGAATTTTGGAGTGCCATTGTAAAATGCATAGTTACACAGAGTATGTTATTACAAGTACTTATATTAATAAAATACATATTCATGAAGACAAGTGGACATAATAACTGACAGTATTGTCAGAGTAGGTACATATAATAAAGTTGTAACAATTTGGTGCCTGCAAATAATGCGTATGTACTTTGCTTTCAATTTGATATGGTGATGAAATATTTTTAGAGATTATGTTGTAGTTTATTTTTTTTGTTGTTATTATTGTGATGATGAATTTAAAACTTATAATTAGTGTCGGGTTGGTCTATTAGTGTTTTTATTTGGGATTTAAAAACTTTATAATTTTTTTCAGACTTGATTTTATATGGGAGAGCTTTACTATTTTTGATAATGCTATAAGGTATACCATCTCTGCCTGGAGATGAGTCCTTGACTGTTGATAAACAATTTTTTAATTCAATTAAAGTGAATGGAGAGTCAAGCCAATGATCAGACATAGGAGTGTTGTGGATTGGAGTTATTTCATCTAAGTTAGGTACAGAAAGGGGGGCAATTTTGTCCAAGAACTCGTCTATCCATTTAGAATGAGAAGCTCGAGGAGATGTTGGACTGAAGGAGGATCGAAATCTTCGAATCATAGACCAAACTTCCGAAATTGGAGTGTTCGGAGATACTGAACTGCAGAAGTTGTACCACCCGGATCTTTTTTTTGACCTCAATACCCTTTTGGAATTGGCTTTGGCATTTTTGTATATGAGATAGTTCTCCATAGTCATATTGTGACGATAGGAAAGAGATTTAGCTTTCCGAATTCTCACTACTTTGGAACATTTCTCATCCCACCAGGGAGTCGGAGGGAGTTTTTTGAGAGATTTGGTTTTAGGGGGAGGATTTGATTTATTGATTGCAGTTATGAGCATTGATTTGAAGTTATCGTAGTCATCTTTGACAGATAATGTATAGGTATAGGATAAATTTTGTATAAACTTATCCATATGTGAGTTAAATTCGTCCCATTTGGTGTGTTTTGTTTTAATCTTTGTCTGATAAGTGATGGTGATCAGGAAATGATCACTGGAGCAAGGGTCGGGGGACACCACCCACGAGGAGAGGTGCCAGATTAGTAGAGCATATGGAGAGATCCACTGCACTGGGGTTTGTGTTGGGGCGAGAGATTCTAGTAGGAGATCCGTCATTCAAAAGAAAAAGGTTGGATTCATCTAGGAAATCCATCACACTTCAACCGTCTCGATCACAGAAAGCAGAACCCCAGACGGGGGAATGGGCATTAAAATCACCCAATAAAAAGAAAGGAGGGCTTAGTTGACGGACAATTTGCAACCACACTTGTTTATTGAAGTGCGATGTTGGGGGAAGATAGATAGAAACAAAGGAAGTGTCCTTTATTTTAGCTGCAACCATTTGAAAATCAGCATTGGGGGGTTTGATATTATTTATTGGGAAAAATGGAAGGGATTTTTGAATAAAAAGGGCAGCACCACTGCCCGTACATTCCGGGCGATCATCGCGTAGACAGGAGTACCCTCCCACATTAAAGTGGGTGGATGGAGTTAACCATGTCTCCGAGACAGCAGCCATAGAAACAAGGTTTGAATTTAATAGGTTAAGAAGGTTCGATTTGTTAGAAATAGCACTGCGGCTATTCCACTGAAGAATTCTGACATCTTGAAGAGCCATTTTGAATAAATGATTTAAATGTGGAAATAATAGAAGCAGCGTTGGACAGTAGATTAGTTTGAGAAGAAATTAGGTCAATTAGAAGCATAATAAGAGTTTGAATAAATGAAGAATTATATTGGGAGAGTTGTTCAGAAAGCTTTTGATGGTTTGTTGAGGATGAGTTATAATTGTTTGCGCACCCATTTGTGGCGTGTAAAAGAGGAGAACCATTGGGATTTAAGAGAAGTGAGTTGTGTTGTTGCTGATCGTATCCACGAGCCTGTTTAGAGATAGGGTTTTTGTATGTGAATTTTGTTGAACGGGAAGATGTTGAGGAGGAGGCGAGAGGGTTGGATGAAGAGTTACTGGATAAAACCTCGGAAAATGATTTTTTGACAGGCGGGAATAATTTAGAAGCCTGCAGAAAAGACAAGTTCTGCGAGGCCATAGAAATTTTTATATTTTTTTGGCGAGATTGTTCGGGGCAAGAAGAGTTAATGGCGGAATGAGCGCCTAAGCAGTTAAAACTTTTAGGTGGAGAGAGAGAAGAACATTGGTCAGCAGAGTGGTTTTCTCCACATTTGAAACATCTGGGAGGGGATCTGCATGCAGCTTTGGTATGACCAAAACGGCAGCAGTTGTAACATTGAGTGGTGGGATAAGTGTACATTTCAACTGGTAAGGAGTTGAAAAATAAATAAATATGGGAGGGAAGAGATTGTCCTTCGAATGTGATGACGACAGATTGGGAGGGCTTCCAGGAAACGATGTCCTCAGAGGTGTCCTTATAATTTAGCCTCCTGGCTTTTATGGGATTGCCGATATGTTGGGGGGTTGAAAGTGAGGACAGGATTTCTGGAATGGACAGATCAGTCGAGATACCCCTGACCAGGCCCATTCGAGTGACATTGAAAGTTGGGATGTACGCCTTGAATTTAGAATTTGATGAAATAAATATATTTTTGATAAAGTTGTTGGCGGCTGAAGCTGACAGGAATTCAACAGAGATTCGGAAGCGACCCTCGGCTTTAACACCTCCAGGTTTAATCGAAAGGTTCTTGTTATTTGAAAGAAATTTACCAAATTCAAGAGGATGGATGGTTTTACCTTGTTCAGTTTTTTGCGCATATACAATGTAGGGGCCACGGGAATGAGTAGAGTAAAAGTTTGTTGGAGGAGGTTGAGGAAGAGCTGGAGGGACTGAGAAGACAAAGGCGAATCATGTTTTTTTGGGGAAAGGGGACTAAATTTTCTTTTTTTAATTGAGGTTAGGATGACAGATTCATTATCTGAAATGTTTGAATGTTCTGAAAAGTCTATTTTATCTGAAATGTCTCCATCTGGAGGGTCAGGAGGGGGATCTGGGGGCTTTGTAGGGGGTACAGGAGGGAAATCCTCCTCCATTGTTCAAAAAATTACAGCTAATATAAAAAGTGACAGAAGTAAAAAAAAGTACTTATATAAATATCGGAAAATGAGCAGCAAGAAGTGACTCCTGTAAGATCAGGGGGGAGAAGATTCCAACACACTAAACTTTTTACAGCCAAAAAACAATAGAAAGATTGGTTTAAGAATATTTTTTGAAAGAGCAAAACAAAAGAACTGATGACAGCCAAATGTTATTGTTGCGAGTCCATTCTTAAACGTTAGTTTATCAAATAAAAATAATAATAAAAATATTTATCCATCACAAGTCGCGATTGAGTAGTTGGGTACAGATGAGCACTCTATCTCGTTCCAGCAGCACGGTAACACACGATACATCAGTGGCAGCGTGTGATTGCAAAATATTTTTTTTCTTTTTAATAGAACAAAAGATATCATCGAACAGCAAAATAAGATCTACTTTTTTACTCCAAATATGGTCAGGAATCGCTGGTTAAAATCCTTCGGGTACATGCTGTTACTGTTACGCCCTGTAAAACCTAATAAAAGTATTTAAGTATTTTCCCCAGAATAGTTTCTTATTTGCAGAGAAATGTTTTGTTTATCTTGCCTATCGACTACTGCTGAGCATAAAAGATTTTTTAAATAACTGCCAACTTTTTTTCAAGAGAACTTATGGATACCCTATTTTTAAACTCGTATTTTAACCACCGGTGAAATTGTGATAATAAATACGAATTGATTATTGATTATCAGACAATATAGGCACATGGGTTCAAATTAATAATAATAATAAATATAGTGATCAAAGTGAATGTAAATAAAACTTACAACACGCGTTCAGCATGCCGGATAAAAACACTGAACTGCTCATCAGCGTTTGGTAATCAATACAATCTTGTAGTTGTAATCAAACATGTAGAGATTTTGTGTTGATTATGTACGACTTAAGGACAATCACCTTTTATCTATTCGACCTGATTAAGTCGTGATGCGAAGAATTTTCATATAAACAATTGCTACTTACTCATAAATTTTTGCCAAGTTTACAACTTTTTTTTTTAATACTGCAAAAGAATTAGTTCCAACTGCTCCCAACTGTCCACAGTCAGTGGGACTACCGCATCCATATTTGTGTATGTGTGAAGCCGAAGGTAGTGGGGAAGGGAAGGAGATGGGTAAGAGGAAGGTGGTAAAGTACCTGGTTATTCAGATCTGTTCACCAAACACGAATCAAGACATTTCAAGCAATTCTGAATGGTGTCCTTTCATTAGAGCGATACTGAAAGTATCTACCTCTCTGGAACGTGTTGCACATATAATTATAACTTTTTCCCGCAGCTTCGCTCGCCTGGTATTAGGGGGGTTCCACCTCCATCTCCCTCTCCCCCTCTAACCCCTCCCCACTATACCATCCCCCTCCCCCCTCCCGCATTATTGAAGTACTCCTCTAATAATTTGAATTGAATAAAGAATTATAGATATCTTACTAATCGTGCCACCTATTGCAATTTTTTTTATATAAATTTCATAATGACAGACCTCTGAGCTATAGCCTGTATGTTATTTTGATGTATGAGCTATATTATTGTAAAGTTTCATTAAAATCCATTCAGTAGTTTTTGCGTGAAAGAGTAACAAACATACATACATCCATACAAACTTTCGCCTTTATAATATTAGTAGGATTATATATAATAATATTATATAACATATTTATAAACCTGCGTGTGCAAGTAAATTTTATTATATAACAAACTAGCTGACCCGGCGAACTTCGTACCGCCTAAGAATCAATAACTGTTGTGTTAACTTATTAGCTGAATTAATTTAATTTTTTTTAAGTTAAAATTAATACTCAAAATGAATTAAGAAATGTAATTCACGTGGCAGCAAGACATTTGCTGTATTTATTAAATCGAATCGAAATGATTCACGTGGCATTATTGTACTACTTTCTGTTAAAACTATTTACTGGATGGGTTGCACTTGGGTCGATTCCCTTCATTGAAGCACCTTGTGATATCCAACATTTTTCGTTTTGTTGTCGTTAGATATCTTCCAAGTTCCACCGGGCGCATCGAGGAAAAATAAGCCACCATTTCCATCATCAGTTGCCTTCATTAACGTATCGTGCACTTCCTTCTGTTGGGGGTACAACAGTGGTACATTCGTTCAAACTGATTGGTTCAATGCATCTTGATCATATTCACGTTAACGTACCAATTCTTGATTGGAAGCATCATTCATTGCAAGTTTCATTGCATTCATTGCATTCATGAAGCGTCGATCTGGCGTTTTTATTCCTAACTTGACTAACAAACTGCCGCACATGAGGTAACACGTGTCTTTGATCAAAAACAAAGCCTGTTTATGTATATCCTCATTCACCTCGAGATCAGGATTCCCTGAACTGACATGAATTCGATGTAAAATGTCTTCTGACATGTCATCTTTGTACTTGTTCCATAGTTCACATGGATTCGATGGGAAACATGTCGAAATAATGATAGCAAATGATGTGCGTATCAGACTGGAGATGCAGAAATAATTGCTTCAGTGATTGTCATGTCCCAATGAGTATCGTTTTCAAGCAAATTGATCTGCTGACATGCAACACGAATTGTTGGTCACACTACACCATTGACTTGTGATTCAAACGATGTCGGCCCAGGAACATTCACCAGCAACAACAGAAAGTAGAAGCATTCGTTACTTTTTACATGAACTGTGTAAATGCGACCAAGAGCATCAGTAGAACGCACAACCGGATGATCAGTAACCACATCGCCGTGCTTCCGACGTGGAAATCTCTTTGACAAAGTGTAATAACGTGGCATCTCAGAGTAGAGCAACGTCCGGGCAAACAGATCGCATTGGCAAATCGAAAAGAAACAGGTCAATGTTGTTGCTGGAGGTGTTTTAGCACGTTTGGCAACAATCGATGTAATGAAATAAACTCGTTGATCATTCTCCAGATGCATCGCCAAATATCCAACAATGGAATGTCGTTCATGAATGGGGAATGAGAATATATGCCAAATCGTCTCATTGTAGCTCACAAACTTGATAGCGTGTGATTTCATCGTTTTTTATTTGTAGTTTTAACGCCAAAAACCGCCATATCGCTGACTTTTGTGACAAATTTGCAGATGTATTTGATTGACTTCACCGAATTGCAATAGGTACCCCACGTCACAATGCGCCTTGAATGCTTTGAAAAGAAGTGGCTGTTTTGTTTGTGGATGTTTAAGAACAAAAGAAAAACAATCAGCACATTGACATTTAACGTTTTTGAATTTTTGGAATTCAAGCAAACTTCAATATTATACCTACCTACCACAATATTCCAGCAGCTCTTTCAAAAGATGAAAATTCGTTCCATATTAAATGTATGAGGAAATGAATTTTCGTCATAACTTTCTTTTTCGTGAATTTTTGCAAAGTTTTAATAGTTATTATGTTATCCGAGGCGGAGACAAATCCAACAAATCAAAGATCATCAAAATTGGTTCAGCCGTTCTCGAGTTATAAATAGTGTAACTAACTCGACTTTGTTTTATATATTAAGATTAATAAAATAAAATTTACTTGCACACGCTGGGATTTGAACCTGCGACCTCCGGATTCGTAGCCAAGCTCACTCAACCACGGAGACTCCCTGGCATGATCATTATAACCTAATGTTTGGGTCGTTGGTATTGCATTGCTAAGAGTTGTAATAAAAGTTTTTTTTTTAAAGAAGGACAAACATTTCCGGGTTACTAATAATCTGACAATATTTGAAAATCTCCTACTACCACCACAGTAAGCGGAAAATAACGAGCGGACTTAACCAGTCGAGGAAAAGAACACGCGACGCATGGGAGGGACCCCAATGCGATGCCAACTCAGCCACTGACCAGACCGGTATGAGATAATGAGTGAAGCAAGGACATGTGTGACAATCCATTATCTCTATCCGCCTTGACAAAAAGAGAATACGGTCATTACCTCTTTTTTTTACATTAACTCCACACAGGAGGCCCTGAGGAAAATAATTTCCCTCCTATTTCATCTGCGATGCTGTGTGGAGGGTCTTTTTGAGGAGAGGAAGGAATGAACATTGGTCTTGAAGAGACCCATGTTGTAGGAAGGAGGAAACACAAAGGCCGGCAAATCATTCCATTGAACACAAGAATGAGTCAAAGAAGCGACCAGTTCTCATGTGAGCAATATCAACCGTGTACATATTCCGTGGAGCATCTTCCATTGAAATACCGGTAGAACAAGGAAAGCATTCCCACCCGACGCCTGTGCTTTAAAGATTGCAATCCATCTGTTAAATAAGGAGAATCCATCAGACGGACCGCCCGTTTCTGCCCAGAGTCGAGGGATTTTTTCAGGTATTTTGGAGCTCCAGACCAGAGGTGACTTAGTCCAATATAGCACAACTAACCAATTTATAAAAGTTTGTGATACCAAATGTTGGTAAAAGGTTTGTATGATGTCTCTTCCAATGAAAATAACCCGGCTTCTAATAATTCCACGAAATTAGGTTAGTTAAATATTAAACCACTTAATTCTAAGCTCACTCTAATCACAAAATAATAAACCTTTTGATTACATATTCAAAGTTGAAATAACATCATAAAAAAACAGAAATCTTCACTTAATGAAAATTATCGATATTTCCCAGTAATAATTAGAAGTTAGCGGTAATATTAAATAGATAACCAATCTATTATTAATCCTTATCCTCAACTTGCCTAATATAACCAGCTAATAACCTTTTTAACCAGTCGGATTAACTTTTTGTGCCCATCATTTTCGTTATAACGTGTAATATAGATAAGCAAAGTTTAAGTTTTAAATACATATGTACATCCGGAAACGATTTTACGAGCACAGCTGTAATCGTTATCAGTCAAATTTGACATTTTATTACGGAATTCTGTCAAATAGTTAATTAATAATGATGATAATATCAAGATTCATCATTGTCAGTCAACTTTATGTTGACGTTGGGCAACCAGCATTTCGAAATCCTCTCTGATATTTGGTTTACATTTCTGCCACTCTATTGATTTTTTTTAACAGTCCTGAGGGTTTGAAGCAACTAAAACAATCATTGTGAGAGTCCCAGCTACCTTTTCTTTACGAATTCCACAAGTAGGCCTTGAGGAAAGGGATGCTGCGTGAAGGGTCTTTTTGAGGAGAGGAAAGAGTGAAATATATCCCATATTGTAGGAGGCCGGAAACACAGAAGTAATCAATCAAGCTGTTAAACTCAAGAATGAGTCATAAAACAGTTTATTTATTTATTTTATTTGTTATAAAATACATTCAGTATAAGGAAGCTTTGACTGTCCAACTAGGAAGGTCTCCCGTTCTAGGACAGTTAAAATGGCATTTCAATACCCCTTTGAAAAGTCAATGATACAAAATACCTAAGAGAAGGACTTGACACTCCGATCCAAATACATACCGAACATTAAGTCTAAACGGTTTTACAAAAATGGCAGTGGTTTCCACGGTTATTATTCAGTTTATATGATCTAACTAACTAACCATCCCGCCGTTTCCCCGCAGGGATAGACAAAGAGGACGGACATACACTCTTTGCGTCACTCACATTCATACATTATATGATCCATGTATATATATATATATATATATATATATATATATGAGTATATGAGATGTCTATGCATTGCTATATTAAGCATAGGAAATGTTTGAAACATTCAAAATACCTTCTTTCATCCTCGTGAAATTTTCTGGATTATTACAGCTTACAACCACATACATGTGAAAAAGTTTTTTTTAATCAGTTCAAAAACTCTTACAAAAATGTAAAAAATGTCACAATGATCAAAATTAAATTTTCGAAACTGTTTAAATTAATGAATTTATTTGAAGTACTCACCTATGGTACTAACCAAAATGATACTTTGAATCAAATCATCATCATCATCATCTTCTTCTTCCCATTATCCTATTCGGGCCGGGGACCCATTGCATCGACAAGGCTCCTCCATACGTCCCTGTCTTGTGCTGATTGTTCGGCCTCTGTCCATGGTAGCCCCATCCTCTCCTCACACAGTTTCTGGAGTTGCCTCGCCCAACTGTGTCTGGGGCGGCCCACTGGATGTCTACCCTCTGGAATCGCACTCAGTATCTTCCTCTGAATTGGGTCATCAGACATTCTTAGTACATGCCCAAGCCACCTCATTTGCGATTTTTTTAATCAAATCAAAAAAATTATTTATTTTAAATAGGTACCTATGTTAGGTACCAAATTTGATTGATTGTTCTTATATACAAAAATGAATGTTTGTAATAGAACATTTGTAAAAAAAATTGCAATAGGTGGCACGCGAGCTGTTTGAAAATCTGAATGTTGGTACATTGGACTGAATATATTGAATGCAGGAGAGGGGAGGGGATCTCGGGAGGGGAGTTCGCGGGAGAGGGGAGAGGGAAGGTGGGAAAGGGGTAAAGGGGGGAAGTGGATACGGGAGGGGAACGGGAACGGGAGGCGGAAGGGGAACAGGACGAATGGGAAAAGAGACACAGGGAGAAACAATTTCTTTATTAGTGGCATTGTAACGCATCAGGAACTCGCTAGTAAGTTATAAATATTGGTTCTATCTCGGCCGCCATCATTGGTATGCCAAGTCCTCTCTTAGTATATTTATTTAGTCATTGTTGAAAGTAATGAAAAAAAAATAGTCCATAACCTAACCTAACATAACCTATTTAACCTAATTTTTTTTTGTTCTTCATTTTTAATGACTTTTCAAAGGAGTAATGAAGTGCCATTCGATTTGTCCGGCCATTGTTCTCATGTGACAAATGTTGGACCCTACGTATTTCCGATGTACCATTGCCGAAGGGATCAATGACATTAGTTCCTTGGAGCATCTTCCATTGAAATAAGGGTAGATCAAGGACAGAATTTCTACCTGATTCTCTAAAGAAGACTGCCTATTTCTGCACAGAGTCAAGCTTTTTTTGAAATACCTCAACTCCAGCTGGTCTCTTGCTGTCTCCTTCCAGTTTCTTATGCCTAGGAAAGCAGTGTTGGTCTCCACAGCTTCCAGCCACTCAAGTTTAGGCCCCCAACACTCCTCCGTCCTGCTTGCATATTATAGAGAGGCATCGTTGGTGATAGCTTATCTTCCATCCTGCTATATGTCCTGCCCAGCAGAGCCGTCCCACTTGAATAAATCTTGATATTGACAACTCTTCAAGCAAATCGTTCACTTCATAATAATTGTACTTCATGCACCAGAAACCAGAAACCACGATAAAGTTTACTTATTCTGCTTACTTCTTAATATGAAAAAATTATTTAAACAACATTTCATTTCAACAATTACTACAAGATACAAGAGAGATGGTAAAAGATGCTTTAAAGTCCAAAATTTCCCTTGTCAAAATATCTTTGGCCGCTCATGTTGGATTTTGTTACAATGAAGCGATGTTTGCCAAAATGTTTCATTTAATCTAAATATTCACAAATCCTAAATAACCTAAACTAAGAACCTAAATAACCTATTTTGTGCATGTTTTCCCACGTCCACGATGTAAATATGTTGTTTCTTGTACTAATTAAGATGAAGGCATATTTAGCAGTAATAGGAAACTTTACCGAAACCACTGTTCTAGTACCTACCGGTAGAAAGATTTGTTCTTCTCAAAAATATCCATCGCCCTGTGAAACTAATACAGCACCCTCAATATTGTACAATTTTGTATGGTGGAAGAAAGGAAAGGAAAGTGTGTACAAAATTTAATAGAACAAGGCTCTTCAGATCTTGCCTCCAATTTTCTTTGTTTAACCTCTATCTATACTTACTTTCCCTTCCCAACCTTTTTTGTGCTGTTTTTAACTATAAAAATGTACCTACAAAATAAAATACTGATAACTTGACATATGAGCTCAAGGGGCTCAAATCAATATTTTAGTGACTGGTTAGGGTTCCGATGTAATACTACTACATATTAGATCACAGTCTGGATAAAAACTAAAGGAATACTATTTTTCCAAAACCTATTTACTCCAAACCAAACATAAAAATTAACTTCTTAATAACCAATGTACAATAACCATTAAAATAAAATAAATATAAAACTTTCTACTACAACACATTAATACTTGTCACACATAATCATAAATAAACACGTAAACACCTCAGCACAGGTTCTCCTAGTGAGGTGTTCACGAAACATACAACAATACCTATCCACAGTTTCACCTTCGCAAACCTGCCATACACCCAACATAATAAAATTGCAAAATATATTATGTAAAAATGTTTTCAAAATTTATCTATTATGTAAAAATGTTAATTAATAGGTAAATACTGTAATACATAGAGATAAATAAATAAACGAGGTTAGGTTAGGATAGTTTCAGATAGCATCAAAACAGTCTTGGTGGACATGAAACTAATAAGTACTGCCAAATGAATTCTGAAAGAAACCCTTTTTCATAAAGTCAGGTATGTTATAGCTTTGAACTAAACCGTCGATTTACGGAAAGTGTTTATATTCTTCAAAGAACGTCACATTCCAAGAATTTATGATCCTAGCAATTTGCTGAACAATCAGTGATAAGTTTAATGCGTTTGACTTGATAATAATAATGTGTCATGGAACATAACACGTCAAAACATACAAATTAAAATATTATGCATTTAATGTCAAAACATACAAATTATAATATTATGCATTTAATGTTAAAACTTACAAATTATAATGCATTTTATTGATAGAGGTAATTCTGTTGAAATCGCAATCATTCCTTTATCAGTTAAATAATTCGCTAATTGTAAAATATATATATATAATATTTTATCTAAATCAAGGAATTCCTACCTAATAAGTACATTTAGGTGAAAGATGATAATCTGGGGAATGGTGATACTAAAAAAAGATGTAATGTAATACAATAATAGCAAAAAAAACATGGGGTCGTACCATATAAATTTTATGCGCCTTCCTAACAAACGTGTTTTAAATTTTACACCACTAATAAACAACCATTTACGATACTATAACAACAATTTACGATATTATAACAACAATTTACGATATTATAACAACAATTTACGATATTATAACAACCATTTATGATATTATGAATGGTTGTTTATTAGTTGTGTAAAACTTAAAACAAATTTATTAGTAAGGAGGGTAAGTCATTAGTTTGCTATACATGTGTAAAGGAATACCTACCTAGAAATGCATAGGATTCCTTTGTGTTCGAATAATGAATTGCTTTTCAAATGTCATTTATTGATGTGTTGTCATGGTGACATAAAAAACATTATTGTTTTTGACTAGCTATGTAGCAGACATTCAAGTAATCAAGATATGAGAAAAATAAGTGTTAAAGTTGATATACCTTTAGGTATTTTAATGTCAAAAATTCACGGAACTGAACAAATGTGCACCATCTACAATAAGGTCGCCAGCATGGGAGTAGGCGGTAAACACAAAGAGCTCAGTCAGTCAAAGTACCGGAAATAGTCATATAGTTTTAGAAAGCAACGAAGGATGAGATAAAATTATTTTTACGGAGGATAATATAATAATAAAATTTGCAGCTAGCGGCGAACACAGAACGGCGAAAGCAATTAAGGACCCTAATAAAATTTGGAAAGTTAGAACTTATTGTCGGCAGGGACACACAAAACAATAAAATAAAACCCAAAATCGCCACGCCGGGCGAAGGCAATAAACCTTTTCCTTTGGCCCACGAAGCCGCTGCGGCCGATGGGAATGTTTCAAGGCTGAATTAGGTTCAATCCTTGAGGCGACGGAAGAATTTCACCAAGAAGTCAGTCATCATTTGCCCGGCCCAGGGGTTGGTACTCCACTCTACCAACGGAGTGTCCCGACCAGGGAAAAAAAAATAATAGTTGCGTTTTGCAACCCGATCCGGGCTTTGCACGCGACCCCGCGGAATTTCCCGACCAGGGAAATTACCAGACACGCTCGCGGATTTCGACCAGGAACCGCCGATACGTTCGTGAACTTCCGCCAGAAAGTCCAACCAAGTGACCGTGAAATATTCCGACCAGGAATTTGCGCAAGTTCCACTGTGCACAAATTTTCACCACAAAGAACTCTCGCGACTCTACCTGTGCAATAACAAGTGAAAAAAAATAGAACTTAAGTTTAAAGTGCCTAGTGACTGTGTGCGTTCGCGGAGACTCCATCATCAGCATCCAAAGGGAAGTGACTGAACATTTTATTTATTTTAACCACCGAAGTGATTAGCCTCTGAACAATTGCATAAAGACTTTACCGTAGAATTAAGCAAACAGACTATCTAATTTTAAGACTAATTAATTAAGTAGTTTTAAGACTAACACTAGACTAATGATTAACACCTGCCTTTTGTGTCCTAATGTAATAAATGTATCGTTTCTTGAATCAGTAGCTTTTTTAATTGTTTCCTCCTTAATTTTAAGTTAATAGTTTTAGTTTGAACCCGCTATAAGGCGTGGGTGTATCAAAGTGTTATAATGTTTTTAAGATCGACAAATAAACTTCAAATGTAGTTTCTTTGTTAACAGAGCAACACATGATTTGTTTTGTCATTACCAATAAACAAATTGTCTAAACAAATAGACAAATTGCCTTATAAAACTACATTTTTAGTGAAGAGAAACAATGACGTTAGAAATGGAAAAGTACAGTGTCAGCAGCATCGGATGGTAAAACCAATATAATCTGCATAACCTCAATCGAGACACCCGATGGACATGCATTTTATATTCCCGATGATTTGAAACATGCAAGCAAACACATCGCCATAACGACTACGGATGTTTATGCCAAAATTAAGAATTCTCTAAAGAAAAGATGGTAATTTTTTGGGATTAGTGTCCATGGCTATTACGAATAATTTTTAGAAAAAAACTTTAGATTCGCCTTAATTACTATAAAAGGAACCTTTTTGCATCACGGCTGGCGGAAAATAATGCATTTTAATTTTCGATTTCGTTAAATAAAATTTCACTTCGCGAACCGATACTACGACAGCCCGCCCGCCATTTTGTCCAGGTACATCTGCAAATAGTAAAATTAGGAAAACAAAAGACATTATTTATTTATAAAAACAATTTTAATTTATGATTTAAAATATACACAATTTCAATACAACACTGCTTTTTTATATAACATTAACATTACAAAGTTCAATGTATAACTTAAAGTTATAAATATATACAGTTATACATCTCTGTGTTATATTACACTTTCCTATTATCTAATAACAAAACATTATTAATAATATTAGTTGGCTATATTCATATTAGGTATACATAATTGAAATAATTTAAAATAATTGAATGTTAGTTGAGGCAAAATAAAAGCCGTTTTCGAAATAGCTCTAAATCAAAATTTTAAATTTGAATTCAGAATACATTTCAAAATCTCTAGTGAAGTTAGGTTTCGATTTCCGTTGAATGCTAATAAAATATTGAAACAAAATTGAATTAGGTACTTTCTTCTTAAATTTCGTTTCATATTTGAATGTGTTCTATTTTTAAAAAGTATGAAACAAAAGCAACGCGATTGTTTTGACAGATGGCATAATGGAGGGAAAACAGAAATTGGAGGGAAAAAAATTATGCCCTTTTCAGATTGGAAGTAAAAAATCTTCATGAATCTTTTTTTGGCCGATGCGCATTTAAAATGGCAGCAATGGTAGCCATTTAATTGACAATATTATAAATGGATTTGAAAATATTTGAAATTTCTCCCCATACTTCTGTCAAACCATCAATACCACCCTTGTTGTAGGTGAGAGGAAACGCAGAAAAATAACTTCTTAGAAGCATCTTCCATTGAAATATCAGTAGAACGAGGATTGGTTGAATGTTAAAGTAATGTATTTTGTTAAGGAGATGTAATAGGATGAAAAGCGGGAGAGGAAGGGAATTTGTGAATTATTATTTTTATATGTTAAAGGCCTCCCAATCCCTTTTATGATATTTACATTATTCAAGTCAAAACTACTATAGAACATACATTCAAAACTATTATAAAACATATATTTTGTAATTCAACACAAATTAGACCATAACCCTCGTACAGAGGAACTAAGTCGGAACTGTGCCACAATTACTTATTACAGATTTGGTTATTTTCCAGATTTTGTGACAATAATTATTTGTTAGGTTAAAAAATTTACTTGTAGCAATAAAATAAAGCAAAATAAATAAATCTCAATTACTCCAAGTAGCACAGTATCACAATAAAATATTAAATAATTATTAATAATATAAAGAAACTACACAATTTAAATAATAAATCTTCTAGGTGACTGCTGGGTTGTGTTTTTCCAAAAAGAACACAAGTAGTGTGTGGGTGTAATGTCAACAGAAGACTTCAATGGCTGATGCAGATAACATGAGGAGATAAGAACAAACGGAAATAAAAATAATGACTCGTTATCACACAACCACAATGTTTATGTTTCAAGTTGTATAGCTTTAGGCTGCCAAAGAATTATCATAAAACCGTACCATAAATACTAAGGTATCGCAGCCAGAGTTGACGCGGACACGCCACTCACATAGATGCATTGATATTCCACTTCAGAAAACAAAAATTTCTGTGTAACTGAATAAAAGATCATTTCAATATATTATTAAAACAATCACACTTTTCAATGAAAAACAATAAGTGAGAAAAAATGCTGTTTCTCAGTGACGTTTCGCAAGTACCCAACTGTCGGAGGTGTATACGTATGCACCAATACACGCAATCCTAAGTGCGTATTTTTTTGGGCCAACTCTAATTGAAAATATCAATAGTGGAAATTTGAAATGATGTAAAGGACAATAAATCCAAAAATTAGTTAAATAAGTCATATTTCTCAGTTTTTTTTCTCTTTAAATAAATGCGTCTTTTACGATGTGTGTTTTTGGAGGATTTTTTTCTGAAAAATTAAACACTGTTATTAAATAAATTTCCAAAAAATGTTAAGTATTGTGAAAGATCTATTCAATGAGATTTTATAATTTAAAAAAAATCATAATTATAGGTCTATAAAAACAGGAGTTTCGATTTTTGGAAAAAATTTAAAGCTTTCATTTCGCTCTCCTGAACTCTAAAATAAAAAATTTTAACTTTCTTTTCGCTCTACAACATTTCAAATTTCATGATCGATAGTATATATAATATAAATTTCTCTGTCCTGTGGAAATAATCTGTAATAATATATACACTTATATTATTACTACACTTGCATGCATATTCGTATCTCAACAAAAAAAAAAAAATCACTTGGCAAAAATTATATTTTGTCACTTGACTGGATATGAAAAAATATTGCAATTTCGGACGTTTGTTATATTTTTTTAATTTTATCGGGCTCCATTCACGGAGCCCAGACAAAAAACGACACATTGAGCAATAATTTTGAGATATCAAAATTTTCAAACATGGACATTAGATTTAGAAGCTGAAATGGTATTTATGTATTTTAAGCCACATTCAGACCGCAGTAAAAAACAGACATATTCTTTTTCCAGTTGCATTTCAATGGCAACCTTTTTTACCAGTAGCTGTGTCATTGGTTAGAAAAAGCTTGAAGCGAACAATATAAATAAGTATCTTTATAATACATAATTGAAATTGTATTGAAATGTTTTACTAACAATAAAGTAGTAAGGTCGATGTAGTATAACATTAGAAGGTTGTTTACAAATTTTGGTAATGTAAAGTAGTAGCAAGTTGATATACAACTTTTTTTAAACGAATAAGTTTGAATTATTTTTAATTAGCCCAGATATTTTTTAATTTTATAGAATTTACAATATTACACGATACAAAAACAACTGGATAGCATATTTTTTTATATTGCATAATAATAATACCATGATCACTAATGGACAACAAACTATGTTTTAGTTTCATATGGTAATATTTTAATGTAAAATATTCAACCAGTAAATTGACGGTAACTGCAAGCTTGGTATATTATGTATTTTATTAATTTAAAGTGTTAATGATAAAAAATAGTATGTAATTTAACAAGATTTATTTAACAGTTACCAGAAGGGTGATTCTGTATCTGTTGCGACAGTAAGCCAAACATTTTGACAGTTTTCTTAAATGCGGTATTCTGTATCGAGCTGGCGAGCTCAATACTGCGTTCGTAAAAGAGAACAACTCTTAAAAGTAGTTACACTAGAGATGACGGCGTGATTGCCGCATAATCCTCACCAAAGCCCCATTCTGATTGGGCAAGTAATTTAATCAAGTAGCGAGTAACCCGCCACTTGACTGACCAAAATGCTCGCACTAACTACTAAATGTATGGTGTTCAGACACGTTTAGTTACTAAATTACTCGCTACTCGACTAAAATACTTGCCCAATCAGAATGGGGCATAAGAAATGTCTTGTGATGTGAAAATTGGCAAATCGAATGTCATCGCATTCAAACATCAAAATAATACAACAAACAGATAGTCATTTTTGAACACCTATTAGGCTTATATAATTTTAAGTAGTTATAATTTGTGATTTAAGTAGGTAAAAAGCACACCAACTGACATCGACATACGGCAGGCACAGACATGCCATTGAAAGCAATAGAAAATCACAGAACTTTAACAGCCGATAGCACACAAATTTTGTTTTTTTATCTTAATTGTCTCGTAACTCTGACTAAACACAAAAGATACAGAATCACCTTCAGGGGTGCATAAATGGTTTGTTTAATTTAATAATTAAAAAGCGAATTGTTTACCAGGGGTACAAAACACAAAACTACAATATGTCAATTCAGGTACTGGGACAGTGACCAATTGTTTATATTTCTATTTTTAAATAAATAATATTGATTAAATAATCATGAATGAAATTACATACGGCGAATTGCTTCTCCTACATAATTAAACTTTACAGTCAACGTTTTGTGCATTTTTTGCATACAAAGGTGCTTGATTAAGGAAAACTAATTTACATGGAAATTCTCTTTGTTACTTTTAGCATTACATTCATTCCATGAAGAGGCATTTCAAAATCATGTTTACTACGATATGTCATTCACAGACAAAACAATTTAACACTTCCAAACAAAAAGATATTATTACACCTTTTAGGTAAAGATATAAATTTAAATTGATTTAACCCTGACGCATTAAACAAAATAAAAATGGTCTCTTCCATTACAAATACCAATACTGCGTAAGGCGCACTTATGTATGTATTGCTGTATTACGAACGAATTCTGAGCAGTGGATTGTGGACAATTTATGTGACAAAATTGAAAATAAAACTGGATGTCTTTAGTCAATTTACAAGTCCCAAGTGCTAACGGGTTTATTTGAAGACGCAAACATAACCCAAATGCCCCTGATCAGATACGGTGTCAGGGAACCAGTTAAAGAACAGACTTTCGTAAAGATTTTGTTAACATTGGAACCTCCTTGAATATAAAATTTTATAAGCTGTTATTTATAACTAAAAGCTGTAGCTATAATTTTTTTTAATTCATGCTATTTACACACGGTACAAATATTATCATTGGCTGGCTTTCTTCCGCTCCAAAACACATCCCCAGCAAACAAATAGTGGTGTTAGAATGCTTTTCCAGAGAAGATTTAAACAAGTATTTGAAGAATGTCCATTATCAAACAACGTTATCAAATAATGTAAACATTATTTCATCTTATAACAAATTCGTGGGAACCATTAAGCCTAGCAATGAAATGTGCTGATACTGTTGTATGCAGAAATAGTAAGCAAAGCATTAATAAATAATATATAATTAGAAAGATACCGATATCTTATTACAAAATTGAATAAAAGCAGATACAAATCACAGATAAAACATTTTTAACCTCTCAACTGTAGCTGACTCGCCGGCGGGCCAATAATTTTTTTTTTTTTAAATGCGATTTTAACCCTTAACCACTAATAGGCCGGAGACAGGCGGGCGCGCGCGTATTCTGCGCATGCGCGAGAAAATAATTCGAAAAAACATCGAACAAAAAATGTTTGTCTGCGATTTTGGCCCTTCTATGTACAGAATTTGTATGAAGAACAGGGTCAGAATCGCTTGCGCCAACATTACATCATAAAATTTCATTCACCTTGCAACCCCAGAATATTTTTAACGATTTTATCTGTGACATAGAAAAGTCATTTTTGCCGCGAATTTTAGCTGTTAATGCGTGTTCCTCGACTAAAACATCGTAAAACCTATTAATTTACGTAAATAATGTAAGTAATGTTGTTTTGGTACATAGTTTATTGTTCTAGGAACGTGTTTCAGTAAATAAAATATGCGATAGCTCAAAATTAATCCACAAAACATTCAATTCAAAATACAAAGTGGTGCTTTTTTAGTGAATTTTCGTGAAATGGCCTGGCCTCCCAGAGGTTAAGTATAAAAAAACTATATGAAGGACAAGGTCAGAATTGCTTGCGCCAACATCTTTCTTGACATAACAGTTGATTTGATTAATCTAGCTTCTCGGAATAATTTTAAATGAATTTTCTATGACTTTGCGGGTCACTTTTTAGCAGCTGTCAGTGGTAAAAATCACAATATTTTACATTTTCAAAAGAGTATCAATGCCATTATTTATTTTAAAACTTGTAGATTTTAATTTTAACCGGTCAAAGGCCATGCCATTTCACGAAAATTCACTAAAAAAGCACCACTTTGAATTTTGAATTGAATGTTTTGTGGATTAATTTTGAGCTATTGTATTTTTTTTTTTTACAGTGAATACCGCACAAGAATCTCAACTGCTCCGGTCTGGAGCCAGTGAGACTATGGCATCCCCAATTGGGGTATGTTGTGAGGCTGAAGGTAGTGGGGAGGGGAAGGAGGTGGGGAAGAGGAAGGTTGGGAAGTACCTGGCTATTCAGATCTGGTCACCAAACACGGCTAAAGCCATTTTCAAGCAACGTTTCAACTCTGAATGGTGGTCTTACACCAGGGCGATACTGATAGTATCTTCCACTCTGGAACATGCCGCAAATATACTTTATATTATTTTAAATGAATTAATTGTGAAATAACACAAATTAATCAAATAAAATTTACTTGCGCATGCCGGGTTCGAACCCGCGACCTCCGGATTGTGAGTCAAGAGTCTTACCCACTGGACTACGGAGGTCGTCAAATATTTTATTGACTGAAACACGTTCCTAGAACAATAAACTATGTACCAAAACAACATTACTTGCATTAATTATGTAAATTAATAGGTTTTACGATGTTTTAATCAAGGAACACGCATAAATTGTGACGGGTAAAACTCGCGGCAAAAATGACATTTCTATTGTCACAGATAAAATCGTTTAAAAATATTCTGGTGTTGCAAGGTGAATGAAACTTTTACGCGTCTCATGGAGTAATGTTGGCGCAAGCGATTCTGACCCTGTTCTTCATACAAATTCTGTACATAGAAGGGCCAAAATCGCAGACAAAATTTTTTTATTATTTAAATTATTTTCTCGCGCATGCGCATAATAGAAAACGGCCCATTAGAGGTTAAAAGGGCAAATTAAATTCTTTGTTGAAAGTATAACAAAAACTTATTATGGAACCTGATTGATTTACAGAGTTGTCAGATCCTAGTAACTGCATTGATAATAAATATTTCCGTAGCATTATTAAATTAATTATTATTGATTACGAGTTGGGATTTTAAACAAAAATTCACTTTCCAATATATTATAATAATATCGAAGCTGCAAAGGAAAAATGGTTAAAGCACCATATGGCTTTCTAGATTTTCCAAGAGCAAGTGCGAAATTTTAGAGAACTTGATTTGATGAACACAAGTACAAACAAATAATATAGTTTATTGTGTAGATTCATCTCTAATGTCACTATGGTCACTATGTCATGTATAGTCATTTAGCCATTTTTTCTTTCCATCGATATTGTGGTGCATTTATCAGTTGTTTCATTTTCCCCAGTTCATTTATAATTAAATGCAGTTGTTAATCAATGAACAAAGAATATCATAATATAGTATGACACTTGTAATGAGCTTAAAAATGGATTAAAAATACATAATCCAAACAAACGAAAAATATGTGTTAAAATTATTTATGAAATATATTCATTGATATTGTAGATAAGCTAAACTAAAATCGTAACAAAATGTCTTAAACCAAAATATGATAAGTGCAAAATATTACATTTCTCAAGAAAGCCGTTTTCAATATTAAAAAATCGTTTGATTTTATATCAAACGACAGAGACACAAAACATCACGAATTGACATACTTATTACAAAAATAAACATTTCGCACTTATCATGTATTGACCTAAGATCAGAGATTAAATAATTGTTCAATTGGCCCATTCTCAAAGCCTATCAATTCCTTACTAAAGGCTTATCACTGATAGCTTTGTTGTAACCTCTCTGTCTTTCCCATAAGCAATGCAATGCATGTAAACAGAAAGATAGATTATAACAGAGCTCCCAGCAGTAAAACTATAAAAAAAGCTTTGTATTGTATTGACTGAAAATAATTGTTTTCATTAGGTACATTATATTTATAATACTGTAATAAACATAAATAAAATTCCTGACTTGCGTACTTTGAAAACGGCGAGAGATAAAAAATAAAACAGTGAAATACTAATCGCACGGAAATAAGTAATTGCAACAAAACTATCAATGGACACGGTCAAGCAATGTTTTTAATCAAAAAGTAATTACCGAGACCTATTTAATGAATGACATTACACAGATCGTTCAAACGAAACAAAGCATTTTTCCGCAAAATCCAATAATCATCTATTTACCAATAATAATGTAATAAGCAATATTTTATACATCAAGAATAAAGTATGTTTTATTAATTTTTAGACCATTCTTTGGTGTAAATAATGCTTAGTTCATACCAAAGTTATATTTATTTTTAAGGGCAGGCAGATATTTTATCAGATTTATAAAACATCTTCTTGCACATCTTTTCTACTGTAATGCGGGATGTTTTTTAGCTTTTTGCACATTCATACATAGTCTGGTGTACAGTTGTCCGTTATTAAGACTTCTGATGTTGGAATTATTAAAAAATCATAGAACTCTTTGGTCTGCCACTGAGGTTCATTAAAAAACACTTTCCTTAGAAGCCATGATATACAGGGTGTCTGGGGGTTAAGTGCATTAACTTCGGGAGGTGATTCTACATGATGGTAGGAGTAAAAAAGATTAACAACTTTTTCCGATTTTCCATCATTTTTTTTCCCATACAAAAAGACGTACCTACTAAAAATCCTTAGTGTGAGGTAGGATCTTACTTGCTGAGAGCCCGCCGGGCGCCCGACTCGATTGTGATTGGCCCGTATCGTAACAGCGGAAAATAATAAATCTGGCCGCACACGCCGGACGAATTTTATCGTTTTACCTCAAAACTACCCCTAAAAGTTGGAATTCCGAACAAAGTTATTTATCCTTTTTACTTATACTATCATGTAGAATCACCTCCCGAAGTTAATGCACTTTACCCCCGGACACCCTGTATAAACCCCATTTTTCCCAATTTGTCTGGTAGTATTTTTATATTGGCTTCACGTAGGAGGCCTTGAAGAAAATAATTCGCCTTAGCGCCTATATCATCTTTGGGAATGCTGTGAGGAGGTTATTTTAAGGAAAGAATATTTTTTTATAGGGGAATATAATTTTTAATAAAGGGGTATGGAAAGTTTTATTTTTAAGTGTAACACACAAACGCGAAAAACCAGAAACTTTTCTGCGCCTTTGTAGATCTACAAAAAGCATACGACCGAGTCGACAGGAAAAAGCTATGGAAGGTTTTGTCCAAGTATGGAGTGAATACAAATCTCATACAGGCAATTGCGTCTCTGTACGAGGGAAGCGTTGCGTGTGTTAGGGTGAACGGTGGTTTTACGGGGTGGTTTGACATCACAAAAGGTGTCAAGCAAGGCTGCGTAGTGTCACCATGGTTATTCAATCTATACATGGATAATTGTATGCAAGAATTGAAAGAGGTGGGATTGGGCGCGAAATTGAGTAATCTGAAAGTATGTTGCCTGTTGTATGCTGATGATGCGGTGCTGATTTCTAACACTATGGAAGATCTACAGTCTCTCGTATCTAGGATGAACGAAGTATGTATGAAGAATGAGCTAATGATGAATGTAAGTAAGTCTAAAGTCATGGTGTTTGAAAGAGAGAGTACGAAAACAGTATGCAACATAGTTGTGAATGATGAATACTTGGAGCAGGTGGATGAGTTTGTGTATCTGGGTAGTATGTTTACGAGAGTTGGGAAGGCTGAAAGAGATATTGAAAGAAGGGTGAATGCCGGTAACTCCATTAATGGTGGACTGAATGCCGTTGGCGCTAATAAAAAACTGTCAAAAAAAGCGAAGCTAGCAGTCCACAATGGAGTCCTGGTACCTACCCTGATGTATGGCAGTGAGGCATGGAACTGGCAGAGGAAGGATGAAAGTAAACTGAATGCTGTTGAAATGAGATCCCTGAGACGTATGTGTGGTAAAACAATGTATGATCGTGTGAGAAATGTGGATGTAAGGCTGATGTAAGCATAATGAGTAAGATTAAGAAAGGGACCCTCAGATGGTTTGGGCATGTAGAGCGAATGAACGAAGGAAGTAGTGTAAGAAGAATATACGACGCGAATGTGAATGGTAGAAGAAGTCGGGGACGCCCGAGGAAGACATGGCACGATCAAGTGAATCAGATACTTGAGTCGGGTCATGTCAAAAGTCAGAATAATAGAAGAGAATGTATGAGACGATGTATGAATGTGAGTGAGGCAAAGAGTGTGTGCCAAGACCGAGTTGTTTGGACGGATGGTTAGTTAGTTAGTTAGTTACACACAAAAGTCCCAATTGCCCGGAGTCAGTGAAACCATGGAATTTCAAATTTGGAGAATGTTGTGAAGATGAAGCTGGGCAAGTAACTGGCCATTCAACGGTCAACAATCAACTGGTTAATAAACAAAGCTAAAGCCGTTTTAAGTATTGTTTTGATCTCATCAGGGTGACACTAGTATATTCCAAGATTACCGTGAGCGAGAACATACTACATAATATTATATAATTTTTTTTTATTTAGTTTACAATTTCTGGCAAAAAACAGTGTTTCTATAAAAAGACTGTCCATTTAATTCCTTATCATTCATTTCTATCATTGTTTCTCATCGTACATCACTTTTTTTTAAATCTCACGGCATTCAGACTGTATTCCCTGCATTTGGTCACACACTCTCTTCTTTGGTGCAATCCAAATCCGAACAGCAGATAAATATTTTTCAAAAATACATAACACTTAAATTTAGATAATGATATTAGTAATAGAATTAGATAAATTATCCAGTAATAAGTCTCTTTCACGTTTGATCGCAGAGCTCCATAGAATCAATCTCTCTTTAAAGAATTATACAAACATTCAAATTATACCTTTTACAGAATTTAGTAATTGCCGATGGTAACAATTATTATATTGTAGTACCGAACTAAACATATCCCCGTGTCAGAAATTACATAATTATACGAGGGCTGTTCGTAAAATAAGGTCTCCCAGGTGCTGTGGTCGCGAGGAACGATTTTACACGAGATCCAGCAACACTGGCTTGTAGCCTGGTTCCCCCATGCCAAATCCCCACCACGCTGCACTCTCTGCGACACTTAGTCTCGGCGTGGCAGCCATTCGCGTTGGAACTTCCGCTCGCCGCACCCGCCAGGTGTAAATTACACTCTGTAATTAGTTTTTATATAATTAGCTCTATAATTATATAGCCAAAGTGGAAAAAACAATGATTGTATAAATCGACGGGTGACGGTTCGGGAGCTCTGTGACATGATCCCTGATGTCAGTAAATCCACTATTGACAAGATTTTGACAGAACATTTGGGAGACCAAAAGGTCTGCCTAAGGTGGGTACCAAAATACTCACTGAAGATCGCAAACAACAACGGGTTGTAGCAGCCCGCGAATTTATTGAGTGCTATGACATTGATGGCGAAGAATTCTTGGACTCAATGACTGGGGACGAGACCTGGATGCACTACACGACACCAGAGACAAAGGAACAATCCCTTCAGTGACGTCATTCAGATTCACCTAGGCAAAGTTCAACTCACACTAGTGGAGACTAAGCGTCACAGAGGGTGCAGCGAGGTGGGCATTTGGCGTAAGGAAACCAGGCTACACGCCAGTGTTGCCGGACTTTACGTAAAACCGTTCCTCATGACCGCCGCACCTTGGAGACCTTATTTTACGGACAGCCCTCGTACTTGAATAAATGTAAAATTAAAACCATATCTGAGACGTTTCACACACATAATATTATAGAATTAACACCATCACATTTTCAATTCACAGGGTTTTTTTTTAAATGTTTGAATAGCTTTTTTAATAATTTTGGAATTCACGATCACTAAACAATTATACAAATTCAGGAGAAACAGGAAATTTTATACTGCATTTATCACTTATTGCTACAGTAATGCAGAAAACATGGATTTTGTGTTTTAGAATGTGGCTATATTTTCTCCAAAGTGCCGATTAGAGTTTAGTTGCAAATACAATGTGTCCCCACTACTCTCTAGGGGGCTATAGTGCAGCTATTAGTGTTACTTTGTAGAACTTTCTTTTCTGATCGATTTCAACTGCATTTTAAATTAAATTCAACAATACAATTGAAGGTCTTCAAGTAAGTTGTCACTGTTCACTTTTAAATGGTCGAATGATGCTAGATGCTACTTTTATGTTCTGCTGAGTAAAACATTTTTCTTCTTATCTGCATACTTTTGGTGTTTTCCAGAAATGCCAATCAAATCTCAAAGACTATTCGTGCATCATTTGACTATGTTCAATTTAAAATTAGAAACAAATGTATTATTGCAATCACTATCTAATTTTCAGGTCAGGCGAGAGTACGACCTCCTTCTCTTGCGCTACAACTGGTACCAGTCGTCCTGGGTTCGCTGCAGCCGCTGGAGGGAGGAGCGGACGTGGCGGCCCTGCGCTAGGACTACCGTCTCCCCCACGGGGCCCTGGAAGCCCGGGGGCGACTGGTAGCCCTGCGCCACCTGATAGCCCTGCGGGGGCGCCTGTTGCTGGTAGCCATGCTGGTAGCTCTGGTCAGAGGAGCCCACCCCGCCGACGGAGGCTGATTGACGCAGGCGGGAGGTCGGCCTTCGTCGCGTGTAGATCTCATCGAGGTCCCGACCGAATCTGTAAAAATATGATTGATTAGATTATAGTATATCAAAGATGGCCGAGTAAAAGCTCAAGCTCACAGGAGCAAGCTCAAAGTGGAAGGTAGGACAAGCAGAGGAAGATGTCTGATGCACTAGACCAGTGATTCCCAACGGAGACGGTAACCGCCACCCTGGGGGCGTTGATGGTGGGCGGTAAAAGGCTTCAAGTGGGCGGTGAAAGGTTGAAATGGGGTCAGAGGAATATTTAAAAAAAAACACTTTCTAAATGAAATTGTTTTGACAATATTTCTTTCAAAAATCCTTAAAATAATGTATACCAATATTTTTTTTCCAAATATTGAAAATCCACCAATTTTCATCTTTATAAGTGGAATATATATGGCTCGTACAATGATAAAGGACTAATCTGGTAGAGGATCAAACCCGCAACGCCAGGGATTAAAAAAACTCATTGTTATTACTAACTCGTTGTAGTGTGATTTTGCAAAACGTATGGTGACCTTCCCCTTGCAAAAATGTATCTTTCATTTATTTTCAAAAAAATTTCATCTGTGGAGCTTTTCCTCCATCTATGTTTTTTTTTTAATTGGGGAGGGGGGGGGGGTGTAGAAGAAAAATACACTTGAAAAGTGTGCAGTGAGCCAGATAAGGTGATCTCTGCATTAGACTGTTAAAGTGTCACAAGTGTCCGGAACTTCAGCGTTTGCGGTTCTTCATACAGGGTACAGGGCTAGACAGTAAGGAGCTGAGGAGCCTAGTTCATCAGGGCAATTGGAGTTGGGTCACATTCTTCAACAATGAGGGAATAGATCGAGAAGAAAATGAATAGAGTAGGAACAAACCTTGGGTAAAATTTTACTAATGTAAAGTCATAATTATTATTACTAAATGTTATTAATTTCTTCGATATGATGCCAAAACAAATACTCGATGTTGGTTTTGGTATTAAATGCAACAGGTTAGCGACATTGATATATAAATACCTCGGAGGCTTAGAGTGGCAAATGACATCGGCAGAATTTAGTACTTCCTTACAGCACAAGTTTAATGAACACAAAGACATGTAAATTTTTCTTTGAAGGGATGACTTAGCGTCAGAATAAAGTGTGGTATGTAGGATTACATATAACGTAGCTTCAACATCCTTCAACAAATGTCTTTGGTATAGATATTATGTAGTTTTTTTTTTTATTTTTTATTAGTGACTATTTAATTACAGGTTTGATGAGAATTACAAGATATGATAATGTATATAAATATTTCATCTGTTTGTTCTTTGTCCTCCTCACTAGGTGATTCTGTGCTGAGGCGGACTGGTAAATTTCTTTGATTTTCCGTTATTTAGTTTCTATGATGTTTTTAATACATTCTCTAGTATGTCTGCATTAATTATGTTACTTGTATTGTGTATTGTATTTTGTAAACCCATTCTTTTCACTGTAATTATAAAAAAAAGTACTGCATTCTATGTAAAAGCCCTATTGGCGTTTAAATAAATAAAAATAAATAAATTTCTTTCACCCATGTTTTGATTTTGAAGTGTCTCAACCGATATCAGTTAAGTAGTTCCTAAGAGTGTCGACTATTGTCGTTCGTGTCTAAGGTTGCGATTAGACCTGTCAAAAAACTTATGTAAGAACTTCTGTAACTTGCTATAAATTACGGTAAGTGACTTTTGGTGTCATTTACATCAGTAATTTGGCCATAAGTCGCTTACGTAAGCGACTTACAGGAAAAAACTTACATGTGTAAAAGCATCCTAGTCTGTATACATACTTGCTGTACTTTTTCATAACAAGAATAATTAACTTCAATTAAATTATAGTTAAAAATAATAAAACTATAATCACCTAAACTACTTTTTGTCATCAAGTACTGAAATATTTATGAATAACTTGGCCTTGACTTGCCCATTTGCTTTGTGCGAAAAGTTGCAACAATTCTGTCATCAACTACAAAAAGTAATATAAATACAGTAATCTACTTTTATAAATTCAAAGAACAAAGAATAAATTTACCGTATGTTTTGAAAATATAAATTTTCCCATTAGATATTTTTTGTTACAAATTTGTGTACATTTTCTTGGAGTTAAAAACATGCACAATCGTTTTTTTTTTGTGAATAACCTTGTTATTGTAACCTTTTGAAGGAAGAATTGGTGGATTTTTAAAAACTAAAGCATTTAAAACTAGATTAATTATGAAGATAAGGTTATAAACAGAGCAAACTGACATTTGATAACATTGAAGACAGCATCAGTCACTGAGAATAATATAATAAGCTGACAATATCATGTATATTTGTTCCATACAGAAAACAACATATTAATAAGGAACTCCAGTGAAAAATATTATGGCTTTATCAAAACACAGCGTTAAGTTGGCATTACTGAAATGGTTAACGGTGACGTCACTGTTAACCTGTCACCTGGTGATAGTGTGTATTGTATTGTATTGACATTTAAAATGACTTGAAGTGCACACGTACCTATGCAATTCAACATTTCGTGTTTTTGGTTTATTTTCATACTGTTTATAGAGATTTAGATAAATAATAGTTATTGTGTTTATTGAAACATAATTTAGGCCCTCAACAATTTACGAAAAGGGCTATATTTGCGGACAATCTGCAATAAATTTTGTCTATTTGAGGTTAAAGTCGTCCTATTTTGACATTTGGTTATGTATTTTCAAATTGTTTTTAGTATAGGGCTTTTTATACAAGTTGTTATACACTCGTCATGATCAGTGTATTATAAATACCAGTGTTTCTGTATGTATTATACATAAAACAATGTACCTACAAAGTAACGCCTGACACAAAACACGACGTCATGTATTTGCAATGAAAGAGATGATTTATTGTTTTTATATTGAACTTTGATTAAATACAATAACAGTAGCGGTGAAATGTGGACATTTTACCAATGTTTTTCTATATTAAAAGCAGTTAATCTTGAATAAAAAACACACCTCACACCTAAAAGTCATTACAAAGCATTCCGCCATGACATGACCGTCTTCTGGATTCTTCATTCAAACAGGGATGTTCTGCCCTAAAAAATTATTTTCCTAGATTTCGAAGTGAAATTTCCCTAGAATTTCACATTTACGCAATAACCTACGTAGCCACCCGATTGTGTAACACTAATCCTAATAAATAATAAAAAATTTAATAATAAAATAAAATAATTTTTGCTACGTGAAGTAATAATTTAAAAGTACGAATACACTCACCACTGAATTAGAAACTGAATTCCAAATAAAAAAAAAAAAACACTTTAAAAATCATAAGCAACCCACCGCTCATTTGTACCAAGCGTGGTATTTTGAAGACCCTCCCCCCCCCCCCCACCCCGAACGTGTCACGTAGTATGGGTACGTTCCCTAATATCATTTTGAGTTGTCAGTGTTAAAAATAACATTGCATGTAAGTACATGAACAATAATTAAGATTCATAGGAATTCCAAAAAATATATATACGTATATATATATATATATATAAATAATACCAGTAATATTGTCATATGTAATTAAATTTTTGCCAGAGTTCGAAATTTCCCTAGATTTTGTCCTGATTTCCCTTATCCCTAAAAAATATTTTTCTCCCCTAGATCTAGGGAAATTTCCCTCGACATGACATCACTGATTCAAAATGACAACTTAAAAAGTAAAAAACTAACGGTGGGTGAAGACCACCATAGATATGGTGCGTTTCTGGGAGTCTTTAAAAATTAAAACTTTGACAATTATTTTAACTATTAAAACTAACTATAAAAATAAAAATAAAAATGCAGTTATTTAAGTTTGAAGGTCTTTATTCATTAAAAAAAATAAAAAAATTGGACTGGAGTTCTCTATTATAATATCTCTTATCATATTTCTTTAATAATATAATTTGTACATGTAAAAAATCAATACTGTTTTATATTTAGATGAGACATGAAGTGAAAAAATAGGTTCTATTTTTGTACGCCCTACTAGTCCTCCAACACTCTTAACACCGAACAACCGGAAATTATAAAATCCAGCACTACTAATACCGATTTTCGCGATCCTCGAGTGGACCTCGAGTGGACCTCGGTTCCGTTCCTAAAAACCATAGACATCCAAATTGACAGACTTGCCCTGACATGAAAGCTGGAGGCAAACCGCGTTGGCACCAGGAAGATTCGAGAATGCCTTGAATAAACTATGACCGAAGAGCGCACATTGAAATAACCAGACCCTACCAGAACAGTAAAGTTCACTAAAGTAAGACAAAAGTTTGCAGCGCAGTCCATTGTGAGACTTTTCTGAGCGAGGTTGAATGTTCATTTTTAAACGAATCGCCTGGCGTAGCGAAGCTAAAATTGAGTGAGGTGGGTAAATTATAACAAATTTGTAAAAGTGTCTCACTAAATGTGTAACAAAATATAAAATTTTGGAAACAACCCTGAACTTTTGTTTACCAGATTTGGGATTTGTTTGCGCGCCATTGTAAAAAGGACTAGTAAAGTTCCCTGTACACTGTCAGATTAATTTATTGAGAAATCACAGAAAAGGGGGCGGTTACCCCGCCTCCTGTGCTGTGCTCCTCGCAAGTTGTCTGTTCCCCTTTCCATGGTTGGTTCATCTGACAGATTTATTTTCTGTAAGTTATCTTTTCGAAATCAATACTGAATGCATCTTATTTTGCAATTTATTAGCAATCATATTTATCATAACTCTTCTGTAATTGTTTAATTATAATTTTTTTTAATAATGTGAATGCAACTAATTTTATATACTTAGCAGAATCATCAGAAATACATTTGGTATTGCATTCCACCCACGCCAAGTATACATAATCAAGTAAATATTATAAATACGGCTTTCACAATGTTTAGCAAATATGAAATCACCAGCGTCATATTACAAATCATTTGACACTCCACGCATACTAACGTCCAACTCCAATACAATCATGACATACACATGCACAGACATGACACTCGAGTTAACAAAAAATTTCTCCGGTACACTTGACAAACATGACTTAATATCTTAGGAATACATCACGGATACAGAAAATAACTTAGTGCCAGAGGAACTCAAACATAAAGCAAGTTCTTATGTTTTAAATACAAATGGTTGCATTAAAAGATATTTTTCTATAAAAATTGTGGAGTCAGGCTATGGATAACTTTAGTCTACTGAAAGTGTAAGTTATTGTATAGTGACATGATACAAACAATTTTTATATGTGACCAGTTGACGTATGTGGCCCGAACTTTACACAGAGTTTTTTGAAATAATACTTAGATAGTGACCTTCTTATTGTTTTAAAAAGTCAGGTACGCCTCATACGTCATACATATGTCTGGTAATGTTATATTATCGTGAAAACAAGCTTATGGGTTTGAGTGGTTAACCTCTCATCCGTCTTTTAAATGCGATTTTAACCCTTATGTATAAAGAAAATGTATGAAGGACAAGGTTAGAATCTCTTGCGCCAATATCAATCTAGGACCTAGGTACTATTTGATTATTGGAGCTACTCTGAATTATTTTTAAATAATTTTCTATGAAATTTGCGGATGGCTTTTCGAAATACCATCCAACATTCGACAGGTTAAAGGTCAAGTGTGCAAAATTTCATCAATTTCGGAAAAAACTGTATATTTGAATAAAAAATCAAACGTCGCTCGCCCGCTCACCATAAGCACTCTCAATTATATAAATAGATACTGCACAAGAGTCCCAACTGCCTTAAATCAGTGGGATTATACATAGTATCACTTACCAGAACATTTTTTGAAAGGGAAGGAGGGAAAAAAGGGGGACGTTACCAGGATATTCCACTCTGGTTACCAAGCATAGTTAAAGCCATTTCAAGCAACGTTTCGATTCTGAATGATGGTCTCACACCAGGATGATACTGAGAGTGTCTTTCATTCTGGAGCAAAATGAAAACAAGCAATTTATTTATTCAAATGCTAAAAAACCCAAGTCAATTTTTTAATTGCTTTTCACAAGAGTTTGAGTCCAATGATTTTTCAATTTGAAAGGTAAGGATTTTATAACTCTACCACGGAGGTCTAAATGGATTTAAATAGTAAGATGACATGCACGATATTAACGACAATATTGGCGATTCTGAAATGAAAATTTGAAACACAAAAATCAGAAAAATATGGTCGCATCTAGGATTTGAACCCAGGACCTTGGCCTTGCCCGAGATCTGCTGTAACCATTGAGCTAATTAGATCATATTTAATTATATCATACTTCGACTAAGAACTACCAACATTATCATAATTTTCTTAAAACATATTTTTATTGGCTACTGATTGCAAAATTCTTCCCGAACTAAATGCAGTCTAGATAGTGTCTTGGATAAATATAAACATTTTTAATTTTTTGTGCGACCTCTATTGACTTGTTCTTAGTCGAAGTATGATATAGTTAAATATGACCGAAGGTAATAGGATTTTTCCTGATGGAGATCTGAGATTTGTCATATGATACAGTTAAATATGACCGAATTGGATAGGGACACATTAGCTCAGTTGGTAGAGCTCTGCCCCGGCAAGGCGTAGGTCCTGGGTTCGAGTCCCAGGTGTGACCGTATCTTTTTCTGATTTATCAGTATGCAGATTTTTGATGGAGTTTTGCTAATTTGTCTTCATTTAATTAAAATATTACAATTTGAGATTTTACTCATTGTTCAAAATAAAAATTCATCCTAGATTTGCAGAAAAGTAAATACATGTCGCATATTAAAAAATAAAAATGGATAAAATTTATCCAAGACACTAATCTAGATAACATTTAGTTCGGGTTTGAATCTTGCAATCATACATAATGTTAGAAAATGAGAAAATGAAGATGATGTTGGTAGTTCTTAGTCGAAGTATGATACAGAAAAATATGACCGAATGGGATAGGGACACATTAGCTCAGTTGGTAGAGCTGTGCTTCGTCAAGGCGTAGGTCCTGGGTTTGAGTCTGGATAGATGTGACCGTATCTTTTTCAGATTTATCGGTTTTCAGATTTTCGATTATCATAATATTGTCTTCATTTAATTTTTTTAAATATATTATAGAGTTTCTTTGATACGAAGCTGAAGCAACCGGATAAAGTATAAAATGGCTTAAAGTAAATGGAGACAGAAGAGTAAGAGCAATTAATATTCTATTTATTGACAAAAAATGTTTATTACCAAATTAAAATGAAATCATTATAACGAAAGAATACACCCATTATATAAATTGTCAAGATTGCCTGTCAAGGTTAAGTTTTATAGCAAAATATTATATCTGCAATTCACTAAAATATTATAGTATTTAGTCTACACATTTACTTAATAAAATAAAATGTACAGTTTCCGTAAATGGCATTACACATGTTCCGCTAATTGGATTTATCCTTCAACAAACAATTGACAATAAACAATGTTTTACGATTGCCCTTACAACTGTCGCAAATTTTTATTATTTTTCATTTAATTCAAAAACACTTGTAGACAATTTGAACCCTAAACGAATCAGTTATCTACTTGAATAAATAGAAACTCAGTGAGGGAGCTGATAAGACTATTAGCAGGAGATCCCCTCAGGAGACATACACAGCTGTTGGTAGTGAAAAGCACCAAAAGCTGAAAGAAATTGGGAGGGGGGTATGGATACTGCCGCCCCGGGAACCATCTATTGGATAACCAAAACCTCTGCAAAAGGTCACACCATGTGGTTCGCTACGTTTGGTGACTGACTTAGCAGGAGTGCCCGGGTTCATGGGGTGAGGTTTATAAGGGGTTTCATCGGGTCTTGGTGGCAGATGTGTCTGCCCACCAGCTGCATGACAGGTCAGATCAGGAGAGAATGGTTGAGGGAGACTTTGTGACCTCTCAAGCAGAACTCTTTTGGAACATCGCCTTGCACCCGGGTGGGAGGGATGGATTCATACGTCTGTTACTCCTGGACCCACTGACCCCAGATTTCTATCCACCCTTCATACCTTATCCTTCCCAGAACTTCCTCTCCTTCCTTTCCTTTAAAAGACCCTCCACACAGCATCTCCAAAGATGACAAAGGCCCTGAGGGAAAATATTTTCCTCAGGGCCTCCTGTGTGGAGCTATTGTAAAAAAATAAAGAAATGTGAAGAAGATGAAGAAACACTGATTCATTTATGGTGTTAACATCCCACCTTGATAAGAAAAGGCTCAGAAACCTGTGAAGTCACCTTGTGGAAGCAGGAGACATCGCCAATAGTACAGGTGGTAGCATTAAATTGCACAAAATAAATGACAAAATTCATACATTCATGAAAATTTACTCATGCATTCTTCTTGGCAGTAAAAATGAAGATGGAGATTCCACGACAGTCGATCCTCCGACAATTAATCCGCAGTCGGTTTAGGGAAAACACGGTATACCTACTTACACTAAGTGTCCTGAAGGGAGGTGCGGAGAGGATGTACCGCCGAATAACAAAAGTATAAAACATATTTTCATTCAAATGCAACAAAGATAAAACCACTTGTCTATACACTATGTATACCATCATATAAGTACAAAGATAAAACCACTTGTCTATACACTATGTATACCATCATATAAGTACAAAGATAAAACCACTTGTCTATACACTATGTATACCAGCATATAAGTACAAAGATAAAACCACTTGTCTATACACTATGTATACCAGCATATAAGTACAAAGATAAAACCACTTGTCTATACACTATGTATACCAGCATATAAGTACAAAGATAAAACCACTTGTCTATACACTATGTATACCAGCATATAAGTACAAAAAATCGGCACTGTAAGTGAATTTGTTTGATATCCATGCTGACTTTTTATCAAAGGTATTTTTAAAGTCGATTTAAGGTTATAAATTGGCAAATAATGCACAAAATATTATTATTTTTATTTATTTTATTTTTTTAAAGAAAGACAAGCATTCCCGGGGTACGAATGACCCAACAATGTTTGAAAATCTCCTACTACCACCACAGAAAGCCGAAAATGTTGCTTGTGTTGTGATGGAGGACTTGGCCAGCCGAGAAATCGAACACGCGACGCCCGGGTGGGACCCAAGCGCGATGCCCACTCAACCACTGACTGGTAATAATAATTATAATTTTGCAGGGCCAACTGTCGGGTCGCTGAAGATCGGCATAGTCCGCCCAAATCAATTGATTTGCTATTTTCTTTACTTTTTGCATGTATTTACTAAAAACCTGTCTCTATCTCACCAAATATTGATACTAATACTGGGAGTGGTCTCATCCCATTCAACATGAATGGAAACATTTTAAACGATACCTGACTAAACCAATTTGTAAACATCATAGACATATGAATATTAGTAGACCTGCCCTAAGTGATAAAAATTATTTCCCACTCCCCATACCGGTTCCATTTGGAGCCGGCTGGGCTCGCGTGAATCTAAAAAATGTGATGTCATCATTCTTGTGCGAACCAGCGTCGAGCTCTCATGGGTACATTTTACGAAATAACACGGCAAAAATGGTGGCTTGTGCTATGAAAACGCGTAAAAATAGAAGCGAAAAAAAGAATAAACCCAATTGTCGTATTACATTCCATAAGTAAGCATTATTTTACTTTAGTTTAAGGTTATTCAGATCATATAATATGATCAGTTTTAGTAACATTTATACTATCACATCGAGATATATGATACACTCAAGTATGCTCGTCGCCGTTTATTGGGATAAGTAAATTATGAAACATTTGTAAAAGTGTCTAAACTAAATACGGCAACAAAATATTCGACTCTGAAAACAGGCAAACTTTGACTTATTGACGAATCACAGTCATCTTGCCCCTCTGCATTCCGCATAGTTGGTTAGTACCCGTCACCTATCTGTTCTCGTCTACTAATATTCATATGTCTACGAAAACATGTATTTTTCGAAAAAGTTCCCCTCCCCCCTCCCCCTTAAGAGGTGTTCCGCCACTTTTTTCGGGCAGACCAGAGATCTTCATTTATACTGTCAATATAAACGTATGACCAAAGTTTAAGGAATGCAAGAATTTTGTCATTGTTTATTAAACTCTATTTTACCTGTAATAACTACAACTACAAACACTCAATGAAAACCCCGGTGATCTTCAATAAAGGGATTGGGCTCTGTCGATATGATACGTTATAATACGATTGTACCACTAAACCAGGAGCACTCCTGTCTCGGTGAGATCAGTACACCGGGGGGCATTGATTTGTTAGAACTTGGAACACATGCTCTGAGGGTGGGAAGGTTGGAGTTCCATCAACCAGTATACATGGCAACCTAATAAGCCAATATTGAAATATAGGATGGGCAGGAAGAAAGGATAGGAATAAAGTGAAATAACAATTCAGAAGCGTGTCGCCATCAAACTGTGAGCCGTAAATTTGTGTTCAACATCTTAAATCATGTGCGATAAAGCTATGACCTTTTAACATATTTTTATTTATTTATTTATTGTTTCTTTACACTGTAGGTAAAAATGTTTACAATACAATTTGTTACCTCACTAGGACAAGCCTGTGTTGAGGTTAACAATAATTATACAAGTTAACAAAATAACACAAAATTATACAGATTTTGAAAGAACAATATTGTTGTATTTCTTACAGATTGAGATTAGATTATGGGTACCTACTGGTACCTACTAAACTGATGGCGCTAGGTACTACATTAATGTAGACTTTTAGGGTGACCACAGTTTTGAGATCTGATTTAAAATAAAATAAAATAAAGTTTTTTTTTTTTTTTTTTAGGATTAAGTTGTGAATAATAAATATATGTATATAATTTAACATGCTGTAGATTTGGCAAGAGGAAGATGAACAAAAACGGTTCAAACAAAAATAATATTATTTTAGCTTATTATTATAAACATACTCATTTAGCTAATAATTTAGAAAGGACAAAGTAGAGAAAATCAATTGGCAATCCTCGACTAACACAAATAATTTAAGATCCTTCTTAAAAGTGTACAAGGAATTAGATGACTTTATATGTTCTGGAAGGCTATTAAATATGAGTGGAGCTTGATAAAAATAATTTCTTTGACCAAAAGAAGATTTAGTTTGAATTGCCATAAAGTTCAGACCAGAGCCAATTCTCGTAGTACGAATTTGCTGTGTTCTTTCTGCAAAATTAATATTATTAAAAAATCTACAAAGCGTTTGTGTAATATATAACTGTTTTACGTTCATTACATTACATTCCTTAAAAAGTAAATGAGTTGGATATTTAATTTTTTTCTTAAACATAACTTTAAGAATCATTTTTTGGGCAATATTAAGTGGTTCTATATAAGTATTTGGGCAGGATCCCCAGCACACAATATTATAAGAAAGCAGAGACTGGATTATTGCAAAATAAACAGTTTTTAATTTTTCTTTGTCTAGTATATGTCTCAGTTCTTTAAAGATATAGGTAAGTCTCCTAGTACTATTTACTAACATATTAATATGATCATTCCATCTCAAAAATTTATCTATTTTTACACCAAGGTATTTGATGCTGACTACATTTTCTAAAGGGTTGCAGTTACATGTTTGAAAACAATTGTGAATAATCAAGTTGTGAGTTTCAGAAGGCTGACTTTTACTTGAAATGCTAAAAGTGATAAATTTGGTTTTTTGTGCATTCAAAGTTAATATATTATTGTTTAACCAACTATTTACCACTTTTAAACCTATATTACTTTTGTTGAAAGTTTCATTCCAAGTTTTACCCTCAAATATTAAAGCAGTGTCATCTGCAAAACTAACAATGTTACCAGGAATATTCAGACTACATAAATCATTTATATAAATAAGAAACAATATTGGCCCAAGCACACTTCCTTGCGGGACTCCAAAGGAGATTGATTTACCCTCGCTTAACATCTTATTTATTTCCACTTGTTGTGTTCTGTCACTAAGATAAGATCTGAACCAGCCCATTGCTGTATTATTAATGCCTAAAGATGATAATTTTTTAAGTAGCAATTCGTGGGAAACAGTGTCAAATGCTTTTGATAAATCCAAGAACACCGCTATGGCTTTGTTGCCATAGTCCAGCGCTCTTGTAACTTTGGTCAATACCTTTAAAACAGCATCACTCGTACCTTTATTTGCTCTGAAACCGAATTGATTGTCAGAGAGTAATTTGTATTTTTCTAAGAATGAAACTAATCTTGACTTGGCCAATCTTTCTATCAATTTTGAGAGAGTATTGAGTAAAGATATGGGTCTGTAATTGTTAACCTCTAGGTGATCCCCATCTTTGAAAAGAGGTACAACCTTAGCATTCTTACAATGAGTAGGAAATATGCCACTCTTAAAACTAAGGTTAACAATGTGAGATATGGGACCAGCCAATACAGAAACATGCTGTTTGTATACCATGATACTTAAGCCATCAATACCACAGGAAAAAGACATTTTTAATTCATTTATCACTTTTGAAACTTCATAAATGCTAGTAGTTTTAAATTCAAAGCTCTCTCCTGAAAATTGAGTACAAGGTATAAAATTGTTAACAAGACACATTTCGGTAGTTTTATTTGCACTGCACAATTGTTTTGCGAATCTAGGACCAATATCACTGAAGAAGCTATTTACGTGATTAGTGATTATATTTGGATTCTCTTCCATTGAGATGATATTGTTATTGATTTTTAATTTTTTTATAGACACTTGCTCCTTTTGTATATTTACAGCCTCCTTTATAATCTTCCACTGTTGCTTGGTATTTCCATTGACGTTATCCAGTTTCCTTTTGTAATATGCTTGCTTTGTATATTTTATAATTTTTGTACACCAGTTTCTATATCTTTTGTAATAATCCAGCAGTTGAATATTATTTGAATCTGCTCGACATTTGTTGTGTAATTTGTCTCGGGTTCTGAGACATTTAATAATTCCATTATTTATCCAAGGTTTTAAATATTTCATATTATGCTTTACACTTCGTACAGACGAACAACTTTCCACATGCATTTTTAAACATTTTATGAAATTTTCAGTCGCTAAATTAACATCTTTTGATGACAGAACTGACTGCCATGATTCTTTCTTTAATTTGACTTTCAAAAGATTGTTATCGATGACGGTTTTCAAGTTATCATTATCTTTTGCTATTTTATTTAGTGTAAAGCTCATAAATCTCAGCAATATCACATCATGATCTGTTATGGCAGTAGTGAAGACAGCTCCCTCTGGTTCAAATTTAGATTTTACCATAATGTGATCGATGCAGCTTGAAATGGTAGAAGAAACTCTGGTAGGTGAAATTATGATTGGCTTCAAGCCATGAAAAGCCAAAAGCGAGAGGTATTTTTGAGTTTTCATATCGCTCAAATCCAAAGTATTAATATTTATGTCGCCACATAAAATGATCTCCTTATTTTTTATAGATGTAGAGTCAAGCAGTGCACTCAGTGATTCAAGGAAATTATCTATATGAGCCAGGGACGGAGATCTATAAACAGCTATTACACACAAGGTACTCGATATCTGCATTTTTAAGCAGTTTGCTCCAGGGAAAACAACTTCCTCAACAGTCACGTGAACATTTTGCTTTACATAGGCAACTACACCATCATTTTGCAAATAGTTATTATTTGTGTTATAAACTGCGTATCCGGGGATGTTAGGTATATTGGTAAAATTTTTCAGCCAAGCTTCTGTAAAAACAAGTACCTCAGGACGATGCTCAATACTATCCAGCATGGTTATGGTTTCATCAAAGTTTTTGTTTAAACTTCTGACGTTTAAACAAAGTAATGAAAATTTGGAATGTTTTAAAAAGTTTTTGCAAGTTAATGAATCTGTAATGGTTAAATTAGATTCTGTATTATCAATCAAGTCAATGTATTTTCCAAAATCGATATCCATTTTAATGATGAAAATATTTTTCGGTTCCTTTCACTATTAAACTTCTATTATAACCTATTGAGGTCATCTTCGTGTTTGATTTCCCTGATTTTTTTGCCTTCTTCTTCTTTCATTAGAATTGCTCCATTTTTGTACCAAATATACTTATATTTTAATTCTTTTCCCTTTGTTTTGGCTTTCCAAAGTAGTTCCTTATAGTAAGGAGATAATGACTCTCCTAGGAATATCATGTTTTCACGATTAGAAATTATCTTCTTATTTGCTAATAATTTTAATCTGGTTTCTGGGTTTTTCATTTTTAGGATAATTTTTTTTGGATGTCCTGGTCTTCTGTCATATTGCCTCATTGCCGAGGCAATATCCTCTGAATTAATTTTGATATTAGCACTTTCTATCAGTTTTATAGCGGTTATTTTGGGATGTTCTTCAGTCTTTTCCTCAATGCCTGTAATTTCAATACAGTCATCAAGGTTCGACTGTTCCAAGCAAGCCACTCTGGTTTCCAGATGCTTAATAGTTTTATTTTTAATTGCCAAATCATTTTTCAAACGTTCAACTTCTCCTTTAACCTCATTCATGGAGTCTAAGCGGGTAATGATGTCGTCATATTTTTGACAAATAAATTCGGTTGTTTTTTGAAATTCTAACAATTTTTTGTCAATGTTTTCGAGAATTTGGGTTTTTATTTTCTCTAATTTTACATCTATGTAAGACGCGAATTTTGAAAAGCCATCTTCTTCTGTGCTAATGTCTTCAGGTAGTGTATTCATTTTGTTTTTGGATCTTGTGGTTGTGTATAAATTTTCCTGTTGTTGGGAGCCGGTTTTTTTGCTTGAACTCATGGTCACACTAGCAGTAGTTTGTATTGTATATTGGCAGAAATACCTAGTATGCGTAAGTACTGACTGAGCAGTAAAGCGAGGAAGCTGTACGGTCAGTGTAAGAAAGATGGCGACGGTTTTGGCCAATCACAAGAGCTCCACCAACTGTCAAATATATTTCAATTCCACTGTCACTATTTTCCGAAATTAATTATTCGAAATTCACTTGAATAATCTAATTGTAATGTACAAAATTTATATCACCATTAATGTAGTGGACACTTGGGTGAATCTCGCAGTGTTTCGGATTGTATTGTTTACTAATTATACACAATTATGCGATGTTTCTTACGGATCACTTTTACTGTGTGTTATTTAGTTTTGGTAGGTAGGTAAATAGATATATATAATAACATATGTAATATGTTTATATGTGTTTGGTTGACATATTTAAAGAACATGACATTTCAATCATTGGCAGTTTGCTTCAGATAAACATAAATACAGAAGTAAACAAACATGGGAGACGCACAAAATTATCTCAGAGATTAAATCTAAGCACAAAATCAAATAACAAACCCAAAAAAACTTCATAAGTATTGTCGGTAAGTTTTAATCCCTCAGGCTAATTTGCTCGCTTTTTGGAACAACTCATATAGGTAGGTCTCTTAGAAATCACTGTCTCCCTTACTTTCATGGTTAGAAATTTGATTTAAACTATGTTAGAAAGCGAAAACACAACGCTTTATATTCAAATCTAAAAGTTTACAACAAAATAATTAAAATGAACACCTCATTAAAACCAAAGTTACTGACCGCAATTTGAAAAAAAATTTATTTATTATTTTTATATGAAACATTTGCCTAATGAAACACACGTGAGTATTTATTTTTTTCGCATTCAGTAAGTAAGTAAGGCGAGCCATTTTTAAAACCTTTTGTGTTTGCATTAAAAAAAAATGCATTTCAAAAATTGTATGATTATTTCAAATTATAAAATTTAAAAGCGTATTTCATCTCCTTTCAAAAACAGTTTTTAGTTTTCGGATACGTTCAGAAATATTCCATTTATTTGGATTTTATTGCATAGCGGAAATATTTTGACCTTCCGACAAAATAGGCCCGAGGCCTGAGGGGTTAAAGATGAAATTGCAAAATGGTGTAAAGTATTTCATAGATTTATGGATTAAGCATTTAATTTGATTTTCATTTGGCAAGTTGCAGGGTCAAATCCCGGTGGAGCATAAAATTGTTAATGACAGAATCTGTACACTAATTGAACACAAATTGGCTTTGAGTTTGAAGGTTGAGGGGTCAATTTCTGTGTAAAACTATATTTAGACGTTATCATGATTTATTTTGGAGTATTACACTTCCTCTTTCTTTAGCCAACATTCGGGACAGGACATCGGGGCAGATGTGATGCAATGATGGACACCGTAATGCTAACGTAATGCGAAACGTTGGATAAAGAAGGAGGAATCACAACATGGCATAATACCCCTAAAATAAATCGAGATAATACTCTTGGACGTGAAAGTTCAAATCATAATTATATTTAAAAGTATTTCTTAATTTATTAGGGGTTTTATGTGATACTGTACAAGAGTTACAGCTGCCCGGAAGTCAGGGGAACAATGGAATCCCCCATTTAGGAATTTTGTTAGGCTGAAGGAAGTAGGGGCAGGAAGGAGAAAAGAAAAAGGAAGGTTGGAAAGTACCTCACTATTCAGAACTGGTCATTAATGGTTCAATTTAGAATGCTGGTCTCCTAAGAGCTATACTGAATTATCGACATATCTTCATATATTATTTTATCGTTTTCCGCAGGGCTAGGCAGAGAGGATAGAAATAACTCTGTCTTTGTAGACACATCTTGCTTTGATATGATTTGAGACATTTTACGGCCAACAGTATTACGGTGATTTATTTTTGGGGTTTTATGCCGTTTTGCGATTTTTCTTTAGCCAACGTTTCGGACAGCATTACAGTGTCCATCATCAGGGCAGATGTGTAACACATGTATTACGCATCTACCCTGATGATGGGCACTGAAAGGCAGTCCAAAATGTTGGGTAAAGAAGGAGGTAACAGCACAACACGGCATAAAACCCAAAAGTATGTGTATTACAAATCTATCTTGATGATGGACACTGTAATGCAGTCCGAAATGTTGGCTAAAGGAGTTAACACAGTTAACAGGTAGCGCAACATGGCATAATACCCCAAAAATAAATCACTGTAACAACTCGCTTCTTTCACATTCATACATTGTATCGTACAGACTCTTCTGTTATTCTGATTGACATGACCTGACACAAATATTTGGGGGAGGGCCCATGTCGGGCCATTGAACTGGTGTCATATCTTTCTTGGGCATCCCCGCCTTCTTCTACCATTCACTTCCACATCATATATGTAAGAGCCGATATAATTATTTTTTTGCCCAAATGTTTTCCGAAACAAGGATTTTACCATTCTGCCATGGAGATTGTCAATAGATAAAATGGCAATAAAATTCGACTGTTGCAGAGCTACAACAAAACTGTATTGACTCGTCGAAAGTTATGCTTTTGGTGTGTAGATAGAAACAAAGGAGGCCGCTATGAATAGATACAATCTTCAGTAGAATGGATGAATGGTGTTAACAACACTTGTGTGCGTACGGTCCATACTAATAATGGTTCATTGCCCATCTGCCTTGTTTCTATTTATCTATGATTCAGACGGTGCTAGCAAAAATTTCCACCAGACAAAAGAAGATAATCGAAATGAAAACAAAAATTTTCTAGTAATGCAGTCGTTAAAAATTCATCAAAATTTTATACATTAAAAATTGGTTTGCTTAACCACTACGGTATTTTGCGATTATGCAAGTTTTTTGTCTTAAACGAACTGTCAGATTTTTAAAACCTTTGGGTTATTTCCGCTTCGCAATTAAAGCTCTATAAATGAAACAATGCAAACATAAAAAAATTGTAAAAATGAATCACATGATATTTTTATGTGTAAACGGTACTAAAATCACGGATTATGTAAAAAAAAAAACACTTATTCTATTGTATAAATGTATAAAAAACAATTTTGTCACCTCACTTTTTTACCATTTCATACAAGAATATTTAATAAAAAATTAATAATGTCTAACGGCGCATAGGCGATTTGGCAGGTGAAAACTGTTTCTACAAAATAAGTATTTTTATGTACTTCTATTGACAACTTTGAATAAAAATGTGAAGCTTCATATAATATGGATCTTCTACTTTTTGTTTTAGGGTTGTAACCAGAACAATAACAGAGTTATAACGATTTCTGTGGGAACACACGCGTTAGCATGAAAACACGCTTATTGTACTAGACTGCTATTGTTATATTGTCGTGTAAACACGCTTATTGGTCGGAGTGGTTAAGAGGATCGGCTGCGTGGCTTTTTTCATAATAAACTTAATTTTGTATTTGAGGCCAAAATACCTAACTAAATTGAATAATTATTTTTTTAATCAAAAGTTATAGCAAATATCTAGTGCGGATAAGTGCTGCTTTATTTATTTGTGTTTCAAATTATAAAATATAGGCCATTGAAGAATTCAATTTTTCGTGATTTCGGCGACAGATTGGAATTTTTTTTGCGAGATATTATAATTATTAAAAATATAATCTCAGCCACAGATATTGAAATATAAGTAGATGTGCTATCTGCTGTTTTTACTATGTGGGTCTGCGCTTCCGGGTGTCGCCGATATTGTTTACCAATTAACAAATAAACTAAAAGAACAAATAATTAACGAATAAACCAAACGAACGTTAAACTAAATGAACGAATTCTTTCCTTATTCAAAATATATTGTTAACCAATATTAATGCACATTTTCAAAAAATCAACGAAATGAACAAATTCTTTTTGTATGAAAACTACGCTAATTAGCGCGTAGTCCGGCGACAGTTGCGCGGACACCATAGCATATCTCTTCTGTATTTGAATATCTTTGATCTCAGCCATCTACTGGCACTGGTGTTCATAGGTAGAATGAAAATTAAATAAAAATAAACAGAGTACAAGGCATTTTTTTGGGTTGTAATTTTAAGTTATATTCAACAAATTTGTATTCCAGCACTAATCAGTCAGTTGTAATTTAAATTTACACCCATCAAAATGCTTTTTCACATAATTTTTAATTATAATTTTATATTTCATCATATTCCTACAATTCTACAGTAAGTAAATAAAGTTTTTTAAAAAAATAGTCATCGTTAACTCACAAATAATTGCCAAAGTTGCCTTTAAAATTACGAAAAATTGATTTCTGCACTAGGACCCATAAGCTTGTTTTCACAATAATTTAACATTACCAGACATATGTATGACGTATGAGGCATACCTGACTTATTAAAGGCCTATCTTAATATATAAAAATGAAAATTTCTTTGTTTGTCCCCTATGCGTTCCTAAACCATTCAACCGATTGCGCTGAAACTTTGGTGAGTTATTGTGCACACACCTGCGAAGGTTTCTATATATACCAGTGAGATCTGGCGTTATGAAACTTGCATAAAAAATTTACAATAGGTGGCACACGAGTTGTTTGAAAAATGTGTGTTGTGGGGCAGGGAAGGTGGAAGAGGAACGCGAGAGGGAAACGCGGGTAGGAGAGAGGGTTCGCAGGAAGGTGGAAGACGGAAGACGGGGAACAGGGAACAAACATGCGGGGAGAAATGATTTCTTTCTTTATGTGAGATTGCATGTCGGTTACTGCCTAGTATTTTATAATTTAAAACACAAATAAATAACCATACTAGATATTTGCTACACCTTTTACTTTTAACTCTTATTTGCTATGCCATTTGGCATTAGCAAAGTATTAGCAAATAGAATAATTATTACAGCCAGTGCCTAAAGAAATAGTAGAATATTAATGTGGGATTTACGTACTGACTATATGAAAAAAGAAGATTGTAAACAATGAAGTGCTGGGTGCTATATGTAATGTGTACCAAAAGACAAAAATACTATTCTTTGTTAAATACAAATAAAATACTGTGAGACCAAATTAGCCTATAGGCCAACAAAATATACTATATTTCCTTTATTTATAACAGATTATCAAACAATTTGATTTTCACTCGAGTTTCAAGTTTGAACAATTGAAAAGTTTTACTGAACTGTTATTTACGCTAACAGCTAAACGGATATCTAAAAACAAGCTGAAAATAGTTCCGTTGACCTAGAAAATCTAGACCAAAAAAAGCGATACATATTTGGTAAGGTAATTTAGTGTAATTTTTGAGGAAAGAATCAAAAATTCAAAACTTCATTACTTAATGGAATTGGAAATTAAAAATTGTTACATTGCAGTGATATAATGAATGTCATCTTTTGAGCATTCGCGAATGCGAATATCTGCTACCGACATTCGCAAATGCGAATACGAATATTGCGTTTTTTTAATTTGGCGCCAATTATGTACGGCTTAGCGGCTCACGTTTGCATCTTGTTTCAAGAATTTCCGAGTTGATTAAAAAAAAGCCGATCGGTTGTTTTATTTCATTTGTCGTCTGCTCGTAAACAAAAAAAAGTGAATTTTAAGGTTAGAGGTGATTGATTAGTGATTAACATGAGTAAATAAAATTCTAGTAAAATTTGGACTTATTTTACAGTTTGCGACGCTGAACGAGCTAATGCAAGCTGTACTGTGTAACAAGGAATATTCTAGAAAAGGAAGAACTACAACAGTTAAGAGAAATCATTTGAAGGCAATGCATAAAACAGAGTTTTCCGAATTAGAAAAGTGTGAAAAACGAAAACAGGATGCATCTAAAACACTTGAAGTGGCATCATCTTCCCATCAAAGTACCAAATCTGATATGAAACAGATATCGCTTCAAGAATTTTTCTAATAATAAAAAATAAGAAATGAATGGATTTTTCATTAACCTAATAATATGTTTTTTTGGATGTTCATATTCGCAATATATTCGCTCGAACTTTGCGATTGCGAATATGCAAAAATATGCAAATATTCGCAAATGCGAATATTCGTTACATCACTACAACATTGACCTCAAAATCCAGACACAAAAAAGTGCAAATTGCACAATGCCGGATTGCGATTTTTGTCACAAAAATGGAAATTTTCAAAGCTCTGTTGCGCATGATGTAAACGCCGTTAAAAGTTTTGAAAATGGAGACAGAAAAATCTGTGCGAAATTCGTGACGCCAGAACTCATGTTCAAGAGTTTTTACTGCTTCATCTGCAGTTTATACTTTGAAAACTAAAATTATGGCCGCTCTTTTGAGAAGAACTGAACTGACATAGTCACAGAAAGAACACCAGTTTTAAAAATTGATTAAAACACATTAAACGCTCTGTAATAACAATTTAAGATGTGAGAATTAAACAAACAAAGACAGTTTATTATATTTACCCGCACCAGTTTGCACGCAATCGTGATTGGTGCACACTTATCAAAAAGGTAATAAAATAGAATATTGCTTTGGCTAATTCCATAGATACAGCACTCTACACTCGGCCTATTAACATTAATACATTTGCAATGCACTGATTCCAAAGCGACACTCAAATAATGAAAAAAATCAAATAGCAACATGAAATGCTTATGGCCCATCCAGTGGCCGAAAATTCTAATTTCGTCAAAAGATGGTCTTGTGATCGTACCCTTGCAAATGTACAGGGCGGTCCCAATGAGAAAAATTGATTATTCTCAAATATTCTATAACTCAATTTCGATTTTATTTAATTCAAAATTTGCTTTAATATATACCTACATTAACGTTAGCAATAAAAATGCTCAAACACGTGATGATAAAATTATAAAAATTTTGTACTATTTGTAATTAGTTTTTGATCATAAGTATTTATAATTTTTCAATGTGTAGAAAAATCTGAAATACTTAGCTTTGTAAGACCGTAAATAAATAGACAAAGTGAAGTATTTTCCTCACAAAACTTTATTTCAACTAAAATTAAAATTCTGAAAAGTAGCTTTCTTAGATACCTACCTATTTCAAAAGGGAAACAGGTAGGTATAGTCCATTACTACATTGAAAAGTGACGAAACAGAACCCTTTTGAAAAGAAAAGACGTAAAGAAATAAAGTCAAGTGCTGAAAAACAAACTAAATTAAAATAAAAGAATGAAAATAGGTAGGAATGGTTCTATAACTACACAGAAAAGTGAAAAGTCACATAAAGTCAGGTGATGAAAAAAAAAATCGTAATTTTGGATATTTTCAGTACTTTTCATGACTTTATATAACTTTTCAAGTATTCTGTTTTGTCATTGTTCTGTATTGTCCGGTTATTATTTTAAAATGTGTAGGTACCTACCTAGACATTTAAAAATAATAATTTAATAAATCTGCATAAAATTATTCCAAAATTAATTTTTTTCTCAACTTTTAGAAATTAAATTAAAACAAAAAATTTAAAAAAATATACATATGTATATTTATATATATATATATATTTTTTTTATTTATTTATTACAGTTTGCATTTCTTCTTCTGATTTCTTCCTTGTCTTTGGTTTTAAGAGTGTGGCGGACTGTTTGATCTGATCGATTCTGACAGTGAAATAAATTAATATTTAAAATCAGTGACAAAATTATTCCAAACTAAAGTAAAGTTGTTTAAAATCAATAGATTGTGATTAGTGAATTAAAAATAGAAATTAATTAGATGAAATTTGTCATATTTAACATAACAAACAACAAATTCACTTCTCGCAAATATTATTGTTGTATTCTCTGACAAACTTTAAAATTTATAGTAAAAAGAAATGGCAAAATTTACTAATAACTGATATGCATAATTTTATACTTGATCGGTTTTAATAATGAGTGATGATTTTAAACTTCATTTCAGATTATGTAGTTGGAAGAAAACATTGCCGAGTCTATACGATTATCACATAAAACGTTAATGTTTTGAATCAACAGCAAAATGCTGTTTGCGTTTATTTGTACAACTTTCCAAGTTAGATTATAGTCATGATTCATAAGTAAAACGATTTTTTGTTTAAATGGGGAAATTTTGAAGGACACGTTCATAAAAGCAACATGCAAAAAGATACAGAAATGTAGAAAAAAATTTATGGGTCATAATTTATTTTTGAAGTGAAACTTCTTTAGCACTGTTGTGATTTGAAACTCGATGAAAAGCAAAATAGTGACACTAAAAAGAGACAAACACATACATCTATAAGATTTAGCTTGCGAGAGAATGAGATAGTATAATCGGTCCCTCTTTGTGCGGTGCTTCGCTTATCAGTCTCCTCTTTGTGTGCTGCTTCATAGCCTTCCCACTCTTGACTACTTTAGTTTTCTAAAGGTTTCACCCTTACCGCGTGTGAATTGCACTCTCTGATTTTTTTATCGCTTTATCTGAACCGCTGTTGTTGCTGTATCGTTTAGAAGTGCTATTATAATCAGGGTGAAGAGGGTTCATTCATTGAAGAAACCTTTCTCCTGTTAATGTGGTTCAAATAATGCAAGTTCAAAATATCTAAAATGCGCTGTAAAGACAATATCAGTTGTAGCCATTTACAAGATGACCATTTCCATACAAAGATTCAAACTAATCGTTTTCCTGCGAACCCCAACACTAGGTAAGTACTTGGCTACAACTGATTCATTTCACGGAGCGGTTTTGGCTTTGTGTACGAAGATCTTAACCCCTCAGGCCTTGGGCATATTCAGTCAGAAGATCAGAATATTTCTGCTTTGCAATAAAATTCAAATAAATGGAATACTTCTGAATGTATCCGAAAACTAAAAACTATTTTTGAAAGGTGATTAAATACGCTTGCAAATTTTATTATCTTACTAATATTAATGCGAAAGTTTTGTATGGATGTACGTGTGTTTTTTATTCTTTCACGCAAAAACTAGTAAATGGATTTGAATGAAACTTTACAATAATATAGGTCATACATCAGAATAATATATGTATAAGCTATAATTTATGTTGCTAGCTAGGAAGGGGATGCGGGACGGGAACGGGGACGCACGGGAAAGGTGATTCAGGGAGAAAGAATAATGTAAACCGGGAACAGCTAGTTACAAATAAATATGTAATTTTTTAATGCACACATTAAAAAGTTTTAAACCCTCAAACTTTACGTTTTTTTAACCAAAATTACTGATAACAAAAAAAAATAAAAACACTTTTTTGTTGTTTCGTGTAAAAATAATTAATAAAAAATTCAGTCTCATAATTTTTTTTTTAAACTTTCATTTCATAAAGGTGTACATTTTAACACTTTTGTGGTTAAGTTTTAGGTTTTGAACCATTTAGATCATATTTCTCACAATGGAGAGAAAAGGAGACAATGATTTCTACACGACCTAGGTTCTTCATGATTTCTACGTGACCTAGGTTCTTGATGATTTCGAAAGCGAACAAATTAGCCTGAGGGGTTAACGGACATTTATAGAGTTTTTTTATTCACTTTCTCCTTCTTCTTGAGCCTACGTTATGGATAGTTTTTGAGGGGTTAGGGACGGATCAGAAGATGGACACTGAAAAGCTGTCAAAAATGTTGTCTCAACACGGAGGGCGAAGCGCAACACGGTAAACATCTTAACAAATTATTTATGTCTTACTCTGCTTACTGGTTAATATGGAATATTTCTTATTCAAACAGTTAAATTTAGCTTTATTATCATGAAAAGTGAGTATTTATATCGGGGAGAGGAAAAAATATGCATGTTACATTTTTAGTTTTGTTTAAATTAATTCACTCACGTAAGCCATTTTAATATTATCTTTTTAAATTACATTTCATAGACAATCAATGCTGCCAATCATAGAAAAAATATTATTGCCATATAAAACAATAATTTATGCATGTTATTAAGTTATTAAGGAAAGGCATTATTGACAAGTTTGCACTTGTATTTATAATAGAAGAATATGGAAAGAAAGGTATTAGTATAATTACACATACCCGTTAGACAAACCCTGCTTTGCCAAACAAACCATTCAACACCTGGGATGTATATCTAAATTATGATGACATGCAGCTTTTGTAGTTTGAACCTCAACCCAAATACTAGGAATAATTCGAAGTAGGTACTTTTTTGTTTTTATTTTGACGATAATTTATTTTTTAAGATTGGTACAAATGTCATATTTGATTGTCTATTAGTTAAAAAAGGGTAAATATGCAGTTAGTCCACCTCACGGATAATACGGAACGTTCGTGTTGTCGAAGTTTGATGCACGGATAATACGGAATTTTCCTTTTTTAGCTAATAGACAATCAAATATGACATTTGTCGGAAGTACCAATCTTATAAAATAAATTCTCTAAAATAAACTCGCTTTTCATCATACTTTTAAAAAACATCCCAGGTTTTGAATGGTTTGTTTGGCTACGCAGGGTTTGTCTAGCGGGTTTGTGTAATTATTTTAATACATTTCTTTCCATGTTCTACTGTTACAAATACTTGTCAATGATGCATTCACTTTGTTTTACGCAAAAATATTTTTCTATGATTGGCAGCATTGATGAAATCTTAAAATAAAAACGATGAATGAACATGGCGTTACCGTGCGAGTGAATTAATTTTAACAAAATTAAAATGTTAAATGCATATTTTTTGCATGTTTTTTGGTCTCCCCCGACATAAATACTCACTTTTCGTAATAATAAAGCTAAATATAACTGTTTGGATAAAAAAATTTCCGTATTAACGAGTAAGCGGTTTAATGCATAAATAATAAAAAAAGGAATATTCTGTATATCTGTGCATTGAACTTCGACAGCACGAACGTTCCGTATTATCCATGAGATGGGCTTATACATTTTTACCCTCAACAAAACAGCCAACATAAAACCTTACATTATAGTTTAACCGGCACAAAAATAGTCTCACAGCTGTTGTAAAGGTCACTGCTACATAATTTAAAACAACAACTGATAAATATAAACAACTTGTTGTTGGTAATATTTTATTATACGCATGTAAAAATAACTTCGCACCTGTTGTTACTGAATAGTTTCATGAATGAATTTGATACTAATGAAGCTAATGAACCAACATCGTCTTAAATATTGAACTATAAAATTAAATTTTATATTGCACTCACTCGCTTTGTTCACTAGTTCTCTTGACATCCTTTTTGATGATAGCCAGGGAGGAGTCAACTCTGCTGAGGAAGTCATCGAAGGTGGCTTTCTCATCAGGACTTCCTACGGTCATACTGGACCCACTAGGAAGTCCTGCGATAGACGCTCTGTGGTTTATAGTCCCCGAACTCTCCGGACTACAGTCGGGAGTGTAGAAAGAAGAGTCTTTCGGAATCGGTATCATCAAAAACTCACGTAAAAACAGACTGTCAGTTGCAAACAACCTATTTGCTCTTCTAATCTTTTCCGTCTGCAAGCAAAACAAAAAAGAACGCTTTAGCACTGCTTTGACATTCACCTAGAAATTAGAATGTTTCCGGAAACGTCATGTGATATTTAGGTATATAGTAAAGCAGTACACAAGTTATGAAATTAACAATACGTCAAAAGTCACTTACTGTCACTCCGTACTTTAAGGCTATTCCTTGCAGCGTCTCGCCTTTAAGCACGATATGTTTTACGAGTTCTTCTTGCCGTTTTACATGGTTTGACGTGCTGCCGTACCGTTTTAATTGTCTACCCGAATCACGGATAGATTTTCTTTCGTCGAACAGCCGCTCATCCTCCATGTTTAGTCACAAAATCACAAATGAAAACATCAGTGAATCGCAAATCGCAATCCGAACAAACTTCACACTAAATCTTGTTTCATGCAGCTCAATAAATTTACAAATAGGTTGGAAATTTTAACCCACCAGCAGCACCAAATATTAAGTTATTTAATTATTTCATAAAATATTATGTTATTTATTCATTAATAACTTTTTGCTGCATATAATTTTGTAGTTTTTTTTATGATAATAATATACCATAATAATAAATTTTATAGTAATAATAATAATTTACTACCGTTTTTCGTGCATATAAGTAGTTTAATTCATTCCCTTAAAATTAGTACGTTTAGGAGAGTTTTCATTTTTTTATTTATTTGTAGTGTCCTACCGAAACCGAAACCGAATCTTCGGTATCTGTCTCAGTTTCGGCCGAAACCGAATCTTTTTTAGAATGTTAAAAATCTAGTGCTTACTGAAATTTGGCTTATTTTTTACATTTATACAGATAGTTATCGAGTGTTAAATTAAATAATAAAACACTAATTGAAGTGGTGAAAAAATATATTAACCTCTTTTGTTTTTACATAATCCTTATCATTCATAAATCCAAGTGAATAACTCAACGGAAATAACTTCATAACTTAATAAATGCCAATAAAATATGTGAGACAGAAGTAATAACACAAACAAACACTTATCTAATCAATAAAAAGAAAATACTTTGTTTTAAGTCACTTTATTGTTATTTTTTTCGTCTACCGGTTTCGGTACCTCCGTACCATCATCAGGACTGAATATAAAAGTACTAACAAATACAGTATAATACACATATATATATACAAATTGTGAAAGAAAGAGACAGTAAATTAGAGTGGGACAGTGCGTTAGTTGTGGGAGGGAAGTGGGGGAGGAGAGAGTGAGATAACGGGAAACATACTTATAATTGGGCTGAATGTTAGATTTAGTTGATTATTAATGATTTCAGCCAACTGATTTTTTTTATTTCCATGGAAATTTATTGTTTCTTTACTAATTTACTGTCTCTTTCTTTCACAATTTGTATATCTATATATGTGTATTATCCTGTATTTGTTAGTATTTTTATATTCAGTCCTGATGATGGTACGGAGGTGCCGAAACCAGTAGACGAAAATAATAACAATAAAGTTACTTAAAACAAAGTATTTTCTTTTTATTTATTTAAAATGTCAAGTCACAATGTGTTTGCTTCTTTTGATAAATTAAACTTATCTAATCACTATGTGGGAGAAATAACACATAAACTCACAACATAATCACAATCCATAAACGCAGAGTTTCGGTGCGGCCGAAGGTTCGGCAGATTTTCTGCCGAAACCGCAACTGATGCCGAAACTAGATTTTTTTTGCCTAAGCTTGCCGAAACCGAAACCGAACCTTCGGTCGGTCACTATTTATTTATCCATACATGTGTTATATTTAATTTGTAGTAATCCACTCCATTTTTTTTATTTTCTATACATATTTTTATAGCAAATTTCGCGTAATTCGTTAATATTAAGATATAATATAAATTTACAATACTATAAATTTACTACACTTTAATAATAATACTAAGTTGTTTATTTAAAAAAATGCAGTTTATTTACTAACAAGTTCTGCTGTGTAATTATTATTATGTTTGACAGCTGTTTCGCCTTCCAAACAGCTTCAAATGACTTCGGACGGCGAAACATCTGTCACGCGTTATAATAATTACACAGTTGGACTTATTTATAAGGAAATTGTTTCTTTTTTCAACATAAAAAATAATTATTTAACATAACAAAAAACATAAGATTTTGTGTATTTTTAATATTATTTCACAGAGTTTAGAAGATTATTGTAATTTAACCGGATCAAACATTTCAAAGTAATTATTGTATATAAGTTGAGCGGATAAATACAGCAAATAAGTCGGTAAAAAAAACTCGACTCAGTGCTCGTCGCTCAGTTGAGTAAAAATGGTGCTAGCGTGTGTGGTGAGAGGTTGCACGAACAAGACGGGAAATGCTGAACAAGGCGTATCATACCACATGTTTGTACATCATTTTTTTTATGAAAAGTATTTTTTATTAATATACGCATTTTTTTTAACACCATCGTTATAACATATCACTAATAATTACATGTATTTATTTATCTAGTTTTCCAAAAGATGAAACACGACGAAAACAATGGACTGATGCTTTGACTTTATTCAACTGGACGCCAGTTAAAAAATCCGTCGTGTGTTCGAAACATTTTCTAGACACGCAATTCATTAATGATGCTTCAAGAAATCGCAAACTCCAGCGTTCAGCAGTGCCCTGTGTTTTTCCAAAACCGGATTTTGATTTGCTAAAAGTAAATATTAATTCAAAATAATCGTCACACAAATATTTATAACATTGAACTTTTAAATATGTTATTTGTTGTAACGCAGGATTCCTTTTCTCAGGATGAAACGACACTGCGAGAGTTAGAAAATTCGTTGCATGCATTGACCCAGAAAGCGGATTACGTAAGTTAATTGTTTTCACACGTATTTGATTTTCTATCGTATTTTTATCACAATGGAAAATAGTCAGCTCAAACAATGAAATCGTATTTTTTAGGTGAACGGATTGATGGCAGAGCGAAGAAACTTGGAGTTGCAGTGTATAGCTAAGGTACCTGCGGCACAATATGCGAATCACGTTAGTATTGCTGTTTGTTAACATAAAACATGATTAAAATAATAGCCCTTCTGCGCATTGTTGAGTTCCAAAACATAGATTGTGTTATCGAAATTAGAACCGCACCACCAAAACTGACATAATTTATCAGATTAATGATATTTACCCGTTACTCCATAAAATTTCCTCGTTTAAGTATTATATTGACTGCTAAGGTGTTAGCGTGTACTAATTGTACTCGACATATGCTAGAGAAGTCAACAAATATGTGTTATCAATTTTGGGCATTTCTGATTTCCTAATTAATTCAAAATGGTGATTAAAACATACACAATATCGTAGTATGAAATTATCCCACTAAACAAAGGGAGTTAATTGCCCATTTTTTTTAGGTGAACTCTTTATTGGCAGAGCGGAAGATATTGCACTCACAAACGAAGCCGCCCGGTGACCAGTGTATGAATACCGTTAGTATATCTCATCTGTATGTATTATAACACGTAATTAGAAAAAAAACTTTTAATATCAATTAATAGCACTTCTTTGTGTTATTAAGTCCCGGTGACACGGAATGTTTTATCGAAATTAGAACTGCGTAACCAAAGTTGAATTATACAGCATTTTCTTTTTTTTTCCTATAACTTCATGCTGTTGCACCGCTTGTTAATGTTCAGCTTATTTTTATTTATTTTAACATATCCGTAACCATAGAGCTATCATGTGGACAAAGACGAACTCAAACATTCGATTTTTTTTAGGTTACTGGAGTAAAGAAGACAAAGCGAAAGAAATTGAAGTCAAAAGTTACTGAGGTACCCGCTGCAAAATGCACGAATCACGTGAGTGGCGCTCATTTATAATTATAACAAATGAATATATTAATGATTACAAATTTTAATTTCGATTAACTTTTCTGTGCATTAATCTTTTATGTCCCAGCAAGTTTATTTGCAAATAATGCATTAAGCATTGAAAAATTAACTCTGCAGCCAAAATTCCGGTGTTCTGTATGAAATGTTTATGATGTTAAATTGTTGTACAATAGAAAAAATATTTTCTATTTAGGTCAGTGTAAAACCTGCTCCGCGGAAACCTTTATCGGGAAATCAGGGGCCCGTCATCGTCACGTTTCCGTCAACGAAACTTGTAAGTTTAAAAAAATGCATTTCCATCTAGGTACTGTCATATTTTTGTAACACTACTTTGATTAGCAAGCAAGAATCGCTAATCATTTTCTAAAAATTATTATTTCATATTCGTTGAAAAATATGTTCCACTCAAATGATAAATATTTCGATTTCATGAAAAAAATTAAAAAAGTTATGTACCTTTTACTGGAGTCTATGACTAACTATTTTATTTTTATTTTCCATTATACCGACAATGTAATACGCAGCATGAACTGATGCCAGCATCTCTCACTGACCCTCCTTATCGGCTATTATATTCTGTAAGTTTCTTTTTCCTCAATAAATACATGCTTTTAAATATAATTATGCCATGCACCGCAATACTTGAAACTACATATTATATTCTTTAATATTCACCAGGTAACTGAAAACCACATTAGCTATCAGACGTTAAGATTGCGAACACCATCACCTTGGCCTCAGGCAGGAACATATGTAAGAAAGCATTTGTTGCGTACATTATTCATTAATTCCCTTTGTTTTCATTACAAAACTCTAAACATTTAAATTCTAATTAAATATAGGTAATAATGGCGTGTGCGTTGTAAAAGAAAAATATTTTTTTTCTATTTTTTTTTCCAGGAAAACAGAGGTTATGTTTTAAATATTCAAGGGATGCCAAGAAGATCTATTTGGCCTTTGCCGCTGCCCTATATTGTGAGTTTCCTTTCCCGTACACCAAATAATCATTATGTTATTAAAAAAAGTGTGCGTCCCGCTAAAACTCCCGGTACAATCAAGGGAGTTATATGGTGTGGTAGCCCTCCGTCCCTCATCCATGAAGAAGGTTTCCGTTTTTACCTGATGGGCGTGGCTTTGAAGATATAAGGGCTGGAAGTTTCGTCCTCTTGAAATTTCCAGAACAGTCCAGAACATTCGAGAGTATTCAAGAGCATTCCACAACATTTGAGAATACCCAGGAACATTCTGGAATGTTGTGGAATGTTCGGGAATTGTCTGGAACGTTAGGGAATATTCCGGTACACCCCAGATCATTGATGGAACATTTCAGAACACTCTCGAATGTTAAAAATAATAATAATATTTGGATGGGTAAAATCACCGCTGTAGAATGTTCTGGAATATTGTGAACCATTCGAAGCCTATTTAGTATGGGTGGGGCTCATTAGTAGGGGCATATAAAGTAGTGTCCGACCGAAACAGGACTTTCCACCGAAACCGAATCTTCAGTGTCTGTCTCAGTTTCGGCCAAAACCAAAACTTTTTTAGACATGTTAAAAATCGATTGTTTACTGTTATTTTTTACTTATTCAGACAGTTATCACGTGTTAAATTAAATAAATAAAAAACAATAATTGAAGTGTGTAAATTTTTTTTATATTATTATTATTTTTTTTTTATCTATAAAAGAGTATATGTACATTGGATTTATTTTATACCTGTCTCACTATGATATACCTGTGTCGAGACAGGCGTTTGCAGTAAAACTTATTTATGCACGCTTGAATTGGGGAGTAAGCTGGCGAATTCGTGACGAGAGCGTTACGAAAAGTGAGGTGAACGGTAGTTGAGAGGGATATATAAGTTAGTAAAGATAGAAAGAGAGACAGTTACGCTTCGTATATTCTGTAGGGGCAAGAAAGAGAGAGGTGCGAGCACACATTTTCTTTCTCTCTTTTTCTCATAGCCAGTTACGTTACATAGTGCAGGCCTATTGTCTGCATCACACTGTAGGAGCAAGAGCTCTCTTCCTATCATATAGATGGAGCAGAAGTTTTACTTCGGTGTGTGGTCTAAAGCACACTCGTTTTTTTATATTACTCGTATAAAACAAATCAAAATTAACAAACATGTTAACTACTTCTTGGAACAAACATTTGTCAATAATCAACACTTAAAGGAAGGACGTCATTAATTGAGTATTTTGCTGATGATGGCGGGTGACGTACGAGCCACAAACTCACCCGAAGTCAACCGAACGAGAACGTGTTAACTTTAACTATCCGAATAAGTGCAAAAAATAAGCCAAATAACAGTAAACAATCGATTTTTAACAGTCTTCAAGAAAAACATTATTCCATACAAATAATATTTTTCTTGAAGAATGCGTTTCTTGACCTTAGTGTATATAGTACTTAACCGATGATGCTTCTATAAATAACTAAATTTTGCAAGAGATTCTAACATTTTACTTCAGTTTTCTTGACACAATACTTTGTGTGGCTTTATATTCGCTTATGCAAAGTATTTTTTAAGCAAACACACGAGATAACAAAATTATAATGATTGTAGTATTCGCTCATCTTCAGGGCAGATGTGTAATTACAAATCTGTTCTGATGATGGGCATTGTAAAGCTATCCGAAACGTTGGCTAAAGAAGGAGATAGTACACGGCATAATAGCCCAAAAATAAATCACGATAGTTTTTTTTTATTTTTTTTAGATTCGTGATATGGACACTGTGCTGAAAGTGATAGCGCAAACCGATCTTCCTGATCCTCGAGTGGTTCCATCTGCACCACCACCATCGCCTAATGACGAAGTCATGAATACATCTTTGAGAGATGCCGAAGCAGCCCAAGCCGACCATCGTGTTCTCCAGGCAGTTCCATTTGAAAAAACACCATCATCACCAAATAGTTATAATTCGGAAACAATTATGAACGATGATGATGCAACGCAAGTCGATTATCCATATACGGTGGTGGATTCATTTGAAAAAACACTATCATCGCCTAAAAGCGAAGATCCGAAAACAATTAATAACGATTCGTCGCAAGTCTGTATTCCAGATTTTCAAGCGGTTTTTTCTGAAAAAACATTATCATCATCTAAGAGCGAAGATCTGAAAACATTTTTTGATAACAATGTGAAAACGCATCATTCTTTTCTTCGGGCGGTTCCTCCCGAAAAAAGTCTTTCATCGCCTAAGAGTGAAGATCTGAAAATATTTTTTAACGACGCAGCGCAAATCAATACCACTAATGTCCCTCCGGTAGTTCCTTATGAAAAAAATCTGTCATCAGTTAATAGCGAACATCGGAATATTTTTTTTAACGATGCAGTGCAACTCAATGCTACTTATGTTCCTCAGGTGGTTCGATGTGAAAAAATATTATCATCGACTAAGAGTGAAGATCTGAAAATATGTTTTAATGACGCAGCTCAAATCAAAACTAATTATGTTCCTCAGATGGTTCCACATGAAAAAAGACTATTATCAACCACTAAGAGTGAAGATCTGAATATATTTTTTAATAACGCAGCGCAACTCAATGCTACCCATGTTCCTCAGGTGGTTCAATATGAAAAAAGACTATCATCGACTAAGAGCGAAGATCTTAAAATATATTTTAACGACGCAGCGCAAATCAAAACTACTTATGTTCCTCAGACGGTTCCATATGAAAAAAGACTATCATCGATCGAAGATCTTAACGACGCAGCTCAACTCAATACTACACATATTCCTCAGGTGGTTTCATTTGAAAGAAGACTAGCGCCAAATAGCGAAAATACGAAAACGGTAAGGAGTGTTGCAGATGACGAATCACCACGAAAGATTTTATTAAAACAAGAAATTTCCTCTTTAAAAGAAAAAAATAAACTTTTAGAGAAAATTGTCGACTTATTAGAAGTTTGTAAACGTCTAGATAAAAAACACATAGCTTATTTAAAAGAAACTATCAGATTTGGTGCGGCTGAAAAACAAACTTTTTTTTCCAAAGAAGAAACAGATTTTTGTCCTTCACCAGAGTTTCCTGAAAACGAAAACTTTTATTTAGGTTTATGAGTTTTCTTAAACATCATTTTAAAGAGGGGTTTTAATAATTTAATAACATGACAGTAACACTGTGTAATAGAAACATCACAACGATTTATTTTTTTTTTATATAGAAGGATATTTATTGACCTTAGGCTTTTTGCTGTACTTAAATATTTTTTTAGACATTTGAAAATATTGCTTATCACAGATTTCGCATTCAATTTAAAAAAAATATATATTTATTAAAGTATTTCAAATATTATGTACTTTTGTTTGACCGTTTTAACAATAAAGAATTTTTTCAATGGCTGTAATACTATTTTTAAATTGCTTAAGATTTTGTTTTTATTTTTTAATAATAAATGTCACTTCATAAAACTTTTGTCAAATTCATATAATAATTTAAGCTACAAATTTTAAATTATTGTTTTATTTATAACAGCGATGAAAGAGTTAACCAGGAACGAAGTTGATCCATCTGAACTAATCCATTTAGGGGCTTGCAACATTTTCATTTATGCGCATGCCCATTGGCTGAACTTGTGAAGCCCAAAGTAAAGAATATTTTGTCATCTGTTTTTGTAGCTGGCTACACTCGCCAGTGGCACCGAGATCAGTCGATTTAATAGTACCGCAGCGGCGGTTCGCGGGTTCCTTTGGTGTGCGTCCACCGAACATCTGTCAGTTTTTGTAATGTTTTTGTGTGTGTACAATTGTGTGAAGTTAAGTTTCAAGTTATTTAGTGCACAGAATGGGATTATAGTGTGAAATTAACTGTTGTTTTATTCATACGGCCTAAGAATGGTCACCCTCAGTAGCGGGAAGAGGGGTAAGTTATTTGGTTTGCAAATTTTGAATGATAATTTTTAAACAATAATTTACCCTGTTTTTATCCTTCCCTTTTCATTGAAACTGAGCTGAATCAAAGAAATAAGCATGTTTAAGTTAGTCTATCCCATTTTTCTGTAAAAAGCATGCGCTATATATTTCGCACACACCCACCCGTCTGTCCCATTTCGGTGAAATTTAGGGATGCGAAAACAAACTTTGCCATTTGCAATAGAACAAGCTAAAGTCAATAAACCCCCTCGTTTTATAGGCTCCAGGCTCGAATACTTTATTAGCAAATAAGTACAGTAACCGATTATTAGAGGAATATCTGGATTTGGGAGGGTTTTCCAGGATTATAATGCCCGCCCATCCCTTTCGGCCCACGATAGTTTCTGGGAAAAAAGCTGTTATTTGCGATTTATTTTTTCAGAATACCTACACCTTTTATGTTTATTGATCACAGTGATCACTAAATAAAAAACAAACAACATTCTCTGACAGATTCAAGATTCAAGTGTTCGATTTGCGTGTTTTTATAATCATTTTCTGTGAATAATAAAAATCATACGATATCAATATTTTGCAGCACTGTACCTACCTACCTGTAACATGATTTATCGCGTGTCTGGTTCGACTCCCAGTGCAACTCAAAAATATGTTGGTCAATAAACCACAATGTTCTAATAATAATAGCGATTCCAGGTCTGGTTGTTGTGATGTACAAGGGCGGATTTAGGGGGGGGGGCACGTGCCCCCCCCCCCTAAATCGTGTTAATAGGTATTTTTGTGTACTGTGGAGATTCCATCACAGTACATACTTATAAGTAAAAACTGTCTTTACTAAACATTTAATTTTTCGATTGTTTTGACACTTTCATAAACTAACCTACATACTTGAACTTGTAAATTGTAACAGAAATTGTCGATTTTTTTACCCGTCCGCCCCCTGTGCCCCCCCCCCCCAGAAGGTATTTTTGCGTACTGTGGAGATTCCATCACAGTACATACTTATAAGCAAAAACTGTCTTTACTAAACATTTAATTTTTCTATTGTTTTGACACTTTCATAAACTAACCTACATACTTGAACTTGTAAATTGTAACAGAAATTGTTGATTTTTTTACCCGTCCGCTCCCTGTGCCCCCCCCAGAAAAAAATCCTGGATCCGCCCTTGGTGATGTAGGATGTACCTACCTAGGTCCATAAATTTTACGTATTTTCCTCAAGTGGCTCTCACAGCTGTTGTAAGTAATAATAATAATATTTTTTGGATGATTTCTATAGCGCCATTTTCGTGGGTAAATCATTTCAAGGGCGCTTTACAGATTCATTTATACATTTAACCTACCTATAAATAATTACAATTGGCTTATAACTAAGATTGATAACTTACTATTGACTTACAACTAAGACTTATTTTTATAACCGAGTATAATACTGCTTTACTCGTATTATGACTTAGGTAGGTACAACTGTCTTGAAATTATTTATTTACGACTAACACACTTATTCACACTGCCCGTGCTGTCAGTGGTAGGTACTCAAGTTATTAAAAATATTACAACAACAAAAAAAAGTTTGCGCATCATAAATTTATTGTCAAAAATTGCGCATAGTCAAATTAAAAAGCGGGTTAGGTAGGTCCTACCTATTCAAAGAGAAAGATATATAAATCTAAGTAAATCCCATGGACCGAGTTAGGGGGCATACATTAATTACGTGAGCTCAAAAGGGCGGGGGGGGGGGGGGGGGGTCCAGCAAAAAACACTTTAATTGAAAAGAATATTCTAAGTGGCCCAAATTTATCTCACCAAGGGGGGGGGGGTCTAGATTGGAAGAAAAACTGCTCACGTAATTAATGTATGCCCCTTATGAAATACTACTGAACAAATGCAGTTAAGAGGAAATACTAGCAACGTTTTTTCCATACAAACGTATTCCTCGTTTATCTCTCTGGATTTTGACCCTAGAGCAATTTTTTTTACTTAATATAGATATCAACCACTAGCGTGTCGGTACGTTTTGCTTTTTTTTGATAATTTACTTCTTATAGAAGTTAGGACCTTCCAAAAATGAATAAAATTGCCTGGTTTAAACGCCGTCAAAAGACGTTCAGTATACAAACTAAACAATGTACTTATTTAAAAAAAAGCAAAACGTACCGACTTATAATATTTTCTTCTAATACAGTTAGTGAAAAAAAAAAATTAAAATAGGTCTAGTTTTGGAGAAGAAAAATGGAGAATACAAAACATCGATTTTGACGATTTTATTTAGGTATTTTCGGCCCGATATTTCGCTCAGTTCCCCTGAGGGGAGCGCGGAGTGGAACAGAAGACATTCGTTACAATACCTATCGACGATAGTTTTTAGTTTTGCTCTGAACTCAGATGTGCTGTCTGAGCTATTGGCCGTGAAGCTGCCACTTCACAAGCCCGGTCCCCGAAATTGGTATTGGTACCTACCAAATATTATATAATATCCTAGAAAAGTAATAGTGCCTCCGTTCACGGAGATACTTACAAGCTACTCGATTCTCGTGCGCGTATCATACGCGCCGATCGTAAGTACCCCCGTACGATTTAGCCCGTTCACGGCGCTACGCGGTGGCCGTCGGCCGTCGGCTTCCAATCGCCAATCAGTATCACGATACCGACAGTGCTGATCGCACGCGACAGTCGCATCATTTTTGTCTGATACTTATTGGTTGACGTTTGACAGAAATGGCGTCGGAACATGAAAGTAATGTTAGATTTGTTCTGGAAGTGGAAAAAATGCATGTTTACATAACTATACTTTACCAGAATACGTAAGAAAGGATTTAGTGGAGAAGGCATGGATTGATGTTGGAAAAAAAGTCATATGACATCGCTTAACAGCGTGTTCACTCGACGGCTGCACGTGAAAAATGATCAAGTTCAGTACATTTCGGATAGCGCCGTGTACGGAGACTAGCATTAAAAGGTGGTATATCAGCAGGGTACTTATGGTTTCGTCACAATTATGTAGATTGTAAGTATCTCCATGAACGGAGGGCCATAGAGAGTTTAATATTCAAAACACAATCTTTTTGGAAAATCCCGTCAGCTATTTACTGAGCTTATTTTGTATTTTTCAATTATTGGCAAAAATTAAAAATCACTAATTGCATAAAACTAAATTTCTATAATTTAGCCAATTAATTAAAACGATTTTTGTAGCGTTCCCTTCAGGTTCCTACCTAGCCTCTTTTCCTTACATGTTTGACAAATGGTGTAAACTTGAGCCAAAAGAAAACAAATTGGTCCCCCCATTACCCTTTCTTTCCACAAAGATTTTAACGGGAATTACAGACAGTTGGTCAAAGTCCTAAACTGCTCGCAAAAAACACAACAAAAGAATTTTAATAAAAGGCTCTTCGAGTCAAGTTGCTGTTTTCAACGTAACACAACCTGAACAAAAAATGCTGCCCGGTAGGTACCTACCTACCTAGGTACCTTCTTATAACTTTTAATAACACAAAGAACTTCTGCTGCTGTTATTATTACTTTATTTTTTATAATTGTTTTATTTTTATTTATTTAGGTACTTTTTCTTGATAAATAGATGTAGGTACATTCATTGACAGGAAACATTTTTTGACATTTATAACCTGCGCATTGTTCTCTTTATTTTTATAAATATTTTTTTAGTTAGGTAGTACCTACCTACTTTCTTAAGACTATTATTTGAAGACTACGTTTCGGACAGCTTTTCAGTGTCCATCATAAATCATAAGAGCAGATGTGACCTTTATAATCTTTGATTGGGACCTACCTAGGTACCTACTTGACGAAAAAAAATCACGTGCAAAATTATTAATAATGGCAACATTTGCCATACGCCATTACAACATTATAATATTAAGCATTGTTTTCTTTTCTTGTGGTAAAATATTATTTTTGGGTAGGTACCGACTTCTTTCGCCAGTCAATTGGTGGGTAATTTTAAGTTAACAGCTGCTGCGTCTCCTTTGCTGCACTTTTGCTTGCACCACCTGTCGCCGCCAGCTGTGCAGGTGTTAAGATCCGAAATTTGAATAATAATTTTGATTCGCCGGGCAGATTGTTTCTTTCGTCCACCCTAGAGGGATAAATTTGCTTGGACCTAAAAAAAATACCTATCTATGCCCTTGCAAGTAGCAACATAATTTTTTTTTTTTTTTTTTTTTAATTAAATGAAGACAATATAAGCGAAACTCGAAAATCTGGAAACAGAAAAATCAGAAAAAGATATTGACACCTCTGGGACTTGAACCCAGGACCTCTTCCTCCCAGTCAAGTCCCTTGCTCAAGTCCCAGAGGTGTCAATATTTTTTTCTGATTTTTCTGTTTCCAGATTTTCGATTGAGTTTCGCTTATATTGTCTTCATTTAATTGAATATTACAATTTGAGGTTTTACTCATAAAGTTAAAATAAAAATAAAATATGTTTTTTCATTTAAGTTTATTTAGGAAATACAGTTATACATGCGCTAACGTGTTTAATTCCTCGTTGGCTAAGTCCTCCACCACGACACAAGCAACATTTTCCGCTTTCTGTGGTGATAGAAGATTTTCAAATAGTCTCAGGTTATTCGTAACCCGGAAATGTTTCTTTCTTTTACAAAAAAAAATCATTTTTAAGTTAATAGGGAATATAGTGTAAATTATAAATCAGTTAAGTTTCATTATTAAAATAATGTTGGTAATGGTTACAGATTAGGAAGCAAGCAGACATTAAAAGTTATAATATTACATGGTGTAATTAAAAAATAATAAATAAACAATAAAGAAATAATAGTTTTGATTTCAGCACATTTTACATTGTTTGTTGTTCATTGACGTGGTTGAGCTACCTGAAAATGTATTAAATCAAAGGGCTATTTATATCTGAAGACCGTTCATTAAAAATTCTAACTTGTTTTAAAGGGTTTTTAATGAAAAGGGGAGGTGGATACAACCTGCATATTTTTAAATGTTTAATTTGTGCGTATTGTTGTAAAAGGTCGCGCAATTAGAATTTACCCAAATAACACATACTTATGTTTGTGTGTGTTGGTTTCACCGTGCTTGTGAAGTGAAGGACTGCATGCAGAACCCCCAACCGAATTGTTATTATTCTTACGGCCCGACAAAGGGAATAATACGAGTAGCTGGCGGTTTTACTTTCTAACGATCCGATTTGCAGAGACTCTGCATGCAGTCCTGCGAACAGTGCTTTAAATGGGATGGTGAGTAGGGCGTCTTAATGTATACTTTCGTTATTGCCTATGTCATCTTTGGAGATGCTATGTGGAGGGTCTTTTAACGAAAAGGAGAGGAAGTTCTGGGAAGGAAACAGGTAGGTATGAGGCTTGGGTAAGAATCTGGCGGTCAGTGTGTTCAGGAGTCTCACTGCGGCGCAGGGCGACGAGTCGAGAAAATCGTGCTGGAGAGGTTAAAGGGTATCCCTCAACCAGTCTCTCCCGAGCCGGCCCGCCACGCAGTAATTGAGCAGCCGCACCCGTCGTTAAGACCCGGACAAACCTCACACGGGCACCCAAGTTACAAAGTCACAAACGTAGCGAACGACTTGCGGTGACCTACAGCAGAGATGTTGGTTATCCAGTAAATGGTTCCCGGGGCTGCGGTACCCATACCCATACTTGCCTCTGAAATTGGAATTCACAAGTTAGTTACAATAATTTTGCTGTTGATTTCCTCTTCTCTTTGTAGTCGATCATTTTTTGTCATTCGACTATATTTTACTATTCTGAGATGGTTCTCTTTCAAACGTACTGTATTAAGCCGAGTACGCTTTTAATCAAATTTAAGTAAAGTTACAAACTTGAGCGTATTTGATAATTTCATTGTGATTTTTATAAAAAAATCTTTACCTAGGTAGTTCATAATCGAATCAATCTTAAAAAACGACAACAAAACCGTTCTGCCGCTTAAAAAAAATCGAAACCGTCGGACGATTTATACGATTACTTCGAAACAAATCTGTAACTTATCCATATGAAAATTGGTACTTCCATTATGCACATCACTAATTTCTTTTTTAATTACTTAAGCCCTCGTACACTGAGATTTTTACAAGCTACGTGACTGTGATGCAACCACTAGTCGCCTACCGATAAGCTATCCTTTAAAGCTGGTTTCCCTACACGGCGCGGCGCGGCGCTACTCGAATTATACTGAACTTTAGGGATGTCGAAAGTGAAAAAAAATATCGATGTATCGATATTTATTAAAATATCAATATCGACGTCGATATATCGAGGAAAAAATATCGATCTATCGGTCAAATTTTGAAGAGATGTTGCGTTTTTTAAATAATATTCAGCTCAATATTATCAATAGTAATTTTTGTAAACAATTTGCTTTTTTTAATGTACAAAAATCTCAATAAAAATGAAGGTATTTTTATCACTATTCATTTTTATTACGTAATAATTACAAAAATATCAAAAACTAAAAAGCTGTCTTCTAACTTTATATGTAAACTGAGACGCATACAAAGTTTGTATGCGTCTCAGTAACATTCTATTGGCGTATTAATCTGTCAAGAAGGACTTCGTGTTTGGAACAAGGTATAAGTCAATAATCATAGACAATTGGGAACCAACACATAGGAGTGGCTTAGAAAAAAGTGGCGAAAAATAGCATACATTTCTATGTATATACCTACACACATGAGATAGTATTGGTGATCACAAATACTAATGCAAAGACAATAGATGTGTAAGCTATTAATAGTTAAAATTTCAACCGCCAGATGTCATGACCCAATACAGTTACTTTTTTCCGTTCGTTCCTATACGGTTTTGGATTCTAGTGACTTTAAATACATACATTTAAAAAAATATCGATATATTGAATTAAAAATATCGATATATCTATACTTTTTCAACAAGCCTACTGAACTTGATAATTTTTCTAGTGCATCGGTGGAATTAATACGGTATCAAGTGGTTTTAGCGACGAAGACAAATAATATTAATCTCCTTTATCTTTACAAGCATACAAGCGATCTAAAAAGATTTTGGGCTCATACAGACAACCAAATAAATATTAATTTTAAGGCATTCGTCGCCACCAGGTGATAAATGAGATGAGAATGATGTTAATAATTCAAAAATTTGGCGTATTTTTCAGATGTTCAAAATATTTCCGCTTTACAATAAAATGAAAAATAAATGGAATATTTCTGAACGTATCCCAAAACTAAAAACTGTTTTTGAAATGTGATGAAATACGTCTTCAAATTTTATAATTCAAAATGTTAAAATTTTTCATGCGAACATATTTTTTTTTTAAATGGCTCGCTTCATGTTTTTTATAACTAAAATAACTGATAACGTAAAAATATATAAAGTTATACATATTTTATTAGACAAGTGTATTATAAACGTTATTGTCACATTTTCTCTTTTCATGTAAAAATAATTAATAAAAAATTCTCAAAGTTTCAATTTTTTTTTCATATTGCGATTCAAAACTTTGGTTTCATAAAGCGTGGTGTTTTGCCTTTCTAACACCGTTTAGAACATATTTCTCACTCTGATAGTAAGGGAGTTACAGCGATTATATTATGAGACATATACGTGAGCTGGGACAAATATGGTCGCCTTCCATTCAAAGGGATTGACATTTGTTCCAACATCAATCCACGCCTTTTCCGCTTACTAAATAAACTTATTAAATATTCCGGTAAATTATTTATAACTACATAAACATGGATTTTTCCCACCTTCAGAACAAATTTAAGGGCCCGTAATCCGGATTTGTACCGATTTATTACATATTTCCCTTAAACACGGTAAGTTTTAAGGCTCTTAAAAAAATATATGTTATTCTTGAAGATAATATCTAGACTTTGCCCGCACTGAAACGCAATTTATATAAAATTCCCTCGATAGAAAAAATCGCAAAGTATGCTCCAAAAATTATTATTAACACGTTTGTTTCAGTTATTTTACAAGTTATATGTATGAAAAAATTCACAGAGTTTCTTTAAATTCTGTTTAAGATAATGCCCGCGAGATTTTTGCTCTGTTTTAAACGAGTCGTGTTTTATTAAACATTTTCGCAATTTTCGCATCAATTTTGTCGCAGTAAATGTTAGCGCTCTCCTCTAACATTCGTCATTTCGTATCTCTCCATCTTCTTCTTTTCGGGCCCGGTTGCAGAGCCTTAACATTCAAATCATGTGCGGACGTTATTGCTGTCAAACGCTACCAGAACTGTCAGTAGCATGCAACTAACGTCAAATTCACTAGCAAAATAGTCGGCGGATACTCACGAGCGACACGAGTCGCTTGTTGTAACTCTATTGACGGATAACGACAGATTTGTTTTTCAATTTATCCACATTTAACACTATCTACATTACGTGCAACCTTTCTGCATTATGTTTATTTTATTTTATAATCGTGCATTATTACATACATACCTTTGTTTTATGCGGTTTCGTAATCTGTAAACGTAATTTTATAACATTATTTTTTTCTAGATATAGGAATTATTGTTGTGCATGAATCACTAAAGTTGTTTATAAACGGAATTCCATAATAACTATTTCCTAGTAAGATCGTGTGTGACATTTTGAAAATTGGAATCAACGTATAAGAAAATGATTCAAATTATAATTAAATCCAGACATGACATGGTAATTAATGTAACTATGCGACTTTTTAAATTCTAAATTTGAAATGTGTATACGAACAAAAATTTTTCAGTTTTCATCTTGGAAAGTTAAGTTACTTATATGTACCATAATTTTTCACGAGAAAGTACCGAAATTTTTCACCATTATTTCTTTTTTTTTAATTGTAGTAGTTACTACCCGGTTTCTCTACAGTTTTATAATTGAAAACTCCCGGCAAAACGCCCACGACTGCATATATAAAGTTATAAGTATGTCAACCTATACAATGCATTCGAAATTATGTTAATTTATTTTATTAATTTATTTAATTATCTCTATGATCGACTGATAAAATCGGTGGATTGTGGGCAGGGCTGGATTAAGCATTTAGCAAAATAAGCACGTGCACTTGGGTATTATTGAAGACATTATTATAACAACTCTCAAACGTGAAACAGAAAAATCAGAAAAAAATCGGTAATTGAACCCAGGATCTGGGTTTTGAGGTTTTACTCAATAAGTTTTTCCACTATAAAAATATTGAAAATTAATATTCCACGGATATTCCAGATTTTAAATACAAACGTTAATAAAAAAAATTCTATCAAATAGGTAGGTAGTTTTTATAAAGATTCCGAATGAAAAAACTTTTATTTTAACATTTTTCCGTACAGGAGGCCCTGAAGGAAATGATTTCCTTCAGGGCCTGTGCCGTCTTTGGAAATGCTCTGTGGGGAGGGTCTTTTTATAACAAGGAAGGAGTGAACCTGTATCTTGAAGAGACCCATGTTGTAGGAGAGGGAAAACAGAGAGGCCGGAAAATCGATCCACAGCCGAGCTGTTGAACTCAAAAATGAGTCGTAGAAACGAATGCCGAAGAAATTTCCTCGAAGCATCTTTCTATAATTTATTATTATTGCTTCCAAGTCATTTCGAAATTGTTGTGTATTTTTTATTGTTTATAAGTCTGAACTCGACTCTAACTAACTAACTAACTAACCATCACGCCGTTTCCCCGCAGGGGTAGGCAGAGAGGACGGACCGCCAAACAACTCGGTCTTGGCACACACTCTTTGCCTCACTCACATTCATACATCGTCTCATACATTCTCTTCTATTATTCTGACTTTTGACATGACCCGACTCAAGTATCTGATTCACTTGATCGTGCCATGTCTTCCTCGGGCGTCCCCGACTTCTTCTACCATTCACATTCGCGTCGTATATTCTTCTTACACTACTTCCTTCGTTCATTCGCTCTACATGCCCAAACCATCTGAGGGTCCCTTTCTTAATCTTACTCATTATGCTTACATCAGCCTTACATTCTTTGCGGATATCCACATTTCTCACACGATCATACATTGTTTTACCACACATACGTCTCAGGGATCTCATTTCAACTGCATTCAGTTTACTTTCATCCTTCCTCTGCCAGTTCCATGCCTCACTGCCATACATCAGGGTAGGTACCAGGACTCCATTGTGGACTGCTAGCTTCGCTTTTTTTGACAGTTTTTTATTAGCGCCAACGGCATTCAGTCCACCATTAATGGAGTTACCGGCATTCACCCTTCTTTCAATATCTCTTTCAGCCTTCCCATCTCTCGTAAACATACTACCCAGATACACAAACTCATCCACCTGCTCCAAATATTCATCATTCACAACTATGTTGCATACTGTTTTCGTACTCTCCCTTTCAAACACCATGACTTTAGACTTACTTACATTCATCATTAGCTCATTTTTCACACATACTTCGTTCATCCTAGATACGAGAGACTGTAGATCTTCCATAGTGTTAGAAATCAGCACCGCATCATCAGCATACAACAGGCAACATACTTTCAGATTACTCAATTTCGCGCCCAATCCCACCTCTTTCAATTCTTGCATACAATTATCCATGTATAGATTGAATAACCATGGTGACATTACGCAGCCTTGCTTGACACCTTTTGTGATGTCAAACCACCCCGTAAAACCACCGTTTACCCTAACACACGCAACGCTTCCCTCGTACAGAGACGCAATTGCCTGTATGAGATTTGTATTCACTCCATACTTGGACAAAACCTTCCATAGCTTTTTCCTGTCGACTCGGTCGTATGCTTTTTGTAGATCTACAAAGGCGCAGAAAAGTTTCTGGTTTTTCGCCAGAAATTTCTCAGTAAGCATACGCAAGGAGAAAATCTGGTCCATGCATCCCTTTCCACTCATAAAGGCACCTTGCACATCCCATATTTTATCCTTTGTTTCCATTCTTACCCTTTCAATCAATATTCTTCCGTACAGCTTGCCGACTGAACTTAGCAGGCTAATAGCCCTATGATTTCCACATTCCATACGTGACCCTTTACCTTTGTATAACGGCATGATTACAGCCCTTCTCCAATCTAATGGCGTGTAACCCTCCTCTAAACACTGATTAAAAAGTTTGCACAACCATGTGAGAATAATATGGCTATCTCCTTTAAAGTATTCGGCAGCAATATTGTCGAAACCAACAGCCTTACCATTCTTCATGCATTTTATCGATTTTTTTATTTCATCCACGCTGATTTTGATTGAATTCACTCCGTCATCGTTCATACCCGATTCACTGCTGGCCTCACTATCACCCGGATCGCTTTCAAAAACCTCCTCAAAATATTTCATCCATCTCTGTTTTATTTCTTCCTCATTCGTCAACATTTTTCCATCTTTCGATTTTATGACTTTCCGGCTTCCGTTCTCTGAACCACTCCGGGACCTTTTGACCTCCTTCCAAAACAGTTTAATGTTTTCTTGGAAGTGTCTTGTCATTTTTATTCCCTCTTCCTCTTCCAGGCGTTTCTTTCGTTCTTTCACTCCAACACTTACTCTTTTCTTACATCCCTTATAAACTTCTTTCGCTCTATCTCTCTCTTCGCTAGAATCAGTGCCAGCCGCTATCAGACGTAACCATGCTTTCTTCTTCTCTGAGACCAGTGCTTTGATCTCGTCATCCCACCATGCGTCACCTTTCTTCCTACCTTGCGTACTTATTCCACATACATCTCTAGCAGATTCACAAAGACTCACCTTTATGTGGTTCCATGTTTCATCAATGCTTAGACCGTCCATTTCCTTCTCATTCAATCTCATCTCTGCCAAATTCTCATACTCACTTCTGACATTAGCATTTTGCAGTTTTTCTACTTTGACTCTTGTTGGAGTTGATATCGTTTTCACTTTAGAGCGCCAGCCGCGAAAGAGGTTTACTCTCGACACCACCAGAAAGTGGTCAGTTTCAACCTCCGCCCCTCCGCCCCTCGACTCTAATCTTCCATACGAAATTTGCCCATTTTAAAATAAACATATAAATTCATCTTTCCTATCTTATAATTTCAAATGATGGCCTAGAGCTAGAGCACCCTTGAGGAGTGAAAGACAGAAAATTTTGAAAAAAAGAAATGTTTCAATATGGATATATTTATCTATGTTCACTGCATTTCACGCTCGTTCCGTAAAACTTCCGAGTGGTTTAAAATAATGTATGTACATAAATATATAGGTACCTGCAACCTACATAAATATTTTATTGTTCGAAAAAATAATATGAACCTACCGTTATCTTTTACTAGGTACCTACTCATATTACTCGCATCAATCTTGTAGCTAATTCGGCCCTGTATCGGGATATGATAAAGTTGATACTTTGGCGGTAAATCATTTATCGGTGCACCGGGCGCAAAATGGCGACCGCAGACCGCAAGAATGTTTCAATAAATCTCTCTCCAATTGTGCATTTTTCTTTTATTCCTGTTGTAGGTAGGCACTCATTATCGCGAGCCGGATGTAGAAGCCGCAGAGGTCTTATCGCCACCTATATTCTGGAAAAAAACTCTCATAACAACAATTATGTATTACTTACATTAAATAGGTTTATCCCAAATTTCGCAGAACTCTCAGAATCGCCCTGGTGTTCGACCAACATTTAGTATCGAAACGGGCATTTCACAATCTTCCTATTCCCCATTTCCTTCCAATACTCACCGCTTTTAGCCTCACAACATACCCCAATGGGGTGTTTTCACAAACTGTGAATATCTTGCCTGGTGTGACGTCAACTCCGCCGAATTCACGTATAAATAAATCGAAAATGGCACATTTTAAATCCTTACATACAATTTATTCGCTAACGTGAAAATAAGATGCCTCATTATACAGTAAAAATACCCTGTTAGGGATGTCATATTCCCACTGACTCGGGGCAGTTGAAATTCTTGTGCAAAGTTAACATAAAAAAATCGCGTTTCACTTTATTTAACAAATCACAAAATACTTATGGTCCTTCACTAAAAGCTCCGTTTAAACCGTAGTTTTAACTCTCTCTTTCTGTTAGGTATCTACATGCGTCGTTGTTTTTATGTGAATACTAAAAACTTATACATCACCAGAGTCCTAACTACAACTACCCGGAACAAATGGGAGTATGGTATGTTTTGAGGCTGAAGCGAATGGGAGGGGAAAGGGATGGGATGGGATAGCTGACCAATAATGCTGCAATGCATTTCCTCTGTCATTGTTGCTCTAATATTTATTTGTTTAGTGGTATGGAATTTTAAGAGCAGTAATTAGTTCGGAAGGAATTCTGACTCATGGCATGTTCATGTTGTTATGATTAATGTGAGCAATATGTTGTGGCCACTTTTTAATACAGAAATACTCTTACATCTAATAATTACGTCCATCTTTCTCATATCTAAACACTCGTGGTAGATACTTTCAGTAACGCCCTGGTCAAAGACCACCATTCAGAAGTGAAAAGTAAAGTAGTTAAATTGACTGCTTATTTATTATTTATAAGCGGATCAATTAGACATTAGACCACTTATAAAACTTCCAAACCTTCATCTCCACATCTCCTACAGCAATGGAGCTTTGAAATTTCGATTATAATATATATTTTTTACATGAGCTCCACACAGGAGGCCCTGAGGAAAATAATTTCCCTCAGGGTCTATGTCATCTTTGGGGATGCTGCATGGAGGGTTTTTTTAATGAAAGGAAAGCGGGAATTCCAATTTGGGAGGCGGGAATGGGTACCGCCGCCCCGGGAACCTTTATTGGATAACCAACACCTCTGCCGTAGGTCACCCCAAGGGGTTCGCTACGTTTGGTGATTTAGCAGGGGTGCCCGGGTTCATGGGGTGAGGTTTGTCTAGGTCTTGGACGCGGATGACCAAGACACACTGAACCCCAGATTCCTACCCACCCCTTAAACCCTTTTCCTTCCCAGAACTCTCCTCCTTCCTTTTCCTAAAAAAACCCTCCACACAGCATCCCTAAAGATGACATAGTCCCTGAGGAAAATTATTTTCCTCAGCGCCTCCTGTGTGGAGCTCATGTAAAAAAAAGGAGAGGAGAGTTCTGGGAAGGAAAATGGTTTTAGGTGTGGGTAGGAATTTGGGGTTCAGTGTGTCCTGGTCATCCGCCTCCAAGACCTAGACAAACCTCACTCTATCAACCCTGGCACCCCTGCTAAATCACCAAACGTAGCGAACTTGGGGTGACCTATGGCAGAGGTGTTGGTTATCCAATAAAGGTTATATATAAATATCCAATAAAAGTTAAATATAAAACAAAGTCGGGTTAGTTACACCATTTATAACTTAAGAACGGCTGGACCGATTTTTTTTATGATCTTTGATTTTTTGGATTTGTCTCCGCCCCGAATAGCAGAATAGCTATTAAAACATCGGAAAAATTTACGAAAAAAATAAATATGAAGAAAATTCTTTTCTTCATACTTTTGTATGGAACGAATTCTCATATTTTGAAAGAGCTGCTGCATTATTGTGATAAGTAGGTATAACATTGAGTAGTGAGTAGTGAGTGAATTCCAAAAATTCAAAAACTTCAAATGTCAATGCGCTATTTGTTTTGCTTTGGGGCCTTTCATTTACGTAAGACGATTTAGGGGGGGGGGGGGGAGGGGGGTCGACCATGTCTTATTTTTTCTTACAAGGGGATGGGAGGGTGTCTCGATAGTTCTTAGGGAACGTACCCATACTACGTGACACGTTTAGGGGGGGGGGGGGGGTCTTCAAAATGTCACGCTCCATACAAATGAGCGGCGGGTTGCTTAGGTTTTTGGTCACCGGGAGGGGGGGGGGGGGGGGGGTTAAAAATTGCAAAAAGTTGGTCACGTAGTATGGGTACGTTCCCTTACATAAGATCACAAAAATGCGCAAAGTTAAAATTATTAGTACCTTTGTACCTACAAATAAACATTTCTAAAAATTGTTACTTTGAAAAATAAATATTAAAACAAACCAAACGTGTATTCATTTTTTCCTTTAGATTCTTACGTAATAAATATTGGGGGGAGGGGGTCGGCCTATTCTTATTTTTTCTTATAATAGGGGAGGAGGGGGTCGAAAATTAGCAAAATTCTTCTTACGTTATAAATGAATGGCCCCTTTTGTTCTTAAACATATAATGCTGCCCCTCTTTCTTACACACTAAATGTCAACAGTCAAAGACGAGACAAACGGTGAACGTATGTCTGCACCCCTCCAAAGGAAAAATATAATAATTATAGTAAATCTCCCTCAAATAAAGAAAATGAAATGCAATTCCCGGAAGTAAGTTGATAGTACAAAAAATATAAATTCGTGCCGTCTACTCAACGCCATCTCTGATACTGACAAAAACAAAACACGGACAGTTGCGCATCGATTGCTTCATTGTGTAACTTTTTAACTTCATGAAAAAACTGAAATTAATTCAACTAATAAGTTAACACAACAATTATTGATTCTGAGTCGGTACGAAGTTCGCCGGGTCAGCTAGTAATATATCTATAGGTTTCTAATAAAATCATGTGGGGCAGTTACTAGGTTAGTTAATAAATTATAAGGGGGGTAATGAGATGTAATGGTCTACGCCAGTGGTTCCCAACCTTATCTGGCTCAGCTTCCCTTTTCAAGTTTATTTTTATTTAACTCTCCCTCCCTCTATTAAAAAAAGTATGTCGATATGATGAAATAATGGACATTAATGGAAAATTAATTGGAAAAAGGAAAATGTCACGCTTGGTACAAATGAGCGGCGGCGGGCTTAGGATTTTGGTCACCGGGGGGGGGGGGGGGGTTAAAAATTGCAAAAAGTTGGTCACGTAGTATGGGTACGTTCCCTAAGCTGGAGAATGCGTTACGAAAAGTGGTGATGTGTTACGAAAAGTGTGATGCGAACGATAATCGATGCGAACGCTGATCGATGGCGAGGCGAACGGTTAGGTCTTTACGCACGCTTGACTTGGGGAGTGTTAAGGATAAGGATGGTCACCCCAAGGTCGCAGGTCACCCTAAGGTCGAAGGTCACCCCAAGGTCGTAGGTCACCCCAAGGTCGTAGGTCACCCCAGGGTCATAGGTCACCCCATGGTCATATTTCATCCCAATGTCATATTTCACCCCAATGTCATAGGTCACCCCGTTCGCTACGTTTGGTAACTTAGCAGGGATACCTGGGTTCATGGGGCGAGGTTTGTCTTGTAGTTTTACGTCAGTCGTGTGGTTAAAGCACACTCGTTTTTTTTTAAATTTCTGTCTCCCATTCAACCCTTCACCGTCCCCCGTTTGCCATCGAGACCACCATCTGGATCTCACCAACGATATCGATATCGCCTACGTTGGGAAACACTGATCTACGCATTGATTTTGAATCGGTAGGGTGCGTGTTCGGTCCCCGCCCCAGCGCCAGCGTCGACTTAAATTTTGATATTTTATGAGCCCTGCCAGTCGTGCCAGTCTGGGCGTTGTGATGCTAATTGGATTTACAGCTGTCATGACGAATATCGATGTGAACAAGTCTTTATGATTCTGTTATTCAACAACATAAGTTTGTCACGTTGATCCCTCCCGCAGTCCGTAAAATTCAAATATATTAATATTTTTGAATGTAGCTATTACTTTGTGGTTATCCATTATAGAAAAATGAAACAATACAACTTTGTAAAAACCACTTATATAATGTGAAAATCCGACCGGTTTCGGAACAAACGTTCCTTCGTCAGGGAAAGCTTATACTAATTTGACAGTTTCGAACAATGTTTTATTATGGTAGGGGGTGGAGCCGTTGTTAGTTAATAATGTAGATTGGGTTGGTAGGTATTAGTGTAGCGTGGGTGGGTAAGGGAACAAATCCATGATTGGGCTATATGACAATATAACAATATTTGCACATTATATAAGTGGTTTTTACAAAGTTGTATCGTTTCATTTTTTCAAATATATTAATTTTATAATAGGAGTTATAATATACAGGGTGTTAAGGGACGTTCTTGACTTGCTTTAACCAGTCATTATTTGAAGTGCAAAATGTTAATTAATGAATTAATGTTTTTCTTCTTCATTCAAAATAAAGCATAAGAAAATCAGTAGGTATCGGACAGTCAGGGTCAGGGTGAGGAGCTGGGCAGTTACTCGGCTGAGTGAACAATGCCGACATGTGGAAGGTATCGGACAGTAGGTATCGGACAGTCAGGGTCAGGGTGAGGAGCTTGGCAGTTACTCGGCTGAGTGAACAATGCCGACATGTGGAAGGTATCGGACAGTAGGTATCGGACAGTCAGGGTCAGGGTGAGGAGCTGGGCAGTTACTCGGCTGAGTGAACAATGCCGACATGTGGAAGGTATCGGACAGTAGGTATCGGACAGTCAGGGTCAGGGTGAGGAGCTGGGCAGTTACTCGGCTGAGTGAACAATGCCGACATGTGGAAGGTATCGGACAGTAGGTATCGGACAGTCAGGGTCAGGGTGAGGAGCTGGGCAGTTACTCGGCTGAGTGAACAATGCCGACATGTGGAAGGTATCGGACAGTCAGGGTCAGGGTGAGGAGCTGGGCAGTTACTCGGCTGAGTGAACAATGCCGACATGTGGAAGGTATCGGACAGTAGGTATCGGACAGTCAGGGTCAGGGTGAGGAGCTGGGCAGTTACTCGGCTGAGTGAACAATGCCGACATGTGGAAGGTATCGGACAGTAGGTATCGGACAGTCAGGGTCAGGGTGAGGAGCTGGGCAGTTACTCGGCTGAGTGAACAATGCCGACATGTGGAAGGTATCGGACAGTAGGTATCGGACAGTCAGGGTCAGGGTGAGGAGCTGGGCAGTTACTCGGCTGAGTGAACAATGCCGACATGTGGAAGGTATCGGACAGTCAGGGTCAGGGTGAGGAGCTGGGCAGTTACTCGGCTGAGTGAACAATGCCGACATGTGGAAGGTATCGGACAGTAGGTATCGGACAGTCAGGGTCAGGGTGAGGAGCTGGGCAGTTACTCGGCTGAGTGAACAATGCCGACATGTGGAAGGTATCGGACAGTCAGGGTCAGGGTGAGGAGCTGGGCAGTTACTCGGCTGAGTGAACAATGCCGACATGTGGAAGGTATCGGACAGTCAGGGTCAGGGTGAGGAGCTGGGCAGTTACTCGGCTGAGTGAACAATACCGACATGTGGAAGGTATCGGACAGTAGGTATCGGACAGTCAGGGTCAGGGTGAGGAGCTGGGCAGTTACTCGGCTGAGTGAACAATGCCGACATGTGGAAGGTATCGGACAGTAGGTATCGGACAGTCAGGGTCAGGGTGAGGAGCTGGGCAGTTACTCGGCTGAGTGAACAATGCCGACATGTGGAAGGTATCGGACAGTCAGGGTCAGGGTGAGGAGCTGGGCAGTTACTCGGCTGAGTGAACAATGCCGACATGTTTTTTTTTTTTTTTTTTTTTTTTTATTATAGCGACTATATACAAAAATTTTACATACAAAATGAAATGTGAAATTAAGTACAAAATATTGTATTTCTTAGTCCTCCTCACTAGGGGGTCCTGTGCCGAGGAGGACTAAAGTTATTTAAATATAGTTCATTTGTCTTCTATGTCGTTTTTAGCGTCTTCGCTAGGGTTTTCTCATTGACCTCTTTAAGCCATATTTTTATTCTTGATTTGTATTCAATTGGATTTTTTATTAGTTTTATGTCTTGGGGGAGGATGTTATGGAGTTTTGTTGCAAAGTATGTATAGTTTCTTTGTCCAAATGTGGTTTTATAACTTGGAATATTTTTTATATCATTTTTATTCGATCTAGTGTTATGCATACACGGTCTAGTAGAGGATTCATTATTTTTGAAGAGCTTCAATAATATATTTTTGGAATATATTTGTTGTACATTTGGTACGTCAAAGTTATTGAAAATTTCAGTTGAAGGCGTTCTAATTGGTACTTTCAATATGGTCTTTATGATTCCTTTTTGAATCGTATTCAGGCTGTGTAGGTACGTATTTGCAGCAGATCCCCATCCTATGATTCCATATTCAATACGAGAATGACATAACGCATAGTAGACCTTTTTCATATCCTTTTTATTTAGCACGTTTCTTAGATTTTTGAAGAAATATATAAGGCTTGTGAGTTTTTCCGTAATACCTTTGATGTGTAGGTCCCATCTAAGATTTTCGTCAATTATTACTCCGAGATATTTTATGTTTTGTGTTTTTTCGATGACGGGGCAGTAACATTGTATATTATTTCCATGGCATTCATGTAATTTTAGTTCTAGTGATTTTATTGGTTGGCCCCTTGAGTTCATTGAAAATGTTATATATTTTGTTTTGCTTATATTAAGGGTAAGCGAGTTGATTTTAAGCCAATTTTGAAGTGCACTAAGCCCTTTTTCAGCCTCATTAAATGTATCAGTCCAATTTTCTTCTTGAAATAATAAAACAGTATCATCAGCAAAACTGATTACGTTTCCTTTAATGGTAAGGTTAGTTAAATCGTTGATGTAGATAATGAACAGAATCGGTCCCAGTACACTTCCTTGAGGAACGCCATAGTTTAAAGATAGAAGTTTGCTCTTTTGTTTGCCAATTTGTACTTGTTGTTCTCGCCCTGTTATATATGACTCCAATAAGTTAATTGTTGATTCGGCCATTCCTATTTTTTTTAGTTTAGTTAGTAGTATTTTATGGTCTATTGTGTCAAAAGCTTTTTGAAGATCTATGAATAAAGCTAAACATTTTTTCCCATCATCTATGTTTTTTATGGCCATGCTTGTTAGATTTTCTATGGCATCATTGGTGCTCAGATTTTCTCTAAAACCATATTGGGATGGTGATAGTAATTTGTTTTGTTCAAGAAATTGAACAATTTGCTTCTTCATTACAGTTTCCAAGATTTTTGAAAAAGAGCTTAAGAGACTTATGGGTCGGTAGTTATATATATCCTTTTTGTTACCACTTTTATGTATGGGTATAACTTGTAACCTTTTTGCGTACGTGATATGCTAAGAGTAGAATCTACCTACAACACACACTGGCATGAAGGTACCAATTCGACATTAATCAAATAAATAATAAGTCTGCTGTTGAAAGAATGACATTTATTGATAAGCAAGAAACAGGTAGAGCAAGAACCATAAATCTCAGAGCGTGTCAGGTAGGATCCTGATAGAGGTTAAACATTTAAATAGCAAACTGTAGGTAATCTATGCCATCAAAGCTATGGAGAATTTAATCAATAGGGCGCCAGCCAGGGAAAACATCCTGACATATTTTTTTAAACCAGTGACCATAATCTAAACTATAATTATATTCATTTGTCTCACGCGTAATCGAAGTTTCCAGAAACCACCCAGCTGCGTGCGTCGGCACGACCCACCTCACAACACCGGCTCTCCACGCCAACTGCTGGTTGCGGAAATCCCTCAAACTATCGAACCCCGAAACTCAGGCGTACCACCGTCGGGAAACATGCGTAGTTACCACAATGCGGAACCATTCAGTAGCTACCTGCTACAATATCCCCCCACGAATCCGAAATTTTCCCAGGGAAAATTTCCTAAAGCCTCCTGGCGCTCGGGGAAGAAAACGTTCTCGCAGACCAAGTGATGAACTGGTTCAATTGACTGCAGGCGGCAAGGAAGAAGACCAGGCCCCGGATGTTTACTGGAAATGCTGTTCCTCCAAGGTGACGTTGCTGGAGAACAGATTCAGGAAAGACTTCAGCGAACGGCCTCACAATTTGACTTCTGCACACTTCGATGCACATAATTGTGGATTATAGCCCGAAAGCGTTGTAAAGAACGGAAGTGTAGAAAATCCTAGAAGCATCTTCAGGAACCAGAGTGTTAATGCGCCTCATCAGCAATCTTGTAAGGATGATGAAGTGTCCAGTGGGGAAAAGACCGAGGTCCATGAGGAGAACTTGAGATGTTCCTCCTGCCAAGTAATATTGCAGAACAGCATCCGCATAGGTAGCAATGATGTCCAAGGTCCATGTGGAAACTTAAGATGTTTCTCCCGCCAAGTAATGTTTCGTTACAGTAACCACGTAGTGGAGAAGATTGTTGATCGTAGAGTAGAAGAATCTTGATTGAAGAACGTAGAGGAATATACGTGTGAGACACTAACAGCTAAACTACAACTTACATAGTGGGTCACTGAGATACTGAATGTTACTTAATGTAGATCTGAACTTAAAAGTTTACTTAAAATAGAAATAAAATCCAAAGCTAAACCCGAATAAACATCTGTTATCCAATGATAATTAAAAGCCTAGACGCCCCAAAACAATTATATAATACCTAACAGGCAATATATGAAAGCTACATAATATAGATAAGAAAAAAAAAAAAAAAAATTCAATATTAAAAGGTAAACCAGAATGACATCATGAATATCATTATGATTGTCAAAGTTTGTTGACTAAGGCACTGCCATCTATTGACCCAGAAATGGGTAACCCGAGATCCAAACCATTGAGAAAATTAAATAAATAAAAGTTGCTACCAAAATTAAACAAAATGTCCAAGGTAACCAGAATTTTTAATATTGCATCAAGAGGTCTGGAGACGTGCCTTGAGCTCAGAGGCAGGTCCCGAAAGCTCAAAATGGAACACTAAAACTGATTGTAACATTAAAACCAAGGCTTATCGCCAATCACATTCAAAATTAATTATGTACGAATGGAAAACATTTAATTCATGTAGGAAAAATTCCAAATGCTTATATAGAAAAAATCACAGTCTCCAACTAGTGGGAAAATCATTATAAATAACAACAAAAAAAATTGATGTATTGAATATACTTAAAACACATGCAAAATTATATGGTAATATAAGACAAAGTAGTAACAATTATTATTTATCACATATAAAATGATCACTTGTGAAAAAAAAACACGTATATATAAAATGACATGTAAAATCACGCTACCGGAAAACTGACATAGCCTGTGGATTTCCTAAAATCCAAAATAGATAATTATTAGTTTCTGAAACTCTCGCCTGTGTAAACCGCACAGCCAATTTTCCGAAAGGGTGAAGTTGTTAAATAGCAAATACCAATATTAATAATTTAGAGTGTCTACGCACTACATTTTTAGTTTTTAAACAAGTGTGAGTGTAAAATGTTTTAATAAAAGGCAAGCTACAATAAATACAACAGAACAATCCTTAGTACGCACCAGATACATAATTGAAAACATGGTTTATGACCAGGGAGTTGAGATAAACCATCTTCCTAAACCAGGAAGTGAATATATATCCGTTACGTACTACATTCTTAATATAAATAAACAAGATCCACAATTCAATGCCCGAAGATAAGAAAAAGTCATCTTCGCGCGTTAAATTTTTCATAAACAAAACCCAACAAAGGGACACACAGACAAACACAACCCCAACAAATAACAAAACCAATCAATGTGAAGACACAAGTGTTATGTCGTGTCATCACAAAGAAGGAACAATAAAATTTGCATGGCAACGGTGGCAGAAGCATGCAAAAAAACTAATATTATTGTAAACAGCAGAAAGCAAACTCTTTTGTAGATTCGCCTTCACATTTTAAAAGAAAAAATTATCCCGTAGATCAACCGGAGTGTTCAGACTTGAGAATATCCTTCACATGGAAAACTCCCAGCTTTTTCCCATTCATGTCTGCCAATTCATAGGCAACAGGGGAAATCTTCTTAATCACCTTACTCCTAATGAATTTAGGGGCCAATTTTGCAGAGAAATGTTTACTAGCATCAGACAGGACAAACGACCGCCTCCAGACTATGTCCCCGAGGTTGTATTGAACATCCCTGCGACGCAGGTCATATTGACGTTTGTTGCGTTCGTAGGACTGTCTCAGGGACGTGCGTACCTGCGAAAAAATGTCGTTCAATTCCTGTAAATCATGAGCCCAAGAGTCACGTTCTGAAAATTTAATTTCTTCTTCATTGAAATCCACCCCCAAATAGTCCTTCCCTGAAATAATTATTTCCCTACCAAAGTTGAGGAAAAACGGAGTATACCCTGTGACCTCATGAACCGCAGTGTTGATAGCTAATTCAATTTCAGGAATAAAGTTCGCCCAAGTTCGGTGATCAGAGCCAACGTATGAAGCAAGAGCAGAAACTAAAACCTTATTTACTCGTTCAACAGGATTATTTTGCGGGTGATATCTACAGTTGTAGAACAGGTGACGAATGTGAAATTTGCTGGCCAACGCCTTTATGTCACGAGAAATGTACTGAGGTCCATTGTCCAAAACTATAGTATCCGGAACACCAAATTTGTAGAAGATGTCATTCTCCAGAATCGAAGCAATATTACTACCCGTAGCTTTCCTGAGTGGGAAAAGTCTTGTAAATTTCGAAAAGAAATCTGACACTACCAACAAATAAGTATATCCTTTCTTGTAGGAACTAGGATATGGGCCAAGTAAATCTGTCGCTATCATCTGCCAAGGACGCTGAACCAATTTGGGATCTCCCATAAGACCTGGAGGTAACAAATTCGAGCTTTTGTAACCTAAACAAGTTTGACATTTGGCTATGAACGATTTAACATCAGCCGCCATCTTGGGCCAATAATACTTATGTCTGATCCTGTTTAATGTTTTTAAAATGCCGAAGTGAGCGCAAACCGGCGGAATATGGTGCTCTTTTATGACACTAATTCTGAACTCTTTAGGGAGTACTTCCTTCCAGTCATAAGACCTGTGAAGCGCTTCCATACTTTGAATGTGTTTAAATATCTTGCCATTAAAAACCTTCCATACCGGATACTTCTCGGGATGTGTTACGATTTTATCCCTCAATTTGACATACCACTCATCAGAAGTTACAAAGTTCTGATCTAAGGATTCTACAAGTAAGGGGTCACGGGATAAAGCATCAGGAATGACATTGTCTTTGCCATTTCTATGTACAATCTCAAAATTGAACTGTTGCAGTCTGACTGCCCAGCGGGCCAGCCTTCCTGACGGCGACTTTAGTTTCGTAAGCCATTTAAGACTATAGTGATCCGTGATAACTTTTACCGGAATGGGAGAGCCTTCGATATATCCTCTAAACTTTTCTAACGCGAAAATCATGGCATTCAACTCTCTTTCAGTTGTAGAGTGATTTCTCTCCTGAGCTGAAAGCGTTCTTGAAATAAACGAAATAGGATGTTCAATCTGATTGTCATCCATCTGCGTTAAAACTGCCCCGAGGCCTATATTCGACGCGTCACAACTAATGGTAAACGGTCTATCAAAGTTCGGACATGCAAGAACTGGCGCGTTCACCAGGATGTTCTTTAATTTAAGAAAAGCAGCCTCGGCCTGCTCATTCCATTTGAACTTTTTCCCCGCGAACTCCTTCTTCGTGAGATTATATAAGGGTGACGCAATTATGGAAAAGTTGAGTATGAACCTTTTATACCAAGAAAGAACACCTATGAATCTGCGCAGACTCTTTTGAGTCGTAGGAGTGGGAAATTCAACTATAGCTTTAACTTTGTCCGGATCTGTACGGAGCCCTTTGCTGTCGATTACATAACCCAAGTATTTCAAGGAATCCCTGCAGAAAACCGATTTTTGAACATTTATGGTAAGACCGGCGGCTTGCAATCTCTGTTTAACCTGTCTTAAAAGATGAATGTGTTCTTCAAAAGAGGAACTGATTACAATAATATCATCTAGGTAACAGAAAACTTTCCCGTCGAATTCCGGCCCTAACACCTTATCCATTAATCTCATCATGCGTGCGCTTGCCCCGTGAAGACCGAATGGCATGGTAACGAAATGAAATAATCCTCGTTTGGGGATTGTAAAAGCCGTTTTTTCTTTAGAACTCTCATCCAATGGAATCTGGAAAAATGCATCATTAAGATCCAAAGTCGTTAAGTAGCGAGCTCCCCCCAAACTGTTAAGAATGTCCGAGATAAACGGCGTCGCGTACGCGTCACGTTTTGAGTTTGCGTTTAAAAGTCTGGAATCCAAACATAGTCTGAAGGAACCATTCTTCTTGGGGACCAGAACAATCGGATTATTCCACGAGCTGTTACTAGGTTCAACCACCCCTAACTCTAACAATCTGTCTAGCTCGTTATGCACTTTAGGAAGTATATGCGGTGAAATCGGATATATCCTTTGCTTAATAGGAGAACAATCACCCGTGTCGATTGTGTGTTTTTCTAACGAGGTTCTACCTAACCGATTGCCCGAATATTCCTTGAATTCATTAATTACCTTATCCAAAACAGAACGTTGAGAAATTGATAGGTTATGAGCATTTTCCAACCCAACAGCATCAGCTATGCGCTGTTTGTTCCCCGTCTCTTTGCAAGACATTAACTTAGAAATCTTTGGACAAATATTAAATATCTTCCAGAAGTCACAGCCTAATATTATATTCGCTTTTATCTGTGGCATGACAACAAAGTTAAAAGCTTTTTCCACCCCATTGACACAAACCGGAAGCGAAATCTTGTACGAACAACATACAGAATGCCCTGTGGCAGATACTAAAGAGAAACTGACATCTAACTTAGACAGTTCAAAACCTGAATCTAAAAATTTTTTGTGAAAGTTATTCCCCAGAATTGAAACATGTGAGCCTGAATCCAACAGACCGGAGCACACAAACTGATTAACTTGAAAAGAGATGTAAGGACGCCCGTCCCTGTCAGGCGCTCGCACCTCCTTCGCAGTACTAAGATTAGCATAAAATTTTCTTACAACCTCGAGCCAGGAAGACCATTCCCCGGAAGCAATCTCGGCAAACGACGGCGTCCCGACGTCCGCTGATAGAATCTCCCGGGAAATCAGTTTTTTTGACTGATCTCGACAGCCGCAAGCTGGAGCCTTCACCCCTGGTCTGCCGCAGCGGAAACATTGCACCTTCCTGGAATGAGACCTTGACGGGCTAAGCTTATCATTGTTACCATAACGATTTTTATTGAAATTGGGATTTACATTTCCAGAATCTCTAAAATTAGCATTGTGAGAATTACGTTGATTCCTCCTGAAATCGGGATTTGCAATCGCAGAATTTAAATTATCATTCCGCCACACATTGTTATACCTAGAATCTCTAAAATTAGCATTGTTAGAATAACGTTGATTCCTCCTGAAATCGGAATTTGCATTCGCAGAATTTAAATTATCATTCCGCCTCGCAACATTATTATTCCCAGGTTGCGATGTGCACGGAGAATTCCTGTCACCCGAACGGCTATCAGCCAGCTCAATCATCTTCCCAAGCTTCTTGAGCGTAATAATGTCAGGAATTACTGAAAGAGATAATTTTTGTATATACCTAGGTAACATATTGCATTGCATAATTTCAAGTAATTCTACCTCAGATAATTTAGTAGATAGACGGTTATTCAGTACAAGAATGCGAGTTATGAAAGCACTAATATTCTCTTTTTGCAATTGAAGAGTAGATCGAAGTTGAGCCAACAGTCGTCTTTCATGATCGAGAAGCTCATATTCATCCTTTAATGCGACAACAATATCCGCCCAGGACGAGAAAGACGAGCGATTCACTCTAAACCACAAGAGCGCATCACCTGCAAATAACTCCACAGCTGACGAAAAAAGTGAAGAGGTACATACATTCCTTGCTTGAGCAAGTTCCTCGATCCTCTCTATGAAGTCCCTCACACTGGTCGACCCATCATACGTGAGATTCCATTTATATACCGGAACGGATGGTGATGAAGAAGGAAAAGAAACCGGAACGGAAGTAGCCGACGTTTCTCCTTGTTTCGCCATTGTGCACAGTGCTTTGCTTCTTGTTAAAACGCCACAATCCATAACCTAACTTATAGCAAGGTAAGAAAAAAAAATTATTAGTCACATGCAACAACAATCCACATAAAATTGCGATACGCCATCCACGTGCAAAACCAAATAAAACTAGGATAAAATTTGAAAAGCGCTTTCACGCTGGTGAGTTGGGGAGATTACAAACTGTGTAAAACTATAATTAACATACCGGTTGAAATGAGGAGATCGTGCCCTCGCCACAACATTCGAGAAACCACTCCCCCGCATGAGACAAATGAAATATCTAAAATTCTAAATGATAAGTTCACCACAGCCTCAACGGCATAGACCCAGCAAAAATATTTCACCTCTAGATTCCACAAAGCCGTTGGGCCGCCATTTTGTAACCTTTTTGCGTACGTGATATGCTAAGAGTAGAATCTACCTACAACACACACTGGCATGAAGGTACCAATTCGACATTAATCAAATAAATAATAAGTCTGCTGTTGAAAGAATGACATTTATTGATAAGCAAGAAACAGGTAGAGCAAGAACCATAAATCTCAGAGCGTGTCAGGTAGGATCCTGATAGAGGTTAAACATTTAAATAGCAAACTGTAGGTAATCTATGCCATCAAAGCTATGGAGAATTTAATCAATAGGGCGCCAGCCAGGGAAAACATCCTGACATATTTTTTTAAACCAGTGACCATAATCTAAACTATAATTATATTCATTTGTCTCACGCGTAATCGAAGTTTCCAGAAACCACCCAGCTGCGTGCGTCGGCACGACCCACCTCACAACACCGGCTCTCCACGCCAACTGCTGGTTGCGGAAATCCCTCAAACTATCGAACCCCGAAACTCAGGCGTACCACCGTCGGGAAACATGCGTAGTTACCACAATGCGGAACCATTCAGTAGCTACCTGCTACAAACTGTAGCTTTTTTAAGGCATGAAGGGAATACATTTGTAGATATAGACAGATTGACCAAGTATGTCAATGGGAAGGTCAGTTCATTTTGTAGTTGTTTTATTGTTTTATTTGAGATTATGTCATTTCCCGATGATTTATTAATATTAAGGGATACAATTGCATTTCTGATTTCAGTATTGGTTACATCAGTTAACTTTAATTTATCTATCTGGTTCATATTTTCCTTTTCTTCTGGTAAAATGCTAGTTATTGGTTGTCTGATTTTCTTTGCTAATTGTGACCCTATATTAGTAAAAAATTCGTTTACGTATTCGAGAATTTTGTCCGGATGCTTTGCGAAAGAGATTTGGGTATTTTCAATTGTTAATTCCTCCACGTTCTTGTAATGGGATGATTTTGCATTTGTAATTTCATTAATGATCTTCCATAATTTGCGCGGGTCATTGTTACATTCGTCTATTTTCTTCTTATAATAATTTTCTTTGACAGTTCGTATAACATTTTTGCAAATATTTCTGTACCTTTTGTAGTATCGTTGTATAAAAATATCACAAGGATTTAATTTAGATTTCCTATGTAATTCATCTCTTTTTCTAATGCAATTTATAACGCTTTGAGTTATCCATGGCTTAAGATGTTGGTTTTTATGCGAAATCTTTTTTTCTATTGATTTGGTATTTGATACGATGGTGTATGTTATATATTCAGTGAATTTACTCCAGGCATTATTTGCATCAAGGTTTTCCAGTAGGCTTATCCAGTTTGTATTGAATAACTGTTGTTTTACATCATTCCATTTGGTTTCTGTCTTTTGCACGATATTTGGGTAGGGCTGCGATCTTTGTATTTTCTTTTTTGTAATAGATAAAATTGTTGTATAGTGGTCGGTTATAGTAGAGGTGAATATGATAGATTTGGTTGATTTAATAGTCTTACTGAACATGTGATCGATGCAAGATTTGTTGTCATTAGTTACACGCGTAGGTTTATTTATCATACTTTGGAGTCCATGGGAGGCCAGTGTTTGTAGATAATCAGTTCTATTGGGATGACCATTTTCTAATATGTCAATATTTATATCTCCGATAAGGAAGACATTTTTTGTGTTTTTTAGAAGATTGAGTTCATTAGAAAGCGTTTCAAGAAACTGATTAATATTAGTTGTAGCTGGTGATCGGTACAGAGCTAATATGTGGAAGGTATCGGACAGTAGGTATCGGACAGTCAGGGTCAGGGTGAGGAGCTGGGCAGTTACTCGGCTGAGTGAACAATGCCGACATGTGGAAGGTATCGGACAGTAGGTATCGGACAGTCAGGGTCAGGGTGAGGAGCTGGGCAGTTACTCGGCTGAGTGAACAATGCCGACATGTGGAAGAAAGAAAATCAGTAGGTATCGGACAGTCAGGGTCAGGGTGAGGAGCTGGGCAGTTACTCGGCTGAGTGAACAATGCCGACATGTGGAAGGTATCGGACAGTCAGGGTCAGGGTGAGGAGCTGGGCAGTTACTCGGCTGAGTGAACAATGCCGACATGTGGAAGGTATCGGACAGTAGGTATCGGACAGTCAGGGTCAGGGTGAGGAGCTGGGCAGTTACTCGGCTGAGTGAACAATGCCGACATATGGAAGGTATCGGAAAGTCAGGGTCAGGGTGAGGAGCTGGGCAGTTACTCGGCTGAGTGAACAATGCCGACATGTGGAAGGTATTGGACAGTAGGTATCGGACAGTCAGGGTCAGGGTGAGGAGCTGGGCAGTTACTCGGCTGAGTGAACAATGCCGACATGTGGAAGGTATCGGAAAGTCAGGGTCAGGGTGAGGAGCTGGGCAGTTACTCGGCTGAGTGAACAATGCCGACATGTGGAAGGTATCGGACAGTCAGGGTCAGGGTGAGGAGCTGGGCAGTTACTCGGCTGAGTGAACAATGCCGACATGTGGAAGGTATCGGACAGTCAGGGTCAGGGTGAGGAGCTGGGCAGTTACTCGGCTGAGTGAACAATGCCGACATGTGGAAGGTATCGGACAGTAGGTATCGGACAGTCAGGGTCAGGGTGAGGAGCTGGGCAGTTACTCGGCTGAGTGAACAATGCCGACATGTGGAAGGTATCGGACAGTAGGTATCGGACAGTCAGGGTCAGGGTGAGGAGCTGGGCAGTTACTCGGCTGAGTGAACAATGCCGACATGTGGAAGGTATCGGACAGTAGGTATCGGACAGTCAGGGTCAGGGTAAGGAGCTGGGCAGTTACTCGGCTGAGTGAACAATGCCGACATATGGAAGAAAGAAAATCAGTAGGTATCGAACAGTCAGGGTCAGGGTGAGGAGCTGGGCAGTTACTCGGCTGAGTGAACAATGCCGACATGTGGAAGGTATCGGACAGTAGGTATCGGGCAGTCAGGGTCAGGGTAAGGAGCTGGGCAGTTACTCGGCTGAGTGAACAATGCCGACATATGGAAGAAAGAAAATCAGTAGGTATCGAACAGTCAGGGTCAGGGTGAGGAGCTGGGCAGTTACTCGGCTGAGTGAACAATGCCGACATGTGGAAGGTATCGGACAGTCAGGGGTCAGGGTGAGGAGCTGGGCAGTTACTCGGCTGAGTGAACAATGCCGACATGTGGAAGGTATCGGACAGTAGGTATCGGACAGTCAGGGTCAGGGTGAGGAGCTGGGCAGTTACTCGGCTGAGTGAACAATGCCGACATGTGGAAGGTATCGGACAGTCAGGGTCAGAGTGAGGAGCTGGGCAGTTACTCGGCTGAGTGAACAATGCCGACATGTGGAAGGTATCGGACAGTAGGTATCGGACAGTCAGGGTCAGGGTGAGGAGCTGGGCAGTTACTCGGCTGAGTGAACAATGCCGACATGTGGAAGGTATCGGACAGTAGGTATCGGACAGTCAGGGTCAGGGTGAGGAGCTGGGCAGTTACTCGGCTGAGTGAACAATGCCGACATGTGGAAGGTATCCGACAGTAGGTATCGGACAGTCAGGGTCAGGGTAAGGAGCTGGGCAGTTACTCGGCTGAGTGAACAATGCCGACATATGGAAGAAAGAAAATCAGTAGGTATCGAACAGTCAGGGTCAGGGTGAGGAGCTGGGCAGTTACTCGGCTGAGTGAACAATGCCGACATGTGGAAGGTATCGGACAGTCAGGGTCAGGGTGAGGAGCTGGGCAGTTACTCGGCTGAGTGAACAATGCCGACATGTGGAAGGTATCGGACAGTAGGTATCGGACAGTCAGGGTCAGGGTGAGGAGCTGGGCAGTTACTCGGCTGAGTGAACAATGCCGACATGTGGAAGGTATCGGACAGTCAGGGTCAGAGTGAGGAGCTGGGCAGTTACTCGGCTGAGTGAACAATGCCGACATGTGGAAGGTATCGGACAGTAGGTATTGGACAGTCAGGGTCAGGGTGAGGAGCTGGGCAGTTACTCGGCTGAGTGAACAATGCCCACATGTGGAAGGTATCGGACAGTAGGTATCGGACAGTCAGGGTCAGGGTGAGGAGCTGGGCAGTTACTCGGCTGAGTGAACAATGCCGACATGTGGAAGGTATCGGACAGTCAGGGTCAGGGTGAGGAGCTGGGCAGTTACTCGGCTGAGTGAACAATGCCGACATGTGGAAGGTATCGGACAGTCAGGGTCAGGGTGAGGAGCTGGGCAGTTACTCGGCTGAGTGAACAATGCCGACATGTGGAAGGTATCGGACAGTAGGTATCGGACAGTCAGGGTCAGGGTGAGGAGCTGGGCAGTTACTCGGCTGAGTGAACAATGCCGACATGTGGAAGGTATCGGACAGTAGGTATCGGACAGTCAGGGTCAGGGTGAGGAGCTGGGCAGTTACTCGGCTGAGTGAACAATGCCGACATGTGGAAGGTATCGGACAGTAGGTATCGGACAGTCAGGGTCAGGGTGAGGAGCTGGGCAGTTACTCGGCTGAGTGAACAATGCCGACATGTGGAAGGTATCGGACAGTAGGTATCGGACAGTCAGGGTCAGGGTGAGGAGCTGGGCAGTTACTCGGCTGAGTGAACAATGCCGACATGTGGAAGGTATCGGACAGTCAGGGTCAGGGTGAGGAGCTGGGCAGTTACTCGGCTGAGTGAACAATGCCGACATGTGGAAGGTATCGGACAGTAGGTATCGGACAGTCAGGGTCAGGGTGAGGAGCTGGGCAGTTACTCGGCTGAGTGAACAATGCCGACATGTGGAAGAAAAGTTTTTGTCTACTTTTGACAAAAATATTTTTGAAAACAAAAAAAACAGAATGCAATTCACACGCGGTAGAAGTGAAACCTTCAGAATACTAAAGTAGACAAGAGTGGGGAAGCTATGAAGTACCGCACAAAGAGGAGACCGATTATACTATCTCGTTCTCTCGCAGGCTAAATCCTGTACATGTATGTGTTTGTCTCTTTTTAGTGTCGCTATTTTTCATTTCATCGAGTTTCAAATCACAACGGTGCTAAAAAAGTTTTCGCTTCTAAAATCATGTTTGCAGTTCACACGCGGTAGAAGTAAAACCTTCAGAATACTAAACTTGGAGAGAATGAGACGAATGTAGAGATCAGGAGTAGGATCATTTTAGGGTTTATTTATTATAATATTGTTACCAATTTTTACAATACAAAATTATTTTACATTTTATTATACGAAGCACCGCACAAAGAGGAGGCCGATAGGCTAAGAAACACCACGCAAAGAGGACACCGATTAGTCTATCTCATTCTTCCGCTGGCTAAATCCTGGGTAAGGCATTGAGGTACTTATATGTATATGTATATCAATGAGGTAAGGTCTATTGAAGGAGTATTGTCTTTTCAGCAACTAATTTTTAAAAAACATACACAGATAGTAAAATAAGATGCCTTGTTATTGGGAAAATAGATTATCCGTTATATTAATACGCCACTGGTACCTGCATGCAGGGCTGGGCAGTATTTGAATTACTTGTAATTGAAATACGTATTTGAAATACAAATACGTATTTTGTATTTGTATTTCAATTACGTCCTGAAAATGTATTTTGTAATTGGTATTTCAATTACCTGCTGCTGAGGTATTTTGTAATTTGTCTTTCAAATACTTATGGCTTCAAAATACATTTTCAAATACATTTAGCGATCTTAATAATAATGATAAATAATAATGGTAAAACGCTACAATCCTGTACTATTGTCCTATTGTCCTGTGCTATAGTACTCTTACTAATGATTATTTGTAGTTCTCTTATCATTGCTTCATAATGTACTGTGCCTTTTATTTAATGTTATGCTAGTTATTGTTATTGTCCTGTGCTATGATAGCACTGTTATTGCACATTTTGTGGCATATTATAATATTATACTTGTCTTTGCTTGGTATTGTATATTTTGTATCATAGTATTAGATCAAGAACTATAGGAATAATTTGACAGAAAACTAGATTTTCGTTATTTGTTTTTGGGGTGTTATGCCGTGTTGCGCTACCTCCTTTTTTTTTAGCCAACGTTTCGGACAGCGTTGCAGTGTCCATCATCAGGGCAGATCCGGTAGATGTCTAAATAATTTTTAATGTCTACCGGATCTGTCCAGATGATGGACACTGCAACGCTGTCCGAAACGTTGGCTAAAGAAGGAGGTAGCGCAACACGGCATAACACCCCAAAAACAAATAACGAAAATACTTTTGGCCGTGAAAATCTTAAAACTTATCGAAAACTAGATTGTTTTTAAGTTAATTAATTACTGTAGAGCGCACTTGAACCGAAATAACACAAAAATGCGCTGTACAAATGTCATATATATATAATTGAATCCCTGTTCCTTCCCTTGGTCACGCCATAACTTCAGAGCGACTTTACCAATTTCATTATTTTTTTTAAAGTTTTCTAATACTTTGTAGAAGGTTCTTGCGGAAAGAAAAATTGAGAAAATTTCGCAAAAAATTGGATGATTTCAGAAAACTTAATGACTATTTTAACTACGCCTGTTTGATAGTTTAGCAGGCAGCGGTTTTTTTTGTAAGAAAAGAATTGTCGATGGATTTTTTAATTTATAGATATTTTATATAGGTACCCATGTTAGGTACCAGATTTGATTGATTGTTCTTATAATATAAAAAATGAATATTTGTAATATATGAAAAATGAAAATTTGAATAAATAAATTGTAATAGCTGGCACGTGAGTGGTTTGAAAACTGAATGTACTGGGACTGAATACATGGAACGCGGGAGGGGGGTTGGCAGGACGGTGGAGTGGGAGAGGGGAGAGGGTATTTTATTTTCTTTTCTTTTATTTATTTGAGACACAAACAGGATATTTATAAAACATTTTTGTGGGTAAAATATAATAAATTAAATACAAATATAAATATCCCTAGACTAATGTGTCTGCAGTAATCACATTTGAATTTTTACAGAAGCAAACACATGAAAAACAATTCAAGTATTATTTATACATAACTTAAAAAAAACTTAAATACAAAATTGAAATACATTATAAGTATACAATATGTATGAAGTATTTCCTGAGATATAATAAAACAACAAATTTTTATTTTTTTAAATTTTTTTTTTAGGTGCACAAATCGTGGAGATATTTTTTGAAACATGTTAAATTATTTAGAAAAATATCTATGAAAGTGTGTATTTTAACAAGATCGTTGTATGATCGACACATTCTGGATATAGGATTAAAATATCCGGTATTAATTGTAAAAATTTCAGTCCAGAATATGTTAAGGTTTCTGGTAGATTTGGGCCTGGCGTATAACTTGATTTGGTTGACTAAGTTACTGTCTACACGATTATTCACAATTTTATAAAGCATTAAGAGGTCATTTATGTTTCGTCTTTTAACCAGACTTTCTAATTTGAAATGTCTAAGTCTTTGTTCGTACCCGTCTAGAAGATGATAGACACCTGATCGGTAAGACAAAATCCGTGTAAATTTTCTTTGGACTGATTCGAGTCTAGATATCTGTATAATATAATGTGAATTCCAGACTGTTGACCCGTACTCAAGAACACTTCGGATTAAGGAATTGAATAGAATTATTAGACTGTTAGAATTCTTAAACAGTTTGGTTGATCTTACAATAAAACCAAGTAATTTATTTGATTTACACACAATGTATTCAATGTGTTGATTGAATTTAGTTTGTTGTCAAATATAATTCCTAAATCTTTTATTGATTTAACTGTTTCTAGATTGTGACCACATATGCTATATGAATACAGAGTTTTGTTGGTGTTCTTGGTGAAATTTATAACTTTGCACTTAGCTATATTCGGTAGTTTGTTACATCATTTTTACTGCCAGATTTATGAATCGGAATGACGTGGGCAACCTTCCACAGATCCGGAAATACCCCATCGTTCAGACTTTTGATGAATATTTTGTGTAATGGTACTGCAAGCTGATCTGCACAATTTCGAATAAATAGTGGAGGAATTCCATCTGGGCCGGAACCCTTATTGATATCAAGAGTTTTCAATTTCTCTTTGACCTCGTCTGAAGTTATTTTGATTTGAGTCAGTGGGTAATTATAGAGTGGGGAAGAAAGTTTAGAGTCACTTTAGGTTAGGCCGGGAAGGTGGACGGGGAACGCGGGAGGGGAACCGGGACGCACGGGAAAGGACATGCAGGGAGAAACAATTTATTTCTTTAAATATGGCATTGCTACGCATGCCGGGAACCAGCTAGTGTTATTATAAGAATAATTATTGTTATCTAAACATGGGTCCTATATCACAAAACTTTACAAGTGGAGCGGAGACGAGATTCTGAGCAACATGATTGGTCAATTTTTGCACGTCTCTGTTTCACTCTGCTCAGCTTTGCTTCTATGGAAACGCACCCTTACAGCCGTTATACACGACATCTTTTTTCAGCCCGATTCCAATTAGACACAAAAGTCAACATTTTTCGCTTTACTTGATCGCTATTTTCATCTCTATTTTCATATCTACGATTTCAGTTGGTATCACCGCAAACAACATGGTTCGTGTGTTGTTTGCAGTGATGACAATTGAAATGAAAATAGCAATCGCGTAGAGCGAAAAATGTTAACTTTTGTGTCTAATTGGAATCGGGCTGAAAAAGATGTCGTGTATAACGGCCATTTGATAAGGGCACTTACGACAACAAAACCAAATGTATTTTGTAATTTGTATTTTGTATTTGAAAGTAAAAAATTGTTAAAATACTGTATTTTGTATTTCAAATACACGACTTGAAAGTATTTTGTATTTCGTATTTTAAATACATGCGACAAAGTATTTTACAGCAAAGCATGTATTTTGCCCAGGCCTGCCTGCATGTATCAATAAAAAGGACGTGATACGTGTACTAAACGTGGTGTTCTGTTGTTTCCTCTGTTTGACAAATACAGCTCTGATGATTGGGAGTTTTAACGATACTAATACAGAATACAAGTATTATTTGGATTATCTGCCTACAATGATTTTTTAGTCGATATACGTGAGGGGGCAAACATTAATTACATGAGCTCAAAATTGGCGGAGGGGATGGATCCAGTAAAATCTCATTTAAAAACTGAGGAGGGGGGGGGGGGGGGGGGGGTTAATAAAAATCTCACGTCAACTTTAAAAGAAATAATATTATAGAGATGCTAAAAGAAATTATTTAATTGTTTCACTTCTTTTGAAGTGTCCCGTTTTGCCCGTTGAAAAATCTAGTGGCTATTATGAAAAACATTTATTTCGAGAATAAGAAAATAAGTAAAAGAAAAACATCCCATCAAATCTCACCAAAGAGGTGGGGGGGGGGGGGGGAGACTAAATTGAAAAAAAATCTGCTCATGTAATTAATGGATGCCCCCAAGTACGAGTAATATCGATTGCATCGACGTCGATTCCTCCATTGGTTGTATCCGAGGCGAATAAAATGATGATATTTATAACATACAACGATTTATTCGAATCATTATTAAGAAGAAACACGGTCGCCGAGATATTCGTATAATAGGTATTTTACCAAACTGTTGTGTTGCTGTCACTGTCGCTGCTACCCCTGATAATACCTAAATGAAATCCTCTCAATCGTGGGTTGTATTCCGCAATTTTCTCCTCCAACATTGGATCGATTTTTAAGATTTTTTTTACCAACTGCCTGTACCTTTGGTTTTTTTTCAATATACATTTTCTAGTTTGTACACTGAACGTCTGTTGATTGTTCAAACCAAGCAATTTTAACGGTTTTTGGAGAGACCTAACTCCTATAAGAAGTAACTTATCAGATAACGCAAAACGTACTGACACTAGCTGGTGGTCGATATTAAAAAATATTTGCACTAGTGTCAAAACCCAATGTGGAAGTTGATGAATTCTGTTGTATGGACAAAACGTCGCCCAATTTCCCCTTCTGAAGTAAGTCCCTAAGTTGTTCTTTACATCACATAATAATATTATCTACAATTTTGTTTGGTACTAATAGTTGTATACTGTATTGGGTATAAAGGAAGATGTTTCGATTATTCCCATCACTATTGCCTCATTATCATTATAAACATGAATACAACGCGTACCTATGATTTATACCGTTTCCAGACATGCTAATCACTGCCTACCGCCACCGGGAGAAGCCTTGCTATCCGCTAATTAACACTTGCCGTGCGGTTGTCGCGTGCTCAACCAGCCCTAAACCTCAGCAGGGTGGGTACCTCGGCTTTAAGTTCCGCCATTAGAGAGTCAAAGTACATAGTGGACTCCGCCATTAAAGAGTCAAGGTACCTAATACGCCGCCATTAGAGAGTCAAGTGCGCCAAAGGGTTACCAGCGTCAACAACCTAGGAGGATAAGAACAGTGGCGTAGCTAGCATGAGTGGTACCCGGTGCGGATAACGTGATGTCACCCCAAGAATGAACGTGGCGTCATCCCAAGAATTAGTAATCTTCCAACTAGATTTTGGAAAATGTTCTACCTAATATTGAAGAAAATAATTTAGGTATTATGGCGGCGCTAATAACGCGAGGGTGGCCTCTTATCCAAAGATTCGACAACTGAACGAAATCTGTGGCGCTCTTACATTTATTTGGTCGTCGAATTAACGAAGAAACCACCCTAGTCAAATAGGTAAAAACATTTTTCGAAATCCTTTAAATTACTTATTATCTGATATTATTCCTTGTTTATTTATGTACACAACAATGAAATACAGAAAAAAACATACAGCTTTTTTTTCAGTCAGTTATTGATCGATTCTTCTATATTTGTATTCGGGTTTTGCGTTTATTAGTTATCGTATATTACAAAACATGAACTAACCAATCCACTTTATAGAGCGTACTGTACACGGCCCGCAGATACTGAATGGAAGATGCTCCGAGGAACTAGCGCCATTGATCCCTTCGGCACCGGTGCAGAGTCAGGAAACACGCCAAACGCGCGTCCAACATTTGTACACGGTTGATATTTTTCACATGAGAACGGGTCGCTTCTTCGACTCGTTCTCGTGTTCAACAGCTCGTTTGTGGAATGATTTGCTGGCCTCTGCGTTTCCTCCTTCCTACAACACGGGTCTCTTCAAGACCAATGTGCTTTCCTTCCTCTCCTCAAAAAGACCCTCCACACAGCATCCCAGATGACATAGGCCCTGAGGGAAATTATTTTCCTCAGGGCCTCCTGTATGGAGTTAATGTGAAAACAAATTATCTTGTTTTTTTGAAAGATGTCTTTCAACACTTAGAGAATAACAACTTTTTCACTAATTCACGTCAATCAATAAAATATTCCTAGTTCACGTCAATCACAATGTACGAAAGAAATGAGAATGATACAGATGACAAGACATTGTTCATGTGTAAAATATTGTTATGAAGATATTTAGCTTTCACATTGGAAGCTAAAATGTTAGGAATATAATACATGGAGAGCAAGAGACAAGTGTAATTATTACTGGAGAATTTGTATCTCAGGCGTGGACCTTAAGCAGGCGGCTATAAAATACTTTGTATGAGGATAGGTTATTTAATAAAAGAGTTTAGTGCTTTGAGACCATTGACCTATTTCATCGAAGTTTGAGACAGTTAAATTAATTTATTTATAAGTACAAAAAAACAATCAGGGCTAGACTAAATCTGAATGGGCATATTATGGAGCGTTAGTTCCGTTTAATCTTGAGGAGTTGATGAATGGGTGAATGCCATATGTAGGCGATCCATGATGCTGCTTGCTGCCTTCGGAGATGTGCGGTCAGCTCCCTTCGCTGCTGACATGTGCTGAACGGCAGGCTGGAGCGACGAACAGGCCTCCAGTCCCGCGGTTTCCCAGTGACGTCCAGTCCCAGGGCGGTTGCCAGCCAGCCGACTATGTTGATGACGGCCAAGGTCAGCGATCTTCGGCCGCATCTCTGCGAGCACCTCTGGCTCCAGGTGTAGTCGGAAGGTCTTGTGATGACTGCGTCTGCAGATGCTGGATGTGAGTAAATCCAGAAAAAATAAGGTGCTCCCATGGTACTCCGCTGCTGATCCAGGATTTTAATGATTGTCCTGATGGTCTTCAATAATGGATGCCGCTGTTTAGGCGCGGATTTATCAATCTTCACATGTTGTTAAAATAATGGCGAACTATTACTATGTGATTACGTCGACCCGCCACAGGGACGGTGGCCAAGGTCACCCGTGGCTGCTCAAAGAATGAAGAGCTCAAGGCCAGTCTTGCCTAGTGAACCCCTCTGTGCAGATCCTCAGTATCACCAACTGAGCAAAGGTAAACATTTCAATGCTACCGATATAAAGATGTTGAATGTTAACAAACTTCACACCAAAAGTACCCATACACAGATAATTCACTTGTTACATTATTTTTATGTAACAATATTTTTGTGGCAATATTCTGCCTTTGTACGTTTTTTTCACGGTCGGTTGCACCCCCCCCCCCCCCCACCTCTAGCTACGCCACTGATTTTTTGCAGTGATGGGAAAATCCCTTGCTATCGGTGATTAGATATACTGTATACCGGGGTAATTTGTGACACGTTGATCTTCGTTAAAACTAAAGGGTATCCTTCAACTTTGCAAAGGACGGGTCTCCAACTAAGCACTTATTTGCATACCGCTGATCGCCCCGTCGCGCGTCGCGTCGTAACCTCTCCCCTTTTCTCATAAACGACGTATGTAATAGAAAGAGAGGTTGCTATTGAGCTCTCGGCGGCAGGACTATATTTTAGGTGTTAGAGAAAAACAAAGCACGATGATGAGGATTTGAAGCGGGTCGTGTCAATAGTCAGAATATAAAACGAAGGCGGAAGTTCTCGGTTGACCCAAATCCTCGGCAAATTGTGGAAGCTTGAATGTACTTACAGTACAATTTATATGATACGCAATTTTTTACCCAAATTTGTTCAATCTGTCAAATGGGAAATTGTATTTTTAAATACATCTATTTGAATTTCATGTTTTTTATTATTTTTTTTCTTGAATGAATGAATTTGTGAATGAAGTGGAAATTAACCCACTTTCCGACATCCGATCGAGCTGAAACTCAACAGATGTTTAGAACATTCTGTCGTCTTGGTAGCACTCACAACCAAACACATGAATTTTTCTACAATTGGGTGACAATATACTTAAAAAACTACTGCAGTTAATGTAAGCAATAAACTCTCCATTTAGAATTTAGCTTGCCTTTTTAACAACAGTTCCCGAGGAGGAAGGTTCAATCCTCAGTCAAACCAAAAAAAGTAATGTTTTTGAGACATTTGAAAACTTTGTATTTATACTGGCCGACTTTTTATAATATTGTTTTTAAGGAAAGTAGCAATGTGACACAGTAGGTACCATCGTTAACTAACCCTTTTCGGCATTCTAACCACCAACATCCAAACCCTTTCCTGCAATCAAACCTCCAATATCCACACCCTTTCCTGCAATCAAACCTCCAATATCCACACCCTTTCCCGCATTCAAAACACCAACATCTACAGCTAAAACCCTCCTTAAGAGGAAGCCACAAGCCAAAATGTATGCATGCTTAGTGTGCCTTATATCACCACGAATATAAGTAATGGGCATGAAAATCCCTTGGCAAACGGAATCGAGAGGTCACGATTTCAAGTACAAAAATGGTTACAGATTATTTTAGCCATAAAATTGTATTTTTAAAAAGTTGCTTCTTATAAGCGTTCACACCTTCTAATGAAAAAATACATGTTTATTTTTTGTAAGGTAATAACTTTATTTTAATTTTACTCAATGTGTGGTGGGAAATTATTAATTACAAAGCAAATTTTTTGTATAAACCGATTCGTTGTAAAGATTATTATAAAAAGTGGTTTAGAATTAAGCTTCGCCTTAAAATCGTACCACCAAGTCACCAACATCCATCACCTTGCTAACATAAAATCACCAGCATCCACACCGCCTCGTACACAAAACCACCAAAATTCATACACTTTCTTAAAATTAAACCACCAATATCCGTACCCTTTGCTGCAATCAAAACAACTACATATCTAATTAATATGCAACAGTAATCGGTTGATAATATCGCAAAACATAATTTACAATCAAGTTATTCTCGTAATTTTATTTTTCTAATATGAATACCTCACAAGAGTCCCAGCTGCTCCCGTCTGGAGCCAATTGGGGTATGTTGTGAGGCTGAAGGTTGTGGAGAAGCGAAGGAGATGGGGAAGAGGAAGGTAGGGAAGTACCTGGCTATTTAGATCTGGTCACCAAACACGGCTAAATCCATTTCAAGCAACGTTTCAATTCTGAATGGTGGTCTTACACCAGGGCGATACAAAGAGTATCTTCAACTCTGGAACGTGTCGCTAATATACTATATATTATTTTTAAATGAATTAATCTGATTTTACACAAATTAATCAAATTAAAAAAATTGCCCACGCCGGGATTCGATCCCGCGACCTACGGATTGCGAATCAAAAGCCTTACCTCTAGACCACGCCGGCCGTCAAATGTAATGAGATAAAATAAGTTTTGAAAGTGAATTTGAAAACAGATTCACCTTAATAATGGTACCTTAGTGACCCATGGCTCTAATTCAGTTAATAAATTTCCAAACGCCATCTGCCATCGCCAGTGATGAATATGACGTACCTAATTATCTGAAGTAGGTACTATGTACGTGCATTCTGTTTCTGATTTTAGTTGTTTCATTAATTTAACGATGTGTGAATGGGCTAGAAATAATGTAAATTATCCAATTATTTGTTTATTTGGGACCAGTCGTTTTATTTTTTTGACAGATGGCGTTTGTTAGTATCAGCCTACTTTAATGTTTTTTTTTTGGATTGACGATGTTGTTAAACAAAAAAATAGATAAATAATACATAGCTGATTTCGGGTTTACCATTTTGTGCTGAAATATCACCCCAAAGGCGTTTTAAATTAATTAATTATAAGTAGGTTATTCTGTATGAATGTTGATCAGAAGCACATAATATTACGTAAAGCAAATTATTTATTACAATGTACATACATAATATACGAGTATGGTTTTAGTTTTCGACCTACAAGCCAAAAATCAGTGTGCCTCTCTAAAACTTGAGAACTGTGTGCTCTGGAATCACGAAATTTCCATAATTTGCTTTTTCTGTCTGTAATTTATAGGTCTACACTACTATTTTTAGCTCATCCCCTCACATAATGTGCTATGAAGCTTTTAAATGTAAAAAAAATAAGACTTAATATTTTTTTATATTATTTCATTTGTTGAATAAGGTAAAAGATTTCTAAAGGAGTGTTGAAATCACTGAGAGAAAGAAGAATTACTGGGCAAAGCCCTGTAACCCTCCAGGCCTCGGACCTATTTTGTCGATAAAATCCAAATAAATTAAATATTTCTAAAAGCATCCGAAAAATAAAAACTGTTTCCAAGGGTGATGAAATGAGCTTTCAAATTTTATAATTAGAAATAACGGTTTTTTGAATAGGTATAAACATAAAAAGTTTTAGAAATGGCTTTTACTTAAATTACTGATAATAAATAAGAACACATATTTTATTGGACAGGTATATTATAAACGTTATCGTCACATTACTTTTCTGTAAGTAATTTCACTATTTTTTTTTTTCAAATTGCGGTCGGAAACTTTGGTGTCATAAAGTTGTCTCTTTCTACTTATTTTGTGGTTAACTTCTGGATTTGAATATAAGGCGTGGTTTTTTTCTTTCTAAAACCAAACGGTAAAATTAATAACATTTTCTAAATCTAAACAGATCGTATTTATCACTATGACAATGAGTTGTTCCCGAAAGGGAACAAATCAGCCTGGGTTAGTGAACTTAATTTGTTTACCGTATATCGATTTTGCATTATAATTAACTGTAACAAAATACAAAATTAAATTTTTGGCTAAAAACCTAAACTTTTTCGTAGATATTTTCACATTTTCGACAAAAAATGGCGACCCAAAGACTATTACTTATATTTTTTTATAAACACATTCAATTATGCATCCCGTGAACCGTGAACCGATTAAAGCTCCTTGTTGTATGACAGCGCACCTATCTCCCGCGGACCCGCGCGGCGGTGGAAACTCGTAAGCATAACACGTAAGCAATTTCCTCGACGTCCCTCCCAAGACATACGAATATATAATACCCCATCAACGAGTGCGGCGATGCACCGGCTGCATTTTTTATGCACAATTAATATTCTTACTGTAGTTATGAACTGCATAGCTTATAAGTACTCTATGGACACGCTACTAGCAAACATACTTTGCCGTGAGATCACGATTACGTTGGCTTTTGGAGTTTAACTTCTTTGTATATGGCTACGGTAAATTTATTAGCAACTAGCTGACCCGACAACTTTGTTCTGCCATATTAATTATTTCTAGTGAATATTTTCGTATTTAAATAAAAAAAAATAATGAATGTATTGTAAGTGTGTGGGGATGGGATATATGACAGAAAGAGGAATGGAGCGCTGTAGACGATGGCCGCCGATAAAATTAAAAATAAAAACACCAGCTAAAGTAGGAAAATGAAATAAAGAAAATCAATATGAATTTCGAAGAGCAATTGAGTGTAGATATTTTTTGTCAGTCCGTTTTTACCCAACATAAATAAGCTCGGTGGTTTGCTCACGCGAGAACATGATGCCGAATGAAATATCAAAATGACACGACGCTTCTCGTGAATGTCTTACGCATGGTGGATGAAAGTTCAATGAGGCGGACGTAGCGCCATCTGTCATTCAACAACATAAATAATTTCGTTCTGTTTGAAATACGAATGACGGTTAAATTTATTCATACAAAAATACTAAAATCGCGATTAAAAAATGGGAGGGTATGGGTAGGAGGGTTAAAATTTGGGGTTATAGGTATTTTTTGATGACAAATAAAAATAAAAAAAAAAAAACTTTTTTTTCTGGGTAGGTATACCCTAATCACCTAGCGGTATGAAATATGCTTTAAAACATTTTCTCATGCCTACCAAATATACATTAAAAAAATCACAAAAATCGGTCAAGCCGTTTCGGAGGAGTGCGACCACAAACACCGTGACATGAGATTTTTATATATAAGACTAGCTAGTACCCGGCATGCGTTGCTATACCATTTAATAAATAAAAAATTTCTCCCTGCGCGTCTTTTCCCATTCGTCCCGTTCACCTTCCTCCTCCCCTTCCTCTCCCGCGTCCCCTTTCCCTCTCGCGTTCCCACTCCTCCTCCTCCACCTTCCCTCTCCTCACTGTACTCCCCTCCTTCCCCCGTCCCGCGAACCCCCCTCCCGAGTTCCCCTCCGCCCTCTCGTATTCGCCTCCCCCCTCCCGCGGATCCTACGTTGTCGATTCAAAACCATTAATTTAATACGTGCTCCAATTCGAGTGGACCCGAGGAAAGTAGGTAGAACAGTTTATATGGGAAAATGAAATTGTTGTTTTAACTATCTTCCTCGCAAAATCGAGTTTTAGCGAGACAAACGTGTGGATGTGGTCGGTCTCGAAGAAATCGGCGATAAAAATTAAAAAGAAAAGGGTGGCGTTTAGTCCGTACAAACGTTTTCCCCAATTTCCTCTATGGACTTTGATACTAGTGCAAATATTTTAAAATATAATATAGATATCGACTACCAACGTGTCAGTACGTTTTGTTTTTTGGGTTATTTCTTAGAACCCTCCAAAAATCGATAAAATTGCCTGGTTTGAACGCAACCAACTGACGTTCATTATACAAACTAGGCAATGTATTTATTAAGAAAGCAAAACGTACCGACTACCGACAAACAACAGTATTTTCTTCCATTACATTTAGTAAAAAAAATGGAGAACACAAAACCTCGATTTTGATGATTTTATTTGGGTATTATCCGCCTGATGTGTAGTTGGCCCTTTCGCTCATTATTCGGGGGAGTAAGAGTGACAGTGACAGCAACAGTTTTGTAAAATATCTATTGTTCAAATTTATCAGCGACCTTAATTTATCAGGGCTTTATCTTAAGGAAAGAAGGAGAGGAAAAGGGTATGAGGAGTGGATAGGAATCTAGTGGTCAGTGTGTCCAAGAGTGACGGACGTATTAATCCATCCCTCCCGTTGCGATGCAAGACGATGGGTCGAGAGAGACCAGCTGGAGAGGTCAAAAGGTCTTCCCAAATCGGCCTCTCCCGCTCTGGCCCGCCAGGCATCTGGCGGGAAGGCGCATTCGCCACCAAAACCAGAACACGCCTCACCCCATGAACCCGGACACCCTTTTTAAGGTTAAATCACCACCGGTCAACTCACGCGTCGCGTGTTTGATTCCTCGGCAGGCTAAGTCCTCCATCACAGCACAAGCAACATTTTCCGCTTGCTGTGTGTGGTAGTAGGAAATTTTCAAATATTGTTAGGTTATTCGTAACCTGGGAATGTTCATCTTTCTTTAAAAAAAAATGAAAACCTCGCAAACCATTTGGGTGACCTACGACAGAGTTGTTGGTTATTCAATAAATGGTTCCCTGGGCGGCAGTAACCATGCCCGCCTCCTAAATTGTAAACTAAACTACTGCTCTAAATTAATTGACCACCTCGAGAAGGAGAGTCCAGAAGATGACAAAATGTTGTAAGCATAACTCTTTACATTATGGTAACAAATGTGTCGTACAATATTCACACTCGCACGTATACAAAATATGAGGCAAAAAATCGGTGTTGAAGTTTCAAATGTTACTCATAATATTATTACGTAATAATCTCCATCGCTAAGTTTTTTGATGCATGAAAATAATTATGACCAATTTGTGTAAATAAAATATTATAATGACATTGTACAGGGTGTTGTACGACACATTTGTTCGACCATTTTTCAGACAATAAGGTTTCTGCACCTATACGTTAATGTATGTATTAAGAGAACGTTTGCGCGGCCGGTTTCGGCCCGTTTCATATAAATCTCAATTTTGGATTTGAGACCAAAATAACCAACCAAATTGAAAAATTATTTTTGTTGTCAAAAGTTACATCAAATATCTATTACGGATGTGAGCTACCTTAGAATATGTTTTTGCTTTAAATTATAAATTATGGGTCATTAAAGATTTTAATGTTTCACGATTTTAAAGGCAATTTGGGTAATTTTATTTGCGAGTAAATGAAAAACATTCAAAAAATAATTTTCTATATTTTTTATAAAAATATGATAAAATACACAATAATAATTAATAAAAGGAATCATTGTAATGATTGTAAATTTAAATTACTTATTTTTAAAGCATTTTTAAAAATGTTTTTTTTTTTATTTTCATCAAATTTTAAAAATACCTATATATATATAGTAAGTAAAAAAAAAAAATCATTTACCCACAAATGATTGCCCAAATTGCCTCTAAACTCGTAAAACATTAAAATATTCCTAGTCCTATATTTTAAAATTTAAAGCAAAAATAAATAAAGTGCTTATAACCATACTATATATTTGAAATACCTTTTGATTTCAAAAATAATTTTTCGGTTTGGTTGGGTATTTTAATTTCAAATCCAAAATTAAGATTTGTATGAAACGGGCCTCGCGAACGTTCCCCAAATATAATTTTATAAAATGAAATGTTGTGCATATTGGTCATCTATATATAAACTAAATCAACAAATAATAAAATAAATTTAGACAAAATATTAAGAAGTAGAACCTCCAGACCCAAAGCCTTTTCAACCCGTTTTCAGGTGGAAAAAATATAATAAGCAGTAATTGTTGAATGAAACACTAGTATATATTGAATTATTTGGCGGGTATTTGATAAGCCCCCATAGCTCAGTGGTCAAGAGCAGCTGACCGGCAATCAGAAGGACACGGGTTCAAGTCCCGTTGGCGGCAAGTATCTTTTCTCGGAAGATTTTTCAATGTTGATGAGTGTTTCAGGCTGATAATTATTGCTTATAATAATTGTTACCCTTTGTGCAATGCATAAAAATCTTGTCTAAACGTTAGTTTATAAATTAAAAATAATAAAAAATTGTATTATCTATGTCTTAAAATTAAATTAAATGTTTCATTTCCCACACGGCGTAATCTCTCTCAAAATTAGTGCGAGAAAGCAATACGTAACATGAAATGGAGCATGGGGTATCGTTTGTATTTATTTATTTTTCTTGTTCTCCGTAAAACGGTGACACACTTATGGAGAAGATTACAAATTAAAAAGTGCATGGGGCTGCATTAACTCTTTTGTGACATATCAAAAGATAATTGCTTTAATAATTAAAAATGTCGATGGTCAATGCAGAATCCTTGAGAGTCGAGTCGCTCTTTTTATTGGCGTGTTCTGATAGGCAGAAGTTCTCGCTTTCGGAGCATAAAAAAGTACATGGGATCTCCTACGAGTATACTTGTTAGGGACATATAAATTAATCTCTTTCAACATAGGCGAATCAAGTATAGTACCAGAGATTAGCTTAAAAATGTTTACTTAAAAATATTTTTGGCGGGCTTCTAAGGTATTTAAATTGATCATTCTGTTAAGAATAAGTATGAATACAGAAATGGATAGTATGTACTCGTGTATTCCCTCACATACAGGTAAGGCATAAACCTTTTTTGTACTTTTTCTATTTCTAGGATATGGTTTTGTTCAGAAAGAGCCCAAATAATGGAGCTATATTCTAGGATACTGCGAGCATCTGTTTCGTATTTATAATAATAATAATAATACTTGGCTAAGTTGGCTAAAGGGCGCTGTGTTATGTTCTCCGTATTGCAATTTCATTAGTAAAAAATGATCTCGCATTACGAAGAACAAATCTAAGCAGTTTGTTGGAGACGATGTCAGATATGTGGGATTTGAAAGAGAAATTTGCTTCAAAAATCGCACCAAGGTCTCGAAACTCATATTTTTATTATTTGTGTTTTATGCTAAATCAAGTGACTCCCAATGCCTTTGGCTGGGCACCATCAACTCTCCACCGTTATACAAAGATGAGAAAGAACAGTTCCAAACAAAATTACAAAGTTTTGCTCCGATTTCATGAAAAAAAACATTGATAAAAGTGAGCGATGATGCTGCAGTAAATAAGAGAGAGTCCGCCAAGTTTCTTTGATTGATCGACCCTTTGTTTTCGAGAGCAAAGCTTTTATGACGGGCGACAATATCAATATATACATTCCATTAGCCATTATCTTTCAGTTAATTACACGCGATGTGAGACCGCCATGGCTGCATTAGCCGGCTTAATTACAACACACGTTGACGGTGGTTAAAACGCCGTAAAATACGTACGGCACGGAAGATACGAGACGAATAAATGCCGACAGCCGACACGGAATGGTACTTCGAAGAAAAGATTTTTTTTCGACTGTTTCTCTGGTTGGAATGCTGTTTACTAACACGCCATTTCAGTAAAATTGTATGGGCGTATTTGCATACATCTTGTGTGGAAAACTGTCTGAAATAATTTAATAGGAAACCCGGTGGCCGAGAAATTTTAACAGGTATTTTACCAAACTTTGCTGTCACCTCAGGACATGGACACCTCAGGCTGACAAAATCATCCAAATCGAGGTTTTGTATTCTATTTTGTATTTTCCTCCAAAAGTGGACCGAATAAAACACTCTTTTTAAAAATACATTGTCCAGTATGTATACTGAACGTCTATTGTTGTGTTGATGCCGTTATAACCAGGAAATTTTAACTAACTAACCATCACGCCGTTTCCCCGCAGGGATAGGCAGACAGAGCCGACCGCCAAACTACACGGTCTTGGCACACACTCTTTGCCTCGTTTACATTCATACATCGTCTCATACACGCTCTTCTATTATTGTGACTCTTGACATGGCCCAACTCAAGTATCTGATTCACTTGGTCGTGGCATGTCTTTCTTGGGCGTCCTCGACTTCTTCTACAATTCACTTAAGAAATAACTTATCAAAAAAAGTAAAACGACACGCTACTGGTCGGTATCTATATTTTACTAAAAAACGTTTGCAGTAGAGTCAACATCCAGAGAGAAAATAGGGGAATACGTTTGTATGGAAAAAATGCCGCCCGGTTTCCTCTTAACACTACTGCATCAACATACAATGAAGAAATCTAATCTTATCTTTTTTTACAACTAAACTTTTTGCTAACTTAAGTGCCAGAATTTTTATTTTAAGTGGTCTAGGAGTTATATGGCGTCACATACCTAAATTGCCAATCTCCCTGTCCTGTGAATTCCTGTCATAAGAGGAAGGTTTAGATTAAGATGGTAGGAAATAGTAATTAAAAAAGAAGAGGCAGTAATAAACAAAACAAAAAAACGAGATAAACAGGAATCTCGGCGTGTTTGAAGGTTGCCAATGGCTAAAGCAGTCCACTAGTAGAAGATTCTGGACGCAACAACTATCCTTTTTCTCCCAAGATTTGCTATGCTGTTTATGCTAAAATTGTCATTTTTTAAAACCTTGTAGAAGGTCGTAATGTTGTCAATTTGTCAGTCAACCCTGAAACTTCCATTTGCGATCTTCGCTTTACACACGTTTCCCATGCAGGTAGGTACTTGGAAAAACATTTTTATTTCAACGACTTTCCCGCTAGTGCAACATAAAACGCGAAGACTAGCCTTTGTTTATCCCAGTTGTGTCGCCACTGTCGCTGCGCCCTCCAGGGCTTTTGCGCCCCCTCGCTCTCGGCGCCCTCCGGCCACTCTCCCGGATTCTCGAGAGAATGGGAACGATGAGAATGTAGAGAAGATGGTACTATATCTTTGAGAGTAACTATAGAATAGTGGCGTATAGTTATCAGCCCTAATCTAACTACAGTTAGCTTTATTTTTCAAGTTCCCATCAAATTGTGTTGAAATAAAGATCTATTTAAAAGTTTTTTTTCTTCATAATGATCCCCACAAGGAAACTATATCGGGACACTTGCATAAAGTCTTGGCTTTACAATATCATTATTCTCATACTTACGATGTGGTACAAATAGTTATTAGAGAAGAAATCATATTTTGGGACGTTGCCAATTCGTCAAAAAATGGCAGCACTTTGGACATAACCATAGATTAAATGGAAGCAGCATCCGTCATTTGCCTTTGATGTTGCTCTCAATAAATCATCAAAAAGACATGCAAAATCACAATACAGATCAGTAGCTGACGTTCACAATCACTAATCGGTAGTAATCAGTAATACATACATATTATTTTAGTAGTTGAAACGGCTGCTCGGCCCTTTTCATACAAAATTTTATTTCGGATTAGAGAGGCTAAAATACCCAACCAAATTGAAAAATTATTTTTTTAATCAAAAGGTATTGGTATAACAAGTACACTACTAGTACGGATATGTGCTGTTTTGTTTATTTGTGTTTTAAATTATAATATATATATGTCATCAAAGAATTCAATTTTTCATGGTTTTAGAGGCAACTTTGGCAATTATTTGTGAGTTAATGATAATTAATTTATAAAAAAACCCAATTGGAGAACTTACTGTACAAATATGAGGAAATGTAAAATAAAAATAATAAAATTGATTTAAAAAAGCGTTTTGATTCAAATTCAAATTATTTATGTTGGATCACAAATTTGTCGTAAGTAAATTAAATTTTCTACCCAAAGAAACGTCTTTTCATAATGTTTAATTTTTTAATAATTTTAAATAACCCACGAAAACATTCCAATGTTGCCTCTAAAATCATTCAAAGTTGATTTCTTTATGGTTTCTTTTAAATAATTTCTTTAATTAATAAAAAACAAATAAATAAAAAAGCACATGTCTGTACTAGAAATTTGCTACACCTTTTGATTTAAAAAAAAATGTTATTCAGTTCGGTTGGATATTTTGGCCTCAAAACCAAATTTAAGTTTTGTTTGAAAAAGGGCCCGCAGCCGTTAATATTTTCACACAGGTTATCTTTGTGAAGCAATGACGGAATAATAAACAAGCTATGACTTAGTATTTTTTCGTTATTTAGTGTTCAGCCAACAATAAAGCTTTCTGTCCTCCCTCCAGTGTCGCTAATGGCGAGGATTATGGCATCTCCAGGATTCCTTTGTCATCTCGTATCTGCTCCCAGCGCTAACCGGCAAAACTAAATACATGTTTCTTCCTTTCTCCGCGCTGCTCGCGTGTCACATACATCCTCTTTACTTGTTGAACGCCCATAAATAATGATCGTTTCATATATAAGTTGGTAGGAATTAGGAATGGGCATTATCGAAACATTTCTGCAGCCGGAAATGTTTAAATCATCGATTTGCTCTCGGATACTGCCAAGAACAACACTTAACATAAAAATAAAAAGTGATATACACAAATCTCTAAATTAAATGTTACCGTTGCTGAGAGCTTTGTGGCATATCTATTCTTATACTGGTCAAAGTTTTGTTGTGAAATATATACATCTCTTTATGTTTGTTTTGTGATGGTGTTTCACATAAAGCTACTTATCCTTTTGAAAATTTTATTATTGACTATAATATTTGTCACAACCTGCCCCAACCTTATCACCTGACCCCTCGGGAGGGGCAAGGTCAATAATAGCATAATAATGTGGACGTGATTTTGTTTTACCAGGTTTAACATTACTATAATTCCCCAGGCACCAGTCGCGTTTTTTTGTGCTGTTTGAAACTGATTTTCACAATGCATTTTGCCCTCTGACATTGATGACAAAAGTTTTTTTTACTTTATTTATTTATTTACGCCTTGATGGCTTTTACATGTAACATTGGTAAGTTGTATAGGAGCATCATAACCAATATATATTACATAAATAATAAACTGAGCATGAAAGACATAAGCAGGCACAACACAAGTAGGTATAAGGATTCAATAAGTAAGTTGTACAAATATACTTTAGATCAACTCTTTGTTATCTTTGGGGATGGATGGAGTGGATAAATCTTTTGAGGAAAGGAAGGGAATGAAGTTTTGGGAAGGAAAAGGTATGAGGGGTGAATAGGAATATGGTGGAAATCCCTCCCATTGCGGTGCAAGGCGATGTTCCGAAAAGATCCCACTGGAGAGGTCAAAAGGTCTTCCTTAACTGGTCTCTTCCGATCCAGACAGCCACGCAGTTGGTGAGCAGATTCATCCACCACCAAGGCCCGAACAAACTTCACCCCATGAACCCGGGCACACCTACTTAGTCACTTAACATTTAGTAGCGAAACCCTTGGGAGAGGTTTTGGTTATCCAATAAATAGTTCCAGGGGCATGTGGTACCCATACCCGCCTTCCAAAATAGACAAATAGTTTCGTTTCACTTTGTAAGCAATATTAACTGCCCATTCAGCAATACCAGATCTAGAGAGATCCTTTTCATTCCATTTTAAAATGTATCAAAAAAATAGAAATGAAAATCCCTTTAGAAAATAAATACTAATTTTTGAAATCATCGGATACGGGTCGGACATTTTGATATTTCTGTAAATATGTATCATAATTTATATCCATTAAATTTAAAAAAAATTGATTTCATCAGATATATTTTTAGTATACTACGGTTTTATATAGTATTTACCTATTAGTTACGGTATCCCACAAGGCAGTGTTATAGGTCCAACGCTCTTCCTAATATACATTAACGAGTTGTGTAACCTAGATATCGATGCCACTATTGTCAGTTTCTCCGACGACACTATACTACTATTTCAAGCAAAAGATTGGCCTACCGTATATTCTAAAGCGGAGGTAGGAATACAAAAGGTTAAATATTGGCTTGACTCTAACACATTAACTCTTAACGTACAGAAAACAAAATACTTACTGTCTAGTCTCACCAATATCACAAAACCAAACCTACACCCAAAATTAAAAATACACGAATGTAATAACTCATCTCTGAACCGGTATTGCAACTGCCCATGCCTAGAACAAGTAACAACTATCAAATATTTAGGATTAACCTTTGATACACACCTAAAGTGGAAGCAACATATACTTAACACTACAAACAAAATCCGCAAATCTATATACTTTTTCAAACAAACGCGCAATTTCCTTAACCTACAACTTTTAAAAACAGTGTATTACTCACTGTGCCAATCTCACATCGAATACGGAATTTTAGCTTGGGGCAACACTTATTCTAATGCCCTCGACCCCATCATTAAAGCACAAAAACTAATAATAAAAATAATTCTTAAACTTCCTCTCACTACCAGCACCGATACGATCTCCAATACTTTCAACGTTATGGCCATTAAACAGCTCTACCCAAAATCCATCTTAGTTTATTTACATAAAAATAACAAAATCCTATACAAACCAACACAAATGATACACAATACCCGAGCCAAAAATAAAGAACTTCTCCAAACTCCCTTTTCTAAAACCACCTTTGGAACACACTTTAAATACATAGCTTGCAAACTACACAATTCACTTCCAGCTACGATTAGACAAACGGAATCAATGACTAAATACAAACAAGATATAAAGAAATGGATTATAAGTATTGGACGTCACACTACTGCTAACATCTGTAAAATAGATTACAAATATACAGAATTACCATCTCACGTATGTCCTTACCCTTATTAAAGAACTTAAAATAGTAAAATCCTATATGTATAATATAACTCCCTATATAGATTCGACAGGATTTACTACTTTGTTCATTTCTTCCTTCACCTATATAATGCTATCTTTATGGTATTAACCCTCAATTTACATCATATTTCTGTTTGAATTGTATAAATCAGTATGTATCTTACCTTAAATATTCTTATGTTATAATTAAATATTCTTATGTATGATACTCATTTATGTACCTCTACGCCTGTCTCAACACAGGTATACCCTAGTGAGACAGGCATCGAATAATGTAATGCAAGCATACCTTATATAGATAAATAAATAAATAATTCTATCAAAACATCCCTTAATGCATATTTTGAAAGATATGGAGAGCTTACAACTTAGCAATCAGCGTTAAGTATGCCACTAACGAAACTATCTTCTAAAGTGGACCGCATTACGTTAGACACAAAACACGCAAATGATCCCATCTAGTTGCTAAAACTTTAGAAAATAAAATTATCGTAATGAATGCTAACGTTATTAGGAACTCGGATTACATTAAAGTCGCAGATTCAATGTTTTATATGTCCTCGTTTCTTCTCTTTTGTGCTTATGGAGTGTGTTTATTTACTCTTAGTTGTATTTATTTGACTAGTTACACAAATATCTATATCATTGCAATGATTATTATCTACGTCAATTGTTAGCAATATCTTTGTCTAGTCTAAACCTTTTATCTAAACCTTTGCTACGGTTGTACATATTTTGTAAAATACAGAGTTTTTTTAAATTTTTAATTGATTTTTCCAACTTGCAAACTATGATTGCGTGTGAAGTGGGTTGATTATGTCGAAATAATGCTTAGAAAAAAAAACTATTCTTAAACAAAGATAATTTTATTTCGATAATACTCATCGCTAGTAACCAGAAGTCGTACAAACAATTTGATAAAATAGTCCGTATCAAAATTGACCATCCGGTTGGAGATATCCGTATTTTGAAGGTTATGAAATAATGGTGACTGAACAACTCAGAATCATGCAACTTCACAACACAACACCTTCTTTGAAAAGTCATTTGAAAAAGTCAATGATGAAAAAAATATATAAAAAAATTGATTACATAGATTACGTTAGGTTATGGGCTATTTTTCAATATTTTTTTCTTAACTTTTAACGACTTTTCAAAGGAGTGTTGACAAATAATGATTCTGAGTTGTCATGGGACCGATATAATAACTGGCGCCAAAGAATCACTTCATCAGGGTTCATAACATAAAAACCACATAACAGAAATCTCTAACAAGGGCTTAAAAAAAAATGTTGGGATTTACAACTAGGCTAACTAGAAATTTTAACAATATAAAGTGTTTTAAACTGTTATATTTTGCATATGTTAGAAGTCAACTTGAGTACAATAGAGAACTCCAGTCCAATTTTTTTATTTTTTTTTATGAATAAAGACCTTCAAACTTAAATAACTGCATTTTTATTTTTATTTTTATAGTTAGTTTTAATAGTTAAAATAATTGTCAAAGTTTTAATTTTTAAAGACTCCCAGAAACGCACCGTATCTATGGTGGTCTTCACCCACCGTCCCCACCGTTAGTTTTTTACTTTTTAAGTTGTCATTTTGAATCAGTGATGTCATGTCGAGGGAAATTTCCCTAGATCTAGGGGAGAAAAATATTTTTTAGGGATAAGGGAAATCAGGACAAAATCTAGGGAAATTTCGAACTCTGGCAAAAATTTTGGTAATTATCGGTTCGGACTGGCCACGCTTATTACGAATAATTTTTAGAAAAAAACTTTAGATTCGCCTTAATTACTATAAAAGGAAACTTTTTGGCTTTGGGGCGGCGGAAAATAATGCATTTTAATTTTCAATTGCATAAAACCAAAATTCACTTCGCGAACCGACGCAGCGAAAATCCGCGGCCGTAGCTGTCACTTGCTGTCACTGTTATGGACTGTAGCTGACTTCGTGGGATACCTACATGAAATACCGCGAATCACAAACCATGTTACACAAACCTAGCGTAGCCGCTAAGCCACTTGAAAACTGGGATGTTTTTCTTGCCTTGACGCGAGTAGGCGTTATAAAGGGGCACTTTCTTTTGTATCACAAACCATGTTACACAAACAAGCCCGCTAGACAAATTTCATAATTACGCGCCTTATCCCACGAAGTCGGCTACAGTCGTATTAGCTCTTGTTAATTTATCAAGGATACCAACATCACAGTGACATGTACGGCCGCGGATTTTCGCTGTGTCAGTAGCGAAGCGAATTTTGGTTTTATGCAATTGAAAATTAAAATGCATTATTTTCCGCCGCCCCAAAGCCAAAAAGTTTCCTTTTATAGTAATTAAGGCGAATCTTAAGTTTTTTTCTAAAAATTATTCGTAATAAGCTAATAAGCGTGGCCAGTCCGAACCGATATTTACCAAAATTTTATTACATATGACAGTATTACTGGTATTATTTATATATATACGTGTAAAGGAAATATATTCCCTTTAAATTTGAATCCTATAATGTCAATTAGAATGCAATCATCGATTGTCATTTGTTTTGTTATTCTATTATTTGATTGTTAGAAAAAACCATTCAAAGTGATATTAATAAACATAAATGTCGTTTCTTAGTTAAAAAAAACTTTGCAACACAAGTGTTTTATTTAGAAATTAATAAAAAGGAATTAAACCTATCAACATATTATAAAACGACATTTCGTTTTAAACCAAAAATGGAGAAAATTCAATTCGAATTTACGCTATTACCTGGATGCGATGGCAGATCAAATATTATTAGCATTACAAAAATAGTCACAAGTGATGGAAAAGTGTTTACAATACCAGAAATGCTACGATCCGCCAGCTATCACGAGGAGATAATGAAAACTAGTGCTTTTGGAAAAATAAAAAATAGTTTGAAAAAAAGATACCAGGTTAGAAGAGTCTGGTTAACCATGACAGAAGAACTAAAAAAAACATATGTAGACGAAGATGGAAACCTACAGTTTGGAGACCAATACCTCGAAGAATTGGACGAAAAAAGTTTACAAGTACATCAAAAAGAAGATGCATTAGGAAAATTAATTGAAAAGTTAATGGAAGATAAGCAACAGAGCTTAAAAAACATTGCTGAGAAGTTTGTTATAGAAAAATTCTGCACTAAAAATACAAATGCAAGCCAGTGGATGGAAGTGTTTGAAAAAGAATGTTTGCGGTTTGATGTGACCATGGATAGAAAAAAAATAGAAATACTCAGATTGTTCATGGATAAATCTTGTATAGACTGGTACAGTTCCATGATTATAAAACTAACAATGAACTCAGAGTGGTCAACATGGAAAAACAAATTCTGTGAATCATTTGCAAACAAAGGATGGAACCCTGTCACATACGCACTATCATTTAGATACAAAGATGGTTCTCTGTTGGATTATGCTATGAGAAAAGAAAAACTTCTATTGGATGTGAGAAGATCAATTGACACCGGTACTTTGATAGATCTTGTTGCTTCCGGACTACCAGAATTCATACTTAACAAGATCGATAGAGAAGGATTACAAGATACTGTAGATTTGTTTAATGAAGTAAACAAGTATGAACATATGGTCAACAAAAAAAGATTTATGAATAAGAAAACATTTGGAAATGCAGAACATAATAAAAATGGGGGTAAAAATCCATGTAAAATTTGTGAAAAATTGAATAAGGGCATTCGTTACCACCCTGAAGCTACATGCTGGTTCAAAACAAAAGAGGATGAAAAATTTAAGAGAAATGCCATTAAACATGTAAACAATTCAGTGATAGAAACTGAATTAAATGAAAATGATCAAAAAAACTAATAGTAACACCATTAATAAAAGTCAAACTATTACTAAATGATAAATTAAAAATATACAGAATTTATGATTCAGGTTCAAATGTTTCTCTAATTAATTCTAAATTATTGAAACTAAAAGGAAAAGGAAACAATTTGAATGAAGCAAATTTAGTAACGATTAATGGTGTTAAAAAGACGAGTGGTTTGACAACGTTAAACATAAAAATTTTTGAATTGGAGAATAAAGTTGATGTGTACATTATTGATGAACACAATTTCAAATATGATTTTTTGATTGGATTAGACATGATAAAAGACTTCAAACTTATCCAAAGTGAAGACTTACAAATATCACAGAAACTCTGCCTAAATAATACAAATAAAAAAGAAAAATATTCTACAGATATGAAAACGAATACTAAATTTAATCATATAGAAAAACACAGAATTAATTTTAACGAACATGTTAAAGAAGAAGATTTTAAAATAACAATGAATCATTTAAATAATGATCAAAAAACAGAAATAAATGAACTAATAGACAAATACACATCAGTGTTCGCGAAGAGTAAATATGATGTTGGCACTGTCAATGGATATGAAGCGAAGATAGACTTATTAGTGGATAAATATTGTAGTAAGAGGCCTTACAGATGCAGTGTAGAAGATAAAAAGGAAATAGAAGAGCAAATAGCAAAATTATTAGACAATAAACTGATAGAAGAGTCGTACAGTCCATTTGCTGCACCGGTCACTCTAGCATTTAAAAAAGAAGAAAACAAAAGATCCAGATTATGCATAGACTTCAGAGACTTAAATAAAATAGTAATACCTCAAGCTCAACCATTTCCATTGATTGAAGACCTAATGACAAAGACCAGAAATTGCAAATTTTTTTCAACGCTGGATATAAACTCAGCCTTTTGGTCTATTCCATTGCGGATTGAAGACAAAAAAAAAACAGGATTTGTAACACAGGAGGGACATTATCAATGGACCTGCCTGCCTTTTGGATTGAAGACTTCTCCGGCAATTTTTCAGAGGATATTAAGCAATATATTGAGAAAATATAAACTAAACGAATTTGCTGTCAATTACATAGATGACATTCTTATTTTTTCAAAAACTTTTGCTGAACACATTGATCATCTGACAAAGCTGCTGAATGCAATCAAAACAGAAGGTTTTAGATTAAAATTTACAAAATGCACATTTGCATCAGATATGGTAAAATATCTGGGTCATATAATTCAGAATAATTCAGTCAAGCCAGTAAAGGATAATTTGATTTCAATAAAGAATTTTCCTATTCCAAAAACACAAAAGAATGTGCGACAATTTCTAGGAAAAATCAACTTTTATCATGAGTACATTCCGAAGAGTGCAATAATACTAGATCCTTTGCATAATTTATTAAGGAAAAATCAAAAGTTTATTTGGACTGATAAATGCCAAAATGCTTTTGAAACGATGAAAAACCTAATATGCTCACAACCGATCTTGGAAATTTTTGATCAAGATTTACCAATTAATATATATACAGATGCTTCTCTAGAGGGTGTTGGAGCTATTTTAAAACAGACACAATCTGATGGAAAAGAAAAACCTGTTGCTTACTTTTCGAAAAAATTAAACAGCGCACAGAAAAAGAAAAAAGCAATTTACTTAGAATGCTTAGCTATAAAAGAGGCAGTGAGATACTGGCAATACTGGTTGATAGGAAAACCATTTACAGTTTATTCAGATCACAAACCGCTGGAAAATATGAATATCAAATCTAGAACCGATGAAGAGCTTGGTGACTTAACATATTACTTATCCCAATATGATTTTCAAATTAAATATTCTCCAGGAAAGTACAATATTGAAGCTGATTGTCTAAGCAGAAACCCAGTCTTAGAACCAGATGAGAACCAAGATGAGCAATTAAAAGTTGTCAACTTAATAAAATTAGAAGATATCTTAAAAGATCAGGTCAAAAATGAGAAGATACAGTGCAGAAAAGATAAATTGATATCGAAGAATAATGTTTATTACAAGAAAGTAAAAAAAAAAGAAAAAATAATTCTATCAGAAAAATTCAGCATAGATTTTATCAAAAATGTTCACACAGACCTAGGTCACATAGGAATTAATCAAATGCAAAAAATGATAAGCTCATGGTACACATCAGAAAACATGACAAACAATATAAAGAGAACTTGCGAAAGTTGTGCAGTATGTTTAAAGAACAAATCAAGAGGTCAAAATAAATATGGATTGATGTCCTACTTGGGTCCCGCAACAAAACCTTTTGAAATATGTTCTATTGATACGATAGGTGGTTTTGGGGGTTCACGGTCAACAAAGAGATACTTGCACCTGCTATCAGATCATTTCACGAGGTTTGCATATATTTTGACGTCAAAAACTCAAAATACCAACGATTTCATCAAACTCTTAAACTCCACAGAAACTAATGACATTGGCATGATACTATCAGACCAATATCCAGGTCTTAATTCTAGAGAATTCAAAAAATTTTTGGATGAAAAAAATATTCCAATCATTTTTACTGCAGTAAACTCGCCTTTCTCAAATGGATTAAATGAAAGATTAAATCAAACGCTAGTCAATAAAATTAGATGCAAAATCAACGAAAATGACTTAAAAGTGGCTTGGACAACTATAGCCCGTAATTGTGTAAAAAACTATAATGAAACGGAGCACACTGTCACTGGTTATGCGCCTCAGTACCTACTTAACGGCACAGATGTTACGATTTTGCCAAATGAGTTAAAACTTAAGAAGACTGACATCGATTTGATTCAAGACAGAAAAAAAAGCTCTGGAAAATACTATAAAGTCACATAATTACAACAAGATGATTTACGATAAAACCAGGAGACATATTAACTTCAAAGTTGGTGATACTGTTTTTGTGGAGAATGGAAACAAACTTAACAGGAAGAAGCTCGACGAATTGAGTATCGGACCCTACAAAATAATAGAAAAATTATCAAACTCAATTTACAAGATAAATACTGGTCGAAAAAAATTAGAATCAAATTTTTTCCACATCTCGAAATTAATTCCAGCACCTGCATTGATGAACCATGAAGAGGATATCGAAGATGAATGAAAATTTTTGCAATAATTTTCTTTCCCGCGGGGGGGGGGAGATGTAAAGGAAATATATTCCCTTTAAATTTGAATCCTATAATGTCAATTAGAATGCAATCATCGATTGTCATTTGTTTTGTTATTCTATTATTTGATTGTTAGAAAAAACCATTCAAAGTGATATTAATAAACATAAATGTCGTTTCTTAGTTAAAAAAAACTTTGCAACACAAGTGTTTTATTTAGAAATTAATAAAAAGGAATTAAACCTATCAACATATTATATACGTATATATATTTTTTGGAATTCCTATGAATCTTAATTATTTTTCATGTACTTACATGCCATGTTATTTTTAACACTGACAACTCAAAATGATATTAAGGAACGTACCCATACTACGTGACACGTTCGGGGGGGGGGGGGGGGGGGGTCTTCAAAATACCACGCTTGGTACAAATGAGCGGCGGGTTGCTTATGATTTTTATTTTGCAAAGTGTTTTTTTTTAATTTGGAATTCAGTTTCTAATTCACTGGTGAGTGTATTCGTACTTTTAAATTATTACTTCACGTAGCAAAAAGTGTTTTATTTGGAAAATCACGGTATTATTAGTATATTTACCAAGTTCCGATATCTTTCCAATTAATTATCATATTAATTAACATATAACAGGATTAGTGTTACACAATCAGGTGGCTACGTAGGTAATTGCGTAAATGTGAAATTCTAGGGAAATTTCACTTCTAACTGTTGGCAACACTGTGAAGAACCCAGAATAATCATGGCGGAATGCTTTGTAATGATTTTTAGGTGTGAGGTGTGTTTTTTATTCAAGATTAACTGCTTTTAATATAGAAAAACATTGGTAAAATGTCCACATTTCACCGCTACTGTTATTGTATTTAATCAAAGTGCAATATAAAAACAATAAATCATCTCTTTCATTGCAAATACATGTGACGTCGTGTTTTGTGTCAGGCGTTACTTTGTAGATGCATTGTTTTATGTATAATACATACAGAAACACTGGTATTTATAATACACTGATCATGACGAGTGTGTAACAACTTGTATAAAAAGCCCTACACTAAAAACAATTTGAAAATACATAACTAAATGTCAAAACATGACATGACTTTAACCTCAAATAGACAAAATTTATTGCAGATTGTCCGCAAATATAGCCCTTTTCATAAATTGTTGAGGGCCTAAATTATGTTTCAATAAACACAATAACTATTATTTATCTAAATCTCTATAAACAGTATGGAAATAAACCAAAAACACGAAATGTTGAATTGCATAGGTACGTGTGCACTTCAAGTCATTTCAAATGTCAATACAATACAATACACAGGTGACAGGTTAACTGTGACGTCACAGTTAACCATTTCAGTAATGCCAACTTAACGCTGTGTTTTGGGAAGAGGTTTAAAAATGCACTTTTTAATAATTTATTAAAAACTCTGCATTTAATATTATGAAATAAAACTTATATATTCAGAATCAGCGTTTCTTGGTCTATATGAACATATTTTTTTAAAGCCATAATATTTTTCACTGGAGTTCCTTATTCTCCCGTCTGGAACCCATAGTATAATATACATGTACAAGCTATTGAAAGAATACAAAACAAATTCTTACGTTTTCTAAATTTAAAAATGGTTATTCCAGCAATTATGTTAAACTACAAGACTATTTTAAATGATATGAATATGCTCAAATTGTCAGACAGAAGAATTTTCACCGATTTGGTATTTCTTTATAAAATTCTAAATAATTTAGTTGATAGTCCGATATTGCTTGAATTGATAAACTTCCGGATTCCACTGCGTAATACCAGAAGTCAGGATTTATTTCAGTGCAGAAATTCAGTGGACATCTTCAATTTATCTTTAAACAAATACAAAATACTGTTACTGAGGCAGTTCAGTTATGTACAATAAATACTATATATTTCGTTGCAAAATACCTATTATATTTCTTTGTTAAAGATATATATATATATAGTATTTATATATTATTTAATCATAGTGTAATTTGTAAATTCATACTTATGTAAAAGCCCCGAAAAAAGGCGTAAATAAATAAATGTTATGTTAAAGATTTTATATAATTACTAGCGAGTTCCCGGCATGCGTTGCTATGCCACTTAATAAAGAAATTGTTTCTCCTTGCGTGTCCTTTCCCATTCGTCCCGTTCCCCTTCCGCCTCCCCTTCCTCTCTCGCGTCCCCTTCCCCTCACGCGTTCCCACTCCGCCTTCTCCGTCTTCCCTCTCTTCACTCCCCTCTTCCGCTTCCCCCGTCCCACGAACCCCTATCCCCCTCCCGCATTCCATACATTGAGTCTTGAAAATTTATTTTTTAAATAATTTATTTTTTGAACTATAAAAAAACGCGGTCCATCTTTTCTGCTAACCCTTCTATTACAATCCCTACCGCATTTCAGTCGGTAGCGCGACTGAAACGCGGTAGTGTTTGTAAGGTGATTTATGCATTGCAATCCTTACCGCGTTTCAGTCCGTAGCGCGACTGAATCGCGGTAGGGATTGTAAATACGCGTCCCGGTACATTCAGTTTTCAAACAGCTCGTGTACCACCTATTGCAATTATTTTATACAAATTTAATAATGCCAGAGCTATTATATATGGAAACCATCGCGGGCATCCACACATCAAATCCCCGAAGTTTCATCGCAATCGGATGAATGGTTAGCAATGCATAATTTCATGATGCCAGAACTCACTATTAGATAATAATAGAAACCATCGCGGGCATGCGCACATCAAATCCCCAAAGTTTCATCGCAATCGGATGAATGGTTTAGCAATGTATAGCAATCATATACACCCAAGCAAGCATATTTTGATTTTTATATATACCTACTCGTACATATAGATTTATGCATTCCAGAGTAGTAGATCGAGTATCTCATTATCGCCCCGGTGAAAGACCACCATTCGGAGTCGAGGAAATGCTTAATGACTTTAGCCGTGTTTGGTTACTAGATTTAAAAAGCCAGGTCTTCCCCTTGCCCATCTCCTTACAGTCCCTACAACATCACAACATGCTTCAATAATATAATTGATGCTTTAGTCTCACTCGCTGGAAAGTTAAGAGCAGTTAGGGCTCTATTTTTTAAACGACTTCAAAAAGGAGGAGGTTCTCAATTCGACTGGATTTTTTTTTAATGTTTGTTACCTCAGAACTTTCGACTGGATGAACCGATATTGATGATTCTTTTTTTTATTTAAAAGCTGGTGCTTCCCGTGTGGTCCCATTTTAATTTGGTCTTGTTCCGACAATGGCATCCATGAGAAAACCATAAAAGACTTAAATTTGCATTAAGTATGTGCGCGACAAATGGACGAATAACTAAATATCAAGCCAACCGATTTCGATGATTCTTTTTTTATTAGAAAGGATGTACTTCAAGGGTAGTTTGATGTGAGTTTGGTTAGGTTCTGATTATGGGATCCATGACAAAGTAACGGAACTCTTCAATTCTTAGGAGCAAATTAACGATACTTGGCCGAATCTCTTAATTTGACCCTCACGTCGTTATGGTCAAATTATGTCTGTCTCATATGCAAAGGTACCCGGCCCGGCGTGACAGTTCCCCTCACGCCGCGGCCCCGCTCTCGCCTCTCGCCTCGTCAAGTCGCACGTGCGACACAAGCACATTTCACCAACATATAACTATGTATGTAGTTACAAACCTACCTTGACTGAAACCGACTCCAAAAATAACAATCGTACCTACATATTGATGAGTAGAAAACGAAAGTTGATTATGAAGTTGTAGAAGAAATAATTTTTTTTACTTTTTAGTGCAATTTTGGGGTCGTTTTTTTGTTTTGTTAAAATTTTTGTTTATTTAATGCCGAGTGGATCATTTCGTGATATAAATTAATAATACTACTTCGATCTTTAGCCAACGTTTCGGACTGCATTACAATGTCCATCGTCAGGGCGGATGTGTATTCACATCTGAATTATATCCTCGAGGTTAAACATCTTCCCTGATGATGACCATTGAAATGCTGTCTGAAATATTTGCTAAAGAAGGAGGTAGCGCGACACGGCATAATACCCCAAAAATAAATCACTAAAATACTTTCGGCCGTGAAAATCACAAATAATAACTAATAATCTTGTTTTTTAGAAGCTCAGTTTGCCAGTTTTCCGCCGCGCCCGGCGCCCGCACAAATAAACAATCTAATACTAATGAATGACACACATCGGAAACGCAGATTACATGAATAATAGTCACCATTCACACAGTGATAAACAGATATCTCTGTTACTGTATCCCGCCATTTTGTTGCATTTTTTGCTAGTTTCCTCTGCTGCATGTCGCATGTCGCATGGCGCATGTCCGCCTCAGTCCAGCCTCGCCTCACTCACTCATCCGATAAGGCGAGAGTCATGGCCATGTCATGAAGTCTGTTTCTGCAACCAACGCGCAACGGGTTGCGAGTCGCTATTTGACCAGTCATTGAAAAATAGCTTTATTGACTCTTTCCCCACTTCTTACCCTTCCCACTATCTTATTCTCGCCCCGGAAACCATTTACTGGATAACCAACAACACCTCTGCCGTAGGTTACTCCAAGTGGTTCGCTACGTTTGGTGACTTAGCAGAGGTGCCCAGGTTCATGGGGTCAGGTTTGTCCGGCTGTTAGTGGTGGATGCGTCTGTCCACCAACTGCGTGGAGAGACTGGTTGAGGGAGATCTTTTGACCTCTTCAGCAGGACTCTGCAGGATTTGGACCGCAGTGAGAGGGATGAATTCATTTGTCCGTCACTTCTGGACACACTGACCCCCAGATTCCTACCCACCCCTCATACCTTTCCCTTAAAGACCCTCCACACAGCATCCCCATAGATGACAGGCATAGCGCACAAATAAAAATAAAAACTGTTAAAATAATCAACATTTCCAAGCTCGTATGTTCTTGCTGACTTTTGTGTATATATAATAGTTACCTACACTTAATCAATTTGTTTATGTAATAAAATTTAATCGTTAGGGACCTATAGAGATTTATGTAAAAGACGTCCATAAATTACCTTACTTTTCGTCTGTTCATACTGGAATATCACTGTTTTGGTTACTGCTTAGTTATTTATCTCCACAAATCGACAACGCAAACCGAGCATTTTATATTTTACACATTCTATGGAGCGTCCAGACAGAGCAGTGAATAAGTCTGGAGTGTTAATCCTTTCAGGGTTATGAGTTAACATTTTCATTACTACACACATTACACTAGCGCCCTTGGGGTGATTTTTCATAAAAACGGCGCTATACAAATTAGCCTATTATTATTTTTACACCAGGGTACTTTACCTCGTGATCAGTGTATAAAACACCGATTGAAAAGAAGATGATCAGAAACAAGATTTGGATTCTTAAATTTCAACCATACAGTCGCTAGGGTATTTTGACGACCTCCGTAGTCCAGTGGGTAAGACTCTTGACTCACAATCCGGAGATCGCGGGTTCGAACCCGGCATGCGCATATAAATTTTATTTGATTAATTTGTGTTATTTCACAATTAATTCATTTAAAATAATATATAGTATATTTGCGGCATGTTCCAGAGTGGAAGATACTATCAGTATCGCCCTGGTGTAAGACCACCATTCAGAATTGAAACGTTGCTTGAAAATGGCTTTAGCCGTGTTTGGCGACCAGATCTGAATAGCCAGGTACTTCCCGACCTTCCTCTTCCCCACCTCCTTCCCCTCCCCACTACCTTCAGCCTCACAACATACCCCAATTGGGGATGCTATAGTCTCACTGGCTCCAGACGGGAGCAGTTGAGATTCTTGTGCGGTATTAACTGTAAAAAAAAAAAATAATAACGCCAGATTCTATTATGTTTTACCTAGATTAAGTATAATCATCACCACAAAAAAGCAGAAAATTTATTTGTCCGTGCCATCCATTATCTTCGAACGGTGAAATTTGGCATCATGAAATAATTATATACATATATATTAGCTAAACTATTAGCAATTATTTTTCTACAGTAATTTCCATCATCACTTTAGATATTCACATGCCATTCAATTGTCACAAAAAGATAGAAGCCGTATTTTTTATTCTATATTTTTCAATTTTTCAACTAGAAAACATACTGTTGATCCTCGGGTGAAACCGGACAGTAAAACCGGTAACTTTTGAGTTGTTGATCGCCTTGATTCTTCCAATCTTCATATTCCTGTAAAGCTAATTGCATTTGGGAATGGCGCACGGCTGATAACTCTAATGTTATTGTTTATGTTGGCGGAAGAAATTGCCACTTGACAATAAGCTCGCCTATTATTAATATTTTTTTTTAATATAGCGATGTTTACGTATAAAATGTATTATGAAGTATTTAAATCTTTTCCTGTTTCTCATAGAGATGCATTTCACAAAAGAGAGGTTACAACGGAGCTCTCAGTGGCAGTAACATATCTGAATCCCAGAAAAATGCGCATATGTGGGTGTGGTTACCTCCAGCGCACAGTGCACAACTGCACAGTGGTTATAATGCACCGTCTAGCCAGAATAAAGCGGAGTCGGATGGGTTCAACGTCGCGAAAACCAGACAGAACGAGACTTTCATTATTGCCTATGGTTGGTTCTGCACGAGAAGGAAAGTAAAAGGAAAATGTAAATGAAAGGCGGGTTTGTTTTTGGTCTTGCAATGTGCAGGACTCTAGATTGGAAACTGAAATACTTGAGAAAAGGAATATATGTGCAGAGAATATTGGAGTTATGTTTTGTCATTGTTAAAAACACTACAAATAAAAGTTTTGGTCATGTAAAATAGTGTTTAAAAATGTAATTTAAAAATATGTGTATATTTAAAATTCTTTGTCTCTACCATTTATCATTACAAATTACATAAATGAATCCACAGAATAACTAACTTAAAACTGCAAAATGAATGATTTTTTTATGTAACGTTTTGGATAAAAAAATTTATATAGAAGAAAATTTGTGTCACTCCATAAAAGATTTCAATTTCATTTGTCCTGTTAAAAATTTAGCCTATTTCTTGTAAATATTAGAAGCATACAAAGGAACATGGATGAATTAATAATATCATTAAAATAATTAAATTATTTCCCGAGCTGCATAGTTTTAACAGGAACGCACTCAGCAGGTGAATTGAATTTCACTATCCCGGGGTACTCTTACTACACAACAACAACAAGGTTAAACAAAAACTCTGGTATTGGAATATTTGTATCAAATCAGTACAATGTACTTAATATTAAAGAGATTCACAGTATTAGTAATATAAACATATTAAATATTGAATTTAAAGACATAAATAAACATTATAACATTATTGCTGTATATCGAAAGCATAGGTCGATAGTGTCACACTTTATAGATGAATTAAAAAATGTTTTATTAAATTTTAGAAATAAAAATAATGTTATTGTTGGAGATATGAATTTAAATATCGCAAGCGACTATTCTAGTAAGGATAAAGATAGCTATCTCAATATGTTAGCAGAACTCATAAATTCGTACACTAGAGACGTTCGAGGTCAACGACCTTCATGCTTATATCATATTTTTACAAATACACCGGATATCCAAAATATAACAGCAGCAACTCAATTCACACAACAGTCATTCACACAACTATTACTGATCATTATTCATGTATTTTTAACCACAAAACCAGCAATCCAATATTGCCATCATTTAAACAAACAAAATCTTCCAAAAAGTATTTAATATGGATACATTAAAAAACAAATTTCAATCAGAAAATTGGATTGAATTATTACAATGTAATGATGTCAATATCTGCTGTAAATATTTGAAGAAAAAATATCTAAATACATAAATGACTCGTCAAAAAATTAATTCCCAAACACAAACTGTCTAACTTCAAACCTATAAAACCATGGATTAATAGTATCTGTACGACGTAAGCAAGCTCTGAATAAATTAACAACTCAACATCCTAATAATAAAAACTTACTCAATCACTTTAAAGCATATTAAAATAAACTTTCATATATCATAATACTAAAGAAAGTTACTATAAACGGAAGTTGGATCAAGCTGAAAATGATAGTAAAAGAGTATGGACGGTTGTAAATGAAATAATTGAAAAGAAAAAAAACAATAATAACGAAATCAATGCTATTATTCACGATAACTCATAAACATGCTGTAAAGAAAACCCCTCAAAAGCTGCAAATATATTTAACACTTTCTTTGCAAGCGTAGGGAAAAATCTCGCCAATTTCATTCATATTGACCCAAATATTATAACATCTCCAGACTGTATATTGATGCTAAAAATAAAATGACAACATTTGAAGTCTCCACAGAGGAGGAAATAGTTTCTATCATAACCGATATGAAAGCAGGAACTGCTCCGGGCTTTGATACAGTTACGGTTGATATTTAAAAAAACATAAAAATCAAATTGCTAAGCCATTAATGCATATAATAAATACAAGTTTCCAAAGCGGAGTATTTCCATCAATTTACAAACTACTATTACTCCAATATTTAAATCAGGTAATCCAGAAGAAGTAAACAATTACCGTCCCATATCAGTAATCTCAAATATAGCAAAAAAATTTGAAAAACTAGTTAAAAAAGAATGAGCCGATTTATAAAATGCAATGGTATAATTAATGAAAACCAGTTTGGTTTTATGGAAGGTAGAAGCACACAAGATGCAATTGAAAAATTAAGTAGCCTTGTACAGGTACATAGTTCATTAGATTTTTTTTTAACATTAACTCCACACAGGAGGCCTTGAGAAAAATAATTTTCCTCAGGGCCTATGTGATCTGGGATGCTGTGTGGAGGGTCTTTTTAAGGAGAGGAAGAAATGAACATTGGTCTTGAAGAGACCCATGTTGTAGGAAGGAGGAAACACAGAGGCCGGCAAATCATTCCACAGCCGAGCTGTTGAACATAAGAACGAGTCGAAGAAACGACCCGTTCTCATGTGACAAATGTCAACCGTGCACAAATGTTGGGCACGCGTTTGGCGTGTTTCCCGACTATGCACCGGTGCTGAAGGGATCAATGATGCTAGTTCCTCGGAGCATCTTCCATTGTAATACCGGTAGAACAAGGATAGCATTCCCACCCAACGCCTGTGCTCTAAAGATTGCAATCCGTCTGTTAAGATGGGAGAATCTATTAAACGGACCGCCCGTTTCTGCACAGGGTCGAGGGTATTTTTCAGGTATTTTGGAGCTCCAGACCAGAGGTGGCTGCCAAATTCAACCGTGGGGCGCTTGCGATTTGTACAGGGTTAGCAGTTGTGCACTATTAAAGTATCTGCGGGCCCTATACAGTACGCCCAGTTTCTGGGAGGCTAATTTTACTCTGGCTTCGATGGAGCCCCCATACCTGAGCTGGTCACTTAGGGTTACACCAAGCATATCAATGGAGGGCCTGTTCGGAAGATTGCTTCCGTTGAAAGAGACTAGATTTTCATTTCGATCCCTTTTAGACGTAATCAGACAAGATTGGGTCTTTGAAACATTAAATTCAACGAGATTATTTTTACCCCAAGAGAAAACACTCTCGAGGTAACCGTCCATTCTTTGCTTCAAAGCCATACGAGCTGTTGGAGTTTGTGAGCCCTTTGGGGGCTTGTCAAACAAAAAGCTATCATGAACTGTACTGTCATCCGCGTAACAATGAATTGGTGCACATGGTGCACATCAAGGTCGTTGATGTGCAACAAAAACAAAGTCGGAGACAGAACCGATCCCTATGGGACGCCAGCATTTATCGAGTAAGAGGAAGAGGTGAAACCATCGGCTACCGTCTGAATTGACCTCTCCCTCAAGAAGTCGGCAATCCACGTACACAAGGAGGCGGGAAGTCCGTAAGAAGGCAGTTTGTTGACAAGTCCTCGGTGCCAAACCTGGTCGAAGGCCTTGGAAATGTCCAGTGCAACCGTTTGGGTCTCACCGAAACGTTCCAGGCATCGCCCCCAAACATGCGTCACATTTTTTATTTTTTTATTATTAAGTTAAAAGAAACATAGTATTTCGCTTTCTTAACTTAAATACAGAGCATATATATATAGTACAGTAGTAAGAATAATATTTTTAATTTTGTTCCAACATTTTGAGTTTAAATAGGTTTTTTTTTAAAGGTTTTTATGTTATTTTCCGTTTTTAGGCTATCTGGAAGGAGATTATATATATGAACTCCCTCGTGACCAATACTTCTCTTGCCACTTTCAGTCTTGACAGTATTTGTGTACAATTTATTGTGTTGTCTAGTATAATGTTCGTGTACTTGTGATGTTTTTATAAATGTTGTGTTTGTGTGTATAAGTCCATTTTGTATTTTGTAGATTAAAAGACATATGTTAGATTCGTACAATGTTCTTATTTTCAAAAGGTTCATTTCCTGGTATAGTTTTTTTGTGGGAGTGTCTGGGTTATAGTTGAAGAGTTTTTTAATAACTTTGTTCTGTATTATTTGTAAGTCGTTTAAGTACGTAATGTATGTGTTTCCCCATATTTCTATTAAATAATTTAGGTGGGACTGGATTAAGCTAAAGTATATATATATACATATGCGAGAAGATCACCGCACGAGCGGTTCCGCCGGAATCCGTATTGACGGTCGTTAATAATTTTGTTCTTCTCGAGATATGTGAGCAGTTTGTCGTTGATCACACGTTCCATCACCTTAGACAGAACTGATGTGATCGCTATGGGGCGGTAGTTGGCCGGGTTGGAGCGGTCACCCTTCTTTGAAATAGGATGGATAACCGCTTTTTTCCAACCAGAGGGCACAGAGCCAGTCTTCAGGGACATTTTAAAAAGCTTCGTCAAAATTGGAGCTATTTCTGCAGCGCACCTCTGCAGTACCAGGGCAGGTATTCCGTCAGGCCCACTAGCTTTATTAACATCAAGCCCTCGTAAAACATGGAGTACTTCCCGATGCCGGATCCTCAGCTTTTTCATACGAAAACCGCAGCGAGGAACCGACGTCGGGACAGCACCTTGGTCATCGAGGGTTGAGTTATCCGCAAGCATTTTACCTAATAAGTTAGCCTTTTCGGTGGCGGTGTTTGCTAGTGAGCCGTCAGGTCTGGTAAGAGGTGGCAGACTGGATTTGCAGAAATTGCAACCTATTGAGCCCGCAAGCGACCAGAATTGCCTGCTGCCATGCGGGCATGTAGCCAGCTTTCTGCTGATCCGCTGGTCGTTCTCAAATTTTGACCTATTTACGATTCTCTTGGTTTCCTTTGCCATTTTATTGTAAGCTATTCTGTCTTCGGATGTTCTAGATGTGTTGTAGGCTCGGTAAGCCGCGTTTTTTCGTCGCACTGCTTCAGCGCATTGTCGACTGAACCACGGCTTAAAGCCTATACCAGTTTCCTTAACTTAACAGTAGATTGGATGAAGCCATCCATCGCGGATGTGATGACTTCACCAATTTCCTGGGCACATCTTGAGGGATCCGAAGTCCGAAAACAGACAGCTGACCACGGGAAAGCATTGAAATGTGCCCGCAGACCGAACCAATCTGCTGACCTATTGTGCCACACTTTTCTCTTCAGCCTCTCGTTTGGTGGTCTGAAGTTTACAAGGATTGATGTCGTCACCAGGCAGTGGTCGGACGATCCTAAAGGCGCTGTGACTTCAATCTTGTAACCGTGTGGCACAGTAGTTAAAAATAGGTCTAACAGATTGGAACGGTGAGTCTGGACATCGGGAACCCTTGTGGGCTCCTGAACCATTTGCTCCAATCCGTAGCAAAGGCCAAAAGATTCCGCATGGCGTCCAGCCGAGTCTGTTGATCCTGAGAACTTCAACCAAGGTTCGTTATGAACATTGAAGTCCCCCAGGACCACAAACTCTGCCGTAGGGTAGCGGGGCAAGAGGTCATCAATAGTGTCGCTTAAGTGTTTGAAGAGCTCGTACGTGTCTGATTCGCTAAGGTTCGGTGAGCGGTATAAACACGCGTAGAATCTTACCGTACTGGCAAGATTGACGCGTACCCACATTACGTCGAATCTGGAGTTTTCCAGATTCAACAGTCGCACACAGTTGACGTCAGCTCGACTATAGAGACAGACACCTCCTTTAGATCTGAACTTGCCTGCGAGGGTAAAGCCCGGGCAGTCCAGATAGGTGGCGTCTAAAGGCTCAGCTATCTGTGTTTCAGACAGGAAAAGTGGGTTGGGGCGTTGAGAAAAAAGATGGTGGTGGACAGAGTTTAAGTTGGTGTGCAGGCCGCGAATGTTGGTGTAATTCACCAACAGTTTTGGCCCGCACCGGGGACGCCTACTCCTCGCCGCTGAAATGACGTTGATTGTTGATAATTGTTGATGGTTGTATATTCATGATTTTATTTGTAGGGTTATTTAAGTGTGATATGAGAGGAAGGAAGGTCTGGGAGGTAAAAGGTAAAAGGGTGGGTAGGATGCTGGGTTTCAGAGTTTCCAGGAGTGAGGGACGTATGCATCCAACCCACCCACTGCGGTGCAAGACGATGGGAAGGGAGAGGCCGGCTGGAGAGGTCGCCCAATGCGCCCCAAACGCTACTGCTGAAAAAACAAAATTTATCCCATTCTCTATCAATAAATTCAAATTAGAACCAAATTTAAACATCATAATACACCAAAGTAAATGTAATAAAACTAACTGCAATCAAGATTGTGCTATACTTAGTCCAACTCCCAAAATCAAATACCTTGGTGTATATATACATAGATCAACATTTTAAATGGAAAACACATATTTGTGAACTCGTCAAAAGGATTAGGAAATGTATTTATATATTTATTAGACTTCGAAATATTCTTAGCTTAGAAAACCTAAAAAGAGTGTACTATGCAACTGTTCAATCTATATTACAATATGGTATTATTGGCTGGGGAGGAACATATGACAATATTTTAAATCCACTCAAAATAGTTCAAAGGTTGATAATTAAGGTAATCTTGAGAAAACCGTCTAAATTTATCTTAATATTCAATGTGCCTACAATAGACGAAATGTATAAAAAATATTCAATACTTCAAATTTACAAAGAAATACAGTTAAATACTCGTAACTTCCAATTCAATACATCAGCAAGATACCAGAAAACTATTAAAATCCCTAAATTAAATCCCTAACCAAGCACATTAAAAATTCCTATCTCTATCTAGGTATAATCTATTATAACAACTTCCCATTAAAATTAAAAACCATCAAAAATATGCAGGAATTTAAGACCAAATTAAAAAATTACCTTCAACTGCTATAAACGTCCCAAATATGTTTACTTTATATCTTAAAGTCTGCTATTTTATAAATCGTTCATTCCTTCTTTTTCTCTCATTTCTTGGTTTCTATATCTCTAAGTCTACTATTGTATAAATCTTGCGTTCTTTCTTACATAGGTATCCTTTACTTACTTATTACAATAATTTTTGTTACTAACTTACATGATTCTTTCATTTATAATGATTTTTTAATTTATATTATGATTTTTTTAAACTCTTCATGATTTTTATTTTTAAATTTATACATGATTTTTTAACCTACTTATTTTTTACAATAGCCGTTATTACTAACTTACACGATCTTTTAATTTACTAATTGTGCTAGAACTCCCTCACCAAACAAGAGCATTGTCTCTTTGTGGTGAGGAAAGACAATTTTTTATTTCTTTGTTAAAACCTTATGTAACTATGTAACTGATGTAACTTTATATATATTTTTAATCAGCATTGCCAATAAAAAAAAATGTTTCGATTTTGAATTGTGCAAAAAAAATGTGATTGGTAGGTACCGAGGAACCTACTTATCAAACATGGCAACCTCCAAAAATCTGTTACAAAATTTTAATTTAGTTCGATTGATTAGGTACGTACCTAGTGCCTATTATACGTAGGGTGACTGGACAACCCAGAATGAAACCAACTCAGAAGCACCTCAGAACGGTCATTAAGAGTGATGATAAAAAAATTGGTTAAATAGGTTAAGTTAGGTTAGGGTTACCGGCTATTTTAAAATGATTTTTTCATAGCCTTTAATGACCTTTCTAAGGTGGTTCTGAGTTGGTTTCATTCTGAGTTGGCATGGAACCTACACATAGCTATTGACCTTTGAAATGACTTCTATTGCATTCTATGCAAGATAAAACCCCACCATAATAAAATATACTTTCGCAGAGAGCGCAGATCCATAAAAAATCACGAAATTGTTATAATGGCGCTATTGACTACTAATATCTCGTTTGAACTTGTTCTCACGTAAGTAGCGATGCGCGGGGACCGGATTCGGTAGTACGATCGTTCGGCGTTAGAGATCAAATTAAACTAATGGGAGGTAAGTTAGTGAAACCATTTTTTTAGCTTCGTGTCTCATCTTATGGGGAATAGTCTAAATTCCCGACAAATCGGTTCCAATTTTGAAAAATAAAACAATTTTCTGTTAAAAATATTATAGGTAGGTACTTTATCGCTTGTCTGGATTCTCCAAATAAACACGTCAAGTTTGATAACAGGCCACTTGCATGGATTTCATAACGACTTAAAAAAAATCGTGTGGATTTAGTAAGATTACGAAAATGTTAGTAATTTTTTTTAGAAATGTACAGTTTTTTTTGTTATTTTTAAATAAATAAATCAATTATTTGGGCCCGTGACGTCACTACATGAAAATGTCCCGTCTTCGAAAATGTTCCTATTAATTTTATAAAATTCCACACTGATTTTTTTTTTATATGGCAACACTTTGATTTCAGGCGAATTTTTGAATTTGACATTTAACGTTCACTAGATTTATTGTTTGTTCTCTGCGAACTTATCGTTTGGTTTGACTTTTTGACAGATGTTATGAAGAGAACCCCATACATTTTACGTTGTTTGTTTGTGTTTTAGAGGTATAATGGGAGTGGTGCTGATTTTAACAAAAATAAATTTTATAATATTCTTATTATTATTATAATTTACAAGTACATATTACATTGGATTTAGTAATATAGACGTTGAACATTACAATGATTTATGATCAATAAGATGGATCTAGGAAAAAAATATTTATGAGATATAATATTTTTGGTATGCCTCGCTATTCTCCTGTGCCCTTTCATGTGGAAAATGTTTTTTTTTTTTTTTTTTTTTTAATTATTTTCGGCTATGTAATTATCGTTTTTTCGCACCTATAAAATTATGTCCCGTTTTTTCCGGTTTATAAAAAATGGTCTGATTTTTCGGATTGAAATTTTCAAAAACTCGCCAGGGTTTCAAAAGTACGATTAAAAAAAATACAGAATGTCTTAGAATATTAGCCTAAACCAGAAAAACATTTAAAAAAAATGTGATGCAAGTGGCCTATTATAACGAAAGCAAAAGTTCTACAGTTCATTTAACCGAAGGTACAAACAGAGGCACTGCCGAAATTAGTATTTTATATATTAATACCTACTCTTACTTATAAATAATCTCGAGCGAAACGAATGTGTAATAACAATAACCATAATCCTGTTCTCTATTAAAGCGCGAACCGTAACACGAATTAATATAAATTATACTAAAAATAAAACTAAATTGTTACCCTGGGAAAGGGTGTTTTCCGATGTTTACATATATTCGCTCAGGCCGCCCACCGCCATCGTCCGTATTGGCGGCCCACGCAGGTACCGGGACTGTTGCAAAGGTTGCAAAGCGTTCACATCGATCCGCCCACCTCACAAATAAAGTCTGAAAACAAAGGGTTAAATGGTTCCTTTTCCATGGATTTTCAAAAATCGTATTTTTAACGAATCTTTGCAAAAATCTATGTGAATCGAACTCACCGATTCAAACGGCTTGCTATTTTTATTGTATCGAACGTCGAACACTTCGTTGGGCATTTATAGGAAATAGAGGGAGACATCAGGAAACAAGCGAGAGTGGAGGAGCGTTTTCTAGAGACGGTCAGGACTTTCCAAATAGTGTAAGGCGAATTACGATAGTGTGCGTTTTGTTATTTCATGGCGCCAGAACTCACCGTTCTAAACTTTATGATAATACTTCAGACAATTTTTTTTACATCAACCCCCACAGTAGGCACTGAAAAAAATAATCTCTCTCATGGCTTTTTTTTTTTTTTTTTTACATTAACTCCACACAGGAGGCCCTGAGGAAAATAATTTCCCTCAGGGCCTATGTCATCTGGGATGCTGTGTGGAGGGTCTTTTTGAGGAGAGGAAGGAATGAACATTGGTCTTGAAGAGACCCATGTTGTAGGAAGGAGGAAACACAGAGGCCGGCAAATCATTCCACAGCCGAGCTGTTGAACATAAGAACGAGTCGAAGAAACGACCCGTTCTCATGTGACTAATGTCAACTGTGTACAAATGTTGGGCACGCGTTTGGCGTGTTTCCCGACTATGCACCGGTGCCGAAGGGATCAATGATGCTAGTTCCTCGGAGCATCTTCCATTGTAATACCGGTAGAACAAGGATAGCATTCCCACCCGACGCCTGTGCTCTAAAGATTGGCTTGTGTCATCTTTGGGGATCCTGTGTGAAGGGTTTTGTTGTGGAAAGGAAAGAGTGAACCTGCGTCTTGAGGAGACCCGTGTTGTGGTGGGAGGTGACACAGAGGCCGTCAGATCGGTCCACAGCCGAGCTCTTGAAATAAAGAACTAATAAATATGTTATCTGCTTTATAATTAATATTAAAAAAAACAACTCATAATTTTTCACATTTATTATAACTTACCCACCCCCGTAATAAGCACATCGATAACTTAACACGATTGCACATCGTTCCACAAATTTATTTCGAGAAAATTACCCAACAAGTTACCGACATTATCGATGGTCGATATCGACCATATCGATATGCTGATGCAGATAGGAGGGTAGATCAACCCTATAATGTGTGAGCCGAAACAGCTGTCACAATAATAAAAACTAAAAAAAAACTTTCAGTACCTAATAATAACACTATAAAATTCAATTTAAATTATATTTAAAAAAAATCGTAAAATAGTTATAGTCCAAGATTGTTGCCAATTTAATGTAAATTTTCCTGCCATTGATAGTTCAGTTGTCACCTCCATTTGTGTCAACTGCTGTTTTTGGGAAAAAAATACCGTTTAAATGTATAAAATTCTATGAAATGTAACAAAGCTTGAAATACCCAACTTTGATAATGTACTGCCCCGAGGAAGGCACATTTGTGTCCGAAACTAGTTAGTTTCAAATACACGAGTATGTATAGAAATGTATATTTAATTTTCAAAATACAGTATGTGATCAAATTATTAGGGCCAATGTGCAAAATGGAGTTTATAGTGAAATAATTATATTATTATACGTTATTGCTGCTTGTGCATTTATTTTTGCGAACAATATTTTAATCAAGCCTAAAAAGATAAAAAAAGGTTACTTTATTTACATTTACTTTTAAAAAACTTTTGTAACGTACGTATGCCAAACGCTTGCCTCAGCCTCGATTCTTCTTGCTATGCTTTACTACTCATTTTATTTTTTTTCACTTCTATGCCAGACCTCTATAAAGCGTTGCATTTTAATTTAATTTTATTTTATTTATTTGCTCTAATTATTGTTCGATCAGTTGAAGTTTGTTTGTAATAATTATTTTTTTTTAAATTCCTTTGCCTCAGCTTTCGTAGGTCAAATTGCCAGACCAGTCAAGAATATTCACTTGTTGGTCTTGGAAGAATTTTGTCACAGTTTTGGTTCTGTCTCGACAAAACTCTGTTTCGAATTCTTACCAATAATAAATAGAGAGTATGCAATTTCCACGCGGTGAAGTGAAACCATCAGAAAAATAAGGTACACAAGGGTGGGGAGGCTACGATGCACCACACAAAGAGGAGACCGATTATACTATCTCATTCTCTCGCAGGCTAAATCCTAAAGGTGTATGTGTTTATCTCTTTTTAGTGTCGCTTTTTTTCGTTTCATCGAGTTTTCACTTTAAAAGGTCTTTAACTGAGCTGATTATGTATGCTCATGTCTCCTGCTGTCAAGAACTGATTACTCATGATGGCTGCTGTCATTTTGGATTACTTTATTTATTTTTATTTTTTGTTGATGTTACTAACAACTTGTTTGACAGTCCATGAGGCTCACTGCTTTTGCATTGACACCTCCATGGGCTTTAGAATTGTAGAGATTGACCATTACAGTACAGTCCTGTAGGCGCGCCCGCATACCGCCACCTAACACAGTATGAGGGGACATTGAAGGTCTAGATTCGTTATATTAAATGTAGAGCCGTTTATTCAAAAAAATTAGATTCTTGCGAGAACTCCGAAGGGGCGACCATAAGTTGCCTATACCGGGGTGGGACAGTGGTGGGTACTTCAATGAGCTGACAACGTCACATTTTGGCAGACTGTCGATGAGATTCTTAGACCTTGGAATATTCCGAAATTCAATGAGATATTTCAAGTTTATAGAACTTTGGCTGTCAAATTAATGTATATCTTTCAATGAACTATTTTATGGCTGTTAAATGTCAATTTCTATTATACGTTTTTATTAGTAAGCTTTTTACATGCACGGTTGTTTATTAATTGTATAAAATTGACACCACGCTTATTAGTAAGGCTGTAAATATGTTCATTTTTTCACAGTGGCTCTAATAATTTTATCACCCGCTGTAGTATTATTACGTTTACGCTGAGGCAAATAACTAACTCATACAGTGTGTATAAAAGTTTTTTTTCTTCTAACATCTTTGGGCAGGCACTTTTTCATTCACATTATTAGTTAAATGGCGAACTCTCGGAAAATCCCACGAAAACCTACCTCGTTAGTCACGAGTGTTTGACAAATCGATGCTTTCCTATTCCTGGAAAACTCCGCCGAAGGGAAAATAGGGGCAATAAATTAGGGGGCTGGTGAATAAATTTTCATCTAAATCTGTTTGTCTCCCGCCTAGGAACCTATTTTGCGTGTAACCCCTTTAAGTAGATACCCACATATTTTATATGTATGCTATCTGTGGAGTAGTCGTTATGTTAGTTGACATTGACTATTAACTACAACTATAAATTACAGATGAGTATTTACAGATTCTTTATACGTGAATGAGAAGATTTATTATTGGCTTTGGTCCCTTTGCTTACAAGATCAGAAGAGCGATTCTATATCTTTTGTGGGATCGTTATAAGATAACGGACGTTATATCCTGTCGGATTTGTGTGATTTATTTGCTTTTTCTATGTACAACGTACATTAAATGAATAAATAATCATGCATACCTGCAGGAATTCTTGTTTAAAACGATATAAACTAGAATATGTGACAGTAAATATGTAAAAATCACACAAATCTGACAGCAGATCACGTCCGTTATCTCATAACGATCCCACAAAAGATATACAATCGCTCTTTTGTATCTGCCGTTCTTAAATGTTAAATCGATTCTAAATTTAAATTTTTTAATGTGTCTAAAAATTCACCTGTTAAACCAATTTGCTGAGAAAATAATTACAGTAGATCAATCTGTATTCCCCGACCTAAATGTTAATGTGTTCTTAAATGTTTAATAATGACGTTACTGCTGTGACTTATTTAAGTGTGTTATGTGTTATATTGTTTTGTTTTTGTAAACATACAAAGAAGTGGGGAATAAACAATTTTACTTACTCAATTGATTAGTTTACGATTAGTTTTGTTCAGATAGCCCTCATTGTCCAAAGACAAATAACTGATAGCTGAAAGCAGGGATGTTGGCAATCACGATGATTGGTATCTCAGCTTCCTGGTGAAAATTGTCTCTGCCGGCGCGGCGCGGTCTCTAGGATCATTTGCAAGTCATTTCATCTTCTACTCATTGAAATATTTTAATAGCAATTTCAGTAGTTGGTACTCACATTATCCACTAACGGCGAGCCACTTTTCCGTTCCAATAAAAGTTTAAAGGTCAACTTAAAATAATTCATAATCTACTCGTTCATAGAAGACGCCATTTAAATTATTTTGTTATGAATTATTTGTTTGCGCCCGTACGTACGCAATATGAAAATGAATAAAGAGTTTTGTTTTGAGAAAGCCACAAAAACAATATTGTATCAGTGAATCAATCCAATATTGTATTTTTATACCAATCTTGAAATAATTGAGTTTGTTTATGGACAAAACTATTTTTGCGGGCAAACAATTTTTTTTTCTTCTTTATATTTCCCAATTTTTACATTTGATATATGTATACTATACTAGTAGACCCGGCCACACGTCGCTGTGGCCAACGTAACGCAACGCCACGCCATTACCTAACCTTTATAACCAACTCCATCTGTTAAATCAAATTCACACCGCCCGCTTACCAGCCCGCTCCCTTTATTTATATATTTCAACCAATTTACTTAGGCCTAAACTACACAAGCGGTTCTCCCGCCGCGGGAAACCGCTCGAGAAAGCTGGCGGCACATATCAAACTACACGGGTGGCGGTTTTCCGCCAAGCTACACGAGCGGTTCTACCGCCGCGGGAAACCGCCCGCGACCGATCAACAACATTCTCTCGCACGAAATGATGCAATCGCGGGAAACCGCCCGTGTAGTTTGAACTTGGCGGTTTCCCGCGGCGGGAGACCCGCTGCATGTGTGGCGGGCGAATTTCTCCCGCCTGTGAACCGCGAGCTCCCGCGGCGGGAGAACCGCTCGTGTAGTTTGCGCCATACAACGCTCATAGTAAATTGTGTCTGCTGCGGTTTCCCGCGGCGGGAGAACCGCTCGTGTAGTTTGCGCCTAAGAGTAATGGGAACTCACTAAGGCGCAGACTGTGCGTGGGTAATATAGTTATATACATTTTATTATTGTCTCTAGAAATAAACAAATAGTGGGCATATGAACAGTTTGTACTTGGTTTGTACAATAGTGTAGGTATAGTTTAATAATAAGTGCATAGTTCGTGAGAAATATAAAGTGTAAATGAAATAAATAATGTTTCAACATCTATATTTAATTTAAAATCTGTATTGTTAAGCCATAATTTTAAGTATTGAGGTAACTGAGCAGTAGTCACTTGTTTTTTTTTTCGGTAAAAGATTGAAAGTATGATTAGTATTGAAAGATTGAGTTTGCATTTGTTTTGTATTCGTTTGGGGGGTATAAAATACATTATTATTTCTAATGTTGATACTGTTTTCATTTTTACGAATATGTTTTTGTTTTTAAAAATATCCTATCCTATCCTACTAATATTATAAAGATGAAAGTTTGTATGGATGTATGTTTGTTACTCTTTCACGCAAAAACTACTGAATATCCTACTAATATTATAAAGGTGAAAGTTTGTATGGATGTATGTTTGTTACTCTTTCACGCAAAAACTACTGAATAGATTTTAAAAATTCTTTCACTAATAGAAAGCTACATTATTTGCGAGATCTATAGGCTATATATATTGGTAAGCTCTGGCGTTATGAATAATCTCTGGCGTTATGAAATTATTTATCATACGTTTTCTGTCGCTAACAAAATCGATATATTGCAAACGTCAATTGTCGCCTTGGAAACGATGTTTTTTTTTAAATTAGGTTACTATGGACATCCCTTTGATGTTAAAATTCAAATATGTATAAAATACTAATTCCTACTTTACTGAATGGATTTTAATGAAACTTTACAATAATATAAACATATAGGCTATAGCTCAGAGCTCTGGCATTACGAAATTTGTATGAAAAAATTGCAATAGGTGGCACGATTAGTATGATATCTATAATTCTTTAATCGATTTAAATTATTAGGGAAGTAGGTACTAAATTCGCTAATTTAAACATTTTCTAAAATAGAATTTTTATTCTATCACACAACAATTATTGTTTTAATTGGATAGACAGGTATCGCATTTTTTAAGTGAATATAAAAAGAAGAATAATAATAATTCTTACTTAATAACTATCTCTAAAAATGAATCACCGAAATGTAGGTATGTATGCGCATAAACCGGAACGACTGAACAAAATTGGATAATTCTTTTTTTTTGTTCGTTTTTTTTTGTATAAAACTACCGTTGAGTTCTGGCATTATGAAATTTGTAAAAGTAATTATAATAGATGGCATGCGAGCAATTTGAAAACTGAATGTATCAGGAATGAATGTGCGGAATGCGAGTGGTGAGATGGAGGAGTGGGGAGGGGGGAGGGGGTGTTGGGAGGGGGTGTTGGGAGGAGGGGGATAGGGGAAGGGGAGGAGGTTGGGGGGAGGGGGCTGAGTGGGAATCCCCTAATACCATGCGAGCGAAGCCGCGGGAAAAAGCTAGTACTTCATAGTTTTCTAAAGTAGCGCCGTCTATTAACGAGAATATTATGAATAATTTGAAGTTCACCCAAACATTAACGAAATGCAGGTAATAGTAGTGATGGTCAATAATAGATTAAGAATTTTTGGGGTATTATCCATCCAGTCAATTTGGTTATTGACATATTTCCGGGCTGCACAGTGCACAGTGCACATCCTGGTTAAACTTAGGTAATTCTGGATAATTAGCGCCGCAGACGGATATTTTGGGTTTGCTACGCCTAGTTAAAAAATACATTCTATATTGTTGTTAATTTGACTTATTTATCTTTTATATTTGACTGAGCACCACATAGTGGACTTTTAGTATGCCTTTAATCGTCACCGATTTTCTATTCGTCATCATTTCTAAGTATTACCAATGATACGGTCTTGATTGACTTTTTATTTTGATTTTAGTTTTCTGTTGTAAACGGCACCTGCTGGTAACATAGGATTTCCTAGTGAGAGAGGTGTTCTTCTTCTCAAGTCGGTTCCACAACCAAATTGCTGAGGATCGTGACCCCTACTCCTTCCGTGGTGGAGAGCTGCGGACACCGACATACCAGACGTCAGTGATACTTGGTCACTCCAGCGCATTGGTGACCTTTCTTTGCTTCTCCTGCTTTCCTTTGCCAGTGACCTTGGGTTTCTACAATTGGACAGTTTCTACAGTTGGAGTCCTCCGTTTGGCGAGCAACGTGTCCAAAGTAGTATCTTAAGATTCTTTGTAGGCAGATAGTTGAAAGCCTATGTGGATGCCTGGCTCTTCCAGGATGGACACATTTGTACGCCTGGCTGTCTTTGGAATCCTGAGCATTTTTTCTCCAGCACCTCATTTTGAGGGCGTCTATCCATTTTCTTTCGCTGGTTTTAAGTATCCATGTTTACACGCCGTACAGAAATATGGAGAAAATCAATGCCAGGGCGAGTCTCATCCTGGTGGCCTTCGTTGTGCCTCTGTCACTCCATATGTTTTGCATTTTATTCTTTTTTCATGAGTAAAATCACCCATTAGTAATGCATTAAATAAAAATACCAAATTTTTTGAGATTTATCTAGTAGTTTTGATAAAATATGATGTTTTAACAGAAGTAGCCTAGAATGTTTTTGTTAGACATGACTTTAACCAGTGCCTTCTTTAAGTTATTATAGTTTTTATTCTTGATTGGGAGACTATATATTTAAGATTAAGGTATGTGGGTATAATTACAGAGCTTCACCTAGTTTTTTTTTTTTTACATTAACTCCACACAGGAGGCCCTGAGGAAAATAATTTCCATCAGGGCCTATGTCATCTGGGATGCTGTGTGGACGGTCTTTTTGAGGAGAGGAAGGAATGAACATTGGTCTTGAAGAGACCCATGTTGTAGGAAGGAGGAAACACAGAGGCTGGTAAATCATTCCACAGCCGAGCTGTTGAGCACAAGAACGAGTCGAAGAAACGACCTGTTCTCATGTGACAAATGTCAATTGTGTACAAATGTTGGGCACGCGTTTGGCGTGTTTCCCGACTACGCACCGGTGCCGAAGGGATCAATGATGCTAGTTCCTCGGAGCATCTTCCATTGTAATACCGGTAGAACAAGGATAGCATTTCCACCCGCGACGCCTGTGCTCTAAAGATTGCAATCCGTGTGTTAAGATGGGAGAATCTATCAAACGGACTACCCGTTTCTGCACACAGTCGAGGGTATTTTTCAGGTATTTTGGAGCTCCAGACCAGAGGTGGCTGCCAAATTCAACCGTGGGGCGCACTTGTGATTTGTACAGGGTTAGCAGTTGTGTACTATTAAAGTATCTGCGGGCCCTTGTCAGTGTGCCCAGTTTTTGGAAGGCTAACTTTACTCTGGCTTCGATGGAGCCCCCATACCTGAGCTGATCACTTACACCAAGCATATCAATGGAGGGCCTGTTCGGAAGATTGCTTCCGTTGAAAGAGACTATATTTTCATTTCGATCCCTTTTAGACGTAATCAGACAAGATTGGGTCTTTGAAACATTAAATTCAACGAGATTATTTTTACCCCAAGAGAAAACACTCGAGGTAACCGTCCATTCTTTGCTTCAAAGCCCTACGAGCTGTTGGAGTTTGTGAGCCCTTTGGGGGCTTGTCAAACAAAAAGTTATCATGAACTGTACTGTCATCCGCGTAACAATGAATTGGTGCACATGACAAAAGGTCGTTGATGTGCAACAAAAACAAAGTCGGAGACAGAACCGATCCCTGTGGGACACCATCATTTATCGAGTGTGAGGAAGAGGTGAAACCATCGGCTACCGTCTGAATCGACCTCTCCCTCAAGAAGTCGGCAATCCACGTACGGATGCGGGAAGTCCGTAAGAAGGCAGTTTGTTGACAAGTCCTCGGTGCCAAACCCGGTCAAAGGCCTTGGAAATGTCCAGTGCAACCGTTTGGGTCTCACCGAAACGTTCCAGGCATCGATGTGTCACATACGCGAGAAGATCACCGCACGAGCGGTTCCGCCGGAATCCGTATTGACGGTCGTTAATAATTTTGTTCTTCTCGAGGTATGTGAGCAGTTTGTCGTTGATCACACGTTCCATCACCTTAGACAGAACTGATGTGATCGCTATGGGGCGGTAGTTGGCCGGGTTGGAGCGGTCACCCTTTTTTGGAATAGGATGGATAACCGCTTTTTTCCAACCAGAGGGCACAGAGCCAGTCTTCAGGGACATTTTAAAAATCTTCGGCGAAATTGGAGCTATTTCTGCAGCGCACCTCTGCCGTACCAGGCCAGGTATTACGTCAGGCCCACTAGCTTTATTAACATCAAGCCTAGTACTCATTTATTGTTGAAAAATTTTCACCTAGTAATCTTTAATTTTTGACAGCTATCTTATAACCTTTTAGTTTTGTCAGTTATTACATCTACGTGTGACTTGATATCAACAGGGCTTCAACTAGTAACTGTTTAGTTTAAATAATGTTTAACTTTTGCCTCTTTACTTTGCGATGAGAAGTTACCTATCATCATTTTACTCGACTATTTTTATGATTTTTCTCGTTACCGAGGCGAACAACCTTTTCTGCTTCACCGAGTGCCCATCGGTTGGTCTTGTCCCGTTTGATGCTTTGTGAACCAAAATATCGCTTGAAAAAATACGACTATCGATTTTTAAAATCAAATCAAACTGATGGACGTTGTATCGTCCTTCGACAATGGCTAAGGAATTCTTCTAAAAGGAATTCTGCTAAAAGGTTACGAAGTACGTATATTGAAACCATATGTATACATATATATTGAAACCATTATATTATGTACCTATTTTGAGCATCTAGCGTAATCACATCGACAAAGATTTTATTGATAATGTCCGTTATTTCCCGAGCACGACTGCGGATTGCTAACGAGCTAATAACAGTTAACGTCAACTTTTAAGCATGATTGGTTTCCGTGAAACTGAATTTCGTCGCCGTTCCGGTAAAAGTAACCAACCCACATATACATATATGAGTTTTGAGATACCTAAATTATTTGAATGTTAGAGAATATTTTTATTTGAATGCTTCATTACAGCATTATCATTACATAGTACAAAATGAAGTCGCTCAAAATGTATGTGCGCATAGATCTTTTAAACTACGCAACGAAATTTCATGCGGTTTTCACCAATAGATTGATTCAAGAGGAAGGTTTATATGTATAATACATGCTTATTATAGTAGAGAAAAGCCGAGAAATTCGAATATTCAATTCAGGCAGCGGGCAGCTGGTGTGGATTTTATAAAGGTTGGGTAATGGCGTTGTGTTTCGTTAGCCACAGCAACGTGTGGCCGGGTCTGCAAGTTGAAAAATAAATCCCAATAATTTACGAATGTCAACCCACAGACAGATCACCATTGTTGCCTTTTTTTTATTTTATTAGGTTTGTCAACAGTGATTTACATCAAAGCTTTCACAGATAAAATTACACTGAACATGGTTGATGCTATCACTAATTAAAGACAAACACAGCATTGATAATATAATACTTACATATACATTACATTCATTCACACAAACACATCATTACAAAATAATAATTAACAAGTTTTACAAGAAACAAGTATTTAGAACAATGAGTTTATAGGTTCATAAGTTTATAGAACAACGTAATAGGGAGCTTTAAAGCTTGTTAAGATTTGATTTGAAGTTGGCCAATGTTGACATTGTCAAATTAATCCAATGTTTTTTATAAGCCTCATTGAAATTACGGCACATTCTCGATAAAGCTGAGTCGTACCCCAGCTTAGTTCGATATTTTTTAATATTTAACGGAACATAATTTACCAGTCGTGAACCAATTCTAGGAACATTGAACCTGATTTGATGAAGTAGAAAAGAATCTTAAAACGATTTCGTGTCAATATCGGTTTGGCTATCGACAGCGCAATCGTGCTGGGGATATCGGTACGAAATTGTCGGAAGTTAAGCCTCCGTTACGTTATCGATTTGGCCGTGCTAGACTTCCTGATGTATTTATTTTCCCGATTCATACTTGATCAGTTTGATCTTCCCCGTTGGCATATTGATGATGATGATGATAAATCACTTTGGCAGTGAAATTGGATATAATAATATAATACTAGCAGTTAAAAACACGCTCTGCAGTTTTTTGCTGCTAGGCCCTGCGGGCGGCTTTTGATTCGGCTTCGTCCAGTTTAAGTGTTGGTGACCATTTTATAAATCCGATAGGAACTGGTTCCAAAAATAGCCGTTTCTTTTTCGTTTCGAAACCTTTCCTTTTTGATACCTGCGTTGTTTTTGAGACAAAGGGAGAGATCATAGCGGCTCTTTCAGCGGTAGATGTGTCATGTATTAGCCATCGTTATTACACTAATTGACTAAGTAATTAGTAATTACATGACTGCTCTGGGCTGTGAAGACATTGTCTGCGGCGGTTTGTAGCTAACATTGTTTGGCCGTCTTGCGGTCGGGGGAAAGTCACGGCCTTACATCAGGTGTGACACGAATATGACGCATGACTAAGCTTTAAAAAACATATGTAAAAAATCTTACACTCCACCTAGCCCGGTACCGGTGAAGCGAGGCTTGCTGGCAGCTTGGTGGTTGGCTAAAGGTAATTACTGCTGATAGCTCCGTCGTAACCCCTCCCTCTTTCTAAACGAGATATATTATTTTATATACAGGGTGTTAAGGGACGTACTGACTTACTTTAACCAGTGATTCCTGACATTATTTGGAGTAAAAAATGTAAATAAAATTTCGGTCTCTGGTGACATTTTTAACAATTCATTTTTCGAAGCTCTTTGGGTCTTGATGAAAATGAAAATGTTAAGTATAACTTTGAAATTTCTTACAGTTTAATTTGCAATTCTCACGACAATTTGTCTGCTTTCACTGATTCATGTAATCAGATTTCTGTTTTATTTGTCGATGAGTTTTCTTCTTTATTTACCTTGAGTCACAAACTAGAAGACTATTTCCCGGAAATTTGTGTTCTACTTACACTTTTTGCCATCTCACAACGACTGCTCTCTCGCCTAAAGTCTGAAGCAGTAAAATGGATTCTATGAATGAATGGGCATGACGCGCTGTGTTTGTAAATAACAAAAATTCCTATCGAGTCACTTTGTCGTTAATGAATTATCAATCATAAAATCGATAAAGTTTTGTGAATGAAGCGAATGAATGAATAAGTGATCATTGACTCGGATGTACGTAGTATGTAGTACCGGATTTAAAAAAAAACTAAGGTGAAAGGTGTTTAGAAGGTCATGGTTTGTAGTATTTATGTCATTAATAGCTTTTATGATTGGTGTCTTATCAACAAATTAACTCTTAATGAAAAAAATATATCAACTTATGAGATTCCACAGAAAAAAAACCCATTGTTGTTCACCTACTTTCTCAATAATCACATCTTATTATCTGTTGATGAAATAAGAGACCTTGACACTAAATTAACATTCATTAAACATATTAATAATATAACCAGTAAAGCAATGCAAATGTTAGGATTTGTCTTACGGATTTCAAAGGATTTTAAAAATTTAAAAACTGTCAAATTACTTTACACTTCTCTTGTTAGAAGCCAACTAGAATTTAACTCCACCCTTTGGAATCCTTACTACAGTGTACATGAGAATTCCCTTGAGCGAGTCCAACATAATTTTTTACGTTATATTAATTTTAAATTGGGAATATTCATCGAAAACATTAATTACCCCTCTCTGTTACAATTATTGGGACTCGATACATTAAAAGAAAGAAGAATTTGTTCAGACCAATTTTATTTATTTAAAATCGTTACCAACCTGTTGAACTCCCCTGAACTTCTTTCGCTAATATGTTTCCATGTACCTAGTCGATCAGTTCGTTTCAAATTACCTTATCATTGCAACAATACAGGATCTAACGCTGAACTGAATTCCAATGAATCGCCTGCATGTACTTGGAAATAAATATGTTTTGGATGAATCTATAAACATTGCTAGTTTAACCTCACACAAACACTACTTAATTAAAACTGTCTGTCAGCGCTTCTCAGTTTGACTATAATCAAATACAGTTTTAAAGTATTAATTTCTTAATACATAATATCCGGGTCTTATAATATGTTGTATTGTATTTATAATAACCTACTCATTGTACTTTTTTATGTTGATACTACAATTTCTATTGTTCTCTTTTATGAATTTTATATTTATATTTTTCTTTTTTTTTGTCTATGTATATTCTGTATTCATATGTAAAATAATTGTAATTCTTTTGTAAAAGCCTCTATAATCGGCGTTAATAAATAAATAAAGTGTTGCATAAGTATGTATGTGAATGTATATGAGGTATGTAATATGACATGAAGTATGGTGTGTCATCCAATATCAGCTAATTTGATGCATTTAATGGAATTTTCCCCCGTCATGTTGAGATTTAGGAACAATGTAACGGGGTTACTAATTTATAGCATTTCTTTGTACCAGAAATGAGTATCTTTCATACATTATTATACATGGTGTACACCAAAGAATTTAACCGGCGACGATCTCTGAGCATATTTGGAGTAAAAAATATGGATGTCATTTTGATTTTTTTTTCAAGTAGAAACAATGAAAATAATTTTCCATCACTCGTCGCCACTGAGTAGTCGGGTATAGCCTAGTGGCGGGTTAAGTGGTAAGCACTCCGTCTCGTTCTAGCTGCACGGTAACACACGAAAGTATAATGTGATCCCGTCGCAACGTGCAGGAATGGGATCGGCGACGAGTGATTTCATCGCACAGCAAAACGACAAACGACAACTTCTTTCTGTACTCTAAATAGCTCAGGAATTGCTGGTTAAAATCCTTCGGGTACGTGCTGTTACTCGTACAGTTTGGCAATTAAGTGCCCTTGAGATGATTTTTCATGAAAACGGCGCTTTATAAATCAGCCAAATATTATTAAATATTATTAAGTGTAGAAAATAAATGATAGCGCTGCGATCGTTTTCTATTTTAAATGGCAACACCAAGATGGCTCATAATACAATGAATGTATGTTTTAAAAAACCCTTCTGTCAAAATGCATATTTCATAGCGTATTTGTATTTTCAAAAATTTTGCACAAAAAACTGTAATTTAATAGAAGTAAAATAAAACAAAACAAGTTTTAAGTGGGCGTTTATTTCGATATAATATATATCTCCGAATTGGTTCCATGCCAACTCATAATGAAACCAACTCAGAAACACCTCAGAAAGGTCATTAAAGGCATTAAAAAAAATAATTTTAAAATATCCGGTAACCCTAACCTAACTTAACCTATTTAACCAATTTTTTTATATTTTTTTTATCATCTCTCTTAATGACCTTTCTGAGGTGCTTCTGAGTTGGTTTCATTCTGAGTTGTCTGGTCACCCTCCGAATTATGCGTCCCGGAAAATACCGGTCCGAGACAATTAACCCTTAGATCAGCAACTTCATCTGCTAAAGGCAGACTAATAGAACCTAAACGAAAGCCAAATACTATGTTTGGAGATCGTGCTTTCGGAGTATCTGGGCCTAAGGCTTGGAATAGATTTCCTCCGGAATTAAGATGCATAACAAGCCCAACAATGTTTAGGTCCAAATTAAAAACCTTCCTTTTTGGGCTCTCATACCCGTAATTTCAAATATACCTATTTGAGAGTATCATTCTTGTATTGTCTATGATATGTCTGAATCACACTTTTCTTACTGAATTAAAATTACTCGATTCCTTACACATCAATCTGTCTCTTGACGAATCACATTTAGAAAGATCAAATCCTTATAGGTACTACTGCACCACCCACCTTTACATGTTGCTTTACTTTCCAAAACACACTCATCAAAGAATACATTACATATTAATATTAAAATATTTTTCAGGATTAAATAACATGTGTTCACAATAATGTCCTCTGCGTGCGAACTCTATCTAAATTTCTTTAAATGGACAATATACAGTGTTAATTTCAAGCTACCTCCCAGGTAAGTATGGTCCTGTTTTCATTAAATTTTAGGTAGCATCGCGTTCATTGGTCAAAATATTGTACATATATTTTCGTATCGGTGATCAATGAACCGGTGTATGCAATTTTTAGCCATAAGTTGTTTATAATTGTTTGCCCAGCTTGTAGTTTTTTAGATTTTAGAAATGTATTATAAGTTTGTACAGCGCCCTTGAGGTGATTTTTCATAAAAACGGCGCTATATAAATCATCCAAATATTATTATTATAAAAACGTAGGTACTTAAAAATTTAAGGCTATTAATTCAACACCCGACATGTAATTATTGTCTTCGTCCTCGTGTGATTCTTCTTCTTCCGTATCTTTATCTTCATCTAAACGCTATATATATATATATATATATATATATATATATATATATTTTTTTTTTTTTTAATTGGCAATGATTATTAAAAATACATTTGAAGTTACAACAGTTACATGGTTACATAGTTACATAAGGTTAACAAAAAAATAAAAAAATTGCCTTTCCTCACCATAAAGAGACAATGCGTGAGGAGATAAATATATATATATATATATATATAGTACTGCCTCGTGCATAATATTCTGCCTCAATTTTCATCACGTGTTTGCAACAATTTTTCCAATCATCAGCACTTATGCTATTACATATTTTATTATTATTATGCCCATTTTCCGTTTTCCCGGTGTTTCAAATTTTCCATCTGCCTTTTCCCCTTCCTTGATGATTCGTCTTACCGTTGATTCAGATTTACCCGTGAAAAATCATTAAAACTGTTATTATAGAAGGTAGTTTTAAAAACACACACTAGATAATATTCACTTGGAAAGAAAGAAAGAGAAAACGAGAAAAAGTAACTTTTCTACGAGTTTAAAGAAGTTGCATATTATTATTTTTTTATTGAGTTATTCCCTTTTTCCTGTGGCCGCATATTAACTGTCAAATGGAAGTGTCAGATCCGGATTTTTTTAACATAACCTAAAATCAGATTGTAATGGTTATTATCGCTCGAAAATTGGCATAAATCTTGTAATACTAATGAAATTTATTAAACAAACTATACTACGTACCAGTCATTTCTGCAGTTCGTCCATAAACATCTTCTAAATTAGACAGAATCTTCTTCGCGTGACACTCGGCTAGGCAACGTTGAAAAACGCAGAATATAACCCCTCTTGCATCACTATGTAATGGTTTATTCATTTTAATTAAATTCAGGCAAACACTGAATAAAAATATTATCAAATCAGCGATCTTCTACTCAGATTTAAGACAATAAATCAACCATAACATGCGATAACATGACAGCCATAGGAAACGTCATATAATTCGGTGCTGCCATGGTAATGAACACGTTTAGTTCCAATTTATTTAATTTCTACACTTATTTGCCAAACTATACGTCCCGTTTATCGGCGCTTAATTAGAATTTTACTTTTATGGCGTGAAGCATCGCCTTGTTTGCACATATTCCGTAAAATGTTTAAATTGTTAAAAAATATTTTTTTCTTAAAAAAAATAGGTATACTTGTATATTTTATATACTTATATAAAGTATACTTGAGGGAATATGGTCATAAGGCAGGTAAAGTATACTTGAAGGTGAGTTGTCATAAGGCCAATCAAGTATATTTGATCAAAATATTTATTAAGAATTGAAAGAGATGGGATTGGGCGCGAAATTGAGTAATCTGTAAGTATGTTGCCTGTTGTATGCCGATGATGCGGTGCTGATATCTAACAGTATGGAAGATCTACAGCCTCTCGTGTCAAGGATGAACGAAGTGTGTATGAAGAATGAGTTAATGATGAATTTAAGTAAGTCTAAAGTCATGGTGTTTGAAAGAGAGAGTACGAAAACAGTATGCAATATAGTTGTGAATGATGAATACTTGGAGCAGGTGGATGAGTTTGTTTATTTGGGAAGTATGTTTACGAGAGATGGGAAGGCTGATAGAGATATTGAAAGAAGGGTGAATGCAGGTGACTCTATAAATGGAGGACTGAACGCCGTTGGCACCAACAAAAAACTGTCCAAAGACTTGCGAAACTAGCCGTCCATAATAGAGTACTGGTACCTACCCTGATGTATGGCAGTGAGGCATGGAACTGGCAGAGGAAGGATGAAAGTAGACTGAACGCTGTAGAAATGAGATTCCTGAGGCGTATGTGTGGTAAAACCATGTATGATCGTGTGAGAAATGTGGAAATCCGCAAAGAATGCAAGGCTGATGTAAACGTAATGAGTAAGATCAAGAAAGGAACGCTCCGTTGGTTTGGGCATGTAGAGCGAATGAACGAGGAAAGGAGTGTAAGGAGAATATATGACGCAAATGTGAATGGTAGAAGAAGTCGAGGACGCCCAAGAAAGACATGGCACGACCAAGTGAATCAGATACTTGAGTCGGGCCATGTCAAGAGTCAGAATAATAGAAGAGAATGTATGAGACGTTGTATGAATGTAAACGAGGCAAGGAATGTGTGCCAAGACCGGGATGTTTGGCGGTTCGTCCTCTCTGCCTACCCCTGCGGGGAAACGGCGTGATAGTTAGTTAGTTTAAGTATATTTGAAGGTGTGTGGTCAGAAGGCCGATCAAGAATACTTGAAGGGGTGTGGTCATAAGGTCGATCAAGTATATTTGAGTGGTCGTAAGGCCGATCAAGAATACTTGAAGGGGTGTGGTCATAAGGCCGATGAAGAATACTTCAAGGTATGTGGTCATAAGGCCAATCAAGTATACTTGGAGGTGTTTGGTCATAAGACCGATAAAGAATACTTGAAGCCATGTGGTCATAAGGCGAATCAAGTATATTTGGAGGTGTGTGGTCATAAGGCCGATCAAGTAAACTTGCACAAGTCTTCTGCTCAAGAATTATAGTTAACAAGTACTTGAGGTGTAAGGCCGACCTAAGGTTGGATTTGTCACCTACATTTAACGATTATTACCTTTATTAAAACCTACTTTGAATTCTTATCTTGTCGTGGAACCGCCCTGCCTCCTGCCTCCTGCCTCCTGCCTCCTGTCTCCTGTCTCCTGCTCCTCTGACAAGAATGCCCCGAATTAAAATAACTCGATTGAGGAATTCTGTGCTCATATTATTGTGTATGGAGAAGGAAATTTAATTATTCAGCACGGAATTCCTTTGTTGCTCCGTGACTAGAGTAAATGGAACTCTGAATAATGCGAGGATATAGATAACCCACCTCTCGATATTTTTTATTCATAACTATAGCACGCGCCAAACTTTAATACCGACCTGACGTTTACAGAAATCGTCTCAATAGATGAGTTTAAGGTCAGATAAACGGCATGCCTCCCCGCTGATGCCTTTCTCTGTCTCAAGTATCTTCTATGCATCTTTCTATTTCGCTTTTTTTACATGAGCTCCACACAGGGGGCCCCAAAGATTTGGGGGGCCCTGAGGAAAATAATTTCCCTTAGGGCCTATGTCATCTTTGGGGATGATGTGTGGAGGTTTTTTCTTAAGGAAAGGAAGGAGAGGAGAGTTATGGGAAGGAAAAGGGTTTAAGGAGTGGGTAGTGGGTAGGAATATAGGGTTTAGCGTGTCCTGGTCATCCGCCTGCAAGACCTAGACAAACCTCAACCCATGAACCCGGACACCCCTGCTAAATCAACAAACGTAGCGAACCACTTGGGGTGATCTATGGCAGAGGTGTTGGTTATCCAATAAAGGTCATTGTAAAGTCATATACCTTCGGGAGAATGGATCATAACAAGTTCAGGGCGGCATTAAAGTTTGGCTTGTACTATACCTATGTTCATAATTTAGATAGCATTTTTATTGTATATTAGCTGAAGTCCCCGGCGGCGCCTTGCCGTGGCTTCATGCACAGTTTTTCGAAATAAGATGTCGACAGTAATTTCTCTTATTTTTAACGTCAAGTGTGCAAAATTTCATCAATCTCGGAAAAAAAACTCTAAATTTAAATAGTAAACAAAGCCACACCGTTACATGCACTCTTCTTTATACATACATAATAGATGCATAGGAGCTAGGGAAGAGGAAGGTGGGAAAGTACCCGACTATTAAGATCTGGTCACTAAACACGAATTAAGCCATTTTGAGGAACGTTTTGATTATTAATGGTGGTATTTCTTGACATATTCTGACTATTTTGTGTTTTTCAGTATTTATTCATTTATCACAATAATTTATAGCTTATTTGCGACACGTTCCACAGTGGAAAATATATCAGTATCGCCCTGATGTAAGGCCACCATTCAAACGATGCTCGAAATGGCTTCAATCATGTTTGGTGACCGGATATGTATGCTTACTTCCCCATCTTCCTCTTCCCCATTTCCTTCCCCTCCCCACTACTTTTAGCCTCACAGCAATCATGGTATAAAACGGACCTATGAAACTAAAGATATTGTTTTCATGGCAAAGTTTATTTTTTTAATTAAATGAAGAATTATTTAGCGAAACTCAATCGAAAATCTGGAAACAGAAAAATCAGAAAAGATATTGGCACCTCTGGGACTCGAACCCAGGACCTTCGGCTTTCCGGGCCACTGAGCCAAGGTGTCGATATCTGATTCGGTAATTTTTAACTGTATCATACTTCGACTAAGAACCACCAACATTATCTTCACTTTCTTAACCCATATTTTAGATTAGAAGTTTATTTTAAGGGATTTTCTGAACCACTATCTAAGTCACTTCTACATTTATTTAATCTTACCATTAAAAACGGAATTTTTCCTAAATTATGGAAGCTGTCGAAAGTCACCCCCTTATACAAAGATGGTGACAAGTGTCAAACAACCAACTACCGTCCTACAGCGATTCTTTCCGCACCCGCCATTATTAGAAATAAATATCCATAAATATGTATACGCCAAAGTTGAACCATTGATCGATCAACAACATTGATTAGGTGGCCGATCAACTACTACAAATTTAATGGTTTTTACAGATTACATGGCGAGAGCACTCGATAACAATGAGCAGGTTGACACATCATACCACGACATGCGAAGTCTTTCGATAAGGTGGATCACTTAGTGCTCCTAAGTAGGCTCGAAGAAATTGGTTTTTCCGAAAATTTAATAAAACTCTTTGGTAATTATTTGAATGAAAGGGAACAATTCCTGTCCTATGGTGAGTTTAATTCTAACACGTATCCTACAAACTCTGGTGTGCCACAGGGATCCAATTTAGGACCCTTGTTGTTTTTAATTTTTATTAAGAATATTCAGGCAAAAATCAAATTCGTCCGTTTTTTACTTTTTGCAGATGACATTAAACTCTTCTTGAGAATAAGATCTTTAAAAGACTGTAGAAAGCTCCAGGAAGATATAAACGCAATTATTGACTGGAGTATCGTCGATTTCAACTTCCAAATATATTCAGTTATGTGCTTTACGAGGTCACAAAAGACCATATATTTTAATTATAAAATGAAAGACACATCATTGAAACACATACATGCTCACATTGAAAAGATCTGTAAATCAGCCACAAAGATGTTGGGTTTTGTCATACACAATTCAAAGGAATTGTCCAACCTTACAGTTAATAAGGCTGCTTTACTTTAGCTTAGTGCGTAGCATTCTCGAGAGTGGATCTCAGATATGGGGGCCAGAGGACATCGTCTATGTACATTAGACAGAGGACATAATTTCCTCTAGGTCGAGAAAATACAAAAGAATTTTTTACGATACCTCTATATGAGAGCGTTAGATTTTTACAACATGGCTGTTTCCAACAGCATTTATCTCGGGAATGCCGGGTATCTGCAGTTTTTTTTTCCAGAAGAGATGTCGCATTACTGATGATGGCTTATAAATATAAGCTTCTAAATGGTTTTATATCGGTACCAGATATTCTGGCTGAAATATGTCCCGGATAATTTCACGCGAGGTCGCCAACACAGGCTTTTGATTTTTCTCTGATGCAGAACTAACTTACCAATGGTGATGTCCCTGGGAAGACTCATTGGGTTAATTAACTGCCTCGCAGGAAATGTGGATGTTTTCGACATTTTCTGCAACGATTTTAAGCGTGTAATAGCACTTATGTTTTAACTAAATGTATTTACTTTAACTGTAAATGAATTTATTATGTAGTTTTTCTTACCGCTTTTGCAATGTATTGGTTTTATGCTGTTTTTGCAAATAAATAAATTTTATTGACAAATATTCATATTCATTGAACAACCATCTTCCCGAATGTAATATTTCTTTAGTGAATCAATCAAGAAACTCGATTCGAGTGATAATAATAACACGCTATAATCTCGCACGTTAGTTAATAATTGCTTTATTAATAACTCTTGGATTATTATTGTTATGGTTGATGCTTTCAGAGCGTTTCAAGTATAATCAACCTTTATCGATCGGTAGTAAGCGTTAAAAACGTACTACATATTTATAAAACACTCAATTGCTTGTGATTTCAACAATTAAATTATTGGTAGTGATATTTTCTTGATAAAATTAATGTTTTGATTTGATCCTGTATTTATTTTCAAAATAACTTTCTTGTTTATTATTTTTCAGTAGTGTGTTATTTTATGTCCTGCAAATGCGCGTAATTCACGCGTAAATGTTTGATTTTTTATTGGAATAATTAAATTAATGATGCAAAGAGCGTCATGTGGTTGTCTGTCCTCTTTGCCTACCCCTGCGTGGAAACGGTGTGATGGTTAGTTAGTTTTAGTTACATTTTTAAAAAATGACTGAAAATGTCAACATTATATTATTATTATATATTTCGTTTTCAAGAAATTCTTGGGGTTGTACAGCAAAGGTGAAAAAACACCTTTCAGAATCGATACGATGCTTGGAATAGCTTTAATCGTGCTTGGTGACCAGATATGAATTTCCAAGTACTTACCAACTTTCCTCTATACTCTCATGAGTCACACACAAAAAGTTGAGAAAAACCGAGAAAACCAATTAGCTCGATCTACTATGTTTGCTTGTCCCTTATGCGTTCCTATGCTATTTGTCGGATTGCCGTGAAACTCTATATAAATTGGTGAGCCCTGGGGTCATGAAATTTGTATAAAAAAATTATATTAGGTGGCGCGCGAGTTGATTGAAAAATGTGCGTATTTCATATAGTTCAGCGGGGAAGGAAGGCGGGAGGTGGAGGGAGGGATGAAAACGAAGGAGAGTGGGGTTCGTTGGAGAGGGGCAAGGGAGATGGAAGGGAAACGCAGGAGGGGAGTGGGAAAGAAGACGCGGGAGAGGAACGGGGGGCGGGAACGAGGTCGCATTGAAAAGGATACGCAGGGGAGAAGCGACGGAGGGATTGCAAAGGAGACATAGTATCGGTAGGGGATAGCAGGGATTAAATTTCGAAAATCCACTCTTCTCTCACAGACGTTTACCATGTGGATTTTAGTATGTGGCCTGTTCATGCGTCGGAAAATCTTTTCATTTATTCGTGTACGCACCAGATGGAAAAAACATTGTGTAACCAAAAGCTCTTCTATATCCAGAATTAAAACATGAACACTTTCTTTCTTTGAGTGGCTTTGAAACGCATGCCGGGGTACACGCTAATCTTAAATTGGAATATCAAATACTGAATTGTTAATTTAATTAATTACTAGCTGACCCGGCGAACTTCGTACCGCCTAAGAATCAATAACTGTTGTGTTAACTTATTAGCCGAATTAATTTCATTTTTTTAAAGTTAAAATTAATACTCAAAATGAATTAAGAAATGTAATTCACGTGGCAGCAAGACATTTGCTTTATTAAAGCGAATCGAAATGATTCACGTGGCATTATTGTACTACTTTCTGTTAAAACTACTTACTGGGTGGGTTGCACTTGGGTCGATTCCCTTCATTGAAGCACCTTGTGATATCCAACATTTTTCGTTTTGTTATCGTCAGATATCTTCCCAGTTCCACCGGGCGCATTGAGGAAAAATAAGCCACCATTTCCATCAACAACTGCCTTCATTAAAGAATCGTGCACTTCCTTCTGTTGGGGGTACAACAGTGGTACATTCGTTCAAACTGATTGGTTCAATGCATCTTGATCATATTCACGTTCACGTACCAATTCTTGATTGAAAGCATCATTCATTGCAAGTTTCATTGCATTCATTGCATTCATGAAGGGTCGATCTGGCGTTGTTATTCCTAACTTGACTAACAAACTGCCGCACATGAGGTAACACATGTCTTTGATCAAAAACAAAGCCTGTTTATGTAGTTCAGGATTCCCTGAACTGACACGAATTCGATGTAAAATGTCTTCTGACATGTCATCTTTGTACTTGTTCCATAGTTCATGTGGATTCGATGGGAAACATGTCGAAATAATGATAGCAAATAATGTGCGTATCAGACTGGAGATGCAGAAATAATTGCTTCAGTGATTGTCATGTCCCAATGAGTATCGTTTGCAAGCAAATTGATCTGCTGACATGCAACACGAATTGTTGGGCACACTACACCATTGATTTGTGATTCAAACGATGTCGGCCCACGAACATTCACCAGCAACAACCGAAAGTAGAAGCATTAGTTACTTTTTACATGAACTGTGTAAATGCGTCCAAAAGCATCAGTAGAACGTACAACCCGATGATCAGTAACCACATCGCCGTGCTTCCGACGTGGAAATCTCTTCGACAAAGCGTTCGACAAAGTATAATAACGTGGCATCTCAGAGTGGAGCAACGTCCGGGCAAACAGATCGCATTGGCAAATCGAAAAGAAACAGCTCAATGTTGTTGCTGGAGGTGTTTCAACACGTTTGGCAACAATCGATGTAATGAAATAAACTCGTTGATCATTCTCCAGATGCATCGCCAAATATACAACAATGGAATGTCGTTCATGAATGGGGAATGAGAATATACGCCAAATCGCCTCATTGTAGCTCACAAACTTGATAGCGTGTGATTTCATCGTTTTTTATTTGTAGTTTTAACGCCAAAAACCGCCACATCGCTGACTTTTGTGACAAATTTGCAGATGTATTTGATTGACTTTACCGAATTGCAATCAATGACGTCATATAAAACGTCTTTGATTGCAATATGTACCCCACGTCACAATGCGCCTTGAATGTTTTGAAAAGAAGTAGCTGTTTTCCTGGAGTTGTGCAGTAATACGTTCACCATTTGTCCCCTTTACCACTGTTGACATTTAGTGTGTAAGAAAGAGAGGCAGCATTATATGTTTAAGAACAAAACAAAACAATCAGCACATTGACATTTGACGTTTTTGAATTTTTGGAATTCAAGCAAACTGCAATATTATACCTACCTAGCACAATATTCCTTCAGCTCTTTCAAAAGATGAAAATTCGTTCCATATTAAATGTATGAGGAAATGAATTTCCGTCATAACTGTCTTTTTCGTGAATTTTTGATTTTTATGTATAATTTGCGATGTTTTAATAGTTATTATCCTATCCAGGGCGGAGACAAATCCAACAAATCAAAGATCATCAAAATCGGTTCAGCCGTTCTCGAGTTATAAATAGTGTAACTAACCTGACTTTGTTTTATATATTATAAGATTGTTGTGTTATTTTCTACGTCGCAAAATCGGTCATCAAAAATATTCATTTCAACTAAAAATTTCATTGAATTGATGTGTCATTTTTTAAATTGGAAATGATTTGTCGAGGTTTCAGACTATTTCGTGATTTTTCACTGTTTTCTGCTAGTCTTTTTTTACGTAACTAACTACCTTTGCTTTTACCTGAGCGTTAAATTAATAACCTTATATAAGAAAACACCCGCCAATTTAATTAAGTCGGCCAATTTCTGTTTCTTTTTGTAAACAAGTCGCGAGGGGAGAGATTGCTCGATCGACCTTTTTTGACATTTCATCCCTCCGCCCCTCAATTTTTATTCGTTTTTCTGTTAGGGGAGTGAATAGAAGTCTATGGCAACCGGTTGCTTTTTCAGCAAGGGATTTTCAATGGTTGTTTTGTGGAAACATATATTTTACCTTTTATTATTATCGTTGTAATTTTATATCGTTGAGTTTTCAGTAGGATTTCAAGTAGGGTGTATAATTTTGAATTAATTCGGTTATTCTAAGTAGTAAATTAAAATATCAGCCGCTTTGTTGAAAAAAAACTCGTGAGCTTTTTTTATTTATGTGCTTGTATTTTATATAATTCGTAGAATTTCTTTAAATTTAATCCATGCTGTCTTTGGGTGAAGGTACTAGGGATGTCGAAAGTGAAAAAAAATCGTTATATCGATGTATCGATATTTATTAAAATATCAATATCGACGTCGATATATCGAGGAAAAAATATCGATATATCGGTCAAATTTTCAAGAGATTTTGCGTTTTTAAAATAATAGTGTATTCAGCTCAATATTATCAATAGTAATATTTGTACACAATTTGCTTTTTTTAATGTACAAAAATCTCAATAAAAATGAAGTTTTTTTTCTTTTTATTACGTAATAATTACAAAAATATCAAAAACTAAAAAGCTGTCTTCTAACTTATATGTAAACTGAGACGCATACAAAGTTTGTATGCGTTTCAGTAACATTCTATTGGCGTATTATCTGTCAAAAAGGACTTCGTGTTTGGAACAAGTTATAGTCAATAATCATAGACAATTGGGAACCAACACATAGGAGTGGCTTAGAAAAAAATGGCGAAAAATAGCATAGCATAGAAAAATAGCATCTATGTATGTACCTACACACATGAGTTAGTTTTGGTGATCACAAATACTAATGCAAAACAATAGATTTGTAAGCTATTAATAGTTAAAATTTCAACCGCCATATGTCATGACCCAATACAGTTACTTTTTTCCGTTCGTTCCTATACGGTTTTGGATTATAGTGACTTTAAATACATAAATTTAAAAAAATACCGTTTTTGATACAATTTTCGATATTGGATATTTTGTATCGATATATCGGATCAAAATATATCGGCTAAAAATATCGATATATCGATACTTTTTCAACAAGCCTAGAAGGTGCAAGAACTGCGGTGCAAGACGATGGAGATGGGCCGAAAGAGTCCGGCTGGAGAGGTCTAGGTTAGGTCTCCCCCCACCAATCTTTTCCGATCCGGCCCGCCACTCAGTATTCGCCACCAAGACCTAGAGAAATCTCACCCCATGAACCCGGGCACCCCTGCTAAGTCACCAAACGTAACGAACTATTCGGGGTGACCTATGGCATAGGTGTTTTCGTGGTTGTAATTTTAATGCCATCAATTTTAATCGAAGGTAAAAAAGAATGTGAATACATATACTAGAGATGATACGAATAGTGATTATGTCGAATACCGAATATTCGGGTAGGCTCTTGGCCGATTTCGGCGACACTTAGTACATCTCGCAAACAGTTTTCATGTTATATTTAATTGCATTTCGCAAATGAAATTGATTTTTACATTAAAACTGTTTGTCTAGATCGGACAGCAGACCCTTACAAGTATTGGTCAGCAAACGTAAAACAGTATCCAAACCTAGCAGAATTGGATAACATTTATTTATCATCTCCCGGTATCAGTATATATAGTGAGCGGCTTTTTTCGGAAGTAGGTAAAATTCGTAAGGAAAGGCGCAATCGTTTGCTATCAACAAGCGCTGAAAAAAATGTTTGCATTCATCAGGATTAAAAATACCGATTTTTGGTTAAAATAAATTGAACCATTTCTTTATAAGAGTATATAATATTTTAGTTTTTGTTTTTTTTTTGTCATGATTTGGTATTCCGAATAATAAAAAAGTAACCAAATAGGCCTAATACCGAATATTAGCCGAATATTCGTGGCATCTCTAGAATATGTCCCTTTTACCGATTTAATAGGACTTTGATTTCGAAATGTTAATTAACGATCCTTCCCCAGTCGTCGAAAAAAAACAAGTGCGCTTTTGACAATTTGAATTGCGCTTTTCTTGTTGTGTGATTCCATTTTCACTGCCGCGCCGGTGGGACTGGGGACGGGGGACTGGGGACTGGGGACTGGGGACAAGGGTGTGCCGAGTGGCTCACGTCATAGGGCGACAAAGGCCTCATCGTTTGCCGGGACGAACAAAAATATTACGCAAACCAAGATTATGTTGTTGTTTCAACGTGTTTGCATGATTTCTGTAACCAAACACATTTGTACTATTCAAGTAAAAATTCAACCAATCAATATCTTTACGTAGTATAAAGGTCGCTCCCGCTGTCTGTACGCTTAGATCTTTTAAACTAAAGGATTTTCATGCGGTTTTCACCAATAGATAGAGTGATTCATGAGGAAGGTTTAGGTATATAATTTGTCAAGGTTTTGTTTAAATTGGTTGAAATAATATATAAAGGGAGCGGGCTGGCAAGCGGGCGGTGTGGATTTGAAATGTATGCAAATTAACAGAAGGCGTTGGTTATAAAGGTTGAGCAATAGCGTTGTCAGTAGATGGCGTTGTGTTTCGTTAGCCATAGCAACGTGTGGCCGGTTCTGAAAAAGTTCTTTTCTTATAAAAGAAAGTGTACAATGGGCGTCCCGCTAAAACTCAGAAACGAGTCCCGGCACGATCAAGAGAGTTATACGGTGTGGTAGCCCTCTATCACCCGTCCATGAAGAAGGTTCCCGTTTTTTAACGGAAGGGCGTGCTTTTGAAGATATAAAGGCTGGAAGCGCCCTCTAGAAATTTACAGTCCAGAACATTCGAGAGCATTCCACAACATTCCAGAACATCCCAGAATACAACTTTCTTGAATATGGTGGAATGTTCGGGAATAGTTTGGAACGTTCGGGAACATCCCGGAACATCCCAGATCATTGTGGAACATTCCAGAACACTCTCGAATGTTGTGGAATGTTCTAGAACATTGTGGACCGTTCGAAGCCTATTTGTATGGGTGGGGCTACCCATTGGTAGGGTTATATAAAGCATAATCCGTCGTGGGTTCGAACGTCCGTTCAATCTCACATCAACTCCCGGAGCGAAGCCGGTTACCCCAGATAGTATAAATATTAAATATAAATATGGAAGGTGGTTATTTAAGTACCTACTTACAAATCTTATAATTTCACAGGAAATTTAGGTTTTATTAATTTAGAGAAAGTTAGAGACATGCATTCTTGTCATGAGGTTTAGTGTTCACATAACTACATGTATACCTATTATAAATGTTATTTCTGATGATGTTTTATGCGTCATTAGTCATCATATCACCAAAGATTGTATAAAATATTCTCAATTATAACGAGAACAGACCGTCCATTCATAACATAAATGTACAATTCCCACATCAATAATATTTCTCTGAAGCCAGGCAGACTCGATCAAGCATGAATGAAGGCGGTTACACACCTGAGTAGATAGCAGCGCGAAGCAAGCATTTCGGAGGCGTTAGTCATAGAAATTTTCTCTTTTTTTGGACAAGTCATCGCCGCCAAGTCTGAACGAACCCATTCATGTTTATTTTGAATCGTTTCATGGTCAGAGAAGAAAAATGAAGAGTGAATAATGATTGAATTATAATAATTATATTCGTTATGTCTTATTTGACTCTGGCTCTTTTCGAATCATTTCATTATCACTAAAGTAAAATCAGGCAGAGGTCGTATTCACGTCATCATGAAGAATTCGAAAGGATCGTACGTGGTAACTTGCTTCTTATAATATTAATGAGTGTCAATCTGCCGAACCTTCGGCCGCGCCACACCGGAACTGTACGTTCGTGAATTATCGCACATCGTCAGCTGAATCTTATTGAAACAACAGTCCATATAGTATCCTGAGAAAAGAGATCTTAAAGTATCTTTCTGCTCCACCCACTAGTTTTCCAAGCGAGCAGCTTTTTAGTACTTTTAGGATCATCGGAGCAACCTGCTTGGTGAAAATGTAGAAAAACTGTTTTTTTAGCGTACAGTGTTAGACTTTTTAATTACGAATACTAAAGTTAATTATTTTTAATAATAAGTAGTTACTTAATTGTCGTACTAATTTTATAGTAACTTTTGTTGAGACTGATTAATTTATCATAAGAACGGTGTTTGCCTTTCTTTTCTTCCTTTGTTGAGACTTGGGACTAATAATTAGTTACTAGTTATTAATTAGGTAACCATACATTACTAACTGCAATTTAAAGATCTTAACAAATGTTAAATTTAGTCTTAAAGAATGTTTTGATTGTAAACGTAATTAAAATTAAAATACTCAATTAATGATGTCCTTCCTTTATAATGTAAGTGTTGGTTATTGACAAATTTTTGTTCCAAGAAGTAGTTAAAATGCTTTGTTATTTTTTATAATTTTTGTTTATTTTATCGCCGTAATATATAAACGTTTTTTTTATTGTAAAAAATAATCCAAATTTTGGTTAAACAGTAGATTTTTAACATGTCTAAAAAAGTTTCGGTTTCGGCCGAAACTAATACAGATACCGAAGATTCGGTTTCGGTAGAAAGTCCTGTTTCGGTCGAACACGACTGCACACATTTTTTTTTTATTATGTTATAAAATTATTAACCTCAACACGCGTGGTTAAAAATTGAAATGTACCGTAAACAATAATACCATGTAAAGAAACAATAAATCATATCCCATAACCTGTGTAGAATTATGAATGTATCTAGAACTAAGGCTTGTTATTTTGATTTCAGGGTCGCAGGGGAAAGATGGCGCCGAGCCCCCGGGAGTCCCGGACATGACCCTCATGTCGGACATCACGGAGCACTCCATCAACGACAACCTGCGCAGGAGATATGACCACGACCGCATCTATGTATCCTTTTCAATACCAACCACCACTACAAACCGTAAGTTCCTACCTGTATAAAATCGAAAAAATGAAGCACGGCAGGTAATAAGAAGTGACCGGACAACTCTACAATGTGGAAATTCATCATTCTTTTGAAAAATCATTAAAAGTGATGAAAAACAAAAAAATACCCTGGTTAAATGGATTACGTTAGGTTAGGTTTTGGACTATTTAAAAAATAATTTCATTTCTTTTAATGACTTTTCAAAGGGGTGTTGAAGTTGTTGAGTTTTCGTAGAACTTTTTTTACATTAGCTGCACACAGGAGGACCTGTGGAAAATCATCTGTGGGGATACTGTGTGGAGGGTCTTTTTAGGAAAGGAAGGAGAGGCAGTTCTGGGAAGGAAAGGGTATAAGGGCTGGGTAGGCGTAAGGGGGTAGGCGTGGTGAATATTAATTAGGAAGTTAAATGGGACGAAAACAATACTAAATGTTATTTAAAATGGATATAAAGATTTAAGCACACACTTACCTAGAATGTCCTAAGTTAACAAATTGAATTAGTAAAATTTAAAAAAAAAATACGTGATGGTAATAACATGAACTATAGTATATAATAGTTATAACGTAATAAAAGTTAACATTTTGGGTAGGTAGGTACTGAGAAACACCATAATAATCGAGTACTTTTCGTAATCATTACAATTACACAAGATCTAAAACAACACGTATCGGAAGGATGTTAACCAGCATATTTGGGGTAAAAAATGTAGATGCTATTTTGCTGTCCGACGATTTTTTTTTCAATTAAAAAAAAAGAAAAGTTTTTCCATCACACATGGCAACTGAGTAGTCGGGTGCAGCCAACACTGGTCACGTGATACGCACAGCGTTTCGTTCCAGCAGCACTGTATCAGGAGAGAGAGAACGTGTATCACGTGTCACTCGTGACAATGTGATCAGTGACAATGTGTGAAGGAAACATTTATTTTAAATTGAAAAAAAAAAATCGGACATTTACGTTTTTTATTCGTAATATGCTCAGGAATCGCTGATTAAAATCCTTCGGGTACGTGCTGTTACACCATGAATGCTATCGTACAATTCCATTCATAATGCCTAATAAATATTACATGGGACTTAGAAAACAACAAAACTTCTCGCACGGACAACACCCTCCACGGTTCTCATGATATAATTGAAATGTCTAATTTTCTTAGTCTCCGACAGTTAAACTGTGTTTTGAATATCAATTCTCGTTTCTTGATCTAGTATTTTCCAATTCTTTATCAGTAACAGTATCCGCATCTGTTGAATCCAACCTCCCGGTTGACAAATACCACCCCCTCTAATAATTGAATGTTACGGTTCAATAACTAAAAAAATCCATCTGCATCAACTAAGTTGAACTTTTTCAAAGCAGACTATAATCAAATCTTTTATCTTCAACCGACTGGAAATTTTTGGACACTGAAGAAAACATCAATGAAATGGTTGACATATTTTACTTAATTCTAAATAATGCCATTGATTTATTTGTACCCGTTTCAAAAATTTATACGCATAATTACCCAAAATGGTTTAGTAACGATCTTATTAAATTAATTAGAGACAACAAAATCGCTCATAAAGTTTACAAATCCTCACACGATCCTATTGATTACGCAAAGTTTTGTGAACTAAGAATGACCACCAAAAAAATGTCCAGGTTGTGTTACAAAAAGTGCATCGATAACTGCGAAGAATTGGCTCTTACCAATCCTCAAAACATCTATAAATTTTCAAACCTACTTAACAATAATGACTCCAGTGTACCCTCTAATATGTATTTAGATAACAAAATGGCCGATAATCCCCAAGAAATCGTTAATCTGTTTGCTGAATTCTTCAGCAAAATCTACGATTCTGCAAACAACTATCCATTATTCAACGCCACAACATCTAATAATAACCAGATCGACTTCAATCAATGCATATTTGAAGAAAGTGATATTAGAACTAAATTAAAGTCCCTAGACCTGAAAAAATCGGCTGGTCCTGATAACATTCCTACAATCTTCTTATCGAAATGCTTATCAGTCTTAACTTATCCTCTTACTAAACTTTTTAACTTGTCAATAAAAACTGGCACCTTTCGGAATAAATGGAAACAAGCTTTCTGTCTCCAATTTTCAAGAAGGGTGATAAATCCGATATATCCAACTATAGACCTATATGTATCCCATCGTCAATCCCGAAAATATTTGAATCTGCCCTGCTCTCTAAACTCTCTCCTGAGATTAATAAAGTAATTTCTCATCGACAACACGGTTTCATGGCAAAAAGGTCTACTCTTACAAATTTGATGATCTATCAGGAATACTTATTTAATAATATGCACAATCGTCTTCAAACAGACGTAGTATACACTGACTTTAGTAAGGCTTTCGACAAAGTCTCTCACAAAAAACTTTTACACAAACTAAAATCCCTTGGAATAACGGGGCATATTTTGAGATGTTTTGAGAGTTATCTATACAATAGAAAAATTACAGTCAAACTCAACTCGCACTTTTCAAATCAATTCGAAATCTTCACCGGAGTTCCCTAGGGGTCACATCTAGGACCAGTGCTCTTTTCCTTGTTCATCAACGACATAACTACAATCTTTGATGGAGTTATGATACTTTTATTTGCCGATGATCTTAAAATTTACAAAACAATTACTAATCTCAATGACTATTGCGTATTACAAACAAATCTTGTGAGGCACAAGAGTGGTGCATTCATAATGAACTTTTCCTCAATATTGAAAAATGTCAAACAATAACTTTTGCCCGAATTAAAAATTCTATTAAATATGAATACAGCATCAACAACATCTTTCTAAAAAGAGTTGAACAAATTAAGGACCTAGGTATTATTTTTGACAATCAATTATCTTTTGTTTCTCATATAAACGAAATAACTAACAAGGCCATGAAAAGCTTGGGGTTTATATTGAGGACGGTAAAAGATTTTAAAATAATTAGTTTATTTAAATTGCTGTTCATTGGGTTAGTGAGAAGCCATTTAGAGTACAATTCAACAATCTGGGCTCCTTTTTATAAGATTCACCAACAAAAAATTGAGAGAGTGCAACATAAGTTTCTGAGATTTATAAACTATAAATTAGGAATTCCAATCGAAGAACTTAACTACACATTTTTAATGGACTTACTAAAATTAAATGAATTAACTTCAAGACGAACAATGAGAGATTTAATTTGTCTTTTCAATATTTCAAATGGCAGACTGGACGCCCTTGATTTAACCAAACTAATCCAACTTCGAGTACCTACCTACCCGTAATACAATATTGAATGCGCCTTATTTTGTTAACGCGCTACTAATAATTACTTCGAAAACTCGCCTATCGAAAGGCTTCATCGACTAGGAAATAAATATACCTCAATCGATGTTTATCGTCATCTGCCAGTGACCAAATTTAAATTCAGTATATTGGAATATTTACAATAGAACTATAAATCCCCATCTTGAAATTTTCTGTGCACAGTTTATTGTAAACCCTCATAGTTAAGTTCCGTTAAAAACACCTACTATATAGGGCGTAATAAAGGTTAGTAATTTATAATTTATAAACAAACCTTATAAAAACTGTTCTTGTTTATCGTTGTAATAGGTAATAATAACAAAATTACTTTAACGACTTAATACTTTGATTAACATTTTAATTTGATTGTAATTAGATACTCTGTTATATTATATTATCGAACTCATTTGTCCTCTTCGTGATACTTTACTGAAGTATCTGACATTATTTGTTTAAACCTGAAATGTTCCATGGTATCAGTATAAAGTATTTCGTCTTCGGAAATTGAATGTAATTGCTCAAAATCGAATCGTTTTGAATATTAATTTTAGTGCGGTGCAAGTCGGTAGTATGTATTTTTGTTTAAAATCAACTTCGCTATGTATTCAACACATAAATTGCACATATATTAAAAACTCACCATTATTATTATTTGTTATATACGTATATACCTACATATAAAACTGATTTTTTTTCTCTTTATTGTATAATGCTATACTTTTTACTTACCAGCTTTATTTCTATGTACCATCTGTAAAAACTATTTATGTTTTCTTTGTATTCTAAACACACCTGTATGCACTTAAACATAAAAATGTAAATGTATGTAAAAGCCCATAAGGGTGTTAATAATTAATAAATAAAATAAAGAAATAAATAAATAATCAGGATAGTAAAAATGACTTCGTGCTAAAACCTCATTTTGTAAATCGTGCCTTCCAATACAGTATCAAGTTGATAATAAAACGTCTCCTGTAACAGTGTTTGAGCACTTCCCGTTTATTTGGTTTTAAACTCGCTCTTCTGTCACCTATAAATTGTCAATAAAAGTTTCCTGTGGGAGGCGGTAAAATGACAGCACAATTTCAAAAGTGACTTAGAAATAAACGATTCGTAAATATGGATTAAAATGTACTTCCTGTCATTTTGAACACATCTGAGAATATCCAATCCACCCACGATTCGATGTTTATCGGAATAATATTATATTTGTACGATGCTCTTACGGACTCTCTGTTGGACATTTCTCGATCCCACCAACGTCCATTGTTTGGAATGCGTGGAAAATGCCTGCCACAGTTCTAGTGTCTTTCTTTTCTTATTCAGCCTACGTTATTCCATTGAAATTTGTGGCAACACTTGCACACAATAAGCCGTTATCTCTCTGAAGCCACAGTTCGACAGATTTGAGATTGGGATCTGGTTCATACGGCGGCTTATTGTGTCCGACAGAAAGCTGGAGATGAGCCGTTTTGATAATTCCGGAATGTTGTGACAGTCACGCAATTCAGTCAAGCTGTCTATTGTGCATGGGAAATTAGCCCTTGCGGAAAATTGATCCGTTTACTAAACATTAATCAGTGGTGACTTGCTTTAATCTATGGTGGGAAAAGTGAAACATTCCTTTTTTGAAGTGAAAACTTCTTTAGCACCGTTGTGATTTGAAACACGATGAAACGGAAGCGAACGACACTAAAAAGAGACAAACCCATACATCTATAGGATTTAGCCTGCCAGAGAATGAGATAGACTAATCGGTGTCCTCTTTGTGCGGTGCTCCTATTGGCCTAATCTAGCCTATCAATAAACAATATTATAATGAATAAACTCTACAATTATCCTACTCCTGTACTCTGCATTCGTCTCTTTCTCTTGAAGTTTAGTTTTCTGAAGGCTACATTCCTACCGCATGTGAACTGCACACATGATTTTTTTAAGTGAAACTTCTGTATTTATTTATTATTATTATTTATTATTAGTTTCAATAGCAAGGTTTGTACATGTATGTATAATGTATAGTATAAGTATAGATTCTTTTTTTTTCACAGACCTCCTCACTAGGATTTCCTGTTCTGAGGTGGCCTGTAGTTTTTTTTTAAATATTTGTATTTGGTTATGGATTGTCTTTATATCATCTTCACGATGTTTGTAATTTTATTATCACTTTGATCTCTCAGCCATGTTTTTACTTTTGTTTTAAATATATTCATTTCCTTTATATTTTTGATTTGATCTGGTAGAGCATTGTATAATTTCATAGCATGGAATTTATTATTTCTCTGTCCAAAAGATGTGTTCAAACTGGGAGTAACCAGGATGTTATTGCTTACTGCCCTGGTTGAGTATTTATGTTGGGCAGTGGAGTATACATATATGTTTTTTTTCAGTTTAAATAAAATATTTATTGAATAAAGTTTCTGTACATTGAAGACTTGAAAGTTATTAAATATTTCTTCCGTCGGAGTTCTAAGCGGAACTTTCAGTATTGTCTTTAGTACTCCTTTTTGGGCTATATTGAGTCGCTCTGTGTGAGTGCTCAAGGCAGACCCCCATCCAGTTATACCGTACTCTATTTGTGATTGACACAAAGCATAGTATACTTTTTTAATATCGTTTATGTTGAGGATATTACGAATGTTTCTAAAGAAGTATATGTACCTGGTTAGTTTTTTTGTAATTACGTCAATTTGTGAGTTCCATCGGAGATTATCATCAATCTCAATTCCAAGATATTTGATGCTTTTGGAGTGTGCTATAGTGGGACAGAGGCATGATAAGCCTAGATTTTGTTGATAAATTCCTTGGCATGTGTGTAATTTGAGATTTAAGTCCTCCGACGGCACCGTTGCACTGTTAGCACCGTTGTGATATTAACCTCAATGTAACGGAAACGACACTAAAAAGAGATAAACACATACATCAATACTAGTATGGTGATGCAATATATCTACTTTATGTAAATGCCACAATTATGTAACATGTATTATATAAATAAATAATAAATAAAATACGATTTAACCTGCGAGAGAATGAGATAAAATGAAACCTTACCTAGGTACAGTACCTATGAAACGTCATTGGCCGCTTTGATTATGAGCACACTCTTCAAGGCCAATAGGAATTGGTTGAGATCCTATTGGTTGAGAGTTATGTGGGTGAAGTTTCACTTCTACCGCGTATGAACTGCACTCGATTTTTTATATTTTTTTATTAAAAACTTCTTTAGCACAGTTGTGATTTGAAACTTGATGAAACCAAAAATAGCGACACTAAAAAGACACAAACATACATACATCTATTGGATTTAGCCTGCGAGAGAATGAGATAGTATAAACGGTCTCCTCTTTGTGCAGTGCTTCGTAGCCTATCGGTCTCCTCTTTGTGCGGTGGTTCTCACTACCAGTCTACATCCCCACTCTTACCTACTTTAGTTTTCTGAAGGTTTCACTTCTGCCGCGTGTGAATTGCACACCCTGATTTTTTATTTAAAAAAATGTTATCGTAAACCAAATTGACATCTAAGAGTATACTTTTACCATTCCAAATAACTCCAAGAATCCCGTCAGCTTGTCGGGTACGGTATCGTGTATCTACTCCCAACTCCCATGATGGTGGGATGGGGTTTCTTAGCAATGTTCAGGAAATTGTTGAGATTGCAGTCTCGTGGTACGTGCGTGGTACCGATACGGGGAGAACACTTGTAGTGAGGGGACATTGTTTGGCTAATGATGCGGGCTTTTAATCACAGAGCTTTTTAAAAGCTTCATTATTAGTTTTAATGGGTAACATCGAAGCTTGTGCCTTCACCAAGAAACGTTACGCGAAATAAGTTTCCAAATACTGTTACCATAATAATTAGTGATTTAGACTCTAAATCACTAATTACCAAATCTAAATTTTAGAGATTACAATATAATCCTTGATTCATTAGTAAACCTTCTTTTTGAAACTTGTTAATTCACTTGTTTGAAAAGCTACGATGTCCGTTCACATTTCTGTAGAGTTAGTTATGGAACTTTTTTGAGAAATCGTAACACACACCTAGTCTACTTAAGCGATTTATAATGCTGACTGCTTAGTAGCCGATTAGATAAATGCGTCGGGTTTCGACCTAAGCGTCGCGGTTTCAATCATCTGCTAGCCAAGTCCTAAGTTGTAATTGTTTACCAGCACGGCGTGTTGTAGTTAAGGCCCCACGACACTGTAATTTTTTTTTCAGTTTCTGATTGATGCTTTTGTTAATGCTCTCACCAAACGTTTGAAACAGTTTGTGTGTTGAATTATCCTTCAGCAAAATTATAAACACGTTTTTCTCGAACCTACGTTTTTCAGCCTGGTTGACAACATATTAAAAAAAACTATACATCCGATTTGCGTGCACAAAGTCTTAAACTGTTGGAAAATCCAGTCTCTTCGGCACCACATTGAAATCTAGTCTATTGCACTACGTTTTTTATAAAAGGCCTCTTCTTTTTTTATGAAAATCCGTAATAAAATTCGCTGGTCTGCAATTTTTTTAACCTCCGACGCAAGAAGCGGTATTATAAGTTTAACGTGTCTGTGTGTCTGTTTGTCAGAGTGTCAGTCTGTGGCATCGTAGCTCCTAAACGAATGGACCGATTATGATGTATTTTTTTGTTTGAAAGCTGACATGATCGATATGGTTCTTAGCTACAATTCAGCTTTCTTAGAAAATCTGTTCAGGCGTTTCAAGATTATCAGCTCTTTTTGGGTCGGGGGTTACTTAAAATTTTGAAAATTTTACTAATTTTTTTAGATATCAAAATTCCCGTACTGAATTCCCCTTCCCGATGCTGTAAAACCTATTTGTCTAGCTTCTAAATATATTTTATTTTTCATACGAATATCGTATGACTTAATCGCTGTGTCCTGTTGGAAGAGGCGTACGCCGCAAACTATACTTTAGATTTAAGTACAAAAATTTGTAAACAGTCTTCTATATGTATATATTGACTATGAGGATTAGTAAAAAAAAATCCATTCATTGCTTAAAAGTAATTACGTAAAATTCACCCTTGTACCGCGCACGAGTGGCGTGGTGCCGTGCCTAGAGCGGTGGGTGTAAATTTACTGGCTTTCCCCCTCACTTGAGCGAAAAGATAGCTCCTGTATGAAAAAACTTGGCGATTCCGAAATATTTTTTTTTTTATAGTTTGTACCCTGTATTCTAATATTTCTTCTTCCCACTAATGCAAAAGTCATATATACAAGTGATTCGGTATGTTGTTCAATCCTCCAACTTAGGCAGTCTTTGATTATCCTCCCTGGTAATTAATTTAATCGCTTAGTTAATAGCTTCATTAGTCTTTGTCTCGCCTTAAATAATTTAATCGCTTAGTTAATAGCGGCATTAGTCTTTGTCTCGCCTTAAATAATTTAATCGCTTAGTTAAAAGCGACATTAGTCTTTGTCTCGCCTTAAATAATTTAATCGCTTAGTTAATAGCGGCATTAGTCTTTGTCTCGCCTTAAATAATTTAATCGCTTAGTTAAAAGCGACATTAGTCTTTGTCTCGCCTTAAATAATTTAATCGCTTAGTTAATAGCGGCATTAGTCTTTGTCTCGCCTTAAATAATTTAATCGCTTAGTTAATAGCGGCATTAGTCTTTGTCTCGCCTTAAATAATTTAATCGCTTAGTTAAAAGCGACATTAGTCTTTGTCTCGCCTTAAATAATTTAATCGCTTAGTTAATAGCGGCATTAGTCTTTGTCTCGCCTTAAATAATTTAATCGCTTAGTTAATAGCGGCATTAGTCTTTGTCTCGCCTTAAATAATTTAATCGCTTAGTTAATAGCGGCATTAGTCTTTGTCTCGCCTTAAATAATTTAAAATTAAAATATATAATTATCCATTCTGATCCCACTGTCGTGGTTGGTTCCGCATATTTACACGGACTTTCATTGTTTAGACAGTGTACATTTTGGTTACGTTTTAACGGCCATTTTCACGGTCAAAAGCATTTTCGTTATTTGTTTTTGGGGTGTTATGCCGTGTTGCGCTACCTCCTTCTTTAGCCTAAAGAAGGAGGTAGCGCATCAAATATCTAGTACGGATGTGAGCTACTTTATTTATTTTTGCTTTAAATTATAATAAATAGGCCATTCAAAATGTTTGTGTTTCATGATTTTAGAGATCAATTTGTGATTAAATAAAAAAACATTTGAAAAGATAATTTAACTACATTTATTTTAAAAATATGATGAAAAAGACACGTAAACGAATATATATACCAACACAATAATGTCATAAGGGGAGAGTTCCACGCTGAAAAATTTTCCTTCCCGGAATTTCCTCTCCTTCCTTTCCTAAAAAGATCCTCTACACAGTATCCCCAAAGATGACCTTCTATGTGGAGCTAATGTTAAAACAAAGAAAAAATACCTCGTGCAAAACTTGCAAATCTAGTTTTTGAATGTCGTTCTTTGTTACCAAGCGCGTGGTTCTCTTTTACAAAAGGTCTCTATGACCTATGACTATCCAAAGTATTGTGTTAAACAGAATTTTGCAGTTGGTTCTATTCACATACGAGTAGCAATATATTTTATTTTTCAAGAGCTTGTTTTTTAAGAGTAAAGGAAATAATTAAATTTCGAAGCAAAATAAGTATTTTCACATGAACCCATTTAAGATGAAAATACCTCAAATAGTCACTTGGTTCCATTTTGATTAAATACACCTAATTATTCTACCCACCCTTTTTCTAATTGTTATATTAATATACGAATGTGTACTTACAATGATTACATTATTATAGGCCCTACCTTTTACCCTTGCTGGTCATCATTCACGATTACGAAACATTTCGTTATCCTCGAGGGCTTTTCCCCTAAAAGGTACAAATGATGAAGAACCGAATAAAAACAAAGTTAAGTCCACTTACCTCGAATAGGCCTCAATATAATATAATTTATCTTGGTAAGTTTTCGTCCGCAGATGTTTTGTATCCATTTGTCGGTTATTTCTTCAAATACTATCCACATACAACCGTTCATTAGTATGCCTGTCAGGTGCGGGATTGTTTTGTTAGTAAGGTGCGAGAACTTAAGACTATTGTGGTCTAAGTTTTAAGCCTTTCGGTACTCCACAGAAATTTCGAGTTACAAAGCAAAGTTATTTATGAGGCTGAAAGCGGTAGACTTAAGAAGTTAAATCTCGTCCGTTTTTCGTGACTTCTTTACAAGTTTGATTTGATTATTTTATGTTTTTATTTGTCTATTAAATTTTAATCTTAGGCTTGTCTTGGGGTGTGACAATTTTAAGAGATTTATAAATGTTTTGAATCCTGCATATTAATTATTTCGTCTTTCGAACTTCGGTGATCATTAAATAAATATATGTATTAGAAAACTTGATGGAAATCTAGACACTAAACTTAAATTAAACATTGACACGGTAGATAGAAGTTTTTGGAATTAGTATAATATGCTGGCACATTTTCAAAATAACCTAGGTATATAGAATGCAGGGTGTCTAAATTAGGTGTTTAACATAGATTAGCCAAAGTTTTTTTTTTTACATTAACTCCACACAGGAGGCCCTGAGGAAATAATTTCCCTCAGGGCCTATGTCATCTGGGATGCTGTGTGGAGGGTCTTTTTGAGGAGAGGAAGGAATGAACATTGGTCTTGAAGAGACCCATGTTGTAGGAAGGAGGAAACACAGAGGCCGGCAAATCATTCCACAGCCGAGCTGTTGAACATAAGAACGAGTCGAAGAAACGACCCGTTCTCATGTGACAAATGTCAACCGTGTACAAATGTTGGGTGTTTCACGAAGAGCGACAAATACAGGATTACCCGACGGATCCAAGGAAAGATTAAATGAATACGTAATTAGAAGAAAGCCTGCACTGCACCTCAGGCTTCGAAATTTTCGTGACTGTTACGAGTGTCCGTGTACGAGAACCAATTCCATTTGCCCCGTATTATCCCGGGCTGCGGTCTGCAGTCTGAAGAACGTTTTAATGAAAGCCAACATCCGATAGGAGGGGAAACTTGTAAAGGAATATGAATCGGTATGAAATATGTCGGACACATTTTCACGCTCAATGTTTTTTTGGCTTTTTCAGTCGGGTTTTGCTGCCTTCTCCTTATTGATTGATTCAACGGCAACGTTTGGATCAGCTTTGCGGTGTGCACCACCAGAGTAGATGCAAATCTGACAAAATCTCAAATGTAGTCGCCATGCTGATACTATCATAAACCATCAGTGAGCGGATGGCCTATTCCACATCTAAGAGCTTTTTGGCTGCAGTTCCTTTGTGTTAGCAGGAAGTTTATCTTCCGGAGAATTTCAAAGTGCGTTTAATGCATCTGCTGGTAATAATTATTGCACTGTCCTTGCAGTATTATAATATATGTAACTACATACCTACATTGGCATTCTATGTGTGGCATTCACTAATAATACGCACACCTACCGCATTATGAAGTTCTGCCAACGATAACTCAAGGATGACTATTTATTTTAATTTTTTAAACTTAATGAGTAAAATCTCAAATTATAATATTTAATTAAATGAAGACAATATTAGCGAAACTCAATCGAAAATCTGGAGACAGAAAAATCAGAAAAATGGCTCCTCTGGGACTCTTAATGACTCTTCTTTATTTATAAAATACTACAAGAATTCATCTCACCTCATTTTTTTAAATGGAACACAAACATTCCCATATTATGAATAACCTGACTATAATTTGAAAAACTTCGACTATCATTACGGTAAGCGGAAAATGTTATTGTGTGTTTTATGATGGAGGACTTATTAGCCGAGGAATTGAACTCACGACGCCTGGTTGGGTGGAAAGTTGCCTCTAAAATCATGAAAAATGTAATTATTTAATGGCCTTTATTTTATAATTTAAAACACAAATAAATAAAGTAGCACATTTCCGTACTTACTGGATATTTGCTACTATAGGTACCTTTTGCTAAAAAAATAGATTGGTTGGATATTTTGGCCTCAAATTCAAAATTTTATATAAAAGAAATCATATTTAAAAACATTCCTTTTATTTTTTTATCTTAGAGTATCCACTACTCTTAAATAATTAAAATTTTATTTATTAGGGCATTTAACCCAGTCTATTTTTTTTGGTTTTCGGAACAACTCGTAATATAATATATATAGAAATGGTTTTACTGTTTTACTGTCTCATCGTGAGAAATAGAAGGAGAAAATATCACGCAATATTCAAACATCAAAACTAACCACTAAAAACGTAAAATACACCTTTTTGTCATATATGAATTTAATTATTTTTACAGGTAATAATAACGTTTATTATCATATAATATATCAGTGTAATAAAATATGTATGTGTTTTTTTTCGTTATCAGTAATTTTAGTGGAAAAAACGAAAAAAATGATATATTTAGTTATAATATAATTTTTATAACTTTTTTGTTCGCGTGCAAAATTTGTATATTTTAAAAATTATAATATGTTTATTTCGATTTATAATATTTGAAAGCGTATTTTATCACCTCTCATAAACAGTTTTTAATTTTCGGATTCGTTCAGAAGTATTCCATTTGTTTGCATTTTATTGCATTTGTTCCTTGACAACTCAGAATCATGCAACTTCAACACCCCTTTGAAAAGTCATTAAAAGTTATGAACAAAAAAAAATTGAAAAATAGCCCATAACTTATTTAACCAATTCTGGAAACCTGTTTTTTATTATAATAATGATATATACAAACCTCTGGTTGGCAGTAGTACTTATCGAGCCGCTTTCGTCCATGTTCAGTTGTAGGAGCGTACCAATATACATTTGCATTGTATTATTATTATCCTTTGTCGCTCATTAAAAGTTCACCGTTTGGTCGTCTTCCTTTGGAGCTTCCGGTGGCGTCACACGACTTCCATCTGCATGCTAATGCCACATTTACAAAACCATCCACATTTACAACAGTGTTTAATATTCTTCGCCTTTCATTTCCAAACGGCGAAAATGGTTGATTTAAATTTTCATGATAGTCTATGAAATAATTCCTAACTAATTAATAACCAACTCGCTTTCGGATGATGGAAAGCCCTACGATTCTGTGTTGGCACTTGGCACTAGCTATTTGGTCCATTAGCTCCGTCCTGTCTTCGAGAGGCTTGCGACCATGCGAGCAAGTTTCAAGCGCTTCCACTCCTCGCGGTTCTGTGCTGCGTGAAGAGCTGCGGCACCGGACGCCAGTGATATTTGGTCACTTCTCTGCTTTTACTGCCTTCTACTTTGCCGTGTTTCTCCAAGCAGGATTTTTTCAGTTGGGCGAGCATCGTCTCCAAAGTATCTTAAAATACGTTGTAGGCAGATAGTTGAGAGCCTATTGTGGATGCCCAGCTCTTCCCGAATGGACACAATAAATTGTGTGTCTAGCTGTCCATGTAATTTCGCGCAATAGTTGAACAATAATGCGAAGGACTGAAATATTATAACGGTAACAATATAAATATGTAAAATATGTAAACGCCACAGAAGTCTCGACTGCTCCCAACCGTCTGGAGTCAGTGACACTAAGTTGTCCCCAATTGGTGTATGTTGTGAGGCTCACAGTAAGATTGAGAAGGTGAAGGTGAGGACCTACCTGGTTATTCAGACATCTTCACCAAATATGGCAAAATGGCCATGCTTTTTTAAAAATGCAAAATATAATTAATTCCTTCAGGATCATTTGGCGCCACTCCCTTTCCGAGCTTTAGGTTTATTTATATTTTTATGAGCTTTTACTGGAATCGAATTGTTTCTCTTTGGAATGACCTCAATTTATTTAACCACCCTTTGATGTTCCTTGTTAGGCCTTTCCTTTAATGTTATATTACTCCAGTAATAAGGTTTATGCGGGATTTTCCATTGGTTTGTAAGCTTTGGTTTAAGTACCTACATACACTAACCTAATCCTTGTAATCCAATGTTAAAGCCAACGCCATTTCCTTTCGTATACGGAAAATGACCTACCGTATAAATTAAATATATTTTCGGGTCATATTTTGAGAAATGCACACATTTTCAAATATTTTATTTACGATCTTTTTATATCCAGTCTTCAATATAACCATTTCAAATATTTGCAATTAAAATTATTGAGGAAACCGCTATCGTGCCTAACGAATTAATTTATAACGTCATTAGCATAATAAGTGGGTAGGTAAGTAACTACGTAATATATTATTAGGTACTAACGAGTAATAAAATGGCAACCCTTAGGCCCTCTGTTCATTGAGATACCTACAATCTACGTAATTGTGACGAAACCACAAGTAGCCTGCTGATATACTACTTTTTAATGCCAGTCTCCGTACACGGCGCTATCCGAAATATACTGAACTTGATCATTTTTCACATGCAGCCATGGAGTTAACACGCTGTCAAGCGATGTCATATGACTTTTTTTCCAACACCAATCCATGCCTTCTCCACTAAATCCTTTCTTACGTATTCTGTTACAGTATAGTTACATAAACATGCATTTTTTCCACTTCCAGAACAAATCTAATATTACTTTCATGTTCCGACGTCATTTCTGTCAAACGTCAAACGAATAAATATCAGACACAAATGATATAAATATCAGATTGCAAACCGACTGCCACCGCGTAGCGCCGTGAACGGGCACCAGCAAAATCGTACGGTACTTACGATCGGCGCGTATGTTACGATCCTCGTACGATCGCGCACGAGAATCGAGTATCTTGTAAGTATCTCCGTGAACGGAGGCACTTATTCAATTTGCTCTTTTTACAGTTTTCTTCCGATCTCGCTCCTTTGTCTTAAATAAAATATTTTATGTTTTCCACTCCGTTGAGAAAATCTAACGACCACGTTTATGCAACATGAACATCGTGTTATTAATTGAAAATTTATACTGCCGTACTTCTATTGAAATCGGCAAATTATATTTTCTTTACAACTAACTGCCCTGGGTTTAGATTTTAAAACTGATGATTATTTATTGCATTTGAAAAAGATGTTTTAAAAGAGTTGAGGGTCACTTTTTTGACAGCATGAAATTTATCCCCCTATTTGGTTCTGAGTTCGGATTTATCAAGAAATGTGGCACTATGTTAAATGTTTGAAAAATCACATTTTGCACCTACTTTCGTTCTCTTTCCATTCCTTTGGACCCTCGTTCACCTTCGCTTCGGATCTTTCCCCCGATATGTTTGAGTGAAGAGGGTTTTCTTAAAGTTCAACGATGAAATAATATGTTCGTCTTCGGTTCTGGGACCCAAAATGTAATCCAAGGCAAGAAATTGCGATTTTTCTGTTTTTTCCGTGAAATCTCTTTGCTTTTTCAGAATTTTTATTTATAATGTGTCGCAAAAGCGAAGGTTTAAGTCAGGCTTGTCTTTTGGGACTCTTCCTTCTTTGTGATTGTTATCGACATCCTTCGCCAAACAAAATTATAGTCTCAGTGAATAATAATAATGATAATAAATTTGGACAACTTATATAGCGCTGTTTTTGCGAAAAATCGCCTCAAGAGCGCTGATAAAATATGACTGCATAAACATAATGATTATTTGCTTTTCACTCTTTGCAAAAATTATCTAGGTTTCGCTGTTTGAACTCACTCGCAGTCCCTTTGAACAATCGTAACTCATTCATAAAGGTCAAATCGAGCCGTTTACTATGATCGATCTTTTCTTGTAACTGACCCGCTCATTTGGAACAAACTTCCCTCAGCTCTTACTAATATCCAGAACTTGGCTGAATTCAAAAGAGCTTTAAAAACAAACTTATTTAAAAAATCATACCTTTCATGAATTTTAACCCCTTTTCAATCTACTATAATAAGCCATGTTTCTTCAAGTTTCTGGTAATTGTTTGGTTTCGATTACCTCCTCACTATAGTTTTATGTGAACTCCGAATTTGTATTATTTCTAAACGTAAACTGCCTTCTATTCTATATTATGATTTAGTTTTAATGATTCTTGTTGAATGGTACCGTTATGGTTTATCATTATATATTGTCCTGTGCCAAAACAGCACTCACTATTGTTGTTAATATTGTTCTTTAGGAATTGCTTTGTATATACTGTATATTCTTTGTTTCACATTATTTAATCAATTTTGTAGAGACTCGTAAGGACCACTATAGGATTAATTTTAAGTTTATTATAATTAAGCACGCTTGAAGTGAAATATCACAAAACTGCGCTATATAAATACTACGTTATTATTATTATTATTATAACCATCGACCGCTTATTCGAAATCTAGAGCTCAAACTCACACACGCACTATCGGTATCACCAAGGTGGCTAGGGGGCTGAAAGTATTTTTCGCTCAGCTCAGCTAATTTTTACCTAATTGTGGGGTAAAACAGAATACCCAGTAAAACAAAATCCACGTTAATGATTCTGTTTTGTAATTCGTGTCGAAGTTTGCATAAGCAATCATTACTACTTTGAGTAGGTACTAGGTATCTACATCGCCCATCTACTTGGCCACACTTTGTATTCAAATTGGACACCTCCATTGCGGAATTAAAATGACGAATCGCCCAACGTGTCGCATGGTGGTCGAAATCATCGTTTTTAAGTTGCATTTTAATTTACTGCGATCTCCTTATTACAATATAAACAAACTTAGATAGGTGTGGTCCTGCTTTAAGAGCTCCATTGTAACCTCTCCCTCTTTCTTATTAGAGGGAGGTTATGAGAGCATGTTTTTTCGTAGTGCTAAAAAATATATGATGATTGTTTCACACGTGTGACCGCTAATTTGGTCACAAAAACTGGAGGAATGGGTTATTTATTATACTAGTTAGGTAGGTACTAAAGATTTTTATTATCGTCTTAAATTTATGGGCCAGTATTTTAGTAACTTTTAGTAATGGTGTCAGTCGGATTATTTTTAGGGTTTCTAACAGAGAGCAACTTAACGAACGTAAATATCTCTCATAGCGAGTTCTCCTAAAATCGCTGTTTTTTCGAAATTGATATTGTCGCTAAATATTTCTCTTTATTAAAATATATTATTAAATGTCAACATTCGCTACCGTGTCGTCTTGAAAATCAGTCAGTTTAAATACGTTTTGTATGTTGAACTAAACTGAAATACGTGGATTTTTTTTCTTTATTCATTGTATTGTAAATTTCATAATTTGAGGAATTGTCGACCACCATGTTAGGCACATTCCCGTGATGTGGTGGTCGATTGTATTCTTGCAACAATAGTGGTTAGAAGTAAGATTGTAGAATAATGTATTATAAGTTTGAACAGCGCCCTTGAGGTGATTTTTCGCAAAAACGGCTCTATACAAGTCATCCAAATATTATTATTATTATACCTTCATCTTTATATTTGTACAGCGCCCTTGAGGTGATTTTCCACGAAAACGGCGCTATATATATTAGCCAATTATTATTATTATTATTTATAGCCAACATATTTTTGCCGATTAGATGTTTTCAATAACTTCTTATTGCCCTCGCCGCGCGCTGCCTCCTTACTGTCCTTGAATGCCCTCTGTGCCCCCCCAGTGGCCCCAGCGCACTAGCGGATCTTGCCGACTTTGGGAAGCACTGGACTAGATTATCAGATTTTCGTTGGATCAGTCATTATTTTGTTAAGCCTATCCAGATCGTAATATTTTTACTACCCCCATAAAATCATCGTAAAAAATATACATAGAAGGTAAAGCTACGAATTATTAAAATAAATGTGGTAAAACACACCTTGAAACTTTGTAGGTACTGTAAGTAACGATCTCATGGCTTTGTAAAACAACAAGACGCCACGCCACGTTGGTTGGCATTTTCATTGTTATGTTTCGGTGGCGTCTGGATTTTGACAGTTTAAAGTTAGTTTACGGCCTGTTTTGTTAGTCTGGAAATCCTAGCCCAATAACGGTTCTTTAGAGAAAATTCCACGGATATTCGTGAACGTTTTCATGAATAAATTTCTTATTAGGAATGACTTTTTGAAGCTTGTAAACCTCATTGTTATATTTAATCATTGAAGATGATAATATACTCGTATGTACGAGTATATTAACAACTTTCAGTGATATTATGTACCTATGTAATTGTTTTGTGTTTAATTCGTGGAACTTCTTTTATTTTATTTAAATTAAATTTAATAATGTTATTATCATGTTCTGCAAGTATTTTGGTTTTTATTTTTGTTATAGCTGTTTCGGCTTGCAAAACCATTTTTAAACTGTGGTTAACTAGTTTTTGAAGGTGTTGAAAAAAACCTTTCAATGAATTATGAAACAGATACACAGACATAGAAAAAAAAACAGAGTGTGCAATTCACACGCGGTAGAAGTGAAAGCGAATAGTTACGAAGCACCGAACAAAGAGGATACTATCTTATTCTCTCACAGGCTAAATCCTATAGATGTGTGTGTTTGCCTCTTTTTAGTGTCGCTATTTTTCGTTTCATTGAGTTTCAAATCACAACGGTGCTAAAGAAGTTTTCACTTCAAAAAAGGTAACGGTCGCAACTGGGAAAAGACATCTTCTAGGTTGCAATATAATATAATCTAGTTATCTAGTAGAACAAAATTTTACAGTCGTGAAAATATGAGGAATTCTTTATTTGAAATATGAGATCGATCAAAATGACCGAATATAATTTAATTAGATCTCAATAGCTCGATTGGTAGAAAGTGTTGGTCTCGGTAAGCTAGAGATCTGAGTTCAATTTCATTTTTCATTTTGTTGTTAAACATCCTCTTTTTCAATGTTTAAATTATTTATTTATTTATTTAAGGAACATAAACAGTCTTAATAACATAATATACATAAGAGGATAACACAAAAGCCAATTATTAATGTTCGCAGTTAGGTATTTAGAAACATAAAAGTAACTGAATGTAAACTAGAATATTTAAGAAAAGAAAAAAAAAAACAGGACAAAGCAGCAATTAAAAAATATATATTGTATAATCAAGGTGTAAATTCAACAAGTGATAAACCTAAATATAAAAACACAGCAATAAAATAAATGCGATTATAACTGTAAAGAAAATAGGGTGCAAAACAGGTATTTGGATTGGGACGGGTAAGGGGAGGACAGGGATAAAGGAAAGTTGCCACGCAGGTAATTTAAAAATATTAGGTACAATTAATTTAATCATCATGAATATGTGTTATGTATTATTCGCACGTAGAATGTTATACAAGGAAATTCTGTAGCGAAAGTAACTAGCAGTGAATATGTCAGCAAGTGTTTCTAAACCTGCAAATTTAATGTTATAGTAGTTATATGTCCTTTGCATAAATTCATTTTGGTTGGAATTCGTGTTGCATCTATCAATGTAGAAAAGGGTATTTTGTCTGCTATGTCAAGTCGGCGCTTAGAAATTTATTTTATTTAGCAACTCCGGGCAGTCAACTTTCGAGTTAATAATTTTGTACAGGAGCATCTGATCAGCGACAAGCCTCCTGTCGAGCAGTTTCGTGATTCGAAAATGGTTCTTGATTTCATCGTAAGAGTTGTATACATTGAATGATTTAAAATTGAGGAATTTGTGAGATCGCTCCTGAACTCTTTCTAACCTGTTGACATAAACAATATAGCGCGGGTTCCAAACCTGTGAACAGTATTCCAGGTGAGGACGAACATGTGAATTGTAGAGAATCAGATAAGTCTTAGTGTTTTTGAAAAATTTGCATGTTCTTAGTACAAGGCCTAAACTCTTTGTTGCTTTGGTGACAATGCGATCGACGTGTTTATCAAAGGTAAGTTTAGAGTCCAAAAGAACCCCGAGGTCACGTATATAATCTTTATTTGTTAACAGCAATCCAGAAATGGTGTAATCATGCAGTATTTTCACACGCTTATGTGTGAATGTGACTTTGCAACACTTAGAAATATTGATAAAAAGCTTATTTCTAAGACAGTAATCCGTCAGTCGGTCAAGATCTTCTTGTAAACGCACAGAACAGTCTGGGGAGCTAATAGGAAGGTTATCTTCATATCGTCGGCAAATAGTAAAATTTGAGCGTTGTGAAAACATGTCGTAATATCATTTATATAGATAGAGAAAAGCAAAGGACCCAAAATGGACCCCTGAGGTACACCGGAAGTGATAATTTTCCAGATGGAGGAAAATCCACCCACTGTCACAGCCTGAGACCTGTTTGTTACGTATGAAGATAACCAACGAAGGAGATCTCCATGAATACCATGATTAGCAAGTTTTCTAAGCAGGACGCTGTGGTTGATCTTATCAAAGGCTTTGCTATAGTCGGTGTAGATTATATCAACTTGCACACGTTTATCCATAGAGGCAGACAAGAAATTTATAAATGTTACAAGATTTGTAGCAACAGAGCGACCTGCAAAGAATCCGTGCTGAAATTCATTGATCGAATTCTTTACCACAGGGAATAACTGGTCATAGACTATGTTTATTTATTTATTTTTTTTTTTTTTATTATAGCGACTATATAGAAAAATTTTACATACAAAATGAAATGTGAAATTAAGTACAAAATATTGTATTTCTTAGTCCTCCTCACTAGGGGGTCCTGTGTCGAGGAGGACTAAAGTTATTCAAATATAGTTCATTTGTCTTCTATGTCGTTTTTAGCGTCTTCGCTAGGGTTTTCTCATTGACCTCTTTAAGCCATATTTTTATTCTTGATTTGTATTCAATTGGATTTTTTATTAGTTTTATGTCTTGGGGGAGGATGTTATGGAGTTTTGTTGCAAAGTATGTATAGTTTCTTTGTCCAAATGTGGTTTTATAACTTGGAATATTTTTTATATCATTTTTATTCGATCTAGTGTTATGCATACACGGTCTAGTAGAGGATTCATTATTTTTGAAGAGCTTCAATAATATATTTTTGGAATATATTTGTTGTACATTTGGTACGTCAAAGTTATTGAAAATTTCAGTTGAAGGCGTTCTAATTGGTACTTTCAATATGGTCTTTATGATTCCTTTTTGAATCGTATTCAGGCTGTGTAGGTACGTATTTGCAGCAGATCCCCATCCTATGATTCCATATTCAATTCGAGAATGACATAACGCATAGTAGACCTTTTTCATATCCTTTTTATTTAGCACGTTTCTTAGATTTTTGAAGAAATATATAAGGCTTGTGAGTTTTTCCGTAATACCTTTGATGTGTAGGTCCCATCTAAGATTTTCGTCAATTATTACTCCGAGATATTTTATGTTTTGTGTTTTTTCGATGACGGGGCAGTAACATTGTATATTATTTCCATGGCATTCATGTAATTTTAGTTCTAGTGATTTTATTGGTTGGCCCCTTGAGTTCATTGAAAATGTTATATATTTTGTTTTGCTTATATTAAGGGTAAGCGAGTTGATTTTAAGCCAATTTTGAAGTGCACTAAGCCCTTTTTCAGCCTCATTAAATGTATCAGTCCAATTTTCTTCTTGAAATAATAAAACAGTATCATCAGCAAAACTGATTACGTTTCCTTTAATGGTAAGGTTAGTTAAATCGTTGATGTAGATAATGAACAGAATCGGTCCCAGTACACTTCCTTGAGGAACGCCATAGTTTAAAGATAGAAGTTTGCTCTTTTGTTTGCCAATTTGTACTTGTTGTTCTCGCCCTGTTATATATGACTCCAATAAGTTAATTGTTGATTCGGCCATTCCTATTTTTTTTAGTTTAGTTAGTAATATTTTATGGTCTATTGTGTCAAAAGCTTTTTGAAGATCTATGAATAAAGCTAAACATTTTTTCCCATCATCTATGTTTTTTATGGCCATGCTTGTTAGATTTTCTATGGCATCATTGGTGCTCAGATTTTCTCTAAAACCATATTGGGATGGTGATAGTAATTTGTTTTGTTCAAGAAATTGAACAATTTGCTTCTTCATTACAGTTTCCAAGATTTTTGAAAAAGAGCTTAAGAGACTTATGGGTCGGTAGTTATATATATCCTTTTTGTTACCACTTTTATGTATGGGTATAACTGTAGCTTTTTTAAAGCATGAAGGGAATACATTTGTAGATATAGACAGATTGACCAAGTATGTCAATGGGAAGGTCAGTTCATTTTGTAGTTGTTTTATTGTTTTATTTGAGATTATGTCATTTCCCGATGATTTATTAATATTAAGGGATACAATTGCATTTCTGATTTCAGTATTGGTTACATCAGTTAACTTTAATTTGTCTATCTGGTTCATATTTTCCTTTTCTTCTGGTAAAATGCTAGTTATTGGTTGTCTGATTTTCTTTGCTAATTGTGACCCTATATTAGTAAAAAATTCGTTTACGTATTCGAGAATTTTGTCCGGATGCTTTGCGAAAGAGATTTGGGTATTTTCAATTGTTAATTCCTCCATGTTCTTGTAATGGGATGATTTTGCATTTGTAATTTCATTAATGATCTTCCATAATTTGCGCGGGTCATTGTTACATTCGTCTATTTTCTTCTTATAATAATTTTCTTTTACAGTTCGTATAACATTTTTGCAAATATTTCTGTACCTTTTGTAGTATCGTTGTATAAAAATATCACAAGGATTTAATTTAGATTTCCTATGTAATTCATCTCTTTTTCTAATGCAATTTATAACGCTTTGAGTTATCCATGGCTTAAGATGTTGGTTTTTATGCGAAATCTTTTTTTCTATTGATTTGGTATTTGATACGATGGTGTATGTTATATATTCAGTGAATTTACTCCAGGCATTATTTGCATCAAGGTTTTCCAGTAGGCTTATCCAGTTTGTATTGAGTAACTGTTGTTTTACATCATTCCATTTGGTTTCTGTCTTTTGCACGATAATTGGGTAGGGCTGCGATCTTTGTATTTTCTTTTTTGTAATAGATAAAATTGTTGTATAGTGGTCGGTTATAGTAGAGGTGAATATGATAGATTTGGTTGATTTAATATTTAATTTATATTAATTATGTAACCGTTTTAGTCACAGATAAAGAAGAACACATGAAATGCTTTGTGGACGTGTTTCGTGATCCAAACATTTGGCCAACAATTAAATTTTCAATACAAAACTGTGTTCCATCATAATGACGAAATTCAAATGGGATGGAGATCTATGATGGCAGGCGAGTGTACGTGTACGTGAGACGGTGTGCGTGTTAAATGAAACATTTGTTTCCATTTAAATTTGTTTGGAAGGCTAGTTTTCTTCTTTATTTTTTGGTTTTAGTGAAAATTTTGAAAATATTGTAATGGACCGAACTCACCTGTTTGAGCTTTGAGATTTGAACTTCTTTGTTTTTCCCTTTTTTTTTCGTCCGGTCTGTGTGTTGATCTAATCAATCAATCCATCTATGTGGTACCTTCCTAATTTCTTTCGTTAAGCACTCACATTTTGAATTTCTACCGTTTTATAACATATTTCTCTTGAACACTTTAAGTTATTAAGTTTCTAAAAAAATATATATGTTTTTTTTAAGATAATAATCCAAAACATTTGCCACGCCAAAACGGTAATTATATGAAATTCTATCTAAAATTATTATTAACACGTTTTTTCTATTATTTTACAAGTTATGTGTGTGAACAATTTTCACAGGGTTTCTTTAAATGCTATTTAAGACATTTCCTACAAGATTTTTGCTATATTTTAAACGAGTCGTGTTTTATTAAACATTTTCACAATTTTCGTTTAATTATTGTCGTTTTTAATATTAGCGCGCTCCCGAATAATTAATTCTTGTTTTCCTTTCCGATCTCATCCGTCTTTTCCGTGGTTTTATACACGTACAACTTTAGTCCACTTTTGCCTTTCCTTTGACTGTTTGATTCCTCATTGTCCATCTAAATGTGGGTTAGTTAGTTAGTAGATACTAAGACCTAGTTCCATATTATGGTCTGCTAGCCTTGGTTGCTTTGACCACCTTTAATAATGAATAATGACCCCTGAATTCAGTTAGTCTTTAACCCAACTGTCCATGTCCTTCTGAATATATTTCCGAAGTTTCACTCCAAAGATTTACAGATTAAACTATACTTCACAGTGTTTTCGTAGCCTCTCTTTCAAATTCCATGGCTATGGATTCCTTTCTCCGTTCGTATTATGTCCTCCCTTTAAGTAGAGGTGGAATGATGGTGCCTTTAATGTTCCTGACGTCTTGCGGACATCCACAAAGCGGGCAGCAAATCATCCTGTCCTTCGACGTCACGGTATGCGGTCTTCGTGATATTCTCCCACGAACATTTACGTATCTACATTGAACTATACACCGCTACCTACTGCCAACTGACTTCTGAATTCAGCTCCGTTCACATTGGCGTTCTTTGATTCATGTAAAAATTCCCATTCTGGTTTTCATCCTGTCTCACTAGGGTAATAGAAAGTGGCGCGATGGTTACTCATTGGCCGTCCTTCATACTTTTTTTATGTGAAACTTCACAAGAGTCCCAACTGCTCCAGTCTGGAGCTAGTGAGACTATGCATCCTCAATCGGGGTATGTTGTGAGGCTGAAGGTAGTGGGGAGGGGAAGGAGATGGCTATTCAGATATGATCACCAAACACGGCTAAAGCCACTTCAAGTTACGTTTCAATTCTGAAAGGTGGTATTGCACCACGGCGATACTGAGAGTATTTTCCACTCTGGGACGTTCCGAAAGTGTGCTATATATATTATTTGAAATGAATAAATTTGTGAAATAACACATCAAATAAAATTTATTTGCGCACGCCGGGATTTGAATCTGCTTCCTCCGGATTGCTAGTCGAGAGCTTTGCTCCTCGATTTTACTGAACCGTTGCAATAAAAGCAGTATTTGTTGATGTTAGGTGCAGGCCAAGCGTACAGTTAACATTAACGTCCAACTAATGTAATTGTTTAGACTTTATCGTTTCTTAACTTCTTATTTGAATGCTTTCAGCAGGGCAATCTTAACTCTGCGGGCTGCAGCCTTGAAAAAACTCTACTTTTACACAAAGTTTTAGATGCCTGACGTATTTCACTACTTGTTCCATCAATCTTCATCGGACACTCATCGGTTAATGTTTTAAGGCCGCTACTGACGAGGGATATAATATGAAAATATATGTGTGCGTGACCTACACAGTCGTCCCAGACGAGTAATATACTGTATAAAACGCTTGGGTGTGGCCTATTTTTGTATATTATCTCCACACAGGAGACCCTAAGGTAAAAAATCTCTCAGGGCCTATGTCATCTATGGATGAAGGGATTTTTAGGGAAAGGAAATTCTTAGAAGGATAAATGTATGAGGGGTGGGTGTGTGAGGGGGTCAATGTGTCCAGGAGTGACGGACGTATAAATCCATCGCTTCTGGAAATCTGACTGGAGAGTTCAAAAGGTCTCCCTCAACCAGTCTCCCTATCCGGCCCGCCACACAGTAGGTGGGCAAACGCATCCGGCGCCCAGAACTAGGCAGCCCGTGAACCCGGTCATTAAACGTAGAGTGGTGGTTATCCAATAAATACCCGACTCCCAAATTTGAAGATATATTCTATATCGCCTAGATTATATTCCTTGATCTGCTTGCCGAGCCCCTCTCCCACCCTCCGCCAGCTTTCGTGTGTAGCGTGAACATAATATTATAATCTATATTTTACACGCCCAATTTTATTTACATATTATATTCTCCGGGTGTAACTCTACCTTTAATTTTATGATAAAAAAAATGTTTCAAATGTGAATTCTTACATTGTGTTTTCACAAACACTTTGTCTACTTTAAAAAAATCAATAATTTCGTGACACATGTGTCACGTGCACCTACCGAAAATGTTAATCCGATGACAGTTATGTAGGAAAGAAGCTCTGTGTTATATAAAAGCCGGGCAATAACTCCCGATTGCTGAAGCTCGCACTCTTTTGACCCCCAATGAGAACAAAGCTTTGGTTTGTTGTTTGCCCGGCGCGCTCCGGTCAAGGTTGGTCGCTTCGCCTAACTACGCATACAACCTTTGTGGGTTCTACAATCTTTATAGCTGGTTCAACTTTAAAATTATTATTATTGCTTTAACTCTACGGCTCAGACCTGGTTATGAACTTAGTAATTAGCAAACATTATACAATACAAAGTACTTGGCATTGTTTTCAACAGGTTGTTGTGTTGTGTTGTTGGGGTAGGTTGTAATTTTGATTTAGTACCTACCGTCTATTGTTTGTTCCAAAAACACTTGCTGGAATGGTTCAAATTGCGCGCATTTTTTTTTAAATTTCAACGTATTTCATACTTCCTATGTTTTTTCCATAAAATAAATGGAAGCTTTAAAAATTGATGTTGGAACTTCGTCACACAAGTAACTACGGAAATATAACGTAAATGGCTCTGAAAATTATTTTGATTATAGAAATGAGCAAAAAAAAATCGGTTTCGCATTCAAAGGTCATTTTTGAAAAAAAGGTCAGAATCTTTTCCAATGGAGGTGACGTAATATTATGCATTCCATTAAAACATTTTTTTTATTTCTTTTTCATCATCATCATAACTGTGCGTACTGAACAGGGCCTGCAGATACTGTAATAGTACACAACTGCTAAACCTGTGCAAATCGCAAGTGCGCCCCCCCGGTAGAATTTGGCAGCCACCTCTGGTCTGGAGCCCCAAAATACCTGAAAAACCCTCGACTCTGCAGAAACGCGCAGTCCGTTTGATTGATTCTTCCTCCTTAACGAACAGATTGCATCTTTAGAGCACAGGCGTTGGGTGGAAATGCTGTACTTGTTCTACCGGTATTTTAACGGAAGATGTTCCGAGGAACTAGCGTCATTGATCCCCTCGGCACCGGTGCATAGAGACACACGCCAAACGCGTATCTATTGTATGTTCACGGTTGACATTTGTCACGTGAGAACGTCACATTGTCGCTTATACGACTCGTTCTTGAGTTCAACAGCTCGGCTGTGGAACGATTTGCGGGCCTCTGTGTTTCCTCCTTCCTACAACACGGGTCTCTTCAAGGTCCATGTTCACTTCTTCCTTTCCTCATAAAGACCCTCCGCACATCATCTTCAAAAATAACACAGGCCCTGAAGGAAATTATTTTCCTTAGGGCCTCCTGTGTAAAGTTACTGTTAATAAAAAATCATAAAACTACATATTAGTTTTATTTTTTGAACCTCGTTAAACAAAACAATTCAACAAACTGTCATGCCGTCAGTGGGGCATAATATACAATACATACACGATGTCCGAAAAGTGGTAGGTAGTACAAGCGTGAAACTTGCGAATCTTGTTGATTTTGTGGTATTACCTTTGTTTATCTAAGCTTTCGTTTTCGAGTAAAACGAGTCTGGAGTTTAATTTTATTTTGTCAAATTTGATCGATTGGTCGCCAGGAGGCTAATATAAACTATTTAATGTCTTTTAAAATGCGTCAAAGCTTAGACCTAGCTATAAACATTTTTATTTCCCAATTAGGGGGGTTAGATATACGGTTGCGTATAAATCAAATAAATACTGCATTTACAAGTTTATTACAACAACAGCATCCATTTATGATTTACAAAATATTCGTATAGGAACAGTGGGAGCGAACACGTACCGGTTCACGAGCTTTTGCGTCGTCGGCAATTCGGAAGAGAATAGTTGTTCTTTAGTACCGGCAGTCGGTGATTAATATAGTGCGATCACTACTGGCGTTCCAGGAGCCAAAAGGAATGATTCCGCCACCGAAAAGAAGTAAAAAACGAATTACTCAGATCGGAAGAATTATTATTATTTTATTTTTTCTATGTAATTGATGTACGTAGATTCGCAATTTTCCTGCTTGTACTATGAGATTCCAGTCACAGTGTGTAGTTAGAGTACTTTTATCCAATGTTGATGCAACTTAAAACCTCAATATTTCTTAATTTTCATCACCATCATAAATTTCAAATTAGTTTTATGTTATGAGTTATGAGTCTCCTTTAAGATAGAGAATCGACCTTCTAAAGTGAACATAATATGATTCGCAAACAAAACAATTCAACACATGTCATGTCATGCCGACCAGTGGGGCGTGTAGGCACATTGCAACAAATTACAGACATGACGGCATGGCACATGGCATGATGATATGCACTGTATGCAGCATGTTGTGGTGTGGACTGTGGACATTGACATAGCTTCAGCCACGAAGCAGCTGTGCGGGAGTGCAGAACAGTGGCCAGTAGCCAGTGGCCAGTAGCCAGTAGCCACTAGACTGAACAATGTTGATAAAAGCTTACCGCGGATAGCTTCTTTGTAATCTCTCCCTCTTTCTTAGAAACGACTTCTAAAACAGACGGAGACAGTGATGCTATGTCCCAAAAATGAAAAAGCATGTTTTCGGGATAAAAAACACGTTTTAATAATAATACCTAATAATATTTCGACGACTTGTATAGCGCAGTTTTGTGATATTTCACTTCAAGTGTGCTTAATTATAATTATGCGCTTAAATCTAAAAATAATGAATTGATCACCGATACGAAACTATATGTATAATGATTTTACCAGTGATCGCGATACTGTACAGGCAAAAAATATACAGGACCATACTTACCTGGGGCACGGAGATTACTTGAGATTAACACTGTTTATTTAGAGAAATTTAGGTACAGTTCGCACTCAGGGGACAAAATTTGGAACGCATGATATATTTTGATCCATGTCTGTATTTTAATAATAATGTATAATTCTAAAAATAATAATACATAGTTCTTTTACCATGTTGGAAGGATTAAAAAGCCACAGAAGTTTATTTGTAGTACCTACTTATTAGAATATACATAACTTTTTTTAAATAAGTTTTTTCAGGTCGATGAAATGAGAGAGAAAAAATTCCAATTTTTTTCTACATTTTTTCAGTGTACATAGGTACTTAATTAAAGTTACCCACATGATCTAAAAAATGTAGATATTAATATTACTTATTGAAAAAGTTAAATTAGATAAAAATACACTGTAAACCCGTGCTAATGTTTAAGAACTACATTCCTGATTTCAGGATTTCAATCCCACTCAAAAGTACACACTTTTGTTGACCGGTAAAAAATTGTATTGTTTGACATGTTTTTTTGGGAAAAAACTATGGAGGTAGAAATGAGCCAAAAAAACATGAAAATATGGTAAAAATAACCTTGCACATGGCAACATTGGATGGAGAGGTTACCGGAAAGTTCTCGGTGGTAGGACCATATTGAAGTTAGTGGACGGTTGCGTGATTGCGTCACCGTATCTGTCGAGGCGTCAGGAGTCCCGGGCATATAAAAACCAAACCAAGTTAAATTAATTAGTTCTGGATCGTAAATCGTAACTAGTTTTATTGTTTCAGTGAGGTCTTATTGGTTTTCTATGAGTTTTATTAGTAGTTAACCACCAGAGGCTTGTTCCGAATTTTAACGCTCTTTTCATTTCCTATTTAACAAGAATATGTCTTGTCTTATTTTTGGCTATTGATAGATGTAAACTCCATAGCTTATGATGAAAATTATGTTGACACAAGCAGAAAGTGATCTTTATCTATAAATATCAAACAGAGAATATACTAGTTATAATAATAACGTAATATTTGTATTTTAACGTAATAGTGCAGTTTTGTGTTATTTCACTTCAAGTGCGCTGAACTATAATAAACTTAAAGATAATCCTACAGTGCTCCTTACGAGTCTATTACAAAACATGTCTGTGCAAATTTCAGTTTCACTTTTTTTCCTTCTACACAAATTGTGTTAAAACTCAAAATAATCACCCCACTCTCTTCTGTATCATTTAAAAAAAATGTTGTAATTTATTAATTATTTTGGTTAAAAAATAATTGAAAAAAAGTAAGTCATCTTCATTCGTAGGTACCCACTCCCACACTTTTCAAATGCATAATTTCATAAAATGCACAATATACGCATAAATATTGTCTTAGTAAATTATTGCATATCCATTGTCAATTATTTTTCTAAGGCAATAAAATCGTAACAGTCAGCTAGGCACCCATTATAAAATTTAAAAAATGGTCGTAATCTGGCCATTCGCAGATTGCAGTAATTTAATTATTTTTGGAAAAATCCAATTTAACCCGTAAATACACAATATGAAGACGGGTAAATAGTTTTGTCCGTAAAAGTACTCAATTTCTCCAAGAAAGGCATGCACAAGCACATACCAGTACAATATTGGATTGAACCACCGATATAATGCCTTTCTTACACTATTTATTCATATTCCTTTGCAGTGTAATCTGCAAAAAGGGTTTTTCCTAAAATAATTAAATTACCGCAATCTATGAAAGAGCAGATTATGAATAGTTTTTTTTCTGGTTTGCGGTGGAAATCGAAACCCCAACCTCACTACTCAAAGTACAATGCGAAGACCACTAAGCTATGGATGACTTCACACCTGCTATGCAATATGCAATCGACTACCATAGTTTTTTTTCCTTGTTTAATTTAATAGGTCAGACCTCTTCTCTTTATTCAATTAATATTCCCAAGATCGATCAATCTATTCATAATCTATATAAAAAATCGGCATTTTGATGAGCCGAAAGTAGTAAGAAACTCATAGTAGATAGATAAGGTCGGAAACTAAACAATAACATTGATGAATGATGGTGACTAAACCCCGGCCAATAAAAGGCCGAAAGCTTCGTGGGGAGGGGAAGGGGGCGCCATGTGGCCCATCGCTCAGTCCGGAGGAGTGGATTTGTGTTGTTTTTATACGTTTTATGTACCCGCAGAGCGGACTGTCCTCTTTATTCGATGGTTATAGCACGTTGAGCTTATGGGTGTACTGTCGTAATAAGCGCAAATGGGGTATCTGCATTGACGTATGAAATACTTGATCGAGGGTATCTGTCTACATATATATTTCTAGGTATCTTATCTATTTATATTATCTATAGTATGTGTAATATAAAGTGTTAAATTAGTAAATTATCCCGGTGTGGGTTTTTTTTTAACTACAGTTTTATTCCGATTGATGATATTTTATATACAAATCGAGATTGTATGTAACATGACATGTACATTTTCCTACCCCGTGAGCAGAATTTTGATATTTCTTGATGAAAATTTGCACACTTGATCTTTATGAGGAAATTTACTGTCGTATTGCCTGGGCAACGCTAGTGTTTGAATAAATAGAGGATCGTAGGCAAGTAGAAATGTGAAAAGTCTCTGTCTGCGTAAGATTTCGAAAAAATACCCCCACACCCTTTTCCCATCCCTTAAAATTTATCAATAAAACCAGATGCCGGCCGGCGGTAGTGTAGCGGTAAGGCCCTTGACTCGCATTCCGAAGGTCGCGGGATCGAATCCCGGCGTGGCAAATAAATTTGATTTTTTTTGTGATTAATTTGTGTTATTCACAATTTATTCATTTAAAATAATATATAGTATATTTGCGGCACGTTCCAGAGTGGAAGATACTCTCAGTATCGCCCTGGTGTAAGACCACCATTTAGAATTGAAACGTTGCTTGAAATGGCTTTAGCCGTGTTTGGTGACCAGATCTGAATAGCCAGGTACCTCCCCACCTTCCTCTTCCCTATCTCCTTCCTTTCCCCACTACCTTCAGCCTCACAACATACCCCAATTGGGGATGCCATAGTCCCACTGGCTCCAGACGGGAGCAGTTGGGACTCTTGTGCGGTATTCATGTAAAAAAAAAATGCTTCTTGACAAAATTTTGCATACTTCGTTGTCGTTCAAAATAAGAAAAAAATCACTGACTTTATCTGATAGCGCAAAATTCTGTATAAAGCCCTGAAAACGCTGCGCCGGGGATACCAACTGATTTATATAAAAATGAATTTCTGAAACAAAGATATGACGTAAACGAAGATAAGTACTTTCAGTATCGCCCTGGTCGGTTGCAGACCACCTTAAAATTGGGCTCTGCTTGAAATTATCTATAAACATCACATTGAATATTCTTAATATTGGTAAGTACGAAGTTTTTACTAAATAGATTAACTTTTTGACTTAATCTCGGCTTTAGATTTAGTCCAGATGAAACAACCAGTAGCGGGTCGTGGTTCTTGAGTGGGCTAAAATTATAATAATAATAAATGTTTTATTATCTTCTAATGATATCCTCACTCACGCATATTCAAATTTACTTATTTAGACAATAATGAAGGTATTGAAAGTTAGAATGAGAATATATCTAATGTGTATATGGGTAATTAGATTTACATTTCAATATTTTTTTCAGTTTCGGGAATATTTTTAGAAATTTTCAGCATTATGGGAAACAATCTAGATTACTGTATTCAAGAATAATTACACATCTGCTGGATCTGCCCTGATGATGGACACTGCAACGATGTCCGAAACGTTGGCTAAAGAAGGAGGTAGCGCAACCCGGCATAACACCCCAAAACAAATAACGAAAAAGAATAATTACGTCTATACATAATACGAACGAGAATAAATTATTATTTTTTTTTCTTAAATAACATAAAACCTTTTTCAGAAAAAAAAATCTGGAATCTTGACTAAACCCACAAATTATTTTTTATTATTTAATCATCGAAGTCAATATTATTGATTCTTAAAGGAAAATTTGGTACAGACATGTTTCGGGCGCATTTAGGAATTGAATCCAGGATCTCAGCCAAAGGAAAGTCGCGTCAAGGCCGAGGTCCTGGGTTCAATTCTAGATGCAACCGATTCTTTTTCTGATTGTTCTGTTTCAAGTTTTCGTTTGAGAGTCGCTAACATTGTCTTCAATGATTAAACACTAAAAATCCTTCCAAAGTAGGTACCCCCTCTGTGCTAAGTAAGGCAGTAGTAGTATCTAATCTATTCACAGCTACCGTTGTAAAAAGTTGTTTTGTTATTCGTGCTGATTCCAGACTCACGGCGAGAAGTCTCGGCGAGACAAGCACTTATCCACACTCTCATTTTTCTCACTCATGATCTGTTTCCCTTCCGGTATGGACGACATTACAGACGATATTCAAAATGCAGCAGGTTTGGCTCTGTGCGCCATTGCATATTATGATTTTGTGAACGTTGTAACTAAAAATAAAGTTTAAAAAAATAGAAAAGCCAGACGATGGTGGGTAACGCAAATTCATCGAAACAGAACAGGGTTGCTAATTTTTTATTTAACATTCTTTCGTTATTATTATAATCATGTATTCTTATATATAAACTGTATTTCTTTTTGAGTTACGGTACTTGCATCTCCAAGTCTGTTCCACGCATCGTGGTTCAAACTTTTGTCTTCATAATTTCGATGTTTTGCATTCCATAACACCGGTTCAGATTGAAAATATTCTATAAATTGCAACTCTTGTTGATTGTTCCACATTATTAACACAAGGAAACAAAATTTTCGAAACAAAAACAAAAATATAACGCACGTCTACTCTCAACCAAGGGCGGCTGGTCGCACAGTGTGTTTGTGTGCAGCACTGGCAAATTATAATGTCCAAATTTACTTTATTTACTTACTGAAGACTAAATAAAATCTCTAATTTAAATCTATAGAATCTCTAATTTAATAATTTCTAAATATTAGTTACCAATATAATGCTACGAATATTATCAGGAAGAATGTTTTTAATCTTGAATAGCGCGCCCGCCTAGCGCCCTCGTATCGGTGTGCATTCGGTTTGCAAACGAACGAAATCATATTTTTGTATGAAATATGTAAAACACCGAAAGCGCGTGGATTTCGCTATTTGTATCAGAATTTGGCTTCAATTGGTGTGCCACTCACCCAACATATTCCGATCCTTGCCGAAGTTTACCGATTGGCGGTCAATCATTGACCCGAACCATGACCCGAGGTGACACGAATACAATCGAATTTCGGCGAAGATCATACATAGATCAGTTTGCGTCTAGCGCAGTCTAGCGGCGCGCGCTTCACGTGACGTGATAATTGTCATTCTTTTGTTTTTTTTTTTAATATTGATTATATTAAATAGCAATAACCTTATTTATTAATATTTAATTTTATTACAAAAATGAGTGCAACCAGTGTTGAATATATAAGAGGAAATAACAGTTTGTTTGAAAATAAATTAATTATTGAAAATTCCTATTAATAATTTTAACCACCATTCAGAATTGAAACGTTGCTTGAAATGGCGTTAGCCGTGTTCGGTGACCAGATCTGAATAGCCAGGTACTATCCCTACCTTCCTCTTCCCTATCTCTTTCCCCTCCCCTCTACCTTCAGCCTCACAACATACCCCAATTGGGGATGCCATAGTCCCACTGGATCCAGACGGGAGCAGTTTGGACTCTTTTGTGGTATTCATGTAAAAAAAAGAAAAGTGAACCACCACATTCTCAAGGCAGCGGCCGCCACTGCTCTCAACCGCTCACTAAACAACACTGGACAAAACGTGAGTGTAGTCAGGGCTGGGCAAAATACATGTGCTGTAATTAAAATACAAATTACAAAATACTTTTTCGCATGTATTTAAAATACGAAATACAAAATACTTTCAAATCGTGTATTTAAAATACAAAATACAGTATTTTAACCATTTTTTAATTTCAAATACAAAATACAAATTACAAAATACATTTGGTTTTGGTAGAACCTTTGGTTGCAATAAATTGTCTTAAGTGCCCATATCTAAGGGTGCGTTTCCATAGAAGCAAAGCTGAGCAAAGTGAAACAGAGACGTGCTAAAATTCACTAATCATATTGCTCAGGAGACACATCTCGTCTCCGCTCCACTTGTAAATTTTGTGGTATAGGACTTAGGTGTTAGATTATAATAATTATTATTATAATAATACTAGCTAGTTCCCGGCATGCGTTGCAATGCCATATTCAAAGAAATAAATTGTTTCTCCCTGCATTTCCTTTCCCGTGCGTCCCCGTTCCCCTACCACATCCCCTACCCTTCTTGCATTCCCCTTCCACCTTCCCTGCCTACCCACTCCCACTCCCCCATCCCGCCAACCCCCCGCCCGCGTTCCATATATTTAGTCCCAGTACATTCAGTTTTCAAACAACTCGCCTGCCAGCTATTACAATTTTTTTATTCAAATTTTCATTTTTCACATATTACAAATATTAATTTTTCTATATTATAAGAACAATCAATCAAATCTGGTACTTAACATAGGTACCTATTTAAGATATCTATAATTCAAAAAATCCATAGGCAATTCTTTTGTTACAAAAAAAACAGCTGCCTGCCAAATTCAATTTCATCAAACGCGCGAACTTTCAAACGTGCAAAGTTAAAAAAGTTGTTAAGTTTTCTGAAATTATCCAATTTCCTGCGTAATTTTTCTTTCCGTAAGAACCTTCTATACAGTATTAGAAAAGTTAAAAAAATAAATGAAATAGGTAAAGTCATTCTGAAGTTATGGCGTGACCAAGGAAAACAAGGATTCATTTTTATATATAAATGGATGACATTTGTATAGTGCAGTTTTGTGTTATTTCACTTCAAGTGCGCTCTACAGTAATTAACTTAAAAATAATCTAGTAATCAGTCAAATTATTCCTATAGTGCTTGATCTAATACTATGGTACAAAAATGTACAATACAAAGCAATGACAAGTATAATATAATATGATACAAAATGTACAATAACAGTGCTATTATAGCACAGGACAATAATAACAACTAGCATGACGTAAAAAAAAGTAGAGTACTTTATAAAGCAATGATATAAGAGAACTACAAATAATCATTAGTAAGAGTGCTACAGCAAAAGACAGTACAGGATTCTAGCGTTTTTAGTCTATGTATTATCTATGTGTGTTTATTTTTCATTAATTATTATGATCGCTAAATGTATTTGAAAATGTATTTTGAAGCCATAAGTATTTGAAATACAAATTACAAAATACCTCAGCAGCAGGTAATTGAAATACCAATTACAAAATACATTTTTAGGAAGTAATTGAAAGAATTAATTGAAGTAAAGTACGTATTTCAGATACTGCCCAGCCCTGAGTGTAGTAGTCTTCTTGCTTCTCGCCCGAGAAATCCTTTGAAGCGGCCAAATTTACCGCCAGCAATCCGAGAACAGGCGAGTCCGAGAAAGAGAATGCGAGAAACTCCTCACATTCACGCTTCTCGGGTGTTCTCGGGGCTTCTCGCCGTGAATCTGGATGGGCTATCGGAGTTACTGATGAAGTATTTATTTAAAATCACGAATGGAAACGATTTAAGATTTAATTACAATTTGCTACTGTTTTTGTAGCAATTCTAACGCAAGTGCCCAGTTCAGTGTTCACAGTTGTCCGGATTGATTTATCGGCCTGCATAAGTGCGCTGCCAGTTTATTGTAATTATTTACATTTCGTTTTATGTATATCGTGATCAGATGAAACAGAAATAAATAAGTGCGATGAGAGGTTTTATCATTAGTAGATCATTTAATATCTGTTTATATTCCAAAAAAGGTTAAGGTATGTATTTTTGATTTTGGTAGGTAGAGAGGACATAATACGACAAGCATCGTTTCTGGCTCACACTCCTTGCTTCATCTTATGTCGGTTCCTCATTGCTGAGGATCGTAACACCGAAAGTCTCCTCCACTCCTCGTGGTCCTGCGCTGTGTGGAGAGCCAGGGACACCCTAGTATTAGAGCCAGAGATACTTGGTTACTCCAACCATTGGTGACCTTTCTCTTTCTTCATCTATCTATACATAGATACATATACAGTTAAGGGACGTGCTTGACTTACTTTAACCAGTGATTCCTGTCATTATTTGGAGTAAAAATGTTAATGATATTTTGATCTGCGGTTACTTTTTTTATCAAAACCACAAAAAACTTCCTTGTGTCATCACTGGTCACTCCGCCTGTCAGGTGATCGTAACTGTCCAATATTTCCTGACTTTCTTTAAAACAATTTCAAACTTTTTTCCACCTATTTATTTCTGACCGTAACTGGTTTCAGCCTGTTAGGGCCATCTTCAGGTTGGAACTGATTACGGTCGAAATAAATTAATTATAAAAACGTTTAGAATTGTTTTAATGTATTATTAAGACGTAATTCCACCACGAATAGTCAGTATCAATAGTTTTAATGTTTTTTTTTATTGCTGCAAAAACTTAAACTTAAGTGCACACAAAACGGCGTGTTTTATGTAGTGTCGTAATTTCATAATGTTTTCATCGGCTTATCTTTCTTTATGTTTTTATTTATAACAGCTAGACTCACGAAAATGCTTTGGCATTCTCAAGTATCTAAATTTATCCTTCTACAAGATTATTCCACACAATTCCAGTCGACGTGTTTCCACTGCATGCAGTCGTCTTCTGTAATAATAGTACTCACGATGAATCACTTCGTAATAACGTTGAAATGGTTAAAATCAGGGTATTATTTGCCTGCAATATTTCCCATGATTAATTGTTATGTTTTATCGGGATGATTAATAAGTTTATGAATGAACAAAATAATTAATAATATTATTTTCTTACATAGTTTATGATTTCCATGCCGGAAGAAATAAGTACAGCGAATTGAATTCTTAAACCAAATTTGAAAATTTGATGAAGCATGATCAGAAGAACAGGAAATTATCTCAAAACCCAACACTTTAATCGCCAATGCTGTAATATTAGCAGCCTGGTGACTGGTGACGTCCTCCTTTATAAACTTCACAAATTATAATTGTTTTGGCGACCCCTTGATGCCTTAAATTTTAAACTCAAACTAAATATTTTGGAAGCGCGTACTTTCGAAATGTTCGAAATCAAAAACATTGCGAATTATGCATCAATCCTTTATTATGTACTGCAGCAGGAATTGAACCCGTAACCCAACTCAAATGTTACTATTACATTACGATGGCCATAAAACAAACAACGTTCAACAATTAATGTGGCAATCATTTTAAAAATGGTTGAGTTTCATACTGGTTTATCGAGATTCCCTTTGCTTTGTTAAGATAAAATTCACAATAGTAATTTTATAATAATGATGGTAGATGTCTCCATTGTTACATAAATGGGATTAACATTGAGATGAAAGTGATAAGTTGCAAATGATAGCTCAATGAAAGCGTTTTATTCAGCGTTATTTTATGGAATTAATTCACAGTGCTATCTCCAGCTTGTTATCGCGAAATGTCTCCCATCCCGGAATCAAAAGGTTTCCCATTGTTATTGAATTATTTTTCTCACACAATTTCACTTTTTGCAGCGCGATTAATTTATAAATTGTGTATTATGGAGATTGTTGTGTTATATACTTGTGATGCAACAAATATCACCATGCAACGTAACCACGGGCAACTTTGAAAATCGTCATCTCGTATTATGTTTATATCTCATCTTTACAATTTTTACAAAGCCGCGGCTGAAAATACTCCACCATAACCATTACTAGAAATTATGAAATTTATTTTATAGTATCGAAAGAAAATTGTCATTAAAGTAACTTGGAGAAATTCAAAACGCAAATTTCAATAGTATTTCGTCAAATGTGTACGTAGCTCCGTTGAATAAAGCTTGGACGATTACTATGGAAAAAACGAGACTGTAGGGTGACCAGAGAGATGGGGATATTACAATATGGATGTGTCTTTTCAGATGGGCCTTATGAGAACATGAATAGCTGCACTCGTAACATGAAAATGTTTTTTCTCCACTGTGAGTAGCTGAGAGCTAATGCGTGTGGTTTCTTCCCAGGTCTTCGGAGTTCAGCTAACACAGAGGGAAAATACTTGTTGAAACTCGTTTAAATCTTTTGGTAAAACGAAGGGTAAAAACTTAATAATGGACATAATCGACATTTTCATATCGAAACTTCACTTGAACTATTTCGATTCTTAGAATTTATGGATTAAATTGAATTTTTTACTGGCTTTTACATTTGCACATAAATATTTCCAGTTTTGCCGACTCTAGGCAGACCCTAACCTTAATTCTTGATTACTATTACCCATCTGGGGACCTCTGTTTCATTTTCCCAACCGACTTATTGAAATTCCAAAGGTCATCTGAAATTCGTGCTACGTGCCCAGCATAACAGTCCCATTTGAGTAAAGAGATTTTATTTATTTATCTGTATAAAGTATGTTTACATTAGGTTTTTCGATGCCTGTCTCACTAGGATATACCTGTGTCGAGACAGGCGTAGATTGTGACGGTAATATCAGCTACTTTTGTCTTGCTGCTAATCCATTGTTTTGTACATATTTTTATCTCGTTAGGAGAGCCATCCTGTTTCTTTCCGAGATTAAATTTTTTGTAACAACGTTCTTGGTGATAGTCCATGTGTAGCGCAAGAATTCTTAGTATAGTCCTATGTAAATTCATTAAAAATCAATGCTCATTATAATGAATTGGCATTACAATCCATATATGAACCCACTAATTGGGCGTAAATAAATTCTCAAAAATATACATATGTAGACAATCTATTTTTTTGATTATTATTACATGCGAAACGTTACAATACATTTAGACTTGCTATTGTCTCATAACTCGAAATTAAATACGGCAAGTAAGAAACACTCGTATGTTTCAAATAAATTCTTAATTCTCGTTGTTCATGTACGACAAAGATAGACGAATATGTGCGAAATAAATAGTGAGACCAGGCGGCGTTTTCGTATTCAAAAGTTCTGTTGAATACTACCTAATACTACCTAGAGTACGAGGCCTGGCCTGATGGATTTTGAGGTGTCGAGTGATCAAACTATAAAAGAGCAATGACAGTTTGCAAAAGGGCTGCGATTTTTATTGTACTTGTTGTTACTGCTATTTGTATTGTTGTTTTACCGCAAGCATATATATAAATCAGCAAAATTATTCTACTATTTTAAACAGTAAAGTTTTACTTAGCAACAGCACTGACTTCGTAATTTGGCTGTTGTGCGCCCAGACGCTGTACTTTAGTAGACGCTGTACTTTAGTAGACGCTGTACCTTGCATTCTCTAATGACAATCTTCACAAATCTTCGAGTGTAAAATAATTGTAGATATTATTTGTATTCTATAGATAAAAATAAGTTATTTGCGTGTATTAATTATTATTTTTTTAAATTTATTGCTCTTATGGTTACATAATTTGTTGATTTTTCGACCACCATGCTAGGCACATGCCCGTGTTACGAGTATGTTGGTCGAGTTGCAGGTTACAAATGAAGCTATATGAAATGCTATTCTTTGGCTTTGACTAGTGTTTGCAGAGTATTGAAAAAAATTTCTCATTTCACACACGAGGGCATTCTGGCACTTTTTAAATGTAATTTATTTAGATGTAGCACACGACCTTAGTACTAAAACTACGAAATCGAAGACAATACAATTAACTTGTTTTTGGCTTGCCACTTGGAGATTTCTACAGGACTTTTATATACATAATACGAGTAGGTATTATAAAGCCATTAACAATATTATGTCCGTTATCTTACTAATATTATAAACGCGAAAGTTTGCAGGGATGTATGTGTGTTTGTTACTCTTTTACGCAAAAACTACTGAATGGTTTTTAATGAAACTTTACAATAATATAGCTCATACATCAGAATAACATTATAGGCTATATACAGTGTGTCCGGGGGTAAAGTGCATTAACTTCGGGAGGTGATTCTACATGATGGTAGGAGTAAAAAAGATAAACAACTTTTTCCGAAATTCCAACTTTTTTATCCCGTACAAAAAGAAGTACCTACTAAAAATCCTTAGTGTGAGGTACTTACTTACTTGCTGAGAGCCCGCCGCGGCCGGGCGCCCGACTCGATTGTGATTGGCCCGTATCGTAACAGCGGAAAATAATAAATCCTCCCGCACTCGCCTCGCGCCGGCCTAATTTTATCTTTTTACCTCAAAACTACCCCTAAAAGTTGTATTTTGAAAAAAGTTATTTATCTTTTTTACTTGTACTATCACGTAGAAACACCTCCCGAAGTTAATGCACTTTACCCCCGGACACCCTGTAAAATGGTACGCTCTGGCTTTATGAAATTTGTATAAATGAAAATGTGTGTTTTTCAAATTATATTTTAGCGGCAGGGATGAAAGCCAGTGGGAAGGGAGGGGGGAGGTGGGGTTCGCGGAGAGGGAAGAGACAAGGAAGGGGGAAGGCAGGGACGGTGGAAGGGAACGAGGACGCACGGGAAGGACATGCAGGGATAATCAATTTATTTTTTGGAATGGCATTGCAACGCATACCGGGGACCAGTTAGTACTGTTATATTTTATAATAATTTGCGTACTAGATATAACGACTCGTGAGACGTTAACTTCCTTCAAAGTCATTAATAATGTATTATAAATCATCATTGTCATAAGACGCCATGTTCGTGACAAGGGGTCATCGGCAATATCCATTGTCAATAGGTCAAGAAGATACTTTCTACCCTCGACTAATGTCACACAATCAGTTTAATGTAGCAGAATAATGACGAATGACATGAAGGAGAAAATTACGATTTACGACGGTTGGTTCGTTGCACGAGTTCCAGTTATTTACCATAATCACAACAAAAAACTATGTTTTAAGTAGTTTTACATAGTATCTTATTTACATAAATATATGCCTATACGGGCATTTACGAAACATGTGATATACGTGATAGTGGAACAGTAATCATGAGCTCAATTCTGTTAATTAAATTATACAGAACATAGAACCCATGCAAAGGAATAGTAGTATTACGCTAACATTGATTTATTGAGGTATGTTATTATAGCCTGTTTTGAAAGCATTTCCAACTGCAGACTAGGTATAGGCGAGTATCTAAAGGGAACGTAAGTGACCAACTTTAAGACCCCCACCCCCTGAACGGGTCACGTAGTATGGGTACGTTCCCCAAAATGACTTAGTCCTGATATTGTTGTTGCAGTTGTTATTTTAAAAAGTTTTCCTGTTAAAATTCGAATTTTGCTATTTTTATATTTGTTAATTATTTGAAACTAGCGCAGACCGCTGAAAAATCCCGGGATATTATTGTAGAATTTGTGAAGCTGAAGGTATTTAAACAAATTATTCTAAAGACTCATCCTACTAATATTATAAAGGTGAAACTTTGTATGGATGTATGTTTGTTACTCTTTCACGCAAAAACTACTGAATAGATTTAAAAAATTCTTTCACTAATAGAAAGCTACATTATTTGCGAGATCTATAGGCTATATTCTTATTCCTAAAATACTTATTCCTACTTTACTGAATGGATTTTAATGAAACTTTACAATAATATAAACATATAGGCTGTAGCACAGAGCTCTGGCATTACGAAATTTGTATGAAAAAATTTCAATAGGTAGCACGATTAGTAAGATATCTATAATTCTTTAATCGATTCAAATTATTAGGGAAGTAGGTACTTCGCTAATTTAAATATTTTCTAAAATAGAATTTTTATTTAAGAATCTTTGTTTTGCAAAATGTCATTCTCAAATTTTGACATCACAGAACAATTATTGTTTTAATTGGATAGACAGGTATCGCATTTTTTAAGTATAAAACTGCCGTACTGGATTTTTTGGTAGAATTTAAAAAGAAGAATAATAATTCGTACTTAATAACTATCTCTAAAAATGAATCACCGAAATGTATGTACGTATTTTGGTAGAATATAAAAAGAAGAATAATAATTCGTATGTAATAACTATCTCTAAAAATGAATCACCGAAATATACGTATGTATACGAAATATATAAACCCGACGACTGAACCAAATTGGATAATTCTTTTTTTGTTCGTTTTTTTGTATAAAACTACCGTTGAGTTCTGGCATTATGAAATTTGTATAAGAAATTATAATAGGTGGCATGCGAGCAATTATAAAACTGAATGTATCGGGATTGAATGTGTGGAATGTGAGAGGTGAGTAGGGGGAGTGGGGAGGGGGGAGGGTGTGTTGGGAGGGTGTTGGTGGAGGGGGGAAGGGGAGGGGGAGGAGGGTGGGGAAGGGGGTTAGGGGAGGGAGAGGGGGGAGGGAAGGAAGGGTAAAGGGGAAGGATGGAGGAGGGTGTGGGGAGGGGTAGGGGGTGTGGGGAGGGGTAGGGGGTGTGGGGAGGGGTAGGGGGTGGGGGGAAAGAGGTTGATGGGGGGGAGTGGTGTGGGGAAAGGGAATGTGGAGGGGTAGGGGGTGAGGGGAGTGGTGGGTGGAGTGGAGTGAGGGAAGGTCGAGGAGGCGGAGTGGGGTGGAAGAGGGGGGAGGGAAGGAAGGGAAGGGGGAGGGGTAGAGGAAAGGGTTGGTGGAGGGGGAGGGGGGAGTGGAGTGCGGGGAGGTGGAGGGTGATTGATGTGGGGAGAGGGAAGATGGAGGAGGCTGAGTGGAAATCCCCTAATACCATGCGAGCGAAGCCGCCGGAAAAAGCTAGTTTCTAATAAAGAATGAAATAATTTTGGCACCTTCTTTATCGGTTGTCTGATATGATTATCAGATTGTTGGTTCCAATTTTGAAAATCGATAGTTTAATTATTTTCAGCAAACAAACGTGCCCTGGTGGTGGACTGTGAAAGGGCAGTCTGAAACTTTGTCCGAAGAAGGAATACTTGTGGAATACCCCAAAAATAAACTTCTAACAGTAAACGCATATTTTTTCCACTGTCCGTGAGAACCCTCTTCTTCAATTATATCCTAATCGTATTTTATTCCTCGCCCGTTGTCAAAGTTAACTAATTCTTATTTTAAAATCGTATTCTATTATTTTAACAACACATTCATAAAAATCCTTTCATTCCACATATATCTCTTTAATCTCTCACTCACTGATCCCTAATTCTCTTAACTATCTTCGTCTGTTTGTTCTATTGTTGACTTACGAGCTCTGTTCCCTTCTTCACACAATAGCATCTTTTCATCTTTCAACTTTCATCATATCTTTATTATTTCCCCCATCAAACAAATCGGTTCCCCATACCTTCTTTCTACATTAAAATCAAAGTATTATTCCATCATCTTTTACAGCCTTTTGACGTCATTAATTCTCTCTGGCGTTTGTTTGTAGATTTAAAAATACTTTTTTTAAAGTGAGTACCGCACCAGAGTTCCAACAGCTCCCGTCTGGAACCAGTGAGACTATGGCTTCCTGATTGATGTATGTTGTGAGGCTGAAGGTTGTGGGGAGAGAAGGAGATGGGGAAGAGGAAGATGGAGAAGTACTTGGCTGTTAAAATCTGGTCTAAAGCCATTTCAAGCAACGTTTCATTTCTGAATGGTGCTCTTACGTGCCGCAAATATACTATATATTATTTTTATTTAATTATTTGTGTAAATAACGCAAATTAATCAAATAAAATTTACTTGCGCCCGTCTTGATTTGAACCCGCGACCTTTGGATTGCTGGTCGAAAGTCTTACTCCTCGACCACAAGGTCTTCAAAGTTGATTTAAAAATACATTCCCAATCTATTTAACCTTTTCTCTTCTCTGAAACATTTCACTCTGTTATTTTGTTCCCCATTACGATCACATTTATAATTCAATTCCTCTTGTTTCTCTAGCTATTCGCTGCAACTTTAAAGCTTTGGATTCTCGTTACTCCTTTATCTACTAGGCAACTAGGCTACCAGTTCCGTTACTGCAGGGTTACTGCAAGTTTTACAAATACATACGTTTCATTTAATTCGTTTTTTATTTGCTTTTTTACTGTCGTTTTGCAAAGTACGAAAACAGAATTACGAACCGAAATAACGGTCAACGGTCCCGAAGAACAAAATCTGCTAAAAATTGAAAATCGTTTTGTTGGCTTATTTTGTTGATTTAAAAGTATGTATTTTCGGAATTTTTAGTAGAATGAAATGAATTAAGTAGCCTTGTACATAGTTCATTAGATAAATCATTTAAATGCCTGGGAATTTTTATAGATCTCAAAAAAGCATTTGACAGTATATCACATGACAAACTTATAAGTAAATTAAGAAACATTGGATTAAATGGTTCAGCTCTAGAATGGATAAAAAGCTACCTTTTCAAACGTCCCCAAGTTGTAAAAATTAATGGTGTGCTTAGTTCACCAAAAATGAGTCATTTCGGCATACCTCAAGGTACAGTCCTGGGACCGTTACTGTTTATTATCTATGTTAATGACATATTCATACAAAAACTAAACGGAAAAATAATATCTTATGCTGACGATACTGTCATAATAATTGAAGGTACGGATTGGAATACTGTTAATAACCTAGCTAACATTGATATTAACATATTGAAAAATTGGTTCGATAAAAATCTCCTCTCTCTAAACACTGAAAAAACAAAATTTATCCCATTCTCTATCAATAAATTCAAATTAGAACCAAATTTAAACATCATAATACACCAAAGTAAATGTAATAAAACTAACTGCAATCAAGATTGTGCTATACTTAGTCCAACTCCCAAAATCAAATATCTTGGTGTATATATAGATCAACATTTTAAATGGAAAACACATATTTGTGAACTCGTCAAAAGGATTAGGAAATGTATTTATATATTTATTAGACTTAGAAATATTCTTAGCTTAGAAAACCTAAAAAGAGTGTACTATGCAACTGTTCAATCTATATTGCAATATGGTATTATTGGCTGGGGAGGAACATATGACAATATTTTAAATCCCCTCAAAATTGTTCAAAGGTTGATAATTAAAGTAATCTTGAAAAAACCGTCTAAATTTCCTACTGAAATTCTTTTTTCAATATTCAATGTGCCTGTAATAGACAAAATCTACAAAAAATATTCAATACTTCAAATTTACAAAGAAATACAGTTAAATACTCGTAACTTCCAATTCAATACATCAGCAAGATACCAGAAAACTATTAAAATTCCTAAATTTAATACTAAGCACATTCAAAATTCCTATCTTTCCTGGGCATAATCTATTATAACAACCTCCCATTAAAATTAAAAACCATCGAAAATATGCAGGAATTTAAGTCCAAATTAAAAAATTACCTTAAACTGCTATAAAAGTCCCAAATATGTTTACTTTGTATCTTAAAGTCTGCTATTTTATAAATCATTTATTCCTTCTTTTTTCTTTCATTTCTTAGTTTCTAAATCTCTGAGTCTACTATTGTATAAATCTTGCGTTCTTTCTTACGTATCCTTTACTTACTTATTACAATAATTTTTGTTACTAACTTACATGATTCTTCCATTTATAATGATTTTTTAATTTATATTATGATTTTTTTAAACTCTTCAGGATTTTTATTTTTAAATTTATACAAGATTTTTTAACCTACTTTTTATTTGCAATAGCCGTTATTACTAACTTACACGATCATTAATTTACTAATTGAGCTAGAACTCCCTCACCAAACACAAGAGCATTGTCTCTTTATGGTGAGGAAAGGCAATTTTTTTTTTTTTGTTAACCTTATGTAACTATGTAACTATGTAACTGTTATAACTTCATATGTATTTTTAATAAACATTGCCAATAAAAAAAAAAAAAAAAAAAAAAATATATCCCCAAGCATATTTTGATTTATATATATATATTGACCTCTTCCCGTAGTATCCTGATCCTGTAAGAAGTTGCTTGACAATGTTGATCCACCTTTAACACCGTATAGCTCGGCTTTGATGAAATACATCTGTATGAATTGGCAACAACGTTACTACAAATACCAAGGTTGCCAGTTTCTCGGTAAAAGTTTTTGATATATTGCACATAAAATTTTCGAACTTTGTATGGAAATCATACGCATCTTATTTGTTGATCCGTCCAAATCCCCATACGTTGCCGATCCGCCCAAATCCCCATACGCGGTTGATCCGCCTGTTGATAATCAAAGATGGCTGAAAAAGGAAGCCTTCTGATTGGTCGAACGAAGCCTTCTCATTGGTTGGCAGATATGGAAGGCACCTACTAAAAAAAGATATCCATTTGTTCAGCAAAATTTTTACAACGGTTATGAAGAATATATATTCTTCTATATTCTCCACAAAATATTCAATTTGCTGCCCGCGGTCATTCGACAGGCGTTGCATCTCGCTCTAGCAGCATTCTAGCGGCACTTTAAACAAACGAGACAGCGCTAGTTTGATCAAGCCCCAAAATATGCATGTTATGCGACAAAATGATATTGTTTAAAAATACGTTTGATTTAGAAGGTGGGTGTGTCGAACAAATGTATTTTGTGCCAATTTTATTGTAATTCCAATGCATAGAAAGGCTAGTAAAAGCTTCGATATATAAATAGCATATTTTTTTGGGTTCAATGAGTGATATTTGTTTAGGTCTGTGCGGCGAACGCGTTTGCTTACCTACTGCGTGGCAAGTCAAATCGCGAGAGACTGGCTGAGGGAAAAAATAATTCCCCTCAGGGCCTATGTCATCCTTGGGGATGATTTGTGGAGGGTATTTTTAGGAAAGGAAAGAGAGAAGGATTTAGAAAGGAAAAAATGATCCGACCCGCCACGCAGTAGGTGGGTAGATTCATCCACCGCCAAGACCTAGGCAATCTTCACCCCATGAACCCAGGGCACCCCTGCTAAGTCACCTAGCTTAGCTACCCACTTGGAGTTACCTATGGCAAAGGTTTTGTTTACACGCCTCCCATTATGAAAATATACACACAGGAGGCCCTGAGGAAAAAAAATTCCCTCAGAACCTATGTCATCTTTGGCATCTGAAGATGCTGTGTGGAGGGTCTATTTGGGAGAGGAAGAAGAGGAAGTTCTGAGAAGGAAATAGGTATTATGCTCCCGTTGCGATGCAAGACAACGTTTCGAGAGAGTGCAGCTGAAGAAGTCAAAGGGACTCCCTCAATCATTTTCTCCCGATCCGGCCTGCCATGCAGCTGGTGGGCAGACGCATCCGCCGCCAAGACCCGCACAAACCTCACCTCATAAACCTGGGTACCCCGGCTATGTCACCAAACGTAGCAAACCACTTAACCTATACCCAAAGGTTGAGAGGCGGGTATGGGTACCGCCGCCCCGGGAAGCATTTTTTGGTTAACAACACCTCTGTCAGACGTCATCCCAAGTGGATCACTACGTTTGGTGACTTAGCAGGGGTTTCAGGATTCAAGGGGTGAGGTTTGTCTAGGTCTTTACGGCAAATGCGTTTGCCCACCTATTTATTTTACGAATTTTATAGTCACCTCCGATCTATATGGATAAAATGGATCTAAAAGAAACTAAATAACTAACTAACTAACCATCACGCCGTTTCCCCGCAGGGGTAGGCAGAGAGGACGGACCGCCAAACAACTCGGCCTTGGCACACACTCTTTGCCTCACTCACATTCATACATTTTAGCATACATTCTCTTCTATTTTTCTGACTTTTGACACGGCCCGACTCAAGTATCTGATTCACTTGATCGTGCCATTACTTCCACGGGTGTCCACCTGAGAAAAAATCTCTTAGTACCTACCTTTGTCATCTTTGTGAATGCTGTGTGGAGGGCTTCTTTTTGTGAAAAGAAGAAAAGGAAGTCCGCGGAAGGAAAGGGGTATGAAGGGTGGGTAGGAATCTGGGGGTCAGTATGTCCAGGAGTGATGGACGGATGAATCCATCCCTCCCACTGCGGTGCATGGCGTTATTCCGAGAAAATCCAGCTGGAGATATCAAAAGGTCGCCTTCAAGATTAAGATTTGGGAGGTGGGTATGGGTACCGCCGCCCCGGGAACCGTTTTTTGGGTAACCAATACCTCTGTCATAGGTCACCCCAAGTGGTTCGCTACGTTTGATGACTTAGCAGGGGTGCCCAGGTTCATGGGGTGAGGATTGTCCGGGTATTGGCGGCGGATGCAGCAGCCCACCAGCTGCATGGCAGGCCGGATTGGGAGAGAGTGTTGAGGAGTCCTTTTGACTTTTTCCAGCCGTAGTCTCTCGGAACATAGCCTTGCACCGCGGTGGAAGTGATGGAATCCTGGACACACCGACCTCCAGATTCCTACCCATCCTTCATCCCTTTTCCTTTGGGGTCGTCCAATAATCACATGATGTTTTTTAGCAATTTTTTAACCCCCTCCCTCCCCCGGTGATATGTGGTGAGGTTTAAGACTACCCCCCCCCCCATACCGAAAATCACGTGTATTCTTTTAGTACAAAGTAAAGTGAAATTTTCAGAATATTATTGTTCGTTCGACGAAAAATAAATACACGTGATATCCCATTATATCCCCCCCCCCCTTGTGATATTTCGTATTTTTCTGAACCCTCCCCCCCCTTTCGAGCTTCGCGTGATAAATTGACGACCTGTTTTCAGAAGTTCCTTTCCTTCATTTCCTAAAAAGGCCATCCACACAGCATCCCCAAAGATGACATAGGCCCTGAGGGGAATTATTTACCTCAGGGCCTCCTGTGAGGAGCTAATGTAAAAAAAACAGTGTCTCCCGATCCGTCCTGCCGTGCAGCTGGTGGGCAGACGCATCCGCCAACAAGACCCGGACAAATCTCACCCCATGAACCCAGGCACCCCTGCTAAGTCATTGAACATAGCAAACCACTTGGGGTGACTGATGGCAGAGGTTTTGGTTATCCCATAAATGGTTTGTGGGGCGGCGGTACCCATATCCGCCTCCCAAATTAAATTTTACCACCAAGACTAAACAAGTTAGCAATTTAAACCGAAAACATAATTTAACACTTTCGCTGTAGACTTCAATTGTCTGTACTGTTGTTCTTTATCAATTCTTTCGACCAAAAATAACATAATAACATCATTTGGAGAAACTTCTAACGGTACTTTACAGTGGCTATGTGGGGTGGATAGGAATCTGGGGTCAATGTGTCTAGGAGTGACGGCCCTAAAATTCCATCCCTCCAAATGCGGTGCAAGGAGATGGGTCGACAGAGTCCGGCTAGAAAGGTCAAAAGGCCTCCCTCAACCAAATTCTTATCCGGCCCGCCACGCAGCAGGGCAGACCTATCCGCCGCCATGTCCTGGACAAACCTGATACCATGAACCCGGTCACCCCTGCTTAGTCACCAAACGTAGCAAACTGCTTGCAGAGGTGTTGGTTATACAGTAATGGTTCCCGGGGCGGCGGTACCCATACCCGCTTCCCAAATTGGAATACCTCGTTTATAATAATTCAATTAGTCCTTACTCAAGTCATCTAACCCGCGACCTCTGGATTCCGTCTCTAATAGGTGTGCTGAATCTATTTAATGGTTACAGTAGTTTTTCGAGTTCGAGTCTTTGGTCCCCACCTTAACTCGCATCAGAAAGTTTCCCAACCGGGTAACGATAAAAAGCCGCTCTACCTAGTCCGTACAAATAGTTTGGCACGTGTTAGGTGGTAAATAAAAACACTTTTCAAGGGTAAAGTACCATGACGCAATTGTGAGGCGGTCTATCCTCTTAAGTATATTTTAATCTTTATAGAACGTACCGATACTAAATCGACCTGAGCACGTTCGCGGTCAAAACTTGGCAAATAAGAACGTACCTACAAGTACCTACTAAAAGGAGCAGAAAAGTTCGACAGACCGGCACCATCCATATATACATATATGGATCAACAAATAAAAACGTGTAAAATGTATATGACACCGAAAAATGGGCGTGGCTTACAGGTAAATCTCGATGTCAAAAGTTGATCCACATGGATCAGGATATGTATCCCAGCTTCGGTAACGGATCCACAAATCCGGATAGATCAACAAACTCAAACGGATCAATAAAAAACTGGTGTACCGTCGCGCAATATCAACTAAGTACGTGAGGAGATAAATATATATATATATATATTTTTTTTTTTTAATTGGCAATGATTATTAAAAATACATATGAAGTTACAACAGTTACATGGTTACATAGTTACATAAGGTTAACAAAAAAATAAAAAAATTGCCTTTCCTCACCATAAAGAGACAATGCTCTTGTGTTTGGTTAGGGAGTTCTAGCTCAATTAGTAAATTAATGATCGTGTAAGTTAGTAATAACGGCTATTGTAAATAATAAGTAGGTTAAAAAATCTTGTATAAATTTAAAAATAAAAATCCTGAAGAGTTTAAAAAAATCATAATATAAATTAAAAAATCATTATAAATGGAAGAATCATGTAAGTTAGTAACAAAAATTATTGTAATAAGTAAGTAAAGGATACGTAAGAAAGAACGCAAGATTTATACAATAGTAGACTCAGAGATTTAGAAACTAAGAAGTGAAAGAAAAAAGAAGGAATAAATGATTTATAAAATAGCAGACTTTAAGATACAAAGTAAACATATTTGGGACTTTTATAGCAGTTTAAGGTAATTTTTTAATTTGGGCTTAAATTCCTATATATATATATATATATATATATATATATGTAGAACAATTTTCTCGGTTAACCCGCGTAACGTAGTCCTTAAAAGGACTTTTTTAACTCCTGGCGTTTCGGACAGATCACACTGTCCATCTTCAGAGGCCTTATGTCTTGAGTTTTCGTCTCAAACTGATAGCTTTCGCATGTCTGTTCGGTCCAAAAGCTAAAACTTAAGTACCGAACAGACATGCGAAAGCTATCAGTTTGAGACAAAAACTCGAGACATAAGGCCTCTGAAGATGGACAGTGTGATCTATCCGAAACGTCAGGAGTTATAAAGTCCTTTTAAGGACTACGTTACGCGGGTAAACCGAGAAAATTGTTCTACATCTTACACCCGTGAAAACCTTAATCATAACATATATATACACTTGATTTGTATATATATAGATGATTTGTGTTCTGTCTTATGCCCAGTGGAAGTGCGTTGTACAGCTTTGTTGCAAAGTAACTGAAATTTCTTTAGCCAAAAGTTGTTTTAGCGTAAGGGATAAAGAGATTATGCTTTTTGGTTGAAGCATCACGACCAGTTTAAACGTTGTCAAAAACAGTTCTGTGTTTGGAAAGATACGCTAGTATATTTTTGGCATAAAGTTGCCTAGTGTCCAAAATACTGAGTTTAAAGATTTCATCCGAACTACTTGTGATTAGTAGTTTTTAGAATATTCTTTATGATTAGTTTAGGAGCCTTAAATATCGGGTCAATGGCGGCAGCGTTTGCTTCTTCCCAGGCTGTAATACCGTACTCGATTAAAGATTAAAGCAGTGCGTAGTGAGTTGATTTAAGTTAAGAAAATTGCGATTATCGTTATATGTTTTTGGGGTGTTATGCCGTGTTGCGCTACCTCCTTCTTTAGCCAACGTTTCGGACATCGTTGCAGTGTCCATCAAATGCTTTTGGCCGTGAAAATCTTAAAACTTATCAAATTGCGATTATGTCTAAAAGTACATATGTGGATTTTCTCAGTTTGTTTGCTGTAGTGATAATATATATTCTTTCCACTTTTCGGAACATTCACTGATGTCAATTTCACTGGTATCAAAATGTGTTCGAAATTGAGCCCAAACCAATTTGGGTTTAGGGACAATCTCAGCACTCAAGATGCAATTGCTAAATTAACTTCAACAATAATACAAAAATTAGACAATGGAGAAAAGTGTCTTGGTATATTCATCGACTTACGCAAGGCATTTGATAGCATATCACACTCCAAACTATATGAGAAACTCATGCAAATTGGATTGGACGGAACAGTACTGTCATGGTTCCAAAGCTATCTAAAAGAGAGATTACAATACGTCAAAATAAATAATACACTAAGTGAACCTAAAACCTCATCATTTGGTATACCACAAGGAACTGTCATCGGTCCTATCCTTTTTATTATATATGTAAATCAAATGTTCACTCTTCCCATAGTTGGAGATATCATATCTTATGCAGACGACACTGTAGTTATCACTAAAGGGAAATCATGGGAGGAAACAATGAGTATAGCAAATATCAATATAAACATACTCAAAACATGGTTTGACCTAAATTGTCTCTCACTTAATACGGAGAAAACTTATTTTATTCCTTTTTCTTTGAAAGAAAAAAATGTCGAGAACAATATAACTATTAAAATCCATTCATCACAGTGTGAAAATAAAAAGGAATGCAACGATGAAAATTGCCTACCAATAACTTGCAAAAATAGTATAAAGTATTTGGGTGTCATAGTAGATAGACACTTAAAATGGAAAGAACAAATCCAAAATACAGTAACCAGAATAAGAAAACTTATATACATATTTATTAGACTGAGAAACATCTTATCATCTAATATGATCAAAACTATCTATTTCTCTCTTGCCCAATCTATACTACAATATGGTATAATCGGGTGGGGTGGGACTTTCAAAACAAACCTCTTACCTGTAGAAAGGGTACAGAGGTTGATTTTGAAAGTCATCTTACGAAAACCATCTGTATTTCCAACAACACAGCTATTTGACTCTTTTAGGGTTCTCAGTCTTAATAAAATTTTCAAAAAGAACTCATTATTGCAAACTCATAAAGATCATTTCAATTCATCAACAATAACATTCACAAACATAAACAACCGACCACGATCACAGGGCAATTTAGAAATTCCAAAATTTAAAACGAGTGCTTCCCAACACCATTATGCTTATCAAGGTATAAAATTTTTCAATGCTCTCCCATATAAAATCAAGTCTGAAAAAAATTATAAAGTTTTTAAATCCCAAATAAAAACACTAATAGACCAACCCGACACTAATTATAAGTTTTAAATTCACCATCACAATAATAACAACAAAAAAAATAAACTAGGACATAATCTCTAAAAATATTTCATCACCATATTTAATTGAAAGCAAGTACATACGCATTATTTGCAGGCACCAAATTGTTACAACTTTATTATATGTACCTACTCTGACAATATTGTCAGTTATTATGTCCACTTGTCTTCATGAATATATATTTTATTAATATAAGTACTTGTAATAACATACTCTGTGTAACTATGCATTTTACAATGGCACTCCAAAATTCAAGCACGAGAAATATTTTCTCTTTTGAATTGTGAAGTTTCATTAAAAAGAAATTTACATATTGTTATTAGCCTTAAGAACCAAATGTTTTACTATGAATCTGTATACGTATGTATTTTTTTAAATAAAAAAAAAAAAAAAAAAAAAAAAAAATTGTTAACTGAGATTTTAAAAACCAATAAATTTACTTATGATGCCCTGTTCATATTGTTATTGTTTATGTTTGTATTGAGAGTGAAAAAGCTCCCGACGCGACGTCTTTTTCTACACAACACCTAACTTTGAACTATCTAACGGTCGAATAATAAAAAATAAAATAAAAACTTGTTTTATTTCCACAAAATCTACATTACCGACTTCATCTACTACAAAGTTAGGTGTATCAAGTGAATTAAGGTCTACAAGACTGGCGACTGTTCTATAAGACTAATGTTGGCGACCGACTTTTTTTAGGCAGTCATTTTATCTGTAAAAAAGACCAGATAGTCTTTTACACCCGGTTTGAACAGCGTTCAAGAAATACACGTATTTTCTTAGATACCCTTACTCCTAGGCTTACAAAAAATGTTATTAAAAGTCCGAGCAATTTTTCATTAAGATTTTAGGTATTTTAATACCTAAAAGAGTCTGTAAATCGACTTCGCAGCTGCTGTATGTATTTTAATAAATGAAATACGATGTTACAAACGATTAATGTGTCCTAAATAGAATAATAATATTTTTGTTTTATTATCGTAACAATCTAGGCCAACTCAATAAAAAAGTTATTTAAGGGGTCAGACAGGCTGTAAGGGAGTAGTCATCCCTTAATTATAACGTATCGCCCAGACTTTTATATCATAATTAAATATGATGTAATCACACCACATTATCACTAACACAATTATTATAAATTATAACCTAATGATAAGTTGCATATTATTTATTTATTAATTTATTTATTGTAAGAAACAAACAGCAATTTATATACAGGATGAGTTATACAAGAGGTTAAACATGAGGTAAGCCAAAACAGTTTCTTATGCTAATGTTGGTTATTATGATATAATATACAATTGTAATTGGTAATAACCATTAAATGAAAATGAAAATAACAACAACAACAAAAAAATATATAAGTATTAAAAATATATATTATGCAGCATTAAATTCGTGATATCGCACCTTTGTAATACTCGTACATTTTTTTTTACTTTTTGAAATATGGGCATACAGAGCTCCGGGCCAATAAGGCCCCTTTCTGTTTCATCATGAATTTATATTAATGGTTGTTGAAAAATTACATTATAACAACATACAAAATTTGGAATGAGCTGTACTTTTAAGGGCCTTTAACCAGCCAGCGGCCGCGAATCCAAAATTCGTCGAAAGATGTTCTTGCGATCGTATAGGGCGGTTCCAATGAGAAAGATTAATTATTCTCCGTACCACCTTTTTAAAATTATAAGTCAATATCGATTTTATTTCATTCAAAATTTGCTTTAATTTATGTCTTCATACAAAAATGTTGAAAGGCGTGATGATAAAACTATTAAAATTATGTACTTCTTTTAATTTAAGTAAGTATGTATAATTTTTCAATAATGTCTAAGCAAAATAAGAATGTAAAAAAAAATCTTAAATATATGTATTAGTTTGTAAGACCGTAAATAGACAAACTGAAGTATTTTCGTCACAAAACACGTGCGCGGATCTTTTTTTGAATGATTTTATTTGAACTAAAATTAAAATTCTGAAACATAGCTTTCCAGATAATGTATTGATTTATTTTCTAAGTCCAAACCAATACGGCTTTCGGTCGGGTAAGGGAACGGATGATGCCATCGCATGTCTCACGGAAACTATTGCAGGGAATATGAACCGTGGCAAGAAAACTATTGCCCTTTTCCTGGACCTGGCCAAGGCATTTGACACAATATCTCATAAAATTCTTTTACAGAGACTTAGAAATATAGGAATAAAGGGAAAAGCTTTTCAATGGATAGAAAGTTATATATCTAATAGATTTCAACAAACCAGAATTAACGAGGCTATTAGCACTTCACTAAAATACACTTTTGGGGTACCACAAGGAAGTACACTTGGGCCCCTTCTCTTTATTATATACATAAACGAACTTTGTAACCAACACATTGGTGGCAAAATTATCACGTTCGCTGACGATACAGTTATTTTGTTTGAAGGAGATGATTGGAAAGAAACACACCACCTTGCGAACACAGGTATAAACAGAGTAAAAAGTGGCTGGACAGTAATTTGCTTACACTAAACATACAAAAAACAAAATATCTCACATTTAGCGCTACCCTTGCAGGGCAACCCAAAACACCTCATCACCTCACAATACACAATATTAAGTGTAGCCTTGGAAATAATAACCATACTTGTAAATGCGAAACCCTTGAATGTGTTAAATCTATTAAATATTTAGGTATAATAGTGGATAACCACCTTAAATGGAAACAACAAATTGAAAACACAGCTAATAAAGTGCGCAAGCTTATTTATATATTTATAGCATTGCGGGAAATTATAAAAACTCAAGACATTAAAAAAATATACTACGGGCTCTGTAACTCCGTCATAACCTACGGTTGCATTGGATGGGGTGGAACAGGATTAACAATATTATACCCGCTACTGAAGGCACAGAAATCCATTCTACGCGTCATTATGAAAAAACCCTTCAGATACTCGAGCGACGCTCTCTTCAAGGAGTTTAATGTGCTTGATGTTCGACAGTGTTACATAAAAAAAATAACAATCTGCGTCCACAAAAATATAAGCAAAACGATAACAGTCGATCATAATCATCAAACCAGAAGTAAGAGCAGAAACGACCTTTCCATTCCTACAAGCAATACTGCGGCTTATCAAAAAGTTTTCTCATACCTGGGACCAAAAATATACAACAAAATCCCCTCTCAATTTAAACTGTGTGATTTATCATCCTTCGGTACTAAAATTACAAAATGGTTATTAGACTTAGGTAGGACAGATTCCGAAAAATTATTAAAAAACGTAGTATGAGTTGATTTCTTCGATTTTGTATTTTGTATTTTCCTAAAAAATATATTTTTATTTTTCTTTCTTACATTTATATATTATATTTTTATTTTATATTTTACATGTATCTATCTGGATTTTATTGTTTATTACTGCTAATTAGTATTTTCCTAAAAAAATACTTTTTTTTTATTTTTCTTTCTTACATTTATATGTTATATTTTTATTTTATTTTATATTTTACATGTACCTACCTGGATTTTATTGTTTATTACTGATGTACACCTAGAATAACACAACTTTTATCTGATATTGTACCTAATATCTAAGTAACTCCCCCAATATGTACCATTATTGTTTATTATTATTGAATCCATTAATGTGAAATTATGTACATGCAACCTGCCAATTTGACTGTCCTAAAACGGGAAACCTTCCTAGTTGGACAGTCAAAGCTTCCTTTTATATTGTTATTATCTTGTATGTAATAAATGTAATAATAAAATAAATAAATAAATAAATTTGACTGCATGATTATATGATTTGAAATGTGTGTTGTATAATACAAAATTTTGTTTGAAAATTGAAGAAATCTGCCAACGACCAATGGCATAACCTTATTAACACGCGTTTAATAGATAAAAGAACAATCTTTCGAAATCAATTTATAATTTTTAGTGGAAAAGAGTAAATAAGTCTAAAATCTGATTTAAAAATGACATATTTCCGGTTTCCTCTGGTTATTCCTGTGTGCGAGTATATATGCAAATGTGGCGGTTGTATATGTGTAAGTATTTCAAAGGAGAGCTTTTGCTTTAAATGACCTTTCAAGATTATAACTTCATCGATTTATTTGTTAACTTTTTAATAAGTAATGGCATCACCAATTTCCTAATTTTTTTTTAACATTAGCTCAACACAGGATTTCCTGAGGAAAATAATTCCCCTCAGGGCCTATGTTATCTTTGGGGCTGTTGTGTGGAGGGTCTTTTTAGGAAAGGAAGGAGAGGAAGTTCTGGGAAGGAAAAGAGTATTAGTGGTGGTAGGAATCTGTGGGTCAGTTTGTCCAGGAGTGACGGATGTATGAATCCATACCTCCCACTCCCTCAACCACTCTCTGCCGATCCGGCCGGCCATGCAGCCCGTGCCCAGATGTATCCGCCGCCGAGACCCGGACAAACTTCACCGCATGAACTCGAGCACCCCTGCTAAGTCACCAAACGTAGCGAACGACTTGGGGTGACCTATGGCAGATGTGTTGGTTATCCAATAAACGGTTCCCGGGGCGGCGGTATCCATACCTGCCTCCCAAATTGTGAAATTATCTCCCAATTATGTCCTTTGCGTGCAAACTGTATCTAAATTTCTCTAAATAGTAACCTCTCGGGTAAGTAAGATCATCTATATTTTCTGCCTGTGCAGAGTATAAATAAAACAATATACATGTACATTTTTACGCAACATCGTGTTAATCGGTCAAATGCATTGTACATAGAGTTTTTTATCGCTTATTGATGAACCGTTGGATGCAATTTTTAGCCATAAGTTGTTATGACGGTTTTTCTAGTCTGTAGTTAGAATTAAGATTAAGATTGTAGAAATAAATTACATATTTGTACAGCGCTCTTGAGGTGATTTTTCACAAAAACTGCGCTATACAAATCCTCCAAATATCGTTATTAAGACACCAACAGGTTATAATGCAAAGTTAGAATACACAGACAAAGTTAATTAAAGTAAAATCACAAAGTTTCTTATGCTAGAGGTGCTCTAGGTAATTGGGAGAAGAAGAGGAAAATAGGATAAGGATCGGAGATGCTCCGGATTCACTCCACACTCACGTATTAATTTGTGATCGTAGCCGTTACTTCTCTTCGATATTTTTGAGGTTACGGTGAAGTACTAAGAATGTCTTATATTGCGCACATGTATCTACGAGGAATTGAGGATTTTTTTCTTATTTTGGGTCTGCATGTCGGCAAAATTAAAGATATCGGTTTTTCGTGTAGATACATTTATCTAGAAAACAGAAAAAGCTGTGAAATCTTTCATGATGCCATATTTCACCTTCGAGAGTTTTTGCTATTACTGACCTCATGCCAACAAATATATTTCATTACAATTGGTGAGCCAGATCACAAAAATATATTTAAAAACAATGTTAGATACGAGTAGATAACTAATAAAACTAACGATAAATTTGCGTTGGTCCAATTGTTTTTTAATCTTTATTTACATCAGTGGTTCCCAAAGTGGTCCGTACGGACCCCCAGGGGTCCTCAGGATCATTCAGGGGGCCCGTGGAAAATAAAAATTGAATTTGGGGTCCCTGCATGACGTCAGGGGATCCGCGGCAAGGTTTTGACATTCATCAACAGATAACTTCGTGACTAAAATAATATTGGTGAGTATGTTCGTATTCAAATCAAAAATTATTTTTTCTCATATAAAGCACATGGGAGCACATTCAATTTGGGAGGCGGGATGGGTACCGCCGCCCCGGGAACCTTTATTGGATAAGCAACACTTCTGCCACAAGTTACCCCAAGTGGTTCGTTAAGTTTGGTGATTTAGCACGTGTGCCCGAGTTCATGGGGTAAGGTTTGTCAAGGTCTTGGAGGCGGATGACCGGGACACACTGAACCCCAGATTCCTATCCACCCCTTAAATCCCTTTCCTTCGAGCTCATGTAAAATAAAACCATGTACCACGAAAAATGCTAAGGCTTGAGGCTTCCTTTATGGCATTTGGTAGGTTATTATAAATTTTTTGCCCTTTATAAAATGCACTGTTTTGTGTGCACGAAAGTTTAGTTTTGGGAAGCCTAAAATCTCTGCGTCCACTCGTAGGATAATTGTGAACATTTTCATGGTACATAATATTGCTTTGCAGCACCATTGAAATTCCCATCAGATTACGTCACGTCAATTTATCCACGAAAGCATCTCAATCGGATTCAGATGACGTCAGAACAGAGTAAGAGCATATAGTTTTGTTTATTTTTAGATGGACAGTCAATAAATATCACAATTATTATTAATGAAATAAATAACATAACTTCGTTTTGAAAAACCGCCCGGTTAGTCCCAACTGAATGGGCTTCCTTGACTCCTGATTAGTAATGCAATTTGGTGTAACTAACTAACAGCCATTGGAGAGAAACTGCAGCGATAAAGCAATTAAAAGTAATTTAATATTCCCTTACATCCATCACAATCTTCACAGAGTCCCCCCTCTCTCCTCTCCGTTCTCTCCTCCCACTTCCGCCTCCATAGCAGCGCAGTCAATGATTAATTAGAAGCGTTTACATAGAGTATTAGATTAAATTGGGAAATTCTAGTTTTTTTTCAATATTTATCTTTTAATAAAGAGAGTATAACCAGAGAAAACCAGAAATATGTAATTTTTAAATCAAATTTTAGACGTATTGTCTCTTTTCCACAAAAAATTATAAATTGATTTCGACAGATTTTTCTTTTATCTAGTAAACGCGTGTTTTAAATTTTGAGAAAAAATGTTTATTTTTAGTATAATAAAGTTTAACCATGGTCGTTGGCAGATTTGTTAAATTTTCAAACGAAAAATCTTCTTTTACAAGACATATTTCATACCATGTAATCATACATTATTGTAAATCAATACCTTATCTAGTAAACGCTTGTTTCAAAATTTTAAGTTTAGTTCAAATAAAATCATTGAAAAATATATCCGTACACTTCTTTATGACGAAAATTTCTCTATTTTGTCTGTCTATTTACGGTCGTACAAATTAATATATTTAAGTTTTTTTTTAAATTCTTATTTTGCTTAGACATTATTGAAAAATGATAAATAATTATGATAAAAAAATAATTACAAAAGTACATAATTTTAATAGTTTTATCATCACGCCTTTAAGCATTTTTGGATGTAGGTATAAATTAAAGCAAATTTATTAAAATCGATATTGAGTTATAATTTTAAAAAGCTGGTGCGGAGAATAATTAATCTTTCTCATTGGAACCGCCCTGTACGATCGTAAGAACATCTTTCGGCGAAATGTGGATTTTAGGCCGCTGGCTTGTTAAAGGCCCTTAACGTTTTCATAGTAAAACCGTCGAAATGACATATCGTTGTTAATATATCCGCGAAAGCTTCTCGATCGACTTCAGATGACGTCACTGCAAAGTCGGAATTAATTTAAGATTTTTATTAATTGTATGAATAGTCCAATTCTAATATAGGTAACTTTAATGATATAAACTAATCCCAGCGAGAGCTAGTGCTGACGTTACGACGTTCGTCCTCTTCTCACACGTCTTGTTTGAAAACGATGACGTCATGAACGGTCTCTCGATGGGACTAGTATATGTATTCAGACTTATCTATTTTTATGAATTTACATATTTTTGGTTCCATGCCAACTCAGAATCAAGTCAACTCAACACCTCTTCGAAAAGTCATTAAGTGTTACGAAAAAAAAACGAAAAATAACCAAACGTAATGTACCTAACGTAGCCCATAACCTAACCTAACGTAACCCAATTATCCAATATTTTTATGTGTTTCACCACTTTTAATGACTTTTCAAAGGAGGTGTTGAGTTGATTTCATTCTAAGTTGTTCGGTCACGAACATTTTGCAACGGTCGTTATAGTTTTAAGATTTATTTTTTTGACTTGTCTAAACGGAACGGAGTTAGGTAGCGCTGAAGGATTTTTCTTCGAATGACGTCACATCGTTGTTATATTCTCCGAGATATCATCTGGGTGGTATCGGATTGCGGTATAGCCGAATCGGAGCGTTTAGATGTTTAGAACTATATTGATTTTCAAAATCATTTTTCAAAATCGGTTTCTTAACCACACACTTGTAAAAATTGTTATAATCAGTACTGCTTACACCGACGTTTGTATTTCTACGTCTATGAAATACGTTTTTCACTTTCCACATTAAAAATAATTTAATATATCCGCTCATCCATCACAATCTCTTCCATCGACATCCTCCATCTTCTGTTCCCCTGACTCCCGTCCTAAGTCTTCAGTAGTATTTAATGTCTATTTAGAAGCGATTAGAGGGTTTAATAGATTCAAATCGTATTATTTAACTTTGAATAGTTACGAAAGTTTTGGTGGTCGTGAGTTCACTTCGATTTAATTTCAATTTACATAATATTTGAACCAAGGATTAGGTAAGTTTGTTGAAAGCGATTATCGCCTTCTTTACTAACGTATTTATGATCCTACCGCAAAGGTCCTTTTTGAGACCCACGCTAAACCTTTATATCAAATTGTAACTTCTAACTTTGCTTTTCAACTCATTTTTTTATTAAGATGAAACCGAACATCTCTATCTCTACATATTATAAATATTAAAGTCCTCCGCCGCGTCTGTCTGTCTATCTGTCTGTCTGTCTGTTCGCGATAAACTCAAAAACTACTAAACGGATTTTCATGCGATTTTCACCAATAGAGAGAGTGATTCATGAGGAAGGTTTTGGTATATAATTTGTCAAGTTTTTGTGTAAATTGGTTGAAATATATAATATATAAAGGAGTATGTGGTGGACGAGCGGGCTGGCAAGCGGGTGGTGTGGATTTGATTTGTATGCAAATCTACACTTTTATACCGAGGTTGATGAAATTTTGCACATGTGACCTTCAAAACAAGAGGAAGGTCACTGTCTACGTTTGATTTCGAAAACACTGTGTAAAGCCCGGGCATCGCCGGGGACTTCAGCAACTACGTTATAATTATAATCTACGCGTTCAAAGTTAAATCAAGTCCAATTAAATTATTGAAGTGAAAACTTCTTTAGCAGCGTTGTGAAACTCGATGAAACGAAACATAGCGATACTAAAAAGAGACAAACACATACAGGGTGTTAAGGGACGTAGATACTTGACTTACTTTATAACTAGTGATTCCTGACATTATTTAGAGTAAAAAATGTAAATGAAATTTTGGTCTCCGGTGACTTTATTGATGACTTTTTTTTTCTTCATTTTTTTTTCTTCAAAATCAAACCAAAAAAAAATTTTCCGCTACTCATCACTGGTCACTCAGCCCAGTAACCGAACAACCCCTAACCCCGCCTTAAACGGTTCAATTCCGCATGTCATCACTGGTCACTCAGCCCAGTAACCGAACAACCCCTAACCCCGCCTCAAACGGTTCAACCATTTTTTTTTGTAGAAAGAAAAAAAAATCTCAAATGTCACCGGAGACCAAAATTTTATTTACATTTTTACTCCAAATAATACTCTACAAGTTTTTCCACATTATAATTTATTTGTTTATGAGTAATCCTAGTATTGTACCAGATAAAGGCTACACTTTTACATATAACTTTATACCTACTCACTTTAATTTCAAATTTTTGGATATGTCTTACTAATCAACTGAACGATCGATATGTACGTGCGCAAAAACATAATTCATCTTAAGGTTTTTTTCCTAAAATACCGCCATCTTTGAAAAAGCAGATTATGAATTCTTTTAAGTATCACCTTAGGGAACGTACCCATACTACGTGACACGTTAAGGGGGGGGTCTTCAAAATACCACGCTTGGTACAAATGAGCGGCGGGTTTCTTAGGTTTTAGGTTACCGGTGGGAGGGAGGGGGGGAGGGGGGTTAAAAATTGCAAAAAGTTGGTCACGTAGTTCCCATCAACTATCAGCTTAATAGCTGTGAATCATAAATCACCTTAATATTTGGTTCCGCGACTTTACAACCCGTGACAAAATATACTACGGACAAAACATTCCGCAACAAAATATCGACTAAAACACAAAAATTAAACAGACATCCTGTAAAGACAATAATTTAAAGTATGTTAACGAGAGATGGGAAGACGGGAAGGCGGGAAGGCTGATAGAGATATCGAAAGAAGGGTAAATGCGGGCAACTCTATTAATGGAGGACTGAACGCCGTTGGCGCCAACAAAAAACTGTCCAATGAAGCGAAGTTAGCCGTCCATAATGGAGTGCTGGTACCTACCCTGATGTATGACAGTGAGGCACGAACTGGCAGAGGAAGGATGAAAGTAGACTGAATGCTGTAGAAATGAGATCCCTGAGGCGTATGTGTGGTAAAACCATGTGAGAAATGTGGAGATCCGCGAAGACCTGTGGAGTAAGCGTAATGAATAAGATTAAGAAAGAACGAATGAACGAGGAAAGGAGTGTAAGAAGAATATATGACGCAAATGTGAATGGTAGAAGAAGTCGGGGACGCCCGAGGAAGACATGGCATGACCAAGTGAATCAGATACTTGAGTCGGGCCATGTGAAGAGTCGGAATAATAGAAGAGCATATATGAGACGATGTATAAATGTGAACGAGGAAAGGAGTGTTTGCCAAAATCGAGTTGTTTGGCGGTCCACCCTCTCTGCCTACCCCTGCGGAAAACGGCGTGATGGTTAGTTAGTTAGTTAAATAGTAAAATGAGACAAAAATTATATAGAAAATTCATTATTAATATAATGAAAAACAAATAACTTAGTTTACAAAGTTTATTTTTGCAAAGTTTGAAGAAGCAATAAATTATTGTTTAAAAATAGTGGGACAAAAATAATACAGACATCCTGTAAAGTTAGGTTAGGTTATGTGGTGTATCGTAAAAGCTTCCACCTTGTAGAAACAGATGGCGGTGATATCAACTATTGGTAGATTCCGCTAGATGGCAGGCCGCGTAGTGCTTAAGTTCTCCGGCAGGGGATCAGGGGGCTCAGAGGCTGTGTTTCAGTTATCACTCGCCAGAACCATTTTAGCTAGCTTCTAGCTAGGTAGACTACCGCAGTCCCAATTGTATACGCGAAGTATAAATAAAACCAGATACGAAGAAGAATCTATTTTATTCCGAAGTAATCTCCATCCGAAGGTTTCGGAGAATCTGTTAGTGTGTCCATAAAATAACAGAACACAATTTTTATACATACAGGTTTTAGTATATATTTTGTTGGGGGATGTTTTGTCCGTAGGATATTTTGTCCGGAGTGAAAACGCGCATTACCGTGAAATTTTATACCTCGGAAATAACTTTAAGGACCTACCTTATTATTTCTGATTTATCAATGCCCTGTTAATTGATTCACACGATACTTTTATATTATGAACATGAAGCTTGCTTTACCTCATTTAAGATAGACTCTTAATTAAATTACACCACCAAGGTTTTCAATTTCTGTCTGCCCTTGTGCTGTAGTCGCTTAACTCTTGTTATTTAAGCACAGAGCTCAGCGGTGAGCAGGGCTTTGTGTTTTCTTTACCCGAGGAGAACCTCAGGAGCCATGTTTAAATCAAATTACACCACGAAGCTTAGCCATTTCTCAATGCCCTATTATTTCATACCCATACCATGAACAGGGAGCTAACACGTGAACAGTATGCTCTATTTCATCCCCGTCTGAGTGGGAGTAATAATGTGGTGTTGCTCCATATTCCGCTACGTGGTGGTATGTATTTGGTATTTTACCCTGTTTCGAGAAATAGGTCATCCATATAGCTACGCTGAAGTCTCGAGATGTGAGATTACTTCCTAACACGGTAAAGTTTTGTTAAGTTCAGTTTTGTGAGAGTTGGTGGTGTTTTTGTAGGTGTCGCCAGCATACTTAATTATTTATAAACATACTTATAAATTTTCATCCCCATAAAATAAAAGTGAAAAATTTTCGACCCAACCCAAATTAAAGGACTTATTAATCTCCCAACAAATGTAAAAGATGATAAAAAGCATTGCAATTTTTACAGCTTCACGTCTTATTGTTTTATTTTATTTTTATATGAATACCTTACAAGAGTCCCAGCTGCTCCCGTCTGGAGCCGGTGAGAGACTGGCGTCCCCGAATATTCAGATCTGGTCACCAAACACAGCTAAAGCTATTTCTGGCAACGTTCTATTCTGAATGGTGGTCTTACACCAGGGCGTTGCTGAAAGTATCTTCCACTCTGGAACGTGCCGTAAATATACTATACATTATTTCAAATTAATTAATTGTGAAATAACACAAATTAATTAAATAAAATTTATTAGCGCACGCCGGCATTTGATTCCGCGACCTTTGGATTAGTCCTGGGTCGGTCGTGAAAGACCTGATCGTCGAAACCCGCTCACGAGCCACCAAAGAGCGAGCGGGTTATTTATTCGTCAGCACCCGGGTCTCACGATCCGCAACTCGCGAACAACAAGACAAGAACAACGCGCGCACTCCCGCGACCCGTGAACCGCGACACACTCCGGCGACCCGCGATCTACGACACATTCCTGCACCCCGTGACTCACGGACCGATCGCCGGGTGCCGGGTGCAGGTGGGGCGAGACGTGTCAGCTCCGGAACCCGCAAACTGCGACACATTCGATGATTCGATATGCATTCGATCGCCGATTGCCGATCAACGCACACACGTGCGTGACAGTATCCTGCTTCCTGCCCGTGTGTCACGTCATCGCGGGATTGTTAGGTAGATTCGGTTTTTGAATATTCGACTAGACACAGCGTCGTTTTAAATTAGAGCGTATCTTGGTATTGTTAATCGACGAGTGAAGTGCATTTCTTTTCACATTTTGTAAGTGTTGTTTTCATAAAAACTCATTTTTCGTGTTAGTGTAAATGTAATTGTGCATTGTAATAGAAACTATAAACTGGTAAAAGTGTAAAATGTCTGACTTTAATAAAAAGAAATTATAATAAAGCATTAGCTTACAGCTAATTTACTTATTTAAATTCTCAATAAATGCTTCAGAACAACACGTTTATTACAAGGTTTTTATATCCTCCAAAACATGATAAAACATTGTTTTTTTACGCCTGAAGCATGTCTTTTTTTAAATTAATTTCTGGGACATGACATTACTAGTTACAGGTGTGAGCAGTCAGAGAACGTTCACACAATTATAACCTGGGTTTTGTGTCGCGTATGACTTGACCGGTCTGGGCGGCGACCGTCTACCGCGCGGTGCACCCGTAGAAAGTAACTGGGTGATGAGTAATCGAGTTTCGTATTTTATGTCGCGAAAAGAGCGGGTCTTCGCGACCCGCTCGTGACGCCAGTGGGTCGTGAGCGACCCGGGTCGTGTAAAACGATCGATCGACCCAGGACTACTTTGGATTGCGTGACAACACCTTACCCCTCGACGACGGAGGCCAATAATTTAGATGGAAACATGATTTGAGATCTGCACGGCCCGAAGTTTTACATGATTAATGTTTGGGGTATTATGCCGTGTTGCGCTATCTCCTTCTATAGCGAACATTTCGGACAGCGTTACAGTGACCATCATCAGAAATATTCTTCAGGGAATATCGTCACCCTACAGCACTAGTAAAATTAATCTAAAAATGCTGTTCTGAGATAATTGGACTTTTAGGTTTGCGTGAGCTCTAGCGGAATCAAATTAACTAATGTTGCCGATTAATGATATGGCATTAGAGGTAAATTATTTAACATCATCACAAAATTGTAAAAATAGATAAATAATTAATTTTTTCTTACTAATTTTGACCAAATACACGTAAATCTGGAAATATCTCACTGTTGCGTGGAGTTTTTGGTAATCTTCTCAAATTATCTCATTGTTGCATAATAATATTACGAGTATGGATGGATAAATAAATTAATAATTATTATTTCTTTGTGTTTTATCGTGCTGTTTATAATCATAAATACATTTTCAACAGTACACACACCCAGTCTCTCTTACAGTTTGGCAATACGACAATTGTATGGGAGTAAAGTGGTATAAAAATGAAAGAAAAATATAATTGTGCTTAATTTATTGAAGTAAAACTTTTTTACGCACGCTTGACTTGGGGAGTAAGCTGGCGAATGCGTGACGAGAGCGTTACGAAAAGCGAGGCGGACGGTAGTTGAGAGGGAGATATAAGTTAGTGAAGATAGAAAGAGAGAGAGTTACGCTTCGTATATTACTCTAGGGGCAAGAGAGAGAGGTGCAAGCACACATTTTCTTTCTCTCTTCCGTAGCCAGTTACGTTACACAGTGCAGGCCTATTGTCTGTATCACACTGTAGGAGCAAGAGAGAGCAGTGTGCGCGCACATTTTTTTTCTCTCTTCCTCTCATATAGATGGAGCAGAAGTTTTACTTCAGTCGTGTGGTCTAAAGTAGTAGTAAACTCGTTTTTTTTTTATAAGAAGCGTGTTGTTATGTATGTAAAAAATAACAGAAAACCTTAATAATAAAAGCATGTAACAAAATTAACAATTTAAAAAGTAAATATTTTTTTTACAGAAAAGCGTAAGAATAAAAAAAAACAAATATGTGTTGATTCCCTGGAAACCTACAATGAACCTTCATCGTTATTTTCTTCTAGCACATAGCGGTCTGTATTGGAAGTATTAATTAATTCAAAAAAATTATGATTTTTTTGTGTAACACCACTTTGGAAAAGAAATAAGATATCACGCTTTTTATTCGGTGGAATTGTAGGTGGACCTGTATAAGCTGGTCCTAGAATTATATTATTCTCATTCCGAACATTCCTCAGTCGCTCTCTCATATTAATACTCTGATTAAATGGATCCTCGCCCTCGGTGCAGGTGGTTTTGTATTTGATATTTTTGAAGTCGTTTAATAATTAGAAATTCATTTGTGAGACATGCCATAGCATGAAGATGGGAAAATCCATATAATTTTAAATAAATCATTGTATTCCACACACGTTAACCCCCCCCCCCCCAAATGTTGTGTTCATAATAATAAAATCATTGTGTACCATACATGTTAACCCCCTCCCCCCCAAATTTTGTGTACATAATAATGAAATCATTGTGTACCATACATGTTAACCCCCCCCCCCCAAATGTTGTGCATATAAACCATGTTTAAGAAATAACTACACCAGTCTGAAGATGGCCTTAATAGGAAACCGGGCGGCGCTTTGACCATACAAACGTATCCCCCAATTTGTTCTATAGACTTTGGCACTAGTGCAAATATTTTTTAATATAATATAGATACCACTGGCATGTCAGTACTTTTTTTGTTAAGACGAAGTTAAGATAGTAAATAATGCAAAATCACACAAAATCATATGTTTTTGTTTTGAAAATTTGATCACTTAGATGTATTATAGATGTTTCAATTAAATACTGCGTGTAGAACATACCTTGGCCCTTAAAAATATCGGCCATTTTTTTATAGGTCTTTTAATAAGCCTATAAAAAAATAAAATATGAAGTCTGTAAAAAAAACACTTTTAAGTCCAAACGCTCCTATTTATAAACCCCTTTTCGGATATGGTTTTATTGTTTAATTTAGCAAATTCAGTTTCTTTTATAATAATCGCAAAAAAAATTGATTTTTACCCCCGAAGATCACAAAATAAAATAAAATGTGCATTTTCGCGTTGTTATTTTACAATACGGCCGGCAGTAGACGAATTTGGATTTTCAAAGTGAACTCTATGTCGTCCACCGAAGGGCTACATAACTAGACACGCCCGTTTTTTTTATCATTTCGCCACCGAACGGAGCGGGAAACGGACGCTAGGCTCCACGTCGCTTTGTTCCGTGAAATCAATTTTAAAATTCTGTTTTATTACAATAAACAATGCGTAAAAAACGAGTTAATGTTTTTTACAGGCCTTTGCGAAATCAACCTTTCAAAAAAAAATTCTCAAATACCTTTTCCAACCTTTCCAAAAGCTTTTTCTCAAGTATTTTTAAACTCCTCCCATAAAAGGGCGTGAATTCCGATTACGATTTTCTCCTGAACTAGTGGATGGCCTTAAGTTACTTATATGAGTTAAGATCCTCCACAAATCTTAAATTGCCTGGTTTGAACGTCATCGACAGATGTTATATATATTATTTACATAGAATATTTTCTTCTAATAAAGTTGGTAAAACTAAATTTTAAAAATAGTTTTGAAGGAGCAGAATCTCGAGTACGGAACCTCAATTTCGACGATTTTATTTATGTATTATCAACCTGAGGTGCAGTTGTCACTGTTGCTCAGTATTTGGGGGAGGGGTATTACTATAACAGAATTTATTATAATATAACATATAACAGAATTAGATTATTATTACAGAATCCGTTTCTCAGTTGTAACAATCAAATTGTTTCTTTTCGTCAAGAATATGACATGTTGTATTTAAATAATATTTAGCCATGGCCATTGTTTTCCATGTATGTATTCCTTAACTATTCATCTCCACAGACATACACAGGGTCTATTCTGGTGGCTGTGAACCCCTATAAGGAGCTGGAGTGTTACAATGCGGTAAGTACCCACCTAACTCTGTTATTGTTATTAGTTTTGTTGCAATATCATTCAGAAATAATAATGTTCATTGTATATTATTATGGTGTGTTGTTTGCGTGTTTGTATTGACGATGAATGATTTGAATTCCTACATAATAAAAATAATTACCATTTGATTTTAGTTCATTATTCATCACGATATAAGTTTTGATGAAGAAATAATTATGTATTTGAACACTTACCCGGAATAATGTTAATCTTTTAAGGTAGGGATTATTGTAAGTACCTAATGAACATTTTTAGGCCTGTGTCAGCAATTTTAAGTTTGATTTGTGGAAGAAAGTTGTACGAGTATAGAGCCATTTATCGAATTATCGAAACTAGAAAGTCTTCAAAGCCAAGAAGCTAAATTATGCACGAAAATAGAATTTGTTCAAAAAAATTTTATTAAGCCTGCTTTTTAGCCGTTGAAATAGTTTTATGGAATAATGTTATAAGTAGACCTTAAGACAATATCTCGAACGTGAATGGTTTCATTTATTCATATCGTGTTTTTACTTTTTAAACTCAAATACATCAATGACATCTGTACACTTATGTTAAAAGACCAAGTTGCTATCTGTAAGTTACGAAAAGTAAAAAAAAAATATGTTGTGGAATAACGTTGTTTGTGAAATTTTTCTATTCAACATTTTTACCACAAATTCTAGGAATAAATTCTAATTTAATTGAAGACTTTTCTTTTAAAACTATTAAGAATGGTATTTTTAAGTATTTTAAATATTAAATGTCATGAAACATAACTGGTTTCGTTTTTTCAATTTTTCTCGGAACAAGAATATAATTGAATAAAACATTTTCCGGGCAGGGGCTCAGTTCTTGTTCGTTCGATGGCCAAAGTTTAGAGTTTATTCGACACAATTGGTAGATACTCTCATTATCGCCATCTGTTTGTCTTCGTTTTATTTATCTTCTAGCTTTCTACAGCCCCTTGAGAAGCTATACAAAAGCTACATAAATTGGCGCTATACATATAATATTAGTAAACAGAACCTTGGCGTCCAAAAAGAGATCTTTCTAATGTTAATTTCTAATCGTAAGATTTGTAAGTAGATGCTTAGATACCAAACTGCTTAATTATCATCATTACATAGTATAAAATGAAGTCGCTCAAAATGTATGTGCGCATAGATCTTTTAAACTACGCAACGGAGTTTCATGCGGTTTTCACCAATAATGCGGATTCAAGAGGAAGGTTTATATGTATAATACATGCTTATTATAGTAGAGAAAACCGAGAAATTTGCAGCGGGCCGCGGACAGCTGGCAAGCGGGTGGTGTGGATTTTATAAAGGTTGGGTCATGGCGTACTGTTTTGTTAGCCACAGCAACGTGTGGCCGGGTCTGCTAGTAAACTATATTTTTGATGTAACATTTTGTAAAATTTCAAATATTAAATTATACAATTTGTCTAAAGATTGACCATTGACTATGAATGACCATTCTTTTTTCAAACATTCTGCACGCCGACGGTCTCCGTGGTCGAGGGGTAAGGTTCTCGACTTGCGATTCAGAGGTCGCGAATTCAAATCCCGGCGTGCGCAAGTAAATTTTATTTGATTGATTCATGTTATTTCGCGATTCATTCAATTATAAATAATATAAGGTATATATATTTGCGTCACGTTCCAGAGTGGAACTATCGCCCTGGTTTAAAACCACATTTAAGAATTGAAATTTGCTTGAAATGGCTTTAGCCCCGTTTGGTGTCCAGATCTACATAGATAGCTAGGTACTTCTTCGTTTTTTTCTTCCCCATTTCCTTGCCCTCCCCACTAGCGTCAGCCTCACAACATACCCCAATTGGGGATGCCATAGTTTCACTGGCTTCAGACGGGAGCAGTTGGGTCTCTTGTGCGGTATTGAGAAAAAAATGCTAATAAGAAAGTCCAAATAAACAGATAAAAAGAATCTTTACTGAACCCTTAAAACGCCCACCTTCTTAAAACGGAAACGGAACATGCAAATAAGTTTACGTATCTGTTTCGTAAATATTGCCTTTTATAAAGATATACATTTTTGTTCTTATAAAAACATGATTTCCAACCATTTAGAACTCGGCGTGAACCTGTAAAATACGTTTATACGTGATTTTTTGCTTGAAAAAGTGCTTCACAAACAAAATTAGGTATTACAGAAATCTGAAAGGCCACCTTAGGTATTACAGAAATCTGCCACAAGGCTCAAAAACTCGGTTGAATGTCCAGGCCACCTTAGGTATTACAGAAATCTGCCACAAGGCGCAAAAACTCGGTTGAATGCCCAGGCCACCTTAGGTATTACAGAAATCTGCCACAAGGCTCAAAAACTCGGTTGAATGCCCAGGCCACCCTAGGTATTACAGAAATCTGCCACAAGGCTCAAAAACTCGGTTGAATGTCCAGGCCACCTTAGGTATTACAGAAATCTGCCACAAGGCTCAAAAACTCGGTTGAATTCCCAGGCCACCTTAGGTATTACGGAAATCTGCCACAAGGCTCAAAAACTCGGTTGAATGCCCAGACCACCTTAGGTATTACAGAAATCTGCCACAAGGCTCAAAAACTCGGTTGAATTCCCAGGCCACCGTGATTTGTTTTGGGATTTAGTTTGACCGTGAATTCACCTACAAATAAATGAAGCCAGTCAACTGATTTTTTGCCACACTGAGTGAAGAAATTTGATAAAATATCTGTCATTAACTGAATAGCTAGACCTTCTAGTAATCCCTTATTTTTCAGTGCTTTTTCGACTATTGCGAACTCGATATAAATCTTGTCAATTCGTCATGCCATCTTTAACTAAAATCAAGTTCAACCATTGTGTAGTGTGGGCGTGGAGTTCGAGGACAGATGACAAATATACAAAAGAGCGACTCGTCGCAAATATTGCCACGTACTGAAAGCTCTTCTAAAGTTTGGGTTAGCCAAAGCACCGTCTCGTTCAGAAAGCTCGTACCTCAAATAAAATCCTTGAGATAATAGCAGTTAATCCTAGAAGGGGATTTGCTATTTTCACAAACTATGAACACCGTTAAAGATGTAATATTTAAAGTTTCTTTTTCTTTTCTTTTTTTTTAAATATGAATACCGCACAAGAGTCCCAACTGCTCCCGTCTAAAGCCAATGAGACTATGGCATCCCCAATTGGGGTAAGTTGTGAGGCTGAAGGTAGTGGGGAAGGAGATAGGTAAGAGGAAGGTAGGGGGTAAGTACCTGGCTGTTCAGATCTGATCACCAAACACGGCTAATGCCATTTCCAGCAACGTTTCAATTCTGAATGGTGTTCTTACACCAGGGCGATACTGAGAGTATCTTCCACTCTGGAACGTGCCGCAAACATACTATATATTATTTTAAATGAATACATTGTGAAATAACACAAAATAATCAAATAAAATTTATTTACCACGCCGGGATTCGATCCCGCGACCTTCGGTGTGCGAGTCAAGAGCCTTACCGCTGGATTACGCCGGCTAATCAGATATGTTATCATAAATCTTGAATGTGTTGTTCTGATGACATCTTTAGGGATGCTGGGTGGAGTGTCTTTTTAGGAAAGGAAAGAGAGGAAGTTCTGGGAATAAAAAAGGTATCAGAAGTGGGTGCAAGGCAGAGGATCGGGAAAGGTCTAGGTCCCCCCCAGTAGGTAGATAGGTGCAACTGGCACCAAGATTCGGACAAACCTTACCCCATGAACCCGGGCACCCCCGCTAAGTCACTATACGTAGCGAACCTCTTGGGGTTAACGAACTACCGGTAGAACAACATTTCCATTCGACCTCTTTATGATGGACTAAGTCCATCCGCTCAAGGGGCAACAGTTGGAACACAATCGGTATCCACAGAAAACCACCAACTTGCGAATTTCATTGGCGGTCCGCACACAGACAACTTCTCAAAGACCAGTTGTCGAGGGCGACGCAATTTCAGTTTAGGAATTTTTTTCAGTTATTTATTAGTGTTATTACAAGCCTACATTAAATTTGCTCGTAGGTAACCACAAATACACTCGTAGGTTTACGTTTACATTCCGACCCTTTCAGTGAAATGAGAGAATTTTCAGCCTTAAAATTATTTATGCATATTTCTATTGAAGTCACGCGTTTCCTTTAAAAGTGATAAATGAACGTCTTTGGGACCTACCCTCGTGATCAGGCAAGACATTCATTCCCTCACGAATTCCATAACTTCTTGCCGTAACCCGAGCGCTCTACGTCTAAAGGTGGGTTCACAATGTTCCATAATATTATGAACGTCTTTGGGACCTACCCTCGTGATCAGGCAAGACATTCATTCCCTCACGAATTCCATAACTTCTTGCCGTAACCCGAGCGCTCTACGTCTAAAGGTGGGTTCACAATGTTCCATAATATTATGAACGTCTTTGGGACCTACCCTCGTGATCAGGCAAGACATTCATTCCCTCACGAATTCCATAACTTCTTGCCGTAACCCGAGCGCTCTACGTCTAAAGGTGGGTTCACAATGTTCCATAATATTATGAACGTCTTTGGGACCTACCCTCGTGATCAGGCAAGACATTCATTCCCTCACGAATTCCATAACTTCTTGCCGTAACCCGAGCGCTCTACGTCTAAAGGTGGCTTCACAATGTTCCATAATATTATGAACGTCTTTGGGACCTACCCTCGTGATCAGGCAAGACATTCATTCCCTCACGAATTCCATAACTTCTTGCCGTAACCCGAGCGCTCTACGTCTAAAGGTGGGTTCACAATGTTCCATAATATTATGAACGTCTTTGGGACCTACCCTCGTGATCAGGCAAGACATTCATTCCCTCACGAATTCCATAACTTCTTGCCGTAACCCGAGCGCTCTACGTCTAAAGGTGGGTTCACAATGTTCCATAATATTATGAACGTCTTTGGGACCTACCCTCGTGATCAGGCAAGACATTCATTCCCTCACGAATTCCATAACTTCTTGCCGTAACCCGAGCGCTCTACGTCTAAAGGTGGGTTCACAATGTTCCATAATATTATGAACGTCTTTGGGACCTACCCTCGTGATCAGGCAAGACATTCATTCCCTCACGAATTCCATAACTTCTTGCCGTAACCCGAGCGCTCTACGTCTAAAGGTGGGTTCACAATGTTCCATAATATTATGAACGTCTTTGGGACCTACCCTCGTGATCAGGCAAGACATTCATTCCCTCACGAATTCCATAACTTCTTGCCGTAACCCGAGCGCTCTACGTCTAAAGGTGGGTTCACAATGTTCCATAATATTATGAACGTCTTTGGGACCTACCCTCGTGATCAGGCAAGACATTCATTCCCTCACGAATTCCATAACTTCTTGCCGTAACCCGAGCGCTCTACGTCTAAAGGTGGGTTCACAATGTTCCATAATATTATGAACGTCTTTGGGACCTACCCTCGTGATCAGGCAAGACATTCATTCCCTCACGAATTCCATAACTTCTTGCCGTAACCCGAGCGCTCTACGTCTAAAGGTGGGTTCACAATGTTCCATAATATTATGAACGTCTTTGGGACCTACCCTCGTGATCAGGCAAGACATTCATTCCCTCACGAATTCCATAACTTCTTGCCGTAACCCGAGCGCTCTACGTCTAAAGGTGGGTTCACAATGTTCCATAATATTATGAACGTCTTTGGGACCTACCCTCGTGATCAGGCAAGACATTCATTCCCTCACGAATTCCATAACTTCTTGCCGTAACCCGAGCGCTCTACGTCTAAAGGTGGGTTCACAATGTTCCATAATATTATGAACGTCTTTGGGACCTACCCTCGTGATCAGGCAAGACATTCATTCCCTCACGAATTCCATAACTTCTTGCCGTAACCCGAGCGCTCTACGTCTAAAGGTGGCTTCACAATGTTCCATAATATTATGAACGTCTTTGGGACCTACCCTCGTGATCAGGCAAGACATTCATTCCCTCACGAATTCCATAACTTCTTGCCGTAACCCGAGCGCTCTACGTCTAAAGGTGGGTTCACAATGTTCCATAATATTATGAACGTCTTTGGGACCTACCCTCGTGATCAGGCAAGACATTCATTCCCTCACGAATTCCATAACTTCTTGCCGTAACCCGAGCGCTCTACGTCTAAAGGTGGGTTCACAATGTTCCATAATATTATGAACGTCTTTGGGACCTACCCTCGTGATCAGGCAAGACATTCATTCCCTCACGAATTCCATAACTTCTTGCCGTAACCCGAGCGCTCTACGTCTAAAGGTGGGTTCACAATGTTCCATAATATTATGAACGTCTTTGGGACCTACCCTCGTGATCAGGCAAGACATTCATTCCCTCACGAATTCCATAACTTCTTGCCGTAACCCGAGCGCTCTACGTCTAAAGGTGGGTTCACAATGTTCCATAATATTATGAACGTCTTTGGGACCTACCCTCGTGATCAGGCAAGACATTCATTCCCTCACGAATTCCATAACTTCTTGCCGTAACCCGAGCGCTCTACGTCTAAAGGTGGGTTCACAATGTTCCATAATATTATGAACGTCTTTGGGACCTACCCTCGTGATCAGGCAAGACATTCATTCCCTCATTTAATGGTTTTTTTTAGGACTCGTAAGGAACACTGTAGGTTAATTTTAAGTTTATTATAATTAAGCGCACTTGAAGTGAAACATCACAAAACTGCGCTATATAAATACTACGTTATTATTATTATTATTATTACGAATTCCATAACTTCTTGCCGTAACCCGAGCGCTCTACGTCTAAAGGTGGCTTCACAATGTTCCATAATATTATGAACGTCTTTGGGACCTACCCTCGTGATCAGGCAAGACATTCATTCCCTCACGAATTCCATAACTTCTTGCCGTAACCCGAGCGCTCTACGTCTAAAGGTGGGTTCACAATGTTCACATAGTATGATGTAACATTTTACCGTATTAGATCACCGTACGGAAAATCGTATCTTGTCACCATATCATCCTTGTATCAAGTTGTGGACGCCACTAACGTTGTACCTCCATTTCTATCATTTTGGGAGGCGAGTATGGTTACCGTCGCCCGGGAACCTTTTATTGAATAACCAACACCTCTTCCATAATTCACCCCTACTTTTAGTGTCTTAGTAGAGGTGCCCGGGTTCATGGAGTGAGATTTGTCCAGGTCTCGGTGGCCGATGCGTCTGCCCACCTGCTGTGTGGCGGGCCGGTCGAGAGAGGCTCTATGAGGGGGATCTTTTGACCTCTCCAGCCAGAACCCCTCGACCCATCGCCTTACACCCCAGCTAAAGGGATGGATAAATACGTCCGTTGCTCCTGCACACTGACCCCTAGATTCCTACCCACCCCTCATATCTATTTCCTTCCCAGACTTCCTCTCCTTCCTCTCCTTAAAAAAACCTTCCACACAGCATCCCCTAAGATGACAGGCCCTGAGGAAAATTATTTTCCTCAGGGCCTCATATGTGGAGCTAATGGTGACCGTACAACTCAGAATTAAACCAACTCAGAAGCACCTCAGAAAAGTCATTAAGAGTGATGATAAAAAAAAATTATAAAATACTTAAATAGGTTAAGTTAGGTTAGGGTTACCGGCTATTTTTGAATTATTTTTTCATAGCTTTTGATGACCTTTCTGAGGTGTTTCTGAGTTGGCATGGAACCGTAATATGTGGATCCGTCTTTAGAAACATAAGTTGTATGGTTTTTATACAAAGCCTTATTTCTGCTTTCCACCTTCAAGAGAGCCATCAATCACAGCGGAAGTTACCTTTCCCCCTGTAAGCTTTAAGGGCGCACCTTCCCTTAACATGGTCCCTCTAAAGCTAAAAGCGCCGTTGTAAGCTCTCACTCTTTCACGTAAACGACGCGTGTCACAGAATGAAAGATTCCAACTGTCCTCTCAGCGGCAGGACTGTACATTATTTTATTAATATAGGCCTGCCACTGAGAGCTCCGTTGTAACATCTCCGCCTTTCTCACAAATGGCGCATGTAACAGAAAAAGAGGTTCTCATTTTGATACATGGGTCGTTTATGAGAATGAGGGAGAGGTTTCATCGGAACTAATGGCGGTATGTTTGGTCCAATCGATAAACGATTTCGCGTGTGATGAAACAACAAAACCGTCGCGCGTCGCGCGTCGGATCGGAAGTAGTCCAGTCAAGGAAGGAGGTGTAGAGTGCGTGAGCAGGGACCTAAGCGATTCCTTCAGAAACTTGTTTAGGGTGCTTAGGGTGTGAACATACTAAAAGTCCTGACATCTAGGTGGTGAGCTAGGGGGGGGGGGGGGGGGGAGGTCCCAATTTTCGGCTTTTCGCTTGTATCTCAAAAACGGTGCGTCGCAGAGGAAAATTTTTTAAGATAAGTAAAAGCTTATAAAATTATCTGTAACTTTTATTCTATATGTAATTTTATAAATCCCAGCCGTTTTTGAGTTACACGCTCCACAAATGTAGATATTTTCGAAAAAAATCATTTTACCTCACATTTTTCATCAAACATTCCTTCATATCGTATAAAATATTCATCACACAGAAATTTGTTGGAACCAAGTTGTAAAGAATTTAATTACCTTTTAGAATATGTATACATATGCACATAAATCTCCAACCAGTAAATATTTTCAGCAATTTAAACTTTTTTCGTAAAATGTCATTTTCAGAAAAAGCTGTTTTAATCTTATTACTGACCCACAGCTTTTGTTCTTTCACCTAATAATATGTGAGACCACACTTTAAAGTCAGTTATTAAATAAAGTAGACTAAAATCATATTAGAAAAATGAAACAATATAACTTTGTATAAACCACTTATATGATGTGCAAATCCGACCGGTTTCGGAACAAACGTTCCTTCGTCAGGGAAAGCTTATACTAATTTGACAGTTTAGAACAATGTTTTATTGTGGTAGGGATGGAGCCATTGTTAGTTAATAATGTAAGAAGGAACGTTTGTTCCGAAACCGGTCGGATTTGCACATCATATAAGTGGTTTATACAAAGTTATATTGTTTCATTTTTCTATAATGGATAACCACAAAGTAATAGCTACATTCAAAAATATAAAATCATATTCCTTAAAAAATTTTAAATTGTGTTTTATAATGATAATGATAATTATGTGATGATAATTTTATAATATTTTTTTTAATATTAAGCACATAAATTATTAACCTCATTTCACTATGTCACTCAATTATCACTGTTCTCAATAACATCATGTTACACTCTCATCCTCTTTGGACGTGAGGGTCCTGGTAAGCGTTGTTCATCCATGGCATATTCATCCTCAGTAGTGGATGGTTCTTATTAAATGGGTTCTACTTCGTCTTCATCGTCGTCCTCGGCAACAGGCACGCTATTGAGGCATCTCCCTTGGCGGTGGAGACACGCTGCAGAACAGGTTAGCAATGCTTTTCAGCATCCACATTTGCCAATTGCCCAATCCTTGGTGCAGCGGCAAAATATCATATTCAGAAAGACCTCCGGTGCTGGTGGATCTTCTGTTGTAATAGCCACCAGGGTCTCTCCTTCATGTTTCCAACCCCATTCTTCAGGGGGGCAGCTCAATCGGTGCAAAGTGCTGTTTAGCTGCGCTCTCTGTTGGAGGGAGGGAGCTGATGTCAGGCTTCATATTTGCCCACCTATTAGGTCCCACATATTAGATCCACCAACCTTGTGAACGACTGGAAGCGGTACTGGTTAAGGGAGGTCTGTCTTTTTGACGCCGCATACCATTTAAGGAAACATTTAATTCCAGCCTCTTCAACCTCGTCGCTAGTAGAGGAGGGGTTTTAAAATATCATTGCCGCTTGCTTGAAGATTTCTGACTCCAAGTACAATATTGAGAAGCTCACCTGAAAGTTGCAGATGTATCGCAGCCGGTAAATGAATGTAAGAATAGGATGTGTTCAAATCCACGGTGCTGCATCTCTTGAGTGGACAGTGCCATTGTTTCGGTTTTCCCTCGTCCAGGTTTCTTCAGCAGAATATCTTGGGTGGGAGGAGTGGAAGCAATCAAAGGACGGTGAGGTTAACATCCTCACCGACGACAGCCACAGAATTGTGAGAGGATTGTTCCACAGCAGTCTTAACGACAAGGACATCGACATCATCTGTGGCGTGAAGAGTCTGTATCCCATTATCCCGATGCTTTGTCTGTAGGAGATGAAGTTAATTTTGTTGGTAGGATTGGATAAAAAAATCTTCCTGTTTAACAGGTATTAATGTGTTCCAAGTCAAATTGATGTCGGCTGACCTTCTCAGTCTGTACCATCGTATCTGTTCTTGTGATTTCGTACTGTTGGCTGGGTTTGCGTACCCATCAAATACCACAGTGCGAGTCATCCAGGATAGTGTTGGTTGACGTAAGTAATGTAATGATCACAAATTGTGGCAACGGAGGAATTTTTTTGCCAAATTACTCTCTGTAGTAGAAATTCTCAGTCTACAACTATGTTCATCTGAGACAGTAGACCAGTTTTTTGGTAGGTTCGGATAAGCTGTACAGGATAGATTTAGTTGTCTTTCGCATCCCACTTTCATTGAATAGTGCCAAGGGAAATGGGGCCAAGTTATACTCAAAGAATTTCACCAAATCCTCATCCGATCGTTTGTTTATCTTTTTTTTTGATCGTCTGCTTATCCACTGAAACAGCAATGTTGGGTCAACTGCAACCTTTTCATCGTGAATTTTTATCGACAAGCTGACAGAAGACATTGGGAATTGACATTATTTCATTGGTTTGTGGGAAGGGAGGATGTGCATCAAACCACTGACAGAGTTTTGAAATGTCTGCTGTATCTCTACTTCAGTGGGCTTGTCCGAGGTCTTTGTCCTGTTCACTTGACGTGAAGAAGACTCAACAAAACTCTTCAAGGGAAGTGCAGATCTCTAGAGTTGTGCTTATACCAACTAACCACTTGCTTACTACATTGTGCAAAACACCTCTGCCTCCTGTTATGCCTCCTCGGCTTTTGAATGATCGCATCAATGTGGTTTCAATGGTCATATCTGACCATACGCCGGACTAAAAGCGATCAGAGCGTCGCATAGTCGACGTCGCGCGTCGGTGTATCAGTAATAAGATAAAAACAGCTTTTTCTGAAAATGACGACATTTTACGAAAAAAGTTTAAATTGCTGTAAATATTTACTGGTTGGAGATTCATGTCCATATGTATACATATTTTAAAAGCGAATTAAATTCCTTACAACTTGTTTCAAACAAATTTCTATGTGTGATGAATATTTTAGACGATATGACGGAATGTTTGATGAAAAATGTGTAATAATTTTATAAGCTTTTACTTATTCTCAAAAAATTTTCCTCTGCGCCGCACCGTTTTTGAGATACAAGCGGAAAGCCAAAAACTGGGACCCCCCCCCCCCTCCCCCCCCCCCTAGCTCACCACCTAGACGTCAGGACTTTTAGTATGTTCACACCCTAAGCACCCTTAACAAGTTTCTGAAGGAATCGCTTAGGTCCCTGCTCACGCACTCTACACCTCCTTTTGGAGCATTTATTGACTGGACTATAAACCTGTAGTACACACATGTATCTAAACTCGTTCTTCCCTAACACTGCCCTGCGTGTGACTCCAGCGTACCGAAGTCACAGCCGTCATCTCCGTCCTCATGACGTCGAGCGACCGCCTGGAACTGGTCATCCTCTACCACTCTAGTGATCTGAAGAAACGTTATCTTCACCACTGCAGCTTCCTGACCATCATCACATCTTACGGCGCACCATCACTGTCTACTCTTCCGTCTACACCCCTGGCTCATTGACTATTGCTACGTAGCACAATAAAGACGACTCACACTACATCGACTGACGCCTTTTTATTTCACGACCCGTCTCTGCCGATCCGGCCCGCTCCCTCACTCGTAACTCAAAACTCAACCCTTTACATCAGCGGTCGGCAACGCGCGGCCTGCGGACGTCTTACTTGCGGCCCGTGAATGTTTTGTAAATAAGTTATAAATATCAAAATAAATGCATTTTTTCTCTCTAAATTGGTAAGTGTAACAACTGACGGAGGCAGGAACATGAGTGGACAAAATAAGGGTTTGGTAGGTAGAATTAAAACGAAACTGGCAGAGATAGGATGTGACATCCCATTATTTTTTCATTGCATTATCCACCAAGAAGCGTCATATTCCAAAGTCGTATCATGGAAAAAAGTAATGGACATCGTGGTATCGACTGTAAACAACATTAGAAAAAATGGGTTGACTCATCGTCAATTCCAGCAGTATTTGTGAGATTCGATTCGAAGCAGATCATGGAGATGTTGTTTATTTTTCTGAAGTGAGATTATGGTTGAATTATATTGATTTATGGTTGAAGTGAGAGGTGCAGTACAGTAATCTCAGAAAAGAAATCAACACTTTTATGAATGAAAAGGGCAAATCTATTCCAGAGCTAACAGATACTCAATGGTTAATAGATTTTGGATTTTTGACAGATGTAACTCAAGAATTAAATACGCTGAATGTACGGCTTCAAGGTAAAAACAAACTAATCTCTGATATGCACACAGATGTAAAGGCATTCCAAATGAAAAACAAACTCTTTATTTTATAAAATATACTGATGAAAAAAGGTTAGATCATTTTCCGAATTGTAAAAAGGCTATCGAGGAAGCTGGAATTAATTTTCATTGGAAAAATGATAAAATGAAGGACAACTGCAAACTCAATTCAGCGACAGATTTTGTGATTTTAAGAAAGTTTCAAGCAAACTGAAAATTTTTGCCAACCCTTTTTCGTGTGATATTGAAGATGTACCGAGTCATTTACAAATGAACATGATTGATCTCCAATCTAATGATGTTCTCAAAAGCTCTTTCTATGAAATCTTGTTAAATTTTATGCAGCCTGCCATCTGATTTTGAGGAATTGAAAAGGATTGCTCAGCAGTTCATTACAATTTTTGGTAGTACTTATTTATGCGAACAAACTTTTTCAGTTGTCAATTACAGAAAAATAAATATGCTTATCGTCTCACAGACGAGCATTTGAGAGCCATTCTACGAACTGCAACTACAAATATGACATACAAGAAATAGCCTCCCAAATGCAATCTCAGACATCACACTGAAATTTGTATAAACTCAGTTACCTATTTAGTTACTTTGTAGTTTTCATTAAATTTCTGAATGATTTACAGTGGTTATTTTTCTTGCTATAAAGCCCAAGTATATAAACATAATGTAAGTATTACGTGTACAAATTAAATTCCGTATGTTTTAACAACTTTAACCAATTATACGTAGGTAGGCTTCTAGGGTTAATATCACAAGTGCGGCCCGCCTTTAGTATATTTTGCCAACTTGTGGCCCTTTCCCGCCAAAAGGTTGCCGACCCCTGCTTTACATCATTAGAAGTGCATAATATTATAAAAAAGTAGGTATGTATAATAATTTTTATGTTTACTTGACGGATGAGGCATGGTTACAAGCTATACCTTGTCGGCATCTAAAATATTAGTGGTAAAATATAGTGTGTATAGTGTATCTAAAATATAGTGGTGTTTTTTTACAACAATTTGGCCATTTCCATTTACAGTGTTATTTTAGTTTGGGTATTGCCTAGTATTTTTAGAAAGCTCATTTGAAAGCCCAATTGCTTATTATCACATCGTGTTGTTTTATTGGTCATTAGAGTAGTTGAAATGATGCATCTGGTAGGTCTTGTGTCTTGTTTCTTGATAACGGGTGGCTTTAAGTGCTTCCGTGACTATTTTAAAACCTTTAAAAGTTCGTGGGTGTTGAAATCGTGCGGTCAATACATTGCTCTAAATGAGAAAATTAAAAAAAATCTATTTAGCTTTTAAATTGGTATTGGGTTTGGAATATAAACATTGCACTCATTTTATGTCTACTCTAACACTCCCACAGCCGCTTTAATCAAATTGAGTTTCCTCAAGTAATAAAAGTTGACCTAAATGCACAAATTCGGTGTCATCAAAACGAAAGAGCGTAATTTTCGATCACGTTACACAGTCACACACAATTAGTTACTTACACAGTTATTAAGTGGTGCCAATATCCTTTTCTTATTTTTCTTTTTCCAGATTTTCGGTTTAGTTTCGATAGTACTGTCTTCATTTAATTAAACATTACAATTTGGGGTTTTACTCATAAAGTTAAAAAATAAAATAATTCAAGATAGCCAATGTAATGTAATAAATAAAATAAATAAATAAAAAGTGGTAAATGAAAATGTACGCGCAATAAAATTATAAATTTGTCATCTGACCATAGATAAATGATATCTGACTAGAAAATATACTCTTTGATCTGACGTCTACAGAGTTTCATTCGTTTTTTTAAATCAACACCAGATACACTAACACTAAATAATAGATTTTCGTGTATTAATTCCTGTTTGTACTTTTCATAAATAAATAAAATATGTTAATATTTTAAATAAAATATGTTAATGTATTTTATGGCCGTCTATGTGTTTGTAATATTTGTATCATGTTGTCTCCCTCTATATTTTGTTATATATAAACACACATTATGTACTTCTTGTTTAGTATTAATTTGTACCCTGAAGATACTTAAGTAAAGCGAAACCGGTCGGTTCAGAAATTAATAAATCTAGTGGTATTAAACAAAAAAGTATTTTATTTTATTAAATATGTCAAACCACAAAGTGATTGCTTTCTACAATAATAAAAAAAATCTCTTTAAATTTTGAACAAGGGTCTAGAATTCCAATCCTCCGTGCAATTTGGAGCTGCTAGACTGCTAGATGAATTGTAATCTAGCCTCTTTGGAGAGCGCTCTTGAGGCTATTTTTCGCGATGCGCTATAATATATAAGTTGTCGAAATTCTTTATTATCATTAAGTACCTTTTTTCGGTGTCCCGGTTTGGGGGAAAAGTAAAAATGGTTACGTTAGTTATACTACACTTCGTACAGTTTTTCAAAGTTTTACGAAACTCGTCCTTCACGCATTGATAAAGCTCTCGTCAGTTGAAATTATGATTGAAAAAGCAGATGGCACATTTTGGAGTTTGGCATGTCTGATATTGTGTGTACTGTACATACATCATAATCTTCATAATGTTGTCTCTTATCTTTATGGTGAAATAATAAAAGGGGTAGCTTCGGGGTATTAGTATTGGGTCGGTTAAAGCCTGGTATTTGTGTTTAGATAAGGAATTTCCATTTAATAATATTTATACTGTTCATACTCACAACGTGACCTCATTTCTCACAACAGGTAGGTGTGGCTGAATTTTGTATTATGTATTGTATCATCATTGTATTATGTATAGGCTGTACCAAAGCCCTTTGATGTAAACCCGTAAATTGAATTATGTTTTATTTTACGTTCTCTTTGACTGAGCATAGCAAAGTCCCGCTTTAACTCGACCGTTTTGAATTTCTTCTGGCTTTAAAAAAAAAATTAATGTGAATACGGCAAAAGAGTCCCAGCTGCTTCCAACCGCCTGGAGCCAGTGAGACTAGCGTCCCCAATTGGGTTATGTTGAGGCTGGAGGTAGTGGGGAGTGGAAGGTGATGGGAAAGAGAAAGGTGAGGAAGTTCTTGACTATTCAGATGTGGTCACCAAACACAGCAAAAGTCTATTCAAGCAACGTTTCAATTCTGAATGGTGGATACTGAGCGTATCTTCCACTCTGGAACGTGGAGTAAATAAATGTCTGTATTTTTTTTACGTTCCGTTTCCGGTTCAAGATACTGCTCATTTTAATCGTAAAAATCAATTTTTTTCTGTGAAATCCTCCCTTCATCGTGATTTATTTTTGGGGTGTTATGCCGTGTTGCGCTACCTCCTTCTTTAGTCAACGTTTCGGACAGCGTTGCTGTGTCTATTGATTACACGTCTGCCCTGATAATGGACATTGTAACGCTTGCAACGTTTTATTGTAACAGTAATCATCAGTATGGACCTTCTGATTATTCTATCTAATGGTAGAGTGAGAGATTCTCTTCAGGATTGTGGGAATAAACGAATACAGGTTCCAACTTGTGAGGTTTAATTGGTTTAAGCAATAAAAGAGTTCATTTCCAAAACAACAAAATCCCAGTATATTTTTATAAAGAACATAACAATGTTGCCCTTTTGAGGGGCCGGGTTTCACATCCCCAAAAACATAACAGATTCTGACAGTTTAACAGGAACATAATTAAGCAGAAAGAAATGTCGTACCTGCGGACCATGGATCTTTATCTAAATACTTCTACAATGACGCGAACACTTAATTTACTTGAAGATAGCGCGTCGATGAACCGCGGGCCATATTCTCACGCAATCTCCAGGATGGGAACCAGGAAAGACTCCCCAGGAAGGCCAGAGTTTGAGGACTCCCCGCCAGGGAGTAGGGTCCAAGATCAGCACCAGTGCTCTGGTTGAGCCCCTCGGATAACCACGATTTCCGTCAGCACGCCTCATCAGGAAATGAACGCCAAGTAACCATCCGTCACAAATATGAGCAGCAGTGACCGTAGCAGGTCATAAGAACTCTCCCTCGCGACGCTCTTCAAAATGCCGGTCGCGATTATATAGGTAATTTACAACATCGTTATGCCGCGGACAAATATCGGTCACAATGGCGGCGACCAAACACATTAGAAAACAGCGTTCCGATCACATCAGAAAGGAGCGTTCGCAAAAAGTGCATCGATGTGCATCGCGATTAAAATCGTTTTAAACAAACAATTTGTAACAAAGGGATTATCCCATTTTTAAATCCAGAACTATCACTTAAGTGACTAGTCGAATTTGCCCCGGCTTCCTGTACGGTGCGAATCCAAAAAGTACCGCCGGAAGTTTAACAATAATGTTGTCAATCGAAAAAATCCAAAATACGGCGATTCAACAATTAAAGTAAGCGGCCAGGTGAAGGTTTACTAAGTCAGGCTAATAATTATTATGAAGTAATAATTATTATCGTGACATTATCCGAAACGTTGGCTAAAGAAGGAGGTAGTGCAACACGGCGTAATACCCCAAAAATAAATTGCGATCAGGCTTTTCGTTGTGAAAATCTCAAAGCATCAGTTTAATCATGTTTCTTACGACTTATTCGCATTTTTTTCTCCATACTATGGTAACTAACTGCCTGATGAAAGTTTGAAAAAAGAATTATCATGGAGATCGTGATTTTTCGCAAACGAGGTGTAGAGTTCACAGAATTACTAGGAAAATAGAGTCTAGTTAAAGACATTGTTTTGTAGGTGGTCAATATTATCGAGGAAATAGGCGCACGAAAATATATAATTAGTAGCGAGTTCCCGGCGGGCGTTGCATTGCCACTTAATAAAAAAATTGTTTCTCCTTGTGTGTCCTTTCCCATTCGTCCCGTTCCCCTTCCACCTTCCCTCACCACTTTCTCGCTCCCCCGGCCCACGAATCCTCCTGCGTTCCCGGTACATACAGATATTCTACAGCTCGCGTGCCACCTATTACATTTTTTTTTAAATTTTCATTTTTCATATCTTACATCTTACAAACATCCATTTTTGTATATTTTAAAACAATCTATCAAATTTGGTACGTAACATAGGTACCTATTTAAAATACCTATAATTCTTGATTAGATTTAAAGTAATCGATTTTGGTTGGTACCATAGGTGAGTACTTCGATTAAATTCATTAATTTAAAGAGTTTATTCGAAAATTCAATTTTTATTGAACAGTCGATGTTTTGCAAAATGTCATTCTCAAATTGTGACATTTTTGACAGTTTCGTATGAGTTTTTGTAATGATTAAAAAACTTTTCAGATGTATTGTCATGTGGTTGTAATTATCCAGAAACCTTCGCGAGGATGGCAAAAAGGTATTTTGAATGTTTCAAACATTTCCTATACTTAATATAGCAATACATAAACAACAAATACATTGATTTTTACATATGGTATAGGTATGATTAGTTAAAAAAAACTGACACTAATTTTAACACAAAATAACTGCGTTGTAGAGATTTTATCGGTTGATTAAGAATAGCCCTGTGATCGGAGCTATTTCCGTACAGGGCTCTTGAATTCGAGGGACGACGCCGACCTCTTCGCCCCTCCACTTCCTCCCAAGCTAATTATACATAATAAAGGGACGAGCAGTGACTTTAACTTTCGAGACGTCTCGAAGGAATCATCAGGAAGAATTAGAGATATATAATGCGTAAAAAGCGCTTAAAGAATTGAGAGAATCAAATAAAGAATGGATACCAAAATTAAACAAAAGGGGGAATACTTCTTCAAATAGAAAAAACATAAACGAAATAGCCACAAAATTTTACCAGGACCTCTACTCAAGCCCAGACGACAAACAAAAACATGATCCGAAGAAAGACGTCAATAAAGAGCAGGAAAACGTTGTAACTGAACCAAAAATACTTTCCAGAGAAGTAGAAAAAGCCATATACAGTCAGAAGATGGAAAAAGCCCCAGGTCCAGACAAAGTGACAAACGAACTTCTTAAAGGCACAATGGAAGAACTACTACCAATACTAACTTCAATATTCAATGATATACTTATAACTGGTCTAATACCTACACAGTGGAAAACATCAAACATTATTCTTATATTCAAGAAAGGACAAAAGGAAGATATAGGGAACTACAGACCTATAAGTTTGATGTCAAATATATACAAAGTATTTTCCAAAGTTATCCTGGAAAGAATAAGTAAAAAGTTAGACGAAAATCAACCACGGGAGCAAGCCGGCTTTAGACAAAAATACTCTACCCTGGACCACATACACACGGTGAAACAAATAGTAGAAAAATATAATGAGTATAATAAGAAACTATACATGGCATTCATCGATTACTCCAAAGCTTTCGACAGCATAAGACACATAGCTATATGGAATAGCCTTGAACAGCAGGGGATACCTTTAAACTACATCAATATTATAAAAAACATATACTTGAATTGCGAAGCGAGGATCCAACTAGAAACCTTGGGAAAAAAGTTCAAGATCGAGAGAGGAGTAAGACAGGGAGACCCTCTATCACCAAAATTGTTCTCGGCTGCTCTGGAAAGTATCTTCCGCAAACTAGATTGGGAAAAATATGGTATCAACGTACAAGGTGTAAAACTTAACCACCTAAGATTTGCGGACGATATAGTCCTATTCGAGGAAAACCCAATGCACCTAATTAGAATGATAGAATCACTAAACGAGGAAAGTGTGAAAGTCGGCCTATGCATGAACAAAGACAAAACGAAATTGCTTACAAACTCTGAACCAGTAACTATAAAAATTGACAACCAACCACTCGAATATGTGTCAGATTACATCTATTTAGGACAGATAATATCTCACAAAGATCAAACCACTAAAGAAATCGAGAGAAGAGTAGCAAATGGATGGAAGAAATACTGGTCTTTGAAAGAAGTCTTGAAATCTAAGGAGCTAAGTATGCAAATAAAAAGGAAAGTCTTCAACACGTGTATACTTCCAGTCATCACCTATGGATGTGAAACTTGGGCACTCACCAAACGCCACAGAGAAAAGTTGGAACGCTGCCAGAGAGCCATGGAGAGAAGTTTGACAGGAACAAGGAAACATGACAGAGTGAGAGGTAGCACAATAAGGGAGAAAACTAAAGTTGCCGATGTAGTTACCCGAATAGACCAACAAAAGTGGAGATGGACAGGACACATGATACGCGATCCACAAGAGAAATGGTGCAAAAATGTCACTGACTGGTATCCCAGAGATGGCAAGAGAAGTAGAGGACGTCAACACATGAGATGGGAAGATGACCTAAAACTCACTGCTGGACATCAATGGAGAAGAGTAGCGCGTGACAGGTCCCAATGGAAAATGTTAGAGGAGGCCTATGCCAAGAGGCAAACTGAGCTTAGGGATATACTATAACAAATAAAATCATGTCTAATACATACCTAACAGAAGTCCAGAATAAAAAGGCTTATTATTATTATTATTAATGCGTAATAATTGGAATAATGCGCGAGGGAATGTAAGACAAGACCTAGGAGTGTTAAAATAGCATGATAACCTCTGTGGCAGAACTAAAGAGTTTTTAATTCACTGCTCGGTAAATAAAGTTCAAAGTAAATTTGTACTAAGACAAAAACGATGGCTAAACGAAACATCAAAGTTTTTTCCTATTCCTATTTCATTGATACAAAGATATTAATGTCTGTACTCTAAAACCCTTTATTCTTTTTGATTTTAATAGATCGAATTGTCAATAGAAGTTTATAAAATGTATGTATGTATAAAATAAAACATAATTCAAAATTGTTTTTATGAGGTATACCAATGATTCCCAACGTTCATTGACCTATCGGTTGGATTAAGTCGCGTTGGGGGGGGGGGGGTATTTTAAAATAATTTTAATATGTCTATCGTCAAAAATATTATTTTGCGCACAACGATAAGAATCAAAAGTGTTTGTTTATTGGTTTGTCCGTGGTTTGTTGTAAATAAATAACCATTTTGTTTAGTCATTGCTTAAAATTTGGGAACTTCCTAGGAATACTATTATTTTGTTATTATGAATCGCTGTTTAGTACGGAATTGATTAATAAAATAATATTATAATATCATAATATTATTTTTTATGTGCCCGCCAAATAATTTTATATTATTGTTCTGCATTATTATTATTATTTACTATGAAATAAAGATATTCTGCAATGCGCTATATATAATGATTTATTTTATTACTTTTATGTAAAACGTCTTTTAGGCGTATTGAAACGTGTCATGTTCGTATAAAATGTAACTTTGCGGCAGAGCAGAGACCAGGGCTCAGGATAGTGGGTCAAGTAGTTATCTGTCATGTAGGTAGGGTTTTCAGTCAAATAAAAGAAGATGAACTTTATAAAAATGTATTGAATTCCAAACCAAAAAGCAACATGGAAGTGTACAAACTTCATACCAAGGTAACAAAAGGAAATATAAAAAATACACATACCAGATGGACTCCTAATGGACACGCTAAACTAACTATACGGAAATAACCCCGGTAGACGAACGCGATCTTGCTTCGCAATGAGAGAACACGAGACGGGACGGGAACTCCAGTCTTCCCATATGGGAACGGCGCGGAATCCAGAGCACCAAGGTCGTCCTTCTAATTGGGCAGGAGGCCGCTATACTTCCAAGGAGCGCAATCAGCCACGGGCCATCTAGACGAACTCCAATCAAAAGGCACGTGGCCCCCAACAGTATCCAAGTCTGGCGTATTACGGTTAGCAGACCGTGACTTTGCGACGCGGGGTCGTGAAGGCATATTATAGTAGCCAACGCCAGGACCAATTCACTTCACGATTCCTTTTCCAGAAATAATTCCACAAAACGGCCAACCAGCCACATCGGAAAAAAGTGGGACTTTCACGTCATCCACTATAAATAACTCGTACACGAACCTCGCGTGTTACGTAAAAACACCCCGCGTTCTTTTAGGTTTAAAAATCGACTTAGATTCTCATGATAAAATCCAATAAAACACTTTTCCAGTGAGTGACCAATTTCCGACCCAACTGCCCAAGTTGATCGGAAGGAAGTGCCCATAAACAAAAAGCAAGCTCTCTCTTTTCCAAAAATTACCAGTGTCCAAAAAAAACACCATAGACAAAATAACCACCTAAGCAAGAACTGCATTAGTCACATAATTATTTATGTGACAGTATAAATAAATAAAAATTTCAAATTCCAATCTATAGTCTCATCGAGACAGCATAGTAACAATCTGGTACTGGTGCTGCATGTAACTGTCTTTTAATAGTAAGAATTTGATAACACGAAGACAATGGCTGAAGAAGTCGGAGATGCCCGAGGAAGAGATGAATCAAAAAATAATTTGTATCGTAAAACCAATGTTTAAAAAAGCTTTTTCAATTCTTAGCATTAATTTTCAATTTGGGAGGCGGGAATGGGTACCGCCGCCCCGGGAACCTTTATTGGATAACCAACACCTCTGCCATAGGTCACCCCAAGTGGTTAGCTACGTTTGGTGATTTAGCAGGAGTGCCCGGGTTCATGGGGTGCTGTTCGTCTAGGTCTTGGAGGTGGATGACCAGGACACACTAAACCCCAGATTCCTACCTACCCCTTAAACCCTTTTTCCTTCCCAGAACTCCCCTCTCCTTCTTTTCCTTTAAAAAACCCACTACACAGCATGCCCAAAGATGACATAGGCCCTGAGGTAAATTATTTTCCTCAGGGCCTCCTGTGTGGAGCTCATGTAAAAAAAATATTATTATTTCCACCTTAAAACTACACCCAGTTTTCAGGTAAACTAGAATTCTCAACATCACAACTTTACACCAAACCATTTAAAACCCCGAGCCACTCCGGGTACTCAGCCAGGTAGTAGTTTTACGCATATACTGAAAAAAGATAATAAACTTATTTAAATTTGTTTAAAACCAAGGACGCATAGGTGAGTTAAATTATGAATAATAATATTTAACCATTTATGTATTTGCACAGCCCTTGTGAAACCATTCGAAATGTGAAATATGACACTCACTTTTTTTAATAAAATAATAAATGGACCCGTTGAAATACATGCTTGCTTCGAAAAACTAGGACAACACGGATATTGGGCTTGTATGTGGGTATTTAATACAAAAAATATTAGTAATCACGTATAAATGTCCCTGGACCGTCTGCAGCATTTGATGAAGCGTTATATAAACGAAATGTGCAGGCCAAAATAGTTCGTTGCTACTAAGTTATTAATCATACTGCTAAATTATTAATTTGTTTAATTGTAAAAAAAAATTATTAAATCCATATTTTTTATTTAATTAAATGAAGACAACTCGATCGAAAATCTGAGACAGAAAAATCAGAAAAGATATTGGCTCCGCTGGGACTCGAACCCAGGACCCTTTGCTTACATGGCAAGAGCTCTACCGATTGAGCTACGGAACCCATATGAAATCATTTTTAACTGTATCATACTTCGACTAAGAACTACCAACATTATCTTCATTTTCTTAACGCACATATTATTGGCTGCTATCTTTATATATGATTGCAAGATTCAACTCGAACTAAATGCAATCTAGATAGTGTCTGGATAAATTTTTATCCATTTTATTTTAATACGCGACATCTATTGACTTTTCTGCAAGTATTCTTATATTTTTTAAATCGAAAAACCAATTTATTTTATTTTTATTCATATTTATTATTGGTTATTTTTATTTATAGCTCTTTCGCCTACCGAAGTCATTTCCAAATCAATACGCTTAACGTTATGCAAATAAATTTATACGTACATCTAGGAAATCTTAATAAAGCAGAATTTGGTATCAAACAAAAATGTTAATAATATTCTGAAATTAAAATGTTACGATTATTATGAGGTAAACAATATATTTAAAAAATATATAAGGGAAAGAATTAGAAAAAAGGTTTCGTAAACCGATTACTGTATGAACCGATCATCGAGTGATTACTGTATTTTATGCGCCTACGAATTTGTTGGACTTATATCGGAAGGTTTTATCATAGCAATGACCGCGTCGTTAAACCATGCCCGTTTTCTGATTCCTTTCGACTTATATACTACAAATTAGCGAACGACCTTTAATGGATTGTGGTCATTCAAGTTATCGTGTACATATATTCAATTTGCACTGCTACAGTCCTAATTTTGAAATACTACTTTACAGAACAAAGCGCCACGGACGACCGTCCGATGCGGCTTGTCTCCGCGTTATGAATCGGAATTATTTTTGCGTTCGTTTTTATGTGTATTTGGTGTTATAAAAAATCATATATTACCAATAAAATCACAAAATTTTCAACTTTTTTTAAAAAATTGTCACAGTTAAAACATTGTAGTTATGCATTATATTTTTTGTTCAATAATTACCAACTATTTTAATGTGTAAAAATAATTTCAAAGTCGATTGATTTATGTAGTTTTAAAAATTATTAATACACTATAAATTAACTTTATTACAAAAATGTGAATATAAGGAGGTATAGGTTGATATTTTTTCTATGATAATATTATTTTTTTATTTTTTTTCGTATTGTGTATGATCACAGAAGAAAAAAAAATGGAGATCGATTGACGATTTATAGAAAACGGTTCTTGAACAAACAGTTATAAAGTATGATAAATATATTGTTTAATATTTTATTTTAACTGACAGGCACAGAAAAAGCATTTATCTATTTTTTTTTTGTATCAAAAATTTATTTTGGGATGGTGTTATGGACACAGGCGACTTCAAAAATGCACAAAAACCCTAAATATTGCAAAATCCCTCGTGCTCTGTTAAATAGAAGCGTTGTCTTGTCCAAAAGATTCATCGCAGTTTCATAAATCTTGAGTTGGACGATTCTTCAATCGGTTGCTATTATTTTTCTTCTTCGTTGGGTGGGGGTGGTAGAAGTTAGGTTATTCATCCAAGCGACGACATCGAGAATCACTTGATTCAGCACGGATTTGCCTCTGGGAAGTGGTCATTAATGATATTATGTTCTGTAGTTATGATTCACACAATTCAGAATCCATTTAGATTTGTGGATAATATACTAGGGTGGATGTGGTAATATATTATTGGTAGGGTGTGGTAATATATTATTGAACCCTTGTCGGCCGATGGAGAGAGAATCCTGCAGGTTAATAGTTTGGAGTTAGAACATTTGGTATAACTATAGCACATCATAAAGTTTTGGCTAAACTACGGCTTTAGCTATTCCACAGACGAAACAATCGGGCTTACGAAAGTCTACAGAAGTCATTGGGCATAGCTTACGATAGTTACTTTGTTCTAATACCAAGTTGGTGAGATTATTCTCTAATATTAGGCACGTGGAACTTTGCGATCGTAAAACTAATAACAATACATATCACGTGTTCACAACCCGTTTGAAGGGATGGTGTTCTAGGTGTGGAGGGACATTCTGGATAACTGGAAATGTTTGTCGGAACGATTCCTATCATTTTCGATTAATATCTATTATTTAAATTTTGTACTCTTTTGCAAATCTTGTTCGACATCATTTCTTCATTCTGAACAACCTGCATCTGTAAATTGAAAACATTGGATCTTTTGTTTTTTTTAAAGATATTTTAAAATTATTTTCCAGTTTTGTCCTACCGAATCCTTTCACATTTCTCACGACACGAAAATTTTATTTCATTGATTAACTAACTTTACCACTTGCTCGGCATAACTCAAAAGCTTCATATTCGTTTAGCTCAAAAGCTCACGATGGAAGTAAGATTATGCACGTATACAAGTTATGTTAACCTGGAAATATTTCCTAAAATCTATCCTAAAAATTCTTTATTTGGGAGGCGGGTGTGAGTACCGCCGTCCTGGGAATCATTTATTGGATAACAAACATCCCTGCCATGGGTCACCCCAAGTGATTCGCTACGTTTGGTGACTTAGCAGGGGTGCCTGGGTTCATGGGGTGAGGTTTGTTTGAGGATCGGGAGAGACTAAGACGAGAGAGGTTGAAAGAGACCACTCCGGCCGGATTTTCTCGACCCATCGCCATCGCCTTGCACCGCAAATGGACACATTGACACCCAGATTCGTACCCACCCTCAAATCTTTTTCCTTCTCTGAACTTCCTCTCCTTCCTTTCCCTTATAGACTTTCCACACAGTTTTTTCCCCACGGCCTTCTATATGGAGCTAATGTAAAAAAAAAATCTAGACAGAAAAAAGACTTGCAAATTTCATAACCGTTAGAGTTTTTTTTGCATATTCAAACATTACACGAATATAAAATAGATTATTATAAGCAATAACTATTAGCCTGAAACATTCATGTACATTGAAAAAAATCTCCCGAGAAAAGATACATGCCGCCTACGGGATTCGAACCGCGTCCTTCTGATATCTGGTCAGTTGCTCTTTTACCACTGAGCTACGTCGGCTTATCTCCTACCCGCCAAATAATTGAATACAATAACTAGTGTTTCATTAAAATATTACTGCTTATTACATTTTTCCACCTGCAAACAACCAACTTTATTTTTTTATATATTTATCTTTATTTTTTCAATGTAGATGAGTGTATCAGGCTAATAATTATTGCTTTTAATAATTGTTACCCTTTGTGCTATGCATAAAAATCTTGTCTTAAACATTAGTTAATCAATTAAAAAATAAAATAGATTTGTCAGCTCTATTATTATGTATATATTTTATTTTTATTTTTTTATTATTAATAAAATTCCTTAATTATTTATTTACAGTTTTTTACATTTTTAAATTAAGTCCCGTTAAACTGATTGATATCAGATTGTCAACGGGTTCTTTTGACATTTACTTTTTATTTTTAAATTGAGACAGGTACATAAAATATACACATTATTACATTTTATACATTAAAAAAACATGTATTTTGGAAAAAAAAATTGTTGATAAAATTTATAAGAAATACAGAACAGAGAAAATGAAAGAAATAAAAAGAAAAGACAAGAGAAAATAATAATGGAAAAAACATTAAAACGAAAAGCGGAAAAACAGAGATTAGTACAAAAAAGTTCTTTCACTTAATCATTTTTTTAGCGTACATTTCCTTCTGAAACTCAATTCTAAATTTATTTTACTTATCCTGTTATTTTAGGACGAGATTATTGAGATTAGTCCCGTTTCTGGTAAAGCCACCCGCGGCATGTTGTGACGATTTTAGTATGAAAAAACATTCTTGTGTTTGGCACACCCACCCGCGGCACGAGTATAGTTTGATGTGGCACGGGGCACGGGGCACGGGGCACGGGGCACGTGGCACGTGGCCGCTCCGTAAACACTAATAAAACAAGTGAACCAAATTAGGAACTGAAGCCATAATTAAACAACAGAGTTGATTAGACGCAAAGACAATCATCATATAATTTTGAAATGATGGTTTAAAATGAGGGATAAATTACAGAGAGTAGAAAATTTATGGTGGTTTGAAAATGAGTGTGTTTTTATTATTATTCATATAGATGAAAAATTCAGCCAGAATTCACACCAACGCAGGGTTCACAAAGATGCATAGCTTGCGTGCAGCATGTTTCAAACATATTTTTCTACTCTAGAATAGAAAATTTCGGTGTAATTAAAAATAAGTTTTTTTTAACTGAAAAATTTCTTTAGCACTGTTGATTTGAAACTCAATGAAAGGAAAAATAGCGACAATAAAAAGAGACGATCACATACATCTATAGGATTTAGCCTGCGAGAGAATGAGATACTATAATCGTCTCCTCATTGTGCGGTGCTTCGTATCGTCCCCACTGTTATCTACATTAGTTTTCTGAAGGTTTCACTTCTATCGCATGTGAATTGCACACTCTGTTTTTTAAATGAAATCTTCTTTAGCACCGTTGTGATTTGAAACTCGATTAAACGAAAAATAGCGACACTAAAAAGAGACAAACACATATCCTAATGATTTAGCCTGCGAGAGAATCAGATAGACTAATCGGTCTTCTCTTTGTAAGCTGCTTCGTAGCCTATCGGTCTCCTTTTTGTGCGGTGCTTCGTAGCGTCCCCACTCTGGTCTACTTTAGTTTTCTGAAGGTTTCACTTCTACAGCGTGTGAAATGCACACTCTGATTTGTTTTTATAAAATGAATAAAAATCACGGGATAATTATAATTGTAGGTTTTGTGAAGCTGAAAGTACTTATAAAAAATATATTTGCCTCAGGAAGTCATTTCCTTTCCCTCATTGCCTTTCAAATGAAGATATTGTCGCTGGGTGCGTAATTCCTCAAATGTGAAAAAAAGAAATATTTTACAGGAGAATGAAAAAAAAACAATTTGAATGCAGGAAATTAAAGGTGGGCTTATAAACATTTTTTTTTCAAATTCAATCGTGTCTCCCTTCATTTTCCTGCTTAAAATTAGTTTTTTTCACTTCTGTAAAATTTGAAGAAAAACAAACACATTGGAGTTATTACGCGCCGGCGACAATATTTATAATTCAAATAATAAAATTAAAAAATTAAAAAAACCATAATAAAACATTGTTCGAAACTGTCAAATTAATATAAACTTTCCCTGAAGAAGGAACGTTTGTTCCGAAACCGGTCGGATATACGCATTATATAAGTGGTTTATACAAAGTTGTATTGTTTCATTTTTCTACAATATTTATCTTTCGAATGTTAATTAATTTGAAAATTTACGACATTTATCCAATGGTATTATAAAAATTAAGAAGCGTTAAATTCGTCGTAATCGAACAAAAAATGTGGCACCGCTTATGGAAAGGATAGCCATTCAAAGAATAGGTGTGTTTTTTTTTTTTTTTTTTTTTTTTACAGTGAATGCCGCACAAGAATCTCAACTGCTCCCGTCTGGAGCCAGTGAGACTATGGCATCCCCAATTGGGGTATGTTGTGAGGCTGAAGGTAGTGGGGAGGGGAAGGAGTTGGGGAACGAACGGCCCTCTATAGTACGTCCACTGGACCTTATGGGTAAACTATCAGGAAGATGGTGAAATACCCCCTCAGTGACGTATCTTCATTCTACGAGGGTCAGCCAAAAAGTAATGCCTCCTATTTTTTCTCCTTTAATTATCAAGAAATAAAAAAATGCAATTACATAGGTCGAAAACCGCACTAATTATTTTCCACTTTTCAATATAATCTCCGTCCATTTTCATTTGGTCATCTTTTAACAATGACATGTATCCCTTATGGTAAAAAGCACGGTCCTGCTTCCTAAGGCTATCCGCCATAGCTTTTGTTTGGGAAAGATGAGCTTTGAGCGTTTTAAGGGTTGTGACGTATTGGAAAGAATTCATTGTGCATCCCTGCTCCAAAAAATCAACCATAATCAAACCCTCTACATCTCTCAACAATGTCACCATAACTTTCCCTGCCGATCACACAGTTTTGAATTTTTTCGTTCTCGGTTAGTTTGTGTGATGCCATTCTATTTACTGCCTCTTTGATTCAGGTTCCATGAAACCCATGTTCGACTCCTGTCACCAGTTTTGTGCAGTTGCATCACCGTACACATTTTTCAGTCTTTCATGAATGCGGATAGGCGTTTCACCTTCTGCATTCAAGAATTCAATCACAGAACGCTGACTAATACGAACATTAATATCGGCCAATTTACAAGCGACTGCAGTGCTGCCACCTGTTGACGCAGAAAGTTAGATATCTACTATTGCAGTAGATTGTAGATGAAGGTGTGAGGAATAGCGCCAAATTCAATTTTTTCATATAACTAACTTTATTTAATTAGAAAAAAGTAGGAGGGATTACTTTTAAGAATGAAAGTGACAGTTCTGTTCAAATTTGTCCAACGAATTTCAGTTTTAACATTTAAGCATTTACTCGCGTGAAAGGCACCCTTGTTTGTCCAATCCCCATTTCGAGGACTTCAACTGGCTACCCGAATTCGAGGTCCTGTTATATTATATAAAGTAGACATATATTCTAAACTTATACGTATACTCAAGTTAATCGTGATCGTTGCTGTCTATTCGGTTTCATCATACACCCGGTAAGCACCTAGAAAACGGTCCACAAAAAACCGGAATACACACCCGGTAACTGAGGACTTCCCATATCCGAGGCCTGTCCACGTATTCAGGATTACACTTACGTAAAATACACGGATCTCGGAAGGTCCTCGTTTTAGTGGTCTGTAGTTTTTGGAGGTCTTGGGTCCTCGAAATAGTGTGGAACGAATTTCTTACACGTATCTTGGAAGCAGGCGCGGCTCGTCCTAAAGTTCACTCGTGCGGTGAACAGGCAACAAAATTATACGCCTCATCGTATTCCTAAATATTTTATTTAAAATATAAATTTGCACAAAACTTAAAAGGTTCAAAATAAAATTGAATTGCCTATCTAAATATATGAATTTGGTAAGAGATCATTACGGCTGACATCCGACAGGCAGTGCACCCCTCCACCCGTGCGCCCGGTGCAACAGCAGATCGGCTAGTAATCTTAGTTTTAACATAATCCATAATCGTATTGACAGCCCATTCCTCTTGGAATGTTATGGCTTATACGTGCCTGAAAATTTCAGCCGTAGTCGTCGACACGACTTGTTCAAAATACCATAAGGCAGAACAGATGTTCTAGCACAGCATAGCATGACAAGAGGAATGGTGCTGTTGAACGAAATATCGGAAACACTAGATATATATAACTCTTCTTTAGATAGCCTTAAGATTTTTTTGTATAATAATCATCTTCCTAGGTGTTAAGACTGTTAAAATGAGAAAATTGTAAAGTAATTGGATAAAAATCTGTTGTACAATTAAAAAAAAAAAAAAATTATGTATAGTCCATCCCGTAGAAAAGTGTCGTAAGTCAAAAAAGGTAATTTTACAGGAGAGCGAAAACAAATGAATGTATGATGAACAAGCGGTCCCGTCGAAAAGAGTTTTTATTTTTTTATTATTTATTTAATTACAGAATACATTTTGTACAAAAAATTTGAGTAGACCCACAAAGCTGTCATATGACAGCTTGTCTGCAGGTTCTAAAAATTTAAACATTCTTAATATTATATCTAAGAAAATATTTGTAAATACATTTATAGTTTTAAGGAAACATTAGAATAGATCACATAGTAATATTGGATAATTTAACTTACACTCATAAATATATAAGATATTTCAATATACCTGCCTAATAACAAGATATGTAGGCAGCTATATTAAGATATTCAAAGATACATGGAGTTTTCACTCATTAACCATAGTTTTATCATTTTAGGACATAGTCTCTCATTTTTTTCAAGTTTTATGTTTTTATTGATTTTATTGAAAATCACTGGTATTAGATATTCAAGAGTACGGCTTCCATATTTATTTAATATTCGAGGAGTTTTTAGGCCCTTTCCTTCTCTAAATCTTGTGGTATGTTTGTGTACAAGTAGGTGTTTGTAAGGGCTTTCCCCCATATTATCCATAATAGTAGTGAACCAGTGGAGACCTTTTATTGTAAGTAAGCTCTCTGAGCCATACAGTAGTTTTAAGTTATGTCTCTGTTTGTAAATATTTGTTGTGACAATTTTTTTTTATTATGGCAGTTTGTAAATTTTCAATATATTTAATGTAAGTAGTGCTTGCATGTCCCCAAGTTCGAATACCATATCTAAGGATGGATTCTACCATAGAAAAATATATGAGTTTAAGAGTACAATGAGGCAAAATAAATTTTAATTTGTAAAAGTTACTAGCTAAGGATCTGAGCTGGTTACAAATTTTAGCCACTTGTTTATCCCACTTAAAATTATTATCTACAATTATACCCAGATAAGTATATTCATTTGTGAAATCTATTTTTTCACAGTCACAAACATTAATAATTCCTCTATGTATACAGTCAAAGCTATGAGCGGTTATTTTAGGAACATTCCACATTTTCAAACTTGGTGATTTTATGTACATGCATTTGGTTTTTTTTACATTAATAACTAATCCTACATCATGAGCCCATTTGAGAAGCTCGTTAAAATCTCTTTGTAATTCTTGTATAGCTATTTCAGGATTTTCATTTGATACAACAAGAGCAGTATCATCAGCAAAAATGAATCGACGAGCTTTTTTGAAAATCTTACACATAGCAATTACATATATAATATATAATTTTGGACCTAGAATTGACCCTTGCGGTACTCCCGATTTGATGTATCTTGATTTACTAATTATATTTAAAATCTTCACACTCATTTTTCTATTTGTCAAATAGTTTTTAAAGAATAAGAGGAGTTTACCCCGGATACCTATAAATTCAAGTACTTTAATTATTTGTATATGGCTAAGTGTGTCGAAAGCTTTTGAGAAATCAATAAATAGAACCAATACATGTTGTTTACAGTTTAGTTGTGAATTTATATGATTAGAAAAATTTTCGAGCAATTTATCGCAACTTTTATTTTTTTGAAAGCCATACTGGCATTCATCAATAATACTCAGATTATTTAAGTATTTATCTAAATTTATTTATATATATTTTTCTAATATTTTTTCTAATGCAGGAAGTAAGGAAATCGGCCTGTAATTGTTTATTAAAGAGTGATTTCCATTTTTAAAGATAGGCCTTACAATACTATATTTTAGTTCATCGGGAATATGGCCCGTATCAATTATTCTGTTAATTAAGTGGGCGATTATAGGACTAAGTAATTTAACATGTTTTTTCAAATCATACATACGAAATAAATCTATGCCTGGTGTCTTGGAATTTTTCATACCTCCGATAATTAATTCGATTTGCTTTGTATTTGCTCGTGGTAGATACATTGTGTGATTTAAATATTCCGGCGTGTATTCTGACGCTCGGACATCACATACATGTAATAACTTATTTACCCCCTCATCAAAAAAGTCTGCAAAATTTTCTGCCACTGCATCTTTCGATTTGGATTTTAAGAAATATTTTGATATGACTTCATCACAACCGGATTTATCTTTCCTTCCTAAAGTTTTATTAATTTCATTCCAGGTTTTTTTAATGTCTTTGAAACAGTGATTAAATTTATAGTTATAGTATAATTTTTTGGTGTTTATTATTTGTTTATTTAATTTATTTCTGTATTTTTTGAAATCGATTTCATATTTTTTGTTGTTAGGTGAGTTTTTCCATTTCCTCCAAAGAGTATCTCGTGTTTGTATATTTTCAATGAGGCTATCATTCATCCAAGTTTTATGATAATTGCGATATTTTTTATAAAATTTTTTGATGTAACTTAGTCCATAAATATTTTTAAATTTCGATTTCATTTCTTCGTACAATACATTTGGTTCAGATAATTGTAGCATTTCATTCCAATCAGTGATTGAGATAAATAGATTAACTTTTTTTTCAGAGAGTGCAGTATAGTACTCAGTGTGCGATATGTCAGAAGTGTGTTTGCCGTAGGTAGGGAAATAAATCGTCGTTGCAATTAGGTAGTGGTCAGCTATTATTGTTTCACATACGCACGAACTGATTTCTATGGTCTCTCTCTCTCTTATATAGATATGGTCTAGACAAGTAGCCGTTATATAGTTTGACAAAACTGCTTCTCGTGTCACATCGTTAATAGTTTTGACCAATCCGAAGTTGGCCATTAGGTTTTCGTATTGGATTACAATCGGTTCGAGTTCATTTAAAATGTTTATGTTGGTATCGCCAAGTAATAAAATGGATTCTTTAATGTCAATACTGCCCAATACTGTATCCAGTTCATGGAGAAATAATTTTTTATTTGTGTTTGGAGGTCTATACATTGCCAATAGATGTATACGTTTATGTTTGTAAATAGAAACAGTGCCGTAAACGCATTCAAAATTAGTTGTTACTATATTTATTTTTTCGAATGTAAGATGATCCTTCACGTATACAATAATTCCGCCACCCGATCTTTTTATACGACAAAAATAGTAAGAGTTGAAACCCGATATTTTGTATAGATTTACATTATTTTCATTTATCGACGTTTCACATAGCGTTATTATGTCAATATTTCGCAAAGAACTAGAAATAGTTAGGAGGAAAGTATCAAAATGTTTTGATAAGGATCGAATGTTAAGGTTAATGGCAGTTATATTATTAATTCCTAATACATGTTTATTTGACCAATTTTCAAAGTTGTGAGTACGTTCATAATCAATTTCTGATATGTCAAAATCTCCGTTCAAATCACCCATACTGAATAATATTTAAATATGCGGGAATAGTATGTAAACATGTATGAAGATTTATAAAGGCAAATTATAAATATCAATGTTTTTATAGCAGTAAGCATTAACAATATATTCATAGTTAGATTTTGGTTTTGATCAGAACATATTTGGTTTAATAATTGACAACAATAAATATTTTTTCTGCATGTACAAGTTAACAAAGGATAGACTAACATCAACATACATTTCAATACTAGCGTGTTAACACTGTGGTTACCGGACAATAATTCAGAATATAATAAAGTTAGAGAAGAAAAAAATTGCAAGGATATGAGATACTCATATTTCCTAAGTAGAAGACATATATTATTGAGCTTAACAGAAAAAGAGGTTAAGTATTTAAATAGAGTTTTGGTTAATAGCATTGAATTTTGTTTTTTAGAATAAAAATACATACAAAACATACCTAATCATAATCGATGCGACTTTGTGCGATATACATCATCTTTTTAAAGTAAGTGCAGTTTGTGTCGTTTGCTTTATGATTAGTGTTAAGGGTCATCTTGAAAGTAGTGTTTTGATATATACAGTTGCTACATTTTTCTTCTGAGTTTTTGTTCGGGCATTCCTTCCATTCGTGATCCTTAGCACAATGTAAGCAGGTCGCGCTTTTATCTTTACTCAAACATTTCAGTGCAGTGTGTCCAAATTTCAAGCAGTGGTAGCACTGCATCAGGGGGTTGGCGTCTACCACTCGTACTCTGCTGAATCCTATATTTATTTTTTCCTTTTCAATGAGGTAAGACCTCAGTGCTCCGCTGGTTTCCAGTATATAATTTGTTAGTCCATTTTGTGATTTAGGTTTAAACATTTTTATTAGTTTTATAGTGTTTTTTGTATCATAATCCATAATATCTTTGATACCATCATTTTGGGTTTTTAAAGCCTCGATTATATCTTCTTCTGTCAGATCTGCCTGTACATTTCTTACGAAAATTTTGGGGTTTTTCTTTTTTAATTCTTCGGCAACCATATTTTTTTTGAGCAATTTATTTATTTCATCCGTCAATTTTTCTGCGTGGATGTAGGGCAAGATATTATCAATTTATTTTGAGCGGCTTTGCGAACTCCATTCACTGCAATACCTAGATTTGCTATTTTTATTTTTTTGACGATTTGATCTTTGATCGCGTCTGATGTCATATTCGTGTTTTCACTTTTTATAATCAATGAATATTTCGATTCTGGTATTTCTTTTAGTCGACTTGCATAGGTTTTTTTTTCCATATTACTCACATTTTCAATTTTTTTTTCTAATTTTTCTATTAGTTTGTTTTGCAGAGAAGCGATCTCGTTTAGAAATGAAGTTTTTTCGTGCATCCATTTTTCTTCTAGAAGTTTTATGTTTGTTTCTAGATTTGTTTTGGCCTTGGAGTCTTGTTTGGTCGATATATTTGAGATTTCAAGTTTTATGTTCTCTATTAGTTGCAGCACGTCCATAATGGGTTGGGTTTAGTGACCGCGGTCACCTCACTCGCGGCAAATGCTAGTAGCGGTGTAACAATAAAACCTCTTATATTGTAAAGACGAAATTTTTTAGATACGTCCACACCATAAATAAACCAATCATTAGATTGATAACTTGATGCTTTTTGTACTGACGAAGTGTCAACGCTATTTACTATATATACATGCTATTTATATATATATATTTGGTGCCCATGTGATATGACGTCACACATACCATCGACAAGAATTTAAAAAAAGGCTCAACCATAGACAATATAATTCTTCTCTTTATTATTCTCTCGGTACCTAATTCATTAGCCTAAAATATTTTAAAAATAAAGTGAAATGTCAAAAACTTTCCCAGAGAACAAGAGCTGCATCTGACGGATTGCTGCTTGAGAAAATGAACTTACTTTTCTTTACAGCTCATTTTCTCTAGACAGAGCTTTTGTCAGATGGAAACCCCTTGCTTTAAGAAACCAACTGTCGTAAAATAACCTTAAATTACTTGAAATTTGAATCCCTTCAAAACGGGAAGCACAATTTCAAATAAGATTAGCGTTCCTACGACAATATCGAATTTGGCACTTCTCTGGTATAGAGAAATGAAAACTCAATTACATGTTTTAGTATTTTATTATAAACAGGAAATACAAGAATAACCAAATAACCATCACGCCGTTTCCCCGCAGGGGTAGGCAGATAGGACGGACGGCTAAACAACTCGGTCTTGGCACACACTCTTTGCCTCATTCACATTCACACATCGACTCATACATCTTATTGTACTATTCTGACATTTGCCGTGGCCCGGCGCAAGTATCTGATTCACTTGATCGTGTCAGGCCTTCCTCCGGCGTCCCCGACTTCATATATTCTACTTACATTCAAAGCTTTGTTCATTCGTTTTACATACCCAAACCATCTGAGGGTCTCTTTCTTAATCTTACTCATTACGCTTACATCAGCCTTGCATTCTTTGCGGATCTCCACATTTCTCACACAATCATAAGAGTAATAATACAATATGGATGATTTGTTTAACACCATTTTTGTAAAAAAATCACCTCAAAGGCGCTCTGCACAAACTCATAATATATTTCTACAATCTTACTTCCAGCTACAAAGTAGACAAACCATTTCCATCATCCACCGGTTCATCAATCACTAATATAGAGCAGAAAATATACAGGACGATGCATGGTTTTACAACACATACGCCTCAGGGATCTCATTGCTATAGCATTCAGTCTACTTTCCTCTATCAGTTCCATGCCTCACTGCCATACATCAAAGTGGGTACAGGACAAGACATCAAGGTGGGTAAAAAGTGGGTACTGTTTTTTGTTAGCGCCAATGGCTTTCAGTCCATTTATTAAATATCTCTATCAGCCTTCCCGTCTCTCGTAAACATACTTCTCACGATATGCAAACTCATCCACCCACTCTAAGGATTCATCATTCACAATCATATTGCATACTGTTTTCGTACTCTCTTTACTGATAAAAATAGAAAATACAGAATAAGAAAGTCAAGCGTACTGAGAATGTATTTTTCCTGTAGCATCCTGGTCCAGTCCATGGAATAGATTTCCTTATTGTGTTCTCTCAAGGGCAGCGCGGCCACAGAGTGGTGGAACACGTCAGCCCCCATCTCCTCATATGACACAACAATGCTACCGTCCTACATACCTACAACAAAGAATCATCATAAATTAAAAATGCTTTTAAATGTGCACCAAAATAAGTCAACTGACTTTCATAAAAAATATTTAATAAACGTTAAAACGTTAGCAGAATCGTCGTACTGCATCCGGTACTACATAAAGTTCACCAAAAAGCAAGTTTATCTTCGCAAAATAAATATCTTTACCTAGATAATAAATTGAAATGCTAACAAACCAGTACTCTGTTGGCGCGGGCACTAGTAATTAGTAATCCTTAGTCTCCACCAGCCTGGGTGGTTTGGTATATTTATGATCATATGATATTTATGATCAGCCTTCACGAATTGATGTTTCAAGCTGAAAATATTTTAAAAGATACATGAAAACTAAGATAGGTATAACAAAACAAAACAAATGCAAATGCAGAAAAAAGTTTAAACTGCAAATGAATGTACCTTTGACAAGAAGAACCGTAGCAAAGAGAGTTTCATATGAATATTTATATCTTTAGGTTATAATGAATGGGTTTCACGTCGTCAATTGAATCACAAAATATACCTACCATTTCGCCACACTCTTAGCCACAAACATATGCACGAGTTCTTAATCGGGTAGTCGATGTATTAATAGTCTGCTGATTTCACTCCGCGCCTATTTTAGAAGCAATTTTACATTTGGTCAAAACTCACAACATGCAAACAAATCGTAAAGCGACCATTTTGAAATATAATTGCGCAGAGCGTCCGCAACTGTCAATATAATCCAAAAATGCAAAGTCTTCCCATTGGTGGTCTGGGGAACGGCGTCACACAGTCATATCTATTATCTATCTTTGTTCTCGGTTGAAGTTTTTGGCCGGAGTTATACCCCCCTGGTCCACACACAACCGAGGTAGGCGGACTAATGAGTTACTAGCGACATCTTGCGGAGATGGAGTTATCTAATTTAAACACGGCTTTGGTGGGGCATAGACAATCATAATCCCTTCACTTGCTGTAGATAAAACGTATAATAGAAAAATTTGACTTACGACACTTTTCTATGGGATGTGCGATATGTGTAAGGAACGCCACCAGGGTAAGCTGAGATAAATAATAATATTACATTACGAAACGTCACTTCTTCATATTTGATTTGACAAATTTTACAGTACAAGATAACAGTGCATAATTATTAAAATTACAAGTTTGATGAACGCCGCGGGCATTTCTTCAGGTCACCAGTTTATATTTGACCTGGATTCGCGGGTCACTGCTAAATAATAGCCATTCTGGCCTAATAAGATGTAATCTTTTACTTTATAGTTTATATATAGCCAAAGTCAGATCATTACAAAATAATTCGTTAGTTTTCATGACCGTTATAATGATTTGTGTACCACCGGGCATGATTCCTGAACACGCGATAGTTGATCGACCGCCTTCCTTTCCTTACGTTTTCTTTGGTTGAAGGTAAGATTCTTTTATTGCTCATTTTCACGGGAAAAGTTCAAAAATAAAAGTAAGTATTTTTGTTTTGCATTTTTAGGGATTCGAGAAGACAGAAAAATTCACTCGCCAATCCGCTTTATCTTTACATACAAAATGAATGTTTGTTTGTATGTATCGTATGTCTTTCTATACCATTCATCAGATTGCGATGAAACTTTGGTGATTTGTTGGAAGGTTTATATATATATAAAGGTGACGATATTTTGGGCCGTACTATAGTCACTTTTGAAATTCGTTCTACGAAAGAAATTGGAAAATAGATGTCCTAGAGTAAGTAGGTATTTGATTTTCCCCTTTCAAATATCCAGTGTTGCATTGCAAGCATTGTATAATTAGTGGCCAGTTAATTAGTTTATATGTATAATACATGCTTATTATAGTAGAGAAAAGCCGATAAATTCAAATATTCAATTCAGGCAGCGGGCAGCTGGCAAGCGGGTGGTGGATTTTATAAAGATTGAGTAATGGCGTTGTGTTTCGTTAGCCACAGCAACGTGTGGCCGGGTCTGCTAGTTATAAATATATTAGTCAATTTCACTATTCATTTTATCACTCTTGGTTTTCAACCGAAATCTGGGGAGTTTACAGAAGATATATTCAAGGACTTAAGGTGATGCACGTAATGCAAAATCTTGTGTTTTTGGTTTGAAAATTCGCTTTAATTAAATACTGCGAGTAGTACACACACAATACATAACCTCGAAATAATAAAGCAATAATACAGCGTATTTTTATGAGCCCGGAAAAAATTAAGTATCGGGCCTATAAAAACTGTTTTAAATTTCAAAACCTTCTTCTTAAGAACCCCTTTTGAGTTATGGTTTTTTTGTATCATTTGGCAAATTTAGTCCTTTAGAAAATTATCGGAAATTTTTTTAAATATTTGCGTACGAACTTCCGCAAAATAAAACAAAACATGATTTTTGGCGAAGTTTTTTTCTTGCGTAAATCAAAAGAGGCGGCTTTTGTTAAGCGGGAATTTAAACCTTGTCGCCATCTATAGAAGAAGTGTTATTGTAAGCGACCCGATTTAGAAATGAACACGACGTAGTTCCTTAAGAAAGAAAATTTTACATAAATAAAATTAATTTCCCACCATTAATTTTGACACGCTTTCAACAAACAGACAAAGAAAAACCTCAATACAATACCAACATACAAAGCTTACTTCCGTTGCCGAACAGAAAAATTAAACCCCGGCGTTTACTAATAAAATTTTCATTAATTCAGCCATTTAATTAGAGCTACCATTTATCATCTCCGTTCCCTGTTTATAGTACAAATGGCGACGGAAATGAAGACCTCTGCGCGCGGGGTAACGTCACTAAATCGCAATTATAAGGTTTTATCTGACACACCAATGTTATGCGATAATGAACTCTACATAACTCACTCTAGAGACCATTATTGAATGAAATTGATGGTGTCATATGGAACCAAGAAGCGGAAATGTCAAGACGACGGCGCGCTTCGAAATTTGAAAAGCGCGGCAAATTAAAAAAGAATATGGCCGAATTCCTGTCCGCCCGGCTCGTGACATTGGGTTCCTCGTTATGGTGTTGCCATGGAGGAAGAAAAGTTAATTAATAATTGAATATTTATGGTGTGAGAACGAATGCGCCTTCAGTTAATTGTACGTAGCTACTGAAGTAATTTTGGTGTGAGAACGAATGCGCCTTCAGTTAATTGTACGTAGCTACTGAAGTAATTTTGGTGTGAGAACGAATGCGCCTTCAGTTAATTGTACGTAGCTACTGAAGTAATTTTGGTGTGAGAACGAATGCGCCTTCAGTTAATTGTACGTAGCTACTGAAGTAATTTTGGTGTGAGAACGAATGCGCCTTCAGTTAATTGTACGTAGCTACTGAAGTAATTTTGGTGTGAGAACGAATGCGCCTTCAGTTAATTGTACGTAGCTACTGAAGTAATTTTGGTGTGAGAACGAATGCGCCTTCAGTTAATTGTACGTAGCTACTGAAGTAATTTTGGAAAAAAACTATAGGTATAGGCTGTATAGGTATTTTATTATAATATACCTCCTTTCAATTTGGGAGGCGGGAATGGGTACCGCCGCCCCGGGAACCTTTATTGGATAACCAACACCTCTGCCATAGGTCACCCCAAGTGGTTCGCTACGTTTGGTGATTTAGCAGGGGTGCCCGGGTTCATGGGATGATGTTTGTCTAGGTCTTGGAGGCGGATGACCAAGACACACTGAACCCCAGATTCCTACCCACCCCTTAAACCCCTTTCCTTCCCAGAACTCTCCTCTCCTTCAGGATTGGAAGAAAATGGTTGAAGGAGTCCCTTCGATTTCTCCAGCCGTACTCTCTCGATACATCTCGTGGCAGGGATGGATTCACTCATTCCGTCACTCCCACATACGTCATAGATTCCTACCCACCCCTAAGACATTTTCCTTCCCAGAACTTCCTCTCCTACCTTTCCTAAAAAGCCCCTCCACACAGCATCCCCAAAGGTGAAATGGGACTGAGGGGAATTATTTTCTTCAGGGCCTCTTGTGTGGGGCTAATGTAAAATATATTGTATACATGTATTTAAAAAAAACTTAATTAAGGTTTTTTTTAAGGTTATTTATACAGGGTGTCCGGGGATAAAGTGCACAAACTTCAGGGAGAGATTCTACATGACGGTAGAAGTAAAAATAACAACTTTTTTCGAAATTTCAATGTTTTTTTTCTCTTATAAAAATATTTTTTCTATGCAATCAATTCAACTTTTTTACCAGAAACTATATATGGAATTTGGATAAAAGTTACTTATCTCTTTTACTTGTACTATCATGTAGAATCACCTTCCTTGCACACTTTATTACCCCCGGACGACTTTTATAAAAAATATAATATGTATTCATATATATTATCTATTTTTGTACATATAAATTATATACACGTGTAAATTTTTGATGCTTGTCATATTTTTTAAAACGAAAATAATTTATACATTTTTAAGCTTTTTATCAGGGTTTGGGTCGTAAGTGCCTCTTAAGACGACAATATACCCTAAAATACAGGGTGGCGCAGATGGATCGGGTGGTTTTAAAATACTTGTCAAACTGTCAATTTTAAAGGTATTGGATTGAAATAAAGTGCAAAACGTGTAGTTACAATGGAAGTTTATTAACAAAAAATTTGTAAAGTTAGTTTTTAAAAATTACATCCATCAAATGCCCTCCTTCTCGAGCGACGCATTCTTGGAGTCGGGAGAATCTTCTGGAGAATCAGGAGAATCTTCTGGACTACCATGATTTTATAGGGGTGGAATTTCAGTTCTCTGTTAAGAATCCTTTGAAGGCTCCGACGTGACATTCCAAGAGCTTGAGCACGATGTCTCGTTGATCGACGTGGGCTCGTAATGACATCGCGTCTCACACGCTCCACGTTCTCAGGCGTTCTTATTGTTCGGGGTCTAGACGTCCATTTTGGAGCACATGAACCAGTAGTGCGGAAATTATGCACCCAACTCAATATTGTGTCTCGCTTAGGAACACTACCGCGAGGTGGTATGTTGAAACGCCGGCGAAAGGCACGCGTCACAGCAACAATTGACTCGTTATTGCGTATAAACTCTTCCACTGCGAAAACACGATGCTCAACGGACCACTAGAAGTGTGTCGTTCCGGCCGGAACGAATCCAATGATTCCGAGTCCGAATGCGTTTGATTCGTTCCGAGTCCGCAAAATGTTATGAATCGATTCCGGAGTCGCTCGCACTCGGGAACGAGTGACAGAGTGAGAGTAAAGCAATCACTAACGGGAGGAGGTACGCGGCGCGGGCCGAGCGGCGTTGATTTGCTCTAGCAGGGCGGTCTTACTCTCTCACTCGGGAACGAGTGAGAGTACAGGAGCCACTCAAGGGAAGAGGTGCACGGCGCGGGCCGGGGCACAATGTACCGCTCTAACCGGTCACGAAAACATTTTTCAAAAAGAAATAGCATTATCTCGTAGTCAAAATATAGCAAGGAGCATTGCTTTTAACCTTTTGTCGGGGCAAATTTGCTTTCCGGCAAGTTTGCGCCGGCGATAATTACTTGTTTTAAGAAGATCATTTTTTAAACACAAGGTACAAGGACTCCATTGTTCGTAAATTTCAAATATAACGTAAATATTATCTTACACGGTTCTCATAAAGCCGACAAATGACATCACTCATCTCAAACAGATTATTATTAGTTATATAAAGATAAGATTTCTCGAAATAATAATCTCGCAATAAACAATAACATGTTAATAACACACACGCCCAGCTGGCGCAATAAGTTTGAGTCCGGCGGAATCAACTCTCGGCATTTCCGGCGGAGCGACACAATGAGTTTGATTCGGCGAGTCCGGTGGAATCGCCGGAATCAAAGGAGCGAGTCCAGTGAATCGAGTCCACTCAGTCGAATATGGGTCCGGAATCGATTCCGTAAAATAAGTGAATCGACACACTTCTACGAACCACGTAGCCATCGCGACTGACTGCCAGCTGCCAGTCTGCAACTGAAACTTCCCGTCCCCCCCACCACAGCACGAAGACCGAAGACCGCCGAACACCTGGCTCCCCCACTCCAGAGGTACAGTCCACTTCAAAACCACCCGATCCATCTGCGCCACCCTGTTTATTCAGGATTCAAACCGATACCCCTGTATATCAGGTATCGGTTTGAATAAAAAAGTTATTATTGTTACGAATTCGCTGAAAATTATTAAAATGTGAGTTTTGAGCAAACAAAAATGATTAGGGTTGTGTACCGCCTTAAGGACTTATAAATAAGAAGACTTTTTGTAACAATTCAATAATTATAAAAAGTGTAACAGACGTATCAGCGTCTTCACAAGACTGTAAAAAAGTACCGGGTTTTTAGTGCACGCCCTCAGAGGTACACGCTGATGATGATGGTTTGAGTTGGCTGGCCTCCCTACATCCAGTGGTAATGGTCCTGGATGCGCCTAGTTTCTGCCTGAGCGGTGCCTTGGCAGTGCCCAGAGTTAGGGCCGACTGCAGCGGTAGGCACCAGGTACTCGTTCAGGCAGAACTTCAGCAGGAGGCAGCAGGTGGAAGATTTCCAGGGGTAGGAAAGAGTTATAAACTTCCGAAGAATAAAGACAAGTTTTGTTGTAGAGATGTGAACACAAACTGATTTATTAGGAAAAGGGTGGGTCCTTTTATACCCAAATTTGGGGTAAAAGGTGCCCACGTGGTACATTTTTGTGGTGGGAGGTTAAACCTTGCCCGTATGTATAAATAGGGCGGCGTTTCCGTCACACCTTATTTTGGCGGTGCCGCCCGTAAAAGTGGTCGCTTAAAATTGCGTTTTATAAATAATTATGTAGGTTACATTTGTAATATATGTGTACATGTTTTAGTGTTTACATATTTGGGGGGGTAATATTTATCCCTAGATTTTTAGTTTGGCGAGTTTCGGGTAATTTTACAGTTTATTCTAGGTTTTTTTTGTTTTGGCTAATTGTGAGAAGTTTGTATAAGGAATCTACTATTTTTCCCAGGTCCCTCGCAAGACTAGCTACTGAAACCTGTTTGTTTCATCGTCTTGCGAGGTCCCTGGATTTTTAAAATGGGAAAAAACGGATTTTGTAAGGAATATTTCTAAGTCTTTTGTTTGAGTTAAAAAATGCCCTAGTGTTGAGAGTTTAAGGGTTAGAGGCTTAAAATCTCTTTCCCTGAATGCCCGGCAGGACTCTGGAATGAAATGTGTTGATTTCATCGTCCTGCGGGTTGTGAGAGTATGATTAAATGAAAAAACATGTTTTGCTCGCTAGCCTCCTGCAGGGCCATCACCCTGCCCAGTGGGAAAGGTGCGTGCCATGCTCGTTGGCTCCCTGCAGGGGCCACCACCACCGAGCCCAGAAAAATAGCAAGTATGTAAATAATACGAGTTTAAAATGTCTCCCGGTGGCAACCTTAGCATGTAAGCATTTATTTGTTGCACCGGGGCATTGTACATAATAAAAGGGTAAAAAATGATAACATTTTTACATAAATATTTCCGGCGAAAAGATCGTCGCTGGCGGCATGGTACTAACGAGCTTAGTGGCCAGAAATTTCGGAGGAAATTCCCAAGAAATGACCACTAAATGTAGAGGTTGCCGCCAGCGATGATTTTTGCCGAAAAAACAAACGAGGGTACGTAACACGTCCGTTACAAAGAGTAATATAACATTTATGCATCATAAAATTACATTCCAACAATTTTTTTTATGTTGTAAGGACTCTCACAAAAAAACAGTTTCTGTATTTATGCGTGGATGGGACATTATTTATTCACATAGGTAAGAATTTTTTGTTACCACAAGTACTATTTTTAATAGTTGAAGTTATCAGTGAACTTTCAATTTAATTCTGAACTTTATTGGTTATAATTTACGATCTACTTTTAACTTCTCTAAAACTTATTTGTTTAAATTGTCAAATATGATTTAATCACAAACAAAATACAATGAATAATTAATTGGTGGTTCCGATATGTGTCAATAAATATGGTAAAAGAACCTTACTATGTTGTATTAAAAATACAGTAAACTACAAATGACAATTAAAAATAATACCATTTGTATCGCAAAAACCAAATATTATCAAAGTAAATAGCTATGAGATACAGATATTTACATATATTGATGCCCTACTGAAGCATTTATATTTCTAACTGGAATAGGCCACTTGCATCGAATTCATAACGACTTGGAAAAAATCATGTGGATAGATCTTTTTATTAAAATTGCGAAAATGTGAGTAAAATTTTTTAGAAATGTACAGTTTTTTTTTAAATAAATAAATAAATCCATTATTTGGGCTCGTGACGTCACTACATAAAAATGTCCCGTCTCCGAAAATGTTCCTATTATTTTTGTAAAATTCCACACTGATTTATTTTTTTATATGGCATCACTTTGATTTCAGGCGAATTTGAATTAGTTCGCTAGATTTATTGTTTGTTCTCTGCGAACTTATCATTTGGTTTGAATTTTTGACAGATGTTATGAAGAGAACCCCGTACATCATTAAACGTGAAGATGATGTCGGTACGTGTTTTAGAGGTATAATGATTATGGTGCTGATTTTAACACAATTAAATTTTATTATATTCTTATTATTATTATAATTTACAAGTACAAGTATATTAAATTGGATTTAGTAATATATACGTTGTACATTATAATGATTTATGATCAATAAGATGGATCAAGGAAATAAATATTTATGAGATGTAATATTTTCGGTATGCCTCGTTATTCTCCTGTGCCATTCGCGTGGAAAACGTTCTTTTTTAAAAATGATTTTCGGCTATGTAATTATCGTTTTTTCGCACCTATAAAATTATGTTCCGTCTTTCTGGTTAATAAAAAATGGTCTGATTTTTCGGATTGAAATTTTCAAAAAATCCCCAGGGTTTCAAAAATATGATTAAAAAAAAGAAAAAATACAGAATGTCTTAGAATATTTGTCTAAACCGGAGAAAAAATTTAAAAAAATGTGATGCAAGTGGCCTATTGACATTCTGAGGAAAAGGAATATCATCATATTTTGTAATAACTCATTTTCCTACCTATACATACCTATACCTATTTCTGTATAATATATTAAACTATTGATGTTACTATTTATTTGTACTTGTTTAGGGTGTTAGGTTTAATCTGCTATTTATATTTATTCTATTCTGTTAATTCAGTTTCAATGCCGGCAACCCGGGCATTTATTTATTTTTCATTTATTTACAAATTTTTATTTTACCCACCTCACTAGACATAGTCTGTTCCGAGGTAGGTAAATAACATTTTATATTTATTAAAAAGGATATGAATCAGAGTAGATATAATATTATAAAAAGATAAATAGTAGTATAAAAAGATAAAAAAATGATGTGATATTAAAAATGATAAAAAATAATAATGATAAAAAAAGAAGTATAAAAAGATAAAAAACAAAAGTGAAATTATATGCCTATATGCACTTTGCCTATTCCTATGCCTACTATGCTTATATGATAAAGAAATATATATGAAATATATAAGAAATATAAATGATATATACCTATAAGTACATACATGAACATTCATACATGTACATTTTCTTTTCGATATATCTATACATGTATAGATATATATATATATATATATATATATATATATATATATATATATATATATATATATATATATATATATATATATACAAACACACATTTATACTTATACACATATACACATACACATGCATACATGCATACATACATATTATATACATACACAAACATGCATACATACATAATGTTGTTATATTAAATATTTACGTATAAATTTTGTTTTTCTTTTTGTAAGTTGACATGTTTTTGTAAAAAAATTATACATTTAAATAAGAGAATATAAATACCGTGGGTAATAGTTAAAATTGTATGCTGTATTACATTAATTTATTACATTACAACACAGGTACATGATAGTTAATATTATGTACAATACACTGCATATTTTGATATTATATAATTTCGTTGGAAATTATATGAAATGAATCTATAAAATGTACTCGTATTAGTTATTTAGGATATTCCGAATGTCCTTTCTTTCCTTTACAGTCAACCATATAACAAATCTTTTGAACAGCCAGTCCAATTTATTTGGGGTAACGTAAGTTTTTGTGTTAGGAAGATATTGAAAATGTGTGGAGCCAGGTACGATTCATGTTTTTTTGCGAAAGTTGATTTAATATAGGGAACCTGAAAGTGATTATTTACTTTTGCTCTTGTATTTTGCGAGTGAGGTATGTGGTGAGGTGATGTTTTTATACAGTTTTTATAGATGATTTTTTTAATGAATAGTTTATTTATGTCTAGTAATTTGTTTTGAATCATTAGCTGTTCTGTCGGATGTTGGTAAGGTTTTTTAAATATAATTCTAATTATTGTTTTATGATTTATTTTAAGAGGATTGAGGTAAGTATCTGCTGCCCCTCCCCATACTGATATACCATACGTTAGAATACTTTGACAAAGTGCGAAATATACATTTTTTAATTGATTTAAGGACATGATGTTTCGTATAGTTTTGATGATGTATGATAGTTTCCGTATTCTTTTTGTAAGTAAATTAATATGGAGATCCCATTTTAGTTTATGGTCAACAGTTAATCCTAGGTATTTAATATTATCCGCGTGATCAATTTTGTCACAATTACAGCATGTGTTATTTGAGATTGTATTGGTGCAGGGGTGAAGATGAAGTTGTGGATGGCAGTGTGGTTGACCAGCCTTTGTTTTGCTGAAAGTTAGGTATTTTGTTTTTGAAATGTTGAGTGTTAGTAGATTATTTTGTAGCCATCTATTTACTTCAATCATCGCTGTTTCTGTGTTTTTGAAAACCTTTTCCCATGATTGCGCCTTGAACAAAATTGCTGTGTCATCTGCATAACCGATTACTCTGTAGTCTATTTTACCTAAGTTTATCTCAGTTAGACTATTTATGTAGATGAGAAATAGTATGGGACCCAAGACGCTGCCTTGCGGTACTCCATACTTGATATCTAATTTGTCACTGCTGTGTTTGTTTATTTTTACTATTTGTTGTCTATTTTCAATGTAACGGAGGAACCTCTTTAGCGGTGGACCGGTTATACCAATATTTTTAAGTTTTTGGTGTAGTAAGTTATGTGAAATGGTGTCAAATGCTTTCGCTAGGTCTAAGAACACTCCTATCACATATGCTCCGCCATCAATGCTTTTCACTATGTAGTTGGTTAATTCTGATAAAGCGTCTTCTGTACCCATTTTAGCACGAAATCCAAATTGGTGGGATGAGAGCAGATTGTGTTTTTCAATGTACGCAAGTAATCTTTTTTTCATAGCTTTTTCTAGTAGTTTGGATATTGAATTTAGCAAAGTGATTGGTCTGTAATTAAGTATCAGGGTTTTGTCTCCCGATTTATGTATTGGAGTAATACATCCTATTTTTAAGTGATCAGGGACAATTCCGAGCCTAAAACTTTGGTTGAAAATGTGTTGAAGTGGTATAAGTATGTATTCTCGGAGATTTATTAGTATTTGATTGGAAAGGTTATCCGGTCCCGTAGCGCAATTTGGTTTGAGAGATTTAATGAGATCCGAGATTTCCCTTGTTTTTACTTTGTAAGCATAAAATGAGTGATTTGGTCGTATGGCAGAGCATAGTTTGGATAATGAGTCTTCTGTTGTGCAGTTTTTTTGGAGAATTTTTTCCGCCAAGGTAGTACCAACTCTTGTAAATTGTGAGTTAATAAAATTAGCTATTTTATTAGGTTCATTTTTTGCTAAGACTTTATCTCCATTTATTACGAGTTCTTTTATATTCGAGTTTTTCTTAGGACTGGAATAAGTAATATCTTTTACAACTTTCCAAATTTTTTTTTTTAATTATTTGGCGATTTTTATTTCTTTTTTGTAATATTTATATTTGGCTTGTTTAATTAACTTATTACACAGGTTTCTATATAGTAAGTAATCATTCTTTAGTTTGTAATCATTTGGGTTTTTGTGCACTCTTATATGCATTGCATCTCTTCTATGAATACTGTTGACTATTCCTGTCGTGATCCATGGTGTTATTTTTTTCTCTTTATGTGTGTAGATTTTTTTAGGACTTTTTGTGGTGTGTTTAGTTATATAGGTTTCAACCGTATTCATAAATGTGTTCAGTGCTCTGTTTGGGTCTATTTCGTCTAGTACATTAGTCCAAGATTCATCGTGCATGTCTAATTTTAAAGACCTAAAGTTTATTTTTTCTTGCAAGTTGTCATTTTTGTTTTCTTTTTGTTCTTTGTTTAGTTGTATGTTTATTGTAGTTGTGAAATGGTCTGTGACAGTTGAACGAATAATGGATGAAAAAGTTTTTCTTCTAGTTTTAAGTAACGTAGTTCTTGTTGGTGAGTTGATTGTCGATTTAAGTCCGTAGTTAGTAAAAAGACTCAGGTATTCCGTAGTTTTTGGTAAAAATTTTAATATGTTAATATTCATGTCACCGGCAATAATCAGTTGTTGAGTTTGTTTGTGTTGTTCAAGAAGTTTATTTAAGGAGTTTAAGAAAGGGGAGATATTGTTGTAGCATGGTGGTCTATATATAGCAAATATGGAGAGGTTTGGGCCAAGGGAGATTTGTATGCAGTTTGCTTCAGTTAAGTTGATTTCTTTTATGGAGGCTCTCAATGAATCTTTGACAAAGATAACAATACTATCGTTTTGATTAAGGTGTCTTGTGGTGTGGAATGTGGTATAGTCATTTAAGTGAAAGTTTGTGTAGGAATCGTCTAACCAGCATTCATTTAAGATTATGATATCGAAACTTACATGTATGTCGTTTAATAGGACACAAAAGCTATCAAAGTTTTTTTGGATACTTCTAATGTTTTGGCATACTATGTTTAAACTATGTTTTTCAGAGATAAGGAGTTTGAGTTCTGATGCTTTGTTAAAAAAGTGTTCCGTATGATCTATTGTTTCAATGTCAATCAATGTATTTAGTAATTCGGCCATATTAAATTATTTGCAAGACAGGAAATTTACTTTAGGGGGGTTAGACATATCAAAATGAGTGTTAAGATCTTGTAAAGTTTTTTGAATGCTTCGAATATTTTGAGAAATTACGTTCAGCGAGTTGTTTTCGGCGACGGTTACTTTAAAATCTGTTGAATTTGTGAAAGTGTGTTCTTCATTAGATGAAATTTCAAAATCAATATTTAATGTTGAAGCCATTTTAGAGGAAGTATATTAAGTTCTATTGTCTCAGTCGCAATATTAAATGCAGCATCCATATAATACAAAGGTACATAAAATAAAATGCTGAAAGTGATTAAAATAAAGTCAATGCCATGAGAGTATGGAGAATAAGGCTGCAGTCATGCATCTTCTACGTGGGCTGTGTCATTCGAGGTTGCACTTGTGTCACTTCCATGGTTAGGTTTTGCTAGTAAATTTTCTATTTCGAGGATGGTATTTTCTGTGCGAATAAAGGTCGCTCGCGAGTCTGTCTGTTGTCGAATGTAGACTCGCCCTGCCTTAACCCATACGTAGGCAAAATTGTACCTTTTTGCTAATTGCTTTGAGAGAAATAGCATTCTTTTTGCGTGGGAGGTTAGGAGCTCGTTAATAAATATTGGCATTTTTGGTCCCGAGAAGCCTATTTTACTTGTATTGAGTCTGTCGGCACTATTATCTGCATTTTTGTTTTATTTTTTTGCTTCATTTAGAAACTCCTCCCGACCATTTGGTTTTTAAATTTAATAATTATTGATCTCATTGCCGTGTGGTTTATTTTTCCTGGCGCCCTGTACGCGTCCTCAATGTCATTTTTGTTTAATTTTACAGCATTATTTATATTGAAAATAATGTCATTGAGTTTCTCGTCTTGAATTTCAGGAATTCCTCGAATTTCCGCACACGTCTGCGAGTTTTGGCGCTCTTTTTCATCTAATTGTTCTTGTAGTTCATGTACTTTTTGTTCTAGCATCTTGTGTTTTATATCCATCATACTTAGCTCTTTAACTTTTTTATCCGTTTGTAATACTTTTTTTTCGATGTCGTCTATTTTGTCGTAAACAAAATTAAGTGAGGTTTTGTATTCTTCGAAACGAGCTGTGATTGAAGTTTTAAATTCTATTATTTCCTTTGACAAATTCATCATAGTTTCTTCTATAGTGGTAATTTTTTTATAGTTAATTTTAATTTCAGCTAATTCTGCAAGAATAAGCATTTCTATTTTTGTCGGAGGTTTGTCTATGGTTAAATCAGCTGCATTTTCTTTAGCCATATTATTTATTCCTTGGATGTTCTCAGCAGTACTCTTCTTTGCCCTTTCAGCGTTGCTACGGGTATTGGACATCGTAAGCTTTGATTTCTTGCTCGTAGATGGCGTTGTATTTAATTTAAATTAAATAAGGTGAAAAGAAAAAAATAATTGGTTTGACTGAGGATTGAACTCTACTCCACAAGTTCTGCCCGCAAATAGTAAGCGACGCTGCACCTACGCCACACCCGGGATGTCAGACGTCTTGAAATTACCAGTTTAACTAGGGAGAACTGGATAACTGACAAATTATTGTTTGGATTATTTTACAGCAGTTTTTTTTTTTAAATTCACTTTTTTTTCAATTACAATATTCTTTTTCGTTTTTCGTTGAAGTTCACTTTAATGTCATTTATGAGTTTATGAGTTCACAGTAATTTTAAATGTACACTGATTGATCTATCACTGTATTTATGTAATTACAAGAATGTATGTCATTGTTTTTGACTTTGCTCGTTATAAAAACTTGTATTACGACACTGTAGTCACTTCTATTAAAATAAAAAGTGCACGAAATACGCGCACTTGTTAGTTTGTTTGTGTTACGTGTTTTTTCTCATTAATCTTAAAAATTTTGTTAAGTTTTTATTTAATTTGTTTAGAGTCAGGTGAAACACATCTATACTGTGGGTAGCAACGAAATAATCCAGTTGATACTGGTGTTAATTTATTATCATATCATCTTTCGAATATCCATCCTTTTAAAATTTACCATGTTATTCCATAAAATTAGTAAACATAGTCGAGCTGTCGCGTCGTGCGGTCTCACCAGCGTATTGTTATTTGATGTTGTTAGAAACTTTGACTGTCAGAAATGCAATTCTTTAACATTATTACGTTTATTGAAACGCTGTCTAAAAGACATATGTAAGGTGTATTTTTTTGTTGTAGTTAGATAGGTGATTACATTTTCTCAAATAAAGTCCGCGGGGTGTACCTTGTACAACATACGGAAGTTAGATTAGATTTTTTTGTGTTTGAAAATATTAGCTTCGGCCCAGACGGCTGGAAGATAAACTAGTTTCAGTGTAGACCTTATAGACCGGTGAAAGGTTCAATACAAAGCACTATGCGATCTAAACGGTGCAAAGCAATGCAAACACTTTTCCTTAAATGGGCCTCGAGCCAGTTTTATTTTAGTTTGGGGACATTATGAATTTCACAGGCACGTCTAGATATTATACGTAAATCGCTAATAAACAAATACGCAACTCAGGACTACACATCCGTGTAGCAAGCTGTCTGGGCAGCGAATGAGCGAATGGTGAATATTTGAAAGGCAAATAGATTTCACGCGCGATAGAGAGAGAGGGCCGTAAAAAACGAATTAGAATGAAACAACGTAAGCGACTGTTCTAGAAATGTTAAATAAATAACGGCGTATTTAAAAAAGAGAAAAAATCTCGCGGGCATTTTCTTTTGTATCATTTAAAAAAACATTATGAATTTTTTCATTCATATAACTTTAAAAATAATCGAAAGAATCCTGTAAATCATAATTTTTGGAGTATACTTTGCGATTAATTTCTATCGATACTATCTTAAAGAACAACATATATTTTTTAAAGAGCTTAAAAACTTCAAATGTTTAAGGGGGATATGTAAGAAATCGGTAGAAATTCGGGTAGTAGAGCCTTAATTTGCATACAGATCAAAACACCGCCCGCTTGCCAGCCCGTTCCCTTTATATATTATATATTTCAACCAATTTACACAAAACGTTGACAAATTATATACTTAAACCTTCTTCATGAATATTGGTGAAAACCGCATGAAAATCCGTGGCGTAGTTTAAAAGATCTAAGCGTACAGAAAGCGGGAGCGACTTTGCTTTATTCTATGTATTTAAAGATTATAATGGAATTCCACCATGAATTGTCAGTTTCAAAAATAGAAATATTGTGTAGGTATCGCTACCAGATTTTGAATATGTGCGTGAATAAGCCAACAGGATGATGTACTAGAAAATGTGTAGAATTTTTGATGGTTTATAAGATAGTCGTAGCATGCTGGTTTTTGGTTTCCCAGTGACATTAGTATTTCAGTCAACCCAATATTTTCATTCGCGAGGTAAGAAATGGCAACCTTTGGAACACAAAAAAATAGCACGACCTGTAGGTCGCATAATGCCTTTTTACATCATTATTTTCGACCCATTTATTCCGGGACGGCGGGTCGCCAAAGCCGAAATGGGACATTTCCCTAAAAAAAGGGACGGCAAGTAATCACCCTTAAACCCACACTAGTGTATGCATATAAAAGTGTGACAAAGTAACAGGAAAGAAAAACTCATTTGCATATTAATTATTACTAGTTTGATTATGTATGCACGCGGGGATTGTTGTTAATTATTTTCTAACAACTGCTCTATACGGACAGAAACTCAATGAGCGCTTTTATAATTACCGTGACGATCCACGATTACGGTACCGTGACGGCATAAAAAAGGCAATAAACATACGTTCCTTATCACAATAATGCTGCAGCTCTTTCAAAAGATTAGATACACAATGTACGTAGGTCTGTTTCCTCCAAAGGAAAAAATTAATCATTTTCTTGCATCTCTCTCACATACCGCAGAGTGACGTAGACGCCTGCAATACTTACAATACAGCCGAGTCAATAATTTTGAAAGTATGGAGTATAGTTATAAGGATAATGTTGAAGATTGCCAATTGATTTTCTCTACTTTATCCTTTCTAAATTATTAACTAAATGATTATGTTTATATTAATTAGCTAAATTAATATTATTTTTGCTTAACCCATTTTTTTCATCTTCCTATTAGTTTAGTAGGTACCCATTATCTCAACCTGTAAGAAATTCAACAATATTGTTCTTTCAATATCTGTATAATTTTGTGTTATTTTGTTAATTTGTATAATTGTTAACCTCAACACAGGCTTGTCCTAGTGAGGTGACAAATTGTATTGTAAACATTTTTACCTGCAGTGTAAAGAAATAAATAAATATTGAGTGAATTCCAAAAATTCAAAAACGTCAAACTTCAATGCGTTGATGGTTTTTGCTTTCTTAAACATATAATGCTGCAGCTCTTTCTTTCACACTAATTAACAATAGTCGAAAATGAGACAAGCGGTGAACGTATGTATGACTGCACCCCCCCAAAGGGAACATACAATCATTATCTCACGTATAAAGAAAATGAAACGCAATTCCCGTCGCCAAAGCTAAGCCGTAGTAAGTAGTAAGGTATATTATCTCTTTCCTCCAGAGGAAGTACTTATGAGGAAACAGACACACGTATTTTGTGTGTCATTTTTTGTCTCACCATTATTTAACAATTTCCTAGTTAGTTTAGTATTTACAACTTTAATATAGGCTTGATAATTAATTCTATTTATCGAAAATACTCATTTCAATTGTGTATTTGTAACTCCGGTTCCATATGAACTCTAGAACTCTAATTTGATTTGAATTTGAGTTATTTTAAAAATTGAAACTGTTAGGTAAGAAAGTACAAACCCATTATAATTTAATTTAACAAAAAAATATTTTAATTGTCTTTTCAAATTAGAATTTTAACATCTCGTGATTTTTCACGGGTGTGTGCTTGATCTTCTTTACATAGTATAAAATGAAGTTGCTCCCGCTGTATGTGCGTTTAGATCTTTTAAACTACCCAACGGATTTTCATTCGGTTTTCACCAATAGATAGAGTGATTCAAGAGAAAGGTTTATATGTATAATACATGCATATTATAGTAGAGAAAATTCGAAAAATTCAAAGATTCAATTCAGGCAGCGGGCAAGCGGGCGGTGTAAATTTGATATGTATGCAAATTAACAGATGGCGTTGGTTATAAAGGCTGGGTAAGCCACAGCAACGTGTGGCCGGGTGACCGGGTCTGCTAGTATTTTATAAATTAAATAAGCGCCAAAACGTGACCGTCGATAGGTACAAAATACCAGTTTCATTGTGGGTAATTTGTGTTAATTTCCGTGGGGTTATCTAAAAAAAATTACAAATTTCTGTTGTCTCTGTTTAAGACATTTCAATTTAGTTACAGACTGCAACTCCCGATCAGTGCAATTAGCTTTAGAACTTTTGCTTCGAATTGTGTCGATCATTTTCCAAATTGAAAGTGTTTATTTGTAGAAATTCAGATAAGCGATAAAGTACACCTACCACCTACCACTTATTTAATATTATAGCAACAAATTTATTTTTATTGTCTTTTTAAAAATTACAGTTATAATTTCCCATGATTTTTCACGGATCTATAATTTATTATTTTAGCGGCAAATTATTTTAATTGTCTTTGAAAATTGGAATTATAATATCCCTTGATTTTTGACGGATCTGCGCTACTTTCATTATGATTCACTGTTTTTTCTTTCAGTATTGTTCTTAATGTCTTATTTATTGAGATTTATCGTAGTTGTGGATTGGTTGTTTGTTTTATTGATTAATTGTACAGAGTTGTAGGTACTCTCAGTATCGCCCTGACCACCATTATCAGCAGTATCGCCCCGACCACCATTCAAAATCTACAGGTTCTTGAAGTGATCAGATCTGAATAGCCAGGTAGTACTTCCCAATCTTCCTCTTCCCCATATCATTCCCCTCACCACATCGTTCGGTCTTATGACATACCCCAATTTGGGAGGCGCGTACCGCCGCCTTTGGAATCATTTATTAGATAACTAACACCTCTGCCATAGGTCACCCCAAGTGGTTCGCTACGTTTGGTGATTTAGCTTGGATGCCCGGGTTCACGGGGTGAGGTTTGTCCGGTTATCGGCAGCGGATGCGTCTGCCCACCAACTGCGTGTGCAGGCCGGATCGGAAGAGACTGGTTGAAAGAGACAACTTAACCTCTCTCGGAACGTCGCGTCGCCTTGCAACGCAGTGGGAGGGATGGATTCATACATCACTTCTGGACACGCTGACCCCCATATTCCTATCCACCCCTCATATCCTTTTTCTTCCCAGAACTTCATCTCCTTTCTTTCCTAAAAGACCCTCCACACAGCATCACATAAGGATTACATAAGCCCCGAGGGGAATTATTTTCCTGAGGGCCTTATGTGTGGAGCTAATGTAAAAAAAATCACACGCGGTAGAAGTGACACTTTCAGAAAACTAAAGTAGACAAGAGTGGGCCTATGAACGACCGCACAAAGAGGAGACTGATTATACTATCTCATTCCCTCGTAGGCTAAATCCTATAGATAGGTATATATGTTTGTCTCTTTTTAGTGTCGCTATTTTTCGTTTCATCGAGTTTCAAATCACAACGGTGCTACAGAAGTTTTCATTTGAAAAAATGTAGATGCCATATTCTCTCTGACTTGTGCGGTATTCACAGTGGTTTTTAGACTGCAATTGAACTAACTTTTATTTGTATCTCAGTTTCATTTTAATTGTGTGCTTTTTGGTAGCCTTCCCGGCCTCTGTGTTTCCTCCTTCCTACAACATGGGTCTCTTCAAGACCAATGTCCATTCCTTCCTCTCCTCAAAAAGACCCTCCACACACACCCCAGATGACATAGGCCCTGAGGGAAATTATTTTCCTCATGGCCTCCTATGTGGAGTTAGTGTAAAAAAAGGCTGCCTCCATTGATTTAAAAAAAAACAACTTGTTTCTGAAACTGGAATTTTGTCTGAAAATTGTTTGGCTCTCTTTTGTTCTTCTTCTTTCGTATGGTGGGGGGTCAGAGGGGGACATCTAGGTCTGCGAGCCAGTCTAGGGCCTCAGGCGTTGCCCTGTGGACCTCATAAATCCCGCCGGGGAATGAATGGAGCGGGCATTCGTTGACCACATGTTCGGTGGTCTGCACCGCACCGCATTCACACGTCGCCGACTCTTTAAGGCCCCATCTATGCATCATATGAGCACAACGGCTATGGGAGCACCTTATCCTATTGATGGCAGTCCAGAGTTTGCGAGGCAATGAGAACCCAGGCTGTCTCTCAGTGGGGTCTTGCACGAGATGGGCGTTTTTGACGTTGGCTGATTGCCACTCAAGCTTCCACCTATCTTCTGGGGTTAGAGGTGTTCGAAGGAGTCTTTCTCCTTCCGTCCAGAAGGGTTTTCGAGACTTTAAGCGGCATGCCGGGTGAGAAACGACATCATCGTCTCTTTTGTTGAAATAACTTCATTAAAATTGTTACTTACAGGTCTTTATCCTTGTAAAAACGATTTGTTAGGTCGACTCGAAGAAAGTTTTAAAATTGAATTAAAAATTCGCGCAGTAAAAATGCCTTTGACTGGCTCAAGGTAGAGTAATCTAAGGGGGTGCACGCTCGATTGGCAGACGGATGGATGGAGTTGGAATCCCACCTCTGACTCTGAATTCGGTATAACTTGATTCATTCACGTGAAAAGCATTTTAATTGACATACTTTGAAATCTTAAATTTATTATGAACCGGATGTGTTGTATTATAACATTATAAGCAAGTGAAATGTCAACTTGAAAAGTAAATTGAATTTTACACGGCCGCGTCAAGCTTTTCTCTGATTATTGCAAAATATATAATTAAAGGAAGGAAAATTAGGTAGTAGTAGTATTTAAGTATCTGCCCGTCCTGTCCTGCACTTATTCTAGCTGCGTGTGGCGCCAAATAATATTTAGATTAATCTTTACGACGAATCGCTTTGAAGTATGAACAACAAAAATGTGCTACGGATAAATTGAAGCTTTTACTAGCTTTTCTATGTATTGAAATTACAATAAAATTATTTTTTACATAACAACAAATATAAGCGTAAACCACAAAAAAATGTTTTCATGACTTAGCTATGAAGTTTGTAAGAAACAATTTTTTTTAAATACCCTCTTATGGCTATGTAACCTTTTCATTCTTATAAAATTATGCACAAAATAAATAAAAACCACTTTTTCGCTTACTTGCCTCGTACAAATAAGACGATCGATTTTAAATTTTGAAGGCACAAGAATCGAAATATTTCTAGCGTTTATATTCCTATTATTTGCTTTAAACGACTCGGGCCTCGTATTGCTATAGGTATCTGTCATCTGGTTATGGTTTATCATTATCTATTGTCCTGTGCCAAAATAGCACTACTGTTCTTTTAGAATTGCTTTGTATATAGGTACTTTATATTCTTAGTTTCACATTATTTAATAAAATTTTGTAAGGACTCGTAAGGAAAACTATAGGATTAATTTTAAGTTTATTATAATTAAGCGCACTTGAAGTGAAATATCACAAAAGTGCGCTGTATACATACTACGTTATTATTATTATTATTATCAAATGACAAAAAACTCGTTATATCTCCTTTTCTATTATGGCCAGATATATAATGTGAACAGATTTAAAAAGAGAGTACACCACGCTTTATCCGTAGTAATAGTCAGTTACATAACAGAGGGTATTGGTATACATATACCTACATTGAGGATTACGAAAGAATCCATATATTTAAAAAAGGAAATCTCAGCAAAAAATCACTTAGAAGCAGCTTAGAACAGAATCTCCTAATACCATTAGACATACAGTCAAGTAATAATGTCGAAATAATTTGGTTGATATACTACAGTAAAGTGTACTACGGTGCAACATCTATTTTCGCATCGTAATGTGGACTTTTTGAAGTGTAAACTTCTTTAACACCGTTGTGATTGGAAACTCGATGAAACGAAAAATAGCGGCATAAAAAGAGACAAACACATGCATCTATAGCGGTGGTCGTCAAACTGCGGCCCGCGGCGGATATTTGTGCGGCCCGCACAAATGTCTGGCGTTTTCTTTTTAAAAAATTTTTTCAAGTACAATTATACTATCCGTTTTTTGCGGCCCGCGCAAATATCTGCGTTTTCTTTTTGAATATATATTTTTTCATGTACAATTATACCATCCGGATTTTTGCGGCCTGCACAAATATCTGCCGTTTTCTTTTTAACCATATTTTTTTATTCATGTACGAGTACAATTATACTATATCCGTTTTTTGCGGCCCGCACTGCCGTTTTCTTTTAAATATATTTTATTTTCATATAGGTACAATTATACTATCCGGTTTTTTGCGGCCCGCACAAATATCTGCCGTTTTATTTTTAAATATATATTTTTTCATGTACAATTAAATATATTATCCGTTTTTTTACAGTTGTCGTTTTTTTACAATATTGTCGTTTGAGACTTTCAGGGCGGTAGTAGAAGGCCCAGAGAAAATTAGAGGGCGTAGAGATGGCCCAGTGATGGTGTAGGTAGGTAAAAAAAATATATGGTAAAAAAAGACCAAAAAACACGCTTATCGCGTACTAATAAAGCAAAATAAACTTTAATATTGGTTAATTTTTGTTATAGTATGTTATCATTTTTATCACGTGTGCACATTTCGATAGTTCGGGAAGTGGATGAAATTTGAACTGAAAGATTCCATTACAGATACAAACAATATATTTTTTTAATATTTATTTATTTATTGTTTCTTTACACTGCAGGTAAAAATGTTTACAATACAATATTTGTTACCTCACTAGGACAAGCCTGTGTTGAGGTTAACAATAATTATACAAGTTAACAAAATAACACAAAATTATACAGATTTTGAAAGAACAATACTGTTGTATTTCTTACAGATTGAGATTAGATTATGGGTACCTACTGGTACCTACTAAACTGATGGCGCTAGGTAGTACATTAATGTAGACTTTTAGGGTGACCATAGTTTTGAGATCTGATTTAAAATAAAATAAAGTTTTTTTTTATTTTTTAAGGATTAAGTTGTGAATAATAAATATATGTATATAATTTAACATGCTATAGATTTGTCAAGAGGAAGATGAACAAAAATGGTTCAAACAAAAATAATATTATTTTAGCTTATTATTATAAACATACTCATTTAGCTAATAATTTAGAAAGGACAAAGTAAAGAAAATCAATTGGCAATCCTCGACTAACACAAATAATTTAAGATCCTTTTTAAAAGTGTACAAGGAATTAGATGACTTTATATGTTCTGGAAGGCTATTAAATATGAGTGGAGCTTGATAAAAATAATTTCTTTCACCAAAAGAAGATTTAGTTTGAATTGCCATAAAGTTCAGACCAGAGCCAATTCTCGTAGTACGAATTTGCTGTGTTCTTTCTGCAAAATTAATATTATTAAAAAAATCTACAAAGCGTTTGTGTAATATATAACTGTTTTACGTTCATTACATTACATTTCTTAAAAAGTAAATGAGTTGGATATTTAATTTTTTTCTTGAACATAACTTTAAGAATCATTTTTTGGGCAATATTAAGTGGTTCTATATAAGTCTTTGGGCAGGATCCCCAGCACACAATATTATAAGAAAGCAGAGACTGGATTATTGCAAAATAAACAGTTTTTAATTTTTCTTTGTCTAGTATATGTCTCAGTTCTTTAAAGATGTAGGTAAGTCTCCTAGTATTATTTACTAACATATTAATATGATCATTCCATCTCAAAAATTTATCTATTTTTACACCAAGATGCTAACTACATTTTCTAAAGGGTTGCAGTTACATGTTTGAAAACAATTGTGAATAATCAAGTTGTGAGTTTCAGAAGGCTGACTTTTACTTGAAATGCTAAAAGTGATAAATTTGGTTTTTTGTGCATTCAAAGTTAATATATTATTGTTTAACCAACTATTTACCACTTTTAAACCTATATTACTTTTGATAAATTTTAGATTTTCACGGCCAAAAGCATTTTCGTTATTTGTTTTTGGGGTGTTATGCTATATTACTTTTGTTGAAAGTTTAATTACAAGTTTTACCCTCAAATATTAAGGCAGTGTCATCTGCAAAACTAACAATGTTACCAGGAATATTCAGACTACATAAATCATTTATATAAGTAAGAAATAATATTGGCCCAAGCACACTACCTTGCGGGACTCCAAAGGAGATTGATTTACCCTCGCTTAACATCTTATTTATTTCCACTTGTTGTGTTCTGTCACTAAGATAAGATCTGAACCAGCCCATTGCTGTATTATTAATGCCTAAAGATGATAATTCGTGGGAAAAAAAAAGTAGCAATTCGTGGGAAACAGTGTAAAATGCTTTTGATAAATCCAAGAACACCGCTATGGCTTTGTTGCCATAGTCCAGCACTCTTGTAACTTTGGTCAATACCTTTAAAACAGCATCACTCGTACCTTTATTTGCTCTGAAACCGAATTGATTGTCAGAGAGTAATTTGTATTTTTCTAAGAATGAAACTAATCTTGACTTGGCCAATCTTTCTATCAATTTTGAGAGAGTATTGAGTAAAGATATGGGTCTGTAATTGTTAACCTCTAGGTGATCCCCACCTTTGAAAAGAGGTACAACCTTAGCATTCTACTATTATGATTTTACGTGTATTATTATTATTAAGAATTGACACTATATCAAACCCGGTACTTAAATACAAAATAATTGCTTTTTTAACTTGCTAAACAAAAAGGTACTACATCCCCCCCCCCCTAAATCATAAGAGTGCGGCCCGCGGTGAAACCTCACATTGTCCTATGTGTCCCTTGACCAGAAAAGTGTGACGACCGCTGATCTATAGGGTTTCGCCTGCGAGAGAATGAGATAGTATAATCGGTCTCCTCTTTGTGTGGTGCTTCGTAGTCTCTCCACTCTCAGCCAAACTTTAGTTTTCTGAAGGTTTCACTTCTACTGCGTGAGAATGGCACACTCTTTTTTTTTTTAATTAGCTCTACACAGGAGGCCCAGTAAGTGGGCAAACGCATCCGCCGTCAAGACCTTCGTACAAAGCGTTCGTATAAACACACCTTCATGATTATTATTTCTTCACTCGGTTAGCTGTTCTATTTAAGATTTGAAGTGAGGATGGCCATCTCGGAGGAAATCCGAAAACGTACACTACTCGCAAAATTAAACGAGAACACTAGACAATTTTATTGCATGTTTTCTTTTCTGTCTTTAGAATTGCTCTGTTTAAAAATTATTAGGATATTTTTCTTATATTATCATGAACCTGCAACTAACTAGGTAGCCTGCAACTTACCAGGTAGAGAACTATGATGGAGCCTTGGGAATAATATTTGTACAGCGCCCTTAAGATAACTTTTCACAAAAGTAGCGATGTACAAATTATCGAAATATTATTATCGGCGAATTAAAAAATATATATTATATCACAAATACGAATGTTTGCAATAATTCTCATAAGTTTAGTATTAAGTTCTACAAATAACAGCATGTACCTACCTAATGTGAACTAAACCCGGCATTTTGACTGTCCTAAAACGGAAATCTCCTAGTTGGACAGCCAAAGGTTTTTTATAATGTACATATACGTATTTTTGTTAAAATAAATAAATTCACTGGAAAATTAAATTTATCCGTTTTATTCGTGAAGCACAGTCGTTGTATCCTTCAATCATGATTTATTCCATGCAAAAATGCGTTAATTAAATACTTATATAATTAATAATATTGAACGACCATTTTTCCGGGTTTAGCGAAACACATTCAAATAGTTGTCATTAATTGGTACAATGCACACACCTTAATAATTACGAATACACCCCCGTGATGTATTAAAAAAATGTATTGTCATCGCGCAATTTCGTAATTTTATTATTCCCGAAAGCCAGAATATTTATAAGTTTCTGTTTTTATTTAGCAAAGTACTCTGGAAAGAATAATATTTTCACACACGGGGGTTGGGGTCCTTTGACGAAATAATTGTCGTGAAAGCCCGGGGCTGGTCCACTTCCGGCTCGGTCCTCATTTCCGATGGTTTTCCCGCCAATTTAAACAACAATGGCCCGCCCTGACGTGACGACGAAAGGCGTTCAATCTATTAAAATACTTATTTGTATTATTTTAGAAAATCACATAATTTATTTTTCTATAGGATTATACCACCGAATAGAATACAGCTAGAAGTGAGTTATTCCTACCAATGTGAAAGAAAACTGCTGTCGCCAGTTTACAAAAGGTCTATTGACTCCTCTAGGAGGGATTGACGGCCTGCATTGTCGAGGGGTAAGGCCCTCTAAACGAATAGCTGGCGGGTTCCATTCTCCGGAATTTTATTGGAATGACTTTTTTATTTTTATTATTAGCACAAAAACTAATAATAAAAATAATTCTTAAACTTCCTCTCACTACCAGCACCGATACGATCTTCGATACTTTCAACGTTATGGACATTAAACAGCTCTACGCAAAATCCATCTTAGTTTATTTACATAAAAACAACAAAATCCTATACAAACCAACACAAATGATACACAATACCCGAGCCAAAAATAAAGAACTTCTCCAAACTTCCTTTTCTAAAACCACCTTTGGACAAAAACACTTTAAATACATAGCTTGCAAACTACACAATACACTTCCAGCTACGATTAGACAAACGGAATCAATGACTAAATACAAACAAGATATAAAGAAATGGATTATAAGTATTGGACGTCACACTTCTGCTAACATCTGTAAAATAGATTACAAATAGACAGAATTACCATCTCACTTATGTCCTTACCCTTATTATAGAACTTAAAAGTAAAATCCTATATGTATAATATAACTCCCTATATAGATTCGATAGGATTTACTACTTTATTCATCTCTTCCTTCACCTATATAATGCTCTCTTTATGGTATTAACCCTCAATTTACATCATATTTCTGTTTGAATTGTATAAATCAGTATGTATCTTACATTAAATATTCTTATGTTATAATTAAATATTCTTATGTATGATACTCATTTATGTACCTCTACGCCTGTCTCAACACAGGTATACCCTAGTGAGACAGGCATCGAATAATGTAATGCAAACATACCTTATATAGATAAATAAATAAATTTACTTTTGAAGATTTATACCCATCAGTATAATATATCATTGAAGAAGATAATATTAAAAAATCTAAACGAACATGAAACAGATACATAACAATTAAAAGGGTAACGGTCGGAACTGGGAATCGAACACAAGATCTCTGTTACTGGGACAACGCCTCAACCAACTCGGCCATTGGGACCTACTTATATTTTACGTCACTTTGTCGATCTCGTAATAATATTAACAATTCTGGATTGTAATAATATTAACAATATCTTCAACTTCAACAAAATTTTGGTTGCTATGTTTTTGAATGATTACAAAGTTCTAACGAATTTATTTGTAATTGAGTGGTAAATTTTCTCAGAAGTGGAAGACGATCGTTTAGAATTGCTTGAAATGGCTTCAGCCATACATCTGAATAGTCAGGTACTTCCCCACATACCTCTTCTCCATCTCCTTCCCTTACCATTGCTCAGTCTCACAACATACCCCAATTGGAGATGCTATAATCTATTTGGCTCCGGCTAGCAGCGAACAGTTGGGAATCACGTAAGAAAGGACAGTCAAATGAAATTGATGATTATTTTTTGAAAATGTAATATAGGTATGACGTTGATAATATTTCAATATATTTGTTCACTTTTGCCTTTTCAGATAATAAAATCCAACTTGTCTTGGGTCTGGGTCATCTCCCTCGTGACAACTGTTGTCTGAAAACACGGTTAAGATAGGGGTGCACGCAATAATAATTTTGTAGAATACAACCCCCCTACATATACTTTACAATAAGTAAAAAAAAACCTTGAAATAGGTAATCTTGTATTTTTCTCTCTCCATGGTGTGACCAAAGATATTTGTGTTTCCTTTTTGATATTTATTACACTTTTGCAATTTTAATGAATAGTGTTTTTAATGTGTAAAAGATTTAAAGTTTATTTTTTCTGAATTTGATCATTTTACTAATAATGTGTAATTTTAATATTTTCTTTCGTAATTATTCATTAAACTGCATATTCCAAAACGGTCCCAATTGGGTATAGCGTCATTATGACATGGAAAACGCCACTCGCAGATAAGACGGTTGTCACCAACGTTGCCCGACGTGACGTCACTGCCGTCGAATTCCCGAATAAAAACGGGCATGCCGTTTTGGCGAAATCGAAAATGGCACATTTTAAATCGTCATGGATAATTTTTTCGTCAACTAAAAATAAAATAAAAATACTCTCATTATCCTAATTTTTTTCGAGAATAAAAAAATAGAATGAATCTATTTCTGACCAAGCCCATAAAAGCAATACCTAGTGATTTACACATATTAAGTTAACCACCATCTGGATCCCTTCCCTTATTCCCTAAAAAATTCCTCCGAACTAATGAAACCTAATCTTCGACCTCAGTGGTTGTCGGTTGTCGTCCCACGTTTCCCTTATTTAGTTAGGCCTTATCGAATTTCTTGGACAATGTACCAACCACCTGTTTTAATCATACAGTTTTGCTTTGTTTTCAAATACACATTGTACCATTACAAAAGGCACTTCGTAACAAAGAAACGTAATATGAAACCCACATTAAAGGATCGATATTTCAATAATCTGTATTAGATAATATTCAGTTCATGGCAATATCATGAACCAAAGAAAAATATTTAGGTAGCTCTCTGTACACGACGTCCGCAAACTTGTAGTTCAAGCGGGAAGCTGGTGAATCTACATCACATCGAGAACCCTAAAGACTTTTTTTATCTGATCTATTTGAATTTCGTTTTTTTTTTCTTGAATGAATACAAATCTTAGAAGTGAAAATTAACCCACTTCCTGACATCCAATCGAGCTGAAACTCGGCTGAAATTGGTTATTAGCTGGCCCAAGAGATAGCGCAAGTAGGTCGAAAATTGAACATATATGTATTATAGTAAAAAACTTTGTTTATACGGATTGATTTAAAAAAATATATATAATTTATGTATATATATATATATATATATATATATATATATATATATATATATATATATATATATATATATATACATATATATATATATAGATATATATATATATATATCTATATATCTATATATGGTAATTAAAGGGGGAAAAAACTTTTGGAGGCAGTTCTACGTTTCGATGCATTTTAAAACACATCAAGTACATCTTGCAGGACTGCATGCAGAACCTCCAACCGAATTATTATTTTTCCGACGGCCCGACAAGGAGAATAATAATAATTCGGATGGCAGTTTTGCCTTCTAATGATCTGATTTGCGGAGTCTCTGTATGCAGTCCTGCAAGTAGTTTTTTTAAATCGGATCGTGAGGAGGCCTTTTCATACAGGCCATGCAAGTATCAAATCAAAAACAGTTAGATATAAGTAGGTATTACAAAATCGAACTCAAATGTGATGTAGATTCAATAATTTCCCGCTTGTACCATTAGTTTCCGGACAACATCAAACAGTATTAATACGGTAACGTCTGCGTGGTTGAATTTCAGAACCCAGCTTCGAGTGCATGTCTGACGCCACGCCATACGCGCCGCGCCACAAATAAAATCTCTGTACGTGGAATTTCACACTAAGCTACTGTTATAATTCGGTTACGAAATCAAGACAAGATGTCGCTTCTTCCGTCAGTAGGTCGGATGGGGACGTCTCTCCCCTAGGTATAACTGCTACGAATTTGTGAATGTGTATTATATCTCTGGATACGGAAAGATTGACATATATGTTGTATTAAGCAGCTATATATTACATATGACGTCATTGCTCTTTTTCGGTTACTTTGTCCCGGTAACTAGCTACGCTGAATGATAGTGGATCCGACGAACGGGCTATTTTTGGAACCAGTTCCTATTGGATTTATAAAATGGTCACCAACACTAACTGGGCGAAGCCGAACCAAAAGCGGCCCGCAGGGCCTAGCTCTAAAAACCTACGGAGCGGGTTTTTAACAGCTAGTGTATAATCATTTTACATATATGTATTATATACATTTTTGAATGTGAGTACTGCTGAATGCCACCGTTCAAAATATAAAAGTTACAACTGCTCCTAACTTTCCGAGGGCAGTGGGATTATGGCATTATGGCATCTCCATTTATAGATTTGTGAGGCCAAAGGGAGTTGAGAGGTGAAAGAGATGGGGTAGAGGAAGGTTTGGTAAGTACCTTGAAGTTACAGGTTTACAGCATTATCAAACGATTATTTTGGGTTGATACTACTTTTCGTAGCATTTTTACAAGAATCAGCCAACATAATGGTACTTTTGTGTGGTTGCTGAAATTCCCCAATTCTATTTTATTTTATTTGTGAAACAAATATGAACATAAAAACGCGCTTACTTAAAAACTCCGGACAGAAAAAAGGTGCAAAACAAAAATAGATTTTAAATTATGTTCGCAGATTCTATCCACACTCATCGTTATACTCGTAGGATTCAATCCCTGTGCCGGATACCTAGCTGGATAGCTGCACGCCATACGACTATTTTCATAATAACTTGCTTGCTTTTTGCAAAACTTTGATTTTTAAATTGTACCGTCTTAAAATGGTGTGTTTATCTAACTAACTAACCATCACGCCGTTTCCCGCAGGGGTAGGCAGAGAGGACGGACCCCCAAACAACTCGGTCTTGGCACATACTCCTTGCCTCGTTCACATTCATACATCGTCTCGTACATGCTCTTCTATTATTCTGACTCTTGACATGACCCGACTCAAGTATCTGATTCACTTGGTCGTGCCATGTCTTTCTCGGGCGTCCTCTATATCTATATATAAAAATCAAAATATGTTCTGGGTTTGTATATATTTGTGTATGTCCGCTATGCGTTGCTAAACCATTCATCCGATTGTGATGAAACTTTGGGGATTTGATGTGTGCATGCCCGCGATGGTTTCTGTATACAATAGTGAGTTCTGGCATCATGAAATTATGCATTGCTAAGCGTTCATCCGATTGCGATGAAACTTTGGGGATTTAAGTATTCGCGGGATAGAGGAGGAGGTAGAGGTAAGGCAACGCATGCCGGGAAATGAATAAATGGATGAATGATTGCATAAATGAATGAATTATGAATGAATGAATGATGAATGAATGAATTAATGAATGATGAATGAATGAATGAATAAATGATTAATGAATGAATGATGAATGAATGAATGATGAAGAAATGAATGAATGATTGAAAAAATGAATGATTAATGAATGGATTGAGAATTAATGAATGAATCATGAATGAATAAATGATGAATGAATAATTGAATGAATGATGAAATGAATGAATCATTGGTATTTCCACCTAATACCATGCGAGCGAAGCCGCGGGGAAAAGCTAGTATAATTATTTTGAAATTTTTTTTTTTTTTTTTTGAAATTGAAATTTTTTTATTTTTTTTGGTACAGTACATACAATAGATACATAAATATAATGAAAGTATATAAAAAATAAAAAAACTTAATACAATTATTTAATACAAATATACATATTTTTTTTAAATGTACTCCCATAATAAGCAAATGCTTGTGTGTATGGGAGGAAGTATTATTTGTTAGGTTATTTTGATTTTTTTTTTTATTTAGTATATATTAAGAGTAAGAGAAACATATGTGTGTATATGTATATATTATGAAAATCTTATTTATGCATCCAATGCAGTTTCGCAGAATGGCTACTCGTAATCAGAGAAATGTTTGTTTTTACCATCTAATGTTATAAGAAAAATGGTTTTAAGGGACGTACTCGACTTATCTTACTTAACCAGTGATTCCTGACATTATTTGGAGTAAAAAAGGTAAACGAAATTTTGTTTTCCGGTGACATTTTTGGTGTTTTTTTTTGTTCAACCAAAAACATAAAATAATCGGTAGATATTGGACAGTTAGGGGCGAGTGAGAGGTTGGTTGGTTATTAGGCTGTGTGACCAGTGACGACACGTGGAAGAAACTTTTTTTTGAAGAAAAAAAATTCTACGAATAATTTACTTTTCTTACACCTCAGGAATCTCTGGTTAAAAATAAGTCAAATACGTCAAATAAGGCGTACGAAAATATTCTAGAGTTTTTTATACTTTACAGCTAAATAAGCGTTTTGTACGACACAAAGTATAAAAGTGAGACTTTCCTGTAAATAAATACAGTACTATCGACTTTTGAAAATAAAATTTTTCAACATTTTAATTTAATTTGCGGCTTTCCCTTTCACAGCTAAAAAAAACAATGTTTCCAAGTGACGAAACGACAAGCTGTATCCATTACACATCTGCCACTGTAACGCTGTCAAAGTGTTGGATAAAGAAGGAGGTAGCGCAACACGGCATAATACCCCAAAAATAAATCACGATAATACTTTTAGCTGTGAAAATCTTAAATCATATTCATACATTTCTTTGCGAGCGAATAAAATTTATTTTAGTATGCTGGGAGCATTTTTAAGGTTCATAATACCATAACATCGAGGCAAGTGTTAGAACCTTCTGGAAGGTAGGAAAATAAGGAAGCATAAAAACTCACTGAATGCAGGTTACTAGTTAGTCCATTAAAGGAAGGAGTTGTAGAGTGCGTGAGCAGGAACCTAAGCGATTCTTTCAGGACTTGTTTAGGGTGCTTAGGGTGTGAACATACTAAAAGTCCTGACGTCTAGGTGGTGAGCTAGGGGGGGGGGGGGGGGGGAAATCCCAGCCGTTTTTGAGTTATACGCTCCACAAATGTCAATATTTTCGAAAAAAATCATTTTACCTCACATTTTTCATCAAACATTCCTTCATATCGTCTAAAATTTATTTGAAAGAAGTTGTAAATAATTGAATTACCATTTAAAATATATATACATATGTAAATAAATCTCCAACCAGTAAATATTTACAGAATTTTAAGTTTTTTCGTAAAATGTCGTCATTTTCAGAAAAAGCTGTTTTTTCTTACCAAATTATTAAGACGGGTTTTTTCTTCATGGGAAATTACTTATTAATTTTTGCACGCAAGAAAGCAGGTAAGTTGTTCTCGAACAGATGATTAGTGGAATTCATTTTATAATCATTATTATTGTGATGGGTGACTAGGTTAGTCGTCGGAGATGCTACAATAACGTTCTACGATGCTGTTCGAGTTGGTGAAAAGGCAATGAATGCGATAGTGGGCTTGACATTCTCAGACATCAAGTTGTCCCGCAAAGATCGGGCACTCCCAATGTCTTCTGTCAACTCGTCGATAAAAATTCACGATGAAAAGGTTGCAGTTGACCCAACATTGCTGTTTCAGCGGATGTGTAAAAGCAAATGATCAGATGAGGATTTGATGAAATTCTTTGAGTATGAGTTGGCCCTAGTGAATGCAATCCCGCAAGACCATGTCAATCCAGGTATTTGCGGGACTGAACAATCTTAGTCCCGCTGGATCCAGGTATTTGCGGGATCCAGCAGGGTGGACTTAGATATCTAATCAATCGTATAATAAAGACCTAATACCTCGATCTACCAACCTTGTTTTTAGAGTTTTAAATTTATACCTAATCAAACAAGTTCTTTGGGACATTTTAGATGGTTTATTAATATAACTTTAGTTTGACATAGGTAAAGTTTAAGTCATAAATTGCCAAAGAATAAGATAAGACATAAGTTTACATGACAACTTAAATTTCAATAATAACGTTCACACGATAAACAATATTCTTGTACAATAAGTTTAAACATTATTTTAGAAACAGCTTCGTAAAAAAGTTAAAGTTAAAGGCTTCTGATATTGGACGTAAGGTTGCCAGCGGCTGAAAAAGCTCGTTCAGCTTCCACGCTAGTTGGCACAATAGTCTTTAGCGCATTGTAAGTGAATTGAAGGTATGTCCACCGGAACGAAGGTAATCCACCGGACTCGAAGTAATTTATTTCCTTCTTTATCAAAACCTCAATGTTCCTCATATTGCCAGATCTAGGTTGTTGGGCTGTTCATCTCGAAATCTTCATACTAATCAAAGTAAGTTCTAATATGGATCTTATAAGTATAATAAATATAAATAATATATTAACAATAATATATTAATAAATATATTAACTTATATGGATCATGTAAGTATAATAAAACCGCTGTCAAGTTAGTTGAACTACGCTTCTCTGTAATCCCGCCAGTCCAGCGGGATCCCGCAAAATTTTCGACCGAGATTAGTCCCGCAAAATGTCAGCGAGATCTCGGTATTTCGGGATCCCGGTATATCGGGATTGCATTCCCTAGTTGGCCCCATTTCCCTTCCCTTGGCACTGTTCTCAATAACATCATGTTACACTCTCAACTTTATATGGATTCACGTTTTCATATCCTCTTTGGACGCGAGGGTCCTGGCAAGCGTTGTTCATCCATGGCATCGTCATTCTCAGTGGTGGATGGTTCTTGCTGAAAGGGCACTACGTCGTCTTCATCGTCGTCCTCGGCAACAGGCACGCTATTGAGGCATCTCCCTTGGCAGTGAAGGCACGCTGCAGAACAGGTCAGCATTGTTTTTCGGCATCCACATTTGCCAATTGCACAATCCTTGGTGCAGCGGCAAAATATCGTTTTCAGAAGGACCTCCGGTGCTGGAGGTCTTCTGTTGTAATTGGCACCAGGGTGTCTCCTTTGTGTTTCCACCCCCATTCTTCAGGGGGCAGCTCAATCCCGAGCCACTGCCGAACTTGGTGGTATGTCCGCCGGGAATGCTGTTTAGCTGCACTCTCTGTTGGAGGGAGGGAGCTGATGTCCGGCTTCATATTTGCCACGGACCTTGTGAACGACTGGAAGCGGTATTGGTTAAGGGAGGTCTGTCTTTTTGGCGCCGCATACCATTTCAGAAAGCATTTATTTCCAGCCTCTTCAACCTCGTCGTGAGTAGAGGAGGGGTTGTGAAAGATCATTGCCGCTTGCTTGATCATTTCTGACTCCAAGTACAATTTTGAAAAGCCCACCTTGCTTCTCCTGAAAGTTGCAGATGTTGTATCGCATCCGGTAAATGAATGTAAAAATATGATGTGTTCAAATCCACGATGCTGCATCTCTTGGGTGGACAGTGCCATTGTTTTGGTTTTCCCTCGTCCGGGTTTCAGCTGCAGAATATCTTAGGTGGGAGGAGTGGAAGCAATCAAAAGGACAGTGAGGTTCACATCCTCATTAAAGACAGCCACAGAGTTGTGAAAGGATAGTTCCACAGCAGTCTTCACTATAAGGACGTCAGCATCATCGGTGGCCTGAAGAGTCTGTATCCCATTCTCCCGAAACTTTGTCTGTAGTAAGGAGATGAAGTTACTTTTGTTGGTAGGATTGGATAAAAAATCTTCCTGTTTAACGGGTATTGATTTGTTCCATGTCAAATTGATGTCGGCTGACCTTCTCAGTCTGTATCGTCGCATCTGTTCTTGTGATTTCGTACTATTGACTGAATTTGTGTACCCATTAAATACCACAGTGCGAGTCATTCCAGGATAGTGGTGGTTGACATAGGTGATATAACGATCACAAATTGCGGCAACGGAGGCATCTTTTTGTCAAATTACTCTGTATAGTAGAAATCCTCCGTCCACAACTATGTTCATCTGAGACAGTAGAACAGTTTTTTTGGTAGGCTCAAATAAGCTATACAGAACGGATTTAGTTGTCTTTCGCATCCCACTTTCATTGAACAGTGCCAAGGGAAATGGGGCCAACTCATACTCAAAGAATTTCATCAAATCCTCATCTGATCGTTTGCTTATACACATCCGCTGAAACAGCAATGTTGGGTCAACTGCAACCTTTTCATCGTGAATTTTTATCGACGAGCCGGCCAAATACATTGGGAATGCCCGATCTTTGCGGGACAACTTGATGTCTGAGAATGTCAAGCCCACTATCGCATTCATTGCACCGTAGCACGTTATTGTAGCATCTCCGACGACTAACCTAATCACCCATCACAATAATAATGATTATAAAATGAATTCCACTAATCATCTGTTCGAGAACAACTTACCTGCTTTCTTGCGTGCAAAAATTAATAAGGAATTTCCCATGAAGAAAAAACCCGTCTTAATAATTTGGTAAGAAAAAACAGCTTTTTCTGAAAATGACGTCATTTTACGAAAAAACTTAAAATTCTGTAAATATTTACTGGTTGGAGATTTATTTACATATGTATATATATTCTAAAAGGTAATTAAATTATTTACAACTTCTTTCAAATAAATTTTAGACGATATGAAGGAATGTTTGATGAAAAATGTGAGGTAAAATGATTTTTTTCGAAAATATTGACATTTGTGGAGCGTATAACTCAAAAACGGCTGGGATTTCCAAAATTACGGATAGAATAAAAGTTGTAGATAATTTAATGAGCTTTTACTTATTCTAAAAAAAGTTTTCCTCTGCGACGCACCGTTTTTGAGATATAAACGGAAACCCGAAAATCGGGACCTTCCCCCCCCCCCCTCCCCCCCTAGCTCACCACTTAGACGTCAGGACTTTTAGTATGTTCACACCCTAAGCACCCTAAACAAGTCCTGAAAGAATCGCTTAGGTTCCTGCTCACGCACTCTACACCTCCTTTTGGACCATTCGTTTACTGGACTAAGAGTCTCTAGTCCAATAATACTTTCCACTTTGCACAGATTATAATTTTCATCACCAATGGTAGTTGTGAAGGTTTTTTACGTAACACGTAATTTTATCATTCGCGGTCAAGATACTGAGCGTAGAACATTGGGTTCAGGTTGAAGATTGTCAACGCACCGACCACCGACCTTGTGATTTGACGCGTGTAGGTAGTGGGATTAGGTGTGGGTATGATTTAGGAAAAGGACAGGAATGCTGTCTAATAGCAAATGCGGCGAAATCCCAGCAACGGATTCGCTGGTATTTCAAGGGTTAAGCCTTTCCCACCCAAAGGCATTCTGGCAAAACGATTCGAGATGCAGTTTCCCTCGAGTTGTGTGGAGGGGTGGGAGGTGTGAAGAGACACCCACATCTACGAGTATATACATATATAAAAAATCAAAATATGCTTGCTTGGGTATATGTCTTTATATGAGTTTACTAGCAGTAGTTATGGTGATATTCATTCACGTATTTATCTATGACTAGCTGGTACCCGGCATGTGGTGCTATGCCATTTAATAACGACATTGTTTCTCCCTGCGCGTCCTTTCCCATTCGTCCCGTTCACCTTCCTCCTCCTCTACCTCTCCCGCGTCCCCTTCCCCTCTCGCGTTCCCACTCCTCCACCTTCCCCCTCCTCACTCTACTCCCCCCCTCCCGAGTTTCCCTCCACCCTCCCATAATCACCTCCTCCCTCCCGCGGATCCCCCTCCCGAGCTCCCCTCCCCCCTCCAGGGTTCCTCCATGCATTCAGTCCCGGTACATTCAGTTTTCAAACAGTTTGCGTGGCACCAATTGCAATTTTATATACAAATTTCATAATGCCAGAGCTCACCAGTATACAGAAAACTTTGCGAGCGTGCTCACAACAACTCACCAAAGTTTTATCTCAATCGGATGAACGGTTATCAATTCACAGGAAAGTAGGTATAACAGTTATATGGGAAAATGAAATCGTTGTTTTTACTATCTTCCTCCCAACTTTTCCATATTTTCTCACCGTTTAAACTTTAAACCTTCCCTGGCCCCTAGCATGGTCGATCGATATAGGTTTTATCGAAAATGTCGGTAACTTGCCATCGTTCCCTAGCACGACTGCAGGCCGCTAACGAATAAACAACAGTTTACGTCAAATATATTAGGAACACCTAGTCATTGTGAACTATTGTTTGTTCGTTAGCGACGTGCAGTCGTGCTCGGTAGCGATGGCAAGTTACCGATATTTTCGGTAAAACCAATATCGATCGACCATGGTAGGACCCCTGGACTACGACAAACATTTCAAAACCAAAATCAGCTAAATCGGCCCAGCCGTTCTCGAGTTTTAGCGAGACAAACGAACAGCAATTAATTTTTATATATGTATATAGATATTTGAGATGTCTATGATTAATGTTTGAAACTTTCAAAATACATTCCTTAAACCCCCGCGAAGGTTTCCGGATTATTACAACCACATGACAGTTTTTTAATTATTACAAAAACTCTTGCGAAACTGTCAAAAATGTCAAAATTTGAGAATGACATTTTGCAAAACAATGATTGTTTAATCAAAATTCAAGTTTCGAAACTCTTTTTATTTGAAGTGCTCGCCTAATATTTTGATTCGTATCAAGAATTAAAATATTTTAAATAGGTACCTATTTTGATTGTTGTTCTTATAATATACAAAAATGAATATTTGTAATATATGAAAAATGAAAATTTTTATAAAAAAGGGTGGCACGCGAGCTGTTTGAAAACTGAGTGTGCTGGGACTGAATTTATGGAACGCGGGAGGGGGTTGGCGGGAGGGGAATCAGGAGAGCGGAAGGTGGAAGGGGAAGACGGGGAAGGTGGAAGGGGAACGCGGGAAGGGAAGGGGACACGGTAGGGGAACGGGGATGCACGGGAAAGGACATACACGCAGGGAGAAACAATTTATTTCTTTGAATATGGCATTGCAACGCATGCCGGGAAGCATAATAATAAATATCTTCATGTAGTAATACAATATTGTGGTATGTTGGTCAATGGTCATGGTCATGCTAATGCCTGCATAAACCACCCCTGTCTTCCCAATATTGATTACGGACAGACTGTACGGATTTAGCTTGGATTTGCTTGTATTGGGTTGGTTTTTAGAGGTGACGAAGTTGACTCATTAGTTAGTTCTTATCTGGGGACAACACACGTTGTTTGTTGTTGTGTTTGTTTGCGATTACGTAGAAATAATCTTTATAACATTAATACAATTTGGGAGGCGCGTAGGTATTGGTACCGTCGCCCCGGGAACCATTTATTGGATAACCAACACCTCTGCTATAGGTCACCCGATGGTTCGCTACGTTTGGTGACTTAGCAGGGGTGCCCGGGTTCATGGGGTGAGGTTTGTCCGGGTCTTGCAAATGCGTCTGCCCACCAACTCCATGGCAAGCTGGATCGGGAGAAAATGGTTGAAGGAGTCCCTTTGACTTTTCCTGCCGTACTCTCTTGGAACATCGTCCGAACAAGTGCACCGGAGTGGGAAGGATGGATTCTTACGTCCGTCACTCCTGGACACACTTATTCCCAGATTCTTAACCTCCCCACATACCCTTTTTCTTAACAGAACTTCCGCCTTCCTTTCCTAAAAAAGACCCTCCACACAGTATCCCCAAAGATGACATAGGCCCTGAGGGATTTTTTTTCCTCAGAACCTCCTGTGTGGGTGTGGAGCAATTGTAAAAAAAGCTAAAAGCCTGTGGAATTATGATTTTTTTTTTTTACATGAGCTCCACACAGGAGGCCCTGAGGAAAATAATTTCCCTCAGGGCCTATGTCAACTTTGATGAGGATGCTGTGTGGAGGGTTTTTTTTACGGAAAAGGGAAGGAGAGGAGAGTTCTGGGAAGGAAAAGGGTTTAAGGGTTGGGTAGGAATCTGGGGTTCAGTATGTCCCGGTCATCTGCCTCCAAGACCTAGACAAACCTCACCCCATGAACCCGGGCACCCCTGCTAAATCACCAAACGTAGAGAACCACTTGGGGTATCCTATGGCAGAGGTGTTGGTAATCCAATAAATGGTATTTGCAATTGAAGGAAATGGGAAAAGAAAAATTGGAAGTATCTGTCTTTTCATGTGAATACCGCACTAGAGTCCCAACTGCTCGGACTATGATATCCCCATTTGGGGAATAATTAGGTCTCCCTCAACCAGTCCCTCCCGATCCGGCCCGCCACGAAAGACATCCTTTTATATTACGTAGGTGGGCAAACGCAATTGCCACCAAGACCTAGACAAACCTCACTCCCTGAACCCGGGCACCCCTGCTAAGTCACCAAAAGTAGCGAACCATTTGGGGTGACCTATGGTAGGGGCGTTGGTTATCCAATGATTGGTTGCTGGGGTGGCGGTACCCATACCCACCCTCTCCCACTCTTCTGTATCACGTAAAAAAGATTTATGATATTAATTAATGCATACTTAAAAAAAACACCTCAATTTGTTCGTCTATTAAAAAAGTTGATTGCCACATCACACCTCCACAGTAATAACGTAAAATAATTGAGCTTACGCACTTTCTAGCAATTAGTACCTACGAAGTGTGGGGAGGGTGGGGTAGTTGGGAGGTAGAGGAGTTAGGGGGTGTTGTATAAACAGTTCCGGGCGCGCTATCCGCAGTGTCGCGACCAGCCCGGCCTCACCCACATTGCCCCCCTCTCCCCCGTCCTCTCGCGGCATATCGCTCACATCACTGCACATAGCCTCAAATCAAAAACTACCCCGACAGGGGTGGAATTCGAAAAAGGATTATTATTGTTTTTTTTTTACTTAGCTTTACACTGGAGGCCCTAAGGAAAATAATCCCAATTAGGGCCTACGTCATCTTTCGGGATGTTGCGTGGAGGGTCTTTTGAGGGGAATGAAGGAGAGGAAGTTCTAAGGTGTGAGAGGTGGGTAGGAATCTGGGGTCAGTCATAGACATCCAAATGTATAGACAAGAAGATACAGATGAAGGGTAAAACCAAACTATGAAGGGCGAAGAGGGGAAAGATGACTGTGATTCGTTAAAAAATCAATCTGACAGTATGTAGGCATCTCGCATTGTAATATCACCATTTAGTTCTTAAAAGCAAAATCTGCTTTTGAATGAATAGACCTTTTTTCGTGGGAGCGCGAATTGCTCGCCACGTTATTAACATATTTGCAAAGTCCAAATGCGGCAAAGTAAAGTTCGCCCTTTTTCACAGAGGAATATTTTGTTTCCGTATTTAGTTAAGACACTTTTACAAAAGTTTCATAATTTACTTACCCCTGTAACCAGCGACGCGAGCTCACTGGAGAAACGCCCACATTCGCTATATCCATATATATTAGGGTATAATGTATAGCACAAGCTCTCATTTCTGTTCGTAAAATGTATGATGCGTGCTCGGCGCTGGTCAGGACAAGACTGATGACGTCACATTTTTTAGATTCAAGCGAGGCTCTCGTAAGCCGAGCCGGCTCCATGGAACCGTTATGGGGAGGGGGAAATAATACGTTTTTATTACTTAGGGCAGGTCCAGATATATTCATATGTCCATGGGGTCAGTGTTTTCAGCAATGACGGACGAATGAATCCATCCTTTCCACTGCAGATATCGCATCGTTTTGATATTTTTTATAAAAGCAAAGATTGTTACTTTGACGATTGCGAATGTAATTCTTACGTTCATACGTCGTACCGTCTCCTTCCTAGGCCGCCTAGAGTAGTACAACCTTGGGCTAGGCTTATTGAAAAAATATCGATATATCGAAATATCCATATTTTAAATTCAAAATATCGATATTTTTAGCCGACATATTTTGATCCGATATATCGATATATCGATACAAAATATCCAATATCGAAAATTGTATCAAAAACGATATTTTTTTAAATTTATGTATTTAAAGTCACTAGAATCCAAAACCGTATAGGAACGAACGGAAAAAAAGTAACTCTATTTGGTCATGACATCTGGCGGTTGAAATTTTAACTATTAATAGCTTACAAATCTATTGTCTTTGCATTAGTATTTGTTATCACCAATACTATCCCATGTGTGTAGGTACATACATAAAAATGTATGCTATTTTTCGCCATTTTTTCTAATCCACTCCTATGTGTTGGCTCCCAATTATCTGTGATTATTGACTATACCTTGTTCCAAACACGAAGTCCTTTTTGACAGATTAATACGCCAATAGAATGTTACTGAGACGCATACAAACTTTGTATGCATCTCAGAATACATATAAGTTAGAAGACAGCTTTTTAGTTTTTGATATTTTTGTAATTATTACGTAATAAAAATGAATAGTGATAATAATAATAGTTGCCCAAGTAAACGAAAAAAGATTAGCTGACCAAAAAAGGGCAATTTTCAAAAATAATTTAATCCCTGTAGTAACATTAAATCAGATAAAAAAGGAAATAGGAGATAGATTGCAATTGGAGAATAATTTAGAACAAATTAATACGAGTAGTAATGTTATATTAGATGCATTGAATGAAAACAGTTTAGATAATATTCTAGTAGAAGAATCCAATGATATTACAGTAGATTCAAATAACTTAGACGCTATTCATAATCTTAGGGAAATCAACATTGCAAATTTAAACTTACTAGATGATAATGTAATAGAATTAGCTAACTTGCTTCATAATAATATAAATAGATATATAGATATAGAGCCCACAGTTAGACCAAAATTACCAAAATTGCATACGTCAAAAAAATTATCTAAATTAATTTCTGAATTAAATAATTTAATTTTACCAAAAATAATATTTGACGATATTAGTTTTTTAGATCTTCATACAATAGTGTACGCTAGTGCTATCACTACATGTTATAAGCTAGGAGTTAAATTAACATCCTCTGATGATAGATCATATAGTTATAGTAAACCAGAATGGCAGATTGGATTAGAAAATGATGTAGTATTTTTAAGAAGTAGTATAGCTAGAGTAATTGAATATAAAAATGGGAATAGAAGTAGAAATATTTTGAGACATGTAGATGAAATTGGGAGAAAATTTGGTTATAACATTGGTAGTAATAATAATGAAAATATAATCAATGATTTATTAGATTTATTAAAACAAAAATTAGTTGTAAAAGCTAGTAGATTAAAAAGATATAATTATACGTATAATAAAAAAAATAATAATAGATTATTTCAGAAAAATGAGAAAATATTTTATTCCAAACTTGATGATAAACAAAATATTATTTCGAATAATAATATTCCGTTGCCATCTGAATCAGATATGCGCGATTTTTGGACAAACATTTGGAGTAAAGATATAAAACATAATGAGGCAGGTTTATGGATAGAAAATGAAGAACTCAATGTTCAGACATTGAACAAATGAGTTTTTCTGATATATCGGTTGAATTGTTAGCCAAAATTATAAAAAATACTCATAATTGGAAAGCCACGGGTTGCGATTGGATACATTATTTTTGGTACAAACGTCTAACTACTTTACATCCTCTTTTTGCAAAAAATCTTTCAAAACTTGTCAAACAACCTCAAAATTTTCCTAATTTTCTAACTAAGGGCATTACTTATATGTTACCTAAAAGCGAAAATATTAATAATCCCTCTCAATATAGACCCATTACATGTCTACCGACAATATACAAAATTTTAACCTCTTGCTTGACAGATTTAATATACTCATTTGGATGAAAAAAATATTTTATCTGAACAACAAAAAGGTTGTCGCAAAAAACATATGGGATGTAAAGAACAATTAGTTATTAATTCTGTAATTTTAAAACAAATTCAAAATCAAAAGCGTAATTTACATACTTGTTATATAGATTATCAAAAAGCTTTTGATAGTGTCCCGCACTCGTGGCTAACCAAAATATTAAAAATATATAAAGTTAACCCAATTATAATTAGCTTTTTGAAAAATATTATGTCCTTTTGGAATACAGATTTACTAGTAAATTTAAAAGGTAAGAAAATAGTAGTACCGGGCATTTCAATAAAAAGAGGGATTTTTCAAGGAGACTCATTGAGTCCTCTTTGGTTTTGCTTAGCATTGAATCCTATGTCTAAAATGTTAATTAAAAGCAAGTTAAAAGTTAAAGGAATAAAAATTAAGGGTAATACAAGAGAGAGTAGTATAGTTTCACATCTATTATATATGGATGATATAAAATTATTTTCAAATTCTGAATCAAATTTAGAGAAAATGATTAAGGTAGTTAAAATTTTTTCAGATGATATTAAAATGACTTTTGGTTTAGATAAATGTAAAACGATCCATATAGAGAAAGGCAAAATTGTAGATGGAGACGAGGGTATATTTAGAAATTTCAAAATTAAAAGTATGAAAGGGGATGAGGTTTATAAATATTTAGGATACCCGCAATCGAATAGATTAGATCACGCTATTATTAAAAATGATATTAGGATTAAATTTCAAACTAGGATCAGAAAATTTTTAAAATGCAATCTGTCTGCTAAAAATTTAGTAAAAGCAATAAATACTTGGGCAATACCTCTATTAACGTACTCATTTGGCATAATTAAATGGTCCAATACAGATTTAGATAGTTTAGAATGATTAATTAGAACTACGTTAACAAAGTTTAATTGCCATCATCCAAATTCAGCTATAGAAGAATTAATTTGCCTAGAAATTTAGGAGGTAGAGGTGTAGTCAAAATAACATCTTTGAAACACAATCAGGTAGAAATGCTTAGAAATTTTTTCCATTGGAAAGCTAATAGCTCAGAAATGCACAAAATAATTTGCAAGGCAGATATAAACATTACACCTTTAAATTTATATGACGAGAATGCCAACATTCTTATAAATACTAACCAGGAATTATTAGATTCCTGGTCAAATAAAATTATTCATGCAAAACACTTCAATTATCTCAACCAAACGTATGTTGACAAACTTTCGTCAAACAAATGGTTGAGTATTGGAGCGCAGAAATAGAAGGATTTATGCTTGCCATTCAAGATAGAGTCATTAATACTAAAAATTATAGGAAGCATATAATCAAAGATATAAATAAAATTGATGATTTATGTAGAAAATGTTTGGCTTTTCCGGAAACTATAGAACATATTATATCGGGATGTTCTATATTAGCGCCGTCCGAGTATACATTTAGGCACAATCAGGTTTTAAAAATAATCCACCAAAGTTTGGTAATTAAACATAACTTGATTGACTGCCGTAATATAGTACCATATTATGAATATGAACCAAATTCATTTTTAGAAAATGAATTTTATAAAATATATTATGATAAAACTATACTAACAGACAGAACAATTAGTCATAATAGACATGATATAGTTTTACATGACAAAATTAAAAAAATAACTTATATCATTGATGTAGCTATTCCAAATTCCTGTAATATTAAAAAAACTGTTTCTAAAAAAATTAGAAAATACACAGATTTAGGAAACGAGATTAAAATAATTTGGCATTCTCGGACTATAAAAATATTACCATTTGTTATTTCGGCTACTGGCATTATACCTAGGTCTCTGATTCAAAATTTAGGCGTATTAGATTTGTCAAAGAATTTATATATAAAAATGCAAAAATCGGTAATTTTAAATACATGGATTACAAAAGATTTTTTAAATATTTATATTGAGGGATCAGTAGGATTTATAGGTTCAATTAGGAATTCCACAGAGCCGAACCCTCTGATATGAAAATATCTGGAGTCGGTGAATTATTTTCCCATCTGGTCTCTGGTAGGTTGACATGTTGTTCTTGTATTGTTTTGTAATTATAATACTTATATAGTGCAATTGCATAACGTGGATTGACCAGATGATCATTTGGGAAATGTGTGAAAGGGTTTAGTTTTTCCTGTGGGGAAAATTAAACCCGGACATTTAAATCTGTTGCGTAAAATACCTTCATTTTTATTGAGATTTTTGTACATTTAAAAATTTTTTTTTTTTAATGTCTACAAAAATTACTATTCATAATATTGAGATGAATACACTATTATTTTAAAAACGCAAAATCTCTTGAAAATTTGACCGATATATCGATATTTTTTCCTCGATATATCGACGTCGATATTGATATTTTAATAAATATCGATACATCGTATTTTTTTCACTTTCGACATCCCTACCCTGGGCGCGCGACCACCAAATTACGAAGTCAGTGATGTCGCTAAGTAAACTTCACTTACCTCAGGCCTCGAGCCTATTTTGTCGGAAGGTCGAAATATTACCGCTTTGCAATAAAATCCAAATAAGTGAAATGTTTCTGAACGCGTCCGAAAACTAAAAACTGTTTTTGATAGGTGATGAAATACGCTTTCAAATTTTATGGCTTGAAATAAACGTATAATTTTTAAAATATAAAATTATTTAATGAAAACATAAAAAAGTTTTTAAAATAGCTCACCTTGTTTTGTCTAACTAAAATTAATAATAACGACAAAAATAAAAACACGTAATTTTTTATTATGTAATTGTAATATTAAAATTATCATCAACACACTTCTTTGTCGTTTCATGTAAAAATAATGAATAAAAAATTTGATAAGTTTCATAATTTTTTTTTCAAATTGCGGTTCGAAAACTTTGGTATCTTTTCGGTTGTAAATTTTAATTATTTTGTGTTTAACTTCTCGATTTGAATATTAAGCGTGGTGTTTTCCCTTTCTAACATCGTTCAGGTCATATTTCCATATCATATCATGTTCATATTTGTACCAAGCGTGGTATTTTGAAGACACCCCCCCCCCCCTAATCGTGTCACGTAGTATGGGTACGTTCCCTAAGGGAGATAGAACGTTTTTTATGAGATCTATGTTTAGGAGTTGTTCCGAAAAGCGAACAAATTAGCTTGAGGGGTTAAGATAATAATAATAATAATATTTGGATGATTTATAAAGCGCCGTTTTTGTGTAAAATCACCTCAAGGGCGTTGTATGAACTTACAATACATTTCTAAGATCTAGAAAACTACAATGTAGACAAACAATTAAAAACAATTTATTGCTAAAAATTGCATCCACTGGTTCATTGATCACCGATACGAAAATATATGAACAATGTTTTGACCAATGAACGCGACGCTGATTAAAAATGAATGAATACAGGACCATATTAGCATATATACAGGATAGTCTAAACATGCGGTAAAACAACACAAATCACCAATAATATCAACAACATTCGCCGCCATTTGCAAACTGTCGTTACTCGATGGCGCTGACTTTATCACGTGACACTTCCAAAGCTGCCACGGGCCCAGGCTTGTACTCTAGTCAGTATTTGTATCTTAGAAAATATATACTTAGAGAGTTCACACACTACTTCAACGTTCTCATATAATATATTACCATATTTTCGCGTCCTCTATTTCAAATGTCACGTCTATTCTCAAACGCTATCCGAAACCAACAAAACCTATCAAAGTATCATATAAATGCATCGACATTTTAGCGACGATTGCATTCTGCATCCCATCCTCTATCGGCTCTATCCCATTCCTTCCCTGCTGGTCGCGCACTGCCTCAAATCGAAAACCACCTCTCCCTTCTTTCTCCCCTTACTAAAGTCCGGGCTCTGGGCGCATTCATATTATATGGAGCGGCTGCGACCAAACTGGGTCACAAACAATAATCATCGTAATTAATCAAACTTCTGCCAAATCACGCCGCATTGTGAGATTCTTATTTTCTGCTGTCAACTGTCAACTGTCAACATGACGCATGACGTTTCAAGTGTTCTAAACAACTGAGATCTTTGCTTTCTATTTTTGTTAACATTATTCAAATCAAATACTTCACACATAAAATAAATAATATTACGAAATGCTACAAATAATAGTTTCGCTAGGCACATTATTTACTAGCTGACACGGACACGCGTTGCTGGGGCACAACACAACGCCATCTACTGGATGGTTACCCGACCTTTTAACTCACGCCGCCATCTGTTAATTTGCATTCAAATCAAATCCACACCGCCGCTTGCCAGCCCGCTCGTCCACCACATACAGCATTCTCATTTTGTATATTTCGACCAATTTGCACAAAACCTTGACGAATAAATTAACCTAAACCTTCCTCACAAATGAATCACTCTATCTATTGGTGAAAACCGTAGTTTTTTAGTAATATGTAGAGATTTGTTGGCAAAAAGGTTATTTCACCTGTAAAAGACTTTTTTGATGTGAATTCCTCACAAAAATTCCAGCTGCTCCCGTCTGGAGCCTGTGAGACTATGGCATATATGGTTGTGAGGCTGAAGGTATTGAGGAGAGGAAGGAGATGGGAAAAAAGAAAATGTCACCAAACACGGCTAAAGACATTTCAAGCAACGTTTCAATTCTGAATGGTGGTCTTACACCATGGCGATACTGAGCGTATCTTCCACTCTGGTACGTGCCACAAATATAGGTACTATTTATTATTTTAAATAAATTAATTGTGAATTAACACAAATTAATCAAATAAAAATTATTTACGCACGCCAGGATTCGATTCAGCGACCTTCGGATTGCGAGTCAAGAGCCTTACCCCTCGACCACGGAGGCCGTCGCACGGCATTGTCAGATTGTTAGAATTATCTATCTATCTTCTATTTGAAGAGTCTGTGGCGGAAACCGGGCGCGCATATTTGATTTTTATACAAATCTACAGTTTTATTCCGAGGTTGATGAAATTTTACATTTTACCTTTAAAATAAGAGGAAGGTCTAAATTAGATTTCGAAAAATGTGCGTAAAGCCCGGGTAACGACGGGACCTCAGCCAGTATCTAACTAGACAACAGAAAATATGATATCTTAAGGCGGAGATTAATACTAAATCACTAATTTCGATTACTCTTTACTACGTACCTACCTATCAGTTTACATTAAAAAATACCTTTGCTTTGGATAAATTGAAGTTTTTCCTATCACTTTCCTTGAGTAGAATGAAAATAAAATTGATAATTATTACTTTATAAAAAATACAAGCTCTATCGGATCATCGTCTCGTCACATCCGAGTTTGCCTTCGATCCTCCAAAATTAGAGTTCAAATCCGTTGTCTCCAGAAATTGGAGAGAATTCGACTTCGAGGCATTTTGCAGTGATTTGAAAGCGTCGCCTCTCTGTGATAAGGAAAAGTATAACGAGAGCCAAGCAGAAGAGTTAGTAACTCTATATAATTCTACGCTACGGGCATTACTCGATAAAAATGCTCCTTTCACAGAGAAGATCTGCCGCATTAGGAATTGCAGCAAATGGTTCGATGATGAATGTCTTCAAAAGAAGAGGGAAATGCGGAAATTTGAGAGGATTTACAGACGAAACCCGACTTTCAGCAATCGGCAGCTTTGGATTACCAAGCAAAAAGTTTACAAGGAAGAAGTCACACAGAAGAAATCTAACTTTTGGTGTGAGCAAATTGAGACAGAAAAGGACCCTCGAAAACTTTGGCAAAACATAAGGACTCTGTCTGGAGAGAGCAACAATAAGGTTGATTCCTCTCTTGAAGCAAACAGCCTCGCAACATACTTCAGAAGTAAGGTTGAACAAATTCAGGCCCTCAGTGTGGTAGGATCGTCTTCTATCGCAGCATCAAGTCCGCTCTCCGGTGACTTCTCTACTTTTGCAGCAGTAACGGAAGAAGATGTCACGCGTGCTATAAAGTCTTGCCCTAACAAGCAATGTACTCAAGACCCCATACCTACCTGGCTCTTAAAACAATGTCTTCCGGATATAGCGCCTGTAATTACCGCAATTATCCAGAAGTCATTAGTAAATTCACTTGTACCGGGAACACTCAAGAAATCAATAATAACTCCGATTCTAAAAAAACAAAATCTTGATACTGACAATACGGATAATTACAGGCCAATATCCAATCTACCATTCCTTTCTAAACTGCTTGAGAAAATCGTTGCCAAACAATTGGTGGGGTACTTGAACTCCGCCGGTCTATTTGCCAAAAATCAATCCGCTTATCGACAGTTTCATTCAACGGAAACTGTTCTTCTGCGGTTAATTTCAGACTTGATCATCGGGATGGAAGCAGGTAAGTTGGGTTTGGTATCTGTTCTTGACATGAGTGCGGCATTTGACACGGTAGATCATAGTATTTTATTAAATGTGCTTGAAACCGAATTTGGCGTTCGAGGTGATGTTCTCCAATGGATGAAATCATACCTGTCTGGACGAGTAGCCTCAGTAATTTTCAATAATTCTACTTCACCTGAAACTCCCATAGAATGTGGAGTTCCCCAGGGTTCTGTCTTGGGTCCCATTCTTTTCATTCTCTATACGAATCGCCTCGAGAAACTCATTCAATCAGCTGGCTTTGAATCACAAGGCTATGCAGACGATCGTTTCATTTTCAAGTTTTGTTCCCCGGATGAAAAAGACGTCCTTAAAAACGAGGTTGTTAGTTTTATTAACACAGTCTCAAGTTGGATGTCTGTCAATAAACGCAAAACTTAATCCGACCAAGACGGAATTTATTTGGATAGCTTCTCCTGGAAGGCAAGCCCTCATCGACTCTAATCCAATCCATATTCAGGGCACAGATATAATCCCTTCTACAGAAATAAAGTTTCTAGGTTTCACTATAGACAATAGTCTTTCTCTTGAATCACAAATTTCAAAATCTGTAAGTTCAGGCTTTTTCCATCTAAGGCAGATAAAATCAATCAGGCGTTGCCTTCCCTCTGATGGAGCAAAGTCACTCATAAATTCGTTCGTTGTCTCACGTATGGACTATTGTAATAGTGCGTATGCTGGCTTGCCTAAAAAACAATTCAATAGAATCCAGTCCGTTTTTAATGCTGCGGCGAGAATGATTTTTGGTGAATCTAAGTATTGCCGTATAACCCCGCTTCTAAAGGATCTTCATTGGCTTCGATGCCCTGAAAGAATAGAGTTCAAGATCTGCTTAATGACCTTCAAAGCATTGCAAGGAATGGCGCCAGCCTATATATCGGAACTATGTGTCCGACAAAACTTAAGCGATAGGCAGCTTACTCTAAGGTCAGCAGATCGAGATGTTACTAATCGTTTAATCGAACTTTCTAGGTCAAATCGAGCCGTTTACTATGATCGATCTTTTCGTGTAACTGGCCCGCTCATTTGGAACAAACTTCCCTCAGCTCTTACTAATATCCAGAACTTGGCTGAATTCAAAAGAGCTTTAAAAACAAACTTATTTAAAAAATCATACCTTTCATGAATTTTAACTCCTTTTCAATCTACTATAATAAGCCATGTTCCTCAAGTTTCTGGTAATTGTTTGGTTTCGATTACCTCTTTACTATAGTTTTATGTGCACTCTGAATTTGTATTATTTCTAAATGTTAACTGCCTCCTGTTCTATATAATTTAGTTTAAATGATTCTTGTTGAATGGCACCGTTATGGCTTATCATTATATATTGTCCTGTGCCAAAACAGCACTCACTATTGTTGTTAATATTGTTCTTTAGGAATTGCTTTGTATATTCGTTATTTCACATTATTTAATTAATTTTTTAAGGACTCGTAAGGAACACTGTAGGTTAATTTTAAGTTTATTATAATTAAGCGCACTTGAAGTGAAACATCACAAAACTGCGCTATATAAATACAACGTTATTATTATTATTATTAAGCTCAAATTACAAAAAAAATATTTTTTTATTACAAACATACACAATCTATGTCTAAGATTATCTGTGATAATTCCCTTTGATTAACTTTTTGCTTTCTTATAAAATTTCTGAACTCCGTTTGTAAAGCGATTTTTATGCCGCAAATTGCATATATTCGTGACGATTGACGATATACGAGTAGGTAAGGCACACTAAGAAAATACACATTTTTGGCTTGTGGCTTCCTTTTAAGCAGCAAAACTCTTCAACGGGGAGCTTTGGCGTTTAGAAATTTGCACAGCTTTTTCTGTATAGAATGTATAGCCCAACGAGTTTAAAAGCTGGCGACATAATTTCCACCATGAGCTTTGAAATATTGATTTAACTAAAAAAAATAACACAAGACGCTACTTTTGAAGTGAAAACTTCTTTAGCACCGTTGTGATTTGAAACTTGATGAAACGGAAACGAGCTACAGTAAAAGGGGACAAGCACATACATTTGCAGGATTTAGCCTGCGAGAGAATAAGATAGTATAATAGGTCTTCTCTTTGTGCGGTGCTTCGTAGCCTCCCCACTCTTGTCTCCTTTAGTTTTCTGAAAGTTTCACTTCTACCGCGTGTGAATTGCACATTCTGATTTTTTTCTTCTTTCAATCTAAATCTCCAGTGACACCGGGTAGTAAAACTAATAACAAAATTGAAAATCAAATTGGCAAGATGTTATATATATTTCACGATGAAAGTCAATTTTTCCGAGGAAGTTGTTACCGTTTACTTTGAACTCTGAACTCTGAACTCTGTACTCTGTACTCTTGGAAAGATGTTTTTAAAATGAATTAGTCTTGAAACGATCGATTCTTGAAACTTATTGTCACATAAATAATTATGTGACTAATGCAGTTCTTGCTTAGGTGGTTATTTTGTCTATGGTGTTTTTTTTTGGACACTGGTAATTTTTGGAAAAGAGAGAGCTGCCTTTTTGTTTATGGTCACTTCCTTCCGATCAACTTGGGCAGTTGGGTCGGAAATTGGTGACTCACTGGAAAAGTGTTTTATTGGATTTTATCATGAGAATCTAAGTCGATTTTTAAACCTAAAAGAACGCGGGGTGTTTTTACGTAACACGCGAGGTTCGTGTACGAGTTATTTATAGTGGATGACGTGAAAGTCCCACTTTTTTCCGATGTGGCTGGTTGGCCGTTTTGTGGAATTATTTCTGGAAAAGGAATCGTGAAGTGAATTGGTCCTGGCGTTGGCTACTATAATATGCCTTCACGACCCCGCGTCGCAAAGTCACGGTCTGCTAACCGTAATACGCCAGACTTGGATACTGTTGGGGGCCACGTGCCTTTTGATTGGAGTTCGTCTAGATGGCCCGTGGCTGAATGCGCTCCTTGGAGGTATAGCGGCCTCCTGCCCAATTAGAAGGACGACCTTGGTGCTCTGGATTCCGCGCCGTTCCCATATGGGAAGACTGGAGTTCCCGTCCCGTCTCGTGTTCTCTCATTGCGAAGCAAGATCGCGTTCGTCTACCGGGGTTATTTCCGTATAGTTAGTTTAGCGTGTCCATTAGGAGTCCATCTGGTATGTGTATTTTTTTATATTTCCTTTTGTTACCTTGGTATGAAGTTTGTACACTTCCATGTTGCTTTTTGGTTTGGAATTCAATACATTTTTATAAAGTTCATCTTCTTTTATTTGACTGAAAACCCTACCTACATGACAGATAACTACTTGGCCCACTATCCTGAGCCCTGGTCTCTGCTCTGCCGCAAAGTTACATTTTATACGAACATGACACGTTTCAGTGGCGCTTCCAACGTGTAAAATCAGTTATTTTCGGTGCCCGAAACGTACTTTTCTGTCATGTGGGGTAGATTTTCAGTTCTTTTGCTGATAATTTTAGAGAAATCAGAGATGAATCGGTGTGTGTGCGAATATATTTGGTTATATATCTATCTTGTTGATATAGAGCTTGATTAACTTATCGCCTCTTCATTCCGTCAAATGACATTAACCGGTCTGCAGAGACACTGTGTGTCGTATTATTGTTATTAATTATTGTTATTGCCGTCAAATGACATTAACCGTTCTGTAGAGATACTGTGTGTCACTTAATTGCTATTAAGAAAATTAAATTCTGAAAATACATTTCATTATGTTATATTCTGTTTCTGTTGAATATTATTGTTTGTTGACCTTTTCGTAAGGCATCTGATTACTTTGACACCAACTTTAAGTGTTGCCATTAAGATAATGTTAAACACAAAATTCATTCATAATATCTCTAGAGGTGATAACCGAAATATTGTTGGGAACATTTTTTCTGTTTACTGGCAATTTTGTTTTAACTGTCAGCTATCTATGTTATGGTTTATCGGAGCCGAGCTGTCAATTCTTGTTGACATTTGTCAGGTTATGTGCATTGTTTACTTACAAAGCCGCGGAAGTTCATTATTGAATACATTATTTTTGTTTTTTAAACATAGGACGACTTGTGACAGACATTTATCATAAATAATTGTTTATTATAAGCTTGCGGTTACTAAAATATTGGGAGAATATAGTAACGGCACTATTCTTGTTCGCATTTGTGTCCGTTTATACCTTTATACATATAAAGGGAGTTCGTGGAACGTATGTTATAAAAATAATTATTATTTTAAAATATTTACTGCATTCTAAGGTGGTTTTAAATAAATTATAAATGGCTTCGTCGCTATTGAAAATCAATGACTATTTATCGAGTTCATACGTACAGGGTGTTTGGTAATTGACGTGTTACAAATAAATAATTAATTATAACAGTTTGGTTAATCCTATTATTACATTTATTTTCATATAATTATTTGAGAATAATAATTTAATTATAAATTAAATTAAAATTTTTATTTATTCTTTAAAAATGGCGATTTCCGATATTAATGGGGTAACCAAGGAAGAAATGATAAAATTGTTAACGGATCGTAACATCGTTCCGGAAGCTACATTATCAAGTATGCGCGAACAGGCTCGCTCTTTTAATAAAAGTTTGAAAGAGGGGAGTGCTTCCAATATGAATATAGGTGATGATAATACAGGAAGTGGTTCCAATATGAATATAGGTAATGATAATACAGTTAGTTTAGAAAAGACTACAACCGTAATTAATAATTATTACCAATCGTCTTTTCCTCCAACTTCTTCTTCGTCCGTTCATTCTTGGGATTTAAAATTTTCTGGGTCTTCGGATGTCAGGAATTTCATTTTACGCATAGAAGAATTATCCAGATGCCGGAAGGTGGAGTTATCCTCGGTTATTACCTCTTTCCCTGACCTCCTGGAGGGAAGAGCTCTTTCCTGGTTTAGAACTATTTTTGATGACTCTTTGTCTTGGTCAACTTTGAAAAAGCTCCTCATTTCTCGTTTTGACGTTTGTACCAATCAAACGGAAGCTTTAAAAGCCTTGTTCGCTATGAAACAAAAATTTAACCAGACTATAGTGGATTATGTCGAAGATGTTCAGTTAGCAAACTTAAGGTTGGATGTTCCGCTTTCTGAGGAACAATTAGTGGACTTAGTCTGTGACAGTCTCCAACCTAAATACGCTTTGGCCATTGCCTATTTCTCGGAAAAGAGTCTTTCAGCTTTAGTAAATGTGTGCCGTAAATTTGATAAGCTTTCAGTAGACAAACCCGTACCACAGTTTAATTCATCTCCGCGGGTTCCATATTCTCAACCGCCTTACCCGCCACGAGCTCAAGGCTCGCATTCTCCCCGTGTTACTTATAATCAAGCTTCCTTTTCTCCACGAGCGTCTTCTTCTAGTTCTGCTTTCAATAGTAAGAAAACTTTTAATTGTTTCTATTGTAAGGAACAAGGTCATACGAAACAATTTTGTCAAAAATGGAAAAGGGACTCTCTTAAACATAATGTCGCGAATAAATCTAATTCAAAAAAACTAACCGACGATCTTTTGCGTTCTGTGCACAAGGATGACAGAAGATCGTCGTCAGTTACTAGTAATATATCTAAGTTTACCACGCACAGCATGGACGCATGTGTGCCGTTAGCTGATTGTGGACGAGATGTTAGACCACATGTTAATATTAAAATTAAGGATTTGGTTTTTTCAGGACTTTTAGACAGTGGAGCATCTGTCAGTTGTTTCGGGGGTTCTGTTTATAATTTTTTCATAAGTTTAGGGTATAAATTAAATAAGTTAGATTCCTACGTTACCACCGCGGATGGCAAACGTCAGGATATAATTGGTACTATGCGAGTACTAGTATTGTATAATAGTATTAAGAAATATATTAAGTTTTTCGTTATACCGTCGCTGTCCTCTTCAATTGTTTTGGGAGTAGACTTTTGGAAGCAATTCGACGTGGCCCCTCAGTTGTTTCCAAAAGTTGACAGCAATGTTAATTTTGGGAAGGTTGTCGGTGAGGTTCGCAAATTAACATCAGCTTCCTTGCTGTCCCCCCAAGACAATCTCAAATTAAATTCGGTTATAGTTAAGTTTAAGTCAATTTCTTTCGAAGAACGTGGTTAAGGTAAAACCCATTTAGTACGTCATAAAATAAATACAACAGGGGATCCTATTAAACAGCGTTACTATCCTTTATCTCAAACTCGCCAGAAACAATTAGAAGCACAATTAAAAGAAATGTTGGATTTAGGTGTTGTCCGCCGTTCCCGTTCAGCTTGGTCAAACCCAGTTTTGATTGTTCCTAAGAAGGATGGTTCTGTCAGGTTTTGTTTGGACTCGAGGCGCTTGAACAGCGTCACATTGGCAGATTCCTACCCCCTCCCTTACATTTCACGTATTTTAGATAAACTAAGGGGTGCTCGTTTTATTTCATCGATAGATTTGAGCAAATCATTTTGGCAGATTCCCTTAGATAAGGAATCCTGTCCTAAAACGGCTTTCGTTGTACCAGGCCATGGTCTGTTTGAATTTGTGAGGATGCCGTTCGGTCTTAAGAATGCTCCTAGCGAATTGCAGCGTCTTGTGGATGCTCTTTTTGGTCCTGAGTTCGACCAGAACGTCTTTTGTTATCTCGATGATTTGATTGTTATTTCAGAGGATTTTGAGTCACATTTGAAGATTTTGAATAAAATTTATGAACGATTAAGAGATGCGGGTCTAACAGTTAACCTCAAAAAATGCGAATTTTGTAAAGAAGAGTTAAAATATCTAGGTTATATCGTAGACGCGAAAGGTCTTCGTACAGACCCCGTTAAATTAGAATGTATTCGTACTTACCCTACCCCTAAGAATTCGAAGCAAATTAAAGCTTTTATAGGTCTTTGCGGTTATTATAGGCGTTTTATCAAAGATTTTTCTACTATTGCAGCCCCGTTGACAAAACTCACTGGTTCTAGAATGGGAATAAGTAATTTTTCTTGGACTCCAGAAGCGGAAGACGCGTTTAAAAAATTAAAAAAAGCTCTAACTTCTGCTCCCGTTATTAGTTGCCCTGATTTTTCTTTGCCCTTTACTATCCATTCCGACACGAGCAACGTTGGGATCGGCGGCGTGCTTACTCAGGTGTTTGACGGTAAAGAACATCCTGTTTCTTTTTTCTCTAGGTGCTTAAATGTTCACGAACGAAATTACGGCGTTACGGAGCGCGAACTCCTTGCGGTATTAGAATCAGTCAATCATTTCAGGCCTTACGTAGAAGGAGTTCATTTCACAGTGGTGACGGATCACTCCAGTTTGCAGTGGTTGGTTTCGTTGTCCAATCCAACTGGTAGGCTTGCACGTTGGTCTACGCGTCTTTCCCAATATTCTTTTGATGTGGTGCACAGAAAGGGTAAATTAAATACTGTTCCAGATGTTCTTTCTCGTAAAGACGATCTTACTGTTGCTGCCATAGATTCTTCGCCTACAACTTCGGATAGTTGGTATAATAATTTGTTTTCCAATTGTATGAATAATCCCCAACGTTTCAATAACTTCCAAATTAAAGATAATTGTTTATTTCGACATTCTAAATCTCGTTTCGCTTTGCAAGAGGATACAGCCTGGAAGCTGGTTGTGCCTTTTGAAGACCGCAACGCTATTCTAAGTAAAGAACACGAATCTATTAACTCTTGCCACCCCGGTGTATTCAGAACGTATAAGAAAGTTCAACTCCGTTACTTTTGGCCGGGTATGTATAATGACGTCAAAAAGTTTGTTAATAAGTGTAAAACGTGCAAGGCACATAAAATAAATACATCTGCGCCGGCTGGTGTTTCTACGAATCCAAAAATAGTCAACAGACCGATGCAAATGTTGTCTATCGACCTTGTTGGACCTCTTCCACGTAGTTACGCGGGTTTTATGTACATTTTATCGGTTGTTGACGTTTTTTCCAAATATACATGGATTTTTCCACTCAGAAATGCTACTACTAAAAGCATTGTAAAAAATGTTGAACAATTTATTTTTCTAGTCCACGGTGTTCCACAAACCCTTGTGTGTGATAATGGTAAACAATTTGTTTCAAAAGAGTTCAAACAATTGTTGGCTGATTATAATGTTCCTATGCCTTTTTATAACGCCTATTACACCCCGCAAAATAATGTAGTTGAGCGGTATAACCAAACTATCGGGACTGCCTTGTCTATCTTGACCGAGTCTGACCATCGTAATTGGTCCAGATTTCTGCCTCAGATTCAGTCAGCCTTGAATAATACTGTTAATTTTGCAACAGGTTTCACGCCTTTTTTCCTTATGCACGGCAGGGAACAAATTATTGACGGCAATTTACACAAAATTAATGTTTCTTCTAGTGTCGTGGACGTACCTTTGGATCAGTCTAGAGCCGAATTTGCAAAAAAGTTGGAAGACTTAGTTCCTATTTACGAACAAGTTTCAAATGCATTAATACAAGCCTTTAAAAAGAATGCCCAACATTATAATTTACGCCGTAAATCCGTGGTTTATAATGTAGGTGATGTCATTTGGAGGAAGAATTTTGTTCAACCAGTGGTCCGGATTACTTTTCCCATAAGTTGGCACCTAGATTCGTTCGTAATGTTATAAAAAATAGAGTCTCGGATTTAGTGTACACATTGGCAGATATGCAAGGTAGAACTGTAGGTAATTTTCACGTGAAAGATATTGTTCGGATAGATTAGTTTTTTTTTTCTTTAAGGAGGCCAATGTTGTAGTGTGCAGGCCTACCAACCCTTCACATTATTACATTTGTTTCTTTTGTGATTGTTCTGGTCTCATGATTTGGAGTTTGGTACCTCCAAATCTTGTGCTCAGTACAGACACTTAATTCTAGTTCATTGACGATAAACCGTTTATTTACCCTCGGTAAACTGGAATGTGATCCTTGTGGTCACTGGCGCCCAAATTTTGTTAATTAAGTCTTTCTTTCCTCCGTTAATATGCTTTTCTGTTAATAATAACATGCACTAATTTCGAGTTTTTTTTTTGTATTATTAAACGTATGATTATTTTGGTAATAATATACTTGTTCACATAAGTACACACACACTGATTTCATACCTTGTTCCATCTGTTTAACGGAATCAGTTGTAATGCTATTATTTTTAAGTTTATGCCCTTCTTTCTTCAGTCCACTGGAGGCTCTTTTATTGCCCATAGCCCATAGAACCTCCAGGGAACTTAAGAAGAATTATCTTGGAATTTTGTGTTTCGGAGACTTGAGCTACTTTCTGATGCACAAAAGTTCTGTTAATTATACTATTGATAGTTAAGTATTCATAAGTTTAAGTATTGCATAGCTTTCCTATAAGTTCTTTATATAAATCTTAGTTCATAAGAAAGTTGTTTCTGTCTCTAACAAGGAAAGTACTGCTTTGGCATGCTTAACTAATAATTAATTCCTTTGGAATTATCGCTTTGCCTCTAATACAGGAAAGTGTGTTCTGTATAGTTTTAACTCTAAATAATATAAACATTAATGTCTTACTGTTAGTATCATTATTAAACTTTAAATTAAGTATTACTAGTGTCATTCATTAAAATTTTGAATTGATCACACCTCGAATAGTGTCAACTCACTGAAAGCCATAGTTGATCACACTTTTTGTTTTGTTTGTACAAGAAATGCTGACTTTTGTGCACACGTAGAGTGTTTTTTTTAAGGGATGCCAGCTTGGGTATTACCGTGGTCTCATTTTTTTTTACAAACAATGTCACTCTTTTGAGTTTTTGATGCAGGTTGTTTAATGGATTTTTGGATATCCTAAGCTGCGAGCTTAACTTTCTGTTTTGCTGTTAAGTACTAATTGACTTTTGTCATGATCTAATAGTTAGGTATTGTGTTATGTAAATCCTAATCTGACCACCTTGATTGGCAGGTATTTATTGTTTTATAAAACCTGACCTGATTTGATTTTTGAAAATTGGATAATTTAAATATTATTCTAGTTTGACGACCTTTTTACATATAGGTATTTCTTCGGAATTGTAAATCCTGGTTCAATAATGACAGTTAGATGATTCAATGTAAGATCCCTACTCTGCCCACGTCTGATAGACAGTTTGTATACTGATTCTATATTACTTATAACACAGAAAAGTATTTTCTTGTGTCCTAGTTTTGCCAACATTGAACTCCATTGTTCTGATTGAAAAATGTATATTTATATAGATATTTTCTTAATTTAGGCTTCTTTAATTTTAAGTATTTGTTTATTTTTAAGTTTTATCTTAAGAATGTTAAACCGGATGGACTTAGTTAGATAGGTTACTTTTTTGCTATTCAAATATAGCGTAAATTCAGTGCAAGTGAGGGCTGTTTATTTCCTGTATAAGGAAAAGTGATCAATTTTTTTTTTTCTCTTTTCTACAATTTATTTGGTTGTGTTTTCTCTTAAAATATAAAATGTTGAGTATTTTAAAGTATAAATCTTGTTAAATTGACACGAAAACAACAGGTCTCCTTTTTTTTTAAAAAATAAATTCAAAACTTTGTTTAATTTAGTAGATGATGGTTGACTCCTTGTTTTCGTGCCTTTCTTTTCTTGTTTGTTCTTTATTATTAAGAAATTTAATTTTAAGAGATTTACCTTTAAGAAATTTAGTTCTAAGTTGTTATTTTAATTACTAATTAATGTTATGTTATCAATTTTTAGATACCTGATGGACTCATAGTTTAGTTAGTTTGTGGACTTAATTTTTCATGTTTGAGGGCAAACATTTTCGTGGGAAGGGGGGAATTGTCACATAAATAATTATGTGACTAATGCAGTTCTTGCTTAGGTGGTTATTTTGTCTATGGTGTTTTTTTTGGACACTGGTAATTTTTGGAAAAGAGAGAGCTGCCTTTTTGTTTATGGTCACTTCCTTCCGATCAACTTGGGCAGTTGGGTCGGAAATTGGTGACTCACTGGAAAAGTGTTTTATTGGATTTTATCATGAGAATCTAAGTCGATTTTTAAACCTAAAAGAACGCGGGGTGTTTTTACGTAACACGCGAGGTTCGTGTACGAGTTATTTATAGTGGATGACGTGAAAGTCCCACTTTTTTCCGATGTGGCTGGTTGGCCGTTTTGTGGAATTATTTCTGGAAAAGGAATCGTGAAGTGAATTGGTCCTGGCGTTGGCTACTATAATATGCCTTCACGACCCCGCGTCGCAAAGTCACGGTCTGCTAACCGTAATACGCCAGACTTGGATACTGTTGGGGGCCACGTGCCTTTTGATTGGAGTTCGTCTAGATGGCCCGTGGCTGAATGCGCTCCTTGGAGGTATAGCGGCCTCCTGCCCAATTAGAAGGACGACCTTGGTGCTCTGGATTCCGCGCCGTTCCCATATGGGAAGACTGGAGTTCCCGTCCCGTCTCGTGTTCTCTCATTGCGAAGCAAGATCGCGTTCGTCTACCGGGGTTATTTCCGTATAGTTAGTTTAGCGTGTCCATTAGGAGTCCATCTGGTATGTGTATTTTTTTATATTTCCTTTTGTTACCTTGGTATGAAGTTTGTACACTTCCATGTTGCTTTTTGGTTTGGAATTCAATACATTTTTATAAAGTTCATCTTCTTTTATTTGACTGAAAACCCTACCTACATGACAGATAACTACTTGGCCCACTATCCTGAGCCCTGGTCTCTGCTCTGCCGCAAAGTTACATTTTATACGAACATGACACGTTTCATTATTCCAGTTGTACGTCAATTCATTGTTGAAACCGATACGGGATATTGGAAAAGTTCCCGGTGTATCAGCCAGTCCGTATCCTCGCTATGTGCGACATTTCTCGCTCAAATTTAAGCGGGCTAAATCTGCCGCTCAAGCCCTTGATAATCCGAAGAATAGTTTCCTTTTGAAGTGAAAACTTCTTTAGCGCCGTTGTGATTTGAAACTCGACGAAACGAAAAATAGTGACACTAAAAATAGACAAAACATATCTATAGGATTTAGTCTGAGAGAGAATGAGCTAGAATAATCGGTGTCGTGGGGTGCTTCGTAGCCTATCGGTCTCCTCTTTGTGGAGTGCTTTGTAGCCTTTCGGTCTCCTATTTGTGCGGTGCTTCGTAGTCTCCCCACTCTTGTCTACTTTAGTTTTCTAAAGGTTTCACTTCTACCGCTTGTGAATTGTACACTTTGTTTTTTTAGATGCCGAGGCGCTAGCGGTCACATGTCAAATCTGACAACTACAATAATAATGAATACTTCCATATCACCGAAGTTTAAGTTGATTGCCTAACTTTACAAGTATGGACTATTGTATTCACCGAGCGATGATGAATGTCGATGTTATTAATTGATAATCTAAAAGTGTCATAAGGGATTTTAAAAGTTTAAACGTCAGGATAGTTTGTTTTCAGCGGCTAATTTCATTATGGTGCGCGATTCCGGTAAACAAATACTATTTAAAATTATCCTCGCATTTAGCACCATGCTGATTGAAATGGGGAACATTATAAAAATATTTTAGGTTCATGAAATAAATTAGGTACCGTCGCGTCGTTAACATTTTCAATGATCACGATTTCCTGATGAAAGCAGAAAGATATAACTCTCACATAGACACTAGTTTGGTTTTCAAAAAAAAAGAAACCTGTTCCTCTATTAAAATCATAAGACAATAATAATAATAATAATTGGATAATTTGTAGAGCGCCGTTTTTGTGAAAAATCACCTCAAGGACAATCCATGTAATACTGGTGATATCTAGGCTTGCGATCTATATACTGATTACGTTTTAAGCTGCGCTAAGCTTGACATTCCAACCGAGCCGAGCTTAAAATCAATTGATGTACCTGGCCATAATCATACTTTATTTAGATACGCTTTCTCATTTTACCCCCATTTAACCAATATTTCGTACCGTCTTGACATCATATTGACGTAATGCGTATTATACTCGAAGTATTGAGTTCCATTCAGTATTCGGTCGACATGACAAGAGATTTTCGTTCAATCCCCCGTTAATGTCAAAGATCGTCCGCCAAATTGTGACATTTAGCGAGAAAGCGAGTTAGATAATTAGGCAGATGGGCTAGGTCACATTCCACTGCGTAGTTTAGGGTAAGTTATCTTTATTAAAAAAAAAACACGATGGCAAAATGGTAAGATACTTAACTGGTTAATTTAAAAAAAAATCATGATACGTTCGCATATCGTTTTAGAGAGGTGGCCACGTTCAGTATCACTCTTAGACAAGGGCGGATCCAGGATTTTTTTCAGGGAGGGGTATAACGGGCGGACGGGAATAAAATCAACAATAGGCCACTTGCATGGATTTTATAACGACTTGGAAAAAATCGAGTGGATAGATTTTTTTACAAAGATTACGAAAATGTTAGTAATTTTTTTAGAAATGTACGTTTTTTTATTTTTAAATATATAAATCCATTATTTGGGCCCGTGACGTCACTACACGAAAATGTCCCGTCTCTGAAAATGTTCCTATTAATTTTGTAAAATTCCACACGGATTTATTTTTTTATATGGCATCACTTTGATTTCAGGCGAATTTTTTAATTCTTTCACTAGATTTATTGTTTGTTCTCTGCGAACTTATCATTTGGTTTGAATTTTTGACAAATGTTATGAAGAGAACTCCGTACAATTTACGCTGTCTGTACGTGTTTTAGAGGTATAATGGTAATGGTGCTGATTTTAACAAAATAAAATTTTATAATATTCTTATTATTACTATGATTTACAAGTACAAGTATATTACATTGGATTTAGTAATATAGACGTTGAACATTATAATGATTTATGATCAATTAGATGGATCAAGGAAAAAAATATTTATGAGATGTAATATTTTTGGTACGCCTCGTTATTCTCCTGTGCTCTTTCTTGTGGAAAACGTTATTTTTTAAAAATGATTTTCGGCTATGTAATTATCGTTTTTTCGCACCTACAAAATTATGTCCCGTCTTTCCGGTTTATAAAAAATGGTCTGATTTTTCGGATTGAAATTTTCAAAAAATCGCCAGGGTTTCAAAAATACGATTAAAAAAAAAATACAGAATGTCTTAGAATATTTGCCTAAACCGGAATTTTTTTTAAAATGTGATGCAAGTGGCCTATTTGAAGTTTAAACTTGAAGTTTATTTCTACAAGTTCAAGTATGTATATAGGAAGGTTTATGAAAGGTTTATGAAATAAAGACAGTTTTTGCTTCTAGTATGTACTGTGATGGAATCTCCCTAAATCCGGCCTTGCTCTTAGAGTCAGAGACCGTCGCGTCGTCCAAATAGAAACTAGATCACAATAATCCAAGTTTTCCAACCTTCTCACTCTCCTCTATGATGTCTTTTGGCTCCGCAACTAACAAACAATCAATTTCAATTTGGTAGGCGGGTATGGGTACCGCCGCCGGGGAACCGTTTATTGGATAACCAACACCCTGCCAAAGGTCACCCCAAGTGGTTCGCTACGATTGGTGACTTAGTAGGGGTGCCCGGGTTCACATCCGAGTGAGGTTTGTCCTGGTCTTGGCGGCGGATGAGTCTGCCCACCAACTGCGTGGCAGGCCGGATCGGGAGAGATTGGGCCTCTCGGAAAATTGCCTTGCACCGCAGTGGGAGGGATGGATTCATACTTCCGTCACTCCTGGACTGACTGACCCCCAAATTCCTACCCACCCCTCATACCTTCTTCCTTCCAAGAACTTCCTCTCCTTCCTTTCCTGAAAAGACCCCCCCACAAAGCATCCCCAAAGATGACATAGGCCCTGAGGGGATTTATTTTCCTCCGGGCCTCCTGTGTGGAGCTAATGTAAAAAAAAAACAATATGGCGTTTTCAGAGCTGTAAGGCGTGTGCAAAGAATTTTATTTTTATTCCATAAATATTGATTCACTTAAAATAATATTTTATGTTTGCGGGAAATGTAACTTTAATAACTAAATTTTTGGCCAAAAAACAAATTTCAACAAACACAAACTATCACGAATAGACCAGTTAGACAAGCGTACAATAAACATTCAAATAAATCCAACGGTAAACACAAGCTTTGGACAAAGACACCACAAATACCAGGCAATAAAAGCATTCACAATTTTTCACTTGATTAAAAAAATGAGGGAAACAAAAAATATTTTCAGAAACTACATTAAAAGATGGATTAAAGAACAAAAACAAGTATACAACAGTAGGTACCTCATAATACTTGACAATTTTTTTTCATTACCGCTTTTATTATTGTATTTTATTTTATTTCGTAGGTACTACGTTTAATTGAATTTTATTAAATTGTAAAATGGGGGCTCAGCACGGGCAAAGTACCCAGCGAGGCCCACATTATCAATTATAATGTCTGAAAATACGTGATATATTATTGTAACAATAATAATTTAAAAAAATGGCTTTCGCCGTGTTTGTATGTTTTGTGACCAGATTTGAATTGCCATTGATGGGAAAGTTTCCCACCTTCCTCTCCCCCATCACCTTCCATTCCCCATTAACTTCAGCCTCACAACACACCCCGATTGGGGATACCCTAGTATCACTGGCTCCAGGCGTTTGGGAGCAGTTGGGACTCTTTCTTTTGCGGTATTCACATGTAAAAAAAAATCATGCTAAATATTATAAACTAGCTGAAATCCCCAGCATTGCCCGGGCTTTACGGAGAGTGTTTAGAAATCTAATGTAGACGGTGACCTTCATCTTGTTTTGATGGTCAAGTGTGCAGAACTTCATCAATCTCGGAATAAAACTGTAGATTTGTATAAAAATCAAATGCACGCCGCCCGCCCGCCTATTATTCTTCTTTATATACTTAAATAGAAGGCTGAAGACATTGCGACCTGGAAACAGTTGCGCTGACATTTCAGAGTGAAGAAGCTACGCAAATTTCACGACTCCAGAGCTCACCGTTCAAAAATGATTTAAGGATGTTAAAGTCGTAATACGCTTTTGTATTACTGAGTGAAGAAATATGAATTTATGAATATAACGTTCATAGTAAAAATTAACGGGACAGTGAAAATTGCTTATTCAAAATGAGTTCTAGATGACACTTTAGGTTAGTACTTGAATGAGTGGGGGGGGGGGGGGGATGATAATGTAAGAAGGTCGGGGGAGGGGTTAGGAGGGTTGTTGAATTTCCCCAGGGGAAATTGCAGAGCTATCGAATGAGGGATACGTCTAACAGGATGGGTGGGTATCTAAAATACATTATGCGGAGTTTCCGGTTCGCTTCTTAATACGTTTCCGGTCGCGAAATGTCGCGGGAAATATTTATTTCGCTGTGTTTTTTATTAGGTACGGGTTTAGTATAACTCGATTTTTATTATTTATGCATTTATTAACTCCCTTTTTAGGGGTTTTTACATATGAATAGTAAAAATTACACAGTACTCGTGTACACAACTGAACTGCCTTAGTACCAACATTTTGTATTTGTTTAGTGATAAATTGAAGATGTCCACTGACTTGGTATAATTATTTCCCTCCATTGGTATTCTGGGCAAAGAGGAATACATATGGTAGTTAGTTTCAAAATTTCTACACTGAAATAAATTCCGACTTCTAGGATTACGTAATGGAATCCAAAAGCTTATCAATGCAAGCAATATTCTGGGCTATCAACAACATAATTTAATTTTTTATATAGAAATACCGCCAGTGAAAATCCTTCTGTCTGAAAATGTAATTATATTCGAATCATTTAAAAGATTGTTGCAATTCAGCCTAATTGCTGGAATATCGGTTTTGAAATTTAGAAAATGTAAGAATTTGTTTTGTATTCTTTCAATAGCTTGTGCATGAATATTATAATGTGGGTTCCGGACGGGAGAATTGTACTCATGTTGACTTCTAACAAAGGCAAAACATAATAGTTTAATACACATTATGTTGTTGAAATTTCTAGTAAGCTTAGTTATAAATCGCAACATTTTAAGTCCTTATTATTATCCGCCTTATTTTTAAACCTCAATGTATTTTATATTATTTCTGCTAGGTATCATATCAGATCATATTATGGTATCGATTGTTATGTGTGGCCGCATTACGAACGATTGTTGAACACGTTGAACGTATATTAAATTACGTACTTTAAAGAATTCCTGAGTTCTTAACACTACATTTTAATTATTAATTTTTGCATTTCAAAATTTTAATTTCCATTTCCATTTCCATTTTTATTTCTATTTTTCTTTAAAATGTTGTTATTTTTTTCTCTTCATTTTTTCACAAAATTTTATTTATTTTTTAATTTTAATTTATTTACTTAAATGTTTTAATTTATATATTTGTATAGAACACTTGAGTTCTTAACATTAAATCTTTATTATTAATTTCTGTATTTCAAAATTTGAATTTTCATTTTTATTTCTACTTTTCTTTAAAATATGATCTTTTTTCTCTTTATTTTTCACTTACTTTTAAATATTTCATAATTTTTATTTAGTATATTTAATCATCTGTTTTAATAAAATAGTATTTGTAATAATTTAAATAAATATTAAATATACGACTACACTACGGGTCATGTCTCATGTCATGTCAAGGATAAAAAACTGACAAATTAAACATTCGACTTATTCAAGAATTATTCAAGAAAAAATTAAATTTTCAACTTGCGTAGTTTAAAGGGTATCTGAAGCGTTAGGTGTATTTTATTATATTTATTTCTCAATCATTTTTTTCTTCAGTTTTTAATGTGGTTGCAGTCTTTGTGATGTTTCTTTTTTTAAAGAAATGCATTACATTCCCGGAATACCAACAAATATTTATAAATTCCTTCTACGATCATTATAATACAGGATATCCGGAAACTCGTAGTAGGTAGAATGGGGAAACATGTCGTATGTAGAAACCCAAAAAAACTTTTTCGATCTAACTATTTCGTTTTTTTTTAATTTTTATTTTTTTATTCTTCATTTTCGACGCATTTAAAATCACATTAAACCCCAAGTGGGGATGCCATAGTCTCACTGGGTCGAGATGGTTGGGAGCAGTTGGGACTCTTGCGACATTCCCATAAAAAAAATCATAAAACATATTATACCGCAAAATCGTTTTCAAATGTGATCTAGATTCACCGGTTTTCTGTTTGTACTTGAGTTTCCGGACACCGTGCGTTGCTTTTGCAATGATGTAGGACTTAGCTAGCAGAGGAATTAAACCCACGACGCCTGGGTATGAACTGGGAATCCGACGCATTTGTACGCTCAACTACTAACCGGTCTAATTAGTTGATTTTTTATTGAAGTTTGATGGAATCTAAAATATGGATTCAGTCGAAATGTAAATTAATAAATACCTAATAAAATTAGTGTCTTACATAATTTTTAATGGTTGATAGTGATTTTTGATTGATGACACGCAATAAAAATATATGTGCTTATTTGTTTCAGGACTCGGAGAAGCATTACAGGGGGCACAAACTTGGGGCTCTGGAGCCCCACATTTTCGCCCTTGCTGAAGCTGCGTATTCTTCACTTCAGGTGAGACATCAATCTACCATTTTCTTACATGAACTTTGACAATCTCCTAAGTTCCTTGGCTCTGGGCCCACAGGTTGTGTGTCCATATTACATCTTGCTCCGGACAGTTTTACAGGTGGTTCCTAGCTGTCCTGTCTGCAAAGAAGTAGTAGATGGATATACCGGGTGTTAAGAGACTTACTAGACTTATTTTAACTAGTGATTACCGACATTATTTGGAGTAAAAAAATTATTTGAAATTTTTGTCCCCTGTGACATTTTTGATGTTTTTTTTCTCAACTAAAAACATAAAAAAATCAATAGGTATTGGACAATTGCGGGCAGAGTGAGGGGTTGGTCGGTTACTCGACTGATTTACCAGTGGCGACAACTGGAAGAAAAATGTTTTGAAAAAAAAAGACACCAAAAATAGTCACCGCAGACAATTTTTTAATACATTTTTTAATTCAAATAATGTCAGGAATCCCTGATTAAAGTAAGTCGAGTATATCCCTGAACACCCTGTATAAACAAAAAATCACCCCGTTAAAACATTCTTTTTTTAAACTTTCTGCCATGGTCCTACGCATTGAATGGCATGACCTAGTTGTGCCATCATCTCATCCAATTTCAGATAAATACGTGTGTGTGCGTGAGTGTCAAAAGTTGATAGAATGCATTGTCATCGTCAATGAGTCTAGAGGAGAAGAGAAGAGGTCAGTATTATAAAGGTAATTTTTCAATAATTACTTGAAGAATAGTTTTTTACTTCTCCTGTAAAGTAAACATTTTGCATACAGACCCTTACTCAAGGAAACCTTAAATAATTTAATCGAAGTTGTACATTTGAAAAAAGTCAACCTTAGAACAGCCCCATCACTGAAGAGCTAAACAGATTGAAGGGTATTGTGGGCGTGCCGGTATGCCCAAAGTTCGATTTTTGCATACCTTCTTCTTAAGTCGGAGGATCGTGACCCCTACTCCGAGTGCTGCAGACACCAACGTACCAGACGTCAGAGGTACTTGGTCACTTTAGCGCATTGGTGCCTTCCTCTTCTTCTTCTGCCTTCCACTTTGCCAGTGACTATGAGTTTCTCCAAGTTGGAGTCCTCAGTTTGGCGAACAACATGTCTGTATACAAAGTATCTTAACCCAACTGCTTGGTTCAATATATTCGCACCTCACAATCCGGAAGCCTCGGTTTCGCTCGTAAATTCTGAAACCGTCACATTGGATCAAGATTATAAAATATCTATGCAAGATTGCTTTCATATTTCAAAGACAATAAGAACCATTATTTCATTCTCTTTCTGGTTAAAAGAAAAATACATATAGCTATTAAAATGTAAGGTCGCTCTGGGACGTTTTTGGTCTTATGAAAGTATAACACAATTTCGTGTTTTGGGATGTATTTATTCCTAAACAAGCAGATGGGTTAAGATATGTTGTAGACAGATAGTTGAAAGCCTATTGTGGATGCCTAGCTTTTACGTTCCTGAATGGACCCGTTTGTGCGTCTGGCTGTACATTGAATCCTGAGCATTTTTCTCCGGTACCACACTTCAAAGGCATCTATCCGCATTCTTTCTTCCGCTGACTCTAAGTGTCCATGTTTCCACACTGTATAGACATATGGGGAAAATCAACTCCCGGACGAGTCTCATCTTGGTGGTCTTAATTATGACTTTGTCACTCCATTTCTTTTGCATTTTACTCATGGTGTCTTTTCTTTTAACTTCTATTCTTCTATTAACTTCTATTTCACAACCTCCTTCGTCACTTATAGATGAGTCTCGGTATATAAAGTTGTTCACCGTTTCTAATTAGAGCATTATTTGAGTCCTATAATTTCAAAACCCGCTATATCCGATTTTTTGACAAAATGATCTGAGTATGACATCTTGTTCACATTTTTGCGAGGAATAAGACTAACCTAAAATTGAGTTTCAAAATCTTCCTTATCCCGGCCAAAAACCATGTTAAAACTGCGAGTAAGAAACAAAACCCGCTATACCATTCAATAAGTTACTATCAAAAACCGCTATATCGGAATTCAACCAATCACGAGCAGTTATTTTGCCAAGATGGCGGGTGTAGAAGCACGCCCCTCAAACCAGTTGAGTTTCAAAAGCCTCTAAATTCCATACAAATCTCCTAGTGAGTTTCAAAATCTGCTATATCTATTTTATTTATCCAAATTACTTAAATATTTCTAGACATACATTGAAAAATGAATACTTTTCGAATGTATACTAAAGCAATTCATTACATATAAATAAAAAATTCAATTTTTTATTTACGCTAGAGATGTTACAGTTTTTTGCAGTTTTCTCCGAATCAGTGAAAGTTGATATAGCGGATATAGAAATTGAACGACTCATTTGTTCTTACAAAGGTGTTTCCATTTCGATCACCATAATTTTTTTTGCCTTTGCATACCTGCTTCAGGTGAAATTGATAATATTTTCAAAGATCGAAATTCTTTCTTGGACAGATAACCAATTTCACTGAACCGTCTAAGACCTAAATCTAGACCTGGAGTTGTCTTATATATTTATCGGCGACAACTGTTTTATTTAAAATCTGTCTATATTATACTTCCAGGGATTATCTGTTTAATAGTCATTAGGATTTTTCGAAGTTAGCTCCTTTTTTAGTTATTTTATAGATTAACCGTGATCAGGCAAGACATTCATTCCCTCACGAATTCCATAACTTCTTGCCGTAACCCGAGCGCTCTACGTCTAAAGGTGGCTTCACAATGTTCCATAATATTATGAACGTCTTTGGGACCTACCCTCGTGATCAGGCAAGACATTCATTCCCTCACGAATTCCATAACTTCTTGCCGTAACCCGAGCGCTCTACGTCTAAAGGTGGGTTCACAATGTTCCATAATATTATGAACGTCTTTGGGACCTACCCTCGTGATCAGGCAAGACATTCATTCCCTCACGAATTCCATAACTTCTTGCCGTAACCCGAGCGCTCTACGTCTAAAGGTGGGTTCACAATGTTCCATAATATTATGAACGTCTTTGGGACCTACCCTCGTGATCAGGCAAGACATTCATTCCCTCACGAATTCCATAACTTCTTGCCGTAACCCGAGCGCTCTACGTCTAAAGGTGGGTTCACAATGTTCCATAATATTATGAACGTCTTTGGGACCTACCCTCGTGATCAGGCAAGACATTCATTCCCTCACGAATTCCATAACTTCTTGCCGTAACCCGAGCGCTCTACGTCTAAAGGTGGCTTCACAATGTTCCATAATATTATGAACGTCTTTGGGACCTACCCTCGTGATCAGGCAAGACATTCATTCCCTCACGAATTCCATAACTTCTTGCCGTAACCCGAGCGCTCTACGTCTAAAGGTGGGTTCACAATGTTCCATAATATTATGAACGTCTTTGGGACCTACCCTCGTGATCAGGCAAGACATTCATTCCCTCATTTAATGGTTTTTTTTAGGACTCGTAAGGAACACTGTAGGTTAATTTTAAGTTTATTATAATTAAGCGCACTTGAAGTGAAACATCACAAAACTGCGCTATATAAATACTACGTTATTACGTTATTATTATTAACCTGTTGAACGTGGGATGGTATTTTGAAAAAACCGAGTGAAAATTAAGTTGATGAGTTCTGGTCAAAATCGATACAAAAACAAAGCAATTGTTTTTTTTGCAATTGTTTTCTGTTTACCAGATAATACTTCTTATTATTAACATATATTACATGATAATATCGTAAAAGGTTTTTCCAGAATAGCTAATTAGCTAAAAAATAAATTTTAAATCTCCTTTTTTGGAAATAATTGTCAAAAAATGTAATCATACAAATATAAACTGATTTTATTATTTCTACATGCACCTGAATACATACCCAACATGAAAAAACACAATTCAAAAAGAGTTTTCAAAGAAATAATGACCTTTGTACTCATTTGAAAACTTAAAATATCGATTCTTTCGCCATTGACAGCTGCCAAAAGCCACCTGCAAATTTCATAGAAAATTATTTTTAAATTATTCAGACTAGCCACAATAATCAAATAGAACATATTTCGTGATTGATATACAATTTTTTTTCATATATAAAGGTTAAAATCGCATAAAAAAAAAAACCAAACACTTTTTTTTTCTCTGTTGATATTATAATATATTTTATTTGTTCCTTTCCAGAATGACATGAAAAACCAGTCGGTGGTGATATCGGGCGAAAGCGGTGCCGGCAAGACGGAGACCACCAAGTTCATCCTGCAGTACCTGTGCTCCGTGACAGCGCACGGCACAGCGCACCCCGCCAGCCACCTCGACTCCTCGCTGGCCTCCGCCTGGGTGGAACAGCAGATCCTCGAGGCCAACACAGTCCTTGAAGCCTTCGGTAAATCTTTGTTTATAACCTGGAATCTACTTGTTCTTCCATTTCATGGAAGATTACTTTTCGCAAAGTTTGTACATATTTTGTCCATACTCAACAGTCTAAAGGATTAATAATAATAATAATTGGATAATTTGTAGAGTGCCATTTTTGTGAAAAATCACGTCAAGGGCGCTGCTATATTTATTATGATGTATGCGCTGGACAATTTATTATATTTATCAGGCTCTCTCTAATTTTATTATTTACAAAAAGATACAGAAAACATACTTACCTGGCAGGTCACTTATGATAAACACTCTTTTATTAGAAAGCTTATGCTTGGAGAAGATATGACTTTGCACGCAGAGGACACTATATTTAAAACACTGCACATTACATGATTTTACCTTTGCTGCCCTCCATTACTATTGATTTTACATTTACATTATTGACAGACCTAGTTACAAAAGCGCCAGCGTTATTTGGCTTGGCCTATTTCAGCATGCCGCTTGCCATTGGGAATGTATGGCGAGCGACATGATGAAATAGGCCAAGCCAAATAACGCTGGCGCTTTTATAGCTGCATGGGTCTGTCATTAGCATTATGAGAATATTAGTGGCAAAAGTTTGAGTTGATAATTATTTTGGAATCTTGCCGGTGCTGTGTGCTGTCGGCCTTCCTACAACATGGGTCTCTTCAAGACCAAAGTTCATTCCTTCCTCTCCTCAAAAAGATCCTCCACACAGCATCTCAGATGACATAGGCCCTGAGGGGAATTATATTCCTCAGGGCCTCCTGTGTGGAGTTAAAGTAAAAGAAAAAAAAAACTGATTTGATATGTGTATAATTATTTTAATAAGTTTGTAAATACACTAAACACAGAATTCATATTTGAGGTGTTCCTCAGCGATGCATTTATGGATAAAATAATAAAAATTGATGTAATTAATTATGGAACGCAATAGAAAATTTTTTTCTAGGGGATTTTATTTCACTTTTATTTTGCAAAGTTTGAAGAAGATTTTATTCCACTTTGACAAATTTTTAATCTTTCTTGAAGAGTAGGTGTAACGGACGTGTTCGCACCCTCAAAACATCTTATTGTGAAGACGCTGATACATCTGTTACAGTAGGTATGCCTTTTTTTTAAAGTTGAAATGCTTAAAAACCAGAAAGAGTATACTTTCGAAATCGCTGGACACGCTTGATATGAATATTTTTTAGATAGAACCTTTTGATTCTTAATTACTATAAAAGATAACTAGTTGCAGATCTAACTATCAGGGCGATGGAAAATGCTATATTCAAAATTTCATTTATGTAGAATGAAAATTCGCTTTTGTTGTAAGAGGTGTCAGCCATTTACAATAACTTTTGTGATTTTGTTATGTTGGTATTCCTGTTGCTACAACATAACGAAGGGCTAGAAACAACATTGTTATCATTTAATCTTTGCATTAGGGTGGAGTTATGGAAATAAAATAAAATTAAATAAAGGTTTTAACACAACTTTTTTTACATAAAAAAATGCATTTTCATAATTCGTCTTTAGTCATTGTATTTTTTGGGATTATGATAAAGAATTTATCATTTATTTAGTCTGTGAAAACTGTACCTCATTACACTTCGATTTTCATAATTAAAATAAATGTTTTTTATTACTGAGTGCGTTTTTATGTTACCACAATGTGTTTCCTTTGCCAGGTAATGCAAAGACGGTTCGCAACGACAACTCGTCACGCTTCGGCAAGTTCATGCAAGTCTGTCTGGACGGGCGGGGCGCCATCGCCGGCTGCGTGGTGCAGGACTACCTTCTGGAGCAGTCCCGCATCACCTTCCAGGCCCCGCAGGAGAGGAACTATCATGTCTTTTACTATCTCGCCGAGGGCGTTAAGGTGAGACAGTCCAAATTGTTTATTATTCCGATTTGAAAAGTGGTCAAAATACAAATATTGGAAGGAAGGGAAGAGAGCATCTGAATGACACAATCCAAAGTGCTCATAGAATATTCAACAAACCGTCCAAAAATAGTATATTTTATTTATAAGAAAAATGGACTGGTTATCCCATTCGTGGATAGTGCAGAGTCTGTTGGTGCTTTAACCGCGGTATTTGTCCTTTTGGTGCCGAATAGCGGCAGTTGTGCTTGTTAACAAAACCATTTAAATGGAAGTGTACTTCGTCGCTGAACCAAATTGTGTATACAGTTTGAAATCGGCTTAAGATGTTTTAACAGAACTCCTTACGCACTCTGTAACACTTGGTTTAAGTCAAGTGACTGCACTAATTGGATCTTATAAGAATGATGTTTGATATCCGTGCCTAAAATTCCGTGCAATGTCGTTTTTGGCAATGCCAAAGTCGATGCTCTCTTGCGCACAGACTGGTGCGGATTTTCGTGTGCACTGCTTGCAATATTTTCTGCAGTTCTTGATGTGCGGCTGGGGCCTGCCCATGGATTGTTTACTGTTGAACCTGTTTTACGAAACTTTTGTACCAATGTTCTAATTAAATTTTCATTAGGTGCGTCACTTAAACGAAGAACATCGAACTGCGAACCAAATTGTCGGCGGGCAACGGTGCACGAATCGTTGGCTTTAAAATACGCTTCTACTGTGAACGCGCGATGCTCACTAGTCCCCTGGAGACTAAACAATCTGCACGAATGCCGCGCTTAACCATACCCCACTCCCTCTTATCCGTGCAATGATAAATATTTGAATTTAAACTCTTCAATCTACCATGGGACACCCTGTGTATATATATGGATGGAACTCACCGAATACCGTATATGAGTCCCAATTAATCCCAACGGTCTGATATTAATGAGACTATGTCATTCTCAAATGAGTAGTATGTTGTTAGGCTGAGGGAGTTGATAGGGGAAAGAGATGAGAGAGAGGAAGGGAAAGGTTCGGATTGGGGAGGACTCTTAGCCACAGAGCTGCTGGGCTGGGAGTAGAGAGCATCAATAGAGTAGTTATATAAATTGTATCTTTGGTTCAACACTATGGAAGATCTACAGTCTCTAGTATCTAGGATGAACGAAGTATGTATGAAGAATGAGTTAATGATGAATGTAAGTAAGTCTAAAGTCATGGTGTTTGAAAGAGAGAGTACGAAAACAGTGTGCGATATAGTAGTGAATGATGAATACTTGGAGCAGGTGGATGAGTTTGTTTATCTGGGTAGTATGTTTACGAGAGATGGGAAGGCTGATAGAGATATTGAAAGGAGGGTAAATGCCGGTAACTCCATTAATGGAGGACTGAATGCCGTTGGAGCTAATAAAAAACTTTCAATTAAAGCGAAACTAGCAGTCCACAATGGAGTCCTGGTACCTACCCTGATGTATGGCAGTGAGGCATGGAACTGGCAGAGGAAGGATGAAAGTAAACTGAATGCTGTTGAAATGAGATCCCTGAGACGTATGTGTGGTAAAACCATGTATGATCGTGTTAGAAATGTGGATATCCGCAAAGAATGTAAGGCTGATGTAAGTATAATGAGCAAAATTAAGAAAGGGACCCTCAGATGGTTTGGGCACGTAGAGCGAATGAACGAAGAAAGTAGTGTTAAAAGAATATATGATGCAAATGTGAATGGTAGAAGGAGTCGGGGACGCCCGAGGAAGACATGGCACGATCAAGTAAATCAGATACTTGAGACGGGCCATGTCAAAAGTCAGAATAATAGAAGAGTATGTATGAGACGATGTATGAATGTGAGTGAGGCAAAGAGTGTGTGCCAAGACCGAGTTGTTTGGCGGTCCGTCCTCTCTGCCTACCCCTGCGGGGAAACGGCGTGATGGTTAGTTAGTTAGTTAGTTATCTTTGGTTCATTCCAAAGATTCGTGCTAGGGTACCCACCGTAACGATAAAAGACTTAGTTTTCATAATTTTATATATTTTTATTGAATATTTTACCATTTCCATTTCAGAGTGATGCGGAACTGCAAGCCACCCTACGTCTGAAAGAGGCTGCCCACTACAACTACCTGCGCCAGGGCTGCACCGGGGGCTCGGAGGCCCCCGGCCGCAGCGAGTCGGAGCGCCTGGAGGCCCTGCGCCTCGCCTTCACCGTGCTGCAGGTGCCTCCGCACATGAGTGAGGGCCTCTTCAAGGTTCTAGCCGCCATTCTGTGGCTGGGAAATGTGGATTTTGAGGTAAATCATCAATCTTCAAAATATGTTGGATAGATGGTAACTAATTTAATGCAGAGCAGTGTTACCACCATTTGCAAGGTTTTTACTGTTATCATTTGGGTCATTTCTACCTCCATGGTTTTAAAAAAAAAAATGTAGTTCTTGAACTTCATTACGGGTTCACAATGTCTCTTTATCTAAATTAATTTTATCAATAAGTAATACATATTCATTAATAAAAATAAATGAATATACTTAGGTAACTTTAATGAGGTACCTACACTAGCCACCGTAAATTTTAGAAAAAATATTTTATCGGAGTTGTGGGGCATTTTTTCTATCTCTTTCCTATCTCTACGACCTGAAAAAAGTTATTTATATTTTAATAAGTAGGTACTACAAACTAAACTTGACAACGAAAAAAAAAAATCTCATAAAAAAAAATATATTTGTGCGGTGTTTTTTTTTCAAATACCTACATATTTTCAATGCAATTTTTTTTATAAAGCATTACAGATTCTTTACTTATATTCTCAATACAAAGCTTACTAAAAACATGGTTATTTTAATGAATTGTTATTTTAATGAATTGTTATTTTAATGGCTGAATTGCGATATTGTACTATGCAACAAAGAAGAAATTCCCTTTTCTTGGTCACATTGGAGACTAAAGATGCGTTTGACGTCGGCAAAGTGGATAATGTCTAGTGGTCATGGTCACTAGGAAGGGGCCTATGCGACAAATAATAAAATGCTGTAATCGCTGCGTGACTTCGGTGACTCTATCGGTTGGTTTGATATTTTTGCGTAAAGTGAATGCGGCGTTGTATGTTTTTCATTTGCACTCGCATGTATTTCACCCATGTAAAACGCAGCATTAAAGCTTCTTTTTAGCCAAAGACAGCATCGAAACGTGTATCCGATGTTATCATTGACGTTTTTGTTGGCTTGAAAAACACTTTGGAATATTTTATCTACCAATGTGAACTTATTAATAAGAATACAGGTAAATCATTTTAAGGAGACTCTAGTGGTGATGTACTGTATTTGGTTTAAGGATGTGGACGGAGAGAGGTGTGCCCTGGTGGGGGGGGAGGAGGGTGAGGCTGTGGTGGCGGCCGCAGCGCTGCTGGGGCTCAGCGCCCAGCGCACCGCACAAGTCCTGCTGCAGAGGCAGATCAACGTCCGCGGGAACATCACCGAGATTCCACTGCGGCAACAGGAGGTATTTATCTTATTAATGTGATATTTAAGTGTCTCTCAAAAACACTATTTACTTTATTTTGGTAAATAATCCACAACACTTTTAATAGGCATAGATTTTGAAAAGTAAACTCAGCGTTGCCAACTCTACGTCTTTTTAGTAGATCTACGTATTTTAGTTCTTTCCTGAACACCTACTAGCTTCAGTCCAGAATCTACGTATTTTCTTTAAAATTGTCGAAATTTGAACAAAATGACACCAAGAAGCATATTTCCCGTTACTTTACTTAGTCCCATCCCATATCCCATTTCGCCCCACTGATAGGAAAATATTCTCCACAGTATTTATTCAATTTATTCTCTTTCACCTAAAACCTAAGTTCTTAATTTCACTCAGACAGGAAAAAAGTATGTAGATCTACGTAATTTTCTAGTCCGACCTACGTCTTTTTCAAAATCCGAGTTGGCAACACCGAGTAAACTACTTTTAAACTTAATACCAAAAGAAACTTCGGTTTCAGTCAGGATAAATATTCATTTTAGACGGAAAAATATGCATTAAAATTCGATTTTCATTCAATCAAAGTAAAAAATTTCCATTGTTGCCATTTTTGAAGTAAATAGTATTTTACGCACGCTCGACTTGGGGGAATGAATGAATGAAATGAATACTTGTAAGCTGGTGAATGCGTTACGAAAAGTAGTGATGTGTTACGAAATGTGTGATGTTACGAAAAGTGTGATGCGAACGGTAATCGATGCGAACGGTGATCGATGGCGAGGCAAACGGTCGGGCTTTTACGCTTGACTTGGGGAGTGATAAGGATTATCTTTAAAGAATTTGCGATACCCGTGGACTGGTATTTCGAATTCTCATACACATGTGTCATGTATAGATGACGCTCGTCTTTTACGACACTCGTCTATAAAGGGTTAACTGTCAAAAATTTGACAACAATGTTTATTTCTTATTTTTGTTTTTAATTAGATAAATTGAGAAAGCCAAGTAGTAAGTACTTTAAATTACATAAATGTGTGTACCCAATTCTACAGATTTAAACACAAGAACCATAAACAGGAATAAAATGAAATATCAGTGACTGCTCTAAAGCCCCCCCGAAGATGGTCGATATTACTGTCAATATTTTCTTCCAAACTTCTTCCAGGCCCAACGAACGAGATAGACAAGTGTGAACAAGTTTCAAGTAATAGTTGCACACTAATGAATATGTCCTATAGATAATTAATAGTCCCGACGATTTTATAAACTTAATTTTTCCCTTTTGACGGCTTAATTATTAATTTTCTGATTGGGAATGTGTATTGTGCATTGTTTGGACGGTTTAGATGAAGTATTGACAATAATTTTGATGGTCTCGGGTTTCCATAAATTATAGATATTGTAGGAAAGCATGTTGTAAAACAGCATTGTTGTCTACCGTTATATATTTGTATGCAGTATTCATAAAAATTCACCTTTATTGTACATATTATTATTTTAACCCTAGAAAGATAATCTACGTCGTTGTGACGTAAGCGAGACACAAGTATTACTGTCTTTTTTTATTTCGCAACATAGCGCTCTGTCTATCTCAGTTAGCTTAGTTGCCAAGCAGAGCTGGTAAGTACAATAATTACAGAGAAATACATACACCATATGTTCGATTCCTTTCAGTAGTTTTTGCGTGAAAGAGTAACAAACACACATAAATCCATACAAACTTTCGCGTTTGTAATATTAGTAAGATGTCAAATAATGATAATATGTCAAATATACACCTTTAAACTTCAGTACGTCTTTAATATAGGCGGGTTAATTTTATTTAATAGTTAATATTCTTTATGTAGGTCAAAATAAGATTGTCTTTCTAGGGTTAAGTTAATTTTAATTAATTTTTAGTTAGGTTAATTCTTGTACTTAAATTCAGTTGTGGTTCTGTCGCTAAGAGCTCCATTGTCACCCCTTTTTGATACAAGTGTTGATTATAAGGGTTAAAGTTAAAGAGAGAGGTTAGAATGAATTTACCAACTGTATGCCTATACAATGAAGTCTTTTTTTACCATTTCCAGGCCCGTGAGAACCGCCACGCCATGGCCAAGGCGCTGTATTCGCGCGTGTTTGCATGGCTGGTGGCGCACATTAACCGCTGCACGCGGCCGCCGCCCCCGGTGGCGGTGCGCGCGCGCTTCCTCGGCGTGCTCGACATCTTCGGCTTCGAGAACTTTGCCGCCAACTCCTTCGAGCAGCTGTGCATTAATTATACCAACGAGAAGCTGCACAAGTTTTTCAATCATTACGTTTTTGCGTTGGAGCAAGATATTGTAAGTATTTTTCTTTTTCTTTTTCATTTTCCTTTTTTTTTAAAGAAAGTCTTACATTCCCAGGTTACAAATAAGCTGTCAGTATTTATTTGAAAAACTCCTACTACCATCGTTATTAGTGGAAAATGTTACAAAAATGGAGGACTTAGATAGCAGAGGATTGGACCCACAATGCTGAGTGGGAACCCAATGCATTTGCCAACTCAGCCACTAAAAAATCACTTGTTGATTGTGTATTCTTATTAGTTTTATATCTATATATAAGTCTGAACCAAGTGTCAAAATGTTACTTTGTAAAAAATGCTGATCAGAGTTCTGATGTCAATAATAGAAACTATCCTAACCTAACCATGTTTATTAATATCGACAATTGTCCCCGCAGTTAAAAATATGTACTGTTAATCAGAGTGGTAGACTAATAGAAGCTTATTAGAATGTTTTGATATTAAGTGACAGATTCTATTAAGAGGGCATTACCAGAGAAAACCAGAAATATGCCATTTTCAAATCAGATTTTAGACGTATCGACTCTTTTCCACAAAAAATTATAAATGGATTTCGAAAGATTGTTCTTTTATCTAGCATTCGCATCTAATAAATTTTGAGATTTTTTAAAATTTTTAGTATAATAAGGTTATTCCATAGGTCGTTGGCAGATTTGTTAAATTTTCAAAAAAGATTTTGTATTATATCACACCCATTTCAATTAATATAATCATGCAGTAAAATAAATCAATACATTATCTAGCAAATGCATGTTTTAGAATTTTAATTTTAGTTTCAATAAAATCACTAAAAAATATGTACGTACATGTGTTTCTTGACGAAAATTGGTCCATTTGTGTATTTATTTGCGCACTTACAAACTAATATATTTCAGATTTTTTTAACATTCTTATTAAATTTAGACATTATTGAAAAATGACAAATAGTTATAATCAAAAAACAATTACAAAAAGTACATTATTTTAATAGTTTTATCATCACGCCTTTCAGCATTTTTGGATGAAGGTATAAATTAAAGCTAATTTGGATTGAAATAAAATCGATATTGAGTTATAATTTTTAAAAGCTGGTACGGAGAGTAATTAATCTTTCTCATCGTTACCGCCCTGCACGATCATAAGAACAACTTTCGACGAAATGTGGATTTTCATCCGCTGGCTGGTTAAACGCTCTTAAGTTTGTCTGACTTTTTCAAAATATCAAAATTTGCAATTATTTCGGTGTCTTCTTGCCAATCAATGTTATTAGTGCTTATTTATGTCTATAATTAAGAATTTTTGGTTTAATAATAAAATAAGCTAATTTGATCTCTGTTTTGTTTTCAGTACCGACAAGAGAGTATAGTTTTCTCACACATCCAGTTTACTGACAACACATCTTGCTTGGAGCTGATAGAGAGGCCACCAAGAAGTCTGTTGAAACTGCTGTCAGAGCAGTGTCATATGCCAAAGGTTAGTTCTCTTGTCAAATTCTCTTGTTAAATTTAATTCTATTGTTTCATATCATAGTGTTTCCATACAAACGAAGTATTGAAAATCCATAAGTCTAAGCTTTAACTTTAGGGCGCACAGTTTACACCCGCGCTGTGCAAGCGGGTTTCCCACAGAGCATCGAACCATCCCAATTTTCTTTCCTCAGTTGTTCAGTAAGGGGAAGATTTAGATAAAATAATAATAAAAATATCTTTTTATTTATAGAAGTTCCTTGACGGCCGCTAGGGGTTAATGATCTTTCCACTCCCAACATGCATGTCTCCTGAGGAAGTAGCGCCCTGTTAATACTCTTTTCAACTCCCAAAATGTGTGTTTCCTCACATGGCAGTGTCCTGTTAATAGTATTTTCACTCCCAACGTGCGTCTTCTGAGATGGCAGTGTCCTGTTAATAGTATTTTTACTCCCAACATGCGTATTCTGAGATGGCAGTGTCCTGTTAATAGTATTTTCACTCCCAACGTGCGTCTTCTGAGATGGCAGTGTCCTGTTAAGAGGGCATTACCAGAGAAAACCAGAAATATGTCATTTTCAAATCAGATTTTAGATGTATTGACTCTTTTCCACAAAAAATTATAAATGGATTTCGAAAGATTGTTCTTTTATCTAGCATTCGCATGTAATAAATTTTGAGAAAATTTTTAAATTTTTTAGTATGATAAGGTTATTCCACAGGTCGTTGGCAGATTTGTTAAATTTTCAAAAAAAAATTTGTATTATACCACACCCATTTTAAATAATATAATCATGCAGTAAAATAAATCAATACATTATCTAGCAAACGCATGTTTTAGAATTTTAATTTTAGTTTCAATAAAATCATTAAAAAATATGTACGTACATGTGTTTCTTGACGAAAATTGGTCCATTTGTGTATTTATTTGCGCACTTACAAACTAATATATTTCAGATTTTTTTAACATTCTTATAAAATTTAGACATTATTGAAAAATGTTAAATACTTATAATCAAAAAATAATTACAAAAAGTACATTATTTTAATAGTTTTATCATCACGCCTTTCAGCATTTTTGGATGAAGGTATAAATTAAAGCTAATTTGGATTGAAATAAATTCGATATTGAGTTATAATTTTAAAAAGCTGGTACGGAGAATACTTAATCTTTCTCATTGTAACCGCCCTGCACGATCGTAAGAACAACTTTCGACGAAATGTGGATTTTCGTCCGCTGGCTGGTTAAACGCTGTTACATAATAGTATTTTCACTCCCAACGTGCGTCTTCTGAGATGGCAGTGTCCTTTTAATAGTATTTTCACTCCCAATGTGCGACTTCTGAGATGGCAGTGTCCTGTTAATGGTCTTTCTACTCCCAACATGTGTGTGTCCTGAAGTGGCAGTGTCCTGTCAATAGTCCTACTAGCTCCCTCAGGGAGTTCTATTCATATTGAATGTGCCTAGTTCTTTTTGAGATGCTGTGTTGTATTAATTAATTAATTTTTCCTTATTTCAGGGTTCTGATGCCGCCTACCTAACCAACGTGCACGGCGAATTCTCCGATCATGGCTGCTTCGTGAAGGGCGAAGACCGGCGCCGCTGGGAGTCTGAGTTTGGCGTGAAGCACTACGCCGGCACCGTCACGTACTGTGTGGCCGGCTTCGTGGACAAGAACCGTGACACGCAGCAGGATGTGTTCCTCGATCACCTGAGTCGTTCGGATAACACATTCGTTCAGGAACTTACCACTTACCAGGTAAAGATTGTCATGAAAAAAGCTTGGAAGTTGGTGATTATCAGGAGTATGCAGTTTGTAGAGGCTGTAAAGCAGAGCATACCCCAGAATAATATAGAATAATTTTACCTACCAATAAAATTTATATTTTGTTTCCATCGATGCCTGGAATCCATTATGAGAGAGAGCTAGCTCTTTCGCCCTTATAGTTTCAGTTTCGCGCGTGTTTATTCCCTATATTTGCCCTTTTTTTATTCGACTTACCACATTTTCTCTCTGCTGGCAACACTAGTGACGCGCATCTCAGATCACATGATGTTATTGTTTGTCATATGACTCGTAATGCACCAGGTAGGGATTACCTGGATTCCAGGCATCGATGGAAACAAAATATAAATTTTATTGGTAGGTAAAATTATTCTATTTTGCGTTCCGTATCGATGCCTGGAATCCATTATGAGATGTGTTTGCTCTCACCTGGTGATCTGAAAACTTAGCGTTATATGTGATGCTATTTACACTGGAGTAAAGAATGGAGCCATTGAGTGCTGGAGGTGCTCACTTCTGGAGTGCGCTATCTCCTTCTGGTAGAACTTCCGGAAGGTGTGCTCGGACTTCCAATTCCCTCTAGCAAGAATCTCCTCTATGGGGTAGTCTTCCAACCAGTTTAAGGAGGCTACAGCCGAGCGTACACTTCCCGGGGTTGCGTGGACTCCAGCTTTTCTGAGGACTGATTTGATCCATCCCCCTATTATCGTTTGCGTTGCCGGTTTTGTTTCTGCTGATGTGGTCACAAATAGGTTCTTTAGTAGTGGACCTCTTCTGGCTGTAGAGAGGGCAACGACTTTTCTCAACCATTTAAGGAGGTTGATGTTATCTTTTTGTGAGCCCGTCAGTTTCCAACCTGATTGTTTATGGTTGGCTGTGTCGGTTTTTGCCCCAAAAATTGGCCACAGGGTAATAGAGTTCCTCTTGTCGATGAAATGTTCTGGGGTGATTCTGAGCAGTGTCAAATCATGAACTCTCCTGCCTGACGCCAGGACGAGGAGTATTGCTGCCCTCCGTGACGCTTCAAACAGCGAGTCTTCTGTGGGGGAATTCTTGACCAGCCAGTCTATTACTTGTCTGGGATACCAGATAGGGGCTTTCTCCTTGGTCCTCCTTGCCATTGAGATTGCCTTGAGAATGTGTCTTACCAAGAAATCAAAGCTGATTTTTCTCGCATTCTGAGCTGGGCCGCAGAAGGTAACAATGGCTGACTTGTGGACCTGAATGGTCCCTGGGGCTAGGCCTCCTTGAACAAATAGGTGGGCTAGATACCTGGCAACCGTAGTTGGTGGGGGATTGTTGACGTCCACACCGTTTTGAGTGCCCCATTTACGCCACCTATCCCACGCAGGTTTGTAGGTCTTCGGTGTAGACTCTCTCCAGGATGACTTGAGGAGTTGGCGTTCTTCCTGACTCCATGTTGTCAGGGCTTGTTCCCACCCGCAATTCTCCAGACCTCTAGTTCCAGATCCTGAATCCTGGGAGGGGGTAGTCCTGTCGATGTGTCTATGAGGACTCCCTCTAGGTTGTGCAGGCGTATGGGAGGTTCGTCTGTTCGCTGTTTTAGGTCGCTTCTCCAGAAAGTCTTCTCCCATTTTGGGACGACTAGAAGGAACATGCCCTTTGCCTGATTTAGGTGGGTGAGCACTCTCGGAACGAGGTTTGGTGGAGGGAATACCCAAGCTAGATTGTAGTCCCAAGGTTGACTGAACGCGTTGGGAAAGCAGGCTAAGCAGTCGCTTGAGTCTCTGGAGACGTATGTTGGTACCACGTGAGCAGTGGCTGAAGCGAACAGGTCTATTTGAGGGCGACCCCATTTTTTTAATATCTCCTTCGTTGCCGGACTTAGTAGATGCCACTCTGGAAGCGGTGCGCCCCGAGAGAGACGGTCCGCAATTCCGTTGTATCTTCCTGGAATGTATTGGGCTGTCAGAGATATCTCCATCTGGTCTACGAAATCCAGTAGCTCCCGCGTTGTTTCCAGAAGGGCTAACGATTTTGTACCCCCTTCCTTGTTGACATAAGCCACTACTGTCTTGTTGTCTGTCTGCAATAAGACATTCGTCTTGTTAAGATAAGACATTGGGCTTGTCCTTCCAATGGCTGCTAGCCACCACTGTATATCCTGCCGTGCTGCGTTGGGCAGAGCAACGGGCCGCGATGGTTTCAGGTGCTGTATGCGGCGGCTGAACCTCTGCAGTCTGCGGCAATGCAAGCGACCACGAGGGATCGCGAAATTTGCAAAGTTGAGTCTTCCCAGTAGACCGAGAGCCTGCCTGGGAGAGCAACTGCCGACTTCCAAGGGAACCTGCAAGGCTTGGCGTAGACCAGCGCACTTGCGGTCGGAGAGAGACTTTTGATCTGCTCTCGTGTCCCATGTTATACCCAGGAACTCCAACTTCTGCGTGGGTGTCAGGACACACTTGTCCGGGTGCAGTCTGCGGCAATGCAAGCGACCACGAGGGATCACGAAATTTGCAAAGTTGAGTCTTCCCAGTAGACCGAGAGCCTGCCTGGGAGAGCAACTGCCGACTTCCAAGGGAACCTGCAAGGCTTGGCGTAGACCAGCGCACTTGCGGTTCGGAGAGAGACTTTTGATCTGCTCTCGTGTCCCATGTTATACCCAGAAACTCCAACTTCCGCGTGGGTGTCAGGACACACTTGTCCGGGTTTATGCACCAGCCTAGCTGTTGAAGTGTGTGCACTATAGCAACGGCTTGGGAGGTGAGAAGTTTTCTGGACTGGTTTGCTACTAAGAAGTCGTCTAGGTAGACTACAATCCTGAGTCCCTTTTTCCTTAGTAGTTCTGCTACCCAGTTTGAGAGCAGCGAGAAGATCCTTGGCGCTGATGACAGGCCGAAGGGCAGACACGTCATCTGAAGGAGCTCTCCGTTGTACACGAGGCGCAGGAACTTCCGGTGTGATCTTGCGATTGGCACGTGGAAGTAAGCCTGAGAGAGGTCGACTTTTATCAGCCAGTCGTCGGGTTGGAGGAATTCCGGGACCCGAAAATGACTGAAGAGTCTGAAGGGCTTTAGTCTATGAAGACGTTCAAGGCCTTCAGGTTGAAGATGGGCTTGAGGGTGTGGTCTGATTTGGAGGTAAGGAACATACCTGACAGGAAGCTTGGGGAGTCGTCTGCTGCCTCCAGGATTTTTGACGCTTTCATCGTTTCGATGTGTGCGGTCATGCCTGGAGACAACCTTGTCCTGAAATTCTGCTTCAGCTCGGCCAATGGGAGCGCCCGAGGAGGTTTTGATATGAAGTGTATCCTTGCTCCTTTTAGAATGTTCAGGATTAGCGGTGATGCTCCCAGCTCCCTCCACACCTCCTGATATGCCTTTAGGCGTCCTCCCCAGAATGGCTCCGGCCTCCAGTCACCTCCATCGCCTTCTACCCCGATCGCTGGCCGCCTTGCGAGAGGGCTCTGGCTTTTTGGCGGGCTGCCTGTACGTCCTGTCTTTCTCTGGCCTAGGGGCAGGTCGAAAGGGCTTCCTAGGTCGGGAGTGTGGAGCCTCTATCACTGGTCTTGCTGCTTGTGAGGTAGAGGGTTGAGGTTGACGGGGGATATACGACGAGGATGCACTACCGAATATCTTGTCTCGTCCCCCGTTTGCCACGATATAACTTGCTAGTTCCTCTTTATTGAAGAGGTGACTGGCGCTCGGAGGAATCCTGGCAAGGCCTTCCTTGATGTACGGGTCCCTTACTCCCTCTAGCAGGGCCTTTCGCCTACTTTGTAGGCATTCCGTTCGCCTTCCGCATAAAATCTGTAGGACTTCGTCCATGGTCTTACTGTACTTGGCAAACATCCCCTGAATCTTGTCAAACAGAGTCGCAGGGGTCAAGCAGGTGCCTGGTTCGGATGCCCAGTTTACCAGTGCCTGCATGTTTCCTCTGACCGACTCTGTTTGGGATAGCACTACATTGGAGAGGGCTCCCAGGGAACGGTCCAGGGCTGGCGCGAAGGAGTTGTTCTTATCAAACCTCCTAGTTCTTCATTTACCTCCAGCTCTACGAAGGCGGGCGTGGCGGTGTATACTTTCTGTGTTTCGGCATAGCGAACACGCGATCATTCCTCCGAGCCAAAACGCTGAGAGCCGAGATAACTGCGACTCTTCTTGCGCCCGCCTTCGGAATCGGCGATTCCTTCACCAATGTGCTTGGATTGCAGAACTCCAAAACGTTTTTCTGAGCGGCTAGGCTGGCGGGCATCTCTAAAAACCCCGATTCTACCTCTTGCCGCATCTCTCCCGCGGAGTCTTCTTTGTCCGAGACCGTTTTCTCCGCGAACTCTACCCGATTCCCAGATAAAACGTCCGTCATGGCCGACATCTGTTGCATCAGGATGTCTACCCGAGGATCCCGATAGTAATGCCTTTCTTCCGAAGTGTCGGATCCAGAACTTTCGCGCGGCATTTGGCGTTTCCGAGAAACTCGTGCTTGATCATTGTTTCCGACCGGCGAAGCGTCTTAGTTGTCGATATCACTCATTTTGTTGCACAGTTTAAACACGTAAACAACCGAAAAAACACACTAAATAATTAGTCAATTTCTCAGAAAACTATCTATCACGGTATATTTAATGTTTAAACTGAAAGAGCAGGGAATAAACTTCGATTTTCGACTCAAAATTGGTTTTTTAAGTACAGCGAAACACGAAAACTGCTTTCGGCGCGAAAAAACGGCGTCATATGACAAACAATAACATCACGTGATCTGAGATGCGCGTCACTAGTGTTGCCAGCAGAGAGAAAATGTGGTAAGTCGAATAAAAAAAGGGCAAATATAGGGAATAAACACGCGCGAAACTGAAACTATAAGGGCGAAAGAGCTAGCTCTCTCTCATAATGGATTCCAGGCATCGATACGGAACGCAAAATAACAAAAATAAGTTTTGGTAATTCTAAGAACAAAATGTGTGATCTTATGGAATTTATACCCGGTGCTGTACAAAGTATCCTAATTTAGAAGGGTCCACCGAGATCTCGGTCTCGGTCTCGGTCTCGGCATTCTCGGCTACAAATTCTACCGAGAACTCTGTCTCGGTTCTCGGCCATAACTGAGACTGTTGTAAGTAAGTGCGGTATAGGATAATAGGATTCAAATCTACCACCCTTCTCTTTTTTTCCACGGTCGAGTGTCACCCCCCTGTCGGGTGGCACCCGGGGCGGACCGCCCCCCCCTCGCTACGCTACTGCTTGAGATACCTTCTACGAGACTTTTGCTCTATTTTAAACGTGTCGTGTTTTATCGCTTTAAATATTAGCGCGCTCCTCCAACATTCATAATTACATATCTCTCCATCTTCTTCCTTTTGAGCGCGGATGCGGCGCTTTAAAACAAATTATTATTACATTCTTAAGGGCCGGTTTTATAAACGAAGTACCAAATTTCTGTTAAGTAACGAACCATTTTTCGTTAACGGACCGCTATCCGATCGTTATTTTATTTTACGTACTATAAACAAATTTGCATTACTAGCGGTCATCGGTTACATTTAGTCCTAAAGTTTTTTTACTGGCAATGTTTTTGGCAAATTATTGTCTCTGATATTGTTTTTATCTATGGGTATTATTACTTTAGCTGTTAAAGTTGATTGTTATTTATGCAGAAGTCCTGAACTGTGTCACTATTCATGGTTATGTAATTTTTTCTCAAGGAGGCTATTATTTTAGTAACTCTCCATACAACGATGCACGCTGTCGACTTGGAGACTCCCGTGAAGTCGCCAGCAGCTTGCAGCATTGATCCCAAAGCGTAGAATCGTAGTGTCAGTGACAACAGCTGTGCGGGCGTAACTGGCTGGTTTCGATGTGTCGCCGGCACTAATTGAGCTTCAATTATATTTAAAATTTGAGCCACCGTTCTCTTTGACAACCTAAATCTCATTTTAAAATCGATCTCCGCATCATAATTAAAATAATCCGGTCTATGCATAAAAACACATAGACGTCTCCGTCCTCCCGCAGCTTCGTCTTCCCTGCTACTGCTATTAGATGACGACGATGGCGTGTCATCTTCAAGCATTGCCAAACACCCATCCTCACTTTCACTGCTCGATGAATAATCCATGTCACAAATGCAAATAATATAATACTGTCTCTTTAAAATAAGCGATCGTCGGGCAACAACCAACTACTACTGACAGCTGTCAAATAACATTTGAGCGCCGACAAGCAACAAAACGGATCGTTATCCGTTTAACTGGTCAAAATCAGTCAGTTAAGCATTAACCGAAACTTAACCTACCGATAACCTAACGAACGTTTATAAAACGGCAAAATCGGGCGGTAGACCAAATATTTGTGGCGGTAAACCAAAAATGGTATCAAGCGTAACGAACGGACGTTTATAAAACCGGCCCTAAATATACTATATTATGCAAAAATAGCGCATTTTAATTTTTTTTTCTGAAATTTTCTATTCTCGGTCTCGGCCGAGATTTTAATTTATTCTCGGTCTCGGCCGAGAACGGAAAACCTGTCTCAGTCGACCCTTACTAATTTGTTTACTATTATAATCTGTCTGCCAGACAATTTGTGTATTGCTTCCTGTCAAATAAAATATTAGGCTACTCAAAGAAAAAAAAAATTAATTATTAAAAATACTATTCGGTTGTGTAACTTTGCTTCAATGAACACTGAAACTTGCTTTGAATTTAGGTGTCATTTTCAAAATTGGAACTGACGGTGTGAAGAATTCAGACAAGCAATAATGTACAAATTGAAACTATTATGTCAAGAAGTCAGAAGAGCGATCTTTTGTGGATACGGAATCGATTCCATACGTATTTGCCTGTCAAATTTGTGTAATTGTCTATGGCTTGCAATTGTTTTTTCTACGGGCTGATGTGTAAGCTACTAAGCTGTCTACTAATGTCAAATCCATGGTATACAACTTTAAACGTACATTAAACAATTGTGTATACTTACGCATTTCGTGTTTTAAACTTGTTAAAGTCGTCCGGCGACATAGACAATCACACAAATGTGACAGGCTATTATGTATGGAATCAATTCCATATCCACAAAAGATACAGAATCGCATGACAGACAAGCAATAAAGTACCTACCTATAAATTAGTTAATTTTTTTACTTGTTCGTTCTGCAGCAATTATACTTGTTCTGTTATGTTTTTTACAAAAACATCCAGCTTCACAAATTCTACAATTATAATATCCTGTTATTTTTCACAGATCTTCGCTAGTAAATAATAGTTGATCAAATCAAATCTCTAATATGACAATACGGTTCTGCCGCTGAGAACTTCCTTGTAACCTCTATCTCTGTACCTGTGTCATTTTAGATAATAATGTTTCAAAAATATGTAATTATTTTTATCTTTTCCAGGAAAATGGTTATTCAATGGCCGGTTCCCCTCGCCCCACCAGCGGCGGGGCATCCCCCCTACCCCCCCTGCCGCCGCCCCCGCCCAACACCCCTCCAGCGCTGAGTAACAGCTCCCTGTCCCTGGCGCCCCAGAGCCAGAGGGGCACCTCCAAGGGCCGCCCCACCGTGTGCGACACCTTCAGGATGCAACTGCAACAACTGGTTGATGTGCTGCAAGCCACTAATCCATGGTAACATGAGAATGATTCAATCTCTTTGCGTAAGAAAGAAGGACTCAAAAGTTATAAGTACCATCAACCTTTCATAAATTCTTGTTGTGTTTTTTTTTTGCTTCAATAAAATCTCATTTTATTTTATAATAATAATATTTGGATGATTTATATAGCGCCGTTTTTGTGAAAAATCACCTCAAGGGCGCTGTACAAACTTATAATACATTTCTAAAATCTAAAAACTACAAGCTAGGCAAACAATTATAAACAACTTATGGCTAAAAATTGCATACATCGGTTCATTGATCACCATTATATTTTCGCTACTCTAATATTTCCTTGTAACGGTGACCAGACAACTCAACAATGTGCAACTTCATCACTCTTTTAAAAACTCTTTAAGTGATGATAAAAAATTGAAAAAAACTAGGATAAATAGGTTACATTAGGTTAGGTTATGGGCTATTTTTAATAAAAAAAAAATCATAACTTTTAACGTCTTTTCAAAGGGAATTTTCAATACCAAAATGAAAAAAAAATGTTATTAATTTTCTCTTATTTAACCTGTGACAGGCCGAGAACGCAGAATTGGGGGCGTCATTTGCGCATGCGCGAGAAAATAATTCAAATATGTATTTGAATAATATTGTCGACAAAAAACTTTTTGTCTGCGATTTTGACCCTTATATGTACAGAATTTGTATGAAGAACAGTGTCAAAATCGCTTGCGCCATCATTACTCTAGGTGGTGTTAAAAGTTTCATTCACCTTGTCACCCTGGAATATTTTTAAAACGATTTTATCCGTGACAATGCGCTGTCATAATTTTCCGCGGATTTAACGGTCGCAATAAATGCGTGTATCGCGAATAAAACGTCGTAAAACCTATTAATTTACGTAATAAATGCAAGTAATGTGGTTTTAGTAGATAGTTTATTGTGTTGTGAACGTGTTTCAGTCAATAAAATATACAATAGCTCAAAATTTATCAACAAAACATTCAATTCAAAATTCAAAGTGGTGGTTTTTTATTGTTTTTTTGCGAATTTCCGCGAAATGGCCCGGCATTTGACCGGTTAAATGTCACACACAATGAAAATAATTATTTTTCAAACTTTCTTCATGCAGATAGGGTACCATAATATTTAAAAATGCAAATAAGAAACTCCAAAATAAATAAATAAAATGAAACAAATTAACAGACAGATGAAAAGCAAAACAGTCGAATTAAAACATAGCTACGCTCTACTACTTTTCACACTTTTTACAATAGAATGAAAGTTTGTTTTCTTCGTAAAAGTCCTATTATAGCTTTTCTGTAAACCTGCTATTTGGCAACCGTGATCCATTTAATGTTCTCTTTATCGTTTTTCTCTTCGACTATTTTCTCTTTTTGAACACCTAACTGAAATATTGTAGTTTGATTTATTGCTATATAAATAATATATCTGTTCAGTTAGGGGCCGTTCAAGTATTACTTAACACACTGGGGGGGGTCAAAAATATTAAAAAACTGCATTACGAATACTTGAACGCCCCCTTAGTCGTTTTACAACTCTCAATTCTGATGATTCCAGGTACGTGAGGTGCATAAAGCCCAACTCGGACAAGGCACCCGGACAGTACGACTGTGAGCTGGTGCTGGCGCAGCTGCGCTATCTCGGCATGCTGGACATCGTGAGGATCCGGCGCGAAGGCTTCCCCGCTCACCTGCCCGCCGCCCTGGCGCTGCAGAAGTACCGCTGCCTGCTGGCCCCCGTGCCACGTGCCCGCCTCAAGGACGTCGATGTTAATGAGGCTGTTAGGTTAGTCACCCTTACAAAATTTTATTGTCAGGTTATTTGTAACCCGGGAATGTTTGTCTTTCTTTTAAATAAATGAAAAATGAAAATAACAATATTTAGTATACATTTCTTAAATGGAGTCTAAACGTGATGAATCTAGCAAAACTTGAAATAATAATGGTCCCTATTTTTGATCCTTGAGGAACTCCAATAGTTGAAGTTATAAATCTGGCTTACATTTTATCATTGTTTACTAATTTCATACAAAAATCATCTCTGTCTGGCTAGCGTCATGGTAATTTTAAAATGTGTACAGCCATTGGTGATATTATGTATTTGTGACTTGCATAAAGTTCTATGGATTCCTAGCATTGGTTTTGGTAGCTGAAGACAGAAATGCAACTCGCAGCAATGCAGCAACAATAAAAGGGTATTCAAACTCCAGATTATTCCTAAAAAATTCAGTAATCAATAGAAAAAATGTGGTTCAAAATAAATCCCCGACATAAACATCATTTTACCAATGCATATACATATCATTTTCCTTCTCAATGTTTTACTTTGTGTCTCTTTTTGTGCTTATTTTGTAATCTTTTCAAAACCATATTATTTTCCTGATAATCATAATATGTACTACTTTAATTTCCCTTTAGTCAAGTCTTCATTAACCTTTTAACCGCAAAAAAAATATACCTAAGCAGTCGCCCCCACGCGGCACTTTCTTTTTCGAATGTCATTTTTACATAGACCCTTTTAGAAAACAAAATCATTGTCTGGATTAATCCTAAAAACATTAATAAATCTTGATAACATCATCCTCCAATATCGAAGTATCAATAAACATTCATTTGAGATCAACTGAAATGAAGATAACGTTATAATTGCGTTAATATAAACACGCCGTGAATATCAACAAACAAAACAATCTCTAACATGGCCGCTAGCGACGTATGACGTAACATATAGATACCTACTTGCTCGTGTAGTGAAATACGAGACGCGTCAAGAAGGGCCACTGCGCCGATGCTCTATTTTTATTAATTGTTTTTGTCTTTAATTCGTAGAACTCCATTTAATTTTTTGTTTTTTTTTTTAATTAAATTAAAAAAAAATTTTTGCGAGGGATTTAACACTAACAATGTCTTCCTCGCAAAAATAAAGTTGGTTGTTTTCAGGTGGAAAAAATATAACAAGCAGTAATTGTTGAATGAAACACTAGTATATATTGAATTATTTGGCGGGTATTTGATAAGCCCCCATAGCTCAGTGGTCAGAGCATTCGACCGGCAATCGGAAGGACACGGGTTCAAGTCCCGTTGGCGGCAAGTATCTTTTCTCGGAAGATTTTTCAATGTAAATGAGTGTTTCAGGCTGACAATTATTGCTTGTAATAATTGTTACCCTTTGTGCTATGCATAAAAATCTTGTCTAAACGTTAGTTTATAAATTAAAAAATAATAATTAATATTTAACAAGTTTAAGTATTTCCCCAATAAATGCAGACATAATTTGTCTCGACGCCACCTAGCGAGGGATTTAACACTAACAATGTCTTTCTCGCAAAAATAAAGTTGGTTGTTTTCAGGTGGAAAAAATATAACAAGCAGTAATTGTTGAATGAAACACTAGTATGTATTGAATTATTTGGCGGGTATTTGATAAGCCCCATAGCTCAGTGGTCAGAGCATTCGACCGGCAATCGGAAGGACACGGGTTCAAGTCCCGTTGGCGGCAAGTATCTTTTCTCAGAAGATTTTTCAATGTAAATGAGTGTTTCAGGCTGACAATTATTGCTTGTAATAATTGTTACCCTTTGTGCTATGCATAAAAATCTTGTCTAAATGTTAGTTTATAAATTAAAAAATAATAATTAATTTAAATTTAATTTGATAATGTTATAATGTTTGCAAAACCATTTTCAAACTGTAAACTGAAACAGCTGTAACAAAAATACACACTAAAATACTTGCAGAGCTTGATAATAACATTAACATCTTTAATTTTATCAAATTTTAAAAGATGTTTTAGTTTATAGATACTTCTATAGTTAACATTTTATTGATATTTATGTTGTGAAATTATTTTATATTGTTTTCACTGATAAATTTGCATTAATAAGATCGACATTTTACGGCAGTAAATCGCCGTAAGGGGTCGTCCATTAATCACGTGATGTTTTTTAGCAACTTTTTAACCCCCCCCCCCACCCCTGGTGATATGTAGTGAGGTTTTAGACTAACCCCCCCCCCCCCCCCAAAATCACGTGTATTTTGAAATTTTCAGAATATTATCACGAAAAATAAATACACGTGATATCTCATTTTACCTCCCCCGTCGTGATATTTTGTGATTTTTTCCGAACCCCCCCCCCCCCCCCCTCTTTGGAGCCTCACGTGATTAATGGACGACCCCTAAAACGTTGATTTATGCGGTTGATATCGACCTAATTCGTATTATTATTTTATAAATCTAAATTGGCTTACACCGGAATGCCGTATTTTTACGAATTTACTTCGATTATATGGATTTAAAGAGCCGGCTGCGGCGGAAATCGGCCGCAAATTTCTATTTTCGAGGAAATTTACCGTATTTTTACAAATTTACTCGAAATATCTGAATTCACAGGGCCGGCCTCTGTGGAAACGGCCACAAATGTTTGATTTAAACAGAAATGGTGGGCATTTTTACGAATACTATGAACATCTGAATTAGAATGGACGCCTGCAATGGAAATCTGCCGCGAAATTTCGATTTACGCAGAAATATCGTATTTTCTGTGAATTAAACGGGTATCTAAATTTAGAGGGCCAGCCACGACGTGATTCGGCTGGGAAATTTCGATTTACGCAGAAATATTTTGTATTTTTACGAATTTACTTCTAATTCCCGAATTAGAATGGTCGCCTGCAAAGGAAATCCGGTGCGATATTTCGATTTTCGCGGAAATATGGTATTTTTGTGAATTTATTTCAAATAGGTATCTAAATTTGGTGGGGCGGCCGAGATGGGATTCAGTTGCGAAATTTCGATTTACGTGGAAATATATAGTATTTTTACAAATTTACTATGAATATCTAAATTTTAAGAACCGGTCACGGCGGCAATCAACCGCAAAAATTTGGTTTACGCAGAAAATATTCGGTATTTTTGCGAATTTATTACGAATAGGTTTCTGAATTTAGAGGGCCGGCTGGGTTGAGATGGCAAAGTCAAAGGTTCAGCAGAAGAAGTTGTTGGCTGAACTGACGGGATTGAGACATAACTTTCATAACGCCCAACAAAAACAATATCTGTATCGTCATCAGTCATCACTTACTTCAAAAACACTTTCCGAATCTAACATCTAAATATCAATTTCAGATAAGCCACGTGTCGACAATTTGAGTGTTGTTAAAAAAAGTTTTAAAATTCATACGTAAACACACAAAACAAGATGTTTTTAAAATTGAATTAGTCAATTTTTTAAATAATACAACAATTAAATAATTATGTACACAAAAATAAAGTAGATTTCAAAGTGGATATCGACGCCCAAGTATTATTACTAATACGGGACGGGGTCCGCTCGAAAGAGACAATCAGATTCGCGCGCATTTTCAAAACTGTGACTGGCGGCTGGGGCCGCGCTCTCGGTTTTATTCATTTACCAAGATAAACAATGAAGTAATTGATAAACATTCTCAGAGAGGTCGCACCACAAATGAATATTCTTATTTTTAATATAAATTTCGATCGTATACGGCATATATGTGCTTAGAAAACGAAGTCGAAACTTGAAAATGACTGAAGTCAGCCGCCGCGCGGTGTGAGCCACTTGATGAAATGACTTAGGTCAGCCGCCGCGGTGAAAAGATTAATAAATTTATTTTTTCTTTCCAGATTGATAATGAAAGAAATGGGTGTGGAAGAGACACAGTGGCAGCCCGGTAAGACAAAAATCTTCCTTCGCAGCGGAGCACACGCAACCCTGGAGGAGAGTAGAGCCACACTGTTGTCTCAACAGGCACTCAAGATTCAGACGGTAAACTCTATTGATTGCTAAATGTTATAAGAAATACAATGATGCACATAAAAAATCTCAAAAGTGGTCCAGTATGAGGTCCTTGAGGTACTCCTGAAGTATAATAATTGTTCGTTTCCCAGGTTTATTTTGAAATCAATTTTTATACAGTGCCAGTACGATTATGATTGCTCTGAAGTCAGAAATTAATTGGAATTGTTTGGTTTTGAAATGACAATATACGTAGTTCCTACTGGAATGTCATTTATCCAGTTCCTACCCTCCTTAACCACATCACCTTGCTGGAAAAGCATTTGAAAATGGAACAATGACAAGAGTGAATTGAAATGCTTTTGTTTCTGAAAAAAAAAAACAGAAGATTTTGGGCTACATTGAAAGCTTTTTGTTGGTTGTTTGGGTTCATAATATATTCGTTTATGAACTAAAAGAAGGTGTTTTGACCCTATGAAAATCGTTTTATTCTTATTTGTGTATGTGAGGATAATTACCTCGAGATACCGCGGTGGAACTAAATAAACTATATTTGTGATTGTGTTGTTCGCCTTCACAGTGGTAAGTGATTGGTTGTCCTTCTTCCTTGTACTCTATTATTTTTCCCATACACATATTATCACCCAATTCCAGCAAACACCATTTTCGTTTTCGTTTCATTTTTGTCTAATTTACAGTCCATTTCTAAGCAGAGGCGGCCCGTGACAAAATTTTCCAGCAGTGCATATCACAAAAAATGGTTACATTAATACGGGAAAATATAATTGATTGATTCACAGTTTCGCGAAAACCAACATCAAGTTGTAATCGTGTACCTATCAACTCGATCTAACAAACTAAATTGCAATGCGTTGTGTATGTGTACTGGGAGTATGAATGTTAATTAACTTTTCAGTAAAATAAAGGCTATCGTTTACACAACTTTCACTCCACAGTTTATCATCAACTGTGTTCAAACGATCACATTCACAAAGCCAAGATGCTTTCGAATATTTAATACTTTGTTTTAAAAACTCTATTCATAGTTTTTCCCTTAACCTTACTTGTATTATATTTAGAAAAGGTTTTGGAGGGCCATTATTTTTCAAAAACAATTTATTCTCAAATGAAATTCAGTTGCTTTTTAACTTTAACTACGTTAATCGCAATGTTTTCATTACCACTCATTTTTAAATAAGTTTTTTACAGAGCAAAACTAGCGAAAACTGTTAAAAATGTGTCAATAGTGATCAGAGATCTGCCAAATGCTTGACATTGCCACCCGGTGCGATGGTAGAGCTAATACATAACATTGTCAATTAGTTGTAAATTCGTTATTCCTTACTAAGTCATTCCAAACGTTCGGTAACATATAACGCATGTTAAAGGTTTTGTCATAAGTCCGAATGCTTCTGCGCATGTGCGCCGCTAGTGCACGAGCGTGTCATATATCTTTACTCATGTCTTGCCCATTTCACGGTTCCAGCCTCTGTAGACTGTCCCAGTAGAAATATCACTTCATGTGACGTCACGTCTCGGCACAACGGAAGATGCACGCATTGCTTTTTCGTATGCGCCGATGCGAGTACGAGTACGGAGTCTAGTACGAAAGTTAATTGGTAAGGATGTTATAACGAATTGGCGGGAATTCTTCGTGAATGAATGTTACGAATTTACACTTTAGACGTTTGTCGATGTTTGCACGAATTTACACTTTTGAAGTTTGGTAGTGCATTGCACAAATGCACCAAGGCAGGGGCCGCCACTGTTTCTAAGTGCATCTGAAGCTGTAACTCGGAAACAGTTTCGGATGCAATAGGAACCAATTGGTAGAATGATTATGCTTCTCTGTAAAATTGGTATGACTTTCCACCATTTGCTAGTGACTACAACTTTTGACTGTTCATTGAATATTTTGTAGCTTAGTGGAAGTGGCTTGTCATGAAAATTAAATTAATTAAAGAGTTGACCTACTAATTCCAAATAGCAAATAACTTGCATTATTTGATGCTGGTTTGAGAGACGCCAGTTTGTGCTTAAACAAACAGATTCAATTTTATAATTAAGATATTAAAGGAAACAGCTCAAACTCCATTGATCTTCATGTAATACTTTAACTAAATCATTGTTCCAGTGGTGGCGGACCTGTCTCCAGCGGCGCTGGTACCTGCGCCGCCGCAGTGCCGCTCTGCGCTTGCAGGCCGCCTTACGCGGATGGCGAGCGCGCGCCGCCTTTTTGCGCCTGCGCCGCGCCGCGCTTGTCCTGCAGTCGCACCTGCGCGGTGCTTTCGGCCGCGAGGTGGCCGCTGCGCTCCGGGAGATGCGAAGAGTGGACGAGGAGATGCGGCGGAGGGAGGCGGAGGCGCAAGCTGCGTGAGTAAAGATGCATTCATCCATATATAATGAATTCTATAACATCAAAATTTATATTAGCAACAAACAGTCGCTTCTTCGACTTCTTTTGTTCAACAGCTCGGCTGTGGAATGATTTGTCGGCCTTTGTGTTTCCTCCTTTCTACAACATGGGTCTCTTCAAGACCAATGTTCATTCCTTCCTCTTCTCAAAAAGACATTTTTTTCCTCAGGTCCTCCTGTGTGGAGTTAATGTTTAAAAAAAAAAAAAACAAATGGGATGTTTGTTTCTAAAAATTTGAACGATTCATCAAGTATTTGAAGTTAATTTTCACATTCTGTGTAAGTTTTATTCAAGTTCTGTTCTTATATCATTATAGGCCAGTTGCTTCATAAAACTGAAATAAACACAGAACTTGAATAGAACTTTCACGGAACGTGAAAATTAACCTCAAATATTTGATGAATTGTTCAAATTTTTTAAACAACTTATCCATAAAAAAATTGCCAACATAGTAGAAATTAATAAGATCCCTAGGAGTAATAAAACCACATATTTGGTCAAATCATTTACAACTTTTATTATGAAGTGTAATGAATACGTTTTTAGGTTTTCACGGCCAAAAGTATTTTCGTTATTTGTTTTTGGGGTATTGTGGCGTGTTGCGCTGCCTCCTTCTTTAGCCAACGTTTCGGACAGCGTTACAGTGTCCATCATCTGCCCTGATGATGGACACTGTAACGCTGTCTGAAACGTTGGCTAAAGAAGGAGGTAGCTAAAGACGGCATAACACCCCAAAAATAAATAATGAAAATGTAATGGATAAGATTAAGAAATGACACACTTCAAATAGTTTTGACATGTACAAAAGTTGGGTACAGAGGTTAAACAGTTGAAGAACTCGACAACTACCCAAAAAACATGTCATAATCAAGTGAAATCCCTCATATTAGTCGGGTCATGTCTAGGGTTGGAATAATGGAAGAGTTTGTATTAGACATTATATAATGGCCAATACCCAAATAATCAAATTTTTATAATTTAATTGTTCATTAATACCATCGCAGACCATTCTTACTGAAAGAATTATGAATCCTTCTGTTTTTTTATGGTTTACTTTCCTTAACTGAACCTTTCCATCGTTATCTCCAGTGCTGAAGCTGCCGCAGAAGCCGAGCTACGCGCAAAGGAAGGCAAGGCCCTCGAGGAGTCGGAGATGCCCCCGCCCTCGGACGAGGCGGTTCCGCGCATCGGGAACTCGGTGGACCTGGACAACCTGTTTGCCTTCCTGGCCGATGTGTCCGGCAAGGGGATGGGCCCGTCCTCCACGCACCAGACCATCCAGGAGATTGGGGACCACATGGATCAGCTGGTGGGAGATTTGGATGAAGAGGTATGTTATGATGATTTATTTTTTTTGTTTACATGAATACCTCACAAGAGTCCCGGCTGCTCCCGTTTGGAGCCAGTGAGACTATGGGACTATATTCACCATTTGGGAGGCGGGTATGGTACCGCCGCACCGGGAACCATTTATTGGATAACTAACACCTCTGCCATAGGTCTCCCCAAGTGGTTTGCTACATTTGGTGACTTAGCAGGGGTGCCTGGGTTCATGGGGTGAGGTTTGTCCAGGTCTTGCTGCATGGCGGGCCGGATCGAGAAAGACTGGTTGAGGGAGCTTTTTGACCTTTCCAGCCAAACTCTCTTGACCCATCGCCTTGCATCGTAGTTGGAGAGATGGATTCATGCGTCCGTCACTCCTGGACACACTAACCTCCAGATTCCTACCCACCTCTCATATTTTTCCTTCCCAGAACTTCCTATTCTTCCCTTCCTTAAAAAGACCCCCCACGCAGCATCCCCTACCCTAAGATGACAGGTCCTGAGGGAAATTATTTTCCTCAGGGCCTATTATGTGGAGCTCAAAGATATTGAAATATAAGTAGATGTGCTATCTGCAGTTTTTACTAGGTGGGACTGCGCTTCCGGGTGTCGCCGATATTGTTTTCCAATTAACAAATAAACTAAATGAACGTATAATTATCCAATAAACAATACGAACGTTAAACTAAATGAACAAATTCTTCCCGTATTCAAAATATATTGTTAACCAATACCAATGCACATCTTCAAAAAATCAACGAAATTCACAAATTATTTTTGTATGCAAACTACTCTAATTAAAGCGTAGTCCGGCGACAGTTGCGCGGACACCATAGCATATCTCTTTTGTATTTGAATATCTTTGGTGGAGCTAATGTAAAAATTAAAAAAAAAATGGCATCTACAGTTGGGGTATGTTGTGAGGCTGTAGGTAGTGGTGAGAGGAAGGAAATGGGGAAAGGAAGGTGGGGAAGTATCTGGCTATTCAGATCTTGTCATCAAACACGGCTAAAGCCATTTCAAGCAACGTTTCAATTCTGAATGGTGGTGGAAAGTGCCACAAATACACTATATAATAATAATAACGTAGTATTTTTTATAGCGCAGTTTTATGATATTTCACTTCAAGTGCGCTTAAAGTGCGATTATTATTAAATGAATTAATTGTGACATAATACAAATCAATCAAATAAAATTTATTTGCCAATGCCGGGTTTCCATCCCGCGACCTTCGGATTGATTGCGAGTCAAGAGCCTCACCTCTCCACCACGCCGGCCGTCAAATATTTACAAATATGATCATTTAAACAGCCATATGAAAGAAGTTCTATTTAATCAAGGGCTGCAATTTGGTTAAATTTGTTCAAAATGTTCTTTCGAGTACTGTCAATATTAAGGATCTGTTACAATACTACCGCTGTACAGACACACGCTGTTAAATTCGCTCCTGTTTAAAATTTAAAAAGTAAACAATCAAAACAGATTTTACAAAAAAATAGTGCTTTCGTACATACAGAATTGCACTAGCAGTGCAGTGGAGAAGTTTTAGGCTGTTTTAGAACGTCTGTTTTAACCTAAATCTGATTTTTATAATCCCAAGTTGCTGTCAAAACAATTGATAAATTATCATTATCAGTAATTATCACCAATCACTCAGTCCGAACTCTGTTTGTGTGTGTCGTGTGTGCGTACGTGACAGCTGACTCTACGAACTCCGTCTTACACAGCGCAGGGCCGCCAAACCTTTTTCAAACCTCACGTCTCACATCTCGAAGCAGTAAAATGGACACCTGTAATACATATTCCTTTATCACTGCGGCAAACAACATTATTAACTCTTTACATACTACTATAATGGATCCAAGCAACAAGTTCACCAAAGAACAAATGGAGAAATTATCGCCAAAACTCTCCGAACTACTGGGCACTATAAGCCTTGTTGCAGCTAAAACGGGATTTTTAGAAGGTGAACTGAAGACATACCAACGCATCTCAGAAAACCAGCCGCTCCAGCCTCCGCCCCAGTCCCTGTCAAATGGGACACAAATAGCCCAAATGTGCGAAGCAGCCGACGAGTTGGAAGAAAGAAAGGTGAGAGCCAAAAATTTAATTATAACAAATGTGCCCGAAAGCGTCATGGCGAATCAATTGGACCGAATCAAACAGGACAAAGTGGAAGTTTTAAAAATTCTCAACAAAATCGATTCCACGCTCGTTGAAAACTCTGTCAACATCTTCCGCATTGGCGTAGTTAAACCAAATAAAATAAGGCCAATGAAAGTCATCCTTAACGACCCATTGACAGTATTAAATGTATTGCGCAGAAAAAATATAGCGCTAACACACACCGATTGCAAAATCTATTCCCACCAAACCCCTCTACAAAGGCAATACCTAAATGATCTTAGACAAACCCTGGCAAACCGTACCCTGGAAGGCGAAGTCGGACTAACTATAAAATTTATAAATAATAAACCAGCAATAGTAAATGTCTCAAAAAACTAAAATCCACCATTGGATATGGCCTAACTAACCGAAAATGCCGGACCAAATGCCCTGATAAAATCAAAATTTATTATCAAAATACACGAGGACTTCGTACAAAACTACATGACCTTAAAGTAACGGTACCTTTACACGGACATGATATATTTATCCTTACTGAAACATGGCTCGTTCCAGAAATAAAATCTCCTGAACTTGGTTTCACAAACCACAAGATATTTCGGTGTGACAGAAACCCTAAATCAAGTACCAAATCCAGAGGAGGCGGAGTTTTGATTGCAATCAGGGAAAATATTTCAGTGAAAAAACTAAAAACGCAAAATACCTCATTGGAGCAATTATTTGTACAAATTGTCACTCCCATGGAAAAAATCATCATTGGAACTGTATACATACCACCAAACTCCGACATCCAAACCTACAAGAAACATTGCGAAGACATCGAATTTCTTATGTCAAAAATCCTACATCGAAAATAATTATTGTCGGCGATTATAATCTTCCCAATTTGAAATGGAACTCGAGTGACAATGGTTATATTACTAACGAAAGTTCTAACGACCCAGCACGTGAAGTGATAGATACGATAAACTATTTAAATTTGCATCAACATAATTTTGTACCTAATGTATGTGATCGCTTTCTAGATCTTGCCCTTTCAAACAGCTCTAAACTGTGTGTTGAAATGTCAGATGATCAGCTCGTTCCGGTGGATAATTATCATCCCCCCTTACACATTATAGTAAATATGTACACGAACAATCCACCACTGAAACAAACAACACTCAACTTCAAAAACGCTGATTACGAGTCTATTAACTACCAACTCACTAATACAGATTGGACTTTCTTGACCACTAACAGTGATACCGAACAAATACTAGAAAAACTCTATGAAACATTTTCTGAAAATATAAAATCTTATGTCCCCTCGTATACACCAAAACACAGAACATATCCAATTTGGTTCTCCACAGATCTTATACTCTTACTTAAACAAAAAAAACAGCTACATAAAATTTTTAAACTGACTCACCAAATCAACGACTACTCAAACTTCTCAGAAACAAGAAAGAAATGTAAAACACTATCGAAACTGTGCTATAAAGCACACATCACCTCCGTTGAGAAAACTGCGCTAGGAACAAAGAATCTTTGGAATTTTGTTAAAAAATTAAACAATGAAAGTACAGACTACCCCCCCACAATGCATTATGATGGCAAAATAGCCAATAGCACCTTTGATAGTGTATACGAAGGTGAAATACCAGATAACAACGTACCATCATACGCATATCAAAACACAATACATCTACATAATTGCCTCATAACACAGGAATCATGCTTAAATAAAATCATTTCACTTGACCCTATCAAATCTGCAGGCCCAGATAACATCCCACCAATATTTTTCAAACGTATTTTTGGACCTGATATTGCATCTGCAATATCAGGTCCACTCACCGCACTATTTAACCACCTACTTTCTTCTGGACATTTTCCAACCCGTTGGAAATCTAGTTATATTACCCCGATTTTCAAAAAAGGTGACGACACAGACATTAAAAACTACCGTCCTATATGCATACAATCAGCACTCCCGAAAATCTTTGAATCCCTTGTTCTCGATTTAATTTATCCATCAATATTAAAAGTAATTGATAAAAACCAACACGGATTCGTTTCTGGTAGGTCAACTGCTACTAACCTATTACTTTACCATAACTATATTACAGAATCTTTTACAAAAAAAAAACAAGTTGACAGTATCTACACAGATTTTTCAAAAGCTTTCGACAAAGTGTCACATAAATTATTACTTAGTAAACTGTATGCCTTAGGACTGAGAGGCAAGTTGTTAAACTGGTTCTCAAGTTATTTGTCTAACAGAATCTTATTTGTTAAAATTAAACATTCTAAATCTAAGTTGTTACATGCAACTAGTGGTCTACCACAAGGGAGTCATCTCGGCCCCATCCTTTTCTTAATATGCATAAATGATATCATAAGTTGTTTCGACGATGTAGAAGTTCTGCTTTTTGCCGATGACATCAAATTATACAAAGAAATATCTAATATAGGTGACTGCCTAATCCTACAGTCAAACATCGTCAAATTACAAACTTATTCCTCAATATTCCTCAATATCGATAAATGTAAGACACTAACATTTTGTCGAACAAAGACCCCACTATCTTTCAAATACACAATAGATAATAAAATCTTAGAAAAAGTCAAAGAAATTAGGGATCTTGGAGTTGTGTTTGATTCGCAATTAAATTTTATAAATCACATACAACAAATAACTAACAAAGGCATGAAAACACTAGGATTTATAATCAGAACAATCAAAGACTTCGATTCGTTGGAAGTTATAAAAATCGTATATTTGTCACTCGTACGCAGCTTGCTGGAATACAATTCCATAGTTTGGTCCCCCCATATTATCAAATTCATATAAGAAATATCGAAAGAGTGCAGCACAAATTTTTAAGATTTATTAACTTCAAGTTACACATACCTATTCAACACATTAACTACACATCTTTACTAAATACACTTAAATTGCATTCCTTAGAAAACAGAAGAAAAATAAACGACCTAACTTTTTTGTTTAAAATTATTCACTCCGAATTAGATTGTTGCGAACTCCTGCATCTCATTGACTTTAAGGTACCAACTCGAGCGACAAGGCAAAACATATTATTCTGCAACAATAATTCTCTAACCAACTACCACACACACGCATCAATTTCTCGACTACACACACTAGGGAACAAATATACCTCAAATATCGATGTATTTAATACAAGTTTACCGTTATTCAAGAAATATCTGAACAATATTTTTATGTAGAATATTTTGATATCTAAGGAGCATCACGTAGGGTCTATTGCGTATATTTGTGTATTTCTATCTCTCTGTAAAAACTTGTTAACGTTTTCTTTTTATGTATCTTGCATTTTGTCATGTATTATTTATGACATTTAATCAGTCACCTGTAAATTTTGTATTTACTAACATACCAACTAATTTATTTTCTATGCCATTCACAACTAAGATACTTTCTCTTTTATTGTAATGCACTATCTTTCCTTAAATTTATCTGTATACCTACCTTTCATATGATGTTTACTTGTTATGTTTTTATAGTTTATCTTTTTTATTAAAAAAAAAAACTGTCTCTGTATCATAAACTTGTCATGTAAAAGCCCATCAGGGCGTTGAAAATTAATAAATAAATAAAAATAAAAATAATAAATAATAATAATAATCTGTAAACTCACATTCCCCGTAAATCTATGCATCAAGATGTTGAGGGTTCACATGCATTTTTTTTAGGTGTTGCCAGTTTTGATGTTGATAGTTAAGTGTAACCAACCTTAAAAAAGGGTTTTACAGCTGTAAGTAGGCGCCCACCAAAGATATTGAAATATAATAGATGTGCTATCCGCAGTTTTTACTAGGTGGGGCTGCGCTTCCGGGTGTCGCCGATATTGTTTACCAATTAACAAATAAACTAAATGAACGAATAAACCAAGTGAACATTAAACTAAATGAACGAATTCTTTCCGTGTTCAAACTATATTGTGTTAACCAATACTAATGCACACCTTCACAAAATCAACGAAATGGACAAATTCTTTTCGTATGCAAACTACTCCGATTAGGTCGTAGTCCGCCGACAGTTACGTGGAATATCTTTGGCGCCCACATAATTAGAATATATTTTAACCTTCCTGCAATTCGTTATATTTGTGAGTTGCAAGCTGAGATAATGCTTTCACTGATAATCAAGAGATGGCAGTTTTCTTTTTCCAATGAGATGAGCCACGATTGATAACAGTTACGAGTTATATTTTCATGGCATGTTTTGTCGAAATCCAAAATCCTACTTATTTTAGGCAAATTCAGTTTTGTATTCCATATGTTTTTATTATTACAATTTGCAATGTGTAATGTTTTAATATATGTGTATGGTATATACATCATTTTAAACCTTTTTTCTATTACGAACTATAAAAATATGTTTATGAATTTCTTCTAATAAGTAGTATTTTCAAGGATTTCTGTTAACAAAATTAACTTTCTGTGTGTTTTATTCTAGTTGGAGAATGTGCTTCAAGCAGAAATCCGCTCCCTGGCGCTACAACGTGCCGGACTTCCTCCCGCCCCTCAAGAGGCCCCACCACCACCGCCCCCCAACACACTTCCCATACCAGGTTTGCAGCTTTACAATCAACCAACTATTAAAACTATCAAAATTGAGTTCTGATAATTGTTGTATGTATAAGTAAAAATTCCCTACGTAAAACTTGTGATTTGACAATTTATCATTTTTTTTGTTTCAGAAGTAATTGTAATGAATGGCTGCTCTCTTCTGCCTCCCAAGCCTGTGGAGCCTATATACGAGGCCGTTCTTCCTCGCGTAGACCCCGACCTGCCTCCTCCTCCTTCCCCTCCCCCACCCCCCCTTCCTCTTCTCTCCCCATCACCGCCACCACCCCCTCCACCCATCACACCACCCAACCCAGTGGCCAGTCACGCTCTACCCCCAATGGCCAACAACGTGCAAACAATCACACATCACATTCAAACTACAGCCAATCACATTCAAATCACGACGCACCACGCTCCCGTTGTAGCCAATCATGCGCCACCGATGAACAACCATGTTCAAGCCTTGACAAATCACAACCAAGAAATGCCCAAGCGTGTCCAGCCACCTAGTCATCAAATGCAAGCGATGAACAATCATGTTCAAGAACCGAGTCGTCAAATGCAAGCGGTGAACAATCATGTCCAAGAACCGAGTCGTCAAATGCAAGCGATGACCAATCATGTTCAAGAACCGAGTCATCAAATGCAAGCTATTAACAATCATGTCGAAGAAACAAATCGTCAGATACAAGCGATGAGCAATCATGTTCAAGAACAGAGTCGTCAAATGAATAATCATGTCCAGGCACCGAGTAATCCAATCCAGATTCCGAATCAGATGCAAGCGATGAACAATCACATGCCTCCGATGAACAATCGTGTGCAGGCATCGATGCAGGCGATGAACAATTATGTGCCGTCCCCTCCCAGTTCTTCACCTCCCCTACCGCCTCCTCCTTCTCAATATCAGAATGCAGTGGAGAAACCTGCCCCACAACAGATCTCCCAACAACAACCTCCGTAAGTACTATTTTAGTTACTTCTTTCCTTAATATCCTTACTGTTTATAAATGCATTACATTTCGGTTGTAAAACACAGGCTTATGATTTTGTTAATTTCAGTCCTCCAGTGGAGCAACCAATGATGAATGGTCACGCAGAACCAACAAGTATAGGTTCGCCAGAACCACTGGTAACTATTCTAATCTCTTTATTCCGTGAGTGATTATGTATATCGGTCGCCGGTAGCTTTAAATTGTAACCTGATTCTAATTTTATTTCCAGCGAACCACGGCGAACGGCATTGTATGCGGCGAGCGAACCGCGCGCAGGAGGGGTCGAGTGGAGCGGCGGTTGCAAGAAAGAAACGAGCCCGCCCCCGTCACCGCGCCAGACGATCTCCACCACGACATCTTGGAGTTTGCCGAACAACACTTCAACCAACACCCACGGTCTCCTGAAGGTAAGTAGACCCATTGTAATATTATCTGCTAAAAATGCATTATATGTAACACTCTTTATAACATTATTAAAAGTATTTATGGCTATTGCTTGAAATGACATTGCCAAATAAGCGTTGACCTACAAATTCCATAGTTTGTCATTCATTTGAGAAGACAAACAAACAATATTATTACTGTTCTAAATTACTATTTCTTTAACACCTCTGCCACAGGTCACCCCAAGTGGTTCGCTACATTTAGTGACTTGGCAGGGGTGCCCAGATTCATGGGGTGAGTTTGTCCGGATCTTGGCAGCGGATGTGTCTTCCCACCAACTGCGTGGCAGGCCGGATCACGAGAGACTGGTGAAGGGAGACCTTTTGACCTCTCCACTCTAGGACTCTCTCGAAACATCATTTTGCACTGCAATGGGAGGGATAGATACGTCCTTCGCTCCTAGACATACTGATCTCCAGATTCCTACCCTCCCCTCACCTTTTTCCTTCTCAGAACTTCCTCTCCTTCCTTTCCTAAAAAGACCCTCCACAAGGCATCATCAAAGATGACATAGGCCCTAAAGGGAATTATTTTCCTCAGAGCCTCCTGTGTGGAGCTAATGTAAAAAAAAGAGATGACCAAAGGAAGACATTGACAATAGAAATTAAATCTTTACAAACATGGCTACATACTACATATTATTTTACTTTTATGAATGTTTTTTTTAAACATTATTATTTAATGTTTTAAATTATTATTTTGATTGCTAATTAATTCGACTCTTTGACATTGCCTACACGAAAAATACTTGCAAAATGAATAGCCGCGCTTTCATATACTCCTTTCCTGTCCATATGAACACTTCGACGGATTCAGGTGTTCAAGAGGAGGAAGGAAAAAAAGGTTTGTCCTGTAGCGCGTATGACATGATAACTTTATGTGTTGTGTATGTATTAGAGTTGTTGGCTTCCCATTTACCACCTACTGCCCCTATATAGTCCATGGCAAACCATCACCATGTATGACTTTCTGAATTACCAATCAGCAGCAATAAACATAAAATATGTATATTTCACTGCGCATCTCATATTGATGCCAGTTTTTTGTCTCTCTTATAAAAGATTGGTGTTAACAACATGCACCGGTGTATAAAAGTTAATTTCCCAGGGTAGTTACTAAACTTACCACCAGAGTGCCGATCAGTTACCTATGAAGTAGGGTGAGGGGAAAGAGACAATTTGAGAGGGACGAGGGAGGTTTGTAGACATTCATTGGTGGAAACATAATAATACTTGGATGATTTATATAGCGCCGTTTTTGTGAAAAATCACCTCAAGGGCGCTGTACAAACATGTAATACATTTCTAAAATCTAAAAAAAAACTACAAGCTAGGCCAGTGGCAGACTAAGCCCGTCAGAGGCCCGGGGCGGCAAAGCTGAATGATGCCCCCCCCTCCCCCTAGTAAAAGTTGATGTAATTTTACAAGATTTTTAATCAGTTCACATGGGCCTCTGGTCCTGGGGGGCCTCCAAACATCTCCGTGTTCCCTTGATCAAAACCTAAACAAGGTTTTAGGGTACTAGAGCACTGTAAAATTTATTTACTTTTATTTTTATTTCCTTTTTTAAAAGATGCATTTGTTAATAAAATGTTTTAAGGAAATTCTAAAAATTCACGGCGATACTCCATTTTATATTAAACCGTTTTAAACAGTGTGTATGTTGAATTATCCTTGAACAAAACTTTGAATGCGTTTTTGTCAAAACTACGTTTTTCAACCTGATTGACAACATATTAGAAAAACTATACATCCGATTTGCATGCACCAAGTCTTAAACTGTTAGAAAATCAAGTCACTACGGCACCACATAAGGATTTTTTTTAGAAAGGGCCCCTTCTATTTTTTTTTATGAAAGCTGAAAATTTTCCATAAAAACTCGAAAATAAAATTCGCTGTTTCGACATTTTTTCTTTTTTTTTTTTTTAATTCAAAATTCCCCTATGTGGTGCCATAGACACTGGATTTTCGAACAGTTTAAGACTTGGTACATGCAAATGTAAATACAAATGCAATTAAAATACAAACAGGCGGATGTACAGTTTTTTTTTAATATGTTGTTAACCAGATTGAAAAACGAGTTTAAAAAGTTTCGAGAAAAACGCATTCAAAGTCTTGCTGAAGTAGGCCCCGGGGACCAGAGCCTCCCCCCCCCCCCCCCCCGTAAGTCCGCCACTAAATCTTTTTAATTACTTATCTATTTTATTACTACCTTTATTATCTGTAATGATAAGATAACCTTTAGCAAAGGGCCTAAGATAGTAAAAAAAAAATAAGAAGTGCAATACATAAGTGAATCTGGAACTAAAACTGTAGACTATAGAAAGATTAGTAGTAGTAATTTTATTTTAAAAATTATAAATTATCGGTTCAGGCTGTATTTATTTATTCCTATTTTATCTGTATGGGATGATATTTGTTTGGGACCTCCCAACTCCAAACCACCTCCTACTAAGCACATTTTAAAGGCACCAGGACACAAAAAAAAATTGTCACTTTTTTAAATTCATTTTCTAAAAGATGCATTTGTTATAATCTTTCACCAAATATAGTAAGGAAATTCGTAAAATTGAAGGAGATACGGCATCTCATATGAAACCGTTTTAAACAGTTTATGTGTTGAATTATCCTTTAGCAAAACTTTTAACGCGTTTTTATCACTACGTTTTACAACCTGGTTGACAATATATTAGAAAAACCCAGCATTGGGTAGGGTCCCCTAGGGTAAAGGGGCCCTGAGATGAGCATTGCCTAGGGGCCCCGACATGTTTGCCTACCCTGGCAGGGCCGTATTATGCACAAAGCAGTGTAGGCCACTGCCTAGGGGCCACGCATCGGCTAGGGGCATGGAAAAGGGGCCCCGAGACATGCATTGCCTAGGGTCCCGACATGTTTAAGCCGGCCCTGCCAGGCAGTGTAGGCCACTGCCTTCGAAAATCTAGTCACTATAGCCAGGGCCGTAGTATCGATAGGTAGTTGCCTACATAAGACGTGTAGGCAACTGTCTAGGTGCCCCGCATCGAGTAGGGGCCCCTAGGGTAAAGGGGCCCCAAAATGTTTAAGCCGGTCCTGGCAGGGCCGTATTTCCATAAGACAGTATTATAGAGCACTGCCTTTGAATATCCAGTCACTATAGCCAGGGCCGTATTATCCATAAGACGTGTAGGCAATTGCCTTGGGGCCCCGCAACGGGTAGGGGCCCCTAGGGTAAAGGGGCCCCGAGACGTGCATTGCCTAGGGGCCCCGGCATGTTTAAGCCGGCCCTGGCAGGGCCGTATTGTCCTCAAAGCAGTGTAGGCCAAGGCCACTGCCTTGGGGGCACGCATCGGCTAGGGGCCCCTATGGTAAAGGGGCCCCAACATGTTTAATCCGGATCTGACTATAAAACCACGTAGGGATTATTTAATAAAGGGCCCCCCTCTAATTTATTTTTATTTTTATGAACAATGAAAATTTACCATAAAAAATTGAAAACGAAATTCGCTCATCCGCCATTTTTATCTTTTTTTTAGATACCGTAATTCCCCTACATGGTGCCATAGACACTGGATTTTTAAACAATTTAAGAATTGGTGAATGCAAATCGGATGTATAGTTTGTTTAATATGTTGTCAACCAGGTTGAAAAACGTTAAAAAGTTTCGAAAAAAACGCATTCAAAGTTTTGCTGAAGGATAATTCAAAACTGTTTCAAACGATTTCACCTAAAATGTTGTATCTCCGTCAATTTTTCGAATTTCTTTAAAAAAATTGGTGAGAGCATTTTTAACAAGTGCATATTCAAAAAATGAAATAAAAAAAATTACCAAAATTTTTTTAGTGTCCTAAAGGCTTGTTTAGGATTTGATCAAGGGAACATGGATGCATTTGGGGGCCCCCAGGACCGGGGGCCCGGGGCGCCCCCCCCCCCCCCCGCCCCCCTCTTAGTCCGCCACTGAGCTAGACAAACAATTAAAAACAACTTAGGGCTAAAAATTGCATACACCGGTTCATTGATCACCGATACGAAAATATATGTACAATATTTTGACTAATGAACGCGATGCTGCCTAAAAATTAATGAAAACAGGACTATACTTACCTGGGAGGTCGCTTGAAATTAACACTGTATATTGTTCATTTAAAGAAATTTAGAAAAAGTTCGCAGTCAGAGGACATAATTGGAACACATATTATTTAATCCTGAAAAATATTTTAATATTAATATGTAATGTATTCTTTGATGAGTGTATTTTGGAAAGTAAAAGCAACATTTAATGGTGGGTGGTGCAGTAGTACCTATAAGGATTTGATCTTCCTAAATGTGATTCGTCAAGAGACAGATTGATGTGTAAGGACTCGAGCAATTTTAATTCAGTAAGAAAAGTGTAATTAAGACATATCATAGGCAATACAAGTATGATACTCTCAGATAGGTATATTTAAATTAAGGGTATGAGAGCCCAAAAAGGTAGGTTTTCAGTTTGGACCTAAACTCTGTTGGGCTTGTCATGCATCTTAATTCCGGAGGGAGTCTATTCCAAGCCTTAGGCCCAGATACTCCGAAAGCAAACTTAGTATTTGGCTTTCGTTTAGGTTCTATTAGTCTGCCTTTAGCAGACGAAGTTGCTGATCTAAGGGTTAATTGCCTCGGACCGCTATTTTCCGGGACACATAATTCGGAGATGTAAGGTGGGGCCATTTCGTTGATTGATTTAAAAACCATCCAGCACAATTTGTACTGGATTCTTTCAGGACACTTGAGCCAGTGAAGGTTACGAAGGTGTTCTGAAATATGCGAATATTTAGAGACCCCAGTTATGAGCCTTGCCGCTGCATTAAACACGGATTGAAGTTTGTCAGTTTGATATTTTGGAAGACTAGCGTAGATGCCGTTACAGTAATCGAGCCGTGAGACTACGTAAGAGTTGATTAATAGTTTTGTCGCCTCTGTAGGAAGGTTTCTTCGAACTGACTTGAGTTGTCTTAGGTGAAAGAAACCGGTGCTTACTGTCCTATTTATTTGACTTTTTAGCGAATGATAAAATCTTCTAGTAAACAAGACATACTTTTAATAAATGGTATAAGAATTCTTCTGCCGAGAACTCTGTTGTAACTTTTCTTTCTATTACATGCATCTAATATGGAAAAGAGGAAGATGTTGCAACGAAACTTTTCCTTTTTTTTTAATAAACCTTCAACTTTGTTATAAAGTTAGACTTGTTTACTGAAGCATAATTTTTTTTAAATTATAGTATATATAAAGATTGACCTTTTTCTAGTTCTTTAATAATTTTATTTTTAATTGTAGATTATATTAGTTCTGCATTTGTCATTTGTAATGTAAAAGGATGGAAATTAATTAAATAATCACTTACCTTTGGTATTAATTCCATAATTCATTTCTATTTTTGCGCACTTGCACAGATTCGATAGTATTTATGGTCAAAATATTTAACAGCCAATTTATTAAAATTTGTGGTAGATTAGACGATGTATGAACAGTGGCAGCTCGTGACTTTTGAGTGTGCTAGTGCAACAAAATTGAAAATTTTGATTATTTTTGTGCTTATAAACGAAAAAAAAAAGTACATATATATTTTTTTTTTTCAAAAATCCAATTTTTGTGTGAAGAATTTTTAGCAGTGTGTGGCAGTGCCCCACCTAACGGATATCTTGAAAATCTTGATACAAAAAAAATCATTTTCGGCTACAGCGTTCAATGGAAACATTTAATATTTTAAGACTAGTACACTAAAAATTCACGAGCCGCCACTGTGTATGAATATGAGTGAAGCAAAGAGTGAGCCAAGACAGAGTTGTATAGTGTCCGAGGAGAAATGGCTTGATGGTTAGTTAGTTATAGAATGTACAAAATAAAAATCTCGTAAACTTTTTGGGCGAGTTGTTTCATAGAATTTGAACAATTTATCAAATTTCAAAGTAAAAGTTCAAGTTCTGTTATTATTTCATAATGAGCCTGTTGTTTCACAGTAGTTGGATAATAACAGAACTTGTACAAGGCTTTCACAGAACTTGAAAATTATTCATGACATTTGATGAATTGTTAAAATTCTGTAAACAACATGTTTTATTTAATTTCAGGTCTATTTGTTATAATATCAGGAATTAATTCAATGTTAGCTTTACACTGACAGAATTTGTTGATTCTCAATTTTCCCAATATTTTTTGATTGGTTTATGCATTTTTTTTATAAAACAGAGATATAGCTGCTACAGTCGTGTCTAGAGATGTCTTTGTTCATCGATGTGTTAAATAGTTGACTGTTTCCACCCAATAATGATTATTACAATGGTGTGCACAAATCAAACATCCCTTTACATGCTTATAATTGGTTGGTATAATTCTAGGCACGATAATGGCAACACTGACCCGCAAGAACCGCTCCAAGTCGCTGGAGATGATCCCCAAATACGAGATGGTGATGTACTACAAGGGCAACACAATCCCCACCTCACACATCCACATGGAAGACCCTGACAATGTCACCATCGCCTGTAATATCTTCAGGGTGAGTTTGTTTTGGCCTGAGGGTTTGATATAACCCAGGTGTGCAGGGTATCAGTGATGTTGTTGAGCAAGAAGAGATTGACCCTTTAATGGACGACGATGGTAACGATGACTTCACAAAACATTTCTGCATCTATGTCAATTTTAATTTTTCACTTTCAATTCATTAAATGGTTGCAATATCTTGCATTATATTATATATATATTCAATTTATAGTAGTAGGAGGATATGTGTTTGACATAAGGATTTTATATTGATTTTATTTGAAGTCCTTCGTGGGGTGAATATAGTGTACTTTGTAAAAAGTTCACGTTATCAATTTTTGAGCTTTAATTAATGGATCTAATATCGTTTTAGAGCCCAGGCGCCTCCCCAGGCTACTATACTATAAGATACAATTGATGTTTTGGTAAATTACTATTTGTTTGTTAACAGGAACTGTGCAAATACATGCGAGGAGAGATGAACGCAGACCGAGAGACGCAGGTCATACAGAACATTGTACGCCACGGTATAGACCGAGAGGAGCTGAGGGACGAGATCATCGTCCAGTGTATGAGACAGGTGGGCTATAATCTTACTTAAGCATCCATTCCTTCCGCAATGTTATACAGGCTTTGATAATAAATAATTTTGATTAGAATTTATATCATAAATTCAAACAAAATGCGAATTTCAATTCGTACCTGTCTATTTTATCTACACGTAAGTAGCTTGCCATTGTTTGACAATACTTTAAGAACTGATCGGTGGTCTTACTCACATCACTAATTGACGCAATTGATAAACTAAAGTAACAAACTTCCGATGGCGAAGGATAGTAAAATTTCATTTCGTAATTATTAAAGATACAATTGATTAAGGTTTTATGTCACAATTTAAAAAAAAAAAAACAAGACAAAGGTTTTGTTACAATTAAAAAATCTGTTGTTTTTTTGCATTTCATGAAGGATTTATGTTAAATTCTTGTTTTTGCATTGGACACAAAGGTTTTAAGTAGACGTGGGCAAAATTGAATGACTGAATTGAATGAATAAATTCAATCTTGTGACACACTCGATCTGATTCTCAATTTCAAAAGGAATTGAGTCTTCATTCCTCATCTTTGGCTTTGCATCCTACGATTTTTAACGGCACCATTAATTTTTTTCCATTTATTTTAATGTTAAATTATTTCAATGAATGATGTGTACCTACCGTAAACGATTTAAATATTATAATGATTCGTAAATATTTAAATATTAATCTATGGGCGGCGCGCCCATAGAATAATATTTAAATAATAGTGCAAAACACGTAAAGTATCCCTTTCCCGCGCGCCATTCGTAAAATACCCGTAGGTATCAACTTCATCGTGGTCAGCCCAAGCGAAATACGAAAGCGAATCGGCCGAGTCACTAGTTTCGAATCTGTCTCTTTCACAACGCAGGAATTAATAGGTACATTGCTTCTATTCAGTATATGATCCAGTCATAGTCCCGCCGCGCCGATCGAACCCGTCCCGCGTAAATAGTCTCTGGTTTATAGTCTGTCGCTAACAAGTTTGTCCGGGGCGCGAAGTCTTTTTCACTAGTTCAGGAATTAAATCTCAATTCAGTTGTGACGTCATCGTCTCTGTGATCGCGTCAATCTCAGATCCCAACACCCAACAGGACCAAACCCAGGTCCTGCTAGGTCCGCAGCTCGCGAGTAATCAACTCACTGCCAGGCAAGAGGCAAGACACTAGTCAAAAGTAACTAATTCATTCTTCAATGCTCGCCGCGAAACTGACCGTGCGGGTTCACTCATTCCTCTCCGTTGGCCAAGCCGTCAATTTCATTACATAGTTGATTGAAAACTTCCGACAAAGCTATTGGAATACAAATACCTACCTACTTTGAGACGCCGAACTTCGGCAATCGGCTGTGGTCAGCTGTCATAAAATAATGCTTAATAATAATGATAAAATGTTTGTTTATATTAGATCACGTGAAATGGAATAATTTTAATTTAATAAATAAAATAAAATTGGTAAAACTTTAGGGGTGAAACAAAACACTGTTTAATTTTAAGATTTTATTGATATTCTAATTTAAATACATTTTTCTTGTCAATTTTTTTTTTGTTTTAACAAATGTAGTATTTTAATATTGCATTAACCCCGTAGCACAATTTTTCAGAACGACATAATTCGTAATATTAATTTGAAGTGAAATAGGCAATTTTCGTTATTTGTTTTTAGGGTGTCATGCCGTGTTGCGCTACCTCCTTATTTAGCCAACGTATCTGAAATAGGCATATTCACCCTAGGAACAGTGCTTTGCGTAGTGAAAACTTCTTTAGCACCGTTGTGTTTTGAAACTCAATGAAACGAAAAATAACGACATTAAAAAGAGGCAATTTGGGAGGCGGGAATGGGTACCGCCGCCCCGGGAACCTTTATTGGATAACCAACACCTCTGCCATAGGTCACTCCAAGTGGTTCATGGGGTGTGGTTTGTCTAGGTCTTGGAGGTGGATAACCAGGACACACTAAACCCCAGATACCTACCCACCCCTTAAACCCTTTTCCTTCCCATAACTCTCTTCTCCTTCCTTTCCTTAAAAAAAACCCTCCACACAGCACCCCCAAAGATGACATAGGTCCTGAGGGAATTTATTTTCCGTAGGGCCTCCTGTGTGGAGCTCATGTAAAAAAAGGCAAACATCTACATTTATAGGATTTAGTCTAATCGGTCTCCTCTTTGTGCGGTGCTTCGTAGCCTATCGGTCTCCTCTTAGTGCGGTGCTTCGTAACCTCTCCATGTCTTCTTTGTTTTCTGAATTGGAGAGTACATAATTTTATTTTATTTTATTTTTTTTATTTTTTTATTTATTTTTTTTTTTTTTGGAATTAATTGAATAAGGAATGAATAGAAGGAATCAATTCAAAAGGCCAGGAGAATCAGACTGAATCGATTCACTTCTGGGAATAAATCTGCCCATGTCTAGTTTTAAGTAAGAATTTTTCCAGAAGTGTTTATTTTTGCATTAGACGAAAGTTTTATGTAAGTACCATTTTTTCAAGAAGTGCTGTTTTTGCATTGGATGAAGGTTTTTTTGTTGCCAACTTGCACCATGATAATGTCTTGACTAAACCTTGTTAAATCAAAATTTTTACCAAATAATTTTTTTTGTTGTAGGTTTCCAACTGCCCGTCAACCGACTGGTGCGAGAGGGTGTGGCTCGTGTTGTGCCTTGCCGCCGTGGCGTGGCAGCCGTCCCGCCAGCTGCACCGCTACTACGTGAGCTTCCTGCGCGGGCAGTGTCTGGCGGCAGCGCTGGCGGCGGCTGGCGGCCCCCCGCCCGACGCGCCGCCCCGCCGTGCGCAGCTCGCGCAGTGGTGCCTAGACAACTGCCGCCCCGCTGCCGCACAGCCCAGGAAGCATCCGCCCAGCACCGTGGAGATTGCGGTGAGCAATTGCTTGCAATAAGATGATTTTATTTCCTTCCGACTTATAAATGAGATGGTTCACTTTTGACTTGTATTGATAATAAATTATGATCTACGTGGTCGGGTAGTTACGATCATCGACTACGAATCTAGAGATCACAGGTTCAAATCCTGGCATGCGCAAATAAATTTTGTTTAATCAATTGCTGTTATTTCATAATTAATTCATTGCGTCAGGTTTTCCCACCCAGGCGATGTGCATTCAATTCGTCGGCTAATAAAGTCCTCCATCATGACACAAGCAACATTTTTCGCTTATTGTGAAGGTAGTAGGACATTTTCAAATATTATCAGGTAATTCTTTTGCGATCACTCCAGATTGGTATCCAGATGGACATGTTAAGGATACTTCCTTATCTTCCTCTTCCCCATCTATTTACCCTCTCCACCACCTTCAGCCGCACAGGCGCACAGCTTACAGGAAACTTATAGAACTTCGGCATCCCCAATGGATGGGTATGTCATAGTTCTACTGGCTCCAGTAGTTAGGATTCTGGCATTCACACAAAAGTGTGTCTAAACTTTTTCAACAATACTCTTTTGACAGTGTAAACATCTTTCAATCCACTCGCGTCAAAATTAAACATTTAAATTATTTAAAGTGAATTATTATACAAAACTATCATCAAATATTAACAAGCAGCTCTTATTTATTCACATAATAGTGTTTTTCATTACAAGTATTTGTGTACTGTGTCATAAAAAGCTAAAACAAATCTACAACTCCAAACATTGACAAGCAGTGAATAGTGACAAATTTATAAACATTTCACAATGGAGGTGCAAAATTTCATCTCCAAAGCAGAAGTAGCTGTCAATGCCTTAAATAAGGTACTTTTTGATCCAGCCAACAAATTTAATAAGGATCAAATTTCTAAAATTTCCCCAATTGCATGTGAAATTTTAAACGCCATAAGTCGCATGTCTTCAGCTGTGGCATCCAAAACTGCCAGCTTAGAAGGTGAACTGCGTGCATACAAAGATATTAGAGCAATTTCTTCCCAAAATAACTTTGATATTTGCGAGGCGATTTCGGAAATGAATGAGCAACAAGTGCGATCCAAAAATATTATTGTTTGCAATGTGCCTGAGAGTATTAAGACGACAGAAGCCGGCAGGATCTTGGACGACCAGGCAAGTGTCACCAGTATAATCAGTGAAATCGACAAATCAGCAAATGAAAATATTTCAAAAATTTATAGAATTGGTAGATTATCAAATAGCAAACCTAGACCCATAAAAATCGAACTAGAAAATTCCATACAATCGAGAAATGTTCTAAGCAAACGAGGTCTTCTTAAGAACAATATTAGAATTTATCCCGACTCAACTCCGGCGCAGCAAAAATTTCTAAAAGATTTGAGGGTTCAACTGGAGAAGCGGAAAGAAAAAGGTGAAGATGTCACCATAAAATACATAAACTCCACGCCCAGAATTGTCCCAAATTTGCCAAAAAACTAGGAAGTTACATAAACATCCAAGCAATTCCAACTAACAATCGAACCAGAACTTTAAAAATCTATTACCAAAACATCCGCGGGCTACGATCGAAACTCGATGACCTACGAGCAGTTCTACCTTCTCATCATCATGACATCACTATACTTACGGAAACCTGGCTAAACTCTGATATCAAATCGACTGAACTCGGTCTTACAAACTACAAAATATTTCGCTGCAACAGAAATGTCAGATCAAGTTCCAAGTCAAGAGGTGGAGGAGTTTTGATTGCTATAAAACAGAAGTTGTCATCTAGAAAATTAACCACGAAACACAATAAGATCGAACATCTTTTTGTGCAAGTAACGACTCCTCTCGAGAAAATTATATTTGGAACGGCCTATCTACCACCACTTTCTGACCCTCAAATATACAGAAACCACTGTGAAGACATCGAAACAATTTCATCAAAATATTCTCACTCGAAAATTGTTATCCTTGCAGATTATAACTTACCAAACCTAACATGGAAAGCAAAAAACTGTGGTCTCATCTCAAACGAAAGTGAAAACGATCGTGCACGTGAAGTTTTGGACATGGTAAACTTTTTTTATTTTTTAATTTTTTATTTTAGTTTATTTAAGAAACAAACAGTTATACATATTTTAATAAGAAAGTAACATATTACATGATTGCATTAACCAGCAAAGTTTCCGCTACAATTTATAATATATATATATAAAAACATGGATTAAAACATTAAAGAAAACATAAAGTGGTAGAAAAAAAAGAAAAAAATATATATATACAACAGAAATGAAAGAAAAAAAACACACACACCAAATTAAAGCATATGGGATATATAAATCATCCAAATATTATTTTTATAATAAAAATAAGGAAAACCAACATAATGAGAATGAAAAAAATAACATGCAGCAGGGGTGGAGAGTTCGTAATTAACAATTTGTTTTAATTTTTTCTATTATGGATTTAATAAAACTTTTAAACTTTCACCAACATAATTTTATTTATAACAGTAACAATCGCTTATTAGACTTAACTTTATCAAACTATCCTAAAATATCTGTAGAACTTTCAAATGATCCACTCCTACCAATAGATAATCACCATCCTCCCCTATACATTAAATTAAATATTACATGCGATAATGAAAGAATACCTGTACAAAGAGTCCTAAACTTTAAACGAGCCGACTTCGACTCAATTAACAGCCACCTCTCAAATATAGACTGGTCGTTTTTATCTGATAAAAACATTGATGAATCTTTAGACCAACTTTATTTATACTTTTCTAATATTATTGAATCCTATGTACCTTTTTATACACCGAGAAGCTATATCTACCCGGTTTGGTTCTCATCAGAGCTTACTGCCTCTCTTCAGCAAAAGAAGAGTCAACACAAAAAATTCAAACAAAGCGAATCCATAAGTGATTATAAAATCTTTAGCGAAATCAGAAAAAAATGTAAAGATCTTTCCAAACAATGTTACAAAATGTATATAACCTCTATCGAGGACACTGTCTTTAAATCCAAAAATCTTTGGAAATTTCTTAAAAAACTAAACAATGAAAACACAGACTACCCGCCAATAATGCAAATGAATGGAACCAGTGCAAACAATACACAGGACATTGTAAACCTTTTTTCGGACTTCTTTAAAAATGTATATGATGAAGAAACCCCAGATGATAAAATACCTGAATACAAATTTAGCAAGACTACACACTTAACAAATTGCCATATCACGCAAAAATGTTGCGAACAGAAATTACTTTCCTTAGACACTGACAAATCCGCTGGTACAGACAACATTCCACCAATATTCCTCAAAAAATGCTCTACTATATTATCTAAACCACTCACATTATTATTCAACCGTCTCTTGTCCCTTGGACACTTTCCAGACCGCTGGAAATCTAGCTTCATTACACCTATCTACAAAAAAGGAGACGACACTAATATAGCCAATTATCGCCCCATTTGTATACAGTCAGTACTACATAAGCTTTTTGAATCACTGGTCCTTGATGAAATCTATCCCAAATTAATAAAATTAATTGACCAAAACAGCACGGTTTTATCAAAAGTAGATCTACCGCAACTAACTTAACAATATTTCAAAACTTCATAATACAATCTTTTGCAGAAAATAAACAAGTTGACTGCATATATACAGACTTTTCGAAGGCATTTGACAAAGTATCCCATAAACTACTAATCCAAAAACTATTTGCTCTAGGAATAAGGGATAACATGCTAAAATGGTTTACTAGCTACTTATTAAATCGTAAACTGTTCGTCAAAATAAAATCTTGGATCTCGAAAGCTTTCTGGGCTACTAGTGGTCTACCGCAGGGTAGTCACCTGGGCCCGGTTTTGTTCCTCATTTTCATCAATGATGTAACCAATTGCTTCAATGATGTCGAGGTATTGCTCTTTGCTGATGACATCAAGCTATACAAGAAAATAACAGATATAAATCATTGCCATATACTACAGTCCAATATTAGTAAGTTTAAAGATTGGTGCGTTCAAAATAATTTATTTTTAAATGTAGAAAAGTGTAAAACCTTGACTTTCTTTAGAAATAAAAATCCTGTTTTATTTGAATATTCCATCAATAACACAGCTTTAGAAAGAGTCACGGAAATGAGAGATCTTGGAATTATTTTGGATGAAAAACTAAGTTTCGCAAATCATATCCACCAAATTATGAACAACGGTATGAAAACACTAGGCTTCGTATTAAGAACAACTAAAAACTTGAGTTCCATAGAAGCCATTAAACTATTATATGTATCTCTAGTTAGAAGCCAAATTGAATATAACTCGGTAGTTTGGTCTCCATCTTACAAAATTCACGTTAATAATATTGAGCGAATACAAAAAAAATTTCTGCGTTTTATAAATTTTAAATTAGGTATCCCACTAGAAGACTTAAAATATAATCTATTACTAAATATTCTAAAAATACATACACTAGAAGACAGACGTAAAATAAACGACTTAACATTTTTATTCAAAATACTTAACTCTAAATTCGACTGTTGCGAACTCCTACAACTCATAAACTTACGAATACCGACAGTAACCACGCGACAAAATACACTATTCTACTGCAGCATTCACAAGTGGAACTACATTACCCACTCTCCTATACAACGGTTTCACACTATGGGGAATCAGTACTTAGGTGATGTCGACATATTTAACATCAACTTGGCGAATTTTGTGGATCTTGTAAAAAACATATTCCAAAACTATTCCTAAACATATGTGTATTTTTGTAAACTTATCAAATCGCTGTATTTTTTTTTGTATTTTTGTGACTTGTGTGCATTTTTTATCTAATTTTATTTTTATTATTTCATTATCTATTGAAAAATCATCTGTCATCATTGTACTACCAAACATGTAAAAGCCCTCTGGGCGTTGAATAAATAAATAAATAAACGTGTTTGTTTATATTATTACCATTTTATTTTCAGGCAATGCGTCGTCTGGGCACCATCGTATGTCGCTTCTTCTTCCTGGACGGCCGCACCAAGGCCATCGACGTACACCCGACGGACACGGCGGCGGCGGCCGGTGCCCGCCTTGCCGACAAGCTCGGGCTGCGCCAGCGCGACGGCTGGGCCGTGTACCAGAGCCGCGGCGGGGCCGAGGAGCATGTTAAGGGACACCATTTCCTGTACGATGTCATCGCCAGCTGGGAGATGTAAGATTCATTACCATTTTATGTGTTTTATTAACCCCTCAAGCCTTGGAAGGACGTTACTAGCCACAAACATCATATTTCATTAGAGCCTCTGAATAACAGATCTGACCAGGTTCTGTCCATACATTATAAAAGTATTTTTTATCTTTTTTTCTATAATGTGGAGATGAAGATATGTGATTTGTTCTTCGCTGGAAAGAAAAATAGTTATTCTTCTCAATTTGTCTCAAATATTTGTACTTACTGATTCCACGGATAAAATCCAAAAAAATTGTCAGTGTATGATTACAAATTGGTGGCATTTTTTCATTGATAGATGAAAGTTTATTGTATAAACAGCATAAAAAGTGAATAGTTTTCTTACTAATTACTTACGTAAAAAGAATATATTTTCAAAATTATGAACATTTTGATTCAAAATGTTTCTATAAGTTTTTTGGTTAACATTTTCATGTTTGATCTTATCATTTTATTATTTAGAAATTAATGTCAATATTTATTTCAATTACAAATATCTTAATGACAATTTTATCTAGTTTCTAAAATGTTTTTTTTAAGGTAACTTCAAAAATAAGAAATATATAGCACATTTAATTCCCAAGATCTATGAAATTTCAGAGTGTCGTTGGGACTTGTAGGTAAAAATATTTTAGAGACTGAAGGGTTAAATGTCCATGAACTAAAATTAGGAAGGGAAACAGAATTGTTTGTGGTTATTCCTTTTGGATTTTAAAGATCCACTCCGGTAGCTGTGAAATTTAAGATGTAAATCGTCATAAAATCTAGAATGAATGAATGAAATCTAGAATGATACATTCGCTAAACCTTATTGTTTGCTTTTGAAATGAGAGTATGCATAGTTCCTATCGGATGTCATTTACCCAGTACCTACCTCTCCCTAACCACATCACCTTGCTGGAAAAGCATTTTGAATTTGGAACAATGACAAGAAAAATAGCAAATTCGAGTGCATTTGTTTTTGAAAAACAGAAGAAGAATTGAACCTACCTTGGAAGCAAGTTGTTGATGTTTTTTATATTCATAATCTCATTTTGAACTGAAAAGAAGGTATTTGACAATCTCGAAAGTAAACAATATCGTTTTGTACTTATTCGTGTTATTGTGGCAATAATTACCTCGAGGTATCGCGGTAGAACCATATAAACTATATTGTGATTGTGTTGTGTGCTCCTTCGTAGAGGTACAACGGTAAGTGGTTGGTTATCTTTCTTCCTTGCATCCCTAGTTTTTCATACACATTATCATCCAATTCCAGCAAAAACCGCCTCGTTTCAATGTGAGTATTTACAGTTCATTTCCTAGTGTATCTGAAGGTGTAATTCGTAAGCTGTTTCGGATGCAATACTTATGAATGGCTTTATTTTTATTTATCTAATTATTTTGGTTAAGATGACTGGTGTCGCCAATGAGTTTACAAAATGTTGGCAATGTGTGCCTGTGTTCGAACCTCCACGCAGATGTATGAGATTAGTCTTCCACATCCTTGTGGACGAATAGCCTAGAAAGTAACAATTGTAACATAAAGTTGTTAAAGAAAGCTAGTTAAAACCTGATGTTTGGCAGTGAAGAATCAAGCTGGTAGAGATAGGACCAAAGTAGATTGATTGTTCTAGAAATAAAATCCCTGAGGCATATGCAATGAACAAGATTAAGAAAGTTATGATGATTTGTACATGGAGTGTCAGGACATGTGGCTCACAGGACAACTTTTTTGTTCCTTGAATGAATCAATCTTAAATGACATTTTTATTGCAGGAGCCAATCCCTGGCCACCCAGGGAGGCTTCCCGACGGTGGCTCGCGGGGGCTCAAGCGGGGGCTCGGCGGAGAACAGGTTCGTGTTCAAGCGCCGTCTGTTCCGGGGTCCCCGTCAGCTGTCACAGGACCCCGTGGAGGTTGCTCTTCTATATGCACAGGCAGTGCACAGCGTTGTTAAGGTTAGTACACAGTTCTCAGTTTCCAGCACATGGATCCACTGGAGGATCCTGTAGCGGTAAGGGTTTTCCTATCGGAAGTCCGTTTTTGTTTGAGTTCCTCGAAACCATAAGAGGAAAGAGTTCAATGAGGTGGCCTCAGCTCTTCTCTCCACTCCCCCTAGGTTCTCCAAAGGCCCCTGGTATTTATTATTTGTATGCTCCGTTTTTAGTCCCACAAGTGTCTAGGGAAATAAAAGGTCTACCTCAGCAGAGCCCCGAGTGCTGGGGTAAGGTCTAAATACTGCGAGATGCGACCCAGTACCTCAGAGGCAACATTTGTGATACTGTTCACTGACAGGGTCATTCAGCCTGAGCACAGTAGCTCACACCTTGGCTTGTGATAGCTACTGCAGGTCGTGTTTCCACTCCCTGAGAGATGGGTTCATCAAAGTCCCTAAAGGCAGGGCCGGATTAACCATGTCGGGGCCCCTAGGCAATGCACGTCTCGGGGCCCCTTTACCAATGTCGGTATAACGGGGGGGGGAGGGGGTGTTGAAGGGGCCTCCAAACGCCTCCTTTTTCCCTTGATCAAATCCTTAACAAGGCTTTAAGGGGGGGGGGGGGTAAGGTTTTAAAACTTTTTTTAAAAAAAAATTCTGAATGTAAAACATGTCAGTATATTGAGTATTGTGTCAAAATTTTAAATAAATCGGAGCAAAACTAACGAAGGCCCACACACGACACCTTCAATCACTTCAGATACTAAGTAAGTAATGTTGCAACAAATAGAAGGAAATAAAAGTAAAATACAACTATGTTTATACTCGTATATCTGTTTTAATTATAAACTTTTTATTTATTATTTGTACATGATGTGAACATTAGTTATTTATTGAGTTATAACCCAATTATTATTGTTGTTTTCTTTAATGCGTGTACCTAGTGTTATTAACCTGTAAATGTTCCGAATAAATAATAAAAAAAAAATGAAAACATCTTAAAAGCTGACTTTTTCCGAAACTTCGTTGCTCACTAATTGAAGCAAGTCATTTTTTCTCGGGACGCGGGGCCCTTAGCCGATGCGGGGCCCCTAGGCAGTTGCCTACTCTGCCTTAGGGATAATCCGGTACTGCCTAAAGGCTTGTTCGAATTGATCAAGTAGTAAGTCAAGTAGCGAGTATACATGCTACTTGACTCGCCGAAAATCTTTGGCATTACTTTTAAGTAGAGTACATTATTACCCGCCCGCGCCGCCCGTTGCAAGATGACGGGCAGCAACACAACAAAGTAAATACGCTAAGTAACCATATTGTAATGCTTAGAATAGGAAAAATTTTAGAAGAGGTTAGTAAGATGAAAATAAATAAACTATGGACACGAAAAGAGATTAATAGCTACATAAATAAATAATTTTAGAGTAGCATCTTCGCTCCAACGCCACAACATTTCTGTGCATCTACAAAGAACTCTGCTAAAACGGCAGGTTCACGTATGTCAGTGCGCAGGGATGCATGCCCAAAAAATAGAATGAAATGGATTGAATCTATTAAAGAGCTGACTAACCCACTCTGCTAAAATGTAGTGTTTAAACATGTTAAGTTACTAATAATATAATAATAATAATAATATCTTTATTGAACAAAAATTTTAAGATTTATAACAAACAAGAAAAAAGTACATCTTACAATATTTTAAAAGTAACATTAGTACAAAAGTTAATAACAAAAAACAATATACATATAAAACAGTAGTTACTTAGAGAGTAGAAATTTGTAATTATAAATTTAGGTTTCTCGTAACCTGCCTCACTAGGCTAGCCTGTGTTGAGGCAGTTATTTTAGATCAATTTATAATGCTGTGAACATACCTACACTTATATTAGAATGTAATCACACAATAGATTGGTTGCATTAATAATAACAATAACATTGGTACAATAATAACAGCATTGGTTCATTACTAATTTCGAATTTGGGTGAGTGCACCGGTAAATGCTCTATCATTATTTTTTATCCAAATTTTTATGTTTTTTTTTGAAAATTTTTTGTGAATCACATTTTTTTATACTAATTGGAAGAATGTTGTAAAGTCTTGTTGCAAGGTATCTAAAGCTTCGTTGACCAAAAGTAGTATGAGTTATGGGAATTTGTAGTAAATCTTTGTTATTGTTTCGAGTATAGCGAGAATTTAGTCTTTTTTCATAGTATTTATGGAAGTTTGTGTATAAATGAGTGAGGATTGTTTTTGCATATATCTGACGAACGTCAAACACATTCATAATATTAAAGATAAAGTTCGAGTCCGTAATTAAGGGTAATCTAAGAATTATTTTTATAATCGTTTTTTGTGCCTTTATGATTGGATCTAGTGCTGATGCAGTACCGCCTCCCCATGCTATGATACCGTACTCAATAACAGATTGACAGACTGCAAAATAAATCATTTTCAAGTGTTGCAAGTCGAGAAAGTTTCGTATCTTTCTGAAAAAGTGCATGGTTTTTCTTATTTTGTTTGCAATTATTTGAGTGTGAAAATTCCATTTGAGATATGGATCAATTGTGAGGCCGAGATACTTTATCTGTGTAGTGCGCTCAATGTAGGGACACTGGCAATATTCATCGCAATTCATACATGTGTGTATTCTAATAGAGGCATCATCATGAGGTAATAAACTCGCTACTTGACTAAAACACTCGCCAAATGAAAACGGCTCTTAAGTACATATCCATTAATATTAGGTTTATCAATTTTATTTTATTTTACCAATTTTTTTATCAATTTTTAATTGCCTATTTCAAAAAAAAAAATTCCAGTGTGACGAATTCCCCGTGAGTGAGAAGGTGGCGCTCCAGCTGGCGGGGCTTCAGGCGCAGGTGTCCCTCGGGGAGCCCTCCGCCGCCCCCTCGGGCCCCCAGAACGCAGCCTACTACGAGCCCCATCTCTACCTGCCTCCCCGGGTGGCCAAATTGCGGCCGCACCCTCATTGGGTTAGTTGACTTTATGTGTTTTATTAGTTGCCACCACAAAATACATAGATCATTGAAGAAAAGTAATAAAAACTAACTAACACAAACCTAGATAAGTTTTAAGATTTTCACGGCCAAAAGCATTTTCGTTATTTGTTTTTGGGGTGTTATGCCGTGTTGCGCTACCTCCTTCTTTAGCCAACGTTTCGGACATCGTTGCAGTGTCCATCATCAGGGCAGATCCGGTAGATGTGTAATTTTTAGTCGTGAAGTGTGTGCTTATTTACTTCAAAGCGATACCGTGTCGCCAGCACCACTAACTTTCACCAGTACAAAATAATCGTGACAAGCAGTGGCGTCATCGCCGCGGAACGGAATAGAAAGTTCATTAAAACGTGGTATTTATGCTAGCCAGGGGCAAGTCCGTTTGCGAGATGCCGACGGAAGTGGCTCTATCTCTTAATGAAATCTAAAATCAGAAATCACAATGGTAAGAATTTAAGAAAAAAATAAAATAATAATAATAATTACAATGCTTAACTTTCACCAGTACAAAATAATCGTGACAAGCAGTGGCGTCATCGCCGCGGAACGGAATAGAAAGTTCATTAAAACGTGGTATTTATGCTAGTCAGGGGCAAGTCCGTTTGCGAGACGCCGACCGAAGTGGCTCCATCTCTTAATGAATTCTAAAATTAGAAATCACAATGGTAAGAATTTAAGAAATAGAATTACAATCGTTAAAGCGAATTTAGTCAATATAAATCAAAATGGTTTACCACGAACTGGCATTACTGTATACTTAGACATGGTTTTTTTGCTCTATTAATGTTAAATGAATTTTACTAGAATTAGAATTACACTGGTTAAAGCGAATTTAGTTAATATAAAGTTATAACACAAAATGGTTTACCACGAGCTGGCATTACTGTATACTTAGACATGTTTTTTGCGTTTAGCTTTGGTGTAGCCGTCAATCACCGGATACCAAGAGCTATTGAGCTTAGCTCCGTCGTCTCTATTAATATTAAGAGGATTTTTGTAGATTTCAATTGCCTCCGTAATAAGGCGTGCTCTATAAGTTTTGGGTCTTCCCAAGACCTCAGGAACAAATCCAAAGTAATGGCCGGTTTGATTAAGTGCTCAGCACGAAAGTGTTCTGCTATCCTTTTGGAGATCGTCCGCTCTGTTTGGCCTACATAAACCTTGTCACATCCGGAACAGCTGAGTTTATACACTCCATCTGCTTCCAGAGGAAACTTAGTCTTTGCAGACCTCAGTAGGTCTTGAATTTTAGTTGTGGCACCGAAGAAAGTCTTGATGCTATCTTTTCTCAACAGCCTGGCGATTCTGTCTGTCACATTGTGAACGTAAGGCAGGAAAGCGCAGCCTTTTAACTCTTGTTTAGCTCTGTCTTCGTTTGGTGTAGATTTGGCTCTTATGATTTGCCTTGTCTGACTTGCTGGGTAACCGTTGCGTTCCAGTGCATCGGTCAGCTTTGTAAGTTCTGCTCCAATTTTAGTTTCTTCACATATTCTGGTCGCTCGCGTCACCAACGTATGGATAAGTCCTCTCTTCTGCGCTGGGTGGTGATGCGAATCGGCATGTAGATACCGATTTGTGTGCGTTGGTTTTCTATATACAGTGTGTCCTAGATTACCATCTTCTTTTCGCATCACCTCCACATCTAGAAAAGGCAGGATTTTTGCATCGTTTTCCACATCCATTGTGAACTTGATTTTACTGTGGAGTGAATTAAGGTGATTCAGAAATTCATTCAGTTTCTCTGTTCCATGAGGCCAGATGGCGAAGACATCGTCAACATAACGCCACCATTTCTTGGGAACAGCTGAAGCTGTGTCGAGTGCCACTTCTTCAAACTTCTCCATAAAAAAGTTGGCAAGTACTGGCGACAACGGACTGCCCATAGCAACTCCTTCCACTTGCTCAAAAAGTTCACCCTGGAATGCAAAATATCCCGTTTTGAGACAGTGTTCAAAAAGTTTGCAAATGTCGTCCTCATAGATCTCCCTGAGCATTGTCATGGAGTCTTCTAGAGGCACATTTGTAAAAAGGGAGACTACATCAAAACTGACTAGGATATCGCCTTCCTCAGTCTTGACCTTTTTTAGCTTACTGATCAGATCTGTGGAATCCTTGATCCAAGATTCAGTTTTACCAGTTTGCATCTGCAGTAGTCTAGAGAGGTATTGGGACAGTTTGTAAGTAGGTGCGCCAATAGCACTGACAATCGGTCTCATTGGGATATCCTTTTTGTGTATTTTTGGAAGACCGTATAGGGCAGGAGTTCTGGAGGCTTTTACGAAAAGCCCAGATCGATCCTCTTTCCTAATACTAGAAGACTAAAAATTACACATCTACCGGATCTGCCGGATCTGCCCTGATGATGGACACTGCAACGATGTCCGAAACGTTGGCTAAAGAAGGAGGTAGCGCAACACGGCATAACACCCCAAAAACAAATAACGAAAAAAAACACAAACCTAATCTAACCTAACTTTGCCTGATCTAAACTAACTTAACTTATTACTTTATATTGTTACTTAGCCTGATCTACCTACCTTACCTATTGTTACTTAGCCTGACCTAACCTATTATTTAATCGTATTCTATTTTACTGGCACTGTTCTGTTTTATCTGGTTAATTCTTAGGGGCCGACAAGAACTTAAATAAATAAAATGTTATTTGGTTAGACAATATCATACTTTTTAATTTATTGTTATCAAGCTTAATTTTTAGTTATCCATTTTAATTTTACATAATTTCTTTTATATTCAATAATATTATTATTCAATTTTTAAAAACAGTTTATGTATTTATTAGCAAGTTCTTTTTTGCAATTATTATTATTACACGTGACAGCTGTTTCGCCTTCTGAACAGGCGCGGCCGGTGCCTCAAATTATAGGTGGTTCACCAAGCCATTCATAAAAAACGAAAGGTTGATATTATATTTAAAAAAAAATCTAGACATCATGCATAATTTTACATTATTTGTATCATGTAACTGTAATAGTAAAAATATCGTGCGATGTAAAAATATGCTGATGTCTAGAGTTTAATATAGTGAATTGACCTGCCAGGTAAGTAGGTATGTTTTATGTATCTGTTTGTAAATTCAAATAATAAAAATACATATAGCCTAGGAACTCATAATAAATTGTACAACGCAACATAACTAAAACGGCGCTCTAGTAATTATCCAATTATTATAGAATTATTCTGGTATTAATATTTTTAGAAGCATTTTACACTCCATTACTATTGATATTACATCTTTTAGAAGATTAGTGGAAAGGGTGGGTGTGATATCTATTTAAAAATACTCAACCTTCCAAAGATAATAATAATAACGCAATAATCCAATAATAATAATTAACACACAAGAAACGTTTCACTCTGCAGTGTGGATCGCCAATATCGCCATTTACTGTCGTGACAACTTCGATCAATGGGTGACAAACAAATAATAATGTCAAAAAGGTACATCCCAAGGGCTCGAACAAGATAATGTCACACGAGACGCATAGCTGACCCTTTGACTAATGGTTACATTTTAGAAGAGAAATATTATTACTTAATATTATCTTGTTCAAACCTTACTACCGCTGGAACCAAAGCTTCGGAATATTTCCGAAGAATGCCGAAGCTCTTCGGGTCGGCCGTGCAGCGCGCGGTCAGCCGATTTTTAGTATGACATGTTTCTGACGTTTTGGGATTTTTTACTACGAGCATCATTCAAATTACGGGGTGCTTAGCTCTGGCGCGTGGTTTGGCATTGTACCTACCTCGGTTCCTCGCTCCTAGCGGGTAGCCGCCGTAACTGGCGGGTGGGAACAATGCGTTTATTTGGCCGTAATACATTGTTATTTGTTAGATTGATAAATAATTATAATTAAATTTAAAGATTGTGCTCAATTTTATCAATTTAATAAATAAACACATTACGTAGAAATACGATGAGTTGTAAAATGATGTTGAATTTTTTTGGCGGTTCAGCGCCCCATTGCACATTAGCGCCAGCCGCGCCTGCTTCTGAAGGCATTCTCAAACTGTGGCTGACCACTTACGGACGATGTATTTGTATTATATCTAGATAGATACTTTTGATGAAGAACTCATTGACTTTATTTTTATTACGTGTGCCCTAATTGATTTCTCAGTAAAATGATGAGAATTATGAATGGTTAAAGTTTCCCTTTTAAAGTTTCCTCAATTACTGCATTGTTTACAATTGACTGAAAGTCGTTTGTCCCAAATTATGATTCAGGGATTTCTTTTTCCAGCATAATAATTAACTATTTTAATGGTGTCTATGGGCTTAGATATTGCCTTCTTGGTATACTGACATTTTTATTTTGTCTTTAGCCCTCCGCCCGTCATGCCTTTTTTGTAACGCGAGGTGTCGCGTGGGGTCGCTTAGGATCCCAAAAATAAATATGAATAAATTGTTATTATAGCATACATTTTATTGTTATTTTAACTGATTAGGTGATAATGACTGCATTGAAATAAAAAGAAATATAAAAAATTAGAAATTTATTTTCAATGCAAAAGGTTAAAAATCAACAAGGAACATTTTTTAATTTTGAATCATATTTTTTTAATAGAAAAATCTAACCAATTTCTATCAAACTTATAACTATTTGAGGTTGATTCAGACTTATTATTATTACAACAAAAAAATCAACATAATATAATGAAGAAACATATAAACTTGATATTTCATGGTATTTTGTTGATCTTTTTGAGCCTCACGCCGACACAAGTATCTCACATCGCACATTCGCAGACTGAATTTTTTCAGCTCTAGCCTCAAGTATAGTCCCTTTTAGGAAGCTACCTAAAGTAAGGAATCAGTGGGAACATTTAAAATGTACGTAATTAGCATTTCTGTAAAACCTGGGCTTTTAAAGACCCCACGCGACGGATCGAGGGTTAACTAAGACACAAATTCAACACTGAAATTGCAGTGCTTTGTACTGTACACTGGTGCGATTCTTCAATACCTTAATGCAGGGGTTAAAGAGTATCTATGTAGTCAAAAGTAGAGATGGATTATTTAAAAAACAGTTTGTTAGGATATGAAGAATGATCGCCTACACAAATTTTGCGTTTTTGATTGATGCAAAATTCTTTCACAAAATTGTCCTCTCCAGAACGAGTAGGTTTACTCCACTACATAACCTACCTTATAAAATAAACTAGCTGACCCGGCCACGCGTTGCTGTGGCTAACGAAACACAATGCCATCTACTGGGTGGTTACCCAACCTTTTAACTCACACCTTACATACAAATCAAATCCACACCGCCTGTTTGCCAGCCCGCTTGTCCACCACATACATCCATTACAACCAATTTACTCAAAACATTGACAAATTATATACCTAAACCTTCTTCATGAATCACTCTACCTATTGGTGAAAACCGCATGAAAATCTGTTAGTAGTTTTTGAGTTTATCGCAAACAGACAGACAGATGCGGTGGAGGACTTTAATTTATAATATGTAGAGATAAAAAAAAGCAATATGCTAATGCTTTCAGGTGAGCGTGATAGCGGCAGCACACCGCCAATACGGGGCCGGCCGCAGTGAGCTGACCGCCAAGGTGCTCTACCTCACCTGCGTCATGCAATACCCCCTGTACGGCACCACGCTGTTTCCCGTCATCTACAGAACCCACTGGCAACACGGTAACTTATTGTATTTAACCAACATATTATGAAATATTCAACAGTCCAATATGAGAAATTATTTGACACACATTATACAATAGAATCTGTCATTTTGTTGTATATACTGTGCTGTATTTTTGTACACTGTATTGGTGTGGAGAAATATAAGATCCATAAATGAGTTTTTTGTCACTTTTCGCAGCTAGACCAAATATTAATGTCCCAATTATGTGGCTTTATTCTTCAGGCCCCCATGTGCTGCTGGGAGTGAACGGCGATGGCCTGGTGCTGGTGAGACCTGAAGACAAGCAGGTGATGGCGGAGCACCGTTACCAAGATATAGAGTCACTCATGGTGGACCCCTCCGACTGCTTCCTCACCATCACCCTGAACCAGGCTGCCATGCACAATAACCAAAGGTAACGGACATCGTCCACAAAGTTGTGTAAACGAAACCAAATAAATCATTCTCACTAAATAACCAGAGTGGAAAATAAGTTAAAATAAAAAGCGCACATCTCAGTTAGTTGAGAGGTTCTGGGTTTGAGTCCCAGTTGCGACCATTATGTTTTTCTGTGTCTTGTTCTCTTTCATATTTTCGTTTAGATTGTTATTGTTATCTTCTTCTTCAATGGAAATAAGTAATTGCTTCACATTTCTTCAGACTGATTTGTGAATGGTTTGAAAACTTGACTATGAAGAGCATTGTTCCCAATGGTTATCTCCGCCTCCAACAGCGTAGACTGTTTTATCTCCCACCCTGCAGGGCTAACTTGCCGATAGTAATGTTGTTGGGGAAAGTTATCTTGTTGTTAAATAGAATCGCTTCCGATATTGATATACATATTTAACATTGTCCGGTCAGTGGCTGAGTTGGTATCGCGTTTGGGTTCCACCCAGGCATCACATGTTCGATTCCTTGGCTGGCTAAGTCCTCCATCACGACACAAGTAACATTTTTCGCTTACTGTGGTGGTGGTAGGAAATTTTCATAATTGTCAGGTTATTCGTAACTAGGGAATGTTTGATTTCTTTTTAAAAAAAAAAACATTATTTAAGCAGAGTTCAAACGGCTTGTTTATTGTTCCTGTTCATTTTTGCTGCTCGTACATTTACGAGTATGTTTTATTAACCCCGATGCACAAACGACAGGTGTTGTAAGTTTGACGTGTCTGTGTATGAGTTCTATCCAAACCAGGGGTGGGGAACCTTTTTAGCGTCGCGGGCCATTTGGATGTTCATACTTTAACCCGCGGGCCGCACTCCGATTTCTGTCTCGAATTCGAATCAAAGAACTGGTTTTACTGTAACTAATTAAAAAATTGTTACGTTACTGCCAACACCCTTTAATTAAAGCTACACTCAGAATAGGCAAATGGTTTTTCCGAAATTCTGGCTGCATGTAGTCTGCAACCTGAATTTTATAACTGCACTTTGAACATGAGAATGGTTTCCGTCAAAATGCATCAGCAGATGAAATCACAACTGCAATTTTTCGTTGCATTCTGAACATGGAGCTAGTTTCAATTTAGATTAAATTTGCATGCGGGGAAATAAAATGGCTTTCCTCGAATTCTGGCAACATTAACTAAGAAATTAAAATTTTATAAATGCACTTCCAACATAAGAAATGCGTCAGCAAATGAAATCACATCTGATGCGTTTTCGTTGCATTCTTAACACAGAACTGGTTTTAATTACAGATTGAATCTGTACGCGGGAAATTAAAACTATACTCAGAACGTAAAATTGCTTTCCTCCAATACTGGCAGCACAAATGCAACTACAAATTTATAACTGTATATTTATGCACTTCACACACGAGAATGGTTTCTTACGAAACGCATTAGCGAGATAAAACCCAACCTGGAATTTTTTCGTTGCATTCTAAACACAGAACTGGTTTTAATTATAAAGTGAGTTTGTACGCGGGGAATTAAAACTCCACTCAGAACATGAAAATGGCTTTCCTCAAACACTGGCAGCACAAAGTACTCAACTAGAATTTCATAATGCGTCAAAAAAATTAAACCCCACCTGGATTTTTTTTCATTGCATTCTAAACACAGAACTGGTTTCAGTTATAGGGTGAATCTATACGCGGAGACTTAAAACTACTGAGTGTTGCCATTTTACTGAGTACATGAAAATGGCTTTTCTCTAATACATCAGCAAAAAAGCAACTAGAATTTTTTAAGTGCACTTCAAAAACGAGAACGGGTTTCTACAAAATGCGTAAGCAGACGAAACCTCACATGGAATTTTTTCATTGCATTTACACACAAAACTGGTTTTTCCGTCAGAGCGAATTGGATTGTGAGTCCCCAGCTTTAATTAATACTGCACCTAGAACACCAAAATGGTTTTACCTTCGAAATGCGTTATGGTTAGCAGATGAATCCGCTATAGAAATTTGCACTGTGAACACAAGATTGGTTTTACCTTTGGAATGAATCTGCATAGGATTCCACAAGTCAACCTGCTTAAATAAAGTTGTACTCTGATTACGTGAATGGTTTTTCTACATTTTGTAGCATATTTATTGTCCGCAATATAATTTTATATTTATTTAACTAATTACGATAAATTACTTGTAGTGATTTTTTATACCAGAAGTGTGGCAATTATTATGGCATTAATGTTTGTATTATAAACAAAATGTTAAGGGACGTGTTTGACTTAATATAACCAGTGATTCCTGACTTTATTTGGGGAGATTGTTAAATCTAGCTTTTAATTCATCATCGCTTTGTTATCGAATAATTTCGTGCTGCAGATTATCAGGTACATTCGATACGGTGTAGCAAATATTTTCAAATCCGTTTGCTCTCTTTTCACATCCTTAAATCGTTCATTAAATGCGTCACTTAATTTCGGGCAATCACCAGCGTATTCAAACGATGTAGAATGCTTTTGTCCTTGCAGTGTTGGAAAATGCGTCGTGTCATTTATTTCGAGTTACTTTCCACAGCCTTAATTTAGTTTCAAATGTTTTCACGTTTCACTCAGCTTCAACTTTTCTTTTCTTTGTAGTTGTCATTTATAGGATTTTATTGATTTATTATCCACTTTACCTACGCAACGATGACTAGAAAATATTTTTTATGACTGACTGCCTAATATTCCCCTCTGAATAAAGTTGTTATCAATCCTGAAATATCGAGAGTGTCCCTTACAAGAAAATTAAAAGTTCTGATGGAATTTAACTATCGTTTCACAATAACAAATTAAAATAAAAGTAAAATGGGAGGTTTTGTCACGTTTTCATTTGTATCTAAACTACTTGCTAGTAACAATTTTGTAATAACGTCTTAAAAATGCACCTGAAACACCGTGAAAAAACCCATCCCGTTCTGTGTAATTTTTTGTGGTTCTTTCAGCAGGTCGCACCAAAAGAGCCGGTGGGCCGCACCAAAAGGCCTCGCGGGCCACATGTGGCCCGCGGGCCGCAGGTTCCCCACCCCTGATCTAAACGAATGGATCGATTATGATGCAGTTTTTTTTTTAAAGCTTACATGTTCGAGATGGTTCTTAGCCACAATTCATGAAAATCTTTTTAGACGTTTCAAGGTCATCAGCTCTTTTTTGTATTGGGGGCTAGTAAAAATTTTGAAAATTATAAATTTACTTGTGTGTATCTTTAAAACCGAATTGAAATTGTATTTTGTAATGTTTTTGAAATAAAATGATTAAATTGAAAAAAAAAAAAATTGAATTGCGAGTGGAAAGACCACCGTTTAGAATTGATGCTTTGCGTTGCTTGAAATGGTTTTAGCCTTGTTTGGTGATCAGATCTGAATTGCTACTCTGAACCTGCTTCTTCCCCATCTCCTTCCCTTCTCCTCCACGTTCAGCTTCACAACGTATCCCAATCCCATGGTTCCAAATTACTCCTACATTATATATAGTATATCAAAGTACCTATTTTTTTTTTTTTTTTTTTAAAGCGGAGACGGTTTACCATTGGTTCCCGTGAGTACTTAGGCCATGGGCCCATTGTACTTTCTCCCATATTACTTCAATCCTTTAACAATAACCCAGTCCCTTTAATAAAGTTCACCAGAGTTGTTATCGAATATGTGGCTAGGTCTTCTGGTTCTACAACATGTCTCCCCAGGTATCTGAGCCTAATTCCCACCAGGGCAGGACATTGGCACCTTAAGTGAATTGGAGTCTCTTCATCCTCTTCACATTTTCTACATCTACTGGTGCTTTCCACTCCCAATAGCTGCATGTGTTTCCTGAGATGGCAGTGTCCCGTTAGTAGGCCTACCAGTTCCCTCAGCGAGTTTCTATCCATATCGAGTAGTTTCCTGGTCCGTCTGGGGTCGGGTCCGTTTATGAGTACTTTGGATTGTCTCATTCCGGGTGCCCTCTCCCATTCCTTCCAGTGCTGGGATTTGACCCACCTCTCGATATGTAATTTGGTGTGGCAAGCTGCTACTCCTACGGCCGGCTCAGATCCCGCAAGTGGTGCTTTCGCCCCTTTCCTTGCTAGTTCGTCAGCCCGCTCGTTGCCCTCAATACCCTTATGTCCTGGTACCCATATCAGGGTTATTTTATTGATGGTAGCGAGTTCTGTAAGAACGGTTCTATATCCCATCACCAGTCTGGAGTCGCATCGGTTACTTTCCAGTGCCATAAGGGCTGCCTGGCTGTCAGAACAAATAGTTATGTTCTTATTCCTGTACCCGGTACGTATATTCTCCTGTGTGCAGGCCAAGATGGCTTTCATCTCAGCCTGAAACACAGTGCAGTGTATTCCTAGAGGTATACTTAGTTCCCTCTTGGAACCCTGCAAACATACCCCAGCCCCCGTTCCTTCCTCCATTTTGGACCCATCTGTGAACCAGATTAGTTCCTGTCTGGAGGTTGGACCTGGGACCATGTCCCATACTCCCGGGTGGGGTACATCACATCAAACTGCTGTCTGAAGAAGTATTCGACTTGTTTGTCGTCCTGCTTCATTCCAGCTGTCGGGCTAATTGCCCTCAGTCTTGTTCCGATTGTGGTAGTACCTAAGCACAGCAGTCAACAGCCACAAAAACATTATTCTAGAATGGCAACACTGACATTCTAGTTTCTTCCTCCGGCCGCTGTCAGAAAATAAAAATGATGAAATTCTTTCTTGGTTATTCGTTGGTTCGGGCTTCTGTGCGCGGAGATTACTATCCTCATAGTTAACTCTCCGGTTTAAATTTATTGTCGTATAAAATAATTTATAATTTTAAATATACCGGAGTCAGATAAAATAAAATCCAATTTATTATTTCAAAGAAACCCGTGACATTCCCATAACCCGTAACCTGTAGGCTGCCGCCATCGCCGCCCCCTCTATTTCTAAATTTAGTGGGGGTAGATCTAGCAGCACTCCCATGGCTAGTATTGGAGGGGTTCGCATAGCTCCTGTGATTCCTCTGCATGCAAGTCCCTGTATGTGGTTGAGTGTGGCCATCACTGTTTTCAGTGTTGTTCTCCTCCACCAGACCAAGGCTGCATGCATGAGTCTTGGTTTTACAACGGCTGTGTACAGCCATCGCATCATTTTGGGTTTGAGTCCCCATGTTCTGCCGCAGATTCGCCTAGTTGCCCACATGCGAGCACAGGCTTTTCTGCTTACAGTTTCCAACTGGTTTTTCCAGCTCAGTTTGGCATCTATGATGACTCCGAGGTACTTAACCGTGTCAGAGGGTTCTACTTCCTTTCCGTAGAAGGTTGGATTGCTCCATCCCTCTAGTTTCCTTTTGCGTGTAAAGATGACTAGTTCTGTCTTGTCTGGGTTGACCGACAGCCCTGTTTCTTCACACCATTCTTCCACTGTTGCCAGTGTTGATTGTATGAGGCCTCTGGTCGTGTCTGCATCCCAACACCTTATTATGGTTGCGATGTCATCCGCGTACCCTTGAGTATACAGGCCCTTGTTGTTGAGTTTCCTGATGAGGTTGTCCACTACCAGGCTCCACAGCAAGGGTGATAAGACCCCCCCCCTGTGGACACCCTCGCGTCACCAATACTCTTTTCATCGTAAGAATCCGACCTGAAAGCATGTTCTTCAGTCACCTTCTAGTGGTTTTGTCGAGTCCATGTCTTTCTGCCGCTTCATCGATGGATTTAATAGTGGTGCAATTGAATGCTCCCTCTATATCCAGGAAGAGTCCTACCGCTAGCTCCTCGGTTGCCTGCGCCTGCTCCAGTTTGTATACCAACCTGTGCAGTGCCTTGTCATCCGACTTACCTGGTTGATACGCAAATTGTAACTCATGGAGAGGGTTTTCTCTCAGTGCCCCGTCTCTTATGTGTCTATCCATTAGCCTCTCCATTGTCTTTAGAAGAAAAGAGGTGAGGCTAATTGGACGGAATGCGCCTGGTTGGTCGTAGTCAGTTCTCCCTGGTTTAGGTATGAACACTACCCTTGTTTTCCTCCATGGTGTGCGGATGTATCCGAGGGCGCAGCACGCCCTCAGGATCTTAGTTACCGGAAGCAAGATTGTATCTAGGCCCCTCTGAAGAAGTGCCGGAAAGATACCATCTTCTCCCGCGCTTTTAAAAGGGTCGAACCCTTCGATTGCCCATTTAACTTTGGAGGGAGTCACTATTTTAGCTGCAGTGTCCCAGTCCTTACCTTCCCGCATAACTCGGGCTGGTGGTGGCCCGATGTCACCTGCTTCTAACTTTTAGTAGCCGGGAAAATGTTTCCCCAGCGGTTCCTCCAACTCCTCCTCGCAGTTATCGGTGAATCTTCCATCGGCTTTCCGAAATGGGCCTTTGGCTGCCCCTGGGTCTTAAGCAAGGATTTTTTGAATTCTTGCCGCCTGCGGGATAATAATAATAATAATAATTGGCTAATTTATATAGCGCCGTTTTCGTGGAAAATCACCTCAAGGGCGCTGTACAAATAATATATAAAAGAATTAATATTACTGGCTTAAAACTAAGATTTACAATTACAACTAGTGACTTACATCTAAGACTTATAGCTACTTATATTACTGGCTTACAACTAAGATTTACAATTATAACAAGTGACTTACATCTAAGACTTATAGCTAGTGACTTATGACTAAGACATATAGATTCTAACCTAAAACTGGTGACTTATTAACACACATATTTACAATTAAGATTAGCGCCAGAAGAAGTAGGAAGTTTTTACATAATATTACAATTCGAGAATACGGGTGCAAAAAGTATAATGAAAGTTAGCTGGATTTACGGGAAGGTATAGACATTTTAAATAAATTAATAAATTTAATAGTCGATCTTTACTGCATTAAGGTGATTCATCGCTCACCAGTAAACAGATTGAGGTATCACAATTAACAGATTACATTAAGGGTATTCTCAAAATAAATTTAGAAAATTTACACCGATAGATGGCGTTATTTTCAATATTGTCGAATAAAACGCTTTTAACACGTTATGCTTTTTAATATTGGGATGAATTATTGGTTCGCGAACGTACATAAGATATAGTAATCTGCTTAAATAGTTTTGGATACCTATACTTTTATAATGTTAGAATGCGGCTGAAAAAAGCACAATTTTATTATAAAATTAACACGTAAAAAATACATCCCGCGCGCGTTCATACAGAATTTTATTTTACCCAACCGAAACATATTTGCGAAAAAGGTGCGTTTCATAAATTTAACGGTAAAACTCACGAGTTCGAAAGAGACGGAAGATAAGAGGTTTGTTGGATTCAGTAAATTAGATCAACACCCGGGAAGATAGAATAATTTATAAAAAGGGCCGGCTAGGTTACAAGAGCATACCTTGCGGTTGCTGGCGTTAACTGGGCCCTTTTTTAAAGACCGCTTGCAAACTTACTTCGCTGCGTACGATATTCGGGCAACAGCGAAGTCCGTATTACATGGTTCCAGAAAACTGTATTGTATTTTTTTCTAGTGAATTATTTGTTTTCCAACGAAAAGTTCCAAGTTTTATGGAGGTGTCCGTAAATATTATGTGCTGCTGCCGAAAATTTCGCACTCCTTCAAAGCCACCTGTAATTTTATAACACTCTTTAGATGTAAAATTAATGAATTTCGACGTAGATACCTATCGCTTCTGTAGAAAAATCGTCAACAGTATTTTTTCTTGGTGGAAGTTGTTTATCCTTCAAAATAATGCAATACCTCTCATTTTTTTTTGTCTTCCCTTCACGTAAATTAAGCATCACTTGCTCAATGAAGAACGTTGAAATTAAATTTTTTGAAGTAAAACTTCTTTACCCACGTTCGACACTTGGGAGTAAACTGGTGAATGCGTTACGAAAAGTGGTGATTTTTACGAAAAATGACATGCGAACGGTAATCGATGCGAACGGTAATCGATGCGAACGGTAATCAATGTCATTAAAAAAGGAAAACGAAGTGCAACTTTTGCCCAAAAAGACAATAAAAGAACGCATGAGTGTGTACTACTGTGCGAAAAGCAACAAACCATATTGTCTGGAATGTCAATATCAATTTATTTATTTATTTATTTTTATTTTATGTGCATCTATATAAAAAGGTTTACATATATTTTTTTGGCCTTGCCTGTCTCACTAGGAAATCCTGTGTCGAGACAGACTAGTTTACAAATATTTTATAAATATTAAATAAAGTACACTTTTCAATACAGCAAAAATATTTGACAAAAATTTTCAGGTTGGTTAGTGGTAACAATAATGAGATAGAGGATTATATTTGGGTGAGGTGACTAATTATTGCACGACCTTTTTCGATGATCCATTGTTTGATCAGTATTTTGTATTTGTTAATATTATTCGATTGTCTTGTTTTGTCAGGTAGGTTATTGTATATTTTAGGCGCAATGTATTTGAAATTTCTTTGACCAAATGTTGTGTTTGTTTTAGGTGTTTGTATGAGTTCTTTGGTTTTGTGCCGTGTGTTTACAATATTTTGGGTATTTTCATAAAATGTACATGTTTTATTTTTAAACAGATGAGTTAAGATTGTTTTTGTGTAAATTTGTCGAATATCTAATACAGGGAATTTTTTGAATATATCTACAGTGCTTGTTATTATGGGAACTTTAAGAATGACTTTCATAATTAATTTTTGTGCCTTCGATAATGAATCTATAGCTGATAGTGTTGCACCTCCCCATGCGATTATTCCATATTCAATGATTGATTGACAAAGAGAGTAATAAACAATTTTCATAGATTTGGAATCTAGTATGTTTCTAATGTTTTTGAAGAAATAAATATGTTTTCTTAGTTTATTCGTGACAAGTAGGCCCAATGTAACCCCAATGTCATATGTTATTTTATAAGTTAGTTTTTATAAGTAGTGGTTTCGTAAATCACGTCTATCTCCATTACTAAACAACATATCGGATTGCAATTTTTTATATTCTCTTTGCTGTAACATTGTCTACAATTAATGTCAATCACAACGGTGCTAAAGAAGTTTTGACTTCAAAGTTATTACAAAATTAATTTTTCGTCGTTTGCTTACTATTTCTTTTTGGTGTCACTTTTTCGTTTCAACCAGGTTCAAATCATAATGGTGCTAAAGAAGTTTTCACTTCAAAGTTATTACAAAATTAATTTTTCGTCGTTTGCTTACTATTTCTTTATGGTGTCGCTTTTTCGTTTCAACCAGGTTCAAATCACAACGGTACTAAAGAAGTTTTGACTTCAAAGTTATTACAAAATTAATTTTTCATCGTTTGCTTACTATTTCTTTTTGGTGTCGCTTTTTCGTTTCAACCAGGTTCAAATCATAACGGTGCTAAAGAAGTTTTCACTTCAAAGTTATTACAAAATTAATTTTTCGTCGTTTGCTTACTATTTCTTTTTGGTGTCACTTTTTCGTTTTAAACACGTTCAAATCACAACGGTGCTAAAGAAGTTTTCACTTCAAAGTTATTACAAAATTAATTTTTCGTAGTTTGCTTACTATTTCTTTTTGGTGTCGCTTTTTCGCTTCAACCAGGTTCAAATTACAACGGTGCTAAAGAAGTTTTGACTTCAAAGTTATTACAAAATTAATTTTTCGTTGTTTGCTTACTATTTCTTTTTGGTGTCGCTTTTTCGTTTCAACCAGGTTCAAATCATAACGGTGCTAAAGAAGTTTTCACTTCAAAGTTATTACAAAATTATTTTTTCGTCGTTTGTTTACTATTTCTTTATGGTATCGCTTTTTCGTTTCAACCAGGTTCAAATCAATTAACATAATTAACTCTGCAACAATCATACCTATACTGCTAAAAGAAGTTTAATTTTAATAAAAACCTAAATGCTTTATCGTGTTTAACGGGCTCTTTCGCCAAGGACGCAAGCTGTATGTAGGTACCCTCATACCGGCTTGCTTTTCGCCGTGAGGAGAGCTATGTTTGTCAAAAAGCAATAAATGAGTGATACCTATTTGTCAAAAGGATCTGTTCCTATATTTGTATGCATTGAATTTATCAAATAAACAAATTGGTGATTATTACTATTTCTGAGAAATGGTTTCTCGTGCGCTCAATCAACGGCACATTTACATTATTTACAACTTGATTATACGTAATAAAAAATTAGTTTGTATTTAGGAGTTTGCTAATAGGTAATAATAATATTATTATGAGACGATGTAGGAATGTGAATATGACACAATAGTGAAGGGTAAAAGAAGTTGGAGACGCCCGAGGAAGACATTTCAATTTGAGTGGCGGGTTATGGTACCGCCGCCCCGGGAACCATTTATTGAAAAACCAACATACGTCACCCCAAGTGGTTCATTATGTTTGATGACTTAGCAGGGGTTCCCAGGAAAGGGCGCGAAACGTGATGGTTACACAGTAAATAAATAAATTAGATGATAATTACATTCCCTTCCTACCAACCTACATAGAAAATGTTTGTAGAAATAATATACAGTATTTCACCCATTCTGGGATTCGTTTCTTCCCAGAATATTTGTTTATAAAATGTATGCCTAATGTTTTAGAATAACGCTAAACTGTGTTCTGAGAAAATAATGTTATTTATTTATTTTTACAATAGCTACAATAGGAAAATAATTTCCTCCAGGGCCGATGTCATCTTTAGGGATGCTGTGTGGATGGTATTTTAAAAGAAAGGAAGGAGATAATGTTCTGAAAAGGAAAAAGGCAATAGGCGTGGCTAGGAATCTGGGTTCAGTGGGTTCAGGAGTGACGGACGAATGAATCCGTCCCTCCCACAGCGGAGCAAAGCGATGGCTCAAAAGAAGAGTGCAGGAAGGCTCAAATGGTCCCCCTCAACCAGTCCCTCCCAATCGGATTTATGTAAAGCTCAGCACCTCTAATTATATCTCTGTGTCTTGAGGTAATTTTTCCCAAACAACGGCGCAACCGAGTGAATCAATTATTTGAAAACGGTCAGTCAGAATAACAGAAGAGATATATGAAGACTGACAGATCGTATATGTGTCATGTGACAATGTAGAATGTAGAAACCCACGCAGCTTGATTTATTAATTTTATTGTTTAGTAAGTCGCAACAACAAAATAATTACCTAGGCAAATCTCTAGTGATAGTTACAGTTTTATGAAAGTTCTAAATTGGTACAGTGGGCCTTATTCTCATTATGTAGTTAATTTCGCCTCTTTTACAGCGTGCCTCGATTGCAAATATTCCCTGCGCCCAGAAACAATAAAATCAGAATAGCAACTTGACATTTTTCGACAAATACTACACCATAATGTGCTAAAAGTGTGCACGAGACGAGCATATCGAGACCGCTCGCACTGTTTGTCGCCTTCTAACATACGGATACCTATTACCGCGCCCGCGCCCCGCGCCATGTGGTGTAGCGGAATTTAGCTACTCGTGTCGAACGTAAATCTGATGAAAAATAATCACTTTTGTTAATGTAATTACTTGGTTATTATAAGTCATATAACAGTGAAATTTTCGTTCGCGCTAATTTCATTATTAGTATTATTTTTATGTACTAAAGTAAATACAATATTATCTGTAGTTTTCGAATGCGGGTGAAAAACAGTTTGTATGAGAATTGTCGCTTCTGTTTCACCTTAAACAGATTGAGTTAACTATAAACAAAGAGAAAAGAGGAAAAAAAAAAAACTATTAAAAATTGCAAAGTTTAAATAGAATGATGAATTTATGGAAAGGAGTATCGGAAAAAGTGAGTTTTCAGTTTGGATCTAAATTCCGCTGAGTTGGTTATGCATCTCAATTCCATAGGAAGTTTATTCCAAGCTTCGGGGCCGGATACTGCGAATGCACGATCACCAAACTTAGTGTTCGGATTTCGCTTAGGTTCTTTCAACCTTCCAATTGCAGAAGATGTCGCTGATCTAAGAGTTGACTGCCTTAGACCAATATTTTCCGGAATGCATAGTTCAGAGATATAGGGAGGAGCCATTTCATTTATAGATTTAAACACCATCCAGCATAACTTGTATTGGATCCACCTCCCCGCAGATGGATGGATGGTTTCCACCTCCCCGCAGTACTTCTCCTAGGAGTCTGTATTGGCTATCCGGATTGCTTCCTTGTACTCTTTCTGGTATTGCTTGTGAGCATCCCAGTTTCCAGATTTTTTAGCCCTATTGAAAGCTTGCCTTACTAGTTTCCGTAGCTCCTGCAGTTTCCTGTTCCACCACGGCGTTTTATCCCTGGTACTTGTCTTCAGAGGACAGCTATTTTCGAATGCCCCTATCATCGAGTCCCTCAGTATTTCTACTGCGTCCTCAATTTCTTCAGGGCAGCCGTATTTAGCTGGGAATCTAGTCATTCCTATTTTTAGTTCCTCTGAATACCGAGTCCAGTCAGTTGCTTTTGGGTTCCTGTATGTGTCGGTCCCCGTTTTATTGTGTGCCTGCTCTCCCTCTGATGAGAATGCAGGCCCGTGGTCTTTCCCCCGACTCCTTGTAGTAGAGTAGACCCTGGTCCATGTTTAGTCCTCTGACCTTCTCCCTGTAAGTCCAGGGTTCTTGAATCAGCGCGACATCCACACGGTCCCGGGTAACTCTCCTGTTGAGCACAGCAGCCGCTGCAGGGCTGCGATGTAAGTTTATTTGGATGAAATGTAAGTTTTTAGCCATTTTTTTCCCTAATCCTTACCCTTTACGTCCTGTATCCGCTCCTCGGTGTTGGGTCCGCGCACCGTGAAGGTGGCCTTCCTTATACCGACGTGCGCCGTCATTCCCATTTCCCGCAGCACCTTCACACTGTCCTCGTCCACGCTCATGATCAGGCGATATCTATCTTTCTCCCTGATCGAGTCGTGGACGATCCACTTTTTTCTGTAAAGCCGCGGGGTCTGGTTCTCCAGCTGTTGCAGCAGCCTCTCGGTGCTTACTGCACCGTTTTCAGGGATTACCGCCTTTACCTCCACATACTTCGGCAGTTCATCTTGTTAGGGTCAATTGAATAGCCAATAGTTGGCTATTTATTAAAGGGATTTAATTATGGTGGCTTTGCCGGTTAGCACCGGACGCGCCAGGATCTGATCCCGAGGAATCCTCAGAATCAGACCCGCCAAATCGACCAGCACAGCGGTAGAGCAGAGTTCCCCCCCTCCCAGAGCGGGGAATTATGTTCTAAGATGTCAGGCATAGGCAGGAATTACCAGGTTTTGTAAATAAAATAAGGTTAATTATAAATGGACTAACCGTATAGGTTTATTTCAAATATTGCATGTAATAGTACAGATAGGAAAGAACTTACCCCCACAGACCATAACCGAAAACTAAAGCTAAAGTAATCTGACTATTAACGCGGTTGTTTAGACGATGAGGGATCCACCCGGTGACTAAGGTTGGTGCAACGGCCCACGTCCCACGGTGATGCGAGCTGACTATATTGGTGGCAGGAATCCTCTGGCATCTGCAGCATGAGCGAATACTCTGGCGCGAGCAAATAAGGCCACTCCACGACCCACGGTGAAGTAAGCTGGCGCTGATTGCAAATGATGTCCTCTGCAGCATGAGCAAATACTCTGGCGCGAGCAAATAAGGCCACTCCACGACCCACGGTGAAGTAAGCTGGCGCTGATTGCAAATGATGTCCTCTGCAGCATGAGCAAATACTCTGGCGCGAGCAAATAAGGCTACTCCACGTCCCACAGTGAAGTAAGCTGGCGTTGATTGCAAATAAACAGAGTCACGCACGTGTATGGTGAATTGATACACCAGGAGATTTCCTGGCAGAGATCGGGTAGAACATTATATTGGCCGGAAATCATACTAGCCCACGGTGTTTCTGGGACTAAAGGCAGGGGCGTTTACTGTCCAGATTGAAATTTCCTATTCCTAAACAAAATACAATTCGGCCATGTGTGAACACAACATTTTTTTCCGGAGCGCGACTCGCGGGGTCGAAACCATAACGGGAACTCAAATAAACTTGTAACGGCACTATAATAACCGCCCGAACTTTACGGGAACTTCTCGAATCTATGATTTGGCACCGATGCACTTCATATTCCCCGATTATCTCCGAATGCCCGACTCGACCTCCGGCGGGCCTTTTGCCCGCCGGGGAAGTGCCACCATCCCATTTCCGCTCCTCTCTGGTGTTGCCAGGATGAAAAACAATAGACAATGCTATCGTGCCGCCTCATAGACTCCAGTTCTAACTTAAAACGACAATTAACCTATGTTTTATACATAACAATCTAACCCTACCACCTCCAGGTTGCAACCCTGCCATATCCGTAAGGTCGGCACTATCTCCCTCAGCCATTTCTCTGACTCCTTGTCGGAGCAGGTCATTCTCAGGACGCCCTTCTGAATGAAGCACTTGTCGAATCCGGGGTGTATTTTTTCCTCGCAGCCCCACTGTGTCTTTTTTTGCGAATGCGAATTTTCCTCACGTCATCCGTAAGGGCATTCACCGCATCTTTTTCCGCGGTGGCTGTTGGACGGTCCTCCTTTACGTCCCCCCTTCTCCCCCAGTTCCTCGAGGGTCCCGGTTGTTGGGGGTTCTTAAAGGAGTTAGTTTGCAGGTCCCGTGAAGGTCCCTGCTTACCCGCATCTGAATCTCTTGGAGGATCCAGTCGCGTTATGTTATTTTGAGGTTCCTCTTTTCTTGGGTTCCCCGAGGGTCCCACAAGGGAAGAGTCCACCTCGATGGTCTCATCTCTCCTTTCCACACCCTCTCGGTTCCTCGAAGGCCCCAAGAGGGAAGAGTCCACCGAGGTGGCCTCATCACTCCCTTCCTCTCCCCTCAGGTTCCCCAAGGGCCCCTCATCGTTTATAATTTTATAATTTATAAATTTTATAATTTTATTTATCTTAAAAAATGGAACATGTTACAGTGTTACTTTTCCTCTATTAAAAGCATTTGCTTGTGGATGGAGGAGCTTGTGGATACATTTTAAATATTTACAATTTATACAGTCAGGTGTTTCACATAATATATGCACAGATTCACAGTTAATATACATACACCGTTAAAACACAGTTTATGGTTGTTTTATTTTTATTAAAGCTCTTATTTGATCCCACGAGTATCTAGGGAAATAAATGGTCCACCCCAGCAGAGCCCCGAATGCTGGGGTAAGGTCTAAGTACTCCGAGATTCCTCCTTGTGTCTCGGAGGCACCGTTCGTGACACTGTTCCCCAGTGCCATTCAGCCCTAAGCATGGTAGCTAACACCTTAGCTTGGGATGGCTATTGCAGGTCGTATTTCTACTCCCTGAACGATGGGTTCGCCACACTCCCTACGCTAGGTCCTCTTACTGGAGGCGAGGGTTTTTCTGTAGGGGTTTTCCTTCCCTTAGCTGGGAGGTTCCGGTTTTATGGCGCCAGAGTTTCGCCATTCGCCCCCTCTCTGTCGGCTATGACCGGAGATCACATTGCCCAGGGGTCGCGGGGCCGTGATGACCGCTCGTGGACGCCAGAGAGTTGGACTTGTTGGTAGTGCTGCTGACGCGGCTATGTCGTTTGTGGTATTTTTTTTTCCGAGGCACACACCATCCAGCGCGATGTGTCCCCCCACAACCTACCAACCATTCGACCCCCTCAAAGTACCTAAATAAACATTTCATTTCCAGATGCCTCGTAGTCGAAACCGAACAAAAGGTGGAAATCGCCGAGCTCATGGTGTCCTATCGCGCCGGCCTCGGTGCCTGGCTTCGCGAGGACGAGGCACCACCGCCTGGGGGGAAGGGGGGCACTCCGGCGGCCGAGAGGGCGCGCCTTCACGCCGCCTTGTCCGCCGCAAGGAGGCTGGCCGTCGACTCGGGCCTGCTGAGACGACCGCATGATCCTGCCGCCTCATTTTTGCGGAATACACTGAGGAGGTAATGCTTTGTTTAATTTGGGCTTAATTTAATTTGCTCTCAATAACTACCCAAATTTGTAAGCAGTTCATATGTTTGTGTATTAATATTTGGAGGTATGATTGAAGAACGCGGTCGAATTAACTATTATTTAAACCCTGTAATATGTATATGTACTTGTGAACGCTGAGTCCATGGAGCAAGTTGATGAGTTTGGGTATTTGGATAGAATGTTTTTTTTTTTTTTTACATAAGCTCCACACAGGAGGCCCTGAGAAAATAATTCCCCACAGGGCCTATGTCATCTTTGGGGATGCTGTGTGTGGAGGGTCTTTTTAGGAAAGGAAGGAGATGAAGTTCTGGGAAGGAAAAGGGTATTAGGGGTGGGTAGGAATCTGGGTCAGTTTGTCCAGGAGTGATGCACATATGAATCCATCCCTCCCACTACGGTGCAAGGCGGTGTTCCGAGAGAGTACGGCTGGAGAATTCAAAGGGGCTCCCTCAACCTGATCATCTCTCCCGATCCGGCCTGCCATACAACTGGTTGACAGACGCATCCGCCGCTAAGACCCGGACAAACCTTACCCCATGAACCCGGGCACCCCTGCTAAATCACCAAACGTAGCGAACCACTTGGGGTATCCTATGGCAGAGGTGTCGGTAATCCAATAAATGGTTCCGGGGACGGCGGTACCCATACTCGCCTCCCAAATTGACATTGACAGAAGGACGGATGGAGGACTGAATGTAGTTGTCGTAAGAAGCAAAGCCAGTCATCCGTAATGGAGTTCTTATACCAAACTTTGATGTATGGCAGTGAGCCAAATGGCCTTTTTTGAAATATCGATCGTCCCGTTGATTAATTAGACATCTTCCAAAAATCGAAAGTTGAGTTGAGTTGCAGTTACGAGGGTGGTCCGATAAGTACTTAGCCTACAAGAGAAAAACAAAAATTTTGGATTTTTTAATTTTTATTTCTCTACGTAATCTCCTTTTAGCTCGATACACTTGACCCAGCGATGCTCCAATTTCTTTAACCCGTCTGAAAAATACGTTTTCTGGAGATCTGCAAAGTAGGCCTCCGTGGCGGCGATAACCTCCTCATTCGACTCAAATTTCTGCCCAGCGAGTGACTTTTTCAAGTTTGGAAACAAAAAGAAATCGCACGGGGCCAAATCTGAAGAATACGGTGGACGGGGCAGCAGTTCGTAGCCCTATTCGACCAATTTGGCCGTGGCGAGGGCGGAGGTGTGAACTGGTGCGTTGTCATGGTGGTAGAGCACTTTTTTCTTCGTCAAATGTGGCCGTTTTTTCTGCAATTCGGCATAGTACAGCCCTGTGATCGTTTTGCCCTTCTCCAGGTAGCCTTGTGAATCCCAGAAAACGGTGGCCATCACCTTTCCGGCCGATAGGACCGTCTTCGCCTTCTTCGGAGCACGTTCGCCGGGTGAAGTCCACTATTTCGACTATTCCTTGGTCTCTGGTGTGTACCAGTGGATCCAGCCTTGTATAGCCTTGTGAATCCCAGAAAACGGTGGCCATCACCTTTCCGGCCGATAGGACCGTCTTCGCCTTCTTCGGAGCACGTTCGCCGGGTGAAGTCCACCATTTCGACTATTCCTTGGTCTCTGGTGTGTACCAGTGGATCAAGCCTTGTATAGCCTTGTGAATCCCAGAAAACGGTGGCCATCACCTTTCCGGCCGATAGGACCGTCTTCGCCTTCTTCGGAGCACGTTCGCCGGGTGAAGTCCACTATTTCGACTATTCCTTGGTCTCTGGTGTGTACCAGTGGATCCAAGTTTCGTCGACGGTCACAAAAGGACGCAGAAACTCCTTCGGATTGCGCTTTCGGTTACCTTGGTCTCACGGTTTCGCTTGTTGTCCGGAGTGAGCAAACGCAGCACCCATCGTGCCGACAGCTTACTCATGCCCAAAATTTCATGCAGGAAATGACCCACGCCGTCTTTTGAGATGCCTACTGTCTCAGCTATCTCGTACACCTTCATTCAGCGGTCTGCCAATATGAGATCGTGGATTTTTGTTATATTATCCTCCGTGGTAGCCGTTTTCGGGGCACCTGGGCGGGGCTCATCATATTGAAACTCGTTAAACCAATTTTTGACGGTCGCCATTGAAGGAGAAGAGTCACCGTACACAGCATCCAAGCGCTCTTTGATTTTGCTGCGCGATTTCCCTTCCAAAAACAAAAATTTTAACAAAACAAAAAAACGACTTCAAAAAATGCACTAAAAAGTAAAAAAATAATTGCGTATTCTTCTACAACTTAATAATCAACTTACTTTTTCTACTCATCCATATGTAGGTACGATTGTTATTTTTGGAGTCGGTGTCAGTCAAGGTAGGTTTGTAACTACATACATAGTTATAGGTGAGATGTGCTTGTGTCGCACGCGCGACTTGACGAGGTGAGAGGCGAGAGCGGGCCGCAGCGGGAGGGGAGCTGTCAAGTGAACACGCCGGGCCGGGTACCTGTCAAACGCTGTCAAAACAAAACTACGAGTCCGATTCATGCTGTCTACGAGAACGTACTACACGATAGTAAATTTCTCTTGCGATAGTGGCGCCATCGGGCGGTGAGGCTAAGTACTTATCGGACGGTCCTCGTATATGTAAAAGTACACCCTCTACCTTGTTCAAAACTCAGGTTACTCATAAACACAACCAAATCAATATTATAAAGCAGAAAAACTCCTAGTGAATTAAACTAAATGTTTATATTTTCTGGGTCACTACTAGTCCATTTCTAAATGTCATACTAACGTGCCGGACCGTTAATCCTCCCGGTGTTATTTTATAGCATATTAAATATGTGAAACGCAGACACGTATAAATAATAATATAATTTTATGGTGAGCATTTAAATATTGCTTTTGTCATTATCTCAAATTAGGATTTGGAGATATTTGTCTAATCGATATGTTTATAATATTTTTATCTTTCAGACTCAGCAAGCACCGCCTCGACAAGGGCAAATCCGACTCGAGCTCCATAAAATCGGAAGACTCTTGCGACTCGATCGGGGGCGCCGGCGAATTGTACAAAGGCTTCCCGCCAGGCTGGTGGTCCTTCAGCCGGCAACCCATCACGCACCCCTTGACCCGGCTGCCCGAGGCCGAGGAGCCCCAGGCTCTGGCCATGTTCGTCAGCGTGCTGGCATGGGCCGGGCTGGGCACGTCACCCGTAGCCGACGCCAAGGGCGAGATACAGCCCGGGGGCGCTGAGGAACATGTAGCCATCGCGCAGGGGCTCATGGAGAAGTGTCTGAGGAGTGAGTCTCTGCTGGCCGAGTTGTATATGCAGCTCATTAAACAGGTTTGCTATTTTTCGCTCCTGGTCCCTGATCAACTGATCCCCAGCTCATACCTTTTTCCTTCCCAGAACTTCCTCTACTCCCTTTCTCTAAATAACCCTCACTTTTCTCTAAATAACCCTTATTTTCCTCAGAGCCTTCTGTGTGGAGCTAATGTAAAAAAAACAACTTAAATTATATTTTTGAAGATGAAAAACTATCAAACTGACATCATAAAATTTTGTCTACATTTTCAACTCGCAATGTAATTTCTATTATGTGCTTATCGAACTTAGAAAATAACGATTATTATTTAAAATATTTTTGTGTTTTTAAATAACAAAAAAAATATTTAGAGTAGAGTGCTGAAACTCAGAGGAAGATAATTATAATGACTAGTAAATATATAAATAAATCAACTGATTTTAGACATCCTTGGAAAAAATCTTATATTTTGCAAATTATTTTTGAATCAAGAGCTATGAAAACATGCCTTTGAAATATGTGGAGACCACAGAAAGCTAACTTTCCATCAAAGTTTTTTTTTTTATTATTTTCAGTTTTTTATTGAAACATTTAAAGTTACAATTTTACAACATATTATAAATAACAATAATATTTCAATCACTCTCCTAATAAAGCAGCTGCTTGTCTACACCTTAAAACTCCGCTGCCTTCAATTTGCACAGTCACTTTGAAATATGACAACCCAATCTAACCTAACCAAACATTCCAGACATCGGACCAGCCGGAAGTGGGAGGGCGCGCCGCCCTGAGGATGTGGGCGCTAGTATGTGTATGTTCCGCCGTGGCACTGCCGTCGGCACGGCCTCTGCGGCGTTTGCTTCTCGCACACTTACGCGCAAGAGCTGCCGATCCTCATACACATCAGGCCAAATACGCAAGATTCGCTGAAAAGGTAATAATTGCACTGTGGCATTTTGATATATGAGTATATATGTTTTTATTAGTGTGTTATTACTAGGCGGACTACGAATTAAACCTTTTTTTCTGATGGAAGATTTGGTAGTGGAAGACCCAGGTATATTTTCTGGGCTGCAGTCTGCATGGTGAATGCGTATCCCTGATTATAGTAGGACACTTAATAAAGAACAAGAATTATAGCAGCTTAATTCCTCAATAGTAGTCACTGAAAAGTAAATTTAATCCCGAGTGTGAATGTGTTATCATGAGAGTTATATGTTTATTGTGTCTTCCTTCTTCTTTAGCCATATTAGCCCTGATGATGAATGCGCAACACGGCATAATAACCCAAAGATTAATCACGATTATACTTTCGGTCGCGAAAATCTCGAAACCATATGTACTGATTTAAAAGAATATTGTCAATGTCACCAACTTACATAAGATGTTTCAACTCCTAGGCCCAGACAGACTAATGAAATTAACTTCGGTTTATATCGGTCATAGTAGGCAATTTAAAAAATAAGATCAGATTCAGATAACAAATTATTAAATTATTTTTGTTATTTCAGGCGGTCCTGCGAACTGCCGCCGGCAGACGCCGTCAATGGCCACCGTCCCGAGCGGAGGTCCTCTGCTCGGCGGCCCGCCGACCTCTCCATGCTCGAGTCCATCTTCCTGACGGCCATTTCCACTCGCTGCAGTTCCACCCCGCCGCCACGGCCAGAGATCTGGTGGCCATGCTGGCTGACAAGATAGGCCTGAGTCCCACTGCTACAGGTTTGTTGGAAATATTATGATTAGGAAAGAAAAATGGCATTCCACAAGGCTCAGTGTTAGGACCACTTCTAAATTTTTATTTCATAAAATGAATGCAATCTGAAATTCGACCGATAAGGTAAACCTTAATTCCACTGCTGCATTTAAAAATGCAGAGATTCATGTTTATATCACATCAGGATTTAGTGAAGAAAAATAGCATTCCACAAGGTTTAGTGCCAGGACAGCTTTTCTTTCGTCAAATGAACACCATCTAAAATCTGACCGACACGGAAGACCTAAGATCCTAAGATCCTTAGGGTTTGTTACAATTCAGAGTGATTCATAGCAGACCGCAGGTTACTAGCAAACCCGGGCACACGTTGCTGTGGCTCACGAAACCTTTATAACCAAAGCCATCTGTTAAATCAAATCCATACCACGCGGCCAAATATATTACGTATTTCAAGCAATTTACACAAAACCTTGAAAAATTATATATCTAAAAACATTCCTCGTGAATCACTCTATCTATTGGTGAAAACCGCATGAAAATCCGTTGCATAATGCAACATAATGGTTCCTTGGCACCATTTTTTTTATTCAGAGCATGAGAAACTCCCTCAGGATGGTGGGAAGGGAGAATGCAGTTTTCCCTCCGGTAAGGATAGTCAGGCTAGGGGAATAAAAGAGTTTATCCAGTAACAATTACAACTATATTTAAACCTTCAATACAACGGTGCCCTTCAAGGGACCGGGATACATTTCCCAAAGAAAACATAACCTGTTCTGAAATTTAAGAGGCAATTAACTAAAATAAAGAAATAGCGTACCTGCGGACCATGGTTCTAAACAAATGACTTCTAAATTCACGCGAACACTTTATTCGGCTTCACACAGCGTGTCGAAGAGCCGCACTCAAGTAGCCAAAGAGCTGAATATGGCTCGCGAGTCGCAATTTGCGATATGTCGAAGAGCCGCACTCAAGTAGCCAAAGAGCTGAATATGGCTCGCGAGTCGCAATTTGCGATATGTCGAAGAGCCGCACTCAAGTAGCCAAAGAGCTGAATATGGCTCGCGAGTCGCAATTTGCGATATGTCGAAGAGCCGCACTCAAGTAGCCAAAGAGCTGAATATGGCTCGCGAGTCGCAATTTGCGACCACCAGTTTAAGCTCTTACTATTTTTTAACACCAATACACTAAATTTATTATTATTGACTTATCAACATCATTAATATTTCAACAAATGATTCATACTGGTGATTTACAGTCTGAAACAATTGATGGTCTCATACTGCAATGTCGTGCATGATTTACTATGTTTCAGAATATTTAGATTTTAAAATATGTATTATTTTTCATTTCTAAATTTATATAAATTGAATGTGTTAATTCAAATATCAATCCTTCCAGGTTTCTCCCTGTATGAAGTGTGCGGAGGCGGCGAGCGCTCGGTGCGTGGCGGGGAGCGCGCGGCCGATGTGCTGGCACGATGGGAGCGTGCCCCTCGCCGTGCACCACAACTGCTGCTGCTGCGCAAGCACCTCTTCCTGCCCGCTCCACTCGCCGCACCGCCATGTGCCGCCGAACTGCATCTGTTGCTCCATCAGCTACTTCACCAACTGCGGGCAGACCGGCTGCCTGTGTCGCATAATGAAGCCGTGAGTTCATCTTGATGAATATTTGTGTTAGGTGACCGGACAACTCAGAATCATGCAACTTCAACACCTTTGAAGAGTCGTTAAAGTATTAAAAAAATAATTCAACTCAACTTCAACTCGATGATACATCGTGCTATTAATGTCCCTTTAACCGGTGACAGGCCAGAGACGCGCCGGCGCGCGCGTCATATGCGCATGCGCGAGAAAATAATTCAACTCAACTTCAACTCGATGATACATCGTGCTATTAATGTCCCTTTAACCGGTGACAGGCCGGAGACGCGCGTCATATGCGCGTGCGTGAGAAAATAATTCAACTCAACTTCAACTCGATGATACATCGTGCTATTAATGTCCGTTTAAACAATGATAATTATAATAATGAAATTAACATCATAAAACAGATAGCCCTAAACAATGGATATAAACCTGAAATAATTAATCGTCTAGAGACGGGACGAGAAATGAAAGGCGTCGGTCAGTGTAGTTAGTCTGTCTTTATTATAGCTATGTAGCGAGGTCGAAGCGGAGCGGAGTGACAGTGGTGCCGATAGTGTTGCTGCTGCGTGATGATGAGTGAAGAAGGTCAGGAGACTACGGCGGTGAAGATCACAGGTCTTCAGGGAGCCGGCGTGTTGCTCTACACCATGGCGGTGTAGAAGTGACCTTGGTCCAGTCGGTCGACCGTCGTCGTGTTGACGAGGTATGGCGGCTGTGTGGCCCTTGAGTCGACACACACACGTGACGCAGGAAGGAACCTTGAGAGGCGATGAGGATGCTGGTTGCTGGCTCGTTGCCGGTTGTGGTTGCTGGTTGTGGTTGCTGGCTTGTTGCCGATTGCTGGCTCGTTGCCGGTTGCTGGTTGCTGGTTGTGGTTGCTGGCTTGTTGCCGGTTGCTGGCTCGTTGCCGGTTGTTGGTTGGTGAAGTTCCTCGAAGGTGCTGGAAATGTTCCTGGTGTCACACTGGACAAATGTTTTTCACTTGCGGTTGACTGAGCGGGCTGTTGCCCCGCGAGGGCAGGTAAAGAGTTACTACACTGCACTTAGTTGTATCACTGCCCGATGTGTAAATGTCGAACCATGAATGAAGACTGAACTGGACTCAGCGAGCGAGCGCTTGCTTATATACTCACGGCGAGTAATTAATCTCACGGTAGGCAATGCTGGGTGAATTCACGCAAAGCTGAGAAATCGCTCGAACCTTCTGTGGGCACTTGTATGGTACAGCCACACGTTCTAGGCCTTTCGCGTAAGTGGCGGAATTATTATTTACGAGGCGGCGCGGCCGTAGAAACTGACTGTAGGTATTTCGTAGTTTCCAGCGTGTTCGGTGGGAGTGCAGTGACGGCGCAATGAATTCGGCACAAGTGGCCGCCACAATAGCAAGCAAAATTTTTAACAAAAAAGTATATTTATAGTGGTAATAATAATAACAAACCTAGTAACAACCTAATATATTTCAACAAAATATTATTTCGAATAATAATATTCCGTTGCCATCTGAATCAGATATGCGCGATTTTTGGACAAACATTTGGAGTAAAGATATAAAACATAATGAGGCAGGTTCATGGATAGAAAATGAAGAACTCAATTGTTCAAACATTGAACAAATGAGTTTTTCTGATATATCGGTTGAATTGTTAGCCAAAATTATAAAAAATACTCATAATTGGAAAGCCACGGGTTGCGATTGGATACATAATTTTTGGTACAAACGTCTAACTACTTTACATCCTCTTTTTGCAAAAAATCTTTCAAAACTTGTCAAACAACCTCAAAATTTTCCTAATTTTCTAACTAAGGGCATTACTTATATGTTACCTAAAAGCGAAAATATTAATAATCCCTCTCAATATAGACCCATTACATGTCTACCGACAATATACAAAATTTTAACCTCTTGCTTGACAGATTTAATATATACTCATTTGGATGAAAAAAATATTTTATCTGAACAACAAAAAGGTTGTCGCAGAAAACATATGGGATGTAAAGAACAATTAGTTATTGATTCTGTAATTTTAAAACAAATTCAAAATCAAAAGCGTAATTTACATACTTGTTATATAGATTATCAAAAAGCTTTTGATAGTGTCCCGCACTCGTGGCTAATCAAAATATTAAAAATATATAAAGTTAACCCAATTATAATTAGCTTTTTGAAAAATATTATGTCCTTTTGGAATACAGATTTACTAGTAAATTTAAAAGGTAAGAAAATAGTAGTACCGGGCATTTCAATAAAAAGAGGGATTTTTCAAGGAGACTCATTGAGTCCTCTTTGGTTTTGCTTAGCATTGAATCCTATGTCTAAAATGTTAATTAAAAGCAAGTTAAAAGTTAAAGGAATAAAAATTAAGGGTAATACAAGAGAGAGTAGTATAGTTTCACATCTATTATATATGGATGATATAAAATTATTTTCAAATTCTGAATCAAATTTAGAGAAAATGATTAAGGTAGTTAAAATTTTTTCAGATGATATTAAAATGACTTTTGGTTTAGATAAATGTAAAACGATCCATATAGAGAAAGGCAAAATTGTAGATGGAGACGAGGGTATATTTAGAAATTTCAAAATTAAAAGTATGAAAGGGGATGAGGTTTATAAATATTTAGGATACCCGCAATCGAATAGATTAGATCACGCTATTATTAAAAATGATATTAGGATTAAATTTCAAACTAGGATCAGAAAATTTTTAAAATGCAATCTGTCTGCTAAAAATTTAGTAAAAGCAATAAATACTTGGGCAATACCTCTATTAACGTACTCATTTGGCATAATTAAATGGTCCAATACAGATTTAGATAGTTTAGAATGATTAATTAGAACTACGTTAACAAAGTTTAATTGCCATCATCCAAATTCAGCTATAGAAGAATTAATTTGCCTAGAAATTTAGGAGGTAGAGGTGTAGTCAAAATAACATCTTTGAAACACAATCAGGTAGAAATGCTTAGAATTTTTTTCCATTGGAAAGCTAATAGCTCAGAAATGCACAAAATAATTTGCAAGGCAGATATAAACATTACACCTTTAAATTTATATGACGAGAATGCCAACATTCTTATAAATACTAACCAGGAATTATTAGATTCCTGGTCAAATAAAATTATTCATGCAAAACACTTCAATTATCTCAACCAAACGTATGTTGACAAACTTTCGTCAAACAAATGGTTGAGTATTGGAGCGCAGAAATAGAAGGATTTATGCTTGCCATTCAAGATAGAGTCATTAATACTAAAAATTATAGGAAGCATATAATCAAAGATATAAATAAAATTGATGATTTATGTAGAAAATGTTTGGCTTTTCCGGAAACTATAGAACATATTATATCGGGATGTTCTATATTAGCGCCGTCCGAGTATACATTTAGGCACAATCAGGTTTTAAAAATAATCCACCAAAGTTTGGTAATAAAACATAACTTGATTGACTGCCGTAATATAGTACCATATTATGAATATGAACCAAATTCATTTTTAGAAAATGAATTTTATAAAATATATTATGATAAAACTATACTAACAGACAGAACAATTAGTCATAATAGACCTGATATAGTTTTACATGACAAAATTTGTAACGTAAAATTTCTAACTGTAAAGGAAAAGTTTAACCTGTGCGGTATAACTAGAATTTCATGTGTAAATAATATAATATGGCTAGCTACAGTCTGGAAGTAGAACATGTAATATAAAGTCAAATGAAATAAAAGGAAGGAAATTAAATTATATAAAATGTGATTTATTGAATATGATTATAATGACATTGAAAGAATAATTAATGACTCTTATAAATTTATATGATCCCAGGGGTGTTTGTAATTCTCGAAGAGAATTACAACAATCAAACTAATGCGAATAAGAATTTCGGTTATGTGGAAGTTAAAAGATTAGTTGGACGCCAGAGCATTTTAACTACAATGCACAAGTAATAAAGATTGAAAACAAAAGGTAACCTTGACAATCTAAATAATATGTTAGGATGAAAATTAACGTTACAAATTATTCGAGACGCCATGGTGTGTCCAATTCCTCCGCCGTAGGTACGTGCTCCCTCTCTGTAGGCTCGCTCAATCCAAACTGAAGCTTGCGGTTCTCTCTGTAATAGCGAACCCCAGATGCTTACCGCGTACCAACATCAGGAACAAAAGGCGTTGTTGCCATTATTTAGGGACCAGCTGGTAGCTACCCGCTATATTATCCCCCCACCAATCCGAAATTTCCCAGGGGAAATTTCCATGAAGCCCCCTGGCGCTCGAGGAAGAAAAACGAGCTCGCAGACCAAAGTGATAAGCTGTCCAATGACTGCAGGCGGCAAGGAAGAAAACCAGGACCAGGATGTATACAGGTAATAACTGTTCCTCCAAGGTGACATTGCTGGAGAACAGATTCAGGAAAGTCTTCAGCGAACGGCCTCACAATATGACTTCTGCACACTTCGTTGCACATAATTGTGGATATAGCCCGAAAGCGTTGCAAAAGACGGAGCTGTAGACTATTCTTGAGGCTTGCAAGTGAATGGGATCCTGGTAGACAGACGTAATTCCCGTCCATATATTGTAAATAGTAGGAGAAGCGGTGACCACCGTACTGCAATAATGTTGACATGACGTCATAATAAAACGATGACCCAGAAGAAGTTCCATAATTCAATGCAGCATCTCTCCGATAATGATGACTTCAAGTAGCTGATGACCCAAAGTGGCCCAAGGTAGAGATGGAGCTCTGGTATAAATCTTGAAGTAAAGCGATGGTAATTCAAAAGAATCTTCCCATGATAATGTCTTCAAGCGGGATAATGATACAACGGCTTGATGATGATGATACGGCTTGAAATAAGATGAATGCCTTTGTCCCACATTGAACCAGCGTCGATGAACATGAAGGATACTTTCTTCTTAGTCTTGATATTGTTGAAATTTCTTGAGATTATCTTGAAGTTCCCTATGCTATACTGCCTAAATAAGGTTACCAGCAACAAGTAAGATATAAAAGGAAAGAAAATTCAAGATGAAATACCAAAATAATTATGTAAATGTATGCTCAAGCTGAAATTTAAATTTTCCACATAACATATTAAAGAAACCTAAATATAAAGTTTAGTAATTGTAAAACTTTATGTCTATTCAGAAGAAACAATGAAATAATATGCATTTGCAAAATTAGAATGAAAGGGATTACCGAAGTTTGAATTATCTCAGCGAAGTCAATATATGATAATTAAATGCATTTAAATTGAGATTTAGAATGGTGAATATAATATCCAATAATCTTATACCCGGAAGATATCAAAATACAAAACCCAAAACATATGAAAAAAAATTTTTTTTACTGAGATATATTTATTTTATTTTATTTCTTTTATTAAATTCCCAAAATAAAACAACAGCCTGTATTATGCTGAGCTGAGTATAAAAACTGCAAAATGAAATTCTTATTTGTTTGAAAGTATTTTTCCTTTTAAAACCCCATGTAGCAAATAATAATTCCGAGATCGTCAATAAACAAAGACCAGATTGATGGTAAAATAATAATTAAAAAAATAAATGTATTCAAATGTAGATGGCACTAGTATAGGTCCAATTATATTAGTAATAAAATGTTAAAATTTAATAATAATGTTACTAATCAGCAACAGATGTCATTGCTCTATTCCTATAATAAATTAAAAAAAAAAATTTAAGTACAACCTGTACAGTTGTTATAATAACAGATTGAAATAACTCCAATCATTATACTGGAATATATGTATTCATCATGATAATTTCAACAACAGAAAATCAGGAGGAATTATGAAACAACACAATATTTAACATAAAACATACAAAACACATACCCCTTTTTAACTATAACGTAGCCAAAATTTTGATCTATTGTTAAAAAATGATGTAACTTATTAATATGCAATGTAAATTTTGTAACAACGCATCACGACAGTTAAAATTACTATCTATTTGTAAATATTCGTGGAACAAAATTGATAAAATTGAAATACAGACTCACAAGGTTTCACTGAAATCCTCTCGAAAGAGATGATACCATGAGCTTCTACAATTCAACAAAATCAAAAAATTATAAAGATTAATTAAATCCAATATCTGACATCAAAAAGAGACAGACATAACCTCGTCATAAAGCTTCAACTTATACGATTCTCCTCAGCATATCCATTATAACCTCATATTGAGATGGAAAAGAAGGAAAATACCCAAACATAACATAATGTTATATACTTCAAAATACCCATCTTATTTGCGGAGGACAAGAGACCTACCCTCATCATAGGAAATACATCTATGCCAAGGGTTCCTCTCTCTTCCTACGGTTGAGAAAGACTAGGATAAGCTACCTAAATCTAACTCTACGATCAATCCCATGAAGGAATTGTGCTGCGAACTCAGAGGCCCTAAAACTAAAGCATGGAACACAAAACAACTAACTGACGTACTCAGAGGATTAGAAAACTAACATGTCACGCGCTAGTATCGTCCCGCTGCACGATAAGAATAATAAATAGTGAAATAATTTCCACCATGATTAAAGACGAGGCTTAAAGTTTAAATCCGAAAAAAAAAATCCACGAAAACCCCAAGGACAATTACAACTGACAAGACAAAACATTACAAAACAACAACCACCATTCAACGATCAAACTCATTTTCAGTCTGACAGCTGAATGTTAGTGAAATATCCATCTGCCTTTGTTGGCGCACCAAACACAGATAGCTATTTCCCCAAAATTACACCGCAATTAGTATTATGCTATATTATGTAGCAACCCTAGGACCTTAACCCATTACCTCCATGATTTTATTTTTATAAACTTGAATCATTATTATAACCCGATAGTATAGACTTAAAGGAGTGCCCAAAATCAGTTTTAGAATTTTCCGCCCCCCCACCCTCTCACCAGAGCTTCTAGAAAATTGATGCTCAAACGCAACGCTTGGAGGTAACCCCCCTAAGCAAAATGTACGTCAACTATGGGTAAAATGCAGTAAACTGTATGATTTATATTGATAATTTAAAATAAATAATTGCCATTGTTTATAATTCAATGAAAAAACAATTTATTAATGGAAAATACGCAAAATAACAAATAATTCAATATTAGAAAAAACATTCAAGAATGAGGAAAACTAACCAAATCTAACCAAATTATTCTCTAAGTGATACCGTTCGAAGCAGTCAAAATGAAGGGCGCGGTTGCAGGCCCGGCATTGATAGACCGTTGGATTTTTTTTTACACAGAGCACAACGAATACGAGTTTCTCCACGATATGGCAAATGAAATTCTTGCATTCGAGGCACATGATTCCCATCTTCTGCGTCATGGCCTTCCTTTACACGAGATTCTCCGAATTCGGCATTGACCTTTTTTTTTTTTTTTTACATAAGCTCCACACAGGAGGCCCTGAGGCAAATAATTTCCCTGAGGGCCTATGTCATCTTTAGGGATGCTGTGTGGAGGGTCTTTTAGGGAAAGGAAGGAGAGGAGGGTTCTGGGAAGGAAAAGGGTTTAAGGGGTGGGTAGGAATCTGGGGTTCAGTGTGTCCTGGTCATCAGACCTAAACACACCTCATCCCATGAACCCGGGCACCTCTGCTAAATCACCAAACGTAGCGAACCACTTGGGGTGACCTATGGCAGAGGTGTTGGTTATCCAATAAAGGTTCCCGGGGCGGCGGTACCCATTCCCGCCTCCCAAATTGAAGACCTGATTTGGAAAAGACAATAAAAGAGTACGGGTAACCTCCACACGGAATGCCTTCTGGGAAGGTTTTCTCTGTCGCCTAGTCATCTGGTTTCCCATATCATGCTCGTACTTCCTCAAGAAGCATTGCAACTTCCATCCATTTACAAGAGCGCTGCTGAGGCAAGATACAAATAAAGGCCAGTACCACTTCTTTGACCGAATGTTGACCCGATAATTTTGAATACCATTATCATGGAGGTCTACTCCACCCATTCCTAAATTATAATTTTGTATTGGCGCCGGGCAATCGATTTTTTTTTTGTATGCTTCCTCCAAAACTTTGCCTTTTTTGTCTTTCTTCGATTTCTGCCAACGCTGCACTTGACTTACTGGCTCCATTCGATCATAGTTCGTGGCAACTGTTACTTCACGGTTGTCCTGCCAACGGCATACGAGGATTTGGTTTTCTACGTCTACCACCGCATCAAATTCACCTGTAATTATAAAAGCGGTGAGAGGTACACTTTGACTAGGTAAATGAACGCTATGCACAAGGGAAATAAATATAAAAGAAAATGTTACCTTTAGGCAATTGCTTTCCTGTCTTCAACTTTCCTGAAGCTTCAAGGTTAGGGAAGCGAACTGGTTTACATGTGCCAGTAGCGCACATTCTCCTATCCTTCAGGATACACATCAAATGGTGAGATGTGAAGAAATTGTCCATAAAAAGCTCATGGCGTGCGGGGAACTCTATATATTCCATCATAGACAGTACGACGGACGATCCCTGACCTAATTCGGGGTCGTATGTATCAGATGCTCCGGAATACGGCATTGCTTGGAACAGGTAGCCTTCGGAGGAAGCAAGACACCAAATCTTGTAGCCAAATTTGATTGGCTTATTCTGAATGTACATCTTGCAAGAATGTCGACCGAAATATGGCACCATTTGCTCGTCGATGGAAAGTTTTTGTGCAAAAACACCAAATTGAAGATATTTCACGTTCAGCATGTTGAACAATGGACGAACCTACAAGGAAAGATGGAACGATTAACTTTAGTCGAGAATAATAAATATAAAAAACTTTATGTTATGGCTACTATACCTTAGCCATTCTGTCGGTTTTATCTAGATTGTTGTTATCGCAAAAATGTATATAGCGCTTTATAAGCTCGAAACGTGGTCGTTTGATTCCCTTTTTGATGATGCTTACATCCAAAGTCGGGTCAGACGAATAATAATCTGTGGTAGATGGCAATGTATTGTAGCCGGTCAACACAAGAAAACCAAGAAAACGCTTCAATTCGTATATATCTAACTGGAATTCGGTATTGCTTTTAAATCGAGCGTATTTGATTGTACTCTCAAGAATAAACTGAAGCACTTCGTCATCAAAGAATAATGAAAACAATTGGAAAGCATTATAAGACTTCAACTTTTCGTACATATCTTTATGCACCACATTCAGCGGTTCAGGAACGCAACAGATATGGCTGGTGTTTCTTTTCAATGCCTTAGACCACTTTTGTTTATAGTGAGACTTCTTTTTGTGCTGTAGTTTTGATTTTTTGGCTGGTGGTGCATTTGAAATAGATATTCGCAAGGTGTTACGACTCGTACCAGATGATGTCGAAGGCTGATTCCAGTCAAAGTCATTAGCGAAATCATCTGGTTCATGCTCGGCATGGCATGACTCATCGATTTTCTCAATTTCGATGTTGCGCTCGATAACGAATGTGCCGGCAATATATCGAAAGTTATCCACCTCCGCATCTTCGTTAAATGCCATCAAATCATCGTCAATATGCTCTTCGTCCGTCTGTTCATCGACGTTCTCTGGAGGAATCACAACAACAGCGCGCACATTATTGTCATCACTTTCACAATCGCTAAAAGAGCGCTCCAACTCTGCTATCATTTCATCGTGATTTAATGGTTTCGTTTTATAACGACGAATAAGAGTCGAAGAAGTAGGTATTTTCGACATGTTTGATCAAAATATACGAAAACCGCAGACAAACTATTAATTTTAATAAAAATCACTCACAAAAACACTAAAAAACCGTATTGTTTGAAGTAAAGTTAACCAAAAACGTATGTAAACACTGTGACAGCTAACCTCCAAACGTTGCGCGCAGGCATCAACTGATTTCAGTGACATCTAGCGGTCATCTTATGCATAAAATACTATGTTGAAACAGTGTTGCCAACCATTTAACCTTTTGATAACAATATGTGATTCACACATGTTTTATTTTTTTCTGTTTTAATTTTTTTTTTTTTATTTCAAAATGGGTCTATTTTCAGGGTTTTAGTAAAAAAATTATTAAAAATATAATAATTAATCAAATTTATTAAATGATGTTAATTATTGAAAGCTAACATACCAATCTGTAAGTGCTGCATAAAAACTTGGTGGGATTTAGCTTTATTCACAGTGAAAAAAAATCATACTTTTCATCTATTTTTTTGATGCCTATAGACATCGTCATGGAGGTAATGGGTTAAATTATGTCCTATAACGAGATTGATTTAACAGAACGTTTAAAGTTTCCCGCTCTGAAAAGTGAAGACGCAAACCCAAATAATAATCGTTGTATGTGTTATGTTAACATCAATGTAGATGGCGTTATTAAGTGGTGACTATTTAATTAATATGTGAAACTTGTTAATTTATGATTATGAGATCTATTAAATGACCCAAAATATTGTGTGCTGTATAAGATTATTAAAGTTATATGAAAAAAAACTCTATTAATTGTAGTTTAAGGATGCTATTTTTAAAAAAAAAAACTTATTACTTCAACAATCCACTAATCGCTCCGAAAAAAAAATTACCTTGCAAACCTCTGATAACCCTATGAAAGGAAGATCAGCAAGTATTTCAAGGAACAGTCAATAGATCGCAAATTTTTTTATTATAAAGCGTTGCTTTATTATCCCAAAGCTATAAGCAATAATCAAAGTATGGAACCCTGTAATTCACCGAACGATAATAATTTTGAATTAATTATGTAGTGGCGCTAGCGAACGAAAAATTGATTATTTAATAATATCAATAATAGAAAACAACCTAAACTGAAACAAATTTAATAATTCAGACCAGAATTATAAAGAATCCTAATACCTGTGAATTTTTTTTACGTAAGTAAACATGTGATAATACTCTACATTTTTATAAATTTAAACTAGTTGAAAGTTCATAACAATCTTATTATTCGCTCCGAAAGTTACTTCGCATAATCTCTGATAGCCCTATAAAAGGAAAACTATGTAAAACAATTTAAGGATCAGCCAAACGATCGCAAGTAACAATAATGTTATACAATCTTCTGTACTAATTTAATGAAATATCCATTTAGTGGAATAGAAAAAAAAAAAAAAAAAACCCCAAAAGATTACTTAGACAACTGCCGATGAACAAATTATATAGTGAACAGCGACACTTTGCAATATCCACCTACAAAGTGACGATTTCAAAACAACAGTTGATCATCAAGCCCGAAGAAACTATTAGGAATTTATTATTATGAAAGAAAAACTAATCCCGCCGACTAAGGAGAAATTTAAAATTCGATAAAATCCATTAAAATAATGATTTGAATACACTTCCTGTTAAGTACCCAAATCGGAATTTAATAAAATTTATCAAAACCCCAAAATAAAAATTTGTATAAAATATTAATCCGTATGAATATAATGATGTATAGCAAGGAAATTTAATTTCTTTTGAAAGCCCTACATGAGGAAAAAATAAAAATCATCGATCAAATCAATATAACCCGGATAATAAATTATAAAAATTAATTTACGTGAAACTAGCTTTAGTCGCTTTGCAAAACAGGACAGCCCGAATTCTGTAGACGAAGGCTTGTGATGACGTCTCATCTCCACCCCGGATGTCCAGCAAAATTTGGTCCGCGTCTGAAATGCACGTTTGGTTACATTTATTATTAAGAAAAATAAAATTTTTATAAAGAGAACAAAATGAAATCAAAATTCCAAGGTAAGATTGTAAAAGTTCACAATGTAACAGAACATAAGAATTGCAGGTAGGATAAATATTTGTATTCGGTCAATAACATGTGAAGAAATTCATGAGTGAAAAGATGTCAATAATAATTATTGCATCAGGTAGGTAATTTCTGAACTTTACACATTATAGCAAAAATTTAAGCACGAAAAATATCACCAGATAAATGCAATGAGGTTAAACCGCCACTCACAACACAGTGTAAAGCAAATTAGCATGTAATAAAATATACTTACTAAGTTTCAATTATTAACGGATGGCCAGTACGAGTTTTGTACAATGTGATAATATCAATCTGCCGAAATATTATTAATTTCATCTGCAGAAATTAAATCCATCCGCTATAAATAAATGTGTACCTACATGTATAATTAGTGGGAGAAACGATTATTAATAGCACAACACATACAAATAACACAAAACAAAATGAGTTGTGGATGAACAAGCCCACAGAAATATCAAAATATGCAAAATTAATAAATAAAATTGAACACATACCCACGACGGTGAAAGCAACACACCCTCGAATTGTAAATTCACCTAACCTAGATTGACATTTAATTGCCATCGCGGAGAATTTAAGAACATATCCACATAAAACAAGCAAAATAGTTTGACAGGATCTACCACGTTGGGTCGCCACTGTAACGTAAAAGATTTCTAACTGTATAAAGGAAAAGTTTAACCTGTGCGGTATAACTAGAATTTCATGTGTAAATAATATAATATGGCTAGCTACAGTCTGGAAGTAGAACATGTAATATAAAGTCAAATGAAATAAAAGGAAGGAAATTAAATTATATAAAATGTGATTTATTGAATATGATTATAATGACATTGAAAGAATAATTAATGACTCTTATAAATTTATATGATCCCAGGGGTGTTTGTAATTCTCGAAGAGAATTACAACAATCAAACTAATGCGAATAAGAATTTCGGTTATGTGGAAGTTAAAAGATTAGTTGGACGCCAGAGCATTTTAACTACAATGCACAAGTAATAAAGATTGAAAACAAAAGGTAACCTTGACAATCTAAATAATATGTTAGGATGAAAATTAATGTTACAAATTATTCGAGACGCCATGGTGTGTCCAATTCCTCCGCCGTAGGTACGTGCTCCCTCTGTAGGCTCGCTCAATCCAAACTGAAGCTTGCGGTTCTCTCTGTAATAGCGAACCCCAGATGCTTACCGCATACCAACATCAGGAACAAAAGGCGTTGTTGCCATTATTTAGGGACCAACTGGTAGCTACCCGCTATAAATTAAAAAAATAACTTATATCATTGATGTAGCTATTCCAAATTCCTGTAATATTCAAAAAACTGTTTCTGAAAAAATTAGAAAATACACGGATTTAGGAAATGAGATTAAAAGAATTTGGCATTCTCGGAATATAAAAATATTACCATTTGTTATTTCGGCTACTGGCATTATACCTAGGTCTCTGATTCAAAATTTAGGCGTATTAGATTTGTCAAAGAATTTATATATAAAGATGCAAAAATCGGTAATTTTAAATACATGTAGGATTACAAAAGATTTTTTAAATATTTATATTGAGGGATCAGTAGGATTTATAGGTTCAATTAGGAATTCCACAGAGCCGAACCCTCTGATATGAAAATATCTGGAGTCGGTGAATTATTTTCCCATCTGGTCTCTGGTAGGTTGACATGTTGTTCTTGTATTGTTTTGTAATTATAATACATATAGTGCAATTGCATAACGTGGATTGACCAGATGATCATTTGGGAAGTGTGTGAAAGGGTTTAGTTTTTCCTGTGGGGAAAATTAAACCCGGACATTTAAATCTGATTAAAATAAAAAACTTCTTTATACCGGCGATTTATCTTTAAAAATGTCCCGCATATTACCAGATCATATTTCTCCAGCTTTCTATACTAATTCTAAAATAAAAAATTTGATTAATAACAAGGATATTTCTAATAAATTTGACAAAAATGGGATATACACTTTGGAATGTAACGATAGGCCACTTGCATCACATTTTTTAAATTTTTTTTCCGGTTTAGGCAAATATTCTAAGACATTCTGTATTTTTTTTTTTTTTAATCGTATTTTTGAAACCCTGGGGATTTTTTGAAAATTTCAATCTGAAAAATCGGACCATTTTTTATAAACCGGGAAGACGGGACATAATTTTATAGGTGTGAAAAAACGATAATTACATAGCCGAAAATCATTTTAAAAAAAAAGAACTTTTTCCGAATGGCACAGGAGAATAACGAGGCATACCATAAATATTACATCTCATAAATATTTTTTTCCTTGATCCATCTTATTGATCATAAATCATTATAATGTACAGCATCTTTATTACTAATTTCAATGTAATATACTTGTACTTGTAAATTATTATAATAATAAGAATATAATAAAATTTAATTGTGTTAAATTCAGCACCATAATCATTATACATATCTCTAAAACACGTACCGACATCATCTTCACGTTTAATGATGTACGGGATGTTACTAAGAAAGATAAGAGTGTGTCAAATTGTTACGCAAATACATCGTGATCTTAGTACATATGGAAGTTAACTCATAAATATCGTATCACAGGTATAATAAAATGTTAAAAGGTATGTTGTAAAAGTGAAATAACATCTGCCAGCTTTATTTTTAAAGGGGCGCCACTGGTTGATTAACCAGGCTAGCAGATGGGTAAGCAATAATCCTCTCTCAGGGCCTTAGGTATACAACTTTAAGGTTAAAATAGAAGGATTTTAAATAAAATAGACAGTACTGATAAGTAATAAGAAATAATAGATTTATTAAAACATAATAGCAAACATAATTGGGACATTAAAACATATTTATAGTTCTTAAACTCAACTCCCTTGGAATCGACCAAAAATTCAAGTAACTAACTAACTAAATAACAAATCTTGGTTTTTCTCATGTTATAAAGTCTGACAAAATACCTTGAACTGTAGTCAGCTGAAAACAGTATTTGCTCCAACATTTCACTCCAGCCATGGAATATTTGTAAATCCAGGCGAGATTATAATTCCTTCGTCATTAGACAGGTTAGTCTCCTTGTGATTTATTAAACTTCCATATTTTTAAATATATTGCCTTGATACTTGGCAAGTAAATTCAAATTATATCCTTTGGTTATATTCTGTAGTTATTACGATCTCAGAAATGTGTATTAAAAACACTTTATCGGCACCACGATTTATATTGGTCGCGGCCTTTTTAATAAAGAACCATTTCGGTTCAATAAACAATCGTTTTACTTTTATAATGTTAACGAAATAACACGTAAATAAGAATCACGTTAGACTTTAGTAAATAATCCACCACTACGGACTAAATACTGAGGAGTGAGTTCTCAACAAATTTTCCAATTTTTATATCATATTCGAAAAGAAATAATTGAATGATTTTACTTCCAAAATTCAAAAAATAAATTTATGTTGAAGTTTATTATTTTTTTTAAATATTATTTAATCACCTCTTGAAATGAGGTACCTGCTTGCCTAAATCTATGATAAAATAAACTTCGAGATATATTGACAAATATTTTATCATAACATTACCTCCCGGACCACGCAAATGTTTGTCCCCAAACATAATTATAAAAGAAACCTATTCTATCTGATACATTTGTCGATCCAAGGATTTCTATTAAATAAAAACAACAAAGCAATTAGTAATATTTAAGAATCTTTTCAAAGATTAATAAAACATAATATATAATAAATAATTCGTATGAACCTTTGAAATATTTAAAATTGATTAAATTTGAATTAGAATTAGAATACAATATTATTGATCATTATAGTTAAAATACCTGAAATAAACGGGACATAATTAAATGTTACGTGAATAACAATCATTAAATGATAAATAAACAACACACATTAAACTGAAAGAGAAAAAAAAAATATTATAAATATTATTTCTACAAATTTTACATAACTCCTTCAAAAACGTCATATCACTTTTATGCTCTAAAGCGTCACTGTCCCAAATCAGGGTATTAAGCCTCAATAGGCATCACTTTTAGGGAGATCAATCAACCCTCACTTTGCACTGAATTTAAATCCATCTTTAGGATATCAAGAATGTTCACTCCGTGGAGTTTCCTGACTAACTCACTAAGGTCATTTGGTCTATCCAAGAAGGAAATTTATATAATAGCAATCAACATTTATTTAAAATTAAATTATTTAAATGTCATAATGTCATCAACCATCGCCAATGAATGGTGCCAAATAATTGAGGTAAACAACCAGCTTTGTGAAGTCGTAATTGTTTAGTAAATTGTTTGAAACAAACAAATTTCAGTTTCCCAAGGGAAAACAAACACTTTTTATGCAAAAGTTTATATATTAAATAAACTTTTCTCTTCAATTATTAGAAATATATTACATACTCGAATACATGGAGATATGAGTCGTATAGTTCCTATCTACAATAAGTCCACTTTGGTGAAATGTTGGCAAACTATTATTTTTTAATTGCGATGTTTTTTAAGTAAAATCTGGAGAACTATTTAATTAGTGGGCTTTGTTTTTGAACTACGGACATATACGATAAACTAAAACAATTGTTTTCTTGATAGTTATGAACATGTATGAATTGCGATGAATATTGCCAGTGTCCCTACATTGAGCGCACTACACAGATAAAGTATCTCGGCCTCACAATTGATCCATATCTCAAATGGAATTTTCATACTCAAATAATTGCAAACAAAATAAGAAAAACCATGCACTTTTTCAGAAAGATACGAAACTTTCTCGACTTGCAACACTTGAAAATGATTTATTTTGCAGTCTGTCAATCTGTTATTGAGTACGGTATCATAGCATGGGGAGGCGGTACTGCATCAGCACTAGATCCAATCATAAAGGCACAAAAAACGATTATAAAAATAATTCTTAGATTACCCTTAATTACGGACTCGAACTTTATCTTTAATATTATGAATGTGTTTGACGTTCGTCAGATATATGCAAAAACAATCCTCACTCATTTATACACAAACATACATAAATACTATGAAAAAAGACTAAATTCTCGTTATACTCGAAACAATAACAAAGATTTACTACAAATTCCCATAACTCATACTACTTTTGGTCAACGAAGCTTTAGATACCTTGCAACAAGACTTTACAACATTCTTCCAATTAGTATAAAAAAATGTGATTCACAAAAAATTTTCAAAAAAAACATAAAAATTTGGATAAAAAATAATGATAGAGCATTTACCGGTGCACTCACCCAAATTCGAAATTAGTAATAAACCAATGCTGTTATTATTGTACCAATGTTATTGTTATTATTAATGCAACCAATCTATTGTGTGATTACATTCTAATATAAGTGTAGGTATGTTCACAGCATTATAAATTGATGTAAAATAACTGCCTCAACACAGGCTAGCCTAGTGAGGCAGGTTACGAGAAACCTAAATTTATAATTACAAATCTCTACTCTCTAAGTAACTACTGTTTTATATGTATATTGTTTTTTGTTATTAACTTTTGTACTAATGTTACTTTTAAAATATTGTAAGATGTACTTTTTTTCTTGTTTGTTATAAATCTTAAAATTTTTGTTCAATAAAGATATTATTATTATTATTAGTTTAGGAGTAATTACGTAAATAAGGATGGACTTATCGGAATTTGAAACTAACTGTCATATTAAAGGTAGATAGGAACTCACCAGCCTGTGACTTATCGGTGTTTGTTTCTCAACACCGTTGACACGTGGAAGGCAAGTACAGGGTCAACAAAAGATATTATCTAAGTAAAACGAAAATACTTAATGATATAAATTTTTTATCCTAATTTTTTTTCGTTTATTTAAAATTGCATTGGAATAAAATAAAATGAAATTCAACACAAAAAGAGCACTAAATTTTTTTCTTAAATATTTTTTTTAAAATTATAAGTTTATTAAGAAAAAAAAATATTGGGATTGAAATAGGTTAAAGAAATCGCACAAATAATTTTTTTTAACGTAAATAATTTTTACATAAAATGAAAATTTTAATAAAATTTATTCCCGTTTATAAATTCCCATTGTATGTCATTTTTATGCAGTAACAAAAAAATAACGAAACATAATGATTTTATTATAAAAAGGAAATGCAGAGATTTGATGATTACAAAATTTCTGCATTTATCACGATAAATTCAAAAACAGTTACGCTAATAAACTAAATTAAAGTATAAAACATAATAATATTATTATAAAAAAGAAATGCAGATGTTTCATGTATACAATTTTTCTGTCCTTATCACGATAAATTCGAAAACTATTGCGCCAAGAAAATCAGATATATTTTACATAAAAACAGAGGATAAATTGCACAGTGTAGTTTTCATACAAAAAGAATTTGTTCATTTCATTGATTTTTTGAAAATGTGCATTAATATTGGTTAATAATACATTTTGAATAAGGAAATAATTCGTTCATTTAGTTTAACGTTCGTTTGGTTTATTCATTAATTATTTGTTCTTTTAGTTTATTTGTTAATTGGTAAACAATAATAATAATAATAATAACACTACAACAATAATACTTCAAAGTGAAAACTGTCTGTTTTGTTTACTCCCGCAAAATTAATAAAAAAATACATAAAAAGTGACAGAAATCATTGAATAAGTGCACTAACTGCTGCTAGTATTTTAGTTCTGTGTTTTAAGTGTCTTATGTACAGTCAAAACCATAAGGTTTTACTCCCATTAGATCCAATCATAAAGGCACAAAAAACGATTATAAAAATAATTCTTAGATTACCCTTAATTACGGACTCGAACTTTATCTTTAATATTATGAATGTGTTTGACGTTCGTCAGATATATGCAAAAACAATCCTCACTCATTTATACACAAACATACATAAATACTATGAAAAAAGACTAAATTCTCGTTATACTCGAAACAATAACAAAGATTTACTACAAATTCCCATAACTCATACTACTTTTGGTCAACGAAGCTTTAGATACCTTGCAACAAGACTTTACAACATTCTTCCAATTAGTATAAAAAAATGTGATTCACAAAAAATTTTCAAAAAAAACATAAAAATTTGGATAAAAAATAATGATAGAGCATTTACCGGTGCACTCACCCAAATTCGAAATTAGTAATAAACCAATGCTGTTATTATTGTACCAATGTTATTGTTATTATTAATGCAACCAATCTATTGTGTGATTACATTCTAATATAAGTGTAGGTATGTTCACAGCATTATAAATTGATGTAAAATAACTGCCTCAACACAGGCTAGCCTAGTGAGGCAGGTTACGAGAAACCTAAATTTATAATTACAAATCTCTACTCTCTAAGTAACTACTGTTTTATATGTATATTGTTTTTTGTTATTAACTTTTGTACTAATGTTACTTTTAAAATATTGTAAGATGTACTTTTTTTCTTGTTTGTTATAAATCTTAAAATTTTTGTTCAATAAAGATATTATTATTATTATTAGTTTAGGAGTAATTACGTAAATAAGGATGGACTTATCGGAATTTGAAACTAACTGTCATATTAAAGGTAGATAGGAACTCACCAGCCTGTGACTTATCGGTGTTTGTTTCTCAACACCGTTGACACGTGGAAGGCAAGTACAGGGTCAACAAAAGATATTATCTAAGTAAAACGAAAATACTTAATGATATAAATTTTTTATCCTAATTTTTTTTCGTTTATTTAAAATTGCATTGGAATAAAATAAAATGAAATTCAACACAAAAAGAGCACTAAATTTTTTTCTTAAATATTTTTTTTAAAATTATAAGTTTATTAAGAAAAAAAAATATTGGGATTGAAATAGGTTAAAGAAATCGCACAAATAATTTTTTTTAACGTAAATAATTTTTACATAAAATGAAAATTTTAATAAAATTTATTCCCGTTTATAAATTCCCATTGTATGTCATTTTTATGCAGTAACAAAAAAATAACGAAACATAATGATTTTATTATAAAAAGGAAATGCAGAGATTTGATGATTACAAAATTTCTGCATTTATCACGATAAATTCAAAAACAGTTACGCTAATAAACTAAATTAAAGTATAAAACATAATAATATTATTATAAAAAAGAAATGCAGATGTTTCATGTATACAATTTTTCTGTCCTTATCACGATAAATTCGAAAACTATTGCGCCAAGAAAATCAGATATATTTTACATAAAAACAGAGGATAAATTGCACAGTGGGTAAATTGGCAGGTGTGTCGCAGTGTCTAGAATAAATAAATAGACAATTAAAGCAAATACGAAAAAACGAATTAATAAAACAAAAAAAAAATTGAATTCAAGGTCTTTAAAAAGCGGTCACGCATAAATTAAATACTGGAACTTGAAAACTAAATAAAATTAAACTTGAAAACAATAAATAAAAATTCAAAAATTATTAAAAATAACTCAGTAAAGTTTTGGGAACACCCAGTAAAGGCTGACGTTCGATGTCGAATTCACTCAAAATAGGAGATTTTTAAGTTCCTGCTACGGCTATCGACGTGCTTTTTCCATGATTTCTTCTTTATAACTCTCTTTCTAGATATGTTTCCCGTCACTTGAATAACATTTATGGTTAGATCAGACATTATTTAGCTTTAAAAACTAATAAAACGGCAGACACTTTTTCAAAACAACACTTCTGTGGCCATGTTGGGATTAGCGAAATGCTTTCCGCTCATTGGCTGTCTGGACGAAATACTTCCCGCTCATTGGCTGCCTGCATGGTGGTGGACTTATCGGCGTTTGGAACATACAGCACAATGGATTTATCGTTGTTTGGAATTCATCGTAATTTATAAACCCACTTTTCATAAGATTTTACGGCCGTTTGGAACTCATTGACATATTATTAGTTTGCCAAACAACGGCTAGAGAAAAACTGCATCATTACTTCATTTTTGGATCATAGTGGACTTATCGTGGATAGGAACTATACGACTCATATGCTCTATTATAAACTAACTTAACAACATCTATATCTCTATATATATGTTTTATATATATATATATATATATAAATATTTAAAAACAAATGCGACATGAAATGAAATTAAATGTAAACATTTTTTATGTAAATTTTATATTTTTCAACTATCAAGACAACTCAAGTTGCAAAGAGGTACGAATCTTTGGATCTCTGAGTAATCCTGTCAATTAAAAAAAAAACAAAAATTGTAGAATTAAATGTAAAAAAAAAAAAAAACACAGTTCATTATAAACCGTTTGCTTAGAATTTAAAAAAAAAATAAAGTATACATGTGTACTTGGTGGTGTATCTTTTTTTTAAATTCTAAGTTACAAAACTAAAATATATACATATATATATATATATATATATATATATATATATATATATATATATATATATATATATATAAATACAAAAACAACGTGATTCTTATTTTAGTTTGTCTGTTCATTCATAACATGTCAATTAATAAGTTATATTATTAATAACTCCGTAATAATATACGATAATGGTTAAACTCGAGCGAAGTACTAGAGTTGTACCTGTGTTATAAAATGTTGTTTAAAACAATTTTCTTATAAAATTGTATATTTAATATATTAAATATTATTATATTATATTTGTAAAACTTTAATTATAACAGTGCTACTAACTATAGAAATGCAATGCAGCGACAAATCGGTTGATCAGGCCTTATTGAAGCTCCTGTGCATCGAATTTTACGTAAAATTGATATTATTTTCGGCACTCAGATAGGATGGCCAAATCCTCTGAGACACTGAATTAAACGAACTAGACTGGTATGTCGTCCGATTTAACGATATCCTTCACATGGAAATCGCCAGTTTCTATACCTTGAAGGTTTTGCTAATGTATACACAAGGTCAGATTTTTTTTTAATTACCACATTTTGTACAAATCGGGGTGCCAATTTTTGTGCAAAATAATTTATTGCATTTGATTGCACAAAATTTCTTCTCCATACTACGTCACCTTCCTGAAATGTAACATTTTTCCTTCGTAAGTTATAATGACTAGCTCCCTTTTGGTATGCTTTAAGAAGGGCGTCAGAGACTTTCTCATAAACAGAGGACAGTCCTTGTAATCTTTTTGCATAAATTTTAGGTAGAGTACCATCCTTAGGATTTGTCCCTCCATCTGTTATAGGATTACGGTGTAAATCCCCGTCAAGTATTTGTTCCCGTCCGTGCATTAACCTCTTGGAGCGCGGAGGAACAACACGGAAATTTCACGACCTTCAATTTGAATCGAATGTTTTGTGGATTAATTTTTACCTATCGTATATTTTATTGACCGAAACACCTAGAACCATAAACAAAATAATTTGGTAGATAGTTTAATGTTCCTAGAACAATAAACTATCTACCAAAATAACACTACTTGCGTTAATTACGTAAATTGATAGGTTTTGCGATGTTTTAGTCGAGGAACTCATAAATGTGACGCAGCCAAAATGACATTTCGAGATGTCCACAGATAAAAATTATTTTAAAATAATCTGTGGTTACAAGGTGAATGAAATCTTTACCCATCCCATAGGGAATGTTGGCGCAAGCGATTCTGACACTTCCTTTACAAATTTTGTACATAGAAGGGTCAAAAAAGTAGAAAAAACATATTTTTTTTCCCGCGCATGCGCAGAAACTGTTCGCATCCCGCACTACGGAAAAATTAAATATAAATTATTCCGTGTGACTAGACGCATTGCGGGTTTCGCTATGGTAAAGGACGATAATAGAGCAAGCGTTTCTGACTTTGTTCTTCATACACTTTCTTTATACATAAGGGTCGAAATTGCATTTCAAAGTGCCGCCGCCACCTCGCGGCCACCGGGTGACAAAAAGCAAACAACCGGTTAAAAAATATGGTGTAAAATTTGTAGCGCAATTAACTGTGTTGTTCATTGCTGATTGAACTTGTGGTAGAAACTTCGACCAATTACGATGATCTGATTCAACTAAAATTGACAATGCAGTACCCAAAGTTTGGTTGTATCCAAAGATATTCAAATACAGAAGAGATATGCTATGGTGTCCGCGCAACTGTCGCCGGACTACGGGCTAATTAGCGTAGTTTTCATACAAAAAGAATTTGTTCATTTCATTGATTTTTTGAAAATGTGCATTAATATTGGTTAATAATACATTTTGAATAAGGAAATAATTCGTTCATTTAGTTTAACGTTCGTTTGGTTTATTCATTAATTATTTGTTCTTTTAGTTTATTTGTTAATTGGTAAACAATAATAATAATAATAATAACACTACAACAATAATACTTCAAAGTGAAAACTGTCTGTTTTGTTTACTCCCGCAAAATTAATAAAAAAATACATAAAAAGTGACAGAAATCATTGAATAAGTGCACTAACTGCTGCTAGTATTTTAGTTCTGTGTTTTAAGTGTCTTATGTACAGTCAAAACCATAAGGTTTTACTCCCATTATACAAAACAAAATCAAAACTAACCAAGCCAAAGAAAAAGTGATATTGTTTATAAGTACAATTCAAATTCAAATTAAATAACTGTTATTTATCCACTCAATTTAATAATTTTTCTCTAATAATGGATAAACAAACAAGAAGCAAAAATACAAACCAGAGTGATCTGAAGCTGAAATCTTTACTCCCAGAACATAAAGAGATTCTTGACATTGTCTTAACAGCTGTCAACAATAAATTTGAAGAAATGAAAAAAGAATTCTTCAAGAAAATGGATGAAGAAAATGCTGAATCTCGAAACTCACGTAATTTCATTAGTAACCAATATGATGATATAAATATTAAAATAGAAAATATTACCAAGCTGGTATCTGAAGTTGAGATGCTTCGGAGAGAAGTAAATGATAAAAACAAGATTATAAAAAGTTTTGAAGTTAGAATCGCGGAACTAGAACAAGCCTCGAAAGAAGATTGCATAGAAATATGTGGAATCCCACAATCAAATGAGGAGCAGCCAGTCTCACTAGTACAACAGGTGGCTGCGGCAGCTGGGATGGTGATTCAGCTACACGACCTGAAGGAGGTGAAACGTATCCAGGACAGACGACCAGGAGCCTACCCGAGAATCCAAGTTAAATTCCACGATAACAACAAACGAGACCAAATATTAAAAATGCGGAAGAATATCGACGCTAAAACCGTGACAACCCTGGGCAGCGAAAAAATCTACATAGGAGAAATCATTTGTCCATACTTTAAAGAACTACTCTGGAAAACTAAACAGAAAGCAAAAGAAACTAAGTATATGTATGTCTGGTTTAGGGAAAACAAAATACTGGTCCGTAAATCACCAAATGAAAAAATAATCTATGTTAAGCATTCAGACGATCTAAATAAACTTATCTAGACGGTACATGGCACTCGCACCACCGGTTGTCAGTTATCTAAAAAGTCAATAAGTACTATAATACTACCAATTATCTAAAAATAGTTTCAACCGATGGTTACGGGTGTCAAACTGTTCTTAAACTCGATATGTAAAAATGGATGCTAAAACTAACTATAGAACCTCAAATTCTAAATTCTATAAAAAAATTGTACAAAATAACCTATTCTCTATTCAAATTGCACTATTCTTAATTCTCTTAATTATTGTAGTTATTTTTAATAATTTAGTACCGATAACATTTATCCAAATCATTAATCGAACTGATCTATTATCTATATTTCCTAAATCTATCTATTTTCATTTACTCAATTTAATTTTAATTCTTTTAATACTTATATTATACACTTTTATCTTATATTATATTATACACCTCTATTACACTTTTATTATAAACTTATATTATACAATTTTACTTGATAAAAATAATTTACTTTGTTCAATTAGAAAAGCTTATTCAATCTACATACAATATTTAACTAAAATTGTAAATCATATTGATCATTTAATTATATTTTCTATACTTATCTATATTAACTTACTACACTTAATTTTACTTATTTTAATTCTTAAAATTTTGCAATTATGTGATTCCCCTAAAATTCTCATTTCTCAAATTAACTTTCATGATCTTATTTACACCTATTTATCTAAATTACCTTTTTATACCAAGTATTTTACATTCAAATGTTATTATACTACATGTATTTATTACCCAAATTATTTTAATTATTTTATCTAAGTCATTGCGAATAATAACTGGCGCGATGCAATCGTCGCCTATCAATTCCCTTCAAGTAGAATGTTCTGATCCTCCTCTTTATTTAAGGCGTCAACTATTTGCTGACAAATTTGTTCTTAAATGTTTAAATTCTAAAAGTCATCAGGTTATTCCCAGAGTCTCGTTGTTCAACGACTCAACACATTCACATTCATCTACAATCAGAGCTCAAACTAAACCTCTCCCTGCCATCTGTAAAAATTTTCGCTCTCTCTCAGAGCTTCAAATTATCAAAAATGATCTTCTTCCTTTGTACAAATTAAAATATAGTCACGTCACCCTATCCCCAACGATTTTAGAAGGGATCGGCATCCTTAAAAGTCATTCCAATCTCCCAGCCCGTACTGTCAATAATATGTTCAATGACATTATTTCTTCTAAATGGCCCAACTCTTCTCTTTTATTTACTGATGGCTCCAAATCTACGGACTCTCCTAACTGTGGTATTGGTATTAACGTTTACCACAATAATTGTAATGAAAGAATATTTCACTTCTTCAAATTTAGCAAATTCACTTTGTGGCACCATTTTATTAATGAAATAATTAAAAACACTTTGTTTTTACCACAGTAAACTTTATTTAAAAGTCAACATGTTTCAAGAACGATGTTCTCTTCATCAGGACATAAAATGTACTAAATACTAAATGATCAAACATAGAACGGCGTGGGTAGAAATGGAAGTAGTGGGGGAGGAGAAAGGTGGAAAGGGGAGGTGCTTAGAAGATCAACAAGGGGGAGGGGGGGGGGGGGGTGGAAAGGGGGTGCTTAGAAGAACAAAGACAAAAAATTACAATGGAAATTATCTACCTATCTAATCTAATCTAATTTAATCTATCTAATCTAAATTATCTATACCTATCTTAAACATATTTCCATTGTAATTTTTTGTCTTTGTTCTTCTAAGCACCCCCTTTCCACCCCCCCCCCCCCCCCCCCCCCTCCCCCTTGTTGATCTTCTAAGCACCTCCCCTTTCCACCTTTCTCCTCCCCCACTACTTCCATTTCTACCCACGCCGTTCTATGTTTGATCATTTAGTATTTAGTACATTTTATGTCCTGATGAAGAGAACATCGTTCTTGAAACATGTTGACTTTTAAATAAAGTTTACTGTGGTAAAAACAAAGTGTTTTTAATTATTTCATTGAAAGAATATTTTATTCAATTTCAAACCAATTTTCAATATTTTCTGCCGAGTGTATTGCGATTATTGAATCTCTCAAATATATAATAAAAAATAATTTTGAACATTCTCTTGTTCTCTCTGACTCTCTCAGTTCCCTCCAAAAACTTAAAACCAGTCCTCTTCTTCATCCTGATGATCACTTTGTATGTCTTATTCGAGTATTGATAACCTCCATTCAAAGCTCTGGAAAAACTGTCACTCTGATTTGGATTCCTGGACATGTTGGCATAGTGGGTAACGATATTGCTGATTCCTTGGCAAAACAAGGAGCGTCTAACCCTACCGTTACCCTCGTAAACCATATTCCCCTGTCTGATATTTTTTCCATCATCAAAGATAGATCCCGCAATGTTTGGACAGAGTATTGGAACATTGCTAGTCAATCCAAGGGTGCCCGTTACGCCTCAATACAAAGGACTATCCCATCAAAACCGTGGTTTCAAAAATTCCCCCATTTTTCCAAAAAAGAAATTTCCTTACTTATTCGTATGAGAATCGGACATTGTTCCGTTCCTTCTCACCTTTATAAAATTCATGTGCTTGACTCCCCAGATTGTACGTTCTGTGGTCTAGATGTGGGAACTTTAGATCACATATTTTTTGATTGTCCCTCTCTAAATAAATATCCTCTCTTCTATCAAGCGTTATCAAAAATTGCCTCTCCTCCATTCAACATTTCATCTCTTCTAAGTCTGAACTCTACTCCAATCTTCCATAAAATTCTGAAATTTGCACATTTAAATAAAATTAATATATAAATTCACCTTTCCTTTCTCTGTAATTATAAATGATGGCCTCGAACACCCTTGAAGGGTGAAAGCCAGAAATAATTGAAAAAAAAAAAAAAAAAAAACATCAAATTTTATTGTTCTAAATGTTTTTACTACCCAAATTATTTTAACTACTTTACCAACAAATCTTATTGTTCAAATTGTTTTTATTACCTAAATTATTTTATTTATTTTAACAACAAATTTTATTGCTCAATTTGTTTTTTTACTCCAAACTATTATAATCGTTTCTTATATTTTAAAAATCGTAATATTTCAATTTTATTTGTCATCTTAGTATTTATTCTCCTAATCGTTTCAGTACCTTCACTTATTTCAACCAACTTCATCCATAAATTTTTAATGTCTTATTATAAGCCTCCCAATCACTCAAAGTATGCAATCCTTTTAAAATTTTCAATTTCTACATTTCTATTTATTCCTATATCTAATGAAATTATTTTTCCTTTTATAAAACATATAATCTATCATTTACATTCCCTAAATTTATCTTTGTTCATTGACTCAATTTAATTTTAATTAATTTAATGCTTATATTACACACTTACACAAATACTCACCAACATGGCTGAAAACATGGAACATATAGACTCGGACAACCAACACTACTGTATAAGTACAAACGACATTAATCTATGGACCAATATCACAAAAGAAAAAAATAAAATCAAAATATTGCACCAAAACATCAGATCGATTAATAAAAATTTTGATGAATTCACTATGTACCTAGAACAACTAGATAATAACTTCGATATAATTGTGCTGACAGAATGCTGGTTGAATGAAAAATATATTCCAAAAACAATTGAACACTACAACACACACCACACAAAAAAACACAAAAATCAAAATGATGGCATAGTCGTATACACTAATGATAAAATAAACACATTCATCCAAGAAATACATATCGTAGACTCCAACTGCATACAAATAACATATGAAAAAGAAACGTGTATTCTTGCAATGTACAGATCTCCATCCAAAAACAATATTACAAATTTCCTAACTGCATTTAATAATACATTAAATGATCTCAACAAATACAAAAATATCGTCGTCATTGGAGACCTAAACATAAACACTCTACAAAACGGACACCCACAAAACTTAGAATACCTAACAATATTAGCACAGCATGGACTGGAGCCAACGATAAATGTTCCAACACGAGTCACACACAACACAAAAAGTTGTATAGATCATATAATGATCAAAACAAAACTAAAAACCAAAACCATAGTACTTGAAAGCACTATTACAGATCACTACATGAATATGATAGCAATAGATACCGAAAACACAAAACCTAACCAACATAAAATATTCACAAAAAAAAATAATTGACTACACAAACTTAAAAGAAAAACTCAAAAAAATAGACTGGAGTACAATATACCAAATAGAGAAGGTCGAAGAGGCCTGGGACAAATTTACAACAATTTTAGCGCAAGAAATAAATAATAACACTACTCTAAAACAAGTAAAACTTACGCACAAAGCAAAAAAAATTAAACTATGGATAACGCAGGGAATATTAAACTGTATTCGTAAACGAGACAGAATTCACAAACAAATTAAACATACGCCATATGACATACAACAACTTAATTACTACAAAAGATATAGAAACATCTGCACGAAAATTATTAGAGTAGCTAAGGAGTTGTATTTTAGAGAAAAACTTAAAAAAGAAGAAAACAATAACCCAAAGGAAATATGGAAAATATTAAAAGAAGTTACATACACACAAAAATTCAAACAAGAAAATACAATCGAACATCTAAACATTAACTCAAAAAAAGTAGACGCCAATACAAATAAAGAAACTATAGCAAATCATGTAAATAACTTCTTCGCAAGTATAGGAAAAGTCTTAGCGAACCGTAAAATTCTCAACACAAACACGACAACACAAACAAACAGTTCAAACATCAATACACAACCGACACAACACAGATTTGCAATAAAAACAACTTCGGAAGAGGAAATTGACAAAATAATAAACACATTAAAAAACCGTATTGCTCCTGGATTAGATGAGATAACGACGGATTGCATTAAGATAATAAAAACAGAAATTTTAAAACCCATAACACACTTAATCAATCTAAGTATAACACACTCCTGCTTCCCTAGTACTCTTAAAAAAGGACTGGTGATCCCTATTTACAAATCCGGAGACAAAATGCAAATAACTAACTATAGACCTATCACTTTGTTAAACTCGCTTTCAAAAATTTTCGAAAGAGTAATAAAAAACCAAATTATAATATACCTGGAAGAAAATAAATTAATCTCGGAAAAACAATATGGATTTAGAGAAAAAATAGGCACAAAAGAAGCTTTGGCGTGTACAATAGACTATATACATAGCAATTTAGATCAAGGGTATAAATGCATAGCGATATACCTAGATTTAGCTAAAGCTTTCGATTCAATCTGCCACCAAACGCTTTTTAAAAAATTAGAAAACATAGGCATCAAAGGCAAGGAACTCCAACTATTAAAAAGTTATATGAGTAACAGAACACAGCAAGTAAAAATTAACAACCATATTAGCAAGCCACTGCCAATTACATATGGAGTTCCACAAGGAAGCATACTAGGGCCCGTTCTTTTCACTATTTACATTAATGAACTTTGCAGCATGAAAATAGACGGTGAAATAGTTAGCTATGCAGACGACACAGTTTTACTCTTTAAATCTAAGGATTGGAAAAATGCATACAACATAGCGAATTTAGGAATCACGCGAGTGAAATCATGGCTAGACTCAAACATACTTACACTGAACATATCGAAAACAAAATTCACAACGTACAGTATAAATAGCACAGGACAGCCAAAAAATAACACAAACACCATAAAAATACACGAATGTTTAAACACCAACATTTGCGTTTGCCCTCCTCTAGAAAAAAAAGAACAAATAAAGTATCTAGGAATCATAATTGACCATAACCTTAGATGGACACATCACATCCAACAAGTCACAAATAAACTCCTCAAAACGATACACATTTTCCTAAACATAAGAAACATATACAAAATACAACAAATGAAAACAATATATTTTGCTCTATGTCAGTCTATAATAGAATATGGAATAATTGCTTGGGGAGGAGCAACAAACTCAGCTATCGAACACCTGGAAATTGCGCAGAAAACGATCTTAAAGGTAATACTTAAAAAACATAGACTTACTGATACAGACCAAATATTCAACCGTTGTGACGTACTAGACATTCGACAATTATATGTTAAATCGCTACTAAATTACATTTTTCACCAAAAAAACAACCTTCAACAAACACAAAATATCACAAACAGACCAGTTAGACAAGCATACAAAGAAAACTTAAAAACTCCGACGGTTAATACAAGCTTTGGACAAAGACATTACCAATATCACGCTATAAAAGCATTCAACAGTCTAACACTTGAAAATAAAATTGAGGAAAACAAAAATAAATTCCGACACAAAATTACAAAATGGATTAAAGACCAAAATAGACAATACTACCAAAATATCATAGCATAAAATAACAAAACATATAAGTAACACACAAAACCAATATAAAACACAATCACCCACAAACACACAACACGTATTAAAAATATTGTTTTTAACCTTATATAATATTATTTATTCTTAATTTTACGTTAATTCTAAATCTCTAATTTTTAAGTTTAATTTATCTTAATCGTATGTTTTTTATTTACTTTTTTTCCTTTTTTTCACCAATATTATGTATATATATATTTATATGTATTGTGTATAATTTTGTATATGAAATGGAGGCCTCAGCACGGGTAAACCACCCAGTGAGGCCAACATCATTGAATTATGTAAAAAATGTAAATAATATTGCATCAAATAAATAAATAAATATCGGCGACACCCGGAAGCGCAGACCCACATAGTAAAAACAGCAGATAGCACATCTACTTATATTTCAATATCTTTGGTTGTATCTTTCAACAACGTTATTTTGTGGGGTATATAAAGTATTATAAAAAGGTAATTGAACATTATAGTTTTTTAGTAATTCCTTAAATTCCCTACTTGTGAATTGAGGGCCATTATCACAGACTATCGTTTTAGGTACTCCGTGTACAAGGAAGATGTTTTCCTCTAAATTTTTAACAATGCTTCCCGCGGTGCCTTTACGCAGCGGAAATAACCAAGTATATTTAGAGAAAACATCGACGCATGATAAAATTATGGTATGACCGGAGTAACTACGGGGTAAAGGTCCAACTAAATCTATTGATAACATTTGCATTGGTCTAGTGACTATTTTTGGGTTTTTAGAAATACCGTTTGGTGGAGCCGTGCTAATTTTATGTGCTTTACATACAGTACATCGGTTTATGAACTGTTTTACATCTCTATACATGTTTGGCCAATCGTCTGAAGTATCCGCAAAGTCCAATAAAAGCACGGATTCCTTTCGCATTCTTTGGTACCGGGAAATCTCTAATACTTTCTATTTTTACCGGATCCGTACGAAGACCTTGAGAATCTACCATGTAACCTAGATATTTTAGCTCGGCTTTACAAAACTCCGATTTTTTTTAATTGATGGTGAGACCTGCATCTCTCAGTCTTTCATAAACACGATTTAATAGATTTAAATGTGCATCTAGATCTTCTGAGACCAAAATTAAGTCGTCCAAATAAAAAAATGCATTTTCGTCAAATTCTGGCCCAAAGAGTGCGTCTGCTAATCTTTGAAGCTCGCTGGGTGCATAATTCAAATAGTCCGCGACCTGGAACGACGAACGCAGTCTTTTCACACGAGTCTTTATCTAGAGCAATCTGCCAAAAAGCTTTGCTCAAATCTATTGACGAGACGAATCTAGCACCACCAAGTTTGTCAAGAATACGTGATATATACGGAATTGTCACATTGTTGATTTTTCTGGAATCTAGGCATAATCTTCCAGTACCATCCTTTTTCGAAACTATTAAAACAGGACTAGACCACGGAGAACATGAAGGACGGATAACTCCCATTTTGAGCATCTCATCTATTTCAGCATCTAATTGCTGTTGTCCAACAGGTGATAACGGATACTTTGTTTAATAGGTGGTCCCGTTGTAATTATTTTATGTTTGACCAAGTGTGTCAAACCTAAACCCCTATTTTCAAAAGAAATTGATTCAAATTTTTTAATTATTTGAGAAAGGGCTTTATTTTCGGAATGCGATAATGACGAGGCTGGCCGAATTGCCCGCACCTCATTAATCTGACCCTCTCGTTGAGAGCTAGATACCTTTGAAAACAACTCCGGCGCAATCCGGAATCGTTTCCAAAAGTCTACCCCCAAAATAAAATTTGGTGATAACGAAGGGATGACGTAGAAAACAATTTCTGCAGTAATTGAATTATACGTCACCGGCAACGTCATAGTACCTAAGACAGGCTGGCTCGTACCGTCAGCTGTCGATACACTAAAATCTATTTTGACTAAATCTACTCCTGATCTTTGAAAAATTTTATAGGTATCTCCTCCTAGACATGACAAGGAAGCGCCACTGTCAAGCAGTGCACTGTAGCTATTTTATAGGTATCTCCTCCTAGACATGACAAGGAAGCGCCACTGTCAAGCAGTGCACTGTAGCTATTTTATAGGTATCTCCTCCTAGACATGACAAGGAAGCGCCACTGTCAAGCAGTGCACTGTAGCTATTTTATAGGTATCTCCTCCTAGACATGACAAGGAAGCGCCACTGTCAAGCAGTGCACTGTAGCTATTTTATAGGTATCTCCTCCTAGACATGACAAGGAAGCGCCACTGTCAAGCAGTGCACTGTAGCTATTTTATAGGTATCTCCTCCTAGACATGACAAGGAAGCGCCACTGTCAAGCAGTGCACTGTAGCTATTTTATAGGTATCTCCTCCTAGACATGACAAGGAAGCGCCACTGTCAAGCAGTGCACTGTAGCTATTTTATAGGTATCTCCTCCTAGACATGACAAGGAAGCGCCACTGTCAAGCAGTGCACTGTAGCTATTTTGTAGGTATCTCCTCCTAGACATGACAAGGAAGCGCCACTGTCAAGCAGTGCACTGTAGCTATTTTATAGGTATCTCCTCCTAGACATGACAAGGAAGCGCCACTGTCAAGCAGTGCACTGTAGCTATTTTATAGGTATCTCCTCCTAGACATGACAAGGAAGCGCCACTGTCAAGCAGTGCACTGTAGCTATTTTATAGGTATCTCCTCCTAGACATGACAAGGAAGCGCCACTGTCAAGCAGTGCACTGTAGCTATTTTATAGGTATCTCCTCCTAGACATGACAAGGAAGCGCCACTGTCAAGCAGTGCACTGTAGCTATTTTATAGGTATCTCCTCCTAGACATGACAAGGAAGCGCCACTGTCAAGCAGTGCACTGTAGCTATTTTATAGGTATCTCCTCCTAGACATGACAAGGAAGCGCCACTGTCAAGCAGTGCACTGTAGCTATTTTATAGGTATCTCCTCCTAGACATGACAAGGAAGCGCCACTGTCAAGCAGTGCACTGTAGCTATTTTATAGGTATCTCCTCCTAGACATGACAAGGAAGCGCCACTGTCAAGCAGTGCACTGTAGCTATTTTATAGGTATCTCCTCCTAGACATGACAAGGAAGCGCCACTGTCAAGCAGTGCACTGTAGCTATTTTGTAAAATATTAATATTTGTAAATGGACGACCATCCTCTTCAATCTCATTCTTCTGTGGCAGTCGGCCGATTTCCTCATCTTTTATAGGTATCTCCTCCTAGACATGACAAGGAAGCGCCACTGTCAAGCAGTGCACTGTAGCTATTTTATAGGTATCTCCTCCTAGACATGACAAGGAAGCGCCACTGTCAAGCAGTGCACTGTAGCTATTTTATAGGTATCTCCTCCTAGACATGACAAGGAAGCGCCACTGTCAAGCAGTGCACTGTAGCTATTTTATAGGTATCTCCTCCTAGACATGACAAGGAAGCGCCACTGTCAAGCAGTGCACTGTAGCTATTTTATAGGTATCTCCTCCTAGACATGACAAGGAAGCGCCACTGTCAAGCAGTGCACTGTAGCTATTTTATAGGTATCTCCTCCTAGACATGACAAGGAAGCGCCACTGTCAAGCAGTGCACTGTAGCTATTTTATAGGTATCTCCTCCTAGACATGACAAGGAAGCGCCACTGTCAAGCAGTGCACTGTAGCTATTTTATAGGTATCTCCTCCTAGACATGACAAGGAAGCGCCACTGTCAAGCAGTGCACTGTAGCTATTTTATAGGTATCTCCTCCTAGACATGACAAGGAAGCGCCACTGTCAAGCAGTGCACTGTAGCTATTTTGTAAAATATTAATATTTGTAAATGGACGACCATCCTCTTCAATCTCATTCTTCTGTGGCAGTCGGCCGATTTCCTCATCTTTTATAGGTATCTCCTCCTAGACATGACAAGGAAGCGCCACTGTCAAGCAGTGCACTGTAGCTATTTTATAGGTATCTCCTCCTAGACATGACAAGGAAGCGCCACTGTCAAGCAGTGCACTGTAGCTATTTTATAGGTATCTCCTCCTAGACATGACAAGGAAGCGCCACTGTCAAGCAGTGCACTGTAGCTATTTTATAGGTATCTCCTCCTAGACATGACAAGGAAGCGCCACTGTCAAGCAGTGCACTGTAGCTATTTTGTAGGTATCTCCTCCTAGACATGACAAGGAAGCGCCACTGTCAAGCAGTGCACTGTAGCTATTTTATAGGTATCTCCTCCTAGACATGACAAGGAAGCGCCACTGTCAAGCAGTGCACTGTAGCTATTTTATAGGTATCTCCTCCTAGACATGACAAGGAAGCGCCACTGTCAAGCAGTGCACTGCAGCTATTTTATAGGTATCTCCTCCTAGACATGACAAGGAAGCGCCACTGTCAAGCAGTGCACTGCAGCTATTTTTTAGGTATCTCCTCCTAAACATGACAAGGAAGCGCCACTGTCAAGCAGTGCACTGCAGCTATTTTATAGGTATCTCCTCCTAGACATGACAAGGAAGCGCCACTGTCAAGCAGTGCACTGCAGCTATTTTATAGGTATCTCCTCCTAGACATGACAAGGAAGCGCCACTGTCAAGCAGTGCACTGCAGCTATTTTATAGGTATCTCCTCCTAGACATGACAAGGAAGCGCCACTGTCAAGCAGTGCACTGCAGCTATTTTATAGGTATCTCCTCCTAGACATGACAAGGAAGCGCCACTGTCAAGCAGTGCACTGCAGCTATTTTATAGGTATCTCCTCCTAGACATGACAAGGAAGCGCCACTGTCAAGCAGTGTACTGTAGCTATTTTATAGGTATCTCCTCCTAGACATGACAAGGAAGCGCCACTGTCAAGCAGTGCACTGCAGCTATTTTATAGGTATCTCCTCCTAGACATGACAAGGAAGCGCCACTGTCAAGCAGTGCACTGCAGCTATTTTATAGGTATCTCCACCTAGACATGACAAGGAAGCGCCACTGTCAAGCAGTGCACTGCAGCTATTTTATAGGTATCTCCTCCTAGACATGACAAGGAAGCGCCACTGTCAAGCAGTGCACTGCAGCTATTTTATAGGTATCTCCTCCTAGACATGACAAGGAAGCGCCACTGTCAAGCAGTGCACTGCAGCTATTTTATAGGTATCTCCTCCTAGACATGACAAGGAAGCGCCACTGTCAAGCAGTGCACTGCAGCTATTTTATAGGTATCTCCTCCTAGACATGACAAGGAAGCGCCACTGTCAAGCAGTGCACTGCAGCTATTTTATAGGTATCTCCTCCTAGACATGACAAGGAAGCGCCACTGTCAAGCAGTGCACTGTAGCTATTTTATAGGTATCTCCTCCTAGACATGACAAGGAAGCGCCACTGTCAAGCAGTGCACTGCAGCTATTTTATAGGTATCTCCTCCTAGACATGACAAGGAAGCGCCACTGTCAAGCAGTGCACTGCAGCTATTTTATAGGTATCTCCTCCTAGACATGACAAGGAAGCGCCACTGTCAAGCAGTGCACTGCAGCTATTTTATAGGTATCTCCTCCTAGACATGACAAGGAAGCGCCACTGTCAAGCAGTGCACTGCAGCTATTTTATAGGTATCTCCTCCTAGACATGACAAGGAAGCGCCACTGTCAAGCAGTGCACTGCAGCTATTTTATAGGTATCTCCTCCTAGACATGACAAGGAAGCGCCACTGTCAAGCAGTGCACTGTAGCTATTTTGTAAAATATTAATATTTGTAAATGGACGACCATCCTCTTCAATCTCATTCTTCTGTGGCAGTCGGCCGATTTCCTCAGAAGATGAGGCAGAAAAGAACTGTGGAACTAGCCGGAGCCAACTCTTCCATTCCCTCTTCCTTTGCGCATAAAATGGGGCGTGAACAGAGTGACTCCAACCTAGTTTTTTGGTTTGCTGTATTTAGTACCCTCTTCAATTGTACCAACTTTTGATTTAAAATTTATTGAAGCTTTCTTTCGACACTCAGAATCTAAATGTCCCGTGATTTTACAATAATCACAAAATATACGTTTAAACGAATGTCCTGTATTATTATTATTATTGTTTTTACCAAAATAATTGTTTGAACCATTTTTCGAATTTGAAAATGATCGTGTATAACTTGTATTTCCATTTGAGTAGTTGGCAGAACGATTGAAATAATTATTATTTCCATTATTATTGGAACTGTTATATTCTTTGTAATTGGATTTAGAATTGTAATCAAGTTTTTTATTATAATTAAAGTTTTTATTTTTTTCGGTAAAATTCATATTTTCTTTTGGAGAATAATATGAATTTTGCTTTTCTGTCATAGATGAGTATGATTCTAATTTTCCCGTTGCTTTTGTTAATTCATCAAATGATTCTATATCACGAGAAGCCAGTAAATTTGCATACATAGGAAGCAAAGCTCTTATAGATAGTTGTAAAAGTTCAGATTCTGGAAGTTTGGAATCTAACATATTATTTAGTGATTTCATACGCAATGTAAATTCAAAAGCGGACATACCATCTGTTTGTTTCATATTAAATAACTCGGTTTTTGAATTTGTTTATTGCCAGCCTCAAATTGTTTAATAAGCAATTTAGATAATTCTTCCCATGTTAAATCTGCATTATAAATGGACCTGAACCAAAGTAAGGCCAATCCCTCGAGAATGTCAGGAAAACATCTTAATAAATCCTTATGCTTTATATTTCTTGTTCGGCATTTCTCTTCAATTTCAAAAATAAAATTTCTTACACAACTATTCCCATTAAATTTTAAATTCCAACTATTCAAACTAGAAACGGAGGGAGTAGTCATTATAAATTATTTGTGTACTTCACAAATTTTTTTCCGCTATCTAAACTATCTTCTGAGTCTGAACTAATATCTCCTTCGCATTGTTCTTTAATTTGTGCCAATTTAAAGGCTTTATTAAAACGCCTAGCCTGAACACGCATAGCTTCCAATGTCATTTCTGGTAAAACGTTTCCTTCAGTAAGGTCTTTAAATAATTCTTCTTTTGTTTTACCATTTACGTTCCCGATTGAAGTCAACATTTTGAAAAAAAAAAATAATAATTCAATTCAGAGAAAAAAAAAATCTATTTGTATCACGTAGAAACTGAAATGTATGTATTAAAATTTTAAAATTCGTAGATGTAAATACATTAATTCTATAATAAATAAAAACGGAAAATTAAATTTGTTCAAAATGTTCAAAGTTGTTCCAATTGTATTTCGTTTGAAAATCTCAGTCATAATAATTCATTAATAATAATTCACAATTTATTTATTTTGGAAATGACATAGCGAAATGAAAATAGTTATACCGAAATTCAAACAATAAACAATAACATTTGATTGTTCATGGTTCGTTCGTTTTAAAAAAAAACAAATGAATGTTGCAAAAACAAAAGGTCATGAAAATAAAATCAAAATGACACGTTATGAACAAACAGACATATTTTCAATGAAAAAGAAAATATACATTAAAATCCTTGTAAAATAACCATAAAGTATAAAACGAAACCCAACACGTTGAAGGTGGCCAAATTGTTACTAAGATAACAAAAATGAACTATGGGTACGCCATAATATTATGTGAATACAGTATAGTAATGTGTTACGACTCTTGACTGAGCCTTGGGAAGTACAAGTATTGGTATTCAATAAGGATTAGCAAAATTGCATGTTTGTACATATTTTAAATAAATTCAAAACGTAAAACATAATTAAATTACTTACACAATATACTGGATCGACCTTAAATTCAAGTAACTAACTAACTAAATAACAAATCTTGGTTTTTCTCATGTTATAAAGTCTGACAAAATACCTTGAACTGTAGTCAGCTGAAAACAGTATTTGCTCCAACATTTCACTCCAGCCATGGAATATTTGTAAATCCAGGCGAGATTATAATTCCTTCGTCATTAGACAGGTTAGTCTCCTTGTGATTTATTAAACTTCCATATTTTTAAATATATTGCCTTGATACTTGGCAAGTAAATTCAAATTATATCCTTTGGTTATATTCTGTAGTTATTACGATCTCAGAAATGTGTATTAAAAACACTTTTTAATAAAGAACCATTTCGGTTCAATAAACAATCGTTTTACTTTTATAATGTTAACGAAATAACACGTAAATAAGAATCACGTTAGACTTTAGTAAATAATCCACCACTACGGACTAAATACTGAGGAGTGAGTTCTCAACAAATTTTCCAATTTTTATATCATATTCGAAAAGAAATAATTGAATGATTTTACTTCCAAAATTCAAAAAATAAATTTATGTTGAAGTTTATGATTTTTTTAAATATTATTTAATCACCTCTTGAAATGAGGTACCTGCTTGCCTAAATCTATGATAAAATAAACTTCGAGATATATTGACAAATATTTTATCATAACAGGGGTTCTCTTCAGAACATCTGTCAAAAAGTGAAACCAAATGATAAGTTCGCAGAGAACAAACAATAAATCTAGTGAACGAATTCAAATTCGCCTGAAATCAAAGTGATGCCATATAAAAAAATAAATCAGTGTGGAATTTTACAAAATTAATAGGAACATTTTCGAAAACGGGACATTTTCATGTAGTGACGTCACAAGCCCAAATAATGGATTTATTTATTTAAAAATAAAACGAACTACACTTCTAAACAATTTTACTAACATTTTCTTAATCTTTGTAAAAAGATCTATCCACATGATTTTTTCCAAGTCGTTATGAAATCCATGCAAGTGGCCTATTGTGACTCACAGTATGTAGGAATGACTACCAGAAATTTTAAAACTAGAATCAGGAAACATGAACTTTGTTTACGAAATAATAACTACTCCGAGCTTGCTAATCATCTAATAGAGGCAGGTCATAGCTTCAAAAAAGAAAAAACTACGTTTAAACATTGTAATGTAAATTCATATTTTAATTTGTGCACTTTAGAAACTTTAGAAATTAACAAAAAAATTAAATCTAAAATTAATTTAGTTAATAAAATAATAGCACCATGTAAATCCCCTCTACTTACGATGTTTCCATGTAATTTTGACTCCTCCCACCGTTCTCCCCCTCCACCAAATTCCCCACTCCCACTACCCCAGCCTAATTAATTTTTGTACTAATATAGAATTTTTAAGTTAGTTTTAAGTTTGCTCGTTAATGACACGGACGTGTCGAAACTGGTCGCAAAAATTTCAAATTAAATTAACAAATGTACATGGAAAATTAAAACTTTTCAAAACTAAATATTCAACATGACCCCTTTTGGCTTCACGGCAAACATCCACACCCGAAGAAGCATGTCTTGTGTTACTCAGTTCACCTCAAATGTGAAACACTTCCATAGGTCGCTTGGCCAGAGTTGTTGGTAGATTGGTGGTTGGTATAGTGCTCTGAAGAGCCAGATCTTTATTTCAATGCGCACTATTCATCATTGAGGTACAGAAAACCTCCAACATCCACGGTGCTAATAAGAAGCATGTCTTGTGTTACTCAGTTCACCTCAAATGTGAAACAGAGTTGTTGGTAGATTGGTGGTTGGTATAGTGCTCTGAAGAGCCAGATCTTTATTTCAATGCGCACTATTCATCATTGAGGTACAGAAAACCTCTAACATCCACGGTGCTAATAAGAAGCATGTCTTGTGTTACTCAGTTCACCTCAAATGTGAAACACTTCCATAGGTCGCTTGGCCAGAGTTGTTGGTAGATTGGTGGTTGGTATGTATAGTGCTCTGAAGAGCCAGATCTTTATTTCAATGCGCACTATTCATCATTGAGGTACAGAAAACCTCTAACATCCACGGTGCTAATAAGAAGCATGTCTTGTGTTACTCAGTTCACCTCAAATGTGAAACAGAGTTGTTGGTAGATTGGTGGTTGGTATAGTGCTCTGAAGAGCCAGATCTTTATTTCAATGCGCACTATTCATCATTGAGGTACAGAAAACCTCTAACATCCACGGTGCTAATAAGGTGGAGCTCCGTCCTGTTGAAGGGAATGAAGACCTGATTTCCCACTTTTCTTAAATCAGATGTATGTAATTATCAAGAAATTGGAATAAATTATTTTAATGCGCACTATTCATCATTGAGGTACAGAAAACCTCTAACATCCACGGTGCTAATAAGGTGAAGCTCCGTCCTGTTGAAGGGAATGAAGATCTGATTTCCCACTTTTCTTAAATCAGATGTATGTAATTATCAGGAAATTGGAATAAATTATTTCAATGCGCACTATTCATCATTGAGTTACAGAAAACCTCTAACATCCACGGTGCTAATAAGGTGAAGCTCCGTCTTGTTGAAGGGAATGAAGACCTGATTTCCCACTTTTCTTAAATCAGATGTATGTAATTATCAGGAAATTGGAATAAATTATTTCAATGCGCACTATTCATCATTGAGGTACAGAAAACCTCTAACATCCACGGTGCTAATAAGGTGAAGCTCCGTCCTGTTGAAGGGAATGAAGACCTGATTTCCCACTTTTCTTAAATCAGATGTATGTAATTATCAGGAAATTGGAATAAATTATTTCAATGCGCACTATTCATCATTGAGGTACAGAAAACCTCTAACATCCACGGTGCTAATAAGGTGAAGCTCCGTCCTGTTGAAGGGAATGAAGACCTGATTTCCCACTTTTCTTAAATCAGATGTATGTAATTATCAGGAAATTGGAATAAATTATTCTTTCCACTAGTTATTGGTTCAAGAGAGTTTATTTTTCGTTTTTCTTTAACCCCTCAGGCCTCGGCCATATTCTGTCAAAGGTCAAAGTATTTCCTTTTTTAACATTTAAATTTTGAATGCAAACATAAAAATGGTTCACCTTACATTTTTTCTAGCTAAAATTACTAATAACAAAAAAAAATAAAAACACACACACACATCGGACACATGTACTATAGATGTCATTTCATGTATAAAAAATTCACAAAATTTCATTTTTTTTTTTCAAATTGCTGTTACAAACTTTGGTTTCATAAAGGTGTATATTTTAATTACTTTTTGCAATTATTTTGTAGATTTGAATGTAATGTGTGGTGTTTTCTCTTTCTAACATCGTTTAATTCATATTTATCACTATCGTAATAAGGGAGACACATCAATTTCTATGAGAATATAATATGACCTATATGAGTTGTTCCCAAAAGCTAATAAATTAGTCTGAGGAGTTAAAAATTAATTATTGGATATCAAAATGTTGTCCACACTCACCACAAAAAGAATCCAACAAAACTTAAACGATGTACAATTCCAGGTGATGATGGTGGCATTACAAGCGCAAGCCTCTGGGGGTGACGCAACCGAGCCTGAGGAAGACGCCCCCGCGCCGGCCGGGCCCGCTCCCTGGGAGGCCATGTACGAGGAAGTGGCGGCGCGCACCCTGCCGGCCCGCCTGGCCGCCGGCCTGCCCGCGCCCGCCGTGCGTCAGCACCACCTGGCGCTGAGAGGCACGCCCCCCCACCACGCGGGACAGAGCCTGCTCAACCTGCTGCAGTCTTGGCCACTGCATGCCGCCACTATATTTGATGTCATGGTTAGTATTCCTTATCTGAATATTATTTTATTTTAAATACATAAACGGCTATACTGCCTTTTATAAATAAACATATAATAGAGTACAAAAGTAAGAAAAATAATATCATTACATAATAGTAGTTTTAAACTTTAAAATAACATACAATTATTTTGTAAATAATTGTATGTAAATAACAAAAAATAAATAACAAAAAAGAACAATGAGAAATATCATCATTTCATTTCAACATGTCCATATTGCGTATATAAAGTTACATTATGGAAAAATAATTTTTGAGTGCATGTTTATATTGCGCTAATTTTAAGAAATAAATGTCGCCGATGTTAGCATATTCATTTCCCAAAATGTGTAATCGACTGATTGGTGAGTAATAATGTGATAATGTATGTGTGTTATTATAGTAGAACGGTAGAGTCAGTCTATTGTTAGCGCGACCAAAGCAATGAAATCGTATTAATTCTATTAAATCAGAGGTATCCAGGACCGAGTGAATTATTTTATATAATATTAATAGATCACAGATTTTTCTGCGATCTGATAAATTTACGAGATTAGTCCAGTTTAATAACAAATTATAGTCCACGGATTCTCTTGGAATACCTAATTTAAAATTAATATACCTAAGGAATCTATGCTGGACTTTTTCAATCACTTGAATATGGATATTGTAATGTGGAGCCCAAATCGTAAAATTATATTCTAAAATGCTTCTCACTAGCGTTATGTATAAAATGCGAATAGTATCAATGTTACTAAATTGTTTGGTTATTCTAATAATAAATCCTAAAATCTTCGTTGCTCTATTAATAATATTATTTATATGGCTAATAAATGTAAGTTTTGAGTTAAAAATAATACCTAGATCATTTATTGTTTCTACTGAGTTTAATATAATTTTGTCAAGATTGTATTCATAAATGATCGTTTTCTTTATTTTATAAAATCTTATTATTTTACATTTACTAATGTTAAGTGCCAGTTTATTGCATATACACCAATTAAACAAGTTGTTTAAATTTTTTTGTAAAATTATGCAATCAGAAATATTTTTAATTTTTTTATATAATTTTAAATCATCAGTAAATAACAGGATATCAACATCGGAAAAAACGTCTACAATGTCATTAATAAATAAAATAAACAGTATTGGTCCTAAATGGGAGCCCTGTGGCACACCACTAGTGGCAGAAAAGGCATCCGATATTACGTCATTTAACTTTACAAACAGTTGCCTATTTGTTAAATAACTCTCTACCCATTTAAGAAAGTTCCCGGTTATACCCATACTCCTTAATTTATTTATCAATATTTTATGACAAACTTTATCGAACGCCTTGCTGAAGTCAGTATATATCGAATCTACTTGACATTTATCTGCAAAGGCATTCGCTATAAAGTTTTCATATATCAGTAGATTTGTCAGAGTTGATCTATTCATTATGAAAAATCACAGGATATTATAATTGTTGAGTAAAGATAAATTCAAAGGTGTGTTTATAAATGCTTTATTTATGTTCTGTTTCTTGGCCGTAAGTGGCGCTACTGCCCCTTCCGGTTAACTGTCAAATAATGTGGAGTGTATTTTGGTTTAATAAAAGTAATCCTTTATTTTGAATGAAATCTGACTCGACTTTATTGAAATATTGCCCGATCCCAATAGGTTATGGGCCCAGGAATTGTGGTAAACAATTATTTCAGAAAAAAGTTGAGTAAAGAGCAAGATATTTACGTGAGTAATTTGTCACATTTATACTGTACAATTAACTTACAAAATGGAGGTCGCCAATTCAATAAAAATTGAAAAGTTCGATGGCAGAAACTTTAAGCAATGGAAATTTCAAGTTAAGTGTGCATTAAGAGCAAAAGGATTAAATATTGATTCTGTAAAACCCCAAGAAGCCGGTTCGCAAGTGCAACGGAATAGAGACGATGGCATGGCCATGTTTATCTTGATATCGTCAATGGATTTGAATCAGATATCACTTATAGAAAACTGCGAGACTGCAAAGGAGGTCATGAATAAATTGGAAGCTAATTACGAGCAAAAGTCTGAATATACTAAAATGATAATGCATGAGAAATTTTATCAGTATTCATATTGTGCTAGTGATACAATGGCACAGCATGTCTCCAAAGTGGAAAGCTTGGCAAAGCAACTGAGGGAAACTGGCGAAAAAATCAGTGACACTGCAATTATGACCAAGATTCTAAGCACATTGCCACCAACATACCGTTCGCTTAGACAAGCATGGTTGTCACTAGACCAAAATAGTCAAACAATTCAAAATCTCACATCACGCTTAATAGATGAAGAGGGAAGCCTTGCCAATGACACATCTTGTAGTGAGACTGCACTTGTAACCACAAAAGGAAATTCCAAAACAAGGAATGGAGATAATCAGAAGAATTCAATTCAAGTCATAGATTTATATGCTACAATTGTAACAAAAGAGGTCACTTTGCAAGAGAATGCAGAAAACCGAAGAAAACATACAATAAAAATCAGAAGCCTCATGATATGTTATCATTTAATGCGGAAAAATATTCTTTATCTATGAATGGTGAAGACACTTGAATTTTGGATAGTGGAGCATCAACGCATATGACATTTAGACGTGACTATTTCCACGAACTGAATGAGTCTCAATATCATGACATTGACAAAGAAGTTAAATTGGGGAATAAACAAAGCATTAAGGTATGCGACGAAAGCACTATTTTAATAAATAAACTAGTGAATGGAAAATGGGAATGATGTATATTAGAGAATGTCCTATATGTGCCAGACTTGCGAAGAAACCTGTTCTCTGAAGGAGCTGCCACCAGGAGAGGTTATGTCATAGTGAAGAAAAGCGAAAAAGCAATGATAGTGAAGAATAATATAGTTGTTATGTGTGCACAATTAAGAGAAAACAATTTGTATGAGTTGGAAATCAAAACAGTACAACAAGAAAATTGCAATATTGTACAAACCGATGTCAAAATATGGCATGAGAGATTAGGGCATTTGAATGTTAAGGAAATTCAAAATATGAGTAAAAATGGGACAATTCCAATTAAACTTACTGGGAATGAAAATTTCGTTTGTGAAGCATGCCAGCATGGTAAGCAAACAAGATTACCTTTTTTGAAATCTACTAGAGGTCCATCACAACCTGGTGAAATAGTATATAGTGATGTATGTGGCCCTATTGAAGAGCTTTCTGTATCAGGTATGAAGTACTTCGTTTTATTCAAAGATGGAGCTACTATCTATCGCCAGATTTACTTCATGAAATATAAGAGTGAAGTGTTTCACTGTTTCATAAAGTACAATGCAATTGTGAAAAATAAATTTCAACATAATGTGCACATTCTACATACCGACAACGGTTGTGAGCATGTAAATCAAGAATTCAAGTAATTTCTCGATAGTAATGGAATAATTCATGAGCGTACAGCCCCATATACCCCACAACAGAATGGGAGGGCAGAAAGAGAGCTGCGTACCATTATGGAAAGCGCAAGAAGCATGTTATATGCTAAAGATATTTCTCTAAATTTGTGGGCAGAAGCTGTGAACTGTGCAGTATACCTGTTGAATAGAAACACATCAAGTCAAATGGGAAATGTCACACCATTTGAACTCTGGTATAAAGTAAAACCTAATCTACAACATATAAGAATATTTGGTTCCATTGGATATGTTCATCTACCAAAAGAAAAAAGGAAGAAACTGGATAAGAAAAGCATAAAAATGTTATTAGTTGGATATGAGCATGATAATTACAGAATGTACGATCAAAGTACAAGAAAAATTACAGTGTCACGGGATGTAAAATTTGAAGAAAGTAGTATACCAGAGAAAAGACAAAACTTCACAGAGATGAAAGTCAATGAAGGAGAAAAAGAGAGTCAATATTGACAACCCCACGAAGCGAGTTTCAGGATCAACAAAATACAACTCAAGAAACCTCTTCAGATGACAGTATGAAGAGTATTGAAGATACAAATGACACTTATAATCCTCCTAGTCATATTGATTTAGAAGGAATGGAAAGAAGTAATATCACGTTACGTCCTAGACCAAATAGTAAGATGGAAGTAAACTTGACTGAATTAGAAATACCTACCAGTTATGAAGAGGCAATTAATAACATCAATTGTCATAAATGGAAGGAAGCTATTTCTGAAGAGCTACAGTCACATGAAAATAACAAAACCTGGATAATAACTGATAGAACCGAGAAGAAGCCCATTACATGCAAATTGGGTGTTCACTGTTCAGCATAAAGAAGAATAGAGAAGGAGAAATTGAAAGATATAAGGCAAGACTATGCGCTCGAGGCTTTACTCAAGTGAAAGGTTTGGACTATAATGAAATTTTTTCCCCTACTAGCAGATATGACTCCATCAGATTGTTACTTAGCATGGCCACCAGAGAGGATCTGCAGATAGAGCAATTCGATGTGAAGACAGCGTTCCTGTATGGTGAGCTGCCTGAAGAGATGTACATGGAGGTACCAGAGGGTGTGGAAGCTGAGCTACAAAAAGTATGTAGGTTGATTAAATCTATATATGGGCTGAAACAATCATCAAGATGTTGGAACAAGAAATTTTGTTCATTTTTAACTACTTATGGATTTAAATCGTGTCCATCTGATAATTGTGTATTTGTTGGATATTTCAATAATAAATATTAAGGTAATATTGGTTATTTATGTTGATGATGGATTGCTATTAGCCAAAAGGAAAACTATTTTATCTACCATATTAAATGATCTAAAACAAAACTTTGATATTAAGATTTTAAAATTTAATTCATTTATTGGAATGGAAATAAATAAAACAGAAAGTTGTATAAGTATAAGTCAAAAACAGTATATTGAGACAATAATAAATAAGTTTAATCTGTCAGATGCTAAAGCTAAGTACCCCTGCAGATGTAAATGTACATTTATCTAAGAATACAAAAAAATGAGCATACCAATTTCCCATATAGAGAAGCTATGGGAGCATTGTTATTTTTAACATCTGTTTCTAGACCTGACATCGCATATGCTGTTAATGTTGTAAGTAGATATGTCAATGATCCAGGTCCTTCACATGTAACTGCTGTGAAAAGAATCCTACGTTATTTGATTAATACAAAAGAAATGTCTATTGTTTATAAAAGTAATTTAGATTTAGTCGGCTACTCTGATTCTGACTTCGCAGGTGATTTGGATACTAGAAAATCTAATACAGGCTACATTTTTTTAATGAATGGTGGTCCTATCAGTTGGTCAAGCCGTAAACAGAGTACCGTGGCATTATCCACAACAGAGTCAGAGTATATGGCTGCTAGTGAAGCCACTAAAGAAATATTATGGCTTAGACAATTGTTGTTTGATATTGGGGAGCCACAAACCTCTGTCACTTTGAATATAGATAATCAGAGTGCAATTAAATTAATTAATAATCCTGTATTTCATAAAAGAAGTAAACATATAGATGTTAGATATAATTTCATAAGAGAGAATGTTGAAAAGAAAATTGTTAATATTAAATATGTAGAAAGTTCATGTCGATTGGCAGATTTTCATAAGATTTTGAATAATACTTAGATACTTATGTGATTTACAGTCAAATATTCATGTAATGCTATGATGATTAGATATTGAGTAAAGTTGTTATGATAAATGTTAAGGTGACCCCTTTGAATTTAAGTGGGAGTGTTGAGTAAAGATAAATTCAAAGGTGTGTTTATAAATGCTTTATTTATATTCTGTTTCTTGGCCGTAAGTGGCGCTACTGCCCCTTCCGGTTAACTTTAATAATGTGGAGTGTATTCTGGTTTAATAAAAGTAATCCTTTATTTTGAATGTATGTAATCTAACTCGACTTTATTGAAATATTGCCTGATCCCAATAATAATCGTAAGATTTGTGAAGCTTTTTTATTGTTTTTGTGTGAATACCTCACAAGAGTCCCAAGCTGAAAGAATGAGATAGTATAATCGGTGTCCTCTTTGTGCACGATCGGCCTCTTTGTGCGGTGCTTCGTAGAATAAAATGTAAAAAAATTTTTAAACTTGGTAACAAAATTATAATAAATAAAGCCTACAATTATTCTATTTCTGATACTCTGCATTCGTCTCATTCTCTCCGAGTTTAGTTTGCTGAGTTTTTATTTTATTTGTAATGTTTTTATTTTTCTTTGTTTTTTTAGTTTTCTTCTAAACCAAAAGCGCGTGTGAACTGCACACATGATTTTTATTTAACTCCATGGTGTTTTTAATTTCATTTGGAAGGGCATTATATAGTTTTGTAGCACGGAATTTATGGTTTTTCTGGCCAAAAGATGTTTTTAATTTTGGGTTGTTTGATAGATTTGAGGTTTTCGTTCTTGTGGTGTAAGTATGTTAGTCACTAAAGTACTCATTTTTCCTTTAACCTTTCCTGGTCTGTAATGCGTAAATACTACACATTGCTTCTAATAACTTTTATATCTCTATAAATATAATGAATTCTGGGTTCAGATTTTAGGTATTCCTCCGTTATACATTTACACACTGAATTAAAAAATAATATTTTAAATAATTAGCAAATTTAATTCAAAATCAGAGATATTTTGTTAAATATCGGGAATAAACCACAAATACAATCAACCGTGTGCCAGTGTGGACCGTGATACGCGAAGAGTGTGCGGGGGGAGATGACACTCTATGTGACGTCTCGCTCTACTTTGCTATACGGGAACACGAGAAACAGAGACCGCCGTGTTGTGTTTCGACCGTCGATACCTACGACCGCGTAGTAGCTAAACATACATAGCTGTATATATGTATTGGGTAGCAGCCCAGCGCCCAGCGCCTCAGTCGTTCGCTGGCAATCCTTTGAGATGGTCTCCTCGCCCGTTTTTTGAGCAACGGACGATGGTTTTTTCATGTTTTCAGCAATTAAATTACAATTATTATCACTTGTAACACAAATTACGAAAAACAAAAGCGATTAGCTATGAATGTTCATATATTTCCGACATAAAATCGATGATTTTAACACGCGAATTGATTACACAGCACCGGAGCGCGCGTATTTTTTTAGCACAGTAAGGGAAAGGTTAAATTAGAGTAGAGTTTTATAATACTGAAAAATTAAAGTTTTAAAAATTTCTTTTGATGGAGTTCTTAAACCTGTTGAATGTCAGGTGGTATTAGGAAAAACCGCGCGGTTGCAATTGTTTTCTGTTTACCAGATAATATATCTTATTATTCGTGTACATATTTTACATGATAACATAGTAAGAGGTTTTTCCAGAATAGCTTACTAACTAAAAAAAAAGATTAAAAAATCTCCCATAATTGTCAAAAAATATAATCACACAAGTATAAACTCATTTTATTATTTCTACACATCAACACATACATAACGAACGTTAAAAAACACAATTTAAAGGAGTTTGCAAATAAATAAAGACCGCATACACATTTGAAAACCTAAAACATCGAGTTTTGAAAATTGACCCGCAAAGTCATAGAAAATTAATTAAAAAATATTCTAGAGTAGCTAGATTAATGAAACCAACGGTTATGTCAAGAATGATGATACAGGTTAAGAGTACTTTCAGGATTATTGTTAATAACCTAACTTTTTGTTTGCAGCAATCCTTCACGTCCAACTGGCCGCGTTCCCTGTGGCTGGCCGTGGGAGCGCGCGGCCTGCAACTGCTACGACCACGGGCGCGTCTGCCGCTCTGTTGCTACGAGTACGACAGTCTGTTGTCTCACTCTCCCGCGCCCGACTGCCTGCTGCTGGTCACCGCCGCTGGCTCCAAGCACAGCAAGGTCATACTGACAACACAGCAGGTCAGATTACAGATTACTTTTTTTCTAACTAAAATGACTGGCAATGAAAAGAAATAAAATCACAAACATATTTTATCAGACGTGTTATAAACAGTATCTGAAAAGCAAACACCCGAGGGGTTAAATTGGTAACAATTTTCTTTGATTATATTTTCAAACATCTCTTCACACGTGATCAAAATCAGTAAATTGCTTTGGATTTTATAGGGTTCAAACAACTTACTTTTTATTATTTTTATTTTACATTATCTGCAAGAAGATTGGAGCTCATTACTTTGATAAGTCAATATATTTCATGTAATATTTCATGCTTCTGATTCCATCTAAATATGTAAACATAATGTTTCTGTTACTCTGCAGGCTTTCCAGATATCCACTCTGATCCAGGAGTACGTGGAGGCGCTGAGCCCCCCTCCGGCCCCCGCGGCCGCGCGCCCCCTCAGCTCCCTGCAGCCCCCGCACCCCCCGGGCCACCCACACCCCCACGGCCACCCCCTCCCGGCGTAGACACCCCGCCCCACTGGATTAGTACACTTCTTCTTTAGTGGTTGCCTCATTGCTGAGGATTGCTCTTCCACTGCTCAGTCCTGCGTTGCGCGGAGAGCTGCAACACACACCTTCTGGATATTTCATCACTCCAATGCATCCTACAGAGAACTGCTACACTAAACTGCTAACTGTCAGAGAATATGGTTCCGTTTAACATGCTGTCAGTTTGACTGTTGAGCTGTCAAAAAGTATAATATATAAAAGTATATATATTTGGAAGGATAAAAAATGTTAGTCGAACTTAGGAGAAAATGAAAGAATTTAAGTTATAAATTACTAGAATAGGATATTGACGAAGAAAAGCCATACTGCTGCAAACGTCACTACCATTACATACTTTTTGTACTTCATTTCATAAGATTTTATTACCGTTGATTTAAAATTCATTAAATTTAGAACGTAACTCTAAACTTTAAATTGAAATTTGGTCTGTGACGGATGTGGGTATCGCTTTCCCGTAACTACCTAAGAAATAAAACAGAATTACGATTAAATCTGTTTGTAACAACAATCTTTTAAAGTTTCAGTTTATTCAACAACTCGTCTTCTGATATTGTTGCTTGTCTACAGTTGCAACTCTGATAAATAGAAGATACTAGTGAATCTTTTATATATTATTCAAGCAACTAAATCATCAATAATATCACCAATCTAATAGAGTTTTAGAATTTAAATTTTCATTTTTTTCATTGCGGTTCATCCAATGTCATTGCGTCCTTAAATATTCAACATTGCAACTAGAAACTAATTGCATTCATTGCCAATCTAATCTATACTATTAAATCTCTTTTATCTAATGTAATACTCATAAAAGTATACATCCAATAAAAGTATATATATACATCTAAAATCATAAAAGTCTCCATGTAAAATAACATCTTGGATTAATTTGACTATTTCATTAAAGCACCGCGGTCCAGGGCCAGCTTTGGTGTCTTCGATGAAACCTTTCTGGTAAAGACCTGACTGGTTGTACTCGAGGTAGATTCCACTTTACTTCACTATATCTACAGGCAATCTCATTAAATGTGTCATTGTACATCTCATTGTCATGAAAAGCATCTCAAATTTTATTCTACTTTACTTTTAATAGATTATACTTGTGATTTATGAAGCAATCTCAAATTATTGCAAGTATTTAAGTTGTAAACACTTCACAAACAGGTAAAACAAATAAGCAAATAATTACATAATATAATTGAAGATTCTCACGGCCAATAATTGTTATTGTTTCACTTTAGGGATATTGAGGCATGTTCTGTTTTTCTCTTTCTTGAGCCAACGTTTTGGATAGCCTTGCGTCTGTCCTGATGGTGGATACTGCAAGTATCGTTTCGGAGGCAAGGCTTGCATGGCAATAGGTTGAATCAAAAAGGGGGAAGGCAATACAACTTAATCAGTGGGGGCTAGTGACTTTTCAGCGCACTCAAAAGTCACAAGCCGCCATCAGCGTCAATTACTCCAAAAGTCAAACATGGAAAATTATAAATGAATTGATTTTGGTATGAATAAAGATTGACAAAGTTGTCAATGTTTTGAATCAAGTAAGAAAATAATTTGGAGGAGAGAGTGCTAAAATAAAGAATGATATCTAAATATGGAATCTCAAAGAAAATTATTTAAAACTTTTATAATGGTGGTTTTAAGAAAATATATTTAAAGCATTAGATTTTCCCGCCCACTAAATAGGATTAATATAAGACGCTATGGATGTATATTGCTAATTGCATAGCTACTATCTTAACCGTGTCATATCCGCTACATAATACATTAATTACATATGTAGACCAGCAATTATCATTTTATAGCAATACGTCTTCTAGTAGAAATTTATTTTACGAATTGAGTATTAATTTGTAAGATTGATTTTTTGTTTATTAACTCATTTATATTATCTTAATGTTATTTTCTGTTGCATTTATTAGTGATCTGAAGCAGTATTTTATTAAATAATGTGTGAATTGTGCAAGATAATGTGTACAATACTGTTATTATATTAAAATTAACCCAGAAATTGCAATTTATTTGGGTTAGCCACCATTTTTTTCAATCTGCGAAATGAGAAATAATTATCATATTAACCTTTACAACACTGGCCGTTTTAACCCAATAATTTTGACACAATGTGTTTAAGTGAAACTTTGTGGATCTCATATGCAACATTTGTATACTGGTCCACTGATGGTATATCCATTGATGGATCACATATGCAACATTCGCATACTGGTATGTCCACTGATGGATCACATATGCAACATTCGCATACTGGTATGTCCACTGATGGATCACATATGCAACATTCGCATACTAGTATGTCCACTGATGGATCACATGCAACATTCGCATACTGGTATGCCCACTGATGGATCACGTATGCAGCATTCGCATACTGGTATGTCCACTGATAGATTACATATGCAACATTCGCATACTGGTATGTCCATTGATGGATCACATTGCAACATTCGCATACTGGTATATCCATTGATGGATCACATATGTAACATTCGCAAACTGATATGTCCACTGATGGATCACATATGCGACAGCTGCGTAGATCAGGTTAACAATATTCTGTACGAATCCTGTATTGTGAGATTTTTGATTTCTGCTCAAATGCAGGATAATTTCTACAAATATAGTAATAGAAAATTTGGTTGGTTGTGATGAGATATTGGGTGTTGTGTAACTGCTGAAGTAACACATAAATATGAAAAGGCATTTCGCTTTTATAGTCTATAATGACTTATACATATTATTATAGCTAGGAAAAAAATTCATGATGTTATACTAACAGATAGGATGCCTGAGACAATTTTCTTTTCAAAATACAATATATTATAAAATGGTAAATATCCAAATCACTTATAATTTTTTTTTCATTCTGTAAGAAAATGAATTCTACATACAATCTAAAAATCAATTTGATATTTGGTATTCACAATAAGTTTTGTTAGAATTATGATTTTTTTTTAATGAAATTGAACAGGAAATATTTCAGTAAAATGGTTTTTGCAATCAATACAACTTATAGATAAAGATTAGGTAATTAACTAAACTTAAGACATGTATTGCTGTTGATTATACAAATATTTACTAACTATAATATCAGTGTAAAATATATTTATAAAAGTAGGCATATTAATTAAGACATTGAATCGGGGATGATTTAGACTGACACAGATATTGAAAAGAGTGAACTGAGCATAAACAGTTTGGGACAAATATTTACAAATCCACACATAAATATTTAGTTAAGAATAAACTACAGATCGGTTATAGATTCAAACATTATTGCCCCGCCTACACAACCAAAGATTATGACTTTAAAGTTCAGGATTCCAGAGTTGCGCAGATTGATTTTGAAAAGTTTGGCATTTGTAATGGATATTTTCAATTTGTTTTCTAGTGGGTGCTAGGGCTAAATAAATAAATAAAACATGAGAATTAAAAAAAAATACTTAAGTAACTCATTCATTAGGGTGTTAAGAGTTATTTTAAGAGACATTAAATACTCAATTTATTAATAAAAATCAAATTTTACACCAACAATAACCATTTGTCAAAAGATCATTTTATTGACTGACCAATAATAGTCCAATTATTACCGCCAAAGAAATGTTCTAATCAAGAACCAGAATCAGATACCGCAACCAGAAGCCAAAAACAACTAATTTCCATATCCCATGTTTTTTACAAAACTTACCATTACCATTTATGTAACATTTACAATAACATCACAATTACCTTTTTAACCTTTACAACACAGTCTATCTCGTCACGTGGCGGGTTTTGACACAATATATATGTTTTAGTGAAACTCATGGATCACATGTTGATGGATCGGATCCCACACGTGACAGTTGCTTAGATATTCAGATATTCGACAAATCAATAAAATACTCTTAATACTTACAAAAGAAATTTCAAACCCTAACAACCTACACTCTAATTTTAGTGCAAAGTTAACCTCACTACAGACATAGTCAGACAATGTAAAATAGTTTACCAAAAGCTCATTTCTTTGATATGTTAATATTTTAATGGTACCTATTTACCGCTAACTGCATCGTGCTATCGTGCCTCCTTTTCACCAGTTTACATATTATTCAATTTTTAAAAATAAATTATGACTGTCAAAAATAGTCCCGCATTCACCCATTAACAAAAGATTAGATTGAGAAATACAGCGACATCCTCGTTTAAGTTTTTTCTAATTCATTGGAAAAACTTATAGGAAAGTATCACTGTATTTGATTTTAAATACTACGAATGATCTGACAAATATTATTTAATTTAGATAATATATATTATTTTATTTTATTACTTAATTTCTTATTCAATTTAATTAATATTATTTATGAGAAACAGTTAGTACATATTCAGAAACTTGCTGTTACATATAATGAAATGATGTATCTAGAGACTTTTAAAAAAAGTTTAATGACTCGTAAAATTTAGAATATTTGGTTTGCTGATGTTATCGGGGATTTTGTGAATTTTACTTGTCACCAGTACATAGTTTCGTACGAATCGCATCACGTTTGTAATAATTTATTTTTGAACAAACAGCTGACGGTCTGTCAAATAGTTAATAAATATGTGATATTTACCAAAAGAAAGAAATCAGTTGCACTGCGTGGTTTTATTTTAGTGCCTCCTCTAGTCAGAATGGCCATTATATTGAATTATTCCAGAATAATTATAATGATTTTGGCTAATAAATGACAATGTTAGTTTATAATGCTGTTGATTTAGTAACAATATTTATTCAAAGTATACATATAGATGCATAAAATAATGCCTCTGCAAATCTACCGCAGATATATCATTACAATATTAGCTAGGCAAGATCACAATGGACATCGGATTATACAACTATTTCATTATTCAAATACTAGCTAAACACATTCCCCCTCACTGAAAAACATGTTTTAAATTTTACACAACTGATAAAATGTTTAATTTTAAAACAAACAACCATTTACCATACTTTAAGGATTGTTTATCAGTTGTTGTGTAAAAATTGTCTCAATTTTTAACTTTTTACCAATTAATCACGTTTTGCGTATTTTGAGATTTTAAGTGCATACAATCCGATGTCTAGACATTACAATAGAATAAGTTAACTCTAGAATGTGTATATTTATTTAATTGCTGACTTTATTGGCTCCTGTACCACCAAATGGTAAAGAAATATTGTTTCTAGAAAATAATTATACATTTAGATTGCATTGTTTTCATTTGAATTATTAATTGTCCCATATAAAAAGTGAATTTTCTCATAACAACAAGTAAAAATTTATAAATTGATTTTTGAAATGTTAATATTTAATGATTTGACTGATTTCTGCATCGAAATGCTTTCAGTTTATCTGCCTTACGACTTCAAACTATATTAAGCTGCACAATAAAATATGTAACCATTTGCTACAAAATCTCAGAAAAAGATCTGATGAAACCCTCGGAAGAGGTTTTGATTTTTGGACTTTCACTGTTTCTTCTGAGAGGAATATTATTTCCAATGCTAATTTAGCAGCCAGCAGTAGAATATTAGTAGCCAATCATGACAAACTTAGGGTTATGAATTTTGTACTTAATTTTTTTATGGATTTTACATTATTTTTTGTAAATTTTAATATTATATAATATAATGTTGCTTTATTGACTACTTCATGACTGGCTTCTTTGTGAAAGATATTTTTCAAACAATTTTGTATTACGGTGTAGATGATTATAAATATGAGGTAGACCTTTAATATAATTTAACATTTTAATTGTATTTAGTGGTGATATTATTGTCCTATTTTTTTTTAAATTAAAATTATTGCAATATTGTATTTGTTGATTTTTAAAATCGTATTGCTAAATTCATTACATAATAATTAATTTATCCCTCAGATAAGTTTTAAGATTTTCACGGCCAAAAGCATTTTCGTTATTTGTTACACATCTACCGGATCTGCCGGATCTGCCCTGATGATGGACACTGCAACGATGTCCGAAACGTTGGCTAAAGAAGGAGGTAGCGCAACACGGCATAACACCGCAAAAACAAATAACGAAAATATCCCTCAGATGTTTGTATCATTTGTAAGATTTTCCTTTTTTATATAAGTAATGAAAACATTATGTAATTTGTATAATAAACTATGTATAACAATGTAAAATAAAATTATGCCAAATTAATTTACGACATTTTTATTATAGTTGTGTACCTGCTGGATTTCCTTTGTGATAATTTAATAGCGGTTAAGTTAGCCTCTCAAAATCTGGGTATTCTGGGTGTATTGTATTGGTATTGGCAGATAACTTACCCTGTAAAGAAGAAAAGGAATTGATGGACTTTGCTGGGTGTTTTTTGTTATAAAAAACATTGTTCGTTATGAACACCTCAATATATCGCATTCTTATCGTAAATATGCGTAATTATCATTATCACCGATCACCGAGTCACTGAACATACAAACTGACAGAAGTGTGTTGTAGTAAGAGTCCATGTTCCCAAATCTACAGTCCCTGACCAAATTATTAGACGCACTGTATTTTTTTTTGTAATTTTATGTTTCTTAAGAGTTTTTATGCAATAATGGTATATTTAAAGTACAGTATTATTGATTTTTATTTAAAATAATTGTTGGAGAATTCTGTGAAGCTTTTTTGGCAGAAAAAAGTATCCCTCTGTTGGATTGGCCGGGTAATAGCCCTGATATGAAGCCGATTGAAAATGTGTGGGAGCTGATGAAAAGAGAAGTGGCTAAAGATGTGATTACCAACAAAACCCAGCTCATAGAAAAGATTATTTATGTGTGGAATCATCATCCTCAAATGCAGGAGACAGTACAGTCTTGCATTGATAGCATGCCGCGCAGAATTAAAGCTTTGATAGCGGCTAAAGGTTGCTCAACTAAATATTGACTTACATATACTAACATTAATTTCACTTCTCTTTAAAACTTAATAAACTTATGCTTTTCTAAATTAATGCTGTTTTATTTATGTCAAATAAATCGGTAATTGATTGGATAATATAAAAATAAAAAAAAAACAAATCAATCTAAAATAATAAAACGGTACAATATCACCCGGTAATTAATATTTTACATGAAATCTTGCAGTGCGTCTAATAATTTGGCCAGGGACTGTACAAGTGATGTTCTCATGTATGGTACTGGGATTACATTGGTAAAAAATGCATTTGAATGGAAACTAGTGTCATACATCGCTTCAGCACTGAGCACTGAGCACAGGTATACATTCGGTTGGCCCAACTTGTTTGTTTGTTTGTTTGTTTGTCATATGAGAATGGGTCACTCCTGACTCCTACAACTAATTCTTGTGTTCAACAACTCGGCTGTGGAATAGGCTCGTTGAAAAAGTATCGATATATCAATATTTTTAATTCAATATATCGATATTTTTAGCCGATATATTTTGATCTGATATATCGATACAAAATATCCAATATCGAAAATTGTATCAAAAACGATATTTTTTTAAATTTATGTATTTAAAGTCATTAGAATCCAAAACAATATAGGAACGAACGGAAAAAGTAACTGTATTGGGTCATGACATCTGGCGGTTGAAATTTTAACTATTAATACCTTACAAATCTATTGTCTTTGCATTAGTATTTGTGATCACCAATACTATTTCATGTTTGTATGATATATATAAGGCCCCTAGCATCTCAGCACATATGAGACTCCTCAGGCTGAGATGGGCTGGGCTTGTACAGAGAATGCCGGATACACGCGTCCCAAAAAGAATTTTGACTGGACACCCAGGTGGAAAGAGAAAAGTGGGAAGACCCAGACTGAGGTGGGAAGACGAAGTAAGAGGGGATGCAGCACAGCTTCTCCAGGTACCAAATTGGAAGTCAGCCGCTGAGGACAGGAGGAGTTGGAGGCGACTGTTGCAGGAGGTCAAAGCTCGATATGGGCTATAGCACCATCGAAGAAGAAGAAGAAGAATACCATCTCATGTGTGTAGGTACATACATAGAAATGTATGCTATTTTTCGCCATTTTTTTCTAAGCCACTCCTATGTGTTGGTTCTCAATTGTCTATGATTATTGACTATACCTTGTTCCAAACACGAACTCCTTTTTCACAGATTAATACGCCAATAAAATGTTACTGAGACGCATACAAACATATGAGTCTCAGTTTACATATAAGTTAGAAGACAGCTTTTTAGTTTTTGATATTTTTGTAATTATTACGTAATAAAAATGAATAGTGATAAAAATACCTTCATTTTTATTGATATTATTGTACATTAAAAAAAGCAAATTGTGTACAAAAATTACTTTTGTTAATATTGAGCTGAATACAATATTATTTAAAAAACGCAAAATCTCTTGCAAATTTGATCGATATGTCGATATATCGATATTTTTTCCTCGATATATCGACGTCGATATTGATATTTTAATAAATATCGATACATCGATATATCGATATTTTTTTTCACTTTCGACATCCCTACTGTGGAATGGTTTGTCGGGCTGTTTCCTCCCACTATAACCAGTTACATATAAGAATTTCCATTTAGCTTCCGACGCTACTAGCCATCGACACGTCTGCACTAGTCACCAGATGGACGCCAACCGATTAAACTGAAACATTAGCGCCTCCCACACGCACACTTCGGAGCGACCGAGTCCCGCGCCACTTCAGGCCGCCGCACAGAAAAGTAAAGACCGATAGGCTTACAGCGCAGTTCGCAGTTTTCTGCGTGGCGGCCTGAAGTGGCGCGGGACTCGGTCACTGCAAAGTGTGCGTGTGGTAGATGCTATTGTCGACCAACAGCCTAGACAGCGTAAACAGTGTAACCGACCACAGTCGCTTACGCTAAAAGTTACAGATACTAAAAAAGTGTCAAGCATATAAGATAGAGCTGCAATATTTTTGTCACTGATGTATTAGGCAGCATTGAACAGTTTTCCTTAAAAATCGTAATTTGACAAAAATGTCGTTTACGCTGTTCTGCCGATTATGGGTCGATATCTCGGAATAAACATCAATAGTCTACCTATGACTTATTATTGCGAATACACCCTATACTGTGATCATCATTATCAGAGGAATCTGGATCCATCAAAGGGAGTCCAGAAATCATGAGATAACCGGCCACGGTCATCACATATATATTTTACAAAATATTATATTAAAGGTTGTTTTTGGTCATGTATATCTTATCAGAAAAGAGGAGCTCTTGTGCCCTGATAAGGGGGCCACGATTCTTACTTAGGTTGTAAGTTATAATATGTTTTGTATAAAATATTTACTTTTTTACTGTAAATTTTTGAGCCAGAAGTTGCTGAAGGTGGGGACGGGAAGGAGATGGGAAAGAAGAAGGCAGAATAGTACCTAGCTATTCAGATCCTGATCACCAAACACAGCTAAAGCCATTTCAAGCAACATTTCAATTCTGAAGGGTGGTCTTACACTAGGGTGATACTGAAAAGATCTTCCTCTCTGGAATGTGCCGCAAATATACTATTATAAGTATATATATAGAATTTTGAACATCTGGCTGTCACAGTTATTTTGTTTCCTCTAGAAAAAAATAATCTTATTTTATTATTTTAACTAATATTTTTCTCGCAACAATAACATTTGGCTGTCATCAGTTCTTTTGTTTTGCTCTTTCAAAAAATATTCTTAAACCAATCTTTTTATTGTGTTTTGGCTGTAAAAAGTTTAGTGTGGTGGAATCTTCTCCCCCCTGATCTTCCAGGAGTCACTTCTTGCTGCTCATTTTCAGATATTTATATATTTTTTTTTACTTCTGTCACTTTTTATATTAGCTGTAATTTTTTGAACAATGGAGGAGGATTTCCCTCCTGTACCCCTTACAAAGCCCCCAGATCCCCCTCCTGACCCTCCAGATGGAGACATTTCAGATAAAATAGACTTTTCAGAACATTCAAACATTTCAGACAATGAATCTGTCATCCTAACCTCAATTAAAAAAAGAAAATTTAGTCCCCTTTCCCCAAAAAAACATGATTCGCCTTTGTCTTCTCAGTCCCCTCCAGCTCTTCCTCAACCTCCTCCAACAATCTTTTACTCTACTCATTCCCGTGGCCCCTACATTGTATATGCGCAAAAAACTGAACAAAGTAAAACCATCCATCCTCTTGAATTTGGTAAATTTCTTTCAAATAACAAGAACCTTTCGATTAAACCTGGAGGTGTTAAAGCCGAGGGTCGCTTCCGAATCTCTGTTGAATTCCTGTCAGGTTTAGCCGCCAACAACTTTATCAAAAATATATTTATTTCATCAAATTCTAAATTCAAGGCGTACATCCCAACTTTCAATGCCGTCGAATGGCGTTGAATCTCCAATCCTCTACGAGCTGGTATTACGGGATGATTTTTTGCATTTAGTTTTGGTGTAGCCATCAATTGCCGGATACCAAGAACTATTGAGCTTGGCCCCGTTGTCTCTATTAATATTAATAGGATTTTCTATTTGGCTCACACAGTATTAGACATCTACCCTGATGATGGACACTGCAATGTGATCTGAAACGATGGCTAAAGAAGGAGGTAGCGCAACACGGCATAACACCCCAAAAATAAATCACAACAAGACTTTTGACAGTGAAAATCTCAAATCATCTTTCAAAAGGTTGTATGTCTCATCATTCCTAATATTTTTTTTAGTTCATTTTGTAAGTGAGTTGGAATGACTTAAAGACATTTTTAAAAGCCAATTTATCAACAACAACAAAAAAATACTGATTAATTTGAAACATCATTTGATAATTTATTAGAATATTTTGATTGTGCCAATCATTGTGCGTAGTGTTCATTCATGTTCGAATATTGTTTTCTTGTGTGTAAATTAGGTTCAAGTGATTGCTATGAAAATCGCAAGTGTGGTGTTTATGGGATACTGAAAATTTTAACCTCAATTTTCGATTGGGAGGTATAATTTTATGTTGACAGGGTAAATAAGTACAGCCTATAAATCAAAGAAATATTTGCGGTTCATGGAAATTCCGATTAATGACATAGAAGTGCCATTACAATGTAGGTTATTTTCGTACGACCAACGTCGTAGGTCGTACGACCAACGGACGTACTTTCGACGGCGATTACGAGCGACGACGCTTGGAGAATAGAGACCCTCTGGGTGTTTATACTAAGTACCTAGTCTTTTTATCCTTTTGTTGTTCTGTTCACTGTACATCATTTGTAAAGTGTCTAGATCCGTGGTCGTCAAACTGCGGCCCGCGGGCCGCATGCGGCCCGCGGCGCATATTTGTGCGGCCCACTCAAATATCTGCCGTTTTCTTCTTAAATATATTTTTTTTCATGTGCTTACTTCCGTTTTTTGCTTCCCACTCAAATATCTGATGTTTACTTTAAAATATGTTTTTTTTTCATGCACAATTATACTATCTGTTTTTATGCGTCCCGCACAAATATCTGCTGTTTTCTTTTTAAGTATATTTTTTTGATGTATAATTATACTATCCTTTTTTTTTGCGGCCCGCACAAATATCTGCCGTTTTCTTTTTAAATATTTTTTTTTCATCTACAATTATACTATCCCTTTTTTTGGGGCCCGCACAAATATCTGCTGTTTTCTTTTTAAATATTTTTTTTTCATGTACAATTTTATAGTATCTTTTTTTTTCGCGGCCCGCATAAATATCTGCTGTTTTCTTTTTCACGTACAATAATAATATCCGTTTTTTTGGGGCCCGCACAAATATCTGGCGTTTTCTTTTTAAATATATATTTTTTCATGTACAATTATATTATCCGTTTTTTTCAAATATTTTGTGTACGTACCCACATGATTTTAAAACGTTGATTTTAATTGATTGACATTTGATTTTAAATCGCCCAGTTGGTTTTTTGAACACATAGTGTACGTCATAGGTTCTCAACGTGGGCGATAACGCCCCCCTGTGGTCGTTTGAGACTTTCAGGGGGGCAGTAGAAGACCCAGAAAAAATTAGAGGTCGTAGAGATGGCGCAGTGTAGGTAAAAAAAAAATGGTCTAAAAAGACCAAAAAAACACGCTTATCATGTACTAATTAAAGCAAAGTAATATTGGTTAATTTTTGTTATTGTATGTATTGTAATAATTTTTATCACGTGTGCGCAAATTCACACATTCAATAGTTCAGGAAGTGGATGAAAATTGAACTGAAAGATTCCATTACCATTTTTATTATTAAGAATTGACACTACATCACGAACACAAGAAGGAAGGAGGTAGCAACCCGGTACTTAAATACAAAAACATGCTTTTTTAACTTGCTAAAAAAAAGGTACAACACCCCCCCCCCCCCCCCCCCCCCCTAAAAAATCATAAGTGTGCGGCCCGCGGTGATACCTCACATTGTCCTATGTGGCCCTTGACCAGAAAAGTGTGACGACCACTGGTCTAGATCATATTATTAAATGATATTAGCCACACACAAATAATGAGTGGTGAGGTGAGGGCTGAGGCTACATGAAGCTGCGTTATAACAAACACTTCAAATACAAATCGTTACAACAAATACTTCAATACCAATGATTTTTTTTTTTTTACATTAACTCCACACAGGAGGCCCTGAGGAAAATAATTTCCCTCAGGGCCTATGTCATCTGGGATGCTGTGTGGAGGGTTTTTTGAGGAGAGAAAGGAATGAACATTGGTCTTGAAGAGACCCATGTTGTAGGAAGGAGGAAACACAGAGGCGGGCAAATCGTTCCACAGCCGAGCTGTTAAACACAAGAACGAGTCGAAGAAGCGACCCGTTCTCATGTGACAAGTGTCAACCGTGTACATTATGTTGGGCACGCGTTTGGCATGTTTCCCGACTATGCACCGGTGCCGAAGGGATCATCATCCTCGGGGCATCTTCCATTGTAATACCGGTAGAACAAGGATAGCATTCCCACCCGACGCCTGTACTCTAAAGGTTGCAATCCATCTGTTAAGATGGGAGAACCTATTAAGCGGACCGCCCGTTTTTGCACAGAGTCGAGGGTATTTTGGAGCTCCAGACCAGAGGTGGCTGCCAAATTCAACCGTGGGGCGCACTTGTGATTTGTGCAGGGTTAGCAGTTGTGTACTATTAAAGTATCTGCGGGCTCTGTACAGTACGCCCAGTTTTTTTATTATTATAAGTAATTTTGAAAGCATCACCTTATTTTGGTTGCAAGCCAACTGATTTATTTAAGGCCAACAAAATACCATCTAAGTTGTTGCTGTACAAAATAATAAGCCCCATCACCAACGGTAGACGCCAGACTCTTGTGGGTGGGTCTCGCCCCATGTGCGGTATATTTATGTAATTTGAAAAGTGAATTTCAACAAGGTTTTATATATTTTGTGATAATATAGTGATGTAAAATGTAAGAAAACAATGGTGTGATCATAAAAAATGTATTTAATATTAAGTATATTATAATTATTATCAAGTAATATAGAAACAAGACAGTTTTCAATGTACAATGTCAATATATTTTGTAAAACAAGCTAAAAATAAAGAATTAGTACACTGATGAAATAATCAAGTATGATATTTTCTAGTAAATTAAAAAACAACTCTGGTGTTAAGTAGTAAAACATTATATTTATCCATGATAGAAATAAAACACTCTCATTCATAACGCTGATACGATGATAATGAAAACATTATATTTATCCACGATAAAATTAAAATGCTACTAATAAATAGCATCACAATTTTTATCACATGGCGCAGAAAACATTACAGTTTCAGTTGTTCAATTACAATTATTATTTCAACATATTTTGTGTTATAAGCTAAAGAATGATAAACAAGTCTGATATTGTCTATTAAATATCTTCATTGTTAAATTTAAATTAAAACATTATATTTATCCACGATAAAACTAAAAATCTTCTAAATATTTTAGTTATTAGTTTTGGGGTGTTATGCCGTGTTGCGCTACCTCCTTCTTTAGCCAACGTTTCGGACAGCGTTGCATTATCAGGGCAGATATGTCTAATCTGCCGGCTCTGCCCCGATGATGGACACTGCAACGCTGTCCGAAACGTTGGCTAAAGGAGGTAGCGCAAAGCGTAACACCCCAAAAACTAATAACGAAAATACTTTTGGCCGTGAAAATCTAAAAACATATCTGCTTCTAGATAGTATCCCAATTTTTATCGAATAACACAGAAAACATTACAGTTTCAGTTGTTTAATTACAATTGTAATTATTTCAACATATTTTGTATTATAAGCTAAAGAATAAGAAACAAGTCTGATATTGCCTATTAAATATTATCTTCAATGTTAAATTTAAAGAAAAATATTATATTTATCCACGATAAAACTAAAACTAACAACTGTAATTACAATTGAAATTATTTCAACATATTTTGTATTATAAGCTGAAGAAGAATACATGTACTGACAATAATGTATGATTTTGGTTTTAATTAAATTTAAAATGAGGGTATTGAAGAGATTCAGTACACCTCGGAGTCTGTACGGGTGGAGGCTCAATGGTAGGGGGTTCCACAAGGGGAGGTGTGGCCTTCAAGAGCACCTCCAGGGCACCTCGGCAGACTGTCAGCTGCTGCAGCCAGCAACAGGCTGGGGTCTTCCGAGAAAGGAAAAGTCCAAGTTGATCTCCGTACAGCCCACACTGTAATCACACTGGGTTGACTGCTTGTAGTATCAGCCCATCACATCTGCTGCTGGCAACGCGTGCCGGTGGCGGTGGTCCGCCTCTAGTCTCGGCCGCAAGCCGCCTCAAGGAGGCATTCTTTATTTCGGCCTTTGAGCGTAAATCTTGCCGTGCCTGAAAATATTTTTGAATCATATTAATTATTTACACTAAATATTAGTGAAAAGAGACTTTCTTATATCGTAGAGTATTCAAAAAGAAGGACAACGTCAATATCACACAATTTTACTTGAATTTTGAAACGATTGGCTTTGAAGTAACGTAGCCCCATTATAATTCTTTTCAATATTGTGATATTTAACATACAAATTAAGACTTAAAACGAACATCATGTGAGCGATGAAGTCATAAGTGATGCTACAAAAATATAAAAAATAGGTTAAGGGCTATTTCAAAATAATTTGTTTCATAGCTTTTAATGACTTCTTAAAGAGATGTAGTTGACTTCATTCTGAGTGAGCATCTTGTTCGTTTTGTTGAATAGAAATTCGTCATAGGCGGAGCTTCATCTGAACGAAGCGTTAGGATAACAAGTAGACATGTTAAATGTACTTTACACAAATTAATGGACATGAATAAATACTGACCTTTCTCCAGTGTTTGAATTCCGTCGAGATTCGCCGAAGGTGAGTGAAGACAAAAACTTTCCTCTCATTAAATCCATATCCGAACTTACTAATTCGACTATTAGCCGTTGCGGCTAAAGTTCGGTGTTTGGGTAAAATTCCTAAAAAATAAAACTAGTTATTTTTATACTAATTTGGGGTCGGGGAATCCGAATCTGAAAGAATTAGGCGGCGGCAAGCAATATTAACTGAATTAAACGACTTTAAAAAATTTTATACACATACAGGAAAATAGCCATTTTGGAAGCATTTTGATTCCTAGAAAATCAAACTAGTTATTTTTATACTAACTATGGGCCGGGGAATCCGAATCTGAAAGAATTAGGCGGCGGCAAGCAATATTAACTTCATTACACGACTTAAAAATTTTCTATACACACACACATGAAAATAATCATTCCGGAAGTATTTTGACACATGTAGTACAAAGATCATAGAAAAACACGATAACATAGATGTTTTTACCACACAAAATTAAGTGTTGCCATTAAGCAGTAATATTTATAACGTAAAATAACATGTTTATATTTTAAGTACTTATTTTTTATAATTGATTCTCAAATATTTTAGGAAGGTACACCAACTAGTATTGTGGAGTTTTTATGCCTTGACGCGAGTAGGCGTTATAAAGGGGCACGTTCTTTTGTATCACAAACCATGTTACATAAACCCGGCGTAGCTGCTAAACTACTTGAAAACAGGGATGTTTTTTTGCCGTGACGCGAGCAGGCGGTATAAAGGGGCACAAACCATGTTACACAAACCTAGCGTAGCCGCTAAACTACTCGAAAACAGGGATGTTTTTTTGCCGTGACGCGAGCAGGCGGTATAAAGGGGCACAAACCATGTTACACAAACCTAGCGTAGCCGCTAAACTACTCGAAAACAGGGATGTTTTTTTGCCGTGACGCGAGCAGGCGGTATAAAGGGGCACAAACCATGTTACACAAACCTAGCGTAGCCGCTAAACTACTCGAAAACAGGGATGTTTTTTTGCCGTGACGCGAGCAGGCGGTATAAAGGGGCACAAACCATGTTACACAAACCTAGCGTAGCCGCTAAACTACTTGAAAACAGGGATGTTTTTTTGCCGTGACGCGAGCAGGCGGTATAAAGGGGCACAAACCATGTTACACAAACCTAGCGTTAGGTTAGGATAGGTTAGGGACGCGAGCAGGCGGTATAAAGGGGCACTCGATTTATAAGGTATGTTTTTGAGAGCTGGTAACACTGCCGGCACATGTTTTTGTATATTTCTTGTTTTTCTATGATCTTTGTACTACGTGTGTCAAAATACTTCCGAAATAATTATTTTCAAGTGTGTGTGTATAGAAAATTTTTAAGTCGTGTAATTCAGTTAATATTGCTTGCCGCGGCCTAATTCTTTCAGATTCGGATTCCCCAGCCCATAGTTAGTATAAAAATAACTAGTTTGATTTTCTAGGAATCAAAATGCTTCCAAAATGGCTATTTTCCTGTATGTGTATAAAATTTTTTAAAGTCGTTTAATTCAGTTAATATTGCTTGCCGCCGCCTAATTCTTTCAGATTCGGATTCCCCGACCCCAAATTAGTATAAAAATAACTAGTTTTATTTTTTAGGAATTTTACCCAAACACCAAATTTATTCCATTAAGACTTAGAATGAACACCATGTGAGCGATGAAGTCATAAGTGATGATACAAAAATATAGGTTAAGGGCTATTTCAAAATGATTTGTTTCATAGCTTTTAATGACTTCAAAGAGATGTAGTTGACTTCATTCTGAGTGAGCATCTTGTTCGTTTTGTTGAATAGAAATTCGTCAAAGGCGGAGCTTCATCCGAACGAAGCGAACACACAAATTAATGGACATGAATAAATACTAACCTTTCTCCAGTGTTTGAATTCCGTCGAGATTCCGAGACGTCAGGGGTATCTCGACCGATCTGTCCATTCCAGAAATCCTGTCCTCACTTTCAACCCCCCAACATATCGGAAATCCCATAAAAGCCAGGAGGCTAAATTATAAGGACACCTCTGAGGGCATCGTTTCCCGGAAGCCCTCCCAATCTGTCGTCATCACATTCGAAGGACAATCTCTTCCCTCCCATATTTATTTATTTTTCAACTCCTTACCAGTTGAAATGTACACTTATCCCACCACTCAATGTTACAACTGCTGCCGTTTTGGTCATACCAAAGCTGCATGCAGATCCCCTCCCAGATGTTTCAAATGTGGAGAAAACCACTCGGCTGACCAATGTTCTTCTCTCTCTTCACCTAAATGTTTTAACTGCTTAGGCGCTCATTCCGCCATTAACTCTTCTTGCCCCGAACAATCTCGCCAAAAAAATATAAAAATTTCTATGGCCTCTGTCTGAGAACTTGTCTTTTCTGCTGGCTTCTAAATTATTCCCGCCTGTCAAAAAAATCATTTTCCGAGGTTTTATCCAGTAACTCTTCATCCAACCCTCTCGCCTCCTCCTCAACATCTTCCCGTTCAACAAAATTCACATACAAAAACCCTATCTCTAAACAGGCTCGTGGATACGATCAGCAACAACACAACTCACTTCTCTTAAATCCCAATGGTTCTCCTCTTTCACACGCCACAAATGGGTGCGCAAACAATTATAATTCATCCTCAACAAACTATCAAAAGCTTTCTGAACAATTCTCCCAAGATAATTCTTCATTTATTCAAACTCTTATTATGCTTCTAATTGACCTAATTTCTTCTCAAACTAATCTACCGTCCAACGCTGCTTCTATTATTTCCACATTAAAATCATTTATTCAAAATGGCTCTTCAAGATGTCAGAATTCTTCAGTGGAATAGCCGCATTGCTATTTCTAACAAATCAAACCTTCTTAACCTATTAAATTCAAACCTTGTTTCTGTGGCTGCTGTCTCGGAGACATGGTTTACTCCATCCACCCACTTTAATGTGGGAGGGTACTCCTGTCTCCGCGATGATCGCCCGGAAGGTATAGGTAAAACATTTTAAGTTGGAAGCAATAAAAATGCATTGTATTGATGTATTGGTCTATCTGTGTGAACGTTAAGCGACGCCCACGAAAGCGATAAGGTTCTCTGTCATGCTTACGCCCGGTTATTGAAACTAGTTAGAAGAGAGGCAAGTTTTTATTACACCGCTTAAGACTGTACATACGGGGTGTCCTATTCATTCAGTTCGTAATTTGATTTAAACATACGTGCACCTACACATCGCAAGTGAAATAATTACTAATTTTTAATTTTTATTTAATAAATAGTTTTCATTATTTTTAATTCGAATCTTTATTAGTAGATTTACATAGTGTTTTTAAAGTGTGCAAGTGTAATATTTATTACGACATCATGGAGTCCTGTAACAAAACGGGACGTGGCAAATCAAGTTCAAGAAAAGGAGTTATGCTCACCTGGTTGGAAAAGCACGGAACACCGTATCCGATTAAAAACACAATACCAATATTGTATGATATTATTAAGCTCCGCAAGATACGAGCAGTACCGGATTATCCCTAAGGCAGAGTAGGCAACTGCCTAGGGGCCCCGCATCGGCTAAGGGCCCCGCGTCCCGAGAAAAAATGACTTGCTTCAATTAGTGAGCAACGAAGTTTCGGAAAAAGTCAGCTTTTAAGATGTTTTCATTTTTTTTTTATTATTTATTCGGAACATTTACAGGTTAATAACACTAGGTACACGCATTAAAGAAAACAACAATAATAATTGGGTTATAACTCAATAAATAACTAATGTTCACATCATGTACAAATAATAAATAAAAAGTTTATAATTAAAACAGATATACGAGTATAAACATAGTTGTATTTTACTTTTATTTCCTTCTATTTGTTGCAACATTACTTACTTAGTATCTGAAGTGATTGAAGGTGTCGTGTGTGGGCCTTCGTTAGTTTTGCTCCGATTTATTTAAAATTTTGACACAATACTCAATATACTGACATGTTTTACATTCAGAATTTTTTTTTAAAAAAAGTTTTAAAACCTTACCCCCCCCCCCCCCCTTAAAGCCTTGTTAAGGATTTGATCAAGGGAAAAAGGAGGCGTTTGGAGGCCCCTTCAACACCCCCTCCCCCCCCGTTATACCGACATTGGTAAAGGGGCCCCGAGACGTGCATTGCCTAGGGGCCCCGACATGGTTAATCCGGCCCTGGATACGAGTCAAGAAATTCATTCTGGACCAATTGCTGGAAAAGCATGGTCACTCGGTATTGCGTCTGCCACCATACCACCCGGAGCTGAACCCAATAGAACTCTGTTGGGGAATAATAAAAGGACGCGTGGCTGCCAGGAATGTTAGTTTTACGATGGATTCCGTCCAGACTTTACTTGGAGAAGAAGTTGTCGCAATTAATGCGCAGACATTCAAAGACATTTTTAGAAAGGTCAAGGAACACGAAGATAAATACGAAAAATTAGAACAGATCGATAATTACACCGATGAATTCACAATACATCTCGGGGAATCAGATGAAGATACCTCCGTTGGATCATCTTTGGGATCTTCAATCAATGGGGAATTAAGTGGTATAGGTGAACTTTTAGATGATTCTGACTAATGTGCTAAAGGTCAAGTCGTCCAGTGGGATATTCTAGGAAACAATATAACTTTGGAAATGTAGGTAAATTATACAAATAGGAAATACCTATAACAAATTAACATTAAGCAAGCTTTGTAAAATAAATATTTCTGGTCAGAATAATAAATAATTATTCTCCGAAAAACAATTAGGTTTAATTTCCTATTGCCGTAATTTCCGTGAATACATTATCAATGGAAGTTTGTTATTATTAGATTTATTAGCAATACCGTTGTCTTTTTTTATGAATGCCCATTTGAATTCAATCCTGAAGATTATCACATTTAGTTTAAAAAAAAAAAATGATAACCTTCAGTATTTCAATAACGATGTTGTAAAACAAAATAAGTTTTATGTGACCGACTTCAACACGCTTTGGATTCGTATTCTCAATTGTGAAATAATGATAAATTTTTTTTTTTTAAAGCCTAAAACAAAACACGCTGTATGAAAGTTTTGCATCTGTGTGAGTACTGTGATGAAGTCAACTTAACTTGAGAGACCTATACGTGGTGGTGCTGCCCTTTTTATTAAAAAATCCCTTCCGTTTTTCCCAATAAATAATATCAAACCCCCCAATGCTGACTTTCAAATGGTTGCAGCTAAAATAAAGGACACTTCCTTTGTTTCTATCTATCTTCCCCCAACATCGCACTTCAATAAACAAGCGTGGTTGCAAATTGTCCGTCAACTAAGCCCTCCTTTCTTTTTAACAAAGATTAAAACAAAACACACCAAATGGGACGAATTTAGTTAAGTTTATACAAAATTTATCCTATACCGATACATTATCTGTCAAAGATGACTACGATAACTTCAAATCAATGCTCGTAACTGCAATCAATAAATCAAATCCTCCCCCTAAAACCAAATCTCTCAAAAAACTCCCTCCGACTCCCTGGTGGGATGAGGAATGTTCCAAAGTAGTGAGAATTCGGAAAGCTAAATCTCTTTCCTATCATCACAATATGACTATGGAGAACTATCTCATATACAAAAATGCCGAAGCCAATGCCAAAAGGGTATTGAGGTCAAAAAAAAGATCTAGGTGGTTCAACTTCTGCAGTTCAGTATCTCCGAACACTCCAATATCGGAAGTTTGGTCTATGATTCGAAGATTTCGATCCTCCTTCAGTCCAACATCTCCTCGAGCTTCTCATTCTAAATGGATAGACTAGTTCTTGGACAAAATTGCCCCCCCTTCTGTACCTAACTTAGATGAAATAACTCCAATCCACAACACTCCTATGTCTGATCATTGGCTAGACTCTCCATTCGCTTTAATTGAATTAAAAAAATGTTTATCAACAGTCAAGGACTCATCTCCAGGCAGAGATGGTATAATAATAATAATAAATTTGGACAACTTATATAGCGCTGTTTTTGCGAAAAATCGCCTCAAGAGCGCTGTAGGTATACCTTATAGCATTATCAAAAATAGTAAAGATAATGTTTTAAATCACTTTTAGGGCATCTTAAATAAAATCTTCCAGACTGGCATAATACCTGATGACTGGAGTTCTCAAATAATCATCCCAATTCTAAAATTAAACAAATCACCCAATTCTGGATCCAACTATAGGCCAATTGCTCTTTCATCCACCCTTAGTAAAATTTATGAAAAATTAATTAAAAACCGGTTAGAACTTTTTGTCGAGAGTAATCATCTTCTCTCTCCATCCCAATTTGGATTTACGAAAAAAAAATCTACGCAAGATAACCTTGCCATCATCAGCACTGATATTAATTTATCCATTTCTAACGAAGAAGTATGTCTTGCAGTCTTTATAGACATAAAAGGCGGCTTTGACAATGTTTCCATCCCAATTCTTAAAAAAAAACTTTTAGGCCTTGGCTTTCCCCTCATGTTTGTCCAATCTATTATTAATTTTTTTCTCGATAGGAAAATTTTCATTGAGCTACCAGATGTTACTCCTCCGAGTGGGTCAATTTGGAAGGGTTTACCCCAAGGCGATGTATTATTCCCCTTACTGTATAATATATACACACACAATATGCATGTCACCATTCCCCCTTAATTAAAAGTTGTTGAGTTCGCAGGTGACATAGCTTTCTTCTTATCATCCAAAATCATTCCATCCGTCGTCAAATATCTTAATGAAGCCATGGATGCCCTTTGCACATGGCTCACTTTAAATGGTCTTGAACTTTCAGTACAAAAGAGTCAGTGTGTCACCTTCTCAAATCGTCGTAACAACCCCCATGTTCAAATTTTATTTAAAAACTCTCCAATCCCCAATGCTTCCGAAGTTAAATTTTTGGGAGTAACATTTGATAGGAAACTTAAAAGGTCTTCCCACATTAATAATATAGTTACTAAATGTGAATTTTTTTTTAAATATTATCAGATCATTGACTGGCGTTTGGTAGGGTGCACATCCTATCTGCATTGAGTTGCTCTACAATGCACTTATTCGAAGCCATCTCGACTATGCCTGCCCACTTTTTAGTACTGCATCCAAAAATGCACTGAGTAAATTAGACAAAATTCAATCTAAGTCATTGCGAATAATAACTGGCGCGATGCAATCGTCGCCCATCAATTCCCTTCAAGTAGAATGTTCTGATCGTCCTCTTTATTTAAGGCGTCAACTATTTGCTGACAAATTTGTTCTTAAATGTTTAAATTCTAAAAGTCATCAGGTTATTCACAGTGTCGCGTTGTTCAACGACTCAACACATTTATCTACAATCAGAGCTCGAACTAAACCTCTCCCTGCCATCTGTAAAAATTTTCGCTCTCTCTCAGAGCTTCAAATTATCAAAAATGATCTTCTTCCTTTGTACAAATTACAATATAGTCACGTCACCCTATCCCCAACGATTTTAGAAGGGATCGGCATCCTTAAAAGTCATTCCAATCTCCCAGCCCTTACTGTCAATAATATGTTCAATGACATTATTTCTTCTAAATGGCCCAACTCTTCTCAACTGTGGTATTGGTATTAACGTTTACCACAATAATTCTAATGAAAGAATATTTTATTCAATATCAAACCAATTTTCAATATTTTCTGCCGAGCGCATTGCGATTATTGAATCTCTCAAATATACATATAATAAAAAATAATTTTGAACATTCTCTTGTTCTCTCTGACTCTCTCAGTTCCCTCCAAAAACTTAAAACCAGTCCTCTTCTTCATCCTGATGATCACTTTGTATATCTTATCCGAGTATTGATAACCTCCATTCAAAGCTCTGGAAAAACTGTCACTCTGATTTGGATTCCTGGACATGTTGGCATAGTGGGTAACGATATTGCTGATTCCTTGGCAAAACAAGGAGCGTCTAACCCTACCGTTACCCTCGTAAACCATATTCCCCCTGTCTGATATTTTTTCCATCATCAAAGATAGATCCCGCAATGTTTGGACAGAGTATTGGAACCATGGAACCGAATTTTGCAATCATTCCTACCGAATTTTGCAATCATTCCTATGTCTATTATTCCGGTTAGAGAATATTAACGCTGACTGACGTCCTGTATTGACCTAAATCAACACACATTCGCGTTTTTTACAATGAAATTCTTAAAACTATACAAGGTTTCTTTATGCACATTATTCTGGTTAGAGAATATTAACGCTGACTGACGTCCTGTATTGACCGAAATCAACACACATTCGCGTTTTTTACAATGAAAAGTTTTAGTTATTTACATAATTCGACTCTATTCAAGATGTTAATTCCGTAATAGCAACTTGTCATGGTTTTTGTCCAGCTAGCATTTAATTATCAGGCATAATGACCATCCTCTCATGTTCGCGTGTAATTATAAGGTTACGCTACTGAACACCTATCATGAATATTAATTGTCAGGCATAATATGAATCCTATAACCCTTTATCGACCCACCTCAGGTGAGCCGTGCAGCGCTGCACCAAAATACTCAGAACACCTCCAAAAGGTGTTCTCACCAAAATAACCAGACAAAACCGTAATGACTTAAATGCAGCTGATAATATTTTTTAATACCTCGTACGATGAGAGATACAACCTCATCTTAAATACACAAGGAATCAAAACATTACAATTAACATCGCTTAAATTCGTCCTGACATAAGGACTTTACACGCTGGATTACCATATTGATACCGAAGTAATCAATTACGTGCTTACAATAAACTCACAACCTATAGTTAATTTACAATTGATAAGGGTATACAATAAAAAAAAAAATAAAAAAACATATATATAGGATAATATTCCTTGGTATATCCGTAAGTCATCCGCGACAGTATGTGTGCTCCTTTGATTCTCGTTACATGTGTCAGCTTGCGAGAACAGTTCTGAACAATGAAAGGTTTCCAGAGCGACTTGACTGAAGGTAATGCGGCACAATTATAATTGTACACGCGGATGTATAACATTAAGAAGGAAAGAAAAAAAGAAGGAATAATGGTAACGATTAGCTACGACCTCGTTATTTGACTTGTGTCCTTGCCGCAATTAATATACAAGAATGTGTACTCCGTAATACGGCAGGGTCGTCTGTACAATGGATAGCGTCCAACTGTCGCCGGCAAAACTTATAAACAGGGTTTTTACAACTAACGCCTTTTTTTATTTACAATATATAAGGTTAATGACACAATCAAGATTTACTTGAGTTATTATTACCTACCAGTCCATTAACTGCTACTATTACTATGAGTGACGGAGGACTTTGTCCACCACTCCCTAGCACAAGAATTCTTTATGCCGTCTCCTGTCAACGGAAAAAAGGGGGTATGCTTGCATATTCCCTTATTGTACCTAGAATTTGGGTAATTTCTAGAGTACAAGCGTTCCACGAAAATGAAAATGAAGTTTTCATTCCGGTCCCGGGTAGGATATTGAATACTTAAGGTGGTACCTTCCTTATATAAAGAATACTTCCACAAAACTTAAGGTTCTTGAACTCTGCCCTCTATCAATGAATCATGTCGTGTTTCGAAAGTGAATTATATATATTAAAATATATATCTATATAAATAAAAATTATACCTAAGCGGTTACTTCTCCTAACTAACCATATATTGTTCTCGTCTGCAGAAAACTGCTACTGTCATAATGAATTTGATGACGTTGCGAATGATTTACCAATGTAAATTGAGTTTTTATTAAAAGAAAAAAAAGAAAAATTTAACAATTACGTGAAGACCCTCCAGCGTCCCAGATTGTCAACACTTGTATCGTAGTAAGAAGGAATTTGCAAACTTCTGTAATAATTGAAAGGTAAGCTATATGCGTTATATCTTCGTAGTAACAACAAGGTTTCATGACGACCTTGGGTTATATATAAAGAGGGACAACTACCACCTCTATTATTATCCGGTTCATTTGTTGACACCATGCCCACGGAATGATTAAGTATAATATATCACACGTATCCAGGGGTGGAGAGAAAATGAACAAAAATAATAATAACAAAAAAAAAATTCAACCCGATACGGCGGCAACGTCAGTACCTCTTTTTACCAAATCCTTAACTTTTATTGCAAAAGAAATTTAAAGAGAGATATACGAAGAGAAAAAAAAATTAATATACATAAATATTTACATAAAATGGGTTAATTTTATTTACATTTTCGCCTGTCACCATCGAGCATGGTACAACTTTATTTTATATTTCCTTCCTCTCTTTTTTTTTTTTTAAAGAGATGCCCGCCCGAAATTCAAAATTCTACTCGAATTTGTCGTGGAGGACTCCATGGTTTTAATGTAAGTAACACCGTACAAGACGATTCCGGTAAATACCCGTTATCCAATTTGGATCGCGAATTCCTTACGAGTTATTCAATTATTTCGTTAACCTGTCCTATTATAGGGACCCCAGGTAGCAGAAGCTAGACCTGACAGCAGTTAAGTTTAGTTCTTTTTCCAAAAAAAAATTCAACTGCCGCTCTCCGAGGACAAGGGAACGAAACCACATCTCACAACTACTGAAGGTTTCACTACTACCGACGGGTTTTTATCGAGACAGCACAACTTGTTAACGAACTGTGCTGTAAAAATGTAATAATTTTAATTGTCGCGGAACGTGACATCAATTACTTATTATTAATTTAATGCGGACGGACTAGGGCAATAGACTGGACAGACTAGCCGTGCGCGTTTGAACATAACGCGGTTGCACGCACGCGAAAAATACACGAGGCACACACACTGCTGCTGCGCGGGAAGAAACAAGAACATGTGCTCACACATAACACAATAGTTTGGTATGAATTGAAATCATGCCAAACTATTGTTACGTATTAGATACGTATTACATGTGTTATGACACGTTGGGCGCCAGTGTTACGTATTACATGTTTATGCCAGTGTTACAGGGGTGCCGACGGCAGCTGCTGAGTATGCGAACTTCGTCTCGGGGGGGTACGGTCTCTCTACAGGCAATATCCAGTGAAACAGGTAGTTGGTATAGACAGGTTTATTGACAATAAGCAAGGTAATGCAAGACAATAGCTCAGTTTAAGTCCTGACTGGCGGGTGCCTAGGAAGAGGTGATTTGGGCTGAGAATCTAAATGGCTCACGAATAACTAGAGGGGGGGTATTATGAAGGCTCACGTGTGAACAGCGGCGAAGCAGCGGGCGGCAGGCGCTGGAGCGGGCAGGAGTAGGGCCATTGCACAGGGCTGGTGCGTAGCAGGAGCGTCAGGGGTTTCCTGGAGTTCAGCAATCCTGGCCGACGCTCACATTGTTACGAGCGGGTGGCGAAGCAGCGGGCGGCACGGGCAGGAGTAGGGCCATTGCACAGGGCTGGTGCGTAGCAGGAGCGTCAGGGGTTTCCTGGAGTTCAGCAATCCTGGCCGACGCTCACTTTAATGTTACGAGCGGAAACTACCGTCGCCCAACACGTCTCGGTCGGGGAGAACCGCTCGCTCCGGGTGCCTGCTTTGAACTAATTTTCCTTTAGAGGTATAATTTGTCCTTCCCGAAACGAGTTTTATCAAACTCATTGGGAGTAATGTATTATAAATTGTATGGAATAATTTTGTAATATATTATCTCTAATAAATAAAAATAAATTAATAATAAATAATAAAATATTATTCCATCACACGCCGCAACTGAGTACTCAGGAGTATAAATTGTTTATAGCGTAGCGGTCATTTGACAAGCGTTACGTCTCGTTCTAGCGACACTTCGTTCAAGCGAGACAGCGCTCGTTCGCTCAAACACATCCCGTCGTGATGGGATCAGTAGCGACATGTGATCGAAAAACATTTTTTTTTGTTTATTAATACAAAAAATATATCATCGGACAACACTTTTTACTCCAAGTGTGCCCAGGAATCGCTGGTAAAATCCCTCGGGTACGTGCTGAAACACCCGTATTTTTTATTTCAATTTGTAAAATTTGAAAACGTCGTTTATCACCTTTCAAAAACAGTTTTTAGTTTTCGAATATGTTCATAAATATTACATTTATTTGGATTTTATTGTAAAGCGTAAATATTTCTCGTTTTTCTATTAATGGTGTTACCAGATTGAGCAACTCACTGAAACTAACACAATCCATTCGCAGAAAGTTCCTAAAATCAAGAGGATTCAATTCCCTTGCGATATTTATGTGGCTAAACTTACGCCTTTCGATAAACCATTTATTTGCCCAATATTTTCTTTTACGAATCGCATTATTGTCTGTTGTCAATAAAGCCAACGCTAATCCAATACGTTGAAATTTCGAAAGTGACGGAGCCATGACACGTTTGCGCACAGCGCGAGCGCTCCGAACACGTGCGCACAGCGCAAAAGCTAAGACCCTTCTGCAAATTGGATGGTGTGGTGGAAACCGCCAATTTGGCTGGCCAGCAAGAAGTGACTAGAAATTGGATGGTGAGGAGGGCACTTAACTACCTGTCATGCGATGGGAATAATAAAACGTGTGTACTCAAACACGAATGATTCTGAAAATATTCCCAATGATGATTTTTCGATGTATAACACGAACAACTTAGTAAAGAAATTTAATGATGTTTTTCAGGGTCTCGGATGCTTGCCTCATGAATGTCATCTATCAGTTCGAGTTGATGTTCAACCCAAAATCGATGCACCAAGAAAGATTCCATTCAATCTGCATGATAAATTTAAAAAAAAGAATTAGATAGAATGGAGGAAATGAAGGTCATTGTCAAGGTTACAAAACCAACACCGTGGGTGAGTTCTATTGTTGTCGTAGAGAAAAAAAATTCACAGTTACGAATTTGTTTAGACCCGCGAAATTTAAATAGGGCTATTTGCAGAACACATTATCCAACACCTTCGATGGACGAGATTAGATTTAAAATTAAAGGAGCAAATTATTTCTCAAATTTAGATGCATTCTCAGGATTTTGGATGATACCTTTAGATGAAGAAAGTTCGGATTTGTGCACTTTCCAAACCCCTTTTGGCAGGTACCAATTTTTAAGACTTCCGTATGGAATAAATTCCGCCCCCGAATTTTTCTCCAGAATAATGACGGAAATATTTGCGGATTTAGAAGGGGTGATAGTTTTCGTTGACGACATTTTAGTTTGGGGTGAGAACCTAGAGTCTCATAAACGTAGATTAGAAAGTGTTTTTAAAAGAGCCAGAGAAGTCAATTTAAAATTCAACCTAAATAAATGTCACTTTGGCTTACAGGAGGTAACATTTCTCGGTCATATTTTTAACAGTCGAGGGATCAGGCCAGATGAGTCAAAGGTTAGAGCTATCCGCGAGTTACCAACTCCCACTTGTAAGAAAGACTTACAACGCTTTTTAGGTATGATTAATTACTTGGGATCTTTTATTAAAAATTTGTCAAAAGAAACAGAAATTTTAAGGACTTAAAAAAAGAAAAAAAAAGAAAAAAAAGACGTCAGTTGGTTGTGGGATGCCAATCACGATGAGTCTTTTGCCAATTTAAAGAAAATTATAAGTTCGTCTTCAGTACTTATTAACTTTGATATTAAAAAACCGCTAAAATTGTCCGTAGATTCTTCACAGAGCGCAGTTGGGGCAGTCATTATGCACGAAAATAGACCGATTGCTTATGCATCAAAAACATTAACGTCCAGTCAGCAAAATTATGCGCAAATAGAGAAGGAATTATACGCCATTTTATTCGGGTGTCAAAAATTCCATCAATATATCTATGGTCACATTGTAGACGTGGAAACGGATCATAAACCTTTGGTGACACTTTTTAAAAAATCACTTTCTGAAGTTCCCGCAAGGCTACAACGAATGATGATGTCTCTTCAATGCTATCACTTAGACGTCAAGTATGTACCTGGTAAATTTATGTATATTGCCAACACGTTATCTAGAGCACCGTTACCTGATACAGAAGTAACGGATACAGAAAATGAAATTGACATCCATATCAATTTATTGATGTCAAGTCTGGCCGTTTCGGAAAAAAAACTGAAATTAATCACTGAGGCGACGAAACAAGACAAATCGTTATTAACTTTAATGAATTATTATAAAACTGGTTGGCCATCAAGTAAAAATAAAATTGAATCTTGCGTTAAACCATATTGGAATTTTCAGGCAGAGATTCATGTCGTCAACGATCTGGTATTTAAGGGACCTAGTTTAATTTATTTATTTATTTATTTATTTATTTATTTGATGCAATATTATTTACATTTTTTACATAATTCAATGATGTTGGCCTCACTGGGTGGTTTACCCGTGCTGAGGCCTCCATTTCATATACAAAATTATACACAATACATATAAATATATATACGGTGTCCGGAAACTCGTAGTACAAGCGGAAAACTGGTGAACCTACATCACGTAGACAACCCAAATAAACATAAAGATTTTCAATTTAAGCATTTTCAAATTTAAAATTTAAAAAAAAATATATTTTTAAAAAAAAATTCGGCTTATTTAGGGTTAAAATTTTTAAAAGGCGGAAATGTCATGATGACAGATGGAAGATGTTCCACCTCACGGATAATACGGAACGTTCAACGTTGTCGAAGTTTGATGCACGGATAATACGGAATGTTACCTTTTTAACTAATAGACAATCAAATATGACGTTTGTCGGAAGTACCTACCAATCTTATAAAATAAATTATCTAAAATAAACTCGCATTTCATCATCATTTTAAAAAACATCCCAGGTTTTTGAATGGTTTGTTGGCAAAGCAGGATTTGTCTAGCGGGTTTGTGTAATTATTCTAATAAATTTCTTTCCATGTTCTACTGTTATAAATGCAGGTACAAACTTGTCAATAATGCATTCACTTTGTTATACGCAAAAATATTTTTTCTATGATTGGCAGCATTGATGAAATGTTAAAATAAAAACGATGAAACATGGCGTTTCCGCGCGAGTGGATTAATTTTAACAAAATTAAAATGTTAAATCCATATTTTTGGCATGTTTTTTGTTCTCCCCCGACATAAATACTCACTTTTCGTAATAATAAAGCTTAATCTAACTGTTTGGATAAAAAGTATTCCGTATTAACGAGTAAGCGGTTTAATGCATAAAAAATAACATTTATTCTCCCACCTCTTCTCTTTTAAACAATATGGTTAATTAGCGTACCTGTTTATTTTGTTATGTAGATAGTAGCCCCGAGCGGAGCATGTGAGCGTCCAAGACATTATTCCATCGTAATGCACAATAATTAATCATGTTTAAATATGAAAATAACACACACTTTGTTTTAGAGTTTGTTATGATGAAATGGTGTTTTATTGATCTCGCACAAGTATTATTAATCACGTTTAGATATGAAAATAACACACAAGTAACACAAACTTTGTTTTAATGTTTGTTAAATGAAAGGGTATTTAATTTTTGTTATTACTTTTTGGGATATTACGCCGTGTTGCGTTACCTCCTTCTTTAGCCAACGTTTCGGACAGCGTAACAGTGTCCGAAACATTGGCTAAAGAAGGGGGTAGCGCAACACGGCATAATATCCCAAAAACTAATAACAAAAATACTTTTGGCCGTGAAAATCTAAAATCGTATCTGGGGTATTTAATTAATCACATTTAAATATGAAAATAACACACAGTTTATTTTAAACCTTGTTAAATGAAGGGTTTGTACGCCGTTCAATAAGAAAAGATATCAATCGACCGCAATCTTCATCATACGTCAACGACCGCAATCAACAAGAGACAAAACAAACTGACGAAAAATAACGAAATACATTTGTGGCGTAACAAATATCCGGTCAGTCCTATTAAATTATCGCTGAACACTGGGAATATTATTTAATTTATTTTAGCAGCATAGGTATGATTTTTGCAGAGTTAATTATTGCGGACATCAAACAAAAATAGGTATACCTATCAAGGGTATGAGGGATGGGTAGGAATCTGAGAGTCAGTGTATCCAGGAGTGACGGACGCATGAATTCATTCCTCCCATGGCTGTGGAATATGATTTTAATAGTCCAGTCAGCCTAAGTCGTAGAACACCAATTGAAACACCATCGACTACTAACATTTAGACAAGTGTTTAGCCAAAAGTCCCCGCTCCTACGCCCCTTGCTTCCCCGCCTGTGCCCGCCCAAACATGAAAAGTGTAAGGGTTTTGTAAATCACGTCTATCTCGATTACTAAACAACATATCGGGTTGAATTTTTTTTTATTCTCTTTGCTGTAACATTGTCTACAATTAATATTCAGTTAACTTTCGTCGTAACTTTTACCGTTTGTTTGTAATTCGTATGAAATGGTAAAAATTTGTATATTTTTTGGCATGTAATTTTACATTTTGTCACAGAACTTTTCAGACCGACATTTTATGAAAAAATGTTTCCTACAAAGATTGTAGCCCTTTCTAAGAGCTGTAAAGTTATATATTTTAATGTGTACTTTATGGCTAGAAAACATCAGATATCAACCGTGAATGCTTGGTGCACCATCTCTGCGTCGCTCCGCGGCAGCCGATTCATTACCGCACTATTAATGTATGATGTTTATACTCATTAATTGTATTTTTTGTCAATTGTTTTAAATTTTGGTTATACTGAAGAAGTGAAATTATGCTTACTGGTATCAGTTCAAGTTTCAGCAACTAAAAATGCCAGAGTATTTCAGTTTAAAATCTATAACTATATTTATTGAATGGAAGTATAAACTAGCTCGAGTTTCGAGAGAGTACGGCCTCAACCACTCTCACGATCTCCTGCCATGCAGCTGGTAGGCAGACAAATAAAAGCCGCCAAGACTCGGACAAACCTCACCTCATGAACTCGGGGACCCCTGCTAAGTCACCAAACGTAGCGAACTACTTGGGGTGATCTACGACGAAGGCGTCCACTAATATCTACAGGAATTCCAAAAACTGAAAAAATCTAACTAATATCTATGAGAACCAAAGGGCGTACGAATATCTACAGCTCAATTGCTGACTAATATCTATGAGAACCAAAGTTGACGAATATCTACGGCACTGGCATAGGTTGGATTTGCAATTATGTATACCATATTGGAAAACGTAATAATGCAGTTTAAAAAAACTTTATTTATGTATGTATGTAAAAACCCCTAATATCGACCTATTGGACACATTTAGCTGATTATTAAGGATTTGGGTTTTTGTTTTAACAGCTTTCTTTATTTCGAGTGCTTCTAAATTATGTAGTCTGTTACCATAACTATTTCTATGTGAGTTAGGTTAGGTTAGTTTAGGTTGAGGTGCCGTGTATTTCGAAATAAATAAATAAATAAATATCTTTGTATTATGACCAATAAATTATGTTCAATAAATTATTGTCCTCGTAAACAGCAAAATACGTAATATTATGCAAAAACTTCATGTACTTTAAACAATTAAGCCTTTACGTAATTAGTAATTACGTAATTGAAGTAATTTAAGCTTCTCCGTACAACCTCTTGCTCAGCTGCCCTCTGTAGATATTAGTCCAACCTACGCTCTGTAGATATTAGTCAACACTAGGACCGTCATAGATTTTCGTCCGATCTTAGCTCTGTAGATATTAGTCAACACTCTGAAGTTCGTAGATATTAGTCCAACATATGAGCTGTTGATATTCGTCCGACATACAGGCTGTAGATATTAGTACCTGGAGTCACCTACTGCAGAGGTGTTGGTTATCCAATAAATGGTTCCCGCGGTGGCGGTACCCATACCCGCCTTCTAAATTGATAAATTTTATTACATTATAAAAAAATAATAAAAAAAGCTTGTTCAAATTGGTTCGAACACGACTGTAGTCAAATGGCGGCCATGTTTGTTGTGTGCCACGTCAGCAACCATTTTTTATTTCCGTTCCCGAGGATAAAACGGTCCAAGTCCGAAATTTGAAGAAATGAGTTTTTGATGTAGACTTGAAGTAAATTATCATGTTAAGAATGGAAGTCCCATTATGAAGAAAAAATAGATTTTCAAAATTGCATGTGGATGCAAGTACCATGATGCAACAACTATCATAGAAGCAGAAGGGTGTACCATGGACTTTATTCCTTTTATAATACACCACATGTCATAACAAAATAGTCCACTTCATTTAGAGGCAGTAGGACTCAAGTCCATGTTTTTGTTTTTTTTTTACATGAGCTCCACACAGGAGGCCCTGAGGAAAATAATTTCCCTCGGAGCCTATTTCATCTTTGGGGATGCTGTGTGGAGGGGTTTTTTAAAGGAAGGGAAGGAGAGGAGAGTTCTGGGAAGGAAAAGGGTTTAAGGGGTGGGTAGGAATCTAGGGTTCAGCATGTCCTGGTCATCCGCCTGCAAGACCTAGACAAACCTCACCCCATGAACCCGGCACCCCTGCTAAATCACCAAACGTAGCGAACCACTTGGGGTGATCTATGGCAGAGGTGTTGGTTATCCAATAAAGGTTCCCGGGGCGGCGGTACCCATTCCCGCCTCCCAAATTGAAAAGTTGACTCAAGTCAGCGTTTTTTTTTAAACAATTATTTTTAAAGGCTTTACTATAAAAATTTAGTTTAATTTGCTCCTTTTTAAAACAAAACTAACTGATTTAATAATTAGTTTTTTTCTTATCTATCATACAACATCTCCTGAACATTTACCTTTTTGGACTTGCTTCCGTATGTTTCGGGTACAGAATTTGGTTCGCAAGTTCACAGTTCAAGGCCAAGTCATTCGGATTAGTAGCTTACCCCTTCTATTGTGTTGATAGAACCGAGCGCAGAAAGGGACAGCAAATTTCGCATTGCACTTTGACTTGAAAGCGCGAAAATAATGAACAGCTGTTTTTAACCGTGAAACGACCGTACTACACGGAATAAAATTATGGATAATTTCAAAATAATGCTTTAAATCCGGATTTCTTTGTTTGTTTTCTTTTAATTAGTTTTTATTAGTTAGGTACTATGAACGTCAGTAATAATTTATAAGAATTTGACCAAAAAAAAAATCAACTTCTGACTCGATTTACTCGAAAACGAAAGCTCAAATCAAAAAAAATTATACCACAAAATCGACTCCAAATGTGATGAGGATTCCCCAGTTTCCCGCTTGTACTACGAGTTTTCGGACACCTTGTATATACATAATATTGGTGAAAAAAAGGAAAAAAGTAAATAAAAAACATACGATTAAGATAAATTAAACTTAAAAATTAGAGATTTAGAATTAACGTAAAATTAAGAATAAATAATATTATATAAGGTTAAAAACGATATTTTTAATACGTGTTGTGTGTTTGTGGGTGATTGTGTTTTATATTGGTTTTGTGTGTTACTTTTATGTTTTGTTATTTTATGCTATGATATTTTGGTAGTATTGTCTATTTTGGTCTTTAATCCATTTTGTAATTTTGTGTCGGAATTTATTTTTGTTTTCCTCAATTTTATTTTCAAGTGTTAGACTGTTGAATGCTTTTATAGCGTGATATTGGTAATGTCTTTGTCCAAAACTTGTATTTACCGTCGGAGTTTTTAAGTTTTCTTTGTTTGCTTGTCTAACTGGTCTGTTTGTGATATTTTTTGTTTGTTGAAGGTTGTTTTTTGGTCAAAAATGTAATTTAGTAGCGATTTAACATATAATTGTCGTATGTCTAGTACGTCACAACGGTTGAATATTTGGTCTGTATCAGTAAGTCTATGTTTTTTAAGTATTACCTTTAAGATCGTTTTCTGCGCAATTTCCAGGTGTTCGATAGCTGAGTTTGTTGCTCCTCCCCAAGCAATTATTCCATATTCTATTATAGACTGACATAGAGCAAAATATATTGTTTTCATTTGTTGTATTTTGTATATGTTTCTTATGTTTAGGAAAATGTGTATCGTTTTGAGGAGTTTATTTGTGACTTGTTGGATGTGATGTGTCCATCTAAGGTTATGGTCAATTATGATTCCTAGATACTTTATTTGTTCTTTTTTTTCTAGAGGAGGGCAAACGCAAATGTTGGTGTTTAAACATTCGTGTATTTTTATGGTGTTTTTGTTATTTTTTGGCTGTCCTGTGCTATTTATACTGTACGTTGTGAATTTTGTTTTCGATATGTTCAGTGTAAGTATGTTTGAGTCTAGCCATGATTTCACTCGCGTGATTCCTAAATTCGCTATGTTGTATGCATTTTTCCAATCCTTAGATTTAAAGAGTAAAACTGTGTCGTCTGCATAACTAACTATTTCACCGTCTATTTTCATGCTGCAAAGTTCATTAATGTAAATAGTGAAAAGAACGGGCCCTAGTATGCTTCCTTGTGGAACTCCATATGTAATTGGCAGTGGCTTGCTAATAAGGTTGTTAATTTTTACTTGCTGTGTTCTGTTACTCATATAACTTTTTAATAGTTGGAGTTCCTTGCCTTTGATGCCTATGTTTTCTAATTTTTTAAAAAGCGTTTGGTGGCAGATTGAATCGAAAGCTTTAGCTAAATCTAGGTATATCGCTATGCATTTATACCCTTGATCTAAATTGCTATGTATATAGTCTATTGTACACGCCAAAGCTTCTTTTGTGCCTATTTTTTCTCTAAATCCATATTGTTTTTCCGAGATTAATTTATTTTCTTCCAGGTATATTATAATTTGGTTTTTTATTACTCTTTCGAAAATTTTTGAAAGCGAGTTTAACAAAGTGATAGGTCTATAGTTAGTTATTTGCATTTTGTCTCCGGATTTGTAAATAGGGATCACCAGTCCTTTTTTAAGAGTACTAGGGAAGCAGGAGTGTGTTATACTTAGATTGATTAAGTGTGTTATGGGTTTTAAAATTTCTGTTTTTATTATCTTAATGCAATCCGTCGTTATCTCATCTAATCCAGGAGCAATACGGTTTTTTAATGTGTTTATTATTTTGTCAATTTCCTCTTCCGAAGTTGTTTTTATTGCAAATCTGTGTTGTGTCGGTTGTGTATTGATGTTTGAACTGTTTGTTTGTGTTGTCGTGTTTGTGTTGAGAATTTTACGGTTCGCTAAGACTTTTCCTATACTTGCGAAGAAGTTATTTACATGATTTGCTATAGTTTCTTTATTTGTATTGGCGTCTACTTTTTTTGAGTTAATGTTTAGATGTTCGATTGTATTTTCTTGTTTGAATTTTTGTGTGTATGTAACTTCTTTTAATATTTTCCATATTTCCTTTGGGTTATTGTTTTCTTCTTTTTTAAGTTTTTCTCTAAAATACAACTCCTTAGCTACTCTAATAATTTTCGTGCAGATGTTTCTATATCTTTTGTAGTAATTAAGTTGTTGTATGTCATATGGCGTATGTTTAATTTGTTTGTGAATTCTGTCTCGTTTACGAATACAGTTTAATATTCCCTGCGTTATCCATAGTTTAATTTTTTTTGCTTTGTGCGTAAGTTTTACTTGTTTTAGAGTAGTGTTATTATTTATTTCTTGCGCTAAAATTGTTGTAAATTTGTCCCAGGCCTCTTCAACCTTCTCTATTTGGTATATTGTACTCCAGTCTATTTTTTTGAGTTTTTCTTTTAAGTTTGTGTAGTCAATTATTTTTTTTGTGAATATTTTATGTTGGTTAGGTTTTGTGTTTTCGGTATCTATTGCTATCATATTCATGTAGTGATCTGTAATAGTGCTTTCAAGTACTATGGTTTTGGTTTTTAGTTTTGTTTTGATCATTATATGATCTATACAACTTTTTGTGTTGTGAGTGACTCGTGTTGGAACATTTATCGTTGGCTCCAGTCCATGCTGTGCTAATATTGTTAGGTATTCTAAGTTTTGTGGGTGTCCGTTTTGTAGAGTGTTTATGTTTAGGTCTCCAATGACGATGATATTTTTGTATTTGTTGAGATCATTTAATGTATTATTAAATGCAGTTAGGAAATTTGTAATATTGTTTTTGGATGGAGATCTGTACATTGCAAGAATACACGTTTCTTTTTCATATGTTATTTGTATGCAGTTGGAGTCTACGATATGTATTTCTTGGATGAATGTGTTTATTTTATCATTAGTGTATACGACTATGCCATCATTTTGATTTTTGTGTTTTTTTGTGTGGTGTGTGTTGTAGTGTTCAATTGTTTTTGGAATATATTTTTCATTCAACCAGCATTCTGTCAGCACAATTATATCGAAGTTATTATCTAGTTGTTCTAGGTACATAGTGAATTCATCAAAATTTTTATTAATCGATCTGATGTTTTGGTGCAATATTTTGATTTTATTTTTTTTTTTTGTGATATTGGTCCATAGATTAATGTCGTTTGTACTTATACAGTAGTGTTGGTTGTCCGAGTCTATATGTTCCATGTTTTCAGCCATGTTGGTGAGTATTTGTGTAAGTGTGTAATATAAGCATTAAATTAATTAAAATTAAATTGAGTCAATGAACAAAGATAAATTTAGGGAATGTAAATGATAGATTATATGTTTTATAAAAGGAAAAATAATTTCATTAGATATAGAAATAAATAGAAATGTAGAAATTGAAAATTTTAAAAGGATTGCATACTTAGAGTGATTGGAAGGCTTATAATAAGACATTAAAAATTTATGGATGAAGTTGGTTGAAATAAGTGAAGGTACTGAAACGATTAGGAGAATAAATACTAAGATGACAAATAAAATTGAAATATTACGATTTTTAAAATATAAGAAACGATTATAATAGTTTGGAGTAAAAAAACAAGTTGAGCAATAAAATTTGTTGTTAAAATAAATAAAATAATTTAGGTAATAAAAACAATTTGAACAATAAGATTTGTTGGTAAAGTAGTTAAAATAATTTGGGTAGTAAAAACATTTAGAGCAATAAAATTTGATGTTAAAATAATTAAAATAATTTGGGTAATAAACACATGTAGTATAATAACATTTGAATGTAAAATACTTGGTATAAAAAGGTAATTTAGATAAATAGGTGTAAATAAGATCATGAAAGTTAATTTGAGAAATGAGAATTTTAGGGAAATCACATAATTGCAAAATTTTAATAATTAAAATAAGTAAAATTAAGTGTAGTAAGTTAATATAGATAAGTATAGAAAATATAATTAAATGATCAATATGATTTACAATTTTAGTTAAATATTGTATGTAGATTGAATAAGCTTTTCTAATTGAACAAAGTAAATTATTTTTATCGAGTAAAATTGTATAATATAAGTTTATAATAAAAGTGTAATAGAGCTGTATAATATAATATATGATAAAAGTGTATACTATAAGTATTAAAAGAATTAAAATTAAATTGAGTAAATGAAAATAGATAGATTTAGGAAATATAGATAATAGATCAGTTCGATTAATGATTTGGATAAATGTTATCGGTACTAAATTATTTAAAATAACTACAATAATTAAGAGAATTAAGAATAGTGCAATTTGAAGAGAGAATAGGTTATTTTGTACAATTTTTTTATAGAATTTAGAATTTGAGGTTCTATAGTTAGTTTTAGCATCCATTTTTACATATCAAGTTTAAGAACAGTTTGACACCCGTAACCATCGGTTGAAACTATTTTTAGATAATTGGTAGTATTATAGTACTTATTGACTTTTTAGATAACTGACAACCGGTGGTGCGAGTGCCATGTACCGTCTAGATAAGTTTATTTAGATCGTCTGAATGCTTAACATAGATTATTTTTTCATTTGGTGATTTACGGACCAGTATTTTGTTTTCCCTAAACCAGACATACATATACTTAGTTTCTTTTGCTTTCTGTTTAGTTTTCCAGAGTAGTTCTTTAAAGTATGGACAAATGATTTCTCCTATGTAGATTTTTTCGCTGCCCAGGGTTGTCACGGTTTTAGCGTCGATATTCTTCCGCATTTTTAATATTTGGTCTCGTTTGTTGTTATCGTGGAATTTAACTTGGATTCTCGGGTAGGCTCCTGGTCGTCTGTCCTGGATACGTTTCACCTCCTTCAGGTCGTGTAGCTGAATCACCATCCCAGCTGCCGCAGCCACCTGTTGTACTAGTGAGACTGGCTGCTCCTCATTTGATTGTGGGATTCCACATATTTCTATGCAATCTTCTTTCGAGGCTTGTTCTAGTTCCGCGATTCTAACTTCAAAGCTTTTTATAATCTTGTTTTTATCATTTACTTCTCTCCGAAGCATCTCAACTTCAGATACCAGCTTGGTAATATTTTCTATTTTAATATTTATATCATCATATTAGTTACTAATGAAATTACGTGAGTTTCGAGATTCAGCATTTTCTTCGTCCATTTTCTTGAAGAATTCTTTTTTCATTTCTTCAAATTTATTGTTGACAGCTGTTAAGACAATGTCAAGAATCTCTTTATGTTCTGGGAGTAAAGATTTCAGCTTCAGATCACTCTGGTTTGTATTTTTGTTTCTTGTTTGTTTATCCATTATTAGAGAAAAATTATTAAATTGAGTGGATAAATAACAGTTATTTAATTTGAATTTGAATTGTACTTATAAACAATATCACTTTTTCTTTGGCTTGGTTAGTTTTGATTTTGTTTTGTATAATGGGAGTAAAACCTTATGGTTTTGACTGTACATAAGACACTTAAAACACAAAATACTAGCAGCAGTTAGTGCACTTATTCAATGATTTCTGTCACTTTTTATGTATTTTTTTATTAATTTTGCGGGAGTAAACAAAACAGACAGTTGTCACTTTGAAGTATTGTTGTATATTGATGACACACCATCAATTCTACGTCCGGAATTATTAATTACACCATCAATTCTACGTCCGGAAATTTTAAAAGATATACATAAAGGTCACTTAGGTATGTCGAAATCCAAAAGCCTAGTCAGAAATATGATTTTTTGGCCGAATATTAACTCGGATATCCAAAATGTTGTAGATCAATGTCAGATTTATACTAAATTTAAACCTAATAACTCACCACAACCTCTTTTGCCACATGATATCACTAATTTTCCCTGGGAAAAGGTAGGTGTAGATTTAATGCATTTCAACAACACAAATTATCTCATTGTTACGGATTATTATTCGAAATACATTGAAAATTTAGTGTTGTACAATTATAATGCGGAAACTGTCGTCACATATTTGAAATCAATATTTTCACGCCATGGGATACCGTTAACGCTTGTAAGTGACAATGGGCCACCATTTCAATCAGCCATTTTAAAAAACTTTTTATATGAGTGGGATATTGAACATATCACCACCAGTCCAAACTATCCTCAGTCTAATGGTCAAGCAGAAAGTTCTGTAAAAATAGTGAAGAATATTTTAAGAAAATGCCTTGAATCCAAAACCGATCCATATCTTGCTATGTTACATTATAGAAATAGTCCAAAAAATAATTTTCCATCCCTTGCAAGTCTTTCAATGTCACGTCAACTTAGATGTAATCTGCCAGTAACATCCAGTCAACTTAAACCAAAAGTTGTACGCTTTGAAGAATATGAAAATCAATTTAAGGATCGTCAAAACAAAATGAAAAAATATTTTGACAAAAAGGTTCAGAACTTGTCTGAGGTGAAGATAGGCGACAGAGTAGTATTTTAAAAAAATGTGTCAAGTTCATGGTCGCCAGCTACTGTAGTAGAAATTGTTAAGGGATGCCCAAGGTCATATATCGTGGAAACTCCTGATGGTTCAAGATACCGCAGGAATAGGAAACACTTGAATTTAGACAGGTCACATCAGGAATCATCAGCACCGCGTAATCGAAATAGTTCATCGAAGGAAGGTGTACGTTTTGACAATGATTTTCATTCCATTCCGTTTTATTCTGGTCCTATAACTTCTAATGAGATGGCAAGCAATGAGACAAGCATTCGAACCCGTTCGGGCAGAAATGTCAATAAACCTGATAGATATAATCCACCTGATTATAATTTATTTTGTTCATTGTATTTCACTTGTATGGTTTATTAATATGTCATGAATAATGTAAAGATAAAATTTTATATATGTATTGTTTCTGTTGTTATACTTGTTTTTCTTTATTAGGACAACAATAACAACAGTGACACAGCAAGCACATTAAATATTCGTTCCACACAAATTAACAAAAAACAGTGAATTTTATGCTCTAAGCAGTGAAAACTATACTAAAACGGGGCTTAAATTGGCCACTAATCTAACTTGACTTACATCTTAATAATATATGTGTTTATAGTGTTTCAAAAGTTAAAACAAAATAAAATTAAAAGTGAATCTGTGTAAATATCTGTTAAATTAAAACTACTACCCACATTGTCAACCTTACTGTCTCGAGTTTGCCTATATAGGTACCTACTTGGAGTTAACAAACTTTTCAGGGGAGCAAAACCATAAATCCCAAATTAAAAAAAAAATATATATATATATATAATAAATAACCTAAATGTCTAAATCTCGCAGCAAGACTTGCAGTGTGAAGAAAACACTATCATCGCCTCTATTGACCGCATCTGGCACTATGGAATCACCGTCGGCAACGCACCAGTCAATGATAAACATTGACACCGACTCCCTTATCAACTTCTTTGAGTCGAAGCTTGAAAAAATGCGTACTGAGAGTAAGAATGCCATTGATGCTATTCATCAAAAATTGGACACTTTATCAAATGAGTGGAAGGACCAGTACACCAAAATCATGGGGTGTGTGACTGTTCTTCAGGAAGAAAATGCCAGCCTCCGACAAGAAATCCAATCTCTCAGAGATGCTCAAGATGACATGGAGCAGCGTAGCAGAGTGTGTAATTTAGATGTCCACGGCATTCCCGAGGTGAAAGGTGAAAATCTGTTCACCCTAATGGAGAGAATGGGATCAACTATCAACGTGCCACTTCCTAGTAGCGCTGTGGTGTCGGTGCACCGCGTCGCTCGCGGCCACTCGTCTCCCTCCAACCGTCCACGCAACATAGTCGTCCATCTCACGACAAAGCGTCTCCGTGATGATGTCATCGCTGCGGTAAGGACTCGCCGCGGCCTCACAACGGACCAACTAGGACTTGGAGCTCCCACCACTAATTTCTACGTAAATGAGCACCTGACACTAAAAAATAAAATACTCTTTGCCAAAACACGTGCCACCGGAAAAGAAAACGGCTATAAATACATATGGGTGAGGAATGGCAGTATCCTGGCGAAGAGGAATGATCTCTCTCGAGTCGTCACCATTCGTTGCGAGGGAGACCTTAAAAAAATCAGCACTCATGGTCAACAAAATATGTGACTACTAGAACAAACTCGTTACTGCTACTATCGATGCCAGCTTTCTATCACTATCCTGTACTCTTGGTCATTCATTTTTTTCTTGCAAAATTACTCAATATATTTGTTTATAGCGCAATACCTCCATAATCATATAGCACTATCATATTTCCTGCATTTTCATTCATATTTTACACTAAGTAATCAATGTTTTATATATAATTTTGATGCATCATACGTCCTAATTAATTTATCACTCCCGCAAATGTGGAATAAGTCGAATAACACTCTTACTCTAAAAAAATGACCTCATCATCTATATCTGTTTATTACCAGAACTGTGGTGGTATTAAGACCAAAACTCAGGAGCTTCTTATTAATATTTCATCGAATAACTATGATGTTATAGTTCTAGTTGAAACGTGGCTTGTAGCAAGTGTAAACACGGCCGAATTCATAGATTCGCGTTACACGGTATTCCGACGAGATAGGAACCGTATAATTACCGGTAAGATGGACGGAGGTGGTGTGTTAGTGGCAGTGCGCAAGGAACTCGCAGCTTCCCGTCTCGACGATTGGAAAAAAAATCAAATTGAACAAATCTTTATATCAATTCCGTTAAGGTCTCTAAATCTCACCATATGTTCTGTATATATACCTCCTGTCTCGCCAGTAATGCTTTATGATATTTTCTCCAAAAACCTGGAATCCGTCTTTTCATCAGAACCAAATAATACGTTTTGTGTTCTTGGAGATCTGAATCTACCTACTCTTACATGGACATTTTCCGAAGGCTGCAATCATGGTATTGCCTCCTCAAACACGGCTGCATCGCAAACTTTTCTTCAAACAATGGCATTGATGAGCTTATTTCAATATAATTGTATACCTAACCACAACGATAAATTCTTAGACCTTATATTTTACAGTCGCGAAACAAAAGTTACACATAGCGACGACCCTCTCCTTTCAGAGGACAGACACCATCCAGCCCTGGAATTTGAAATATCATCCGCGATTCAACCAAAAATTAAAAACAACAAAGAGCGTAGGCACAATTTCAGGAAAGCTGATTATACTCAAATTAATAATGACATTAATTGTATTGATTGGAAGTCAGAAATCGCGAATTTATCAGCAGAAGAAGCAGTAGACCGATTCTATGTAATAATAAACAATATAATTGATGAGTTTATTCCAGTATTGGCCAGACGAAATGACAAATTCCCCATATGGTTTACTCCCGAACTTATTAGCTTATCACGGAAAAAAGATAAAGTTTGGCTCAAATGGAAGACATATAAAGGTCTTTCTGACTATCGTCAATTTTCCTTCTTACGTGCTACATACAAAAAATTGGCTAGTGAATCTCGAAAGTTATTTTTTGAAAACATCGAAAGTTCATTGCAAAATAATATTAAATGCTTTTGGTCATACATATCCTCATTAAAATCATCTGATGGATATCCTGCTACTATGTCCTTCGAAGGGCGCAAATCTAATGATGCCCAAGAAATCTGTAATATGTTCTCTGAGTTCTTCAAGTCAACATTTGAACACTCCTCTATCAATGACTCAATTAACATTGACCAACTTGAGGCCGTTCGGGACTCTGGACTTACGCACATTCACACCATTGAACTAACGGAACAAGAAGTGCAATCAAGTTTAAAGGCGTTAGATATAAACAAAGGTGCGGGTCACGATGGAATACCGGCATTTTTCCTCAGATCTGCTGCGTCGTCATTGTATGTTCCACTTACCATAATATTTAATAAATGCCTGAGTGACGGGGTTTTCCTTGATAGGTGGAAGTTGGCTTATATTATACCAGTCCATAAGGGTGACTCACGTCAAAAAGTCGAAAACTATAGGCCAATATCCATTCTCTCGGCGATCCCTAAACTCTTGGAAAGACTTGTCCATGATAATATATATCCCCAGCTTGCCGCCAAAATTACAGAACAACAACACGGGTTTGTAAAAGGCAAATCTACCATGAGTAATTTACTAATTTACTCAAATTTCTTATTCACTAGCATGGATCGAGGCCACCAGGTAGATGCAATATACTGCGATTTCAAAAAAGCTTTCGACAAGGTTGACCACCTTATTCTTATTAAAAAAATAATGTTCAATGGAATTAGGGGAAACTTATTACGTTGGTTTGTCTCATATTTGACAAAAAGACAGCAAGCTGTATCATTACGAGGACATACTTCTACGTGGGAACCAGTTACCTCTGGCGTACCACAGGGGTCAATCCTGGGTCCACTGTTATTTAAACTTTTTATTAACACTGTTACTAAATGTTTCATGCATTGTTTATTTCTTTTGTACGCCGATGATATAAAAATATTTGCCATTGTTAGGAATTTAAACGATTGTCTGCTCATCCAAAGCGACTTAGTAAGGTTCGAAGCATTTTGCAATGAAAACAAAATTTACCTAAGTTACAACAAATGTAAACAAATAAGCTTCACTAAAAATCACAACGCTATTATACACAATTATTGTATTGGTAACTATTTACTCGAGCGCGTTTACTGTATAAAAGATCTAGGCGTACTTTTTGATTCTAAACTCCATTTCGATGCGCACATTGAGAACATTGTGAATAAAGCTTACCGCATGCTAGGATTTGTCATCAGAAACAGCCGCGAATTTCGAAAACCTGAAACTTATTTTCTACTTTACTACACGCTGGTCCGTTCTCAACTTGAATACTGCACCTCCATATGGACACCACTTTACGGTGTCTATAAAGTCAACATTGAAAGTATTCAAAAGAAATTTCTGCAATACCTCAATTACAGAATGAGCGCACCTAAACGGGGTACATAAATATGCTCTCGAATTATAACGTCACCACTCTAACTAACCGGCGAACATACCTTGACCTCATGACGCTTTATAAAATCTGCAATAACTTTATCGACTGTCCTGACCTACTGAAACTAATAAACTTCAAAATACCACCCAGAGTAACAAGGCTTAACGACTTATTCCACATTAGCCGGACGCGTACAAATGCTGGTGTCAGGGATCCAATCAGAAGAATGTGCGAATCGTTTAATCAAAATCAAAACATCAAGGATTCCGACTTATTTTTTGATACACGCAGTACTTTTAGTAGAAAATTGAAGGCCGTTTTCCTACAAAGTACAATACCTTAGACATTGCTTGGTTTATAATTTTAACTACCTTTCTTTTTTTAAATTTCTGTATGACATTATTTTTTATCTATATATATATTTGGTCTTACCATCAAAATTTTTCCAAAAACAATTTGTAAACTTTTATAAGGATATTGCGCATTTTTTTTTTTCATCTCTCTGTAAAATAATATTTACTTATGTATATATACATACGTCTTTTCCGTATTTAACGGTAAAAATATTTCTATATGTTTTTATCTGCTGTCAATGTTAATTCGTGAGAAATAGTTTGAATGCAGGCGAATTCTCTATTAATTGTTTTGTATATTCTTGTCAATTGACGTCTGTATCTGTATTTTCTCCTTAATAAAAAAAAAAAGAAAAGAGGGATGTTGGTATTAGTATCTATGATCTTATATTATTGTCTATGACTACTTTCATAGGTTGTCTTTTCACTTGTGAACTGTCAGTCAGCACGGCTGGTTTAATAAATGATATTCCAATTACAATCGTGTTATTATATTCAACACAATATAACAGTTCCGTTCCTTCTCACCTGTATAAAATTCATGTGCTTGACTCCCCAGATTGTACGTTCTGTGGTCTAGGTATGGGAACTTTAGATCACATATTTTTTGATTGTCCCTCTCTAAATAAATATCCTCTCTTCTATCAAGCGTTATCAAAAATTGCCTCTCCTCCATTCAACATCTCATCTCTTCTAAGTCTGAACTCGGAATAAATTCGGTGTTTGGGCTAAATTCCTAAAAAATAAAACTAGTTATTTTTATACTAACTATGGGCCGGGGAATCCGAATCTGAAAGAATTAGGCGGCGGCAAGCAATATTAACTGAATCACAGGACTTTAAAATTTTCTATACACACACACATGAAAATAATCATTTCGGAAGTATTTTGACACACGTAGTACAAAGATCATAGAAAAACAAGAAATATACAAAAACATGTGCCGGCAGTGTTACCAGCTCTCAAAAATATTTATCCCTATATCAATATGAAAATAGATAACAGCAGAAAAACATATCTTATAAATCGACCAAGTCTTTTTCGTCCGTCGTATCCTTGTCAAACTCGCTTGTCTCGAAGGGTTCCTGTCGGATACGCGGATCATATAAGAGTCCAGCTAAGCGGTAAAAGTAACATGGTTTGTGCCCCTTTATACCGCCTGCTCGCGTCCCTAACCTAACGCTAAGTTTGTGTAACATGGTTTGTGCCCCTTTATACCGCCTGCTCGCGTCACGGCAAAAAAACATCCCTGTTTTCGAGTAGTTTAGCGGCTACGCTAGGTTTGTGTAACATGGTTTGTGCCCCTTTATACCGCCTGCTCGCGTCACGGCAAAAAAACATCCCTGTTTTAGAGTAGTTTAGCGGCTACGCTAGGTTTGTGTAACATGGTTTGTGCCCCTTTATACCGCCTGCTCGCGTCACGGCAAAAAAACATCCCTATTTTCGAGTAGTTTAGCGGCTACGCTAGGTTTGTGTAACATGGTTTGTGATACAAAAGTGAGTAAAATTTATAAAAAATAAGTACTTAAAATATAAACATGTTATTTTACGTTATTAATATTACTGCTTAATGGCAACACTTAATTTTGTGTGGTAAAAACATCTATGTTATCTTGTTTTTCTATGATCTTTGTACTACATGTGTCAAAATACTTCCGAAATGATTATTTTCATGTGTGTGTGTATAGAAAATTTTAAAGTCGTTTAATTCAGTTAATATTGCTTGCCGCCGCCTAATTCTTTCAGATTCGGATTCCCCGGCCCATAGTTAGTATAAAAATAACTAGTTTGATTTTCTAGGAATCAAAATGCTTCCAAAATGGCTATTTTCCTGTATGTGTATAAAAATTTTTAAAGTCGTGTAATTCAGTTAATATTGCTTGCCGCCGCCTAATTCTTTCAGATTCGGATTCCCCGACCCCAAATTAGTATAAAAATAACTAGTTTTATTTTTTAGGAATTTAGCCCAAACACCGAACTTTAGCCCTGAACTCTACTCCAATCTTCCATAAAATTCTGAAATTTGCACATTTAAATAAAATTAATATATAAATTCACCTTTCCTTTCTCTGTAATTATAAATGATGGCCTAGAACACCTTTGAAGGGTGAAAGCCAGAAATAATTGAAAAAAAAAGTATATATATCCCAATAAATAAATTGTGAAATAAAACAAATAAAATTTATTTGAGCATGTCAAGATTTAAACCTGCGACTTCCGGATTGCTAGTTGAGAGCCTTAACTCTCAACAGCGGAGGTTGTCTTTTCCTACAAATAAATAAATATTTTAAGGTAAATAAGTGCATTTAACTTAGTGTGGCGACGTGGAATTCTTGCAATGCCACATCTGTTTCTATTTTCGTAATTCCCACATACTAATTCCCGATTCTATTTACGTAATTCCCACGTATATACTTGTTTTTTGTAAAATTATGTTTTGGTAACTTGTACCGTTATATCAGATAATGCAGTGGTCTCAAACCCCCGGGCCGTGGACAAAATGGTACTGGGCCTGCTTAAAAATAAAAATTACGTAAAAAAAAAAATCGAACATACACAATAAAAAATAAATAATTATCCACAAAAAAATACAGTGGAACCTCTCATGACGAACACCTCCCATAACGAGTAATTCACAAAACGAACAAAACAGATTTTGTTAGATAAATTTTAAGATTTTCACGGCCAAACTGTTAAAACTTGTACTGGTGAAAGTTAGCGGTGCTGGCGACACGCTTCGAAGTAAATAAGCACACACTTCACGACTAAAAATTACACATCTACTGGATCTGCCCTGATGATGGACACTGCAACGATGTCCGAAACGTTGGCTAAAGAAGGAGGTAGCACAACACGGCATAACACCCCAAAAACAAATAACGAAAAAAAACAGATTTTGAAAAAAACGCTCCATAAACGAGCGACTTTTCGCATAACGAGCGACATTTCACATAAAGCAAGGAGAAGTCCCATCTTCACGTCACTCACTTATGAACCGGGACTTCCGCGCCACTCCATCAGTCTCTGGTTAGCATTCATTCCGCTAGCACATTAGTATCGCATGTCCTCATACATTTTTCCAATTTTTTTATTTTTTTTCATTATTTGTAATATTTCAGAACATGAAAAAGGTTTTTCTCCACAGTGAGTCAGCATGTGAATTTTAAATTGTCACTTTCAAGAACACGATAAAGTTTTTTTCTCAACTGTGAGACGGCTTGTGGACTTTTAAATGTTCCTTTTGAGAATGTGAATAGTTGCAGCCAGAACATGAAAATGGTTTTTCTCCACTTGAGTAAACTTGTGGGTTTTCTAAGTCTCCTCTCTAGCACATAAATAATTGCAATCGGAACATACAAAAAGTTTTTCTCAACTGTGCGATGGCTTGTGGACTTTTAAATACTCCTTTCGAGAACATGAATAGTTACAGTTTCTTATATTCTGGGTGTAGATTAAAACAACTACTGGCACACAGATTCACTCTTAAATTAAAACCAGCTTCGAGAAAAGCTTTAAATTGGAGGTGCACACTAGGATGGAGCGGTCTAGTATGGAGAATTTTTTTTTTCGTAATATAGAATTCGGCATACGCGGGATTGGTGCTCCGTTATGTACTTATCTTAAATAAAAAAAAAATATTTATAATTAGGAAATCGCCACCACTTTCAATTTTTCATAAAAATATTGAAAACACAAAAATGTTCCCAGATTCTTAGAAATGCTTGTACTTAAGTAAAAAAAAGAATATGTATTTATTTATTCTTCTATGATATAATTATAAAGAAACACCGTGGCAACAGTTAAACTATTCCCTCCAGAGCACTCATTCCTCCCACCCCAAACGTGTTTCAAACACAGTGATTTGATCTAGATGAATTTTCCATCATATCTAGTGGATTGGGCTTCCCTCTAAACCAGTGGTTCCCGACCCTTTTTTGACTAGGGACCACCATGATATTTATTTGTTCTCATAGGGACCACATGGTACAAAAATGAGTTCTTCTTGGACTTCTTCAGCTACCTCTCCAACACTAATACCAAAAGGGTTACGAATCAGCTTTAAGACACCTTTCGATTCGGTTTTGTAGTAAAATGAACAAATATTTCGCTGACCACATTTTAGATCTCGCGGACCACCGGTTGGGATCCACTGCTCTAAACGGACTAGGAACTCCCCTTCTGAAGGAACTCAGAGAATTGTGTTTATTGGGGATGTGTCAGGCCTTCGTCTCTTCGATGATTTTTCTTTATCAAAGTGCGCGTCTGTCGATTTACAGTTTACGTAGTATTTTTTATTGTATTTTTAGAATATTCAACTTTTTTTCGATAGGCTATTTAAGGGTTTATATTAACTGTTCTTTGAACTTTGAAGATTATGGCAATGTGACATCTGGATGAGAATTACCTTTGAATGCTTTGTGAAGATGTATTTCAAGGTTTTTTGTGAATGAAGCACAACGAAAAAATATTAACATCATGCTGACCACGCTGCAGTGAAAGCCATCCTTGTTGTAGTCAGAACGTTAGGCAGATATTTTTTCTGCTGTATTACAAGATGTTGGCTCGATTTCACAGAACGATACATGTTGTGTATAGGAGTAATATTCGTCGATATAGTTTGTTGCAATTGGATGAGATGGAACTGCAGTCAATACGGGCTACAAAAGAGTTGTGATTTGGTGTCTTGAATCATTTCTCAAACGGCCTTAGCAGTGAATTGTCTATCAGTTACACGCAAACGAGCTCATTTTGTGACTACTTTTTAACTGCATCGACTGGACCGCAAAATTTCACTGGAATTATTGGAAAATCCTTAAATAAGTATGAACAACTTCCTGTCCTGAAATTTAAAGTCATTCAATGTTCTTTGGCAAGTGTGAGAAATGAACAGGATTTAAGTACAGATCAGCTGTATACATGGAAAATATGTAAGGCCATTGACTGATTGATGAGATTGATGATTCCAGATTCCGCAATGAAAAATTGTAAAAAAAAACGGTAAAATTGTACATTCCAGGTGGTTCACTAAAACGAAGCGGGTTCTTCGACTTTACATTTCCACCCTAAAACCATCAGAAAAATTTGTTAACTTTAACGACAGTTTACGCACCTATGTGGTTCAACGTTAAGACCAAACTATTATGTATTTCCGGTGTTAGACATTTTGCATGAAACAATATTGCTTTCACGATATTTGTTCAGTGATTTTAAATATATTATTAATACTGTAATCCAGCGCCATGGTTTTTTGGGTATCACAAAAACATTTTGCTAGCCATCTTACCTGACAACCAAAAATGGTTAAGAGAGTTGCCGTTAAGAAGAATATTGGAAGCCCGGCAAATGAAAACGAAATCAGACGTTATTCGTACCTTTAAAGTGCCTTTTTGATTTTTCGGTAGATAATAATATTGGTGTTATGAATTGGGATAATGTAACCGAGTCACCGCTTATCAAATTTGTTAGGGACGAGACAATTTGACAAGCCATTACCGATCACACGATAATTGACGATGTCATGTTAAAGAATTTTCCTTGTCCACTCAAGGCGCAGAGGGATATAGGAAAATTGTAACAGAAGCCTCAGCTGCTGTCAGTGAACCCTTGAGACGAGATGACTTAACCCGTCTGCTTGTTTAGGAATAAATACATCCCAAAACACGTAATCGCGTTAAACTTTCATAAGACCAAAAACGTCCCGAGCGACCTTACATTTTAAAAGCTATATATCTCTCTTCTTCTCATGCAAACAAATGTTTTTTTTTCTTTTAACCAGAAAGAGAACAAAGAAATATGAAAACTATCTTGCATAGATATTTTACAATCTCGATCCAAAGTGACGGTTTCTGATTTTTCGTACGAAACTGAGGCTTCCGGATTGTGAGGTGCAAATATATTGAACCAAGCAGACGGGTTAATAAAAACAAGATTAAAGTCACGAAACCTTATGCCACTTTTTGACACCAAAAAGCAGTACCGTTCAAAGCAACTTTTGCAATTTTCAAGTTTTTCAATTCGGTAAATAATGTGTACATTTTTTATTACCACTATTTGTTCCATTCTACCAATCTATGAATGTATTATCTGTAAAATAAATCATAAAATACTAATTTTATGTGTGTTTTATTTCGCGTATATAAGCTATAAATACTTTGGTAAAATCATGAAAATGATAAAATACAGGGTGTTAAGGGACGTACTTGACTTACTTTAACCAGTGATTCCTGACATTATTTGGAGTAAAAAATGTAAATGAAATTTTGGTCTCCGGTGACTTTTATGATGACTATTTTTTTTCTTTTCCAATTTTTTTTTCTTCAAAATCAAACCAAAAAAAATTTCTTCCGCATGTCATCACTGGTCACTCAGCCGAGTAACCAAACAACCCCTATCCCCGCCTCCAACTGTTCAACGAATACCATTTTTTTATGTTTTTGTAGAAAAAAAAAAAAAAAAAACATCAAAAATGTCACCGAAGACCAAAATTTTATTTACATTTTTTACTCCAAATGATGTCAGGAATCACTGGTTAAAGTAAGTCAAGTACGTCCATTAACACCCTGTATAAAGCTTTGGCGATGTCCAGGTTTTGTGAATATATTTTTTTTATTATTTTAGTTATAATTGTTAATATATGGAGCATCTTTCCCAACTATGCCAATTTCGAAATTCTCAAAAAAAAAATTTCACTCCATGCTAGTGCACACCAGAGAAAAATCATCTGCTTGATCTGTGTGTAACTATTCTTTAAGCTTGTGGAGTGGAGTTTTGATGAGTGAGCACCCCTCCCTCCCTAACCTCCCCGGGCCGCGGTTAAATAATCAAACGTTGACCGGTCCGCTGTGATAAAAAGGTTGGGGACCACTGAGATAATGTGTTTATATTAGGGATGTTATGGACATGAAATTTCGGATCTGGATACGGATATAGAAATAATATTATACCGGTTTCAGATACGGTTATGGATATGAAATTATTTCGGATTATCCGCTAGTTTCGGTTACGGATATTAGAAGTTTTGTGGCGCAATCATTTCGGCCACTCATTGATCAATTTCTTTTTTTTACTATTACTTTCATCCCAGCAACCTCTATTTTTCAAAGAGTCTATTACGGACAACTGTTTTTTACACTCTTGTAAAGGTGTTAGCTGTTGAGGTGGTTGTTGTAGTTTTTGTTGAAAATTCTTTTCCAGTAACAACAGTTCTTCATATTTAACAATGCGTTTTGATGTAAGATGAAGTTTCAGAGAAATAATGCCACCTCCTTGGCGTGAAATTTTTTTACCGCACTGTTTACATTTTGCAGAATCTACATTCATTTCATCAAAAAATGTCCAAATTAAACTAGACTTAGGATGCATTTTGCCTTTTGCCAAGACTACAACAATTTTTTTACACAACAAATTTGAAACTAAGTAAGTATGTACTCGTAAATAATAAGTTTTAATATTTGTACACCCACAATCACAAAATAAATCATAAACAATGCAAATTGCAAGAGACACGCGCGGCTTGTGTGACAAGTGATGGCTCAGACAAGCAAAACAAACAAAAACCTGTCGTAACCTGTCATTTAGACTCCGCCTTTATCCAAAACTTTTATATCAGTTTCGGTTACATTTTTTTCTTATTTCTGATATCCGATAGTTTCGGTTACGGTTCTCCATAACATCCCTAGTTTATATATGTCTTAAAACAGTATCTAGGTAATCTACCGTAGTTTCCCCAGAATGGTTAGTTATATTCAGAGAAATGATTTTTTTATTCTAACGGAAAAGCTGGCGTGAGGTTAATAATCTTAATATATAAAACAAAGTCAGGTTAGTTACACTATTTATAACTCGAGAACGGCTGGGCTGATTTTGATGATCTTTGATTTGTTGGATTTGTCTCCGCCCCGGATAGGATAATAACTATTAAAACATCACAAAAGTTAACGAAATAAATAGTTATGAAGAAAATTATTTTCCCCATACATTTTGTATGGAACGAATTTTCATCTTTTGAAAGAGCTGCAGGAATATTGTGGTAGGTAGGTATAATATTGAAGTTTGCTTCAATTCCAAAAATTCAAAAACGTCAAATGTCAATGTGCTGATTGTTTTTCTTTTGTTCTTAAACATAGAATGCTGCCTCTCTTTCTTACACACTAAATGTCAACAGTCGTAAATGGGACAAATGGTGAACGTATGTCTGCACAACTCCAGGAAAACAGCCACTTCTTTTCAAAACATTCAAGGAGCATTGTGACGTGGGGTACCTTTTGCAATTCGGTGAAGTCAATCAAATATCTCTGCAAATTTTTCACCAAAGTCAGCGATATGGCGGTTTTTGGCGTTAAAACTACAAATAAAAAACTATGAAATCACACGCTATCAAGTTTGTGAGCTACAATGAGGGGATTTGGCGTATATTCTCATCCCCATTCATGAACGACATTCCATTGTTGTATATTTGGCGATGCATCTGGAGAATGATCAACGAGTTTATTTCATTACATCGATTGTTGCCAAACATGCTGAAAACCTCCAGCAACAATATTGACCAGTTTCTTTTCGATTTGCCAATGCGATCTGTTTGCCCGGACGTTGCTCTACTCTGAGATGCCACGTTATTACACTTTGTCGAAGAGATTTCCACGTCGGAAGCACGGCGATGTGGTTACTGATCATCCGGTTGTGCGTTCTACTGATGCTCTTGGTCGCATTTACACAGTTCACGTAAAAAGTAACGAATGCTTCTACTTTTGGTTGTTGCTGGTGAATGTTCGTGGGCCGACATCGTTTGAATCACAAGTCAATGGTGTAGTGTGCCCAAAAATTCGTGTTGCATGTCAGCAGATCAATTTGCTTGAAAACGATGCTCATTGGTACATGACAATCACTGAAGCAATTATTTCTGCATCTCCAGTCTGATACGCACATTATTTGCTAACATTATTTCGACATGTTTCCCATCGAATCCACGTGAACTATGGAACAAGTACAAAGATGACATGTCAGAAGACATTTTACATCGAATTCGTGTCAGTTCAGGGAATCCTGATCTTGAGGTGAATGAGGATATACATAAACAGGCTTTGTTTTTGATCGAAGATATGTGTTACCTCATGTGCGGCAATTTGTTAGTCAAGTTAGGAATAACAACGCCAGATCGACGCTTCATGAATGCAATGAAACTTGCAATGAATGATGCTTTCAATCAAGAATTGGTACGTGAACGTGAATATGATCAAGATGCATTGAACCAATCAGTTTGAACGAATGTACCACTGTTGTACCCCCAACAGAAGGAAGTGCTCGATACGTTAATGAAGGCTGTTGATGATGGAAATGGTGGCTTATTTTTCCTCAATGCGCCCGGTGGAACTGGGAAGATATCTAACGACAACAAAACGAAAAATGTTGGATATCACAAGGTGCTTCAATGAAGGCAATCGACCCAAGTGCAACCCACCCAGTAAATAGTTTTAACAGAAAGTAGTACAATAATGCCACGTGAATCATTTCGATTCGCTTTAATAAAACAAAAGTCTTGCTGCCACGTGAATTACATTTCTTAATTCATTTTGAGTATTAATTTTAACTTAAAAAAAATGAAATTAATTCAGCTAATAAGTTAACACAACAGTTATTGATTCTTAGGCGGTACGAAGTTCGCCGGGTCAGCTAGTATTGAATAAAACACAAATTATCCAATTTCAACATTTAATGAAAATATAATTAATTAGCAATGTAAAACAGATTTAACAGAAAATTTAACATTTTATTTTGTATAATATTTACATGAACACACATTTAGCCAAATAACTGGGTTGCAGTTCACATTGATAAGAAAACTCTAGTTTTATCAGAAAGATTTGTAAATTCATTTGGCATTTTAAATTTCATGAACAAGAAGTATAATAAAACAACATAAACTTATTTTTCAATAAACTAATTTATTATGGCAACAAATTTTTGAAGTAATGATTTGGAACCATTAAATATTTTTCTCCCTAGCTAAGATTTTATCTAAACATGGGATTATTACAGTAGTGTAAACTATTCTATACATATTGCAATATACTAATTTTACCCTTATTGATTAAAGATTGATCCAATCGAATTATAACCATTTTGTAGCGGATAAATTAAAGTGCAACAGTTTTAAATTAAATTAATACAAAATATTATAATAGTAGCCGTTATTTAACATAATACTCTGCAAAAGCAAGATCAATTGCAGTAAAAATTAAATTATTTAAAAAAATTCTCAAACAGAAAGCAAAACAAACTTAAAAATTAATGGAATACTTATCTAACCAAGAACACAAATGGGTTTATAAGTAGATATATTTGCAAAACATTTTACAATTTTATAGTTAAATAAGGAAGGTCTAATTTCCAATAAAATAGTCCTCCATTTACATAGAATTTTCAGAATGCAATAGATTTCCAATCAGTACAATTGCATGGTTTTCTAATTAGTACATTCAGAATAACATGGCTTTTCAATTAGTACGCTCAGAATCAATTTCACTCAGAATGACACAGTTCTTCAATTGGTTACGGGCAGAATAACATAGTTTTCGAATTTTACTCAGAATGACATAGTTCTCCAATTAGTAAATCCAATTAGTTATAATTTTATCGGGTTACTGTAAATGTTATAATTCCAATTAAATATGTATACATAAATATGACATGAACTTTTAATAATACAAGATTTCATCAATGTGAACTTTAATAACTTGGGGATAGTAATATGTAAGTTATTATTATATACATAAGTAGATGTGGCTAGCAGCCTTTACAATTTAATTGCAGAATTCATTTTAAAATAAATGACTAGCTGGTACAGCAATTTTTTGTTTTGATTCAAATTGCCGACTGTATTTCAAGCAGGGTCAATTTGGTGCAACATTTCACTTTCAAAGTTATTTCTAAATGTAGGTGTAGATACTGATTACATTCAAATTGTCGACTGTCTTTCGTGGAATTAGATTTGGTGCAATATTTCACTTTCAAAGTTATTTCTAAATGTAGGTGTAGATACTGATTACATTCAAATTGCCGACTGTCTTTCAAGCAGGGTCGTGGAATTAGACTTGGTGCAACATTTCACTTTCAAAGTTATTTCTAAATGTAGGTGTAGATACTGATTTCATTTAAAATGTGTATTTATTTATAAAATTGCACTTTAAAGGGAAAGCCATGAAAATAAGTACTTAAATTATGATTTAGTTTAACTTAATTAACAAATGACTGAAATTTAATAAGCGGTAGATTTTGTTGATACAATTTTACCAAATACATAGAACTAAATTAAGCAGATAGTTACGAAAAGGGAATATACATACTAACAAGGATGTATTAATGATCCTTGTAACCTATGTATGTATACATTTCTAAGACATATCCAATGTACATGGTTTTATGGGTACACAATCTACTAGCGAAGAAGAATCGGTTTTATTATTGGATACAAGTAGTATTTTTTTAAAATATTGAATAGACAGAATTTAAATGAAAATTGACAAGCGTAGTATAATAAATTCGTATGGACTCGTTATTTAATGTTTATAGAAGAGAAACTACAAAGGTTAGATACTTTGGGAGGTGAATAATTAGAAAATACAGCGAAACCCTCTTAAGAAGTTTTCCAAGAACCGGAAAAAACAAACTTCTTACGCAGAAAAACCTTATGTGGGAAAAATTGGGTCAATTTCGGGCCGAGGGACTGAAAAACCAAACTTCTTAAGAGGGTTTCACTGTATATGTAAAATTTACCTTGGTTAAAAACTAAAATTAATATGGTTTTAACATTGGATATTGAGAAATAAATAAAAAAAATTGTAATATTTATGTACATCCATTCATCGATAATTAAAAATATATATATAAAACTATACAAATATTGCAAAAGTGTCCTTCGCACAGCGTAATTTAAACTCTATCTCTTCGTAAGTAACAAATATACGGTGGCTCTCATCTGGGAATGAATAATTTCACCACTACGAGGAAAATCTAGTGTTTGCCGCCTTGTCTAGTTTGTCTAGTGCACACCCCAGAAGCCAAACTATCAACTAGATTCCAGCAACAAACCCTGATTGTACAGGAAAAAGCATTTGTACTATCTATATCTAATCAAAGCAACAATCACTGGCAATGAAGTTATATTGATCCCACTACCAAAAACATACTTTAATACTGTGTGCAAACAGAAGAAGGAGATGACTCAAAATAAGCTGTCAAAAACTAACTGGGCGTTAAATCTAATGAATAATCGATAAAACAACTTGCGCTGGATGCCAGGCACTTTGTGAATTAAGTTTTTTTTTCAATCAAACATATAAATTACGATTTTGGCACCCCCTAAAATTTCCGCCCGGGCAAGCACCCCGGTTTGCACCCCCCTAGATAAGGGGGTTGTACGCATGTGAAAAATGGTCTATAGTTATTGCGCATGTGGCGCGCAGATGTGTCAGTTGATTTGAAATTTATTTTTTAGGTTATATTGTTATGTTAGCAGATATAATTCATAGTTTTGACATTCTGAAAGCGAATTTGAGATTGACTTTCCAAAAGATTATTATTTTTAAATGAATATTTTCATAAAAAGGTGAGATGCATAGATAATACCACTTACAGATGGCAAATCAACTCGTTGGAGGCGTTACCCCATCCCGTTTTCACCTTTCATACATTCCACGCCAATCTGGCCCTCAAAATCGTCCCCTTTTTCTCTTCGCACACAGAACATTTATTTCCAACAGGATTTGAATTAACATTTGAAAAGGATAAATTAGCAAATATTACACATATTATGCATAAGGAACAAATTTCCAATATCGTATTATGAGAAATGACGGAATATTATATTTGCAAGAGGAATAAATCACACTATTAACTCCTTCAACAGTCACACATTTGTATTTGTCCAATGTACATTTTTAAATGATTAAACGAAGCTTTACTATATTTTTTGAATGGTTTTCTATGGATACTGGCGACAGCCTGAAGCACGGAACATGCTGAGTAAGGCGAAGAAGGGTACTGGCGACAGCCTGAAGCACGGAACATGCTGAGTAAGGCGAAGAAGGGTACTGGCGACAGCCTGAAGCACGGAACATGCTGAGTAAGGCGAAGAAGGGTACTGGCGACAGCCTGAAGCACGGAACATGCTGAGTAAGGCGAAGAAGGGTACTGGCGACAGCCTGAAGCACGGAACATGCTGAGTAAGGCGAAGAAGGGTACTGGCGACAACCTGAAGCACGGAACATGCTGAGTAAGGCGAAGAAGGGTACTGGCGACAGCCTGAAGCACGGAACATGCTGAGTAAGGCGAAGAAAGGTAATTTTGAAGATGAATTAATGTCAGAATGCAGTATAAGAAAATATTCCTTCACACTACACACGTGCAAGCTAAATCACACATTCGCACACATTTAATTTAAATGTAAGTGAATCATACCCTGAACTCTTGAAGTTGGCATTTATAAAGTGTAATGATACGGAAATACCAAGGTCAAAGTAAGTGGTGTTATGGAAATTAATGTAGATTAATTAATAAAATGAACAAATGCCAAAGACAGGTAAAGCAAAACTGTGGAAAACTTTCCCTGAAGTGTGGGGAGTACGGCGCAGTCAATCGACTATCTATGCTCAGTAGTGGGCAGTGTGGCGAATTGACTAATTATGCCTAATAGTGTGTGGAGTGCTGTTAATCGACTATCTGTGACTGGTAGTGTGCAGAGTACGGCGAAGTCAATCGACTATCAGTGCCCGGTAGTGTGGGGAATATGGTGCAGTTGCAGTCAATCGACTATCAGTGCCCGGTAGTGTGGGGAGTACGGCGCAGTCAATCGACTATCTACGCTCAGCAGTGGGCAGAGTGGAGAATGGATTCATTACCCCTGATAGAGTGTGGAATACTGTCAATCGACTATCCATGCCCCGTAGTGTGGGGAGTGCGGCGTAATCAATGAACTATCTATGCCCGGGTAGTGTGAGGAGTGAGGCATAATCAATCGACTATCTATGCCCGGTAGTGTGGGAAGTGCTGTGCGGTAAAAATAGAATCTACGTCCGGCGCAGATGTTCTCAGCTGTTGTTGGGGTGCACGGAGGCATAGACATTGGCTGTGGCACGGTCAGCCGCCTCCTTCACGCCCTTGAGGCCCGCGGCCAGAGGCAGAGCGGAGGGGTGGGGGGCATGAGTAGGGGTACCCGGGCGGGGGAACATGCCCGCTAGTACGTGGTTGAAGCCTGTCACCTAGAAATCAAATTCATATTTTGAAACATACATTTTTTTCAACTCCTTTCTCATTCTGTTCATAATAAAAGAGATTAGTAATTGGTGTTTAACTTTTGCTTTTAGTATGTAAATATGCTTCATTTTGTATTTGGACGGGGGGATGTTTTCACTGTACACCGTGTAAAAAAAAAATTGTGATAAAAAATTTAAGTCTATATGTACTTGGAAAATGAGAGAATTCTAACATGAAAGTCCATTACATTTGGTTGGCTGTGTTATATCAAAACTATGTAAAACAGAATTGACACACGAGTCCTGAGGAAAATATTTTCCCTCTTGGCCTATGTTATCTTTGGGGATTCATAGAGGGTCTTTTTAAGGAAATAAAGGAGAGGAAGTTCTGGGAAATAATCAGGTAGGAATCTGGGAATCATTGTGTCCAGGAGTGACGAACGTATGAATCCTTTTCTCCCACTGTGATGAAGACGATTGGTCGAGAGAGACCTGAGATGATAGAATGCGCCACAACACTGTCTTGGTTGTGTCTCTGTATGCAGACACAACAGAAAAGAGTTTGTTTCGAAAATCTGTTCAAAAGGCTGGTAGCTGCCTGAACAACATTATTCATGAAAACGGATTAGTGTTAGAAAAGTAGCTAATCTTTCAGAGTGAACCTTTTGAGCATTTTATTCAATTTTATCACTTTGGCTCAGCCTTGATAAGATAACTTGACTGAATTAATGAAGATTGATGAGAAAATTATTACAAATACATTGTTTAATTATTACGCAGCACTTCTCTGTTATTATTTCTAGACTAGTAGAAAAAATAGTTAAAGATAAAGATTACATCGTTTGGCAGTTTGGAGTTATGAATGTAGTTTTATTCACATTCAAGATGATTAACCCCCCAGGCCCCAGGCATATTTTGTTGAAAGATCAGAGTATTTCCACCAGGCAATAAAATCTAAATAAATGGAATATTTCTGAATGTATCCGAAAACTAAAAACTACTTTTGAAAGGTGATGAAATACATTTTTAAATTTTATTGTAAGAAATAATTACATAATTTTTGAAATATTAAAATTTTGAATGCAAACATATATTTTTTTTAAATTGCTCATCTTTTTCTAACTCAAATAAATCACTGATAATGAAAAAAAACACCAAGACACACATTTTATCAGACAAATCTATTATAACGTTATTTTCACCTCACTTTGTTGTTTCATTAAAAAAAAATTCACAAAGTTTCACCATTTTTTCTCAAATTGCCGTCAGAAACTTTTATACAGGTGTACATTTTAATTCTTCTGTAGTTAACTTGTAGATTTGAATATAAGCGGGGTGTTTTCTGTTTCTGACCGTTTAGATCGTATTTCTTACCATGACAGTAAGAGAAAGACAAGGATTTCTATGAGACCTATAAGAGCTATTTCAAAAGTGAACAATTGTTGAAAACTGAAATTTCTAGGCATTAAGGGGTGAATAATGAGTTTGTTAGTATATAATTTGGTTCCTCACCATCTGATTGCAGTTTTTGCGGAATCTGTCGATGCCGAAAGCCCTGATGGCCCGAGAGAAGCCGAGCACCTGGGAGTCCACCCAGGCAGAGCGCAGCGCCTCGCACTTGCCCCCCGCCGCCTCCCGGTACACCACTCGCTCCACCACACTCTGCAAACATTACATTTAAACTCATTTATTTTATTTAAAACATCAAACTAAACCCTTTTAACTTGCCCTAACATGAAATCTGGGAATCATTTTGACGACTGGAGGCAAACTTTGTGACAATACTTATGGCCCCAGGAGCCTTTGAGAATGCTTGAAATAAACTACGGCATCAGTCGTATGTTGACTACCGAAGGCGCACATTGAAATAACCAGACCCTGAGCAGAAAATTAAAGTTCACTAGTAAATAAGGCAAAGATTTGAGGTGCAGTCCATTGTGGAACTTTTCTGCGCAGGATCTGAATGATTGTTTTTAAACGAACCGCCTGGCGTAGTAACACTAAAATTAAGTGATGTGGGTAAATTATAATACGTCTGTAAAAGTGTTTAATTAAATAAAGTAAAAATATGTAAAATTTTGGAAACAACTCTTAACTTTTGTTTACTCGATTTGGGATTTGCAATTAGGTTTTTTTTCGAGGACTGAATGGTGATAACACAATGTGACTCGCCAAATGTCACCTCCCACGATCTGTGCAACCCGATTTGTTTCCCATTCCTGATTGGCTAATCTATTAATTTGAATGTCTATGGTTTTACATCATAAATTTAAGCTTATTTATCTAGCAGTTGTATATGTGATCCATATTCTGCAAAATAAAATAAATAAAAATAAATATGCTATCCCCACATGCGGATGTTGCATATGAGATCCATAATGTTTCACTAAAACACATACATTGTGACAAAACTTGCTGCGGGATAGGATAGATTGCATTGTAACGGCTAGCATTTAAAGGTAAAAGAGAGAAAAGGTTTAATAGACAACACCAGGGAAACGAGTAGTATATTAAAATAATGTGTGAGTATAGAGGTGCGAAAAAAGCAAATTAAATAAATTTTTAAAAGAGGAAATTAACTGTTTTTGTGTTTATTCTTCAACTTATGCCAAGAGATAGTCATTGAACTGTGTATAATGTAAACCTAAATATATTTATGTTAGTAGTAGCATTGCCTTTACCCTGTAATCGGCCGGAAATGCTCATTTGCGCGCAGCTTTTGCGCATGCGCGAAAAAAATATTTCGAAATAAAAGTGTTTGTCTGCGATTTTGACCCTTCTATGTACAGAATTTGTATGAAAACAAGGTCAGAATCGCTTGCACCAACATCATTGATGATATCGCCACTAGTTTCATTCACCTGACAACACCAGATTATTTTTATCTGTGAAATCGAAATGTCATTTTTGGCGCAAATTGAAGCTGTCAAATATTGACGCGTGTTCCTCGACTAAAACATCGTAAAACCTATTAATTTACGTAATTAACGCAAGTAATGTTGATTTGGTGCATAGTTTATTGTTCTAGGAACGTGTTTCAGTCAATGAAATTTACGATAGCTCAAAATTAATCAACAAAACATTCAATTCAAAATTCAAAATCATGTTTTGTTACGAAATTTCCGTATTTTTCCTGGAATTTGCGGGCCTTTGACAGGTTAAGGGATTATTTTTACTTCTGGATTACAACTGTAAAAGTGTTTGCCAAAAAACATTTTCAGCATGATCTACTCAGCTGTCGTACATATGTGATATCACTAAATCATAACGACAATATTTACAGAACACTAAAAGAATCTTTAAAGGATTTGTGACTAATAAGTTTTCAATGTGATTTCTGCTAGATAAAAGATAAACACAAAAGAAAGATAGAAATGCAACTCTTACCATAACTTTGGCATAACCCAAGTTTCTTGTGTAGGTGATGAGAACCTTGTTCTGTGGATCAACAATGCTTTCTTCCACAATCTTTACTGATTTAGCGTGAAAAAATCTGAAAGAAAATAAAATAGATTGTAATTAACATTAACCTCATATTAGCCGGAAGCGCGTGCGGGACAAATTAAAAAAAAATAAATTAAATGCTATTTTAACCCTTATGTATAAATAAACTGTATGAAGGACAAGGTCAGAATCGCTTGCGCCAATATCATTCTTCATGTAGCCAAAAGTTTCATCCACCTAGCAACTCCAGAATATTTTTAAATGAATTATCTATGGAATCTGGGTGTCAGATTTTGTTGCGATTTGAACTGTTGAAAAGTGATATATCATATCTGCATGATAATTCACAAAAACATCGAAAAACCTATCAATTTATCAAACAAACGCAAGTAATGTTGTTTTTCTAGATAGTTTATTCTTCAAGGAATGTGTTTCAGTAAATAAAATATACTATAGCTCAAAATAAATCCACAAAATATTAGTTCAAAGTGATGCATTCCGTAATTTTCAGTAAGCAATAAAAGAAAAAGAAGTTTCAAAAATGGCTTTCCACGGCTTAAAATTGCCTTATTGATGATTAACGGTAAACTTAAAATTATTCATATTCTGCTCGTTCGGTGCTAATTTAATAATTTTAGGAAAAAAATGCTTTTTGCAAGTTATGCTTTAGTAAAATATTACAAGGAATTATTTGTTTGCGCCTGTACATCCGCAATATAAATACATAATATATAGTTTTGTCAATAAATAATTTGTGCAAAATTGGGATTGAAATATATTTTGTATATTGGATACAAGTCAGGAGAGCATAGTTTTGGTAAACAGACTTGAGTGTGCCTTTAGGTAAGATAAGCTATCTATCTATACGTGTACACGAGGGCTGTCTGTAAAATAAGGTCTCCAAGGTAGTCCTGGGTCGGTCGTGAATGACCCGCTCATTGAAACCCGCTCACGGACCACCAAAGAGCGAGCGGGTCATTTTTTCGTCAGCACCCGGGTCTCGCGACCCACTTCTCGCAACCTCTCTATTACTGCAACCTGGGTTTCGGGTGCGGATGTGGCAGGGCGAGCGACGATAGATAGATGTATTAGAGAGCGAACGGGTTGTAAACATCGGGTTTCGCCACCCGCCCTCTCGACTCAGGTAGTAGAAAGTAGCTGGGTGAAGCGTAAGTGCGAACTGCGACACATTCGGTTAACACACACGTGCGTGACGTTAATAAATAACAATACATAATATACATATTAAAACAATTTGAAAAATTTCTCCACAATATATTTTTAACCGTTACCGGTCTATGCTCAGCCTATTATGATCATCTTTAGACAATTATTCAATATTCATTAGGTTTAATAATATAACATTAAACAAAAATCTATGTACATACATGGATAAGAATTTTTATATTATTATTAAAATTCTAATAAAAATCGTGCAAACATTGCAAATATTATTTATTTTGTACACCCTCTCCTCTTGTAACTTGTACTTCTAACCTAACTAGGTATCCCACTATCAAAAAGTATCATAGCAATCATAATAATTCATAGGCACGTTTATTTTATTTTTTGTCTTATTACACAAAGAAAAAATATAAAATAATAGTTTATAATAAAGCATTACAGCTTACAGCTAATTTACTTATTTAAATTCTCAATAAAAGCTTCATAACAACACGTTTTTTACATGGTTTTTATATCCTTCAAAACATGATAAAACATTGTTTTTTTACCCCTGAAGAACGTCTTTTTTAAAAATTTATTTCTGGGACATGACATTACTAGTTACAGGTGTGAGCTGTGAGCGAACGTTCACACAATTATAACCTGGGTTTCGTGTCGCATATGACTTGACCGATCTGGGCGGCGACCGGCGCGAGAAAATCGATTACCGAGTTTCGTATTTTGTGTCCCAAAAAGAGCGGGTCTTCGCGACCCGCTCGTGACACCAGTGGGTTGTGAGCGACCCGGGTCGTGTAAAACGATCGATCGACCCAGGACTACTCCAAGGTGCTGCGGTCACGAGGAACGATTTTATGCGTAATCCGGCAAATACTGGCGTGTAGTCTAGTTTCCCCTTGCCAAATCCCCACCACGCTGTGACGCTTAGTCTCGGCGTGGCAGCCGTTCGCGATGGAGCTTCCACTCGCCGCACCCGCCAGGTATGAGTTACGCTCTGTAATTTGTTTTTAAACTTTACTTCGGCGAATCTGAATGACGCCACTGGGATTGCTCCTTTATCTCTGGTGTCATATAGTGTATCCAGGTCTCGTCCCCAGTCACAGCGTCCAAGAATTCTTCGCCATCGATGTTGTAGCACTCAACGAATTCATGGGCTGCTTCAATCCGTGGTTGTTTGTGATCTTCGGTGAGCATTTTGAAACCCACCTTGGGTAGACCTTGTGGTCTCCCAAATGTTTTGTCAAAATCTTGTCAATAGTGGTCTTACTGACATCAGGGATCATATCACAGAGCTCCCGCACTGTCACCCGTCGATCTGCAATCATTGTTTTTTAAACTTTGGCATTTTTTTCGTTTGAAACTGATGGCCGTCCGGCACGCTTTTAAATTATCTGCACCATTTGCGCACGTTTTCGCACTCATACACTGTTTTCCGTACACTTCAAGTAGCTGAGAATGAATTTCTACCGGGGTTTTATTCTTTGCACAAAAAAACTAACTATAGAGCTTAATTCACACCTGGCGGGTGCGGCGAGTGGAAGCTCCGTAGCGAGTGGCTGCCACGCCGCAACTAAATATTGCAGAGAGTGCGGGGTTGGAATCTGGGAATCAGTGCGTCCAGGAGTGAAGGACGTATTAATCCATCCCTCCAACTGCGGTGCAAGGCGATGGGTTGAGAGAGTCCGGCTGGCAAAAGGCCTCCCTCAACCAGTCTCTCGATCCGGCCCGCCATGCAGCAGGTGGGCAGACGTATCCGCCGCTAAGACCTGTACAAACCTCACCCCATGAACCCGGCACCCCTGCTAAGTCACGAAACGTAGCGAACCACTTGGGATGACCTAGTGGTTCGACACTTGACCTTCAGAACAAGAGTATCTAAGGTGAACATTAGATTTTAAAAAACCAAAACCATCATTAACTCTCGACAGGTCAAGATGGAAAACTAACATCTGTAAACGTGTGGTTCGGCCGACTACCCCATGCATTTTTCTATTTATTTTGTGGGGATCTTCCCCGCCTTCCTTCTCCCCTCCACCGACTAAAAGTATATTTAAGTAGATGTAAGGATAGTAATTTTGGGTACTACCTTCCGCCCCAGTTGGCTGCGGGAGAGTTAATTACTGCCTTTATCTGTGTTTTCTCCAGGCAATGAATGGTAGGTACGGGTACGTTGAACAATATTAATTATACAAAAAATATAATTATATTTTACATGCAGGAGCGGTCTCAAAAAGTAGGAATAATTTATTATTATCATATATACTATATATGTATACTATCACTTTTAATGTCCATGGGGTTTGCGCACTTAAAATATTAATCACATTTCATCCGATAATCTGCCATACAGGTGAGGTCTGTATATTAATCGCTTCAATGTCACCATATCTATATGGCACAATCAAAAAATCGTTTCTCTGAACTATTCTGGGGAAACTACTTAAGGAAGATTAAATGCTATTTTTATCGGTAAATTTTGGATTGAAGTGTCCATGGTTACTACGAATAATTTTTAGAAAAAAACTTTAGATTCGTTTTAATCACTATAGGGGGTCGAATGGTTGGTAGTTTGTGGGGGGACACATCGCGCTGGATGGTGTGTGCCTCGAAAAAAAATACCACAAACGACATAGCCGCGTCAGCAGCACTACCAACCAGTCCAACTCTCTGGCGTCCACGAGCGGTCATCATGGCCCCGCGACCCCTGGGCAATGTGATCTCCGGTCATAGCCGACAGAGAGGGGGCGAATGGCGAAACTCTAGCGCCATAAAACCGGAACCTCCAAGCTAAGGGAAGGAAAACCCCTACAGAAAAACCCTCGCCTCCAGTAAGAGGACCTAGCGTAGGGAGTGTTGCGAACCCATCGCTCAGGGAGTGGAAATACGACCTGCAATAGCCATACCAAGCTAAGGTGTTAGTTACCGTGCTTAGGGCTGAATGGCACTGGGGAACAGTGTCACGAACGGTGCCTCCGAGACACAAGGTCGAATCTCGGAGTATTTAGACCTTACCCCAGCATTCGGGGCTCTGCTGGGGTGGACCATTTATTTCCCTAGATACTCGTGGGATCAAATATGAGCTTTAAAAATAAAACAACCACAAACGATGAGGGGCCCTTGGGGAACCTGAGGAGAGAGGAAGGGAGTGATGAGGCCACCTCGGTGGACTCTTCCCTCTTGGGGCCTTCGAGGAACCGAGAGGGAGTGGAAAGGAGAGATAAGACCACCGAGGTGGACTCTTCCCTTGTGGGACCCTCGGGGAACCCAAGAAAAGAGGAATCTCAAAAGAACATAACGCGACTGGATCCTTCAAGGGATTCAGAAGCGGGTAAACAGGGACCTTCAACTCCTTTAAGAACCCCCAACAACCGGGACCCTCGAGGAACCGGGGGAGAAGGGGGACGTAAAGGAGGACCGTCCAACAGCCACCGCGGAGAAAGATGCGGTGAATGCCCTTACGGATGACGTGAGGAAAATTCGCATTCGCAAAAAAAGACACAGTGGGGCTGCGAGGAAAAAATACAACAAGGAGAGGCGGGGTTCCGACCGGGAACCTCTGGCAGAGGGAATCGGTCAGGCAAAGCCGGGAAACTCTGGAGTCAACTGGCTACTAAATAGAGGATACCAGGAGCAACCAGGGACTTCTAAAGACAACTGGGGACAGCCAGGGACCTCGAAGGATAGTCATGCCGGTGCTCCAAAACCAGGGACAGAATGGAAGCAAACGGGGACCCTACAGGGTAACCGGGAGCAACCGGGAATGCCCAGGGAACAACAAGCCGGGAAGAGGAGTAGGACCTCACCGAAACGTAAATCCTCCGGGCTAACACTGGAAAATGCCCGGAAAAATTCGGAAGCCACTGACAATAAAATTAGGGTGGCTATAGTCCATAGAAACAGGGAGGAGGAGTTTACAAAGGAGCAGGAGGCCCTTGTGAGTGAAGGTGCCGGCGATCTGATTCTGAGCATCCCAAAAGGACAGTTCAGACCCGGATTCGACGAGTGCTTCATTCGGAAGGGCGTCCTGAGAATGACCTGCTCCGACAAGGAGTCAGAGAAATGGCTGAGGGAGATAGTGCCGACCTTACGGAAATGGCAGGGTTGCGACCTGGAGGTGGTAGGGTTAGATGAACTGCCGAAGTAGTGAAGGTAAAGGCGGTAATCCCTGAAAACGGTGCAGTAAGCACCGAGAGGCTGCTGCAACAGCTGGAGAACCAGACTCCGCGGCTTCACACAAAAAAGTGGATCGTCCACGACTCGATCAGGGAGAAAGATAGATATCGCCTGTTCATGAGCGTGGACGAGGACAGTATGAAGGTGCTGAGGGAAATAGGAATGACGGCGTTCGTCGGTATAAGGAAGGCCACCTTCACGGTGCGTGGACCCAACACCGAGGAGCAGATACAGGATGTAAAGGGTAAGGATTAGAAAAAATGGCTAAAAACTTACATTTCATCCAAATAAACTTACATCGCAGCCCAGCAGCGGCTGCCGTGCTCAACAGGAGAGTTACCCGGGACCGTGTGGATGTCGCGCTGATTCAAGAACCCTGGACTTACAGGGAGAAGGTCAGAGGACTAAACATGGACCATGGTCTACTCTACTACAAGGAGTCGGGGGAAAGACCACGGGCCTGCATTCTCATCAGAGGGATAGCAGGCACACTGCTCCCCGATCACTGCAGCAGGGACCTGGTGGCTGTGAAGCTACAGGTCACGCTGGATCAAAGAAGCAGGGAAGTAGTGGTGGCGTCAGTATACATGCCCTATGACTCTGCGGAACCACCACCCTCAAGGGAAATAACGAGACTCATCCAGGACTGCAGGGAGAAGGGTAGGGAACTGATACTCGGAGTAGATGCTAACTCGCACCACACTGTGTGGGGGAGTACGGACATCAACAAACGAGGACAGGACCTCCTGAAATACCTGATGACAGTGAATCAATCTTGAGATTCTCAATAGAGGTAGGGAACCTACTTTTGTTATAAGTAACAGACAGGAGGTGATAGACCTGGCTCTAGGAACCTTGGGAGTCTCAAGATGGAGAGTGTCGGATGAACCATCCCTGTCGGATCACCGGCACATAGTATTTGAACTAGAGGGAGAGACAAATAAAACGGGGACCGACACATACAGGAACCCAAAAGCAACTGACTGGACTCGGTATTCAGAGGAACTAAAAATAGGAATGACTAGATTCCCAGCGAAATACGGCTGCCCTGAAGAAATTGAGGACGCAGTAGAAATACTGAGGGACTCGATGATAGGGGCATTCGAAAATAGCTGCCCTCTGAAGACAAGTACCAGGGATAAAACGCCGTGGTGAAGCAGGAAACTGCAGGAGCTACGGAAACTAGTAAGGCAAGCTTTCAATAGGGCCAAAAAATCTGGAAACTGGGATGCTCACAAGCAATACCAGAAAGAGTACATACAAGGAAGCAATCCGGATAGCCAAAACAGACTCCTGGGAGAAGTACTGCGGGGAGGTGGAAACCATCCCGCAGGCGGCAAGAATTCAAAAAATCCTTGCTAAAGACCCACGGGCAGCTAAAGGCCCATTTTGGAAAGCCGATGGAAGCTTCACCGATAACTGCGAGGAGGAGTTGGAGGAACTGCTGGGGGAAACATTTTCCCGGCTACAAAAAGTTAGAAGCAGGTGAAACCGGGCCACCACCAGTCCGAGTTATACGGGAAGGTAAGGACTGGGACACTGCAGCTAAAATAGTGACTCCCTCCAAAGTTAAATGGGCAATCGAAGGGTTCGACCCTTTTAAAAGCGCGGAAGAAGATGGTATCTTTCCAGCACTTCTTCAGAGGGGCATAGATACAATCTTACTTCCGGTAACTAAGATCCTGAGGGCGTGCTGCGCCCTCGGATACATCCCCACACCATGGAGGAAAACAAGGGTAGTGTTCATACCTAAACCTGGGAGAACTGACTACGACCAACCAGGCGCATTCCGTCCAATTAGCCTCACCTCTTTTCTTCTAAAGACAATGGAGAGGCTAATGGATAGACACATAACGAGACGGGGCACTGAGAGAAAACCCCCTCCATGAGTTACAATTTGCATATCAACCAGTAAGTCGGATGACACGGCACTGCACAGGTTGGTATACAAACTGGAGCAGGCGCAGGCAACCGGGGAACTAGCGGTAGGACTCTTCCTGGATATAGAGGGAGCATTCAATTGCACCACTATTAAATCCATCGATGAAGCGGCAGAAAGACATGGACTCGACAAAACCACTAGGCTGAAGAACATGCTTTCAGGTCGGATTCTTACGATAAAAAGGGGTGAGGTGATACTCAGAGTATTGGTGACGCGAGGGTGTCCACAGGGGGGGGTCTTATCACCCTTGCTGTGGAGCCTGGTGGTGGACAACCTCATCAGGAAACTCAACAACAAGGGCCTGTATACTCAAGGGTACGCGGATGACATCGCAACCATAATAAGGTGTTGGGATGCAGACACGACCAGAGGCCTCATACAATCAACACTGGCAACAGTGGAAGAATGGTGTGAAGAAACAGGGCTGTCGGTCAACCCAGACAAGACAGAACTAGTCATCTTTACACGCAAAAGGAAACTAGAGGGATGGAGCAATCCAACCTTCTACGGAAAGGAAGTAGAACCCTCTGACATGGTTAAGTACCTCGGAGTCATCATAGATGCCAAACTGAGCTGGAAAAACCAGGTGGAGACTAAGCAAAAAAGCCTGTGCTCTCATGTGGGCAACTAGGCGAATCTGCGGCAGAACGTGGGGACTGAAACCCAAAATGATGCGATGGCTGTACACAGCCGTTGTAAAACCAAGACTCATGCATGCAGCCTTGGTCTGGTGGAGGAGAACAACACTGAAAACAGTGATGGCCACACTCAACCACATACAGGGACTTGCATGCAGAGGAATCACAGGAGCTATGCGAACCACTCCAATACTAGCCATGGGAGTTCTGCTTGATCTACCTCCACTAAACTTAGAAATAGAGGGGGCGGCGATGGCGGCAGCCTACAGGTTACAATGCAAAGGTCAATGGAGAGGTGAGTTGCCCAAAAACAGTCATACGGAGATCGGAACAAGACTGAGGGCAATTAGCCCGACAGCTGGAATGAAGCAGGACGGCAAACAAGCCGAATACTTCTTCAGACAGCAGTTTGATGTGATGTACCCCACCCGGGAGGAGTGGGACATGGTCCCAGGTCCAACCTCCAGACAGGAACTAATCTGGTTCAAAGATGGGTCCAAAATGGAGGAAGGAATGGGGGCTGGGGTATGTTTACAGGGTTCCAAGAGGGAACTAAGTATACCTCTAGGAATACACTGCACTGTGTTTCAGGCTGAGATGAAAGCCATCTTGGCCTGCGCACAGGAGAATATACGTATCGGGTACAGGAATAAGAACATAACTATTTGTTCTGATAGCCAGGCAGCTCTTATGGCACTGGAAAGTAACCGATGCAACTCCAGACTGGTGATGGAATGTAGAACCGTTCTCACAGAACTAGCTACCATCAATAAAATAACCCTGATATGGGTACCAGGACATAAGGGTATTGAGGGCAACGAGCGGGCTGACGAACTAGCAAGGAAAGGGGCGAAAGCACCACTTGCGGGATCTGAGCCGGCCGTAGGAGTAGCAGCTTGCCACACCAAATTACATATCGAGAGGTGGGTCAAATCCCAGCACTGGAAGGAATGGGAGAGGGCACCCGGAATGAGACAATCCAAAGTACTCATAAACGGACCCGACCCCAGACGGACCAGGAAACTACTCGATATGGACAGAAACTCGCTGAGGGAACTGGTAGGCCTACTAACGGGACACTGCCATCACAGGAAACACATGCAGCTATTGGGAGTGGAAAGCACCAGTAGATGTAGAAAATGTGAAGAGGATGAAGAGACCCCAATTCACTTATGGTGCCAATGTCCTGCCCTGGTGGGAATTAGGCTCAGATACCTGGGGAGACATGTAGAACCAGAAGACCTAGCCACATATCCGATAACAACTATGGTGAACTTTATTAAAGGGACTGGGTTATTGTTAAAGGATTGAGGTAAAATGGGAGAAAGTATAATGGGCCCATGGCCTAAGTACTCACGGGAACCGATGGTAAACCGTCTCCGCTTTAAAAAAAAAAAAAAATAATCACTATAATTGGAAACTTTTTGCATCACGGCCGGCGGAAAATAATGCATTTTAATTTTTTAATAAAATTTCACTTCGCGAACCGATACAGCAGCAGCAATCCGGCGGGCATTGCGTCATTGTTATGTTGGTATCCCTGATAATATTAGCGAAGAGCTAAACTGTAGCCGACTTCATGGGATACATGAAAAGGCGCGCAATTATGAAAACACAACAGACAATGCATTTAGTCCACCTCACGGATAATACGGAACTTTAAGGTTAAACTACGAAAGCTGCATGTCATCATAATTTTAAAAAACATCCCAGGTTTTGAATGGTTTGTCTGGCAAAGCAGGTTTGTGTAGCGGGCTTGTGATGATAAGAGGTTCGTTTACATTATACTATTAATTCTGTTTTTCATTTCGGCTACGGTCGTATCTCGCTCTTGTTTGTATCAGGGATACAAACATAACAGTGACGCAATGGCCGCCGGATTATTGCCGTATCGGTTCGAGAAGTGAAATTTTATTTTACGCAATTAAAACTTAAAATGCATTATTTTCCGCCAGCCGTGATGCAAAAAGTTTCCTTTTATAGTGATTAAGGCGAATCTAAAGTTTTTTTCTAAAAATTATTCGTAATAACCATGGACACTTCGATCCAAAAATTACCTTTTTATCAATATATAAACACTTTATCTGGTAAGATGGTAGAATAAAAAAAAAACATAATCACCAAGTTATTACGAAAATAGAATCAGTTGGCGGATGGCGAAAATTTTGCATTGGCACACCAAGAATTGAATAAATAAAATAGAGATTACAATTTATTTGAACCAACATAAAATAATACCATCGCTCTTTCTAAAAATGAATCATTTGAAAAAAGAATGGTGCCTACCTTTCTCCCCATTTAGGTACCCTATTGGTTTTCGTAAGCAGCCGCTTTGTATGGAGTTTTCCTTCTTTCAACTCTCGGCAGACGACATCTTCAGACAGGACGTGCTGACTGGCAACACCAAGGAAAAGTAATAAAGTTAATATATTCATTATGTCACCAATCGGCAACACCAAGGAAAAATGATCTTCATACATAATGTCGCTTATATAATAGGTGTCAGCCATTATTGAAAGGGTACTCAAACACCACAATCAAAATCATAATACCAAAGCTAACAGTGCCCATTATAATGGGGTATTTCCACAAACGAGGAATTCTGTGGAAAATGTATGGAATATTTAAAGATTATTTTTCTGATTTTAATAATCCTACTAAAAATGTTTGATTTTTATGTTTTCATTCAATATTATTGATTTTAAAAACGATCTAAAACTGACCAAATCAAAACGGCCCATGGTTGGGGAATGGGTTTGTGATGTCACAAGTGTCGCTAAGCTGAACTAGCATAAATAAACACTGTCAGTGAGCATCCTCACTCATGACGTCACACGATAGCCACGCCCCAAAATATCTTTTTAGCGGTAATTCCAAAATGGGAAACTTTAACTCGCTGGAGAAAATTTATTCGTCAACATAAAAATAAAATAAAAATGCTATAATCATCGTAATTCTTTTGCTTAATTTTTTTAAGCAATAAAAAAAACACGTGGAAATACCCCATTGAAAATTATTTTGTTGGCTTTTTTCTAATTTTCTTTTGGTGATTTAAAGGTGTGTTTTCTCGGAATTAGAATGAAATGCAAAATATCAAAACAACACTATATTTCTTGATCTCAAAAACAGTAAAGTGATTTTTTATAGGTCTGCACTAAGTTATAAGATTAATAACAATAATTAATTAATAAGTGGATATTGGGAACTTTTCTATCTATTCAACTGACCCAAATTAGTATCATTATTATATAATGTTAATACCATTAGAACTTTACCCATTTTATTTTTTAAGAACAAAACTGCCCAGAACCTGTGGGGCTAAGGCAACCCTAATATCAATTATAAATAGATGGAATAAGGGAACGTACCCATACTACGTGACACGTTTAGGGGGGGGGGGTCTTCAAAATGTCACGCTCGGTACAAATGAGCGGCGCGTTGCTTAGGTTTTTGGTCACCGGGGGGGGGGGGGGGGTTAAAAATTGCAAAAAGTTGGTCACGTAGTATGGGTACATTCCCTAAGGGAAAGAAAACAAAAATGCCAGGTTGGAAGAGTGTGGCTTTTAGATTTGTATCCAGTCTCCATGTTTATGGCAATTAATAATTGTTTGCATGTTTATATCTGTAGAGGGACATTGCCAGTGAAAGACCATTATTTATATTTTAAACCTTGGGTGCTACAGCGGCCATTAACTGCTTTTGACAGTTCTACTTAGAACTTTTTAAAAAGTAGGGTTAATGATTACAGTATTAGAACATTATCATTAAACATAGGTAAAGTCATTGCAAAACCGAGCAGTGGGTTTTTACCAAAGGATACTAAAGGCATCTTAATAACATTTACTTAGTTAAAACGGTCACCTAAGTATATAATTTAAAACAGTCACCTATATAATTTATCACTTGGCAAGAGTTATTGGATTGTTGCTATACCGGTCGTAATGAGAAAAATTGAAAATTTGAGTGAGGTGAAATATTAGTGCGACCCATTTAGAAGTGTTCCATAAATAACAGTTTTCAAGAAATATATTCGGATATTTGACACAAATGCATATTTCAATATTTAGATTTAGTCTCATAATTTCCAAGCTCATATTTATTTACAATATCATATTACCCCTCCTTGAACTCTGGCTTTGGTATTAACATTGATGAAATGAGATACTGATATCACGAAAATTAAGTTGTATTTATTATGTTGTGGATGAAGGCAATTAGTGAAAACAAACATACCTTTGAGGGTTAGGATATCTCTTCCAATAGCCGCAAGCAACTTGATCCCAACTGAAGTTAAATATCGTAGTATGTTCAAAATATCTGGCCATCGTTACTCTCAATATAGGTTTATTGATCAACAAAGCACCACATACAATTTTGTTCTGAAATATTGACGTCAAAGTACACCATGACAATTTTGCAATTGGCCTGAAACAACACAAGATATCCTAAATAATATGAATAAAAAATCACATGTCAACAAATATCACCTCTTTGATAGATGGTTGACGTGCTTTAGATTAGGTACAAAGTGTAAGATGATAACAACGGAAAACAAAGGCATATTTTCACGTAAACATTGAAGAAAATCTACAAATAGCGGCACTCACAGTAATTCTAGAACATTACAGCCGAATTTTCACAAAGTTTATGGGTTTTTTGTGAGATATAAGCAAACACGGTGGCTTATTGACAGCATAATTTTATGGACGATGGACGAGACGAAAAGCAGCAAGATCGCCAAGATCACACCATAAAGCCGTAAGAGCCTGCAGGTTGCCAGGTAAAATAAACCTTCAGTCACATATCCTTAACACATAAACTCGCCTAGGCTGCAGAATTTCCCATAACACGGCCTGCCACTAGGTACGTACACCAAACGCGGTTACCGCACAATTCGCTAGGGTTGCCATCATGGAAACTACATTTCCGATAAAACCGCTGGGAAAAGGGGGGGGTGGCTAGAAAATTTCAGGGATAAAAATTTATCCACAAATTTTTGTATGCTGGGGTGGCTGGAAGATGTAGGCTATTTTCGTCGATAAAATTATGTTCTTTGTCCTTTTATTCGATTCCGCCAGGATATTCGTCATCCTGTAAATCCCATGCAGCATAACGATAGGCTCGTCATCTGGTCTGGGAGACCAGATGACGGCTTGTCAGGGTGTTGGAGCGCTACTGTCTCCCAGAATGGTTGAATGTATGTTGCAGTATGAATGTGTAAGTCCGAGAATAATGTGGATCCGTTTCAAAATTGGGTTGACAAGGGTGTTTCTTGTTATTTTTTTTTATTTTTTTATTTTATTTTATTTTTATTTATTATTTTTTTTTTTTTTTTACATGAATTCCACACAGGAGGCCCTGAGGAAAATAATTTCCCTCAGGGCCTATGTCATCTTTGAGGATGCTGGGTGGAGGGTTTTTTTTAAGGAAAGGGAGGAGAGGAGAGTTCTGGGAAGGAAAAGGGTTTAAGGGGTGGGTAGGAATCTGGGGTTAAGTATGTCCTGGTCATCCGCCTCCAAGACCTAGACAAACCTCACCCCATGAACCCGGGCACCCCTGCTAAATCACCAAACGTAGCGAACCACTTGGGGTGACCTATGACAGAGGTGTTGGTTATCCAATAAAGGTTCCCGGGGCGGCGGTACCCATTCCCGCCTCCCAAATTGAATTATTTGCTACTCTCCTGTTAATTCTGAAAGCAACGAAGTGAAAGATGATTTTTGGACTGGTGTGAACGACGTAATGAGATTAAAAAATTTGAATGAAAGGATTATAATGGCGGGCGATTTGAATGGGTGGGTGGGAATTGGACGTGACGGATTTGATTCAGCCTTAGGTAAGTTCGGGGATAAAAGGACGAATGAAAATGGGAACAGAATACTTGAAGTATGTTTAGAGTGGAACCTGTTTGTATCGAATACCCTTTTCGATCATAAAGGTATCCACCAATATACGTGGGAAAGAGGAAATGAAAGATCAATAATCGATTTTGTGGTAATTATTGACTCTAGGTTGAGAGCCGTTACCGAGGACACAAGAGTTTTCAGAGGGGCTGAGGTTGAAACTGACCATTTTCTGGTGGTATCAAGAGTAAACCTCTTTCGCGGATGGCGCTCTAAAGTGAAAATGGTATCAGCTCCAACAAGAGCCAAAATAGAAAAACTACAAAACGATTATGTGAGAAGTGAGTATGAGAATTGTGCAGAAATGAGATTGAATGCAAAAGAAATGGACGGTCTAAGCATAGAGGAAACATGGAACCACATAAAGGTTAGTCTGTGCGAATCTGCTAGAGACGTGTGTGGAATAAGTAAGCAAGGTAGGAAGAAAGGCGATGCATGGTGGGATGACGAGATCAAAGCACTGGTCTCAGAGAAGAAGAAAGCTTGGTTACGTCTGACAGCGACTGACAGTGCTTCAAGCGAAGAGAGAGATAGAGCAAAAGAAGTATACAAGGGATGCAAGAAAAGAGTAAGTGTTGGAGTGAAAGAACGAAAGAAACGCCTGGAAGATGAAGAGGGAATAAAAATGACAAAACACTTCCAAGAAAACATTAAACTGTTTTGGAAGGAAGTCAAAAGGTCCCGGAGTGGCCCAGAGAACGGAAGAATGAAAGTGATAAAATCGAAAGATGGAAGAATGTTGACGAATGAAGAAGAAATAAAAGAAAGATGGATGAAATATTTTGAGGAAGTCTTCGAAAGCAACCCGGGTGATAGTGAGTCTAGCGTCGAATCGGGAATGAACGATGACAGAGTGAATGTTATCAAAATCAGTATGGATGAAATAAAAAAAAATCGATTAAATGCATGAAGAGTGGTAAGGCTGTTGGTTTCGACAATATTGCTGCCGAATATTTTAAAGGAGATAGTCATATTATTCTCACATGGTTGTGCAAACTTTTTAACCAATGTTTAGAGGAGGGTTACACGCCATTAGATTGGAGAAGGGCTGTAATCATGCCGTTGTACAAAGGTAAAGGGTCACGCATGGAATGTGGGAATCATAGGGCTATTAGCCTGCTAAGTTCTGTCGGCAAGCTGTATGGAAGAATATTGATTGAAAGGGTAAGAACGGAAACAAAGGATAAAATATGGGATGTGCAAGGTGCCTTTATGAGTGGAAGGGGATGCATGGACCAGATTTTCTCCTTGCGTATGCTCACTGAGAAGTTTCTGGCGAAAAACCAGAAACTTTTCTGCGCTTTTGTAGATCTTCAAAAAGCGTACGACCGAGTCGATAGGAAAAAGCTATGGAAGGTTTTGTCCAAGTATGGAGTGAATACAAATCTCATACAGGCAATTGCGTCTTTGTACGAGGGAAGCGTTGCCTGTGTTAGGGTGAACGGTGGTTTTACGGGGTGGTTTGACATCACAAAAGGTGTCAAGCAAGGCTGCGTAATGTCACCATGGTTATTCAATCTATACATGGATAATTGTATGCAAGAATTGAAAGAGGTGGGATTGGGCGCGAAATTGAGTAATCTGAAAGTATGTTGCCTGTTGTATGCTGATGATGCGGTGCTGATTTCTAACACTATGGAAGATCTACAGTCTCTCGTATCTAGGATGAACGAAGTATGTATGAAGAATGAGCTAATGATGAATGTAAGTAAGTCTAAAGTCATGGTGTTTGAAAGAGAGAGTACGAAAACAGTTTGCAACGTAGTTGTGAATGATGAATACTTGGAGCAGGTGGATGAGTTTGTGTATCTGGGTAGTATGTTTACGAGAATTGGGAAGGCTGAAAGAGATATTGAAAGAAGGGTGAATGCCGGTAACTCCATTAATGGTGGACTGAATGCCGTTGGCGCTAATAAAAAACTGTCAAAAAAAGCGAAGCTAGCAGTCCACAATGGAGTCCTGGTACCTACCCTGATGTATGGCAGTGAGGCATGGAACTGGCAGAGGAAGGATGAAAGTAAACTGAATGCTGTTGAAATGAGATCCCTGAGACGTATGTGTGGTAAAACCATGTATGATCGTGTTAGAAATGTGGATATCCGCAAAGAATGTAAGGCTGATGTAAGTATAATGAGCAAAATTAAGAAAGGGACCCTCAGATGGTTTGGGCACGTAGAGCGAATGAGCGAAGAAAGTAGTGTAAAAAGAATATATGATGCAAATGTGAATGGTAGAAGAAGTCGGGGACGCCCGAGGAAGACATGGCACGATCAAGTGAATCAGATACTTGAGACGGGCCATGTCAAAAGTCAGAATAATAGAAGAGTATGTATGAGACGATGTATGAATGTGAGTGAGGCAAAGAGTGTGTGCCAAGACCGAGTTGTTTGGCGGTCCGTCCTCTCTGCCTACCCCTGCGGGGAAACGGCGTGATGGTTAGTTAGTTAGTTAGTTGTAAATCCCATTAGACAAAAAATTCTCCTGTTTCAAAGGGCTATATATGACTAATCCGCCATATATGATGGGAAATCCGCCAAGATGGCAACACTGATGTAATCGATATTTTGAACGTTATCGATATAATCATTATAAAAGAAAGTCCAAAAAAACGTGCGTCCCACAAAAACTCAGAAACGAGTCCCGGTACGATTAATGGAGCTATATGGTGTGATAGATCTCTGTCCCCCCTCCGATGACGGTTCCCATTTTTACCTAAAGTGCGTGCTTTGGAAGAAATAAGGGCTGGGGGTTTTGCCAAACAACTCTGTATTGGCAGGGCCGGATTAAGCATGTCGGGGCCCGTAGGCAGTGCACGTCTCGGGGCCCCTACCTATACTTTTTTCAAACTATCAAAAATATTTTTCTACCACAACGTATTTTTATTCATTATTATTATTTTTTTTTTTTTTTTATTAATTTTTTTTTATATGAATACCGCACAAGAGTCTCAACTGCTCCCGTCTGGAGCCAGTGAGACAATGTCATCTCCAATTGGGGTATATTTTGGCTGAAGGTAGTGGGGATGGGAAGGAGATAGGGAGGAGGAAGGTGAGGAAGTACCTGGCTATTCAAATCTGATCACCAAACACGGCTAAAGCCATTTCAAGCAACGTTTCAATTTTGAATGGTGGTCTTACACCAGGGCGATATTGAGAGTATCTTCCACTCTGGAACGTGCTGCAAATATACTATATGTATATTATTTTAAATGAGTAAATTGTGAATGAAACAATTTAATCAAATAAAATGTATTTGCCACGCCGGGATTCGATCCCGCGACCTTCGAAATGCGAGTCAAGAGTCTTACCGCTGGACTAAGCCGGCCGGCTACGAAGTAATGCCATCATCCCGTCCAATAAAAAAAATTGAAACGAATGCAATAAAATACAATAATTCTTTATTAGACATAAAAAGGCACAGATATACACGGTGTCCGGAAACTCGTAGTACAAGCGGGAAATTGGTCAATCTACATCACAATTGGAGTCGATTCGTGATATATTTTTTTGATTTGAGCTTTCGTTTTCGAGTAAATCGGGTCCGAAGTTGGAATTTTTTGGTCATATTTGGAAAAATCGAACACTTGCAGTAAATATCAGAAAAAAAGTTTTTTGTAAAATTTCTTTTAAAATGCATCGAATGTTAAACCAGGTTCAAAGGTTTTTTTAACCCTTTAGTTGCCGAAAAAAATGAAAAAAAGTAAAAAAAATAATAAAAAATCGAAATGCTCAGATCGAAAAAAAAAATTTTTGGGTTCTTTGTGTGATGTAGATTCACTAGTTTCCCGCTTGTACTACAAGTTTATGGACACGTTGTAGAAACAAAAATATATTTAAAAAAAAAACGGTACTATCAGCGGTCTTATCACTCTTGTGATCTCTTCCAGACCACCTTGGTATGGAGATAAGCTTGTATAACATTTATATTTTAAACACATAATTAGAAATAAAAAGTAAAAAAAAAACTGAAACAAAATAAATACCAATAAAAGCCACACTCGGCACCTACCTGATACTAAGTAATGCTGCTTAACGAATAAAAGTATAAATACCAATAAAAGCCACACTCGGCACCTACCTGATACTAAGTAATGCTGCTTAACGAATAAAAGTATAAATACCAATAAAAGCCACACTCGGCACCTACCTGATACTAAGTAATGCTGCTTAACGAATAAAAGTATAAATACCAATAAAAGCCACACTCGGCACCTACCTGATACTAAGTAATGCTGCTTAACGAATAAAAGTAAAGTAAAGTAAAATACAACAATGATACGTTTTTAGATTTTCACGGACAAAGGTTTTTTGTTCTTAGTTTTTGGGATGTTATGCCGTGTTGCGCTACCTCCTTCTTTGGTTACACGGCGTAACACCCAAAAAACTAATAACAAAAATACAATGATGTTTAAATATTAACTCGTCTAACTCTTTTAGATACAAAATCTTTTAAAACATCTTGAAAGTTGACCTTTTCCAAAATATCATTTTCAATCGACATTATCGCCAATGAATTTAAACGCTTCTGAGACATTGATGAACGAAGACAATTTTTGATTAGTTTTAGTTTGGAAAAGTTGCGTTCACCCGTGGCGTTTGTAATCATCAGACTTCTATATATTTGCAATGCTGTCATTACATTCGGAAAAGTCGATTGTGCCATATTACCAAAAATGAGTTTAAATGAATCCTCGGCAAGTTCAATTTTATCTTTTAATGAATCCTCTAATTGTAAGATGAAGTACTTGAACTGTACCATCTCGTCTGAAAACTCAGGCTCAATGTCCTCGGAATAATGTTCCCTAAACTTTGTACAAGCCTCTCTAATTTCATCGTTGGACTTTGTCGAGAAATCTGTAAGAAATCCAAACAGACAATTAATTTCCCGGTAAGCGTCTAGTCGCCGCAACAATTCTGTACACAGCGTGTCTAGTACAGGCAAATAAGTTTCAACTTTTAACTTCTCTTTTCCTCTGTAGACAACGACTTCTGCAGATCCGTCATCGTGATGTCTTTTCCTTTTTCGCACACTCTGATTTTCATCACTGTATTGGGTATCAGTTATCTCATTTGCCTTCATCTCGTAATCGTCAAATAATTCTCGCTGTGAAAGCAAAAAATCTAAAAGCGACTTTAAAAGATCGACTGCCATTCGAAGTTCAATAGTTGGTTTTTGTAGTGATATACTGACACCATTGATTCGATCTAGTATGGCAGCCCAGAATACTGCCATTACGGCATTTTCTTTTTTTTCCAAGTCCTTTAATAGACATCTGGCCTCGTGAATCGCTTGTGATATCTGAGTCTCATCTTCAGCAATAGATTGCAAAGCTTTCTGTAAACCGTTGTAACCTCTTGAAAAAGCCTTAACCGCATCGGCCCTTGCACACCACCTTGTGTCGGATACTCTTTTCGGAACTAATGACGAGTATTGTTTAAGGTGTTTGAGCATAATTGCCCAGCGATGAGTTGACGCCGAAAAAAAGTTGTATAGTGCCTGTACAAATCTGAAGAATGAGATTGCTCCAACGCAGCTCTCCGCAGCACGTACTCCAACCAAATTCAGTGAGTGCGCTGCACATGGAACGTAGTGTGCGAGGTGATTTATTTTCTTAATATGCGCCTGTAGACCATTGTAACAACCAGACATATTTGACGCATTATCGTAAGACTGGCCTCTCAAATTTTTTATATCAATGTTACATTGGTTTAAAAAAATTAAAATTGTGGTGGCTAGTTCTTTCCCTTTGTGACTTTCTATGGGAATAAACGCAAGAAAACGTTCTGCTACTTCTCCATTTGACGTAACGTATCTTAGCACTACAGTCAACTGATCAGCATGAGATATATCTGGTGTTGAATCGACACTTATTGAGAAATATTTAGCTTCAATAATTTCATCAACAATGCATTTTAAAACCTTATTTCCCAATATTTCAATAAGTTCCTCGCAAATTGTTGAAGATAAATATGATTGTTTTCCCCTGCCTTCATTACCGTATTTGGCTAAATGCGAACTAAGGAACGGGTCGTACTCTGCAATTAACTCTAAAATTCCCAAATAGTTGCCATTATATTGAGAAGCAAGAATTTCATTATCACCACGAAATGCTAATCCACGGCATGATAAAAATTTAATCACAGAAACCATTCTTTGTAAAACTTTCAACCAATATTCTCTTTCTTTGTTGAATGTTATTTCCAAAGAGGTGTCGATTCGTCCGTGAATACGTCGTCTACTAATCAGTGTCTGGACACATACTTGGTGCGTTGTATTATTCTCATGCGATTGAATTCGGTGCGAAGCATTTTTCCAATCAGAAAATCCATTTTTAAATTGTGATTTGCTTTGAGCTTCACCAAAAAGAACACATGGAAAACAGTATACTTTTCCAGTAGACGGAGAATACGTGAGCCACTCTCGTTTAATTTTACCACCACTTATATGTTTCCGAAAAAACATAGATTGATAAAAAAATCTTTTGCTATCGTCGTATTGTCGGCTTGAAACAGAAAAATCACAGTCAAAATGTTGACATTCGTTAGGGTCTCTAGTACACCAAAAATGTTGTATTTCGTCTGTAATATTAAGCCATAATCCAATGTCATTCTGGTATTCTACTCCTAGATGGAGTACGTTTTGATGTAGCAATTGGACCTCGGACTCGGCCTTCCTTTCCTCTGCACCCACTAAAGTAGCTGTTTCTTGATCCTGGCCAGTTTGTTCAGAACGCTCGCAAGGAATCTCTACCGGGTCAGTGCGTTCACCACCATCGCCCATCGTGAGGCTGGCAGTACGCGGCGGACACTTATAAGGTTGATTTTCCATTGTTTGATGACTAAATCCTACTTGAAAAAGGTTTTGTGTTTTCTTCAATTGTTCATAACGCTTTTTTTGTTGCCCTTGCCGCTTTTTACGTTTTTCCGAACCAATTTGGTGTTTTTTCTTTAAGGGTACCTCCGACATTTTGTCCCTGAAAGAAAAATTTACAAATAACATTTGACAGGAAAGCATTTATTTATTTAAATAAAATTAACTGAACCCAAATACTTACCTATCTAGATATTTTTATCATTACATCATTTATTATTTTTCTAACTTACTACTTAGGTAGGTACTATTAGGCGGACGGAGAGAAAATGAAAACGGCACGAGATGAAATAGTAACAATTTCCATAATATCTTCACAAGAAAAACTTCACAAAAAAAACTTCACACTCGTCAAATTCTATAATATTAAATGAAATAAATACTTATGTTAAATAAAATCTGGTAATCAAACTTACGTGGTATCGTAATGTAACTTCAGTTTATTACACTCGTCGTCTCGCCGATTTTCTCGAAGCACTTGCAAACTATAAAAATATAACACTTCTTAACAAAATTCGAATGTTTTGAAACATGCAACAGAGTAAAACTGTTTAAATTAAATCATTGTCGCAAAACTCCCAAATCGCAATTTAAGACAAAACGATATGAAATTCTATAATATTAAATGAAATAAGTATGTTAAATAAAATCTGGTAATTAAACATACGTCGTATCGTAATGTAACTTCAGTTTATAATGGCGAAATTACACACGTCAACCACATTGATGCGATTTGGTTGAACGGCGTATAATTGAAAGGGTGTACTGTTTACACGTACTTGACAGAAGTGGACCATTCAATCACATTGCTGTCATAGATTTTAGAATGTCTTCGAAACAGGTCGTGCGCGCGGGAATTAAGTTAATGTGTGATCATTTAATTAACGAGTTAATGAGAGGCGTATGCACTTCCCTCCATTTAAAAACCATTTTCTATGTTGACAACTCACTACAAAATAAACAGTCACAGTTTGGCACTTCAATACGCGCGCACAGTGCTGCGCGCGCATGCAACGCCGCATTCGCGCATGCGCACGAAGGACAAACGAACCAATCGCATTGAAAATATTAAACAAGTTGAATATTTTCAATGCGGTGGAAAGATGACGCGCAATGACATGGAAACATGCAATGTCTTGTTTACACGGGGCAATTTGGTATCTACAACCTAATTGCGCAGCGGAATTGAAAGGTCTAATATGCCCATTATGGCGAAATTACACACGTCAACCACATTGATGCCATTTGGTTGAACGGCGTATAATTGAAAGGGTGTACTGTTTACACGTACTTGACAGAAGTGGACCATTCAATCACATTTCTGTCATAGATTTTAGAATGTCTTCGAAACAGGTCGTGCGCGCGGGAATTAAGTTAATGTGTGATCATTTAATTAACGAGTTAATGAGAGGCGTATGCACTTCCCTCCATTTAAAAACCATTTTCTATGTTGACAACTCACTACAAAATAAACAGTCACAGTTTGACAATTCAATATGCGCGGACAGTGCTGCGCGCGCATGCAACGCCGCATTCGCGCATGCGCACGAAGGACAAACGAACCAATCGCATTGAAAATATTAAACAAGTTGAATATTTTCAATGCGGTGGAAAGATGACGCGCAATGACATGGAAACATGCAATGTCTTGTTTACACGGGGCAATTTGGTATCTACAACCTAATTGCGCAGCGGAATTGAAAGGTCTAATATGCCCATAACACTCGTCGGGTCGCCGATTTTTAGAAAATGAAATGAAGTTTGTTTATGACACATGACACAACATACGTATCGAACGAATCGGAGTCAATCGGGGACTCCCCCAAATCCGGGGTCCCCAATGCTCTTTGTCATGCCAAACAGTACTGCCAACCTTATAAAAGTGGGCACAGAATAAATAAATACATGTAGCAGTAGGTGTGCATTTACAATGCATTCAGATTTGGATTAAAATTGACGATATCTAGATTTTCCCTGAGATCTCTGAACTATTACCCGGTGTCTGAAGAATTAATGACTCTATAATATTTGAAGCAGTGTTTTCGTACCTCGCTAGATCTTTTCTAAGCCGATCAAAACTCCGGCGCGGCATCCCGTTGCCCGTTGCTTACTGATAGAGAGTCAAACCATTGAAGCAAGTTATTTTTTCTCGGGGCGCGGGGCCCCCAGCCGATGCGGGGCCCCTAGGCAGTTGCCTACTCTGCCTTAGGGATAATCCGGTACTGTGTATTGGCACAGACTTTTGCTTCATTTACATTCATACATCGTCTACCTTGGGCCCCCCCGACTTCTTCTATCATTCACATTCACGTCATATATTCTCCTTAAATTCATTTCTTCGATAATTCAATTTGGGAGGAGGGTGTGAGTACTGCCGCCCCGGAAACCTTTTATTGTATCAATTATTACAAGCAATAATTGTCAGCCTGAAACACTCATTTACATCGAAAAATCTTCCGAGAAAAGATACTTGCCGCCAACTTGACTTGAACCCGTGTCCTTCCGATTGCCGGTCGAATGCTCTGACCACTGAGCTATGGGGGCTTATCAAATACCCGCCAAATAATTCAATATATACTAGTGTTTCATTCAACAATTACTGCTTGTTATATTTTTTCCCACCTGAAAACAACCAACTTTATTTTTGCCAGAAAGACATTGTTAGTGTTAAATCCCTCTAGGTGGCGTCGAGACAAATCCTAGGTGGCGTCGAGACAAATTATGTCTGCATTTATTGGGGAAATACTTAAACTTGTTAAATATTAATTATTATTTTTTAATTTATAAACTAACGTTTAGACAAGATTTTTATGCATAGCACAAAGGTTAACAATTATTACAAGCAATAATTGTCAGCCTGAAACACTCATTTACATTGAAAAATCTTCCGAGAAAAGATACTTGCCGCCAACGGGACTTGAACCCGTGTCCTTCCGATTGCCGGTCGAATGCTCTGACCACTGAGCTATGGGGGCTTATCAAATACCCGCCAAATAATTCAATATATACTAGTGTTTCATTCAACAATTACTGCTAGCGAGGGATTTAACACTAACAATGTCTTTCTCGCAAAAATAAAGTTGGTTGTTTTCAGGTGGGAAAAAATATAACAAGCAGTAATTGTTGAATGAAACACTAGTATATATTGAATTATTTGGCGGGTATTTGATAAGCCCCCATAGCTCAGTGGTCAGAGCATTCGACCGGCAATCAGAAGGACCCGGGTTCAAGTCCCGTTGGCGGCAAGTATCTTTTCTCGGAAGATTTTTCAATGTAAATGAGTGTTTCAGGCTGACAATTATTGCTTGTAATAATTGTTACCCTTTGTGCTATGCATAAAAATCTTGTCTAAACGTTAGTTTATAAATTAAAAAATAATAATTAACTTTTATTGGATAACCAACACACATGCCATAGGTCACCCAAAGTGGTTAGCAGGCGTACTCGGGTTTATGGGGTGAGGTTTGTTATGTCGTGGTTTGCCCACCTAATGCGTGACGGGCCGGATTGGGAGAGACTGATTGAGGGAGATCGAGAGAATATGGATCTTCCGTACAATTAAAAAACATCAGGCTGCTAATTATCAGATTACTCAATTTCGCGCCGAATCCTACCTTTTTCAATTCATGCATACAATTTATACAATTATCCATGTATGGTAAAATAATAATAAGTATAATATTTAATAACCACGGTGACCATGCTAAGCACCATTTGTAGGGAAACAACACCATAAAACCAGCGTTCACCCTAATACGAGTACATGCAACACTTTCCTGTGTTGTCCGTAGTTTTTTTCCTGTTGACTCTGCCATATGTTTTTTTTAGATCTACAAAGGCACAGAAAAGTATCCGTTTATTTTCTCAGAAACTTCTCTTATTTAATGCGTATGCGAAATGAGAAAATCTGGTCCATGCACCCCTTTCCACTCATAAAAGCACCTTGCACATCCCATATTTTTTACTTTGTTTCCATCCTTACCCTTTCAATCAGTATTCTATCCAGGGCCGTATTTACATTTTTCATTAGTATAGGCCACTTTATTTGCGCCGCCCCTTCCTCCTACTTAGAAATCGCCACCTATCACAATCACTCACTTGTAGGCTTTTATTAGGTGACACACAATTTTAAAAATAAATATTCAAATATAGGTTAAGTAGGTATTCAAAAATTAAATATACGTATAAATTATTCATAGAGTAAAAGTGTAACATGAAACAAGAATTACAATTTTTTACGGGATTTTTATTTGACAAAATTATATATAATAGCTTCATATTTTATAGTATTCATTAAGTCTGCTACCATGCATAGAAGAGCCAAAGAGTAAAGTTTTTCTTGCGATAACGAAGACCTTTGGTATTTCTTCACTCGCTTTCAACAGGAAAAACTCCTTTCTCCGGAAGAATTTGTGGCTGGAGTGCAAAGTGCGACGCGGAGAGCTATTCAAGTTTAGGTAAACGTTGCACAGTTATTGTTTCCTCAAAAACTTTCCTTAAAAAGATTCAGTAATGATTTAGATTCAGGTTTCTCTACCGTCTTATTAGAGGAAATGAGACCTTGAAAGTGTACACATTCCTGAACTAAATCGTCTTCTAAATCATTGTTTAATATTGCACAAGGGACTGAGCTTTTTCCGAGACACTTTGTGTTGGAAGTTCACCCATTTTTTTTAAATGAATTTTTTTCTTTGAAGTTTATATACGCATTATGCATTCTCTCTAATTCAGCTCTCAGCCAGGAGGTTGTTTCAATACCCTCATTTGATGTTTCGCCAGTAAAGTTTTTTTTCTCTTAGGGTCATCTTACTCTTAATGTCGCCCTGATATTGCTAAAGTGCGCTCATTTTAATTCCACTTTCTTCGAAATAATCAAAGTTTTCTTGCTCTATTATAAACTCGAGAAGAGATACATAAAAATCAGATACCCTCAGTACATCGACAGATGAGCTCTGAATCTGAGCACTCACTTTATTTAGTCTTTCCAAAATAGCATTCCAAAATACGATTAGTAACCAAATAAAGGTAGCCCTCTTTTTGTGAAATATTCGCACTATAATCGCACCACGTAATCCGCGGTCCCGTACGGGTTCACAGGGCATCTAAAGGTTCCTTTAAGGGGGGTAAATAGGTGTAGAGGCTTCAAAATTTTTTTTTTCAGAAATCGATGGTAGAACTATAAAAAAATATATTTTGAAAATTTCAAACCAAAATTTCAATTAATTTAAAAGTTAAATGCTTTTGAGTCAGTTTCCCTAAGTCGAACTACCACTATTTTACTGCCACTCGTATTTTCAAACGAATTTTTCTCGAAACTACTTTTTTCGAATTTGTGTAACCTCTAGCTCCTACAATTTTTGATCAATCGTTATCAAACTCAGCAAATAGTTTCTTTATATAAATCCTAAACTGTATCTATAGTTTAACCTTTTTTATGGCCAAATTTTCACACTGAAAAAAAGGTTTTTTTTTAAAGGAGTGAGGTTCAAAAAGAAGAAACACTTTAAAAAAAGTAAATTTTTTGAGAAATTGATTTCAGATGAAAATTGTGATCTCCAGGAGTTACACAAATTGTCCAGCCGGATGGCGACTTACAATGCGCGGCAGCTGATATCTCCGTAATTTTTTGAGGAAAATATTTGAAAATTTTAAAATATACTCTTGAATATATGTGTATATATTAATTATGAGTATTTATTCATTATGTGTTTAAAAAAATCATGAAAATCACTAAAAATACGCCGTCCTACACTTATTTCCCCCTGAAACGCTCGTGCGCTGCGTGCAATAAAGGTAGCTCACTGCCAAAGCATTTTTTGTGAAATATTCGCACCACAATACAAGTATACAAATACGCGGTCCCGTACGGGACCACTGGGCCTCTAAAGGTTCATGGATAAAAAAACTCTATCTACCCACTGTTACTTTTTTATTATTCATAATCGTTCACAAACTTAACGGCTTACCAAAGCGAGCGACCACCGCCCCCTGAACTCTACCACCCCTAGGCCACGGCCTATAAGGCCTATTGACAGATCCAGGACTGATTCTATCATACAGCTTGCCTACTGAACTTAGCAGGCTAATGGCATTATGGCTCCCACATTCTATACGTGACCCTTTACCTTTATATACAGGGTGTTAAGGGACGTACTTGACTTACTTTAACCAGTGATTCCTGACATTATTTGGAGTAAAAAATGTAAATGAAATTTTGGTCTCCGGTGACATTTTTTTTTTTTTTTTTTTCTACAAAAAAAAAAAAATGGTAGTTGTTGAATAGTTGGAGGCGGGCTAAGGGGTTTGTCGGACACCCGGCTGAGTGACCAGTGACGACATGCGGAAGAAATTTTTTTTTGTTTGATTTTGAAGAAAAAATTTTTGAAAAAAAAAAGTCGTCAAAAAAAGTCACCGGAGACCAAAATTTCATTAACATTTTTTACTCCAAATAATGTCAGGAATCACTGGTTAAAGTAAGTCAAGTACGTCCCTTATATATATATAGGTAAAGGTATCGTAGAAACGACCCGTTCTCACGTGACAAATATAAACCATTTACGTATGTTGTATGTTACAGGCACCACCCCCCCAAACATGCATCACATACGCGAGAAGATCACCACACGAGTGGTTCCGCCAAAATCCCTGTCGACGTTCTTCTCGAGGTACTTCTCGGTGAGACCGAAACGATTGCACTGGACATTTCGAAGGCATTTGACCGGGTTTGGCACCGAGACGACCGAGAGCTTGTCAACAAACTGCCTTCTTACGGACTTCTCGCATCCTTGTGTACCTGAGCAGTTTGTTGTTGATCAAACGTTCCATCTTTGGATAAAACAGATGTGATCTCTATGGGGCGCTAGTTGGCCGGGTTGATCTGAATGATCGCTTTTTCCTTTGCCATTTTTTTTATATACTGTTCTGTTTTCGGACGTTCGAGATGTGTTGTAGGCTCGGTAAGCCATGTTTTTTCATCGCACTGCTTCGGAGCATTGCCGAATGAACCACGGCTTTGAGCCCACACCAGTTTCCTTCAGTGGATTGAATGAAGCCATCCATTGCGGATGTGATGACTTCACCAATTTCCTGGGCATATCTTAAGGGATCCGAAGTCAAAACAACAACAGGGAAACAACATTTTTCTCTAGCTTTTCAGCTTCTCGTTTGGCGGTCTGAAGCTTACGGGGATTGATGTCGTCACCGGCAGTGGTTGGACGATTCTAAAGGCGCTGTGACTTCGATCTTGTAACCGTGTGGAACAATGGTTAAAAAAGATCTAACCTCTCTGACCTTCTTCCTAATCAGTTTAAAAGAAAGTTTAAAACATTTCAAAACATTCCGTCAAACTTTCTTCTTAGGGATCTCATTTTCACAATATTCAACCTGCTTTCATCCTTCCCCTGCCAGTTCTATGCGCAGTTTACTGCCATATATCATATATATTGCTCTCAGCACATCATTGTGGAGCTTGCTAGCTTCGCTTCTTTGGACAATGAACTAATGAAATTATTAGACTCCAGATACTAATATCTACAGCCTGTATGTCGGATGAATATCTACAGCTCATATGTTGAACTAATATCTACGAACTTCAGAGTGTTGACCAAGACTAATATCTATAGAACTAAGGTCGGACGAATATCTAGGACGGTCCCAGTGTTGACTAATATCTACAGAGCGTAGGTTGGACTAATCAGCTAAATGTGTCCAATAGTCCGATATTAGGGATTTTTACATACATACTTACATAAATTAAGTTTTTTAAACTGCATACGCAATATTACGTTATTCCAATATGCTATACATAATTGCAAATCCAACCTCTGCCAGTGCTGTAGATATTCGTCAACACTTTGGTTCTCATAGATATTAGTCAGCAGTTTGAGCTGTAGATATTCGTCAACACTTTGGTTCTCATAGATATTAGTTCGATTTTTTCAGTTTTCGGAATTCCTGTAGATATTAGTAGACGCCTCCGTTTTAACACCTAATTGTTTATAATTGTATTTTCAGGACAGACATGGGTTCTCCACACAATGTAGCGGCGCTATGCCTAGCAGCATTGGGGGTGCTGTGCCTTGCTGCCAGTTCACTCTCGGATTACAACATCGGGGTGGGAATAGCCGACATAACAGGGCCCTCGGTTGAAGTTAACTTTGTAAGTTATTCATTCGCATTTTTATTTATTTTTTTATTTATTTATTTATTTATTTATTTATTTATTTATTTATTTATTTATTTATTTATTTATTTATTTATTTATTTATTTATTTATTTATTTATTTATTTATTTATTTATTTATTTATTTATTTATTTATTTATTTATTTATTTATTTATTTATTTATTTATTTATTTATTTATTTATTTATTTATTTATTTATTTATTTATTTATTTATTTATTTATTTATTTATTTATTTATTTATTTATTTATTTATTTATTTATTTATTTATTTATTTATTTATTTATTTATTTATTTATTTATTTATTTATTTATTTATTTATTTATTTATTTATTTATTTATTTATTTATTTATTTATTTATTTATTTATTTATTTATTTATTTATTTATTTATTTATTTATTTATTTATTTATTTATTTATTTATTTATTTATTTATTTATTTATTTATTTATTTATTTATTTATTTATTTATTTATTTATTTATTTATTTATTTATTTATTTATTTATTTATTTATTTATTTATTTATTTATTTATTTATTTATTTATTTATTTATTTATTTATTTATTTATTTATTTATTTATTTATTTATTTATTTATTTATTTATTTATTTATTTATTTATTTATTTATTTATTTATTTATTTATTTATTTATTTATTTATTTATTTATTTATTTATTTATTTATTTATTTATTTATTTATTTATTTATTTATTTATTTATTTATTTATTTATTTATTTATTTATTTATTTATTTATTTATTTATTTATTTATTTATTTATTTATTTATTTATTTATTTATTTATTTATTTATTTATTTATTTATTTATTTATTTATTTATTTATTTATTTATTTATTTATTTATTTATTTATTTATTTAATTATTTATTTATTTATTTATTTATTTATTTATTGTAAGAAACAAACAGCAATTTATATACAGGATGAGTTATACAAGAAGTTAAACATTAGGTAAGCCAAGACAGTTTCTTATGCTAATGTTGGTTATTATGATATAATATACAATTGTAATTGGTAATAACCATTAAATGAAAATAAAAATAACAACAACAAAAAAAATATATAAGTATATTAGAAGGAAGAAGGAATAGGAAAGGGCAAGAGGCAGAGGAAGGTGGGATGGGGACAGGAGATGCTCATGGTGTACCTTTTCTATAGTTGTGCATTAATTTAATTAACATTTGTGGTCGTACGTTTGACTTCGTTTCGGTATTTCACAAGAGTATTATTAAGAATATCGATATTGTTAAATTGCGTGTTATATTGCGCGCATATACGGGGGATTGGAGAATTTTTTCTAAGGTTGGTTCTGCACGCTGGCAAATGAAAAAAATGGTTTAATCTGGTTGGCCTTGTAGGTATGTGAATTCTTAAATAATTTACGAGTTCAGGAGAGTCCAGGCCGTTATTCAGAATTTTGTATAAAAATATTTGATCAGATATTAATCTTCTTATTTCAAGTGGAGTAATGTTGTGAAATTTTAAGGATTCGGTATTATTTGCAAAGAGTAATTTGAATTTATAATTTATGTGTATAAAAAATTTATTTTGTACACTTTCGATTCTGTCAATATGGCATTGGTAGAACGGTGCCCAAATTAGTGTGCAGTATTCTAAGTGGGGGCGGATATACGTGGTGTAAAGGGAATACAGAGTTTTAATATTGCGAAAAGGTTTAGATATGCGAATTATAAATCCCAACATTTTATTGGCTTTGTTGATTACTTCGTTAATGTGTTTGATAAAATTTAGTTTTACATCCAGTACTACCCCAAGTTCACGGATTGATTCTATTTCATGGATTTGTGTATCACGAAAGTTATAATTAAAAGAAATTTTATTTTTGTTACGCGTAAAAGATAATTTGTTGCACTTAGAAATGTTTAGGACTAATTTGTTTAATTTACAGTATGCAAAAAGACGATTTAGGTCTTCTTGAAGTTTTATGCAGTCATTGGTAGACTTGATTACTAAGTATATTTTTTTGTCATCTGCATATGCTAGGTAGTTAGCATGTAAAAAACATTTAAAAATATCAAATATATACACATTAAACAATAATGGTCCCAAGTGAGAACCTTGCGGTACGCCAGAAGGCACAGTAAAAAAGCTAGACTTAGTTCCCTCAACTGATACGCACTGTTGTCTTCTATGCAGATATGAAGTTAGCCACCTAAGTAAGTCGCCATGGATTCCTAATTGGTGTAATTTTTTAATGAGGATAGAGTGGTTAACTTTATCGAAAGCTTTCGAGTAATCTGTGTAGACAACATCTACTTGGTGTCCGTTATCCATATTGCTTGTTAAGTATTCAGTAAAGTTGACTAAGTTTGTTAGTACTGACCTTTTTTGTAAAAAAACATGTTGTTGATTTTGTATGCTGCGGACAATAGTTATATAAATTTGATCGTACAGATTGGGCGATAATTTACAATGTTACTTTTTGAACCTGTTTTATGGATGGGGATTATAATGGCTTCTTTGAATTTTGTGGGAAATATTCCTTTTTTTAAGGACATGTTAAATAAGTTAGTTAAAGGATATGCATTTATATACAAGGCGTCCAGTCTGGGGGTAAAGTGCACACTTCGGGAGGTGATTCTACATCTATAATATAAAAATGAATCGCTAAATGTGTTGGTAAGCGCAAATCTCGAGATCGGCTGAACCGATTTCGCTAATTCTTTTTTTAGAATATTCCTTGAAGTGCGAGGATGGTTCTTACGGAGAGAAAAATTTAGAAAATTGCGCAGAATATTGGATAATTTCAGAAAACATCGCACGTTTGACAGATCGCGTATTTGAGAATGACATTTTTCAAAACATTGATTGTTCAAATCAGGATTCTATTTTTGAAAATCTTTAATAAATTTATTTAAAGTAGGTACTCCCCTAAGAGCTTCAATCGAATCAAGAATTTTAGATATTTTAAATAGGTACCAAATTTAATATACATGAAAAATGGAAATTTGAATAAACATTGTAAAAGGTGGCACACGGGCTGTTTAATAACTGAATGTTCTGGGATTGAATATATGGAACGCGGGAGGAGGGTTGACGGGATGAGGGAGCGGGAAAGGGAAGAGGGAAGGCGGGGAAGGTGGAAGGGGAAGGGGACGTGTGAAGGGGGAGGGGGGTTCGTGGGACGGGGGAAGGGGGGGAGTGGAGTGGGGAGAGGGAAAGTGGAGGTGACGGAGTGGGAACGCGAGAGGGTAAGAGGACGCAGGAGAAGAAGGGGAGGCGGAAGGGGAACGTGAAGAACGGGAAAGGACACTCAGGGAGAAACAATTTCTTTATTAAATGGCATAGCAACGCATGCCGGGACCAGCTAGTGATAGTATAAAATACGGGCAATTAGCCTGGTGTGGTAGTCTAAAAAAACAATAATCTGTAACAAATAAAATATTTGAAATAAAAAAAGAAGAAAAAACACAGTACAAGAAAAAAAGAGATAAAACAGTTTTTTAGAAATTCCAACTTTTAATGTAGTTTTCGGGTAAAAAATAGATTAGATATAGATATTAGTCAACAGTTTGAGCTGTAGATATTCGTCAACACTTTGGTTCTCATAGATATTAGTCAACGGTTTGAGCTGTAGATATTCGTCAACACTTTGGTTCTCATAGATATTAATTCGATTTTTTCAGTTTTTGGAATTCCTGTAGATATTGGTAGACGCCTCCAATTATTATAGTATCTGTTATTAAATTCAACACATAATATAATATCATTTTCGTGGTAAGCATGTTAAAATCAAGAAAGTTGAATTAAATAGTACCTACTCTGAACAAACGGCGATGCGACTGGTAACACTGTTTTGATTACGGCGATTTCTCAAAATATGCCAAAAGAATCGAGTCTAACATCCGGTCAATCAATTTTTAAGAAAAATGGCAAAAACTTATGATTACTTGTTTAAATTATTGTTAATTGGAGATTCAGGAGTCGGCAAAACGTGCATATTATTTAGATTTTCTGAAGATGCTTTCAATACCACGTTCATATCGACTATCGGTGAGTCATTTTGGAAGTACATTCTTAAATGCATCTTGGTAAAGGTTAATTTACTTTTGACGAAATCATTACATTAATCCCTGCTTATCTTATAAACCCTTCGATATTTTCTATTGATGGTATTCATTCAATTGTTTTTGCCAAGAAAATTACTAAACATGAAAATAATGTTTGAGATGACAGATCGTTGTATGTATACATTCCTCAACATGAAACGTCTACATGTTTTTAATAATTGATTTTAATTGGAATTAATGAGGACTGATTCACCCAAACTATGGCCAAATTTGAGCAATTTATTTCGAATGTTTTATTAAAATAAAAACGTATTTAATTTTGTGTGTTCCTTTGTTGAAGCATGTACTACTTAAGATTATCATTTAATTGTAATTACGTCTTTGGTTTCTTTCAGGCATAGATTTTAAAATTCGAACTATAGACCTTGACGGAAAAAAAATTAAATTACAAATATGGTGAGTACTTATGGGATTATTTTTAATTTGCACATTTTAGACTTTTGTATGACAAAGCAAAATTTTGTTTGCTGCCATACCTACATCGATATGTAAGAATTTTGGCCAATACCCAGAACTTTTTAAATTGAGATAATAACATTTATCTTTATTGCTTTATAATGATATTTAAATTACCTGACACAGATAAGTGTCATATTGAAGAAAGTTTGTAGTAATATTTTTGGATTACCTACACCGAAGAAAATATCATTTCCAGGATCATTTTCTCAATGCAAATCCATCTCTGCGTTAGTCGTATTTCCGCATTTTTTGGACAGGTAGTCTGACAGCTAACAGATTGCTTTACAATAAGGTTAGAGCCATTTCCATTTGGAGAGATCATCTTTTGCCTGTTCAGACACAAATATAAACTGCGAGCATATATCTGTTGAACCGCGAGCGCTTATGTTTCGTACCGTTCACACAACGCTATCAAATATTTCTTCTTATGGTAGGAGAGGGGGTCAGATGAATTAGCGAGTATTGATGAATTAGAATTTTTTGTACTGAATCTGTCATCCACCGGTCTAGGCAGCTCCGTAATTAAAATGACCCTCTCCTGTTTTCGTCGGAGTGGGGGGCGCTTAACTGTTGGCATATTGCCTCAGGAGAGGTTACGGCGTAAGATGTGCATTGTCTATGGTTGATGTGTGAACAGTCAGAAGGGAGTGTATGGAGAGCGATATTTGGCGTGTTATGATCTTTTATATTTGATAGCTCTGTTTGAACAGGCCCTTATTTCTACAAATGTTGGGACTATTGTCACCATCAAAGGGTATTTGGGATGTCTTACACAACGATACCCCCAACATTTTATAAGGCTGTAACTATATCTGTATTAGTGATGCAATGGAAGTGTCTTAACGGAAGCAGAAGCGGAAACAGATGTCAAAAGTAAATCTTAGCAGAAGCGGAAGTGTTAATACTATGAAGAAAAAGAAGAATTTTATTTTTTAAGATTTGTTTAATTAAATTTGTATTTTGTACTTTTAGTACTCGACATTAAACATAGGTAAATTATATTTAATAAAAAGTGATTTGGCTGCTTTTACACCTTTGGGTCTGTTTCGGTGTTCTTCATATATTAAACCAGCTCCAATAAATAATTGCACACTGGCTATACTGCTGGGGGGAGCTGATAAGTATTGGCGAACTATGGGCAACAGATGAGGGTATTTGTGTGCATTTACTTTCCAACACATAATGGGAGGAGCTGATAAGTATTGGCGAACTATGGGCAACAGATGAGGATGTATTTGTGTGCATTTACTTTCCAACACATAATGGGAGGAGCTGATAAGTATTGGCGAACTATGGGCAACAGATGAGGGTGTATTTGTGTGCATTTACTTTCCAACACATAATGGGAGGAGCTGATAAGTATTGGCGAACTATGGGCAACAGATGAGGATGTATTTGTGTGCATTTACTTTCCAACACATAATGGGAGGAGCTGATAAGTATTGGCGAACTATGGGCAACAGATGAGGGTATTTGTGTGCATTTACTTTCCAACACATAATGGGAGGAGCTGATAAGTATTGGCGAACTATGGGCAACAGATGAGGATGTATTTGTGTGCATTTACTTTCCACCACATAATGGGATCCTCATGGAGAGGTAGTCTCTTCTCTTTCTTGTAATCCCGGAGGTGTGACCGTATCTCTAAAAATAAATTGTCACCATCGTCAGTTGTAGAAGAGTTCTCCTCCTGGTCTTCATTTACACTTAACATATTTGTAATGATGATGATGATTTTGAAGTAGAAGGCTGCACTTCGATATCTTCAGTCGCAAATTATTCTTCGTTTAGAGTTCTGTTATAAAGTTTCTGTTATAAGTTAAAGTAATCTGTATTGTGGTGTATTTTATTGATGACTTATCTGAAGTTCCTAATGTTGCCCGGGCTTTACGCAGGGTTTTTCGAAATCATATGTAGACAGTAATTTTACTCTAATTTTGTCCACCAGGTGGCCAAAATTTTATCAACAGAAATCTAAATTTTGCTTTAGGCATGGGAAAATATGATGGGGGTGGTTTTTGTATATCTCATGTAGACAGTGACTCTTGCTTTGAAGGTCATATGTGCGAAATTTCATCAATTTCTGTATAAAACTAGATTTGTATAAAAATCAAATCCAAGCTGCCCGCCGGCGGGCTCGTTCACCAAAGATACTCTTTATATAAATAGATATTATATCAGTTTTGCTATCAGTCTTCGCCTACTTCTTCCTCTTATTGAATGTGTTATATGTATGTTACAAACATGGTGTTAATTTTTGGATAATTAAATGGATATGTAAATTCTCCACAACGTGGAAATGGTTGAATTTCTTGTTGCCACAGTTTAACTTAAGTTCACAATTGGAGAGTTATTCTGCTTTAGCATGCAGATTTTCTAGTTTAAATTTAAGATTATGATGAATGTAATTGTTTCTTGTGTTAACATCTCTCTGCGTACTTTTTCAGGGACACAGCGGGCCAGGAGAGGTTCCGTACGATAACAACGGCGTACTATCGGGGCGCCATGGGCATCATGCTTGTGTACGACGTGACAAATGAGAAAAGTTTTGAAAACATCAAAAACTGGATCAGGAATATCGAGGAGAATGCCAGCGCCGATGTAGAAAAAATGCTCCTCGGGAACAAATGTGATCTCAATGATAAGAGACAGGTAAGATTACACACTCTAATAATGATTTCTAGCGCTTTATTCTTTCTGCCTACTCTTGGTGAGAATCCCTTTGCTCTGTATCTCTTCCCCAAACAAGCCAAATAACCGCTCGAATGTGAATAGAAACTCACTGAGGAAGCTTGATGGAGTATTGATAGGTCACTGCCCACACACACAGGAGATACATGTCGGAATGGAAAGCAAACTCTAATGGCTGTACGAAATAAGATGATGAAGAACACCGATTATTAGTACTTATGTGGGAACAGTGCAGTACAACATTATTATCGCAATAACACTAATTTTGTGCAAATCCATTCATATTACGCACCATATGTCCATCTATCGTTTTTAAAATCTCAACCACAGATGGCAGTACAAAGCTGAGTAACAGCCGTTCCTTTTCAGTACAACGGCTGTCAATTTGTAACTGACAGTTTGTGCGGGTGGCATTGGAATATTCAATCTTTTTCTGTGAAACTGAATAGAAATGATTGGCTGAAAAATTTATTGCAATTTTGTTCAGTCATTAATGAAACTGATCCTGATAAACTCAGGAGTGAAACTGACACTGAATAAACCAATTTTATGGAAACTCAACGAAGAAATCGCAAATTAATGTTGATTTATGGAAAAATTACGCTATTTATTTTCATTTATTTAACGTTTATTGAAATCAAAACATGAATAGCGATGTGTAGGTTTAGTTGGAGTGGGCTCTTCAACTCAGGCTCTTGAATCGACTACTCCCAGAGAACCCGGTCCAGGACTCGGACCCAAAACCGGAACTTGGAGCCGGCCCCAAAGCCGAAAGCCTCCAGAGCGAAGCGGAACCCGATGCCTCCACTGGCATCACGGTCCACACCACTCGCGAGTCGTGAGTGGCGCTGGTTCGAGTTCTTGTGCGGGTTCTATCCGGCCGAATCAGTGCGTCCCGGTAGCCGCAACAGCACCCAGTACCCGGTCTGCACCTAAGAACTCGGACTCGGGACCTGCTCTTAGAACTCTAATACTTTTAAAAGCAAGCACGCCTCGGAGGCCTCTGGCAAAATGCGGAACTCACCCATCTGTAACATTAATAAATTGATTAAAACACATTCAAAGTGATGTCTATTACATAATTGAAATGCCTTTATTACTTGTAAATTTATTTGACTTTCAAATTGTATAAATTAAACGAAGTGTTTAACAGTCACTTTCTCAAAACCACTGAACATAAAATAAAAGAGGAAGTGCCCTAATAATACAGGGAGAGAAAACAAATAAATGACTTATTAGCATGCATAGTTGCACTCTTCTCTTGCAATCGTGCAACCCTTGTTAAGCAGAGACTAGAATAATTTCATGGCCTACACTCTTTTTTAAAACTACTTTGTCAAATTTCAATCTTGAATCATTTTCAAATTCGTCTAGTTTTACATGTGACCATTTTTTCTAAACTGAAGTTCTTCATGAAGTTCTGATGTTCTGAAGGGAAAAAGGCTCACATATTTTGGGAACCATGTTGGAACCAGGAGACGTCATCAAATACCCAATGACAATTCTATGAACTTTATTGAAGGTACTGGGCTACTGGGGAAACGTGGGAGATATCACAATGGACTTATGACTCGAGTGCTTACGAAGCTACGTAATATATATGAGGTGCCAGTCTCGACAGTAATTGACTGCAAAATTTCAATTTACCGAGAAATATTTACTTATAGTATCTGATTTTGACGGGCTGGCCATGAAATTTGACTCTTCAGAGAATTTAATTGTTTTATTTTTTATAAAAGTTTAAATTTCGAATTAACCCCTCTGCAACGTAAGCAGATATAAGCGTTAAAAATAGGACAGCAGTCAAGTACAATAAGCGTGTTTATACGTCAGCGCGTGTGTTTCCATAGAAATCGTTATAACTCCGTTATTGTTTTAGTTACATCCCTAAAACAAAAAGTCAAAGGTCGATAGTAGATCAAGCTGCACATTTCTATCAAGTTGTCTATGGAAATACATAACAGGAATCAGCTGTCAATCGTGTAGTTGACAAAAATATTTACCCGCGCAAATTTGCTACCGGCAGCTCCACCGCGCTCCACATTTTAAATTTTTATTAAATATTTTTATATGAAATGATAAAAAAGTGAGGTGACAAAAGTGTTTATTACACATATATACAATAGAATAAGTATTGTTGTTTGCATAATCTGTGATTTTAGTACCGTTTTCACATAAAACATCACATGAGTCATTTTTACCTATTTTTAATGTTTGCGTTCTAAATTTTAATATTTACAAATGCTAATATTTATTTGTAATATAATAATTTGAAAGCCTATTTTGTAACCTTTCTAAAACAGTTTTTACTATTCGGCTACGTTCAGAAATGTTTCATTTATAGAGAATATATTAATTGTGAAGCGGTTATAACTAAAAGTTTTCATAAAATGTCATTTCGTTTAAGACACCAAAAGCTAATATTCTCGAAAATTCAGAGGGGTTAATGGGGTTTTATTAGTATAAACATAAAAAAAAATACAGTTTTAAGTAAATTTTAATTTCTTTTCCAGGTATCAAGAGAACGTGGGGAACAGTTAGCAGTTGAGTACGGAATTAAATTTGTGGAAACCTCAGCCAAGTCCTCTGTCAATGTTGAAGATGCCTTCTTCACTCTGGCGAGGGATATAAAAGCTAAAGTTGAGAAGAAATTGGTAAGTAACTACTTGCATAAAACAAGGCTGTTATTCCAGTGTCGCCGTTATTATTCAACTCTTTTTTTATTTTTTTTATCTACGTTAAAAGTATTTAAAATTTGAATTTGGAGTTTCATGAAAGTATTTCATGATGATTAGTTGTTTTATCTTGTAATTTATATCCTGTTGAATAATATAAAGTAAATGGTGCATTCTGCTGGTGATAAATTAAATACCCATTATTGAAATAGGGACTAAAATTTTATGTGTCATAATAATGAGAATGTGTCATGGAAACTTATGGAAGGTCCAATAGTTTTTGCAGTATTTTCCTTACTGATGAAGAAATAACAAAGCAGCTATTAGATCCAATTGGTTTTAAAAACCTATTTTTTTATCAGTCTCTTAAGTACCTAATGTAATTTTATACTGTTGCCTTCTAGATGCGGTCAGGAGATAAAATGTTAGTTCTAATCACTAATTGGTTAATACTTACAATTAGTAAGAAGTTTATTATAAGCGGCCTACACACGACACTGCATTTAGTGACTGCGGCAGTGACTGCAAAGAGGTTGGAGTTGAGCGAACTAGCGCTGTCTCGTTCTAGCGGCCCTTTAACAAACGAGACGGCGCTAGTTTGCTCAACTCCACGCTCTCTGCAGTCACTGCCGCAGTCACTACATGCAGTGTCGTGTGGAGAGCCCAATAGTATTATAACTCTACTATCAGTAAATTGTGATCTGTGCCTGTATTTATGTATATACATAAAATGGGCTAGTAAGTAGATCTGACTGACGATAAGAGATTTTAATCTTTGATTGAGATTAAATAACACATACCAACTGCAAGGATTAATAATTTTCATTTATTTAGTTTACTTTGAATCATTGCAATGGCAACAAAAATGCTGGAATTATTTCAAAATGTAGAAAAATTGAATGCATCTTTATCAATGTAATAATATATTATCTATGTAATGAATTTATGAATAACATCTCCTATGTTTGTAACTAATCTATTGTATTTTATATTGAAATTAATACAAACTTTTCTTTTTCTCTTCTCCCGCACACAATTTCCGCTCTACAGAAGGTAAAATTTGTTTGTATATTTATGCTTTGGAAATGCATCCATTTTTTTGTTTGGCTGCCCAGTGATTGCATTCAAAGCATTAGGTCTCATAGCAAATATTATAAACCGACAATTGAAACCATTAAATGTTTGCGATCCTTCTGGTGCAAACGAGAACTACAATAATAACCCTTGTAAAGTTTTCTTTATGTAATAATTTGTCGTTTTTAGAGCTTGATAGTTCTCGTCAGCTACACCAGATGGCATTGCTAAAATATGTTTATTGATAGTTTCATAACTTGTCGGACGGTATTGCGCCTAAAATTTTCATCCATCTTCATAACCTATAATAAATTTGTTTATGTAAGTCCTAAAATTGTATTTAATTTTGTGTTCGATGTCAGTAAGGTAAACGTGTTTCTTTCTTTGTTATTTTTGTGATTTTTAATGCATGTCATTTATTTAAATTCAGTTTGGCTTCATTAATTTATTGTGAACCCATTTTTTGTCAAAATACCTTTTCAGTATTAAAAATGTGAAAGTTAAAGTTTAACATCCTTCATCGTTTTTGGGTATGAATATTTTTAAATCATTTTGCATGATTTCTCAAGCATGCTTCATATCGAAGGTTGGAGAACATACATAAATATTCTTCAAATGAATATCATAAACTCTCCATTGTAATTTAAAACCTTTTCACTTCTGTTACTTTGGAAAATCATATTTTAAAAATATGTATCGTCAATTGCGTGCATGTCTCAATGTAATTTATAATTACACACATAATGAAGAATAATTTATGTAATTTTATATCTTCTTGATATTTTTAGCGAAATAAATCGTTATCTTATCTGATTGGCCACCCAGATAAAATTTGTTTTACATCTGTAAGTTCCAACTGTCAGGAGCCATTGGAAATATGAAGTACTTGACTAATTATATCTGACTATCAAGCATCGTTAAGCAACGCTTGGATTCTGAATGCTGGTGCCTCATCGAAAGTTGACTTCCATAAGAGTTGAACCAACATCTTTCCTCCGACATTATTAAAAGGCTAAAAGTCATTATTGCAAGGCTAATCGTATCCCCCAATGCAAAGTCAAACACATATACCATTGTGCTTTGAGGTTGTCAGATCGATTTCAATTTGATAGGTACCGCCGTCCCGGGAATCATTGATTGGATAACCAACACCTCTGTCATAGGTCACCCTACGTGACCTGTGAACTATGTTTGTGACTTAGCAGGGGTGCCTGGGTTCATGCGGATTATGTGCCCAGATCTTGGCGGCGGATGCATCTGGGCTGAACTGGGAGTAAGGCTTTTTGACCTCTCCAGCCCGACTCTCAACACATCTCCTTGCACTGCAGTGGAAAGGATGGATTCATATGTCCGACATTCCTTGACATACTAACCCCCAGATTTTTACCCACCCGTCATATCTTTTTCCTTTCCAGAACTTTCTCTCCTTCCCTTCCTTAAAAATATCCTCCACTCAGCATCCTTAAAGATGACATAGGCTCTTAAGGAAATTATTTTCCTCAGGGTCTCCTGTGTGGAGCTGATGACAAAAAAAATATTGAATATGACGGACAAAAAATTTCTGCACTGGTCTGAACCATTACTCCACGTAGGCCACAGTGGCGGTCCGTGAGTTTTCGGTGAGCCAGAGTGCTAAGATTGAAAAATACAACGTTATTGATGTTTTAGCTGAAAATTAATTTTATATTTTTTCAAAATATCAACTTTTTGTATGAAGATGTGATGCGTAGATAGGTGGATGCAACGCATCCACATACTGAAAGAATCCTGAAAATTTTTATACAAAAAGTTGAAATTTTGAAAAAAAATTAAATTAATTTTTAGCTACAACAACATCAATAAAGTCGTATTTTTCAATCTTAGCACTCCAGCTCACTGAAAACTCACAGACCGCCAATGGTAGGCTATCATATTACCTAACATTTCATTATGTTTTTAGGAGGCCAGTAATCCATCGGGTGGCAAAGGGGGTCCCGGGGGCGGGCAGCAGCTGCGCCTGGAGCCCCAGCGCAGATCCCCCACCTGGCTCTCCCGCTGCTCTCTGCTCTGACACCGCATCCCGCGTCACCACCCACTCCACCCATCATACCCATCACACCCACCTGCCGCTTGATCACCACCAATGTCGGTAAGGTGCAAACAATGGGTGACTCTTACAATTTGGTTACACTAACTTTTGATATTTGGTTCATATTATATTATTACGCATAACGGTCATTGTTACAGTTCATCGCGGGTCTGCCTTTTGTACGCTTGTGTGTAAATTTACATATTGATGTAACTATTAAATTTACTGTAGAATCTCATTAATCCGGCACTAAGTAATATATAAGTCCTGATGGTGCTTGATTATTGGAATTGCCAGATTACTGCAATTGCCGGCCAGTCAAATTTTACAGGTAGTAGCAAAAAGCGAAGTTTTCTATTGCTTACAAAAACAATCTCTCATGAACTTATTGTTTTCTAAAATTTGTTTGAAAAACCTGACTCCGATTTAGCTAGTGCCAGATTACTGAAGTGCCGGATTAAATTCTACTGAAATTACTAAATCATTTTTAATTTCAATGCAACCATAAAAATAATTCGGTGTAAATTAGTCACCCGTTGTCACAACGCTTTGTCATCACCACAAGTTAAACAACATTTTGATATAATATTGTATTCAGGGTAATGCTACTGTACTCTTCATGGTGGGATGGCACTATCTGTCCTTATAATAATATTGTAACTACTGTGTGTATGTTAGTTGATCTATCCAGAAAAATAAAGACTTAAGTACATTATGCATGCATTAAAATTTAACAATCACCTCAATAATGATAATCATCTCTCCGCAAGAGAGAAACTTAACGATTTAAATGTAAACCAAAAGTCTGCTTTCGATTTCTGTTTCATTCATATAATTGTTAATCTTTCATCATAGATAAATTCAGATTTTGCCTGTTCTCTGTAAATGACCTTAGCTCTCCTAAAAAGAAAGTCGACTGTAACTAATTTAAAAAGTACGAACTGGAAACAATAGATTGAAATTTCAATGTGATTGTCATTCCATTGTGAATTGTGTGTGCCGAGAAGTTACCAGAAATAATACGATGAAGATTAATACAATTTACATATTACTGATTGTTGTGCTTACTTGTTTTTCGTTCGGTTCAAAGTTACAAAGTGAAATATTATATTAATGTCCGCCGCAAACACTTTTCAATGAACGCAGATTATTTCAGACACTTTGTCAAGCTGCAATTAAAGTGAACCAATCGGTGCAATGGATGTTTTGGGGAGGATTTTTAACATTTTACCCCGGAAACCCTGTGATTATGTCTGTAGTTGATCATGTTAAAAAATTATGTAGAATAATTTATATTTCATAAGGACACTTACAAAACTGAAGTTTGTCTGAAACTAGTGTTTGAAACTAACATTGATTTTCCATTACTCTTTAACGATTAAGTGGCAGAAAATTTTGCCATAATATGACAGTAAATAATACATAGTAAATAATACATAGTTAATAATCATCTATGACCCGTGCTTCTGTGTAAAATATTAGCATTACATAATAAATTTCTGAATACTTCAGTTCAGTTTTGTTTGTTGGCCTGTGAACTTGATATTGTCGGTATTAGTTAAATGTTTATTATTATTATAATTTACTATAAAGGGGATGAGAACTTGTATTCATTTAATACTATTATTCATAATGCAAAGGGCAGTATAAAATAATATGTATATTTCTAACCAACTACTTTATTTGAAGCTCTTTATACATAACACTGCTGGAAGTTTCTAACGGGGTTATATCGAATATTTTAAATATTTGGCTTGTGTCGTAAATTTCTTATGGTACTGTAATTAATTTGTGCGGCAATTTAGGAATGTAAACCTTTATATAATATAACATACCTATTGTCAATTATTATTATACATATTCAAGAAATTTTGTACTCTACTGACATATTATATTATTTTATTTAACTATGTATTTTTGTGCAATATTTAATAGTTTTTATCGACTCGTACATATTACTGAGATCAAAGAATTTGAATTGTATTAACAATATTCAAAATTAAACAAAATATTGGCATTCAATGAGAAATTTCTTAAAATACATGTGTTTTATTGCTCTGGGTCTCTAATACTCACAAATTAATGAATGTATCTAACACAAGATGCTTTCTTGCCTGCTTTCAGATAACACCAATTGTCTTAAACTGTCTCGATAATATCAGTGTAAGTTATGAGACAACAAATAACAAACTGGCAGGCAAACAAGAGTCTTGTGTCTCCTTTGCTTCCAAGTATCAAACTATTATAACTACAGTGTAAGACACTGAGAATGCCCTATTTTCTGGTTATGTTATTTTTGTTCTATGTTTGTTATTATTTTTAAAAACTTTATATCAGAATAATTAGAATAAAAACATTGTTTTGTACTTATAAGTCCATCGCGGAATACTTTTGACAATATGCTTCAACCACTATTCATTGGATTGTTGGAAATTAACTCTCGAGGATGTAACAAAAATTTTAACCCCAAGATGTGGCCGCCATCAATTTTTATAATATTTGCAATTCAATGTCCAGTTTTGTTACCATTTTGCAGATCCCGAGATGGCTGCTGTCAGGATTTACATTTTTTTGGAACCCATTGTCCAGTTAGTCGTGTTGTATGGCTGCCAGTGTCCAGCTTATTTACTTTCTCGCCTTAAAATGGCGGCCGCCTTGAAGCCTTGGTTTTATTAAGTGAACAATGCAATACATCCTCTAGCGTTCATTATCATTGCACACTCATTCTAGGATAAATAATATGTTTGGATGAGTCAGAATTTGCCTTGATCGCTTCTAACAATCAGTTTGTATATTTTTACAAACTGTGTCAAACATAACAATAATATAAATAAATACATGTAAACGCTTTTGAGATATTATTTCATAATTTTTAACCACTCCTAAAATAAAGGATAACTTTGAACGGCACAATTTAGAAAATGACTTTTTGTAAAATAAAATCTGGTAACTGACTGCATGTGTGTTTCAAAGGTATTATGATGACACTTACATGTATATTATATATATATATTAAAGGTATATTTTTAATTTTACATGATGTAAAGTAATTAATTTAAATAAAATTTTAATGTTTTTTTATGAAAACCTTACTTTTATTATGTGACCACCAAAATTTAGTTATTAAATTGTTTTAATTGCTAAAATGGAGACTCCCGCAGGCGCTCTAGCCACCAGCCCTTTGTGCTATCTCCCTTATTCCTTTGCCAAGTCCAGTAGTCCAGTTATAGGTGTAGTTCCAATCTTTTCCTCATTTATGTGTTTTGGGGTGCTGATTTCAAGCAAATTTAAATTTTAAGCAACCCCCGACACAAAAAAAAGCTGATATGACCTTGAAACGCCTGAACAGATTTTCATGAATTGTAGCTAAGAACCATCTCGATCACATCAGTTTTAAAAAAAAAACGCATCATAATCGGTCCATTCGTTCAGGATACAGACACGTCAAACTTATAACACCTGTTTTATAACGCTGATGGATTTCATTCGTTTTGTGCTCCGATTGGCATACAGGATCGGAGGAATCCAGATTTTTGGAATTCTGCACATTAAGGGTGCCTACCTATACGGTAGACAGGTGTCAAGTACCGCAATATCGTCAGTCCGTTGCTAACCATCATCGTATTGTGACATTTCGCTCTACTTCTAAGTGTTATTTATCTGATCGTAACATAAAGTGCAAACCCTATCGTATTGTATTGTATGCTTTGTGTGAACTTCTTACGTGAATCGACTCGTGACTCAGATTCTCTATCGTGGATTATAAAATAACCCCAATTACCGAGCGCTTATGGACACATCTGTGACTGTCACCAAACGGAAACCAAGCCAGAAGACACAACAGCAGTGAGTACCACTTAATTGTGAATTACCTATCTTGTTTGGTGGTCGGGCATAACTCGTATCGAAATCCATAAGCGTTTTAAATAGCAAGGAGTAGCCGCAAAGTTACTCTCACCCCCGTGCATCGTCACAAAACAACACCCCTCTTTTTGCGCCAGGGGTTAAAAACACGAAAAAAAGGATTTTCCCATTTTTAAAAATGAAATACATATAACTCAAAAGGAAAAATATGTTCTCACTAAAATAATTTGCATGAAATTTCCTATAATTTAGGAGCTTAAGGGCATATCAATTCTGCCTCGCAATTTGGTTGAAGCAACCAATTTGCACCGTGTAAACAAGAAATTGAATGTTTCGATGTCATTGCGCGTCATCTTTCAACCGTATTGAAAATATTGAGCTTGTTCAATATTTTCAATGCAATTGGTTCTGTTGTCTATTCGTGCGCATGCGCGCAGCACGCAGCACTGTCAAAGTGTATTTTGTAGTGAGTTGTCAACATAAAAAATGGTTTTTAAATCGAGGGAAGAGCATATGCCTCTGTTCTTAGAGCACTTTAAGAACTATCCAAGCCTGTGGAACATTAAATCAGAGGGATATAATTCCCGCGCGCACGACCTGTTTCGAAGACATTCTAAACTCTATGACAGCAATGTGATTCAATGGTCCACTTCTGAAAAGTATGTGTAAACAGCACACCCTTTCAATTATACGCCGTTCAACCAAATCGCATCAATGTGGTTGAAGTGTGTAATATCCCCACTACAAGTTTTTTCACCTTCATACTGTTTAGGCGCAATTGCTAGTGGAAGTTTGATGAATGTTTGGCTTACCTGTTTAGTTCAGTCAATGTAGCACAAAAAACAGTCAATATAGATACAAAAATGGCGTTACCCAGCAAAAACAGCAAAATCTAGGCACTTGCTTTCGTTTTTGCCATATATTTCAGAAAATAAACATCTGATGAAAAAATCACCTAACCCTTTTGAAAATGAGTAAATTTGCCACAATTTGAGCACACGATGAGCTATATAGGTATAATTTCTAAAAAGATGTATTTCACAAGATGAGCTATTATACCTATATAGCTCATCTTGTGAAATACATCTTTTTAAAAATCAAGTTTTACATTCATGTCCTGTTCTATAGCATGGCTTATGGGCCTTCTTACCATCAAGGGAGAACATTGGCATCGCAGATGTGTAGCGATCGCATTGTATTAGATTACAAGGTGTGTGTCAGGGAATGTTGGTTGTCAGGGAATATGCCACTTGCATCACATTTAAAAAAAAAATTCTGGTTGAGGAAAATATTCCAAGACAATTTGTATATTTTTTTTAATCATATTTTTGAAACCCTGGTGATTTTTTGAAAATTTCAATCCGAAAAAATCGGACCATTTTTTATAAACCGGAAAGACGAACATAATTTTATGGGTGCGAAAAAATGATAATTACATAGCCAAAAATCATTTTAAAAAAAGAACGTTTTCCACACGAATGGCACAGGAGAATAACGAGGCATACGAAAAATATTACATCTCATAAATATTTTTTCCTTGATCCATCTTATTAATCATTATAATGTTCAACGTCTGTACCTATATGACGAAATCCAATGTAATATACTTGTACAGTCTGTCAAATAAGAGTAGAAAACAATAAAAAAACACAAATTTGTTTAAGACCACTTTTATTTTAAAACACTTCTGAAACCGGTAGAGTGTTTTAAAATAAAAGTGGTCTTAAACAAATTTATGTGTTTTTTTATTGTAAATTATGGCGAGCCACAAAGTTAGTGCTTTTTACAAATATGTAAGAGTAGAAAACATAGGAGGGCACCACTGTCGGCCAAATGGCAATACTAAAAATTTAATCATGGTGTTAATCTAAAGCTGTGTAACCTACATTTTTATTAAAGATTAAAAGGCATGAAAGTGAATTTTTTTTTTTTTCATTCCACTAAAATCAAAATTAGAATTGAATATAGGTATATTATTAGTATATCTTTACAATTTTATGTTAACATAATGAAGAATAACGATATTATAATAAAATATAAAGCGCACTTTAGAAATTGCTCACATTTATTTAATATTAGCTTAAGTACCTACTAGCATTGTCCAGGCTTTAGATCATGTCTCTAATTTTAGACCTGAATATATTTAACTCATTCAGATCTAAAAGTAGTGTAACTAAACTCACCATCTTCCTTTCTACCTACTGTTAAATTCAAATTTATGTTAAATTAAATGGAAGCCAATCACTTTGTAGAACACAATTTAATCAAATTATGTCATTGTAGACACCTTCAACAGTGCTACCTCGATTAAATTTTTTTTTAGGAACAAAAAAATGGATTTTTAAATGTGTATACGGTGTATGTATTTGTAAATAATATTTGACAGGTAAATTGGTGTTGCCAGCCTACAAATTTTGTAGTTCAATTTTTAATATTTTCTACTCTTATTTGACAGACTCTACTTGTAAATTATAATAAAAATAAGAATATTATAAAGTTTGATTTTGTTAAAATCAGCACCATTACCATTACACTTCTAAAACAGGTACAGAAGGCATAAAGTGTACGGGGTTCTCTTCGTAACATCTGTCAAAACGTCAAAGATAAGTTCGCAGAGAACAAACAATAAATCTAGTGAATGTTTTAAATATCAAATTCAAAAATTCGCCTGAAATCAAAGCATTGCCATATAAAAAAAAAATCAGTGTTGAATTTTACAAAATTAATAGAACATTATCGGAGACGGGACATTTTTATGAAGTTATCTCACGAGCCCAAATAATGGATTTATTTATTTAAAAAAAATAAAAAAAACTGTACATATCTAAAAATTTTTACTAGCATTTCGTAATCTTATTAAAAAAATCTATCCACACGATTTTTTCCAAGACGTTATGAAATCCATGCTAGTGGCCTATTCAACAGTTTTGGTAACCAACGAGCAGCCTCAGTAAAAACAATCAACAGTTCGGTGTATTTTTTAACGCGCTATTATTTTCATTATAATTTTTAATAAAAATAAACAACTACATGATTCAATCAAGTGTTTAAGTTTAATTTAGAACACGCCTAGTTATTGTCTAAACCAGGGGTCGGCAACCTTTTGGCAGGAAAGGGCAACAAGTTGGCAAAATAAACTTAAGGCGGGCCGCACTTGTGTTATTAACCCTATAAGCCCAATATACCTATGTATACTTGGTCACATCCCATAGAAAAAATAAAAATGCTATTAAAAATTGTTAAAACATACAGATTTAATTCGTACACGTAATACTTACATTATGTTTATATACTATTTATACAAAAATAACCATCATAAATCATTCAGAAATTTAATGAAAACTACCAAGTAACTAAATAGGTAACTGATTTTATACAAATTTCAGTGTGATGTCTGAGGTTGCCTTTGGGAGGCTATTTCTTGTATGTTCGCTGTCATATTTGTAGTTGCAATTCGTAGAATGGCTCTCAAATGCTCATCTGTGAGACGAGAAGCATATTTATTTTTTCTATAATTGACAATTGAAAAAGTTTGTTCGCATAAATTAGTGCTACCAAAAATTGTAATGAACTGCTGAGCAATCCTTTTCAATTCCTCAAAATCAGATGGCAAGCTGCCATAAAATTTGACAAGATCATTGATCTCATAGAAAGAGCTTTAGAGATTTTTTTTATTTATTTTATAATATTATTCAATGTATTAAAAACAGTTTATTATAAACAAGTTCTGCTTCTGCTTCGTAATTATTATAATGCGTTACAGCTGTTTCGCCCTCCGAAGGCATGACAGTTTGATAATGCATTCAGAGGGCGAAACATCTGTAACGCATAGTAATAATTACGAAGCAGAAGCAAAACTTGTTTATAATAAACTGTTTTTATACATTGAATAATAATATCATTAAATATATAAAATAAATAAAAAATTAAAATGGAGTTCTACAAAATAAACTTAATAACAATAAAAAAAAAGAGAACATCATTAGATTGGAGATCAATGACGTTCATTTGTGAATGACTCGGTACATCCTCAATATCACACGAAAAAGGGTTTGGAAAAATTTTCAGTTTGCTTGAAACTTTCTCAAAATCACCAAATCTGTGGCAGAATTGAGTTTGCAGTTGTATTAAAATATCCTTCATTTTATCATTTTTCCAATGAAAATTAATTCCAGCTTCCTCGACAGCCTTTTTACAATTCGGAAAATGATCTAACCTTTTTTCATCAAAATGTTTTATAAAGAGTCTGTTTTTCATTTAGAATGCCTTTATGTCTGTGTGCATATCATTGTTTTTAACTTGAAGCCGTACATTCAGCGTATTTAATTCTTGAGTTACATCTGTCAAAAAGCCCTCCCGCGCGTCACTCATGTGTTCGTTCGCGGGCAGAGCGAAGCGCGTTCTAAATAGCTCATTTACACGCTCGCTTCGTGTCTCGTCTCGCCACTCGCACGAGAGTGTAAATGAGCTATAAGAAGCGCGCTTACTCATTAATTAATGCTATTATTTTTAGCCAGCTTAACCATTATGGTGTATGGCTTAAGGTGAAACAGAAGCGACAATTCTCATACAATCTGTTTTTCAGCCGCATTCGAAAACTACAGATAGTATGTTATTTATTTTAGTACAAAAAAATAACACTAATAATGAAATTTACGCGAACAAAAATTTCACTGTTATATGACTTATAATAACGAAGTTATTACATTAACAAAAGTAATTATTTTTCATCAGATTTACGTTAGACACGGGTAGCTAAATTCCGCTACACCCGGCGCGGGGCGCGGAGCGCGGGAATAGGTATCCGCATGTTAGAAGGCGACAAACTTATGTGCGAGCAATCCCGATTATGCACGTCTCGTGAACGCATTTAGCACATTCCTATGGTGTGGTAGTTTGATATTATATTTGTCGAAAAAATTTCAAGTTTCTTTTCTGATTTTTTATGATTGTTTCTGTGCGCAGGGAATATTTGTGGTCGAGACACGCAGTAAAAGTGGCAAAACGCCGCTGTAATAGTTTATAACTTTCATAAATCTGTAACTATCACTAGGTAGGTAGACTTGCCTAGTTATTTTGTTGTTGCGATTTACTAAACAATAAAATGAATAGGTAGATCAAACTGCGCGGGTATCTACATTCTGTCACATAACGTGATTTGTCAGTCTTCTCAACTGTTATTTCGAGTGACCGTTCTCAAATAATATAATTGATTCACTTGGTGTCTGCGAAAAAATACCTTAAGACACAGTGATATAGGTAGTTAGAGGTGCTTAGCCTTCCATAAATCCGATCGGGAGGGACTGGTTGAGGGAGACCATTTGAGGCTTCCTGCACTCTTCTCTTGACCCATCGCTTTGCTCCGCAGTGAGAGGGATGGATTTATACGTCCGTCACTCCTGGACCCACTGCACTGACCCCAGATACCTAGCCACGCCGCATGCCTTTTTTCCTTCCCAGAACATCCTCTCCTTCCTTTCTTTTAAGACCATCCACACAGATGACATAAGCCCTGGAGGAAATTATTTTCCTATTGTAGCTATTGTAAAAATAAATAAATAACACAATTTTCTCAAACACAGTTTTGCGTTATTCTAAAACATTAGGAATGCATTTTATAAAAATTACAAATACTCTGGGAAGAAACGAATCCCAGAATGAGTGAAATACTTATTATTTTCACAAACATTTGCTAGGTAGGTTCCTAGGTACCTACTTTAATTATCATCTAATTTATTTATTTACTGTGTAACCATCACGCTTCGCGCCCTTTCCTGGGAACCCCTGCTAAGTCATCAAACATAATGAACCCCTTGGAGTGACGTATGTTGGAGATGTTGGTTTTTTAATAAATGGTTCCCGGGGCGGCGGTAGCCTAACCCGCCACTCAAATTAAAATGTCTTCCTCGGGCGTCTCCGACTTCTTTTACCCTTCACTATCGTGTCATATTCACATTCCTACATCGTCTCATAATAATATTATTATTAATTTATTATTACCTATTAGCAAAATCATAATACAAACTTATTTTTATTACGTATAATGAAGTTGTAAATGTGTCCTGGATTGAGCACACGAGAAACCATTTCTCAGATATAGCAATACTCACCACTTTGTTAGTGTGATAAATTAGCTGCACACATATAAAGGAACAGATCCTAACCTTTTGACAGATATCACTCATTTATCGCTTTTGACAAACATAGAAAAAAGCAAACACGTACGAGGGTATATACATACAGCTTGCGTCGTTGGGGGAAAAGCCCGTTAAACACGATAAAGCATTTAGTTTTTTTATTGAAATTAAAGTTGTCAGCAAAATGAGGCCTGGTATTAGAAAAAAACTAGCGTTGCCAATCATATTTGAGCTTAGATGTAAGTCACTTGTTATAATTGTAAATCGTGGTTGTTAGCCAGTAACATAATTCACAAGCTATAAGTCTTATATGAAAGTCACTAGTTATAATTGTAAATCTTTGTTGTAAGCCAGTAATATTAATTCATTTATATATTATTGGCTATTTGAGGCTAGTAGCAATGTGAATGGTTGAAGAAGTAAAGGACGCCCGAGGAAGACATGGCACGATCAAGTGAATCAGATACTTGAGTCGGGCCATGTCAAGAGTCAGAATAATAGAAGAGTGTGTATGAGACGATGTATGAATGTGAATGAGGTAAAGAGTGTGTGCCAAGACCGAGTTGTTTGGCGGTCCGTCCTCTCTGCCTACCCCTGCGGAGAAACGGCGTGATGTTAGTTAGTTAGTTACTGGCGATTTAAGCGCATTTTATCCCGCTAATTTGTGAAAAATTATTTTTATTACCGTTCTATTCTGATTTAGAGTAATATCACAATAAAACTATGTTGATTTTATCCAATACTTAGTGTAACTAATATCACTTAAACACAAATAAAAAATATATGTATTTTAAGTTGTTTAATTTCATGTAATATAACACTTAAAGCGGTACCACACGCGCAGATAAAATATGTGGCTAGGCCTATTTCAGCATATTGCTCGCCATTGGGAATGTACGACGAGCGATATGCCGAAATACGCCAAGCCACATCTTTTATAGCTGCGTCAGGCACAGGTCTTATGTTATATTATGCTTATACTGACTTCGCGATCTCATTGAACACTATTATAGTAACTAAATGTTTAAAAGTGATTAAAATTACTCCACTTTTTTAGAGGTCTTTAAGAGGAAATACCAGCGGCGTTTTTTCCATACAAACGTATTCCCCATTTATCTCACTGGATTTTGACCCTAGAGCAAAGATCAAGCTTACATAAAATAGATATTGACCATTAGCGTGTCAGTACGTATTGCTTTTTTTTATAATTTACTTCTTATAGAAGTTAGGACCTTCCAAAAATAAAATTGCCTAGTTTAAACGCCGTCAAAAGACGTTCAGTATACAAACTAAACAATGTATTTTGAAAAAAAAGCGAAACGTACCGACATAGAATATTTTCTTCTAATACAGTTAGTGAAAAAAAAATTTAAATTGATCCAGTTTTGGAGAAGAAAAATGGGGATTACAAAACATCGATTTTGACGATTTTATTTAGGTATTTTCGGCCCGATATGCAGTTGTCCCTTTCGCTCAGTTCCCCTGAGGGGAGCGCGGAGTGGAACAGAAGACATTGGTTCAATACCTATCGACTATAATTTTAAATGACCGGAATAGCTCTTAAGTGGGCAAGCATTTTAAATTATTTCAAAATATAATTTGTACTACAACGTTCTTCATTGAGCAAGTGATGCTACTGATACATCTCGAAGAATTTTCGTGAAGGGAAGACATAAAAAAAATTATAATAGGTGGTGCATTATTTTGAAGGAGAAACAACTTCCATACAAGAAAAAAGTACCCACTGTTGACGTTTTTCTGTAGAAGCGATAAGTATCTACGTCGAAATTCATTAATTTTACACGCTGAAAAGGGCTATTAAAACTACAGGTGGCGTTTAAGGAGTGCGAAATTTTCAACAGCGACACATAATATTTACGGAAACCTCCATGAAACTTAGAACTTTTCGTTGGAAAAAATATAAATCACTGGAAAAAAAATACAATACAGTTTTCTGGAACCATGTAATATGGACTCTGTAGCCCAAACATCGTTGACAGAAAAGTAAGTCTTGCAAGCGGTCTTTATAAAAAAGATCCAGTTAACGCCAGCAACCGCAATATATGCTCTTTTAACTCAGCTGACCCTTTTTATAAATTATTCTATCTCCCCGGGTGTTGATTTAATTTACTAAATTCAACAAACTCTAGTCTTCCGTCTCTTTTGAACTAGTACGTTTTGGCGTTAAATTTACGAAATGCACTGTTTATCGCAAATATGTTTCGGTTGGGTAAAAAAAATTCTGTATGATCGCACGCGGGGTTGTAGCAAATGTATTTTTTACGTGTTAATTTTGTAGTAAAACTGTGTGTTTTTCAGCCGTTTTCTAATATTATAAAGTTATAGGTATAAAAAACTATTTAAACAGATTGCTATACCTTATGTACGGCCGCAAACCAATAATTCATCCCAATATTAAAAAGCATAACGTGTAGAAAGCGTTTTATTCGATAATATTGAAATTAACGCCATCTATCGGTGTGAAGTTTCTAAATATATTTTGAGAATACCCTTAATAAATAGAGAAAAAAAATTCAATTATTTTGATATTTATAACTTATTTACAAAACATTCACGGGCTGCAAGTAAGACATCCGCGGGCCACGTGTTGCCGACCACTGGTCTAAACAATACTACTAAAGATAAATCCATGTTTTGTTATCCTATTCACATTTCCTACAGCTATTTGTTGCTACTGTGTATTGATATAAAATTAAACTTGTTTTATTTTCTTAATAATGGCCAACTTTATAAGTTTTTTTTTTCATTAACTCCACACAAAATGCTCTGAGGAAAAAAAATTGTGTCACCTTTGAAGACGCTGCGTGGAGGGTCTTTTTAGGAAAAGGAAGGAAAGGAAGTTCTTGAAAGGTAAAAGGTGTAAGGAGTGGGTAGGAATCTGGGGGTCAATGTGTCTACAGCAGGGTTTCCCAACCAGTGGTCCGCAAGAGGGTAGAAGATGGTCCGCGATGGTCCGCCAGTCAATAAACAAGCCAGCGCGCGGGCGGTCCATGGTCGAGAAGGCTGTATAAGAAAAATCGGGACAATATTCAGTTAATCATTATTGTAACTTGTGGTCAGTGGCCATTATGGTATTCCGTTTCGCCCCACCCCATCCTACCCCGTTCTACCCCCTCCGTTGTGGTAAATATTCTGCTAGAACCCGTCCTACCCTATCCCATTACGCCCCTACCGTTGTGCTAGCCGTCCCGGGTGCCACCCATGCTAGCCTACGCCATACGCCACTGACAACAAGCGCAGTGGCTTAGGCTAGCGTTGGTGGCACCTGGGACGGATAGGGCGAATAGAATAACGTGGTGTCGCCCCCCCCCCAATTAGTTGATAAAACACAAAAAAAATATTGGTCCGTCCTGGGGAGGGGGGGGGGGGGGGGGGGGTGGTGGCTAGAGAATTGTTATCTTGGGGCCGCCCCTCTCGCTACGCCACTGCTTGTGGTCCCTGTCGAAAAAATAAACGTACAAGTGGTCCTGGATCAGAAAAAAAAGGCCTAGAGTGACGGATGAATGATCCATCCCTCCCACTGCGGTGCAAGGCGATGGGTCGAGAGAGTCCGGCGCATGCACCCCACAAGTAGTGTAGTAACCACTTTGCATTATCTACGGCAGGGGTGTTGGTTAGAGCCGGTACCCATACCCATCTCTAAATAAATTGATTGGTTGATACTGTCTAATTTATAAACAAGTAATAATACTGTGTAATAATTTTATTTAAAGTGTATGTGTATTTACATGGTTCAAGTATTAAAGAAATCAGTAAATGTTCGGTTTCAGCAAATTATGGAATAGTCTTTTGGAAATGGTTGAATATCTTTTTGCTGTTGAATTCAACTGCCATCTCCTTCTTCTGGTCTTCTGTCAGCGGTCTCAGTGGCGGCCTCGGTGGTCCCACGGCTATCCCGGTTATCAGTTCCATGGCCACTTTCATTGTAGACACCCAATGCCCTGGAAAAGTGAAAGGATATCTTTAGTATTGACATTATGTGTTTGACAGAAAAAAAAACATGTGTGTTTTAACACTGGTGGGTAAGTTCAGTTAGGTATACATACTAAGTACAGTATTTTTTTATAATATAGGCTGAAACTTTTTTTATAAAATATTTTATGAACATCATAAACCCTACAACTATTATCTCCTCTAGCCCCTCAGGCCTCTGGCATATTCTGGCAGAAGGTCAGAAAATTTCTGCAATAAAATCCAAATAAATGGAATGCATCCGAAAACTAAAAACTGTCTTTGAAAGGTGATGAAACACGCTTTCAAACTTTGTTATTAGAAACAAATTACAAGTGTGCAGTTCACACACGGTAGAAGTGAAACCTCAGAAAACTAAAGTAGACGAGGGTGGGCTACGCAGCACCGCACAAAGAGGAGACCGATTATTTTATGAGATTCTCTCACCGGCTAAATTCTACAGATGTATATGTTTGTCTATTTTTATTGTGGCTTTTTCGTTTCATCAAGTTTCAAATCACAATGGTGCTAAAGAAGTTTTCACTTCAATAAACACAATTTTGAAATTAATCAAAAAAAAAATTTTAATGCAACAAAAATGGCTCTTCTTTACGTTTTTTCTAACTAATGATGCAAAAAAGAAAAATTCACTTGTATTTTATTATGCAAATGTATCATAAACATTATCATCAACTCACTTTTTTGTCATTTTGTAAAAAAATAATTAATAAAAAATTTACAAGATTTCATAAATTTTTCTCAAATTGTGGTCTGAAATTTTGGTTTCAGAGAGGTGCATATTTAAATTTTGTGTGGATAACATCTTAGATCGTATCATATTTCGTATCATCTTAGATCTTATCGTTTAGATCGTATTTCTTACTCTAACAGTTGGGGAGATAACAATAGAGATATACAACCGATTTTATGGAGAGGCGTTCAAGGTCAAAACTTAGTAATAACATTAATTTTTTGATTTACTTCAAATTATAGATTTTTTTAAAATATGTATGATGGAACAGACAATATAGCGACTTGGCTTATTTTTTGGCAATTAAATGAATATGTCAAAAGTTCTGATGGAAATCATGTTGCAAGTTGAAAAAGATGTGGAAATTTCATGCTATCTAAGCTCACCGTTTGTAGGTTTTTGCCACCCAATTTAATTTCTTCCATTAATTTTAATTAGTGGAAGATACACTTAGTAAACTCGTCCCGGTGTAAAACCACCATTCAGAATTAAAGCTTTACTTGAAATGGCTTTAGCCGTGTTTAGTTACCAGATCTGAATAGCCACGTACTTCCTCTTCCCCATCTTCTTCCCCTCTCCACTAACTTCAGCCTCACAACATACCACAATTGAGGATGCCATAGTCTCACTGGCTCCATATGTTGGGAGCAGTAGGGACTCTTGTGCTACAATGGTTGGGAGCAGTTGGGATTCTTATGCGGTAATCACATATAAAAAAAATCCATCATGATCTTTGAAATATCATTTTGGCTGTACCATTTCTGGTGATGATTTCGATGATCTCGTTGAGTTCAGCCTGCAGCACGTTAGCCTGCTTCATGTCATTGTCGCGGTGGATGTTGAGCAGGATGTCATGCGCGATGGACGGCAGCATGTTGAAGGTGGTGCCGATGCTGGAATCGAAACCCTGGGCGCCCGCTGCCACCAGCAACTGGAAATAAAACAAGTATTCTTAGGCTGGTCGCAGACACACGTTTTCCGTGTTCGATTTCCGAATTCGTTTTCCGTATTCGGACATCCGAATGCATGGAATCAGTAGAAAATACATTAACTGATGCACATGTTCGCTTTTTTTCCGAACGGAACAAATTCCGTACGTACGTTTGGAATGCAAGCCGGTGCGTTCGGAGAAACCTAGTGGAAAAAACCTAATGACGTCATGCGGAACGCAGCGCTTGCATACATTTTGTTTGTGCCGGTGCACACGTTCGGAAATTTCTATTCAGTATCGCACCCGCACCGCGTGCATCGGACGTATTCTTTGTATTTGTTACGCATAGAATCGTCGTCCTCCATTGTCGTGCGTTCACCACGCTATCACTATCTGTACTGACGTGTATACATTCCGAACGAAGAAAAACGAACGTTTGCGCTAGTCTCACGGAATTCCAAATCGAAATTCCGCATTAGGAAATCGAATACGGAAAACGTGTGTATGCAGCCAGCCTTAAAGTCTGATCTCCTGGGACCGAGAACATGAACATTTGCTTACACATTCTCTCTCTCTGGTTTCAATCCTGGGATTGGTTTGCAGCAATTTCATCTATTCGTTTCTTCCACTCTTCCCTATCTTGTGCGGCTCTTTTGAAGTCTGCATATGATAAGCAGTGCACGTCCACCAGCAGGTCCTCCAGGTACTCTCGGCGTGGGCGTCCCCTAACGTTTGTCCCCTCGGTCATACCCTCCATTATGGCATGCAAGAGGCCTTACACATTATGTACTACAAATGTGATGGATGAATGGATGTGGCCTTGAACAATTCTTGTTTGCAGAGGAAATGTTTGTGTTTTCCGTGGCTGGTTACATTATCCTCCCGGGTGAAGCAGGGAAGGTAGGGGAGGGGATTAGTTCATATTTTGTGGGCAGCTGCGCGATGCGGTCAGTCATGGAGAATAAATCGAGCGAGGTTATGGCAACTGTGCGAGCCTAATAATTAACAGTTTAATAAATTGTAAATAAATACTGTTGTAATGGATGATTATTTCTATCGCCAACTCACCTGCAAAAGTCTATTAATTTATATTTATGTAGAGGGCCCAATAAACCTTAGTAACAATTTATGATAACAGTTGTTTTGAAATTCTCAAAAGATACATTTAGGTCGTCTAATAATCGATATTGGCCAGAAATCTTTTTCCATAAACATCTATGAAATCTGTGTTTTATCACTGATGTAGCATTTCTTCCTCATCAGAACTCTTCTTGACATCTACGCAATTATTTACGTAAACGTCAGGACCCTGGTTTGGAGTGTCTCAAACTCCCATTCAATTTTTTGTCAGCCTTCAAAACAATGATTTTTGACATTTGAACTGTTACCATTGTAGGCTGATTTTCAGCCTGTTTCAACTTTTGATCAAATTGTGAAAAATCAATTTTAAAGTATTTATAATGGTCATGTTGTTATGTGGGTAATTAAATGAAGAATCCTTTCATCCTTAAATAAATGAAGAAAGTTGGTTATGTTATATAATATAGAAAACTCGGTGTATTATGGATAGTAAATTGATTTAATAACCAACGAAGATATGTTTCACAAAGTCGGTATTCTATGTATACTGTGTTGCCAATTTTTCAAGAATCCACTAAAGGCCCGTTCGGGCCAGGCTAATAGTTTAGACGAGTAGCAAGTAATTTAGTAACTAAACATGTCCGAACACCTTCATTTTAGTAGAATAGAGTCAATGGTTTAGTAAAGTCAATCCATTTGTTTCTATTTTTCGGGCGAGCAGCGCCCCCACCATTCGTTCCTGCTCACTGGCTCAACCACTACACAAGTCGTAACCTGTTGTTTTAGTAGAGTTTATTAGTGACTGCAGAAATGTCCTCTCATTGGAGCGAAGATGCTGCTCTAAAATTCTTTTATTTTTTTTTGCTATTAATCAATGTTCGTATCCATAGTTTCTTTACTTTCATCTCGTAAATTTTTTCTTCCACCTCTTTTAAAACATTCATTACAAACAGCTTAATTAGCCTATTTACTTTTTTACGTTGCAGCCCGTTCATCTTCCAATGCGCCCCTCACTAATGTATTCTACTCGACCGTAATGTGAACGCTTTTTGGTCAGTCATGTGATGAGTTACTCGCCATTTTGTGTGTATTTGGTGTTTGCGGCCAACGCTCGCCGACGAGCCGATAGGTGTTGGTTTTTCGTGCACAAATCAAAGGAATTTGTCGCAAGCCGCAAACAGCGTTCACACATTGGCCGAGCGCTCAGTTCACAGACACGCGTCGGCCGGAGCGGATGCTGTTTGTCGCGCTTAATTGTTCCAACGATTGTTTCACGAACATGGCGTCATGGAGTAATGAGGAAATGTTTAGGCTAATTGATTATTATCACAATTAATATATTTTAAATAATACATGTTTACTTGCGATTTCAGAGTAATGATAATCACACTAATATAATAATGTTACAAATAGACAGAATTACCATCTCACGTATGTCCTTACCCTTATTAAAGAACTTAAAATAGTAAAATCCTATATGTATAATATAAATTCGACAGGATTTACTACTCTATTCATCTCATCCTTCACCTATATAATGCTCTCTTTATGGTATTAACCCTCAATTTAAATCATATTTCTGTTTGAATTGTATAAATCAGTATGTATCTTACCTTAAATATTCTTATGTTATAATTAAATATTCTTATGTATGATACTCATTTATGTACCTCTACGCCTGTCTCAACACAGGTATACCCTAGTGAGACAGGCATCGAATAATGTAATGCAAACATACCTTATATAGATATATACACAATCTCACATGAAAAACTTTTCAAGAAGTTAAAAAGCATTGGTATTAACGGAGTAGAATTCGACTTAATTAAAAGCTTCATGTCTGACCGAACTCAACAAGTTAAAATAGATAACAAGATAAGTGAACCACTCTTAATTACGTACGGAGTCCCACAGGGGAGTGTACTTGGCCCTTTATTATTCCTCATCTACATAAATGAACTATGTGACATTGAAATTGAAGGTAAAATCGTGACCTTCGCTGACGATACAGTTCTTCTTTGTCAAGCTGCCACATGGAAAGATGTATTCGTAAATGCCGAAAAAAGTTTATCAGTTGTCAAAAAATGGCTAAACAGTAATACGCTTACCGTCAATACTATCAAAACAAAATACATCACACATAGTATTACACAAAGAGGTTAACCTCCATCAAACATAGACCTGCTTCTGCATGACTGTGAACAAACTTCTTCCAATTGTCAATGCGAGCATATAGAAAGGGTCAAACAAACAAAATACCTAGGGGTTATTATTGATACACACTTACGCTGGACTGAACACATAACTTTCATCACAAATAAACTAAAAGGAGTCATGCGCCTAATAAAATCCATTTAAAACATTTTCCCACTAAAAATACTCAGATCCATATATTTTGCACTTTTTCAATCCATTGCGACAAATGGAATACTGGCTTGGGGAAGTGCTACAAATGTAGCAATTGACCCAATTCAAAAGATACAAAATGCGATAATTAAACTAATTCTGCAAGTGCCTTTCTACACAGATTCAACCGAAATATACAAAACATTAGAAGTCATGTCAATAAAACAACTTTATGCCAAATCTGCTCTGCTATACTTCCTCCAAAACAAACCCCATATTCCAATTCAACCCAAAATAATAATAAAAACCAGGTCATTAACAAATATAACCCTGAACATACCAATAACACACACCACACACGGACAAAGACATTTTCAGTATTATGCAACCAAACTTTTTAATTATATGCCCATTACTCTGAAACAACAACTAATTGCAAATACATCTACAAACATCCACAAAAAACATATCACAGCCTGGATCAAAAATCAAGATATTCACTTTATTCAAAATACTTTAATCCCTAACCAAACATAACCAAACTATAACAAGTGTAAAATAAATAAACATGTCTATCAAGAATTTACCAACTATTCATATGTACATATAATATACATATATACCTTATATATATACTTTTTTCTTCTAAGTAATCTATGTACAATTACCATTAAAATGTAAAAAAAAAGAAAAAAAAACTAACTTTCTACTACAACACATAAATACCTGTACCTGTCACACTTAATCATAAACACGTAAACACCTCAGCACAGGTTCTCCTAGTGAGGTGTTCACGAAACATACAATATTACCAACCAACAGTTTCACCTTCTCAAACCTACCTAACACACAACATAATGAAATGTAATATTAATATGTAAAAATGTTTTCAAAATATTTACATACGTAAAAATGTTAACAATAAGGTGTAAACTGTAATATATAGATATAAATAAATAAATAGATAAATAAATAAATAAATAAATGTGGAATGATTTGTATTTTTGTAGTTTGTAACGAATAAACTCAAAAACTACTGGACCGATTTCAAAAATATCAATATTCATAATAATAATTCATGTTAATATTGAAGGGTTATTTAAACCTCTTGAAATATTATTGGACTGTTCTTTTTTTTACATGAGCTCCACACAGGAGGCCCTGAGGAAAATAATTTCCCCCAGGGTCTATGTCATCTTTGGGGATGCTGTGTGGAGGGTTGTTTAAGGAAAGGAAGGAGAGGAGAGTTCTGGGAAAAGGGTTTAAGGGGTGGGTATGAATCTGGCGTTCAGTGTGTCCTGGTCATCAAACCTAGACAAACCGCATCCCATGAAGCCGGGCACCCCTGGTTAATTATCAAACGTAGCAAACCACTTGGGGTGATCTATGCCGGGTGTGTTGGTTATCCAATGAAGGTACCCATTCCCGCCTCCAAAATTGAGTTAAGGTGTTTTGTTATTTTTTATAAATTTTGTAGGTTTTGTAGAAGTAATATAAATAAATATTATTTTTTCATATACCTACTTCGATTACTGTTTTTTATTTATTTATTTAACACGTGTTAACTGCTCGAATAATAAGCAAATAACAGTAAACAATCGATTTTTAACATGTCTAAAAACTGAAGATTCGGTTTCGGTTTCGGTGGAAAGTCCTGTTTCGGTCGCATACTAATAATGATAATTCATATCAATATTGATGGGTTATTTAAACCTCTTGAAATATTATTGGACTTTTCTATAGTAGTAGTCTGTAAGTATACCTACCAAAAAAAAAATATTTCAGGTTAATGATGCTTGGAGTAGAATAGCAGATAATATGAATATTCCACTAACTGAATTTAAAAAAAGAGTCATTAATGGCTACATACAGAATTCATCGCATCGCGCTGTACAAGTATATTGCAGTGGCCTCGCTAACGTCCATCTCCACCCAGCGACCAACGCAGCGGCCGAGCGCGTTGGGCCAATGTGGACTGGGGCCTTAACATTTTTTTTAAATTTCAAATAAGGAATTATACAATTTGTCTAAAAAAAGTCTCAATAATTCTTTTTTCAAATTTCCTTCAGGCAGGTAGGTACCATTGAAAAAATGCAAAAAAGTTCAAATAAACATGACGATTTCACAAAAAGGGACTCCAGTGAAAAATATTATGGCTTTAAAAAAATATGTTCATGTAGACCAATAAACGCTGATTTTGAATATATAAGTTTTATTTCATAATATTAAACGCAGAGTTTTTAAAAAATTATTAAAAAGTGCTTTTTTAAACCTCTCCTCAAAACACAGCGTCAAGTTGGCATTACTGAAATGGTTAACGGTGACGTCACTGTTAACCTGCTAACCAATTCACCGAAGTGTATCAAGATGTATTGACATTTGAAATCTACGCCTTACGCCACGAAAGACACGCACGCCATTCAACATTTCGTGTTTTTTGGTTATTTTCATACTGTTAAAGAGATTTAGATAAATAATAGTTATTGTGTTTATTGGAAACAATATTTAGGCTCTCAACAATTAAAATTATGACATAAAAGGGCTATATTTGAGGTTAAGCATAGTCATAAATAGGTCATATGTCATATTTGACATTTGGTTTACGATACATCGGTCGTATTTTCGAATTGTTTTTTACTAAAAGGGCTTTTTATACAAGTAATTACACAATCGTCATGATCAGTATATTATAAATACCAGTGTTTCTGTATGTGTTATACATAAAACAATGTACAGTCACGCCTGAACACAAAATTCGAGGCTTACGACGTCACTTGTATTTGCAATGAAAAAGATGATTTATTGTTTTTATATTGCACTTTGTTAAAATACAATAACAGTACCGGTGAAATGTGGACATTTTACCAATATTTTTCTATATTAAAAGCAGTTAATCTTGAATAAAAAACACACCTAAAAGTCATCCCAAAGCATTCCGCCGTTGATTTTTCTGGATTCTTCATTCAAACAGGGATGTTCTGCCCAAAAAAATTATTTCCCTAGATTTCGAAGTGAAATTTCCCTAGAATTTCACATTTACGCAATTACCTACGTAGCCACCAGATTGTATAACACTAATCCTGTTATATGTTAATTAATTGGGAAGATATCGGAATTTGGTAAATGTACTTATAATACTGTGCTTTTCCAAATAAAACACTTTTTGCTACGTGAAATAATAATTTAAAAGTACGAATACACTCACCACTGAATTCCAAATAACAAAAAAAAACACTTTGCACACTAAAAATCAACCGCAATCACCGATAAAACTGAACATAAATTTTCCCATTTACCCAGAGGTCCCATTTATGTTTTTAGATACATAATATCATTTTTAATTGTCAGTGTTAAAAATAACATTGCATGTAAGTACATGAACAATAATTAAGGTTCATAGGAATTCCAAAAAATATATATACGTATATAAAAATATATATATAAAATATATATAAAAAAATATAAATAATACCAGTAATATTGTCATATGTAATAAAAAAATTTGCCAGAGTTCGAAATTCCCTAGATTTTGTCCTGATTTCCCTTTTCCCTAAAAAATATTTTTCTCCCCTAGATCTAGGGAAATTTCCCTAGACATAACATCACTGATTCAAAATGACAACTTGAAAATAAATAAACTATCGGTGGGTGAAGACGTCACACAAACCACCATAGATACGGTGCTTTTCGTGGGGTCTTGGAAAATTAAAACTTTGACAATTATTTTAACTATTAAAACTAACTATAAAAATAAAAATAAAAGTGCAGTTATTTAAGTTTGAAGGTAAATTCATAAAAAAAATAAAAAAAAATTGGACAGGAGTTCTCTATTGAAAAAAGAATCTTTACCGAATCACAGTCAAAGTTAGCCACATAGTCAAAGGCCTGCTTGAATAATAAAGTGGATGCCGCAGATTTTCTAAAAAGTAAATGGAACGCACAAACAAATTTACAGATTTGAAAAAGGACTTCGCTAAGCTCAATCAATTAGGCAACAAAAAAGGATGAAATCAAACATTGTTTTTGGTAACTGCATAAAACAGAACATGGTAAAAAGAATAGGTTAGGTTAGTTATTTATCTATAGTGTTCTGTTTGTTACGGAATCATGTTTCCATACCTGATCAGCTCCCAAGAAAACGGTGTTATGCTCTCCACAGGCCTTCAGCACTTCAGCGCCCTCCTTCAGATCACAGGATGTGTACTTAATTCCTCGGAAGGTTTTAATAGCCTTGGACGCTTCTGTCACCAGCGCTGGCATATTTACTGGAATTCCATTAAAAAAGAGTTAAGGTAATAATTGTAATAGGATATGCATATATCATTCTAATGTGTTTTTATAGTAAATGTATTTACACATTTATTATATCTCGTATAACAGCTTTGGAACCACTTTCCCTGGTCAAAGAACCAAATTAATATATTTGAAATTTGATGTGAACCCAATTGGCAAAACAGGTTTATGAATACTGTCCAAAATTGTCTTAACTTTGTAATTTCTTTCAACATTGTCAGTAGGTATCAGTCTCCATTTTAATTTTAAAATAGTGTATTCGCTTGAAGAACATATTATAAAATTGGCCTTATCGTTATCCACCCTTCAAATCAATGGCTGAAAACATCCCCATCCCAAATCCATCCTTTGTTTGTCAAATAAAATTTAACAATTGAAAGCATCCCCCATTATTATTCTTAACCCTTAGGCTTCTAGCATATCCCTTTCAGCACTGAAGAAAAAAAAAAGTTTTTTTTCCAGAATTTTGTTATTTTTAGAATAATTCAATCCCATAAATGCACAGAAAAATATTGGAAAAATTCGGAAAATCCAATTTTCCGAGTAAACTCACCAGCACGATCGTGACGGTCAGGACTATCTTTATACAAACCAAGATAAATTTGTTTGTAGCAATGACTTACGAAAAAGAGTAATAAAACCAATTTATTTGTGCGAAATTAAGATTTATTATGTTTGAATACGAAAATAACTAACAACTACTTGGATTTAGTGTGAAATAATTTAAAACAGTGTTTATTTCGTGAAAGACACAGGTAGGTTTTACATTTTTCACATAAAATTTTCGTTTGGCTTTTACAATTTTCCATGCGACAAATTGTTGGTGTAATATTATCATCAAATATTGCCAAATGGTCATAACCGTCATATCTCCTATCTGTTACTGGCAGATTCACAGGCTTGTACTGTTTATTTTGGGTACGCTCACATTCTTCTTCGTTCAGATCCTCAGGTGACTTTCTTTTACGTTCTGGAGTTGTAGTAAGCGCTTCACCAACCTCCTAACGAAATTTCAATAATTCTACCGGCTTTTTATTTGCAGTTTTTTTTAATTCTTCGCGATACAACAACCATGAATTTACCAAAACTAAGTCCAAAAGGTGTATTATGGTTTTTAGGGTCCATTTTTTTGTTTTGATCCACGTACGGTAACACTCCATTAGCTGGTCGCAAATATCCGCACCTCCCATTAGGTTGTTATATTTTTTTATAATTTGGGGTGCCCGAACAGCAGCGTATGTCTTTGTGGATTTGTTCCACATCTTGACAGTCGAAAGGGGCTCAGCTCCTGTACAGTTTGACCCAATTAAAACTGTTTTTGCATCTCGCCATTTAATTAACGTGATATTCTCGTTGACAAGCTGTTGATGGTCTCCTTGTTGCATCAATTTATCAGGTTTTAATTTCAAACCTCTTTAACGGTTAGCATTAATAGTTCCCGTCCCATGAAAACCGATTTGAGCTAATTTTTCTAGAAGGGCGAGTGTTGTAAAATACCTATCGAAATATAGGCAGCTGTTAGGTGGTAAAGTTTGTGCTAAGCGCAGAACGACACCAGGACCTAGGCCTAACTCTCTGTTGGGAAGTGGAGTGGATGGTCCTTGATAGATTTCAAAATCTACCACTAGCCCACTAGAGGAGGCTACAACGAAGTTTTTTAAACCTGTAGGTCGAGGTTTGTTTCTAACAAACTGCCGAACAGGACACCTACCTGTGAAAGGTATCATTTTCTCATCTATTGAATAAGTTCTGCCAGCTCGTTCAAGACTAAGGCATGTCTTCCTGACAGCGTCAATAACTGGTTATACCTTCCACAGCTTGAGGAGTGACGGTATCGACAAAATGGAGGGAAGAATGCAGTAAAAAAAATCTATCTCGTGTTAATATCGGTGCAATAGATTCTTGTCTATATTTTTTATTCCAGTACATGTGAATTCGCGGGTAGGGAATACAGCCCGGTTCTACATCATCCAACACATCATCATTTTGATCGTCATTCTCTTCCACGTCTGGAATATGAGGAATGGATCTGTCCGCTAATAATGCGAGGGTATCAGCAACAAGGTCTTCATCCTCATTCGAATATCCTTCTATTTCCGAATCGTTTCCATCTCCAATAGCATTCAGGACAAAATTTTCGAATCCTTCATCTATCTTCGATATTTCAGGAATTTCACCTTAAAAAAAATTTAAAACATACTTCAATACAATTTTATTATGCCCAAACAGAGTTACAATGAATATCTGGTGTTATTAGTGAGACATTATCTCATTGAAAAAAAGAAAAATTATAACACTTCGCAAATATTTATCAGACAGAATTGGAATGGAATGTATGAGAATAAACCTGACCAGCACGCCCGTGCTGGTGTTAATATTTTCATTAATAAATAACACAATGCTGAATGTCATACTAAAAAAATAGAATTAACTCATTGATTAACATGTTAACTACAATAATAACACGGCGAAATACTTAAATAGTTTATATATTTGTATTTATAAATAACTTACGAGGCAGAGGTTGGCTCCGTTGTTGACGCGACATTTTGACAGTTTTTAATGATGCCCCTAGCGGTAAATTTTGGAAACAATGGCCAGTAGGGCTTAGACACAAGCCCGCACGGTCATTGTAGGCCGGAATACCAACGAAATTTAAAACCATTTTCGAGAAATATTTTTATAAACGGACCCGCACGATCGTATCAGCCAGTGCTGAAAGGGATATTCTGTCAGAAGGTCAAGAGTATTTTTGCTTTGTAATAAAATCCAAATAAATGGAATATTTCTAAACGTATCCGAAAACTGTTTTTGAAAGGTGATAACACTTTAAAATTTTATTAATAGAAATAAATATAATTTTTTTAATATATATTAATAGAAAAAGTTGAAAAATGGCTCACCTTACGTTTTTTTCTAACTAAAATTGTTGATAATAAAAACAAAAACACACACATACTCCCTCCACACAGCATCCCAGATGACATAGGCCCTGGGGGAAATTATTTTCCTCAAGGCCTCCTGTGTGGAGTTAATGTAAAAAAAAAAAAAAATTTAGGCAAATTTTTTATAAACGTTACTGTCACCTTACTTTTTTGCCATGATTTTTTTATTAATTAAATTAATTAAATTATTAAAATAATTAATAATTTTTTTTCTCAAATTGCAGTCAGAACCTTTGATTTCATATACATGTTCATTTTAATTCTTCTGTGGTTAAACTTAACTTTCTCTTTCTAACACCATCTAGATCAGTGATTCCCAAATTGGTCCAGGTGGACCCCCAGGGGTCCACGAGGGACTCGACGGGGTCTACGCTGGCGTGATAAAAAAAAGGGGGTCCACAAGTTGTAAGTGGGGGTCCACGAAAATTTATATAGTAAAGAACAAAAATGTTGGCTTGGCTGTACCTATCAATGTAGGCAGATAATAGACTACTCAAAAAAATTAAGGGAGCAAAAAAATCAATTTTTCGGTGATTTTTAACAGGATGTATTTCGGTGAAAAATGGTCGTAGGTTTTGGCGGCGGATGCGTCTGCCCACCTGCTGTTGACCTTTTCATCTCCTTGAGCTTTGACCTTTTCATCTCTCAATCCATCGCCTTTCACCGCAGTTTGGGGGATGGATTCATACGTCTGTAACTCCTGGGCACACTGACCCCCAGATTCCTACCCACCCCTCATACCTTTTTCCTTCCCACGACTTCCTCTCCTTCCTTTCCCTTAAAAGACCCTCCACACAGCATCCCCAAAGATGATATAGGCCCTGAGGGGAATTATTTTCCTCAGGGCCTCCTGTGTGGAGTTAATGTTAAAAAAAAAGAAACGGGCAGTCCGTCTGATAGATTCTCCTAATTTAACAACTGGACTGCAATCTTTAGAGCAGAGTTTTGGGAATGTGGTAGAAATGTAGCAGCAGGGGGTCCACCGAAACCAGTAAAATTTTGAAAGGGGTCTACGAGAAAAAAAAGTTTGGGAACCTCTGATCTACATCATATATTTCTCACCATGACAATGTAAGTAAGGGAGACACAATGTTCCTAAAAGCAAACGTAGCCTGATCATTCCAATGTTTATATATAGTGTTGATACTCACTGTGGACACTGGAGAAGCCAGGGTTGTGGTAGTACAGGAGGGGTGTGTTGGGAGCCTTTTTCCCAATGATCTCCAGGTAAAACACAAGGTCAGCTACATTGGCTGGCTTGAAAAACAACTCGGGCAAAACTAGGATTGAATCGGCGCCGAAGTCTTCAGCGTGCTTGGCCTGAAATTAAGAATCATCTTTGTTTATCAATGTTTCTTACGACAGCTAAAACTATTTCTGCAAAGTTCATCAGACTAGTATTCATAAGCAGCATGATCGGCCGAGCATGATGTCACAGGAGCATTTCTGTATGCATATCTACCGGACAGATCCATCCATAAATACGGTAGATATGCGTTCAGAAATGCTACTGTGATGTCACGCTCGCCCGCACTGCCCGCACATGCTGCCTGTAGAACAGTAACACAGCAGGTAAAATTGCAGACCTGCTAGATGATTAGGCAGTGAAGGACTCAATAAAATCAAAAGATGCAAGTTAATTCCTTTATTTAGTTTCTGTTATCAAACAAACCATTAAAATGTCAAGAAAGATTGCAGTGTAAATACCTCTAGCTTTAAATAATAAGATTGTATGCATAGATTATTAAATAATTTGCTATTACATTTTTCTTTTCACATTCTATTACTTTTTCTTTTTTTAAACAAATATTTAATATTTATTCAAATACCGACAATGTCATCAAGAGACAACAACTGAGAACGAAGCTAGCAAACTGAAACTAAAACAAGATAATATAATTTACACAAATTTGTAATCAAATCTTTAACCTTCTGAAATGACATTTACTTTTGAAAGGTTGATAAAACATTAAAAAAATACCCACTCAATTAAGATTAAATCATTGATATCTTATATATAGAAATCTCATGTCACGGTGTTTGTTGTTTTTTTTTTACATTAACTCCACACAGGAGGCCCTGAGTAAAATAATTTCCCTCAGGGCCTATGTCATCTGGGATGCTATGTGGAGGGTCTTTTTGAGGAGAGGAAGGAATGAACATTGGTCTTGAAGAGACCCATGTTGTAGGAAGGAGGAAACACAGAGGCCGGCAAATCATTCCACAGCCGAGCTGTTGAACACAAGAACGAGTCGAAGACACGACCCGTTCTCATGTGACAAATGTCAACCGTGTACAAATGTTGGGCACGCATTTGGCGTGTTTCCCGACTATGCACCGGTGCCGAAGGGATCAATGATGCTAGTTCCTCGGAGTATCTTCCATTGTAATACCGGTAGAACAAGGATAGCATTCCCACCCGACGCATGTGCTCTAAAGATTGCAATCCGTCTGTTAAGATGGGAGAATCTATTAAACGGACCGCCCGTTTCTGAACAGAGTCGAGGGTATTTTTCAGGTATTTTGGAGCTCCAGACCAGAGGTGGCTGCTAAATTCAACCGTGAGGCGCACTTGTGATTTGTACAGGGTTAGCAGTTGTGTACTATTAAAGTATCTGCGGGCCCTGTACAGTATGCCCAGTTTTTGGAAGGCTATGAGTCGAGGGTATTTTTCAGGTATTTTGGAGCTCCAGACCAGAGGTGGCTGCTAAATTCAACCGTGGGGCGCACTTGTGATTTGTACAGGGTTAGCAGTTGTGTACTATTAAAGTATCTGCGGGCCCTGTACAGTATGCCCAGTTTTTGGGAGGCTATGTGGTCATACTATGTGCTTGACCGATTTTTATGAAATTTTTTATGTATATTTGGTAAGTATGAAAATAGGCTTTAAAGTATATTTCATACAGCTAGGTGATTAGGGTGTCCCTATACAGAAAAAAAATTCTACTTTTTTGACAATTTTTTTTTTGTATTTCTTTTTTATTTGGCATTAAAAATACCCATAACTCCAAAATTTAACCCTCCCACCCCCACCCTGCCATTTCTTAATCGCGATTTTAGGATTTTTGTATGAACAAATTTAACCGTCTTTCGTATTTCAAACAGAATGAAATTATTTATGTTGTTGAATGACAGAATGCGCTACGTCCGCCTCATAGAACTTTCATCCACACATGCACGAGAAGCGTCGCGTCATTTTGATATTTTATTCGGCATCAGGTTCTCGCGTGGGCAACCCATCGTGCTTATTTTTTAATTTTTTATTTTATTTTTTTCTTTGTTTTACAGTTTTTTAGAGAAAAATGTGTCCTTACTGGGGTACCCCGTTCTAAGGACATACTGTACAAGTTTTCTTGTTTGAATTATAAGTAAATACCTGTCAGAATATTACAGAGGAAATTATGATGTTAAATCTAAAAGAAAGTACAAAACAAGCATTCTTTGTAAGGTTGCAAAATTTTATGTATATTCTTCCTTCCAATGTCCATAATCCATATTTTTATGCTTCTTTTGGAGGCGGTTATTTTTTTATAGTTTTTATTGCAAGAGGGAGTAAATTAAATAATTTTATAGAGAAGTATTGCATATTTCTTTGTCCAAAAGTCGTTTTAGTTATAGGTTGGTGGAATGTATGTTGTAATGTAGATCTTGTGAATCGGCCCGAGTTTGTCTGTGTAAAGTTATCCTGATTTGAATGCGTACATTAGAATATCTTTTGTATATAATTGTTTCAGTGACATTAAATTCAGCGCTTTTAAAACATAGTCTGTAGGGTTTCTGATGGGTACTCTAAGTATAATTTTCAGAATTGCCCTTTGTGCTATGAGGACTGGTTTTATAGTGGAATCGCATGAGCTTCCTCATCCGATAAGACCATATTGTAGTTGAGATTGGGCTAAGGCATAATAGATTTTAATTAGCTGTTCTTTATCTAAAATGTTTCTTATTGTTTTGAAAAAAATAGGTTAGTTTTTTAAATTTGTTGCTCACATTTTCCACTTGGGAGTTCCAATTTAAGTTTTGATCAATAATTATTCCAAGGTATTTTGTTGTTTGTATTTCATTCAATTTTGGACAGTTGCAAGGAATTTCTCGGTTCACGTTTATACATTCTTTATGAATTTTTATGTTTAGGTTGTATTGAGGTTATCTGTCTGTTTGTTGTGGATTTTTAAACGACTTCAAAAAGGAGGAGGTTCTCAATTCGACTGTATTTTTTTAATTTTTTTTTTTTTTATGTTTGTTACCTCAGAACATTTGACTGGGTGAACCGATATTGATGATTCTTTTTTTATTTGAAAGCTGGTGCTTCCCGTGTGGTCCCATTTTAATTTGGTCCAGTTCCGACAATGGCATCCATGAGAAAATCATATAAGTCTTAAATTTGCATTAAGTATGTGCGCGACAAATGGACGAATAACTCAATATCACGCCAACCGATTTCGATGATTCTTTTTTTATTGGAAAGGATGTACTTCAAGGGTAATTTGATGAGAGTTTGGTTAGGTTCTGATTATCGGATCCATGACAAATTAATGAAACTCGGCCGAATCTCTTAATTTGACCCTAATGTCGTTATGGTCAAATTATGTCTGTCTCATATGAGCAGCACGTTTAGTAGGTTTACCCATATTCAGACAAATTAGTTAGTGTACTTCAGATTCACTAAAAATCAAAAAATAAACAAAATTTTTAACAAAACAAAAAAACGACTTCAAAAAATGCACTAAAAAGTAGAAAAATAAATTTGTATTCTTCTACAACTTCATAATCAACTTACTTTTTCTAATCATCAATATGTAAGTACGATTGTTATTTTTGGAGTCGGTGTCAGCAAGTCGCTTGTGCGACACAAGCACATCTAACCTATAACTATGTATGTAGTTACAAACCTACCTTGACTGACACCGACTCCAAAAGTAACAATCATACCTACATATTGATGATTAGAAAAAGTAAGTTGATTATGAAGTTGTAGAAGAATACGAAATTATTTTTCTACTTTTTAGTGCATTTTTTGAAGTCGTTTTTTTGTTTTGTTAAAATTTTTGTTTATTAATTTAATATATTTAGTTTTTGTATCATTTAATGTTAGCGAATTTGAATCAAGCCATTGTTTTACCCGATTCATCCCTTTTTCAGCTTTTTCAAATACAGTCTCCCATGACTTTCCATGGAAGAGAAGGACTGTGTCATCTACAAAACTAATGACTGAGCCGCGACAGTTTAGATCATGGGTCAGTTTAGAACCTGAGGCGTCTTGGTTCGGCCCGCAAGATTCTCGCCGTAACGTACGTGATGGACGATATCATACAAATACAGTCTCCCATGACTTTCCATGGAAGAGAAGGACTGTGTCATCTACAAAACTAATGACTGAGCCGCGACAGTTTAGATCATGGGTCAGTTTAGAACCTGAGGCGTCTTGGTTTGGCCCGCAAGATTCTCGCCGTAACATATGTGATGGACGATATCATACAAATACAGTCTCCCATGACTTTCCATGGAAGAGAAGGACTGTGTCATCTACAAAACTAATGACTGAGCCGCGACAGTTTAGATCACATAAATCATTTATATACATCAGGAATAAAATCAGGCCTAAGACACTGCCTTACGGGTTGCGGGAATCCATATTGGATTTGTGTTGGTTGACTTGATTCATTTTGAATCCTGACTAGCCGTAACCTTTCTGACATGTAGCTTTTAATGAGGTTTAGTTCAAGGCCTGAGATTCCAATCTTTTTGAGTTTTTCTAGAAGATATGTGTGATCAATTGTATCGAAGGCTTTACTTAGATCAAAAAATATTCCGATACACTTATTTCCGTTATCGAGACTATGTTTTATACTTTTTACAATAGAGGCGATGGCATCTTTGTGTTGGCTAAAGACCAAAGACGGACTTGGCTAAAGACAAACAAAAAATATCGTACACTCAATTGCTCTTTGAAATTCATATTGATTTTCTTTATTTCATTTTCCTACTTTAGTTGGTGTTTTTTTGTTTTAATCGGCGGTCATCGTCTACAGCTTTCCATTCCTCGTTCTGTCAAAGATCCCATCCCCACACACTTACAATACATTCGTTATTTTTTATTTAACAACCAAAATATTCACTAGAAATAATTTATATGGCAGAACAACGTTTGTCGGGTCAGCTAGTATTATTATAGATATTAGGCGTATCTCTACTGTGCATTATTTGGAATTTACGTTTTGCAGATTATTTGATTTCGCATGGAATCCAACCGTATTTTGATATTTTTTAAGACTTCTAAATCTTTCATTTCTAAAAGAATGGCAAAATTTAAAATGAAACGGGCAAAAGTTCAACAGTAATATCACATTAGAGATCAAAACATGCCAGAGGTTGAAATGCAGGCATTGGCCCAAATCAGAGAAATTCGTAAGGAGAGGAAAGAGCCCTTTACTCAGCATTGCTTTGATGTCATAGTCTAAAGAAGTACTCAGTGAAACTTACCAGATCTTTGACATCAGCCATGGGTGCTCCTCCAACCTGCACCATGACGTGGATCCCTAGAGTGTGGGCCTCCTTGATCCAGGCCTCTGTGACCTGCTTGCGTTCGATTACGCTCATGCACATCCCTTCACCACTTGTCCCGTTCACTATTAAATTTTAAATCAATTCATTAATACTGAAAATATATCATTGTATTAGAATGAAGACTGAAACTGTTCAAATGTGTAGAATCAATGCATGCGAAGAGTAGTAGACACAATAAGGAACTCCAGTGAAAAATATTTTGTCTTAAAAATAATTAGATTCTGATTATCTAAGTTTTATTATATACGTATTGTTATACATAGAATTTATAAGTCGTAATTTAAAAATGCATAAAACATCATCACATTAAAACAGCCTGATGGTTGGTACGACTGAATCTGTCGATTCTGACGCCACAGGTCTCGGAACCAGTCCACATGTTGGTACACATTTCATTCTGGTTTTGTATGGAGCGGGATTGGTTTATTTATGTATAGAGCAGTCAGAGCAGTCAGAGCAGTACAGAGATTGAGCCGGTGAACCTTGGGTTTTGTTTGTATTTAAAAGATTTAATTTTTGTTGTTTCACAGTATCGACAGAATTGAAACATTATTTAGGCTTTCAATAATTAAAACCCGGACGAAAATCGATTACATTCAGATAATCTTAACATGTCTAGTTGATACAGAGATGATTAATGTATTCTAGTGTAATACTGACTATGTAAGTGAAAAATTTCGTGAAATAAAAGCTTCTAAACATTATCTTATTACATGTGGAAGGTCATAGTGTGCTATAAAAAATACCTTTTTAATTAATTATGTATGGTAAGTTTCAGACTGGTCGAGGTTATGATCATGTCATATTTGAAATTTTCTTTACAATAAACTCTAACATTGATTGTATTTTCGAATTGGTTTTCAGTACGAGGGGATTTTAATATCATATTATAAAAGTCGTCATAATCAGTGTAGTATGATGAATTTTGTAAAAATGTAGATTTCAGAACGCTGATAAATTGTTTATCAGATGCGTTCATGGACATATTTTTGCACTTTGGTAGAATACAATAACAGTAGTGATGAGATGCTAACATTTAACCCAGTGTTTTTCAATATTAAAAAATGGTTAAACTTAAGAATAAAAAGTGTCTCTGGTGACGTCACACGGACAATCACAGAATTGGTGCGGTTTCGGGAGACCCGAAAAATTAAAACTGAAAATTATCTCAATAACTATTAAAACTAACTGGTGATGAAAAAAATATATAAAAAAAATAGTTAAATAGGTTACGTTAGGATAGGTTATGGGTTATTTCACAAAGCTTTTAATGACTTTTCAAAGAGGTGTTGAGTTGAGTTGATCCTGCGTTGTCATGGAACCACTTATCTGCGGTTGGTGAATAAAAATAGGGTAAAATTTCCATACTCCGCTTACTTTTTAATGTGCACAAATTATAAGAGCGCCCTTGAGGTATTTTCTCACAAAAACAGCGCCACAGGAATGATCCAAACATTATTATTATTTTTTCAGGCATATTTAGAATTAAGATGAATGTGAAATGACGTGAAATCCTATTTAGATATATTTTGATTAATCTTTACGATGAATCGGCTTACAGTATGAACTTCAAAAAATATGCTACGGATAAATCGAAGCGTTTATTAGCTTTTCTATGTATTGGAATTACAATAAAATTATTATTTACGTAACAAAATATATAAGCGTAAACCACCAAAAAAAATGTTTTTTCATGACTTAACTATGAAGTAATACACGAAATAATTTTTAAAAAATACCCCTTTATGGCTAAGACTATTTTTGAGGTTTTCCATGTTCTAACTTTTTTTCGTTCTTATAAAATTATGCTCAAAATAAATAAAAACCACTTTTTCGCTTACTAGCCTCGTGCAAAAAGACGCTCGATTTTAAAATTTTGCAGGCTAGAGATTCGAAATATTTCTAGCGTTTATATTCCTCTTAAGCGGAGTATGGAAATTTTATGAAAAGTGGAATGTAATAACTTACAGAGGATGCCTTTAATTCCATAAAATTTTATGAAAAGTGGAATGTAATAACTTACCGAGGATGCCTTTAATTCCTTGTTTATAGAGAAAATCCACATATTTAGGGATCACACTGAGATTGAGGGAAAAGTCGGCATTGAATGGGGTCAACACTGGTGGCATAAGCCCACGGAAAGCAAAATTAGCAAACTGAAATAAAATAAAAAAGTTGAATTACAAAGAAAATACTACTTATATCTATTTCAACTGTAAAAAATAACTAAACCAGCCGAGCGATTCTATATCTTTTGTGGAATCGTTATCGAGATAACGGACGTGATCTCCTGTCAGATTTGTGTGATTTTTACATATTTACTGTCACATAGTTTAGATCATTTTAAACATGAATTCCTGCAAATATGCATGATTATTTATTCATTTAATGTACATTGTACATAGAAAAAGCAAATAAATCACACAAATCTGACAGAAGATCACGTCCGTTATCTCATAACGATCCCACAAAAGATATAGAATTGCTCGGCATATTAATAAAAGTTTAATTTCAGTTATGAAAACATATTTAATTGCTTTTATTTAATCACTAAAATAATCTACAATCAAAACAAGTTATTTTGTGATATCAAATTGCTGCTTTTAGGTCATGCATATTATTTAGATTTATAAAATTTTAAAAGAAAGCTTACCATTTTGGATATATTTGACACTTTGTGGCATGTGCAACGAGCCACACTTCCAACATAAATGACAAGAGACAAGGTCTTACTAAGAATGAAAACAAATAATGATCACATGACTTTGATTACTGTGACCATTAATTTATTATTCTGTTGGTAGCTGATATCAAGTAATTTCAACAGCACACAATGTAGATTTCTGGGTGGTTTGGTATATTTATGATTTCTACAATAAAAATGAAGATGACAAGTGATTACCAAATAATGATGATTAATAAATTAAATCTTGATTGATGCCATGTAAGCCACATAGTCAATTTAAGTGTTGTTTAAACTTTTCATATGAAAACTGATGTTGCTCCATCCATCAAGGAATCAAATTATAGAGCAACTTTGAATAGGTCTGACTGAGTAGGTACACCAGCTGACAGTCCCCTGGGTCTTTGAATGCCTAAATTTATTAGACTAATTATTTTGTTGCTTATAAGCCGTCCAACATCAAAACGATGTCTACCTTCTTAAAACAAATTAATGTAGCGAAACTATTTAATATGATAGGTGAATTAAAAAAAATACGGATGTTCTTAACCGCGTTACAAGAAATAACTCGACCGATTGGCGCTTTAAACAAAATATTATATTTTTATAAACTCGTCAACATTATTGTGAGGCTAAGGTTATACTTTTTTCCAGATTTTTTGAATAATGATAAATAAAATCTAATACCTATTTGGTATAAAATATAATATTGCAAAAGGAAATACTTACACCTTTTTTTACCAGGAGATCTTATTTACACAGTACATACTCTTACCATGATGCTGTGCCCCTGTACTTTTGGACGCACATTTCTACTAATGCGTAATCACCTAGTGTAACTTACCCATCGTCCCTTAGCAATTATTCAATTCCCCTCACCCCAATTTACACTTTTTTAGGGATTCTCTTCACTCGGTTGTAGTGTCATATTATTCCTAATAAGGGAACGTACCCATACTACGTGACCAACTTTTTGCAATTTTTAACCCCCCCCCCCCCCCCCGGTGACCGAAAACCTAAGCAACTCGCCGCTCATTTGTATGGAGCGTGACATTTTGAAGACCCCCCCCCCCCCCAAACATGTCACGTAGTATGGGTACGTTCCCTAATATGATTGTTTTAACGTAATGCGTGGTCTTCCTGTTGTAATAAAAGCAACCAAAAAGAAGCTATGAAAACAGGTGATAAGATAAGTATTTATCTAACATCTCTCATAACATAAATTAGAGGCGGTGCTAATGTTCTGCAAACACATCATTAGATTACATTATTATTTTATTCCTAAATGTAGGTGCAGTGATAGGTACCTACTGATAGTGCAATATAGTCAATGTACTTTACAGAAAATTAGTTAGATTGAATGTGAAGATAGAAGGTAATAATACGAGTATGTAATAGATATTAAAAAAAACATGGTTGGGGTTATTTTTGTGGCAGAAATCACTAGTCATTCAAATGAAAATATTTAATAAAACACCTTTATTCAATAACGTCATTGCCTTTATTACGAAAATGCAACATTTTAATGCTTCGGTTCAGTTCATTCTTCAATCTGAGCAGCATGGGGGCAGGTAAAATTACATTTTTCACTGAGCGTAGCAAAGTCCTGTTTTAACTCAACAGTTTTGCATTTCATCTGTCTTTAAATTTATTTTTGCATTCTGTTTCCGTTTTCGAAAATCTGCTGCATCTATTTTGTAATTCAAGCAAGCTTTACTTTGACTATACTAGTACAGTTTGTTGTACATGACATCATCATTCTAGTATCTTCTGTCTTTTTTCGTTTTCAAATAAGAAGTGTGAGAAGGAAGGGGACGACGTATGTACGAGTGCGAAATAGATGGCTAACTTTGACCATGGTTCATTAAATACTCTTTTTCCAAATTTGAAATCGTTGTTTATTTGGACTTTCTTCTTCGCATTTTTTTCAATATTATGGTACCTACCTCCCTGAAGAAAGTTTGGTAAATATTTCCCTATCGAGTCCACACTCAAAACACACGTTAAAAAATTAAAACAAATTGTACTAGGTAGATAATGGTTAGTAATAAGTAATTCAGTAACCTGAATTGAAAAATATTGTGTTTTAATGTGTTTTTTTTTTAAATTTTAAAATGCGAAATGTCGTTTTTCAAGGACCACCATGTTAATTACAACGATGAAATACTCATTTTTAAAAGAAAAAATTACTTTCTGTCAGTTAGACAATAATAAGTACGAATTGCAATCTTCGGAAATGATAAATAATGCGTATTAATCATTATTTTGTTCGGTTTCATAAACACGAAAAATACGCAAGACGTTTGCCGTCGTAATTAAAAACATGGCATTCCTTGAGAAATGACATTTTGCGTTTTAAAGATAACAAAATAACCATTAAAATGCAATATTTTTCAATTCCGGTTACTGAATTACTTATTACTAACTGTAATCTACCTAGTACAATTTGTTTTAATTTTTTAAAGTGTATTTTGAGCGTGGACTCGATAGGGAAATATTTACCGAAAGTTTGAAAAAGGGATTGTCATTGAGATACCAATGTTTTTTTGGCCAGATTGTAAATTTCTTGTTTGAATTTTAAAAAAGTTACATAAAATATTTGGTTTATAATTAAAAGGTAGGTATTTACTTAAGTACCTAGTTACAAATCTTGTGATTTCAGTGGAAATTTTGGTTTTGATCCCAGAATATTTTAAGGATGTCTTTTCACAAGTTTTCTAGTGGTGGTAAATAGAAGAAAAATGATTTTGAAGAAATTTCCACTAAGTAAATGCATTGTTTCAGCCCTAACATTAAAACTGGCTTACTCCATCACACTCCATCTTGCCCAACAATCTTTTAATCGATAACCTATTTATAAATTGTTATTACGTCATAATTAAACAAGATAATATTAAATAGTTATCAGAGTTACAATCTTGGCTATCAAAATAACTCGTCATAGTCAGGTTCGATATAGTTTGGGTTCAACAAGAGCTACAAAACGGTGATAATTTTTTTAATGGATTTTCCCTGAATAAAGACATACAACTGTTAGGTTTTTAGGGTGAATAAGGAACTCCAGTGAAAAATATTATGGCTTTAAAAAAATATGTTCATGTAGACCAATAAACGCTGATTCTGAATATATAAGTTTTATTTCATAATATTAAACGAAGAGTTCTTAAAAAAATATTAAAAAGTGCATTTTTAAACCTCTCGTCAACACACAGTAAAGTTGCTATTACTGAATGGTTAGTGCTGACGTCACGCATCACCAGTCATTGTATTGAAATCTTTGATTATGTAGGTATGACATAAGCCATCAGTATTAACAACATTTCATGTTATTCGTTATTTCACACTGTTTATAGAGATTTAGTTGTTATGTTTATTGTAATAATTTTTAAGCCTAAATAATTCGGTATCAAAAATAGAGGTATCTCTATTAGTTTATTTCTATTATTTAAAATATTGAAAAACTACTGCACAAAAAAATAGTAATGCTACTTCTAGGGAGAATGCTTCGAATAACAGTATTCAAAATGGCGGCACTTGATCATCTGATTGCCCAATTATATAGTAATTTTTCAGGAGTGATGACGTCACACGATTCATCGTACATACGGTGGTCTTAGGGGGATCGTGAAAAATTAAAACTTTGACAATTATTTTAACTATTAAAACTAACTCTAAAAATAAAAATGCAGTTATTTAAGTTAGAAGGTCATTATTCATTAAAAAAAAATTGGACTGGAGTTCTCTATTGCCTAATTAAAAAAAAAAAACTTTTAGGTTAAGAAAATTTGGTAAATATGCAGTTAGTCAACCTCACGGATAATATGGAACGTTCGTGTTGTCGAAGTTTGATGCACGGATAATACGGAATGTTCCTTTTTTAACTAATATGACATTTGTCGGAAGTACCAATCTTATAAAATAAATTCTCTAAAATAAACTCGCATTTCATCATAATTTTAAAAAACACCCCAGGTTTTGAATGGTTTGTTTGGCAAAGCAGGGTTTGTCTAGCGGGTTTGTGTAATTTTTCTAATACATTTCTTTCCATGTTCTACTGTTATAAAATCAGGGACAAACTTGTCAATACTGCATTCACTTTGTTTTACGCAAAAATATTTTTTCTATGATTGGCAGCATTGATTAATTGTCTATGAAATGTTAAAATAAAACTGATGAATAAACAATGGCATTACCGCGTGAGTGAATTAATTTTAACAAAATTAAAATGCATATTTTTAGGTCTCCCCCGACATAAATACTCACTTTTCGTAATAATAAAGCTAAATCTAACTGTTAGAATAAAAAATATTCCGTATTAAAGAGTAAGCGGTTTTGCATAAATAATGAAAATTTATTTAATTTTATCGTTGGGTATTTTCCAAAGATATTGAAATACAAAAGAGATGTATTTCAATATCTTTGTGCGCGCGACTGTCGGCAGACTACTACCTAATCGGAGTAGTTTGCATACGAAAAGAATTCGTTCATTTTTTTAAGGTGTGCATTAGTATTGGTTAACAATATAGTTTGAATATGGAAAGAATTCGTTCATTTAGTTTATTAGTTAATTGGTACACAATATCGGCGACACCCGGAAGAGCAGTCCCACCAAGTAAAAACTGCGGATAGCACATCTCTTATATTTCAATATCTTTGGTATTTTCACTGTTTTTTTATTATCTGTATTTTTATGTTGGCAAACTTTCTATACGACTTTTCTTTCTATAAACGCTGGTGAAAGGCGTTTTACCAAACATTGGCGTTTTCTATGTCATAATGAAGTTGTAGCCAATTAGAATTGTTGCGGAATATGCAGTTTTCAAATCAATAATTATTAATGAAAATATTAGAATTACACTTTAGTACAATGATCAGAATCAGAAATATAAACTTTATATTTCCCACACATTTTTAATGGTATTTTTTTTTTTTTTTTTTTACAGTGAATACCGCACAAGAATCTCAACTGCTCCCGTCTGGAGCCAGTGAGACTATGGCATCCCCAATTATTCAAAGTCTGTGAAAATACCCCACAGAAAGGATAGCCCACCACACAACTCTGACACAGCACACACTCCTTGCTTCACTTACATCACAAATACTCTTCTATTATTCTAATTATTGGCCTGATATATGACACGACAGAAGTATTTGATTCATTTGGTCGTGCCATGTCTTCCTCGGGTGTCTTTTTAACTGAACGAAAATAAAACAATTCACCACCGATCAGTCAGAAACCGTAACCACGTTTGCTGCCTGAACGGAGGCAAAATATGTACAGCTAAAAGTTTTTATTTATTAAATAATAATTTTCAGATTGTAACAACAATATAAGATCTAATACAATTAAGTAAATAGAATCCGTGAAAAAGGTTTTCCTATTTTCTACTGAAGACAGGTTAATCTATAAATTAATTCACAAATGCATTGCCACATTTTATCACAATTTTAAGGCCATACAAAAAGACATCTCACACCGCCACCATTTTCTTTCATTAAAAATTAAGTGAGGTTATGTATTACAACAATATTTTTGACAAATTTACATTGTATGTGACAATTATTACTATTTACACTTTTAATAGGATCTGTAAAGTGAACGGACTACTATGTTAATAATAATTATAAATTCTGATATGATTATTGTCGAATATACAAAAGAAAAATCACTCTAAATTCATTAGATTTAATAACAATGAATACTATTTAAACTATGAATATTTTATATTGAACTGTAATCACTTTATATGAAATCCCTAACTCAATAAAAAATAATATTTGAGACACAAACCAAAGGGAAATCAATAAAAGCCAAAAGTTTTAATATTAAGCAAAATTAATCTTTAGAGAACAACTATTGAGTTAAACATCTTATTTACATCAATTTTTGTTGTTATGGCATGAGTTTCAGTTAGTGAATTCGAAATCTGTCATGATTATAATAATTGATATAAAATGAAATCATGATAAGAAGAATCACAACAATTTGTAATTAAAATCAGAATTCATTAAAGATGGCGTCAATAATAATATCGTTGGTATAAGAATAAATAATCAAAAGCAAAAAGGTTAGTTGACACGACCGATAAAGTCCTATCTCAGAAATAAAAACATTTTGATACTAATTAGGGTAATTGTTGGTTGCGTCCAATAGCCCTTTTGCCCTTCACATTTCAATGTGCGGAATAGTCAATCATTATAAATAAAAATAATGTGATTAATGGCATAGTTTATACAGGACTGCTAAGTGAAAAATCATCCGGAAGAGCTTGCATATTGGTGTTTAAAAATGTTGCTACTGCAGATCGTAACATAACCGTAAAAATAATTCTGAAACATCGAGGTATAACATATAAGAGTGTTGCGAAAAATGGGCTAATTGGCATCTTTGAGACTTCATAGGCTTCAGTCGTTTCGAATGCTATCTGGGTACGGGTCTCCAGCGATAACTGCAAAAAGCCAACATGTACGTTAAGATACTGTATAAATTGTTATGGAAAATATAGAAAAGGCGATGGTGTAACTTTCATCAGGGGGCATACATTAATTACGTGAGCTCAAAGAGGGGGAGGGGGGGTCAAGATTGGAAGAAAAACTTCTCACGTAATTAATGTAAGCCTCCTTAGTAAATAAAGCTTTACCATAAACAATATTTGTGTAGAATGGCTCTTTTCATTCGTTGAGCGGTCGGAAGGATTCACACCTCATCGACAGTTGCCTCGCGGGAACAAAGTTTTACAGAGATTTAGCAAGGAACGCACACTCCATTTTTATACAACTAAATGTTCTGAAGTGACATTGACAATAGCAATAATCCTACATTGGTATAAACTAAACAAATGTACATTAAATGACAATGGAAACAAACAACATTATGGTTTTCTTGTCTAATAAATTGTGCACGTCCCTATGGATTGAAGATTTCTTGGCATTCATTCACATATTATTACAGTTTTTTTTAGCAAAACAAATAAAAATTTGTCTCAATGATCGCAGAATGGGAAATAGCCCACACAAAATGCACCGAGATCATATATAATTATTAAACAGTTTATTGTTTTATGCATTCATTCTTACAGCTTACAATTTCATGAACATTAATAATGACATTTCAGACGGTAGTGATTACAAATTATAATTTATTACCAAAAATGTTTATAATATTATCCCTGATTTAGTTTTAGATTAGCTAGTTCTTTTTAATGAAAAAATATTCAGATATAATACAATACTTTCTCGTTAATCCGCCAGCCCAAAAACAGGATAAGTATCCAATTAGCGAAAGCGGCAGATAATAAATATGTAAAAAATATGCTAAAAATTAAAACAGGTATTTTGTAAAAACAAACGAACTATCGATCTTTCGTAAAAATTCCATTTTTTTGTCGGATAGTTGTCAGATAATCGAGCGGCGTATTACCGAGAGAGTACTGTACACACATTCATATTTAAAAAAATCTTATTTAACCCTTTGGACATCTAAATCAACTAAAGTTGCTTGAATCTATTTTTCCTTTAATGTGCAGCGCACAATCTGTTAATAACATAATCGTAAGGGATAAGAGGAACATTTTAGGTTATTTAGCGTATCCAAAAGGAAATTACATCCAACGTCTTCTTAATGAATTATAAGACAGGCAGCTTCTTCTGGCCGCCGGCAGATATTAACGACTTGATGTAATTGAGAAGTACGGTCACTCGAGAGCGGGGCACAGAGTCCTGCCAGAGCCCAGCTCGGTGAGCCATGGCACGGCTCTGCGCCCGCTGCAGCAGCTCGGCATCGGACCTTCGCTGCAGGATCCAGGGCACCAGGAACCACCTCGAGTCCCCCTTGGGCGGGACGCGAGCCACCTCGGTCGAGATGACACCCAGGCCCAGCTCCACCAGACGTTCGCCAACTCGTAACTCTTCAATTTGCAGTGTCTTTTTTTGTTTCTTCTTTGGGTCAATCTGAAAATAATACATTCAAATTGGTAATGGTAATAAATATTTCCAAAAGTATTTCGCATTACTTTTACTGCTTGTCTGCCCGAGATTTCAAGCTCTTTATTTATTTTTAAACAATCGAAAATTATGATGCCTCGTATTCTTTTTTTTTGCAGCTTAATCGATATTTCAAATCTCCCTAGCTCGTGTGATGGAAAAGATGTTGTGAGCTGAAAATAGCTGCGATAATCTAGAAATTCAAGACACACTAAACTGTTAAAATTTAATGCCGCCAAAACTTACTGTTTAACCTGTTAAATGTCGGGTGGTTTTACCTTGGAAATCACCGTGTTGCTTTCTGATCAAGTATCCATATAATAAGCAAAAATTTTAACAAAACAAAAAAACTATTTTATTTTTTTACTTTTTAGTGCATTTTTTGAAGTCGTTTTTTTGTTTGTTAAAATTTTTGTTTATTTTTTGATTTTTAGTGAATCTGAAGTACACTAACTAATATGTCTGAACATGGGTAGGCCTACTATACATACGTGCTGCTCATATGAGACAGGCATAATTTGATCATAACAACGTTAGGGTCAAATTAAGAGATTCGGCCGAGCTTCGTTAATTTGCTCCGAAGAATTGAAGAGTTCCGTTACTTTGTCATGGATCCGATAATCAGAACCTAACCAAACTCTCACCAAACTACCCTTGAAGTACATCCTTTCCAATAAAAAAGAATCATCGAAATCGGTTGCCGTGATATTGAGTTATTCGTCCATTTGTCACGCACATACTTAGCGCAAATTTAAGACTTATATGGTTTTCTCATGGATGCCATCGTCGGAACTGGACCAAATTAAAATGGGACCACACGGGAAGCACCAGCTTTCAAATAAAAAAAGAATCCTTAATATCGGTTCACCCAGTCGAAAGTTCTGAGGAAACAAACATAAAAAAAAAAGAAAATAAAAAATACAGTCGAATTGAGAACCTCCTCCTTTTTGAAGTCGTTTAAAAACAAAGGAATTCATTTTTTTTCGATTGTTTTCTGTTTACGTAAGAGGCTTTTCCAGAATAGCTAACTAACTAAAAAAAGTTAATTTTTCGAAGAAAACTTCTTCTGGAAGGCTTTCACTTTGTGATGGCATTATTTATCATCGACATATCTTTTCCAGCAATAAACATTTTTAAGTAAAAGCTCACCGCAATTAAAAATCTTATTTCCTATATTATTAACAAAAATATCTGCAACAGAGGACTGGTACTACTACCCATCGCTAAGCCATTTTTTAGTTTAAATATTCTATCATTAAATTGAAAGTAATTCTGTTTAAAAAAAACATGGAATAATAAAATTAATTCATTAATTAGGTCTTTCGGAAAATTCGAAGCATTTAACAAATTATTAATAATTGTTTTACTCTCTTCTACAGGAATTTTTGGAAATAAATTGATAACATCAAAGGAAACCAACATAGCATGGTTAGGGATTTCCTAGGTTTCAAAATTTATTAAAAAATATTTGGAGTGGCTAGATTAATGAAATCAATGGTTACGTCAAGAATAATATTGGCGCAAGCGATTCTGACCTTGTCCTTCATACAGTTTTTTCTATACATAAGGGTTAAAAAAAAATTCTTTGCTGGTACAAATACACATATTTTATGCTTAAATTAAAAATAACATAGATACTTTTGGAGGAGATATTCTAAATTAAATGCATTTTCATTAATTTTTCTTATATCAGTCCAGATTTCACGTTTTCATGACACAAATAACAAGGATTTTTTCACATAGAGTTTTCAGTCAGACATAAAGTCCATGTAAAAAATGAATGTGTTCGGTAGGTCAATGTCAGTCAATTGCAGTAAATATATACCTTTATAGGTATGACAGGCAGCTGGAGGGTGACATCAGCTATGAGGGCGTCAGATGCCCGAGACAGGGGGGTTATTTCTACCTTCTGACCCACGGCCACACATTGCAGCCAGCTCACTCCATTACCTCCCACAAGCTTCACTCCCCAAACCTACAACATAAACAAATCAACAAATAAACATCTAGTTGTAGAACCTATACAATTTATAAAACACTAGGTTTAAATTTGTTATACAGGGTGTTAAGGGACGTACTTGACTTACTTTAACCAGTGATTCCTGACATTATTTGGAGTAAAAAATGTATATGAAATTTTGGTCTCCGGTGACTTTTTTTTTCAATTTTTTTTTCTTCAAATTCAAAAAAAAAAAAATCTTCTGCATGTCGTCACTGGTCACTCAGCCGAGTAACCGATCAACCCCTCACCCCGCCTCCAACTGTCCTTTACCTATCATTTTTTAATGTTTTTGTAGAAAAAATAAATAAAAAAAACATTGAAAATGTCCAATTATTATTATTATTAACAGTAGATTAAAAAAAATATGTCTGAAATAACGTAACTTTCTCAAGACGGAAATCTCATGTGTCGGTCTGCCATAATGCGACGTTGCCAGCTCTTTCGCAGCACAGTAAAGAGTATTTTTATTATTAAGAATTCAAAATAGAGCTGGTACAGTCGTTATTCAATGTTGGTTGGGAAGTGTTTTTTTAATTAGTAAGACTGTAAATGTGTAAGCCATAAGAATAATTTCTAATAAAATGTATGAATAAATGAAAAAAATTGTATCAATCTGTTGGTATCAACGTTTGATGGTATTTCGAAAAAATGCCTGCAAATTTCATAGAAAATTCTTTTAAAATAATTCAGAGTAGCCACAATAATCAAATAGTACCTAGGTCCTAGATTGATATTGACGCAAGTGATTCTGACCTTGTCCTTCATACTGTTTCTTTATACATAAGGGTTAAAATTGCATTAAAAAAAACAAACATTTTTTTAAGGCCTGCCGGCGGGCTCGCGACAGATGAGAGGTTAAAGTGTTAAAATGCGAGGAGTCATAGAGTCACCCCTCTTGGACCGCCGAAGGTTGAGTTCACAATCAAAGTATGTAATTCCAATTTAAAAGAACATATTTGAAACAAGCGTCCCTGAAGATAAAATCTATTAGGAAAGAAAATAAAATCCAAGAGATTGTGGAATTTGTAGGTTATGATTTTATTGTTTACCTGGACAGGTAGCGGGGGCTTGCCGGCATGCCAGAAGGGCACCTTGACCAGAGGGCAGTGATCGACCAGCAGTCGGGGGCCCTCGGCTGAGGGTTGACAGCCGACCACACGCCCCCGGAGGACCTCCTTTGTCTTGATGAAGTGCTCGGGGATGTCGGCTATGCGGGAGAATTTACTTATCTTAAAAAAAGCAGAAAAAATAATTTTAAAAGGTGTATTAATTTGCTTGGAATTTCCATTTTAATTTTTTTATGTGAATACCTCACAAGAGTCCATCTGTTTCTGTCTGGAGCCGTGAGACTATGTATCCAACATCTCCAACTGGGGTACGTTGTGAGGCTGAAGTGGGGAGGGGAAGGAGATGGTTGAGAGGAAGGTGGGGGCTGAACCTGGCTATTCAGATCTGGTCACCAAATAAGACTAAAGCTATTTTTCAAGCAACATTCTGTTCTGAATGGTGGTGTCACACCAGGGTAATACTGAGTATATTCCACTCTGGAACGAGCCGCAAATATGCTATATATTATTTTTAATGAATTAATTGTGAAATAACACAAATTAAACAAATAAAATTTATTTGCGTGGGCAAATAAATTTTATTTCGGCATGGGCCGGGATTCGATCCCGCGACCTTCGGATTGCGAGTCTCTTGAGCCTTGCCCCTCGACCAGGGAGGCTGTCATTAATTGCCGAATTCAATTGCCAATCTTAGTTAAATGTTTACTGTCCGCTTAAGAATCTGCGAGTAGAGTGCATTAGTTTGTATTAAATTCATCAAATCTCAAGATATCCAATTTCCATTTTCCTATTTTGTCAAAAACTATTTATAAAAAAATATCTATTCTCGAAGGTCAGAAATATTTTTCAGACCTTAACCTGTCCATTTAAGAAACAGTTAAAAGTTAGGCTAACTGAGTAACTTGATTGAACCAGACGGAATTACACTGTGACACGCTTCCAAAAATATTTTTGAAGCAGTTCCAATTGGAAATGTCAAAGAGATAAATTGCCTGTTTTTATGTTCCACGTACGGTTCTTACATATTAGATAACAGAGAAGATAATTAAGATAATATGGATTAAATGAAAAAATGGAGGCTACTCTCTACCTGCCTAAAATTTGTTGTTTATTATATGTTGTATTATCCAAAACTTAAGCCGGGTACAGACTGCTGTAACGTAACATGCAACGTAACATGAAGGGACCATTTCATAAGTGTGGACACAGCGCGCGCACAAACCGAGCATGTACCTACTCGCATCTGTTTCCGGCATGCGCGCGGTGAACATAGCTCAGTCTGCCGAGAAGAAGTTTTTTCATTTAAACTTAATTACAAAAAGAAACAACTATTAAGTTTGGGGGGAGAGTTGCAAAATAATACCTACATTTAAGTTTTAATTTTGTTAAAATTAATGCACGCATAATTAGCCATTTCCAGTTATCACCATGTTGTATTCAGATACATTTTAGCCAAATAACAGTAAACAATGCTGCCAACGTGCCAAAATTAAATAAGGCGTCCATTCTAATGACGAATAAGGAACTCCAGACCTTCTAACTTAAATAACTGCATATTTATTTATATAGTTAGTTTTAATAGTTAAAATAATTGTCAAAGTTTTAATTTTTCAAAATCCCCCGAAAACCACCGTATGTATGGTGAATCGTGTGACGTCATCACTCTCAAAAAGTTTTATTTATTTTCAACAGGTGTTGTCATTTTGTATGGAAGAAACTATTCAATAGTGTCCGACCGAAACAGGACTTTCTACCAAAAACGAAACTTTTTAGGCATGTTAAAAATCTATTATTTACTGAAATTTGGCTTATTTTTTACATTTATACAGACAGTTAAGACCATTGTTTGCCGGCGACCGAAGTAGATCTTCAATAATCTCATGTCTTTCGTTTGTCCCTTTCTAACGAAATATTGTATTTGCGGTGTGTAGCGGGGAGGCGGGAAGGGAAGATTTCTATGTAGTGGTATTTAGTTGCAGCGCTAGCGAGCAAAATATGGTGTTACAGAGTTTTAAAGAAAAGGGCGCGTAATTATTATGTAACATCATTTTATCGGAGAATACGAGGAATGATCTTTTTGTGTAGTGCCTTGAAATTAACGGAGATATTATATTGTTATAGGAGATACGGGAATCGGATGCATGACGTAAAATTGTAAATAAGTAAAATTGAGCGTTAAACAAAATATGGCATTTATTTCCATGCCCGAATACTTGCACGAAGACGGTGCAATGCCCCTTTTGTTGATAATATCTATAGTGACACGTACTATAATATGGGAGACTCCTGACATATTTCGTAATGGTGTTAGTGTGTCCGGTGTCCCGCGTTTCGACGTGTACACAGTAAAAACGCGAGAAACCACCGAAACAAAATTTTAATTTTATATGTCAATATATTTTCGTCAAGACGAGAAATCACCCTTTTGCTTAGTTCATTCAATATTAACTGAGACATGTATTGTTAGAAGAGCTCCGGAAAAAATAATGAAAATATTATACAATTCTGCAAGGAACTCTACGAAACATCTATGTATAAAAATCAATGTATGTTTGCTTGTATGTATGTTTGTTCCATACGCGTTGCTAAACCAATCATCCTATTGCGATGCAATTCTGGGGATTTGATGGGCGCATGCCCGCGATGGTTAATATATATAGTGGTGAGATTTTTTTTTTTATGAATATTAAGAGAATTTTAGAATTTTAGAAATATTATTAGAATTTTAAGAGTCCCAACTGCTCCCATCTGAAGCCAGTGAGATGCCTCACGGCATCCCCAATTGGGGTATGCTGTGAGGCTGAAGGTAGTGAGGAGGGGAAAGAGATCGGGAGGAGGAAGGTGGGGAAGTACCTGGCTATTCAGATCTGGTCACCAAACACGGCTAATGCCATTTCAAGCAACGTTTCAATTCTGAATGGTGGCCTTACATCAGGGCGATACTGAGAGTATCTTCCACTCTGGAACGTGCCGCAAATATACTAGGTATATATGCTTTAAGTGGCACGCGAGCTGTTCGAAAACTGAATGTATCGGGACTGAATTTATGGAATGCGGGAGGAGGGAGGGGAGTTAGCAGGACGGGAGAAGCGGAAGATGGGAGTGGAGAGAGGGAAGACAGAGTGGGAAAACGTGAGGAGAAGGGTACGAGAGAGAGGAAAGGGAACGGGACGAATGGGAAAGGACACGCAGGGAGAAACAATGTCTTTATTAAGTGACATTGCAACGCATGCCGGGAACTCGCCAGTAAGAAATAAAATATTGTACCTTTAGAAAACTTAAATTCAAAATAATAACAATTTCAATTCTCAGCGAGTTAATTCCAAGGAAAAGTTTATCAATATAATGTCGTAGAAGACGTAGAATATTTTTGGAATAAAAAAGAAAAACAGCAATAAAAACGCCTATAAAAATTTGAGTGTTAATACTCATTTTGGGAGAGAGGTATGGGTTCCGCAGCCCAGGGAACCATTTATTGGATAACAAACACCTCTGCTACAGCTCACACCAATTTCATGGCAGGCCAGATTGGGAGAGACTGGTTGAGGGATACCTTTTGATTTCTCCAGTAGGGCTCTCTCGGAACATCGCCTTTCAACGCACGGGGAGGGATAGAATCATTCGTCCGTCACTCCTGGACACACTGAACCCAGATTCCAACCCACCCCTTCTACCTTTTTATTTCCCAGAACATCCTCTCCTTCCTTTCCTAAAAATACCCTCCACTCAGCATCCCCGAAGATGACATAGGCCCTTATAGGGGAGAATTATTTTCTTCTGGGCATGTGTGGAGCTATTGTATAAAAACATAATCTTGTCCTTTGTTAATATGTCAGATTTGAAAGTCAAATAATATGTGTAACTTCACATTCAATTATTAATTTTTTTTTTTTTTTTTTTAATTTTTCGAAGAAAACTTCTTCTAAAAGGTTGTTACTTTGTGATGTCATTATTTATTTATTAAAAGAAAATAACTTAGTTTACATCACTTTATTTTTTTATATTTTATAATATCAACATGTTTCGTGAACCAAGTTCACTTCTTCAGGAATAAAAGTATACTAAAGTTAAAAAATTCAATTATTCTGTAAAGTTCCAAAATCGGCGTCTCGGAATTTACTATGTATATATTTGTTTTCTATACATACGCCTCAGGGATCTCTTTTTACAGCTTTTTTTAACATTAGCTCCACACAGGAGGCCCTGAGGAAAATAAGGGGTATTTTTAGGAAAGGAAGTTCTGAAAAATAAAAGGTTAAGTATTGCGGATGATTAGGAATCTGTGGGTCAGTGCATCTAGGAGTGACGGATGCAAGAATCCATCCCTCCCACTGCGATGCAAGGCGATGTTCAGAGAGAGTACCTACGGCTGGAGACGTCAAAGGGTTTCCCTCAACCATTCTCTCCCGATCCGGCCTGCCATGCAGCTGGTGGGCAGACGCATCCGCCACCAAGACTCGGACAAACCTCACCCCATGAACCCGGGCAACCCTGCTAAGTCACCAAACGTAGCGAACCATTTGGGATGGCCTATGGCAGAAGTGTTGGTTATCCAATAAATGGTTTCCGGGGCAGTGGTACGCATACCCGCCTCGCATTCAGTCTAGGTACCTACTTTCATTCTCCTCTGCCAGTTCCCATGCCTCACTGCCATAAATACCTAGGTAGGTAGGTACCCCGATATCGTAGAAAATATTTAAAAAATAAAAGCTGAACTGCAAAAAATGATAATCTTACTACCTACCAAGTAAACACAAATACGTTGAATATGGTTCTCGATTTTTTCGGTAACGATTCGAAAACGATTCTAAAACAACGAACACCTGCATATTGTCAACAAACAAAGACATAGATACACCCATTGTTAATGTATGGCGATTGAGTTATGTATGTATTAGTTTGTCTGGCGCGATTTTACTCCTTCCCCCGACCCGCGCAAGCTACCCCGTACAAGCTGCCCCGTCCGGCTGGCAAATGAGTGGATGAGACAACAACAAAAAACCTAAGTAATTTTACTACAAATCTGCGCGTATCTAAATTCGGTTTTTTACACGAATAAAACTGTTTTCAGTGCAGAATAAAATTTTATCGTATACTTCATCATATTCCTGACTCAGGATGTGAGGAATTTTTTTTTAAAATTGCGTCCATATGCCCAGAAAAAAATTCCAAAGTTGCCTCCTAAATTCATGGATAAATCGTCATCTTTTGGGGCCTATATTTTATAATTTAAAGCAAAAATCGAAAATCGGATTCACATCCTAACTGTATACATGCCTAACTTATCATTTAAAAAAAAGAAAAAAACAATTAATTTGATATTTTAGCCGTAAATCCAAAACAAAATTTTGTATGAAACAGGCCACGCATGCGTTCCTCTTAACACGCGTTAAATGAAATAAAAAAAAAAACAATAATTGAAGTATGTGTAAAAATAATTTAAAAAATGTTATATTAATGCTAAACAACAAACAAAAATTAACAAAATATATTAACTACTTCTTGGAACAAAAATTTGTCAATAATCAACACTTACATTATAAGGGAAAGACCTCATTGATTAAGGGAAATACGTCATTGATTGAGTATTTTAATTTTAATTGCGTTTACAATCACAACATTATTATTCCACCTGTTAAATGAAATAAAAAAATATATTTTTTGATATTACTGCTATAAAACTAATTGTAACAATTAACATAACACAATCACGCCGGACTGGCCGGCGAGCTCAGCTGATGATGGCCACGAACTCACCCGAACGACGCGCAATAATTTACAAACGCAGAGTTTTGGTGCGGCTGAAGGTTCGGCAGATTTTCTGCCGAAACCGAAACTGATGCCGAAACTAGATACTTTTGCCGAAACTTGCTGAAACCAGATACTTTTGCCGAAACTTGCCGAAACCGACTTCGGTCGGTCACTACTATTCAATATGTAAAAACATTATTTAGGTGGAATTATTTATGTATTATATTATATTTCCTTATTATTATATTTTTCAACATTATTACGGGAGAGTGGTATAAAAATTGTGTGAAATTATTATTTTTTAGCTTTACGGATCGAAATCAATATTATGAAAACCGAAGCATCGCCTGCACAATTGTAGGCAACTGACAAGATACAGCATACTAACTGACAAGATACAGCTGACAAGATACAGAGTTGGAGGGTTGCGAGTAGCATTACAATTTTTTTTGTACAGTTTAAATTTTTTGAATATTTTACATAATAGAGATAAACTAATAAAAATACCGGTATTTTTGATACTGAATTATTTAGTTTTTAGAAATTTAATTAAAATTAAATTTGATAATGTCATTATCGAGTTCTGCAAGTTTTTTGGTTAGTGTTTTAGTTACAGCTGTTTCGACTTGTAAGGTCATTTTCAAACTGTGGTGAAGCCACGTACGGACGACTTATTTATAAGATTTTAAATGTCAATTTTTGAAGGTGTCTAAGTTGATTTATTACCGGTTAAACCAATTTGTAGAGACACTAATTGAGAGAGTGCTAATGTGGGATTCGGAGTATTTCCCTTTGGTTTGCCTTGCACTAAGTGTAAGGGTTTTCTTAATTGATTTAGAATGACGTTATTGCTGACTCATTAAAGTGCATTATATTTTTTAGGTTTGGTAAACATACTAAGTAGTGGGGAATAAATAATTTTCCTTACTTTATTAATTAGCGTTATGTTGGGGTCATTCGTTCGTTTATTGATTTCTAATTGTTCAAGCAAATTTAATCTAAGACCCTTTCGTTCTATATGTAATGGTTTTGGCTGTTTATTTTTAAGTGGAACGTGATTATTCACTAAGAGATGTTCGGCGAATTTTGAAGAGGTGTTTTTATTTTTATAACATCTTATATGTTCTTTGAATCTAGTTGAGAATGCCTTACCTGTTTGTCCGATGTATGTAGCGTTACAGTCGGCGTGGTCACATTTTAATTCATATATGCCACCGTTATTGAGTTTAGGATTTCTACATTTTGAGTTTTTAAGGCTTGTTCCCATATTATTATTGGTTCTAAAAGCTATATTTAAACCACATTTTTTAATTTCTTTTGCAATTTTTAAAGATATTGGGCCGAGGAATTCGAGACGTGCAAATTTTTCTATTTTTTTGTTATGTACCGGATATATGAAATTAATTTTATTTTTGTATTTCTTGTTTTTTATTATTTTTTCAATGTTTTTTGCCTCATAGCCGTTATTAATCAACGTTTACAGATACTACGATAAATGCAAATTCAACTCATCCTTGGTCCCACAAATTATCAGCTTACCATTCAATGGTACATCGACTCATTAACATTCCCTTAGATAATAAAGCATACGTAAAAGAAAAGGAAACTATTAAAATAATCGCAGGATCAACAGACTCGGCTGGACGCCAAGCGGAATCCTTTGCCCTTTGCTACGGATTGGAGCAAATGGTTCAGGAGCCTACAAGGGTTCCTGATGTCCAGACTCACCGTTCCAATCTGTTAGACCTATTTTTAACTACTGTGCCACACGGTTACGAGATTGAAGTCACAGCGCCTTTAGGATCGTCCGACCACTGCCTGGTGACGACATCAATCCCTGTAAACTTCAGACCACCAAACGAGAGGCTGAAGAGAAAAGTGTGGCACTATAGGTCAGCAGATTGGTTCGGTCTGCGGGCACATTTTAATGCTTTCCCGTGGTCAGCTGTCTGTTTTCGGACTTCGGATCCCTCAAGATGTGCCCAGGAAATTGGTGAAGTCATCACATCCGCGATGGATGGCTTCATCCAATCTATTGTTAAGGAATCTGGTGTAGGCTCAAAGCCTTGGTTCAGTCGACAATGCGCTGAAGCAGTACGACGAAAAAACGCGGCTTACTGAGCCTACAACACATCTAGAACATCTGAAGACAGAACAGCTTACAACAAAATGGCAAAGGAAACCAAGAGAATCATAAATAGGTCAAAATTTGAGCACGACCAGCAGATCAGCAGAAAGCTGACTGCATGCCCGCATGGCAGCAGGCAATTCTGGTCGCTTGCAGGCTCAATAGGTCGCAATTTCTGCAAATCCAGTCTGCCACCTCTTACCAGACCTGACGGCTCACTAGCAAACACCGCCACCGAAAAGGCTAACTTACTAGGTAAAATGTTTGCGGATAACTCAACCCTCGATGACCAAGGTGCTGTCCCGACGTCGGTTCCTCACTGCGGTTTTCGTATGAAAAAGCTGAGGATCCGGCATCGGGAAGTAATCCATGTTTTACGAGAGCTTGATGTTAATAAAGCTAGTGGGCCTGACGGAATACCTGCCCTGGTACTGCAGAGGTGCGCTGCAGATATAGCTCCAATTTTGACGAAGCTTTTTAAAATGTCCCTGAAGACTGGCTCTGTGCCCTCTGGTTGGAAAAAAGCGGTTATCCATCCTATTCCAAAGAAGGGTGACCGCTCCAACCCGGCCAACTACCGCCCCATACCGCCACATAGCGATCAGTTCTGTCTAAGGTGATGGAACGTGTGATCAACGACAAACTGCTCACATACCTCGAGAAGAACAAAATTATTAACGACCGTCAATACGGATTACGGTGGAACCGCTCGTGTGGTGATCTTCTCGCGTATGAGACGCATGTTTGGGGGCGATGCCTGGAACGTTTCGGTGAGACCCAAACGGTTGCACTGGACATCTCCAAGGCCTTTGACCGGGTTTGGCAACGAGGACTTGTCAACAAACTTCATTCTTACGGACTTCCGTAAGAATGAAGTGGATTGCCGACTTCTTGAGGGAGTGGTCGATTCAGACGGTAGTCGATGGTTTCACCTCTTCCTCACACTCGATAAATGCTGGCGTCCCGCAGGGATCGGTTCTGTCTCCGACTTTGTTTTTGTTGCACATCAAAGACCTTTTATCATGTGCACCAATTCACTGTTATGTGGATGACAGTACAGTTCATGATAGCTTTTTGTTTGACAAGCCCCAACAGCTCGTAGGGCTTAAGGTGCGATTCCGTGCCACGCGGCAGTCGGCAAACGGCGACAGCAGACGGCGACTGCAGTGCCGCCGACGGCAGACGGCACTACTTAACTCTATGCACTTGTATTGGACCGTTTCCGACACACCACTACAAGTGCCGCGCGGCGCTTGCCGTCGATGACTGACGCGTGGCGGCAGACGGCACTCGGGTACAAACATAGTACTGCCGTACTGCCGTCGACTTCAGACATAATGGACGTGTTGACAGAAGGAGAAAGCGAGAGTCTTATTAACTTGGTGTCTAAAAATCCGTGCTTATTTGATTGCAAGAATGTTCATTATAAAGATCAAAGGATAAGAAAAAACGTTTGGAAAGAAATCGCTCAAGATCTCAATTTTATTTAAACGACAATTACTTCTGAAAATGTCTTCACTCTCATTTAGATGTCTTTTTATCAAAGTTTCATAAGCGCCTTCTTCCAATCTATTTAACTACATTGGCAGTATAGGCTTTCTACTTGAATAATAATACAATAATAAATCATCGTCGTCTTCTTCTTCTTGCAATAACACTTGCAGCATTTTATTATTCATAATTTTAAATGGAAGACACAACCGTCGGCAGTACGCAGCGGACGCAACTGCAGTGCCGTCAATGCCGTCGACTTTGGAACCTGCGCGTTAGTGCCGCCTGCCGTCGGCGGCACTGCAGTCGCCGTCTGCTGTTGCCGTCTGCCGACTGCTGCGTGGCACGGAATCGCACCTTTAGAAGCAAAGAATGGACGGTTACCTCGAGAGTGTTTTCTCTTGGGGTAAAAATAATCTCGTTGAATTTAATGTTTCAAAGACCGAATCTTGTCTGATTACGTCTAAAAAGGATCGAAATGAAAATCTAGTCTCTTTCAACGGAAGCAATCTTCCGAACAGGCCCTCCATTGATATGCTTGGTGTAACCCTAAGTGACCAGCTCAGGTATGGGGGCTCCATCGAAGCCAGAGTAAAGTTAGCCTCCCAAAAACTGGGCGTACTGTACAGGGCCCGCAGATACTTTAATAGTACACAACTGCTAACCTTGTACAAATCACAAGTACGCCCCACGGTTGAATTTGGCAGCCATCTCTGGTGTGGAGCTCCAAAATACCTGAAAAATACCCTCGACGAAAGCTTATACTAATTTGACAGTTTCGAACAATGTTTTATTATGGTAGGGGTGGAGCCGTTGCTAGTTATTAATGTAGATTGGGTGGTTTTTTTTGAAGCCATAATATTTTTCACTGGAGTTCCTTATTATGCTTTTAAAAGTTTTTACCAAATGTGAATGAAAATGCTTATTTTTCTACCACCCCTGACTTAAATATGTAGTAATTAAGTTAAAATGAAGTATTATTAATTTTAATAATTTATTCATATTAATAATGAGGCGGAATAGTATAATTTTACCGCTGTTAGGAGGGGAAAACATCAACAGCTGTTTAAATGTTAAGAGGTTGAAGAAATACTGATTCATGTATAGTGCCGATGTCCAGCCTTGATGGGAAGGAGGGAGCTGTGTTATGGATCAGGAGACATGGCCAAACACCAAATAATAAACCGGGAACCTTTATTAAAGTGACTGGGCTACTAGGGAATAAGGTGACATATGGAGGCTACCACAAGGGCATATGGAGTGATTGTTTACGGAGCTATTAATAAATAATAATAAGTAATGTGATCTCGTGCACATGTCAAAGTGTGATATTTGATAATTAGTGTGAAAACATTTATTCATTTACAGGACTGAATCGGAGGTGTAATATTCAGATATCATTGGATAAAATATAAATCATCATAATTGTTTACTTAGGTACTTACAGGACGAACTTTGTGTATCGCAATTGCCAGGCCAATACCAGCTATTGTGTAAATTCCTATCTGAAAACAACAAAAAATTGACAAGGTTACAAGGACAAGCTTCAATATGCACACAAATAGCTGTAGTATTATGCATTTTTCATCCTATTTGTTTTCATCAGCACTGATGTAATTTCAAAATGACAACGCAATTTCATTACTTCAAATGTTTACAAATAATTATAAAGTTATTTTAGGAGATTTACAGATGGGAGTAATCATAACAAACATGCAGAAGAATTTCGAAAACAATCTCGAATTGATAAGAATAAATTTTGATTGGAGTTATTACCTGTGCTCCGCGTGTATTATGCTCCAAAGCCGCGATTGCATCGTTAAAAATGTTTCGCTTTTCCCCCATTTTCGAATTATTTCTATAAAACTTTCTCCAGTATTTTGTTCATCTTTATTTTTAAGTTTTAATTACACAACCACCTCCGTCCGGTGGATTTTCGTGAATCACACACACACACACACATACGACAAACGACAACCGGCAACAACGGACGAACGGAACTGTCAAAAATCGCTACAAAAGTATTAAAAACAATTTCATGGAATAATAGTCTTTATTTCTACAGTACTCATGGTTGTTTTTAGTACACACACAAAATCAAAACGAGCTCGGTTTGAATGTTAAGGGCTAGCGAGACTATCAAGCGGCTTGGCTCAATCACGTAGTTTTTTGTTTATGGCTAGAGTTTTGACCGCATTTTGACCGTCTCCAGAGGTGGCTTGACGCTTGAGCCAAGCATTGCGCAATAATCTACGTTATTGCGCAACGCTTGAAGCGAATTTATATTTTTTGAGCGTAGACAACAAATCATAGACAAATAAGTACCTGAGTGGTGATTTTAGATATTACGTATCACGTAAAACGTTTATAAAAATTAGATTAAATTATTACAAAATAGGTATTAATTGTTTTGTGTTTAATGTATAGAAATCCATCGGATTTTTCTTTTAAATTAATGTAAATATAATTCAATAATAATTTTACGTCAATGTTATATTAAAATATTAATACATAACGTTTATTATAACATAACAAATAATTATTTTTCTTTACTAGATTCCATCTAGCACAAAAATCACTTTCAACTACCGAAAATGACAAAAAGCCATAGACAAAGGAGTAATATGTTCAAGTGCCTCTCGAATGAAAAATCGTCTAGGCATAGACTAAGGCTTGGCTCAACGGCTTGAAGCGCGCATCAAGCTGTTGGGGCAAGCATTCATAGACAATAACGGAAAATAAATTTACGTGCTGGCCGTCAAGCCGCTTGATAGTCTACAAGCGTTCTGGCAAGCATTTGTCTATGCCTAGATGTGATTTTCGATAGTTTGTTTGGTTTATTTATGGTTGACAGTGAATTTTGTGCGGCTGAAATAAAATGGAATATAACGGAGACAAAGCATTCTTAGATCTTGGGTTATCTTTGTATTTTAATAAAAATAAACGAATTTGGTGTCAAGAATGGTACATTTTGTGATCCCGCTTTACTCATAAGCATTTACAAAGCGTATTACAGGCACGGCACCAAATGATTACTTACACGCATTTTTTCAAAATAGATGATCGTACTTACGAAGCATTGTTGTATATTTCCGTTGATATTATGAATAAATGTTATAATTAATATTTTAATATAACATTAATTGATAAAGTTGATAAAGGAAAATTATTTATTACCTATTTCTCAGATGTTCACAAGACCTAAACAATATTTTAAATCAGTCAAAGCAGTTACATCATTAACAATAAGAAAACAAAAAATACTTGCAGAACTGAATACTTAATAACATTAATAGCAGTTACAATATTATTAAACAATGAGAGAAAAAAAAAAAAATTGCAGAACTTAATAATAAATAAAACTAGCTGGTACCCGGCATGCGTTGCAATGCCATTCAAAGAAATAAATTAATTCTCCCTGCATGTCCTTTCCCGTGCGTCCCCGTTGACATCCCGAGTCCCTTTCCGAGAATACTGCACAAGAGTCCCAACTGCTCCCGCCTGGAGCCAGTGAGACTATGGTATCCCCGATCGGGGTATGTTGTGAGGCTGAAGGTAGTGGGGTAGGGAAGAAGATAGGAAAGAGGAAGGTGGGGAAATACCTGGCTATTTAGATCTGGTCACCAATCACGGCTTATGCCATTTCAAGCAACGTTTCAATTCTGAATGGTGGTCTACCAGGGCGATACTTCCAATCTGGAACGTGCCGCAAATATACTTTATATTATTTTAAAGAAAAAAATTGTGAAATAACACAAATTCATCAAATAAAATTTATTTGACACGCCGGGATTCGATCCCCCCGACCTTCGATTTACGAGTCAAGAGCCTTAATTGTGTCAATTTTTCTTTCCGTAAGATCTTTCCACAAAGTATCGGAAGACTTAAAAAAAACTTTCAATTCCTTCCCCTCCCTCCAATTTTCTTACCTTTTCTTTCCGGAAGAACCTTCTACACAGTATTACAAAACAAAAAAAAAACATGAATGAAATAGGTAAAGTGGTTCTGAAGTTATAGCGTGACCAAGGGAAACGGGGATTCGTTTGTAGAAATCCATCTGATTTTTCTACAAATTAAACACAAAAACAATAATTAAAAACGTAGAAATGCATCTGATTTACTTTTATATTATCTAATGTAAATAATATTTATAATAAATAATATTTATAATAAATAATATTTACATTAATTTAAGAGAAAAATCAGATGCATTTCTACAAATTAAACACAAAAAAAATTAATTCTTATTTTATATTAATTTTATCTAATTTATAGAATTGTTTCATGATGCGAAAAAAAAAATATAACAAGCAGTAATTGTTGAATGAAACACTAGTATATATTGAATTATTTGGCGGGTATTTGATAAGCCCCCATAGCTCAGTGGTCAGAGCATTCGACCGGCAATCGGAAGGACACGGGTTCAAGTCCCGTTGGCGGCAAGTATCTTTTCTCGGAAGATTTTTCAATCTAAATGAGTGTTTCAGGCTGACAATTATTGCTTGTAATAATTGTTACCCTTTGTGCTATGCATAAAAATCTTGTCTAAACGTTAGTTTATAAATTAAAAAATAATAATTAATATTTAACAAGTTTAAGTATTTCCCCAAGAAATGCAGACATAATTTGTCTCGACGCCACCTAGCGAGGGATTTAACACTAACAATGTCTTTCTCGCAAAAATAAAGGTGGTTGTTTTCAGGTGGGAAAAAAAAAAATATAACAAGCAGTAATTGTTGAATGAAACACTAGTATATATTGAATTATTTGGCGGGTATTTGATAAGCCCCCATAGCTCAGTGGTCAGAGCATTCGACCGGCAATCGGAAGGACACGGGTTCAAGTCCCGTTGGCGGCAAGTATCTTTTCTCGGAAGATTTTTCAATGTAAATGAGTGTTTCAGGCTGACAATTATTGCTTGTAATAATTGTTAGCTTTTTTTTTTTTTTTTTTCAATGGCTTTTCACCCCAAGGGAGTGTTCTGGCCAGTGTCAAGTGAATGCTTTTGTGAGTGTTATTTTTGGTTAATATTAACTAATTTAGTTTTAATAAAAAGAACCTATCTACATTATATAATACTACTATACAAATAATAATACACAAAATTATTACAATAAAAAATTATTTTAATTAAACATAACAAGGAAATTAAAAGATATGCTGACACAACTGCTGACAATATGCTGACACAACACGTGCGTAAAAAATAAAATAATAAATAAATAAATACATGAAACTACTTACAGTTACAAATTGATGCTGTTAATATTCAGGAAATTAGCCAAGATTTTATACACGCGTTTGTTCACAGAAGATAACAGGCATGCAATGTTGTAGGGAGGCAATATGCCCGAACTGATTAGGTTAGAAATGAAATTTTTGTATGAATTATTTAAAGGGCAACTGAAAAAAATATGATTGAGATCCTCTTCACCAAGACGACATTCACACATCGCAGAATTCTTAACATGAATTTTTGTCAAGTGAAAATTGTGGCAGCAATGCCCTATCCGCATGCGGCAAATGGAGGATGTCGAGAATTTGTTAAAAGAAAGTCTGGAAAACCACGGTTTTGAAGGAATCGTTGGCTGAATTGTGAAAAAGTTATATCCTTATGATTGACTAGATTCTTCCCAATGATTCTGCCATGTGGAAATCATGTTTTCCTTCAATTTTATGAAAATGTCATCGGTGTTTAAAAATTTATATAAAATATCCCCCGAAATAATGGCATCTTTCGCCAATGAATCGGCCTTTTCATTTCCAGGGACACCGCAGTGACTAGGTTTCCAAGCCAAGACGATTTCTTTGTTAGAGTTGGTTAATTTATGAATTAAAGTACGAATTCCAACACAGAAATCGTCTTCTGGGTAATGGAAGGGGGAAGGGTTTAATTTTTGAAGTGCACTCAGGGAATCGGAGAGAATTAAGAAGTTTACAATGTGATCATCATCAGTGTATTTGAGGGATTCAAAAATGGCTATACATTCAGCAGTGAAAACGGAAGCCTCTTTTGGAAGTTTAATTTTTCTATCGACTTGATCTGATGGGCAGTGGAATGCCGCTCCCACATGGTTTGATAAGGGAGACTTGAACCATCTGTGTAAATAATTTTCCCGTTGGAATATTTCGAATTTAAAATTTGGATAATTTTTCTTGGAGCTTCGTGATTGTTAATTATGCCGAGAGAAAAAAGAATATTTGGTTTACACAAATGAATACGAAAGGAGTTGGCATATAAAGGAAGTCTGTCTGATGGATTTAAGATGGGTTTATACGCACTGTACGTATGGAGGCTTTTAACAAGAAGAGGGATTGATTTGTTCCTCCAATATGGAAGTGATTTCACTTGAGCAGTGAGTGCAGTAATTTTGTCTTTCAGTGGGTAATCACCCAGTCAATCAATCAGAGTCAATCAGAGATTCTTAATCATTTAAATAAAAACTTGTCAGCCAAGAACTGTCTTCTGAAATGAAGAGGAGCCTCCACCTGTAAAGCGTTAATTGGGGAAGAACGCATTGCTCGGATAATCAATCTTAAACTTTGAAATTGGATACGGTCCAACCTCGCGAGGTTCTTTTTAGAAGTGGGTTCGATGAGGAATGACGCGTAATCCAAATGACTCCTAACATATGCGTTATAAAAAGTTTGTGGTGAATGGGTGACTTCCCCACCAGACCCGTGAAACGGCACGTAAAGCGTTGAGGCCAGCTTGACATTTGTTAATGATTAAATTAACATACGGATTCCATGTTAACTTAGATTCTAAAATTACCCCAAGAAATCTTATCTGTACCTGCATAGGGAGAATTGAATTATTTATTTGGACTGTTACACGCGGAGTAACACGTTTTCTGGAACGATACATTGCGATAGATTTAGACGATAACATTGCTTTTGGAAGGAGAAATTTCTAAGCCGTGATTTGTTAACCAGGTGTCAAGGTTTTTCATGCAAATGTTAATCAATTCCTCCAGAATAGAAATAATTCGTCCTGAAATATATATAAAAAGATCATCCGCATCCTGAAGTATTTTACAAGATGGATGCATACTGCGATGCAGGTCAAAGGTATATATATTAAAAAGAATAGGACTAAGGACGGAGCCCTGAGGCAAACCCTTGTTTACTATTCTTTCCAGTGGAGGAGAATCTAGCACCTGGATTTGAATTTTCCTGGTAAGAAGGAGGTTAATTATAAAACTGGAAATCTTACGAGGGATGCCAATTTTTAATAATTTATTAAATAAAACATCTAATAAAACATTGTCAAAAGCTCCGCACACATCAAGGCAAACACCGACAAGGAATTCATTATCGGCCAGGGCTAACTGGATATCAGAAGTCAGGATGGACACACTTTCGATCGTACTTTTTCTTTTTCGAAAGCCAAACTGAGAGCTGGGAAGAATTTTCTCATTTTCTACATACCAGTCTAGACGTCTTTTAATCATATGTTCAGCTATTTTAACTAAGGAAGATGACAGAGCTATAGGTCTGTAAGAAAGTCCAGAGTTAGGGTCTTTCTGGGGTTTCAGAATGGGAAAAATTATTTGAGTTTTCCAGGATGATGGAATTTTGACGGAGTCAAAGATCAGATTTATAATTGACAGAAAATAGTTTAGTGAGGTAACGTCGCAGTTTTTAATAAAGCTATAAGGAATTCCATCTACACCAGCGGATGAGTCTGTGAGATCGTTTAAGACCTCCATAAGTTCCGTTAAATTGAAGTGGGTGTCCATCCAACCCCGTGTATTAAATGAGTATGTGAATTCTGTTTCATTAAAATTACTTGCAGTTTGAGGAGCTAGTTTATCGGCAAATTCCTTCACCCACTCTGAAGTGAGTGGTCGAGTCACCGTTGGGACGTGAGAACCCTTAAACCTGCGAATTGAATTACAAACAACTGAAAGAGGAACTTGGGGAGATAATGATGAGCAAAATTTTTTCCAGCCTTGACGTTTTTTGTTTTTTAGAAGACGTTTGGTCTTAGCTTCAATCTGTTTATACTGAAGGAAGTTCTCCAAATTCATATTTGTTGAATAAATTTTCGCATATTTTTTCCTGATATCTACTGCGTCTGAGCATTCAATATCCCACCAAGGAGCTGGGGGAGGTTTCCTTTTGTTACGTGTTGTTTTAATGGGGATAAATTTTTCTGCGGCCGTAATGACTGCTGACACCAATAAATCGTAACATTCTGCAACATTTTCTGTAGTAGAAGAGGGCAGATTTTGCACAGAGAACTTTGTATGATTTGAATAGTCATTCCAGTTGGCCCTGGCAGTTAGGAACCTTGGTTTTCGACTACTGCACTTGACATTTTTGTTGGAATGGTAAATATTTGAGGATTCAATGAGGATGGGGTAATGATCACTCCCATGAGGGTCACCCAAAACCTTCCATAACAGGGATGCGGCTATGCTGGAATTGCAAATAGTAAGATCAACCATGCTGGGTCGCTGACCAGGCACCTGAAGACGGGTAGGAGAACCATCATTGATGATACAAAAGTCTAGTTCGTCTAGTAGCTCAACAATATCTCTGCCCATTCTGTCACAATTGTGAGCTCCCCATAATCCGTGATGGGCATTGAAATCTCCCAGAACAAGAGAAGGGGTAGTGACCTTGGAAAACATTGCTTTCAGGATTGATTTTGAAGGTTAATTAGATGGTGATATAATAATAATAATAATATGTTTTTATTTATTTCTTACACATTACAAATTTAGTTTTAATACATATAAGAAATTACGTTGTACATATAAATAGTATACAAAAAATAAATTTTTATAAATAAAAAAGAAACATCAAGAAATAAATCAATTTCAAAAAAATTTCAGGCAGTGGTGAAAGATCTCGTCAATGAGGAGAGACTCTTTCAAGAATCAAAAGAATTTCACTTTTGAACCTCTCCTCACTGACGCCAAACATATCAATCTCGGAGGAGATTTGGTTCAGGAGCAATATACTCCTTCCTACCGGGAGAACCATTGGCAGGTTAGTTCTACAGGCAGGAAGATAGAATAATCTATGCTGGCGTTGTCTAAGATAGTCATCCGGAACATAGAGACTCACGCGCTCCAGAATGGCTGAATTCTCAATATAGCCACGCAGCAGTCTGAATAAGTGGGTAGCAGCGTACCCCTCCCTTCTGAGCTGCAGGGAGTGGAGTCCCAACATGCCCAGAAGAAAGTTCGTCGGGTAGAGCCATGGATAGTGGCCGTACTCCCTCATGTAGAGAAATCTTAGAAACTTTTTTTGAACCCTCTCCAACATGAGGGAGCATCCCACCTCATGAGGATTCCAGATAAGCGAACCACTCTCCAGCCTACTGCGGACTAGGGAGAAGTATAAAATCCTCAGAGCACGGGTATCCCGAAAAACTCTGACGGGATATACAAAGAAATTATAATAGTATCAAAAACCTTTGCGGCCGTCACTTGAAAAGGACAACCAATTGGTTTTACATCTACTGGGGAGAAGGGTAATGATTTTTTAATGAAAAGAGCGGGGCCGCCCTTTCCATCTTGACGGTCGTCTCGAAGACAGTGGTATCCCCTGACTCTGAAATCAGAATCCGGTTCCAGCCATGTCTCCGAGATGGCAGCCACTGTAATTGAGTTTGAGTGTTTAAAAATTTTTCAGTCTTATTTCTAAGACTATGACAATTCCACTGAAGAATCCTCATCAGAGGAGCCATTTCTAGTTGAGTTGATAATATTAGTAATTTGTTTAGCAACGTGGGACGTATTTGAATGTTGTTTTTATTTAAAGTTTGTAAAATATGTAAAAATGAGGTGATTAGTGTAGGTCTATATTATAGTTTTGTTCTTTAGTAGATGACTTTGGGTAAGAATTGAAATTAGAACTGGAAGGAAGTTGTCCGTTAGGGAACCACAGAAGGGATTCGTGATTAGCATTATTTTTTTGTTAGAACTCTAGGTTTCACGAACCTTTCAACAGTTTTTCTAAATGAAGAAGAAGAAGGTTGAGAAGGGGTGGATTTTTTAGAATTTTTGGAAGTTACTTCAGAATAAGATGGAATGGATTTGTTAAACATTCTTGATGCTTCCGCATAAGATATGCTCTTCTCGGCCATTGTGTGTTTAATATTGCGCTGCCTTGACAGTTCAGGGCAAGTTTTGCTGATGGACATGTGAATTCCGGAGCAGTTTAAACATTTATAATTTTCCTCTGTTTTATCGCAGGAATCGCCACTATGGGACGAACTGCACTTGAAGCAACGGGGCTCTGATTTGCAGAGGTTCTTTGTGTGTCCAAATCTGCAGCACTTGTAGCACTTCACAGCTGGGAACACATAGAGCTCTACTGGTAAAGAGACGTTAAACATAGTAACATTTTGTCGAAGGTCTTTGCTGTCAAAGGTTAGGACAACGGATTGGGAGGGTCTCCATTCTACAGAGTTTCCCGTATTAAACCTGTAATTTAGACGACGCGCTTTTAAAACTTTTCCGAAACCTTGAGGAACAGTAATGTTCTCCAGGATGTCTTCTATCGACCAGTGTGGTGGGATCCCTTTTGTGACACCTAGCCTTGTAACCTGATATGTAGGTATGAAAACGTTGTACAAGTTTTTTTTGGCAACATCAGATTTCACAAAGCTATTGGACTCAGCCGCTGTCTTGAATTCAACAGAAAGACGGTTCCGGCCAACCGACTTCACTCCATTCCAGACAGGGTGGATTTTATTTTTAAACATAAAATGTCCAAAGTCCACATCGTATAAATTTGATTGTTTTTCATCCTTTGAAATTTTAGTCACGTGTGTAATGTAAGGTGGTCTATCAAGATTATTATACAGACGTGACATCTGTAAAGGAGTATTGTTTACCAGTGGGGCGGGTGTGGTGGAAGGGCTTGCTGGACTTAGGTTTGAAATCGAGGAAGAAGTGGATGGAATCACATCCTGTAAAACAAAATTATTTTGAAGGTAGTCGTTTTGCGTGGAGGGTGTTTTTCGATGTATCTGTTCAAAATCTGTTGCATTTCTATTATCTGCTGGTTTAGCAATTTTTCTTTTTTTTGGCGTAATCGTTACGAAGTCCGAAGCCTCCGGAATATTAACCGCGATCATTTTTTTTCGTAACACCCGAGGATTCAGATAGCAAACCATCATCTGGGGGATCAGGTGGTTTTTCTTGATCATTTTCAAATAGGTAAATCTAAAGGACACAAATCAAAAAAAAATCTTACCTTAACTGCTCCAAAGAACCAATTACATAACACAAATACTTACTGAGAACACAAATATACAAGTTAAAACTATATTACACTAATTTACAATACTATTTTAAAACTATTATCAATAAATGATTAATTTTGTAAAGAGGAATGAAATGACACTGGCACAGTTAGACGGTAGCTCTTTGAAACATCTTGAAAGATGGAATTAAAAAAAGAAGCGATTATGGAAGAGATGGAAGACATCGAGTCGAGAATCGAGACGGTATTAGTTCATTTATGATCGAGACTATCCTTCAGCAAAACTTTGAACTAGTAATGGGGTGCATGGAATTTTTATTTTTTTATTACTATCTCATTTTATGCCGATATTTATAATCACATGTGACGAGTACCCACTCTTCCAATAAAAATCATGTTATTTTTTAAATGAGATCTCTGAGACGTATGTGTGGTAAAACAATGTATGATCGTGTGAGAAATGTGGATATCCGCAAAGAATGTAAGGCTGATGTAAGCATAATGAGTAAGATTAAGAAAGGGACCCTCAGATGGTTTGGGCATGTAGAGCGAATGAACGAAGGAAGTAGTGTAAGAAGAATATACGACGCGAATGTGAATGGTAGAAGAAGTCGGGGACGCCCGAGGAAGACATGGCACGATCAAGTGAATCAGATACTTAAGTCGGGTCATGTCAAAAGTCAGAATAATAGAAGAGAATGTATGAGACGATGTATGAATGTGAGTGAGGCAAAGAGTGTGTGCGAAGACCGAGTTGTTTGGCGATCCATCCTCTCTGCCTACCCCTACGGGGAAACGGCGTGATGGTTAGTTAGTTAGTTAGTTATTTTTTTACATTAACTCCACAAGAATGGTATCCATGTAATCCATGCATTTTTATCCTGAATAAGGAACTCCAGTGAAAAATATTATGGCTTTAAAAAAATGTTCATATAGGTCAATAAACGCTGATTCTGAATATACCTATAAGTTTTATTTAATAATAATAAACGCAGAGTTTTAAAAAAATTATTAAAAAGTGCATTTTTAAACCCCTCGAAAAAACACAGCGTCAAGTTGGCATTACTGAAATGGTTAGTGGTGACGTCACTGCTAACTATTCACCCTTGTGATAACGGTATATTTATGTATTGACATTTGAAATCATTTGAAATCTTACGCCACGTAAGACATTCAACATTTCGTGTTTTTTGGTTATTTTCGTACTGTTAAAGAGATTTAGATAAATAATAGTTGTTGTGTTTATTGGAAACATTATTAAGGCCCTCAAAAATTAATATGATGACGGAAAAGGGCTATATTTGAGGCTAAATACAAAGTCGTAAATATAGTCATAAATAGGTCACATTTGACATTTGGTTTACGATACATCGATCGTATTTTCGAATTGTTTTTAGTATCAAGGGCTTTTTATACAAGTTATTACACAATCGTCATGATCAGTGTATTATAAATACCAGTGTTTCTGTATGTGTTATACATAAAACAATGTGCAAAGATGGCTTACGATGTCATTTTATTTGCAATGAAAAAGATGATTTATTGTTTTTATATTGCACTTTGCTAAAATATAATAACATAGCGGTGAGATGTGGACATTTTGCCAATGTTCTTCTATATTAAAAGCAGTTAATCTTGAATAAAAAACGCCTGGACCTCTCACACTTGTCATCCTAGTCATTCCGCCATTTTTGTTCCATTCAAAACAGGGATGTTCTGACCAAAAAAATAATTTTTTCCCTAGATTTCGAGGTGAAATTTCCCTAGAAATTCACATTTACGTAATTACCTACGTAGCCACCTGATTGTGTAACACTAATCCTGTTATATGTTAATTAATATGATTAATTAATTGGAAAGATATCAGAATTTGGTAAATGTACCTACTTATAATACTGTGCTTTTCCAAATAAAACACTTTTTGCTACATGAAATAATAATTTAAAAGTACGAATACACTCACCACTGAATTAGAAACCGAATTCCAAATAAAAAAAAAACACTTAGCACACTAAAAATCAACCGTAATCATCGATAAAACGGAACTCAAAATATAAATTAATTTTTTTTTTCAGAGATCCAATTTATCTTTTTAGATACGTAATATCATTTTGACCTCTTCCCGTAGTATGTTGATCGAGTAAGAATTTATTAGACAAAGTTGATCCACCTTTAACACCTTATAACTCGGCTATGGGGTCGTCCATTAATCACGTAATGTTTTTTAGCAACTTTTTAACCCCTCCCCCCAGGTGATATGTGGTGAGGTTTGAAACTAACCGCCCCCCCCAAAATCACGTGTACTTTTTTTAGTACAAAGTATTTTTAAATTTTTAGAATATTATCACGAAAAATAAATATATGTCATATCTCATTATACCCCCCCCCCCCTCGTGATATTTGGTGATTTTTTCCGAACCCCCCGCCTCCTTTCGAGCCTCACGTGATTAATGGATGATCCCTATGATGGAATACATCTACATGAATTGGCAACAACGTTACTACAAATACCAAGGTTGCCGGTTTCCAAGTAAAAGTATTTGATGTACTGCACGTAAAATTTTCGAACTTTGTATGGGAATCATACGCTTGATTTATGTTGATCTGCCCAAATTGGTGTACGTTGTTTTGATCACATAATCGTATAACTTATGTGCCTATATCTGGTTTGACTGTACCATTGTTGATCTGATTTTAATAACCAATCAGAAAGCTTATGAACGAAACTTTTTGATTGGTCATAAAAACATATACCTATACATATCTGGTTTAAGTGTTCATTGGTTGCTCCGATATAGTAGGTATTATACAATATATTATGTACATTCAACAGTATATGTGTACCTATGGTTAATGCGAAATACGGCGAAAATTTAAAAAGCAATTTGGAAATCGGATAAATGTACCGCCGCCCCGGGAACCATTTATTGAATAACCAACACCTCTGCCATACGTCACCTAATGGTTGGCTACTTTTGGTGACTTAGCAGGAGTGCCCGGGTTCAAGGAAAGATATTTGTCTAGGTCCGTGCGGCGAACGCGTTTGCCCACCTACTGCGTGGCAAGCCAAATCGCAAGAGACTGGTTGAGGGAGAAAATAATTCCCCTCAGGGCCTATGTCAACCTTGGGGATGATGTGTGGAGGGTATTTTTAGGAAAGGAAGGCGAGGACGTTCTGGGAAGGAAATGGGTAGTAGGTGTGGGAAGGAATCTGGGGGTCAGTGTGTCCAAGAGTGACGGACGTATGAATCCAAACCTCCCATTGCGGGGCACGGCCATGTTGAGAGAGAGTGAGTCTGAAGAAGTCGAAGGGACTTCCTCAACCATTCTCTCTCGATCCGGCCTGCCAAGCAGATGGTGGGCAAAAGCGTCCGCCGCCGCACAAACCTCACCTCATGAACCCGGGCACCCCGGCTAAATCACAAAACACTTTTTTATGAATACCGCGCAAGAGTCCCAACTGCTCCCGTTTGGTGCAATTGAAACTATGGCATCCCCAATTGGGGTATGTTGTGAGGCTGAATGTTGTGGGGAGGGGAAGAAGATAGGGAAGAGGAAGGTTGGGAAGTACCTTTTTTTTTTTTTTTTTTTTATTATAGCGACTATATACAAAAATTTTACATACAAAATGAAATGTGAAATTAAGTACAAAATATTGTATTTCTTAGTCCTCCTCACTAGGGGGTCCTGTGCCGAGGAGGACTAAAGTTATTTAAATATAGTTCATTTGTCTTCTATGTCGTTTTTAGCGTCTTCGCTAGGGTTTTCTCATTGACCTCTTTAAGCCACATTTTTATTCTTGATTTGTATTCAATTGGATTTTTTATTAGTTTTATGTCTTGGGGGAGGATGTTATGGAGTTTTGTTGCAAAGTATGTATAGTTTCTTTGTCCAAATGTGGTTTTATAACTTGGAATATTTTTTATATCATTTTTATTCGATCTAGTGTTATGCATACACGGTCTAGTAGAGGATTCATTATTTTTGAAGAGCTTCAATAATATATTTTTGGAATATATTTGTTGTACATTTGGTACGTCAAAGTTATTGAAAATTTCAGTTGAAGGCGTTCTAATTGGTACTTTCAATATGGTCTTTATGATTCCTTTTTGAATCGTATTCAGGCTGTGTAGGTACGTATTTGCAGCAGATCCCCATCCTATGATTCCATATTCAATTCGAGAATGACATAACGCATAGTAGACCTTTTTCATATCCTTTTTATTTAGCACGTTTCTTAGATTTTTGAAGAAATATATAAGGCCTGGCTATTCAGATCTGGTCACCAAACACGGCTAATGCCATTTCAAGCAACGTTTCGATTCTGAATAGTGGTCTTACACCAGGGCTATACTGAGAGTATCTTCCACTCTAGAATGTGCCGCAAATATACTATATTTTATTTTTAAATGAATAAATTGTGAAATAACACAAATTAATCAAATAAAATTTATTTGCCACGCCGGGATTCGATCCCGCGACCAAGTATTGCGAGTCAAGAACCTTACCGCTGGACTACGCCGGCCTTCACTTAACCTAGACCTACAGTTTGGGATGCGGGTATGGGTACCGCCACCTCGTGAACCATTTTTTGAACAACCAACATCTCTGTCATACGTCGCGCGTCGCCTCAAGTGGTTAGCAGGAGTGCCCGGGTTCAAGGAGTGAGATCTGTCTAGGTCCATGCGGCGAACGCATTTGCCCGCCTACTGCGTGGAAAGCCGGATCGAGAGAGACTGGGTGAGGGATACTTTTTTTTCATTAGCTCCACACAGGAGGCTCTGAGGAAAATAATTCACCTCAAGGCCTATGTCATCTTTGGGGATGCTGTGTGGAGGGTATTTTTAGAAGAGGAAGTTCTGGGAAGGAAAAGGTAAGTAGTTGTATTTTTAAACCTGGGGGTCTGTGTGTCCAGGAGTGACGACGTATGAATCCATCCCTCCCATTGCAGTGCAAGGCGATGTTCCGAGAGAGTACGGCTGGAGAAGTCAAAGGGACTCCCTCAACCACTCTCTCCCGATCCGGTCTGCCAAGCAGCTGGTGGGCAGACGCATCCGCCGCCAAGAGCCGGACGAACCTCACCTTATGAACCCGGGCACCCCTGCTAAGTCACCAAACATAGAGAACCACTTGGGATGAGCTATGGTGTTGGTTTAGTTGGTGTTGGTTTTCCAATAAATGGTTAATAAGTAAGAATCAACTTAGCGACACATCTTTAAAATGCCAGCCACCATTATGGACATTTTGCATTCTGCTTATCTGAAACAAAATAAAATCAAACAGCATTTAAATCTGTGAATAATGAACTAGTTTGAATAGAAAACCAAACACCAAAATTCACGAAAAATATTCAACAAGATGCCCAAAATTTTCCGTCGAAAATTTTTTTTATAATCCTAGTTCAACTTAAATTTCTTTAGCACCGTTGTGATTTGAAAAACAAAAAATAGCGACACCAAAAAGAGACAATCACGTACACCTACAGGATTTAATCTGGAAGAGAATGAGATAGTATAATCGGTCTCTTCTTTGTGCGGAGCTTTGTATCTCCCCGCTCTTGTCTATTTTAGTTTCTGAAGGTTTCACTTCTACCGCGTGTGAATTCCACTCTTTATTTTTTGTTTCAGATAAGCAGCATGTGTGCAATTGTGGTCACCGCAAAACACTGATTTTGAAGACGTGCACTTCAGCAATGAGCTTTGGAATAAAACACAGCACTTTTATTATTTCTGTGACGGTTCACCCTTACGTACCGTGACTGCAGAAAAAAGGCAATAAACATACGTTCCTTATCAAAATAATGCTGCAGCACTTTCAAAACATGAGATACACAATGTACGTAGGTCTGTTTCCTCCAAAATAAAAAAGTATCCTTTTCTGGTATCTCTCTCACACACCGCACCGTGGCGTCTCCGTAGACCCCTACAATACTACAAGGTGGCGCAAAAGTCCTCACTCGATTTCCCAAGACTTAACTTAGTCACTAGCCGAAACTTTGTGCCACCCTATACTTGCCGGGATGATAATTTTGAATGTGTGGAATATGGTTACAAGGATAATAATGAAGAATGTGTTAATTCCCAAACTTCAAAAACATCAAATGTCGATGCGCTGATGATTTTGCTTTTGTTCTTAAACATATATTGCTGCAGCTCTTTCTTACACACTAAATAACAACATTGGAGGACCCACCACATACCCGCCCTGGTATAGGTAACAGATGGTTACCCCTTCAAGGCTCTTGCAAGGACTCTAATTTTTTGGTAAAAACGACTCTACATTTGATAACACAACTAGACCTCCAATGTCCTTGCATACGTTGTTAGCAAGCAGTATGCAAGTGCTTAGCGACAAATACAGATACAATATGTGTTAGTATAACAAAAATAGACAAGACAATGGGACAGGTTGGTGAAAGTCCACGAGGTGGCAAGCGCTGGGTGATTGTATCCAGCGTATCCTACAAGCACCTGTTTGGGAGGAAGACACAGTAGATAAGTAATAAGGGCATGGCAAACGGTTGGGAGTCCTCTGCAATCGATTGGCAGTCCCAGCAAGAATGCGCATGACGTTCGGTCTAGTCATGAACCACACTCAGCTTCCGCGCCCCTTAGCCGGTTCCTCGGTGATGCCTCAAAGAAAAGTAAATGGGAGATTGGGGGGAAATACCCGACGACCCTAAAGGGCTAGAGAGACTATCAAGCGGCTTGGCTCAATCACGTAGTTTGTTGTCTATGGCTAGAGTTTTGACAGCATTTTGACCGTCTCCAGAGGTGGCTTGACGCTTGAGCCAAGCATTACGCAATAATCTACGTTATTGCGCAACGCTTGAAGCGAATTTATATTTTTTGAGCGTAGACAACAAATCATAGACAAATAAGTATCTGAGTGGTGATTTTAGATATTACGTATCACGTAAAACGTTTATAAAAATTAGATTAAATTATTACAAAATAGGTTTTAATTGTTTTTGTGTTAATTGTGTAGAAATCCATCGGATTTTTCTTTTAAATTAATGTAAATATAATTTAATAATGTTATTACGTCAATGTTATATTAAAATATTAATATATAACATTTATTATAACATAACAAACTATTATAACAAATTATTTTTCTTTACTAGATTCCATCTCGCACAAAAATCACTTTCAACTACCGAAAATGACAAGAAGCCGAAGACAAAGGAGTAGTATGTTCAAGTACCTCTCGAATGAAAAATCGTCTAGGCATAGACTAAGGCTTGGCTCAACGGCTTGAAGCGCGCATCAAGCTGTTGAGGCAAGCATTCATCGACAATAACGGAAAATAAATTTACGTGCTGGCCGTCAAGCCGCTTGATAGTCAACAAGCGTTCTGGCAAGCATTTGTCTATGCCTAGATGTGATTTTCGATAGTTTGTTTGGTTTATTTATGGTTGACAGTGAATTTTGCGCGGCTGAAATAAAATGGAATATAACGGAGACAAAGCATTCTTAGATCTTGGGTTATCTTTGTATTTTAATAAAAATAAACGAATTTGGTGTCAAGAATGGTACATTTTGTGATCCCGCTTTACTCATAAGCATTTACAAAGCGTATTACAGGCACGGCACCAAATGATTACTTACACGCATTTTTTCAAAATAGACGACCGTACTTACGAAGCATTGTTGTATATTTCCGTTGATATTATGAATAAATGTTATAATTAATATTTTAATATAACATTAATTATTGATAAAGTTGATAAAGGAAAATTATTTATTACCTATTTCTCAGATGTTCACAAGACCTAAACAATATTTTAAATCAGTCAAAGCAGTTACATCATTTACAATAAGAAAACAAAAAATACTAACTTGCAGAACTGAATACTTAATAACATTAATAGCAGTTACAATATTATTAAACAATGAGAGAAAAAAAAAATACTTGCAGAACTTAATAATATATAATACTAGCTGGTACCCGGCATGCGTTGCAATGCCATTCAGAGAAATAAATTAATTCTCCCTGCATGTCCTTTCCCGTGCATCCCCGTTGACATCCCAAGTCCCTTTCCGAGAATACTGCACAAGAGTCCCAACTGCTCCCGTCTGGAGCCAGTGAGACTATGGTATCCCCGATAGGGGTATGTTGTGAGGCTGAAGGTAGTGGGGTGGGGAAGAAGATAGGAAAGAGGAAGGTGGGGAAGTACCTGACTATTTAGATCTGGTCACCAATCACGGCTTATGCCATTTCAAGCAACGTTTCAATTCTGAATGGTGGTCTACCAGGGCGATACTTAGAGTATCTTCCAATCTGGAACGTGCCGCAAATATACTTTATATTATTTTAAAGAAAAAAATTGTGAAATAACACAAATTAATAAATAATTTATTTGACACGCCGGGATTCGATCCCCCGACCTTCGATTTACGAGTCAAGAGCCTTACTTACGTCAATTTTTCTTTCCGTAAGATCTTTCCACAAAGTATCGGAAGACTTAAAAAAACTTTCAATTCCTTCCCCTCCCTCCAATTTTCTTACTTTTTCTTTCCGGAAGAACCTTCTACAAAGTATTAGAAAACTAAAAAAAAAAGATGAATGAAATAGGTAAAGTGGTTCTGAAGTTATAGCGTGACCAAGGGAAACAGGGATTCATTTGTAGAAATCCATCT